>CM077909.1:76909893-79309893 GCA_039720435.1 Amazona ochrocephala | reverse complement strand
TGCCACAGGCCAAATTATAATTAGATCTGCAGCTTGCTTCTTGCAGATACTGAATTCAACAATGTTATAGAGCCATTTGAGCTGGAAAGGGCCTAGGAAGGTCTCCAGGTCAAATTCATGCTTGAAGCAAGTGCAACACTGCATTCAGCCCCAGGTGCTCAGGCTGTGTCCAGCTGGATCTTGAAAACCTTTGAGGTAGTTCATTTTGTGAGAAGCCCAGTCCTCTCATATGTGGGTTGGTTAACCCATAAGTCTTCCACAAAGAGACACCCCAGGCAGTATGTTAGAGGACGGCTGAGTTTCCATCTAAGTGATGTACAAGCTAGCTGCTCAGTTCCTGAACACTACTGACAAAGAGTTACATACATGTGCAGTTCATGAACGCTGGTGTTATATGCTTCCAAGATTAGTAAACATTATGAAAATCACCAAAATCATCAGGCCAAGAGAAGTTGGACCAGGTGATCCTTGAGGTACCTTCCAACCTGGTATTCCATGATTCTATTAAAATTGTACACTTAGGTACCTAAACCTCATTCAATAGGATGCAGGTCTACCTAACTAATTTGTCTAACAATAAACACTATAGCTCAGAAATTCTGTCTTGGCTAACATCACTTACCTAAGAATGATTTAATGATATGGAAGTTTTCAGCAGAATCAGTTCATGAATATAAAGGAATCATAGCTGGCTTATCTAATGGCTAAAATTAGCACAGTACCCAAATGAGATGACAAGTACTGTAATGCAGTAATGTAATGATTAAAAACGTAATTGTATCTATTGACAGGCTCAGTAATTACTCAATAGTTGGTTGACCTTGTCAAAGAATTACCCTTGCCAATTAATAGTGCTGCCAAATATAGGCTTTAATTAATTAACAAGTAATGACTTGTCATGGTGGCAACAATTTCATTCCGAGCTAAACCTACAGGATGCTGTCCTTGTTCAGATACCAGGAATGATGGCTGCAAGCTGTGTAACTGAGCTCTACTCAATAAAATACAATGAAACAATTTACATAACAGTGCTGTTGAATGATAAATCTTTGTAAGGTGAAGAGAGGTGCCTAAAGTAGGAAAAAAGTCAAACAATACTAAATCAAATATTTCTGCTTCCTGCTGGATGACTAGAAGAAATAGTGTTTCTACAGAAAGACTTGGCATGTCCGTGAAAAGACAGCTTTGCTTTGAATCATAAGGTCTTACCGGCCTGCTCAGAATCGAACATTCTGTGAAATATGATCTTCTCCCCTTCACAGTGCTGAAATGTTTTATTAACCAGCAGGCACCAGAAGGATATGAGGATACCTACTGGTTAACAAAACAATTCAGCTCTGAATTTCTAACTGTTATGTACATACTTACTTGGAGTAATTACTAGGCTTTCTAAGCTTTTACTATGACAAAGGAAGAACTATCCTTCCTTAAAATTAATTGCCCATGATTCACCATTGTTTTGCAAATTTTTTCATAGAATAAGATGATGTAGGGTCTGGGGACTGATTAAGACATCTGGAACTGGGCTGTGCTCCCAGACTGCACAATAAGTAAAACTTGTTCATCAAAAAAGTACCTTTGGCTCAGAAATAGGTTTACTCTGTATCTTCCATGCTTCAAAGGATGCATGCAACATAATTTCTTCGGTTTGTTCCCACAGCGATTTGCAGACTGCGCACATGAGCTCAGAGGTTCCAGCTGCTTTGTTTAACTACGCTTCTCTAAACATACAGTCTTAATTACCTGCTTTTCAGAATAACTTCTGCAAATATTAACCATTCATGCTCCCACACATTAATTGGCATCCCACAAAATCTTTTACTTTGTCAATATGTAAAGGAAGGTCTGCTTCATTTATCGACTTGTTTACTAGAGAATATGACTCTGAAAAAGGGCATGGGCTCTACGCCCCACCTGTTTATTCACTCTTGGTTTCAGGACTCAAATACCTTCCCCTTGGAAAACTGATTTTCTTGAACGAAGAGAGGAGGATTCACTATGGACCTGTAAAATAAAGTTGTCTTCATTGTTATATTTCTCTTCCTTCTATGCCTAAGCTATTATACACAAGTCTCAAAAGCCTCCTATAAGAATCTAAAGAGATTAAAGTCCAGTAATGACTGTGATAGGGTCACAAATTGAAGGTTTTGTAGTATGGCTTTGAATGTCTTCATTTTCCTATCACCTTTCTCTATATAGGATGAAAGAACACTTTCTGCCTGTGAGAACAGGAAGAGTATCTTCTACCCAGAGAACCATAAAAGAGCCAGCTGGATTTATGAGAACCTTCTTCACAGGTATGTTGAGTGCTTCCAAGAGAGAAGAAATAAACAGAAGACCAAATAATATTTAGGTCTTGTCAAAAAATGGATTTTCGCCAAACAATTTCAGGCAGGTGTCACATAGACTTAATGCACTATTTACACCATCCATTGCCTTACAGTGAGACACAAAGACAAAATACCACACCTCCACTCCTTTTGGGGGGGTTTCTGCAGCAAGCCTGTTTACAGCAGGTTTAACTGAATGCCTCTACACTGCCTATCACGTGAAGCAACCTGCCTTTGGCTGTATAAGCCCACAGAGTAGAAGGCGTTGGTTTTACAAAGAGCAAGTATGCTTAGTTGCAAAGCGCTCTTGCTTCACAATCCATATTACAACAGTGCGTGGTAGAACAGCTATGTTTCTGCTGCTTTTGCTGAGTAACAGCCCCACACAACCCTACTTAGTCCAACCATAATGTATGCGAAATGCTTAGTTAACTGCAATTCAGTGAGGAATCCTACACAGATAAATCTCCTTGCAAGAAAAACTAAAATCTAACCACACTTGAACCAGATTATCACTTAAAAATGCCCCTTGACTACTGAATGCAAAGAACACTGCAGTGCCAAGGCAGCTCCTGCAGATAACTGAAATCCCTACAATGCACTCAATATTGGCGCAACAGACATCAACAAACCACAGCTTTCACTGCTCTCTGCACTGTGTCCTAGCACTAAGTGTGCTGTGATTCCTATGAAAGTTTGTGTTGGTGTATCTTAAGACAATTTAATATAAATACATCTATGTTTAGTACATAGGCATAAAGCTATGAGTAGAAAAACCTGAAATAATTAAACTGTTTTGTCTATTTCAGTCAAGCTCACAGCAGCTACTGCCTGTTCCTGCCTATTCCTAAGCAACTCATTAAAAACTGCAATTAACCCTTTTGCTTGACGTCTGCCATTCATCCTGTTTAAATCTTTGGTAAGTGACTTTTGTTTTATAAAGATTAAGGACATCTTCTATTATCAGTGAATGGCAGCTAAAAAATGGTAATGCTACAATGCCTTCCAGCTCATTTTTCTACTCCTGCTCTCTCTTGATCATTTACAGTGCATTTGGCAGTTGCTCATTACAATTCAATTTTTTCAATCTTTTCTATTCCTTCTGATGCAACGGGCTTTCTGCTGGGGAATGAAGGGGGCGGTAATTGATATCCTTGTGACTCTGTTATTAGGATACTGAAGGAATACACCTGTTTCTTGCAGTAATTGAAATTTGGTCAGATTTAAGGCTTCATACCAATGTGCAACCTGGTCTACTGGAGGGTGTCAGTGCTGATGGCAGGGGAGGGGAGAGGTGGAACTAGATGATCCCTTCCAACACAAACCATTATGTGATTCTATGATTAGGCTGAAAATCATGTCCTATATAACTATCATGGTTGCTGGCTAACGACTCCCAGACAGAGGTCAATCCCATATTGGTAACCTTGGTCACTCTTCTGAGCACTGTTTGTACTGCTGCTTGTAAAGAGCCTTGCTGGGGTAATGAACAAAGTGGACCTCAAAAAGGTGGGATGCAGCCCTCCACTACACCTCACCTCATGTCTCACATGCCTGCCCAGCTATTTGTCTCTTTCAAAAGATCTTTGTGTTTAGGGACTGTCAGACATGGTCCAGTAAATGGCAGGGAAGCAGCTGATGCTAGGGCTGTTTAATTAATTCATTATTTAGGTTTAGCCACCAAACTTAAGAATAAAAAAAATAAAGATAATTATTTTCCTATAAAATTTACTTGGAGATTAGCCCTAAAATAGACTGAAACGCCGTTATTTGCAGTGAATAAAGAATTTTAAATAAACTTTATTCAGGTGAGTGAGATGGGGTGCATCTGTCTAAACACAGCAGTCAACCTCTGATCAAGATCTGTGATTTCCCCCAATACATAATAGAAAAAGTATTTCCTGGGTGTAATTCAGCAATATTTTCTTACATATCCACTGTAGATGAATCTCCTTCTCTTCATGGGATGTAAAGAGACTCAGATCACAATACCCATACTGGAGGAGTCTTATGCCACACCAATCTCACCTTGCTGTAAGTGCAAGCAAGATGATGTGATCTTCTATGCATTTTTATTGCCCTTCAAATTGAAAAAGCTTCTGTAACAGCAGGGAAATATAAAAGGGGAAGAGTGTTCATTCTAAGAAGAAAAATCTCAAAAATTGGTGAGGCACACAGAATAAATGTGTTGAGGAACAAACAGCTGGTAAAACAAAGGTGATAATAAACTTATTTTCTATTCATGTGAAAAAAGTATCAGTTGCTCAGAAATAGGCTCTGTTATCAGCAGTTTCAGCAAAAAATGTGGGAGACAACTGAATTTTAATGCTATTCAGAGTTTCTTGGAAGTCCAAGTTCTTGATGAGATGTCACTGCTACGGTAAACAGATCCATTCAGCCAGTCCTAGTTAATACCTCAGATATCGCTCACAGAAAAGGTGTTTGGCTTCCACTGCGACAAGGCAGTGCTGTCAGCTCATAATGGCAATCTGAAGAAATCAAACAACTCCTTTTGATCTTCTTTATGTTGTGCCTGAATTAAAGTTCAGCAGAGATTGGTACGTTTCTCTACGTGACTTTAGAATGGGAAAAATAATTTCTTAACATAATTCCTCAACACAGTCACATCATTGTTTCACCTGTTTTGTCTTATAGCTGGCCAGGTACTAAGGTAAGATTCTACAAGCAAAGTCTTAATTTGTTTGCATTGGGTATAAATATTTTTCACATGGTTCATAGTTTGTTATCATTAAAACTGTATTTCCTCATGTCTTATTCGAATAATCCATTTATTTATCCTTACACGTAAATTTTATGCGCTTTAGTTTTATCTTGCACACAAGAGGCTTCATAGTAATCAAGCAACAACAAAAACAATATGCCAAAAGTACATGTGCCCACTGCAGGAAGCAGTTTCTTACCAGAAAACAAGTGACTCCATATAGCTGCCTATTTCTGTGGGCAGATCACAAAGCTCCTACTGTGACTGACAATGAAGGAGCCTGCTAAGTAACAGCTATCAAAACTACTCGAAAACTTTCGCCTTGTGTCAACAGTCTTTAAAACCTGAGTCTACAATTAAGAAAGCCAAATTTCACAAATGTTGACCCTAGACTGCCTGGTTTTAGATACACTCACACACAAAGTAAAAGTAGGTTTTGTGGCCATTAACATTTGTTTCTTCATAATCTCAAGGATACTTCATACCAGGCTCATGCACCAAAAGACATAAGAGATATTGAAGTACCTCTACAATGCAAACTTCCTAGAATTTGGCTTTAGTGGTACTTTAGAACACCTTGGTTTTTGCTCTCCTGAATTTTCTGGCATCTCTGCACTACTCGGAGTTTTTCCAGCAAGAGGAAGCCATGAGGCTGTCCTGGGCAAGGCAGCCAAACTGATATGTAGGAACAGGTTTGTGCTATTAAAAAGTGGCATATCTCAAGTGTTTTCAAGAATCATCTTTTACCTCATAATCCCATGAGAAAAGTGCCCCATTCTCCACTTGTGGGACACCAGAGGTTGTTCTCCTTTGGCTCATACCATGCTCTTCACGAACAACAGTTAATAAGTTTTTCTGTTTCCTCTAGATACTCCCTTTTTGTGTGTGTGCATGATTTTTCTCTAAGGTGTGTTAAGTAGGCAGGAGGGAGTCCAGGGAACCAATGTTAAAGCAACTCTCTGTATCATTTCCTCAAACTTAGCTCTGTGCAGAGAAAGGTTTCCCTTTCTGAAGCTATTTAAAATGAAATACATCAGAAAGAATTTAATCTGCAACATCTAGAACACTGATCTAGGAAGAGAATACCTGTAACACATAATACACAGCATACAAATACACATTGCCCATTCTGTCTGCGAAGTGACTAAAAACCAGACTTTGAGGATACTAACAAGAATTTTGCCTGATACACAATGAGCTACCTTGATGCAGGGACTGTGTATGTGACTCAACTTGATTTAATTCCTTGCTTCCTTTTTATCTCATGTATGAAACAAATGTGAGGGGTGTCTTTATAAAATTAATGGTGATCTCAGAAAACCCACAAGAAATTACTAATTAGATATGAAAATAATGACCTAAAATATTGACAGCTTTCAGTCTCAGGAATTCCTGAATTTGCCCATAGGAAAGAAAAATAATTGCTCGTTTATCATTCCAGATGTTTGAGGTAGTATGCAGACCAGACCACGTCATAGGAGGAAAGGCTGAAAGAGCTAGAGCTCATCAGGCTGGAGAAGAGGAGGCTTAGGGAGAGCTCACATGCTGTGTAAGTACCTAGCAAGAGGGCGCAAAGGGGCCAGACCCTTCTCAGTTGTGCCAATTGAAAGGATAGGAAGCAATGGTACAGACTGAAATACAAGAAATTTCTTCTACCATGAGGGTGGTCAAACAATGGGACAGGTTTCCCACGGATCTCCCTCCTTGGACATATCCAAACACAACCGGACATGGTCCTAAGCAACCTGCAGTAGCTGAGCCTGGCTGAGGTGGGCTGGGACTGGACAATCTCCAGAGGTAGTATCAGCCTCAGCCCTATTGTGATTCTACATGCAGAACCTCATTAGAGGTACTTTAAGGAAAGCTGTTTATTTCAATAAGCTTGCTTACGTTCCATGTGCTTAGAGGAAGAATATATAAAATCAAATTCCTTCAATAATAATAAAAAAGGCTAAAAACTGAAATTATAGTAGTCTTGTCTTTCAAGCTCAGAAAATACAATGTTGACATCTGACTCCCAGAATTTAAGGTCTTGAAGAGCAAAATACTTTTGCTGGTGAGTGCCTTCGAGTATTTCTTTTTACTACTGCCAGAAATTAAAAACACTATTTGTGAGTACAGTCTGCCTGCTAAAAGTACTTATTTATTTGTATATTTATCTTTTTGTCTGCAGCTTTGGTAACTTACTGAAAATCATCCAACATACATCTGGGTATTTACACCAACTTATTTGTTGTGCATGATGTACATGATGACTGATCTGTGCCAGGATTTATTACCTTCTGGCCTAAAGTCTGGGTAACCAATTATCTGCATAGTAAAGTGAAGCATGTTTCTCATTACATGTAACTAATTACTGGGAAGGAAATGTGATACCATACTTTATTGTAAGTACAGTGTACATGCACTAGTTTTCTGTTACTTTGAGCTCAAATAGCAATAACTGCATCTCCTCCCTGCCCTTCCCCCCAAAAACACAAAGGGGGAGAAAATTAGAAATATATCTAGAAAAAAATATTTAAGATGATTCTTCATTATCTCAGCCACTGTTGAGAAGACACATAACCAGGTTTCTTATCTTTGCTCTGAGAAGGTACAACTAGGACACAAAGACACACTTCCAAGCCATTCCCCCTACAAAACTAGGGGCTTGTATTTATATTTTATTGCTGCTCTTTTCAGCTGAGAAATTGAACAGGATCTTAAGCCCGTTAATTGAGGATCAAACAAGTGACTGTGTGCCATGGCTTGCAGCAGTGTGGAGAATTTGCTGCTCCCACAGGAGATCAAGACCTATGACAAACGCCATGATGAAACAGTTCTAATCAACAGCAGCTACAATAGGTGTCATCCCTCTTACTGGAGAAACAGTGTTTTAACAATAATCCCATTTCATCATCAAACTGTTTGGGTACCGCAGTTCACAGCTGAAGAGAGAAGCTGCACATGCCTATCAGGATATGTAAAAATTGTTCAACATTTTCAATGTCAGTATCTGTAGAGGAACAAACTACCTGAAGCATTTTATACCCATGATGAAAGAGCATACCCTCAGCTATCTCTAATGGACTGAAACAATATACACTCTTTGTAACTCTGAACTTTGAGGGAGTTTAAATCCAAAAAGTTAAGTTTAAAGGCTATTTTTGTGTTTCTAAATTAAATATCTTGTGAATAACATATTTTGACCCCACAATCCAAAAGAAGGTCACCAGATGGCACTATTACATATTGTCTTTCTGATTTCACTCTCTCAATACACACAAAAAGTTTTTACTTATGGAAGAACTGGCAATAGTGTTACTGTAGCACCACATTTATTTGGGGTCAAGAGTGATGAGTAGCATCCCTGTTTTTACCTCTGTGATCTTTACAAATTCTTCCACAGGAGGTGTCCTCTAAGAACCAGATGCTGTATCACAGGTTTAAATACAGACATTAAAAAAAAAAAAAAAAAAAAAAAAAAAAGAAAGAGACTGTTCTATTAGTTATGGCCTTCTCTGCTCAAGAATTAGCATGTATCTGTAACGGGAACACATCACAGCAGGAATGCCCACACATTTGGCTATGCTGATTTCTCCTCTATGGTAGCCAGAAATCCTCTGCTGTCATTATACAGAGATTAAATGCCCTAGGCATACTGTAAATATGTACTTTTCCCAATTATAGTGACGGAGAGCCAGCATATCCAAGCTGCACCTTGGATCCAATTAAAATGCATCTGTACACCTATAGATGACTGTCAAAGCTGACAATGGAACCTCTCTCTTGATTGTCCTTAGCTCTTTCTTTAAAAACATGAGCAGAATTATTAACCTCAAGACTCCTAATTGATATGACACTTAAAAATGGCCTGAGCAACTCGATATGTATTTTATAATGGCAAACCATTTCTCATTTCTGTGGCTACTAATCTGTGATCCACTGATGTGTGAGCCATGATTAATTCCGTAGTATGTTAGAAGAGTAATTTAGGACAGCAATAGACTTGCTAATGCTTTAAGGATGTAGAGTTCCTTTTATTTTTGTTCAGATACAGTTATGTTGAAACCTGATATAAGCTGCACATTTTTTTTCCCTGACTCATAGCACAAAGAAATAGACTCAGCAAATTATTATTTTACTTTCCACATATCCCTTTATACACATTTTTTATGAGCTATATCTTATACTCCAGTGAACTCATTATTGGTGAAACAGTGAAAAAAATCAGGCCATGAACTTTGATGTGATGAAAATAGCCAACAGTCACAAAAAGTCCTGAACCACACATGGTTGACTGGATCTGCCTCTGACCAAACGCAGCCGCTCCTCCTACATCTTGACTATGATTTTTTACAATAGTAGCATTACTAAAAGAAGTTTACTTCATGACAAGTGTATCACTGGCACACAGGCTGTGTTGGAGATAGTAACAAACTTGCTAAAGAAAGAGACTGGGAAACATCAGAAACATGAGTGTTTCTGCTGACAAGGAGCTTAACTTTTCAGTATTACATCTAATCTTCTGCTCTCAGTCAAACTTTTCCTCCTAAATTCCAATTTGGAGGGCTCATGCTGGCCTGGGCATACAAGACCCAAGTGGAACTAAGCAAAACTGACACCACAGGTCCATGGAAGCACTGCCAGCACTCATCACACACATGAAATTTATTTTTTAAGATCTTGCGCATTTTACAAAGAATAAATTCACCCCATGCAAGTACTATTTTGTCTATAGTAGTACCATATTTTGGAACTTGCTGAATAATGCTGCAAAATTTTCCGCAGGAAATGGTGCTGCATTTTACCAGTAGTAAAATTCATAAACACAGATATACTTTGTATATACTTCTGCTCACAGAAATGAGCAATTCTGCTCAACACTAAGCTTTATATTAATCCTACGTAGCTTCATGAACTTAAGAAAGCTTCTTACATTAGGAACATAGCACACACCCTATGGTAACAGTTCTGTTTTTCTCAAGCCTAGAAAAACTAGATTTTCAGCAAATTCTCCTTCCTAGGGATGTTAATACTGGACAATATAGGCTCTCTTCCAAAGCAAGAAGTCAGAAAGGTAGAGGATGCCAACAAGAGTTTGAAAGACCTGCTTCTTCTCACCATAATGTTTGCTACCAAGCATCATCTTAATGGTCATCACTTTCTGCAGAATATGACGCAATTACTTAAAGTTGTTCTAGCACTCTGAATCTACCCAAAATCCATTAAAACCAACAAGGGTGATACCTATCTACTGCAAAACAGAAAGCCGGCCTCATGCAGTTCATCAGCTTTCTGCAAGGTGCAATCCCTGGCTGATGCTTGGACCTGAAAGAATAGGTTCTTCTGCTCCTGGCATCAGGAAGCACTTCACTATGTAGTCTTTCATAGGCTGCCAGAAAGGCTTAAGCCATGTCTCCTTGTCCAAAACCTGCTTGTTTTCCTTATTCCACTTTTTCTGTAAGAAACTTGGTGAAAAATTGCAACCAGTGTTGGCCCTAGAAGAGGTCAGGGAGCAATGGCTGAGGCTTGGCATTGGCCAGTCCTCCAAACCTCATCCCCTACAGTTAGGAGTAATGTACTTGTCTCTCAAGAGAGGTGCCCAGGAAAGGGAATACCTTTTGGTTCAGTGAAGTTCAGTTTTTCCATGGCAAATGGATAGTGTTATGTACTGTACAAATTCTGTGGTTACTATGAAATAACACGTATAAAAATAAGGTATGGCATAAAAGCTTTAATATAATGGGAGGAATTCTGCCTTATAAAAATACCTGTTTCTCATTACTAATTTCCTATCCTTCCTCTTTTATTTTACTCTTTTAGCCTTACTCCTTTTTCTTATGCTTATACAAGATGATGCTGTAACTGCTACTTTGACAATTCATTGATGATGTCAAAAAAGACTGCTGCCCAGAATACACTGAAATAGGAATAGATGATGTTCTGCATTTCGGAAGTGAAATGCCACTGTTTTCTTGCCATACACAGACATTGCAGCACTGATTATTTTAATGCAGTGACATTCAAGGACATTCAGGGTTGTTTTATTTTTTCCAAAACTGAATGAGGCAGGCATATGATTTCACAAGTCTGAGGGGATCTGAAATATGGTGAAAGAAATTACTTGCCTAAACTCAACCAACAAGTCTGAATAAGCCACAACTGTAATCTGATTTCCTTTCATCAAAGGACTATGTGCACATACGCTTCCTCACAGAAGGCTCTATTCTCTTGCTATATTGTAAAATATTTGTATACAACAATTAGCATATAATTGTGAAGAACAAAATTCCAAAGGCAGTGAAAAGCAGACAGAGCAAGAACAATGTAATCTGAATTTTCATAATTAACCACAAATTTTTCCTTTGGAAGCTGGAGTTGCATAGTCCTACCATGGGTGTTTCTTATTATTTTAGGGGCTACAGTTTAGTTAATTCATTGTAAATGTTCAGTCTTCCACATGGAAGGCTGATTAAGATTTAATTAACTGATTAATTAATTAAACTAACACTGTAATTCTCTGAAAGTTAAAATTATACCTCCTCTTATCAAAAACGTAATCCATAATTCTGCTCTGAATATTAGCACTCTCTGTGGCTGCAGGGCCAGTGACTTTTCTATAAATAATACTAAGACTCAATAGCTTATTTGCAACATGCACCTCTTTGGAACCACATGTGGTATCTGCATACTGACCTGAATAACAAGGAAGCAAATGAAATGTTCACAGACTTGATCAACATCTAAATAAGCATTTTATTTTGCTTAGTGGCAGAGAAAACCAGTACTTTTTGATCACCCCTATCTTTAAGGTCACCCTGCGCAAAAAACACATCAGGTTGCCACCCTCACCACAACCTAATGTAATTTCAAGTGTTAGAAAAGGCAACACGATATATAACAGCTATTGCAATAAAAGCACAGGAGATGGCTTTTCAGATTTTATCAACCTACTGTTGTACATGACAGCCCAGCCAATTTCGTCCCATTTCCAGTTAGGAGAGGATTAATCCTTACAATGAAAGATATATGTGACTTTATTATAATATAATGTTGCGGTTTAAGCCCAGTCGGCAACTCAGCCATGCAGCCCTTGCTCACTTTGCCCACTTCCTCCCCCCGGGTCCAGGAGGGATGGGGAGGAGAATCGAAAGAATGTAACTCCCACAGCTTGATATAAGAACAGTCCATAACTAAGGTGTAACACAAACCACTACTGCTGCTACCACCAATAATAATAATGATAAAGGAAATAACATGGAAGAGAATACAACCGCTCACCACCTGCCCACTGGTACCCAGCCCAACGTGAGCAGTGATCTAACCCTTCTGGATAACTGCCCCCAGTTTATATAGTGGGCATGACGTGCTGTGGTATGGAATACCGCTTTGGTCAGTTTGGGTCAGGTGCCCTGTCTCTGCTTCCCCCCGGCTTCCCCTCCTCCCTGGCAGAGCATGAGACTCAGAAAGTCCTTGGTCAGATTAAACATTACTGAGCAGCAACTAAAACCATCGGTGTTATCAGCACTGTTCCCAGGCTGAAAGTCAAAACCACAGCGCTGCACCAGCTACTCAGAAGGAGAAAAATGACTGCTACTGCTGAACCCAGGACATATAATACAGTCACAATATTGATGGGGTACTGGCTGATTAACAGCTGAACATGAACCAGCTTGTACCCAGGCAAGGCCAACAGCATCCTGGCCTGTGTCAGCAGTAGCATAGCCAGCAGGGCGAGGGCAGTGATCATCCCCCTGTACTTGGCACTGGTGAGGCTGCACCTCAACTCCCGTGTTCAGTTCTGGGCCCCTCATTACAAGAGAGATACTGAGGTGCTGGAGCAGGTCTAGAGAAGGGTGACGGAGCTGGTGAAGAGCCTGGAGCACAAGTCCTTTCAGGAGTGGCTGAGGAAATGGGGTTGTTTAGCCTGAGGAAAAGGAGTCTGAGGGGAGAGCTTACCACTCTCTACAAACACCTGAAAGGAGGTTGTAAGCAAGGTGGGTGTCCATTTCTTTTCCCAAGTAACAAGCAACATGACAAGAGGAAATGTCCTCAAGCTGTGCCAGGGGAGGTTTAGACTGGATATTAAGAAAAATTTCTTCACCGAAAGAGTGGTCAAGCATTGGAATAGGGTGCCCAGAGAAGTGGTTGAATGACCACCACTGGAGATATTTAAAAGCTGTGTAGGTGTGGTGCTTAAAGATGTGGTTTAGTGGCAGACTTGGCAGTACTAGGTTAACAGTTGAACTCAACCTTAAAGGTCTTTTCTAACCTAAACGATTCTATGATTCTACAAAAAATGCCCACATTTTCTGACTGGTCACAGAAGTAAACTGAGGAGACTCTATTCATAGGTCAGTCAAGACAGCTGAGCCAGATTATACTGGGGCCAAGAGCTGGATTCTGTAATTGTCTAAGTCTTGTACTTCTCATTTGCAATTGTGAATGCAGATCAGCTAAATCTGAAAATTAGTTAATCTGCTTTTTATTTTTGCATACTATTTTTCCATAGGAAGACCAGGTTAATTGCAGAGAAGAGTTCTCTTCCACAGTACCACTTACAAAAATGTGCCTGTTACTTAACTGTAGAACAGGAGCTTTTTCTGTATTTCAGAAATAACTGACTTTACCCACACCCAGTATTCCCCTTAAAGAGATGGACCCCCTAAAAATGATGAAGACAGCAGTGGTTTCTAGGGATGAGTTGTCTGACTAAAAAAAAACCTACTATGTGCTTGTCATATAATAATTGCTTTGAGATTCATCAATAACCGAGAAACTACTCATATGACAGGACAGATCAGGCTCTGGAAACATTGAGTGCCTTTTTCCAGTTCAAATCCAAGGGCACAGAAAGCTGATAAATCCTGGTTTGCTTGCTCTGAAACCTAAAGAAATCGCTCTGTTTGTTTGCTAAGGATGATTTAATATGAAGCTCAGAGGCTTGGAATTAGACCAGAGGAGCAGCAAGATTGTAATTCTCCATGTCCACTTCTGGGTTTAATTTCACTTTCATCAAAATCAACAGCAAAACTTACCATTAACTTCAATTCTACCTTTTACACAGTTCTTACCCTCAAAAAAAAAAAAAAAAAAAAAAAAATATATATATATGTATTGGAATTATAAAAATCTACACCTACATGTTTCTTCATTTCCAATTTCCTTTTTAAAGGAGAGACAATAATGTTAAGGATGGGAAGAATTCTTAACCAGGAAATCTACAAACATTTCAAACTTTGGCAAAAATGGCTGCTAACAAGATTATGCTTATCAAGATGCTTCAAAAAAAATATGCCACTAAATTAGAGCCTCATATAAGGTATCTGGCTTGTTTGCCAGTTTCCACCACACCTCACCACTGCTGTTTCTATCACATTTCTATCAGATAACTCATATTCATAGAATCATAGAAACACAGAATCATAGAATCGTTAGGTTTGGAAAGGATCTTAAGATCATCAAGTTCCAACTCCCCTGCCATGGGCACGGGCACCTCACACTAAACCATATCACCCACAGCTCTGTCCAACCCGGCCTTGAACACCTCCAGGGATGGAGCATTCACAACTTCCCTGGGCAACCCATTCCAGTGCCACACCACCCTTACAGTAAAGAATTTCCTCCTCATATCCAGTCTAAACTTTCCCTGTTTAAGTTCTAACACATTACCCCTTGTCCTATCACTACAGTCCCTACAGAAGAGTCCCTCCCCAGCATCTCTATAGAACCCCTTCAGATATTGGAAGGCTGCTAAGAGGTCTCCACGCAGCCTCCTCTTCTCCAGGCTAAACAGCACCAAATTTCTCAGCCTATCTTCATACGGGAGGTGCTCCAGTCCCCTGATTATCCTCATGGCCCTCCTCTGGACTTGTTCCAGCAGTTCCATGTCCTTCTTACATTAAGAACACCAGAAAGGTATACAATACTTCAAGTGAGGCCTCAAAAGAGCAGAGTAGAGGGGCAGGATCACCTCCTTTGACGTGCTGGTCAAGCTCCTTTTGATGCAGC
Organism: Amazona ochrocephala; assembly: GCA_039720435.1. Taxonomy (NCBI): domain Eukaryota; kingdom Metazoa; phylum Chordata; class Aves; order Psittaciformes; family Psittacidae; genus Amazona; species Amazona ochrocephala. Next base: position 79,294,848 of record CM077909.1, on the reverse strand, counting down.
CCAGGATACGGTTGGCTTTCTGGGGTACGAGCGCACATTGAAGCCAACTCATGTTCATTTTCTTATCAACCAACACCCCCAAGCCCTTCCCTGCAGGGCTGCTCTGAATCCATTCTCTGCCCAACCTGTAGCTGTGCCTATGATTGCTCCGACCCAGGTGTAGGACCTTTCATTTGGCATGGTTACACTTCATCAGGTTGGCATCAGCCCACCTCACAAGTGTGTCAAGGTCCTCTGGATGGCATCCCTTCCCTCCAACGTATCAACTGAACCACACAGCTTGGTGTCATCAGCAAACTTGCTGAGGGCGCACTCAATCCCACTGTCCATGTCACCCACAAAGATGTTGAACAAGACTGGTCCCAACACTGATCTCTGAGGGACAACACTCGTTATTGGTCTCCAGCTGGACACTGAGCCATTGAACACAATTCTTTGCATGCAGCCATCCAGCCAGTTCTTTATCCACTGAGTAGTCCACCTATCAAATTGATGTTTCTTCAATTTAGAGACAAGGATGTCATGTGAGACAGTGTCGAACAATTCGCACAAGTCCAGGTAGGTGACGTCAACTGCTCTACCCCTGTCCATCAGTTCTGTAGCCCCATCATAGAAGGCCACCAGGTTGGTCAGGCAGGATTTCCCTTAGTGAGTCCATGCTGGCTGTCACCAAGCACCTTCTCGGTTCTCATGTGCCTTAGCATGCCTTCCAGGAGAATCTGTTCCAAGTTTTTGCCAGGCCTTGCCTCCAGACAATTTTATAGAATTATAGAATAGTAAGGGCTGGAAAGGACCTCAAGATCATCGAGTTCCAACCCCCCCGCCATGGGCAGGGACACCTCCCACTAAACCATGCCATGCAAGGCTATGTCCAACCCTGCCTTGAACACCGCCAGGGATGAAGCATTCACAACCTCCCTGGGCAACCCATTCCAGGGCCTCACCACCCTCACAGTAAACAATTTCTTCCTCAGATCCAATCTAAACTTCCCCTGTTGAAGTTTAAACCCATTACCCCTTGTCCTCTCACCACAGTCCCTAATGAAGAGTCCCTCCCCAGCATCCCTATAGGCCCCCTTCAGGTATTGGAAGGCTGCTATGAGGTCTCCACGCAGCCTTCTCTTCTCCAGGCTGAACAGCCCCAATTTTCTCAGCCTATCTTCACACGAGAGGTGCTCCAGTCCCCTGATCACCCTCGTGGCCCTCCTCTGCACTTGTTCTAACAGTTCCATGTCCTTTTTATGTTGAGGACACCAGAACTGCACACAATACTCCAAGTGAGGTCTCACGAGAGCAGAGTAGAGGGGCAGGAGCACCTCCCTCGACCTGCTGGTCACACTCCTTTTGATGCAGCCCAGGATACGCTTGGCCTTCTGGGCTGCAAGCGCACACTGCCGGCTCATGTTCATTTTTTCATCAACCCACACCCCCAAGTCCTTCTCCGCAGGGCTGCTCTGAATTTCTTCTCTGCCCAACCTGTAGCTGTGCCTGGCATTGCTCCGACCCAGGTGGAGGACTTTGCACTTAGCATGGTTAAACTTCATCATGTTGGCATCAGCCCACCTCACAAGTGTGTCAAGGTCCCTCTGGATGCCATTCCTTCCCTCCAATGTATCAACTGAACCACACAGCTTGGTGTCATCAGCAAACTTGCTGAGGGCGCACTCAATCCCACTGTCCATGTCACCCACAAAGATGTTGAACAAGACTGGTCCCAACATCGATCCCTGGGGGACACCACTCGTTACTGGTCTCCAGCTGGACATTGAGCCATTGACCACAACTCTTTGCATGCGGCCATCCAGCCAGTTCTTTATCCACCGAGTGGTCCACCTATCAAATTGATATCTCTCCAACTTAGAGAGAAGGATGTCATGTGAAACAGTGTCAAAGGCTTTACACAAGTCCAGGTAGATGACATCAACTGCTCTGCCCCTGTCCATCAGTTCCGTAGCCCCTTCATAGAAGGCCACCAGATTGGTCAGGCAGGATTTCCTTTTAGTGAAGCCATGCTGGCTGTCACCAAGCACCTTGTTGCTTTTCATGTACCTTAGCATGCCTTCCAGGAGAATCCGCTCCAAGATTTTGCCAGGCACAGAGGTGAGACTGACTGGTCTGTAATTCCCTGGCTCATCCTTTTCCCCTTCTTAAAAATGGGGGTTATATTTCCCTTTTTCCAGTCATCGGGAACTTCACCTGACTGCCATGATTTTTCAAATATGATGGACAGTGGCTTAGCAACTTCATTTGCCAGCTCCTTCAGGACCCGTGGATGGATTTCACCCGGTCCCATGGACTTGTATACATTCAGGTTCCTAAGGTGGTCCCGAACAAGATCCTCCCCCACAGTAGGCCCAGGGTCCCCACCCTCACCGTCCCCGTGTCTGCCTTCCAAGACTTGAGTGGTGTGGTCAGAGCATTTGCCGGTGAAGACTGAGGCAAAGAAGTCATTAAGAACCTCAGCCTTCTCCAAATCCAGGGTAGCCAGTTCTCCCGATAGCTTCTGGAGAAGACCCACGGTGTCCCTAACCTGTCTTTTATTGGCAATGTACCTATAAAATCCCTTCCTGTTATCCTTAACATCCCTCGCCAAGTTTAATTCTAAGTGGGCCTTAGCTTTCCTAACCTGGTCCCTAGCTTCCCAGACAACATCCCTGTATTCTTCCCAGGCTGCCTGACCTTGCTTCCACCTTTTATAAGCCTCTTGTTTCCTTCGAATTTTGCTCAGCAGCTCCTTATCCATCCAAGGAGGTCTCCTGGCCCTCCTGCTGAACTTCCTTCTAGTTGGGATGCATCGCTCCTGAGCTTGCAGCAGGTGATCCTTGAATATCAACCAACAGTCTTGGGCCCCCTGCCCTCTACGGCTGTATCCCATGGAACCTTACTGAGCAGGTTCCTGAAGAGGCCTAAGTCTGCTCTCTTGAAGTCCAGGGCAGTGAGCTTGCTGCACGCTCTTCTCACTGTCCTGAGGATCTCAAACTCAACCATCTCATGACCGCTGCAATCAAGGCTGCACTGGAGCATCACATTTCCAACCAGCCCTTCCCTGTTGGTGAGGACGATGTCAAGCATGGCACCTCTCCTTGTCGGCTCCTCTATTACTTGCAGAAGGAAGTTATCTTCCATGCAATCGAGGAACCTTCTGGATTGCATGTGCCGGGCCGTACCATCCCTCCAACAGATATCAGGGTGGTTGAAGTCTCCCATGAGAACAAGGGCCTGCGAGCATGAGGCTGCTCCTATCTGCCTGTGGAGCGCTTCATCCAGCAAGTCACAGAATCACAGAATCACAGAATAGTGAGGGCTGGAAAGGACCTCAAGATCATCGAGTTCCAACCCCCCCGCCATGGGCAGGGACACCTCCCACTAAACCATGCCATGCAAGGCTATGTCCAACCCTGCCTTGAACGCCGCCAGGGATGAAGCATTCACAACCTCCCTGGGCAACCCATTCCAGGGCCCCACCACCCTCACAGTAAAGAATTTCTTCCTCACATCCAATCTAAACTTCCCCTGTTTAAGTTTAAACCCATTACCCCTTGTCCTCTCACCACAGTCCCTAATGAAGAGTCCCTCCCCAGCATCCCTATAGGCCCCCTTCAGGTATTGGAAGGCTGCTATGAGGTCTCCACGCAGCCTTCTCTTCTCCAGGCTGAACAGCCCCAACTTTCTCAGCCTATCTTCATACAAGAAGTGCTCCAGTCCCCTGATCATTTTTGTGGCCCTCCTCTGCACTTGTTCTAACAGTTCCATGTCCTTTTTATGTTGAGGACACCAGAACTGCACGCAATACTCCAAGTGAGGTCTCACGAGAGCAGAGTAGAGGGGCAGGAGCACCTCCCTTGACCTGCTGGTCACACTCCTTTTGATGCAGCCCAGAATACGGTTGGCCTTCTGGGCTCCCCTTGGTCAGGCGGTCTGTAACAGATCCCCACAATAATATCACCCATCGCTGTTTTCCCTTTAACCCTGACCCACAAACTCTCTGTCGACTGCTCACCTGTCCCCAGACAGAGTTCCATACTCTCTAGCCTATCCCTAACATAAATAGCAATTCCCCCTCCCCATCTGCCGGGCCTGTCTTTCCTAAAGAGCCGGTAACCTTCCATTCCAACACACCAGTCATAGGTGCCATCCCACCATGTTTCTGTGATGCCTATGATATCATACCCCCATAGATGTGCACACATCTCTAATTCCTCTTGTTTGTTTCCCATACTATGGGCATTTGTGTAGAGGCGTTTGAGCCGAGATCCAATTGAAGCCGGCTCATTGGCTGGAGCAGCTGGAATATCTCTACATTGCTCCGAACGTTTACTGTAGGTGCTGCCAACCGACGGGGTGTGTTGGAATGGAATGATGCCCCCCTCCCCCAACACATCTAGTTTAAAGCATCCTTGACCAGCCTGGCAAGCCTCCTACCAAATCCACTCTTCCCCTTCTTTGTCAGACCAGCTCCACCAGCCCCCAGTAGACCTGGCCTACTATATTGAGTCCCATGTTCAAGGCACCCAAACCCCTGACTATAGCACCACCCTTCTAACCATTTATTAACCTGCCCAATCCTCCTAGCCTTTTCAAGGTCCTGCCCTGTATCCTGGAGAATTGATGAAAAGACAATCTGAGCTCCAGAGCCCCTAACCACCTCTCCCAGAGCTCTGTAGTCCTTCTTTATGGTCTCTGGGCTACTGCTATCTATATCAGTAGCACCCACATGTATTACCAGGAGTGGGTAATAGTCAGTGGGACCGACTAGAGCAGGCAGCTTCTCGGCCACATCCCTGATCCGAGCCCTTGGTAGGCAACACACCTCCCTTGAGCCTGGGTCAGGCCGGCAGATGGGCGCCTCTGTGCCTTTCAGATTAGAGTCCCCTACTACTACGGCCCGCCGCTTTTTCCTGGCAGCACCAGTAGTGACCTTCTTTACCAGTGCACCAGCTGGTTGCGCCTGGTGGGAGCGCTGTTGCTCATCAGCCCCCTGCAGGACAGCAAAGCGGTTCTGGTGGGGACAACAGATGTAGGAGGAAGCCCCCTGCTTTTAATTACCCTCTTCCTCCTTTTTTTGTTGCTTTTTTTCTGTTACCTTTTCCCAGCTTCCTGGGTTAGCAGCCTCCTTTCCTGCATTTGCCATCAATATGCTGACCACTGTTTTTCTTGCATGTAGTAATCCAATGAAGCAAGCAGAAATAAACCCTCCTACAGCACACTGTACAATGTTCTACAAGGCTTGAAAGCCACGAGCTTCTAAGAAGATTAAATGAAACAGAGAACCACATCTCTACCCTTAAATCCAAAACTAAGGTGTGAGTTTGCAATTCAGTCCACACCTGTTACTGAGCCTATTGCTGTTATCCTAAAATAAGTGGCTGTCATGGTTTAAGCCCAGCCGATAACAGAATCATGCAGCTGCTTGCTCACTGCCCCTCCTTTTTCCCCCCTGCTCCTGGAGGGATGGGGAGGAGAATCAAAAGAGTGTAACTCCCACAGGTTGAGATAAGAACAGTCCAGTAACTAAGGTATAACACAAACCACTACTGCTACCACCAATAATAATAATGATAAGGGAAATAGCAAGGGGAAAGAATATAAAACTAACAAGGGGGAAAAGGAAAAGAAAACAATAAACACAAGTGATGCACAGTGCAATTGTTCACCACCTGCCAACAGATACCTACGCTGACCCCAGCAGCCATCTGGGCCTTCCAGGTAACTCCCCCCAGTTTATATACAGGGCATGATGTCCTGTGGTATGGAATACCCCTTTGGCTAGTTTGGGTCAGGTGTCCTATCTCTGTTTCCTCCTGGCTTCTTGCACCCCTCCTTTCTGGCAGAGCATGAGACTGAAAAGTCCTTGATTGGAGTAAGCAATAATTAGTAACAACTAAAACACTGGTGTGTTATCAGCATCATTCTCAGGCTAAAGTCAAAAACACAGCACGGCAGCAGCGACTAAGGAGAAAAATGACTGCTAATACTGAACCCAGGACAGAGTCTGTATTTCTTTATGTCCACAGCTCAGTACATCATGCCCCCTGCCTCAGACAGGAGTGATATGTTTCTTGAGAGTAGTCCAAATTAAGGAGAAAACACAGACATACTTTCTGAACACCTAATCTGGAAAAAAAAACCTATGAGAAATGTGCTGCTCAGAATTTTTAAACGTCTGCGTAAGTCTTATAGAAATGGGTTACTAGACAAGAGGACAGGTGAAATAATGTAGGAAGCTTACCATCCTGTGTATCCGTGCTGTATCTCATTGACCTTTTATATGGCCTGCATGGCACTTTGGAGATTCACAATTACATGAGCAGGTGTATACATAGGTGTGACCATACACACACACTCAAATAGTAAATGGTTCCAGTACAGACTGACAACGAGACAATGAAAAGTTTATAAAATCACTTCATTATAATGCGTAGGGCTGGACCGTGAGTGGCAGCAAGTAGAGATTTATCTCAGAAACTGAACACAAAAAACAATAGTAAAATTCCTCTGAAATTCAGACCATGATCATTCTCTGACTAAATTTTGGAGGAATTTTGACATTGGTTTTGCGTGAGAAGAGACTCAGGTATCCTGTCTGTGACTTCTGGAGAGAAACAAGAATTCCTGATAACACGGGTCAAAATCTCTTTATGAACTGGAGAACTTCTGTGTTTTTCACAGCTGTCAATATAGAAAACCATGGATTTCTTAATACAAATTTTCCAGAGAATTTCAAAATTATTACAACTATCACTACTGCATCATTGAGAAGTTCAATCAAGATGAAGCCTTCAAACATGTTATACCTCCACCCAGAAACATTCTAAATTAAAACAATATGTAGCAAATAAATACAATATTAAGAAAAAAGCAGAAAATTTTGAATATTTAAATAAAAATAAAATCACACAGAAACAAAAAATATCTGCTAGGCAGCATGATGCTTTCAAATTACTTCAGATTACTGCTTTAAGGAGGTGTAAGTAACTTAATAATATGAACTATTTCTAACTACTCCTGAACAGAGCGTTTCTGGAGCTCCAAAATCTAGGGCTTTCCACTCTAACATAGGATTGCTATAAGCTTCAGCTAATTGATAACTTAGTGATTGTTCCTGGTAGCAATAAAAAGTATTTAATTAGTAAATTGATAAAAGCTTGTACCACAAATTAAAATACAAAATTAACATCTGATTAATCCCCAGAGATGTGCTTATCCTCTGGCATTTACAACCCCTGCAAACTTCAAACTTCTCCCTCAGGCAAAAGCCTACATAACTGGACAGGTCTCAAAATGCTGTCCTGAAGGTCACCAAACACAGCCTGTGACAGCGGGTGTGCCTTCTCTTTAGCGCTCTATATCTGCTCGAGCCGTTTTACAGCAATGTGAAAGGGTGAAAAGTTTACACTAGCTGGTTATGCAATAAATGTCACTGGTATTACCACCAACTTTAGACTCGACTCCCAGCAGTAAGCAGTTAAGAGGTGATAAAGCAGGATTAATTCTTGAGGAAAATTTATTATTAATTTGTCAGTGTAGTATACAGTACAAACTCTCTATCTTCATTCTTCCTCAAGCAAGAAATTATCTTGCACCAACCTATTTATCCTGTATGTGTAGCACTTTACAGCAGTGTGAATATCATTGCACACACCCCTTTAAGCCTATTCTCACACGCTCACCTTAGAAGACGCCATCCAAGATCATTGCTATTTATGGCTATTCATGTAAAATAATTGAACTTCAATGATACAGAGGACAGTGAAATAGTAGAATAGTGCAAAACAGAGTAACCAAGCAGTGAACCACCCTGATGAAATTGTATCTAACAGACAGTAAAATTACCCAAGTGAGCAACTGCTGACTAAGGCAGAGCAGTAGTTATAATACTAGATAAAGCCGCTTTGGAGGCAACATGAGCTCTGAACCCTCCACCTGCTGTAGAAGCAAGTACACAATCAACACTTAAAACTCACTGCCCTCCCAAGCCATGAGGCTCAATTCCACTGCCAGCAAGTCAATGGCTGATTTTCCAAGCCCGCATTTTTTTTTACTTCCTCTGTTCGTGTAGAACACATGTAAGCCAACTAACCACTTATGAGAGCAAATACCAACTTTGAGGAAACAGTTACAGGTATTGCCTGCAAAATAATGAAATATGTGTAATGTACCACAAAATATTCTGTCAGATATAACTGGTTTGCCAAAGTAAGCCCTAAGGCTGTTCTAACTTAGGACTTTCAGTTTGCCTGCACTTACAACCACAACTGCAAGAATTTCACACACAAAAATTTACAGCAAAACCAAACTAAACCCAAACCATCAGAATTGCCTGTTCGCCCAAAAAGCAAAAACAGAGCACCACATGACTATTTTGACGTGGCTCCTATTATACAACAGATGTTGCCTTCTACTAGATCGAATGATACTTGAAAAGATCTATTGCTAGATCATATAAAGAAATAAACTATTTCTTTGAATTACCGCTGAGACCCTTATCTGTAATGAAGAATCAGCAACTCAGTGACAGCCTGGATGATGAGGAAAAGACTGACAGTATGCTAACTATATAGAAGTGTAAGCATGTAACAGTGTACATAAAATTACGTAAATGATGAATCATTTTCTTTGTACCAGGTATTACGGATGGCATTTATCTTCTTCTACCATGACCTACAGAGGGGAGAAACTGTTGATTTTATACAGTTGTCTAAGCATCTAGTGTGATGGAGACCGGATTATTGTCTCAGTACTTTGGTATGAAAATTAATAACAGTTAAAATATTTGTGCCTGTGTTAAAACAGAACATTACAGAGTCAAGAGTATTCTACAAGGAGTTCTCAATGACATCCCTAAAGTCCAGAATTTTAAAATGCACAGCTAAGTATTACTAAGGTATTTGGTTTGTACTGATACAAAAAACAGTAGTTTTCAAAAGAAGTACTTAATGAGAGGGTTTGGATTAAAAAGCCAGTCATTTTTCTTCTTCTAAAGCACCTCTGTTTCATTTTATGATGCATTAACAACTGATCTGTGCATAATACACTTATTACAATTATATGATTTTAGTCTATCTTGTCATTGGAGGTTCTGAAAGAGTTGCCAATGCCAAGACAGTATTCGAATCTCTAGTTTGCGACAATAGCTCACTTATTGCTGCACAGATTAATGCAGCCAGCCATTAAGTTAAATAATAAAAAGTGATACTTACATAAGAGATGGCGGAAATGCAACGAAATATGGCTGAAATACAACAGATTATCTAGGTTAAGGTTAAAGAAATACCGTTCTTTATTCTACAGAATTAATAGCTTGAAGGTTAGGCAAAACATTGTAGGTGACTAGGGAGAAATTAAGAAGTCTTATTCTTTATAAGTTTATTTTATAAATAAAAAAAGGTTGCTAAAGAGATGAGATGTCTTAATCAATTATCATAGGTATTACAACTATTTATTTGTACTCATCCATAATACATCTTCCCTTCTATATCTTGTGTATAAAATGCTTTTAATACTCATTCATCCCACATAGATCTTTCGAAGTGTAAGCTTTCAGATGTTCTTTGTCTCCATATTTCCTTGCTTTCCTGACTAAAACGAGATTTTGAATTTTGGTTGAAAGGGCCAATGGAAGCTACTTTAATTCTGAAATACTGGTACTGTATTGCTATTTACCAGAAAGCACTCACTAGTTTTGTGTTTGTTCTCTGTACCTAAGAGGTAAAAGGTTAATAAATGTCCGAATCCCACATTGCCTTACACCATTTTTGTAAGACATATAAATGTCCACCCACAAGTGATAGAGAGTAAGAACCCAGATCATACACTTAAGTTTAGTCCTTTCAAATGCTTTCTGCACAGAACGTTTCTGACTTCTATGGTTAAAAAGCCTGTCTGAACAAACACTAAATGAACTTTTCCAGCCATTACACTGTGCAAACTTCTACACTGCTTTTGTTACAGGATTTTCTTCAGTATGAACACACTATCTATTCATTATGCAGTAACAAATTGAAATTGGTTATAATCTTATTCTACAGTTACAAAATCAAGATGGCTGAATTCTTAGAAACAATTTCAGAAAAAAGGAGCCAAAAGTGGCTGTTTTCTCACCTCTACAATTGGCAGTGGAAAACTTACTCCCGCTAATAAAACCAACAAAACCTCAGTCTATTAAAAAAGCAGAAGCACTTCATCAAACCTGGTTTTCTGTCATGTGACCCTGGCAGTGTAGTGCAACCTGCCTATGGAGTTTCACCACTCAGAAAGGCCAAGGCCACCCTTATGCTAGTAGTGCCCAAAACATCACTGTACTGTGGCACCAAAATAACATCGGAACAAGCACTGCCAAGGGCAGCTTGCACCACCCACATCCCACAGTTCAGAAAGACAGCTACATACACCTGCTCTTTAAAAACACAATGTGGAGGGCTCAGTGCTGTCTCTTAACACAAGAGCAGAAGAAGTAGGGAGTCAGTTGTGCCTTGCCACACAAAAATTCTATATGATGAGTTGGGCCCCACAAAGTGAGCAGTGAATATGGAAGATATGTATATAATTGCATAAAATTTGACACTCTCACCGCCTGAATCTGAAAAGGTTGTAAAAGCCACTAGATTTTATTAGTCTGGGAGGTAAATCTGGAGAACTAGCTTGGGAAAAAAGCAGAGAAACGTAGATTAGATGGAAAAGAAGTGCCATGCTGCTCCAGCTGGGTGTGACATTTCTGATCAAACCTGGAAGTGAAACTACAGCATCTAAAGATGTTCACTGTTCGAAAGTGAAGCCACCTCACAGTTCAAGTGCCCCCAGGCAGACAGACATTTTGAGGTCTGGTATGCTGATTTGGTGATTAAAATTCTACCTATGGTCTCCTGTAGCTCCCACATCCTGCTGAGGATCTGGACCAAAGTATCCAAGACTGAGGTGTCAGAAAGAAAAAAAACCTTATAAAGTCTCCAGAATTTGGGACTGAATATTTGTTTCTTTGTACAGCTTTCAGCACAATGAATTTAATCATGTCTGGAGTTCTGAAGTACAGGATGGTGAACATTAGACAACACAGCTGGTATTCTGCAGCTTCTAAGAAAACTGACTTCCGACTTCCTTTTAATTACATACGCTTTTTATTTTCAAATATATTGATGGATATGTTGTCTCATTGCTGTTAATTCAAGGTGGAACAGTTTTGCCCTTCCTTTTTCCAGCACAATTAACAAGGATTGCCTAATGAATCTTAGTGGATGACCATGATTTAGAAGCATTTAATCTATATTGCATTTCCACGCTGTCACTTTCTGTTAATTACCAGGGTACACAGTTACAAAACCAAGAGAATACAGTGGTGAAAACCGCTATAATCATTGCTTTGTAGTCAGTAAATTACTGAGCAGCACTAAAATAAACAGAATAGTACCCATTTTACTGTACTAATATTTGCATGTATAGAGTATCAGCCTTTGGGTATGCCAGTAACAGCCCTAAGTTGAAACAATGCTAAATATTCAAGGCAAATTAACAGTCACTGCTACTGACTAAGTTAACATAGAAGTATCTTGAAAGTTTTTGAGATAATAAAAGCAGATAAAACATAGGGCAGGGGGGTTGGAACTTGATGATCTTAAGGTCCTTTCCAACCCGAACTATTCTACAATTCTGTGATTCTATGAAACTGAAACCCAGGCTTTTAACAAAACAAAACATGGTACAAAGACAGTGATGATGCTCATGTTCCAAAAGTACTTAAAACAATGCAACCATCTTGGATACATTAGAATGCAAGATCCAGATACTCACAGCTCTATATTCACACACATTTGTACAGGTAGGCCCACTATGAAATGCCTGTTAAATACAACTCCAATCTCCCTGTAAGTATGAAACACTGCTTTAAAATGTGGTGGTAAGAGGAGAGCTATTCTACAGATTAAGTTACCTTTACTGAGTTTGTGGACTCAACATTAAGAAACCCTGACAAAGAACTGTACAGGAGTTCCAAGCAACTACAGACATGGATCTTTTGCACATTCTAGTTTTTTCTGCATGCATGCAGGTAATTAATGTTTTTCCTTAAACAACACATAGATCATACGTTAGTTGCACTGTTAATACAGCAACCAATTAGAGAAGTACCTAAAAATACTGTTTGAAACTTTTCCTCTAGAATGCAAATACCACCATTAAATACAATAAGGCAACACTTGAGATCAGTATAGATCTTTAAATATCACACATGAGCTATTCAAGTTTCTTAACACAACAAAATTGGCAATAAAATAATGTCAAACTATGTGTTCTTGGTAAAAATAGCTCATTTTCCAAATGCAGTTCTCTGTAAACGTAGAAAAACTGTAACTGTCTTGTATATATCATAAGCTATTTATCTAAAATGGTGCTGTCAGTGAAACAGATGTCACAGCACAATATCCCTGTGCCACCCACATTCTGTTCTCCCAGTTGCCAAACAGAACTGTTTTGAGTTATTTACTGAGTGATCAGATTCAAGTATTTCTGCAGTGAACTCCATGCTACATTGAAGAAAAAAAGTACTTGAAAACCGAAATGTAATTTCACATGATGTGTTACCATGAACTAATATAGTCAACATGCCTTCACCAGTACAGACTTTGAAAAAAAGACTGAAACCTTAGCAGAAGGTCAAAAAAGTCTTATTTTTAAGAATTTTGTATATCAGCTTTTTCCACTGCTGTCTTCCTGTCCATTATACTAAATTTCAAGTTTCCGTTTTTAAACATCTTCACTCAACTGAGGAAGGTGTAGAAATAACATCAGTTTCCTTCCCGGTCAAAAAAATCATCTGTTCTTTGCAGGATAACTGCATAAAACCTAAAAATCATGCCAGAGAGTAAATTAGGCTTGAAGGGACTTTTGGAGGTATCTGGTGGTAGGATCACATTACCTACTATAGTGCCCATTTGGGGCAGCCCACAGGGTTCAATGTCACTTGTCAGGGACCCATTTTGGTCTGCATATGCCACACGCCACCTTACATTGTGGGACATTGCCATCTGCTTTTTTATTCTGTCCTTTCATGCTGCCTTGCTTTTTCACCTTTCCTCCTTTTTTTCATCCTTGCCTCAGAGATCTCTGGAGTTTATCGGTATCAGGCTTCCTTAAGGGTGAACCGGGACATGAGGCTATCCACAGTTCAAACAATGCACCCCATGAACATTAAATGCAGAAACCTTGTAGTCTGTTCTCATCTCTGTCACCAAATTGTTGCCAAAATTCAAGTCATCAGATTTTCTGAACCTGTACCCTTTAAGAAACCAGACTGTATTTTTTTGAAAGCTTCTGAAGGCAAATACGAAGCACAATTAAATTCACATCAAGTACTTTGTCTTCAGTCACATTTTTAAAAGTAACCACATGCCAAAGAAAGTGAGATCAGGAAAAAAAAAAAAAGTAGGTAAGTTTGAATATTCAGTTTTCTAGTACCAAAAAAAAGTGCTTTAGTTTTATAAACAGGGAAGAGAGACAGGAATCTACAAGACATCTAGAAATACATATGTATTCTATCAACCCAATTAATACATCTAGACCAAATGACAGCTAAACAGAAAAATAATTCTGTATCTAAGACCATTTTCTCATGGGAAATACTGTCCTTCAGAATGTAAAACTTTCTTCAACATTTCAAGATGACTAATAATAAAAGTACTGAAATTAACATTAAAATACATTTTAGAATCTCAAGAGGTTTTTCATCTGATGAGATTTTTTACTCGTTGATACTTGTTTGCTAATAAGCCACCTAACCCTTCAACTATCCAGCTTTATGATTCTTTATTTAGACCTCTCAACTTTGTTGAGCTGCTTTCAGATTACAACACAAAGTCTTAAAGATAAATACAGCAGGCATGTTTTTTAGCAGAACACTTGCCAGTTTGGCAACAACAGAATCAACAACAGATAGGCAGGAGAATCATTGGTTGGAGGAAAGAAGAGAATTTTGTATATACTCCTGTAATAAAGGTCTTTCAAGGAAATAGAGAACAAAAGAGAAAGAGAACAAGAGAATGAGAGAAGCAAAGTTATTAGAACTTTCAAGTCCAACTCATCAGTTCCAGAGACCTGCCTTTAGCAATTCACTGACGTAGTGCAGAAAAAAAAAAAAAAAAGAAATTTTCATTAGAAATAACTAGGATTGCAAATTCTGAATTTGATATAATAATTTGATTGTATACAATCTTATTTTGCATTGACATAGCACACTTGTGATGACTGGAAGTAATCTAGGCTAACAGCTAACACTGTAAAAGTAAAGAAACATTTGCCACCAGAAGCCAAGTGTATCACTTCCACAATACTTACAATTCTTACTGGGTAGGAAATAAGCACCCATGTGCATTGCAATCACTACTAGGCACTAGTACTTGGGCAAGGCACTAGATCCCGGACTACAATAACATTTTATTCTTTGTTATAGGCAAAAACTTTCAAGCTAAATTCCTGGGCATTTTTCTCAGGCCTGGGATTAAATGTCACAGTTTTTCTTTTTCTTTTTTTTTTTTCTTTTCCTTTTTTTAAATATAAAAAGAAACAAATAAATTCTCTAATAACAATAAATGAATACATAAATTCAGTGAGATTCTTTCCAAAGAACATGACCTATGACATCCTTGCTATCACAAAATAAGTTCATTCACCCTGCTAAATGGTGTTGAATGGAACAGCAAAGTTGTTAGATTTTATGAGTTATGAGTTATAATTTCAAAGTGTTAGATGAATATTCAAAAAATATGTCTTTACATTATGCTTTATAAAGGAAATACTTGGTTTGATACTTTCAGAAGCTACTTCCCCAGTAAGCAGAAAATGCATATTAGCTAAGTTGCAGCAAAATTAGAGCATCTCTTTCATCCCCCTCTACCCATCAAAATTTTACAAAAACATTATTCTTTTAATTAACTTTAAGTTAATTCAGGGAAAATATCTTAACAAAACACATGATGCAAAGCTTGTGTTTTTTTTGCCCTTGTAGCCACTGGTTTTACAACCATTTTTTTTTATTTTTTCATCTCCATCTGAACTCTGTGAACCTATAATACGACAAAGCTCTAAGAAAAAGAAATATATCAAACACTAAGTGAGTGCTGCTAAAGGTATCTTTTTAAAAATCAAGTCCATCTAAAGTACTTTAAATGTTTATTGTGTTCAATATGACTTGCAAATGACCTATTCTTCTATCCAGTAGAGAATAACTGAATGCTTACCATGGTTTATAGGTATTCTACTCCACCCTATAGTCTGGACAACCCAAACAGTTGCTTTTCACATGGAGTATTGTTTAAGAAATTATATTAAGTTATAGATTCAGACCTCCTTCATATCCAGTTTATGGGCAGACGAAGGCACGTTAAACAGTTCCTTTATACACCACAGTCTCTATCATTACACACGTTTAGCACAAGTTGTCAAGGTGCTTACAGTGCACTATGAAGTTATTTAAAATTACTTAAAAAACATTATTTAGAAAACAACATTATTTAGAAACCAACTAATATAGCTAAAGAAGCCTTTCATTAATTACAGCAAATACTCTGTTGGTGTTGATGTTCTTTTAATTTTCTTACAAAAACAAAAAAGTAAAAAAAAAAAATCAACAATTATTCATTTTGAGAAAAATGAAGCTAAGTATGCTGATTTTGGAAAAGGAACAGAACCGAAGGGAAAATATAAAATTACAAGTAAATGTATAGGTGCTAAGCTTGGTTAGACAACTTAAAAAATTGTGAATTTTCTCGGTTGACTTTTGGTGGACTTTTTGTGGCTTGTCCTAAAACAGAAAGCACCTGCCCATACTGCTAAAATATCACTTTCTCTCTTCAAAGTTAGGAATACAAGCAGAATAACCAGTTTTCTGTGAATCACAAGCTGGTACCCTCCTCCATCTCTCTATCCTTCTGTTTATATGCCTGCACTGATCTATCGGTGGATTGAGTCTTCTGAACTACTCACACAGGGCTGTTAAAGCAACAAAACAGTGAACAGTTCCCTGATACTCTGAATAACTAGTGGGTAATGAAACCTTACCTGATGAATAACCCAACTGCCATATAAACCCAAACATTTCAATTTCAGTATTAAGTTTCCAGTTAACATACTGCTATATACATCAGCTTTTATGGGTTCACCTTCGTAAGTCCCCTGCTTTAAGAAAAGAGATGCTTAAAAGATAGTAATAACTGCTGAAGGCCCACTGAGCCCTCTGTGCATAAATTCCCCTCCCTACTTATATTAGGCCAAAAATCAGTTTGCTAATCCCCCTGCCTAAACAGAGGACCTCGCCTTCTGCTCTTGTGGCCACTGCTTTTCCAGGCAGTTTTTCATGTAACTGCCATTAACTACAATTGGAAGGTAATACTATATATCAGTGTCAGTAGATAAAACATATGTATAAAACGCCTTAGTATCCTGAGTGATTCCTTTTTTGAGGAATAAAGTGCATTACAAATCTTTAAAAAGCCAAATTTTGTCACAAAATCCTCCCCAAATATTGTTACTACTTAATCCAAAAGCACAGGGAAAAATAGTAGCTACACCTCAAACCACATCAATATGACAAAATACTGAGTAAATGTTTATGTCTTTTTCCTGGCATTTTTTCTGGATTTCTGTGTGATTAGGATCGTTCTGGAGTTAAAAGGTATTGATTTACTAGAAGGCTGCCTCATGTTTTACATTTTCAATCCTATCGAACAGATTACATATTAAGACCTTTTTACAAAAACATGGAACTGTTGAATATTGCTTACTCTGCTATATTGGGATCTGTATAATACAGAAGGACTCAGCACTTATAAGGACATTATTGCATACATACTAATTAAATATTGACCAACCTTTCCTTCAGCATCTGCTGCTGTTACCTTCTCAACCTTGTTCCTGTTTAAAAACTTCTTCACCCATTCTTCCACTTGAACGTTGAACTTCATGAAAGTCACATAGCAAAAATATGCTGTCAGGAGTGTTAAGCTTTCCCACCACATGATCAAGTTATCCAGAAAAAAGATGATTAGCAAGATCAAGTCAATGATGTAAAAGGACACATCTCGAAAGAGTGGCCACCAAGTAAGGTTCAAGATCTCTCTAGAAAATAAAGCACACATTCCAATAACAAACAGAATATTGAACACAGCAGATCCCACTATTGTGCCAATGCCAACATTGCTGTGGGATATAAACACTCCTATTAAAGAAGTGAACAGTTCTGGAGCTGACCCACCAGCAGCCATGAAGGTTGCCCCTGCCACATCATCAGATATAGTCAGTTTTTCCGTGATGACAGTCAAGGAAGGAACAAAGAACTCATCGCAGACTATGGCTAAGGCTATAAACATGTAAATCATTCCAATTACATGGAGAATCACTGCTCCCTTCCTTCTCTCCTCAAGAGAGAAAAGGTCCTTCGGGTACTCTCCCTTGGCATGACCATCTGTTGCATTGTCATGTTCAGCTTCATATTTCATAGCAGCGGATGGGTCTGGACTGCCGTTTCCATTCTGTTCTGTGAAATCCAACAGAGTTCTTTGGTGCCCATGCACTAGCTTTTGGCTATCCAGGCTGCTGGTCAATGCCATGCTCTGTGGTTCCATCTTGAAAAAGGCACTAATTGAAAGAGAGAAAGTGCTCATGGCCACTACACTAACAAGAAGACCTATAATTCGTATCGGTCTCAGTTTTTTCCTAACATTCTGGTGCCGTCTGCAACCGAGCAGCGGTTCCTCCAAACACCACTCCTCCAAGACACCAGCAACAGTTTTCTTTTGAAGAGCCATTTTGTGTTCTGTGCAAGACACTGAGTCAAACGGATTGTTCCCTCATGCTTTTCTCCAGCTTTGAAGTTAGAAGTGCTTTAAGAGTTTTCTCAGAATCAAGTACTTTTACTCTTCGTAGGAAGCAATTTCTTCATTCATCTTAAAAGGACAAACAGATATTATTAATATTAGTGAAACAGCGTGTGATTTGAAGTGTCTGAAAAACATTTTACAGGCTGGGTTAAATTTAGACTTTAAAGCAGAATATTACCAACTGTAACAAAAACCCCTGTCACATTCCATCAGACACAGCAACAAGATGTTTGTTTCAGCAGTAACCCTGCAAATAATAGTCTATCAATAGTCAGATCATTTTATGCCTCTCATATGCCTCTGGGCCACTGTTCTCCTCAAAAAATCCTACTGGAAAGTAAAAGTGGTCCCCAAATGTTGTGTAAAAATGAAAAAACTACTCTTTTAATTGACACACCAAAGATTCTTACCTCCTGTAATTACTTTTTATCATGACCATGTAACGTCCAAATCTCAAATGCTGGGGCAATAATGTATGAAAAAGCAATCAAAGTGCTAACATGTATCTCATCAGACATTTAGGCAGCTGAGGAGGTATTAACTGAAATGTTATGCACGCACAGAACAAGACTATTGATACATAGGCAAAATATTATGCCAACTATGCCGCCAGAATAGGATTGAAATGAAGATCTAATACATCCATAGCTTATTTAATTCCTCTGCAAAATTGACTGAGGTTTACTAAGTTTGCTTCTGGTCAGACCTAGGATACTAGCTTGAACTAGCTAAGACCTGATTTTGGTTTATGTCACACATTCTGTTACAAATGTAGGAAGCTATTAAGAATACCTACGTGGTGAATATCTTTTAAAAGCATTTCTCTTACAGATTCTTAAGAAAATAATTTAAATTTACACAAGAGTTGATCCTAACACAAATGAAATGGTGCAAAATTAATCTATGTGAGAACTTTGCATGTATGCCAGAGCAGAGCATATTAGACCAATAGAACTTTTAAATCAGGAAAAAAACTGCTATATAATAAGTGGGGCTTTGGTTACTGATTTTGAAGAACATATGTAATGTAGAAATGCACTGTAAGTTACATTTTCTGTGACAGGAAATATGAAATATTTTTGAAATAGAACTAGTAGTCCTTGCTATTGGAGTCAAAAAATAATTTGTTACACCACTTCGAGTCATTTGTTTTACTGGCTGAACACTGAACAATCTATTTATCAGTAGAGTATTGATTTTGCATTATCAAATACAGAATTACGAATATGCTCTGCAGTTATTTACATAAAAGTTATTAAGTGCAGTTCCTCCTGATTTTTACAAACAGCTTCTGTACTAAGATGTCACAGATTTATACTCCATCTGCAAGACACAGCACCGCAGCAGATATTTTATTTTCCGTCTCGGAGTTACTGCCCACCGGACTGTCTTAAAAACATTAAGCAGGAAAGGCACCGGAACGGCGCTACCGCTGCTCTGCGCGATTTACGGCGGATGCGCCAATCACCCCATCGCCGTTATGAATCACCTGAATGGGAACGGTGAAAAGCGCCCGGGATGTCCTCTAACCAAAAACTCCCGGCGCAGCGCACAGCCAGACCGCTCCCGGCACCCACCCCGTCTCCCTTCCCTGCCCGATCGCCCGCCTCAGATCCATCCCCGGGCGGCGCGCAGCGCCCTTCATCCCTCGCCCCGCAGCCCCATCCGGCCCGTCCCCCACGGAGATGCCGCAGAGCCTCAGCTAACTCAGCCCAAGTTTGCACCGCGCCGCGCCCCGCCGCACAAACTTTTTTTCCCTCTGCGAAAGGCGAATGAGCCCAACTCCGAAGAGCCGCACAGCTCTAACCGCGGAATACCGCGGAACGACTATCCTGCCGGCTCGGAGCACAGGGCACCCCTCCGCAGCCGGGTACCACCCATGGGGGAGGGAAGAGGGGAAGGGGAGACCCCGCACCGTCGCAGCCCAGACCCCGCCCGTGCAGACCGGCTGCGCTCACCCGGAGGCGCGCTGCGCTGCGCGCCGGCCCGCGAGCGCTGGATAGGGGCACGTGAACGGCCACCGGCAGCCACGGCCCGTCTGCGGCGGGCGGTGGCTGCGAGGTCCGCCCCGTCCCGCCCCGTGCAGGAGGGGCAGGCGGCGGCCCGCCCCTGCCCTGCGCCGGGATGACCGTGCGCGCGGCAGCACCCCCTCTCTCCTCAATCCGGCCCTCTATCCGCCAGCGCTCTCACGGACTGCTTGGACAGGGGTGAAATGGGAGTGACAAGGATTTATTGTGGTTTGAGGTTTTTTTGTTGGTGGTTTGTTGGTTTGTTTTCCTTTCTCCTTTAGCTTGGATTAGCTGACTAACCAGGGTGAAATTTAGCAAAGACTATCAGTATCAAGGAGTAGGGCAATTTTAAAAAGGAGAGTTCTTCTGATCAAAATATCCTTGATTCCGAGTGTTTTCTGACGTAAAATCGGTAAATGAAAGTGAAGGACATCGCATTTTGGGTTTGATCGTAAAGTGACATGTCTGCTATAAAGTCACCATTAATTTACTCATGAAATCAAAATTATCATTCATATACTCATGAACAGAAATGTCTCCAAACTGCAGCTTGAAGTTGTCACAGACAACAATAAAGGTGCACTGAACACCCTAGAGAATAGGGGAAGTTCTTAGCCGTAACCGTCCCTTTTTCTTTTGGTCTCTGTCTATTCATCCAACAAGTTGTGCTTCATTAAGTAACTGCTTCAAGATTCACATGCAATCATAGCATCGTAGAATTGTTAGGATTGGAAAGGGCCTCAAGATCATCTAGTTCCAACCCCCCTGCCATGGGCAGGGACACCTCCCACTAAACCATGTCACCCAAGTCTCTGTCCAACCTGGCCTTGAACACCGTCAGGGATGGAGCATTTACCACTTCTTTGGGCAACCTGTTCCAGTGCCTCACCATCCTGACGTAGAGAACGTCTTCCTTATATCCAACCTGAACTTCCCCTGTAAGTTTAAAGCTGTTACCTCTTATCTTACCACTACAATCCCTTATGAAGAGTCCCACCCCAGCATCCCTATAGGCCCCCTTCAGACACTGGAAGACTGCTATGAGGTCTCCATGCAGCCTTCTGTTCTCCAGGCTGAACAGCCCCAACTTCCTCAGCCTGTCTTCATACAAGAGGTACTGAAGCCCCCAGTCATCCTTGTGGCCTTCTCTGGACTTGCTCCAACAGCTCCATGTCTTTCTGTCATGTTTTCAGCCCCGCTGGTAACTCAGAGCCACGCAGCCACTTACCACTCCTTTCTTCCTCCCCCCACTCCTGAAGGGATGGGGAGGAGAATTAAAAGAATATAAACCCTGCAGGCTGAAATAAGAACAGTCCTGTAACTACAATATAATACAAAATGACTACTGCTACCACCAGTAATAATAATAATAATAATAAGGGAAATAACAAGGAGAGAGAATATAAAATTAAACAGGGAAAGGAAAAAAAAAAAAAATAATAAACACAAGTGATGCACAACACAATTGCTCATCACCCACCGACCGATACCCAGCCCGACCAGAGCAGCGATCTCGGCTTCCAGGTAACCCCCCCAGTTTATATACTGGGTGTGACATGCTGTGGCATGGAATACTCCTTTGGTTAGTTTGGGTCAGGTGTCCTACCTCTGCTTCTTCCTGGCTTCTTGTGCCCATCCACACTGGCAGAGAATAAGAGACTGGAAAGTCCGTGATCAGGGTAAGTGCTACTTAGCAACAACTAAAACATCGGTATGTTACTAGCATTGTTCTTGGGCTAAAGCTGAAACACAGCACAGCAGCAGCTACTAAGGAGAAAAATAACTGTTACACCTGTGCTCAGGGCACCTTCTTCTGTTGGGGACGCCAGCATAAGTACTGCACGCAGTACTCCAAGTGGGGTCTCACAAGAGCAGAGTAGAGCGGGAGGATCACCAGTGATCTGCTGGTCATGCTTCTTCTGATGCAGACCAGCACACAGATTATGGATGGCTTTCTGGGCTGTGAGTTGAAACTGTTACAGTGCAGCCCTGTGATAGCTAATTCCTGGCGCTACATGCTGTAGATCCCCTGGAGTATACAGGTGCTGCTCTTCTCAAATAAAACTTGGAATCCTACTCTACGCCATTGTTAGAAAAAGCCACATGGCAATCCATTGATAAACTGAAGTAATCTCATGTAGGAAAGCCAGCTCCCCAGGAAGACCCTTGCTGCATCCAGGCATCTGGGAAAGGTCTCCATGTAGAAATCTGTGAAAAATGCAGAGCCCAGGTGAGAGCAGGGAGATTCAGACAGGTTGGACGGGGACGACAGGGCAGGGCAATATGTGAGATCTGTCAGGGGTTTGGTAAGCAGCTCACTAGCATTACTCTGTTTTCAGTTTTTCATATTCTGAAAATTTTACTGTGAACAGTGAACTCTCAGCCTCTTTGAGAGTAAGGAATAAACTTTTTATTTCGGGCCAAAGAATAACTTTGATTTTTACAACTTCAACCTTCTTCATTTTGAACTCTGACTCGTGGCTGTCCCATCCCTGGCAGGGTTCCAGGCCAGGTTGTACAGGGCTTTGGGCAACCTAGTCTAGCGGAGGGTGTCCCTCCCACAGCAGGGAGGTTGCAACTAGATGAGCTTCAAGGTTCCTTCCAAACCAAAGCATTCTGTGACACTGTGGTTTATCATGTGGCAAGCAGCACCAAGGCAAGCCAAATGGCTCAGGTGCTGATTGGAAACCTGCAAGTTCTCTTTCAAGAGTTATGAGATGGCAAAAGTAGATACACCAAAACACACTAGGCATCTTAGAGACTATGTGGACATGCAAGAGATAGAAAAGTTTCAGAAGATATTTCCAAAATTTCAGGAATTTCCCATGAGAGCCATGGTTGACTCACACATACAAAATGCCTTTCAAAGCCAGAATTTGCACAGGTGGCTTACATTTATTTCACATTACACACTGGGAGGTTTTCATTAGTGCCTGACAGGGGATAGAGAGTGCCTGCTGATTATCCAGACTTGCATTGTTCAGGCTCAGGATGATGCAGTGAGACATGTAGAGATTGTCTTACCTGTCCTTCTAGAGTCACCGTGTAAATAAGAATTAGTTAAAATGCAAATCTACTGCCTGTATGCATGTACACAAGACACAGATGAAGTGGTGACATCTCAAATATCAAAACTGTACTTGCTATACATTGATGACAAGGATTAAAGGTAAACATGCTTTCATGGCTTCTTGTAGCTACTGTATTCTCAGCTTGCAGTCTGTGAGAAGTGGCCACTTGAAAGATACCTAAAAGATGTTTTCATAGCTTCACAGATGGGCATAGGCAGGCTGCATATGTGTGTAGTACCCCAACTTCTATCTGTTTCTGAAACAAAAGTGGAAGCAGGTCAGTTTTGCAAATGACCATGGGGAGAATATGTAGAAAATCCCCTAAAATTATGTTATTATATCCCCTGTAATTACATTATCTACTAACCAAAAGTCCATGGATCTGAATTGCAATATCCAACTGTTTCTCTGTACTTGTAATGCTTTTTCTCCCAACAATAGACATGATTGCAATCCAAGGACAATAAAATCTTAAGAGGAATGATGTGGCTCACAGATGGATATCTGTATCAATAACTTAAGATTTTTGAGTGAGCTGACCTGTTCTTACATAGATGCTGCATAATAATGATGACTGAACAAAACCACACGCAGTTAAATTAGTATGAAGAGGATAACAATAAAATAAATTCCATATTTTTCTTACAAAATTAAATGTCAGAACATGTCTTGGTTGAATACAGAATAATGAGAGTATTTGAATGAAACAGTATTTGGCTTACAGCTGGTTCAATGTTTCTCCTCTTAAGTGAAGACAGAAAAGAATGTGTGAAGTACTTGGGTTCTGTGCCTACACATTTGTATATATGACTAGGCTTTCATTTTTACACATGCTGAATATGTAGTTTTTAATAGCTTATATCTAGTTTACTGCACCGTGTTGAGCCCTCATCATAAGCCACTTTTCACCACTCCCTATTTCCAGGAAGCTCCATGAGGTAGGGCTTTTATTTTTATTTGCTTTTTTGCAGTATTTTGATTCTGGCCCTTCTCTTGCTGTTGTGAGCCCTCAACTTGGTAAAAGCAAGCACAGAAGTGTCTTTTGTGCACAAGGAGAGGTAAGGAGAAGGGAGCCAAATGAAAAATCCTGAATGACAGCATCTCTAAGTACCAGACCAGTACCTTCTAAAGCTGGAAGATAAAGCTGACGAAGAGGTTACCATGACTACGGAGGCGGCATATTTGAATGAAAATTGATGTTAAGCTTTTAAATGCTAATTGCAGTTGGGAACAGATGATATTTGAAATATCAAAATTATTTCAACACTTTGCAACATATAACAAGTGAAAGAGGGTGAAAAAGAGGACAATGTAGAATTAAAATACTTGTGCTGGTTTTGGCTGGGATAAGAGTTAACTTTCTTCATAGTAGCTGGTATGGACTATGTTTTGGATTTGTGCTGCAAACAGTGTTGATAACACAGGGATGTTTTAGTTATTGCTGAGCAGTGCTTACACAGGCCTTTTCTGCTCCTCATGCCACCCCACCAGCAAAGAGAAGTTGGGAGGAGACACAACCAAGACAGCTGACCCCAGCTGACCAGAGGGATATCCCACACCATATGGCATCACAATCAGCAATATAAAGCTGGGGAAAGAAGAAAAAGGAAGAGAGGATATTTGAAGTGATAGTGTTTGTCTTCCTGAGTAACCATTCCTTGGTTACTGGAATCCTGATTCTCTCCCCCATCCCACTGGGGAGGAGTGAGCTATCTGGGGCTTAGTTGCTGGCTGGGGTGAAACCACAACAGTCCTTTTCGGCACCCAGCTAGGCCACAAAGGGTTCAAGGGACAACAGGTTTGACTGAAATGAGCTAGATTGAATTTATAGTTGTTACTGCTGTTTAGCTTTTAACTGACAGGCTCCTGTGCTTGCCATTGGGCTTGCTTGTCTTATGTATGTTAGAGTTGCAAACATAGTGGTCATTAGTGGCTGCTTTTTTGCTTCTGCTTCTTGCTGTACTGCTTATCCTCTTATTGTTCTGTGCCTGGGAACATTTGGTAACAGCAATGGCCATACACCTAACTGGCAGATGACCAGAGCATCATTGCTGTTTCTGTGCTGCTTACTGGACAGGCTGGGACTCCAGTGTGAACTTGAGTCAGAGGGATGTGACCTGTGGATGAGCCGCATGAGTAGGACACCTCCAACTGTCTGTGGCCGTCATTGTGTCTGTGCCATAGCAGGGCTACATCTGGAGGGACTGTGGCCCAAGGTTAAGTCCACGCTGGAGAACACACACCTATAAGCATCAGCGTCTGTGCATGAGGTTGTGCTGAAGCACCTAAAAGCATGTTCCTATGGATAAACCCATGAGAGAGCAGGTTCATTCCTGGAGGGACTGTAGCCATGGGTAAGGCCATGTTGGAGCAGATTTACTCCTGAAGGGGGTGTGTCTGTGGGTAAGAACCCCTTCTTTCCCCTCCCAACTCCTTGTGCACCCCCATCCTACTTACTGGTGGGGTGGTGTGAGAAGCAGAAAGGTCTCTGTGTAAGCAGTGCTCAGCAACAACAAAAACATCCCTACATTATCAACACAGTTTTCAGCACAAATTAAAACCATAGTCTCATACTGTATCCCAGCCAAAACCAACACAACACAAATATCATAGAATCACAGAATTGTTTGGGTGGGAAGGGACTGTAAAGCTCATCCCAGTTCCAATCCCCCTGCTATGTGCAGAGATACCTCGCACTAGACCGGGTTGCTCAGAACCTCATCAAGCCTGGCCTTGAGCCCTGCCAGGGATGGGGCAGGCACAGCTTCTCTGGGCAACCTGTGGCAGTGTCTCACCACCCTCATAGTGAAGAATTTCTTCTTAATGTCTAATCTAAATATACTCTCTTTCAGTTTAAAACCATCTTGCTTTGTCCTGCCATAAGAAATATAATATAACATAATCTTTATTATTAAAGTATGTTACATAATTTAGTTGTTTGTGTCAATAAGACAACCTATTGTGTATAAATTACAGTGCCTGAGGGGCACAAACTGTTTATATTACCTGAGTAATACATTTGAGAAGAATATATTGATCAGAATTAAATAGGATTCTTAAGGTTTCCAGAAGCCGACATTAAAAATGCTATTAAAACTTCATATTCGGAAGCTACTTTAAGTTCTCAGCGATGAGTAAATCTTATAAGTGCCTGAAGTTAGGAAATTTTTCTTATCTCCACTCCATATATTACGAAATATAAGGTGAACATATACACAGTGGTACAGAGTCCTCACTTGAGTCAAAACCATAAGCTAAAATGGCATATAGGCTAGTATCACTGTGTAACAACTGCTAGTATCACTGCATAACAACTGCAATTTCCTGTCACAGCAACATCTAACCAGACTTAGGGCTTTAGCTTTGAAAAATATGCTTTACATTCAACCGTAAGCATTGGCTTACTAAAAAGTCTCAGAGATAATGTGATGTTTCTGTTTCACTTGCAGTGGCTTGAATTATACTTTCTAACACACGCCTTTTGAAACAGTCTTGATATCGTTACTGCGTGTCACGATCAGTTGTAATGCAGATTTACATTTTGTAACAAATGATTCATTTGAAAAACTTTGAGAGTTTTTGAGAGATATTTTTAGTTTTTAATCTCTTAAGAGGAGAATTCTTCACCTGTGTTCTGCATAGTTACAAGGAGCACAGTAAACACCTTTATTAAGAAGGCTAAAGCTAACTGCTTTTTTTTTTTTTTTCAGTTTCTGCTAGTGAACACAGTAATAGGAAAACATAAATTGAGTATACCATTAAGAAAAAAGCTTTTTTTGGCTTTTCTAATGTAATGTTTAAGACACTAATTAGACATATAGCAATTGTAAATGTTGTCATCATAGCATGCCAGTCTCTTGAAAGGACAGTCTCCTTCAATTTAAGTACAAATTTCCCTCCTCTTTATCTAGGCTTGAGAGGTCCATAGCAGAGTAGAATGACCATGGTCTAGCATCTACTGATAGGACAGAAGACAATACTCTATGGGATACCATTATTGAAATCCACTTTAAAAAATCTCTGTGTGTTATATCCGGATGATTGTTTTTAAGGTTAACTGCACTTTTCAAAAAACAGCAGGATGGTGCAACATGACTTTCAGATGACTTTCTCTTTCAGATGACTTTCTCTTTCAGACATGATAATTTGCTCATTCAAAGCTCTTTGTGTCTAAGTGCTGTAATGTAACCCCAGTGAGCTGTCCTGAAGTCAATGAGAATGCTTATTTTGCTATAATCTGTGTCCTGCCAGCCTCATTTATAAGAACACCTGCAAGCTGGCAAGTCAGCAGCCTTAGGAACAATTGCTGGTTTGGTGGATGAGCTCCAGCATTCTTGCCTATTTTACAGCAGTTTCACATACCATGTTGCTTGGAGCCTCAGCTTGAAACTCTCCGCTCCCCGTGACTTGAAATATTTCAGAGCGCCTCAGGGATAGAGGTCAAACTTGATATTAGCTTCAACTCGGATTTCTTACACAATTTATTTCCAACTAGGCCATTGTCTAAGCAGAGCTGGAAAGAAATATCTCCCACTGATTATACTCTTCTCACAAATTAAATTATCTTCGTTGCTGTACCATCACACAGTAATTATCTTTTTCTTCCTTTTCACATATGTTCAACCTTCTCATATTCCTTGCACATAATGAATTATAAGCCATTTGTCTTCATCTCTGCAGTAGTTTACTTTTCAAGTAATCTCCTCCACCCTTGTGGAATGTTTCAGAGACATAAATATAAGATAAAAATTGTCATTGATGAGATGTGAAATTATGAGAATTTATAAAATAAGTGTTGCAACCTCTTGATTAACTAACTATTCACAGAGCTGGTGTGCAGAGAAGGCAGAATGCAGGAGAAATAGATGACAAGAAGTTTTAGGCCTGAAATCAGTGATAACCCCTTGACATCTCCAATGAAAGGAAAGGAAATTCATGGAGTCATTTCCATTTTACATTGCAAGGTACCTGTATGCAGAGTACCAATTAGCATCACCTAGTTAGACAGCCTTGCACACCTGCACTGAAAATGCTTATACCATGGACTAAAACACGACAAGGTCAATAGACCAGAGGCCCCATCTATCAGCAGAGTTTAAAAGCATCAGTGGTTGTAATAGAAACAAAAATATTTCAAAGAATAGCTGACATACTGGGCTTTGTATTTAGTAGTGGTCACAGCACTGAGTCATGGTATATTGAATTTTAGAGTGAAATCAAAACAGTGGTTTAAAGTAGCACCTTAACAGTAGTCCCATCTACTGAAAAAAATGCCAGTCCTTTCAGACTAATAGGAGAATCTGGAATAAAAACATAAAAGAAAAATTGGAACAGAAATAAACTGATGTTTTAAGAAGCTTTCAGAAGACAAGATATGCAGGTTTTTTTTTAAATAGAAGACTCTCTACCACAAACTAAATAATTCAAGTATGTGTAATCTTCTGCATTCATTAAGGGCTTTTTACAGAAATTCATCTCGAAACCTAGCCAAATTTCCCAAGCTTATAAACTTGCATTCTGTAGGATAATTCTGATCATAGATGAAGTGCAATGATCTTTTTGGTGTACTGCAGTAGCTTTTTTAAGAATCAGACAAACAAAATAGGCCAAAACAGCAGTTCAAGAGAAGCAGCAAAAAATTATTGCTAGAGTTGAGATTTAAAAGATAGTGCAGTAATGGGATCTGGAATTTACCTTATGAGGCTGTTGGGTATTTTTAAACCCATCTTGATCATTGGAACTTGATGATCGTAAGGTCCTTTCCAACCCTAACTGTTCTATGATTCTATGATGCAGTATAATGTTCAGGCTAAGATAGAAATAAACAAATGAGATATAATTTGGAAGGTGGCTTAAATATTCAAAAAGCTAAAATGCACTGCCCATTAGACATTCCAAAGGTCACTGTAATATGTTTTTACATTAAGTACAAATTAAGAAGACAGATGCAATTACCTGATCTGTTTTTGGTTTAGGTTTGGTTTTGTTGTGGTTCCTTTTTTTTTTTTTCCAGATGTGATCTGTAATGCTGACAACCTCTGCTGTATGTTAGATCTAAAAGATGTTGACTTTTGCAGCTGTCTCCAACTGGACCACCAGCACCAGTTCCTGCAGAATCTGAAAATCTCCCTCTAAATACCAAATGGCCAGTGCCACCTTGAATGCAGTCTCCAGTGATCAGTACTTCATGCCAAAAGAGCTGGGAAGGTGCTGCTCAAAATTGGTTTTTCCATTGCTTTCAGACAGATTTGAGCTGTCTTGTTGACTGTTACTGATTTGTGACAGATTGCTTTATCTCTTTATCTGTGATTAAGAGACATGAAATTGCATATAAATATAAACAATATTTTAAAATACTTAGTGTATGACAAATTATATTCCATTTAGCTCCATTTTAGTGCCAAGAATGAGTATAGATATTCACCAATTTCTGTAATCACTGGGAAACAGTACCCCTTTCATGGTTTCTTTGTATTTAACATGTACACACATTGTTAAAATTAAACCAAGTACTATAAGTATGGTATAAAATACAGGTAAACTTTCTATCAAAGGTTTTTTCAGCACTAGCAAGAGAAAACCTCAAGATTTGTATTTTTATATTACTAGCAAGGGAAAGAAAACTCAGGACATTCTTGTGGTTTATGAAGTCTATCGCATACATCGATGATCATTTCTGCAAGTCCAATTTGTAAGAAACGTGTATGACATCAATCGTCAGCAGGTATAGCATTGATTATGCAATGTTTCTTCAGGTGAGTGACCAGTTTTATGCTAGATATTAGACTACAACAACCGTAAGTCCATTATTTTAGCTAAACTTGTAAAAATGGTGAGGAGATGAAAGTGGAACTAATCAATGCTATCACTGGAAGTAAGACTCAAGGCAGCACTACCCCATGGTGGAAAAAGGAGACTGCCTTTACAGGCTTTTTGACAATTGTGATTATGCAGCTGATGCTACAAGGGAAAGTCAGAAGGGAAAGCTTTTGGCAAAATCAACGGTCAACACCAACACACAAGCTCTAGTTCAGGTTTGAAAAAGAAGCTTTTCTTAATATAGGCTGCATAGAGAGTTTGAGCCACAAATGCTCAGGGTTAAGAGCACCTCTTCGCACAGGGAGAAAGAAGTCTGCCTCTGCAGACTGTGCCTGTGGGGTGGTAGGAGGTAAGAAAAATAAGTGGTGTCTTGTGGTACTCTCGATTCACCTGGAGGCCCCTCCATCAGGGCCGAAGTAACAAGGATCTATACAACTTGTCTGCTCTCCCTGAACAAGCAGAGCAAATGATTGCCAACCCTTTGCTGGCCTGAGGTTGGTTCTACTCATCTTGCTGGCATAGTGCAAGAAAAGAACAACCTGAAATCCAAAATAGCTTGTTCAGATCTACCACAGAATGTTTAGAGATGAAAGCTGTGCCTCTTTCTTTTATAATGCACATGGTAGTGATACATAACTGTCCAAGAACAGTGTTGCTGATTGTCATGCATCAACTGGACAACTATGAAGCAGGCCAGCCTATGACAGTATGATTTTTTTTTTCTTTCAGCAACTAGTTTGTTGTCAGATCTTGGAAGAACAATGGATGGAGAGGAGAGCATACTTAGTGGCTGTTTTGCCCAATTAGGGGAAAAGGGTGGCTGCATCTATGGAGATTTTGTGTGTCTAAGCTCAAGTAAAAGACTGGAAATCCCTCCTGGCAAAAGAAGGGCAAATATCAAATTCACTTTTTAGAACCAGTTCCTTCCTTTTGTCCTTTAAGGGGATATACTCATTCAGTCGTGTACAGCAAGAACTTGTAGGGTCAAGCAGTTCAACACTGGCATTCAGGCTTAAAGCACTGGGTCTGTCATTACTTGTAGCTGCCCAGTATATGTATAAGAGATGCGTGTGGCCTTTCCTAGCATGAACATTGATGCTTTGTGCTTTACATGGAAATATACTTCTCCAAACTTTTTCCTTTGCATAGGGGCTGTTTGTTTTGTTGTACCAATGTACAGATATATCAATGCACAGAGGTTTGGGACCGGCAGAAACATTGTTTAGCAAAAGCTGTACCTTACTAAATGGACACTTTCGGGGGGAATTGGAGGTGTGGGAAGTAAGCTTGCGCTGGACACAAGCAGGGTTGAAAGACAATTGGGTTGGTGTAGAAATTTATACAGAATTCAAGTTTTAGGTGCCTTCAGGACAGACTGAAGTGGCTTGTGAGGGCTTGCTTGCAAAATATAAAACCCAAAATTGCTTTCACAAAATTGTTCCCTCTGTGAGTGATTTCTATCACCTCCTGGAAGGCCCAGGAGACATGCTTTGTTAGATTCAATCTGTGGCCTACCTAGTCCAAGAGTTCAAATTGGATGAATCAGCTATAGTATTCACCTGAACTGCTGAGGTTTTGTGTGGTTTCTGAAATCCTGCCTGCCAACCTAGCTGTAATTCAGTTTTATCCCAGCTCGATGTTTTATTCTGGAGGAGTGTGAGGGAGAGGTTGGCTGCTTGTGATGCTACTTGCAAAACAAAAGACTTTGCTTGCAATAGAAACTGAAGTGTAATTATTTACTGGGTTTGTTTTCACATCAGACACATTCTGTCTGTAATTTTGTAAAACTGCTGATTAATACATTTTAAAAGCCAAAATTAAATGGCAGACATATTATACTCTTCTTGGTGTGGGCATGCTACATTGATCTTTAAAGGTAATTTTCTGAAACTTTATTTGGAACAGACATTAATGCTTTCTCTTAATAAATCAACACACTTTATTGCCAGCCTCTCTCTCCTCTCCACCAAACTCAGATTTCCCATAAATAAGCAGACCACATATGCCATGTGTCTCAGAGGGGAATAAACACCTTAATGTGTCAGTGGGACCACAAGGAGATTGATAATGGCCAGGGTTCTTCCCCTTTCACAGCAGTACTACAGGCTCTATGGCACATATGAAGAATGAAATGGAGATTGAAGGAGGAAATGCTAGGTGGTTTTGCACAGCTTTCATGGCTGGTTAGACAGAGCTTCTCGGGCAGTCACGAGTATCCGCGAGAGGTTGAGCAGCCATGGCTTGGTGCAGGCTACAGGCTCGTGCTCTGCAGAGGGCAGGCACAAGTTAAAGAGGAGCCCTGCTCCCCAATTGCTTCTTGCGGGCATGGAGATGCTGCCCGGCCCATGGGTGCTGCATGGCAATTTGGAGGCCACTGCATGCAGAGAGATACGGCTCTCGTCACCCATCACACTACTGTGAAGTCTGGGAGGGGGGCTATATGTTTTCAGACACTGATAAACATAGATATTTACAGGTTCCAATGCTCTGGAAGAACATGTGCATTTCTAAGCAATAGTTCAACTACTACAGCAGACATACATGAGACTTCCTAACTTCCTTAAAGCTTTAGCTCCCAATATCATAGCTGCCTTTTCCAAAGCAAATTACTGCTTAAACGTTTTACAGCATGCACTGTCAAATACCTATTTTTAGTCCACAAATTAAGCTTTCTAACCCTTTTCATTTGATCTCTAAGTATCTAATTCAGCTGCTGGGACTTTCAGAAGGTGTATTTTTTTTATTTCCCTATGGAATGTGAGATCCTGGGCTATGTCGATATGGGTGTTGCTAAATTTGGGCTCTCCCATGTGCTACAGCTTGTCTCTTCATGTTTCTTCTCCCTTCTCCTTCTGAAAGCAAACATATCAGCTATTCTTTTGCTCCATCTATGTGACACTTCTGTGGTTTGCAACCATTAATTTCCATCATAAATATATAAACATCTGACAGCTCCTATAACTTCAAATAGTTTGAGTTTTATTGGGTGCAGCTTTGCCTGTTTTTTCATAATCCTGCAAATTGACAGATTCCAGCCATCAATTTAACAACATATTCAAATTTCCAAATTGCTGCCACCAAAAACCTCTGTAGTGGCAAACCACGATTTAGTGATGCTATCTTATGATTTAACAGGCTAACTATCTTCAAAGTCTGACATCAATTACTTTTTTTTTTCTGTAAGTATAAAAAGAAAATAAAAGACTTTATTTGCTAACTTAGAAATGCAGGAAGTTAATTTTTTCCTCCTAACCAACATATCTGCATTGCATTTCACATCATACAGAAAGCAATCAAGACAGGGAAATTGCATTTAGGAAATAATTTCAGAGACAATGTTCAATACAGTATGTATCTTCCACTCCTGATGATAAAAGGGGTTACTTCTTTGGCCCTTTTAAAAGGTATTTCCCCTACATGCATACGCAGGTCCAATGCTCATGTGGTCTTCTGGGCTCGTGATTAGGAGAGAAAACATTGTAGAATGGTTTTGGTTGGAAAGGACCTTAAATCTCATCTAGTTCCAACTCCCCTGCTGTGAGTAGATACACCTTCCACTAGACCAGGTTGCTCAAAGCCTCATCCAACCTGGCCTTGAACACTACCAGGGATGGGACAGCCACAGCTTCTTCGGGCAACCTGCGGGCACCAAGACTTCAAAATGTTTATTACTCAGTAACTATACTTTTCATTATCACACTAACCACAGTAGGAGTATGATTCAATCTAATGGAGTAAGTGAATATTTCTGAGCCATAGAAAATGTTTTCTATAATAACAAGGTAAATAAAATAACTTTGCAGGTTCTCATGGCCTTTCAAAACCAATGAAAAATAAATGTCTACATCATTTACTATGTCAATATTTCTGAAGAGTTACAAGTGACAAAAGCAATCTTCAAGGACAAACTTACATTCGTCATAGCCAGAAAAAAAATTAACCATGCTTTCTGATATGGTGGGAATGCAAGGTAACTTCTCAGAGAGAGATGGCAAATTCTTATAATGAGCTGATGGCAGCAATAATGCTGCTTTTTTATCTTCATGTATTCATACAGTTGTATAATCTAAGATTATAAATTTTGAACTTCCTGAAAAAGAAAATTAAAATCTTAAATTTAATGGACAATGCTGATATTCTCACCTAGTGAGATACTTGATGCTTTCAATGGACGCATTGTCTCTCCAAGTAAAAGCATATGGGAGTTCATCCCATATGGTTAAGAAAATGTAATTACGCATACCACTAAAAAGTACCTTCTGTTGCTTCCACTGAAAATTTTTAAGAACTGAATCAACTCTTTAACATGCACTTTTGTCTTTTAAGAGGGTTTTTCTTTGCTCTGATACCCAAACAGGTCCAAAGACAAACTTTAACTGCAAGGGAAAGTGGGGATCTAATCCTGGTTGTTGGATGATTTTTACACCACTGTTAGGAGCATCACCCAGAAGATACCCTCTGTACAGTGGGCTGAAATGGCCAAGGATTCCCCCAAAGCTAACAAATTCTGAAATCTACTTGCAGCATAACCTAGTACAATTTCTGGCATGGGCAGTACTGCAAACCAGGTTTTCCCAATCAGTCTAGTTCAGCACATCAATAGACTTATTCCAGATTTACACTGAGTAGGTGAGATTGACCTTATTAATTACTTTAGCTACAGCATGACCTCACCTAGAGCAGGCTGAAATCCAGGAAAGCAGCCAAGCAAAAATAGCACTTTCAGAACTCTCTCCTTTTGCAGCTTTCCTCTGCACGCTAACAATGATATTGTATATTATCCTTAGCATTGACAGTTATATTATTATTCCTGCATTTCATAGAATTTGAATAATGAGAACATACTGACCAAATTTGCTGGTTTTGCTTTCACTTTTATGCTCACATCACAATCTTATACTGTAACATGAAAGTATTGTGTTGAGATTGAAAATGCTACAGAAGAATGCTTTTACTGAAAATACTGGAGAAAAAATAACACAAGAGTACTATCAGTTTAATTTGGGGTTTGACAATCCTTATGCTTGGCTTTATCACAAATCGAGCTGAAGCTTATTACTTGGATCATGTAGACATGCTTGTTTCTGCGGTACCTATGATGTAGATGTTGAACCAAGACGAATTGAAAGTACCTTAGTGCTGCACAATTAGCACTTCCGTGTATTTAAAGAACAGAAACATATGAAAAGAAACACTGGCAATAAACCAGGTAATAAAGCAGAAATTTTAAACACGGTATTAAATGTAAATCTTGATAATTCTTAGTTATTTAAATTCACTTTAGTTTTATTGCTGTAATGAATTGAAAATATATGGAGATGAATGAAAAATAAACAAACAAACAAACAAACAAAACCATTCTGATGTCCATATCCATGTATTTCATATATAGAGTAACAATTCAGATCTGGCACCAGAAAATAATATACTCAAAGTCCGGTTTCAAAATTGTCACAGAGACAAAAACACCAAACAAATGCCTTATATATTTTGATGTACAGGACCCAAGACCACTGCAAAACACCATTTCTACTGAGTGATTTTTGAAAAAGAACAGTAGAAGAGTTCATCTGCAGATGTTACTCTCCCGATCAGATGAGCTCTAATCCTATTTTAATCTCTGTGGGCTATATTAAACAAAAGCAGAAGGTCTGGATTTTAGAACAGATTAGCCTCGACCTCACAGAGATCAGACTTACTAAGTAATCAGGTGTACATAAATTGCCACCAACCAGGGCTTCTAATGATGCATTATGGGTATCAATACAGAAACAAAGTAAAACTTCCTTGTAATACAAAGCAGGGGAGAAAAGTAGAGCAATCACTGCACGGTTAAATTGTACTTAAATGCACACAGTGTACAGTAAGGTTCCCTCTATCAAAATTTACTTCTGTAGCTATTAACAAACAGTGAGGAAAAAACCTCTAGGTGGGAGCTACAGAGGACTAAGTGTTAAGAATTTGTGAAAATTTTACAATACAATCAATAAAAGACAAAAACTGCATAAGGGCTAATACTTTTTAAAAACAAACTCACTAGGCTGACCATGATGTTCAGCAGAAACACTCCCAAGGAGCCACTCATCACATCTTTACTGCTTGTCTTTACTGCTCACCTTTACTGCTTACTGTTTATCACATCTCTACTGCTGCAAAACCTGCTACACATGATGACCATATAAGTGCAGCTTAGTGGCTGAATCTGCATTTTCCTGTTTTTAAATACAGGTACTATTGATAATGTCATCCTGTTGCATGGTACCAACCTCTAAAAACTTATTTTGTGTATAAGTACTAAATACCTTTAAAAGAGTATTTATTAAAGACTCTGTATTTAGCCCTAATCTTGCTACTTGGGCTATATTTTCCCTTTCTATATCCTATTCACATTCTCTGTTTCTACTTTCAGCATCATCATCTTTATTAAAATATCAAGTTAAAATACTCATTTTACTTTGGAACATGTGTCAATTCACCTTAATCTTTATTTCAGCTTTGCAGAGGGCTGTCCGATCTCTTTTTTGTTATTTTTTTTTTCTGCATGTAGCACTGGTGATGGAAAACTTTAATTACCCTTACAAGGTCAAATTTACATTGAATTTTATCTAATCTAATTTTATTGCTAACTAAATAGGCATAACTTTCTTGTCTGACATTTGCCTTTTTCCCTTTTTCTTTTTCTTTTTTTTCTTTTTTTCCCCCTTTTTTCTCTTTTCCCTTTCCTGTATCTTTTTTCCTTTCCCTTTTCTATTTCCTCCTCTTCCTTTTATTTTCTCTGTCACTCTGAAAGACTTTTCCATTTTTTTCTCTTTGCAGTAAGGTCCTGAGCCCTTTCCTAGAACCGTAGACACAAGAAAATATCTGGCCTTCTGTGTGTTCAAGTCCTTCAGTGCTGCTTTCACTAGCAAGTCCTTTTCACTTACCTCACTGAATTTGCATGTCTCTATTTCTGCACATGGCCATGCAAATTATTAGCCAGCTTTTGCAGTGATTACAGCTTTGAGAAATGTTTTACTACTGAAAAAACAACACAGTGACAGAGAAAGCTAACTAAACTGACAGGAAAAAAATAAATGTCTATGAACCAGAATATGGTTTTGCATTGGCCCCTTCGGCCTCATACATTAAAAGAGCTTTCTTAGCCTCCTGTCTCTGAAGGCAGTCATCCAAGACAGCCAGTATTTTTTCATTTCACCTACTGTTCTGCTTAAATACTCTGACCTCTTAATCTATCAGTTGTAGCCATCCTGCATTGCATTTTCATGTTGGTGATCTCCTGCTTAACTGCTACCAGCTGTCCCAGTCTCTGCATCTCTGCTCCAGAGTGGTGGGGTGTAAGCTAAAATTTCTTATAACGATCCAAAACTTCTGATTATTCTCTGAGTCTTTCAGAAGCTCAGAGCTTATAATGGGCCTCGTGTTATTTCAGATGCCCTCTTCAGAATCATATTTCATCACTGACAGCTGCATGTTTTCATGCTGAGCAGTGACATGGGGACTCAGCCTTGCGCCTGCCCTGAGGGACATGACCTCCAAGGGGGTGCACAGTACCAGCACCTTGCTCTGCAAACATTAAAACTCTGTTACCATTGGGAATGGCTCTATTGAATGCAAGTCTATCAGCGGCAGCGGTGCAATGGGCATGGAGGATCTGAAGGTTTGGATGCTCTGGGTCAATGACTGCAGGGTAAAGGTGGAGAGGAAAAGGAGCATCACACGGAGAGATAGTTCTCTTCCTTACAGATGGTTTTAGAATTACGAAAAATAAACAGTAAGCTCCTACTAGTGGTTGGATTCTTACTACTTCCTGTGAAGTTAGGTTCTTACTGGGTTTTGATATTATTGTGGTAATGAATGGCAAGTTAACAAGATAAATATAAAAAAAGAAACAACGAATTCAGGACAGAAACAGGAGTCTGAGACAGAGGCAATTTTTCACTTTTTTTTTTTTTTTTTTTTTCCCTATAGGCCTTTGGTCCACACTAGGATATTTCTGTTACTATCATAACTGTTGTTGCTGTCGTCTCTGTTTTTCTAAGCTAAAAAAAGAAATAAGAAGAAAGCTGCCTCTTCCCAGTTATGAAATATGAATAGACTGCTTTACAACCCACATGTGCTGCTGCTCCACTGGGTTCTGATCAGTGACTGGAGTCCATCTGCAACAAGACACAGGCAGCAGAGATGTCTCTAGTGAATCCCTCATTTTTAAATAGCACTGTAAGTAAACACCAAAATCTGCTCTCTTGCCAGCTTTATTCAGAAAACAGTAGAAGAATTACAACAGGTTTAACCAGGCATTCAGCTACAGGAAGGGGGCAGAGCAAAGATTCAGATTCAGAGAACAGTAGTGGCAGTCACAGACGTTCTATGTGAAAAATTCTAATTAGTACCTGGAACATTTTTGGGTCATGTTTTCTCTTGTCACACAGGTAGCACAAAAAGTGTATACACACAAACGTGTATATATATATACAAGAAGGAATTACTTTTTACTGCATCTTACCTTCTGAAAACACAAAGTGATTTTCTAAATCAAGCCACCACAGGTAGCTGAGTTATGGTAATTTTCCCTGTTGGTACTCATGGTAACCTGCTGCAGAAATGAGGAAAAAAATGTCGCTACCTGGTTAGCACTCTTTACTGTGGATTTTCTACTGATAAATGGCATGTAGTTACTGCAGTTCAGTGCATGAATGGGAGTTTCTTTAGCTGCTTTTCTCTACTCTTTCCACTGGCGCCTCTGGGAATAGCATCTTCCCCCTCTCCTCTAGCATCTTCCCCCTCTCCTCCAAATATTAAGCAGAAGTCTCAAAAGAGAAATCTCAGCTCTCTGTCCATCTGTTCATAGCTTCTGAAAGCGACTGGGAAAAATGTCTGTCACTGCTATTAGCCATGAGGTATCAGCAGCTACTGTGTGAAGCGTGCATTGCAAGGTAGTCACAGGAATGTGCCTTGCACCAGGGGTGACTTTATGCGCTTAGCCGCCTTGTATCTGCAAGCTATCAGACAAATACTGTTTCATTTGTGAATGCAGGGAGCTCTGTGGGCAGCAGTACAGAAATGGTTCTCCTGAGGAACAACATAGGAGCTGCGGCTCACCACTTCTGTGCACCATAGAGGTTCGTAAAGTATCTGCCAGAGTGCAAAAGGGAATATAACTGGGAATGGGGATTTGTAAGAAAGTATGTCTATTTTTCAGGCTTTCTGCTTTGCAAAAGGGAGAAATGATTGCATAACCTTCAGAAGACCTACAGCCACAATGCTTTTGTAGCTTTCCTGTGTCTGTTGAGATCCTTTGCCTGAAAGCTGTTGTTTTTTGACACAGGATCTAGGATTTGGCCTTCATGAGAAATTCTTGAGAATTTCAGAGAAAAGTGTCTCTTTATTTTCTGTATTTTTTACACGGGAGGCTGTCAACACTTTCCTGCATGAAACCTGTCCCTGGGTGAACTGTGCTGAAGAAAAACGTTTTCCCCTTTATCCAAAAGTGGAGCCTTATGTAACTGCTTCTCACTGATTGCACAGATGCATTCAAAAAGCCTTGTATAATTCATTCATCCTCTCATATGCATAGCTCAGCACTGACATGACGTGGCATTTTTCCAAGTGGTCTGGAAGTTACTGTGGGTTAATTGTCTTGGTGGTCAGGCTAGATTTTGAGGTGCCAGCAACCTTAACCTGGTTTCAGATCAGCACGGTGAGCAGTGGCATGAAGTAGCTGTGCCTTTTAAGGTCCTACTCTATTATTTCATTGCTCTTTTTACTGCCATTAGCTGAATGAAAGCCATTTGGAAATATGTCCACTGCATGCATTTTGACTGCTTTTAAAGCAGCCTAACTCTTCGTGTTTCAATCTTTAGTGTTTATCTTCTAGTGGAGGTATTTCTCCCTGTGCCCCACCACTTTCTGCCATCCTTCGTTGGTGCTCCTGGGGCCCTTCAGGGAATCACGGGGCAGGCAGAGTGGGAAGGAGGGAGAGAAGAGCAAATGCCAGGCTGTAGTTACTGCGGCACTATGGGTACATCTGTGCTGGGGAATGGCTAGCATACTCTCAGGCGGAAGTTTTGGTCTGTTTTCCCTTCTCTTAGCCCAAATTGACTTAAGATCATTAATTCCACACCAGTAGTGACAGCGTACGCAGAAATATTTTGTAGACCACTAGCAGCAGAATTATGATGCCATCCATTTTAGCTCCTGGCCACTTACTGAATGCATCTTGCTCTACTGTTGCTTTACTGCTTTCCAATTGAGAGATATTTCTGTGAACAGCAGTCATGCCTTGGATCTGCAGTGGAGGCATACCTCTAGTGTGAGAAGCATTAGAGTCGTTAGCATTTCCATGCACTGCATGAATTAACATTACATTCCAGAAGAGCCTCTTAGGATAAAGAGAGAGAGCTTATAAAAAGGAAATTGACTTTCATGGCATTTGTGATCCCCATAATGATCCTTCTCATACTCAGAACTGGATCCTCATAAGAAGAGAAAGCTCGTATTCTTAAAATAAAAACATACCTGTCTCACACACAAGAAAAGACATAGAACTTTCTCCTTCTTCTAAAAAATATCCAGTTCTTTTACACGTGCAAGTCTTTTTCTTAACCACTTTTTCTTTGGTTAATGGCCTACTGTATAGTATGTTCAATAATTTAAGACTGAGCTAAAAATGGGGCTGATCTACTTTCTTGGAATACCCTCTGGGAATATGCAAAAGAGAATTGTAGAAGCAGTTATTTCATGCCACAGCTGTATATTTAGCTGCTTTCTTTCCCACCCTGGTGGTATCTTGCATTCTTACAGCTGAGGTAATGGAGGAAGTTGTGATTCTTAAACACATCAGTGAGTTCTGGGAGGTGATTAACACAGCATCCTGGAACTTACCTCCTTTATGTAGACCATGCCTGACAAAAGTGCTCTGCCTTCAACATACACAATCATCTCTTTACTCAGGTCTTGATTAAAATGTTAACTGATTAATCAATTGATGATGGCCTTGTCCATACATCCTTTTTTGACTCTGCATGCATGAATGTGAATTAGGCTGATATCATGCTCATTTTCACTCTCATTTTACAGAGGTTGCTATATGGTTTGCCTCGATTCTCTAATACATCTGTACAGGCTGACGATATCACAGGCATTGTCACAGGAAGCTGCTTCCAGCTGATCAGTTCTCCACTGATAATACTTACACTCCACAGCTCATATGGGGAACCAGTAAGTGACTTATTTTTTGTCTTCTTGGTACCAGCCTTTTCCTCCAACCTGCCATGGGCTGGCTCAGTGGACATGAGAGAGCAAAATACCCCTAGCAAAACAAACAAGGTGAAAGATGCAGGATACAAAAGGCAGTGACGATCAAGAAGACTCTGGGTCGAGCTTCATGTTTAACCTGTCAGTGAATGAAGTCGCGAAGCCACTGTCCATCATGTTTGAAATATCATGGCAGCCAGGAGAAGTTCCCAATGACTGGAAAAGGGGAAATACAAGCCCCATTTTCAAGAAGGAGAAAATGGATGAGCCAGGGAACTACAGACCAGTCACTTCTGTGCCTGGCAAAATCTTGGAACAGATTCTCCTGGAAGGCATGCTGAGGCACATGAAAAACAACAAGGTGGTTGATGACAGCCAGCATGGCTTCACTAAGGGCAAATCCTGCCTGACCAATCTGGTGGCCTTCTGTGATGGGACTACGGAACTGATGGACAGGGGTAGAGCAGTTGATGTCATCTACCTGGACTTGTGCGAAGTGTTTGACACTGTCCCACACAACATCCTTGTGTCTAAGTTGGAGAGACTTCAATTTGATAGGTGGACCACTTGGTGGATAAAGAGCTGGCTGGATGGCTGCACACAAAGAGTTGTGGTCAATGGCTCAACGTCCAGCTGGAGATCAGTAATGAGTGGTGTCCCTCAGGGATCAGTGTTGGGACTGGTCTTGTTCAACATCTTTGTGAGTGACACGGACAGTGGGATTGAGTGCGCCCTCCGCAAGTTTGCCGATGACACCAAGCTGTGTGGTTCGGTTGATACATTGGAGGGAAGGAATGCCATCCAGAGGGACCTTGACACGCTTGTGAGGTGGGCTGATGCCAACCTGATGAAGTTTAACCATGCTAAGTGCAAGGCCCTAGACCTCGGTCGGAGCAATTCCAGGCACAGCTACAGGTTGGGCAGAGAAGAGATTCAGAGCAGCCCTGCAGAGAAGGACTTGGGGGTGTTGGTCGATGAAAAAATGAACATGAGCCGGCAGTGTGTGCTTGCAGCCCAGAAAGCCAACCGTATCCTGGGCTGCATCAAAAGGAGTGTGACCAGCAGGTCGAGGGAGGTGCTCCTGCCCCTTTACTCTGCTCTCCTGAGACCCCACTTGGAGTATTGTGTGCAGTTCTGGTGTCCTCAACATAAAAAGGGCATGGTACTGTTAGAACAAGTCCAGAGGAGGGCCACGAGGATGATCAGGGGACTGGAGCACCTCCCGTATGAAGATAGGCTGAGAAAATTGGGGCTGTTCAGCCTGCAGAAGAGAAGGC
Source organism: Amazona ochrocephala (assembly GCA_039720435.1). Classification (NCBI taxonomy): domain Eukaryota; kingdom Metazoa; phylum Chordata; class Aves; order Psittaciformes; family Psittacidae; genus Amazona; species Amazona ochrocephala. Next base: position 79,252,558 of record CM077909.1, on the reverse strand, counting down.
TGCGTGGAGACCTCATAGCAGCCTTCCAATACCTGAAGGGGGCTCAATAAGGATGCTGGGGAGGGACTCTTCATGAGCGACTGTGGTGATAGGACAACGGGTAACAGGTTCAAACTTAAAGAGAGGAAGTTTAGATTGGATATGAGGAAGAAATACTTTACAGTGAGGGTGGTGAGGCACTGGAATGGGCTGCCCAAGGAAGTTCTGACTGCTCCACCCCTGGCGGCATTCAAGGCCGGGTTGGACAGAGCTGTGGGTGACATGGTTTAGTGTGAGGTGTCCCTGCCTATGGCGAGGGGTTGGAACTAAATGATCTTAAGGTCCTTTCCAATCCTAACTATTCTACGATTCTATGATTCTATGAAAGAGCATCCTACTTTCTTGACAAGTCCTGGGCTGGCATTTCAGTCACTCACGTGTGAATACCAGAAAAAGATGAAATGAAGGTCTGCTGTCCAAAACAGGCATGCAAAGTTGCAGGAGGGCACCTAATCAGTAGATGAGTCAGTTACTGAAAGCAAAATCTTGGGGTTTGAGCCCATGACAGATTACACTGAGGTTCTGACTCCTATAGGACCTATATATTCAGTGCCATCTAAAGAATAATGTCAGTCCAGCTCGTCTTTCTGGAAGCTTCTTCAGCAAACAGCACATACATATGCAACATTTTTATAAGATAGGCAGCCTTGTGCTATGCATAAGATAGGTAGAACAGATGCAGGGGGATGATCTTTGGCAATATGACCCCTGTGCACAGTTTCATGGTAGCAATCCAAAATACACAAAAAGCTTCAATAACCCTAAGGTTAAAGAAATACAGAAAAGTGCTGAGACATTTTATTAGTATATTTTCTCTCCAGGTGCTCACATACTCCTTGTAGAATTGCAAGTGGGTAAAATATTTGCAGGTGGAAAGCAGCCTGAGCCTTTTGTAAGTTATCCAGTAGAGTACTGTCAGGAAAAGCATTTTGCAGTGCTAAGCAGCTGAACCCAGAAGGCCTAGTTCTCTTCCACTAGTAGGTAATGTGATATTTTAAATTTTGCCAATTATTTTTTTATGATCATTGTTAATAAGTAATACTGCAAAGACATGTTTGCAGGTGGCACACACTGCATCTAAGCTTTCAAACTATTATGTATGCTACAGAGACTCCATCTCATGTATCTTACTCAGCATCTTAGGTTTGCCTGATGATGCATTGTTCTATTTTATCTCAGTCTTGTGCTACTCTTTCAAGCTTTAGGAAGCTTAAAAAGTACTCCTGCATTTCACCAATGGCAATAAATGCAAGAAAGCTATCATAGAACATAATAAGATTAATAATCACACAAATTTGCCAGAGAGGCAACTGAGAAGTCTCCAAAGATAGTACAAAGTGAATTTCCTCATGCCACAGGAAGAAAACAGCCACCACAGAATGAAAGATCAGAGGTTCACTGAGCCCAGCAGCTGAATGGGCCTGCCTGAGGAAAAGTCAGCTCACAGCAGTATTTTCGCAGAATACGCTCCCAGACTGCAGTGTTTTCATGCTGAAGTACTTAACCAGACGTGCTTTCTTTTTCTTCCCATTTAATTAAACCCACTGGGTTTGTCTCCCATGAGCTTTTGCAGTCACCCCTTAAGCCCATTAAAAACCATCCCATGGCTGTGACCTCCACAGCTTTACTCATAAGACAGGTTGTCCTTGGTTCAGCTGTAGCAGTTATTTTTCTCCTTCTTAGCAGCTGGTGCAGTGCTGTGTTTTAGCTTTAGTCTCAGAACAATGCTGATAACACACCAATGTTTTAGTTGTTGCTAAGCAGCACTTACCCTGATCAAGGACTTTTCAGTCTCTCATGCTCTACCAGTGAGGACGGGTGCAAGAAACTGGGAGGAAGCAGAGACAGGACACCTGACCAAAACTAGCCAAAGAGGTATTCCATACCATAGCGCGTCATGCCCAGTGTATAAACTGGGGGGAGTTACTTCAGAAGGGCTAGATCACTGCTCGGTCAGGCTGGGTATCGGTCAGTGGGTGGTGAGTGGTTGTGTTCTCTTCCCTTGTTATTTCCCATATCATTATTATTATTGGTGGTAGCAGTAGTGGTTTGTGTTATACCTTAGTTCCTGGACTGTTCTTAACTCATGGGAGTTATATTCTTTCGAGTCTTCTCCCCATTTCGTAGAGAGTCGGGGGGAGGAAAGGGGGGGAGTGAGCAAGGGCTGCGTGGTTCTGAGTTACTGTCTGGGCTTAAACCACAACACAGGTGAAAAAAATTCTTAGTCAGGTTTCAGTGTTATGTCGCCTGTTTCATGGCTTCTTTTGACACAAGAAGAACCTGCCTTCACATCATCCACAGTGATGCAGGCTCTGTTACAATGTCCCCACTCATCTCTTTTTCAGGCTTAAGCACAGAATATGTCTTAGTCATTCAAGAGCCCAGTCAAAAGAAAGTTTCTCCTTCTCCAATGAGAGGGTAAAATTGAAAATGCTAGGCAAACTCAGCATTTCCTCAGTTGTGTTTCAAAAGGACAAACTCTAGAAGGCGTCTTCTTTCTGTAAAGCTTCAGCTAAGCAGTGCCAGATGGGATTGCCCTTCCTGAGGTGTTAACAAGGAGAGGGACTGTTCTCTCCAACAGCACAAGCCCTACTGCCTTCAGACAGCAATGATTTAGTCTGCGCTATTGATTTGGAAGTGTCAGTTACCACATGGGTACATGCCATTTTATTCCAGGGATATAAACAACAATCTGAGTGTATGGGGAAGGGAGCACCTTGATCTAGAAACAGCCCATTTACAAGCTTAATCTTTAACGTCAGTCTGGCTCACAGGGAGCCACAGTACATCCTGATACTTGGATGTTGTTCCTTCCTATGTTCTTCTTCAGTGTTCTTACTTAGCTGTTGTAGGGTTCAGCTTTGATCTTGTACTCTCACCCAAGGTGATGGCCAGTCTTGCAGTGATGTCGCTGCTAGAAAACATGCTAAGTTACAGTACTAAGTTACATTGAGTAAAGGCAGAACAAATGTGATCTCTGGGCAAAACTGAACTCATATATGTGGCCATTTAAAAGCACTTCTTTGTCAAATAAATTATCATCTACAAGCCAGGAAACAAACCAGGCAGATAACAAAAACTGCCATCAGCATTCAGCTGTCCTGCATCTTGTGAGAGAATAAATGAGGGCCTTCTGAAAGTCTACAGCTAAACCAGTAAAATTTCAGGCACAAAATCCATAGTACATTCTCCAGACATTTTAGTTGAAGTACTTTATATCTCATAAGAAAATATAGCTGTAATATAAATGTTGACTACAAATTCACTGTGCTTTCTTGCTGGGTCTATACATTTATATGTTGCATACTTCCAACATTATTTCTTTGGACAAAGGTGAGGTGAGAGTGAGGCACTGTTGCGGGTGGTGTTGCTTTTCTGACTTGGGGGATTTGCAGAGGGATGTGTGTACCTATTACTTTTGTTCATATCTCCATGTTTAGGTTTGGAAGCTATAAGGAGTTAGAATAAAACTGTGCACTTCATAGTTTGTTGTTCTGTATCTCACAATATACTTCATCTAATCCTTTAACTAGAGAGATGGGAGACAGTATATTCCTCTGCCAGGCAGCATTTCAAACACTGCACCGTTTCTGCATGTTCACAGACTGTCCAGACACGCCCATCTTTGATGGCAGGAAGAAAACGTGTATAAACCTTGGCATGACTAAAGGGCAGTTTCTTCCCATGTGAAAGGCCAGCTGCTCACTATATGATAGCTTTGGGGCAGAGCATGGGATGAAGGCCATGCCAAGCTGGAAATCTCTCCTGTGCTGACAATTTTCTATCTTCACTTTGCTAAAGGCTGCAACATGTGTGGGTGCGTCCAGAAAGTGTCCACCACAGGGGTTTCTCTAGGAACGGAGTAGGCAGCTGTTGTAGACATCAAGGTCCTTCAGTCACCAAGGAGATAAGCAGATTAAGAGCGTTAGCGCAGGCTGGAAAGGCGTACCGATCCTTCAACAAAGCCTGAAAGGTTTTCTCGGTGTGGGCGTCTTCCTCTGCCTTGCCTTGAGAGGGAGGCAGCGACATCCACGGCGTTATACCACCACCCGGTGGGGAGCAAGGAGAAAGCCCCGCACCGGGCACCGCCTCCCCAGGCACCGGTCCCTCAGAGCCGGGGGTTCCTCACCCCGCCGGGGGCAAATATAGCTCCTGCTAACATCAGCTAGGCACACACGCTTGCACTCTGAACCAAGGCTCGTATTTAAAAGCGCGTTTCCCCCCTCTGTCTCGTGTGCAGTAGCTGGCAATGCAAATTTTGGCTGCTGTTTTAATGTACCTATTCATAGAAAATACAACTGGCTTTTGGAACTGCACATAGCGAATCGGTTAGGAGCTAGATTTCTGAGATTTTCAGTTATTCAGCACAGAATTCTGCTACCAGCTGTTCATTCTCTAGCCTCTTCCTGGTCTAAGCTGTAAAAATGGGAAGCTACTTCAACAGCCCCACAAGGAAGCCATGCATGCTGTATGCCAGCATGTTTCTTCTGATGGTTAAGGTACTCATAACAGCTAGGTGGTTGTGGTTTTGCCCTGGTAAACAGTGTAAATCAGTGATTAGCTTGGGTCCTCCTTCACACAGCTCCTGCAATACTGTCTGCACGAAACACTGCCCCTCCACTGAAACACCTCTACTCTGAAAGCAAGAGATTTAATGCCTTTCAGGAGGCTGCACCAAAGGCATTGCACTGGTCTGTATGTAAAGCCTGGAAGCTGCGGTAATAAAAACAACGTATTAGATTTCTCTCAGATTCTTAAGATGAAGCTAGCAAATATACAACTGTCCAGATGTCCTAGCAGCATATGGGGACCATAAGGAAAAAGAAAATGGTCATATCACACCAGATCAAAGGTCTGTCTGGTTTAGTGATTTGTTCCAAGTGTAACGAATAGCAGATGCTTCAGGAAGACTGTAACAAAGCAAGCATGTACTGCTATTTTTCTGGGATGCTAACTCATGCTCCACACACAGATTTGGGGCTTTCTGATCTCTGAATTTGATGGGTTGCATTGGCATTTTGAAGCCCTCTGTACTTTAAGTTCTCTTCCCTGCAATGAGTAAACTTCTAATACGCATTGCAGTCTGAGTCAAGGAGTTCCAGTTTAATTGTATCCTGTTCGCTTTGAGGCCCTTAGTTCCTGTTTCCATTTGATGCTCCCTCTACTGCATTATTAGAAAAGACATTAAACAAGCTCCTTCTCCAGCCACGTATGATGTTATATATTTCTTTTATACTCCTATTTACTTCCGTTTGTGGAGTGAAGCACCTAAGCAAAGAGTTTTCCACATAAGAAAACCATCATACCTAGAATCACCCTAGCTACACTTTGTTTTACTTTTCCTAACTCTCCTTTCTTGAGCTGGGGATGTGACCAGACCAGAAATTTCATTAGGATTGTGACTGGATGAATGAACTGTATGGAACAAATGGAATCTATTCCTTTATGGAGGGGTGTGCTGGGCTGAAAAAAGGGGCATCTAAGGGGCAATCCAGTACTCCAGATACTAAACCACAACCTTAGAAAAGTTAAAACATGAAAGGTGTGAAAGTGGCTTAAAGCTTCCAATTTACAAGTAAATATAGGGAAACACAGAATACTGGTGGGCTTTTTACCATGATTCTATGCTGAAATATGAAGATAAAACACACACACACACACAAAAAAAAAACCTATTTGATGAGAAGTTATCTTTATGACTCAAGCCTGAATTCTGCCACCATTTCACGTGTAACAGGTTGGCACACCTGTAAAGCTAATTTGTACACACAGGCCCACCACATTCAACAGAAAATAACCATACACAGTGAAACATGCAGGATTTACTTATTTGTTATACAAATGAGTCCACAGCTGCTTTCTTGTCATGGAATATTTTTGGCTTTAAATGGAACATCATGAATCTGAGATAAGTTTTTCTGTGCACAGGTTGAAACTGTTTCCCGGTATGTGTTGCCTGTTTCCGAAGAAGGTTCTTTGTATTCTTGGCAAGTACCAAGGCACCTAGCATTATCACACTTTGAAAATTGAAACTACTAGGGCAATTTCACTTACATTTACTCATTTGTGTCCTTTTATTTAATAAAAGAAACACCAGCTAAACCAGCAAGACTCTGTTCTATAAAAGTAAACCTCTGCCATGCACGGAAAAAAGGAATTTCCTTGGACTGTAACTTGAGGAGCAGCTTGCACATCTTATTTTTGGCTTTAGAAACCTGCTTAATATTGTCAGTGCGTAAGTGTTGTACTGCATAATTGAACCTTTTGAAAGCAATGTGCCATCCCTGCTCTGTTACATCAGCTAAGGAAGGACCTCATTCCTACAGTTATATGTGCAAAGCTGGGGACTTTAAGTAAGGCTGTTATAAAATCATCCAAATAGCAAGATCTCCCTCCTCTTCTCCCCCTTAAGAAACATTCGATATTAGAAAATACTAGCTTTCTCTCTTATGGCCTATTGAACTATTCCCTGCAGGATTATGCAAAACATTCCACCAAGAGCTGCCACTCAGAAAAAAAAATTTGAGCTCAGAGTTAATAAGGGAATGTATTTGAAGTAAAGCATTAAAGGCTTGAAGGGGCAGATGTGACTCTTATAACTATGGGATTTGAGGCAGTTTGGAAGAAAACAGGCACCTAACATCACTGAGAAAACAGATAAAAACTTGACAACAGATAAAATCTGCATCAGACAAGAAACATGGTACATTCCAGACAATAAAACAACCTTAGTATCAGGTGCAAGGTTAAGACTAGCTCACATCTAATATCTAGGGTCATCATTTCAACTACTAGCAATTTCACAATGAGGATAATAAATTCTTCGTATTCCCATCTTGCAAAAAAAGTCAATGTAATTTAAAATTGAAAAAATAAGGGTTGAAGAGTGGTTTTGCCAAACAAATGCAATATCAAAAAAGAACAGAGATATGAATGGAAATGTGATATTCCTGTATATTTTTGGCTCACAGTCTTTTCACTGAACTCCTTGAATGAAATAAGTTTACTTTTAAGAGACCATGCTGCCAAAGAGCTGTAAGCTCTAGTGTGGCCAAGGGAGCACAAGCAGAGAACAGAAGGCACACACTGCGTGGGGAGAACCAGAAGGTGGTACTTCTGCCAGGATTTGCAACATTTGGGACTGGCTGCAGGCCTGGGAATGGAAATTTGTTTTGTGAGCTCTGTGGTTCAGGGAAAAAATTAGTTGAAACTGATCTCTTCTGGAGCTGTAAGTTAATCTCTTATGTCCAGGATCCAACTTTGTAACTCCAAAATGCATCTATCTTAGTCACATGGAAACATGGGGAATTAATAAAGATTATATAATGCCTGTACAACAAAAAAATACACATAGGCAGTCAATGTGTGAGAACTCTGGCCCTCATTCCATTACCTATATAAATGAATTAAATCCAATTGATCAATAAGTTAAATGTATTCAGGATGATATCATTTGCACACTGCACTTGGTAACCATCTGTGTTGAACAGTGATTTTCAAAGAATGTAACATCTTACATTGATATGGACCACTTTGTGTAAAGGTGCTATCAGTACAGGCCAGGCATATACTTCTCATTTTTTGATTCATAATGAATGATGTTAAGAGATGTATTTCTCAAGCTCTGGATAAAAAGCATGTCAAAACAAGTCCGGGTATCAGTGCAACTGTGCTATGTGACTTGCCCGCTCCATTTATTATCCAGTGTTTAGAGAAGGCTCATAGTATTTGAAGGGGGAGGAGAAAAGAGGAGAAAGGAACATTTGTCTGAGAGTCTACAGCCAAACAGATGTACATCCTGACTGATTTAAAAGGTAATTTAGTTTGGAGCTTTTCACTCAGCACCTGGCAAAAGATAAACCAGAACAAGACATTAAAGAAAGCTCATCATGATCTATTCAAAACTCTCCTCCCTTCTCCATGCTGCATTTCTCCAGGACTTTTTGTGCAATAAATATCCTCATTTTTGTCTTCAAGGGGCTCCTGAAATGTGATTCTACTTGTCTGAGAAACAAACAAAATCTCCAGGGGTCTGTAAATAGCAGGCTGAACTTTCAGGAGTCCCATATTGCTGTATTGCTGTTGCTGGCTCTGCAAGGCAGTCAACACCGGAGTGGGCTATTCTGGATGAAAGGAGAGGGAGGGATAAGAAGCTGAGCTGTTAATACCAGCTAAGACACTCCAGTGCTACATTTGCTGTGTGAGAACTGAGCATGGCGGAGGTATCCGCTCCAAACGTGTCTGTCACTAGAATAGCTGGGCAGCGAGGGCGGGAGCACCGTTAACACAGCGGTGCTGTCTCTTCCCATGCAGCCTAGGGGATGATTACAAAGTACCCCTTTTGGAAAGCCTCATAAAGCAGGTCTGTGCTGACAAAGCTATGCCGACTAGGCTAGACTGAAGTGCAAAGGTTAACAATTCTGCTGATTAGAGCACCTGTAATCAAGTTAAGGACCTCGCTTGTTGTTCACTGAAGGCTGTGCTTGACTTAAATCACATACTAGTCAGTGTGTGGCGTTCCCCTTATCTCTGCCCGAGGAAGGGTAAAAAGCTCCTGTTACCTTACCAGCACTTGTGAATATTTTCCTGCTGTGAGCCATCTGAGTGTTACAGGACCACCAGACCCTCTCTGCCAGAGCACCTTCAGATAACTCTTTTCAGATGTCTGCAGGGAAAGTGTCAAGGCTAACACAAACATACATAAAATGGGCACAGATCTGTGGTCCAGCAGTGAAGAGCAGACAAGAGTGGCTGGAGAGAAGGCTGTTAAAATCTCTAATAATCAATGGCTTCTTCAGGAAAGAGGAAAGACACGGAAGAAAAGTGCAGCCGCAGAATCCTTTGATGCTATTACAGCCATGAAGCCTAAACTAAGAATTCATTTCTTACATGGCAGTAATAAAAGAAGGAGATACAACACATTGTCCCCGTTGTGCCTACCACTATTAGCTCCTGAACATCACACTGTTCATGCAACTAGGACCAGACCACCAGATTTTCTTTATTCGTGGTACAGTTACTAACAATGCTTTCAAATTTGAGATTTTAAAAAAGAACAAATATCTGCTACATTGTCTTCACAATGTCCTGGTTTACTGTCAAATGGATTTTGGTTGAAAAAATAATATTTTTAAAATAAAAGTAGGAGGGTTAACTGTGATTTCACCACTTCCTTGTGTATCACTTTTCATTCTGTGAATTAAGATTCCTCTACCTGCGCTTAAATAGGGACATCCCTGAAGACAGGATCTGACTTTCTCCCTCCATTTTTAAGATGCTCTGAAACCAGAGATTAAAGAGAAATTTTGGATTTAAATGAAAACAGAAACAGACATTTGTATGCATACACACAGGTACAGAAATACATGTCTTTACCCACAAATACATATTATGTGTTAATAAGATATTAAAATATGTATATTTCACATTGCTTGGAAACTATTATTTCAGTGGTACAATTTTTTTTTTCTTTTAGATACTTTTTAATGACTATTCTCACTCCTTCAAATTTTGCTTTGGCATCAAGGCACTCACGATAGAACCAGCTTTCTGCTATGCTATCAAATAAATTCTTAAAAGACATTTTTTCCCCACAACAACTTAGGAATAGTCCATTCATGGCTAATATATCTATATCCTTTCATGCCAATTGCTTAGAACACCAAGCATGTATTTCATTATGCCTATCTATGTTGTCTTTTTTTCTTGGTGGTACTGATTTCCTGAATGAAAGCTGAAACTGACTGAGAGCTGCTCCTTCTTGAAGACACCAGCCTTACATCAGATGATGACAGCTCTGAAGGAGGCATATGAAACCTTGGGAAAGGCAAGATGGAAGTCATCAGGTAACTTTAGCTGCCAGTTCTGAAAAGGTAGTAGCACATGTAGGACTTCATTTGTTTCAAACTTGGTTTAGAAAATGTCCACAGCAGATCTTGCCTTGCAGAGGACTTTTTGGTAATCTGCATGTTACTAATACCTATGATGGTTTCATGATACTGCTTACTCTTCAAGAGCACTGTTCACTGTTGTAGTAGGCAAGTAGCCTACACTGACAGTAGTGTTATTATTTAAGCAGACCATTAGGAAAGTAATGACTGTCTAATCAGGAAATTCAAAGTACTCCTTTATAAGAATGTTGATCCCTTATGTTATCTTCTTGCAAAGGCCAGCAATGCAAGGGAAACTGGGAAACTAGCTCCAAGTTTTATTGTGATTCTGATCATTCTAAGAGTAATTTCCTTCTCTATCAGGGATATAATGAGGCATATATTATGTGAGCAGAAGGTTCTGTGTTCTGGTCAATAACATAGGCCACAGAGGTCAATGGCATTCAGGCAAACCTGCCTGAAAACCCCTATAAATATACAAAGGTGAGTGAGGAAGATTTAGAGACTGGATGTGTTCTGCCTGTGCAGGAGTTAAGATAAAACACCACTCTGTAAAGTGAAACAGAATATTAAGTCTCATAAAAACCTCAAGAGGCTATACAGTCTTCTCAATGGGGGAAGAATTTTGGCCACCCAGATTTCATTTTATTGCAGGGACACATAAAAAGGGCACTTGAAATTAATGCTTAGAACACAACTGATCCACCAAGGCAAAAGCTAAAGCTTTATTGCAGCTTCCTATTCTGCTCCCATTTCTCTTTTGTCACCACCTATTTTGAGGCAACGCCTTTAGAAAAGGCAGTTAGTCACTGACACGGTGATGAAAACTCCCACCATCCCTCATTTCTAGGTATTTCTTGCTTTCTGCTTCCAAATCAAAGTTGGTGCAGGCAAGAAATCTGCATATTTTCACTCTGCTTAGGAGTAGAATTGCTACTTTGTGAGCTATGAATCCAGTTTAGGTTACTCCCTACATTTCATGAAAGCTGTTCCTGTCAGAAAACTCTTTGTGTCTCTCTTCTATAGCAATGCAGTAAGGCAGGCCATGAAACATCTTGATTAGCTCAGCTAGATACACTAGGAATAAATTATCTTTCTTTTTGCTATCCATACAATAATGCTGGATATTTAAAATCATTAAATTTGTATATGTAATAATATATATGTTTAAGCAGTGCAATGAAAACAGAAATGTTTCACATGCAAGAAGATGGGTAGCCTCTTCTTTACTTCACTGTGCTTTGGATCATGCCTGACCCACTTTTCATCCATATATTCTGAAGTACTAGCCACTGGAATGGTTTTATTGCCATTTTTCACGGTGAAATTGAGTCCAAGAGAGAATTATGAGATGTTCCAAAAACTGACCCAATCAATGCACAGAATAGGAGATTGAACTCAGGTTTTCAGGTTCAAAACAATTTAATCCCGCTGGATATCGCCCCACATTTTAATAATTTCCATTTTCCTGTGAAACCCATGGTCTTTAAAAAAGTAGTTAAATCAGTACCAGCTCATATGCTAGTTTTGCAATCTTATGCAAAAGCCCTTTTACAATCAATAACAGTCAAAGAAGTATACAACAAATCTGCTTAGTGTCTTTTCAAGGATCCAGCCTTAGCATTGCAAGAAAATGCATTGCATTGATCTGTATCTTCTATGGTTTTTTCAGGAATCTGGTAAATGTAAAGTTTCTATCATCTTCAGCAATAACAGGAACATGTTCCTACCAGGGAGTGTCCAAGCCATTATCTATTTGCTGAATCTATTGACTTATCATTTTTAATTTGATTCTTTTGTTTATTTCTCAACACATATAAGGACCAATGCTTGTTGCTTCCTGATCAGCCGCATAACCTTTTAAAATGCTTGGGATTGCTCTCTGACAAGGTAAAACATGGGCTACAGAGATGCAGGAAGAGTGAGGGAATGATGAGTGTGGAAGGGCAAACCACAGAATGACAGATGGAGAATATGAGACTTACTTTAAAAAATCCATAGTTTTCAGAATCTTGCTGGAAACATAGCTGAGGAGTTTCCAAGCAAAAAGGAAGTGTGTATGTACATGGTACTTATCTGCTCTATGTTAAGACAGCTCTCACAGACGTCACGTGGGGAAAAATAACTATTTTGAAGTGGTCAATTGTTTGGTTTTGTTTTTTTGTTTGGGTTGTGTTTTTGTTTTTCCCCCCCGCCCCCGCCCCGGCTCTGTGACTGTGCCCAGTGAGGCTGTTAGGATACCGCTGGCTCCCAGTACAACTTTAAGCCTACTTTTGGAGCACTGATGGAAGGAAGCTGTGTCAAAACTGAAAATATTTGCTATCTTATCAAAATTTCTCATTATAAATGGAGGGAAAAATAGGGATGCAGACCAAGGGAAGGCCTCTTTTTCCAGCCCTGGAGAGTAATGGTTAATGTACATACTACACGTGCATGTAACTGCAATCAGTAAAAGAGAAGACTTTCTGTTGGCAGGCCATTATGCATCTGGGATGTCAGCAGGGGTTAGAATCAAGAGCAAAAACAAGGAGTCAGAGGGAACAGTAGTGTAAACAGTGGACATACAGATTTTCGCATTGGCAACATTTTATGAAAAAACTATTTTAGAATAATAAATATCCTAGATGCAAATAGATGTATCGTAAAGAAAATACAGACTGAATGACACAGCACACCTTAGTTCAGTTTCCCTGAGGTTTTTCAATACGATTTACAGATGTGAATTTGAGATCAATATTTAAGATGTAAAAAAGAACCGCATATTGGAGATAGCTGAATTCTCTTTCCGCCAGCTACTTTTCTTTAACTTAAAGAACCAGAACACAGGAAAGTTTTGTTCAATAGAGTATTCATTTGTCAGAAACAAGCAGGAAGGACAGTAAATTGCAAAGCAAGGTTGTGAGAAACTGAACTGAAATCAGACTCCGCCATCCATTGTCTCAGAGATTGGTATGAGAAACTGAGGTCCACTATCTCGAAGTTGTGTGTGTGGAGCTGAGATGGGACTCCACCATCCACTGCCTGAGAGATGAGGGGGAGGAGCTGAGATAAGACTCCACAAACCATTATCTCAAGGACTGGTGTAAGGAATTGCTGCCCATTATCTCAAGGATTGCAGTTGAAGAGCTGACTGCAAGACCAGGGAAACTGGGCGCATGGGATCCACCAGGAATGTGCAGTACTTGATATTAAGAGCAGAGGTACTCCCCACATACATAATAAAAGGGGAAAAAGGCAGTCACCATTGTGGCCACACACCTCCAATGACAACTGTGGATCCTGGGGGACACCCAGCATCAAAGACAACTACTACGGACCCTCAGGATGTTGCTGCATCCACAGTGGTGACTATCTCTCTCTGCACTCTGAATGCTTAATTCCTATCCTTTTTCTGATCTGTCCTATTGCTATCTTTTTTATAATGATTACCTTTTTATAATTAACAAACTGTTCAATTATGGTAACAAACTGTTCAATTATGGTACTTGACCTTGCTTGCGTCTTGATTTCAGTCTGGGGATCACAAATTAAGTATTTCCAACACTGGGTTTTTCTCCAATCAGACCCTGACAAAGGTCAGAACAATTTTACTTCAAATTTCTCTGTAGCAGTGACAAAGTTTTTCGTTTTTAAAAGGAAAGAAGGAAGGAAAGTTTTTCATCAAAAATAAAAATGCGGAGAGCAAGGCACAGCAGTATTTCTATGAGCTCGAGTTGTCAGCAAATCATAAGATCGTAGAACAGGTTTGGTTGGAAAGAACCAACACCTCTGCCATAGGCAGGGATACCTCCCACTGGAAGAGGTTGTCAAGGACCTGTCCACCTTAGTCTTGAACAGGGCCTGATTTCAAGGGAAAGACAAAAGGTAGGTGGAAAGAAGCACTTCTGCAGACAATGCATTATTTTATTGTTTATTCTTTTCCATTAACTATCCTGATAGGTGCTAAATTATGCCTTAATCTGTTTCTCTGAAGTCTGTGAAGTGAGTATGGGGTGACATACTAAAAAGCTGGGCATGATGGATCTGAGCTGTATGGACTGAAATTTGTTCTCTCCAATCTTCGACCTTCGTACAGCGCCAAGGTAGCCTTGAGCAATTTTAGAACAGGTTTACTAGCATAGTGTGACTGGATTACTTGTAATGTCCAGGCTTCATGAATGTTAAGTTTACAAAATTTCTCATCTAAAAGATTTTGCCCCTGTAAAGGTAGCAGGAGCTTACGTTAGTAGAATCTGCAGTGTTGGTGAGTCACTGCAGCTTGTGCCATACCTTACACAAAATCTACTTGCCAATCTAAAATAAATCTAAATTCTAATATTAACCTAAATTCTGGAATGAATCTCAATTAACCCCATTAACAATTTCTGGTGATCCATCCACCTTACCTTTAAAAAATGTTTTGTCACACCTCCTCAAGACTAAATTGTTTCTGAACCTACTACGAATAATCTGGACGTTGAATAATTTAATGTAAAAAGGGGCCTTTTGCTTCAACATGCATCTTTCCAATGTTGCTGCATAACAAACTGAAAACTGAAATTTTTGAGAGAGTATTTTGTATTCTCTACTAGAAAAATCCCAGGAGGCTACCTTTCCAAATATGTCACTATGATGACTGCATGCTCACCATGCAACCCTGTGCTTACATATGATGCCTACTTTGTTGATAAACACACAAAAGCTAAAACAGTCTGGATATTTTCTGCCAAAATCAGCCCAAGCAAGTACTTGTGTCTGTGAATTTTTAACAAATGAGAAACTCCAGCCAGGGTAACTTAAAAGCTGAGCAAATATAATGAAGACATTGGGCCTGAGAGACTGATTCATGATTTTGGACACAAAACAGCAAAAAGCAGGACCTCACCCAGCTGTGCATCAGGGTGCACTAGCAGGACTAAAGCCAGATCCCCAGTTGCCTAGCTGATTTTCACTACGGTTTGCTTTGGTGTGGCATTATAACAAACCAAAGCCTAGTACAAACCCTTCTGTATCAAGACAATAGATGTTAGATATCTCAAAACACCTCTGACTTTAAAAAATGCAAGCAGACATGCAAAACAAGCTATCTACGGCGTGTTGCACAGGGCCTTAATAGGTGCTGCACAGAGTACTAACAGGTACCTTTGCTGCTAGTTTTTGAAGATTGACCAAACGCCAAATGGGCTTTAATGTTCTCCCCAGACCAGTGCTGCAGTGAATTGAAACTGGAAACTATTACATTCTCCTGTATCATTGCATTTGGACTTCTCTTTTGTTCCTCAATTTTTTGTGGCTTGCATTTTCTTTCAAAAATTAGCTATGCAAAGGTCCTCTTTTCAGCGACCTCACCATGAGACTATGTATATGTAGTATAAGAAACTAGGAAAACTAGGTTCCCACTGCTTCCACTCTTTTCATCACACTGTGTTGCACAAAAACCCGGGCAAATATTGCGTCCTGTAACCAGCAGAGGACGGTACCTCATCTCCTTAGATGAGACCTGCTGCCGTTGAAATTGCTAAGATTTCCCCTGCAAACGAGTGGTACTTGCTCTGCTTTCTAGAGGCTCACGAAAAAGAAATGAAGCAATATTATCTCGTACCACTTCTGCTGCATTCACTCACATACAATTTGGATGTCAGACAGCTGCTGAACTGCCCATCACCTCAATACCTAGAGCCCCCAAAACTCCCATATGGGTTCATGTGTGGTGACATGGGATTTTGGCCCATAAAGTTACTTACTTCATTTATTTGTAGGAATTTTTTTATATTCCATGGAAAGTTTTCCTTTGTAAATTTATTTCATGAAGGGATACTAGGTGGTATGGAGGCTGGTATCTCTCTCTCTCTGTGCAGAGATGGTATGGACCATAAAGTCTATGGTTTAAGGTCCAGTTCTGAGGATACCCTCAGTGCATGCACCACTATGGGAGCTGAGATCTTAACAGCAATAGGACAAATTACATTCATGAAAAGTTGCTGGGCAGTATTATGCTATGCATGTATAGATAGATCACTTTGTCCAGCTATTTTGTACTTAAATGGTCATTCTCAGCCTGCCATAGCTATGTGGCTCATATTTATTTATTTCATAGAATCATAGAATCAACTAGGTTGGAAAAGACCTTTAAGATCATCAAGTTCACTCATTACTCCAGGACTGCCAAGGCCATCACTAAACCATGTCACTGAGGCCTCATCTATCCAGTTTTTGAACACTTCCAGGGGGTGATTTCACCACTTCCCTGGGTATCCTGTTCTAATGCCTGACCACCCTTTTGGTAAAGAAATTTTTGTAATATCCGATCTAAACCTCCCTTAGCACACCTTGAGGTTGTTACCTCTTGTCCTAACACTTGTCACTTGGGAAAAGCCACCAGCTACCTCCTCGCTCACCCTCCTTTCGGGTAGTTGCAGAGAGAGATAAGGTCTTACCTGAGCCTTCTCTTTCCAGGCTAACCAGTTTACTCAGCCGTTCCTCATAAGACTTATCCTTCAGACCCTTTACCAGCTTTGTTGCCCTTTTCTGGACCTGCTCCAGCACCAAAATATTTTTCTTGTATTGAGGGGCCCAGAACTGAACACAGGATTTGAGGTGCAGCCTCACCAGTGCCAGGGAATGATCACTGCCCTGGCATCGCTCGTAGCCCTGCTACTTTATTTCTGACACAGGCCAGAATGCTGTTGGCCTTCTTGGCTGCCTAGGCACAAGCTGGCTCATGTTCAGCTCTGTCAATCAGCATCCCCAGATTTTTTTCCTCTGGGCAGCTTTCCAGTAACTCTTCCCCAAGCCTGTAGCATTGCATGAGTTCGTTATGATCCAAATGCAGGACCCAGCACTAAGCCTTTTTGAACCTCATAGCACTGGCCACAGCCCATCAATCCAGCCTGTCCAGATCCAGGTCCTTTGGGACCTGCCCACCAGACCAGAACTTCTGATAAATGATGGAGAGTGGCTTAGCAAGCTCCTCTGACAGCTTCTTCAGCACTCCTGGATGTAATCCATCCAGCCCCATGGACTTGTGTATGCCTAAATGGAGCAGGAGGTCACTAACCATTTCCTCTTGGGTTGTGGGGACTTCAGTCAGCTCCACACCTCTGCCATCCAGCTCAGGGGGCAGAGTACCTCGAGGATGGCTGGTCTCACTATTAAAGACTGAGGCAACGGCAGCATTAAGTGCCTCAGCCTTTTCCTCAAGCTTGATCACTAGGTTTCCCCAGTATCCAGTAAAGGATGGAGGTTCTCCTTGGCCCTCCTCTAATTGCTAATATATTTGTAAAAATGCTTTTTATTATCTCTGACTGCAGTGGAAAGCCATGCCTCCATTTTTCTAGCTTTCTCCCTGCATAACCTAACAACATCCTTGTTAGGACTGTCAACTCCTCATGGGCCAGCATGATCCTCAGGCTGGCCTGAATTTTCATGGGCCAGCAAGAGCTCACCAGGCTCTGATGGAACCACTATGCTTTCCTTTTTTTATTTTTTCCCTTCTTAGCGTATACCTGACCAACATACTCTCATTCTCACCTGGGAGATGGCTCAAGCAGAGCTAAAGGTAGGATTGACCTTACATCAGCTGTTCAAAAATTAGGGTTGTCCTACTTCAGTGAAAGTGACACTGGTGTTTTCAAGTGGCAATTCACCCTAATGATAGGAAGCATTTTCACTGTAGAATTCCCCTCTGGAGCTGCTTTCCACTCACTCCGCTGAAAATCAAGCCAAGAGTGCTCACTCAGAACAGACATCTCACTTTGAAGCACATAAAATAGGCAGCATTAATCCTACCATAACTGCCTCATCCAGCATCTCATAGGAAGTTTGTCATGACTCAAACAGTTAGCCTGTGGTTTCTTGAGTCCCAGCCCAGAGATTTAATCACTGAGCTATTCCAAACCTTTCTTTAGTAATTGCCTGTTATATACAAATTGCCTTAGACATTTGAGATAAAATTATACAGTGCAGGAATACATTACAAACCATGTGCAAGGAAAGATACTGAGATAGATGCATTTCAAATAATTTTACAAACCCAGAGTTCCTTAGAATTCTTTCTTTCCACATCTTATCAATGGTAGTAGAACTTATTTCTGAATAAAGAATCAGATTGGGTCTCTGCAACAGCATAAAATGAAATTCACAATTGTACATACTTTCAGTGTGTTTATAAGAACTACTGAATTTATAGGCCAGAGTTTCTCATTACCTATACATCAAATAAAACCATAAATAATGTTTTTGTTTCCACAGTTTTCATTCACTTCAGTGCTGGTCTGTGAACACCGAAGTCCGTACAGGGTTTCTTCTGTCATCTGAAACTAGAAATAAAGGCACCAATTAGTGAGAATTGTAGTGGGGTTTTTTGTGACAAAGATGTTTTTCCACTGGGAATGGGACTGACATAAAACAGCTTTCACGTAGGAAATTTCATAGGCATCAAAATGCAACTTTTCTGAAGTGGATTCAAACCTAGTAATAAAAAGATGCATGGCACTATTGCCAATCTCCTTAGCTTGCAATTTCATTCTAAAAAAGAGTTCAGCACAATACCCCATCACAATTTATTGCAGATTTTAATTCTATAATATAATTGCCAATAAACAGAGCTGTAAAATGTGTGGATTTGGCAGCTAGAATTGCAATTATTAAATATGGAAACTATTTTAATGAGTGTAGTTTAAATAATGTTGTGAGGCAGTCACCAGCTTCTTCCTAAAACTCTATGTCATTACAGATGGTTCCGTAGCTGAGTATAAGCAGAATACTTTCTATGAGGTGCCTAGTACTCTCACTGTAAAACTGCAAAAGAACATGATACAATTTCTCCCTCTTTTGTAACCATAGAATCATAGAATAGTTAGGGTTGGAAAGGACCTCAAGATCATCGAGTTCCAACCGCCCTGCCATGGGCAGGGACACCTCCCACTAAACCATGCCATCCAAGGCTATGTCCAACCCCACCTTGAACGCCGCCAGGGATGAAGCAATCACAACTTCCTTGGGCAACCCATTCCAGGGCCTCACCACCCTTACAGTAAAGAATTTCTTCCTCAGATCCAATCTAAACAAGTTTAAACCCATTACCCCTTGTCCTCTCACTACAGGCCCTCATGAAGAGTCCCTCCCCAGCATCCCTATAGGCCCCCTTCAGGTATTGGAAGGCTGCTATGAGGTCTCCACGCAGCCTTCTCTTCTCCAGGCTGAACAGCCCCAATTTTCTCAGCCTATCTTCATACGGGAGGTGCTCTAATCCCCCGATCATCCTCGTGGCCCTCCTCTGCACTTGTTCTAACAGTTCCATGTCCTTTTTATGTTGAGGACCCAGAACTGCACACAATACTCCAAGTGAGGTCTCACGAGAGCAGAGTAAAGGGGCAGGAGCACCTCCCTCGACCTGCTGGTCACACTCCTTTTGATGCAGCCCAGGATACAGTTGGCTTTCTGGGCTGCAAGCGCACACTGCCGGCTCATGTTCATTTTTTCATCAACCCACACCCCAAGTCCTTCTCCACAGGGCTGCTCTGTATCTCTTCTCTGCCCAACCTGTAGCTGTGCCTGGCATTGCTCCGACCCAGGTGGAGGACCTTGCACTTAGCATGGTTAAACTTCATCATGTTGGCATCAGCCCACCTCACAAGTGTATCAAGGTCCCTCTGGATAGCATTCCTTCCCTGCAACGTATCAACCGAACCACACAGCTTGGTGTCATCGGCAAACTTGCTGAGGGCGCACTCAATCCCACTGTCCATGTCACTCACAAAGATGTTGAACAAGACCGGTCCCAGCACCGATCCCTGAGGGACACCACTCATTACTTCTCCAGCTGGACATTGAGCCATTGACCACAACTCTTTGCATGCGGCCATCCAGCCAGTTCTTTATCCACCGAGTGGTCCACCTATCAAATTGATATCTCTCCAACTTAGAGAGAAGGATGTCATGGGAGACAGTGTCAAAGGCTTTACACAAGTCCAGGTAGATGACATCAACTGCTCTGCCCCTGTCCATCAGTTCCGTAGCCCCTTCATAGAAGGTCACCAGGTTGGTCAGGCAGGATTTCCCCTTAGTGAAGCCATGCTGGCTGTCACCAACCACCTTGTTGGTTTTCATGTACCTTAGCATGCCTTCCAGGAGAATCCGCTCCAAGATTTTGCCAGGCACAGAGGTGAGACTGACTGGTCTGTAATTCCCTGGGTCATCCATTTTCCCCTTCTTAAAAATGGGGGTTATATTTCCCTTTTTCCAGTCATCGGGAACTTCACCTGACTGCCATGATTTTTCAAATATGATGGACAGTGGCTTAGCAACTTCATTTGCCAGCTCCTTCAGGACCCGTGGATGGATTTCACCCGGTCCCATGGACTTGTATACATTCAGGTTCCTAAGGTGGTCCCGAACAAGATCCTCTCCCACAGTGGGCCCAGGGTCCCCACCCTCACCGTCCCCGTGTCTGCCTTCCAAGACTTGGGTGGTGTGGTCAGAGCATTTGCCGGTGAAGACTGAGGCAAAGAAGTCATTAAGAACCTCAGCCTTCTCCAAATCCAGGGTAGCCAGTTCTCCCGATAACTTCTGGAGAGGGCCCACGGTGTCCCTAACCTGTCTTTTATTGGCAATGTACCTATAAAATCCCTTCCTGTTATCCTTAACATCCCTAGCCAAGTTTAATTCTAAGTGGGCCTTAGCTTTCCTAACCTGGTCCCTAGCTTCGCGGACAACATCCCTGTATTCTTCCCAGGCCGCCTGACCTTGCTTCCACCTTTTATAAGCCTCTTGTTTCCTTCGAATTTTGCTCAGCAGCTCCTTATCCATCCAAGGAGGTCTCCTGGCCCTCCTGCTAAACTTCCTTCTAGTTGGGATGCATCGCTCCTGAGCTTGCAGCAGGTGATCCTTGAATATCAACCAACAGTCTTGGGCTGTATCCCATGGAACCTTACTGAGCAGGTTCCTGAAGAGGCCTAAGTCTGCTCTCTTGAAGTCCAGGGCAGTGAGCTTACTGCACGCTCTTCTCACTGTCCTGAGGATCTCAAACTTGACCATCTCATGATCGCTGCAATCAAGGCTGCCCTGGAGTGTCACGTTTCCCATCAGCCCTTCCCTGTTGGTGAGGACGAGGTCAAGCATGGCACCTCTCCTTGTCGGCTCCTCTATTACTTGCAGAAGGAAGTTTTCTTCCACACAGTCAGGAACTTCCTGGATTGCTTGTGCCGGGCCGTACCATCCCTCCAACAGATATCAGGGTGCTTGAAGTCTCCCATGAGAACAAGGGCCTGCGAGTGAAGCTGCTCCTATCTGCCTATGGAGCGCTTCATCCAGCAAGTCCCCTTGGTCAGGGGGTCTGTAACAGATCTCCACGGTAATGTCACCCATCGCTGTTCTCCCTTTAACCCTGACCCACAAACTCTCTGTCGACTGCTCACCTGTCCCCAGACAGAGTTCCATACTCTCTAGCCTATCCCTAACATAAATAGCAACTCCCCCTCCCCGTCTGTCGGGCCCGTCTTTCCTAAAGAGCCGGTAACCTTCCATTCCAACTCACCAATCATAGGTGCCATCCCACCATGTTTCTGTGATGCCTATGACATCATACCCCCGTAGACGTGCACACATCTCTAATTCCTCTTGTTTGTTCCCCATACTACAGGCATTTGTGTAGAGGCGTTTGAGCCGAGATCCAATTGAAGCCGGCTCATTGGCTGGAGCAGCTGGAATATCTCTACATTGCTCCGAACGTGTACTGTAGGTGCTGGCAACCGACGGGGTGTGTTGGGATGGAATGATGCCCCCCTCCCCCAACACATCTAGTTTAAAGCATCCTTGACCAGTCTGGCAAGCCTCCTACCAAATCCACTCTTCCTCTTCTTTGTCAGACCAGTTCCACCAGCCCCCAGTAGACCTGGCCTACTATATTGAGTCCCGTGTTCAAGGTACCCAAACCCCTGACTATAGCACCACCCTTCTAACCATTTATTAACCTGCCCAATCCTCCTAGCCTTTTCAAGGTCCTGCCCTGTATCCTGGAGAATTGACGAAAAGACAATCTGAGCTCCAGAGCCCCTAACCACCTCTCCCCGGGCTCTGTAGTCCTTCTTTATGGTCTCCGGGCTACTGCTATCTATATCAGTAGCACCCACATGTATTACCGGGAGTGGGTAATAAAACTAATTGAAACAGCCATGGGTAGAATCTAAGCATGAACAATCATACCAAAAGGAAAACTGAAGGATGGTAGGTAGTAAGAACAAGTCCAACTCTTCACACACTTCATGGAACTGAAGTGCCTTATAGACAGTGATATAATGAGAGATGTATCACCTCATCAGTCACTATTGTTCAAATTTGGGATGGAGAGACTTCAATATTTCTCACACTGGGGCGTAAAAAAAAAACTTTTAGATTAAAACAAACACATCACATTCCAACCCTGACTGAGCTGCCTGAGATAGCTGAGCTGCATTTGTGAAACACAGAATTTTCCTACTTGAATCAAGTTAGTGTTGCCGAGGGTGGTACAGTGTGAGCTGTGTTCAGCTTGAATAATAGAGGCCAACTAGAAGGCAAAGGGGACATTCACAGGGTTGATTTAAAAGCCACAAATATACCATCTCCTCTTTAAAACTAAAGAAAGTACTACCTTTGGGTAGTAGAAAATCAGGCCATTCAAAAAAAA
This sequence comes from Amazona ochrocephala, assembly GCA_039720435.1. Lineage (NCBI taxonomy): Eukaryota > Metazoa > Chordata > Aves > Psittaciformes > Psittacidae > Amazona > Amazona ochrocephala. The sequence goes on along the minus strand of CM077909.1, from coordinate 79,229,983 downwards.
AAAAAAAAAAAGAAAAGCGCCATTCCAGGCTTCTTAGCTGTACAGGAAATATTGAAATTTGTTAGTCCTGGAAAGAAAGGCTGGGGCATTCCTGCCATCAGAAAGGGAAGGTAAGCATGGGGGAAAGAAGCAAGTGAGAGAGATACAAGCTTTGGAAGCTGGGATGGCTGACCTGATGTTTAGGGAAGCCTGCCAGGGAGAGACAGCATCCCTATTACTGTTCTGTCCCAAAGGATGAATCTAAGGCAAAGCTAGAAATATCCATCATATTTTCAATCTTTTAGTCTTGCTATTTTGGTTATAGCTCTGTTTCAGTAAGCCTGGACCATCTGGCATCAACTGGGATGTTTGACCATGTCATGAAAACAAAACTCATGAACTTGCATATTTTATATATCCAACCTGCTTCCAAGCTCATTAAGTAACTGGTTTTGGCTGTTAACCTTGAGAAACACAGATGCCCTTTGCTGAGTTTATTTTGTTTTTCTTAAAAATCCAGTAGTTTCTGCTAACTGAACCTTTTCCCAGGGTGCTCTTCGGTCTGGTTCCCAAGTCCAGCATTCATGTAGATATTCAAAATGCAAGATGAACAGGTGAGGTTTATGGAATATCCATAAATAAATGAGCATTGAACTTCTCTACCCTGAGGCAGCTAGGCATATATATTCAGTTCTATGCAGGAAAGTTGCATGTTCATAAGCAGAACACCTATCCTTGTACTATAGTCTCAAGTGTTTTTTAGTTTCCTTAATAATGTTACCAAAAGGAAAAACACTGTCCAAATTTTAATTCTCCTTTGAAATGTATTGCATCATTTCTTCTTTGTCAGCTAAGATTCTTGTTCAAAATGAAATTTCTGAGGACAGTTGCCATCAGCAAAAGTATTACCTTTTGGGAATATTTTTTTTTTTTTTTAAAAAAGGGTGTAAAAATTCAATCTATTTTCAGCATTTTCAAGGATAAAGTTTCCTCTTCTTGGTTAGAAGGAGTTAGTAGGGGTGACGTGCTAAAATGATGAAAAGTCATTTGGGAAATCACAATTAGCACAACCTTAAACAAAACTTTAAAAACAGCAAGCACAGATGATATATATACCATTTGTCTGTATGGAAATTTTTTCATACAATGAGACTGAATTTTTTTCCTCAGATAATCAGACATTAGAAACATTAGCTACAGGAGCCGAAGTTCTGTGGTTCTCTGTGTTCTGAACAAGATTGCCTTTCTTTCAAAATCGAGCAAGGAGCATTGGTCAGCATATTGATGTGGCACCAGTGTCACCAAAAGGATGCTGAAAGTTGAACAAGAGCCTCAAAAATTATGTAATCTATCCCTTAGAGCACAAACTCATAACAATTTTATTTTGCTATAGGTGAGCTCTTTCCTGATAACCAGGTGCACAGGTAAAGCTTTTGTCTGAGGGGCAGCTTGTCAGACAACCAGCTTACCTGACATGAACTGGCCTGCCCTCCACGCCTGGGAAGAGCTGGTAGTATGCATGTTGATGGAGCTGGGAAAGAAGCAAGATGTCTTGTCTCTGGAGGAGCTTTCTAAACAGACCAGTTCCTCTATTCAGAGATGACCCTCTTTCCTCCAGGCCATTTCTTCCCCACTCTATGCTCTGCAACATGATTGTACTCTCAGCCTGGCACAAAAATCCCTTTGAGCTTGCCTTGCTGTTTACCTATTCATTTGTGGGGACAACGCCTTTCTTTCAAACCCTACAGGCACACTATTTGTGCCAACAATTTATGAAAATTGGTCTGATAATTCCAGCTGGTAGTTGTACTTGAGGATAGATGAGTTTGCTCTGTCTAATTTTGAAAAGCATCTTACAGATGAGGCCTTTGAAAGATGGACTTAGATTCAAATGTTTCTGAGTTCCTCTGCTTAGATAAATGACAATAAAAAGAACAGAGGGAAGAAAAGAAAAAGGGAAGAAAGAGAGGAAGAAAGAGAGAAGACAGGGTGAAAACTATAGAAAGGTACTCTCAAAGCTTAAGGAGAGATGGAGAGAGGGGCAGATTTTAATGTTAAGTATTGATGGCGTAGCCAGGGAGGGATTTTCTGTCACCACTGAGTGGATGAATCCCAGACCTAATAAGTACTGTTCTTACTGCTACCACCAACACACTTCCCTGCCATGAGGCAGACTCAACATAGTCATTTTTTGGTATAAAACTCAGTGGAAGAGAGTGGGAAGGAAAAGGTGAGGGCAGAGAAGGGGAATGCAAAGGCATGCTTTACAAACTTATTTAAAATTACTATTGTAGTCCTAAGCAAAGACAAGTACCTAGCAGGAAATTGACAATTTGCAATCCTGAAGCCCACGTCTGTTTTAGACAAAGTAAGTCTACACTTAATGTATTCTGAAAAAGAGCTGGCACCTCCTGCCCTCACCAGACTAGACTCTCCTCCTCCTTCTGCATTCAGAGGCTCTCTCTGTAGTGAACTTCCATACTGTGCTATTTTATTGCATCCCCAAAACCCCTTAGTCCTCCAGTATTCACTCTTTCTATAACAAAATACACTGCTCTTTGGTATGTTTGCTGTATTTCAGTGTATGTTGTTCGTAGGACACATTTTACAGTGGTAAGCATCAATAAAACCTGTTTGAAGTTTGTACGCAATCTGGGTTTGCTGAAGAGGACTCACACTGGAAAAGGTTCAGAGGAGGGCTCTAACAGAGCTAGGCAATAATATCAGAGGGATGAGAAGGGTGTAGCTGGTCCATATGTAATCTGAAGGGGAGAGGAAGAGTTATTTCTAGAGAATAGCTCATATTAAAAAAATGCTATGAGACAGACATTTCCTGCATGTCATATAGGAATTGCAGTAGTCCTAATAATCTGAGTAACAAGCTGCTGGGAACAGCCTTCCTGTTAGAGCTGAGGAGACCAAAACCTAAGTAATTCATAACTGAATCTTCATATATTTATGGAAAAGAAAGGAGTGAGAAACAACAGTTGCAAGGAATTGTCTTAATGATAGCAAAATATATGTTAGTGTGATCTTCAAAATTTAAAAGTGATGCTTTTTACATTTTTTTCCAAGAGAAAATTGACAAATGACAAAACATTTGCAAACACTTTTTAAAATTTATCAATAGCTATTTTTTACAAATCTATATAAAATGCTACATTAATTTGGCATAGTTCTTCTCTTTTGATAAAACTCATGCAAAATGACATGATCTTCTGTGTGTGTTAAAGCAAGCTTATTTTTGCAACCAAGAATGCACTCTAATCCATATTTTCAAGTTTGCCAGGCAATACATCCTTTCCGTAAAATCATTTTATTGCCTTCAGTAATTGCGCCGGATTAGTTACTGTCAGAATCTTGTCTGAGGTTTTTCACCATTTTATGCAGGACTCAAACCCCTATTTTACATGCTGGTGCAACACTGGCTTTTTTCCCCCCATACTCTCCGAGTCTTCCCTAATGACTGAAGATGTATTACATTGTATCTTCAGTGGATTAGAAAGCTCAGCAGCAACATTCCTTTGAAACTCATGGGAGTAAACCACTTAGTTTTTGCACAGAGAAAGTGTTTAACTTCAGAAATTGCTGTTGAATATTCTCTTGGATGAGTGCTGGAAATGTAAGGATTTTATTATCGCTTGAAGATGCAAATATGTCATCCAGCTGGTTTCCACATGCAGAACATGAAATTCCACATGGACAGAGACCTGAGTGTATCAGCTAACCCATCCTGTGGGTCTGCCATTGCACCAACAATCATGATAAATATCAGTCAAGAAAATCCTGATGTCCTTTAAATGACTACCCAACACATCCCAACTGTTACTGTTTGCCCAGAGTTCAGAAAGACATATTGAACCCAGTGTATTTCCACTACTTCATGTGTTAGTAGGTATATTTCTTCTTCTTGACATCATGGCTCTTAGGAAGTGCTTTAAAATAGAGCAGTAATTAGAAAGGAAAGAAGATGTGGATTCACCATTAAAGTGATATCTCTTTACTGATGGCAGTGGGGTTCTGCTAGTATCCTCCTTCTTTATTATAATAAAACATGTACCAACCACTTCCTCCCTTTGATGAGGTTCATTGGACAGCAGCTCCTGGAAAAGTTTTCCTTTTTCTAATTTAATTACTTTTCCCTGTTTCTCTTTTTGTCTTTGTAGTTGGTTTAGTGCGACACGGTGCTGGAGATGGTCAGTCTGGGAAGCAGACACTGGTGTTTTCAAAGAGACAATGTTGATTCACTTTGGACCCGGAATGACCTCCTCCTCCCACAGCCTCTATCCCTACTCATCCACAGATCTTAATCCTCAATAAATACATGTGTTTATATATGGGAAGAAAGGTGGTCCACACCTTGAACCCAACTAAGGACACAGGCAACCGTGGCTGGCATTGGCAGAACATTGTTTAGCAGAGTCCAGTACCATTGTTTGCAGTGTGGATAAAACCAGCTGGCCATGTTATGCTTGACTGAGAACTAGACAAGGGAGAATCAGATGTGAATAGAAGTGATATGCGAAGAGATGAAGAAAGAAAGCTGACATGCTCAAGACAAGGCCTGAGAAAAAGAAAAGTAGTTAAAGACTTCCTGGATATTTTAATCTGTGTCAATAACAGCAAAATTTACTACCCTTTTCTGCCCTTGTGCAAAATACAGAAACAAAATAAACTTAAGAGAAATAACTTGCCACAGAGGAAATACAGATATTGTATACTGTAAAGCAGTAACTTCTTGACTGTGCAAAGCTCTATCTTACAGATGTTTCTTTTAAAACCAGATATACAACAGCAGTCCACCTGCATCATTTGGTCACTCGTTGTGACTTGCTTACTTTAGTATACATAAACAAATAGGTATCTGCATTTAATTTATACTCCTGAAGTTGAGAAAAGTGAAATGAAGCAAGTATCGATCTCAAAAACAGGTATTTTGCAGCAATATCAAAACTGAAGTATTGTTAGTACTGACAGTGCTGTTAATTTTCCATAAATCAGAACAAAATCACTTGAACAGGTCCTCTGCATTGTATGTTAAGTAGGCACGCTGAGAGGGTAAAGGCTGCAGTGCTATCACACTGGCCCAGCCTGCCAGTACACTTGCTTAGCATTCAACGCAGAAGGCATGGGCAAAGAAACTGGCCATAGTGGGAGAAGCAGGACCGGGGGGTCGAAGAAAGCCTGCAGAGGAACCAATCTTACTGTGGTGAGCCTGGTGTAGGGGGGTATGGTATTAACCCGTTGAAAATCAAAGTTCATTAATTCCAGCGTTTACAGAGCAAGTTGCTTTGATTAGCTTAGTTTTGTCCAGACAATCCCTACCGAGAATTATTTATACTAGAATAATGATGACTTACAGTGCAACAATTAAGCCTTTTCCTTTTTCAGATATAATATGTTAGTCTAGACCCTTTTCTGTTGCTAACACAATGTTGCTACATGGAGGGTGACATGCAAACAACGTTGCTCTATATTTAGGAAAGCCTTAAAGAATTTCCTGAAGCCAATGAGATACCTGTTGTTCTAATACATACCACAAAACATTACCTCAATGCCTCAGTGTGATTTAGTTTGGTCATTAACAAGGGCGTTTGGCATTTTAACTCATCTGGCAAACTCCCTTGAAATTCAAGCACATCTGTTTTTTTATTTAGTGTGCCACCCTGTTTGAACAGGACCACAACTGCTCCGCCAACTTCCACGCACAGCAGATGTCAGGCATGTATCGTGCGTACATGTCAACAGTACGTACATATCAGTCAACGCTATTTCAGCTGCTTCCTCAGCTGATATCAAACATGTCTCTTCTAAATTTAGTGATTCCATCTGAAAAGTTCCAAAAAACTTTGCTGACCTATAAGCTGCAAAGTGGAAACAAACACTGAAACAAGACACGTGTCTTCTGCAAACCCTGTGTAAGCAGGACCAGAAAAGAGGCCACTGCTTGGGTGCATCAGAAGCAGAGGCAACTGCTGGTAAAGAGCTTCTGTTTTCTAATGGAGGGGCCAGCTTGCACAAAATTGAAAATGTTTGTGCAGCAATTGCAGGGGAGGGTCAATTACCAGCACAAAACCCCAATACCGCTCATTATCAGGCTCCAGTGTAGAGCTGGAGCTCCTCTTTTTCTCCCCATAACTCTTGGCCATATTGACCTTTTGCTGCTTTTTCCACAACTCAATGACAGTTTGTTTGTATTTGAATTTAAAGTTCCCTTTTTTTTCAGTCCACTGCAGCAATCAGTAATGGGCTTCTAATTGCTCATTTAGTCAATGAGGAGTCAGGGATGAAGAGGCTTTGATAATGCTTAAAAGGCCTTGATTTTTTTCTTAAGATGAGCCCAAGCTGAGTTCCTAGAGTGACTCTTCAGACTCTGAACACTGGCAAGATTTCAAAACTTTGACTGTCTTTCCTAATCTTCATTTTCAGAGAGCTCTGATTGTCATTGAAGGCAAAAATTAAAATCGCACCTTGCCTGCACACCTAACTCCAGATTAATCCAGCCATGGAGTTGTTGTGGGCCACATTTTACCCAAGGCTGGTAGCTAGGACGGGGAAGAGGGTGGTTTAAAGCAGAATTTTGGTAGTTGCTGCCATGAACTTTCCTGAAAAGAACTTCTTGCAGGACTCAGGATAATATTTTTAATGTCAATAAGGTTCTGTGGTAAAATGTGGGAGAAATAGGGATGAAATAACCCATCTTGTTGTGTGCTTCTCTAAAATGCAAATCTATTTCCATTTTACTGAAACATCCAAGACAGTTAAATAGACATTTGGCTGAGCAAATCAAGGCACTTAGTTACCTACAGGCTTATTCAAAGATGAAATCTAGGTATTTTAATAGAGACTGAAATTTTCTGTATTTTGAAGGAAAAGGGGCTAAGACATTGCTTGGGCTAAATTTGTGCTTAAGCAGAGTCACAGCAAAACTCAAGACCAACCTACGTTATGCAGGGAAAGAGAAGAGGCTAGAGCTCAGATCTGAGGAACTGGGTCTGTGAGTCCAACTGAAACCTGGAGTTGGACTCTGATGACACATTCTGCATGTAATGTTTTGACGGAGCAGGAAGCAGGTATAGAGCCCTCACCAATGCCCACATCACCTGACTTTCTTTCTCTGCCTGTAGGGAATCAGAATATACAACTAGGCGGGACATCACCTCCATTTGCCTTCTCCAGGTCACAGCTGACAGCCTTGCTCCTGAGGAAAGAGTCAACCACACTAAAGCTGCTGAGACCAGAAATAGTTTCCCAATCAGTCAGGTTGCTTTGCTTTCCTCATCTAATTTTAAACCTCTGTATCCCAAATTTTCCATTGAAACTATGTTTAGCAAAAGCCTGCATTTCCATGCAGCTAAGAAATGCACATCTGGTTTTTCAAGACAGTGGATAATCATTAGGGGAAGCTGATATGAACGCAAAATGAAATTACGTTTTCTAACTGCTCTCAGTGCTCATCATAACTCTCAAAAGCACTGAAAAATGGATGTTAAACTTAAAATGATTCCCTTGAATTTAGGGAAAAAGTCCCATTAGCCTCAATGTGTGCAGGCTAAAATGTGGTATTTTTGCATTCTATGTCTGTCCAGCTTTTAGGTCAGTGTTCACAGTATGTGATATCCTGCATAGATGAGGCCTTGTGGGAGCAATAGTCTACTGATCTGCTTAGCTGGTAGCCCAGAACTGCCACAGATTAGGTTATTTTTAAGCTACCTAGTCATGCACCTGGTGCCTTGAAATTACATAGCAAGATATATCATGCAAGAAGAGGTGGTATAAATCAGGTTATGCAGCCTATATTATAAGCACAGGATTAAAAATATTTTTGCTTTGTTTGAAAGATAACTTGCACTTGTTTCCTCATTTTCACTCTTCATTTTAATGCAGAAAGAAAAGCCCTTCGAGCCACCCAAATCTTTTCCAGTTACTTTCCAAGAGTGAATTCGTATTTTGTGTTCTTGATCTTTGTTGATGGCAAGCTGAAAACATTTGCTTTTAAATAGTGATTGTTTACAATTTTAGTTCAACAGTAATGGCACTGCTATTCTACAATCTCAGAAATTCCATCTGTAAATATAGCAACCATATAACGTACCATGGGCATCAGAGGGATTCAGTTAACTGCAGCAGGTAGTCCAATGTGATTAGAGGTAGTCCTTCACAACAGCTGAAGGTAGAAAGAGAAATGAGTAACAATTAAAAAAAAAGAAATAAGAACCAAAAATGTTCAGCCAGCTTAGGTAGTTATCACTGATCACTATAGATCCAGAGCTTTCAGGAAACAGTCCAACATGGTGATATCTGTAACCTGAAAATCAGCCCATATCAGTTTGTGATTTTCATGTGAAATGCCATGATCAGTCTTTGATCAGAACTGTTGACCAGTTAGTTATGTGTGGTCTGCTTAGGAATTATTTTTTTTATATACATTAAAAACATAGGCAAGAGAATTTTCTTGTAATTACATTATTGGGCCATTGGTTTTTCTTTCTGGGGCAGCCCAGAAATTTATGTTAGCTCTGGAAACTGTGTAGTAGTGATTTAATATATAGGGAGTAACCCACACTGTCTAATGCTTTCTAATAAATGCTTCAAAGAAGAAAAATAAGGGTAAACTGCATATTTCATTTTACTGTCTGCAAACTATGAAAGGCTAAATCAACTGGTGGTTGTATGTGAGAAGGATGTGGTCTAAATAGTATATCCAGGCAATTACTCGTAACAGGAAGGTTCTTAGCTGTCATTGCATTGTACATCTGATGTTAAACCAGTACAATTATTGACTGACCCATGTCTGCTCCATAAAAGCTTCCAAACTAAGAAAGGGTGAGCATGAATTCCTGCATAAACTTTCTTCTGTTTGGTAAAGATCACTTACAAGGTGCTTTGTTGAGACTTTTTAGAATAGGAGCAAAGCTTTATCCCACCTAGACAAGCAGAGGATCCATCAACATGCAGCCATCCCTAACAGACCTCTTTGTTAACAGAGTTACACTGGCAGACATCTCCAGGATACAGACTTGGTGTTCCAAGGCTGGTGCCAGGATGCCTTTATGTCCCATACTTGACAAGAGGAAATAAAAATCTCTAAGAATGTTTTTGGCGTGCTTATCTTGTTTGTATATGCCATCTGGGGCAAAGGGTTTCTTCTTCAAAGGTTTAATCCTGAAGACATTAATCACGCGTAATTCCATAGACTGACTAAAGCTCAAAGGAGTCAGAGATCAGCCACTCCCAGCTGCAGCCTCTGAACTCCAGAATGGTAAATAGAAGTGAATAAAACTGAGACAAAGCAGATCATGTAAAGGTAATATGGCTATTTCCACATTTTTTGCTGAACTATATGTCTACTTAAAGGCTGTAATTTAAAAGAGAGAAAAAGGAGGGAGAAAATCTGAGCTGCCAACATCTGTCATTTCAGAAGCAATAAAAGTGAGTGAGAAGTCTGTATGAGTACAGCATTTTGGCTCTTGGGTATTGCAATGGAAGAGGTAGCCCAACACTACAATTAATGGTGGGTGTGAAAGGAAAGAAGTGGTGCTAGAAAAGAATCTTCTTTATAAATTTGACCTGAGGCTCAGTGTTTAACAGTCAGGAGCAACCCAGCTCTCAAGATCACCTTTGTTTGGATTATCACAGATCCTCTCATCCTCTGCTTCCATGCATGGGTTTATTGCCGACTATTCTTGTCCTGTTGACACCTGCGCTATCCTCTCCTGTTTTCCACTTTTCACTGCTCTCCTTCTTCAGCCTCGTCTGCCTCAATTTCCTCTTTAGCTGTATCAGTCAGAGGAACTGCATGTCACTTACCCTCAAAGCAATCTCTTGTAATTTTATCTTCTCTCTAGAGACTTGTGTTGATTGGGTTGTGATTCTATCTCTAGTGCTTTGTCATTTTCTGTAAGGAGCTTATCTAGGAGCTTATCTGAGTCAACTGCAAGCTAAGTCTGTTTAATTTTGCCTACAATTAACATAACTATGGTGGCTAATAGTATAGGATCCATAGCACTTTTTTGGACATATTTTATTATGACCACGGACTTTTTCTTATTTCTCACATTAAACATAACACAGAGGACTACACCATACGTTCACTCTTCTATACATTATTTTTGACTGCTGGTGGCAGAGGCTGTCCTGGAGGCTGACAGAAATCTCCTATTCCTGGGTAGTACCTTGTCCTAAAATTTATCAGTGAAAAAAGGGGTTTCTTTCTCTCTCTTAACACATATATACATGCATGCATTTCCTATCATCTGAAACTAGAGACTTTCTCGTTGTTCATTGATACCTTTAATCCTTCTGGGATCCTACTAAAGTGCTTACTTTTGGTGGTATCCTGCTGCAGTGAGTAACACAAGCTAATTATACCTTATCAGTGGGGTGGAAAAAAAGCCATCGTTTTTCAAGGATTAAATTGTTCTATCGGCACAGACATTGCACAGATACCCGCCTCTTTCACAGGCACAGAAAAAGCAATAGAATATGTTTTATGCTCTGGTTTCTCTCTGCTACTCGCTAGTACGCACACAGGTGTGACAGGAATACTATAACAGTCAAAATAGCCAGTAACTCTCTCACACTAAGATGCAGTGACTGCAGTGAAAACACATTTGGTTTTGATTAAACTCAGTGGCAATTTGTCACCATTGAACAAGAGCACAGAATGTTTTTTCTTGAGATAGAATGTCCACAAAGTTGAGTTATTTCATGCCTGTAAGCCCTGGAGAAAGACTTCAAGACAAAGCTTAAATCAACTGCTTGTTTAAACCAGGCCCTATGGGGAGATGTAATAAAATGTGCTTGCCTCTGTCCTTCATACAATGTGAAAGCAGCAGAAAACTATAGGGGTTCAATCAGCTATCAGGCAGTGCCCACTTCATTTTCTAAACAGAAAAATAAGATTTATATTGATGTAGGAAAATAAACATTGCTGCAGTGTTGACACTGTCAGAGACAAACCCACTCTACAGTGCAGTCCTGCCCCTCCTGATGAAACAAGCTGGAGACTCATGTATAGTAGATTAATTTCACTCCTTGCCTGTTATGACTTGTTCAAAAATTCTGAAAGTCAATGGGAGGGTTTTCCATCAATTTCCAGCTGGCTTGTGGTCAGACCTGTGGTGTTCAACATGCTACACCAAAGCACATGTTGGAGTGGCTATCTCTGTGCAAAGCTGTATCGGGAAGCTACATATTTAGTCTACCTGAGACACAGAAGGTATGGTTACCTTCTCTGACAGTGGCGTGTGTCATGTCATCTCTCTTTTCCTCAGTTTTCATTGTTAGATGGTGATCACTGTCTTTTTAGTGATGTACTTTGTCACACGCAAGTGGAAAACTCTGTTTAAGAATGAACTATTATCAACATTAGCCTGATGAATTCTTGCAGAAAGAGAATCTAGCTATAGCTGAAGGATTGCTTATATGCCAGCACAGTCAGTGCCTGTACCAGCTGAAGTGAGTATGGATCTGGTCTCGCATTACCAGTCAGAGAGGACATGTGCGGAGGAGCCCCATACTAATACGGTCCTGAGAAATCTTCAATATTGAACTTGCTCTGTGTGAATCAGCTGCAGCACTGAAAAAGTCACTGTATGAGAGTATCAAAGGTGGTGCTTGCCTCCACCAGTGTGGGACAGAACAGCCCTGAAGTTATGTGTGCTCCCAACCTGTTTGCCTCACCCTGCTTTTGGGTAATCCACCAGATGAAAGACCGGGTAAGAACAAGTCTTCACAAGGGCTATGGATAGATGAGCTGCGGAAGGCCAGCCCTGGATTATCACAGCAGCAATGTTGCAGAGCAGTCCAGTGGCTTTGATCACGTTTGTTATGATGGAAATATTTGTACATGATTATGTAGCCATTGTAGCTGCCTTAATCAGTTTCTAAGAAGCATGAGCAAGACCATCAAGAGCAAAAAACGTGAGCCAACGTCTGGCTAGAGCCAGTGTTCTTAGCTATACATGGGTTTAGAGGAAAGGGAGAAGATCAGGAGACTGGTGAGTACAGAAATATAGCCTAGACCAGTATCTTGACATACTCTTCACACTTCCCCTAATCTGTCTTTTTATACCTCCTAGCATTTGTACCTCTCCTTGCTTCTCAGGCTTCTTGCATCTCCTCAACAGCCAATTTTGGATAACCTCTGCCTGCAGCTGCCCTGCAGCGTGCACCTCAGAAAAGGCAGTGATCACAGAGATGGCAAAGGGAGCACAGTCTACCAGAGTGTGACTTCTGCGGTGCAGGTAGATTCCTGGAGCAAAAAGGCAGAGGATCCGCAGTTGTCTGGCCCTGGATTGATACAACTGCCCATGGACAAGTAATCCTGTGGTAAAAAAACAGGGGATCTGCCTTAGGAAATGTGTTGCTGAGCATTGTGTTGCTGAGAAAAAGCTCCAGATCTTGTTTAGTAACCTTTTCAGAGGTCAATACAAACAATTTCTGTTGGGTCTGATACACTTCAGTTTTCAACTCATTTTTTAGAACACTCAGCTTAATTTTCTTGAAAAGCTGGTTTCCCAGTTGTCTTAATTTCTGCCAAGAGCAACTTAACTGAAATTCTAGGCACCCCAAGAAACCTGCAAGTTTGTGATGGAGATCATTGGCAAGATCTTGCTCTGAATGAAATCAGTGGTAAACACCTCCAGTACAATCACTGCTCTGGTGATATCAATAGATATTCTATATTCCCTCTTGGTTGCATCAGAAGCAAGATGGAGTTCAATGCTTGTCTGAGCTATCATAGGTTGCAAGTAAGGAGTTTTTTTTATAGGAAACACTGAGAGAAAACAGTATCATAGATGATACAACAGTGACCATAACAAAAATTGGATGAAAGCAGCTCCTCCCTGAGAAGAAAATACTCATCCTGCACTCTTAAGTAGGGGAAATATCCATCAGATGAAAAAAAGTCAATTGACTGGCATTTATGCCAATGCTGGGAGTGGTCTTATTCGATATCTTTGTTGGTAACATGGAACAGTGGGACTGAGTGCGCCCTCAGAAAGTTTGCCAATGACACCAAGCTGCATGGTTCTGTTGATACACTGGAGGGAAGGAATGCCATCCAGAGGGACCTTGACACGCTTGTGAGGTGGGCTGATGCCAACCTGATGAAATTTAACCAAGCTAAGTGCAAAGTCCTACACCTGGGTCAAAGCAATCCCAGGCACAGCTACAGGCTGGGCAGAGAAGAGATTCAGAGCAGCCCTGCGGAGAAGGACTTGGGGTTGTTGGTCGATGAGAAAATGAACACGAGCCGGCAGTGTGCGCTCACAGTCCAGAAAGCCAACCGTATCCTGGGCTGCATCAAAAGGAGCATGACCAGCACGTTGAAGGAGGTGATCCTGCCCCTCTACTCTGCTCTCCTGAGACCCCACTTGGAGTATTGTGTGCAGTTCTGGTGTCCTCAACATAAGAAGGACATGGAACTGTTGGAACAAGTCCAGAGGAGGGCCACGAGGATGACTGGAGCACATCCTGTATGAAGTTAGGCTGAGAAAGTTGGAGCTGTTCAACCTGGAGAAGAGAAGGCTGCATGGAGACCTCATAGCAGCCTTCCAGTATCTGAAAGGGACCCACAAGGATGCCAGAGAGGGACTCTTCATTAGGGACTGTCGCGATAATACAAGGGGTAATGGGTTTAAACTTAAACAGGGGAAGTTTAGATTGGATATAAGGAGGAAGTTCTTTACAGTAGGGGTGGTGAGGCACTGGACTGGGTTGCTCAAGGAAGTTCTGACTGCTCCACCCCTGGTGGTGTTCAGGGCCAAACTGGACAGAGCCTTGAGCAACACAGTTTAGTGTGAGGTGTCCCTGCCCATGGCAGGGAGGTTGGAACTAGATGATTTTAAGATCCTTTCCAACCCTAACTATTCTATGATCCTACACTTGGAAGTCCAAATGCCACAGTGTATGTGATTCTGAAACTCTGAGAAGGAAGACACATCAATGCAAGGCAGAGATTATGTGCTCAGAAATTGATTTAATAACATCGATCGTGCTACAGCAAAAAAAAAAAAAAAAACAAAAACAAAAAAAGAAAAAGAAAGTCATGTAAAGCATCATTTGGTAGCACAGATAAAGGCATTAAGCATAATTTTGGCTGGTTTTATTTTTCTCCCTTTTTCCTTTATTTGAATTCTATTACCTCTATAGAAGACGTCTCTTTGGGAACAGAAAGGTTACAATGAAAGTGGGGTGGGCTGGTGGCAAGTAGTAATAATCAAAAAGGATAAAAATTATCAGCTTTTGTGGTTTCAAACTATAATTACCTGGCTACTCTTCAGTTATTGTACCTATCACTTAGGAATGGACACAATTAGGTTATTCTGGTTCACTTTAGTTAAAATTATTAGAAAGATTTCACATACTACAGGCTTGACCAGAAACATAGACCAGAAATGTCAAGACAACAGTTAGTTTAATCTGTAAGCAAAATAAAACAGTCAGCGTAAACAATATAACTGCAAACAATATTGCACAACACTACTCCTCAAGAAATGCCACAGATGATGGAACACAGATAAAAAAGAGACAGAAACGTGCTTTACAGTTAGATTCAAATGAGGCATAGAGAAAACATCAATAGAGAACTAGTATGACAAATTGAAAAAGATCTGAAGGTAGTATCATTTAAGTGACAGGATTACCTTGGGTTATTTGATATCGTATATCTCCTTGCGTTTCTTTTTTTTTATTATTAACCTTTTTTTTATTGGTTTTCTGCTTCTAGTTGCATTGATTCATCATAGAGAACTTACACCTTCTAAGAGAGCCATCAGGGACGGAGGTTGCTTCAGGTTTTTTGATCTATCACCCTAAACTGCTTTCATACTCTGTTATTTTCATCAGAAAAGCAGTTACACATTATACTTGCACATCATGCAGAGCTGCACAGCGGACAAAGGCTAAGCATATTTCTCTATGTCACTGGAGACTGTGGAAGTGGAGCAGAAAGCACAGAGGCAGAAACTGAAGAAGCAGAGTAAGAATGGCAGGGAACGCATGAACATACCAGTGGTGAACGCAGTCTGTTTCTGGTGTAAGTTTGCCTTGTGTCTCCAACAGCCAGGACAGACGTTCTATACAAGAGTAGCAGCAAATGGACAGGCCGCTTTAGTTCCAGCAAAAGACATTACTAACATAACACAATATTACACTATTTGTGCTTGTGATCCAGTAATTGATTCATTGTCTTGATGGTGTTGCTGTAACGTGCACTGGGAATTTCCCTGCAACCTTGCAAACCACATTGTACAATAAGCACTGCTTGCTTTTATTGCCAGTTTTTAAATGTTCCCATCCAAAATATATCTCAGGCTGCTCTGACACATTAGGTAGACACTTTTCTTTCAGCAATACAGGTTATGTGCCAATAGGGTTCACTTCTAATGACTTTGTGAACACAGACCCCATTAACAGTTGAAATGCCTCTTTCATATATTTCACACTGCACTAATGAATTCAGGCATCTGCAAAGAAAGCTCATATTTACCTCTTGATTTTAATCATTTTCAAGAGGAGAACAACCACCATGTCTGAACTCTTCTGTATTCTCAAAAGCACAAAGTAGTGCGAAGAGTCTGCCTTCCTGAATTATGCTGGGCATCCGGGTATAAGACACTAGCCTTCTTTGGACAAAATTGTAGAATAGAATGGTTTGGGTTGAAAGCGACCTTAAAGATCATCCAGTTCCAAGCCCCAGCCATGGGCAGGAACAGTTTCCACTAGACCAGGCTGCTCAAAGCCCCGTTCAACCTGGCCTTGAACACTTCCAGGGATGGGGCATCCACAGCTTCCTTGGGCAACCTATTCCAGTGTCTCAGTACCCTCAGAGTGAAGAATTTCTTCCTAATGTCTAATCTAAATCTGCCTTTTTCAGTTTAAAACCATTTCCCCTTGTCCTGTCGCTACATGCCCTTGCAAAATGCCCCTTTCCAGATATCTTGTAGGCCTCCTTCAGGTACTGGAAAGCTTCGATAAAGTCTCCCTGGAGGCTTCTCTTCTCCAGGCTAAACAGGCCCAACTTTCTTATCCCCTTTTCATAGCAGCAGTGTTTCAGCCCTCTGATCATCTTCATGGCCTCCTCTGGACTCACTCGAGCAGCTCCATGTCCCTCTTGTTTTGGGGACCCAGAGCTGGACTCAGTACTGTAGATGGGGTCTCATGAGAGCAAAGTGGAGGGGGAGAGTAACCTCAGCTGCCACTATTAAAATCTGTCTCTCCTACAGAGGATAAATGGAACAGTGGTGCAAATAACTTTTTTCCATACTATTTATTTTATTTACCAAAAGCATTTCAGTGCAGAGATCCACGGACTCCTTTCCTGTTACACATTTCTACTAAAACACTGGTCTAAGGCCATAGCAAGCTTTTCACAGAAGTACATTAAATGGTTTTAAACTAAAAATTTTTTAAAATGTATTGTAAACCAATAAAACACTGAACTCAGGCAGCAACCCAGTGGTTTAAAACACTTTGAAACAGCTGTTCAAGAGACAAAGAAAGTTTATGGTCTCAAGTCTAAGCTGAGATACTAGCGTATTGTGTTTCCTGTACAGGAAAAGATAGCACTGCCATTACCAAAGACATGTGGAAAAAGGGAAGAATCTGTATCAAAATCTTCTAGTGATTCCCATTCTAGCTATTTATTCATTGTCTGGTGCTGCAAAACAAGTGTTTAGTCTTCTTGTAAGAGCAGAGTTTTCTGTGCTCACAGGCCTTCAGCAGCTCACCTGGACTCTGTATGAAAAGAGACTGGCAGCACTTCTGATATTATTGAATCCAACCACCCTGCAAGAATGAAAAGTGGGTTCAAGGCTGTAGCTTTCTGATTACCTCTGTAGGTTTCTGGGGACACCAGGAAAGTTAGAGCAGCAAATCAATAAAAAATCCCAATATGGCACTTCTTATGGAAAAAGGTTTTTCTTCAAGAACAACCTCTATATGGAAATGATTAACATTATCTGAATTTTCACCCAACCAACTCAGAATACTAACTAAAAGAAAGAATGAAGAAACTCAGGAAAACACAAAAAACTTCCTCATTCCTTGAAAGGTTCTTCACACCACCTGATTTTCTGTTACAACTTCTCAGTAGAATCAGGGAAGTGATTTTCAATCTCTTGTTGGTTTTGAACACCTAACAATTTTCAGGGAAAATCTGTGGACTCTGCAAACTTGATCTTACTTCATGTTCTCTAGTTTCCTTTGCTATCTTTTGCAGATTTTGCAACTAGAAAAAAGAAATATGGGTGAGAGGGTGCTTAGTAATTCTGAAAAACTGATGCTTTTACTTTTGAGTGAGTCTGCCTGAGTCTTTGTATTGCTTCTGCGTAAGATGTGGTCAATGTGACTTAAATATCTTCTAGCTCTTAGAATTTTGCTGTAGTCTTTGGGGAAGAGAATCTGACGAAGGGTCTAGAGAACAAGTCCTCTGAGGAAGTGTCTGAGGGAACTGGGGCTCTTAATCTCAGGAAAAGAAGGCTGAGGGCAGACCTTATCATTCTTTACAACTACCTGTAAGGACATTGTAGCAAGGTGGGTGTCAGTGTCTTCTCCCGAGCAACATGTGATAGGATGAGAAGAAATGGCCTCAAGTTTTGCCAGGGGAGGTTGAAAATGAATATTAGGAAAAATTTCTATATTGACAGAGTTGTCAGGCATTGGAACTGGCTTCTTAGATAAGTAGTTGAATGACCACACCTGGAGTTATTTAAAAGCCATGTAGATGTGACATTTAGTGACATGGTTTAGTGGTGGAATTCACAGTGCTAGTTAATGCCTGGACTCGATGATCTCAAAGGTCTTTTCCAACTTAAATGATTCTATGATTCTATGTTAAAAGCCATCTCTTTACCTGCAAAGCACATACTTCGTTAAACAGTTTTACCACATTTTATTCTGTGCTTCAGCTAGGAAATTCCAGCCCCTGTCCACCTGTGTGTCATTTTCCCTCACATGGCACACTGCATGGCAGCATACAAGTAGCAATTGCCCCTGTGCGGTTAAAGGAGGTCTCTGATTCTTGTTATGCTGCTACAGCTTGCTCCAGCACTGGGCCTAAGTACAGGTAGTGGGATTAGGATGAAAGCTCCCAGATGATGACTGGCTGGTTTCTAGATACTTTGCACCACTTGACTATCAAAACACAATAGAAAACCTGGTTTTACATAAAGGAAGGTAAATAGAAGCAGAGATACTTGACGTGAGAACAATGTGGTTCAGTTAAAATTCTGTAAATAATTGTAGCTTCTGGATTGTATTAACTGCTGGACACTGGACAGAAGAAGCTTCAGGTCATGGATTGTTTTTCATTTCTTGTTGTGACAGCGTGCCATTATTTTCTTACCTCTGAAACAGCAGGTGAAGAAAGAGAAATACACCTTTTTTGACTGCGCTGAACTTGCGTCTCTGAAGTGAAAATTGATTGTGCACTGAATGAAGCAAATGAACATGTAAACAATTCTTATTTCTTTCTTCCAGGATCAGGAGGAAATAAACCTCAGTTTCAGGAGGAAAAAAATCTAGGTGTTAAATAAACAAACAAACCCACTAAAATCTAGAAGAACCATGTGTGAGAGAAGATAATACAATTTCTTTCTTACTATTTTAGCACCCATAGAAGTGATATAAAGTTGCTGAATATTGACAGAAGTGTTTGTTTAATGAAAAACTCAGAGTAAAATATGTGTTTAGCTTTACAGAGTTCCCTTTGTAATTTCTCAGCCCATGTTGCAAACTTTCAGTCCAAGAATTAGCTCAAAAAGAAAAGAAAAACCAAATTCCCGAAAACCTGAAACAAAAAAGAAGAGCAGAATTTACTAAATTGCTCTTCAGAAGAGCATTTTATAAGAGCAGTTCTTCATAAGAGCAATTTCCTACGCTAGCAGGAAAACCAAGTATAAATGATCTGCTGAAAAAGAATGACTGCAGGAGAAGGAAGATGAGCCATTTTCCCTTATGTTTGCCAACACAGTTTCAGGAGGTAGCAACTGGCATTCCTGCTCTTGGCCATGGAACTGCAGCTCACCCAAACCTAAGCTGAGGACAACATCCTCACAGTCATTTTGCAGGTAGGCATAGGCTGAGTTGCTTCCAAGATATGTGATAGACAAACACCATGAGTGAAGGCAAGAGAACAAATTTAAATGGTGGGTTTGAGTGATTAAATTGCTTTTTGAGTGACTGTTTTGCTTCAGAAAAAAAAACACAAACAAACAAACAAACAAACAAAAAAAAAAAAAAAAAAAAAACAAACAAAAAAACCAAACCATCTTTTAACCTCCTCAGATTCAAAATCTTTCAATAGACTGATTTTGTCATGTGTAGTTGCGGATTGGGCTAGCTGAAATATGCTTACAGGTGCCTCTGCAAGAAATTCTCCTATACTTAGCATGGTAGAAAATGAAAATAAAAGACTGCTCAGCTAAAAAAAACAAAAAGAGTTCTTTCTGCACTTATCTCATCTGTGGCTAGACACCAGACAACTAGTCCTTTCAACTCTCACTGTCTTTCTCTTGCTTGGTTCTTACATGATATTAGCACATTAGTGCTAATTTTAAAGGGCTCTTGATCTCATCTCCGGAGAATATCCTGGAGGAAGGTGCAAGTACGAGTTGTGCCTTAAAACATTACCAATGTTAAAAGATTAAAAAGTTATTAATGATGTTCCCCTTCCCACCCCCCCTAAACAGGAGAAAAGATGTGAAAAGTTAGAGAAGAGCACCAGCTTTGCTTTCCCGTATACCTGTATATGTATAACAGGCATTAGTGCTGAAGGAACTGAAGTTAACTATATAAAATAACTGCACCTGCAATCTGTACTCAGATTTTAAGCAACTTCTGAGGATATATAGGCTCTGCAGTGCAAACCTCAACAACTACACTTGGAGGTCAGTTTAGTGTGCACAAGTGTTGGCATTTTCCGTTTGGTGTACACTGGCTGAGAATAACACAGTAACTGTATTGAAAACAAACATTCTTCTCTCAAGCTCTTTGAGCCCACTTCTGTGTATCTCAGGCACTGGGTCCAGGTGTTCAAAAACTAAATAAAAGCTGTAGTTCTGTATGCTGTCCTTCACCCTTCACTCAACATTATTATGAAAAGCTGGATTTTAAAAAAGGAACAATACAGTTCCAAGAATGAACAAATGTTCAAATCCTCCTTTTCCTTTGACTGTCACCTCTCAGGCATCTAGTAAACATGCAGTGCATAGCTGGAGACAGTTTTGAAGGATGTCAATGAATTCTTGATTTCTGCCTACGGCTGCAATATAGCCTGGAAACCTTTCCCCATTTTCCTCCAACCTGAAATATTAGCAATAAATTATTGCCCTAGAAGCCATAAAGCAGACCCATAGGAGCCAGACGATGTTGTATAATCGACTATATATCCATGCAGCTGAAGTGAAAAGAAAAGGGACACAAAGTCAGAACCTTATGGACCTCAGAATTGTGGACTACAACATCAAAACATACAAACACTTCTTTTTTCCTTCTTTTTTTATTTTTTTTTTTTTAAATTAAAGCCCAGGCATGATAGTACATTATTTCTTTCCTGCAGTGAAGTTCTACCAAGTTCTATCAAAATGTTGAAACTTAAGAATTACTCTTTGTTTCAGTAAGATGTCTGGCCCCATTCAGGAAGGCAAGAAACATAGCAGGGACTTAAGGACCTGTATTTCTTTTCTCTAGAAATTTAATTAGATGCATGAAGCTGGGAGGTATGAAGTGCTGTTCTTGGTACTTTTTATATTTAGCAATAATTATACCTAATTACAGTGTGCTAAGGCTTGAATGATACTGTAGCAGGTGTTACACAATCCAAGAGAAAAAAAGACTTGATTTTACGCTGTAGTTGCAGTGTTTCTGACGTCAGCATTATTATTCCTGGCATCCTCCAAAGTCAGCAAGAGAATAATCACACACAGAGTTTCAGCTGGTTTACTAGCAAAATAACAAGTGGCTGAAACAGTATTTTTTCTTTCTAGCAGAAAAAAAAAGAAAACAAAAAACACAATGACCAGATCTTTCAGTAATATGTGAGATTGCCTGGTCTTGCCACAGGAAGGTTCAGCTTAAAGCTGAAAAGCTCTTAGGCGTGCATGTCTTCTCAGTATCAACATTAAACACATACTTGTGTCCCTGGGCTTATTTTAAATAGGGGGGAAATACTACATATGGAAAAACCAGTGCATATTACTGGATGCACTGAGAGAAGTCTTAATTATGTCTCTTCTGAGATGCAGAATACATTGCTGCGGTCTTGAAAGAACAGCCCCTGAAGCTGATATGATCTTTCAGAGAAGACCCATGTCTATCATAGTACTATGTCAGCATAAGTACCTTGGCAACTGATACTCTGTGTGCTATAGCATGATGTTTTTGTGCTGCTCCAGCACACTCGTGTCAGGTTTTGAAAGCAGGGTGACACAACATTTATGGCATAGATATGCCCAGAATTGTTCTTGCATGTTGATAGTATGAGCTTGCATGCACGAAAATGTGCATTCACATAGACTTCAGTAGAATACTTCTTGTCATTAATATAAAGTGTATCTGTTCAACAGTACTAGCTAAAACGGACTGTGGCCCTTCCAAGGAAATAATTATAGAAAACATCTTTTAAATTACCAAGAGCTTCTTACATAAAAGCACTGTAGAAAAGAAGAAAAAAACCCAAACAAACCCAAGAAAAACCTGCTTAAATAGACCATATGACAAATTGTAGTGCCACATTGTAGTGACACAGACAGTTTGGACTCCTTTGCTTTCTGCCCTGTTAAATTTCCAATGTAAATGCAACTAAATTCCTGAATAATATGTCTCAGTGATATACTTTTCCATCAGGGTATGTCTCAGCACCCATCTTACTACCTATGTTGTATTTTGAGGACAGTTTGCCTCTGAATTCATCCAGCTTCAGGACTCTTCGTGAATTCTTCCCTAGGAAGATTCTTGCTGCAAGACAACAATACATAAATTATTCCCATACTGTAAAGTCATTGAGGACATCAGGTATGTCTTTCCAAAGAAGTTACGGAAATACCTTTTTTCATTGCTTTAAAGGCCACAGGAAGCCCATCAGTCCTGTGTTGCCCAGCCTCTAAGAAAAGACACAGTGAGCTCTCATTACAGTAAGAACACACTGTACGGTACCTCAAAGATACCAGGAGAGCCATGACCAAAAATAAGAACATCTAAAGCACTAAGCAGATGTGGGATGGATACATCCAACCAAACTATAAATTTATGCAAGACTCTGCCTGTGTGCAGCACTTTGCTCTCCCCTGACCTATGTGATACGACACATTGGAGCACCCCCTCAGTACCTGGGAGAGGCAGAGACAGAGTTTGTTGATAAATATACACAGGACAGAAATAACACATTACCCACTGGAGACCAGAAGAGAAAGGAAAAACAATGCCTTAGCACATGGAGCCTTGACAACAATGACTGCTTTGCCTTTGGAGAGTTTTGTTGGTGGAGCAAGCAAGAAAGCAGGTAAGGAAGCTTCAGTATTTCTCAGGCTGCTCTTCCCAACTGGGTAGAACTGCAGGTAAAGGTGAGGGAGGAAAACACTTGAGGCATGTATCCTTGAAGAAAAGGGAAATAAATAAACCTGTGTACAGTGAGAAATGAAGTATGAATCACACCTGGAAATACTGTGTTGTGAAAAGAAAAGGAAAAAGAAAACCTTTCAAATTTGGTTTCAGAGCTGCAGATGCTGGCAGCTCTAAGAAAGACTACCTGCTTTTTAGTGATTTTATTAAGAAAGGCTTTTTCTAGGGAGTGAATAAGGAGTTTTGCAAGACAAGAAGGAAAAAGCACATAAAATGAGGAAAAAAGCAAATCAAGATATCTGTTTGAAGTGCATGCATATTTTTTCCGAAGTATTCAACTTCTAAACAGCTGACAGACTTGCTGTGACTCTTGACCTTGCAACCATTTTTCATTCTACAATCCTATACTTCAGAAAAGCACAGTTTGAAGGAATTCCGTCAGCTCACATATATTTTCCTTTTTTCTCAGAGGAAGAGGCATCATTGGTGCCTCTGGTGATATTTTGAAAACAGTTAGCTCTTGGCTTTTAAACAAATAGTTTTGAGAGTGCCAGAGATTGTAACCCCACAAAGGGAGATTAAATAAAATTCAGAAAGTCTTTGTTCTCCATCAAGAACACACAACACAGGATAAAAAAGCAAAAGGAGAAAAGAGGGTTGCATCAAGTCAGAAATAAACTCAACTATAGAACAAGAAAGCCTGTTGAATTTATTCCAACAAAGCTGAGTATAGTGCAACAATACAACCTGTGTTTCAGAAATGTGCATTTCTGGTTAGTGAAAGGTGTCAGAATGAAAGATACCAGCCTACACCTTAGTGATACAGGATGCAACAGGCAACATATATAAATCTTAGAGGCATAGTAACTGAAGGGGCACAAATATTTTTTACATAACCTCAGACCTGGATTTGACCCTAAGGAAAGGATATACCACTAAATCAATATTTAAGAGAGAAGAGCAGCACGAGCGCACAAGGACTGTATTTTCTTTAAAAAATTATCATGGTAATTAATTCAAGATAGCATTGAGAGACTGCAAATGCCATCACCATAGTGAAGATCAAGGCCCACACCTTTCATGTGGATAGCTCACATTCATGGTACTTCTGAAGTCAAGAAGGGGCGCTCACATGGTGACTTGTAACATAAGGGAGGCAAGACTTGTAGGGAGAGATAGTGTTTTTCTTTAGCCAGATGATTAATCTGGCATTCCAAGCTTTTGATGCACATGTCATTTCTTATCTATTGAAGTGAACAATTATTTGCAAAACAAGTTTCTAATAACACGTCAGATATCTTCAACAGGGTTAAAAGATGTTAACAATAATCAGACTAAGAATTCACAATGTTCACATGTGAATTTAAGAACATAAAAAAAAAAATAAATAAAGGAGCATATGACCTGAACAAACACAGGAAAAAGACTGACAAATACATAATGTAACTACAAAGGCATATTAAGATACCTGGGAAGTAAACAGAAGGAATACTGGAAGGGAGACAATTGTTATCTGAAAGGGTCAATTGCTCATGACATTCCCCAAAAGACATATTTTCTGGCCACTGAAATGTTAGTATTTCATTCTGGTTTACCTGTGAATACTGCTAAATTGAAAGATTTCAGAGTTAAAGTGGTTCCACAGAACAGCTCTATTGTAGATTTGAACAGAGTTTTCCTTTCTATGTCACTTAGGAATCACTTCTATGTCTGCATCTGTAGAGTAGACATCTGATTTTTTTCTTTGCAAGTTTCTTGGAGAAGTAGAGCAGAAGAGGTTTTGGATTCAAATACAGCATATGAGAACAAAGGGGAAAATAGGATGCAAATTTTGTTCTTTTCTCTTGAGTAATATAAGGTTACACTGATGCAATTTTGAGCTGCCTTGTATTGGTTCATCTGAGTGTACTATGAACAAAGAGATTACATTTACATGCCAGAAATATTAGAATGATTTTGCTTCTTTTCTTCTCTTTTGGCAATCAGTCCCTAACTAAGCGATCTCACAAAATAAGTTTTGAGTATTTTCGAAAATGATCTAATTGAATTAACTTTGGCTCAGCATCCCACATAATACCAAAAGAGACCAAAATAATTCCAAAAAAGGTCCAGATGGAACAGTGAAAAAGGAGCTATGAATTTTACTGGGAAAGGATAAAATTTCTACGTGGAGCCCAACTAACAAAAACCTTTCTGTTTATTCACCTCAGAGAGGATTCCATGATTTCATAGGCACATGGATAGCAACATGGAAATATTCAGCATAGTGGTAGTGTCCCGATAAAACAGATTTGACAGACAAAGACATCACCCAAATGTAATTAGTTATTTTGGAGATCAGATGACAGCAACATTTCAGTATGTACATCTGTACATCACAAGTACAATTGCATGCTGATGCTGTACTAAGGTCATGCATTCTTCATGATCATGTTCTAGATAAACACTCTGCTTTCTCTGCTCTACAGCTGCTGGTAGAAATAACCTCTTCAGAATGCTCTAAACTCAGAAGCTTTTCACGACACTCAGAAGAGTTTTATATAAATGAAACAGCAAAACCATCCTGACAAACAATATGCTTTTTAATTTATATATATATATAGGCAGACTGGCACAGTGTCCAGCTCCTTTATCTGTCTTGCTTTCCTCCAGGGGAACTGGTGTCTGCTCCTTATAAACTACAGTATGAAATCTATAGCTAAGTGGGAATGCTAACTGAGACAAAGCATTAAGGCGATCAGCAGGTAAGAAACCACGAAGCGCCATAAAACATCACAGAAACACAGGCATATAATTTAATTATTATTTTATGCAGTCTTTGACATAGAGACTTTATGTTTTACCCTACTTTTTCAATGGGCAAAAAAATATGTGCATCTTGCTACTGCCATGAAAGAATCTTTTTATGTTCTCAGATAATTACAACACTTGAGGTGGTCACGCCTGAGCTGAAATGAGTTTACTGCCTCCTGTGCTTGGGTTTTGTGACCTTTGACTTGCCAGCTTTTCTTTTGTTTAAGCTGGCCTCTGTAATGGGATGCATTTTCTACCCTGAAAGGACAGGCTTGTGTTCAAAAGAGCATATAGCCATTTAGACTCTGCCCCAGTTACTTGGTCATGAAAGAATCCATCACACAGAAGGACTGCTGCTCCCGCAGCAGTCTGCTTGCATTACGCTTGAAGTGACTCATGCTTTAGTAGTACATCCAATAGTACAGGTCAGGGCAGGTGGGATATTACGGTTCATTGTTTTCTTAAGGAAAGTCCCAAAATGCTATTGAATGCAGAGCTGTATTACTGTTAACGTTATTAATGACCCTCTTTTTTACAGTAGATGGTTACATCTTGCATCTACTACAATCGCTCGCTAGAGCACACAAAGCAATGACAGTCATAGCAATTAACACTGCCTAGCTTAATCCCTATGGTTTAATCAGTAACGAAAATAAATCTCAGTAATAGCTGTGCTATAGACTTTATGATGTAAAGAAACATGCAAACCAAGGTTTTTTAAGTAAGTGTTTTGTTTAGGCTAATCGTATCACTGAAAAAAAGTACTTTTCCAGCTTGTAAACCTTAAGATTTTCCTTCAGATTGTGGATCTAAGGCTGCCTATTTTTTTGTTTAATAACCATGAATGTTATTCATTAGAATAAAACACATCCCCACCAGCCACAAAGTTTGTCTCGTAAAAAGCTTCTGTGAAATATTCTCGCCTATGAAACTCCCTTGATGCTTCTAAGCACTCTAAAACCAGAAAGATCCCTGGAGTCCCTTTTGACTTTTTGCTAAAATAACATGGTCTGCCATAGTAAGGCATGTTTTACAGACCAAAGGTAGCATCTTCTATTGGACTGACTGATGTAGCTGAGGAAGAATACCAACTGCAGGTAAGTTCTTCAGCTCATAGAGGTTGCTCAGGGTGCCTCTCTTGATAAATCAGATAAAACATGACCCTTCTGCTTGGGAAAATGATTCTGAATGCACAGTCATAACCAGCATCACTTTCCTCTATCTCAGCTATCAATTTCCCTCAATAGTGCTTGTATTGACTACGTCAATGCACCATTGTTGGTTTTGTACTTAACTCTCGAAGGTAATTTTGTTTGGAATTTCCATACTATTTCCGTACTATTGTACGGCCACATAGTTTGTACCTTATTTATATGCACCCTCAGAGTTATTTCTGAACATCTCACAAGTATTTACCTTACAGCAATCCTAAGAATCAGGAAAGTAATTTTAGTATTTCCCTAGTCACAGAAATAAAGACTGAGAGATTCAGCTATATGTTCCAAGTCACAACATAAACCCATGACAGAATTGAAAACAAATCCTGTATTCTCCTGGCTGGCTCTCCAAGTCACTAGAGACATGTCATTAAGGCTGCTTTGCAATCAAACGTGAGATTGCAGGAGGAATAGAATCACACAGATTCACTTTAATCTGGTTAAGATGTTTAAGAACACCAGCATGAATTTTAGCAAAGGCAATGCAAGTCAGCTGTAAACTATGAGTGGTTATTTATATTGCTAGCTTGCATGGATGTCTCTTGTGCTGTACAATCCATGCTGCCTATAGAAAAACAAGCAAAGCTAGACCTCTAAGGGCTGAAATTATCCTTCTGACTGCAGTTATATGTAGCTGCAGTCCAGTTCTGCAGGTTTGATGCGTACCTTACAAACAGAGCTTGAGCCAACCTCTTCCGCAAATCTGAAACTTATTGTGCATCTATCTCTCACAGTAGATAGACTGAATCCTGAAAGTAGCTTTTTTGAAGCACTGTTGGTTTTTTCATGTTCTCTGTTCCTGTCACAACCTCATCAGCATTACAGCAACTAACTTGTTCGTTAGGGGGTAGCTCTGAATGGCTGCTGTTTAGTGCCAAAGGCACTCTGTGGTAAATCCACATAGTGAGCAGCTACCTATCATATGGGCTGAGAATGCACTAATGGCTTTGAAATCTGTCCTAGCATTTCAAGTAAGAGAATTTGTAAAGGACACAACTGCTTGGAAGGACCATCAGCCAGGAAGTTCTTGCACGAAGAAAGCCCTGGGCAAGAAAGAAAGTCACGCTGAGCATTTACAAGGGGAAAAGAGTCAAACTGACCTGAACTGAATGCCCTGGACTTGCTCACTTCTCTGACAATGTTCATTCACATTTAAACCACTCATTTTCTCAGTGAGGTTTCTCTGGAGCTGCAGCTGAGTGCTGGAGCCTGGAATACGCTCAAGGAGAAAGGCTACAGGCTTCTTCCTGTCAGCACTGAAAGCACCACTTTCAACATAATTCAGGCTTCAGCACACATCCTTCCATTGCCTTGCACTTCACTCTCCTTCAAGAAGCATAACCCAAGAAATGGATGGGTGTGAGAGATATTTTCCTTTTGTATATTCATCCGTTGACAACATCAAACCCTTTAATGGATACTCAGAGCTGGTTGGCTTTGTCTTTGAACTAACTGCTGGCATGCCAAAGGATTTGTTAGATGTTCAGGTGATTTAGAGTCTTTCCTTTGGAGACCCTGTGTACTGTTCCTAATTGGAATACAAATGTTTGACCTCTCTTGCTTCTCAAGTGTTCCTGATTTGTAGTGATGGGAAGTAAAGAAAAAAGAAAGGAAAGAGGCTTAGGTGGTGGCAGAAGGAAAGTAGGATCAAGAGTCAGATATCTTTTAATTTTATCCCGCTGGTCATCTTGTGTGTTTTTATCTGCTCCAGCAGTATAAAGGGTGGGAGTCAC
The DNA here is from genome assembly GCA_039720435.1 of Amazona ochrocephala. Lineage (NCBI taxonomy): Eukaryota > Metazoa > Chordata > Aves > Psittaciformes > Psittacidae > Amazona > Amazona ochrocephala. The sequence continues at coordinate 79,201,692 of CM077909.1, read as the reverse complement.
CATTAGCATGAAGACTTTAAAGGAATCTCTAAAGTCAGATTAGGCTTGCTAATGTTAGGAAACTCTGGCTAAGTGATTTGAGCGTAGGCCGGAAGCATCCTAAGAAGCCGTTTCTTCCTGATTTCACAGCTTTCAACCAATGGCAGCTTTAGCACTAACAATGTCTTCATGTACCATCCTCAGCATCAACACAGGCGGGCCCAGAAAATGCAGTACAACTATTCAGAACTGTGCCTAATGACGCATAAGCAAAACAGGATGCTATAGGGGGAGTAAGCCAGAGGCTGCAATGAAATATTTATTGTTAACTTACTTAAAGATAAAAATTTTAGTCAGGAGGCATAGAGCACAAATCATGAACGTTCTGGGAAATGACAACAGAAAGAATATGAGTAAAACTTACTGTTTCTTACCAGAAAACTTCGCTCTAGGCTGCTTTTGATATTATTCCTTCCCTAATGTATGATTACAGATGCATTAACAACAAATTTGTACTCATTCAAGTTTCCCGATGTCTAGGGATAATTTTGCATGTAATTCAGGAAAATGTTGATGGCTTTATGATAGCATGATAGACATTCAAATTGTTAGTAAATTCATACTTGCAGAGACTTGTGAAGAAAGAGGAATAATATTCTGCAAATTTGATGCTTGTAATTGTTCCTTTAGCACTTATTCCTTTAGGAGCATCTTGCTGTTCACTAAGGCATCAAATAAATTGGTGCTCACTAATTTGACTGTTGAGAACTGAACATTTGACTAGCTCAGACTATCATTATGTCCCCTTTGACTGGGAAGGTTTTTGTTCACACATGGTAACGGGTGGTTGTATTCATTAGAGTGACACTGTTTAAGTATTTGCTGTGATACGGAAGTAATTTCTTTTTTTCTCAGCTACTTGTTGACCCCGTTACAATGAATACCCAGTCTGATATTCTTGATATGCATCCAATCACCCTTCTGGTAGAAATGGAGTTAAAATGGGAAGTAAAACCTCAGCTTTATTAAAATGTCAAGGTTGTGAGTGCTCACAAGGCTGACGTTTATGCCCAGAAGCCTGAGATCTTTAAAGTGAGAGCTTCATCCACAAGGCTCTCTCTGGTTCAGGAGGAGATGTGCTGTGCCTGTTACTCTTTCAACAAAGTTTTTCTCTGAACATCTGATGTCATGATCTTTTGGGGGAATGGGGAGGAAAAGTGATTTCTGCCCAGAAGCAGCAGTCTGGTCATCAGCCCTTCTTTCCCCCCTTATATTCCCAAGGCAGGGGAAGAGGAAGAACAGGGGAAGTGGCTGCATAAGCCTCAGAGATGCATCCAGCTGAAGCAGGCTTGTGCCAGCCCCTGATGTGGGACAGGGTGCTCAGCACTAACTGCTTCCCATCACCTTCCCGCACAGCCGCTGTCCTGTCTACTGCAACCCAGTCTCCATATCTGACATGCCCTTCCTGAGACAAAGCAGGTCTTTCCCTCTCATCCTCAAGATTTGCCACTAAAATAATCTGCCCACACATTCTGGAAGTGAGGTGAGCTCCCGAACATAGAATCATAGAACCATGGAGTGATTAGGATTGGAAAGGACCTTAAGATCATCTAGCTCTAACCCCCCTGGCATGAGCAGGGATGCCTTACCCTACACCATGTTGCCAAAGGCTCCGTCCAATCTGGCCTTGAACACTGACAGGGATAGAGCATTTACCACTTCTTTGGGCACTTTGTTCCAGTGCCTTACCACCCTCACAGTAAAGAACTTCCTCCTTATATCTAACCTAAACTACCCCTGTTTAAGTTTAAACCCATTACCCCTTGTACTATTGCTACAGTCCCTAATGAAGAGTGCCTCTCTGGCATTCTTGTAGGCCCCCTTCAGATATTGGAAGGCTGCTATGAGGTCTCCAAGCAGTCTTCTCTTCTCCAGGCTGAACAGCCCCAACTTTCTCAGCCTGTCCTCATATGAGAGCCTCCTGATCATCCTCGTGGCCCTCCTCTGGACTTGTTACAACAGTTCCGTGTCCTTTTCATGTTGAGGACACCAGAACTGTACACAGTGCTTCAAGCGAGGTCTCACAAGAGCGGAATAGAGGGGCAGGATCACCTCCTTCTACCTGCTGGTCACGCTTCTTTTGGTGCAGCCCAGATACGTTTGGCTTTCTGGGCTGTGAACACACAATGAAGCGTCTCATGTTCAGTTTCTCATCAACAAACACTGCCAAGTCCTTCTCTGCAGGGCTGCTCTGAATCTCTTCTCTGCTCAACCTATATCTGTCCCTGGGATTGTCCTGATCCTGGTGCAGGACCTTGCACTTGGCTTGGTTGAACTTCATGAGGTTGGCAGTGGCCACCTCTCAAGCTTGTGAAGGTCCCTTGGCATGGCATCCCTTCCCTCCAGTGTATCAATGCAACCATATCGCTTGGTGTCATTGGCAAACTTGCTGAGGGTGCACTCAATCCCATTGTCCATGTCACCAACAAAGATGTTGAACAGTTGGTCTGCCCCAACACCAGCCCCTGAGGGACACCACTCATTATCAGTATCCAGGCTGCCTGTTACTGCTGGCATTTGTCTTCCCCACCTCTCTTTTCATATCCTTCCTTTGAAAGAAAGATCCTTGGGGCTATTACAGTCTGACGAGCCTGTTTGAAATGTGTTGTTTACTGTACAGCATCATGAGCAACCTATGTAAGTAGGCTGAGGGAGAGCATCGACTTACTATCCTATTTATCTATGTTTATTTTTATTTTGTTTGTATCTGTCTATTATTCACTTCCACTGAAATTTCATAGGTACCAGCTGCCTCCCAGATTGAGAGCCAGCAGACATCTTTGGGAAGCTTCCAGCCTTACTTCTCCAAGCACGCCCCCTGCACTGAACATCAAGAATTCTTCTAAACATTTTTTTTCCAGTGCATAGGCCACAGATAAGACTGGGTGAAGCATATGGGTAACAAATCTCTCTCTCCTAATACTGCCGGTAACAGATCTGAGTTTAATCCAACAATAGCTCACCTCTGTTCTATTGCTTTTAAGGTCTCTCCCTTCGTATGGAGCTGTGAATACAGAGGTAGCCTTTCTCAGTGGAGCCTGCTTCAGCAGCAAGTGAAAATCATCTTGCTGTTTCTATGAAAATTGATTCAATTACATTATTATAGTTTGTTATGAGCACAAGGTCTCAGCAGAAAAGCCTGATGCTTCCTTAAGCTCTACTCCAACAGCAAAGCTGCTCTTCTAAGCCTATATTACAGAAAGTAGGAATTTCACATGTCTAGACTGCGCTGTGGAAGAATTTCACAAGTGGAGACTGCCATAATTCAAATACCCATTAACAGTGCAATATGAAGTATGGTTCCGATCAAGTAACAAAATACAGCAATTTTTGTCCAAATTATTGACACCGGAAATATAATGACTTTCCCACTGAAACTGAACACAGAGAAAACACTTAAGTGCTAGTAGGACAATTTGATCAGGAATGCATAGACAGTGTTGCTGCCCATATTGTGGGTTCAACAAAATCAGACTGTCAGGGTTCTTGGTCGGAGCTATGATGTACTTCCTCACTGGCAGAAGTGTATATATACGATCTGAGCTCTACTTCTGATTTTAAACAGTCAAGAAAGTTTGTGAAAATACAGGTGTCTCAGCCATTCAAAGTTTTATTTAGACATCAAAAAAAGTGATCTGACTTTAAAAGATGCTGACTGAAGCACCTGCAACTGCAGCCGATTAGTGGCATATATAATTGAGGAGTACATCCTGACCAGACACAAACATAAAAATGCAGTTGGCCAGATTGTGAGCTAGCACATAAGCTGTGTACCATAGAGAGCCCAACCTGATATTTCAAGAGATTTTGCTGCAACTATGTATGTTTTCAGGTAGATGTCAGGCCCTCCCTACTTTTTTCTTGCCCACTTTCGAGCACAAGTCCATCATGCAGAGGAGCTGTTAGTCCATTTTTTGGCCTTGGCTTTGTTTTTAAGCAGTGTTAAATTTCAGGCCTCCAGCACCCTGAGTATAAATTGGTAGTAGTGTTTTAATGCATATGGTGTAAGCATTGTCATCCAGTGAGCTGAAAATATTGCCATCAAGAAGAAAAAGAAAGAATTTTTGTGTCATCTGAAAATACCATGACATGCACAGAACTTGCACTGGACATCCCAGAAACACAGGCAAATAGGACACTTCAGAGTAGTTGCTCCACCCGTCATTAGAGAAACTGGAACACCACAGATCCCTTCCTAAAGCAAACCTCTCTCTGTGTGGCCTTTTATCATTTATCTGCAGAACAGAGACATGGATAAAATTCAGAGACATTATTTCAGTAGCCATCTTTGGAAAACAGTTTCTAAAACAAAAAAAGAAACATATTGTTCTGAAAATACATTCCAATATGGATGGTCAACATGGACAAATTCTACTTCTTTATTTTTCCCCACAAGGAACTTCTGAGAAAAAAGACTGTAATACCTAAATTGTGTTTTGCAGCCCATTGCTTCCCCTTTCACTCATTTGTTTTCATTTCATTCTCCTTTTCTTTCACTCATGGAAAGACATTTCAAAGTCTTTTTCAGCTAAGTGAACAGGCTATAAGGAAAAGGAATTATTTCACTTACAATTCTGCATCCTCGTGTGGACATCTACCTGTACCACTTCAAGCAAAGAGAATGTAGAAATTGTCCATCTAGTCTGCAGAGCCCCGTAGCTGAAAACTCCTAGCAGTTTTTCTTTTATAGGATTCTAATAGAAAATCAGTAGGAAATGGCATTACCTATCTCACAACAAGATCCTTTCTTCAAATTCCAAACATAAACTATATGCAGCTTCCATTGTTTCCTCTTCTTTTGCATTCTCCACAGATGTTCCATCTCTAGAAATACTCCTCCCAAAATAGCCACTCTATTTCAATTTTTTTTTTTCCCCAGAAATGTGTTTTTAATATCTATTTTTTTTCCCTGTGGTTAAAAGGAAAACATTAAAGGTGACATATCATAATGACTGCATGCTTTATAAACATGCAAAAAGATATGTAGAAGAGCTGGAAAATAACAATGCAGTCTGGAACATAAATAAAAAGACTTTTAAAACCATTATTAAAATCCAATTACCACCATCAAAGAAAAGTAATTATGTTTAAAAACAAATTATCTTCAAACACTGTTAAAATTCCGTGAATTTATTATAATATCATCTTCAGACTGACATGCTCCTCAGACTGACATACTCAGACTGACATATGCACAGCAAAAGTGGTTTTCCAAACCTTTTCCGTCATGTTAAGCAATATTGCCCCAAAAGCAAGGAGAAAGTTAAAGGAAAAGGGATTACTGGAAAAGATACAGAAATGGCCATTCTGACTGTCAGAATCTGGACAATGGTAAAAGACAGGAACTGTTTTAGGACCAAGAGTTTCTACTCCAGATTATCAAGACAGACTAATCGGGGAAAAAGTGTAAGAATGGTTTAGAGGATGACGATTTTGCTCTGTGTAAGTCACCAGCTTTCGAAAGTTATTTTTCTTACTTGGCACAAACATAAAATCTTTCAAAAGCTTTTGTGAAATACAGTGGTAAAGAAAGCTACATTTTCAGGTAGAAAATATCAAAGGTTTGTTTCAGGCCCTTCTGCCTCTTTTTCTCTCATCCAAAAGAACCAACAACACCAGCATCTCAAAACTCTTTCTGTTGAACATTTGATCATAAATGATGGGTTTGCAACATGTAAAATATTTGTGCTTTAAAAAAATTACCTTTTTAGAAAAACAGTTAAGAATACAGTCTGCAACCCATTTACAGAATAGAAGTGAGGAACAGAGAAGGCAAATGACTGCTCAGGGTCACAGAGAAATTCTTTTAAACCTAAATCTCTTAAGAATACAGTGCTTCAGTGACAAGAGCATCCTCCTACTGTCCCCAAAACTGATGAAGGTGCTGGAAACACACATAGTTTTTCTCAAAAGCTGCCAACTAATAGAAGAATTATCACTTGCTGTTAGTGTTTCAGATCTCTCTTGAAGAAATGTATTATATATGTTCCACAAGATAATTCATTGCTAACAAAACGGTGAGCACCAAAACTGCCCACCATCAAAATGCCTCTGAGTGTGGAAAGTTTTCACTATATGTATATTTCCTGAGGGTACAAGGACATACAGGTAGAACTTGATCTCAGCAGTTGTAATAGATGGGAAACTTGAAACACAAATATTTTCTTACCAGGTTAACGACAAATACCTGCTGAGGCAGCCTGATTTTAAAACGTGCTGACTTCTTAGGATGAGAAATACCAAGTGTCCCAGGTACAGATACCTTTAACTCTTCATCTGTCTGGCTCTTGAGGAAAACTGTAGTAAGATTTTTCCAAAAAAGAAGAAGCAGGAACTTTTTCAGCCAGCTACCTTGGAATAATAAGCGATCTTCTTCTGTCTCACATGAACATGGTGGACATCACCCAGTACAAGGGTCAGGGTGCAGAAGGCAAACTCTCAGTTAAGGGCTGCACCTCAGTTCCATGCGGGGCTGCCTGTCAACATCTGTGTGAGGGAAATGGGCTGTGAAACAGCAACCCTTACAGCTGAGCCTGCGCGTAAGAGGTGGAGAAGTGAAGCAGTCATCTGTGGGCACACTCTTCTCCAAAGGAAACAATAGCTGTCTGTGGCAATCGCAGCACCCCAGACCACATCCACAGCAGTGCACCAGCAATTGCCAGTTCACTGAATGAAGTCTGGCCCAGTGACACATGGAAACTCAAACTCAAATTAAGGATTTTATAATTGACTGAACTCCCCAACTGAACGGAAGTCCCAGATTCTAAGTGCTAGTCCCCTCCTCTCTGTTTCCCGGTCATGGCCACTCTCCCTTACCTATTTCATGCTGATTTAGTCATCCCGGGTTTTCAAGAGCAAAGGACAAAACATTGCTAATTAAACTGCCTAGAACTTAGTTTGCTATGTGGCAAGGCTTCCTTCCTTGTCCCTAAGAGACCATTTTTGTTTCAAAGGGCAAAGAAGTTAAGAGATTCCTCACTGTCCACAGGAGATGCATTAAATCATGTCAGTGCAGATTAAAGCTGATACTGTTGAAATATTGGCAGCACGTCAGACGCCGATACTACTGAAAGCTCTGTTTTCCATCTTAACCATGCGTTTGGTGAACTCATTAAGAGGCAAGTTTAATTTTGACAGCTTTAAGCTTACTATACTACATTAATTTTAGCTGCCTACTAGAGGTAAGAGATCTAACTAGGTCTACTCTTTTTGTGCCTTGCAACCTACCTGCATATAATTCTTGATAATGAGGTTTTATGAATAGCCATATAATTCTCTGTAACTGTCTCTCCCACTATGCTTTCCACCAGTCCACCATGACAGCAATCCACAACTATTCCTCCTAACTTATGGAAGTCCTCTGTCATCTCAAATCTTGCAGTTCAAACTCAATCATATCTCCCTCTGAAATCACAATTGATTTTACTGAACAAAGACTATGGACTTTCGCCCGGGTTTACAGAATCATTTATGTTTTTTATCTGAATTAATTATAGGAAGGGGATGGAGTTTTAAATTGCCCCTTATGTTGGCAACTGCTCCAAAACATTTACCTGTTTGAAATGTGCTTTTTATGATTCTGTGTACTAAAGAATCTGTTCAGCAGCTGGGACTGCTGCCATTTTGTGAAACTGGGTTAATGCAGACAACTACAAAAAAAAAAAAACAACCCACAAAACAAAAACCCAAAACTATCCGGATTCATGGAGACTTATTTTAGAATAAAGGAAAACAAAGAAATAGCTTTAAAAAGGAGAAGAAAAATTAAAAAGGCAGATTATTTTTTTTTTTTTTTGCATGCAGGAGAACCTGATGCTATTTTCTTTAATTTCTGTGAAACACATGATGAACACATCATTTGAGCTTTTTTATCTCCTGTTAGCTCTGTGGAAGACCAGACCTAGGAAAGAAATCCAGGCCACCAGGCAAAACATCATTTTGATTACACAAACATGATTAAAAGTAGAAAAGCAGATCAGGGGCAGATGAAGGCTTCATTTTCAAGCCTTGCTTGTCTTCCCTGACCCAGCAGGACTTACTAATTGTCACCAATTCACATGGACTCATGTATATGCCTCTGAAATGGTACATCACGAACTTTCCTAGGTTAGGAAGAAATAGCTGGGTTGAAGTAGGAGAGAGGACAGCTGTAGGCCATCTTTCTGCACTGATTCTCATGGTAATTCCAGACAGCCAGTGCCAGCTCTCAAACTGCTTTGCAAAATATGAAGTCTACTATTGCTTTAAAAAAAAAAAAAATCATGTTGCTGGAAGCCTTATTGTCAATTTCAGCCATGAAGCAACAGTTGCTGTAAGCCACAGATTCTTCCTCATCCCTCATGCAGCCTAGAGAAACACTAAGCAAAAAGCAAGGCTGTATTTGATAATACTGGATAATAGGCAACAGAAAGGGAAACAACAGCTTTCTAAAGAACTAAATGTGCTAGTTAAGATGAACAGATGCACACAGCAGATTTCACTAGCTCTGACAGGCAAGTTCACAATGTTGAGCTACCAGCTGCACTACAAAAGTTACTCTCCCTTGGCCTTTACCCAGGAGAAAAGACCAAGTATTTCTCCACCCGCACTCATTAAAACAATTGCTTGCAAGTTCAAGGAAGCTGATGTTGCAAAAGAGCTGCCTTCAGGTAAGTTCACAGTGCTTATGGCACTAAAATTATTCCAAAGCTTTAAACACACAGCAGGTACGACATTAATGCAAGACTGGAGCTTGTTGATTTCCCTCTGTTTAGTGACCACAAGTTCTGATGCAGACCGCCAGTCCCATTCTTTAAAGAAAACGGTGTAAGGCAAGAGGTGACATTACAACGCTGACACACATGCCTGCTGACAAGTAAAAAATTTCAGCTTGTTAGATGTCGACTGAGGTTTGATAGTGCCCAACTTAGCTGGTCAAATAGTCACCACGTGTATACAAGATAAAAACGTGCATTTTTCAGAGGGAGGGGACCTGTTCTCTTCTAAAATTCTGAATCAGCTTTCCTAGGAAATATACATTTTCCTTTCAAGTACATATTACAGTTTCTCTGTGATTTGTAAAACAACATTAATATTGCATTATGCTGTTCTTCATGTAGCAGATTAAATGAGTCCTGACATAAAGCTTTCTGTAGAGATGTTTCATTTTTCATAGTTACTGAAATGCACTATACAAGCGTTAGAATCCCTGCCCCTCATCCCCCACAATCTTACATCGCATTTTCTCAAAAGTAGTGAAGTGGGTCTTTTCCCATCCAAATTGCACGTAATAAAAGAGAGGCAATTGCGCTTTCGCACAAAACTGAACACACTTAATACAAGCACCTACTGTTTTTGAAATGTGTCCTTCTCGGCAGACAGACTGCTAGTTTTGCTGAGCACAATGTCAATACAGAAAATCTGAAGTATTTCGAAGAGGTGGTCTAGAGAGTCAGTAATGCACAGGAATGAGCACTAAGACATTTTTTCCGTATTTGACACAATCAAGAGAGCTCAACTCCAAACCTGTAATGAGTGGCTATTGACATACTGTGGCTAAGGAACTGGTTCCAGGTTTTGATGTCAGCTGTTGTTCACGCAGGCATTAATTCCTCAGCCCTGTGTGTTTGTTTTTCAAGATTGGAGGGATCATTATTGTCTTCATCATGAGCCTGTAACAGCCATATACATAGCAAAAGCGAAACACAGGCAATACTCTATCAAGGTGCCTATCTCTAGAAAGAATCACAAGCCACTGGGCTTTAATGATGGCTCAGCAGCCCTGTCTGATGCTGTTACTACTAAGCAAAAGTGTTTGCTATGGAGGACATCTAGTTAGCATGACATTTTGCCAATGTCACAACCATTTTAAGGTCTGATGTTGCCAGGCAGTAATACATAAAGTGAAAATTAGCCATTCAGCAGCCTGAAATGAATAAAAAAATTATTGTTGTTTGCCAATATGTGAAAAGGGGCTGATCACATAAGTTGGGTAAAGGAAGAAACTGGAAGATAGGATTTTGTAAAAGTGACTTTTTAGGTAGTTACTTTTAATGACACTATTAAAACTGTCTGGACACAAAGGTGCCATAAAGTATTCATATCACTTTAATCTTAGTTCTGTGTTGGTAGCTAGAAAATGGTGAAATGTAATCCAGTTATATTTATTATTTTTATTTTGTTTCAAATTTGAAGTTGTGACATTTTAATATTGTGGGAGGTGTATATCCGAGGTGCTATTCATACTGTTTCTTTTCAGTGAAATGACATCAAGCAAACCTGGGTTTTTCTGCACCAAAATACATATCAAAGTGATAACCACCTCTTTTATAATAGTTTTCATTAAGGATTACTTTCCATTTCACATCAAAACTTCAAGATTTACAATAAGAAATAGCATTTGCATACTAAAGATTTGTTGGATACTTCAGTTGAAAGAGCTTCATGAAGTTGAAAAAGTAACATACAATTTAAAGGATAAAATTGTCCCAGTTTCATTCAGTGGATGAGAATAGACTGTATGCCTAGGCCAATGCCTAGGTCTGTCTTCATTTATGAAGCAAATAGTCTTTATTCAGGAAAGGACAGTTGTAATAGTATGGCTACTTACCATCAGGACACTGATTTCATCTGTTCATGCTACACCAGTAGAATCCAACACAATGTTTTGAAATTATTTTGTGTCTCACCAGCCACATCAATCTCACACTGACAAGTGGCCTTTCAGGACAGCTGCAAGGCAGATTTCAGGTTTTTTACGCTATCCTTCTTCAAATTGAATTTGGCCTTACTGGAGGAGAAAAAAGTAAAAGAAGAAAACCAATCTCTCTTGGTGCTTCTGCCCACAAGGTATAACACATTTTTAGAATTTAGGATAAGGAAAAGCATGCTGGATTGAATCCAGTTGCTTCAGTTTTAGAGGGAATATCCATTCCCAAAATAGCTTTCATGGTGGTTGCTTGCCAATTGACACATATTAAGACCAGATTGTTTTTCATTTGATTTCTTGTTTTCTCAGGCCTTTAATTTCATATTCCTATTATAAATTTCCCATCTTATTCCTCAGCTTCCTCACTTCCTTGCATACCACTGTAAAAAGGAGCATTTTCTACCTTCAGTGCTCAGAAGCTTGATTCAGAGCTGGAGTATGACTAACGGAAAATAATGTTTACAAATTAAATCAAGTGAAGAAAGGTTTGTAAAGGAGTTTCAGCATGCGTACTTATGTTTGTTCTGATGTGGTTTTGTGCAATTGTTAGGGAATATATAGTTAATTCTACAGAAAACAAAAATGTGACTTTTTGTAGCTTTCTGTCTACTAAGAAAAAAAGAAAGTTTAATCTTATAAAAATATTCACCTTTCACAATTAACAGCAAGTATGAAAATGAAAATACTTGGCAGATCTGCAAAAAGCAGGGAGTTTAAAGAATAGGTGAAATTAACATACCTCTGAGTCACAGACTTTGTTTTTAAAAACAAGCACCAGGTCTGTAATAAAAATTATTTTGTTCTATCTTCCCTTCTCTAGAAAATCAATAAAAAATCATCACTTTGATAGCTACTTCATCTCACATGCCAAGAGGCCTTCCATTTCATTGCCTTCATCCTGACAATCAGAGAGGTATGTGGACTGTGAGAGGGTGTAGGTTTACAGAGGAAGAAATACATGATGAGAAGTTCAGGACAGTTGATGTGAGAGGATAAAGAGGCCATTGTAATCACTCACGTGTTACTTAATATTTTTTAACAGCAACTATTCCGCTCTGTACTCAAGCACCTTCCATTTTAAGTTAACCAGGCGTTCAACTTAAGGTTAGAACAAAGATCATATGAACTAGAACTTGCAGTAGAGGAACTTTAAAAGCCTTGCATGCGTTCTTGTGCAGCAACTTGTAAAGGAACAGTCGAACTCCTTTGTTTCCCTTTCACTTGACAGTTTAAACAAAACATATAAATAAGGTTGCTAATATGCAATGGTAATGAACAGCCCAAATTTGCTCTAGGACAAAGAAACACTGCAGGCCTATTTCGGTTGATGGGCAACTTAAAAAGGTAGTCTGGAATCACATATATATAACAAAATACATGCATCAAGGTAATGAACTGTTATTTTCCAAAGTGGTGTTAAAGGATGAGGGGTGAACATTGCAGGCGTGGATTACACATCACTGGAAAGAAATTCTAACTGAATTTTGGTAGATTTAGCAAACCACTGAGGAATGATTTAAAATGATTTGGAACTGTTTAGGAATGAATACTACCCGTTTTCTCAGGATGTTAAGTTAGCATAAGCTATACTGTCTGGAACCTGCTGTAAAGAAACCTACAGCAGATTCATAACCATGACCAGACATGGCTTGTATTTTATAGGCAATTAGTTACAGCTTAGTATGACAAGTATACTTTTGTCTACACATGAAGTCGCCAGCTTCTTTAATTTCATTTTCCTCATTACAATTGATGAAGAAATAAAAGAAGGATTAAAATGCAAAGGGGCAAGCTAGGTACAATTGCCATGCCTGCACCATGCTGGGTTGAAAGCCCTCAGTGGGCTGTCTTCCATCATAAAAAGTATTTGCATGCACCTGGAGTGTCATTTATTCCTTATTCCTTTATGTAAATTAATGCAGTTGTTTGGTTTGTGAACAGCATGCTGTTAGGTTTCACAGTAGACTGCAGAGTGAAAGAGTGTTATGTTTAGAAATACATTATCACAACAGGAGTATTCTCTGGAGCTATGCCCATAGCTGAAATACTGATAGGAAGAAGAAAGGGTCTTTTTGACAACGTATAGGGCAGGGTCAATTTTATTCCAGAAAAGACCCTAGCTGGGGGTATTTATATTAGTATTCAGCTTTTGTTGAACACCACCTTCATCAAATTGGCCTATCTCTGCATATTAATATAGTATTTTGTTTCTCTGGACTCCTCATTAAAGGAGAAGCAACTGATCATGCATTACTTCTATTCTGCTCCCACCTCTCCTATTAAGTATTCCCAGACTGTTAGGTCTGTGGTTAAGTAACACTACCATAAACTTTCCAGGGGAAAGACTACAGTACAAACAGACTCCTGGGAGAAAGAAAGGTGCCCTGACTAATGGCTAGGCTTACACACTGCATCCTGCAACTCCTTCCATATTCAGGACACCTCACCAGCTGTTGAAAACCTGTTTGCAGTTTGTAGATAAGGGCCAGTCTTAGGGTCAGAAAGGAGTCTGCAAGGCAAATGTCATGGCACATTTGGCAGGGATAGCGTTAGCGTATGAAGAGGCAATGTAAGACTACTACAAATCAATAGATTTAAAAATGCTAGACAGCACATGAAAAAATTGGTTTCTCAGATATATGTGCAATCTAGTGAGATAATTGCATGCTAAAATATCTCATAAACCACAGGTTTAACAGCTCAGTCTATCTTGTCTTGTATAAGAACCAGATTTTACTTAAGTGTGGCTCCTTTCTAAGATGAAAAATGAGAAATCTTTACTTGTACCTATATCTGCCTTCAGCTACGACATTCCATATGCTACTAATATGCAATGCTGAAGAGATATTGTCCAACTCCAAAACCAGAAAGGATATAAACTTATCAAGGTGGCTCTGTATGTAAGCTAATCAGTGGTAGGCCTAATGAGCCCAGGCAAATTTAATTCAGTATTCATGCCGTTAGGACCAAGGCAAGCATGTCTGCAGCTTGTGGCTGCACCAGCTCCCTTGAAGCCCTGCTGTGCTTTGCTCCACTGTGGGGTACATAGTTGTTGTCTGTGCGCATTCTCCATCTCACCTACGCGTTGTAAACTGTTGGGGATGGTGGACGGATAAGGTTGCTTCTCTTTTCGTGTTTCAGTGAAATTGAATTTAGAACCCTTAAAATTTTTGATGGATTGTGTCTTGAAGGATTATAGTAAATGACTGCATAATGGTGTAACAGGAAACACATTTATGTTGTAGAGACAATATTTTTCTTGTTGTAGAAAGCATTTGGAAAGAAAACTATGAAAATTAAAGGGTGCATTTGTACTAAGAAACTAATTCAAAAATAGCTCTCCATTCTAACAAGTAATAGATAAAAAATACACAACTAATACGACCAGTAAATTCCTTCCTCTCCCCATCATTCAAGGGTAATAATACTTCAAATAGTTTAAAACAATGTTAATGCTCATTTGTGGTAAAGAAGGAGAGAACAAGGGGAATAGTAGCTATTTCATCTCCCCAAACACGTTGTCATGCAAAGAAATGAGCTCCAAAATTCCCAAATGGGTTTCTCCTGTGATGGAGAATTTGTGCATGCTTGATGGTCCTCCTGAGGCAGCTCTCCTGGTAAGACAGCTCTCACAGCAGCACACACGAGTGGCTGCTTCTGCTACAGCAGCAGCCAGAGCAGTGAATGGGCTTGTGCAAAAATTCTGTGGCATTCAGGCTTTGCTCTGCTTCTTCTGGGCTGTCACTGCTCAGGTTAGTTCTGGCCTTGGATTTATCAAAATGGGTGTTGATCATACACAACAAAGGACACACAACCCTGGATAAATAGAGGCTGAGGGACAGAGACAAGTTATTGTTTTGTGAAGGGCAAGGAAGAATATGAGTTCTATGTCGCAGCTGTAAGGTGAAGGAAGGCCTCCAGCACTGAGCCCTGACCCCAGTCACCTCCTCTACGACCCAGTACAGTTGCAATCTTCCAAATTAAACCAAAGCTGTGGGTGTACTATGTGCTGCCAGCTGTTTGGAAGCCAAAGCATCTGACTGCTATCAGCACAGAAACCACAAACCCCATCACCTTTTTTAAGTGGACCTGTCCAAGGTAGGTGTTTCCTCTGATGAGCATGAGAACATGAAAATGCAGTTTGAGAGCATTCGCTCTTCTCCCTAATGTCACTTTTCAAGCGGTGTGAGTTTCGGGTGTGCTGAGGCAGAAGACAGAGAAACTGACTTCTTTGAAGAAGTGTGGACTGGGAGTGAAGTTGGCAACTCCATGCCAGTTGAGATGTATGCTGTTCACAAACGCTTCACTGGTGGGGGCCAGATGTGCCAGACAGCAAAACATACAGGGAAAAAAAAAAATACAGGGAAAAAAGCAGGGAAAAGAAAACCAGAATAACAGGATTAGATCTGTGGAGAGTCCTTGATTTTCTTGAGGCCACATACAGTTTTGCAGCTTAACTATGCTACCTGTAGAAACATGCCTCTTCATAGTCATCTACTCAGCATGAATAAAACTCCGGACTCCCTAAACTTCAGCTTAACAATGCATCAAACACACAGATTTGTTGTGCTCACAAGCAACAAAACAGTCTGCCAAAAGTAGAAAAGCAGGTAAGCTCATGTAGTCATGGTCCTGATGTGAACAGTAGAATGGAAGTAACTGAGAATTTGCCAATACGAAACACAGGCAAATTCTGTTTATCTGTGCTTGTCTTCCGCTATGCTTATGACTCCATACCAGAAACCAATTATAATCCATAAAAATTAAAAAAGAAAGAAAGAAAAAATGTTGAAACAACCACACTGGAGGAATGCCAATGCACAGTTACAGACATGCAAAACCAGTTTCTTCTGAGATTTTTTCATTTCTATGTGGAGGCCTCATGGCACTGCTGGGAACTCTGTTCAGTAGCATACTTTGTACTTCACTGACTGGGATTTTCTGTGCCTGTGTTATTAATGGTAAGTAGTCAGTAAATGTGTAAATCATTGCACATTGTGATAATACAGAACATTACCCACTGTGGTATTATAAATCTCTAAAATTGATTCTTAAGCTAGCAGAGATATAGTCTGGGGTTGCTTGTTCAGGCTTAATTTGACTTATCAGCTATGATACCATCTGTATTTGAAGAGAAACAGCTGTATTTTCAGCTACTAAAGCTGATTTGAGCACTTTATAAAAGAGAGCAGTTGAATCAACACAATCTTTTTCATATTCTTTAACTGTCCCAGCTGAAAAATGTTCCAAAGCAAATAAATGAAGCAAAACCAAGCAATAATACAAGTGTAGCATTTCACTGAATAGAAAATGTTTTGTTTCTGAAACCGATGAGGTCCCACTCCACTCCAGTGACAGAAAAATTTTACCCAGGCATGCAAGTGATATGGGCTCCAAGAGGTCTTCTAAAGAAAAATGCTATTCCCTGTGTCTCCACACTGCTCCTGTCTGCCCAGACCTCCTGGGGCACACGCTGGGAGCCTACCAAAGCACACTCATTCCCAGTGCTCAGTATGCTCAGAGGAGGCTGCAACGTGCAGAGAACATGCACCATCATGCCTATGCCCATGCCCACTTGGGCTCACTCTGCTGCTGGGGAGTGACTGCTTCCTGCCTGGCTGTCCATCCACATGAATAGGAGCAGGTAACACTCAGGTGCTTTGTCTTGCGACAGCCTTCCCACAGCAGGCTCAGGGCTTCCAGTCCAGGGACTTGCTTTCACCATTAGACTTTCTTGAATGCAGCTTTGTTTATTTCAGACTGTTTTTTTTAGGGAAAAGCTATTAGCCCAGAGCTATTTCCAGAGACAACTGCTCTTTCAGCTGGATGCATTTGACTAGAAGTTACATACTGTTGCCCCTCAGAGATGGCAATAAAAATCCAAGCCCCGAAGAGGCAATTTTGCTTGCTGCCATTTTGATATTTTGCCCACTGGAGGCTGGGCATCCCTGAGGTGAAGTCTCAGACATGCCTGAGGCTATCTCCACTCCTGGAGGCTGTGCTGCACATTTCAAGGTATGGCTTGCAGGATTTCTGCACTGCAGCAGAGGGAGACAAGAAGTGACTGGCCTTGCAGTTAAAAGCCAGCTGACATTCAGAAGGCTGCAAATGTAACCACCCTAGCAACTCAAACATGCTTGTCTTCCAAGCAAGAGGTCTGCCACAAGCTTAATGTAAGAAATAGTAAATAAATAAATAAAAATAATTTTATTGTTGTCTCCAGTCTAGTGAACCTTGGCTAAAACTAGCCATGGTATCAAAAAGAGAAGCAAGTTTAAAGGATGCCTGAACACAGGCTTGGAAATCACAGACTATCCCACACCACTGTCAACCAAATAAAATGCACACTTTGAAAATGCCGGTAAAATAAATCCTCTTTATTACTATACTCCACTACCTATTCCACTGCTGTACTATAATACCTTTGCCTGTGCCGAAGGGAAATCAAGGAGATGATTAACTCCCTGAGATCTTTGGGCAAAGCCCTCCAGGTAGGTAGCCAGCAGCTTCTCAAAGCTTTGCATGTGGTGCTGATTTACAGCATAAGTGACCCTAATCCATCTTTCTATAAAACATGCTGAAATAATGCAACTCCTCTGTGGACCTTTTCCAAACTTGGACAATGTTTCAGTGCAGCCATATATGTCAGTCCACCTCACCACAGGACGGAGCCAAAACAGAAGGGATGAGAAGCATTTTTGTCTTCTAAACCCACCTTTCATCAAACACCATACGCAACAGACACACTGCGAAAGCTCTTCCTCCTAACAGCTTCATAGAATGAACGCATCCAGCTCCCCAGGGAATTAAAACTTCCAGTAATATTTCTGTGTCTTTCATTATGTGGAACAGAAATCCTAAACAATAAATTGTCAAGACAAGACAACTAAGGCAATCTGTTTGCTCGATACAGGCATTACAGAGCTTTCTGTGCCGCGAATGTTGTGAAAATAAATGCAACAGCATAGCCTGAGACCTTGCTCCTCTGCACACCTTTCCTCTCACACTGTTTACCTGGCCTGCCTACTTTCTATTTTGGTGTTTTGTCTTTCTTTGCAAATACAATAACCAGAATTCTTTCTCTAAGGATAATAGAGATAATACAGCAACATGGTGCCAGAAACAGCAGTGTGTGTTGGCAGGTTGGAGACCTTAGAGGGTGCGGTTTCCACATCCAGTCACAGGGCTCAATAGGAATTGCATGAAATGTACTAGCAAAGCCAGGCAATGCCTTTACTGAGCATTTTAATTCAGCATCCTCATTTTAATGAGGCACAGGGGAGAATCCTTATTCTGCAAACTTGACATACTATTCAGCTTAGAATACGAGATACACACTCACAGCCTTTAAACTCAGATGAGAAGTAGAGACTGGCTGGAGAACAGCGTGTAAATACACTGTTCGGCTGGAAATCCAGAATTTTTAATAAGAAAACAAGCAGTGTTTATGTTTATATTGTATCTCTTCCATATAATACACAGAAGAACACTATAAAGGAAATAAGACCAATGAATTGTAGCTTTGTTTATATAAGCAATTTAAGACAGAAATCTACCTTCCATGAAAATGCTCCAGTTGGAGAGTCTTGTGAGCTAGTCCAGTAGAAAGCGGTTTCTAGTAAGACCTTTCTTCTAAGTCCAGTAGAAAATGGTTTGTAGTAGTGCCTCTCACAGCTACAATATAGAAATTTAAAAAGAGGTGAATTGAAGTGCACAGATAATTGGAAAATACACACATGGTTACAAGAGATGGATTTGAATTGGAAAGGGATGCTTCTTGGCTTTTGACTAAAGCATTTTTGAATCAGCATTACTGCAGAGAAAGCATAATGAAGCGTGATGCAGAGAAATTGCAGTGGCTCATTGCACAACAGCTTCTTTTTCCTGCTACCTTCTGGAAGAACAGAAGTGAGATATCACTCCACTCCTGACAGACCAGTCATCATCTCAGCAGGGATATTATCATGGGCAGTTGAGGACTCCTACTACCTAGGAAGCCAGTGTCGTAAGAGGGCCCCTTAAGTGATGAGATGAACTGCCATCTGCTCTGGGTAAAAGCGATGTGGGACAGGAAGAAAATATGAGTGGCTGCAAGGGAAAGATTATAAGGAAAGTATTTTGTGCATTTTGAAGCTGTGGCATGTGGAGTCACGATGCCAAGAAATGTTTTCTCAGGTAAAATCAATACTTGGATACTGATGTCCCTAGCAAGAACCAATACACCAGGCAGAACGGCAATGGTAACCAATGTGCTGTTGAGGTGGAAGAGCACACAGGGAGAAGATCAGCTGCCAGGCAAAGGATCTTCCTTCATCACTGCTTGGTCACCTGTCAGAAAGTTAATAATCATCAATGCACAAGAGAGACTTGCTGGACTGCTTGTGCCCTGTTGGGTTGCTCATCCAGCAGTTACCAAGCTGGCTGAAGTCCTCCATGAGGAATGTGTGGCTTCTTGCAGATGCCTGAGACAGCCTCATTTACTTCAAATCAGGCAATCTGCAGCTGACACTCATTACAATGTAGCTCACATGCTGTTGTGCTCACTAATGTGACCCATAAGCTCTCAGCTGGCTCACAGACCATCGCAAGGGAGAGCTCCATCCATCCCCACCACTCCCTCGCAGAAAGGGCTCACATAAACTCCTCCTCCTTACCTTCCTGGCTTGTCCTCTAAAAAGCCTGTACTCCCTCCCTCATGGCACCACTTCTGTCATGTGGACTACTCCACCACATCTCTATGATCCGAGTGAGAAGCAGATAGACCTCTAATTCCATCTGTGTGTCCCCCAGGCTGTGGGGTGACCAGCATTTCTGACAGGCATCCAGTTGTGCCTGTTTCCCAGAAAGAATATGGTAGCTTTCCTCACAGTGCTATGGCATTTAGACTGAAACCCTAACCTGCAAGGTTTTTGCTGATACAGCACAGGCTGCCAGGTAGAGTCGTTTCCATCAGACTGTTAACATTTTTTGTTTTAGTAATGGAGTATTAGTATGGACCTCTAGCAGATGCACGTATATATGCACACACCTATAAAAACAACAAAAAAAAAAATCACACATTAGCCAGAAATATCAATTCATAATAATGACAGGCAGTCAGTATACTAACAAAGAGCCAAGTTAGCTGCCTCTAGTAAGATTCAGTATGTCTGCCTGAACAATAAATTATTGTCGCTTTAGTGGGTGTTTGTGAGAAATGCACTGCCATTTATTTCCCCACATGTAATAATTTTGGTTATTTGTTATGGTTTCATGCTAGGAGAATAGTTGTTCTGTAATACCCAACTGAGGTATCTTATAAATCCCCAATGAAATTAATGGTGCATACAAGAAATAAATCTACTTTTGTGCTCGCACAAGGAATCATTTCATTTAGCTTGTTGTTTTTTTTTGCTTTACAGGAGATGCCTGAACACCTGCCTGCTGATGGGAAGTGGTGAATGAACTCCTTATTTTACTTTGCTTGTGCACATGGCTTTTGATTTACCGATTAAGTTGTCTTTATCTCAACTCATGAGTTTTCTCACTTTTACCCTTCTGATTCTCTCCCACATCCCACGGTAGGGAGTGACTGAGCAGCTGGGTGGGGGGGCCAGCTGCCAATAGGGGCTAAACCATGACAGAAGTATTCTCTGTAATGGATATTCCCTTCCCTGACCCAGTAAGGCTGATACATCTGGACACAGTTAAGGTAGCATGGTGATTTAATTGCGTGACTCCACCTTCAAATCAGGTACATGGACATCTGGGGACTGGTGATGCAATTTACACTGCACCTGCACCCATTTGCTTTGGCAGTTTTCCAGCACGCACACAAAAAGATAATAATACAGTTTCTAAAATCTGTCTGTAAGAGAAACACAAAACAATTATAGAAAGGTCACAGAAGACTATATCTGTTGGGCTTCCAGAACATGAAGAACAGACTTTTCATTGACCAGCCAGCTACACTACATTCAAACAGTGGTAAACAGAAAAAATCCAGACTTCTGTAGACTCCAGGAAGGCTATTTATTACAAAAATTAGAATTCAGTAGGTTTAAATGACCATGGGTTAAAACAGCAATGTCCACTGCTGTCTGCTGCTGACAAAGAACAAATAGACATGTTAAAAGTAGGTGCATTAGTTGCATTAAAAACACCTTTGACAGTTTATGTCATTAAAAAAAAAAAAAAAGGATACTCATATTGCTGTGGTTGTCTAAAGGAAAAACAAAAGCACAAAGTATGCTATCATGTTCAATCTTTATTAGTCTCCTATTAGTCTTATTATCTGAATATTCTAAATTTCTGGGTTTTTTTGGGGCCATCACCAAGTGAGACTAGCTACCCTTAGCTAATACAAGGACTAATCAGTCCTGAAATAACACAGTAGAAAAGATATAGGCTGAAAAAAACTATTTGAAGAGGAAAAATAAAATAAACAAATTTTGGAAAATAAGAGATCATTAGTAAGTAAAAGACATTGATGACATCACCTATAATGTGATATCAGTTGCAAGACAGTAAAAGGTAGTACTTCTGACACAGTTCAAGTTATAAAATAAATTCAGTTATTCCAAGTTTCAATATGAGATATTTAAGATTATGGTGTATCTACTTTATAGAAAACTGATTGAAGAGATGAAGTTCTTACTGTTTTTTCTTCACACATAATAGTGTTTGGTTCTCATGTGTATACAAAGAATGGAAAGAGCTCAACAGGTAAACTATTCAATCAAAAGCATGGAGCATAGGATTAGGATTCCCCAAATCCTATATTCTGTTACGGGTTCATTTCTTTTCGTGGCAAATATAACAAAAGATTTCTGCCTCACCCTTTCATTGCCTAGCCCACTTGAGTTATGCTAGTAGAAGTGTTTGAGGAAGCTCAGTATGAACTGCTCTTGCTGCTTCCACATAAAGACCCCAGGCAAGTAGCATGAGTCAAATTTTGGTACTTAAAGAAGTCCTGGCATAGACGCCCAAAAAGCATCTTATCTTGAAGACACAAATTTTTTTGGGGGGAAATAAATTCCTTTGTTTGAGACTGAAAAGCAGTAAGAAGAAAAGCAATAGGTAAGCGTTATTGCCACTGCTTGACAAACCTGAGACTATAGAATCATCCTTATTGTACTTATAAACGGGCCATAAAATGAAGCCCAAATGTCTTCTGAAAACAGGTTCTGTAATAACTCAAAGCAACCTGCAGAAAATTTACTTTGAATTTGAGGTCCTGCCCAGTGACCATTGACATATTAAATCCCCACAAAGACACACAGTCCTTGAAGGATTTACATGTGGCAGACCCAGTGTGCAAGAGGTAAGCTGTGAAATGACACTATTCTCTTTGTAGGAAATTCATTCACAGGAAAAAATTGACCTGGCTGTCAACTTGGAAATCTTTGTGCAATCTTCCATCTCATGAAAAGGCAAGTTGTGTTTTACCTGGTTAGTTCCAGTAGAGGGAAGAATCCTATTGCCTTTTTTTCCAGCACGGTATCTAGAACAGGACTACAGAGTAAAACTGCAATGTTGTAATACAATATATGTACCCCTGTATACTTCCAGTAACTTTTGTAAAAGTAACTTTTTTTTTTTAAAGTAAATTTTTTTTCAGCTTCTATTATCATGAAGTGTTTTCATGGACTGGGTTTCTGTACACTTCTCCAATCTCTCAGCTGCTTCCTGCAACCCATGAGTACCAAAGCCCTTTCTGGTTTCCTCTCTAGTCTCTCCATTGCACTGAATCATCTGCAGACTTCGCTTCTTATTGCCAGAAAGGCATAAGAATGCCTTTATTCTCTTCTCCCCACTGTCTGAATGTTTCATTTGGACTCTAAAATAGTCAAAACTATTTTGTATCCAGCTGAAATTTTCCACTTCACTGAAAACTTGAAAATATGTCAAGTACTTTTAAATAACATACATATGTGTTTGTATCATAGAAAGGATTTTTCTTATTGCAAAAAGCCAGACAAAAATTTCAGCAAAATAGTGACACCACCTTGGTAACCAGTGACCACAGAGGTGAGACATGAACAATATTTACTGTGGGGAAACTTCTCCACTCAGCCTAGCTAATTATTGTTTGTACAACATAAAATCTCCTCTTTCCTCATTTGTCCATTCCTGCATCGCTGGGGTACAGTGATTTAGTGAAGCTGGGCAAGGCTTCACCTTGCTTTGAGCAGCATGATCATCTAAGTGATCAGGAGAGATCACAGTTAACCGCATTCTCTTTCCAGTGAGCTTATAACAAGGCTCCCAGCATTACCTGTCTCTGTTCAACTCCCAGCACCTGGAAGGAGTTTAAAGAGACAGGCAATCACAAGTTGTAACCTCCATGCAGGCTTTTTGTACTTAGTCTCACAGGTTTTCCAGTGCATACTTACCTGTGTGTCTTGCCCTTGTTGTCAAGATTATCTTTCTTTGTGAAAGCTTTTTAAATGGCCCACAGTCCTGTGAAAGTCTGAAGACTCATTGCGTTGAAGGAAGACCTCTCACTTTAGTAGGCCATCTCTTTCACTGTGCGTGAACAGCAATCGATTTGCTAAGTGAAACCTAAAGGTAAAATCAGAAAGTGTTTCTGATCTCCAGACTAATGCCATGAAAAACCTGCTGTGCTTACCTTACTAAGGCAATTATTATTTTCTTTGTGGAATTATATGGCAAACAACCTGTCATTGAGTCTGAATTTAAGCCTATAGTCTGGATTACTGCAGTGAAAAACAGTACCTTGCTAGCAGCAGGTGCCCAAATTTAGGTATCATTTCCAGTGAAACAGGCTGTGGAAATACTGGCAATCCAGCACTTCAGAAAACATACTGCTGTCTTCAGACCTGCTACAGAGCACATTAATACTTGCATTAATACTTCATATGCGTACTTCACCAACAAAAAAGGAGCATAAGTTGCTACATGCTCAAATGTGTGCAGCTACTCAATGATCTAGATGATGGTCAAAATAAGTAATCAGACTTTGATGAACATCTGACCTCCTCATGAAGAAAACACAGGGAGCTTTCCTGGTGATAAGAGTGATGTAACTGTGCTTACACACAGCAGAGATCTGCTCAGAGCAGACATGTCCTACAAGCTATTTGTCAATCCAGTCAGCATTCAGCTGAATGCAGGCTTGGCATGCTGACACTGTTGGCACTGCATCCTTTCTACTCCCTTGCACATTCTACCCTTTCCATCTGAATATTGCAGAATATGATCCAAACCCTCGAGTGCTCAGAAAACTCAAAAAAGTCTCAAAGATCTATTCTTTCATTAAAAGCAGCAAATAGAGATATTGTCACCATGTGTTTTAAGAGTATATGCAGAGTCACCACTGGAACCTGCAGTAATTTAGATGTGTCTACCTACATTCAGAATTTTGAGCAGCCTAGCACTGAAGTGATACTGCGATGTACAGTTTCATATGGATTTTCTGGGCAAACATTCAAAACCATAATCATTAGAAAGAGCAAAAGTTCTATTCAGCCGCGTTTTTCAGGTTGTTGGTAACTACACTGTGGGGATAGTTTTAGAAGACAAGTACCTCCATCTGGTATATCAGGCTCATTTCTTTTGCATTTATCTGAAATTTCTGGCCTTTACTTACCTAAATAAATAGGAAGGAGGAGTCAGAGAGAGTAGGAAAGAAAATGTGTGTATTACAAAAATTACTCCTACTGATCAAACTTTAAAGATTCAGGAATACTGGAGAGGTATGGTGAGTCAGGAAAACCTAAGTATTTCATCCTTAAAATTCTTAAACTAGAAGATTTTGCAATGCATAACCTACTTTTTTTTTTTAATATAAAAAGGTTAATTTCTTTTTTGAAAAAACCCGAAATATTATTATTTGGCACTTGCTTATGCTTTCAATGCAATCTTTGTACTCTCAGAATCTGATTATTCTGTGAAGGCCAAAACTCCCATACCAACAATGAAGATGTCATCTATTGTGATGAAGTAAATCAACATTTTCAGGCTTCTGGATCTCGGCAAAAGGTTAATCACTTACAGCAATCCAGGGAAAAAAAATCCTAGGGCAAAAAATATTTGAAAAGTAGTGCTTTCAGTTAAAAAAAAAAAAAAATTATAAAAATACAAAAGTCAGTGCCCTCCCATGAGAACGGCAGAACTTTTCATTAGTGTTAGTTTATGGGGAAGCCTTAAAGAGCAATGTTAGATCTATCTCTACCATGAAACTCATTTGACATTATGAATTTTATGGATTGTTTGAGCTATCGATTTTGAAAGATCTCATCAAAAGGAAATTCTAAAGCCTTTATATTTAGCATAGCATGGTACTTCCTTTGGATAGCTAACAATGAGCTTGACCAGAGTCCCAAAGAGTTTGAATGGTACATAGTATTATCCTTAGTGCCCAAAGCTAAAACCTCTTTTATCTTCCAGAGTAAAGCTGCTACAAAATCCAGCTTTTGATTACAAGTGACGTACTCCTACAAACTCCTCTTCAGTTTTTGATGTAAGTCCTGTTCTCAGTTTTCCCCTAAATTTGTGTCCCAGGAAGAACCGGTTGACCAGGAAAAGGAGAAAGTATCAGGTTCTTTAAAATACTATCAAGATTAGCAGTCCTACCCATCGGAGTCTCTGTTGGTCTGGAGAGGGTTAAGGTCAGAAGAGCTACAGTTTGGAATTTGTGATGGTCACAAAAGGAGAACTATGAAACTATCTGGGGAGAATTATAGCTTAATCATGGGCCCTGCTATGCAGCAGTGATACAGGTTAATTCATTTCACAGCCACGCAACTTTCTGTAAGATTTTCTGATGATTCACAGCTGCGCTGAACCACAGTATATCCAGCACCAGATCTTGTGCAGAAATTAAATGAAGTGTCACTAGTCATCACTGTGGGCACATCATGTTACACCACTTTTACTCCAATTTTTTGAGCGTGATTGCTCCATTTTACACTAAGGGACACCAGAATCAGACCCCACCTTTCTCAGAATCAGTCTTACCCGTGCACAGGAATATGATAACATGCAGGAGAAGCAAGACTGGAGGAAGTCCTAGAACAACCCCTCTTGAATTCCAATGACAGCCACAGCGCAAGATGGTAGGCATTCGCCTACCACAGGTAGACTCTGGCCAACAACTTTCACCATCCTAACAATATAATCTAGAGGTCACATATAAAGAAGCAGAAAGACTTTTGTTCGACACATGGTGTTCATAATACCTCAGCCTTGTTTTATAACTTGGTTACAGCACTTAAATATGCACCCAAATTGAGCCCGTGGGCCTTGCAAGTTCTACAATTTTTATGACAAGGCCATATAGCTAGAGAGAGAAGGGTTAAGATATGCTTTTACTGCTACAGAAGAATAATCTTACAAATTGTCTTCCAGCAATGTATGTTCTTGACGTTGCTGGTCCAGAGGCGCAGCGTAGACTGCAGCATCCAAATGCAGTGTGCTACCACCCTCTGTCTCCCCAGTCTGCTCAGCATCTCCACTGCAGGAAGAAACACAATTAACAGGTAGCACACCAAAACCAGTAAGCCTGTGGAAGCATGAAGAAAAACTACATTGATATTTTCTGATGAACAAGAATTCATAAAAACAAATAAACATGACAATAAATAATATCTAGGTAGGAACTCAAAGACTTTTCAGAAAGAAAAAGTTATTTCCTCTCTTACAATTTACAGAATTTGTAATGGAGATTACCCTCTGTTATGGATTCTGTTTTGCTGTGAACTGGAAATATATTTCAACGAAGACTACAGCATAGTCTAGCATACAAGTCAGCCCTAAAGGTGTGGGCTTGGCTTGTAAATACACATGACAGAAAATAATATTTATAGACCTTCTGTGTCTATATCAAGACAGTGCTGAAGCATTACACACCTTGTATAATTGCCTTTTGACGAATCAGCATCATCAAAATTATTTTCACATTTCAATGAGTAAGTTCCCTTTCTTCCTAAAGCACTCTCCAAATTCAAAAGCCTGGTGCTTGAAAATAGGCTATACTATACCATTACCTGGTAATATGCGTTTACATATACATATTTCTAGCTTATCTTTGAAGAATGCTTTCTTAGCAGGGGTATCATTGAGGGACATTCCCCGTATAGCTGATTAACACTATTTTCTCTGTCAGGCTGGGATAAAATATATTTTATCACATTTCCCAGAGATTCCAGTAAAAAGGGCACTAGGAAGAAATGCTGTTGTTCACATCTGAGCTTTCTTTTCATTCTTAGAGGATAAAACAAACTCTACATCCTTTTCCATCTAGGGAAAAGAAAAAAAAAGGATTTGCATTTGGCATTTTCTTTCTCACCTCAGATCGGAAGTTGCTCACAGCTGTCACAGTTTGTGATAAGGCACACATCTACAGATGGTCTTTGAATCTCATCCATTCCTCCTAGAAAACACAGTTCCCATATGTTTCTGATACTGAACCTAAAATAATAGCTGGAAATCTACAGACATACCAGGAAGCAGGATCTGTGTGGCAATGCTATGAATAGAAAGGGATAGCAGGGGCAGAATAACACTCAGGCATTGTAGGCAGCTATGAAGATTTGGGCAAAACAATTACCATCATTATTGACAAACATATTAGCATGTCTGTTTGTATGGTTTAAATACAAATCTGTATGATAAGCACACAGCTCTAGTGGAAGTTAGTCTTTTTCACCTGAAAAATACAATTTGAGCTCTTGGGCCTGGATTTCAAGGGGAAAATGAAATCAACTCTCTGACAAAGCTGAAAGAGTTTTTTTTTCAAAGCTGTGAGGGTAAATGTGTCATTACTGTAAATTTCACAATATCACTATACAGTTTCCCAAGGTGTACCATATACATAGCAGTAAAAGCACGGAACTTGCTTTTTGTATACAAAAAGCCTATCACACTGATCATGTGTGTTTGTGCATGAATTTCTGACACTGAAAGCATACAGGCTTTCTGTTTAGATTCACTGTAGACAGACTGGATTTACATAGAGTAGCAAGAATATGTGACTGTACTGAACAACTTCAAAGCTAAGTAGTTTTCGAATTGCTGAAAAAAAGGGTCAATGGAGTGTTTCATCAATGGCAGAAAAGGCAGCTACGACTTTACCCATGCTTCTGGTATGTCTAGAAATTCCTAGAAATTTCAGACAAAATTTTCTACAAAAATTCCTATAATTGAGACACTTCGAGGGTCAGTTCTGATCTGCTGAATTCAACTGGATCATTATGTCATAGCTATTAGTCATTTAGACTAATATCTTACAAAATTTATGACCAGACAGATAATTTATAAATAGTTCATACACAGATAATGGTGCTGTCTGTATTGACTTTTTCTTTGTATGAGGCACCTGCTTTTCTTCCTATAGCTCTAATATCTAAAAATGGGGAAGTTTAAGACAAATTGAATCCAGACTTAAATTCTCGGCCTTTGGGCTGAATGATGCCTTCAGCTGCATTCATAAATTCCATTCACCCCCAAACCTCAATGCATTGGATCTATTTGTGGACAGCAGTGAAATAGTCTCCCAGACAATACAAAGCCTTTCGACTATGCTCACTGAAATCCATTGATGTCCGAATGCAGGGCTGTCAGCAGAATTGCAACGCAGAAGCTCCGAGATGATCTGTGCTCACATTTCAGTTTTATTCTTTGTAAGCAGAGATAGCTATTAGAGATTTTGGGGTTGTGGTTGTATCTTTTCATATTTCTGCTTTTTTTCAGCAGTGTAACAGATGTTCCGCAATACAGGACAAACGACAGAAAAGAATTTCCATGAGCAAAAAATTGATGTCACCATTTTCAGCCATTCTGCTTTCACCATCTCAAATAAATCCCATCCTCAAAAACTGAAGGCCCCTTTCTCCACTTATAGTGATAGTTTTTTGAGATAAAGGAGTCACAAAATTACCGGGTGTTCTCCCTTTACTTTGCACTACAGTTTATCTCACGTATTTTTAGTGTTCATTCTTCGATAATATGAAATGTATGAAATTCAGACCTTTGAAAATAAATAGCAGGGAAGGGTGGCATTTACAGCTAAATATACTCACCAATGTGATAATATTTAAAAGCTCATTTGCAAAATCTTCTAAAGGCTCAACTTCTTTGGAAGATGGCAGCACATTTGCCAAAACAGGTGGAGAGACAAAACCAGGAATGATTTTCACTCCTAAGCTTCTTCTGCAGCTCTCTATGTGCCTTTTTTACTCACTTCTGTATTTTCAGGCGTCAGTTTCTACTCTTCCACTTTGCCGCAGTCTTAGCTGTGAGATTGTCAGCTGCTCCCACAGGGAACAGGTTTTCCAGAGCAGCCCACATCTCCAGAACAATTTGTTCCTCAAATCCTGCCGCTAAATCCACTTTCATATACTGTAAAAACTAAGCACCTGGCAGGTAGCTGCCATTGTGCTTTCTAGGTGCATGTTAGCAAGGTGGCTTCTCACTTTCCCTTTCTTGTTCCTTTTGTCGTCTTCTGGTAAGTATTGATTCAGCAAAGCACTGAAGTTTACTGTTGACTTCAACCTGTGGTTTTAATCCTTGTTCAAGTTGCCTCCTTCTTGCCAGAGAAACGCATGTGTGAGAAAGCAAAGCAAAACATGTGTTTTGCTGAATTAGGTACTTGCACTGTAAGTTTTCTGGGAAGGCACCACTCTTCCATTGCATTTGCAAAGGACTTAATACCAAACTTAAGTCGGTATGGACACTTTAAGGTGTTACTTAGCAATTCAAGTGACAGCAGCTGCCAACTTTCATAGTTTGGCAGCCACACAGAACTAAGTGGAAATCCAGTGTCTTTGTACACTCAAGAGATTTGCTGGGGAGACATAAAGACTACTATGACACATTAAAATATAGATTGATATAAGGTAGGGAGGTACCATGTTCCCAGAACTAGAGGTACTATGGTCCCAGATCCTTCCAAGGATCTGCGCCTTCCTGTCTGGGAGTAAGAGATATTGACAACTGAAGTACATTCCTGGATTTGAAAATCTGCCTCCAAAGGAAGGCAAGGGTAACAGTTCTGAGGTGACAAGATAGCACTGGCATGAAAATATCTAGATGCGCTACCAGGATGCCTCAGACTTTTCCAGAGGATAGATGAGTTGAGTAGAGATGAATAGCTTACCTTGCTGATTGAGAGACTCCTTATCACTGTGGCTATTTGTAGGGACCAGATAAGTACTTAAAGCTGAGATGGTCATAGCTAGTTGTCAGTAAAATTTGCCTAATAAGCCAGTAGTTCCTAAATTGTCTACATCAATATCCCCCTCTGTGTGTAGTTCTAACTAAGTTAATAGATTTGCATGCGCTTGCCAATGTGAGCAAAAGCTGAGGTTTATTTTGAAGGCACTCATTGCATATTTTTGAGGCAGCATGCTCCACGTGTTCCACATCCTAGGTACAAATACTTAGATAGCACCAGATGTTGTCCATTGGACAGAAATAAGCTAAGCTCCAAGATGACAGCTGTAGCTGATGAGGTCATCAATACAGTTTAGAAATGGAAAGAGTTCACTGGAAAAAATCGTGTCACTTTTCCTTTTTCTCTTGTTTGAAGTCACTGAGCTCTAGGATTCGGGGGAATTGTTGCTTTGACTTTATTCTTCTGTAGGCGGGTGGCTGCCTGCCAGTGGCAGCTGCATATGGGATCATTTGCATTGCATGCGGAGTCTCTTGTTTAAAGGGAAGCTCTTCCTTCCCTTAGATCATCTGCTTCTTTAGAGTCAGGGCCACTGTTTCACACAGATTGTATTCTCCCTTTAATCTTTTTCCCCTGCTTGCTCTGTACTCTTTAACAAGTATCCCAAAGCCAGGTCCAGCAGGCTCATCTGGGATAGCTGTCCATGGACAAAGAAGGAATTATTTTATATTCGTGTGGTTATGTGCTTACAGGAGAGGATTTCTGCTGTGCACATATGCTCTCTCACATCACCACTCTACAAGCAGAAATCTAAAAACCTGTTGTTTGCTGCACAGAGGGCACAAACAGATATTAAAGCTGTCTTGGGAACAGTGTTCTGTATTAGGACCTCATGCAGACAGTGGGGTACAACTCCCAGAGCCCACATCAAACAACTAAGCTATTTT
Source organism: Amazona ochrocephala (assembly GCA_039720435.1). Taxonomy (NCBI): domain Eukaryota; kingdom Metazoa; phylum Chordata; class Aves; order Psittaciformes; family Psittacidae; genus Amazona; species Amazona ochrocephala. The sequence goes on along the minus strand of CM077909.1, from coordinate 79,170,905 downwards.
CATCTCCAGGAGCAATGCAACTCCCTACTTTTGCATCTGACAAATCAGAGATGATCAACTATTTTAATGGGTCTTGAGGGGGGAGTAAAGAGTGGGGGAGGGAGAAAAGAAGTTCCCCAGTTCCCCTACAATGACCATATAAAAGCTGAAACTAACCTATTAACAAATTGTTTTCATACCCTGCACACAGGAGAGTTCCTAAAAGTAAAATAAGATGAGGTGACTACGATATAGCTCAGAATCTCAAGTTCAAACTTGCTGGATGGTTGCCTTTTTCAGAGCTAAGGTATACACTATGAACTCCCTCCTTTCCATATTCAGGATATAAGTTGTCTTTCTATCGCCTTTCACTTCCTCCACTTCCTCTTACTTCCCTCCCAGAATTTCCAGTATGGAATTTCCAGTAGGTGTTCTCCTGTTGTCTGATATAAGTCTGTTCAAGACTTGCTGTGCATGGGCTCCTAGTTAAAGACAGCCAGCAGATCCATGCAGAAATAATGGCTGCCTCTGAATCACAGTCTGTGAAGCAATTTTACCTCCGAAAGGGAAGAATATCGCAAACTATTTAAAAAAAAAAAAAATAGAAAAGAAACAAACAAAAACAAACAAACAAACAACAACAACAACAACAAAAAAACCAACCAAACAAAAAATAATGAAAAGTGGACAGACCTAATTAAAGTGCAGTGGAATTTTAATACACAGAATATTGTAAAGCAGAGCAGACATGGGGTTTATAATATCTTTCTTATTGTACTGTCCTGAGCTGATGAGCAAAAGAAGGGGAGGAAGGGGAAAACAGACGTTTTAAAAGTGTTGTTAACATCTCCTCTCTTTTAAAATTCCTTTGCATCCTCCCACAACAACAGAAACAAGGAGAACAAGCATGAGAACATGCTAGACAGTTTGTGAGTTCACTGTGTCTTTGCTAGATACACACATATTAGTGAGTGACTAGAAGGGGAAAAAAAAACCAAAATCAAAACCAAAACAGCAAGAGGAAGCATCTCCAGTCATCTAATCTCTGGGAAGCTAGCCATATTTCATTTATAGCTAGTCAATTCAGATTTGCCAGCTGAGGCTCTCTCCATCTCTGTCTGTAAACTGGTCCAGACATGGTGAGTCAGGGAGTTGCAGTGAATTACTGTGGAATAGCAGGAAGAACAAAGTGCTGTGAGCAGTAGTGGCAACCCAAACGCATATCAAAGAGCTAGTTCTTGGTTGTCATTTGTTCCAAAAGCAATTCCTATGTATCACAGAAAGAAAGAAGGGTCTGATTACTGCTTGTTTTGTAAGTGGTTTCTTCTTTTTTTTTGTGAACATGGGCTCCATTAAAACCCTGGTGTATAGTAACTATAGATGCCACTTGGTTTATTCCCTTTGAAGTCAGTTTCCTTTTATTCTTTACCTAACTTGATGCCATTTTTCACAAGCTAATTTGTATGCAACCCTGGTCAGAACCTGCCACCCAGAATTCTGTATGGGAGTTTACCAGCAGGGAGAATTAATTTACTATAGGGATATGAATGGATTTTTGAGTTTGTGTGATTGGAAATTTGGGGGTAGGAGGAATACAGAAAAGAAGGGGAAGGGAGGGGAGGGGAGGGGAGGGGAGGAGAAGGGATGGGAAGGGGAGGGGAGGGGAGGGGAGGGGAGGGAAGGGGAGGGGAGAGGAGGGGAGGGGAGGGGAGGGGAGGGGAGGGAAGGGAAGGGAAGGGAAGGGAAGGGAAGGGAAGGGAAGGGAAGGGAAGGGAAGGGAAGGGAAGGGAAGGGAAGGGAAGGGAAGGGAAGGGAAGGGAAGGGAAGGGAAGGGAAGGGAAGGGAAGGGAAGGGAAGGGAAGGGAAGGGAAGGGAAGGGAAGGGAAGGGAAGGGAAGGGAAGGGAAGGGAAGGGAAGGGAAGGGAGTCTGCATGACAGAGTTAGGGAGACTTGTGTTCCTCAGCTCTGCTGTTACATTTTGATACTATGTGCAGTCCAGAATCTGGATTCCAAAGTAATTTGGTGAGGGCAGTAGGAAGGTTTTCATGAATACTAGCTCTTGCCTTTATGTCAAGGCCATCCATGGGATTTTGCCAGAAAGTTCAAAAAAAATAAAAAGAAATTGCTTCTAGGATGATTACTGGGAACTTTGGTTTGAAATCACCTAGAAGAATCTAATTCAGCATTTAACAGATTATATTTTTCTGAAGAAATACTAACAGCTAACGTTAAAATCAGTGTAAAATACTTTGAAAGATATACTAAAAGTCATACTTCAGGCTTAAAGCTAATATTTATTACAGGACAAAATGAGACCTAATGAGGCAGAGAAATGAGACAGTGGCAGGGAAAGAACAGGGCGGTTTAGTCCACATCTGCTTGTTGTATTTTCCATTGCTGTCTTTGAACAGCCTCATCAATGTGAGAAAGAGGAGTCTGGAATAGATGGACCAGAATTCTGATCTGTTCAGACATCCTGTGTTTTATTAGGTTTATTTTCTTTAGCAGCAGCACTGTTTCTGGCATTGTACCATTCCCTAATAGAGAGCCCTGACTAAGCGAAATCATCATGTGGTCGATGGGAAAGTGAAGCACTCTGCAGAGCTCATCATTTCTCACTTAACACTGGCATGAAAGCTTCTGCCTTCAGCTGGCCCAGTGCTCAGGATTCACATAGCCTCCTCACAGCTTCTCTGGGTGAATAGCATCTTTCCCAAGACTGCATCAGAGAACAGGCCTCCCATTCTTGCTGAAGTTCAAGCAGCTCCTCCCTGGCAACAGAGATGTTAGGTAATTTGAGTTGGTTGCTGCACTTCCCCATAAATAGGTAGGAAATTTCCCCTGAGGGTTTAAATGATGGTAGAGTTTCTGCTTTGCAGCATGGCCATACACACACCTTCCCTGCAGCTCAGGGCTCAGCTGCAGTGTATGGGATGGCCGCAGAGAGAGCAGTAACAGCTGCCTGCTGTCTTGGAGCTATCTGTTGGACTCCAGGCTGAGGTGTGGTGACTGACAGGGTCAGCTTCTGGTAGTCATGCCCTTGCTCACAGACTCAGCCTAGAGATGGTGGTTGTCCTCATTCTGCTTTGCCTCAGTCTTCACTGTTTAAGGTCTGCCTTGAGACCTAATTTTTGCTCAGCTCTCTGTGCTTGAAAGTAAAGGAGCAGCAGCAGAGAGATTTCCTTCAAGTCACCTTGTGAAAAAAGGCAGATGAAGACAGTGTTTGAAATGGTTATGTGTAACTTTTCTTCAGACAATGCAGACTATCAGCGATTATCCACTGCCCAGAGGCCAGAAGACTCCTCCATCTTCCCTTCATTTGACTCAGAGAGTGATTTCACTAAACCATGAACCCAGAACTCTTAAAAAGCACTACAGGTGTAATTATTTGCTGGAAATATGTTGTTTCATTCTAGCTTCACACAGCGGATTTTAATGCTACGACTGAAATTAAATAATAAGCCTGTTTATTACTTATGAAATAGAATGTTTGGTCAATTACAATTTTTACATACTTCCCAGCAAACCATATCACTGATCTGCTACTGTTACTTAGGCCATCATATAAACTTCAGACTCTTTGGTTAAAATAAAGTTCAGTCTCAAACTTAAATTAGACAACACATATAAACCAAAATTTTTTGTATTAAATACCATGATTTTCTCATTTCACACTTCATTGAAAAGTAGAGGCTGGCTTTACAGGCAAAATGTTGCTCACACAACGAAACGGTTTAACTTTTCATCTGTTTAAACTGGGAAGGAGCAGTCCCTAAATTGTTACAAGTGTCCACCATTATGTAAGCCTCTGAAAGGTTGCCGACATGCCAACACATGAAACTGACACACAGGACAAGAGGAAGTATCCCTATAAGTCATCCCTACCTTCTTCAATTAAAGCCATGAAGAATGTTTGTAAATCAGTAAATCCTGATGAAATAACCTTTGCAGCTCACAGTACTTATAAGAAGCGTATTGCACGGCTTCCATAAACAAGGTCATGCACTGCCCAATATTTTTGGAAATGAGTTGGAGTTAAGTTTCGTATTGGCAGCATCAAAGCTAAAGTGTTATTTTGAGAGTAATTTCAACATGCCGCTCTGTGTGTGCCGTGCCACAGCCTCTCATATTTCTAGCCACTATACATATCTGCAATAAAGCAAAGTAAATAATGCACACAACACACATTCCAGTCTGAACCAAACAGCTCTTAATATCACACAGCACACTCACGCAAAGTGTGTTACATAGCTGAATTCAACAGAATGGTCTGTGCTGGTGGTAAGTCCATCCACTTGCTCATTGAGCAGGCCGGGAAGGGTGATACTGCAGCAGCACATAACCAGCTGAGATGGGTTTGTGCAGAAAACTAAAGGGATATTCCTGAACGCTTACAGTTTCTTGACCTGGTTCATCAGCACAGATGTAGCATTCGTTGCTCAGCTGACTTGCACATTGGCTCATGTTGCTTGCAAGCCCATGATGAACAGTGCAGCTTGGGATATATCACAGGCTCATTACAGGTACATGAGCTTTGCAGCAGCCATGCAATGGTGCTCACAGTTGCTGCTGTGACTTGTGCTTCCTCCTGCCCTAGCAGCATCCTCTCAGTGATGCATTTGCAGATAACTCCAGCCTCAGAACTGTGAGCTAGGTCAGGGAAGGGATGGCTTGAAATAAAACCTTAACCAAAAGATTGCTTGATTTCAAATCCAGGGCAGATGCTCCATTCCACTTGTAGAGCTGAAGGAGAATTTACCAGGAGGGAGGAAATGTTTATGCTATTATCACCCTATCTACCACTGAACTACAGAATCAGTCACTTTCAGTGCTACGCATATCTCCCTGGTCATGTGGCAGGCATGGTTTTGTTAGCAAATCTTATTTTCAGCTGCTCCTTTGCTAACAAATCACAGCCAGTCTCCAGCTTCTCATTGCAAGTGGCTGCATTTGATAGTGAAGTCATGCTTCACATTCAAGTTTTCAAACAATTGTGCTCCTTCACTGGGAAGCACGCAGGCATCCTGCAACGCGGAGGGTACCCGTGTCTGGGAAGGTCCTAAGCACGTCTATAACGATTGGAAAGCTTTGCTGCTTGCAGAAGTCTGGGCAGAAAACCAAACACAAAAGGTCAAAGCTGGAAGAAATTGTGTCTTGGAATCAATTCAGCTGGTTTATAGAGATCTGTCAAATGTGTACCCGACCCATGTTTGTTTTTTGAAGTATCATTGTTACTATCAAGCATCTGATGCCAGTGAAGTACTGAAAGGCTGTGAAGAACATTTATTTGACCTCCTTTGGTTTTTACTCCTCTGTAGCTAGGCTAATGCTAGAGGTAGCTCACAGCAATAGCTGATGGATTATCTGACAAATTGTTCATGAGATTTGGAAGGGGACTACTAGTTCAAAGCCAGTGTACACTAGAACTAGACAAATGTTCCCATACGTCTCTTCCCATCTAGAAGCAAATGAGTTTGTTATGGAGGTGAGCCGAGAAGTATCCTGAGCAGTGCCAAATATTTTCCAGTTAGAAACTGCTGAGAAGAAAGCTCTTTTCTGCTGCTGAGACCTAATTTTGGCTCAGTTATCTGTGTTTTAAAGTAAAGCAACAGCAGCAGAGAGACTTCCTTCAAGCTATGTTGTGAAAAAGGCAGGTCTTTTGCCTCCTCCCCAAAGACAACCTTCTGTTTCACCACCACTTGGGGTTCCCAAACACCCCTCACAGCCAGTCTTGGTCACCTCAGCCTGCCTTTTCCTGAAGTTTGGATTCAATACTGCAGCTCACTATGCCATGCCTCTCGATGCCTGTGATGCCAAGCTGCTCTCTGGCTAGATGCTTAGGAATGTCGCCATGGCCTCTCTCCAGAGGCCATGCAGAAGCAGTGTTTTCTGTATCTTCCACTTCAGCATTCATCCTTTCCTGGGCATTCCTCCCTCCAGCTGGCCCCAGGGCGCCAGTGTCAGGCATGCCCCTAAGATGTACCTACTGACCCAGCCTGATGCCCAAGGTACTGTCTGTCACACAGTGCCTGTATAAGGCTGCTCAGCAAAATGCTCTACGTTTTTGTTAAAGATACCTGCACTAGAAGTTGCATTATAAATTTTATAGCTCATTCATTCTCCTAGAAAGGGAAATGCTTTTTTTTTTTCTTGGTCCATCTGATAATGATGAGACAAAGCCTGTTATTGTGAGCATACCCAGCAACCCTTTGGACACTCTGTAAATAAAGAACTGAAGTTACAGATGATTATCAGTCTGTCACCCCTGGGTCTTCTCACCAGGTTAGTCATGGCTCTTTGTAGTCAATACTGGCATTTGCCCTCTTGATAACTAATAAACAATAACTCATAGACACAGAAAGGTAAGTACAAGTCAAAGTAATTATATTGTGCCAGTAAAATATATCTAAACCAAATAAAAGCACTGTCAGTAATGTGAGAGCAGTAAGTACAATTCAGCCATCAATAACTTTCTGGTTATGACCTTTAGGGATGAGTAGATACAAGACAAGATAACAGCTCTCTGTGTAAGGCAGTCACAGACCTGAGTCAGAATCAGTTAATGAGGAACAGATTTTTAAGCACAGAGGCATGACTTTGTAAGACTTCTGGAAATATCTAGGCACACACATGAAAATGTTACTTGCTTTAACAATAGCAAAATATTTACTTAGGCATCTCAGTATAGCACACAATAGCTCTTTAAGTCATGCACCAGTGTACTATTCTGATTGGAGACATCTCCTGGTGAAGGTCACTGTTTCATGCAACATAATAAGTTTTAGAGTTAAATCCAGTCTCACTTTACTCATCCCCTGAGTTTAGAGGTCCTTAGATAAGAGATCAGCTGTAAGATACCTTGAAGCAGCAGGAACTGATGGGGACAGAGCTGGTCTGGTACTCAAAAAGCTCTTGTGGTACTGTCGATGCTCTCTCATCAGTCTGGCATGAGGCCTTGAACAGAACATTTTCACTTTTCACCTGTACTTCTCCAGTGATAGCTGCACACCAAAACCACTGCACAAAACCAGTAAGGTTTTTCTTTCTACTATCTGCAACAATTTCTTCTGGAGCAGGGCTTCCCTATGCTGCATTGCGTTGTTAGTTTAGAAGATTAAGGCAACTCTTTTCAACAGAAAATGTTGACAGATAAAATCTTCTACAACAAATAATGATGCTAGAAATTGCTTTTCATAGAATCATAGAATTACAGAACCATAGAATAGTTAGGGTTGGAAAGGACCTTAAGATCATCTTGTTCCAACTTCTTGGAAGAACAAAGAGAAGCAGTGAAAATTTAGCACCGAAGTGGGAACTTCTAGCAAACAGGCAAAAAGAGCAGAGAAAGTAAAGTTTTCTCCCACACAGGACATGAAGGGAAACCAAGCCAAAACAAACTGCAGAGAAGCACATCTAACTCTTAGTGATGAGAACTTTTGCTTAAGGAGGCTATTGGCTATTGCTGGCACTTGTCATTGCCCAGGCAGAATGGCAGCAGTCAATCTCGCATGAAGGAGACTTAGGGTTGCTGAAATGCATTTGGAAGACACAAGCCTTGGTTTTACATAGTATAAGTAGAGGTACTGCTCCTGAAGAGTCCCTGTAGTCACTCATTCAGTCAACAATTCGCTGGATGTGTAAACTATGTCCTGAAGTGTTCTGGGCAACCTGCTGTCTAGACCTTTGGGTTTGTTTGGCTCCAGAAACCTGGGCTGAGCTTTCTCCCCTAACATTTTCTTTTGAATATAGATATGATAGATACCTTAAAAAAAAAAAAAAAAAAAAAAAACCAACAACAACAACAACAACAAAAAAAAAAACCAACAAATTCCAACAAAAAAACCCATGAGTCCTTCATCAGATACAGTGGAAGCAATTTGTTTTAAAGGCACAACAGGAGGGTATTATGCGTATTTTCCTTATTCATATTGCCTAACCTTACCTCTGCCTTCTGAAAACCCAACAGGGATGCCACAACCAAGGCAGCCTGTCTTCCTCCCCCTGTCCCTCCTTCTGTCTGGCAGCCCCCTACTCTCATTGATCTTTTCAGTGCTGACCCAAAGAAGCGAAGAGCAGAATGAAAAGGCCTAAAAAGAGTCGACAGATGGCCCTGGAGAGCAGTGGAGACAGAGGGAAAATTTTTCTGACTCACAGTATGGCAGTCTGAGCGAGGTTAAGGAGTGAGGAAACATGGCAAGCCGAGGAAAAAGCAGCTGCAGAAAGGGGAAGAGCAAACATGCACCCAGAAGTCTTTTGTTTCCTACCAGAAGGAAAAGCTGGGCAGCTGTTTCCCCCTCTTTCCCCTGTTGCTACCACTGCTCCTTTAATTTTATTCATGTTGTTCCAGCTAATGTTTTATCTGCTGCTTCAGTCTTTTTAAACTGCATGACAAGAGCATTTGGACTGCTGATGTTAGAATTAGGATGTTTTCAGGTCCTTCTGATGGTTAAGGGCTAGCATGGAGTGCTTTGGAAAAGTATGACAGAACAGAACAAACCAAGCAATGTTGTTTCATGTGGAAAAATATTAGGCCTCATAAATGGAAATATTTTTTGGACACGACTTGGTTTTTAAAAACTTTCCTGCTGAAGACTTTCCCAGTCCGGACAGATTTTTGGGTAGAAGCTTGTGGAACACCTTTAAGAGGAGAGTCTGACTTATGCAGCCTGTCTGTGGTCAGCACACTGAACACATGTCTATACACCACAAACAAGTCCTCAGCCTTTTAGCCTTCTTTCTTTCATTTCTCTCAGAAAAGTTTCGTTATGAATCTGGTTGACATTTTTGAAGAAAGGGAATTGCAGTTCTCTTACCAGACTTGATCTATTTCAGCATCAGCGACACTGAACTGAGAGATTCTCATCTGTACATGCCCACCAGATAGACACGTCACTGTTCGTTGTTACAAGAAAAAGGAGGCCACAAATAGGGCTTATTGGTCTGTTCAGAATAAAGTGCAGGCATTAGAAGTCCACTTGCTTAGCCTAAAGACACCTAGGAGAAAAACATGTCTCACTCATTCCTCAATCTTGTGTCCATGTTACAAGCATGTTACAACATTCAGAAACAATTAAAACTATACAAAATGGCTACAGGCAGGAGAAGTTAAAAGTTCACAGTGAAGGTATCCAAGAGGGCTCTTTAAAGCCACAGCTGCAGCCACTCATGGTGACCTCACCCATTGCCAAAAAGCCACAGGTTTATAGCCCACCAGAAGGTGGATAAATAGAAGTCGATGGGAGAGGGATGGGTAAAGGGCGTGAGTAGAAAGCTGTGTGCCCATAATATCTTTACAAAAATACATTTGCATGTATATCATACACACTTAGCTAATGAATTTGCATAAGATGCATTTTCATCAGGAGAGTGTTTATTACTAAATCACTATTAGAAGAACTGTGAGAAGAAGAGAACAAGAAGCCCAGAATAGTTGATGTGAAGCAGATCTGAGACATATCTCAAGGGCACTGCAGTCAAATACACTTTGGTTTTCAAATGGCTCAACCTGGCACTGCCTGTTAGCTTAAGCTAAAAGGTTTCTGGACCCAGTAAGCAAACGTATTAAAAACAAGGATTCTCCACAGAGGCAAGTTCAGATTTACACTGCAAAGTTCTACTTTCTATAATAAATTTCATCTACAGTGAAGCGTGAATCACAAAACTCTATGATTATAAAGAGGCACTTAAGGTACACACCTGCAGTTGGTCGGTACAGTATTCCCTTCTTGTGGAAACCCCTTCCGCTCTTTTCCTCCCCTCTCCCACCCTTCAGGCACTGCATACAAAACACAGCAACTTTCAAAAAGCCCAAGGTTTTGCTGTGCCAAATGGGTGTTCCTCATCTGTTCAGAAGACTTACCAGATTGTCACAAACAATGTGGCTGTGCCAGCCTACTCTCAGAGGATATTTTTAGATCCACTACAATACTTTTGATTGGTCACACCCCCAGGTCCTTCCCTTCCCCAAAAGCTTTTCCTTTTGGGCCATATGTTAGGAAATGTCTCAAGTTGCATTTTTCCTTTGCAATGTCAAGTGCTGACAAGTGAACAGCCACCCCAAGTGCTGCGTTGTATCAAAGGAGCTATCCCAAAGCTGCACTCCAAATGGCTATGGAGGAAGCATCCTGATGCTAATTAAAAACAGTATTTAGGAAAATGAAAAGTAAACATTATCTAACATCTTTCTCCATCATCTGCCAAAACATTCATTACTTGCTTCATTAGTTTTGCTCATTTGGCCCCCACTGTCAAGCCATTACTATCATGTGGTCTGGTTATTGTTATAATACATATATGCAAGCCACTTATTTTGCTAAGTATACTGGGTGTTATTTTTTTTTTATGTTTATTTTTTGGCATTATACAAACCACTGGGGGTCTTTGTCAATTTTTTTCTGAAAAGACAGACCTCCATTGAGCGTAGGTTTTAACATCTTCTAAACTTTTCTTAATCTTCTGAGGTAAAATATTACTTACAATAGTATTCCTTCCAATTTCTCCATGTACAAGCATTCTAGGTATTTACAGCTCAACATTACTTTCTCCGAAGTATTTACATTCTCCTGAATTAAAATAATAATAATAATTAAAGAACAGACTTTAGCATAAATCAGAATAATTTTATGCTCTTCTGTGTATCGATATCAGTTCCACAAGCGGAAGTCCAGCCCCCCAAATGGTAAAAAATGTCATTCTCCCCATATATTCCAAAAGAACAAATAAACCATTCCGCAACTGTAACGGTATCATCACAAAGGCATTTACAATACTCATGCTTACAAAACCTTTCTTTTCATTCTGCAAGAAACTCATGGCACAGTTATTTATTATTTTTCAACTAAGAAAGTCAAGTTATGCAGAAGTTTATAAAAAATGCAACCAAAACAAAAGAGCAACAGCAGCAGCACTGGCGCAATAGAAATAAGTGGATTTGGACTTTCAGTATAGCCTGGGGGAAAGTTTTGTGTTGAATTCATTCTTCAAAAAAAGTAAAAGAAAAAAAAAAAAAAGAAAAGGAGGGGGGAGAACAAGAAGAAAGGAAAACTGAACAAATGAGAGTTTTGTTGGTGGTGGTAGTTTAATGACTTCCCTTTTCGGTGCTCTTTGACTGCTTTCCAGTCACTCCCCTCCTGGGCCCATTCTGCAGCATGCTGGGCTTGGCTGGGTGCCAGGGTGACAATCAGTGCCTGAGCAGCCTCTTCGGCCAGAGATTATTCCTCAGGCTCCTTTGTCTTATTGGCGGGGAGGTGGGGGACCACGGGGGTGATTTCTAAACCGAAACAGGATGTCCCGCTGGTGTCCCAGGCTGTGAAAGACTCCATTTCATCGGCCGTGTTGGTGACGCAAGATGGCTTAAATTAATCCAGCCAGACTAGGCTGCAGATTTCTTTTAGCTTTTTTCCTTCAAGGCTTAAAAACCTCAGAAGGATGCCGCCTTAACAGGCAGCTCTGGGGAGGCAGTTCCTCAGGATAATAAGCCAACTAGAAACTATCATGTTAAAACATGTATCTCAATATACCTATTATCCACAGACAGAGATTTCTGAACTAATTGTGATTCAATTCCACACACAATTATATAAAATGCTCCATACGAGTACATGATTGTGCAGGTATGCAAAATCACACACAAACAGATCTTCGTCAAATAGTTCTCAAATTCAGGCTTTTAATATTTCTAATACCTTGTGCAGTGAATGATGTGTCAGCAGGTTAAAAATCACATCATATTTAGCTTATCAGAATTCAGTTCAGCATCTATTGGTTTTGAACAGCATCACTTAAAAAAATGCATGAAGAACAGTCACCAAATACATTTGTATTGCCCATGTTTTTTATTATGGAGAGCAAACGAGAGCACTGCATTAGAAAATATTCTAATACACAACATTCTCAAGCTCTTACAAGTACTTACAGAAAGCCTTTTCAAATAAATAATTATTTTTCTGTATATACTGCTGATATAAAATATCTGATACAGGCTACTGCTATCTTAGGCCACCTTAGGTAAATCATGGCATCTGCCCTTATTACGAACCGAGTTTCTTTACTGTTGCCATTAGCAATTATTTGTAAACATTTTTTTTTGTAAACATCATATTTTGCAGTTCAATTCTGTTTACTGAGCTACACTGCCATATATGCAGTAAAAGCTGAGAAACCATAGAAGATTAATCCTCCACAGTCTCACAAGCATTCTCCAATCCCTTACCACAACAAGCAGAGATGCAACCACTTGTACAAAACTTGTCACACTCTGTCCATAGCAAGACTGGTGTTGAGCACCAGCCTTCCTCAGACCCAAACAAAACCAGCAGCCAGCATCCTGGCCTGAACTATTCTGGATATGCACACTGAACATGGCAGCACGCCAAAGAAATCACAGGACAACAACACATAGCTTCAGTTGCCCACAGCAATCCCTCAGAAGTTCTGTGGCACTAATAATCACCATGCTCTCTGTTGGTTATTGTGACGTGAAACTGCTAGTCCAACATCTGAGAGAGACACAAACTAAACATGTAAAACAGCACTTTTGCTGAAGACTTCATTTGACTTTGACTCTGATTTTGACTCTGCTGAAACTCAGCCATGCCAGCCAAGTAATCTGTAAGGATCTCCGCAACTCTTAAGACTTGTTCCTCTCTTGAATTTAAGAAAACCTCTGGCAAACTCCATTTCCAGGTGGCACATCCTGCTATCAGTTAAGCCTGTGCTCCACCAACAGCAGAACCAAAGCACAGCAAGAGTTCAGGCTCCAAGCTCAGTTTTATCATTTCAGCTGATTTCAAGGCACTGCAGAGCTTGTGTGAAGTGAAGGTAATGGGGATTGGTTCTCCACACTGAGTATCCTGGGGAGAAGGTCCTATCATGGTGGCCTGGCCTGCTGGTCTCTGCACCCACTTCTTTGCAGTGACAGACAGCTGCAACAATGGCACGTTACAGCCAAGACAGCCTGCATGCCACTGCTAGTTTTTCATGGCTTTGTAGCAGGCTTTATAGGCAACACTCTGTGCGTATGATGGAATTGAGGGAAAGAACGAAGAGGAAATATGAAGTGTTACCAGCTTCCATCTTTCAGAATCAGAGAGAACAAATAAGCCGACATTCAGCTTGCACAGACATCATGCAATGAACTGCATTTAACAAACGACTCTCACATCACAGGGAGGAAGGACACTGCCTGATGGTGCTGTTCCATATGGATTTCCACAGGTGGGAACAATCGCTTTTACATTCTACCTACAACAACAGAAAACAGAGGTATACACATCCTCTTTTTCTGCCAGACAGCACGGAATCCACAGGGTCTGAACCAGCTCCAAGCCAGCAATGCTTCAAGTCACAGCATTTGCCAGTGCTTCCGCCAGGCTCCCTAGAATCAAAGCTAACTGCACATTGACAAGGCCTACACATTTGGGGTTGTTGTCTTGGGTTTCTTCTTTTTGATTCATACTCATAGCTCCTAGAAGTTTCCAGTGATGGAGCAGAACTGCTGGCTATGCATTCTGTCAGCAATCACAGCATGTCTTCCTTCAGCAGTCACTGTGCTGTGCTGAAAAATAGTCATGGAAACACAAATACTGCTTTCAATACTTAGTATTGCTGAAAAGCAAATGCAGAGTTTTGCTGTGCAAAGGGTGCAAAGCAGTCACAATCAATCTATCTTTATTTTCTAAACAAAAGGCAGTCAAAAATATGCTTCCACTCAAATACTCAACAGCTCATAGGGATGGTAAGAATCTCCCTCTATGAATATTTTTTCCCTTTAGTTAATATTTTGCCCCTTTTCTTTGTTGGCAACATGCCAATCATCTAAAATTGATTATTTCAGGTTTTTTTTTTCCCTGGTTTTTTGTGTCTTATTTTCCAGGGCTCTGTTTTCCCATAGCACTGTCTCGAAACATGAACATACATTATACTAGTGATGTGCAGACCTTTCACCTTCCCCCAGGCTCTGTAAAGAGAAGCACCAAGCTAACCGCTGCTTCTCAGCTGTATCATTGCAAAGATCATGCATGTTGAAGTCTGCTCAGTTGACCCCAACTAACTCCATTGGCTTACCAGGGCTGAGTGACTCATTAAAACCATAATTAAATTTATAGAGCAAAGTTAAGCACACAAAGGGCTTTTTTACACCTTGTAACCTAGGACATGTCTCTGATTTCCTAGTAACATTATCTCAAACACTGCTGTTTGAGAAAGCCTGGAACACGCCTTTTTAAATCACGACCACACAATATATTTATATTACATTCATTAATGCGCAGGCGGCATTTACTTACTTCCGCATTTCCTGCAGCCATCCGCTAAACTCAAATCTGAATATATGAATGATGCAACAATGCCCTATTAGTCAGCCTGGACAGCCACAAAATTTTCCTTTTCAACTGCCCTACTGGCCTATTCTGGAGGATCTCGCTAATGTTTTGTTTTCCTCCTCTGCTGCTGTGCAAGGCTTCAGTTGCCAAACCAGGTGTGATGGATGAGGATTTTGTCTTCTCTCCCTAGGAAAGAAGCCAGCAACAAACAAATAAGACATGAGACACTTCTCCTAGTTAGAGAAGTACACTATGTAGAATCGCTGCAACTTTTCTCTGTAGCCCATGCCTTTTCTTCCCCACATCAATATCTTAAAGCTCTCATTAGAACTGCTGTAGCAGTAAGAACATAGCAATCAGACTGTATATGCCCACAAGAGACACACAACTATCACAGTTATCGCTACAATGCTGTGTGAGAGATTGGCACAATGTGGGCTCCCTGTCTTTACCACATGAACCACAGTAGTCTGCTGTGAGATAGAACCCAAATGGCTACAGATGAATGGAAATGATCCCATATATTGTCAGAGACTCAAAATTAGCATTTTTCAAGCATTCAGTGACCTGATACCACATTGGTGCCTCATGAGAATACTTTGTGGTATGTAAAAAGACAGAGACAGAGCAGAATGATGCTTGCAAGGATGATGACTTCTTCTATTTGAGGCAATGAAAAAGAAGAGAGGAATAACAAGCTCTTATAACTGTTTTAAAGAAGGGGGGGAGGAGGAGAAGCGTGAACCCAACCCCCCAAAAAACCCCAACCATCTTGAAATCAAGATTTCAAGGGCTTGGTGGTTTTTGTTTTGTTTTTCTTCACTTTAGTGTGGTAACTCCCAGTCATTTATTGATTTTAAGAGGAAGTAAAGATGACACTGAAAAAGTCTTGGCCATTAAACCTGCATTCTGGTCCTTTTCTGCTATTGACCTTTCACATGACCTGGAGCAAATAAAGACCAATATTATGAAGTCATGCTTACACAGTCTGATATCCTTCTACAAGGGGATTAGGTCAGTGGGTGAGGTAGATCAGTATGTCTTGTTTACTGTTGACTTTGGTAATGCGTTTAACAGTCTCCTGTAATAACCATATAGACAAGCTGTTGAAGCTCGGGTCTGATAAATGGACAGTGAAGTGTACTGAAAACTGGCTGAGCAGCCAGGCTTAAGGAGTTGTGGTCAGCAGCACAAAGTCCAGCTGCAGGCCAGTCACCAGCAATGTGCTCCAGGGGTGGATACTGGGGACAATATAATTTAATATCTTAAAAGCTGTCCTGAACAATGGGACAGGGGGCACATTGAGCAAGTTTTCAGATGACACAAAACTGGCAGGAGCAGTTGCTAGACCAGCTGGGTGGTTTAGCCATATAGAGGGACCTCAGCAGGCTGAAGAAATGGGCTGACTGAAATCGCATGAGAGGTTTGACACAAGAAAATGCCAACCCCTGCACCCAGAAAGGAATTAGCCCATGCACATGCTGAACTCTGACTGCCTGGAAAGCTCTGCAAAGGAGGTCCTGGAGGGCTCTTGTTGACAACATCTGACCTTAAGTCAGCAATGTGACCTTGCAGCAAAGAAAGCCAACAGCCTCCTGTGCAGCATTAGGAAAATGCCAGCAGGTGGAGGGAGGTGATCCTTCCCCTGTGCTCAGCACTGCTGAGACACATCTGGGTACTGGGTCCAGTTCTGGGCTTCCCAGTACAAAGGAGGCACAGGCATAATGGAGCAAGTCCACTGGAATCCATGAAGATGATTAAGGAACCGAAGCATTTCACACACAAGGAGACACTGAGAGAGCTGTGACTGTAAAGTCTGGGAGACAGAAAGCTGATGGAGACCTTACTCGTGTGTGTCTGTATATATGTGTATATATATATATATACATGTATCTGATGGAAGGATGCAAAGAATACAGAGCTAGACTCTTCTCAGTGATGCCTAGTGAAAGGGCAAGGAACAAAGGGCACAAACTGAATTTCATGAAATTCCACCCAAACACCAGAAAACGCTTCGTTTTGCTGAGTTGGGTCGTGCACCGGACCAGGCTTCCCAGTGGGGTTGTGAATTCTCCATCCTTGGAGATTCTCAAAAACTGACTGGAAAGTGACCCAAGCAATCTGCTGTGGTTAAACCTGCTGTAGTCAGGATAGGGGGGTCCAGATGACATTAAAATATCCCTCCTAACCTCAACTGCTCTGTGATCCTGTACATGTTAGGATCAGCCTCACGAAGCAGCAGCAGAGGCATTCTCCAGCAGTTAGTCAGTAGGAAGTTTTCTCAAAATTTGTAACAGGAAACTTACAGAAGCAAAAACCTTTTTGTTGTTGTTGCTGCTGTAATAGTTATCCTGGTCTGCGGTTTGGTGGTTTGGGGGGGGGGGGAGGCTGGTGGTCTGGAGGGGGGGGGAGGCTGTTTTTTTTTTTTTTTTGTTTTTTGTTTTTTTTTTTTTTTTTTGTTTTTGGGTTGGTTTTTTTTGTCAGTGGTGGAACAAAAAGAAAATAGCTAAACCTCTGATAGCTAGCACAATTACATTACTTGTATCACTGATACGCACAGGCCCCTGTGTTCACCTGCTATTGCTTATTGAGCCTGACTCATCTATCTGTCTGTGACACTGCCACCTCCAGCTGCCAGGAACAAGGGATGATCCTGCCCTTTCGTCATGAAAAGAACCCATGTGTTTTTCCCATGATAAAGAACTTCCATGATAGGGCTCTACTTTTGAGATAGACAAAAGACTATGCTGAGAGGACTGTATCTGTGGATTCTGATTCACCAGCACTTAAATGGGTATGTAGACTCTTGCAGTGTATCTTTCAACATGATTTCAAAAAACAGTAGCCAGTTTATTGGCTCCTCAAGACAAATCTCTCTCAGCATGCCTATTCCTGTCAGGATGCAGCTGAAGAATGGTAACCCACACAGATTAAAGAGAGCCATCTTCCTTTTCCAGTTGGGAAAATACCTAGAACTCAAGATACCAGAGCAAAGGGATTTCCAGCTCAGGCTCACTTCTTAAGTTATACTATGTCAGTAGAATCTCATGGAAAGGATGAAAAATTGAGGTGAGTTGAGACAATCCATTCTCTTTTCTTTGTGTTCTCTTGCTTAATCAGTCACAATTCAGAGATACTAATTCTGCACTGAACTATGGGTAATGAAAGCATTTCAGTCATGCCTGCAAGAGAAACTGTAAATTCACCCCGAGAGAGGAAACAGAACCCTGTTTCTGCATATGGAATTAAAGGCAGAGATAAATCTTTTTCTTTAACTTTTGACAGTGACACAGTGTAAGAAAGACTAAACTCTCACATGCAACTTTTAAGCATTTAAAACTGGTATTAGCGCTTTGATGAGCCTGGTTTTAAGATAAGCACATTAAATGAGATTTCTGCTATGTAACATCCCAAGCACACCCACCTGCTTCAGCAGCACACAGCTGTTTCACTTAGTTAAGTAAAGCTTCTTGTCAGCTATTTCCAAGAGAGGGCTTAGAATATATTTTACACTTCAGTTTCTGATCATTCTGATCATAGCAAAAGTTTAGCCCAAAAGGCACCCATATTTGTATAACGGTCTGCACAATTTTTTATGTGCTTCAGCTTTAGCCTAGAGGAAAGGACAAGAAAAAGCAGGTTACCATCCCACGAGCAAAATGAAGACCTAGGTTCTAAAGGCTGTCACAACATTTTCTACTGAGGTTTTCCCAACGCTTCTCCACAAAGAGATGGATCACAATATCAAGGTCAAGACACCATCCCGCATACCAGGAGGCTGGAACTGCAAAAACACCAGTGACAAAGCAGGAGAAAATTCTTCAGATAAATTAACTAATGTGATGTATAAAATTCTTCACATTACAGTTTGAATGTTATCAATCCTTGCAAATGCTATCAAGGATCCCTTTTTCAAATGCAGAAGGCTGCTGGTAAACACTTGCAAAATGTTTTGGGTTTGAATAAGGAATCCGGGCACCCGACTGCCCCCTCTGCATGAATATTCTATCACGAGGGCTGCAGTTGTTTCAGATTTCTTACTTACATCAAGTGGAATTGATGCCAGACAGCAGGCTTGCTTGTACAGCTGAGTTGAGTTTACAGCCCTTCTCACTTTTACGGACCCAGAGAGCTGTCTGACTTGCATGCTTCATCCACTTGAAACAGAACCAGGGCACAGAGCAGAGAGGAAAACTGTTGCTGAAGTCAGTAATGATGAGATTTTCATCAGTTCATTTCAGTAAAGCAAATACTGTTCCTAGACTGTTTTCAGTGGACTGATGTCAGATCTTCAGAAACACTTATTCAGTTCATAGTGCTTATTATGCAATAGGTCATGAGTGTTACTAAGTGTAATTCTGATAGCTACTTAGTCATAATTAATGCAGCGTCTTTTTATGAACTGCTGAATTGCTGCATCTGCTTGTTATCACAGGAGTTACAGGAAGTACATTATAGAAAAATTATGTCATTTTTACTTATATGACTACTTTTTAGGAAAGGCTTGTATTACAGAAAAAAGCTTATCAAACAAAAAATGGACAGGACTTGCAGCTTGAGTCTTGAGAAGTGTTCCAGAGATCACAAGGTTGAAGTCCGACCTCCTGAATTTTTAATCTTGCTTTAAGAAGTAATACTAGTTATCATCTTCATTAGGGACTTTGGTGAGAGGACAAGGGGTAATGGGTTTAAACTTAAACAGGGGAGGTTTAGATTGGATATGAGGACGAAATTCTTCACTGTAAGGGTGGTGAGGCCCTGGAATGGGTTGCCCAGGGAGGTTGTGAATGCTTCATCCCTGGTGGCGTTCAAGGTGGGGTTGGACATAGCCTTGGATGGCATGGTTTAGTGGGAGGTGTCCCTGCCCATGGCAGGGGGTTGGAACTCGATGATCTTGAGGTCCTTTCCAACCCTAACTATTCTATGATTCTATGATTCTATGATCAGGTTTTCATAAGATAACAAAAAAAAAAAAAAAAAAACCAAAACCAAACCCACATTTTCTTCTTTTTTAACAAGGATAATACTGATATACTCTGAACTGTAATGTCTTTATTTTTAATAGACTACTCCTAGATTAAGTTTTTCTTTGAAAAAGCTTCTTGAAACTGCAATTATATTCAAAAGATATTATAAAAATATTGCGATTTATTAAATCCCAATTTGAACACAGTAGGCCAACACAGTAGTGTTTTAATCTAATAGTTTCTTCACCACAGCTGTACAGAAATCCCAAAGTCATCCTGTGGAAGCTGTAGGCTGCAGGAAAATGACAACTGGCATATCCAGTATAAGAACCAGACATTCCAAACCAGAACTCTGTATATAGCTGTCAGACAGAGCGGTAGCAAGCAGCCTGGCAAGCTCTGATGCAGCTCATAGCCAAGTCATGCTAATCCTACCCATGTCTTGCTCTGGCTCATACTGTCATCAGTAGGCAATTTATTCATTCCAGTCTAGTAGTTTCAAAATGCCTTACCAATTTCTCACCTTTCCCAAGGCACAGGAGACATCTGAGTAAACGCTAACAAGACTTGCATCCATTTGCCATTGTCTGGGTAGCAGCCACATTAGCGTGCTTTGTCTTAGGAGTTTTGAGTCATTTCATGCATTATTTGAACGTGACCAAGTTTGGGATGCAGGCTTTCGGCAGCTGAACAGTGCACAGTATCACAGAAAAACATAGGATATCATTTCCTCTTGAAGTATAATAGGAAATTGTATAGGCAAAACATAGATTATCTGACAAAGGTACTTGACAAAAAGATTCAAATGCAGACCTCAGTTATGACAGATGTCCAAGACTATGCTTCACTGCACGTCTCAGGAAAAAATATGTTTACACAGACCATACATGAAGACAGACCAAGAAGTAAATAAAGCAGCACTTGTTTTGGCCTGCAGTTAAAATATAGTTATTTGGCATAGCCCATTCTAAGTGTTATTGCTACATGATGATCATACTTTCCACATGAAAAGAGAATGTCTAATTCACTGCTGGATTGTACTGTATAGGATATTACAGGTAAATGTTTTGATTTGCAGGATGCATGTGGGCTGGATGAGCAGCAGCAGATGACCAAACGAAGCCTTGCAGGGCCTCCTGACAGGAAGAGAGAGTACCTGCCACCGGTAAGTGTCAAAAATATCACAGATTGGAGGTGGTGCATGCAGGACTTTCATATGGCCTTTTCCAGTATGTCTAGAGAGACCCCTTCTGAAATGTCATCTGGTAAAGTGCACATTTGCAGATTATTTTTGTCAGAAAAGATGTTCAGGGATAACTAAAGGAATGGTGGCTTATCATGCCTGGCCATTTCCATGTCATTAGATAGTACTCGATGCCTTCTTTCATTGGCAGCAGCACCATGCACTACCAATCCTATAAAACACGTATGGACAGAAATTGACCCAATACAATGTGTTTTACAGGTTACTGCTGCCTTGTAGTTATGCCATGGGAGCTGCAACCCCATTAACGAAAAAACATGCAGTACACATTCTTACTTTTCATTTGCACCTTCTAAACCAGATAACACAAATCAAGAAGTTGCAAGATGGCTCTCGGCTTTGCCAGCAGATGCAGTAATAGTGTTTTCTGTTAGATTCAGTTCAGGATTAACTGGATAAAATTTTCATCTTCTGCCCACCATGGGATCAGACTTGGTGATGTAATAACTCCTGGTTCTACAAATGGACTGACAAATACTCAGCTAGCACACAAGACCTCTGCTGAGGAGAGGGCACTAATTGAAATACAGAGAGTCATCTGTAGACACCACATGGTGTTGCCACGTTGAAGACATAAGAATCACTAAACTTGTGAAATGTGTCTGCTGTACTATAGCCACAATCTGGAAAGTCATATGGAAAGTAGCTTACTACATAGAGAACATACCAAAATCAGAAATCTTTACTAATGTCAAGTTTTATAAGACTGTCCAAACACTTTTAAGTAATACCCTCAAATAAAACTATTTATTACGCAGGACTAAGATTTTTTAAAGCCAAGGCATCATTATCATCTTTCATTGCAGATCAAAGACTGGAGAAGCATGTCTTAAGATGTAGTTTTTAAACTAGAGCTTGTGATACACTGTCTGCAAGATACTTAGAATAAGAATATAATAGCAACAATGCCCATTTCTATTTATTTCTCCAGAAAAGCAATGAAAGCTTAAAAAATGGATTTTATGAAAACATAAAAAAAAAAATTGGAAGAATGCTGTTTCTCCAACTTCCAAATTTTGATCTACATTTTGATTACTATTTGATTATAACATCCGCTTATTCTGCTGAATCCATACTTTACTTACCATAATGTAGTAGCTCAATCGATAATAACCCTAAAACTATCTCACGTGATAAGGTAAACACTTTCTCAGTACTATCTTTAAAACATGTACAGTAGCAGGCTACTGCCTACTAACCTTGACTTACTGTATTCTGCTTCCTAGCATGAAACAATAAACCATTCAGATTGCTCACACATTTCAACAAATATTTATGGGTTTCTTTATTTGCAATTGAAAAAGTACGTTCATGATCTCATGAGCTGGGAGAACTGTTTATAGTAGACACTCCTCACTCTCTAAGCTGATGAAGATACTCCACTGGGCATAAGTCCTTGTCTTTGTTTCTTGTCACTACTACCTGCCTACATGATCTTCAGTTTGCTATTTTTCTCTTGATTTTCAGATATGCTCTGAAAATCTACTACAGCAACCAGAGTAAAATATTCTCTAAGTTCATGACTAATATTGGAAGATCTAGCTCTAACACAATATATTCCTTACAGAGTTGCTTGCACTTGTTTAAAGCTGAGGCAATGAAACCTATCACTTGAGCTGAACAGTACTTTGTACTCCATCTGAAAGTGATGGAAAGCCATGAAGAGCCACGAAAATGCCATGACTAGTTTCCCTGAGCTTATGACCAAATACTCAACAGTTGCAGCAGAACCACCAAAACCATTCACAAGAGCTTTGTTAATCATACTATTCCATGCTTTTCTGGTGATCATTTTCTGTGGTGTTGCCACGTGGGTTTCTCACATGCTTTTGAATTTCTGTTGTGGGCTCAGCAACTGTAGCATACGTTCCTCAGTGTGCAGACTTCACAAGGCATAACAGACTCCATGATGGTCTCAGCTAAATTCCACTACATGGCTATAGAACCATTCCATGAATGGATTTGTTAGTCTTGGGTTATGTATATACTAGTGCATGAAAATACCCACATACTGTGGCTAGCCCTCGTTTCTAAAATGCAATGCTGCCATGACATAATATGACAGACCATAGAAGGGATTTACCATTTCACCATTTTCCTCCTGGGTCTCTGCACTCTTGGTGTCTAAAAGATGCATCTGTGGTCTCAATTGAGTATCACAGCCTTTCGGGCAGTAGAGGAACATAAAACATGCCACATGAGTTTACAGTAGCCTTCTGCTTATAGTAAAAATGTCATGAAGGAACTTTTCTTTTTTAATGCTCTTTCCAGAATTCTTGGTGACACTATTAAAACCATGAAAGTTCTAATAAAATAAACTCAAAAATAACAATTTTTTAAAAGGTAATATGTCAAACCTTGGCAAGTTTCACCAGCATACAAGTCAGTTGACAAGAAATATGTTATTTGATGAAACAGCAGAGTGAACTAGAGTCTACGTAAGTAGCCTGTGCTTTATCAGGGTCTGATGCAAGTCTGCATTATACCTTTTTACCACCCTAAGCAAAAAGGGCTCAAATGATGCCATCTGTGTAAATACTCTGCCTCACTTCCTGCATGAGTAACATCTGAGACATTGCTCCGGGAAGAGGAGTCGCCTGTGAAAAGGTAGTGTTTCTGGGACCCTGCTCAGCAAAGCAGGATGGCACCTCTTTCTGTGGCCATGAGGAGGCTGTGAGTGCTGGCTGAATGTGGGGAACTCCCACATTCAGAAGGAAATGCCACAGGAAAGATTTCAAGTGCAAATCGTAGCTTATACCAGACACAAGAGGAGCTTTCTCCGGGACAAATCCACTACCCCATCAGCTGCTGCAGCCTCCAGCTAAGCTTACGTTTGGACGATACACCAATGCTTTTCTGCATTGCCAGTTATAGGTAGCCAGATCCATAAATGCTCCTAACATTTATTTAGTAAACTCCCACTGAATAAAGAGAGTTCCACTTGAGACATCTTCTCCCCCCATGTCCTGCAACCTCTGTATCCATAGCTAAATTTCATGACTCCTAAGCCAGCTATGAAGCATCTCTTCAGATCTCAGCCACTAACACTAGAAACATTTGCTTTTGACTGTGAAACAAGAACTGCTCTGAATACAAGGGATGTAAAATCCAAGACACAAAATTCTTGTATTTTTGTGTCAAAGGCTCCTTGACTGTTTAAAAAAAAGCCACATCAAAAAAACCCAAACAAAAACAAACAAACAAAATGTATATAAGTCAGACTTCAGTTAACATTATATTTTCATGATCTTTCCATCCTCCGGAGCTAGACATGTAAAATATTCATAAATCAAAGAAGGTGAGCACACCCCTCAAGGCGTTTTACTACAGAAAAAAATAGTTCTGAAAACGAAATTCAACTCTACATTTCTTTGGGAAAAAGACTTTCCAGATGTCTGCAATCTTCTCCATTTCCATTAAATATGAGGTAGCTAAGTCAAGGGGGTTTTAAAATCTGAGCAATGTCATTTACTGTGCAGATGTCTATTTTATACAATAACTTGAATTGTGATCCACAGCAAAAGAGATTTCTTTGCTTTTAAAAACAGAAAAAAAATATACATGTGAAGCTGGATGCTGAACACCGCTCACAACCCAGTGCAGGGGCATCTAATGGGGAACATTGCCAAGAACTTGAGAACTTTGACACTTGGTTTTACAGGAGTGAGGGCCTGACCCATGCAAACTGATCGGTCACTCCTTCAGCAGAGATGGGGGCCCGCTGGCTCCTGGACACAAGAGTGGTCCACAACAGCTACTTTTCATTAGTGTGCCCCTTGTGTATTTCATTGCTCTTCACAGAGCTCTTTCAATAAGGGAAAGCAGAAACCAAGTGAGTGGAATTCATATTACTCACTCCATCTTATTCAGTAACTACACAGGAAGATAAACTCAGGCTCATTCTTGTCTTCTTTTCCTCCTTGTAGTTTTATTCCCCAGTCTCCAGATTAGTCAAAAGCTGTTACCGTGCACTGTTAGTGGTTGAGAACAACCACCTTGGCTGGAAAGTAAAAAGACCTCGTATGAAGTGTGGGGTTCACAAGCCAAAAGACTTCCAATAAAAACTAGCTAACCAGCTGTGCAGTTTCCTCCACCTTCCTCTCAAGGATTTTCAGTGGCTCCTGTGAGAAACAGGGTATTGGACTGTAAGCTCTCAGCCTGACAGGATCTCAGTATCACAAGCAGTTAAAATGAGCAGTAGTATAATACTTACATATTCCCCACAGTCTCACACATTAAACTTCCTAGTTCCCTCCAAGCAAGAAATGGGAGACTCTTTCACGTCACACTATTTTTAAGAGGTTGTGGTGAAAATCAGCATGTAACCAAGCAAAATATAATGTATGTTTACACATACATATGTACACCAGAAAAGGTAGCACTATCTTGCTTTCAAGACTGATGTCGGGGCAGCAGCAACTGGTTGCATTGGAGTGGCTGTTCTGCTTCTTTCAGCATTTATACGTCAGAGTCCCAGTACAGGGCTGAATCTAATCAGCCTAAGTGCATCTACGCGGGGAACAAAAATTACAAAGTTGTTTCAAAGATTGCAAAGTCTGGAAGAAAAGGTTTAATTGAATTCATCCATGTTGTTCCATTAGTTTGAAAAGAAACATAAACAAACCGCAGGCTTCTAGGTATCTAATTCCATTTTAGGAAACCTAAGACCATGAACTCTCACTTACTCTAAAGGGAGTAACACGGGAACATAAGACACTTACTGGCATAGAATTACATTATTCAAAATGCCTGTAAGTAGACTAATGTGTTTTGTGCCATTAACTTCAAATATCCTGATTCTCCATATCTCAGTGTTGATACAATATCTATATGAAGACTGCCCAGTAAAACAAAGCTGGAAGACAATAAAAACAACGTAGTCAGCTGAGGTAACATCCTTTTATACCCTACGTATTTGCGCACTTGTGTTTGTTCTCAAAATCAGATTTCACTTAACCAACCACCCACCTAGTTTCCTACTGCAGTTGTATTTTATTGCTTTTTGAAAGAGTGGGGTCATAATTATTAGCCAATAGTGAATTTATATATCCCCACCAGTGGCAGCCTAGGAGAGACCTTTCTTCCCCTACCAAGCCATTGCACCTCATCTAATTTAAAACCTGGTGTCTGTATCTTCTTTCATACTTTTACCCAGGCTTCAGTTTTGGCCCAGAGCTAGATACATGTGATGGCACAGAGGAAACACAGAGCCTGCAAGGACAGGGAGGCAAGGTGAAAGGGGAAAGAGAATGAGAGAAGCATGACAGTGCTCCTCAAATTACAGATGGGGTTACAACACCAGGCACAGCAAAGCAAGCTGACTGCTGTTTGGAGCTGCAGACCTGAGCACACCAGGGCACAGCACTGGAAGGTGACACCAATTCTCCAAACACAACTTTGGACACCTGCTGCCAGGGGTCGGTCATGCATGGCTGGGGGTTTTGTGACACCAGTGAAGCACTACTACACAGAGGGAGCAAGCTATCCAAGAACAAAGAGCCTTCAAAGTCTGAACACGAATACCATCAGCAGCGCCAAGAGAGGCCAGGGGCATTTGTTCCGCATAAACTCACTATCTGGGACTTGGCAATGCAGTATTTTCAGTCTCCTGTAGTTAAGTACTTTCCTTTTTAAAAAGCAGTAAGCTGAAAATAAAATTCTTACTGTTCATTTTATGTCCCCGTCCCACTGCTGCTGCAGGAGCATTGAGAGTGCCAAGCTGACCTAGAAAGCCACACATGCTGTTCCACCTCACTATTACACTGCTCCTTGAGAGCTTACATCCTGGTCTTTGGACCAGGAGCAAGACATAACAGTAAAGACAAGAACCAAAGGAAAAGGGAAGAGAAAGGAATGAAGGCTGAGGAAAGAAAAAAACCAAAAACCCACCATGCTAGAAAAAAGAACTTTCTTAACCTTTTAAAAATTCAGTGCATGATTAACGTTTGAAAGAAATTTCAATGAAAAAGTCCTGAAACTACTTAATATTCCAAATCAGTAACAGACCCACGTTTGCACATACATCTGTGAAAACAGTATATGCATTTACTCGTGATCTCTCACAAAGACATTTATATGATTTAATTGTTCCTTTTTTCTCTCACCCCTCCCCCCCTTTTTTTTAACTACTGAAACCATCTCCTTTAACTGCCTGCCAAGGCCTGAGAGAGTTTAGTGGTACTTGAAAACACTGCCCAAATAAGCTAAGCAATTAGATTAATTGGCACCAGAGGTACTGTGTGCTCTTTAGGACAGTACACAGATGGGAAAAAAACCCTCAACACTTGGTAGTTTTAAAGCTGTGTTTGTAAAGCCTCTTTTTCCCCCCCCCCCCTTTAAATATTGTGTCTACGTATCATGCTGCTATTGATTTTCACAGAAGAGGAATGGGATGTACACATCCTGTCACAATGGGCGCCCACAAAATATCTTCCAGACCCAGAAATGCAGACTCTGAAAAATATTTATAACTTCACACTTTCAGGCACAAAATGACTCGAAAAACCTACTGTGCATACTTCTGGAGATAAGAGGTTAAAGGAAAAACCACATCAAATGATCCTTTAAATAATTAGATGATTAATATTCGTATTTCGGCAGTACCATAAACAAACACTTAGGCTTACACACAGGTTCAGGTTCTAAATTCCAGAAGTTCTGCACTTTTCCAGTCTTTTTTCTCGTTAGACCTCACTTTGCAATACCCTCG
Organism: Amazona ochrocephala; assembly: GCA_039720435.1. Classification (NCBI taxonomy): domain Eukaryota; kingdom Metazoa; phylum Chordata; class Aves; order Psittaciformes; family Psittacidae; genus Amazona; species Amazona ochrocephala. The sequence continues at coordinate 79,143,665 of CM077909.1, read as the reverse complement.
GGAATTTCAGTAGGAATTTTATTGTTGGCAACATATAATCCTTGACAGTACTCAATGTTTTACAGCACCACATGCCTTCTACATTCCTATGTTGCTAATTAGGAGCTCAGACTATCTGCAACCCATGCAACAGTCGCACTAGGCAGCTGCAAATGCTCAAAAGACTTCCGCAGTTGCAATTAGTGGCTGGGCATCGTGGGATGAAACAGCTAGCACAACAGCTATTGCAGAGTTGGTAGTGTATTCGAGAAGTTACGTGAAGTTACGTAGCTCTTTTGAGTACACCTAATACCTCTGAACTCACGCTGTTCAACTGAGGAGCAATGACAGGAAGAACTGACTGACTGTAAATTAATAATAAAACCAGCTTCAGGAGTCCCCTATGAGGTAAGGGAATATTCCCACTTCACCACACAAAAACTGGCGTTTGAAAACCAAGAGCCTGAAAACGGACAGAATGGATCACTTTGTGGAAGCATTGCTAAATTCTAGCACTCCTTCCTACCCAGCGCTGCTGCTCTGCATAAATTTGTGTCCCTTCACCAAACTTGCAGTGAGCTGGGAACATACTGCCAGCTCAGCAAGACTGGTAACGTGGTGGCAATTTTAGCAGGGACAGAGTAGTTACAGTCCCTAGGTTTCAAAATCCTTAAAAAAAATGATGTAAGTTGACTACATAATTGATCCATGACTTTGGTCCATATGGCATCATAAGGGGAAGGGGGAAAAAAACCCAAAACCCTCCCATGATAGCTTTTTTTTTCTTTTTTTTTTTTTTTTGGCTATATCACAGGTTTGTAGCACCCAGTTTGTAGTAACTGGATGATGAGATCACTGATCATGTAGCCTGCACACTTCAAAACCCAGGCAGTTCTCCTTCTTTGATGAGGACTTGCTATGAGACACACGAGAATAGGCTATATGGGCCCACATACAAAGGAAAGAGGATTATTTTCATCACATATGAGATAAATCTTCCCAGAGGGGTGGCAAGAGGAGATGTCAGGGAAGTCGAACTGAATTTCTTCATTGTAAATTCACTAACTATCCTTAACTTTCAATCTCAGACAAGAAAACATTTACCTTGCAGACCTTTTCAACGAAGGCACTTTTGCATTTACGACTCCAGGCCAAGGTCTGTGATGGGGTGGCACTGTCTGGAATCAGCCCTGGGCTGTCTAGCTAACAAACAATGAGCTAATGGGGACTCATTGAAAGAGAATAGTATTTGACTCTGTTTCAATCATTTGATCTATTTGTTTCCAAAAGCACAGCAAACAGATTGAATAGGCTGGTGTTTCTAACTCTCCCCGGTACAATAGTGCTTTTGAAACTGGCAAATTGCCTACAACAAATTCAATGCAATTGCTCCTGGACTTCTCAAGTTTATTTATTTTTTTTTTACTGGCTGAATTTTATCTTCTTTAGATGGCAAACTTCTCCATGATGCTCAGACACTTGTGGAGTGCTTACAGTACCCACGGTAAGCACTTGTGGAGTGCTTACAGTGCTGTGTAAGCAATACTTTGATCTCTAAAGTACTGTAAAAGTGATGTACACAGTGAGAATAAGTGATTTAATAACCCTTTTGGTTAAATCTGTAGAGTATATAGTAAACATCTTGCCTGCAAAACCTATTTCAGCTACTGTGGCTCTCTGCAGATCCATAAAATCTCATGTGTTTAGCTACTTAAACTTGGAGACGAAACAAATACTCCTGAAAGCTTCAGATGCTGTAAGGAGACCACATTATTAACCATGAATTAAACTACTAATAGCGATTAAATTTTCATTGAAAGATTAATTTCTACTCAGTCAACAGTTAATGCTTTCAGCAATAGTAAAAAAAATATAACCCCAAAACCTCAAGTGTTCACTAACAAAGGATAGTGGTTGGGCTTCCTGCTATAAGAAAAGTAAATAAAAAAGCCAAACACCTCAGGCCTTCAGGCAAAAGCAACAGACAAAACACATATATTTTCAGGCGCATTATGTTTCAGACAAGTATTGCAAATCTACTATGTAGGCTAGACAAAGTGCAGCAAACTGAATGAGCTTTCTGCATGCTCTCACTGTGATACATAAACATTGACATACTCTATTTGATATCTTTACTCTTTAGCCTCACAGTTTATCGAACCTCTCTGGGGCCTATTCTGAGGATTATATATCAAATGTATAGAGACTTACTTCTGTATTTATGTTGCTTGAGGTCACATTGCTTATGGTACAATATTGTTATATACTCAGGCAACTTACATTCAATAGGAGGCACATGAGTGCTTTTCTATAGGCCCCCTACTAGGGCATGTGATTTGGGATACAGGAGGATACCCACTAATGACAAACACATAAAATCCTTATGCACCTGAAGAACAAAACAGAGTAAAAGCCTCTGAGACTTCGGGGCCCTTTTGAAAAGAAATGCTAATGGCAATCGTATACTCTGTAAACATTACCATTTTGTTTTGGCAAAAAGTTTCAAATGGCTGTTACTCCTCTGCACTTCCAGAGATGATAGAACAGTAAGATACAAAACCCTTAACTGCTCTTCTTTCACCTTGGAAAACAAGAGTGTGAGCCCTGACTTTGCTCCTTTTAAAGCTAATATTCAATACAGAGTATGTTTGAGCCGTTAAAAAGAAATTACTTCTCTATCACATTCCAGCATTTGGGGTTGAAATACAAGGCAGAATGGTCTGAGTGCTGTTTTTTGTTTCTGTTGTTTTGATAAGAAAAGATAAAAGAAAATAAAACCCCACCACACATAAACTGGAGGATTACCAATAGACATTAAGTAGGACACAATAAATCAGGAGCTCTGCTGAGAGTTTAACAGAGACACCATTGTTCTGCCATGCAACAGGGGCAAAAGGTTAATCAGAGGTAAGAGCACACTAAAATTTAGGGGCAGGAAAAGATATTAAACCTTCTGAAATGTATCAAAAGCTCACTTTTGAACTTTTTCACCCTGCTTCTTTGGCATCTTCACCTCCCCTGGAACAAATCAAGATATCCTGATCTCGTTAAATGACTGCTTAACTTGTTTTTCTCAGAAATGTATTCCATACAGCCACCGTTCACCAACTGAAGAAATACTGTCAGCTTTCTGTACTAACTCAATTTCCTAGCGTACAGGCCATATCTGTGTTTCAGTTTTTGAACATCAGAAAAAATTGTCCTAGTTTCACATTTACAGGCCCTGTGCTGGGATTTTGAAACCATCCACAAAACTGTACCCAATAGTCTTCAACTTCAAAATACTCTCTGAAGATTAGCCCCACAAAGACCTATTTTCTTAGCTCATATCTTCCTCATTCTCTTTCCCACTCGTAATTTAACATACCTTCATCTACCCCAGGCCTTTTTTTTCTTCTAATGAAAGTAAATTCTAACACTAATGTTAATGCCTCATCCTCTCTCACCTCAGTCGCACATTTGTCAACACCCTGCATTCCTGCCTCTCTCTACAGCCCAGACTCCAACCCTGATGATTTCTTCTGGTATTCCCATGGAAAACAATCAGCAGCACCAAAACTCATTCCCTCCTTATTAGCAGATGCACAGTACCTCCCTCTCAGCCTGCTTGCCTGCAGGCAGGACAGGGTTCCCTGTTATTGTCATTGCACCTAAGTGACAGCACTACATGTGCTCACCTTTCTACCAGGAAACAAAGCCAGTAACTTCAAAAGGGCTTTTCCAGTTTTGAACTTTGGTGTTACAACTGCTTACACCTTAAACTAAAGCATCTTCCCTTTCTTCTTCCTGTACGTACCTGTACCCTTCATACTGTGCCAATGCTGCAAATGGGGATCTCAACCATTTCTTCTACTCTCTCTGATCAGCCTCATTGTCACACAGTATGTTTTGCCAGTTTTCTAATGGCCTCATTTCTATTGTTTCTTCTCCAACTTTGAAGGAAATTAGACTTTCATAACTTCTTAATTTAGAATACATTTCAGTTGAGCTCTCAGTGCTCAATGCAAGATGTTTTACACTGGTCAATTCTGAAATAGTGACTGAGTGCGCACTAAATGGTTTATATTTCTTATGACTTCCATTCAGGCTTAGAGGCCAAAAAAGAGATCCTACAAATGAACACTCCACTGACATCCATGTAAGCTTCATAAAGCAGACTGCAAACCACACATATCTATTTTCACAAGCTTCGGAGATTACACAGCAAGATCAGCTTGTTCAATAAATATTTTAAACTCAATCACCATACAATGACAGAGGCACATGAACCCACAGAGGAATGCTGCTGAGTGTGTGAAAACAAGTCAGCCTCATTCCAGTGGTGCCCTGTGACAAGAGACTGGATAGAAACGGAAACACAGGAGGTTCCCTCTGAACATCAGGAACCACTTTTTTTCCTGTGAGGGTGGCTGAGCACCAGCACAGGTTGCCTAGGAGAGGTTGTAGAGTTCCTGTTCTTGGAGATGTTCAAAAGCCATCTGGACATGGTCCTGGGCTTCAGGTGTCCCTGCTTGAGCACAGAGGTTGGACCAGGTGACACCCGGAGGCCCCCTCCAACCTCAATCAGCCTGTGACTCTCCAACCACCATTCTGCTAGATATTGTTTATTTATAAAGTGATCTATAAATATGTCTTGCAGACATATGAGCCTTCTCATCACTGGAAGACAACAGGGGAAGGTAAAAATTGTGCTAGCCTCTCACTAAAGCAAAAGACCTGAAGCAGCAAAGTGGCATAATGCCTTGCTGAATGTCAAGGTATATGTGGTGAAACTAACCAGTTGCTTGCTTCACAGCAATCAAGTTAGCTCTGTAGAAAAGGACCTGGTGGACAACAAGCTTGATGTGAGTGAAGAGTGTGCTGCTGCAGCAAAGCAAGCCAACAGGATGCTGAGTTACACCAAAAGGGCATGACCAGCAGAGACAAAGATGCCATTATCCCACTCTACTCAGCACCTGTAAGGCCACACCTGGAATACTGCTTTTGTTTTAGTTTTAGTCCTCTCTATAGTAAAAAAGATGTGGACAAGCTGGAAAGGCTCCAAGGAAGGGGCACAAAGATGATCAAAGAATTGACTGGCAAGTCTGCCATGTGAAGGAAGGCTGAGAGAAATGGGTGTGTTCAACGTAGACAAAAGGTGGCTCAGGGAAGAGCTTATCACCACATTCCAGCATCTAAAAGAGTAGCTACAAAAAAGACAGAAGCTCCCTTTTTACAAGGAGTCACATGGAAAAGATGAGGAGCCATGGGTAAAAATCGTTCCTGGGCAGATTTCACCTGGACAGAAGATGAAAACTTTTCACGAGAACAATCAGCCATTGGAATAATCTCCCCAGGGAAGAGGTGGTTTCCTCAGCGTTGGGACATTTTTAAGATTTGGCTGGACAGGGTGCTGAGACACCCCGCTAGTGCTATTCTGAGATACCAAAGTTACCAAACTCAGTGAGTTCGACGACAGTCATCTATTGCATGACAAGTTGAGATTATGCTGGCATACACAGTATCTTTTCCATAGTACAGAAGAAATCAAAAAATGACTTAGTCATGAAGAAAATATTTTAGTTATTTTCTCCAGAAGCAGAAGTATTTTTTTACTGCTACAATATTGCAAATGCGCAGACTGAAAAATCCCTACCAGAAAATTACTGTGTTTTGTTTCAAACCAGGATAACTCTCTATTAAGTTGGTTCTCCAAGGTAAGCAGAATTCTGGCACTCAGTGAAAGTGGCTGACATAAGTGTGAGCAAGGACAGATCAATACTGAAATGGCACAAAATGCTTCAAATTCCGTCAATTAGAAGATGTTATAGTGGGGGAACAGGGTGCGGTTTTAAGCAACAGAGAAGAGCCAGAACTGCTGATGTATTAGGAACCAGCCAGGAAGCACCTGTGAAATGTCTCAGAGTAGTTAGTGTTCCTCTGAAATGACAACATGGTCAGCTGCCCAACTGAAATGCCTCCACACCAACGCACGCTGCATGGGTAACAAACCGGAGGAGCTGGAAGCCATTGTGCAGCTAGAGAGCTACCATCTTACCATTACCACTGAAACACAGTAGGATGATTTGCACAATGAGTGCTGCAGCTGGTGGCTATAAACTTTTCAGAAGGGTTGAGGCAAGAAAGGAGGGGTGGTTGCTCTTTACATGAAAAATCTAATTGACTGCACAGAGCTGTCTTTGAAAAACAGCAATGAACATGTTGAGAGCATAAGCAAAATATAGGAGTCAAGCCAATAAAGGAAACCTCCTGGTTGGTGTTTACTACATGCCCCCCAACGAAGCGGTGTTTTTGCCTGCTGAAAGCATTCTTACTTCAGGAAGGATCATGCTCACAGACTGATCCTGCTGGGGAACTTCAGTCACCCTGACATCTGCTGCAAAAGCAGCACAGCAAACTGTAAGCAGATCAGGAGACTCTTGGAGAGCATTGAGAAAATTCTTAATCCAGGTGACAGACAGCCCAACCAGAGAAGTGTAACAAGACCTGTTGCTTACCAACACGGATGAACTAATTAAAGATGTCAAGGCTGGCAACAGACTGGGCTCCAGTGATCATGACTTGGTGGAATTCATAATCTTGAGGTACATGGAAAGGTGAAGAGTAGACCTCAGGACCCTGAGCTGCTGGAGAAACTTTCAGTTGTTTAAGGAATTCGTGGATGGAATCTGCTGGAAACTGCCCTCGTGGATAAAAGAGCTGAACAGAACTAGCAAATCTTTAGGCCATTTTTCCTAAGAGGGCGAAAACTCTTGATTCTCATGTGTCAGAAATTAGGAAAGGAAGGCAGGAGACCGGTATGGCTGAGTAAGGACCTCCTAATCAAACTAAAGCATGAGAAGAAAATGCACATGTAGTGGAACCAGGGACATACATCCTGGGAAGAATATCAGTATGCTGCCTGGATATGTTGGGATGGAATCAGGAAATCTAAAGTACAGTTTGAGTTGAATTTAGCAAGGGATGTAAAGTATAATAAAGTGCTTCTGCAAGTACATTGGTCAGAAAAGATGAAAAAAAATGCACACAAACCTCCCCACCCCTTATACATAATACAAAACTATTGACATCTGAGGTACTCAGCGCTGTTTTTTTTTTGTGTTTTTTTTTTTTTTTTTTTTTTTTTTTAATCTCTTTCCCAAACTCAGGAACTCTGAACATCAAGGCAAGGGCTGAAGAAATTAAGTTCATCCCATCATACATAAAGATCAGGTTCAAGACCAACTGAAAAACCTGAACATACATAAATCCATGAGACCCAATGAGATGCAACTCAGGTTGCTGACATAACTGACTAATGTAGTTGCCAAGCCACAACCACTCCACCATATTTGAAATGTCATGGCACTGAGGTGAAGTCCCAATGACTGGAAGAAGGGAAACATCACACCCATCTTTAAAAAGAGTAAAAAGGCAGAACATGGGAACCAACAACCATCAGCTTCACCTCTGTGCCTGGTAAGGTCATGGAAGGGATCATCCTGGAACATACAGCAATGCATATGGAAGAGTGGGAGTTGATTAGAGACAGCCAACATGGCTTCACCAACAGCAAATCATGCTAAACTAAGCTAATGGCCTTCTACGGTAGAGTGACTGCACCAGTGGAAAAGCGAAGAGCTACAAGATGTCATTTACCTAGACTTCTGTAAGGCCCCTGACACAATCCTCCACAACACTCTTGCCTCTAAAGTAGAGACATATGGGGTTGATGAATGGACTGTTAGATGGACAAAGAATTGGCTGGGGCCACATCTAAAGAGTTACAGTCAGTGGCTCAATGGTTAAGTGGAAAGCAGTAACAAATACTATTGATACAGTATTATATTACTGATATAGAAATTCAAAAAAAGAAAAGAATACAGAAAATCTGAGCAATCAACATCATGGCTAGTCCTGAACATAAATCAACTTAAAGGCACTGCAGAAATCTGTTCCATAACTGCAAGACAACAGCATCGCCTATTCTAGCCATGCACTCTTGATACCCTGATAATGCAAAGAGAAAGAACTGTTCTGCACAGAAAAATCCCAGCACTAATAATAATTGATTTTCTACACAGACGGTGTGCAGATTTCCAACGAATCTTATGCAAGAGACAGTAAAAAAAAATTAGTATCTTAATGTCTCACTTCACTTGTTACACAGGCTGAGATTCACACAGTTCTGTAATAACAATAAGAGTAACATTCCCATGCCACCCTGCCTCCAGTGGTCCAACAGACCATCAAACACTCCATCAAGCCACATCTAATCTTATATGTGTACACTCCGACAGAGGCTTCATCTTAACTTATCCTCTTATAATATATATATACTGTGTTAATAGAAAGTGACACTGATGAAAGCACTATTAACTTTTCCCAGCACATAAGAGATTTCTGGAAGAAAATATTTCAGACACTTATATTTGCTGGACAGTAGGAAATAAAAAAATAATATTAAAGAAGCCACTACCACATTCTACTTCTACTTTCCTATGGTCTGCCCAAATAAAGTAACAACCGTACCAAAATGTTCACACCCCAAACCTAATCACAAGCACAAACCTATGAGGACTAATACAGTTGCAAAAAAGAATTCAAATATTTAGATGAACAGGCAAAGCAAAAACTTAGCTGCTCACGAAAGCTCAAAGAAAACAGTTTTAGCGTGGAGAGCCTGGGTGGTGCTAGCTGAGCCCATCCTGAATGTCTCCTCTGCACTACTCAAAAACTAAGCCCTCCTGAGGCATTTTGCACTGATTTCTAGACCACCCACTCAGACGAGGATACAGAAACCACATGTGCTGGAATGTCTGTCCTGCACTGAAAGCAGTAACAGTATTTTGACCTTATTACTTGCGCATCCAGGCTTTTAATACAACTGATTTGCTTTAACTTTTCAATACCTTTGACTCCTTAATGGTTTGTACGCAATCTGTCTACTGACCTTTAGATGCTTCAGTATTTCAAAGGGGAATATGGCCATTGGGAAAACAAAACAAAACAAAAAAAACCCACGATTATCAGAATGAAAGTATTTTTAGCAGATTTTTTCCTCACCTTTTCCTCCCCACAAGAAATAGGCTTTATTTCTCAGTCTTGTTAAAAAGATGTAACTGACAGCTTCACAAACCTACTGTTTCCTAAAAAGGACTCTGACCCTGAATTCTGTCCCCCTGTAAGCAATTATAATGGTAATCATTTATTCCTCACTGTGATGAGAAGGGTAAAGTTTCCTAATGAAAATTGTAGCTTTATAGCATCAGTTGTCTGAAGGAACATAGGAGAATGACTCATTTGATGTAACATTCAAGGAAAAGGTTACTTCTAGTCAGAATTATACTGATGATGCAAATATATCTTCTGCTGTATTCACAGACCTACATTTGACTTTGCTTATATTTTCAGACTGCGAAAATTAAATGAACAATGAAAAATGCAAGATGATAATTTTGCAGCAGAATCAGTCCGAATGAGGTAAAATACAGAATTTTAAGTAAGAATCAATATTCAAACAAATGTTAAACAGACATTAGCATCTCAAATAGTAAGACAGCTTAAAAGTTTGTATGATGCTGCAATACATCTCTCATCAAGTCAGCAATGACACAGTCATTAGAGCAGTGAACCAAAGAAGCTGCCATTCTGCAAGCTGTCACCATTACCTTACAGCAGGCAGAACTGCTGACCAGCAAACTGTATTGTCCATGCTAACATAAGGACCACATGCAGCTAGTAAGGGATCTCTTCACTGTTTTTTTTTTCCCAGTGTTGCTCCTGTACCCCACCCCGCCCCTCCACAAGCGTATTGTTCTCACTGTGGCAATACTTCTCTTTCCTGTCTAGTCACAGCTGCATTTCTTGCTCTCTAATAAACGCAAGGCTCTTATGTGATTGTGGTTTGATGTTTATTTATCTGCTCAGACACAGAGCCAGCCTTGTAAATGTCACTGCTTCAGCTGTGTTAATGCACTGATTAACTCCCAAGCGCACACAAAAGCAGATACACGAGTTTTAGTCCCCATCATCTGTTCATAAGCCTTTTATGCTCAACAGTAAAGTCTCTTGGTACAGTATACAGAACAGCTTTCTGGTATATACTAAATTCTACTGTATGCTGCTTAACAGTTAAGAAAACTAATGAGGCTCATAAAAACACGTCTTGCACTTGCTAAACTTTGGAAAATGTTTTACACTGCTTATTTTTGCAGTTTCTACTGCAGCTGAGTCTTGACAGAATTTTCACCGTGAGTCTCAATTTCAGTGCACTGCACTACAAAAACTCTGCACATCACAGGATCAATGAGCAAACATAAAAACAACCTGTCCCTCTATTGACTGAAACAATAAGTTTGCTAAAAGATACACTGCTTGCCATTAAACAGCCAGTAGTAAAAGACAGGATATGATGTGCATGAACAAAGACAGTATAAGGCAAATCAAATATCCTACCATTAGTGCTTGGAGTAAAATAATGCATACAGCAACTGAATAGGGCAGTTAATTTTGCAAAATAGGTAATGGGGATTGAAATCAACATGTCGTTCAAGAGGCCATGAAACACTAGTATAGCTCCTAAGGAAATAAGATGATACTTACCGGGGACCTAAACCAGACAGTGAACATACTTTATTTCATTGTGAGAATGGGAAAGGACAATGGATCAGGCAAAACACAAGAACTACTGGGCTCTCCAAACGCACTGTACTGTGCGTACACTACTTCGAAAGTGTAGACTTCACCTAAAAACACCCAATGAAATAGAAGAGAAACAGTGAATCATTTCTTATGATCCAAAAGCTGAAGACTGAACATGGGTTTTCTTTTAACTTGGAAGGCTCTCCTCACTTCCTCCTTTCCTGCTCTCTCTTTACTGTGGACTAAGATGGCCTTTAAATCTAGATGATGCTGAAATTTCTGTAAAGTATCTCAGCTGACTCAAAATTCTAAAAAGATATTAAAACTTGTCTACCCAACTGGACATCACTTTCTGAGATCAAAAGTTAAGTGGCAAGATGACACCTGTCCTTACTATTAGACATAAACACTTTTTGAGTAACAGTGACACACTTATGATGAAAATTATTGTTTTAGCTATTGCAATTTACTGCTGCCCTGGCTAGTCCCCTCAATGAAATAACCCAAATTCTATAACTTTGTTTTAAACAGCTTGATATTAAGTCAAACTCCAAAACATTTATTGTCCAAACACTTTAACCCAACCCAAAGATCAATGCCTATATATGAAAGACTTGAAAAGGTATCTCACTATTTTTTCTTTAAGAGAAATATGAATGTCTGAAATTGAGTGAACAAGGATTTATTTTGGTTTTGCATACAAAATTAGATGAAAATAGCTGTATTTTAAAATTGAGATCAACACTTAGTAACTATCAGAATTTTGTGAAAAAGTCAACACACACACAACTGCAGTCTATCTTCTTCCCTTTCCCACTGAATTATAAAATTTCAGGGTTTAAGTATGATCCACAGTTTACATGAATTTCAGCAGTAACTGATGCTGTAATTGATGTCATCTCCCTTTCATGCCTATTCAGCTACTTGCTGTTTTCTTCCACCCTATTTCTTGGTGTATAATAAAGCTTATCTGTTATTTTATGGCTCAAACTATTCATTTCACCATTTCTAAAAAAACAGTGTAGTCATACAAGAAGCATAACTGGATTCTTCCCCTCCTGAAACTCAGTGAGTTTCTACCACAAAGCTTAGTGTAAAAAATCAAAATGGACAAATTTCCATATGTGTCTGATACTGCTAAAAGACAAGAAGTTGAACACACACTAGTAGACCAAATGTTTTAAGGTTGCTTTTAGATTTCCAAATATTCCATAGAAAACAATCAATAAAAATTGAAGTTTATCCCCTTCACATGCGCCCCTATCCCCACCCCACCATCACCCTCTTTATGTCAAAAGTAAGTTTCGAATTACACTTCCACTCCCCTCCCCACCACCAATTGCACATTAAGACACGGACTTAGAAGAACATAACATTTCAAGTATGCTTCATGCCAATCATCAATAAGAGTCATAACATTACTGAAAAGTACACTTATTCTTGTGAAGCCTGAGAAGGACTTCCTGCGGAGTGTGGTCAAACAACATTTTAAATAAGAAAAAAGTTCTCCAACCCAATTTGTATCCCACCCTCTCAAAAAGAGTAAAGTGTAAAATTTTCTTTGGACGTAAAGAAACAGTATTAGGATTTACCATCTGAATAAGAAATAACCCCAACAGAAATTCAGTTTTACAGTGCTGCACAGACCATGTGCATGAAACAGGAACTCATACAGATACTGTGTTTAACTCTACACATACAGACTACATGTGGCATATGAACATACACATGACATACTGGCCTGTCCAGAAACAAGATACAGTTTTAAGGCTAATAAACCTGAATAAATCTTTGCATCCAGAAGTATTTTTTAAAATTGTCTTCCCCTTTCATTGGGGGATCTGAATTCCCAAGAGAAGGGTGATCATTTCATCAAGAAAGCATGGAGGTTTAATGTGAAACTAAGTACACATGCTCTCTTTTTATCATGCATAAACAGGAATTCTGGTTTTTAAGGAATAATGAATGGCATGAAAGAATACTCATTTCTATAGACAAGAAATCCTTCTGGAAACACAAGCAGGTTACTGAACAAATACCAAAATCTGGAAAGTGTAAAAAGCATATATGCATATGTGCATGTGTGTGTGTGTATATATATATATATATGCAGATGCATGTCTACGTGCATACACACACACACACATGCAATATACCATGCAAGTACTTATTCCAACATGTAACTGTATATTTTTTTCAAAGTATTTTAATTTAGCAGTTGTAAAAATCCCCAACAAAATCAGAAACAAAACCTCAAAACGAAGTAAGCAGACCATATACTATATGAACAAACAAAAAAGTTATGCAAATAATTTTATGGTATAAGTGAGTCACACACTGGCAGCAGAGGAGTGCTGAAACTCATAGTAATAAATAGCTCCAAATTAAGAATTCTCTACATCTCCTTAGAGACAGGACCAGTATTTCTTCTTTTATAATGATCCTGCAGAACACCTTCACTCATATATATTTAATTTTATAACATTAAATCAGACACAAGAATGTAGGCTGCAAAAGCTGCTGGATTCAGGACAGTATACATAACATTTTTTGTTAAAAGTCCTACTGGGTTATTCACTAAGGCTAGACAGCAAGTCATATAATCCCATTTGGTGCACTTCCTACCATGGTCAAGATCAACAAATGGATAGAACCAAGGACCTGCGGTCCAACCGACTGTGGTCCAACCCACTGTGGCAGAGAAGCAACAAATACAGGATTATTGTTTGATCCCCAACTTTGTATCTTGTTTCCTGGAACTGCAGAAGTGGAAACAAGATTGTAGTGCTTTTAGAGACTACAGAAAGATTGCAAGAAGTGGCTTTTTAATGTAAGATTACTATGCTTCTGATAGTACTGCATCAAAAGAGCACATATGGGACTTCGCTACTTGCAACATCTGGTAGTACCATTCAATGACTCATTAACTTTAGAATACATGTATGCAGTAATAAATAGATCAGTTAGGTAATAAGGCAGTGTGTTGAACATGCATTCATCTTGTGGACTGGAACACCACAGAGAGAGATACATGATACCATACACATTCATTAAGACCAAGTATTTTTGTTTGGTTTTGTGTATTTGTTTTTCAAGGCTATCCAGGCAAACTCTTCTGGAGCATTTTCTTCTTGAGAAGAGTGGTCCTCTGAGTCTTGACACATTTCTTCTCCCTTATCAACAGACGATCACTGGCTTTAAGTAAAAATAAAGCTGAAGAGGGTTGTTTTGTTTCCCCACTCCCCTTTTGGTTGCATCATTCTGAATGTGTCATTTAAAGAACAGGTTCTGATGCAGAAAGATGCTGAATCTTTAGGAGGTTCCACATGTTTCCAGATAACTCTGTAGTTTACGGACTGTGGTTCTGTCCAGTGAGCAAAGATCAAAGTCAAAAGTTGTATTTGTGATATGAAAGTGTCCAGTTTCTTCTATAAGATTCACTATCTGAAAGGGAAGATGCAGTTGACAATTTCAGCAGCTTTACATGCCCACTCAGTGTGTTAATATGGCATTATGTATCATATGAAAGGCGTAAAATAAGTCAAACTGCTCCACAACTTGCTCGTTAAACTATTATACTTATCACTCCCTTTCTGACACAAACTATGGTTCACACTACTACAGTTCCATAGATTAAAAGAAAATCTGCATGTTTTCTAAGCCTTAATAATTCAAGTCTTAAAAAAAAAAACAAAAACAAAAACAAACAAACAAAAAGCACAACATCCCCCCCCCTCCTGTTCCAAACAAATTAAAAATCCAGGGTGAATCTCTGCTGTCTGGCACATTTATGCGCATAGCTGCTAAGCAGGTTACTCTAGAAAATATTTGGTATAAGCCTTTCTGCAAGCAAGGGAAAGAAATAAATCCTTATTGAATCTGGTCTGTGTCATATAAAAATTGTACTCAAGAGGTCTCACAGCAATAGTTAGTTCAGATACCAGCAGCTATTTCTTGAGAAACAGATGTACATTTTTTTTAAAAAACAAATCGATCATGAAATAATTGTACAAATGGCATAAGATCACTCTGGTGCTGAATATTTAACATATATATCACAGCTCTCACTCAAACAGGAAACAGAAGAGCTGCTATGAGTTCTTGAGAAGAATAGGGACTAAGCCATCTCTCCTATGTAAAGAGGCTGAGAGGGCTGGGATTCTTCAGCCTGGAGAACAGAAGGCTCAGGGTGGATTTTATCAGTGGATACAAATACCTGAAGAGAGGGTGTAAAAAAGACGGACCCAGGCTCTTTCCAGTGGTGCCCAGCAATAGGACCAGGGACAGTGGTCAGCAATTGAAATGGAGATTCTCTCTGAAACACTTTTTTTCCTGCGAAGGTGACCAAGTGCTGGCACAGGCTGCCCAGGAAGACAGTAAAGTTCCCATCTTCTGAGATATTCAAAAGCCATCTGACACAGTCCTAGGCAACCACCTCTATGTGTCCTTGCTTGGTCAGGGGCTGTCAGACTATTTAACCTTCAGTGGTCCCTAATAACTTCAACCATTCTATGATCATGTGGAATCAACAGGATATATCTAACTTGCGCCTCTCTGCAGTTTTGATATTTTTAGTGTCTGAAATGTAGTTCACATTTTTACAGTGGTCATAATACCAATCTGTTGTAACAAGTAACTGCAGGTAGTTCTAGGATGTGCACCTACCTAAAATACCCATTCAGCATCTTGGAAAGCCGAAGCATTATTTGTCAGATGGGACTAACAGTGCCAGCACGCTATAGCTATGAATCTCCTATGTGCTGTTTCATGTCAGGAGACAGACATCCCAAGGGAGAGCACAGAAAGGTACCCCACCCTAAAGTCGGACACTGGCTAGTGTCGTAGACTGACAGAACATTGTTCTGCTCAAGTCTTTCCAACCATTCCTTCTGTGGCACCCAGGCTCGGCTCAATATCCTGTTTGCACCCTTCAATTTGAAGCCCATTTAGTTGCAGACCTTCCAAACATACCTCCACTGAAACATTGCTGCTAGATATTCCTTGCCTATTTGAGCTTTATTATACTAAGTGTAATTCCTTTTCCATAGCTGGAGGAGATAGAGATATATGCCCACATATATCTGTATTACACAGCACACCTTAATTGATAAATCTGTTCAGATTACATCAGCTTGAAAAAGAAAAAATAATTTAAATTAAATATTTTGTAATTCTCTGCTCCCCATCTCATTTTATAAACAAATGTTTTTTTCTCTTTTGACCACAGAAGTAAAGATTATGTTGATAAATGAAGTAACATGATGTCCACTGTCAGGCAGAGAACGACAATTCTGTTTAATCCACCCAGTCCACGATGAATTAAACAGAACAGAAACAAGATAAAATACTAAGAAGGGAATGCCTGCTACAGTAACAATCCACTTTCTCAATAACCTTCCATTTTTCAGGTTGGGAAAAAAAACCCCAACCTGTTTAATTTGGTTTGCAGCTGTCCAAAATTCTGAAAGTACTTAGGAACAATCCTTCTGTTATTAACACTTCATCTAAACCTGTGCCCTTGGCTTTAAATTTTTTCCATATGGGAATTTTTAATCAGTGACTGCCACCTCCATTTGTCTACTTGTTGATGCACAGATTCTTGTAACACTTTTACATCTCCTACTGTTCTACAAACTAACACAGGACGAAAAAAAAATCAAATGGGACAAAACTGATGGTTACATGGTTGCACAAGAAGTTTACAGAATTCCACGCCAAGAAGATGAACAACTCTGTCTAATGCTTCCTTGTGTTATAGTGGAAGAACATCACTCATCATCTCTACAGCAAAATATCTGCTTTCAGAAACAAGTATTACATAAAGGTATTAACACATGTATTTTTAAACAACACTACATTGTTTTTAAAAAATAAGTATATTTAAAAAAATTGATACAGACTTCTATTGATCAGGTTCTGCTTCAGGCTTTTAAGCTCTAAGCCAAGGAAAATACAAACATTTTAAATATATCCCTCAACCAGCCTTCAAGAAATACAGCCAGTAAATACAGAAATATAACCTGGTAAATCAGACTGCAATAAACCCCAACAGCTTTAATGGATGTGCAAAAGTTTATCAAGACAAACCCAAACAGCTCAATGAAAAACACCTGCCTGTATGCCAGTCAATGAGGAATTCATGACTAAGAGTATTTAGCGTATGCATCTTGATGCTATTCAAAAATACTTGAAAAAGAATAACAGATTAGTTGCCAGGAAGTCTGACAGTTTAAATATTAAAAAACAAAGCACTAAAATGTTTTATTCCAAGAGCTCAGGTTGCAAAGAACAAAAATATCCCATTTGTTCTTGCTGTAGTAAGCTTTGCTTTTCTGCTGTAATGTACGTCTCTGTTTATATAATGTCTTTCTAGCTCATTTTCATCATTATCCATCACAGTAAAACTATTTATTTGGCTTTAAACAAGCAAATGAGTGTGTTTGTTTCATAAAGCCAAAGCGCAACTAATGACGCAAGTAATTTTTCAATTTATGGAGGGTTTTAGGCCATGTGGTGTCCAGATCTGCAAGCTGTCCCTTGCAGAAAATTCTGACAACAGTTGATACCTGAAGTTAAGCAATTTTTGGACATGAGCAACGTAATTTTCAGCAGTGCTGCGTATCCTCAGCTTCTCCCTCATGCCTGTGCTGTCTACTATACCAGCTTTAAGGAGATTTTTTACCAGCTGAAGATATGACTTCTGACACCTCAAAACAAGAGGCAAAGTCTCAACAAAAATCTTGTTGCCTTTCACAGGATCACGCTAAGATCATCTGCACTGAAAATGCAGACTTCAGAACCCAGCTTTAGCCAGCCAAATTTGAATATATGGGACATGCAGCATGAATATCTCATTGCAGACTCAGTTACCCCTACTATTTCACTGGAAATCAGAGCCAAGGGGGGAAAAAAAAAAAAAAGTCTCATCACTGTAAAACCTAACCCCTTTCTTTACAGTGAAGGAAGTGGGAGAGAGATTTCTTTTTACAATGTGATTTCAGACTGATTTCTGTCTAGCCATGGTTCAATATTCACATAAAAATTGCTCAAGTGATTCTCACAGGAATAATTTCTTGGTCAAATTTCTTTTTCACCGGCCTTCTCCCTCTTGGTCAGTTCTTATATAAGCATCATTTTACATGAGGATTACTTAGCTACATATCCAGGTACCTGCAGCTCAGTATCGCATCTCTTCTGCCTCCCCCCTCTTTTTTGCAGATTTCGGCTTCCTTTAACAAAATGCCTCAAAGAGAAATGCCTCTCTTGGGAAAGAGACACATTCTCAGATACATTTTTCTCACTTCCAACTTGGCTGCATTCCTATTTGCTGTCATGCCTATGGACTTGGTAACAACTGAGACTGCAAAAACCTGTCCTCTCTTCACATCCCTCAGATTAAGTTTTGAAAGCTACTGTTTTTTTGAGTGATCAGTGCCTTCATTTTCCTCTTGCAATTTTCTTGCATTCCCCAAGAAATTCAAAATTCCCCAAGAGTCTGTGGGTAGTAGACTCTGACATGAGACATGTCTGCCCTGACTTGAACTAAAGAGCTTACATTGCCACTCAGGAACACACAACACCACTCCATTCCAACATCACCACCACCATTATCTTTAAAACTCCTGCAGCTATTCAGTTTTCTGTTGCATATTTTTGCACTCAATCTCTCTTCTCACGCAGTAGCCACCATATCTTTATGCAGTTTTATTCCTTGCTCTCCTGACCTTTGTACTTCCTATAGTTTCTATGTACCTGTATTTCTTGGTCTAGAAGTTTCACATTCATTCTTAAAAAACTTTCTCAGCCCTGTATTCTCTTTATTTCTGTGCTCATCAGAAGTAGTTACATTACTTAACTAGTAGCAGCAGTAAGGACAATTCAGCTGACAGTTTATTTGTAATGCAGAGAAGCACTGATTATCCACAAGTTATCCATTCAATATTCTGAACGTATTTCTGAAATTGATAAATTTATATGAACTAATGAATCACAGAATATTAAGGGATTAAAGGCTTTAAAACTAAACTGCATTATTTAATAACAATGTAGAGCATTTGCTAGTGCCGTCTAACAGGCAACTGGTAAGTATCATGGCTCTTCACTGAATTCTGGAAGATGTCTGTAGCCAGTTTTACAGTTACCAGCTATCAGTACAGAACTGCACCACTGTCCTAGCCTGCATCATCCAGCCATAAATTCAGCTGTCACTAGGGCTGTACTGACAACATGCACACGCCAGGCTGCTAGTCCTAGCCCCTGCCCACAGCGGGTTCAGCCATATGGTTGGAACAGCCTGCTCCAGGCTTACCCAATCAGGCTTTTAAAAGCTTGAACAATGGAGACAGCAAAGTCTCCTCAGAACTCTGTTCCACTGCTAGATAACCCGGGGGGGGGGAAAGTAATGTTTTTGCCCCCCCTTTTTTTTTTTTTAAATCTTTGCGTAAGAGGTTGAGAGGGTGTTTTTCAAAATCTCACATGGAGCCACCTAAGCCCTGTGCTCTGCTGATACAGCACCAGTGAAAGCTGAATTTATGGCTGGATAGTGCAGGCTAGGACAGCGGTGCAGTTCTCTGCTGATGGCTGGTACTGTGTAATACTGAGTACAGGACTACCAGAAGTAAAACCATTCAAAAGCTATGCCTTGGATAAATGGGGAAGTAAGCACTGAGGAAGCACATCCTAGCTAGGTGCTAGAGTGTGAACTTACAATACAATGGCTTTTACACATTCACTTTTTATGTGAACTGCCTAAGAATTAATCAATAAAGTGAAGTGGATAGGGAGTTGCAATTCCTACCTTTTTTCCCGCACAGTAATTTCCCTATGTACATAAAAATGCATCATTGTGTATTGTAACTTATAAAATCCAATAGAACTACCAGTATCCCTCTTTAAGTAAGAATATCCTTAACAAGGGTCTTCCTTTTCACTGGCCTTTCAAAGGTTTTTTTGCCTCTACCCACAATATTGAGTCTGAACTAATAAACAGATTAATGCTGTGGCATACAAAATATTTTACCACACTTGGATAAGCATTAAGAAATTTGATGACTGCAATCATTCAGAAGTGGTAAATATTTCCCTTTTTACAACATGTCCACAACAGCCACATAATTGCACTAAACATAACAAAAGCATCTGTGCTACAATTACATCTGCTTCCTTAACAGCGCTTATTGTTTAATCTTGTTTGTAATCATATAGTACCTGCCAATGGCACCCAAAGAATAGTATTTTGTTCTTACTATTGCATAACTTTTCAATAAATTTTGAGCCTTCTTAGTTTGCACTTTTTCATATTTTACTTGTTCCGTGACTTCAGAAGACTCAACAAATACATTGTGGTTTTCCCCAAAATGAGTTGCTTTGAATTCCATGTGTTCTGTTTGCCATAGAAAACATCTTTAATTATCTCTGAGAAAATGATGGTCACTTTCAGGAAAAAGCAACAATATTTGTATCAGGTCATGGCACACAGCTGTACATATTCTCCCATCTTGTTTTCATAATTATTTAGTATGTTGAGAAATGTAACGATGAACTGGTGAAAACTTCAGCTCAGGCATTTTTTTTATATTTTTATATTTGTTATTTAGTGCGACAACACAATTTAAAGCATGCGTAAAAATTCTCTAAGCTACACTCAAAGTGGTAATGGGCTGTATATGGATTATAAAGGCTTAAAGGCTATTAAATCTGATTACAGAGTTTTAGATGAAGGCAAAAAAATATGTGACTTCACTACTTCAATGAGTGCAATGTGATATTATATAAGAGAGCTTCTCACCTGCTGCAGTACGTGTCTCTCTCTCAAAGTCATTAATCTTCTGTGGAGCTCTACTAGCTCTTCAAGATACGCCTAGAAACAAATCCCCCCCCATTAAAAACTTGTTAATTAAGTCATAGTTACATATTTCAAAAAACTTCAGATGTCTTCAAAAACAGTACAAATAGAAATTTTATTTTTAATCTTCTTAGAGCTAAATCTTCATGTTTAGTAGTCTGGCTTACTCTAGCATAACACAACCCAAACATAAGTTTTTATGGGTTTGCTTAGACATTTCATGACAATGAAAATCTTATCATGCAGTCCTTTGCTGTACAAGATAATGCCTATATCTCAGCTGCGGCAAAAAGTGTCAAACAGACTGGGGATGCTTAAAACAGCATCTTTAAAAAAAATCTCCCACCTTTCCACATAAGACCCAAGCAGAAAAAGGCTTACAATCAAATCCCTCATTTTCTCTAAACTATGTAATTAATTTTCTGTGTCAACAAGAAGATGTAAGGGGAAAAATATCAAGCATGATTAGTTCAATGGCAAATTCCACCGTCCTCTCTCCTGGGATGCCAAGCACGTCCCACCTCTCCATCCAGTTATCAGCTTTCCTCCTTCAGCCTGAGCCTTAAGAAACCTCTTCTTCTTTTAAGCAGAGAGAGATATGGCACCCAGCTTAAGAAAACAAAAAGTGTATGGACCACACCACTGAAAATTTAGCAACAGATACTGAACCTTTCATTGCCTGCCACAAGTTATCACAAAGTTGACATCAATACCTGTAAAATATGAACCTTCAGAGGAACTTGTCCACACTGGGAAATTGTGCTATGTTCACTCACACAAGGACTTAGAGCTCTTACCTACGGCCTGCTGAAATGATCTTAAACAAAACTGTCTTTCTCAAATGGTAAATCTTGCTTTGTGTTATTTGTAACTAATTTGCTGTATCACACTGCCACTTCTTAACACACAGATTTCAGAAATGGTATATGGAAAATATACCTTTTTTTATTTTAATTTATTGATTTATTGGCTAGGAATAGACCTATGAATTCTCCTCTTTAAAAACTTCACTGTGAAGCACAATGCAAACTCACGGTGTAGGGCAGATAAATAATACGTGGCAGATTCACAAGTGGCGACATTTGCCAAATCACCACGTGTATTGAAGAGGGAAAAATACTTCCAAAATAGCACAGAAGAAGAAAGAATTACAAGGAAAAAAAAAAAAAAAAAAAAAGGAAGAGAGAAAGATCTGCACATAAGGGAACCCAAAGCAAAGATGTACTAAGATTTTAATTCTGTAACAAAGGTTGGTGTTTAGTAAATACATTAGTATCATGTTCTGGACTAGTTTACTATTACTTCATTCTCATTTACCTTATCACAATCCCCATTCGTTATTTGTTTATCAGATTTGTTTTGCTTTATTGGACTTTTCACTTCTAAAATCTGGAAAAGAAAGAAAACTAAAATTTCAATGCATCATTGGAAACAGTTACATATGAAATATTCTGCTATGAATTAATAATGCAAAGAATATAACATTTTTCTGAAGAAAATGTAATCAAACCTCAAAACTAAGCTTTTCATTCTTTCATCTATAAAACCTGCTCATATTTTTCAGAAAAAAAGCAGCTTACAATAGAAAATGATGAGTTGCTGGAATGGAGTGATAATGACGTTATCAATCCTTAAAAGAATAAGAATTAATTTCATTTAAAGCCCCCTCAACACCTTTTTGTATCTTTTGCATACTGGTAAGATAAGAGGTCTGATTTTGCAGACACAAAATGACACTGAGGGACTCTCCAGTGCCTTTCAAATTAACGCTCAGTAAATTTTTCCTGTTCCCTTCCCCCTCCTCCCCAGTGCTGCCTCTTTTCTTCCACAACAGAGATTTTGAAACACAGTGTTTCACATGACTGCACGACTTCTAACAGAGGAAAGAAAAAGTGTTTGATGGTAATCTCTCTCGCACTTATATGGTACCCTTCTTGGCCATTTACTACCACATACACAAACCAAGAATCCTTCATCCAGCACTGAACCACAGTCAAGAAGAGCATGCCAACAAGCAGCAGAAAACCATGCCTAAATTGAACATTTTAGGACTGAAGTGAGGAATATTTAGGGGAAATAAAAGTTGTTGATTGCTCTTCCCTGGAATATGATCATCAAAGGAAAAGAAATGATCACAGATGATGGGAGATTTTGCTTCACATTTCACTGTAAGTTAAGACTAGCATTACCAGCACAATTATCTCCAAAACCACACTGGACAGTCGCAACACAGGACAAAACTCAGCAAATAAAACGAAGAAATACAGCCTGTAAAAGCAAGTGTCCCAGTCTAGCAAGAAGACTCACTGTCAGCTTTCTGTGAGCTCACTCTCATTCCTACTTCCCTTGGCAGAAATGATTAAACTTGCATATGTGGTCCCTAGGATGACCAGCACCATAAAAATACTGCAGGAAGGCAGCTATTTCCTTACATAGAGAAAGTGACTGCAAATCTGAGTTAACCTTATGTAAGGATTCACTTAGCCAAGAGCAATGGATGGCCAGAAAGCAAAACATATGTTTACAAAGAAAAATACCATTTCTTCAGTTCAACACTCCCTGGAGTTACTAATGTGTACGTCAGAGGAAGAACAAGTCTTCCTTAAAAACAAAAAAACCAAAATCAACAAAAAAACCCAAACCCATAGCTCAAGGCATGGATCCAGTAACTTTTAGCTGATTTTCATGGTTTTAAAAGAAGAAAATTCTTGGTTTCAAATAGAACCTTAGCAACAAAAGAGTGTATTTGAAAAAGTTGCTTCCTGACAGTGTTCTTGATGTGTAGTGAAAATCTAACACGTTAAGCTCTCTTGTTAAATTGAGGCATAGCACTAATCACATCTGAGGAAGCTTAAAGAAATCCTGTACAGCTTTTTAGTTCTATGAACAGACTTAGTCAATACAAGGCTGATTTCATCAGTCAAAGTCATCATTCTGACAAGCAGCACTATGTTACCAGGCAGAGACTTCAAATGTGGCTAGTCCGTCCAATCTGAATTCTCACAATCCTTCCCTAAATTTCTGATTTCCAATTCAGTTACAAAATTCAGCTCAAGTACAAAAACGGAGGAAGGAATGCAACATTCAGTTTTAGCTGGCATACTGCTACTATTTGCAGTGTCTAAATGCACAGGTATACGACAATAGACCTTCTGTTAGATCACCAAAGGGGAAAGGAACACGAAAGATGTGACTGATTGGGCTGTTGATATTCAGACTCGCTCTGACAGTGAAGTAAAAACTATTGTGTCTTCTAGTGAAGTACAAACTATTGTATCTTCTAGATAAACACTGGTGGAAGAGAGGGGAAGAGAAGAATGAATGAACTCCTGAGAATGAGCTTATTGATGTGAACTGTGTTTACTGCTAATATAAACCCAAACTTGTGAATTGTACAACTGATGCTGTAAAGGTAGTTTGCACTGTTTACCTTACAAAGCTAACTCATACAGAAAGGACACACCTTAAAATACTGATGAAAACATTACTTTGCTCTATAGTATTTGCTAGACAAAACACTTCTCCTGGAAAAAAAAAGAAAAAACAAACCCCAAAAGCTCTTATGTCAATTTACGGACTAAGTAACTGCACTGAAGTAATCAGAATGTAATTATCAGCTCCCCAGAACTTCATTTACAAATTCTGACTTTACCTGGTTGTTGGTGGTTTTTAGTAAAGGTGGTGCTGGTTCATGATGTAGAGGAGAGGAAGCTGAACTGCTCTCACTGTCAGTGCCATCACTCAGACTAACCCTATGGAAAAACAGAGCCAAGACATTACACCTCTGGACAAAGGGCTGTTAACTGAGCTTCACTGAGGTAGGACACTAAGAATGACCCCCTACTAAGCAAGCCATCATTAATCAAGGTCATGTGGAAGAGAGGCATCCAAGCAGCGCTGCACCCTGAAAAAAAGCTCTGTGTTGCATGAAGAACAAAGCTGTCTGCCTGCACTTGGCTAAGATGACATGTCAGTTTACAGCAGCTAGCGTTACAGAAACAGTTAAATATTTAGACCATTAAACTGCTGTTCCAAACATTCCTGCATTGAGTCCGTATCTTGGATCATAGCCCTATTACTTTTTTTGCTCTTCTGAAAGCTTTCTAAATGGCTGTAGTTCCTCCTTCAACAAGTGTTTCACTGAAAAGTTCCTTGTTTCTCATCATAAAAAGTACTCTTTTTAAAATATAGAAACTTAGTCCTGTAGGAGAGGTCTCATGAAAATGCTTATCTCCTTGTCAGTCTCACTCTTCATTTACTTAGGAACAACAGGGAATATTTATTTATTGGAAGAAAAAAATCTGTTATTTGGAATAAAAAGAAGATACAGAAATATGAGACTTAAGTTTTCTTTAAAAAATTGAAACAGAATCTCCACACAAGTCAAATTTGAGACAATCCATTATATAATCTGACACAAAATATACTAACTGACAGTCATCTTGGCTGTCTTGTCCTTGATTCTAGCTGCTGAAGTGTACCAAGAAGAAAGCTGACATTCATTAATGCTCTCCTATCACTTTCCCACTTAAGCAGTAGCTGACACAGGCACTCCGATCGTGTGCATTCACAGCTAAACCCTGTGGCTCAGATAAAGAATACACTATGAAAAGGTTTGAGAAACCTCCACTATTTTCCATAATCTTTAACAATATTCAGATGAAGCTTCAAGCTGCCCAAGGAATCAAGGGGTTTCAGAACACCCTTGTAAGGCTGCTGCAAAGATACAGAAGCTTTTTCCAAAAGCAATTTCTGTGACAGATGCCTGCTTTACCTTCTATCTGCACTTCTACACATTACAAATCGCACGCAGTGCAGAAATGACTTAAAATTCAGATTTCATTGATTCTGATCTAATTTAACAACCTAATCTAAAACTGGTAAGCAGAGAGATATTGAAAATGAGATACCATGTACAGAATAGCTCATGTGGCAAGTAAAGTACGTAATTTTATCTCATTTATGTCAGAAAGTAATTTATGCCAGAGAGTAATTATAACTACTCCTCTTAAGTCACAATAGCATGAATCAAGGAAAGCCAAATTAATAAGGACCATCATAACCACTTGGATTAGTACAGAAACAGTTTGCACCGGGAATGGCTAATTCTGTTAGCTTTTAGAAGAGGCACTTTTACATGCATATGTTTTAAAAAGAGAGTCTGAATTCTCTGCCCATTTGCTACTCTGTGCTGTTAGAAATCATAAGACCTCATTACTAACAAGCATAATGTCTTGGCCACGAGGCTACTTGCAATCACGAGACACTCACTTTCGACTCCTGCTTCCTCCTCGGGTATTTACAGGTCGTTCAAACTCAGAATCATTGTCGTTCTCATCTGCTTCATCCGATTCATCTTCGTTATCATCTGAATGCAGATCTTTCATTATAGACCTCAATGGACCTGAAACTACAGAAACAAAACACATAAATCAAGGTCAGTTTCCAGTGTTCCAGGCAAATGGCCCAGTTTTGCAGATGACAGAAAACTACCCTCCCCACACACTGCTGGGAGGGAAGAATCTTAAACAATAAACAAATTGAGTAATGCACTGGGGGCTTATGCTGTAGGGACTTATCCATGAAGCATTTACTCACATTAGCAACTCTACAGTCAGCTTCAACAGACTTAGTCATGACAGTGAAGTGACTCATACGTTTAAGAGTTTGTGCATTTGGCCCCCAGGATCATAGCTGAAGTAAGTAAAATGCTGTCATGCCAGGAGGAATTGACTATTATTCTATTATTATTAGAAGCAAGATTCTTTTGCATTGCTGCGTTTTAGCGGCTTTTGTCTTTTCAAATCATAGAATCATAGAATAGTTAGGGTTGGAAAGGACCTTAAGATCATCTAGTTCCAACCCCCCTGCCATGGGCAGGGACACCTCCCACTAAACCATGCCACCTAAGGCTCTGTCCAAACTGGCCTTGAACACCACCAGGGAGATGAAAATGAAATACAAACTGAATAAATGAATACAAACTACAGATTAGAAGCTTTGCAGGATTGGGTTTGCTTTTTTGCTCATTGTAATAATAAAAGAAATACAGATCTGAGAAAGTGTCAAGGGTAGTGCTGGGCTTCGAGCCACTGAGCTTCTCTTGCTAACAGAGCACGTTAGGTGAAAAGATTAAGTTCAGCAGGAAAGATCTCCCCTAAGGCCATGATTTGCTCTGACTTTACACAGGACAGGCAAGAGTGCGCTAGAGCAAGAGCACCAGTGCTGGCATCCTCCAACCAGACACATTGGACATTGACCATGAGACCCTGCACCAAGTGCTTCAGCAGCATGGCTGATGCAACTGCAGCTCTCTGGATGGTGCACCCCTGCCTCTGCCTCATCACCTCCTGCTATTCTGTACTTCTTTCCTCACTCAACTTGCCTTTGCTTCTTAGTTTAAGGGCTTCAATTCTGCCGGCAACACAGCTTCTAATAAAATTTATTTCTGCAATGCCAAAAAAACAGCATCTGGAAATTATGTTAACAAACTTGAATGGGTATTATCAAGCTCACCAGTCCATACCAGGCTGCCAATCATCCTTTGTAACAGATTCAGGACATGATATGCAAGCGAAGATCTACAAGGACATACCCATCAGTAACAGTACAATTATTAGGTTAATCCATGTACTGAGAAACAGAGTCTAACAAATCATTCTGACTGGTACTGGACAAGACAGTATTTATCTTCTTGGTTTTTTTACATATCTAACTTCGGCTGCAACCTTTATTTCAAGAGTCAGTTTCAGGGCAGGCAAACACTTTGCTAAAGTTTATACGTAAAACGTGCACCAATCCCACGCAACATCATCCTATTTCTTTTCCTGAATTAAGAGAAGGCACAAAGCCGGACTTGCTCCCAAAACTTCATTAAACTCAGTTTGGGATTTTGTTATGATTTTACTCAATTTATTTTCTGTAAAAGACAATTACAGAGAGAACATGCTTAATGTACCTGGGAAATGTAAAACTACAGCCGCTTGAAATAAGAATGGACAACAGCAGTTTAGAAGACGGAAGGAAGCAAGACTGATTACACAGGGCATTTAGGTTTGAAGTGCAGCCCATCTGAGAGACAAAGCAGCAAGTAAAAGCCATGGTGATGGCTGTAGGAACACTAATTACTATTACAGTTCTGTAATTCCTTCAGGAAACATGGACTACTAATGCGAATGAAGTGATCTTCAGTGTGCCCTTCAATAGGAGATTAAGCTTCCAACTCTTACCTTAGCTGTTTCGGAAACACAGTCAAGGACCATCATCCCTGATCACTGCCAGAAGAGAAGACAGACCTCTGTCAGGGTCATACTCCTAACAGGAAGGGTATTCTGTTCATGGGATGAACAGCTTTATGGATTATTCCAGACCTAGCAAGGCTCAGGCCACAGACATTTTGACTAGTTTTGTTGAAGTGTCTTCAAAACTGATGTTGAGAATGATTAACCGCTTTGCACTAGTACTTTCATAAACTGGCACAGTTTGGGCAGGTTCAGGTCAATGGTTTCTTTTCTCTGTTTCTACACACAAAGGATGGCTGGGAGGAAGACCAGATGGTGCTAACAGGCAAATTCCTGGTGGAACAGACACTTGTCCAGGCACAAGGAAAGGGAAGCAGTACTGAAGTGCTTTTTGTCCATGCGAACACCACTGATCTGCAAATTCAGGTGATCTGTGTTTCATTTTCTGTTCCTGCTTTGGTCTCAGGCACACAATCTCAGCTATTTACAAATGATAACTTTTAGTGTGACTTAAAATCTAATCATCTGACCCTTGAAAGAGGGAAAGGACTCCTTCCTTGGCTTTTAATAGGAGCAGTAATAAAAATATTTCATTTAAAAGAGAGGGCATTCACAGCAGCATCATCACAGGGATGAAGAAAGAATTTGTCCACTTTGATCTTTTGGGAAACGTTCTTTCGGCTGGCTTGACTGCTGAGATGGGTGAATGAGAGACATGGCAGAGGGAACTAAATGAATTGAGGTGAAGGATTAGAAAAGACAAATTACAATTACCGGAAGGATTCCATTTTTAAACAGAGATAAAAGGGTAGAACACAAGGGTATTTCCACAGGCTAGGCTTAGCCTAAAAAGGGCTAGTTTCCTTACAACTTACTGGGCAAAGACACTATAAACGACCGAAGTCCTGCTGAAGACAGTAATTTCTTTCTGCACTGAGAGCAGAAGAGTCTCACTTTACTCCACAGGCCAAAACCAGTTTCTGAGAATGCATTCATCTCCTCTCCACAACGTACAGGAGGAAGAAAATGACAGAAAAGACTTGCTAAAGGACAGATGAACACATCATCATAATCTTGATGAAAGAGCAAACGGAAAGGTCACTGGAAGGAAAGGTAAAATAATAAACCAAAACCTAATTTTGTAATGAAATTAGTATGACAAACGAATAGCTGCTCTTAGATAAAGCACCATCACATAACTCCACAACATGGAAATCTGTAGCTATGCTTGCAAGTCACCCGAAACATCACTCTTGATTTCATTTCTGACTGGAAGTAGGAAGAAAATCAGCACACATTCCTCATGATCCCTACATACGCCTGCTCTCCCAAGCTTAAGCTAACTCATTCTTGCCCATGTCCTTCCCCCAAGAATAGCAGAGGACCACCTTATCCCCTGATACTCCCCTCCTGTGTTCTGTGACAATCAGGCAGTCCTGTCTCAAGCTGACAACAGGTCTATTCCTCTTTCTTGGAGGAAAAGGAACTTGGACTCCTGAGACACACCCATCACTAACTGCCCCATTGGCATTGAACAACCTCTTATTCAGCTGTTTTCATTCAGAGTAGGACTACATCTGGGACTGAAGAAGCATTCTGTACCAAGCTAGCTAACTTTTTCAGTAAATTTTCTCAAAAATTAGCAAAGCTTTAATTTGTAGGTCTTTCATTTCTAGCACTGATAGCAATGTCAGTATTAATCTTCTGCTTCTTGCTAACACCTGAAACCCTTAAAAAGGTTGACATGGAATTTTGAGAAGTTGTTGTCTCCCAGACAGTCAGATTAGTTAAGGAGAAACTGAAAAGCAGAAGCTGCCCAAAAGCAAATGTTTTTGGTACGGAAACAGAGAAGCATCAGAGTAAGCCCCAACAGCAGAAGAGCTTGAAGAACCTTAACTTAGCTCACTGCTTATGCTAAAAGAGGTGAGAAAAGTTCATGCTGCAGTTTTCTGACACTTGAGTGAGCACTGGAATTTGAATGCAATGGAAAAAGAGCAGTGGCGCAGGCAAGTAACTTCTAGTCAGGGAAAAATGCATGGGTTCTGACCAGAGCACAACACAGTGTGAACATGCCACAGTACGCTTGGTGCTGCATCCTTTTGACATACAAACGTACAGACTGGGCAGTGAAGGCATTTAGTTAATTGGAACTCGCAGAAAGAAGCAGTAATCGCTATTTACTGGGGCAAGAAAGAGGGTATGTATAATACCACTTGCACTTCCGCAGTTGTTCACATCACAGGAAAAAATTTCCCATCTGTTCTTGAGAAGGTACAAAAACCTGACAGTTTGTGATATCTTATATATGACCCAGAAGAGATAGATGGATCCCACCTGCTCAGAAGACCATACTACATCAACAGGTTTCTGCTGAACACAAGACAACACATACAGGAATGGGTGTCCAAGTCTTTTGGTTTCTAATGAGCCACACCACTAATGAGGTTTTCATGACAGCAAAAATGGGGTTTCAGCAAGAAGGGGTTCTGTTTAGCCTTAAGTAAAAATCAAATGCCTGAAGCCAGTCAACCACAGTCCACTTCAGCTCTTGCTTTCTTTCACCTGGAGTACCGCTGCCAGAACGCATCAGAAAATCAGTACCAGCAATCTACAGAAAGGCAGTAGGACAGCTATGCATCATGTGTAGATCTATTTAAAAAGAGTCTCTCCGAGGCAGTAATGTGTTGTCATAACCTTAAATCACATCTACCACTGAGGAATATAAATGGATAAAACAAACACAATTTTAATTAGTCAAAAGCCGATTTTTAATGCTCCTGATTCAAAGAACAAAGCAAAAGCTGATTAAGAATGTATCAGTTGTACAATCTTATAAACCCAGGCAAAAAGGCCAAGCAGGAAGCAAATAGTTTAATAGATCATGTAGATTGATTCTCAGTTTATTTACAGAAAACCTGCCTTGGCAAGTTTTCTGGGAACAAAAATGCATTTCCTTACAGAGCTCCAAGTAAACCATAATTATTAGCCAGAATGCAAATTTAAAGTCAATGTGAAGTCCAACCATCATCTTCCCCTGACATGCAGGTACCACAAATACTGTATGCTCTTAAAACTTTCTAACAGTTCATATGGGAGATCATGCACATTTGAAAGGGCATGATCCACATGCACTCATGCTTGGGTGTCCTGTGGGAAACTACACCTTCCTGAGCAGGGCTTCAGATGGAGCCATGTGCCACGCTACCTACCCCTGCAAAAGGACAACCTCAGAAACAGAAGCTCTTTTGAGTTTAGCAGCTGTTAACTGGCTGGCTTGCATTTAGTGCTCCAAAACAAACACCCTTCACACCCTCTCCTCAGATACACATTTTCTCCCTTTTTATTTTGCCCTTACAGATGCATCCGAAATTCACTTCAGGAAAAGTCTCTAAAGCAAAACTGTGGCCAGTTCAGGCTGTGAAAGACAGCAGAAAAGTGGTAATGAAATGCCACTAGTTCTGCTTTTACTGGCCCCTTTATTTCACACATTCCTTTCAATTTCTTTTCTTTTGTTGGTACCTTGTTTGCTGGTTTGCGAAGGAGTAAAACTGGAGCTGGAACTGGAGCTGGAACTGGCAGGACTGGGCTGTTCAGACTTAAAAGAAAAAAACAAAAAAGAAAATAAGTAACATTGTAGGAAACATTTTTGCCTTAAACTCTTATTGGCAGTTACCGCCTAAGGCATGCGGTCAAGTTAAAATAAGATCTATAGAACAGAATAATACACAAAAATTTTTATTGCAGGTGTCAGTGAGGCAAATATTGTGAAAATTGCTACATACTCAACGTACGTACACACTATTACATCATGCCTAGTTCTTTATTAAAGCCAATATCCTAAAAAGATCCCAGTGCCTTGTCTGAAAGGCTACAGAGCATGAGAGCCTAAATGAGTTTATGATAGACCTAAGGTTCTGGTGTCCTCGTCGTACTGCAATTGCACCATTTTCCAAATCAGTGAAGATGCAGTAGAATCAAAAAACAGAAGACCTGCGCAGACCACATTAAATGCCAAAAAAACTCAGACAGTGTTCTTTCTCCCTTAGAAAACAAGTGTTAAGATGAGGATTCAAATTAAACTTTGCTGCTCCTATTGAATTTCTCATTCCAACACCTTTCACATGTATTAAGACCCTACAGATTGTAATAGAGACTGAACCAGAAAGACTGCCTTTTTACATAGAAAAACTACCTGGAACCCACATATTACAAAAGAGAACTACATTTTTAAAACAGAGTTGTTACAACCAGTTTACATTATTTAACAAACAGTTCTACAAAGTGTTTCTCCACTATTGCTTAAAATGTATAAATTTCTCTCCAAAATTCTATATTATTATTATTATTAAGAAAGAACTATTACTTTGTATAAAAAAAATCTGTATAATTTTTCTAATAATAGTGGTTATGGCTTATGAGGGATGTACTGAGAAATCTTGCTTCTTGCTAGCATGTTGCGTGTCTCCATACACTTTTTTTTCTGTCTCACAGGTTCACAGGCACGGAGGATGCCAACAGAGAACATAAAGCAAGAAAGAAGTGCCCACACAGAAGGAAAGGTGAAAATCAGGTTAGGAAGTAACACTCTAAAAATCTACAACTGGAAAGAAAACCTGCTTACACTTCAAATTCTATGCAAATGTGTTACTGTAACAAGTTATCCAGGCTAACAAAAGTTTTCTGAGTCTCCTTGCCTGTACAATACTACCCATGATTAAGTCAGAATCAAGCTGTTCTCAAAACTAAGAGCAGTAACATCCAGTCACCATGAAACAGTTTTCAGGCACACAAGCTACCTTAACCTAACAGTTGCTCTTCCTCCATAAATCAGTCTATTGTTGCCTTTCATAATGAGCAGACAGTTTTACAGCCTCTTACCGCCATTCCTCACAATGAGAGATGCCTACTGGGCTACAGAACGCTTGAGAAAAACACCATTAACATCTGCTCTCCTCAAATAAACACCATCTCCAGCTCTCTCACGCACATAGTCAAAATACAAACACTGGACCTGACTGCATGGATGTACAGTGAACCAAGCCTCTGCAAGAAAACCCAACCCAACCAACACCACAATCCATTCCTGAGTACTGAGAGACTCTAAAATGGCCCACAGCATCAGACCTTTTTGGAAGACATTGCAGCATCACTTGACACTGCCTTAAAACCCAAGTTATTCTGAAAAATTTGGTCATTTTTTTTTCTTCTAAAAAAGCCTGAACTTCTGTAAAACTACACCAGATTTCTAGCAGTAAAATAATCACGATGGCATGAAACAGAATGCACTGATGAATAATAAGAGTCAATGTAAACTTTAAGGACATCACCATCTGGAAACTAATTTCAGCCTTTCAGCTTCAGGTTACTCTTAAAACATCTGGTTTATCTGTCACTTTCGGTTTTTTGCAGAAAATTACTAGCTGAAAACTATTCCTGAAGATTTCCATTAGCTGTGTTTTTCCTTTATTAATTGCACCATGAACTTTAACTTCTGTAAAATCTATTTACTTAAAGTAGCAAACACTAGAAGACTATGATAGTTTAAAACACTTGAAGAAGTGCTAAAACATAGACGGTGGGTAAATAAAAATCACACAGCGCAGAGATATTTGTCACTATCAAAAGTTCACTACTTTCTTTTTGAACCCGTTTACTGGAAACAAAAAAGGAAAAGATATGGTCTCATTCACAGTAGAAGGCATGCAAACATCAGTGGAATTCCTCCGTGACAAAATTCTCTCTCAATATTAACTAATTGAGAAAGGATAACAAGAAGGAAGGGATATGAATACACATAAAGTTTTAATGCTTCCTGGACAAATTTTGCTCTACTTTAGCAAGATCACTTTCAGAAGTCAAACCACAGAAAGTCCCAGTGAAATACAAATGATCATCTATACTCTTTTCTAAAAAGGGTTCTCGACACTTTTCAAAACAATTTACATTATTTACTTAAACAATCATCTCCAAAATTTTATTCCAAGAAATACAGGCTAGCATAAGTGTTGAAACTGTTAACTATTGGAAACTAAACCTAGCTTTTTTGACTGGGAAATCTGCGGTGACAGCACACCCAGAGGAAACAGCTACTTTTAACATAAGCATAAGCATCATTAACAGAAAAGACTTGCCTTTTTAGAAGGTACTAAAAATAGGCCTTCCATATATGAATATGGGTTAGTGCCAACAGCATCGATGCTTCTAGTTACTAGAGGCTCTCTTTTGTCACTTAAGCAATGCTTTTTGACAGTTTTACAGGCTGCTATCCCAAGGACTTCGGTATTATGGCTTTACTCACTTAGGCTTTCTGCTCTTATCCACTGATTACTAACCACCACACAGATTTTAATTTTTTTTTTAATGGATCTGAAGTAAGCTACTGGGTGTCTTTCACAACAATAAAAGCATAAGGCAGTACCAGCAAAGAGCTTCTCTTCTATGTCCTTTTCCTGTTTTATTAGTTTTCTCTTCCTGCAGACAACCAAATGAGATTGGATCCAAGCTGTTCATTAGTGCAATAGAATCACAGAATCATTTAGGTTGGAAAAAACCTCTTAGGATCATCAAGTTCAACTGTAAACGTGACCACCAAGTCCATGACCAAGCTACATAAGTGCCACATTTATGTATTTTTAAATACCTCCAGGGATGGTCACTCAGCCACTTCCCTGGGCAGCCAGTTCCAACGCTTGACAAGCCTCTCGGTGAAGATATTTTTCCTAATATCCAATCTGAACCTCCCCTGGTACAACTTGAGGCCATTTCCTCTTGTCCTATCACTTGTTACTTGGGAGAAGAGACCAACACCCACCTTACTATAACCCCATTTCAGGTAGCTATAGAAAGTGATAATAACCCAACATGACTTGCTGCATTCTTAAGACAGTCTGAGCAATTTTACTGCTCTCACACTGACGCACTGGAAACACGGACTTCTTTATTAGGCCTGGTTGTAGGATTCTGTGCTTTGAACTGTTCGGCAAGAAAAGGGACTCTTCTTTGGCTCAAGTTTTTCCTGAAAAGAGACTTTTTTCAACAGTTCTAAATCGCTTGTCTTCTCTCATTCCCAAACTTGTCTGTTCTTACAAGTAGTACAATTTACTCTTGAGCTACAAGCAATTTTCAGGCAATCTCACCTGTTTATGACACAGGATACAATAGAGCTAGCTTTGTGTATTTCATGGTTGGTTCAAACAACTTCTCCTAAAAATAAACCCCATCGTTTTAAGCTCCTTATTTAGATTTGAAAATAGAAAACATCTGTATGTGTGTGAGAATGGCTTCTCTTGCCTTCGCCTGAACAGTTTTTAAAGGAAGCTCACATATCGTTTCCTGAAATAAAATTTAAATGGCATAGTAATATCCCATTTCATATCAGCCATTTTACGTATTTCCTATCTTTAGGCACAATAGTCTTAAAGATTTATGTTTCCCTATGCCATACATACTGAAAAGTCTATCTGCTTGAAACTGCTTATAGCTGAGTATTACTTCCACTTTGTCTAAAGTCAGCTTCACAGGTAGGACTATGTTTCCTCAGGACAAAACTTCTTCTCCAACAGAACACCTGTACTCACAACTTCTACAGACTCCTAAGTGCACTGTCACTGACCACTGCACCTCAGCCTTTAGCCAAGTAATCCAAGTCATCTGCAGCTCACAGGACAGAACAGCCCCACCTCACCCACCAAGTGCACACACCTGCCACTGCAAAGGAGAGCAATCACAGCACTATGAGGAGCCTGCACTCAGCCCAAATTCTGTATCACCACATCTCTGGGCAACCTGCTACACTGCAACTAACCTCCACAGCAGGGTAAAACTGCTTTTTAACTCCTCACAAAATATAGAGACTTTTTTTTTTTTTAGACTGAAGCACAGAGCTATGGAGTGGGAAATAGAATTATTTTCTTGTAGAAATGCAAATATTTATAACTACAACATTTAAAGAACTAAACAATTATTTAGAGAAGCAATTTAATATCAAGGAGATGTGAAATTTAAACAGGAAATTCCAGATTATTGATTTTTAAGAAGAGGCAGAGACAGTCATCTGGTAGAGAATGTGACCTAAGGTACTGACACAGTTAGCTGCCTTTATTATTTATAGTAATTTTAAACAAAAAATTCATATCACTGATGGAGATGAGGTTATTTGTTGATTAAGTGGACTCTCTATTTGGCACCTGAGCAAGTCCATTGGCTTTGATGGGATCCTGGTAAGATGTCATTATGAGGACACTCTCAATAATCTTCAGCTGATTATGGTGACTGGAAAAAGTGCCCAAACATCCATGGAAAGGAAATGTCTCTCCTGTCTTCAAGAAGAGCATGAAGGAGGACCAGGGTACTACAGAGTACTTACCTTGATCCCTCAGAAAGAGATGGAGCAGCTAATCCTGGAAATCATTTCCAAGCACTTCAGGATAAGAAAATCATAGGAGTAATCAGCACAGCTTCAGCAAGAGGAAGTTTGTCGACTACACAAAACCGGGAGAAGCGGCAGATATGCCAGAGGGTCAATCTGCCACACAGAGGGACCTTGACAGGTTGGCGAAATGGGCCAACAGGCACTCTATGAAGTTCAACAAGTGTGAAGTCCTGTACCTGGAGGAGAACAGCTCCATGCACTAATGTATTCTGGGTGCCACCCAGCCGAACAGCAGCTTGGCAGAAACAGACCTGCAGGTCCATTCACCATTTACAGCTGACACATCTGTTCGCTGTGATTTCACCTACATGTCCTTCTACTGATTACTGCAAAAAATGATACTCCTTTAAAGCTCCTTGTTGCTGCTCCACTGACTCAAGAGATTTTTGATGTGATCTCAGCTTTACATTAGTAGAAAGTTATGCAACTGATTCATAAGGTGTAATCAATTATTTGCACAAGATAAGAACAATTTCTTTAAAAAATATCATACTTATGTTTAAACTACATTTACTCAAACCCTTATAATGTAGTGTAATATAGAATCACAGAATAGTTAGGGTTGGAAAGGACCTTAAGATCATCTAGTTCCAACCCCCTGCCATGGGCAGGGACACCTCCCACTAAACCATGCCACCAAAGGTTCTGTCCAACCTGACCTTGAACACTGCCAGCGATGGAGCATTCACAACTTCCCTGGGCAACCCCTTCCAGTGCCTCACCACCCTTACAGTAAAGAACTTCTTCCCTATATCCAATCTACACTTCCCCTCTTTAAGTTTGAACCCATTACCCCTTGTCCTATCACTACAGTTCCCAATGAAGAGTCCCTCTCCAGAACCCTTATAGGCCACCTGTCAGATACTGGAAGGCTGCTATGAGGTCCCCACACAGCCTTCTCTTCTCCAGGCTGAACAGCCCCAACTTCCTCAGCCTGTCTTCATTTGTAATATAATTCCAGCAGGTAACTGAAGTTCTTAAAAATATTGGCTAATCATTATTTAAAATACTGGTTAAATTAAGATCTCATGTACTACAACCCTGATCAATCTTGAGTTTTACAGTGTCCAAGGATCAAAAGGCTGCAAATGCCACCAATAAGTTGAACTACTGCATCAACAAGCTCTTTAACTAAAATAGTAACATTTAGGTCACAAAAGTTTATCTACTGCTAATGGTCCTCTGCCAAAGAACAATGACCCAGTGAGTTAAACCAAATTCACACCAACACTTCTTAAACTTTAAGTGAAGGACAGTCCTTTTTATTGCTGGTGTGTTGACACAGGACCACCCTCAGCAAACACCAAATTTATTGTTAAAATTCATTAGTCATGAGATTTTCCCTAGATAGTAACTGCTGCCTGGCGTGCCCTGATTTTGCAGCGGAGTGGACACTGT
This sequence comes from Amazona ochrocephala, assembly GCA_039720435.1. Lineage (NCBI taxonomy): Eukaryota > Metazoa > Chordata > Aves > Psittaciformes > Psittacidae > Amazona > Amazona ochrocephala. The sequence continues at coordinate 79,106,149 of CM077909.1, read as the reverse complement.
TGTTGTGAGGGAACTGACACCCACACAGGGAAAGAAAGAGAACCACTAGATTACATCTGCTTTCACTTATTCCTTTTACCAGGGCTATATGCACATTTCAACACTGGAAGAACAGTGACACACATGCATAAACACCCCTGAGTACGAGGTAGGCGCATGATGTTCATCAGGAGCATCCCTTGCGCATTCCAAAAGGTCCCCCAGGAAGCCCATGTATTGCAGCATCAAATACCAACACCCAGCACAAACTGCAGGGCACCACAGTAGGGAGAGCTAAATGGCAGTCCCTCATCAGCAGGCAATGAATTGTCATCAACTCTACACAGGCATGATATAAGATTCATGGTACTAGTGATTTCAGGCAGCCTTTACCCTGCCTTAACAAAATCTAAACTTCAGGGGATTACCATTCTTTGAAATGTAAAAACCAAATTGTGAGTTTATGGTGTGTCCTGGAGAATTCGCATCAGTCATCACATTACAAGCTTCTGAATGCTAAGCATTACAAAAACTACCTAATGAATTTCATGGTGAGTTTGGCAGCAAACCTTCAAAGTACACGAGTAAAACATGCCATTTCTGCCAAAGAAAACCGTAAACTTTACTGTTCTATGTAAAAAATAAAAAGGGTATAAAAGCCATAGATACATCTTACTATTGTAGACAAACGATTTCATCTGGTAACTAACAGGTGTTAGTTTAATTATACGGAGCTATTTCATAATGTATGTAAGTAGAGCAACTTTAAAGCAATGAAAGCTATATCAAGAAGATCTCACCTGATCATCATTAAAATACCCTATCTTTAGCATTTTTACTGTAATCATCTCCGTTAATGAAACTGTCATGACTTTACTGGGACAGACACAAACGGTTTTTTTGCCACAAAAGAACGAACATCATTAAAATATTGGCACTGCACTTACCCAGTTAAAATCCTTTCTTTCTGCAGGCTAACAAAGGTAGGGAATTTTCTAGGACTGAAATATAGAAAATAAGGCCCCAACCCCAAAATGAAAATATTTTAAATAATAAAAATATTTTTATTAATTTATGCAAATAATTGAGTTAAACCACACAAGTAGCGAAATGGATGCAGCCAAAGTTTGTGAATGAAGTAAAATACTGCACACTGAACCAGTAGCCTAATGTAGGATGTTATTTCTGCGGTCAAAATATGGTATTACCTAAAATAGAAAAAAACAACCCAAAAAAAAAAACAAAACAAAACAAAAAAAAAAACCACCAAAACCAAACCCAACTCAATACCCATGACTTTGCCTCCAAAATGAAAAATGCCCCTGGTCTCACAACATTATATTTAACCATGTAGACACAGGTTCTCTCCACTGATTTCCTAACATACCATGGTAACAAAAGTACTTCAGTTAAACATCCAAGCTTGCTGCCATGGAGGAATCACTACCTGTCAATCTTGCTGCTTCTTCACCCAGCAATGTTTCAGCTTACCACATACAGACTAACCTAATATGCACCTAAGCTTTTGTGAGCAAAGCTAAAGCATTTCCCCCTCCATAGTAACAGCTAATAAAAAAAAGTTTAGTATAGCAGCTGGATGGTGACATGCTATAAGTAGATGCCAATGGCCACAGAGCATACTTGTACCTATGACTACTTTTAAGAAGGCCTGACAATTCTCAGGCCACTACTTCTCTCAGAGCACAGATCTGAAAGTGAACACACTGGACAGTACAGTATTTACATGACCTGCTAACACCCACATACTTGTGGCTACTGCATTACCTGCTCAACACAGGAGCACAATGGGCACATAATTCCACAAGGGTGGCTGGCAGTGTTTTAAGAGCAGTGTCCACCCTGGACTAAAAGTAACCAAATGCAAAACCAATGCATTAAAATACCAAGCAAAAAGTAAAGATTCTAAAAATACATCAGGTTGCAAACCCATGGTGCCCAGCCTGCAGTGAAGGACATCATCAATCCTGTTCTGTATCATTAAGGTCACTTTCACAAAAAAAGAAATAAAACTGAGCTTCCTTTTTTTTCTTTCTTCATGGGTAACCAAATGAAAATTCCACACAGAGCACTATTTCACTACTCTTATTTCTAACTTTAAATATTATCTGAAAGAGATCTTACTTTGGCTCTGAGCCCTGGCAGAAAGCAGGATTCTTCAGCTAACAAGGGCCTGAAGGTTTTACAAGACCATGGGGATTTTCAAAGAATTCTTCCACTTTTTTGGGAGTCAAATGAACAGATCACATGCCAGATTCAAAGTGGCATTTCATGGATTATTTTAAAAATGTACTTCTATTGTAACTTTAAGACTGCTTTAAGATACACAAGCAGTTAATTAAGTACAAACCCCATAGCCTGTGCAATCACTGCTGTATTTTCATTGTTCTGTAATGGACTTCCTAAGTAGCTGGCATTTTTTCCAAAGGCAAAAGACCAGCTAACGTACCCTGCTTTTAATAACTGAAACTCTTTACTCTTGAGCTCTCACAATTTCTTGCATTCATTCAGTCTGTATTTCCATGGGCTTCAACATGCCAAAAGGCTGCTACTATTACTAACAGCAATGCTAATATTGCAGGGAAATACACAGGCAGGAAAGGAAAAAAGAACATGTATCACATGCAAAATAATCACAATAGGAGCAAAAATTCATTCAACAGAGCCATATGTGTTCTGTAAAAAATCCACCAACAGACCACTACACCATGCATAACAGATTTTATGAGTTATTTTCATTTTATTGCTCCAACTGGAGATACACTGAGAACACTGGCTACGCCTAAACAAATAGGTCTGCTTGATCTACCTTGTGCCTTTCTGCTGCAGCAGCTTCACTTAAAGCTATGCATCATTTTATGCTCCCTACCCAGCAAAACTGGTAATAAAACAGAAATTATCAGACCTGCAATGGCTCCCTTCTGCAATGGGTCCACAGCTCAGAAAGGGATTCTCTGGCCATGGAAAACACCTCACCCAGACGCAAAACTGTTATTTCCCCATCTCGCACACACCAGATTGCAGTTCACACAAATGTGATGAGAACATCATCATACTTCACGACCAGACAGGCAGTAAAGTCAAGAAGGTTGAGTTTGTGGGATTTTTACCATGTTGCTGCACTGTCCCACACAGGAAACAAACAGATGGAGTTTTAACTAATACATGCTGTCATTAAATTCAAAAGCAAAATCTTTGTGGAGTTTTCAAGTGGACTATGCTAGATCTGACAGGCTTTCACTCCATACACTACCTTACATGCTTCATATCACAGCCAGTAAAAAAATGTCTCCGCCTTCACGTATAGTTTCTGACTGAATACACTACATGTCACTCCCGAATAGCTTTGCTAGCTCATATGACTCTAAAAAGACCTATGCTGCTTTGAACACCAAGTCTATTAGCAACTCTAAAGTGCAACACACTTTAAATCACAGACGTATTTGAAAAGTGATACTCAACAAAGCAGCTTGAAGAGAAATGGAGACATGTATTTCACTTGCCAACAGCTCAGTCAGCAGAAAAACACAGCTAAAATAAATACAGCAGTGCACCACACCACAGCATATTCCAAAGAGACCACAGAGAAATGAGCATCCGTGGTCTTGTTCTTTAAGTCATAAACAGAAAAGCTATTAAACAAGGGCAGAAAGTTCATCACTAATCATGGATGTGATTTATTTTCCACCGTAATTTTATAAAGGTATTTGGAACTCAAGAGGGAATGACAGCAAGACATCAAAAGACAGTGTCTGGCTTTCTGAAATGCACTCAAGGCAACTGAATGCTAACCTGGCTGCGTTCCTAAATGCAATTTTTAAGGGACTCCTCAGAGGATGGATTAGTCATTGGCAGACACACTCTCCACATGATCCACCTCACTCGGAGTGTGTTCTAAACCTTTACATGCTACACTTTGTGAGGGCAAAGGCCAATATTACAAGTCAATGTCTAGAACTGGGTAGAGAGCATGATGCCAATACTGAAAAGGATTAAGCGTATCTTGCTTTTCTATCTGAAGTCCATTCACTGAAAGGATACACCCCATCTCAACTCAGTGAATGGGCTGTATCTGAAGAAATCAGGGGAGCAGCAGCACTGCCTTCTTATGGCACATACCCAGCGAAAAAGCAGCTCTGTTTAATGATGCTTGTCTTTGCAGTTATTAATAATTTTATTATAATTCATACATAATTACGTTTGCACTATGTCATAAATATAACAAACTAGAAAAAAAAAAAGCCCATGATTCAAAGACAGTATTTTTGTGGCATCCTAACAATTTTCTTTTAGGTATCGATTTCTAAACTGATTTGTTATATCTAACACAAATTTGGTGAGTTGGGTTTTAGAATCATAGAATCATAGAATAGTTTTGTGGTTTTGTTTTTTTTAAAGCCACTTTAGGAGTAAATCCTGGATACTTTACTAACATATACATACATATACTCCTAAATAATGATATATTCTTTGTTCACCAGTGGTACAATACTCACCACTGTAACAGTATCTCAGTGGTAAATAACATCTGACTGAATTTTATAGCATATTATTGTGTCAGAACATGCCACTGAAGAAGTAAGTGTCTTCTCAACTTCAAGCAACTATGTTGGTTAGTATCATGAAGCACTGTAAGGGTGGTGAAGCACTGGAATGGGTTGCCCAGGGATGTTGTGAATACTCCATCGCTGGTGGTGTTCAAGGCCAGGTTGGACATAGCCTTGGATGGCATGGTTTAGTGGGAGGTGTCCCTGCCCATGGCAGGGGGGATGGAACTACATGGTCTTAAGGTCCTTTCCAACCCTAACTATTCTACGATTCTATGACCTGAAATAATCATTCCTGTACAGCAAAAGCATCATCATATTTTCTCCCTATGTAACATTGCAACTTTTTTGTCTTTATATTACTGTTTATAGGCTATGCCTTCTATGCACCTGGCTGTAAAATTTACTCCTCCTGAAAGGAGTGCTAAGCATGACAAGCACTCCTTTTCATGCTTAGGAACCCAACAACACATATAAAAAGTTTGAACTACTTTTTCCAACATACAAAATTACCTCTACTGCACTACTCAATCATCTTTTGTTAGCAGCCCTGCTTCAAAAGCCAATAAAGTGTAGAAGGAACAACCCTCTGAAATTCTGTAGGCACTCATTAACCAGGTTGCCCAGATCTTTTTCACACAGCACTAACAATGGTGTGAATCCACAGGCACCTTAGGAAATTATTCTGGGTTTTCTAGATACCTTTACCAAAAATAAGTCCCACTGAAGATCTATGTGTTCCATAATCCGAGACGTCAATGTTAAAATACACCAGAGCCCAGACCAGCAGGATCTCTTTCTCTTTGACTGGACTCCAGTACCTTATCCTCCCAGTAACAGTGGCTCACAGAACTGAATCTGCTTTTTTGCTTTAGTACAGAATTAAGGAATTCCTTAGGTCCTGCAGGTCAACTGCAGACAAATGATGAACAGCAGTGCAAGTGGACTTGTGTCATCCTACGAAAACCACAAGGGCATACCATGATACCACTGGTAATAGGCAAGAAGCTGCAAGACAGAGGGAACACATGTCAACAATTAAAAGGATCAGCTTTAAGGACCATCCATATCCTTCACACATTAGTTATCTGCGAGTTGCTATGCAGCACAAGTCTGAGGTGCCTGCCTCTGTAAAATTCCGGCTGCATTGCAGTTGCTCCCCTCAGTTATTTTGTCTTTGAAAAAAGATGAAGAACCACGGCTGCCAGTAAATGTGCCACTACATGGCACCTATTTGAAACAACAAGAAATCTGAAAGCAAAATTTATGCCAATTATCTAGCTATACTGAGGACAGGTAACAAGTCCTAAGGACACTACTATAGATTAAAACAGAATACTCAGTTTCTTTTGAAGACATCAAAAATTAATTCACACCAAGGGTGACAAGTGTGAACATTTTTCAGATTTAAAGACAAATGTCTAAGTGCTAAGACAGATGAGAATGTCACCCTAACCACAGTATCAGCAGTGCCATGCTGTAATGAGGCGTTGTACTATTCCACACATTCTAAATTTTACAGCCTGTGCATGCCCTAAGGGACCAGTCATTAAAAGGTCACTTGAGAAATAAATTACTTTCTCCCTTGTGGCAAGTTTCTGTGAAATAAAAACCTAATGTTGACACCTCCACACAGCAGCGTATTTATTGTCTCTTCCAGAGAGGGCAAGTAGGGCTATGAATCTCATGGCAGTTACAGAGACACACAACAGAAACCAGAAAAATAAGAGAATTGAACGGGCATGGCTGGGAAAATTTCCTCTACCATGCACACTACCTCTAGTCATGAGTACAAATAAAAGTACTGAATAATCCTTCTCTTCCCATCCCTTTTCTTCTCTACTCATCTCTTTTAAAAAGACGCCTCTAAAAACCAAGTGTCCTAGGAGAATTATTAAAATCCTCATCATCAAGAGCAAATGATGCTTGAAATAGATGAGCAGGCACGGTAGACAAGTATTTTAAGGAAAGCAAACTTCCACAAAAACTGTCTTTCTTCTTGGGTAAGAAAGATTCTAGGAATTCCTCTCCCGCCTCCAAAAAAACGTGGCATCATTCACAGAACTGCTATTTTTTGCTGAAAAATAACAAATACAGATTTAATGCAACCCTCTCCTGAATTTACTGAATTCTTGAATACCTGAACACAGATTTAGGGTGTGGAATATAAGCATTTGAATCAAATTCCTCTTCCCTCAGAAGAGGCATGAAATTCAAAAGAACAAGATCAAAAGAGCAATATTATTTATAGCTTTTTCCCATATGCTCATTTGTCATAATGTTGACAGATGTATAAATCGAGTAGACTTGAATAGGCAATACAATTCAATGAGAGCATGCTCTGAACAGCCGGCAGTCAGCATCCTTCAATTTGAACAATCTGCCAGTAGACAGGAGAAAGGAAGGGGAAAAACCGAATGCAGTGCACATTCCCACAGACTGTGACTAAACACATATGAAGCAAAACCAAACACCACTTACTTCAGATTTGGAGGATATGTTTTCCTCCACATCAGAATCACTGGCATCTACAATATCATGAAATGGTGGCAGAGTAGGTGTCTTCCTTTCCAGTGTATTGCTTTCAGTTTTGACTCTTCCCACCTTGGGCTGAGATCTATCCTTTGCCTGTTTTTTGTCAGCTGAACAAGTAAGAATCAGTGGTGGGGCACTAGAGAAACTTTTAAATAACAAATCTGGGCCACTTTTTTTTCTTTTTTTTGCTGAAGTTTCATCAGAGTCCACAACAGAGGGCCGTTTTGTGAGGGTCTTCTTTTCTTGCTGCTGCCCACCTGTTACGGTAAGGATGGGGGTGTTCTCAGATTTCAGCTCCTTGGGTACAGGTTTGGGCTCCTTGAAGGCCATCTTAGAAACTATTTTGTCGTCTTTTAGTGGTTTGTTTTCTTTGGGTTTCTTAGAGGATTCTTTGGAAGATTTGTTGTGCTCCCTGGAAGGTTCTTTGAAGGCACTTTTATGTTCTTTTGAGTCTTTAGAAATCTTTTCCTTGTGCTCCTTTGTTAACTTGTGGGTCTTTGAAAAACTGTTACTACTGCTGCTGCTGCTTGGGTTCAGAATCCTAGTTGGGTCCTACAAAAGGGAGATACAAAATTTAACTTACAAAACCCCAAAAAAGAGCCCTTAAAGCCCGGAAAGACAGATGAAATACGGACACAAGATTCATATTAAAAACTTGGAACTGCAGGCTGAAAACCAGAAAATGCAAATGCCTATTTAAGAACAGATCAAACTCCATCACTTTGGGTAACTTCTCTGTGATAAAGTGGTGGAACATGAGCAGTTACCATGCTTGTCAATATTGGCAAGACAAGTTATTTTTTATCTTAAGAATTAGCTATGTTTTGAAGAAACATTGTAAAATGAACATAAAGACAGTTTAGGAAATTTTAACCATGTCGATTAGCTATGAGAAAAAAAAAATTGTAGTGAAAGATCAAGCTAAGAACCTGTCATGGTTTAAGCTTCTCAGCCACACAGAGTTTTGCTCACTCACTCACTCCCCACTCTTTCTTCCCTCCGCTCCTGGAGGAATGGGAAGGAGAATCGAAAGAATGCAACTCCCACAGGTTGAGATAAGTACAGTTTAGTAACTAAGGTATAACACAAATCACTACTGCTACCACCACTACTAATAATAATGATGACAAGTCAAATACAAGGAAAGAATACAATAGCTCACCAGTCAGCTCGACCAAGCAGTGCACCCCCCACGGTGCACCCCCCACCGTGCACACCCCACCACCCTTCTGGGTCTCTGCTCCCTGTTCTACCTCCTGGACATGACGTGCTGTGGTATGGAATAACCTCTTTGGTTAGTCTGGGTCAGGTATCTCTCCTTCCTCCCGGCTTCCCCTCCTCCCTAGCAGAGCATGAGACTCACAAAGTCCTTGGCCAGCCTAAACATCACCAAGCAGTAACTGAAAACACTGGTGTTATCAGTGCTGTTCCCAGGCCAAAAGTCAAAACCACAGTGCTACACCAGCTACCAAGAAGGAGAAAAAATGACTGCTGCTGCTGAACCCAGGATATTCCACCCCTTATTCCATACCATTCACATCATGCTCAAATCCCACATTTTCAATATACCACAACATGTGTATATATACATCCACACACGTGCACAAAGGGAGAGAGATCACCCCTTAGTGCATGGACCAATCCCTATAATACTGCTGAGTCCATCTGGTCCATGATACCGGGCTCCATCTTTTATAACAGTCTTTCAGAGCAGGAGACTGTGTGCAGTGTTCACACTCATGAATAATGTGGGCTAAGTCCACCCCTCGATCATGAGTCCATCTGTGTGCTGCATCTCTGCCCTGATGGCCTAAAGTGTCATGGGCCCACCAGGCTCAAAGTAATTCACCCACCCCTCCAGCAGTTTCTGCAGCTTGTCACTGGGGACTCCATACAGCTGCCTTCCATCTCCGACGTTTCCAAAGCACTGGAGGGGCCCAGTGGACTACATACTCGCCCATAGTGTCCCATCCACCCTGCCACTCGTGGCTGTCCAGCTTTGGGGAAAACCTCTTGGTCACCCTGCATCCTAGTCTAACCCCAGACAAGGCTCACACCCCACTCTGCTTAACTCTCGGGACCAGACAAAATGGTAGTGGGTAAAACACACTCTGTATGCATGCCAGCATGCTGATCCCCATCACAATCAGCAAGCAGGTCTCAAGGGTACCCAAAGGCCATTTAAAACCTCCAGAGCTCTCAAATGACGCTGCTGTACTTGTCACTGGGGCTGGTGTAGCTGCTGTGCTTGCCGGCTCTCTCACCACCAGCTGCTCTTTGTCTGAGTCCAGATCTTCCTCCTCTGCCTTGCTGGGAAGTGTTGCGTGGTCTCCTGCATCCTCCTGGGGCTCGCGGGGCTCTGCAGGCAGCTGCTGGGGAATGCTCTTTGCTGCTGTGGGGCTCGGCTCGGCCTCGGGGCTCTGTTTCTCCACCCCCACCCCCCTCCCGCTGCTCGGCAGCTGCGGGGCTGGGCTCGGCCGGGGGGGCTCAGCTCCTCTGCCGCCCTCTTCCCGGCCTCTTGATCCCCCGCGCCGTTCTCCCGGCCGTTTCGGCCGCCGGCGGCTCCCGGGGCCGCCCCTCCTCGGCTCCGCATAGCCTCGCGAAGACGGAAGCAAGGCTGAGGGCCAGGACGGTGAAGAGCAGCCAAGCTGCCAGGTACAAGTCCACGTCCACACCCACGTCCACATCTGCCCCGCCGTGATTCTGGAGCCTGCCCGTATCACAAGCCATTCCAATAAAGTACACTGAAACAAGAACCTTAGCCCAAAACTCATATCCGAATGCTTGAGATAATAAATACCGGCAGTAAGTAAGGTACAACAGGCTGAAACCATGAAAACCAGAGCAACAACTCTGAGAGCCAATAAATCAGCATTGTGACAAGTGGCTGTTAATCCTGTCATTATCTCAACCCTTCGAGCCCCACGCTGGGCACCAAAAAGAACTGTCGTGGTTTAAGCTTCTCAGCCACACAGAGTTTTGCTCACTCACTCACTCTCCACTCTTTCTTCCCTCCGCTCCTGGAGGAATGGGAAGGAGAATAGAAAGAATGCAACTCCCACAGGTTGAGATAAGAACAGTTTAGTAACTAAGGTATAACACAAATCACTACTACTACCACCACTACTAATAATAATAATGACAAGGCAAATACAAGGAAAGAATACAATAGCTCACCAGTCAGCTCGACCAAGGAGTGCACCCCCCACGGTGCACCCCCCACCGTGCACACCCCACCACCCTTCCGGGTCTCTGCTCCCCGTTCTACCTCCTGGACATGACGTGCTGTGGTATGGAACAACCTCTTTGGTTAGTCTGGGTCAGGTGCCCTGTCTCTCCTTCCTCCCGGCTTCCCCTCCTCCCTAGCAGAGCATGAGACTCACAAAGTCCTTGGCCAGCCTAAGCATCACCAAGCAGTAACTGAAAACACTGGTGTTATCAGTGCTGTTCCCAGGCCCAAAATCAAAAACACAGAGCTGCACCAGCTACCAAGAAGGAGAAAAAATGACTGCTGCTGCTGAACCCAGGACAAACCATATACTGCCAAAAGAAACACTTCAGGATCAGAGCGAAACATGCTCCTGTTACACAGCAGGCAAAGTTTGACTTCTCTGCTGTGATCCTCTATCCAGCTTTTGCTAGATCCTTTCCCTCATACAGAATAACAACTCTTGGTTCAGCCTGGATATGGTAGACTTGGTTTGACACAAAACATCTCAGCAGTCAGTGTCTTTTTTACAGAAAACCTCCTTGACTAAAAAAGCTTTCCTCTGTATTTATTGCTGCTGTCTCTGCTGAATATTTGATGGCATTTTTTAAAATCAACTAAACATGAAGGATTTCTGAAAGGGTGATGACTCAGAGATCTTAATGGCAAAAGCAGAAAGAGCAGAATTCTTCACTCAGTTGAATATGGAAAGTCAAAGTGGGAAGGAAAGTGGTGACCTGTAGCTAGAGCTGGCAACAAGGGAACTGAACCATATGCTATATGGGTCATATGGGATCCTTTCTTCTGAGAATTAACACCTAGGAATTCTCAAAAGATGAGGATAGCGCCAGCACTTCCCACCTTCCACTTTCATCAAAACTGCTAGCAGTAGGTGCTCAGAACCTCAAAAATACCCAGCAGCCTAAATGCACTATTATAAAGAGTACCTGTAGTACTCTCTCCAGAAACAAGATTCATTTTTATAAGACTTTCCATCTGCAAAGTGACATTCCAATTTATAGGAACCTATGGTCAAGCTGCTCAAGTTTAGGTTGCTTACTTCCAAGCTGATTATAAGCATTTTTAACTATACATTGCCTACCATCTAAGAAACTTTTAGAAAGAAACACTTCAACAAATGTACTGCATTACAATATTGCGCCAGTGTTATACAGGTAAGGGTTTTGGCTGGGATAGAGTTAACTTTCTCCCTAGTAGCTGGTGAAGTGTTGTGTTTTGGCTTTAGTCTGAGAACAATGCTGGTAACACACCGATGTTTTAGCTGTTCAGTAGCACTTACCCTGATCAAGGACTTCTCAGTCTCTCACGCTCTGCCAGTGAGTAGGGGCACAAGAAGCCGGGAGGGAGCAGAAACAGGACACCTGACCCAAATCACAGCATGTCATACCCAGTATATAAACTCAGGAGAGCTGGCAGTGGCATGGGTGTGGAGGTTATCACTACTCAAGACAGGCTGGGTATCAGTCAGCAGGTTGTGAGCACCACTTGTGTTTTCTGAACTATCATTTTTCCTTGTTACCATCATATTAAAATTATTGTTGTTATTATTTCAAAATATCAATTTCAATTATTATAGAATCATAGAATAGTAAGGGTTGGAAAGGACCTCAAGATCATCAAGTTCCAACCCCCCGCAATGGGCAAGGACACCTCCCACTAAACCATGCCATCCAAGGCTATGTCCAACCCCGCCTTGAACGCCATCAGGGATGAAGCATCCACAACCTCCCTGGGCAACCCATTCCAGCGCACACTGCCGGCTCATGTTCATTTTTTCATCAACCCACACCCCCAAGTCCTTCTCCACAGGGCTGCTCTGAATCTCCTCCCCGCCCAATTATTCTGTTATACTTAATTCCAATTACTAAATTGCTCTTGTCTCAACCCTCATGTTGTACCTCCTTCCAATTCTCCTCCCCATGCTGCCCTGCATGGGGCAGGAGAGGATGGAAGTGAGAACACATCTGTGTGGTACTCAGTTACTAGCTACGCTTAAACTGTGAAGGCTAGGTAACTAATTTTTTCCCTTTTTTTTTTTTTTTTTCTTCTTTCTCCTTCTCCTAAATGCTCAGACTAAGCATTACGAGTTGTAAGGTATGGAACCTTGACTTGAGCAGTGAACAAATGAATTCACATGATGAATCACCAGCCTGGAGACAAAGCAGATAGAGCCCGGTTTTTTTTTGTGTTTGTTTGTTGTGTTTCTTAATAGCCTCGTGAAGTAATACTTAAATCACAGAGTACGTTGTCCTGTAAATTTGAGACATGCAAATGGACTGGGACAGCTGCTCAACAGATAACATATTTGCAGATTAATCCACTTTAAACTCTTTTACTACAAGGCAAAAAACCAGTGTTGAACTTTCTGTATATCTTGCAGGGCGGGATTCTGACTTCACACCATGAAATATAACTCCCAGTTTGGTTGAAATGGTTTTGAATAAGCAGTATCCTCTGGAAATCATTTCAAGCCTATCCAGTTGCTGACAGACATTAGGAACCTAATTAGCAAATGAAGCAGTTGGGGGGAAGGAAGGGTGGTTCATTAAATTTTATGAAGTCATTAAAATGAGCACACTGGCATGGCCATGCCAGTCTACTTTACCCTGGGTTTAGTCTACAATTTAGTATTAGTGGTCATAAAAACATGCACTATTTTCATTTGTAATAAATAATGTTATGTCTATTGAAAAGATTTGTCTATGTTAAGCCAGTGGACTGGAATTAGTCTCAAATATGCCTTCTGCTCTGAAGAGGAAAAGAGAAAGAAAATAAAAAATTGCTCAGGGAAATTCAGGTTACTGTTGAATACAAATGTGTTTACTATTTGGTAAAAACACTGATTAGGGAGGGTGAAAAAAAAAAGAAGGTGAAAAAACCCATAACAAAATCTAAACCGCAACAGTTTGAATGCCTCCACAAATACTGTGGCTTGCTAGCTGCATGCTGTAGACAAATTTACCTACTGCTAGTTCTTGCAGATTATTAGTGTCACACATTTAGAAAGCTTTCCACACTTCAGCTTGTCCAGCTCTCCAAGCTACTATGAACAATGACATCAGGAGAATTAGAAGCAGATGGAGAATTACAAGGCTCACTGGTTTGACACAGAAATCCAAAAGGGTGAGCATAAACCAATTTTATTTCTTTTTCCTGGTCACTCACGGGAATAAAACCTTTTGGGTTTTTGTTTATACAGTAAACCTCATTTCACTGCAGCTGACACTACACTCATTCCAAAAGACAATCATCCCAACAAAGCTAGTCAAGCTGCTTCTCTGTATTCTGTGCATGTAGTATACAAACAAGCACAGTAATATCACTGATTTAAAAACAACACAAGTTATCTCTAGCTAGCCTGCAGCTATTTTTTATATTCTGAGAAAATGCATGAAGTAAGGTTTCATGCATTTCTGCATGTCCTCTGTATTTCCAAGATAAAAGCTTTGTTTCAGAATCACAGTACTGGGGCTCACTAATACCATCTGCATTATGTTAAAACACAAAATCATGGAACTTCAGAAATACAAGCGTCTATGTTTTTAAATACTTATTTCAGAAGAGGATGTGACAGAAAGCAGATTGACATTTCTCTCCTTCACACTGCATTGTCCTTTTTTTCATAAGTAAATGCTAAACCAACTATACCACTTGGTTGCAATGGTTTTACTGTCTTGACTGCAATTCTTCTCTAACCAGAAAGTCTGCGTGCTTTGTAATGAGTGTGCATCTATGGTGCTTTGTAACGGCAAATGGGTAATCGAACATTCTTAGGTTCTGGTTTTCCATACTCAAAGCTTAAAACAGACCTCAGAGCTTACTTTCATATTTACAGACAAAAAAAATCAAAACCAAGCAAAGCACATCACAGGGCTATCTATTGCTGCAGAAGAAAAATTCCCCAAATCATCTAGTACAGACATAGGGACTACATGCACTCACAGTATTCAGTAGATAAATCCAAGAGCTACCAAGACCTTTCTACAGCTCCTATTGTAGAGGCATATTTAAATTAAACTTAGACATTGAAATTTTTCCATCACTAGGGCTATTCCAAATGACAAAACCAAAAACATGTATACACATTGTCTGGAACTCTCCTGCTGTCAAACAAAACAAAAAATGTCAGACAAAACTCCAAGGCTTCTCAACTCCCAGGATTTATAATAAAAAAATCAAACTTCTTTGTTATGCTAAACCCAAGGTTCCTTTGTGTTTCCATTTCTCAGAAACAACTGATGATCGTAAGTAAGGCAGATATTTACAACTCTTTTCCAAGTCTACAACTCTTTTAGAAATTACATCTCTTTCACAAATCTATCTACAAGAGTAGACTTAGATACTAGGAAGAAATGCTTCAATATGAAGGCAGTGTGGCACTGGCACATGTTGCTCACAGCAGCAGTGGCTGCCCCATCCCTGGGGCCCAGCACCATTCAAGGCTGGACTGGACAGGGCTGTAAGCAACCTGGTCTAATGGAAGGTGTCCCTGCCCATGGCAGGGGTTTGGAACCAGACAATCTTTAAGGTCCCTTCCAACCCAAAACATTCTATGATTTTATGAGATAAAAGAATTGTTACTTATTAGTATGTGTTTTAAGTTGGACAGGAAGAGACAGATTGTTGGAAGGAGGGGAAAAACTGTGTGTCCAAACTGACTGGCAAGAAACAGTGTACTGATATAACATCTTTTCCCACTGTTAAAAACTCCAGTGATCAGCATAGGAGGTTGAAAAAAGAGTGATTTCACATAAACAGCACTGTTGCTGAACATCCCTACTTTGAAACCACAGTTAAAAAATACCCAAAACTTGGGCAACAATTTTACAGATATTGAATACAACCGTGGAATGTGATGCATGTCTAACCTCCTACTGCTTTGGGTAAGACTCTGCAGGTGGCTGGCTTGCTTCAGCACAACTGAAAGGTTTCAGACATTCACTCATGAGTGCAGAAAAAACGCAATACTCCCTTCACCATGCTTTGCCCCAGCTACACTCTACACTTGTCAGGTTTCTAAACCAGTCAAAAGTTCATTGTCTGAATATGGTTCAAAAAATGAGCAGCATTTGCTTATGAAAAGATCTACACTGGAGATTCAAGACTTACCATGTACAGTTACTAGATAGAGCATTATTGTATGACTCAGTATTATGTCTGTACCTCTCTGAAATATTTCTGCAGGTGTTTGGGCTGCTTATTTTGGCCAAACCTCAGTATACCTGCTTTGGCATACAATGCAGGACATGGGTGAATCAACATTACAGCTGAATCTGAAGAAGTGATTGGAAACTGAACTCTAGAGCGCTACTCAACCTCACAAGGTCGCTACTATAGATGGTGCTGTTGAAGTAACTCATCTTCAGTATCTGGGTAGATGGAGATGTCACCAAGTCTGAGCACTCAAAAAGTTATATTCAGCACCTGGTTTATCCACATGCCTTCCTTTTATGTATGAAGCAGTCACTCTAGCATGTCAAAGTAAGCAACTTCAGTCCAATCCTCAGAATTTACATCAGCTCCTCATCAGGAAAGTAATGTTGACAAACTTCCAAGGTATCCTTATTGTTGTGACACATTCCTATTAATGGACACACTTAGGCATACTCATAGTTCATTATCTGACCATTCTTACAAGATACAAGATTAGCACAACTATCAAATGTGAAAGTTATTGATAAAAATGTGTACAGTCCTTTGCAGTATGCACACTGCAACATTTGAAATACATTTTCTAATGGATAAGATGCTAAGAAAGCCAAAACCCAAACAATTTAACAGAATGGAGAAAAGGTATAAATGCTAATTCATTTATGAAGCAAGTCATTGTGTTCATTTCATTTGAATTAATTTCAAGATTCTCTTTATTCTCCCACACCATTAACTCATTCTGTCAAAGTGAAGAAATTATCTGCTGTTTGAGAAAGATCTACTCGTATTACTCTGAAGGTTCATTGCACTACACCTTTTTACCATGTTCTAGGTTGGGAATTCAATTTCGTTTTCTAGAGACTGATGAAACATTGTTGTCTTCGAAACACCTAGCAAAGAACTAACCCCTGAAATCTAAACAAAATTAAAAATTCTAAAGAACACATCCTCAAGCTTCATTTTCCACAATTATCTTTAAAAGTATTAAAAAATACTTAGAATCATAGAATCATAGAATAGTTAGGGTTGGAAAGGACCTCAAGATCATCGAATTCTAACCCCCCTGCCATGGGCAGGGACACCTCCCACTAAACCATGCCATCCAAGGCTATGTCCAACCCCGCCTTGAATGCCATCAGGGATGAAGCATTCACAACTTCCCTGGGCAACCCATTCCAGGGCCTCGCCACCCTTACAGTAAAGAATTTCTTCCTCAGATCCAATCTAAAATTCCCCTCTTTAAGTTTAAACCCATTACCCCTTGTCCTCTCACCACAGTCCCTAATGAAGAGTCCCTCCCCAGCATCCCTATAGGCCCCCTTCAGGTATTGGAAGGCTGCTATGAGGTCTCCATGCAGCCTTCTCTTCTCCAGGCTGAACAGCCCCAATTTTCTCAGCCTATCTTCTTAATAAAACAATTATTACACTATTTTCTCACATTATTACATTTCAGTAGCTCACACTTCATCACCAGAATGCCCCAATTCTACAACAGACCATCAGAATTTCTCCTGGGAAAGAAGGAAAACAATTACATATGCACAAAAACCAGAAAAGCCATACTTTCACTGGCACCTGTTCTGACAGCAATCCTTGTTCTGTATTATTTTAATATGATAAGTTCACAACAAAGAAATATCAAGACCTATTATCATGGACTATGTCATGAGATTGCAAAAGTACCTAAAAATATTAGTAAATTCCCAGGCAAAGCACCACTAATTCAAGTATCTTCCAGCAAAATAATTCTCACCTTTGGCCCAAGGGATAATTTCTTCTTCACTTCAGAAAAAGACATGGGGTTACTGGGAAGGTTGGGGAGATGGAGGCTCTGTCCTGAAGAGAACGATGTGCCATCTGGCATTACCATGATCTGTTGTAAGAGGGAAAGCATGTCAGTCAAACATTACCAGAGACAGGGAGAGTTTCACCTGCCTAAAAATGAGCAAATCATTGGTAGGAGAATAAAACTTCCCCAGCAAACAGTACCCATGCATTAATGTAAACACAGTGCCATTCTCTATTTATAATGAGTAAATCATATCCTTCAATTTCCATGCAAATACAATGCAAGCCCCTCAGAAAACGGCATAACTTCTTCTATTCCTTACATGCTGTTGTGGTTTAAGCCCAGCTGGTAACTCAGAACCCCGCCTGCTCACTCCCCCCACCCTGCTCCCAGAGGGATGGGAAGGAGAATTGAAAGAATGTAACTCCCAGTGGTTGAGATAAGAACAGTCCAGTAACTAAGGTATAACACAAACCACTACTGCTACCACCAATAATAATAATGATACAGGAAATAACAAGGGAAGAGAATACAATCGCTCACCACCCGCCGACCGATACCCAGCCCAACCCGAGCAGAGATCCAGCACTTCCAGGTAACTGACCCCAGTTTATATAGTGGACATGACATGCTGTGGTATGGAATACCTCTTTGGTCAGTTTGGGTCAGGTGTCCTGTCTCTGTTTTCTCCCGGCTTCCCCTCCTCCCTGGCAGAGCATGAGACTCAGAAAGTCCTTGGTCAGAGTAAACATTACTGAGCAGTAACTAAAACCATCGGTGTTATCAGTGCTGTTCCCAGGCTGAGAGTCAAAAACACAGCACTGCACCAGCTACTCAGAAGGAGAAAAATGACTGCTACTGCTGAACCCAGGACATATGCCATGACACCTGGGGCGTCAGCATACTTTCTCTCAAGCCTAGTACACCTGAAAGTCCATCCTACTTGCACTAAACTGTTCTGCAGGCTGCAGACATCCCATAAATGAGGATGTGCAGCAGTCTTCACTTCCTACTAAAGCCAAGTGAAGGAAGATTGTAATGGGTACAGGTAGGAAGGTTAGGGCGGCAGGAGCACCCTCTGTGAGGAGAGGCCAGGGAGTCCCTTGTGCTGGACACAGCTGGCTGTCACATATCCATGGCAGCACATGGCTGAGCCCATCAGACAACATGGCAGTGCCTCATGGAAAATAGTTGAAAGGGCAAAACACCGCACAGGGAGAGGAGGTGAGAAACTGCAGTGTGACCACCAAGAATGAGGGGAAGAGCTGCTCTGGGTGCTGGGAAAGGTATTTCCCTGCAGTCCATAGAAAGCCCATACTGGAGCAGTTCTTGAAGGACTTCAGCCCACAGAGAGGTCCCATGTTACAGAAGGGGGAAAGAGTGAGGAGGAGGAGAGGCAGACAGGAGCTCTTACAGATTGACTGCAAACCCCATCCCCCTGTGCTGCTTGCAGATGTGGAGACAGACAAGTCCCGAACAAAGGGGTGAGGGTGAGCATGGGAAGGTGGTGCTGAGCAGGGGTGGTGTTTTCTTCTTTTATTTTGTTTCATGTTACCCAAATCCATTTTAATTTGCAACAAAATTATATTTATTTTCCCCAAGGTGAGTCTGTTTTGCACATGACACCTCCCTTATGAAGATAGGCTGAGAAAATTGGGGCTGTTCAGCCTGGAGAAGAGAAGGCTGCATGGAGACCTCATAGCAGCCTTCCAATACCTGAAGGGGGCCTATAGGGATGCTGGGGAGGGACTCTTCATTAGGGACTGTGGTGAGAGGACAAGGGGTAATGGGTTTAAACTTAAAGAGGGGAAGTTTAGATTGGATCTGAGGAAGAAATTCTTTACTGTGAGGGTGGTGGGGCCCTGGAATGGGTTGCCCAGGGAAGTTGTGAATGCTTCATCCCTGATGGCGTTCAAGGCGGGGTTGGACATAGCCTTGGATGGCATGGTTTAGTGGGAGGTGTCCCTGCCCATGGCAGGGGGGTTAGAATTCGATGATCTTGAGGTCCTTTCCAACCCTAACTATTCTATGATTCTATGATTCTAAGTATTTTTTAATACTTTTAAAGATAATTGTGGAAAATGAAGCTTGAGGATGTGTTCTTTAGAATTTTTAATTTTGTTTAGATTTCAGGAGTTAGAACTCGATGATCGTGAGGTCCTTTCCAACCCTAACTATTCTATGATTCCATGACAGTAACTGGTGAGCAATCTCGCTGTCTTTACCTTAACCATTGAACCTTCTCCTCCTATCTTCACTCCTGCCCTGTTGAGGAGACAAAGTGACCAAGTGCCTGGGTGCAAGTTCATCACCCAGACAAGCTTAACCCACCTCAAATATACAGTGTAAGAACAGCCTAAGGTTTTAATGTGAAAGCTGTACAGCTCTATGTTCAACTTCAAGCTTCTGGCTTATCTGGACTACAGTAAACTGGACGGCTGGTAAGCAAGTAGCATTTTTGCTATAACAAGGCTCTAGCTCCCTTTCTTGAGTTTAAGGACTCTTTAGTACATTTCCACAGCTAAGTTCACTGTCACAGAGCAGTCACCAGGTACGTGAAGATTATGCATTCCATCTGAGAGTAGCCCAACTATGTCCTGTCTTCTACTCCGGTTCTGCTGTGCCTGAATTTCATTACTTCCTAGCACAGCTATTCATTTGTCTATTGTTTCAAACCCTAAATGCCAGAGACAGCTTACCTGCTGTCTGACAAGCCCTGCAAATCTGGCAAGAAGTTCCAGAGCTCTGTACCTACAAGGAAGTACCTTTCTCTTTCCACTCATTCCCATGCACAACATTGCATCTGGTTTAGTGGATGCCCTGTGTGCGGTCACCTCTTTGCATGGCCAAAACACCCTCTGATACTGGGGATGGGGAGAGACTGCCCCATTCCATGCCTCAAGCACATTACATCAGAAGGTTAGGAAGAGCAGAATTAGGATATCTGAGGCCTGGCAGACTTGGTAAATCCAGTTCAGTGAAAAAGTAAGACAACAAAATCTACACAGTCCAAACTGTGAGCCCTGAAAAGATCAAATATATCAAATCTTGCAGTCTGTTATTTCATTTTAAACCCTATGAAAAATAGCCATCTTGGATTCAAAATTTTACCATGATTAATGTATGCAGTAAGACAGAACTTCAGTTCAAACTGCAGACTTTACTGTCAGTAAAGAAGACAAAAGACCAGGAAAACCTCACGTAAAATTAACTTTTTGGCGCCTACGATACAAACCACACTTCTGTCTGCCAAACTTGTTTCTGTCAGAAAAACGATATGGTGCTCATTAAAATACCCTATATCAAAGAAAAAAAAAAAAAAAAACCACCACTAAATTACTTGCCTCCTCCTCCCTCTCACAGAATAAAGTTAATACTAGCATTCAGTAACTCTTCAGAACCTCTTCCAAAACACTTGTTTTCTTTGCCAAGATCATCTGTATAAAAAGTCCCTGCATTAGAAACACTTTATAGAATTGAGACATTTCCCTTTTGGCTAAATTTAGGAAAGAGACAGCTACACATCCAGTTTAAGCTTACTGAAAGAGCTCCTCTGACAGAATTATAGCAACTTCTGCAGTGGGTAACTGCCCACTTCCCATTAGTAAAACACATAAACACACAGCCCGGGAGATGCACTTCAACCACCTTCTAGAGCAAGTTCCCACCTTTACATCACAGGCACAGCATGCCTTCCAAGATCTGAAGGGGGCCTATAGGGATGCTGGGAAGGGACTCTTCATTAGGGACTGTAGTGATAGGACAAGGGGTAACGGGTTCAAACTTAAACAGGTGAAGTTTAGATTGGATATGAGGAAGAAATTCTTCACAGGGTGGTGAGGCCCTGGAATGGGTTGCCCAGGGAAGTTGTGAATGCCCCATTGCTGGCAGTGTTCAAGGCCAGGTTGGACAGAGCCTTGGGTGGCATGGTTTAGTGGGAGGTGTCCCTGCCCCCATGGCAGGGGGGCTGGAACTAGATGATCTTAAGGTCCTTTCCAACCCTAACTATTCTATGATTCTATGTATATGGTTATATTAAGACAAGGCTACCAGAACAGCAAAAGGTGGGAAATGACCACATCTGCAGCAAACTGCTAATTCTGCAGCAGGACTGCATGCTGATCAGAAGCACAGCAAGAGCTCTCCAGTCCAGCCATGCTATGTACGTTGTTCTTTTTTTTTTTTTTTTTTTTTTTTTTTTTTTTACTTATTTCCTCCTTTCTGCACTATAAGGCTACAGCTAGCTTATACCTGCAAAGCCACACCCTCATCGATGCAGGACACTGCCAGAGCTCACGCTGAAGCCAGGCACCCAAAACCACCCACAGCTTGTACTTGTCTTGTCTCACAAGGAATCACTTCAGTGACAAAACCCAGGCACATTACTAATTCTTTTCCTCAGCCCCTTCCACAAGTCAACAGTTCAGTGGGACTAGACAAATTGGTGGAGTAAGGCACCAGTGCTGCTGTTAACAAGGCAAGGTGAGACATCTAGGCTCTAAACAAATCAGTTTAAACAGAAATGCAAACAGACTCTGAATTCACCACTATGTGAAGCATGAAGTTCTGATTATAGTTTTGCTGTTCCCTCAAAAATACAGTTCAACTATATTTAAGCAGAACAGAGGTCTAGCTAATCTCACAGCTGGCCTTTGATGTAGTCAACAGTGACAGAAACAGGCCATGTAAAAGTAAGGAGTAAAAGCAGGGAGTTAGACATGCTTCTTCACACACATTAGAGGGCTTTAGAAAACCATCAGTGGATTTGAGTACCTGGTACTGGATAAGCATTAGAAACATGGTCAAGAGAAAACAGTTTAACCCTTTAATGCCAAGGTACAAATGATGTAGGAATTACCAAATAGGCTGTATTAAGAAATGTGTCAAGGGAGGTGACAGTCCTACTCTGTGCTACCCTGCTGCAGCACCACCTTAAGTACTCTGTGTGGTTTTAGGCATCTCAGTGTAAGGACATCGAATTATTAGAGTGTGTCCAGAGGAGGGCAACCAAGGTGGTGAAAGGTCTTGAGGGCCAGACTTAAACGGAGCAGCTGAGACCGCTTGGCTTGTTCAGCTTGGACAGGAGAAGGCTGCAGGGGACATCATGGCAGTCTACAACTGCCCCAAAAGGTGCAGTGGAGAGTGAGGTGCTGATCTCCTCTCTCTGGTGACCAGTGGTAGGACATGAGGAAATGGAATGAAGCTGCATCAAAGGAAGTTCATATTGGACATTAGGAAAAATGTCCTCTTCACTGAGGCTGGTCACTGGAACAGGCTCCCTAGGGAAGTGGTTGTGCCACCAAGCCTGTAACAGCTCAAGCAGTGTCTGGATGATGCTCTTAGTCATATGGTTTATTTTCAGGTAGTCCTGCAAGGAACAGGGAGTTGGGCTTGACGATCCTTATGGGACCCTTACAACTAGAGACACTCTATCATTCTATGCACTCATGCTGGGTTCTTTTTTTCCCTTTTTTTTAATTTATTTTAACTTTTACCTGTTGGTGAGAAATTCGTAACTCTCATGAACAGAAATTCTTTGCACCTATAGGAAGCCACTAATATACTATTACAAGACTGACAAGGAAAAAACGCTTCTAAAATCAGACAGGCCATAAAAGGAAGGCTAAAGTAAGTGTGGGCCCACTGCTCAAGGGGTAAGAGATCTCATGACAAAGAACACGGCTTATGTACTCAATATTCTTTTAGCCTCTGTTTACACTGGTAACATCTTGTTTCCTCTGGCCTTCAAGGTACCTGAGCATCTTCACAGAGCCTTCAGTGGTGAGTCAGTGCCCACAATAGAGGAGGACTGAGTTCAGGTGACCTTCATCCACAGAGATGCTCAGGTTCATGAAACCAGACTGGATGCAGGGGTACGAAGGAGATGGTTAGTTTCATTGCACGGCAGCTCTCCATCATCTTCAAAATGTTGCGGTAATTAGGAAAGGTTCCTGATGGCTACGGAAAGGTAAACATCGCATTCATCTTCAAGAACGTAGATGCAGGGAACAGGAGTCCCATCAGTCTCATTTCAGTCCCTGGGAAGAACAGAGAAAATCTTCCTGGAAGCTACTTCCAGCCACTGGAGGTACAAGAATGTGACTGAGAGCAGTCACAGGTCCAACAAGAACAATCCTGCCCAATTTACAGCCAGATCCATGAAATACATACCAGACAGACTATGACATAGGTGGAGAACTGTCTGGACTACTCAACTCAAATTATTACTTTCAGCTGTGTGAGGTCCAGCTAGAGGCCAGTGACTACCACTGTTCCTCCTGGACGGATCACCACTTAGTCCAAAACTGTTTAATGTCTTGATTCACGATTCCGTGGGACTGAGTTAACTCTCAGCAAATTCACAGATGACACACAGGTAACTTCCTTTCAGAGATATCCTGTGCTGTCCAGCACAATCTCCGCCATATAAACACGACTGTTGAGTTAGAGGATGTACCAGGAAGAGAAGAAAAAAGGTTAGATCAGCTGTTCCATAAGGCATACTCAGTCAGCAGGTGAGATGAACTCCCAAGAAGGCCAGCCTGCAGTCTAGTGAAAATGGAGACGAACTTCAGTGTGGGCAGCTACTTAACATACAACACTCAAGTTGGACATGAGAAAGTTACCTTTTTTCTACATTCTTCTGGTTTGCACTGCAACTGGCAGGTTTCCTACACCACCACTAATAAGCTATTTCATAAAAGTTTTAGCTCAACATAGTGAAGTTCTAACAAGATCTCATCCATATAAGAAAATTTTATAAAAACAATGCAAGACTAAATCATATTGCAGCACACAAATACGATACGAATATCAGGCTGTTTAGTATCTACTATGGTAAACAACTCCTACCACAGAGCAAAAGCACAAATGTACCTAAGCTATTTTTACTTTCATTGCTGTTATGGACAGCTGTATAACACATCTGCTTTCCACCTTCCCTACACCGCCCCAATACTTTTCTTAACAGAGGACAATTTTTCTCCTTTTGTCACATGTGCATCATGCATACAAAATGTCAAACTGATCTGCTGGTAGTGGTATCTTGCCTCTACTTCACCAAACACCCACTTCATTAGTGTGCAGACTTTGAGCTTGTATTGAAAATCTTTAGCTACCAGATGCATTAAATAAGAGACAGCTTCCTGAGCAAGGGCAAAGGAAAACTTACTTCTCCCTTCCATACACTGGGTGGAAGAAATCCGTTGGTCTTCACATTACTGGGCAGGAGTCAATCTGCTTGATCAACCTGAATAACTGGCCTCCATAGTACCTAAATTGCAGATACCTCCTAAGGGCATTCCATCTGCTAATCAAGACTATGAGTAGGGACCGGGACTAGAGTGCTATGGCATGAAAAAGTTCCATGTATTTAATTTATGTAGTTCTGTCATGGTTTAAGCCCAGTCAGCAACTCAGCCACGCAGCCCTCGCTCACTCCCCCCATTTCCTCCCCCCTGCTCCCGGAGGGATGGAAAGGAAAATCGAAAGAATGTAACTCCCAGGGGTTGAGATAAGAACAGTCCAGTAACTGAGGTGTAACACAAACCACTGCTGCTGCCACCAATAATAATAATGACAAGGAAAATAACAAGCGAAGAGAATACAACCACTCACCAGCCTGACCCAGCAGTGATCTAGCCCTTCCAGGTAACTGCCCACAGTTTATATAGTGGGCATAATGTGCTGTGGTATGGAATACCTCTTTGGCTAGTTTGGGTCAGGTGTCCTGTCTCTGCTTCCTCCCACCTTCCCCTCCTCCCTGGCAGAGCATGAGACTCAGAAAGTCCTTGGTCAGAGTAAACATTACTGAGCAGCAACTAAAACCATCGGTGTTATCAGCACTGTTCCCAGGCTGAGAGTCAAAAACACAGCACTGCACCAGCTACTCAGAAGAAAAAAAATAACTGCTACTGACTACCCAGGACAAGTTCCATACACTGCTGAGCAAAGGAAGGGATAAGTGAACAACAACTGTGCACTACCAACAATCTTAATGTAACTGGGAACCCTTTCCTACTATCTCTCTTCCAGTAATTTGGGAATTATGAAATTATAATACATGTACATAAGCCTACTAACAACTGATTCAGAAGTCTCCTTACAAAAAGTTGTAATATCAAAGACAATGTTTACCTACCCACACGTTTGGCAGCTTAGAGCACCCAGGCACCAAACAAGAACCACACACTTTCAAAACACAAAGCTGTGCTCTTAAGATCCCAGCAGAGAAAGAATGAGGAACAGCCTCAACAAGTTCTATAGTCTTCTCTTATCACAAATTGCTACAAATTCACATCATGCTATCCCTGATGCATGGGAGCTACAGATCTACCACCCCACATACATACTTGCATAGTCAGAAACTGTACAACCTGTCACAGTGCGGCAGATCAACATAAACTTGTTATTAAGGCACATTAGAGATTCTGAGGGCAATGAACCACTACTAAAAAGCTGTAGTCTGCCTCCGATTTGCTCATTTTCCTGAATGAAAGGAGGCTGGCAATCAACGAAGCTGGAACAATCCTGCTTCAAATAGCTCCGCAGCAACTTAACTGTTGTACTTTCGTTAACTGAGCTGATAACCTAAGAATACCTTCATACAACAGAACAGGTTGGTAAGGCTCCCCAAAATATGCTGCAGAAAAATTTCAAATAGTACTTTCAGTAAGACATATGAAATATCTGTTAGAATTCTGGGAAAAACAAACCAGTTCTACAATATTTCTGCAGCACTGCAGATGAAACATATTCATCATGCACCAGCAGGGACTTCCCTGTGTGGTCATGGGCTGCTGCATCCCACAGAGAATCACAGAATAGTTAGGGTTGGAAAGGACCTTAAGATCATCTAGTTCCAACCCCTCTGCCATGGGGAGGGACATCTCCCACTAAACCATGTCACCCAAGGCTCTGTCCAACCTGGCCTTGAATACCGCCAGGGATGGAGCATTCACAACTTCCTTGGGCAACCCATTCCACTGCCTCACCACCCTCACTGTAAAGAATTTCTTCCTCAGATCCAATCTAAACCTCCCCTGTTTAAGTTTGAACCCTTTACCCGTTGTCCTATCACCACAGTCGCTCATGAAGAGTCCCTCCCCAGCATCCCTATAGGCACCCTTCAGGTATTGGAAGGCTGCTATGAGGTCTCCACGCAGCCTCTCTTCTCCAGGCTGAACAGCCCCAACTTTCTCAGCCTATCTTCATATGGGAGGTGCTCCAGTCCCCTGATCATCCTCGTGGCCCTCCTCTGCACTTGTTCCAACAGTTCCATTTCCTTTTCATGTCAAGGACATGAGAACTGCACACAATACTCCAAGTGAGGTCTCACAAGAGCAGAGTAGAGGGGCAGGATCACCTCTCTCGACCTGCTGGTCACACTCCTTTTGATGCAGCCCAGAATACGGTTGGCCTTCTGGGCTGAGAGCGCACACTGCCGGCTCATGTTCATTTTTTCATCAACCAACACCCCCAAGTCCTTCTCTGCAGGGCTGCTCTGAATCTATTCTCTGCCCAACCTGTAGCTGTGCCTGGGATTGCTCTGACCCAGCTGCAGGACCTTGCACTTGGCATGGTTAAACTTCATCAGGTTGGCATCAGCCCACCTCACAAGCGTGACAAGGTCCCTCTGGATGGCATTCCTTCCCTCCAACGTATCAACCGAACCACACAGCTTGGTGTCATCAGCAAACTTGCTGAGGGCGCACTCAATCCCACTGTCCATGTCACCCACAAAGATGTTGAACAGGACCGGTCCCAACACCGATCCCTGAGGGACACCACTCGTTACTGGTCTCCAGCTGGACACTGAGCCATTGAGCACTACTCTTTGCGTGTGGCTATCCAGCCAGTTCTTTATCCACCGAGTGGTCCACCTATCAAATTGATATCTCTCCAACTTAGAGACAAGGATGTTGCACGGGACAGTGTCAAAGGCTTTACACAAGTCCAGGTAGACGACATCAAGTGCTCTACCCCTGTCCATCAGTTCCATAGCCACATCACAGAAGGCCACCAAATTGGTCAGGCAGGATTTTCGCTTAGTGAAGCCATGCTGGCTGTCACCAACTACCACGTTGTTTTTCATGGGCCTTAGCATGCCTTCCAGGAGAATCTGCTCCAAGATTTTGGGAGGCACAGAGCGGAGTCTGACTGGTCTGTAGTTCCCAGGTCATCCATTTTCCCCTTCTTGAAAATGGGGCTTGTATTTCCCCTTTTCCAGTCATCGGGAACTTCACCTGACTGCCATGATTTTTCAAAAATGATGGACAGTGGCTTAGCAACTTCAT
Source organism: Amazona ochrocephala (assembly GCA_039720435.1). Classification (NCBI taxonomy): domain Eukaryota; kingdom Metazoa; phylum Chordata; class Aves; order Psittaciformes; family Psittacidae; genus Amazona; species Amazona ochrocephala. The sequence goes on along the minus strand of CM077909.1, from coordinate 79,078,606 downwards.
TTGCCAGCTCCTTCAGGACACACGGATGGATTTCATCAGGTCCCATGGACTTGTATACGTTCAGGTTCTTCAGATGGTCTTGAACCAGATCCACTTCTACTGTGGGCCTAAGGTATCTTCATTCTCATAGTCCCTGCCTCTGCCTTCCAAGACTTGGGTGGTGTGGTGAGAGCATTTGCCAGTGAAGATTGAAGCAAAGAAGTCATTCAGAACCTTAGCCTTCTACAAATCCAGGGTAGCCAGTTCTCCCAATAGCTTCCGGAGAGGGCTCACATTGTCCCTAGTCTGTCATTCACAATGTACCTATAGAATCCCTTCCTGTTAACATCCCTAGCCAAGTTTAATTCTAAGTGGGCCTTAGCATTCGTAACCTGGTCCCTAGCTTCCCAGACAACATCCCTGTATTCTTCTCAGGCCACCTGTCCTTGCTTCCACCTTTAATAACCCTCTTTTTTCCCCCTTGAATTTTCCTCAGCAGCTCCTTATCCATCCATGGACGTCTCCTGGCCCTCCTGCTAAACTTCCTTCTGGTTGGGATGCAATGCTCCTGAGCTTGTAGCAGGTGATTCTTGAATATCAACCAACAGTCTTGCCCCCCCCCGCCCTCTAGGGTCGTATCCCATGGAACCTTACTGAGCAGGTTCCTGAAGAGGCCAAAGTCTGCTCTCTTGAAGTCCAGGGCAGTGAGCATGCTGCACACTCTGTCTCACATCATTTTACGGCAAAGAACAAGTTCATTCATCACTGAAAGCACCAAGAGTAACAAAAAAATCCAGTTGTCCTGAACGACTATTATTCGTACTTAAGCAAAAAAAAACAAACCCAAAACCACAAACAAACACAACAACAAAAAAAAAAAAAAAGCCACATAAGGAAATAGAAAGCATTTTAGAATTCTTTTAAGTTATTTTCTTGAAAGTAAAGTAACATGTAGTTTAAGAAAATTCAATTACTTCATTATGAAAAGCACGAGATTAAAGATAATCCCTTCCCTACAGCAGCAGTATATCCAAGGCTGGATCTGGGTAGAAGCCAACTAACTATTCCAATTGACACAGAGGAATTGTAAGGAAAGAGGAAGGATAGAGAAACAAAAAAGGGAAATCCCTATGATTTCATCTTTGTTATGTGATCAGAGACATAAGTTTTAGAACAGGTATTATGCAGGCATCTGAAGTAACTGAAAAGACATTTCTCAACTGTTAAACAGTAAAAACAAATATTTTGGAAAAAAACAAAAACAAAAACCACCCAACAAAACAAACAACAACAAACTACCACCAAACAAAAAACCCTCAAACGACAGAACACAATAGGTTTTGGCAAAGCCTGTATTTTTATCTTAGTATATTTTTATAATAATTGTACCCCTCTCAGAATGATTCTCTCTCTGACTCATCAGTAGATCAACTGTCTTCAAGGAGTTGCTATGCTACACAACTGGCTTGTATTTCCAAGCTACTTCCACAGAAAGCAGAAAAGAGACACCTCTTTATAAAAAGAATCATTACTACTTTAAAAGTGAACTTATTCCTTGCATTCTTTAAATCTGAAAACTCCAGCCCATCATAAATAGCCATATGCACTTGTAATGATGTTATGAATGTTACTATTTTTGTCCACAGAGGTAACTGCTCTCGTAAGGGGCATCTGTAAGTCTTTTCCTCTTATGAAAGAAAATTTACCTGTTAAATGCTGTCTGTGTACTCCTGGATGAAACAAGTAATTATGGGTCTCCTCCCTAAAAGGTGGGACTATTACAAAGTACAAACATTTTTCCATTATATATTTGCAGCTACGCACTGAAATTATTTTCACTATTCTTTCTGCAAGAATTGCTACTCATAATATCATATTCAAACAAGCAGTGCCTGAGCAAGTCTGTGTTTCAAGAAGCAAAATTCAATTTAACTGTTAGCTTGTTATTATCAGCATTTTCAAAATAAATTTATTTCTACTTTCTCAATAAGATGATCAGGTGTAATTTTCAGGTTTTTTAATTCTATTTTTTTCTTGAAATTTAAAAAAATGCAAGCCCAAAAAGCAATAAAGCCAGAAGTACTGATTTATATATGGTTTTACTGGGATTCAAAATTCAAAATCTCTTTCAAAGTTTAAGATTTTTAATGACTAGAATTTTTCCGTGTCATCCCTCTTCCCTTATCCATACGTAGGAAACATAGTGCCGCCTCTTTTTCCACAGGCTCTTTCACTTTTAGAGGCTGAAAGTAATCAGGGTAGGTAACTGATAAATCTAGGAAGGAATGACCATGTAAGAATCAATGCTTACTGATGTTGATTTGATCAAAACTTCAATCCTAATCATGCACAATCTCATGCTGTGCCTAGAGGATGAGGTCTGCAAGCATACATGTACATAGCCCTGTCACTACAAGTTAGCTTGACAATTTGCTTGGTAAAAAATGGAATAATCAAAAGTCATCATTTGTATACAGATTGTCCTTGGGGATTTCAAGACATAGATTGGATTATGGTATACACTGCTAATTCACATGAGTCACATCTTATTATTCAAGAGTCATATGTTAGCTTCACATCATTAGTACTATACTGTGTAAACAGTGCAGAAATTCTCAGTGGCATGATTTCCACAACAAACTTTTCTAAAAGAAATTTCATTTAGAATATATATCTGCAAAGAGATGGAACATAAACAATTGCACTGAATAGTCTGATTGAATTTGCCCAGCATACTCTTGAAAATATTTTATTTCCTCTGTAAACATTTACTTTTACATTTATGAGAACAAGGTCAACTGAAAGTAAGTAAATGGTAGAGGTGGGACTTGAGAGTAACTAAAGCCTTTCAAGGAGTGAAGGGAACTTCAGTGTAGAAAATTTCTTTCTGAAAGTGGAGAATGTGGACAACGAGCTTTGCAAATTGGATAGGGCCTTTGTAAGTTAGAACCAAAGGTACCTATTTACTTTCATGACCACAGAATGTGTCTCTGAAGCCAAACCAAATTGTTCTTGTCTGCGCTTAAAAAATAATTCTCAGATTGGAAGACAAATCAGCAAGCTGGCGATAGTGACTGCACATTTATGCTTCAATTCTGGTGATACCAAATAAAATGCTAAGACAGAAATAGTCCACAGAGTTAATCAGATCAGCACCACCCTAAGTATCCTGTTTGTCTTAACTAAAGTGATTGCAGCAGCAGTGCAAATCTGTGCCACAGCTGTGTTCTCACTTGCTTAATTACTCAGAACATCCGAATGTTACTCTTGTTCTCTCCCAGTGAACTGCAGGATAACCAGCCAGACCTTTGGCCACATGAAGGATAGGAAAGGGTAACTGAGAATGCACTGGCAGACTACTAGTACTTAATTTTAAAACGACAAAAAAAGGTTCTTAGCCTGAAAGACAAAAGAACATTGGCTGTACCAAGTATCCCTGACTAGTTTGCATTTGGGATGTCACGTGTGAGGAAAAGAGGAGCTGTGAGCACTCAAGTGATAATTTAAGGAATCTGCAGCAAGAGACAAACACATAGACAAGTCTACAGTGAATATGGCAGCATGCACGTGCCAGGTGAGTCTGCACTCTTCCCTTCAGGACATACAATTTTTAATACACACGTTTATGCAAATGAGAAATAAAAAATCATGTTTAGTAATTTACATCAGTGGAACAATACATCCCACGACTTCTGCTTGGAGAAAAACTAATCGGACATCTGGGTTTCAAGGTGTACAGAAATGACACAATTTACACCATTACTTAAAAGCATGTAAGCAAAAGTCCACCACCTTAGAGTGATTTTCTTAAAGCTGCCACTCAGCTTTTTATATTAATAAGCTAAGTTACTCATTTTGAAAGACATGAACTTCATTTTGCCTGCCATGTTGATGTCAAAGAAATTCTGTTGTTACTTCCACTTTTTCTTGAGTATTGTTTTGACTTCTAAGTAAGTCCAAAACCCATCACATACTGTAAATGCCTTTCTGAGCCTGAAGCATTAAAGTTCCAAGTGAGTTAATGTTTGTGAATTCATTCAGTTGTCTATTCTACTTATACTTGAAAGTGAGAGCCAGCTTTCCATGGCTTCTACAGCAGTCAAAGAAAAGCCTGTGTACACCGTTTCATGAAAGTGAACAGGCCTTCAATCCTGGGAGACGTAAGCCCTTCACACAGGCTTTTAGTAACAAGACAGACAGAATGCTATTACATCATCTCTGCCAAGTTGATCAGACAAATTCCTATGTCAAAAAACCTATACAGAGAAGAACAAAACACCAATAGTTTCAAAAAAAGGAACCCATTTCTTGAAAGGGAATCGGAAAACTTGAGAAATAAAAGGAAGGAAAAAAAAAAAAAAAAAAACAAACAAGTAGTTTGTAGTCTCCAGAAGACAAAAGCCACTGACACAAAGCATTTTAAAATGACCACACTAGTATATTCAGGGAAAGAATTCAAACAAAACTCCCCACATTTCATTGTTTTTAATTAGGCAACATTTCTGCTTTTGTGAGCTCAAGAAACCTATAATTAGAAGGCACAGAAAACAAACAATTAAAAAGCAATACAAAGGATGCTTAATCTTTTTACCTTTTTAACCACATCCCCCTTCCCAAAGTCCCTGCTGGGATCACTTAGATTTATTACAGCTGTGGGTAAAGCTTGTCATAGACAACTGACCTGATACAACTAGCATTAAGGCAGTTTATGAGTTCTGAAGCTCATGAAATTTTCCTGAGTACAATCTTGATGATTTATTTGCAAACACACTAAAAAGCTAATACGTTGTCCAGACATCAATACCTTCTTGTACCTAATAAATACCAACAGAAAACACAGCTTCTATTTCAGTATAGCTATAGTTGTCTTCTCCAGGAGGAGAACAAGGTCAGTCAGACTATACCTGCGACTCATTTTTGCTTTATTTTCAAAGATCTTCTTCAGCAGACTGAATATTTTCACATTAACTCTCTCTTATCTCCAGCCCAGAACCTACTGTTGTCTAACTGTGCCAAACAGGGATGCCAGTCAGGCTCTTCACAGCGGTATGCTGCAAGAGGGCAAGAAGCAGCAGCACGAACTGACACCAGAGGCTGAATAGAAGCCTCTGTCCCACAAAGACAGGCCAGCAGTGGAGCCAGAGCCCAGGCCAGGGAAGGTTTCTCACAGCTTGGAAAGGAGTGGTCAAGTTCTGAGCAGACCCCATGGCTGAGCCCCTCGTGGTCCCTACCAGCATGAATTATTCTGTCATTATGTGAAACACAGTAGAAGAGGTTCCACTAACAAAGTGTAAACCTAACTGTTTTGCTGACTGTTTTGTTGTCTCCTCCCTCCAAATAGTCAAACTTCCTTTGGGGTTTTTCAAATCAATTAATTTTACCAACATGTAAAGAAGTCTCAGAAAATTTTCTGGTTCAGACTGTGTAACATGTAAGTTAAAAGTAGCTTTATTTAAACTTATAGTTCCTAACTTGATATACATTCTAACTACTGATTTTATTATATGCTTAATATAAAACCATTCCTTTTTGAATGAGAGGTGTTTTAGTTTCTTATTACTTCCTCCCACCACAGTAGCTCTGTTGTATTTATTTCTGGAAAATCAAGCAAGCAATGTTTTATGTATAAGGTCTAAGTTCTGCTTTTGCAGAAGGAAACACAAATAGTTTGGTTGTGAAGACATAGCTATCTAATCATGTATTTAAGGTAGGAACATGCTCATCTGCTCACCCATTTCACTTTAAAGATGACAAGCATTGAGCTCTCATAGAAAGTTCATCACAGAAGCACTTCAGTTTGTTTCACTGTCAGGACAATCTTTTTTATACTAATCATGCACCAGCAGTAAGCAGTAACATCTTTATTGTGATGGCTTTTGACATGGGTGCAGGACTCACCCCTCCTGCCTTTAGCAGCTTTCTTCTGAATTCCTCTGTCGGGTTGTTGAATGTGAGCTTTTCACAGCGGAGGTGATTTACAGGTGGGTGGCCTTCAAGGTGCAGGAATAAGTCATAGTCAAATCGAACTTTCTTAGGTTCTTCCTGAGGGTTGAAAATAACCAGATAGAAACATCTAGCACCAAACCTAAGTTGCAAACAAGGGCTATACAAAGACTGTCAAATAAAATGAAAATTACGTAATTTTTAACCATTCTCTGTGTTCTCAGACACATGATGGAATTTACCAAGAGTCAACTGAGCTACAGTAAATCAGAGAAACTCATATCGGCCCATGGTAACACACAGTAAAATGCATGAGCTTCAGTGAACTTCAAGTTGTTCTGACAAGGCTTAACTGAAAGTGCTATGTCATGTTTGGCACAGGCTACAGACATACACATAGGCAAGTATCATGATTCAGCTGATGCAAGGTTAACTGTCACGAACACAATCACATTTCTGAACCCTAGATAGTACTGAAGACACTGTAGTAGGTTTTGAATGCAAATTCAGCCACCAAAGCCAGACACTATTGTTTTCTTCACGAGCTGTAGGAAAGGATAAGAATGAAACTGTTGCTGCACTATATTTGATCTCCTATAAGGGGTCTCATTTATTAATTAAACTTCATTGCCTTGAATGAGTGTGGCCAGCTGGATTTCACGTGTTCCACTATAGCTTCCAAGGGATTAAAATTCTCTGCCACTGCAGTGAAAAAGATGAAACTGAATGTTCCCCGTACCAATATGGAGAGAGAAAGAACAGGAAAGGCAAATTTATCTTGGGAAACATCATTAATGCTCTACTGTCCTGAGAATGCCCTAGCTGAAAAAGGACACTAGTGGTATTGAACAGACTTCAGTTTATAATACCAGAGAAAAAGATATCAGGTACATTTCATGTTATGCATTTACACAGTTCCTTCTAGAAGCTAAACACAAATTAGGCGTCCCTTTAAGATGATATTAAGTAGCCCTTCCTCCAAAGGTCCTGATGTGCAGCAGAAGCCACTAAACCAACGTCGGTCTTAAGGCAGAACATAGTAAAAGGTCAAATTTAGAAAAAGCTTTAGTAAAAAGGGAACTCTAAGGGAAGAGGAGGAAAAGATAGGGCAAAATCTTAACACAAACACTGCACGTAATCAAAATGTGTGATCTGTTCAGAGACAGATGCTTTAAAAATTTACACTTAAAAATGTTTAGCGTCGATTCAGGATTCCAAGGATGTGAAGAACTGAACGTGTAGAAATCTCAGTTATTCTAAAAGTAAAATCAGAGGTTTCAAACACAGTCAAGGGACATCCATCTCATCCCGTCTCTTGACTTAGAGCAGAGACAACAGAAGAGAGCCTGAAATAAAAAGCCTGCAGTATTCTTCTGCTCCTGAAGACAGTAGTTCCCTTAGATGAACTTTTTTCTTGAAGGACTATTTTCAAAAGCAACCATGGATGAAGATATTTCTTATTGTTAGAAAGATTAACACAGGATTTCTTGCAGAAAAAAACCGGAAGATTTACAGCCCAGTCTGCTTAGAAAACATGTGATGTTGCTACAGGGAAACAGTTGGTATCAGCAGCTTTGCCATAAAAGCAAAGTAGTAAGAGCTTATAAATGTGAGTCTTCAAAGAATTCTGTGGAAAGTCAGATGAACATAACCAGCAATTTCAAAGAAGACTTTCACTACACAAACAACTCCCAGTACCACTACCATTATTTCAAAATGGTGTGACAATGAAGGCAAATACACTATAGTTTACGAGCCTTATCCTAAATGGACTACATTTTCCAGAGTAGTAGCCTTTTTACTAAAAGCATTTTTCAAGGACTTTGTCTCAATGGCTAACAGCTATAGTCTGCTGATGGTGAATTTGGGAGGTGGTGTGCGCGTTTATCATTTTTGTAATTCTTTAAAGCTTGGGATATTTTCTGCCAGGATGAAATGCCAATTAGATTTTCTACCAATTTCTGCCTAGTCCTGGGAACAGCCACCCTGTAATTTTCCATGGTCCAGCTGTCTTCCTGTACCCTTGCCTTCTCTATTCACTAGGGTACTTTCTGAATCAGAAATTGAAAAGTTGTCTACCTTGAATAAGTGATGATGGTCTGTCTCCTCTTCCTCCTTCTGTCTATCTCCTCTTTTTCTGTACTGGAATACCTGTGAAGTGGCTTAGGGGAGGAAGAGTAGCTGAGCCAGGAGAAAGCAGCAGTTTGCCTCAGGGATTCCAGCTCAATTTTTGTGCCACTTTTCCTTTGTATTGTACGGACCCCAGGGAAGGGCATGCTGCTGCAGCTGTGTGAAGAGCTAGCTGACTCACAGTCCAACTGCTGCTTGTCGTATTCCATGACACCACAATAGGGGTGAGGGATGTTTGCAAACTTTCTAATTCCACATGCTGCTTGAGGGTGAGGTCAGTTGTAATCACTGCTGCCCTCTTGATCTCAGTCTAAGCCACAACTCCTGCTGGTCACCACAGTCAGCAAAGGCAGCCATAAGTCTGAGTGAAAAACAAAAGAAGAAACATCGGGCAGGAAGCCTTCTGTAGAGATGCTTCAATGAATGACTCACTATCTTCTGACTTTGACGAGTTTTGGGATGAATTCTTAACAGAAGACTTAAAGAGAATGGGCTGCTTTTCATTAGATTTCCTGAATGAAGGAAAACTGCTTCCCTAATGGAGACAGACCTAAAAAGTACACCAAAAAAGACAGTCAACTCACTTAAGCAGTTCTGTTTCCTTTTCCAACTGCAAACGGGGTAGACTAAGCCCTGCTCTTCCAGATTGATACAGGGAACATTTCAGGATTACCTGTTTGAAACCTATATCTTAGAAAGTGTCTGAGCAGAATTATCCACACCGTACACCTTGACAGAGTTTTCTGTGAAAGACAAAGAAGACTGGAATATCTACTTGAAGGTACACACAGCTAACAAAGTTGCACTCTAACACGAATTGTAAGTGACCAGGGTTCCAGCAAATGTGTATTCCTATTTCCCTTCAGTTTTAGTTTTCCACCAAGTATTCAACACATTAAACATGCAACAATGACTTGATTAAAATAATTACATTAAATTACATCTTGGCAATATAAAATGAACACACAGGTTCTCTTAGAAGCACATGTGAAGTGTAATGGCAGCTCCACCAAGGCACATGACAAACCTAAAATACTGCAGTCAACATACTGTACATTAAACCTTGCAAGCTTTCTGCTATTTAATTCCACCCAAATCAGATTCTTTTCATCTGAACAAGTAAATAGTAATACAGATCCTGTTATGTACATTAAAGGAAATCTCTATTTGCTCTCAAAAAGACCCACAGTAAATGCAGCATTTACTTTAGACTCAATTTGAGATGTGACAATAATGTAAGCTTTGTAGAATGGCACTGGGTTTTTTTTTTTAAACTGTGCCCCTGGTAATGTTGAGTAGAGTCAATGTTCCCATGAAGTCCAAAATAATGCGTTTTCAGACTGAAGATGCAGGATTAAAAAAAAAAAAGACTGTTTTGAAAGATAAAATCCTGAACAAACTAAAAAGACCAACAATACTAAAATAGAACTGTAGGCAGCCAGGGCCACCGTGCCTCAGAGAGGCAGCATAGAACACTGAGTTCATTATGAAATTGACATAACCAAGATCAGTTTCCTTTCTTAAAGTTTAAGTGGTTCGTGACTTCCTTAAGAATTATTTAAAGTCTGTCCACTTCTGAGTAGGGCTAGTAATTCTGAATAATTACATTCAACATCTTTATTTTATCAGCTAATCCTAATTTCATAGTTATCTGCTAAATACAGTTACACATTTCTAAAAAGTACAGTGACTTTGAATTGAGGAACAGCACTGATGAAGATAACAAAACCTAATTTTTAACTGAGTTTATGAATTAAACTGTAAATCTTTAAAAAACCCTAACTTCCACATTATTTTTCTTTTAATGCAAAGTATATGATTCTATACCTTGTTTTTGAAGTAAACCTCAATTGGTAAAATGAAACCAGCATACCCAGATTCTTCAACTTTGTAGGGTGGATCTTTGCACACTGAAACAAAGAGAAAAAACTGTATTTAACACAAAACCACAAAAACTGTTTTAAATACACAAACAAAACATATGAGTAAATCTGTAACAATAGTTCAGCACCATTACAAAACTGCACACACACACAGCAGGACATATGTGCACACAACACAACATGAATTTTAAAAGCAAATTGTTCCTGCCTATATACAACCTATAGTCTAGCCATAGCAATCTCCCCCACCACCCCTCACTTTTTCAATCCTTTCAGACTGCTAAAGCAGAACACCAGGGACTTCAACAACAGGTGGACCCACTGAGTACCCACAACAGCTACATACACACTGCAGCCAAGGCTCTTTTTAGGAATGGAAAGAACATAGGATTCCACCCTGTGAGAGTTGAACACGTGGAGGGCAAAAGAACTGCCATTCATGTATTCATGACCTAATACTAATAAAATCCTAATTCTATGTAATTTAATTTTTAATAAATTAATTGAATTAGAACTAATGCAAATAAAATTGAAATCTCTATTACTGGGCGAAGGAGGATACAACATAACATTCCAGTATATAGCGCACAATCTCAGGAAGATTACGTATTGTATTATAACAGTAACCAGGTTTATTCTATAGAATTCAGCCTTCTTTAACATTACAGTAAGCATTACTACCTCCAATATACAATCTTTTCCTTCAAGTTTTCAGTTTAATGCAAGGGCTTTTAGTTACATGAAATCCCCATAGCACTGAACATAAGCTTTATGAATAAAGGGGCATGAGCCCATCAACTTCAGCTAGTGACAAAAAGCAAGTTGTTACAGAACTTAGAACAGAAGCCATCCTTCCCTTCTCCCATTTGGCTGTGTGACAACCTTATTACAGAATTCATACCCATGTAACACATAAGCACAAAGGTAGCCCAAGCTTGAGAAACCATCCTACCAAATGCTGCATTGATATATGTGACAACTCATGTCATACGGACAACCATCTCAATATCATACTAACAGGTTCTCTGTCATAGGCTGGTAAAATGATGCAATTTGTACACAAAGGTTGACTTCTTCAGAAAATTCTGCTTGAGCTATTTCAATTTCTGCTGAATGAAAAACTATAATTCAGACTCACAGATGGATAATTTCTTAAGATACACACTCCCTTTAGAATTGCCTGGTAGCTGCACTGTATTGGGGGCAACTGAAATTATACTTTACAAAAAGTGTGTTTTGCAATCAACTGTGCAGGGTCAGAATACCAAACTTATGCTTTCTAGCAAAGAACACAGTCAGGCACTTACCACCCTCTATAATCCTGAACACATGACAAGGCCCATCAGATACACCCAGGAATACAACTGCTGTCACATTCTCAATGGTATGATGAATACGATCAATAACTGGGACCAGGTTAGGAAAGCTAAGGCCCACTTAGAATTAAACTTGGCTAGGGATGTTAACAGGAAGGGATTCTATAGGTACATTGTGAATGACAGACTAGGGACAATGTGAGCCCTCTCCGGAAGCTATCGGGAGAACTGGCTACCCTGGATTTGTAGAAGGCTAAGGTTCTGAATGACTTCTTTGCTTCAATCTTCACTGGCAAATGCTCTCACCACACCACCCAAGTCTTGGAAGGCAGAGGCAGGGACTATGAGAATGAAGATACCTTAGGCCCACAGTAGAAGTGGATCTGGTTCAAGACCATCTGAAGAACCTGAACGTATACAAGTCCATGGGACCTGATGAAATCCATCCGTGTGTCCTGAAGGAGCTGGCAAATGAAGTTGCTAAGCCACTGTCCATCATTTTTGAAAAATCATGGCAGTCAGGTGAAGTTCCCGATGACTGGAAAAGGGGAAATACAAGCCCCATTTTCAAGAAGGGGAAAATGGATGACCTGGGAACTACAGACCAGTCAGACTCCGCTCTGTGCCTCCCAAAATCTTGGAGCAGATTCTCCTGGAAGGCATGCTAAGGCCCATGAAAAACAACGTGATGGTTGGTGACAGCCAGCATGGCTTCACTAAGGGGAAATCCTGCCTGACCAATTTGGTGGCCTTCTATGATGTGGCTATGGAACTGAGGGACAGGGGTAGAGCACTTGATGTAGTCTACCTGGACTTGTGTAAAGCCTTTGACACTGTCTCACGTGATATCATTGCCTCTATGTTGGAGAGACATCAATTTGATAGGTGGACCACACGGTGGGTAAAGAACTGGCTGGATGGCTGCACGCAAAGAGTAGTGCTCAATGGCTCAGTGTCCAGCTGGAGACCAGTAATGAGTGGTGTCCCTCAGGGATCGGTGTTGGGACCGGTCCTGTTCAACATCTTTGTGGGTGACATGGACAGTGGGGTTGAGTGCGCCCTCAGCAAGTTTGCCGATGACACCAAGCTGTGTGGTTCGGTTGATACATTGGAGGGAAGGAATGGCATCCAGAGGGACCTTGACACGCTTGTGAGGTGGGCTGATGCCAACCTAATGAAGTTTAACCATGCCAAGTGCAAGGTCCTACACCTGGGTCGGAGCAATCCCAGGCACAGCTACAGGTTGGGGCAGAGAATAGATTCAGAGCAGCCCTGCGGAGAAGGACTTGGGGGAGTTGGTTAATGAAAAAGTGAACATGAGCCAGCTTCAGTGTGCACTTGCAGCCCAGAAAGCCAATCGTATCCTGGGCTGCATCAAAAGGCGCATGACCAGCAGGTCGAGGGAGGTGATCCTGCCCCTTTACTCTGCTCTTGTGAGACCTCACTTGGAGTATTGTGTGCAGTTCTGGTGTCCTCAACATAAAAAGGACATGGAACTGTTGGAACAAGTGCAGAGGAGGGCCACGAGGATGATGAGGGGACTGGAGCACCTCCCTTATGAAGATAGGCTGAGAAAGTTGGGGCTGTTCAGCCTGGAGAAGAGAAGGCTGCGTGGACACCTCATAGCAGCCTTTCAGTATCTGAAGGGGGCCTATAGGGATGCTGGGGAGGGACTCTTCATTAGGGACTGCAGCAATAGGACAAGGGGTAACAGGTTGAAACTTTAAGAGGGGAAGTTTAGATTGTATAAGAGGAAGAAATTCTTCACTGTGAGGGTGGTGAGGCAGTGGAATGGGTTGCCCAAGGAAGTTGTGAATGCTCCATCCCCGGCAGTGTTCAAGGTCAGGTTGGACAGAGCCTTGGGTGACATGGTTTAGTGTGAGGTTTGGAACTAGATGATCTTAAGGTCCTTTCCAACCCTACCTATTCTGTGATTCTATAATAGTAGAGGTGGTTTTAGGCATACAAAACTTTGAACTTGAACAGTGACCATATTGTGTTAAACCTCCCAGAAGTAATATTTCAATTTATACTGACATGTCTTCCCTTAATACGGCACTCATCAGCTTTCTGAGAAGATACAAACTTGGTTAATCTCCAAGTAAATGCAGAAAGCAGAATTTTCTCCTACTACCTTGCAATTCTCCTCCTTTGTTAGCACCAAATCCATACAGGGAATTCAAGAATGAGGAAAATGGCAAGTCCTTGCTCACTTACTGCATTTGAGTATCACTACACAGTTCACTTTATGCAATCAACAGAAAAGGATAAGAATGACAAACCAGAGAAAAATTATCTATTTTCTGCAACACTGTCCTCTTACATCTATAGAATTTAGTTTGGTTTTCCTGACAAAAAAAAAGAGAGAATTTACCATTTACAAAGTGGAATTTGAAAGACTTTGAAGAAAAACTGGATCACGATTGGTCAAATCTGAGAGGTGGTTTCAGGCACACAAATCTTTAACTTGGACAGTGACCACTTTGTGTTAAACCTCCCAGAAGTAGTATTTCACCTTATTCTGACATGTCTTCCCTTAATAGGGCACTTGAAAACTGTAAGTGTAATAGTTCTAGTAAGCACATAATACATACTGACAACTTTTTCAAAGACGGAGAAGCCCTCCTGCTCAGAAGAAAACTTGAGGAGACAGCCTTCCCAGTATTAACTGAATGGCCATGCAGGGTTCAGAAGACTGAACTCCAGTTATATAAAACCAGGGAATGATTATATAGCAAGTATTTATCCATATGGAAACATTGAAACTTTAGAAACCGTAATAATACATTAACTGTTACAGAGATTTCAGGCTCCATTACTTGACAAGTCACAAATCACTTTTTCATATATTTTTTTTTAAATAAATATCAGGTCAACTTCTTCCTAAGCACTTAATTGGTGCAGAAAACACTGTCAGCATAAATATTTTTCATTCTCCCCCTCAAACATCCCTTCTTTCAGATTTACACAGCTGTTAGCCATACTGAGTAGTACCTTGTCAAAGTTTCTCATTACAGTTCTGAAAACAAAGTCTATTATACTTGCAGACCCTGTTAAAACTTGGGTGATGGGATACAAAACACTTAATCACAACGGAACTACTCTGGGTGCCTTCCCAAGCTGAAAGATGGCTTTTACTAGAAGGAAAAGACTAAAATCTTGTGAATGAAACTGTCCTGAAAAGAAGCGACTGAGGCAACCTCCATGCTTTTGCATACATGTAGACTGCAACAAAAGTGAAAGCCTCACCTTTCTTACGGAATCCACTACTAGACATACTGGCAGAAACAGCACCTCTGTGCACTCTGAACCAACATTCACTGGCATAAGCTCTTTGTTCTGTTAACTGTCACAAGTAGTAACCAGAGCTGCAATGACATGTGTGGTCCAGCCAAGCCAACAAGCAACCATCCTAGCAAGGTATGCCAACTGGAGAAGTGGAAGAGTTAGGTAAACCACAGAACAGGTAGGAAGAAAAAAATAGATGTAGTGGAAAAAGGAAAGAAAGACAAAAGCAAATTGCAAATACAGACCAACAACAAAACCAGGAACAGAAACCCAAAGCAATTACAGCAGTGTTCACCCCGAAGCACAATGAAACATTGCTTCCTGTTGGACACTGACCATTTTGTGCCAAACCTCCCAGAAATAGTATTTCACCTTATTCTGACATGTCTTCCCTTAATAGGGCACTTGGAAACTTGAATCATAGTAATTCTAGTAAGCAGACAATAAATACTGACAACCTTTTCAAAGACAGAAAAACCTTCCTGCTCCTCCCGAGCCTTCTTGCCCTAGCTTCTACACCTTTGCTATAGTTAAAGACCTGTCAGATCAAACTTTCCTTCTGTGGCAAAGGTGTTCAGATACTGAATAGAAGCTTAAAATTATGTGAAACTAAAAGACTACACAAACTGTTCAATGATGGAGGGAAGAAGAGAAGGTGTAGAAGCTGGGGCAAGAAGGCTCAGGTCTTCAGACAAGAAGTAGTTCTCATAAGTGCAATACCATCTTTCGCTAATGCTGGGAAAGCATATATACACACATGTGCAACTGCACAAATACTGACTTCCAGTACTGTGCACATTCTCAGGTACTCAACCACTATATATTGTCACTTGATTGCCCTTGATAGAGGACTCTTTCAGCACTCAGCTGCAACCCTTGCTTCACTACGAACAGTTCACAAAGAACAGGAATAGTTAGAAGCACATTGGCTATGCTGATCCATTCATTTTGACCAGCCATCCCATACAGGCAGGCACAGTAATTCGCAGCTAATTATTTAAATGTGCCTTCTCAAACAGAATGTGCCTTCCAGAGACCAAATGCAAGATATTAATATGCATCTTCAAATGAAGCTTAGTAACAACATTATCATTACTAATACACAATTTTATTCACAAGAATTTATTTTTTTCTCCATAAGATCTCAGTATCTGTGTCGGCAAAATTGCCTATTATACTCATTCTACATACAAGAAAGAGATGCGAGTGCTCCATTCTCATTCAATGCACTCTACAGCTGAATTCTTTTGATAATGCTAGCATAATGAGTTACCCAAGATCACAGCAAGCTAGGACAGGAATTTATGAGGAGTAAATTATTTGGCCACTATTCTTCAGGGGAATACAATTTCTCTACAGCTCATGTTAAGTGGCTTAAATCATTTATCCCAAATGTTTTGCTTCTTTAATCCACAAGTGAAATGCTGCTTTTTCTTTTGTGTTGACGCATGCATTCCCATGAGCAGCATCAGACATTAACTGGCACCTAAGGAACAGATGCAAATCAAGCCTTGAGAATGCATTTAACTAACACTGACCACACTGAGTCCTTTGGAGATGACAATAACAAAACTGTAATAAGAGTTATGCTTTTTAAAGTCTTTAACATGAGATTCATTTTCTGCTCCAACACCACTAAATACTTCATTGTGAATAGATTTCTCCTTTTTTAAAATTGCAGTACAAATGAGCAAGGAAAGGCAGATTTTTTATGCAGACGTTGACACAACATAAGGACGATGCAGAATAATGAGTGTAACAATTCACATGTATTTTGTGTACCCTGCAGGAAACATCAGCGGCTGCTGTGAGGAAGAAAAGCCTTTTGAGAGAGAACTGGTTTAATTGTAACTCTTTGCATTGGTATTTTATAGATTCTTTCCAATAATTTGCTCAGATTGGTCACCCTTCAATCAACTTTTCTCTCTATTCATCACCATCTTCATAAAAAGAAGTTTCAGAATAAAGGGGTGGCATTCACTTACAGAGGAAGGCAGATTGCCATCCTAAATCCCTCCTGCAGCAAGAAGCCAACTTTACGTATTCAGCTCTGATTTCTACAAAAGCTCTTTGACTCAGTCACTCAGTAGCTCACCTTGACAGCTGGTGAGCTGCTGTACTTGGACTCTATACAACAACAGCCAAGAAGAGCACATGTCCATAATGCCTTACCTTCAAGGTACACCTCAGCCATTAATTCCAACAAATTGCCAGACAGGTTCAAACAAAAGCTAGCAAAAATTACCAAATTAAATGTGGGTTATAAAGTACCTCCTACATTAGAAGCAAGGAATTCTTGTTTGCTTAACTCCTTACACTGACAAGCATGTGATGAGAAAGATACAACCCTGAAGTGAAAGCACTGAAGGCACGAAGACAGAACTAAGGCTGTGCTTTCAGCATTGCATTTGCAATCTTATTAAGTTCCCTACCCCACATCCCAAAAGCCCATAATTTCTACCAGCTGGAGAGGATAGCAAGATACAGCTTATAACCCCTTAAACAAAGTGAATCCTATCCAACTTTCAATTTTCTGAATATAGTGTCTACTCCATGACCACTGGACATCTTCTCTATCAATTCAGATCAAACTGATACACAAGACAGAAGGGCAGGGAAGGGGAATAAACTTTTGTCATGCCTTTGTTGGTTTTCCAAATCCAGGTCTTTCAGGAGTCATTAGCACTGGCCTCTAAACATTGCTAAAAGACCAACACAGAGAACAGTGAACACCCACTCACAAATGTCTTATCAGTCAGAACAAAAATGTGAAAGTAAGACTAACAAAGATAAGGTTTGGGTTTTCTGTTCATGGTTGGGTTTGGGGGTTTTGTTTGTTTGCTTGGGAGCTTTTTGGTGTGTTTTGTTATGTTCAATTTATTTTGAGGTTTTGTTTGCTTGGGGTTTTGTTTGGGCTTTTTTTTGTTGTTGTTGTTGTTTTTGTTGGTTTTGGGGGTTTGTTTTTTTTTTGGGGGGGGGTTGGTTGGGATGGTGGTTGCTTTTTTGTTTGGTTGAGAGTTTTATACAGTTAAAAGGCCACATATACCTTCCTAACTCTTCCTCTTAGCACATGAAGACAGCAGTAAGCCTTCAACACACAATTTTCAGTTTCTGAAATACAGCAGTGAGCTTCCTACATCTACTGATTCTAGTGGCATAACCTGCAGTTTCACATTTACAATCCTGTCAATTTAGGTAAACTTAAAGGTTTTCTGTAATTTACTAGTTTATTTTACTAATTCTCAGTGCACATATACTATGTGTCGTAGAAGCAACTGAGAACATGAAACTGCAAATTGAACAGACGCAAGAGTTCCTAGTATTTTTTTTTTTTTTCTCTGTAGCACATATAAAATACTTCCTGGCCTTTTAAAGTACAGTCACTAAGTGTTTTGACATAGATGTTTGGGATTAGAAGGGAGACCCAAGCTATCCTGATTGCATAATGCTGTGCAGGCCCATCTGATGGACACACGTTGCAGATGGGAAAGAATGCACCTTCACTCATTAGCAATAAAGAAGAAAGCAGTCTGTAGTGCCAGACAACAGGCAACAGCTACCTAACTTGCAAATTCACTATTGTGTAAAGTTATACTGTTCAAATTCACACAACTTATTTGTTTAGTATCTTCCTGCTTTGCTAAAATACAAATGCAGCAGGAAAGGATTTTAAAGCTCCACCTCACTTGCTAGAATCTGGCTGGTAGCAAAACATCCACCGGACCTTGAAACGCCGTTTTAAACCGTGGTTTTACACCCTTCCAGAACTTCCAGCAGGAGGAGCACTTCTCTTGACCGCCCTACGACAGACACCAAAAGATCCTCAGGCATCTGCAAGCTTTCAGACTTCGCTACATGTGGCAGATGATGCAGAAGTCCTTCCTTTGACTCACAGACACAGAAAGCTGTTCAGTTATATTCTGCACTGCACACACAAACAACAACCCTTAATGAGACACATGGAAGTTACTGGAGATGTCTACGACTATTTATAATTCATGCCTCCTATCCCACCTGTCTGCTCCCTCAGGTTTCCTCCAGATAAGACAAGAATTGAGAGAGAAGGGGCAGGGGGTATGTGTGTGTGGGGTGTCTCTATTTTAAGTTCAATATGCTATGCAAAATTAAACTAGGAACAAATATTTTAACAGCTATTGAAATTACTCTGTACTCCAGTGATACCATATTTGTGTCAAACCATTTCTGTCGAACTGCAAGCCAAGGCTAAGAATTTTTCTATCAAACTTCTCAGTTCTTAATGATCATTTTACTTCATAAACGACCAAGTAAATATAGTTTCTTTTATTTGTAAGGGGTTTCATTCTATGGAGCACATGCAGTAACTCAAAAACTATCAGAACATTTTTCCTGTAAAGAAGTGTCACATGCAATCTGTGTTCGCATTAGCCTAGCACAGGTACATCTCCCCTATCTGGGAATGCTTAAAAACAGAAAGTGGCTGCTGCCTAAAGCTTTAAGTTGGTAGTAATCTTTCCTCTGCATTGAGACAAGAGATGAGAATCTGTGTCTGTAACACATCTGGTAGAACTTCTCTGAAAATACAGTAGTAAAGAACCAATTCTGCTACTGCATGCACCATTCATCATTATGTCTTATCTTCAAAAATGTAGTTGATTTTTTACATGACATTTAAGAAGAAACTCATAAGTAGATCCAGTAGTAAAAGTGAGTGGATTTCTGAATGGCTAAGACAGCTTCTGGACTACACCAGCACTGCAGCAAAAGGCAAGTGATAGAACAGAATAGAATCATAGAATAGTAAGGGTTGGAAAGGACCTCAAGATCATCGAGTTCCAACCCCCCTGCCATGGGCAGGGACACCTCCCACTAAACCATGTCACCCAAGGCTCTGTCCAACCCCACCTTGAACGCCATCAGGGATGGAGCATTCACAGCTTCCCTGGGCAACCCATTCCAGGGCCCCACCACCCTTACAGTAAAGAATTTCTTCCTCAGATCCAATCTAAACCTCCCCTGTTTAAGTTTAAACCCATTACCCCTTGTCCTCTCACCACAGTCTCTAATGAAGAGTCCCTCCCCAGCATCCCTATAGGCCCCCTTCAGGTATTGGAAGGCTGCTATGAGGTCTCCACGCAGCCTTCTCTTCTCCAGGCTGAACAGCCCCAACTTTCTCAGCCTATCTTCATGTGGGAGGTGCTCCAGTCCCCTCATCATCCTCGTGGCCCTCCTCTGCACTTGTTCCAACAGTTCCATGTCCTTTTTATGTTGAGGACACCAGAACTGCACACAATACTCCAAGTGAGGTCTCACGAGAGCAGAGTAAAGGGGCAGGAGCACCTCCCTCGACCTGCTGGTCACACTCCTTTTGATGCAGCCCAGGATACGGTTGGCCTTCTGGGCTGCAAGCGCACACTGCTGGCTCATGTTCATTTTTTCATCAACCCACACCCCCAAGTCCTTCTCCACAGGGCTGCTCTGAATCTCCTCTCCGCCCAATCAGTAGCTGTGCCTGGCATTGCTCCGACCCAGGTGGAGGATTTTGCATTTAGCATGGTTAAACTTCATTAGGTTGGCATCAGCCCACCTCACAAGCCTGTCAAGGTCCCTCTGGATGGCATTCCTTCCCTCCAACGTATCAACCGAACCACACAGCTTGGTGTCATCGGCAAACTTGCTGAGGGCGCACTCAATCCCACTGTCCATGTCACCCACAAAGAAGTTGAACAAGACCGGTCCCAACACCGATCCCTGGGGGACACCACTCGTTACTGGTCTCCAGCTGGACATTGAGCCACTGAGCACTACTCTTTGCGTGCGGCCATCCAGCCAGTTCTTTATCCACCGAGTGGTCCACCTATCAAACTGATGTCTGATGACAGAGAACTTCTCTTCACAGAACATGAAATGAAGTATTTAAAACTAAGAAACTGGGACAGGAGACATGGGAACATCCCTATGAAATTACCATAACTAAGTTACTGTTTACATTGAACACAGAGTTTGTACTTGAAATAATATTAACTAAAATCAACACAAATTATCTAAAAGCAACACAGTAATTCAGGGATGCTAGCACATCACCCATTATATCTCTACTGCAATAGCATTTTTCACTTGGAGGAAAAATACGCATTATGTACCTTTACTGCCTTTGTAAGCCTTCAGCCTGCAGTGTATTTTAAATTAGGACATCAGGAAACTGCTTCTTAAAGAAGTATTTCAAATTAATGGCACTGTTTCTTCATATTTAGTAAATTGGGAAAAATAGCTGATTTTGCTTTCATTGCCTACCTGATGCCATTCAGAGCAGCTACGCGTAAGATCATGAGCACTAGACTGCATATCGGGGTTACTTTAGCAATTGCAGAGAGAGACTAAGGGAAGGAAAAGAAAAATATCTCCTCAAGCACATTTTATTAATACCACTTATTAGCAATTCAGAAAATATAATAAAGCATGCCACCCTAATTCAAGCAAAACATTGACATTAACATGGCATGAGCTTAAAACTCTAGAAGAATACCGCTAAGGCTGAAACAATTATTTACATAGTAAGTTTACATTAATCTGCCTGCTTTTTCTGGCTTTTACTTAGCATTAACTGTGTGACAGACCAATACAGCGCTCTACAACAAAAAATACCCTGAAGTACAGAGATTTGAAGTCTGTGTGCAAACACATTTATAATGAATATGATACATATGTATGCTCCAGGCATAAACAGAGCCAAAGAGCTCTGTCTGCATGCAGGTAATGCAGATGTATCTGTTGGCATGCAGGTAATGATCATAACAATTATACTATTCAGCTGCTTGACATTCTGAGGAAAGAGAACAGGAGAACAGGTAGCCACATGAGAATAATGATGAGTGATTTGTAACGAAGGAGCACAGAAATTAAGATCTTCTTCAAAGTGAAATAAAAAATGCAATGTTCTTTCTGACCATTACCAGCATACCTACAGCTTTATTTTTCTGCCTAAGAAGATGAAATAAACTATTTCAGTCGGAAGAGACCTACGACTATCCTCCAGTCCAACTGCCTGAAAAAAAGTTAAAATATATTATTGAGCTCATTGTCCAAGTGCCTCTTAAACTGTCTTGGGGCATTGATCACCTCTCCAGGAAGCCTGTTCCAGTGTCTGACCACCCTCTTGGCGAAGAAATGCTTCTGTATACCCAGCCGAAACCTCCCCAGGGCAGCTCTGAGCCATTCCCACACATCCTGTCACTGGATCACAGAGAGAAGAGATGAGCACCTCCCTCTCCACTTCCCCTCCTCAGCAAGCTGCGGGGAGCAATGAGCTCATCCCTCAGCCTCCTTTTGTCCAAACCAGACAAGCCCAGAGCCCTCGGCTGCTCCTCACGTGCCTTCCAGCCCTTCCACCAGCTTTGTTGCTTTCCTCTGTGTGTATCCAAGGACCTTCACATCCTTCTTAAACTGTGGGCCCAGAGCTGCACACAGGGATCAGGGTGAGGCCGCACAATGCTGAATACAGCAGGATAATCATCTCCTTTGACCAGCTAGTTCTGCTGTGTTTGATGCACCCTAGGCTGAAAAAACACACTAAATGCCTCAGATTTTTCTACATCCCTATTAGTCAGAAGGCCACCTTCAAGTATCAGTCCAATGATATCTTTAGACTTCTTTTTGCTACTGACATACTTATAAAAGCCATTCTTATTATCTGATTCAGCTTTAAGCTTTGCCCTTTGGTGTCTTCTCCCTGCATAAATGAACTCTACCTGTGAAGCCTGAGCTCACTTCCAGATATCACACAATTTCTTCTTCCTCTGAAGCTTCACTGGTGAGCCAAGCTGGTCTTCTCCCCATTTGTTTGACTTTCAGCACAATGGGATTACCTTTTCCTGGGCTTCTAAAAGGTGGTTCTTAAAAAATGACTAGCTCTCACAGATCCCCCAAGCCCTCAAAAGCAGATTCCCAAGTGGCATGGCTAACAAGCTCGCTGAATAGCTCAGTTTGCTCTCTTGAAATTCAGGGAAATAACCGTGCTGTCCTTCCTTCTTACTATGCTGGAAATGCTAAAACTTAACCATTTCATGATCACTGTGGCCAAGACAGACACCTACCATCACATCTCACACGAGTTCTTCTCTATTCACGAACAAGTGTAAGAGGAAACCTTTTCTAGTTGGCTTACTGCACACCTGTGACAAGAAATTATCTTCAACATACTTCTGGAATTTCCCAGACTTGCTTGTCACAGTGGTCTGGTACTCCCAAGCTGACATCTGGGAATTTGAAGTCTCCCATAAGGACAAGGACTACCAATCCAGAGATTGCTTTTAAATTTCTGTAGAATAAACCATCAGCGCTATCATCATGGCTGAGTGAACAGTAGACGCACACAACACTTCCTTTGTTTTCTGTCCCCCTCATCCTCATCATAAGCTCCCAACCACATCACCCCTAACTGAAAGAGGTGCACAGTCAAAGCTCTCCCTTACAGACAGTGCAACTCCTCCACCTCACCTGCCCTGTTTATCCCTCCTGAACAGCTGCAGCCCTGATACCAGCACTCTAGTCATGGGACTCATCCCACCAAGTCTCATCAGTGACATTGCAGCTCTGGGAACTGACCAACACTTCCAGTTCATGCTGTTTCTTATACTCTGCGCATTGGTGTACAAGCATTTCAGATATACTGAAAGACATATATACTCTGAAAGGTACAAGATATTAATTCCAGCCAGCCACAGATACGTTTCTTCTCAAACTCTGCAGCTCTGCACACTACTGATAAACTTGCCTTTGTACATCAAACAGAAAGGGATGGGGAAGATACACAGATCAGGCTTAAAAGCAGAAAACCCTCAGAGTGGCACATGGTCTAATCCTGAATGTTTTTGTTCTAGGTCAATTAGATCACAAAGTGAACAATAAATTTTAAAAACTCCTCATCTTAAAAAATGCTACGTTCATGAGATCATATCCGCACTACTAATATGGTGGCAATATGGAAAGAGTAAAAATAAAGTGACCATGATGTCCAAATACACATTTGATAGATCATGACAGGGATTCAAAGGTATTTGTTTGCAATCTTTCAATTTTTTAAAAGTCAGGAAAAAAACAGGGCAAAATAGCATTTGCAAGTTGTTATTTTTTGGTTTGTTGTTTGCTTTTTTTTTTAATTAAAAAAAACCCAAATATGAAAACTAGAGACTGAAACATTAGCAATGTTTTAGTTGTTTATATGTTACTGAATAAAAACATTTCATCTTCAATCTCTAGCCTCTAATTGTTTCTGAAAGAACAGACATACAGCATTGTTCACACTTTTCCTGTCAGTGATATCTTTATCATTCCACTGATGAGTTGCAAGCATCAGATAACAAATAAATAATTGTGTTGATAATTCTGCAGAACATTACAGGGGCTCTTAACTGTTAGTTGTGCAGATCTGAAAAAAGAGTGAGGTGCTTCCTAACAGACCTTAGCACACGCAAACTGATAACAATAATTTTTGTACTAAATACTCTAAACTTTGCTTCAGTGTTTAGACAGCATTTTCATATGAAAAATATTTCAGAATCACTAGCAAATGAAAGTTTGGTTTTGTGAAAAACTGAAACATACTGCTAACCTATAACATGTTCTGCTTCTACAAAACTATTTTAGAAGAACTTCAAAGAACATGTCAATGAAACAGAGAAGTCTTCAAATTAACTAAAATGTCATTACAAAGTTATCCTGTGGAAAAATGTGTTTGCAAAGCTGAAAACTGAAGTGTACATAAGCTCCATAACAGATGGACTTTATATGGCTACACAGTATGCTACACATAAAGCCATATACAGTCAAATGAGCTGTATCAATAAAAACATCTCAGTTCATTCTAAAAAAGTTAAGAGGTGGCAATTGATGTACTTTTTAAAAATCTGTAGTATCTCTAAGTGGTTTTCATCTCTTTTCCTGTCAGCATTCATTAACAAGGTATTGAACTTCTGTTACTATTTAATTTGTACAACTGAATGATCTTACTTTACCTTGTCAATCTCGCCAATACAAAAAAAAAATTAAATTTTGGTTGTCATTCCAGATTTAAGTTGATGAAACAGGAATTCGGTCACACTGCACGCGCCTCAAAGAAGCCGAGTATCTCTGAAGTCTGATGGTATTTTTGAAGAGCAAACTCCATGCCTTTAGACTTTTTCTAGGACAGTACCTATACAGCAGGTACTTAAAACGTTTCCAGGAGAAAACTCATGCCGCCATGCATATCTTCAACAACTTTTTAATTCTTCATTAAATGATGCACCAATTGGAAATAACAGAATGGCCAAATGTGAGGTGGCTGCTTGGACATAATATGCAAAATGTCAATTAAAATTACCCTTGACAGATTTTCTAGATCAGATTTTGTTCCCTCAAAACAAGTCAAGCCTTGTTTATTTAATTAGGGTTGCACAAAGCGCAGATAAATTGTGATCCTTAAGTTTAAATAACCCAGTATTGAGCAAAAACATTAAAATTTTCTTCCTTTTCAATCACACATTATTTCTTGCAGATTTACAGTGAAATGAACACAAGGAAACACTGAATTAATGAGATACTGGCCTGCACCAAACTCTGTGGTCTCACTCAGTCCAACTGGAATAGAAACCTACTCAGCAATGTAATTACATGTTCAAGCAGAACCTAACCAAAAAACATATGAACGCAGTGAACAGCTCAGGAAAAGGACTCTGAAACACCTTTTGCAAGTCATCATTTGACCTTCTGAAGCTGAGCTATCAATCACTTCAACTGCAATCTTTTTTCCTTTATTCACTGCAATGTGTTTCTCTTCCCTTGGTATTCCTCTGTTTTCTTCATGGATTTTATTTGATTATTAACAGCTTGAAAAACTGAGAAATAAATTCAGTGTAAACATCTTGAATAAAAAATAAAGTGCATGACATCAGCCAGACATGCAGGAAACAAGTAATCTTATACTGCTATTGTTTCATTTGTGGTCATGATTCAAGAAGACTTCAGAGGAACAGAAAACTTGACACTTTTCTTCAGTTTTGAAGAAAGGAATGCAATAATTTACTTTGGGTGAAGATATTCAAACCTTCAAAATCATGCATGCACAACAATAATTCACTTCAATCAAACAAAATATCCCCCAGTTAACAACCATTTATAATTCTTTCTGTAATCAAGAGTACACATTGCCTAGAAAACATTAAATTAGTTAAAATGGAA
Organism: Amazona ochrocephala; assembly: GCA_039720435.1. Taxonomy (NCBI): domain Eukaryota; kingdom Metazoa; phylum Chordata; class Aves; order Psittaciformes; family Psittacidae; genus Amazona; species Amazona ochrocephala. The sequence goes on along the minus strand of CM077909.1, from coordinate 79,052,871 downwards.
AAAGGCATTTAATATTAGCATACCAGGTGCTTTCAAAGGAGTCATGTTCACAACTTTTCTGTATCAAAGCAGACTTCCTTGCTTCAACATAACTTATCCAAAACTTCGTTTGCCATAGCAGACTTGACTGACAATACATAACTGCACAAAAAGGGCATGTTTAACTCGGGAAGTTCCTCACCTTCCTTATTTTTTGTTGGGTTTTTTGGGGTCTGGATGGGGATTTTTTTGTTCATGGTTGTTTTGTTGGTTTTATTTCTGTGGTTTTGGTTTTGGTTTTGTTTGGGTATTTCTGTTGTTGTTTTGGTTTTAGGTTTTGGGATTTTTGTTCAGTTTGGTTTTTTGAAACTAGCAAGTGCCTAAGGAAACTGACTAGACAGATCTTAGATTTTAATCCCTGTCTGATCTTCACAGGTTTGAAAAGAGAACACCTCCAAAGACAGTGTTCATGCAATACACTATCGAATTGAAAAACAAAAAGAGAAAGGGAAGCACCTGTAGAAACATAGCCAAACCAGAGCAAAACTTCTTTCAGCAAGCTTCCCCACTCATTCTTTCCAGATGTTTTCAGAAGGTCTTTCCACCAATCAGATGTTTTAAAAATACCATGATATATCGAAGACAGGTGATGTTTGTTTTTAAATTTAAAATGGTCCTACTAATTTCAAACAAGTAAGCATGAAACAGAGCCTAAAGCAGTCACAAGTTTGACTGCCTCATTTTTACAGCATCTGCTTGTCTTTGCCTTTCTTTAAAACTGCCTTTCAACCTAAGCTAGAAATCCCAAGCTAGACAATGTATTGGGAACACCGCTTCCTAAAACACATCCCTCCCCCCCCCCCTTTTTTTTTTTCCTCTTCTTCTAACATGGTGTTCAGCTGTCACTTAACACAGCTCTACTGCAGGTAGGTTACACAGGAGACTTTGGGCTCTTTCGGAGACTCATAATGGATGAGAGCCACCAGTGAGCACTCAGACCCAAGGATGGCAACCCATAAGCACAGTTGTCAAGTTAAGACTTCTGCCTCTTCGTGTGAATGGTAAGGAAGCGACAACTTGCGGCCAACAATTACATGTCTTTATTCGGGACAAACAGAAGAGGAAGATGGAACAGACTATAACGGAAAAAACGCATTTGACCCAAAAGTTGGCCAAGCAGCTGCACAAGTTGCAGGCTCTGGGTTTGGGGGTGCAGGTGCTCAAAGGACGTTCCCCCATGCAGGGGGGAACCCAGTCTGGGCCCAGACTCAAGACTGGCTTCTTGCTCCACACCACCCAGAAGCACTTGTGAGCTCCCTATCACTTCCCTGCTGCCAGCTATATTAAGGGCTACTTCCAATTACAGTCATCTGAGAGAAATGAACAATAACAAAAAAAGCCTTTTTCTTCAGTAACAAGGTCACAGTGTCAGAAACATGCCTAACCGTGGCCTCACGCTGAGTGAGAACTGAAGAACCCTCCTGACATGCATAATCCAATATACTACAAAGAAAATGCTGGCAATAATAAAATTGGAGCTGCGAAGACTCACAGCGTTTGCAAGTACAAAAACCTGAAGCCAAGCCAGTAATGCATGGCAGTATGAGCCCTGCAGCTGAAAGGTTCAGAGAACCACAAAGGAGAGCAGGGTGAGCAGAAGCCTTTCTCGTTCCAGCCCCCAACTTCAACCTCTGCCTTCAGGAACTTATTTGCTGTCCATAGGGAAACTTCAGTCACATGCCTCAGAAACTGAAAACGTTTCCATTGCTGTTTGCCAGGATACCACATGCCTATATGTAGTGCCATTCAGACAGACTGAGATTACAGGAAATGCTGAAGGAGACAGAACAAATCAGTCGCACAGTTGTCACCTGTAGGAATGGATAAAAGGGCTTTCTGCAGATTCTGAGATACGACACACAGCCAAATCTCTGCAAATCTCTGCTATTTAATCATAATTCTCTCTAAGACTCCTCCAAGCAAAACCTTGGACATAATTAAAAGGAGGACCTGATGTAATTAAAAGGAGGACTAAGGGAAGCAATGAAAGGACAAATATTGAAAACATATATAGCAAAAAGCCTATTTTTAGAACTCATTTAGATATTTAAAACTACTACCTTCCAAAATGTCCTGAAGTTGCTTTAAAAAGAATATTTACTCATGTATGCAAAAAACATAATGACAAAAAACAATTAAGCTATATTAAAGGTCCACATACAAGTAGATATTATACATTCCTTATTCTCCCCAACTGTTTACATTCCTCTTAGGACAGCACAAAAGATCAAACTGTTTCCTGCTCCAGGGTAGACTTTGGGAAAGGAGAAATTAACAGCATCTTTTCCTTGCAGGAAACATTTTGCTTTAGTTAAGAGCAAAAGTAAAGACAGACTGAAAATAACACTCTGAATAAAGAGTGCCCTATCTAATCCAACTTCTTTCAAGGACAATCACGACACCAGACACTCTAAAGCTTTCCCACAGACATAGTAAGCTTAAATACCAGAGACAAGAGTGAAAGATAGCAGGGATGCCCACTTTACAGGCAGAGAAATGAGGTACACACAGAGAACTGTCACGCAATACAGAAAATACATGGCAAAGGCAGCCTAAAAAACAAGTCTAAAACTGAAATGTAGAGTCATGATGGACAACCTGTTCTTACTTGAATACTTCAGAACCATGAAAAGTATTAGGATGGGCTGGAGAAGTAGCACAAACAGATATAATATGCTGCAGGAAATAAAACAAAACAAAACATGAATCTGTAAAAATATAGAACACTCACACCTGAAATGCAACCTCTGTTTTTCTTTTTTTTTTTTTTATTAAACAGGCAGGTTGTTTAAACATTCATGATTCTTAATGAAATATTTTTTCAATATAGGACTGCTATTCACAACATTTATTAATGACTGAATGCAAGACAGGTAGCCTACTGGGAAGAAAACTTCTTGATGAAAGAAAACCAGATTAAGCTCCAACTGAGCATAAGGAAGAAAATGAGGTGACATAACTTTCTACACTTAAAAGGCAATAACAAATGGAAACCAGTGCAGAGAGCAACATATAATACACATTTTAAAAGGACACCATTTAAACTGCAAGTCCATTTTAAGTACTTATCACTTAGTATCCCTATAACCTACCTATGAACATAAGAAGCCAATGCAATCTCAGTATGAGTCCAGTACACTGGATGGTTGACTATTTCAGTTAAATTGCTCTTCTGCAGTGTAACAATTACTCTAGGTAACTGAATTTCTGTACTATTCATGAGGTTTTGATCTTCTCCTTCCCATCTCTTCAAACACAGAATAGAAAATCAGGAAAAGCTGAAAAACCTAAAGGGAGTATTAAAACCCAAGAACTGAAACTCCACCAAGAAGAGTTAGAACTGTGACACACTTCATTCGGGTAACATGAACAGAGTGCCTGATCATGTGCTCCTAAAATGCCCTTGACACAACTTCAACGTAATTGCAAAACCTAGCCATTGAAGACAACTCCACCCACGCATGCCCCTCCACAAAGCCCTAGCCAAAGCCTTACCTTAACAGAGGAAAGTAATTTCTCTCAGTTTACAGCCTGAGCTCTTTCTTACCAAAGCATTCTCACAACACTGTCCAATATTAAGTACCAATTGCTGTGACTTCAGAACACAGCAGTTACCTTAACAGGACACTCAGCAGTGCATGCTGGTAAACACTGCCTTGCAACTGTCAATCCTCTAAGCCACCTAACATATTTAAGCCCTAAGGCCAGTATCAACCTCTCTGCTGCCTGCCCTTCACTTGTGATGCTAATTTGAGCATGTGCTCCCCTCCAGAAGGTACCAATTCTTATAAAACAACTTATCATCCTCAAGACTTTTCCTCGTTTTCAAGTTTGGCTGCAACTGGCTGACATTCATGGCGATATGCAAAAATGAAAAAAAAAAAAAAAAAAAAAAAAAAGCCTTCATCCTCAAAGAACAGTAAAGCTTACACGTTTCTTTCAGCCAGCCATGCTGGTTAAGATTCACTTATCCACTGTTTGAAGTATAACCTAAATTTTAATTCATCTGTTCCCACTGAATTTGATCCCCTGCTTGTCTGCTCTTTGTTACAGTAAAAAATCCTTTAATAAAGTATTTGTATTCTGATCATCTTGTGAATTACACTGGTTTCTCCTTCACATCCTATAAAATACAGTTTTCCCACATGAGGTCCTAATATGTACCATGTGTATCAGGATGAAATTCCCAGAGGCTAGTAGCTTATTCAACTTGTGAGAGTTTCCTAGGCACCTATACGTTTTTCCTTGGTTGAATCAGCTGTTGCAGTAAAGCATTAAGAATACATTTAACCCCTTGGACCTTGAAGTTAGGCCATAGCTAGAAATATGCCCCTGAAGAAAGGCCTGTAGGCACTGATTACTTTTCTTACTGAAATACGCTCCGATCTCTGGCTAATGTCTTGTACTACTACTCTGCATAAGCAGCTGCAGAAACTAAAGTGGTATTAAGACATTAAATGAAAGACGTTACATATCTGATTCAGGATATTTTCCTAAACCAAAGTCATTCTGATCTTCTTCAAAAGTCGACTCATTCATCCTCTTATTAAGATGACTAACGGCAGGAAGCAAGCTTCTTTCCAACTCACGCTAATAGAAGCTTGACTTACGAATAACAGAATAAAAGAATAGTTAGGGCTGGAAAGGACCTTAAGACCATCTAGTTCCAACCCCCCTGTCATGGGCAGGGACACCTCACACTAAACCATGCCATCCAAGGCTTTGTCCAACCTGCCTTCGAATACCACCAGCAATGGAGCATTCACAACTTCTCTGGGCAACCCATTCCACTGCCTCACCACCCTCACTGTAAAGAATTTCTTCCTCAGATCCAATCTGAACTTCCCCTCTAAGTTTCAACCTGTCACCCTTTGTCCTCTCACTACAGTCCCTAATGAAAGTCCCTCCCAGCATCCCTATACGCCACCTTCAGATATTGGAAGGCTGCTATGAGGACTCCACGCAGCCTTCTGTTCTCCAGGCTGAACAGCCCCAATTTTCTCAGCCTATCTTCATATGAGAGGTGCTCCAGCCCCCTGATTATCCTCGTGGACCTCCTCTGCACTTGTTCTAACAGTTCCATTTCCTATTTATGTTGAGGACACCAGAACTGCACACAATACTCCAAGTGAGGTCTCACGAGAGCAGAGTAGAGGGGCAGAAGCACCTCCCTTGACCTGCTGGTCACACTCCTTTTGATGCAGCCCAGGATATGGTTGGCTTTCTGGGCTGCAAGTGCACACTGAAGCCGGCTCATGTTCATTTTCTCATCGAAAAAGACCCCCAAGTCCTTCTCCGCAGGGCTGCTCTGAATCTCTTCTCTGCCCAACCTGTAGCTGTGCCTGGGATTGCTCTGACCCAGCTGCAGGACCTTGCACTTGGCATGGTTAAACTTCATCAGGTTGGCATCAGCCCACCTCACAAGCGTGACAAGGTCCCTCTGGATGGCATTCCTTCCCTCCAACGTATCAACCGAACCACACAGCTTGGTGTCATCGGCAAACTTGCTGAGGGTGCACTCAACACCACTGTCCATGTCACCGACAAAGATGTTGTCCAAGACCAGTCCCAACACCAATCCCTGAGGGACACCACTCGTTACTGGTCTCCAGCTGGACACTGAGCGGTTGACCACAACTCTTTGCGTGCGGCCATCCAGCCAGTTCTTTATCCACCGAGTGGTCCACCTATCCAATTGATGTCTCTCCTACTCAGAGACAAGGATGTTGCGTGGGACAGTGTCAAACGCTTTGTACAAATCCAGGTAGACGACATCAACCTCTCTACCCCTGTCCATCAGTTCCATAGCTCCATCATAGAAAGCCACCAAATTGGTCAGGCAGGATTTCCCCTTAGTGAAGCCATGCTGGCTGTCACCAACCACCACGTTGTTTTTCATGTGCCTTAGCATGCCTTCCAGGAGAACCCACTCCCAAGATTTTGGGAGGCACAGAGGTGAGACTGACTGGTCTGTAGCTCCCCGGCTCATCCATTTTCCCCCTCTTGAAAACGGGGGTTATATTTCCCTTTTTCCAGTTGTCAGGAAGCTATTATTTAGAAGAGATTAACAAACTCCTTTTGGGAAACTTTATGAAACTATTTTCTCCCCTGGTGACAATATGGAGTATGCTGCTTTATTAACATAAATATGCTGAATTAATGTGTTTTGCTTTCTCTAACACAGTATCTTAAGTCTACAGTACCTAAGAACAGAGAAGAATACAGTACCTCCAATACGTATTTCTGTGGGTTTGGATCATGAGCAAACTACAGGCTTTGTGCAGCTTGGAGACTTTTCAATAACAGTATTTGCTGCTCCCTTTATTACCCTTCTTCTATATAATACACACATGCTCAAAATTTCTCCTTATCTGCAGATATCTCACTGAGTTCAGAATCATCACTGTTCAATTTTATAGGATCCTGAGTACAGCGTAGCCACTCTATATCCATGAGTTTGTTAGGATAGAGAGAACCCAGTTTGAATAAGCCACAGATACAAGTTCTTTGCACTAAGGAACCTTCCTGTGAAATACTGTAGCTGGACATGCCCGCTGCGGGCACCTCTGAAATAAAATGAAGAGACACGAGTAACTAAGTTTGGTTTTCTGAACAGTTTTCTGAAGAAGCATAATTCCCTGAGCCTACTTCATACTAGATGCAAGACACCACACTTAATGCCAGATTTAAACAGCACAACTCTGCCTTTATATGTTTACATAGCACCGCTTATTAAAAAAAAAGCTCTACAGGACAACCTACAGCTGCTGCTCATACTGAGCATCTTAATATTGTGGAGAAAAGTATGAAAAGATAGTGAAGAATCAACCTAATAATAAGAAACAACTCCTTGAAATTGTTGCTGAATTTGGGGTCTAAAACACATGAGAAAGTGCTTAAAAAACAAACAAACAAACAAACAAACAAGACCCACATAAAAAATGTCACATAAAATCCCATCCTTACAACTGAACTAAAACTAAGGAAAACCCAAGAGCTGCAAAGAAACACATTAGATTTCACTTAATTTTCATCCTATCAGTACAAAGGCAGAGATCATTAGCATCTTTTAATGCCTTAAGGCAAGCACAGTCCAGCCTTACCATTTTCTTTCACATGAACTATCAAATGTTAATTAATTACTGTTTGATAATTAGTCCAGTGACTGGTTTGTAAAATCCTATTTTATTTATTGCATGCTGGGCACATTTTTGTACCCACAGGACTTCAATCCACCTAAAAAAAAAAAATTTCCAGAAGTGGTTTGCAGGTCACTAGGATATTGCTTTAGAAAGAGAAAAGTTACTCAAAAAAAAAAAAAAAAGGGGGGGGGGGGGGAAGGGGAAAAAAAAAAGAAACACCAATTTCAGAAAGAACAGAGGAGCACCAATTTGGGGAAAAAAAAAAAAAAAAAAAAAAAAAACATACAAAGGCAGCATTTCACCATAAGGATGACATTAATGTGGAATCTGATGACATTTATATCCAGCTGAACAGGAAATGAGAGCCCATTTTAAACCACTTCAAAACTAATACAGTAATAATTGAAGTTTACCTCAAAGTGTTTGACCAAGGAAGCTAATATTATTGGCACCAACTTAAAGAGGATTCATGGGGGGCGAAACACCTTCTAATAAGTCATCAAACACATCAGTGGCAGAGCCAACAACAGATGCAAGGGCTGCTGACTACCGTTAACACATAGCTCTATTCGTATAAAACTTCCATTTTGCTAGACTTTATGATGTTGAACCTCAGCCTGGCCTCACATTCAACATTCCCAAAAGGCACAAAGTAAATTGACAAAAGCAAACATTTTAGGCACATCTGCCCCTAAGCTGCTTTGAACATAACATGCCTTCTAAGTAGCATTTCTCTGACATTTTCTACCACAACTTTCAAAGCTAGCTTAGAATTCCGAGCTAACACTTGAGCATATATTATACAACCACATGCATACATTTTGCTAGTTTTAGCATTATTAAGTGACAAACTGTAATAGTTCTGGACACAGCAGATTCATATGAGACATCTTCCTTGACAAAAAGCTAACAAACCTATTCTGCCAGTAAGATGTAGATTATGCTTTTAAATCCAAAAAGGTAAGTACTTTAAAAATAATAACAAAACATTCAGAGTATGAGCTCTCCGAACAGCACAGAATTTGTCTTAACAAATGAATGACAATGAAGCACTCAGAGGTAGACCACAACAAATCCAACATGTGCTTATATCACAGCACAAGACCTGTAATTATCACCAGACAACCAACAACAGTGGAATGAGGTCATACTCAATGGAGGTATTAGGTATGTATACACACACACTGCACAGGGTTAGGTTAAATGGTAGGGAGCACTTAGCTTTCTCCAAAATGTGACAGCACTGGAAATAACTAACAGATTTCCTACCTGGTTGTTTGAGCAATGAGTCAAATAGTGACAATTTTGTTTCTAAGTAAAACTTACTTGCAAGTCTTACTGTAGTAAACTGTTTTCCTAAAAAAGCTATTTGCTCAAATATTCTTATATGGTAAAGTACATCTTCCTAAAAGTAAAGAAATTTTCAAGATTCTGATACAAGTGTTAAAGGGGAAGACAGAATCCTAACCAATGAGAAGAGATATTTATGCCCTTTCGTATTAAACACTTCAGTAGAAAACAAACGGGATTCAGCTCGGTGCAGAAGAAAAAGCTTGCTTTTTTCAAATCCACTGAAATTCAAGAAGCTATGGTACTGCTGGGCTGACACTGATAGGAGCTTGAGGTTTTCAAAGGAGAAACAGGATTTCGCGTATTTCTGTCTGCTGAGGCGAACTGCATTTGCAATGATAAAATCATCTGGACTCAGCTTCACTCTACAATGGCTCTTACTAACAGATGGTAAGAAGATGTGGAAGGAGAAAGTATGGAGAAGCAGTCTGTAATCAGGATCTGCAAGAAAAAGCTGATAAGTGAAAGCTAAAGCTACTGATTTTCTACTATCCTTGCTTGTTTTATAAAGAGGAGTCACTCACACTCAAGAAGCCATTTTCTTTCTATTCTATGCACAAACTGCAGAAATATTTTGTGTTTTCTACTTTGCGGGGCTTAATGCATATCAAGAAAGTAATCATTTGTCGCAAGCACAGATCAGACAAGTGAGAAGTTTTGCATTTTGCCATCAATATCCACATGTTGCACCCAACATAAAAGTGGGTCGGTGTAACTGCTTTTAATAGCCTGTACAACACGGAAAATACTACAGAAAATACTACAACTGAGCAATGTTCTTGAAAGAAAGCACAGTCACAAACTGAAAAGCACCTCCATTAGGAAAGGACCACACACTTGGTCTTATCTAAAGCTAGGATTACAGCTGAATTCATAGTTTAGGCGATTATAACATACTTGCAGAAATTATCTGGTTTTTGATTAAGAAACCAGCATTGCTAGAGGGATCAAACAAGCTGCAGCAAAGCACGGTAAGGTCAAGATACAGTATTTTCTCCTCCCAGTTACAGCCTGCAGTAAAAGGTGGTAAAAAAACAGAAGTAGTTTCTTCCCCACTTTCCATCCTACAACTTTGCATATGGAATTCTGATGCTTTAGGTTTACTGTTGGAAACTGGCTAGTCTTTATGAGCAACAAATATTGAGGCAAATTCACCGCTGGCTCACTTGTAAAAACATGATTCTGCTAATGCATCCCCGGCCCTTCCTTTTGTCACTCACTTCCGTAATTAACCTAAACTTTCACTCTCTCTTATCTCAAGCTTCTACGCAAAACCAATGCTCAAATGTTGGTTTGTTTGGGGATTCCCTCTGCCCTCCCACAAATTTTTGCAATCATACCTGCATGTGCTACTGTCTGCACAAAGAAGGAAGGTGTCCGCATCTTCATGGTTGTGGAAGCAAAGGTTCTCTCATAAAACTTAAAAGTCCTGGTATGTTAGTAGCATACTTACGATGGAGCAGAAAGCGGATAAAAAGTTGATTTTATTTCACAACTGTGCTAGTCTTTTAAAACTAAAAGCAAGGAGAAGAGGAAAAAAATCACTGACAGTTTGGGGTTATCTCAGTACAAGATTTGGTTTTGTCTACCCAAAAGCTTTCAACTATGGCTTTCCAATTTTTCTTCCACATTGTAAAGGTCATGCTTGCTATGCAATGTAATTCTTGTCTCCTACATAGAGGTGCTAATGACAGCATTCTTTGTATGCATTCAGAGCATACCATTTTCCATTTCTAGGGAAGACTGCAGAAGGCAGACTCTCAGGGTCATCATTTGCACTTTGCACATTCTTTCACAGGATATTTAACAGAAAATGCCAAACATTACTCAGTCATGTTCTTCAGCACTAATGCTGATTGAGAATATTCCTTTTTCTCACCTCCTTCTCCCACCACCTCACAGCCTACCCCCAAAGATGACATGATAGTTATTGATGAGAATGATTTAATTGATCCCCCACTTGTTTTGGCAGCCTGAATTCATTCCAAGCTCTCTATTGTTTCTGCATCTCTCTGGCATGATGCTTCATTTCCACATTCTCCAGCCAAGGTTTAAGCTGAAAAGTCAAAAACACAGCACTGCACCAGCTACTAAGAAGGAGAAGAATGACTGCTACTGCTGAACTCAGGACATCTCCTTACTGACAAACACTTTAAAGTTACTTCTCAATACATTCTAGTTCACAGTATCCTATGAGATAAAGCAGAAATACTAAATTAACAAAAGTATAGGATAAAACTCATTTTATAGAATTGGCTGGGTTTATGTGCTTTTACAACTGTAACTACCTACCCTACTTTAATGCGCAATAAACAAAATATTCTAATGATAGGGATTTTCTAGCAAAGGGTATCAGCATCTCCCAGTTCAGGTTCAGAAGGTGAACCAGGAACACCAGACCATCTAGAATCCACCTTTGTCTTTGAGAAAAATCAAATAGAAACTGCTTTATATTCTAATACAAACATTGCTCAACCTACAGCATCTAGCGGACGGTGATTAAACATTTAGAGAATAGAAGGCAAGTCTTCTAACAGTTTTCTCCAAGTCATTATGTGACTATGTCACAAGACACTGCAAAACTTGAATGTGAGACCATAACATAAGGTAAACTTACATTAGATATCAAAAAAAAAATTATTTACTGTGAGGGCAGTGAGGAACTGGCAGCAGTTTCCCACAGAAGCTGTGGCTGCTCCATCCCTGGAAGTGTTCAAGGCCAGGCGGGGTAGGGCTTTAAGCAACCTGGTCCAGCGAAAGGCGTCCCTGCCTTGACAGGGGTTGAAAAATATAAGCTTTAACGTCCCATCCACCCAAGCTATTCTATGATTCTATAATAGACAGTCTAAGCCTACTGAGTTGCTGGGAAACACGTAACACAACCAAACCCTCTCAAAAATTTATTGTTTCAACTCAAATAAGCTATTTCTTTCCTCCTCATTGCCCATACTAGAACATAGATCCTCACTTGCTCCTTTCATGACTGGGTATTTTCTACTAACTGTAAACAGCTGCTTCAAGCAATGAGATGAATGAGCAATGAACAGTTCTTGGATGGTGAGCAAGCAGAGGAACTCTTAGCACCCTTAACACACCAGCTGTCGTTGGCTGAGAAGTTGGAGACACAACCTGAGCATTCAAACACCAACAGACAGAAAAGGAAAAGATTCACAACCAAGACTGAGACCTCGGACTGGAGGAAAGCTCCACTCCAAATGGAAGAGAAAAAATAAGTAGAAACAAGTAGAAAGCTTGGTCTATTTGTACCTTTCTTAAAACTACATCACAGCACTTAAGAGACATGCATGTGTAGAAGCCAGAAACAATATGAAAATGAAGTAACTTATTCAAAGTTATGTGACAAATAATCAACAGAGACAAAATCTGAAGAACCCTATTCCCTGTTCAGCTGAGCATGTACACTACACACTGGTTGCTGAAACGCCTAAGCACATGCTTCTGCAGTGCCGGTTTCTTCCAGGTTTTAATAATACTGCAGTCTACATAAACTGATATACAAATCCAATGAAAAATATCATTCCTCAGTACTCAGCACAGACAGTCTTATTCTCCTTCCTCTCCTACTTCCTTTATGGGGTATACAGTTTATTATGAAAAGCTTATGAGCACAGTCATATAAATTATTTTAGCTAAAAAAAAAAAAAAAAAAAAAAAAAAAAACCTAAGAAAAGAGAAAAACCTCTACAAGGATACCAACATAAAGATAGGGCACACTGTATGTCCAGCTGTTCTCCCACATCCACAGGTATTTTCAGGTTCTTAAAAGCACATTTATCACTGAATAGGAGAATAACTGGCAAAATAAATGACAATCACTATTTTTGTAATTAAAAAAAAGTGCAGACAAAGTTAAAATAAGAGCTAAAGCTCTGTTTTTCATTCCAGCCATCAAATGTAACTGTATAGTTACTACACATGTTTTTTATTTCTCTGATCTGCAAACCATTCCTGTCTAATCTCCAAAGCAAGTGTTCAGTCCCAAGGTCACTACAAACACATACTTCCCCCTTCTCCCCTCTCTGTAAATCAGTTTTGGTACATTTTTGGAGGATTTGCAGTCTTTTCTGAAGCAACAACAAGATTGCTCACCATGTTGTATTGTTAATTCTAAATCCCTTACCAGTCTTTACTAGAGGCTCACAAGCCTTTGTTATTGCAATTACTGCTCTCTTCCAAAACTGCAATTTGAAAAATATTGTCCACAGCCACTTAGAAGAGCTAAGCGGGGAGAACTGCTAACATATTTTGAAAGGCACAAAGCACGAGTACATGCTTCTAACCGGACCTGTGTAAGAGATGGGCTGTCAGAGCATAACTAGCTGCTCATGCCTTTGCTGCTACTTTTGACTGAAAGGAGGAAAACCACAGCATACAGCCAAATCACTATAGAAACTTGTGCCCTGACTACCCCTTTCCAAGCACCAGATCTCATATGGCAAGACATCTGGCCTTTCAGGTAGCTCCTTACAAGCCCCTCTCACCATCTCTCCTTCCAGTCCAACAACAGACAAGTCATAATGCTTCACAACGGTAGTTACTTTCCTTGATTTCAGATTACCTCTACTTCCCAATGAACTGCATTTCTACTCCTGTTCTTATTCCTCCCTTCTCCTATTTAATAATGACTTTGCTCTCCACTTACTGAACGCAGGTAAGCGCCCCTTTTTCTTTCAATACCACTTCCCTCGCACCTGTAGCAAAGATGATATGTCCTCCACTGCCCACACATAAAGTAACAGAAAGGAAACAAAAGATGCATTTAAAATGTTAATTAAAAAAATTCGAAGAACTCTCTGGCAAGAGAGAAAGCCTCTGTTCTGTTGCTGTTAACACAAATTACCAGGCAGACTTCTCATATAAACATGCACCTATGAAAGATGATGGGAATGTCTACCTGCTGTGTGAAGTCCCTTACCTCCAAATGAAATTGCAAATCATCTTTTTTTGCTAAAGTAGTAGTAGTAGCAGTATTGCATTTTGAACTCAGTACACCCTTCCCCCCTTGGTTACTTCCCTGGAGCGATATAACATGGAAATGTGATTTATTGTTTCAGAATCCAATCTGGCTAATGTTCATCTTGACTTCTAAGGATTTTAATTTCATTTCAATTTACCTGGATTTAACCAATCTGATTTATTCTTGCCCTGCTCTATACTTCCTATCCATTTCAGTGTTGCTGGAAGATGAAACTTATTACTTATGACATATTTGAATCAATAGAGATAATACTGTCTAGCAAGTGTTCCTAGAGCTCAGCAGACTGGCCAATCAGCTCTTTTCTTTCAGTTATTGCTTTCTGCAGCAGTGACTTCCCCTCAGCTTTTTGGTTTAAGCTCTCCACCTAGTAATTGAATTTATTATACATATGATATGGTTAACAATAAACTGATCTGTTAATCAAGCAAAAGACAGCTGGAAAGGAGAACTTTCCAAGCCCTGCGAATACATGTCACCCACAGGCAAAAAAAGGCTTACCACTTGAATGCTTCACAACTCCTGCCCTGGGTTCAGCAGTAGCAGTCACTTTTCTCCTTCTGAGTAGCTGGTGCAGTGCTGTGTTTTTGACTCTCAGCCTGCAAACAACACTCATAACACCGACGTTTTTAGTTGTTCCTAGGTAATTTTACTCTGACCAAGGACTTTCTGAGTCTCCTGTTCCGCCAGGGAGGAGGGGAAGCTGGGAGGAAGCAGAGACAGGACACCTGACCCAAACTAGCCAAAGAGGTATTCCATACCACAGCACGTCATGCCCACTATGAAAACTGGGACCCGGAAGGGCTAGATCACTGCTCGGGTCAGTCTGGGTATCGGTCGGCGGGTGGCAAGTGGTTGTATTCTCTTCCCTTGTTATTTCCCTTATCATTCTTGTTATTGGTGGTAGCAGTGGTTTGTGTTATACTTTAGTTACTGGACTGTTCTTACCTGAACCTGTGGGAGTTACATTCTTTTGATTCTCCTCCCCATCTCTCTGGGAGCTGGGGGAGGAAGAAATGCGTGGAGTGAGAGAGCAGATGCACACTTCTGAGTTACTGGCTGGGCTTAAACCACAGCAGTTCTTTGTGGCGCCCAAGAAGGGGCATGAAGGGTTGAGATAACGACAGATCTCACCAGATTGTGTCTAATCATATTTGTGATAAGCATTCATTGTTTTGGATTAATAGTCACGCATCACAATGCTGATTTATTGGCTCTCAAAGTTGTTGCTCTTGATCTCAGAGTTCCAGCATGTCGTAACTTACTTACAGCCAGTATTTCCTGTGTTAGTGTTAATCAGCTGGGTGACTTGGGCTAAGGTTCTTGTTTTGCTGAACTCTGTGGTAATGACTTCTAATACAATAGACTCATTGATCATGAAACTGATCTGGCTTGCATTCCCAGTGTGATCACCACCTCTATACTTTGGGAAGTATATAATGGAAGTGTTTAGCAATTACACATCTTTTTTCCCTTCCTCAGGTGGTTAACCTATGAAGGAGACATTCCCTTACACTCCCAGCTCCCCCAACAGACTATTTACAGCATCATTTGAGAGTTCTGAAGGTTTTGAATGGCCTTTGGGTACCCTTGAGACCTGCCTGCTGATTGTGATAAGGATCACCATGTTGGCACACATACAGAGTGTCTTACACATGATCATTTCATCTGATCTTGAAAGTTAAGAAGAGTCAGGTTTGGGTCTTGTCTAGGGTTAGACAACGATATAGGAGGACCAAGAGATTTTCCCTGAGGCTGGACAGTCATGAGTGCCAGGATGTGTGTGAAAGTATGAACAAGTACTAGGCCAGTGGGCCCCCTCCAGTGCTTTGGAACTTCACCACTGAACAAGTGCAAAATCCAGAAAAATTATTAAAACACTTAAATGAGGTGTGTTGTCATCCTGGTCATACCAGAGAGGGACAAATCAAGGCAACGTGCTGGGGCGTGGCCTATGCTTACAGAGCCCTGTTCAACACTATCCAGCACCTTTAAAGGAAAAAAGATGTCTCTAGATCTAATGGCAAAGGAACAGACAATGCAGCTACTCCAACTCCAAATACAGCAGCTACACCAACCCCAGTGACAAGTACAGCAGCTACTCAAACCCGACAGCAACAGACAGCTGCTGGTTTTACTCAACCCCCAAGCACAGTGGCTGCACCAACCCCGACAAGAGATACTGCAGCCACTCCAACCACAGCAATAATCATTGCAGCTAAACCAAAGGACCAATTAGTGCCAACAGTAGTTACTCCTGTATGCAAGGAGAAAAGCAAATAAGAGGCACAAAAAGCAGCTCGTACAGTGACAAAAGATGAAGAACCAATGCACTTACTGCACAGAACAGCATCTGAACAAGAATTATTATTATGTAGATCAGAGGAAAAGGAAGAAGAAGAGGCGACTTCTCGACCCTGGACCTCAACCGAGCTACTGAATAGCCAAAAAGATTTTTTTCTGTCATCCAGGGGAGCACATCACCACCTGGTTGCTTCAATGCTGGGATAATGGGGCCAATGGTCATGAACCAGAAGGTAGTGAAGCGAAGCAGCTGGGATCACTTGCTAGGGAAGGGGGAACCGACAAAGCAATTGCAAAAGAGAGACAGTCCCTCAGCCTTTGGAGGCAGCTCTTGGCAGTTGTGAAGGAAAGGTTTCCGTACAAGGACAATGTTAGGAGTTGTTCGGCCAACTGGACCACAACAGATAAAGGCATTCAGTATCTGAGGAAATCAGCCATTGTAGAGATGATCTATTGCAGGCCGGATGTTGGGAATGCACCCGTAGATCCAGATGAAGTCGAACGTACACGACACACGTGGCAGAAATTTACACTGAGCACACCATCATCATATGCCCACTCATTGGCAGCAATAACCTGGAATGACACAGGACCACCAACAGTGGATGAAATGATTCATCAACTCCAAGAGTCCGAAGACAATCTCACCCTTTCCATCATTCCAGCTGTGGAAAAACTGTCTCAGGAATTCAAACAATTGAGAGATGATCTATCTGATCTATCCAGTTCCCCATGCGTACTAGCCCACGTATTGGCTATTAACAAAATGTGTCCTACTGCTTGAGAGAAAAGATATAGGAGGTATACGCCACGGGCCACGCTATGGTTTTACCTGCGGGATCATGGAGAAGACATGAGGAAGTGGGATGGAACATCTACCTCAGGTCTGGAGGCCAGAGGCTCCATGCATCCTTGGCGCAGATTACCTCAGGAGAGGGTACTTCAAAGACCCAAAAGGGTACCGATGGGCTTTTGATATTGCTGCTTTGGAGAAAGAGGAAAATGAGCAGCTGTCCAACTTGCCTGGTCTCTCAGAGGATCCTTCTGTTGTGGGGTTGCTGAAGGTCAAAGAACAGCAAGTGCCAATTGCAACCACAGCAGTGCACTGGCAGCAATATCACACCAACCAAGACTCCCTGATTCCCATTCATAGGCTGATCCATAGACTGGAGAGTCAAGGAGTGATCAGTAGGACCCGCTCACCCTTTAATAGCCCCATATGGCCAGTGCGAAAGTCTGACGGAGAAGGAGACTAACAATAGACATGCTACAACTTCAGTATGAATTGGAGTCAAAGGCAGCCAAGTAGTATGCCACGATTGATATTGCCAATGCATTTTTCTCAATTCCTTTGGCAGCAGAGTGCAGGCCACAATTCACTTTTACTTGGAGGGCGTCCAGTACACTTGGAACCACTGCCCCAGGGATGGAGACACAGCCCTGCCATCTTCCATGGACTGATCCAGACTGCATTGGAACAGCAGCAAGCTCCAGGACACCTGCAATACATTGATGACATTATCATGTGGGGTGATACAATGGAAGAAGTCTTTGAGAAAGGGAGGAAAATAATCCAAATCCTCCTGAAAGCCAGTTTTGCCATAAAACGGAGTAAGGTCAAGGGACCTCCACAGGAGATTCAATTTTTGGGAATAAAATGGCAAGATTGATGTCGCCAGATCCCCACAGATGTGATCAACAAGATAACAGCAGTGTCTCCACCAACTATCAAGAAAGAAACACAAGCTTTCTTGGGTGTTATGGGGTTCTGGAGAATGCACATCCCGAATTACAGTTTGATTGTAAGCCCTCTCTATAATGTGACCCGGAAGAAGAATGATTTCAAATGGACCCTGAGCAACAACAAGCCTTCAAGCAAATTAAAAGAGCGATAGTTCATGCAGGAGCCCTTGGACCAGTCCGGACCAGGCCAGATGTAAAACATGTACTGTACACCGCAGCCAGGGAGAACAGTCCTACCTGGAGCCTCTGGCAGAAAGCTCCAGGGGAGACTCGAGGTTGACCCCTCGGCTTTTGGAGACAGGGATACAGACGATCTGAGGCCAGCTATACCCCAACTGAAAAAGATACTGGCAGCCTATGAAGGGGTTCGAGCTGCTTCAGAAGTGATTGGCACTGAAGCACAGCTCCTCCTGGCACCCCAGTTGTTCGTGCTGGGCTGGATGTTCAAAGGCAGGGTCTCCTCTACACATCATGCAACTGATGCTATGTGGAGCAAGCGGGCTGCACTAATTACACAATGAGCTCGAACAGGAAACCCCAGTCGTCCAGGAATTCTGGAAGTCAACGTGGACTGGCCAGAGGGCAAAGATTTTGGAATGTCACCAGAGGAGGAGGTGACGCGTGCTGAAGAGGGCCCACCATATAATGAACTGTCAGAAAGGGAAAAGCAGTATGCCTTGTTTACTGATGGGTCCTGTCGCATTGTGGGAAAGCATCGTAGATGGAAGGCAGCTGTATGGAGTCCTCGTGACAAATTGCAGAAACTGCTGAAGGAGAGGGTGAATCGAGTCAGTTTGCGGAGGTGAAAGCCATCCAGCTGGCCTTGGACATTGCTGAACAAGAAAAGTGGCCGGTACATTCCTTTTATACTGACTCATGGGTGGTGGCAAATGTCCTGTGGGGTTGGTTGCAGCAATGGAAGCAGAGCAACTGGCAACGCAGAGGTAAACCTCTCTGGGCTACTGAACTGTGGCAAAACATCGCTGCCTGGGTGAACCTGGTGGTGAAGGTATGCCATGTACCCAAGAGTCGGGCCACTGAGGAGCACCAAAAGAAACAACAAGTGGAAAAAGCTGCTAAGATTGAAGTGGCTCAGATGGACTTAGATTGGCAACATAAGGGTGAATTATTTTTGGCCTGGTGGGCCCATGACAATTCAGGCTATCAGGGCAGTGATGCAACATACAAATGGGCTCATGATAATCTATGCCAAGGATGCATGGAGCCTCTGGACCAGTCACGATGGGGTGCTTTTGCCACTTCCTCCCAGTCAGGCTGATTTCTTCCTCCAGTACAGTCAACTCTTGGGATCCTCCTGTCACTCCAGAAATAGAAATGGGTTCCACCCCTTGACAGCTTGATGGCATCACGGTACACTGTGCACTGGTATCTACTAAAGCCTTCTGTGGGACTGATGTGCCAGGTCATCTGATACACACAGCCCAGTAAATCTGATTGTCCCCCACCTCCACCTGGCTGGAGGCAGGGCCCCTCTAACAGTGACCACAGTATTGGCCACTTACATCTTGTAGAGAGGGTTAGTCTTCTTTACCACAGGAACTGGAGTAAAATCAGCTCTTCCGCTCCATCTGGGAACCTGTTCACCAGAGACTGAAGCTGCAGCTCTCATGGGATGATCATCCTTGAACTTTGTTCTCCTCTTCAATTCATGCACCTGTTCCTCCAGAGCTGAGGTAGGTTTTCCAATCCCACTTTGTCATGTCTTCTCCAAGATCCCACAAGCGAAACCATAGCATGGCCCATGGCATGTACCTCCTGTATCTTCTACCTTTTCTCTCAAGCAGTAGGACGCCTTCTGTTAATAGCCAATATGTGGGTTGGTACTCGTGGAGAGCTGGACAGATCAGATAGATCATACTAATGAAGACCTGTTGTGGCACCATCACTGTTCCTCTTTTCATATTCTGCGCTACATTACAATTTTGGATCTCTAATAAATCTTTTCATGTTACAACCAATAAATCATATAAAACTAAGGACTAGAGAAGCTTAACTATAATACATTTTCCTAACCAACACTGAAACTGGTAGCATTTGTAACAGTAAAATCATAGAATAGTTAGGGTTGGAAAGGACCTCAAGATCATCGAGTTCCAACCCCCCTGCCATGGGCAGGGATACCTCACATTAAACCACGCCACTCAAGGCTCTGTCCAACCCCACCTTGAACACCGCCAGCGATGGAGCATTCACAACTTCCCTGGGCAACCCATTCCACTGCCTCACCACCCTCACTGTAAAGAATTTCTTCCTCAGATCCAATCTAAACTTCCCCTTTTAAAGTTTCAACCCGTTACCCCTTGTCCTATCGCTGCAGTCCCTAATGAAGAGTCCCTCCCAGCATCCCTATAGGCCCCCTTCAGATACTGAAAGGCTGCTATGAGGTCTCCACTCAGCCTTCTCTTCTCCAGGCTGAACAGCCCCAACTTTCTCAGCCTATCTTCATAAGGGAGGTGCTCCAGTCCCCTGATCATCCTCATGGCCCTCCTCTGCACTTGTTCCAACAGTTTCATTTCCTTTTTATGTTGAGGACACCAGAACTGCACACAATACTCCAAGTGAGGTCTCACAAGAGCAGAGCAGAGGGGCAGGAGCACTCCCTTGACCTGCTGGTCACGCTCCTTTTGATGCAGCCCAGGATACCACCCCCGTTGGCTTTCTGGCTGCAAGCGCACACTGCCAGCTCATGTTCAGTTTCTCATCGACCACCAAGTCCTTCTCCACAGAGCTTCTCTGAATCTCTTCCCTGCCCAACCTGTAGCTGTGCCTGGGATTGCTCTGACCCAGCTGCAGGATCTTGCACTTGGCATGGTTAAACTTCATCAGGTTGGCATCAGCCCACCTCACAAGCGTGTCAAGGTCCCTCTGGATGCCATTCCTTCCCTCCAACATATCAACCGAACCACCCAGCTTGGTGTCATCGGCAAACTTGCTGAGGGCGCACTCAATCCCACTGTCCATGTCACCGACAAAGATGTTGAACAAGACCGGTCCCATGGACTTGTGCACATTCAGCTTCTTAAGATGGTCCTGATCCAGATCTTCTCCTACAGTGGGCCTAAGGTCTTCATTCTCACTGTCCCTGTGTCTGCCTTCCAAGAATTGGGTGGTCTGGTCAGAGCATTTGCCAATGAAGACTGAGGCAAAGAAGTCACTAAGAACCTCAGCCTTCTCCAGATCCAGAGGAGCTGGTTCTCCTAATAGCTTCCAGAGGGGGCCCACATTGTCCCTAGTCTGTCTTTTATTTTGCTATGTACGTACAGAATCTGAATGTTTGGATTAACTCTAATGAAAACCTCCATATTTTGCAATTCAAGATAATTCATACTGCCAGGTCTCAACGTCCTTACTTTTTTGGCACCAGTTGTTTTATTCTATGAGAAACCCCCACATGATACTGTAAATGTTGAGACTAATTTGGCCAGACCTTCTCCACAACAACAGACGATTTTACAACAGCATTTATTAGAATACCTTTTTTTCCAATTTTATTTTACAGACATAAATTCAGGTTAATTGGATCAAATGGCAGAAATACAATGTGTTCAAACACCACTCTCCCTTGCCTCATTATGCTCTTGTGTGCAGGCCTGTCCTGCTGACTCTTACAAAAGGACAACTGAGCAGTTCTTTCACTCCACTCTAAGACAAACTGCCTATGCATCTGCCAAGGTCTATGCGTGTAGTGGAAGCACCTGCCCTCTACCCCATGAACTTCATCCACATCTTAAGCATGCTATGTAGCTGATAGAGCTGGCAATAGCACAGAGAATCATCCACATGATCTCTGACAAGAAAAAAAAAAGCAGAACCTAGAGGAAGAGTTAATGTCTGCAAGGATGTTCTGCGATCCTTAGAAGCGTATATTTGGAAGCTATTCTGTTAGTATTTGGCTTGCTTTCTGCAGATCCAAACACAGCTTCTGAAGGAGAAGGAGCAGCAAGGAGCCTTCCAAGTGGAGCTTATACAAACAAAGAACTAGTATGCCAAGTGAGCTTGTTATATGTTTGATGCCATGTCTGCTTAATATAGTTTACGCACTGTCTGGTACAAAGTACTGCCTAGCCCTTTCTCCAAGATAAACATATGAAACATCTACCTCTGAAAAAGGCATGGCTTATCAACAGCTTCAGAAGTTCAAACTTTGCCTCATGATTATGACCTCACAGCTGTGAAATAAGATTGGTGTTTTTTAAGCAATATTTGAAAATACTTTCTAAGCATACAACTAAACAAGAAAGGGAGCACCACATAAACAAAGACTAGTTTAACTGTCAGCGGCACAAGAAAAATTGGTCAGTCAATGCTTAACGCACCCTACTCCCAATCTCTCACTTTAAACAGAAGAATGAGAGGCTCAGGTTCCACAAGTACAACACACACCTAACAATTCATAGCTTTGGCTCCATTTTCTCTGGCCTCCTTGCAAGCCTTCCACATCTCAGTACATTGTTAAATCACAATCTTGCAAAGAACTGTTTCAAGAAAAAAAGCTAAAAGAAGATGAAAATCAGGAAGTGACAGATGTTCAGGGCACCATGGTGTTCCAGCCAACCTCTTAGAGACACATTTGTTGAAAAGGAGCAATGTTCATTTCCAAGACACAAAGAAATAGGGTTCTATGCAAAGCTTCATTTAAACAGATGTGTAGTGAGCTGTAGCAATGATGGTCAAAGCACCTAAAAAGTTGTGTGGCAAGACTCAGCTGACACACCCAGAAAACAGGCAAGTTTAGAACACTGCCTATCTTTATAAGTCACATCAAAGTAAGAGGATGTACCTGAAGCTCTTCATTTTTCCCCCCAACCCTAATAGCAGATGCCAAGCAGCACATTTTCACTGAGAGCAAAGGAGGAAACACAGAACTTCAAAACAACAAGGAACGCCTCAGTCTTAAACCACAATAAATATTAACTGTGGTTATGGGTATGGGCTGAGTTTCATGCACAAAGGAAACATACCATTCTCTCTAGGAAATAAGCAAGATTTGCAACTCCTGTGATTACAAATTTTCATGCTTGCTGTTTTAATAGTTCAACCCCTTCCCTTAAAAAATTTCAAAGCAACACCGTGGAATTACCCTGTAGCAGCACGTAACTGAAATGCGGAATTGGGTAAAGGTCTTCCACCCATCTGGTCTGGTAGGGGGGAACCATGGACTCAGTGCCAGCGGAGTTGGACTCTTCCTGGTTCTGCCACTGGTTTTCCAGGACAATTCTCCACTGTGTATCAGCATCTCCATATCTGTAATTTGATACACGTCATCTCCTCCAAAATGCTTTGACTTCCACAGTTAAAATTCATGAACCAAGTATCATCATGGCTGAACCCCACAGAATCACAGCTGACAAGTGAGAAAACTACCAATACTTCAACTATCCTGTACTGTGCTCAGATAAATTAATAAAGAAATATTCTTGCTCCTGAACTGCCAAGCAAACTTCATTGCAACCTTCTCTCCAGAATACCAGTCAGAAACATTCAGAACCATGAAGACCAGGTATGAGAAAGGAAAGGTATGTGCCAAGACACCACTACTCCTCCCCTTCTTTTTTCCCAGGAGCCAGTAACAGCTAGCATTAATCATCTGCCAGCCCTGTAGTTGCATCCACCATGCTAAACATACTGAATACTAGCTGACAACTGCTTGGCAAAGCTGGCAAAGTCTTTTCTAAATCATGTACTGGCTTAGAAAAGAGGACAGCTGTGCGAGCAATTCCACATAAATCTGGCAAGCAGTGTTCTGGTGTTTTATTAACCACCCAGCACAAGCACTTGAGTCTTCTTTGCTATGAGAACAAGAAGGGTTGTAAAGGCAGCGTAAATTTGAACACAAAGCAACCCACATGTAACTGACTCCAGACACATGAATGGGGAAAGGAAACAAAATGAACAGGAACAGAATGCCCTGTTAGATAGTGTGAAGACTGCATGAATGGTCTCATGAATGATTATACGGAAATGGGTGCTATATTGAAATGTCCCATATTAAATCTGTCTGACAGCTGCCAAACTTGTACATTTGTAAAGACATAAAATGGTTGTGTGTGGCACAGCTTACATGTCCACTAGGTTCAGTGCTACAGACCACAGATCTCTACATGTGTGCACTGGGTAAAGCAATCACAAAATTACTGAATTTTCAACCCTTGGAGAAGTCAGGAAGAAGGTCAGCAAAACCTCCACCATAGACTTCCAGAGGGCTGACCTGGGCCTGTTTTGGATGCTGGCTGGCAGAATTCCTTGGGGAACATTACTGAAGTACAAAGGGGTCGAGGAAAGCTGGACACTCTTCAAGAATGAAATCCTCAAGGTGCAGGAGCAGGCAGTCCCCATGTGCCAAAAAAATCAAACAAGCAGGGAAGAGAAGCCTGGCTGAGCAGGAAGATATTGCTTGAACTCCGGGAAAAAAAGATAATTTATCACCTGTGGAAGAAGGGACACTCAGGCCATGAAAAGTACAAGGATGTTGTTAGGATATCCAGAGAGAAACTTAGAAAGGCAAATGCACAGACAGAACTAAATCTGGCCACTGCCATAAATAAAAAGTGCTTTTACAAATACATCAACAATAAAACGAGGGCCAAGGAGAGCCTCCATCCTATACTGCATACTAGGGGAAACCTAGTGACTGAGGATTAAGGAAAAGGCTAAGGAATTTAATTGCTGCCTCTGCCTCAGTCTTTAATAGTCGCAGCAGCCATCCTCAGGGTACTCAGTTCTCTGAGCTGGATGGCAGAGACAGGGAGTTGATTGGAGTCCCCATAATGCAGGAGGAAATTGTTAGTGACCTCCTGCTCCACTTAGCCATACACAGGCCTATGGGGCTGGATAGGTTCAACCCAGGAGTCCTAAAGGAGCTGTTAGAAGAGCTTAGCAAGCTAAGTCACTCTCCATCATCTGTCAGCAGTCCTGGTCTAGTGGACAGGTCCGAAAGGATTGGAGGTTGGCCAATGTGACATCTCCCTACAAAAAGGGCAGGAAAGAGGACTCCAAAACCTACAGGCCTGTCAGCCTGACCCCAGCGCCAGGGAAGGTCATGGAGCAGACGATGCTATGTGAGATCATAAAAGCACATGTGGGACAATGAAGGACAGGTCCTGCTTGACCAAACTGATCTTCTACGATAAGGTGACCAGCCTGGCTGACGATGAAAAGGCTGCAGACATCGTGTGTTTGGACTTAAGTAAAGCCTTTGACACTGTCTCCCACAGTGCTCTCCTGGAGAAATTGGCTGCTCATGGCCCGGATAGGTGTGCTCTTCACTGGGTTGGAAACCAGCTGCATCACTGACCCCAAAGAGTGGTGGTAAATAGGTCACATCTGGTTGGTGACTGGCCACTAGCGGTGTCCCTCAGGGCTCAGTGTTAGGGCCAGTGTTGTTTGATATCTTCACTGATTATCTGGATGAGGAAATTGAGTGCACCCTCAGTACATTTGTGGATGACACCAAGTTGACCAGGAGTGTTGATCTGCTGGAGGGTAGAAGGCTCTGCAGAGGGATCTGGACAGGCTGGATCGATGGCCTGTGGCCAGTGGTATGAGGTTCAACAAGGCAAAGTGCCAGGTCCTGCACATGGGCCACAACAACCCTATGCAACGCTACAGGCTTGGAGAAGAGTGGCTGGAAAGCTGCCCAGCAGAAAAAGACCTGTGAATGCTGATTGATGGAGCTGAACATGAGCCAGCTTGTGCCCAGGCAGCCAAGAAGGCCAACAGCATCCTAGCCTGTATCAGAAATAGTGTGGCCAGCAGGGCCAGGGCAGTGACCATTTTCCTGTACTGGGCACTGGTGAGGCTGCACCTCAAATCCTGTGTTCAGTTCTGGGCCACTCACTGCAAGAGAGGCATTGAGGTGCTGGAGCAGGTCCAGAGAAGGACAACAAAGCTGGTGAAGGGTTTGGAGCACAACTGTTATGAGAAGTGGCTGAGGAAACTGGGGGTGTTTAGTCTGCAGAAGTCTCAGGGGGAACCTTATCACTCCCTACAACTACCTGAAAGAAGGCTATAAGTGAAGCTGGTGTTGGTCTCTTCTCCCAGGTAACAAGTGATAGGACAAGAGGTAACGGCCTCAAGCTGCACCAGGGGAGGTTTAGATTGGATATTAGGAAAAAAATCTCTTCACAGAGAGTGTGGTCAGGCATTGGAAAAGGCTTCCCAGGGAAGTGGTGGAATCACCGTCCCTGGAACTGTTCACAAACTGTCTAGATGAGTCCCCCACTGACAAGGTTGGTCTTGGCAGTCCCACTGCCTATGCTGAGACCAAGACTAATAACTTATTGCCAAAAACATTAAATGCACTCTGGAGTTTGATTTTTAAACTTACTTGGATAAAGGTTATTTGTAGTAAGAGTAGTGGTCTACCTGGCTTTTCTATTCTTTCAAAAGAGAGTAACACAGACTCGAGAACTCTCTCCTTCTATCCTCTAAGATAATGCATCAACTCTTTTTCATCCAGAATTTCAAATAAAGTGTTTCAGATGAACAAAGAAAAATTTAATGAACGTAAGTTTTTAGGTAGTAAAAAAAAAAAAAAAATCACAGAACAGTTTGGTTTGGGAAATATCCTTCAAAGTCATCCAGTCCAATCCCCCTGCAATGAATAGAGACATCAACTAGATCTGGGTGCTCAAAGCCCCATCCAGCCTGGCCCTGAATGTTTCCATGGATGGGGGCACCCACCACCTCTCTGGGCAACCTGTTCCTCATTGTAAAAACAAGCAAAAAAAAAATCTTCCCTACACCTAGTCTGAATCTCCCTTCTTAGTTTAAAACCACTATCCCTTATCCCGTCACTAAAGGCTCTACTAAAAATCTCTGTCCCCTTCTTTCCTACAAACCCTTTTTAAGTACTGAAAGGCCTCAATGGTGTCTTCCCACAGCTTTCTTTTCTCCGGGCTGAACAAAGCCAACTCTCAGCCTTCCCTCACAGGAGATGTGCTCCAGCCCTTGGAACATCTTCATGGCCCTCGTCTGGACTTGCTCAAGCCCCTTGTGATGGGGGCCCAAGAGCTGGATGCAGCACTGCAGGTGGGGTCCCATGAGAGCAGAGTAGAGGGGGAGAATCACCTTCCTCATCTGCTAGTCACTGCAGTCCAGAGTATCCATTTACAGCACAAAAGCCACACAGCAGGACTGGCAGTCCTGCAACGGAGGTAGAACAATTTTCTCCATGCGTGAAAGCTAAAATAGGAATTGCCAAGAAGAGCCTGGTCTCTTCAAAACTTCATGTCAACAACAAAGCAATCTGGCCTACATCTCCTCTTCTGTTTCAGTAAGTTCCATGCTTTATCATTTACCTAATGCAGTCTAGGTGAGCAACACTGCAATATTCCCACATTTTCAACATATCTGGAAGCTCAAAGGAGGATACGTACAGACCACAAAGCATGCCTGCAGGCAGCAGTCCTGTTAATAAACTCATCTGAACTCAAGGTTTCCTCTGGATTGATTCCTTAAGTCTGTAGTTCTCCGTCTTGAATACTTCCCGCTGTCTCCAAGCTTCTGCCAGGGCAAAAAGCCCAGTAGTTTTACCTCCCCTCCAGCTAGGGCCCTGCTTACATCTCTAGTCTGCTGAGGCAAAGAACTGACACGAGCAAGGATTAACAGATTCTGTGCTTGACTGTCATTACGTAATGACAGTGACATCTGTAATAGCCGTACCAAGCAGTTAAGTACTGCAGAACACTCTTCAGAGAGAAAATGTTCTACTCTACTCCACTGTAGACAATCTATCCCTAACTTCTGTTAGTTTATTCTTCTAGCTTTCCAGACAAAACTTTGCACACTCCGAATTCCTCCCATTTTGCTCAATCTCAGCAACTGTACCCAAAAGTTACCACAAAAATATTATACTGGCTCATAAAAACCATACTTCCTCTAAATGCCCCAAAAATATTCTCCCTACCAAATGTAAAAAGACTAGATTTCCTCTACAATTAAATAAATTCCAGTACATAGACCAAACCAGAAAAGGGAAGTTTCTGAACTCTTGAGCTATGCTTATGCTAGTCAACGTACTACTAATCACTAAGCACAAAATGGACCACTGCCATTTTCTTACATATATAATGCCGAAGCACACGTGTACATATACACACATATTACATTAAATCAAGTTTTCCAATATTTTATTCATCCAAGTTCTACACTACTTGCTTTTTTGTTTTCTCAGTCTGTCTTGCATAAATTTAATCTCATCCTCAGAATTTAAAAAAAGGATTTTTTATACCAAGTGAATAAAGCAGGATTTAACCGTCTGACAATTTAAACAGATATAAAGATTCTGTTTACATATACAGCATTGAGGTACTCCCTTGAAATTCAGTTGTACTCTGCTCCCAGCTTTCCTCTCCCCAAATTCAGCCAAAACTTCATTTCAACAAGAAACTGACTGAACCAGGTGAAAAGCAACAAGAAGCAAAAAAAAAAAAAAAAAGCCATCTCAAACAGACAATTCTTGATTTATTGCAAGAAACACAAAACATGTAGAAACACAATATAAAGAATTTGGGCAGATTTATCTTCACCCACAAAATGCACACGATCATCCTTACAAGCACAAATTTATATTCCTACACAACTCCATGTTATCCCCTTCAATTCTATGATCTCCCTTTAATGCAAAGGGACTCTCAACATTTAGTGTCATTTGCCTTCTTCAGGGATCAATCCATCAAATATCTGCAAATCTCAACAGCAGCTTTTCAAACACAGTTAACCACCATTTTTGACAGGCAAGAATAAAAACAGATTTAAGAATGTAAGAAGAGAGGATAAGAAGGATTTGGATTTGAGGAGTTTTGTTTTTTTTTTTTAAATAGTCATAAAACTCCTTTTTAGACAAGAAATGCTTTCATTCTCTAGAAAGTGAATTTCAGCATAAAGTACAGGACAAATACAATCCAAGGCTGAAATCAACTGAGTTATAAGGAAGGAAAAAAAGGAAGAAAGAAAAATGAAAATTTATCCTGAATATCATTAAGATGCTGTCACATCTACATCTATTCTCCAACAACTTTCTGAGGCAGCAGTACCACTTAATTCACATCTTATAGATGTGAAATCTCAGCACATTCCAGTTTCTCTGTCTCCTTATTTAACTTTTTCCTATCATTTTTTTCTTTTCCTAGAAAACCTTCCAAAAAAAAAAAAAAAAAACCCAAACAAAAACAAAACCCTAAGTTCTCTAGCAACAGATTAATTCTCTGTTCCTTTTACAGACCCCAGATTTCTCTGTGCCAAGTGGGAGAGTCTCTTTTGTAAGTTGTAATGGGAAATGCCAATACTTAAGATTCAGAGCCACAACCCGTAAGATCTGTGAGGCTTGCTAACTCAAAATAGCCTAAACAAATCTGGAAAGTAAGTAAGAAGGAAAGGTGAGGCTTCCCTTGTGAACTCTGTTGATGCAGTGGAACACCCAATACAAAAATCCAATAGCTGGTGAAACCAAATGGTCACAGGACACATCCCTTCTGTGGCAGTAGCCAAAAATGAATGTCAGAAGGAAACCAGAACAACAAAGCATAAAGCTTCACACCTTTCATCAATCTGAAATCAAGCAGCCCTGAAAATTACCACAGAATTTAAACAGGCAAATTTCTAACATTTAATAATTTATCATAAACAGTAACAGCTATGCTACAACCCCTTGGTCACCTTTCCTGATA
Organism: Amazona ochrocephala; assembly: GCA_039720435.1. NCBI lineage: Eukaryota > Metazoa > Chordata > Aves > Psittaciformes > Psittacidae > Amazona > Amazona ochrocephala. The sequence goes on along the minus strand of CM077909.1, from coordinate 79,023,607 downwards.
CCAGTTTCTTTCATCTCTTTCTGAAAATGTGCAAGCCTGTGACATTCATAGCATACTGTAGCTGTCAATTTCATACTACAGTTTTTGACAGGGCGTGAAACCGGAAAACAGATTTGGATTGCACGCATCATTTTCACATGAATGTCAGGCCTCCATCTACATCTGCTACTTCACAGAATCACAGAGCAGCTGAGGTTGGAGGGCACCTGTAGATTTTCTCCTTTGTCCCAAATTCTGGTCAGCCTCATTATCCCTTCCTGTAACCATGCCCAACAAAAGCAGGTTCCTCCAGGAGTCTGGCAGTTGAGCTTTGAGTACCTCAAAGGACGGAGACACCACAACATCTCTGAGCAGTCTAGTCTACCATTTGTCCATCTGCACAGTTTAAAGAGATAAAAACCAAAAAGCACTGTCTGAACAGAATTACCTACATTTTGATGTGTGCCCACTGCCTCTCATCCTAGGGCACTACCGAGTACCTATTTTGTTGTTACCTAAGGTAACAAAACTGGGAAATTCATCAATATCAATGTTGATCTTACCATTAAAATTAGAAACCCTTCAGAAGTATCTTTCTCTGTTAATGATGTGTTACATTCCCTTACTTTCATTACATTTTCTGTGATTAAATTTAAAATACATTGAGTGCTGGATGGTGTTAAGTTACAATACATGCTTCTGTATATCAACAACTGTTTTAAATACATTAAGGCTAATGCCAACATCTTCAGCCATCAAGACCACAAAATGAATCTTAATATACAGATAATTTCAACTTTCTGGGCAGAGCTGCCTCCCATGAACTCCAGTGATTTGTTAGATACATAAAAACATACCCATGACATAACACACATGGATTTTTCCTTCCTGTTAAAGTACTATAATGGCAAAGCCTAAATCAACATCTTAAGTATCTCATAGCAAATAAATGGCCTGAGTAGATGAACATGACATAAACTGTATCAACAATGTAAACTCCAAATATTTCGGCAATAAGAATTATCTTTATACCATAATCATTCCGAACAACTTTCAGGAAATCAGGCAATTCAAAGATGCTTGATAAGTATGAAATGAAATGTGGTGCAGAGTTCTCCTTCTGTTAAAATTCAGTAATAATACATTATTTCTCTCCTGTTAACATCAGACTACTGTGGGGAAAACACAGGTAAGAAACAGAATAACCTCAAAAATAACAGATTTCAGAGGTTAAAGAGGGGCTTTTGGTACATGAAGAGGGCTAAGAAAAAAACCAAAACTACTGCTAAGTATCCCATTAAGAGCAAGCTGTTTAAAACTCACAGTAATCAACAACATTTTATATATTTTATAGAATTAAACAACAGAGTAAATTCCCAAATAGTGCACTGTGAGAATAAACTTACATGCCATTATCGGTAGAACCTCCTTTCTAAGGCAAGGCCAAAGGAACACATGTCAATTTCTAAAACGAAAGCTTTAGGCCTGCAATACTTAAGCAAGTATGCAGCTTCATGCAAGCGCCTTGGAGGCTTTTATTGCTATGTTCAAGAACTTGTAATTTCAGGACCTAAGGTGTTGGGATTTTTGTTGGTTTTGAGTTAAAAGAAACCTGATGTTTCGAAGCAGACGATGGGAATAAAGACACACAAGTTTTCAATAAGTTAATATTAAAAAAAAAAACAAAAAAAAACAACATTTTTGACAAATTTCTCAAAATAAGTAAAAAGTACAAACTCACTGTGTGAGCCTCTTAAGATTGCTGGGGGGGGGAGGAAGGCAAAGGGAGGACAGGCTGCTAATTTTTCAAAACACATCCAGGTGTCAAAGTACAATTCTCACTGAACTCAAGTTGGTGCCCACAACAGCCCATAACCTCAGAAAAGGCAATTCAGACCCCTATTTTACAGAAGCTCAACTATCAGAAAACAGGATTAGTTACATACATAGCATGAACAACCTGCCTGACAATTCTACGTAGGAGACAGTGCTGCCACTGATATCACACACAGACGCTAACAGTTATGATCTTTTCCAAAGCAGATAAAAAGCCAAAATAACTTAAGTACTAAGGGTTTTTTTTGCGGGGGTTGTTGTTTGGGTTTTTTTTTTTGGGGCGGGTGAGGAGAGCAAACAAAAACACCACCAAGAAACCCCCTCCCCCCACTAAAAAGCTGAAATTACAACACCTATTTAGAACAAAGTAAGTGAAAGAAGAATCTGCCTGAAGTACCCGCAACATATAAAAAGACAAACAAAATTTTGTTCAACCATTTTTTTGCAAGAGGATTTCCTCATGACACTCAAATGTGCTTAAGAAGCGTGAATTTGCACCATTCAATTTTGCTGTGGAAATGCTTTCCTCCCTCCATCCTGAGACCAGGTTATCTCATCATTGTGCCAGGTACTTTGACTTCTAGAAGGTAAAGGTTTGGGGCAAGGAACAACCAGTTGGATCTAATCAAGGAAATCTTCATTCTACCTTTTCATCACTCTGTCTTCTACACTTTCTTAGTCTTCAAAGTTTCAAACTTCTAAAATTTTGCAGAAATTTCTCTCTCCTCATCAAACCGGAATATTCATCACAGAAGATTCAAGTTCACAACCACAGCAATGCTTGTAGACAGCCACAGAAGTTTTTGCTTCTTACAGGAGTTAATCCAGAGCTGCATCTGCGGCCATGTAAGTCAAAGGATACCCACCACTTCTTAAACAACTGAGTAAGGCTGATTCACCTAACACTGAAGAGAAAATACCAACCCTGAAGCTCCCAGTCTCCCTGCTCTACTGATCAGTCTGTGCTCACCACTTTTCCCACACACACTTCACCTGCCATTCAGCTCTTGACAAAAACCCACAGTACCCCTTCCCTCCAGAGAATGAAGGAGGAAATACCAAAGGTCCAAGCATTTACTATACACACTTCCATAAAGATGTCCATCACTTGCCTTACCTTATCTAAGCCAATTCTAAAAGCCAGCAAATGGGGAGTATTTTTTGGGTTGGTTCCCCCCCCCCCCGACATTTAAAATCTGAAAAGTGGAAGATCAACACTAGCTAACAACTGCAGACCACCCATGCTTTGGACAACCAAGACCTCCTCCACCTCTTTTTGTTTCAACTCTTGGCTATTCCAAGGCCATGTCTTCTCAAGTTAACCCATTTGAGAGCCTGGTAAGGGGGCTGGGTTGTGGCTGGATGGCCTCACGCAAAGAGTAGTGCTCAATGGCTCAATGTCCAGCTGGAGACCAGTAACGAGTGGTGTCCCCCAGGAATCAGTGTTGGGATCGGTCTTGTTCAACATCTTTGTGGGTGACATGGACAGTGGGATTGAGTGCGCCCTCAGCAAGTTTGCCGATGACACCAAGCTGTGTGGTTCGGTTGATACGTTGGAGGGAAGGAATGCCATCCAGAGGGACCTCGACACGCTTGTGAGGTGGGCTGACGCCAACCTAATGAAGTTCAACCATGCTAAGTGCAAGGTCCTCCACCTGGGTCGGAGCAATGCCAGGCACAGCTACAGGTTGGGCAGGGAAGAGATTCAGAGCAGCCCTGCAGAGAAGGACTTGGGGGTGCTGGCCAATGAAAAAACGAACATGAGCCAGCAGTGTGCGCTTGCAGCCCAGAAAGCCAACCGTATCCTGGGCTGCATCAAAAGGAGCGTGACCAGCAGGTCAAGGGAGGTGCTCCTGCCCCTCTACTCTGCTCTCGTGAGACCTCACTTGGAGTATTGTGTGCAGTTCTGGTGTCCTCAACATAAAAAGGACATGGAACTGTTGGAACAAGTCCAGAGGAGGGCCACGAGGATGATCACGGGACTGGAGCACCTCCCTTATGAAGATAGGCTGAGAAAATTGGGGCTGTTCAGCCTGGAGAAGAGAAGGCTGCATGGAGACCTCATAGCAGCCTTCCAATACCTGAAGGGGGCCTATAGGGATGCTGGGGAGGGACTCTTCATTAGGGACTGTAGTGACAGGACAAGGGGTAAAGGGTTCAAACTTAAACAGGGGAAGTTTAGATTGGATCTGAGGAAGAAATTCTTTACTGTAAGGGTGGTGAGGCCCTGGAATGGGTTGCCCAGGGAAGTTGTGAATGCTTCATCCCTGGCGACGTTCAAGGTGGGGTTGGACATAGCCTTGGATGGCATGGTTTAGTGGGAGGTGTCCCTGCCCATGGCAGGGGGGTTGGAACTCGATGATCTTGAGGTCCTTTTCAACCCTAACTATTCTATGATTCTATGATTCTATGACACTCCACGAATTTAATTTCTGAACAGTCCTATCAGTTTTTTTCCAACTATTTGCTATGCTGAAAAGGAATAAATGCAGTTCCATGCCTTATGGACAGGTGAATTCTAAGGGCTTGCATGATGGAAGCTTAAAACTTCAACTTATTTTGCTGTAAACTGAGAAGGATTACATGCAGCACAATACCACTGAGTTCAACTCTTCTCTGAATAAAAACACTTTGAACCGATCTTTCGAAAAATCGCCAAATTTTTTGCATCTGGCCCTGTTCATATCACAACAGATGCAAAATGAGCAAATTCACCATTCTGACAGAAATTTTTAGACATGAGACTTAAAATGTTTTCTTCACCTCCACCTCGCTTTAAACGAAGCACCTCTGCATCCATATTTGCACATTAACCCTATCCTGATATCACCAGAAATCTCCATTGCTCAGCTTTGGACTGATGTCACACATTATAGTCTTTTGAACACTGACAAGCTGGGAGCAAGCAAAAGGAGAAGGAAGCAGGCTATTCTACCTATTCGAACACCTACTGAAGATAAAAGCTGCCCACACTAAATAGAAAAAAGTCCCAACACTTGAGCGTACCCTCAGCAACAGAAGTCAAGACTTTTCTTCTGTTGCTAGTAAAGAAACAGAAATCATAACCTAAAAGATCACAGTAACAAAACTAAGAGAAGGCCTTTTTCTCAGAAAAGTATTTTATTGGAGCATCAAATCATGCCTTCTGAGACAGTCATAAATATGGCAGAGGCCTCTGGACTGGTAAACACAGAAGCAAGTGTAGTAAACAGTTGCTGCTCTGCAATTTGGCAAGAGCATTTAGTTTTCTGCCATCCAACTGGCACAAGTTCTCAGGTTTACATGAAGGAACAGTGCCTGTAGTACTCTGGTCCATCCAAGTCCTACCATTGCCAGCAACCTGAAAAACGCCCCATGATTCCTGACAATGCCGCTCCTTGGCTGGAGTACAGTGGAAGAGTCATTAGATGTCTCTGACATAGTGCCACAAGTGCCAGGAGCAGCACTGGAAGCCTACACCTTTATGTCCTACAGATTAAAGACCAAAAATTTGTTTTACTTACTTGGATCTGGAAGATACTGCTCCGCAGAAGAAGTAAGCAAGCAATTCTTTATTTCTGAAGACCTAACAACAAGTAAGAACCTCTCAACTTCAGATTTCCACCAAACTCAGGCCTATTCTATGAGTTGAAATGATAACTTGTCAATAAAAATACTATTAGATATAAAGAAGTTTGTACTGCTTTTATGAAGACATGACTGTTTCCAAGTTATAAATTTCTGTAGGAAAATGAAAAGTTAGTTCTGTATGGATCAGCTCCTCTGTACAATGTCTACAGTTCTGGTACACAACTGTCAAGACCATGAGAAGTAGCCTGAGTCAGTGCTGACCTCTTCTGTTTACTCTTAGAGACCAACATCTAAAGAAAAAATTTATAGTTTGCATCCAGTCAAATATAATCACAGACATACCAAATCAGTAGAGCTATCACATTTTAATTACATGTCCACCTTCAACCAAAACACAGTAAAAGCCTGGTATTTCAGGTAAAAGCCTACAGGCCTGCAACAAAGAGAAATCTTGGAGCTGGGCAGGAAGAACACTTTCTATGACTACTAAGCCATTCAGCTGGTAAACATTGTTATGACTGCCGCTGTCGCAAGCAGAAGGTCTTAGAACAGCATGTCAAAGTAAGTAGCATATCTTCAAGGCTCACTGCAGTAATCCACCTCCAGCATCAGAGTTTTGCCTCCGGAGACAGAAGATAAAAAGGCTTACTCATTTTGGTTAAATACTGTGGAAGATTGGAAGGTCCTTTCCCCTCTTCCCTGCAAATACCAAACCCAAACAGTGGTCTGATTAATGTATCTGGGTTTTCAAGATCACCAGTCAAGAAACTGATCAGATAGCTCAAACGTTATCATTAAAAAAAAAAAAAAAATACCAAAATTCAAGGATGTTCTTAGAACATTAGAAGCCAGAACAGAGTTGCACAGATAACGCATATATACATATGAAAGAGTAAGTCTAGATTATTTAGACAGTTTCTCTTTAAACCCCTCTCTTGGTTGGACAGTTTTGTGGAGTACCACTGCATGCCTTGCATACGGGTAACCTTCCAAGCATGCAAAAAACCAATCAAAACCCCAAGATAGAATTGGCTGGCCTTCAGAACTGCACAAACTGCAGAGATAGAGGACAAACAGGACGTATTACTGAAGGAAAAAAAAGTTTTTTAAAAAACTATTTTTTTCCTTTTAAAGTAAAAAGCAAAGCATTCTATTATATCCTTTTCTTATTACACGTTTGTATGCTTCCTAGTTGGTTCCTTCTATCAGACAGAAGGCAAACTTTTCCTTAAGCTCTGCAATTTCCATTGGATCTTAAAAAAATAATACTGCAGTGCCCTTCACCTCCCAAACATCCTGCAAAGTCCACAGCACTTACAAATACGTGAAATTTACGAGTACATACAGTTCAACAGTGAGTTAAAGGTTCTTGTCCAAAGGCACAAATGTCAAAGCCAAGATCATAATCTATTAACCGCAGGGTTAAAGCATTACCTATGTATTCAAGAACTCTTAAGGATGTGTTTTGTCTTAGCACAGTAGCTCATCTTATGTGACTGCAAGCTGACACTGGAAGTCTTACTTTTCCTTCCACTCTTCGCCACACACTGCCAACTCTCCTACTGGAACTGGATGACATGGTAGCTCTAGAGTGAGTCAGTTCAGCCCAGGGATCCAACAGAAAATTAACTTTTCAGAGTTGATAGTCAGAATAGGTAAGAGAAGCTTGGAAGTTGTCTTCTGCTGAATCAGGGTGCTGGCCCAACTCACACCAATGCCACACGGAAAACTGCAGCAGCATGCAGATAAGAGATGAGCTGCCCTTTTTGGCAGCAGGCTGTACCCAGATCTATTAAGTCACACCATGTAACTGCATTCTAGTAAGTTGTTTGTTTTCTGTATGAATCCAAATTTATTCACCAAAGCTTCAAGAATAAAAACAGCAACTGGGGCAGCAGTCCTTCAGAAAAAGGAAAAGGAGAACTAACTATGTAAGTGAGGTGGTGAGCAACTCTAAAAAGTTTACCTTCAGCCTTAATTAAGGCACAGCAAGATCAGCCATACAGGGTGAGTTCAGCTTGGTAGACAAGCGCACAAGCTGCAAATCCACTCTCTACAGCTAGACATCTTGTGTTATAGATGTTTAAAAGGGATCATGCTCCTTTTCCTATAAACTTTACACAGGAAATAATGACATAGCAGCAGCATGGTAAAAGGAGTAGTATAAATAATACCTCTCATAAAGACCTATTACCATTTAAAGCTTCTCAGGCACTCTCAGAGCTCCAGTAAGAACAGATGCACTTCAGATTCTTCCCTAAGAACTATACTGCTTGTGCACAGCCAGATAATACATACTAGCAAATGGAAAGCGAACTCCTCTCATGGTTCAACAAGCACACAGATACCAACATAAAAAGAAATGCCACATTACTGCTGGTTTAGAAGCTTAGAATAGGGAGACTATGGAACGGAAAACTCACAAAGGCATTTCATCTACCACATGCTGTGTAGAGTTCCTTGGCCACTCTCCACACAAAGCGAAAAGAGAAAGAAACCACACGAGATCATGCAAGCACATACAGCAGAAAATACTCAACAGATGCACCTCCTCTTCTCCAATGGACTTGGTACAAGTGAGAGATGCCCACAGATTGCAATGAACTCCATCACCTTTTACATAAATTCTATTTCATGACCCAAGTAAGATATCAAACACATTTATTGCTAGAAACTTGTTCAAAGTCAAATGGCTATAGCTGTGCTGTTAGAGCAGATAGCTGCAGAGTCCCCATTCATATGCCAGTTGACTTTAGTGTGCCACAAGTCTCTTGTCCAAAGTCTCCACTTTGTCACTGCTCCACAACTGAAAGACTTCTTAGAAATTCAGAATGTAAATGAGATGAGAAACAAAAAACAACTTAAGGTATACAATGCTCAACCAACCACATTCCAAGTTGCACCCAAGTTACTGAAAGTGCTAACCTGAAGACACAGCTTGAATGGCAATCACATTACGAAACCGAACTCTGCAGTAAGTTTTGCAATTGCTCACATCTCATTGCATAGACATCACCAGCTATTTGAAGTTCATCTTGGATCAACTGTATAGTTTTAATTTCTGGTAAAACTTTTCAAAAAGGAAATGGGGTAAACAATTCAATGCCATACAGAGTTCACAGAATCAAACCGCTCACCACCTACTGTTGAGTAATCACATCCCATCAAGGACATAGGGAGCTCAGTCACAAACCCAAGAACTGAAACTCGAGCACTGCTTGTTAAACAATATTAGCATACTGATGGACATTAGCACTTTCAAGGACCAGAAAGAGATCAGGGACAAAGAAATCAGACATGTACTGATCTATAAAAATAGCTTGGGTGTCAGCAGGCTCACCTAGATCAACAAGAGGAAGACTGCTGTAACAGAGCTGCTAACTTCTACAGTTCTAACCTCTGCTAAACCCAGGACATATGCACAGCATGGCACACTGAATCACTCATTTTTCTGGGCTTCAGATTTATGTTTTTAAGTTGGAGTACTTCTTGCCTGCAGCACTTTCAATATGCTCTGCTCAATGTACAGAGTAGAGGCTATAGCCAGCTAAAAGCTAACCACCCTCAACAGACCTCATTTTGAGCAGTATTAATGCCATGACACTCCTGTACTTGTACTGGAATTCTCATCAGTTAATAACTGGTTTTAGCACTTTCCCAAATGACCTGCACCTCCACATCTCTTCAGACACATAAGATACGGTGATAGGTTCTCCTACTTGATAATTGTCACAATGCCATGTTCATATCTCTTCAAATGCTGTTTTTTTTCTAAGAAAAGATGGTCTAACCGCACTTGCTATTATCACAAACCACTGAATGTACCTCTGAGAACACATCCTCCCTACAGCACTACCCTACACAGGACACTGGAATAGACCCACAACCATACACACCTGCTCAAAGTACTCTGTACAGCCAAGTGAAAAGCAACGCAAATGCAGTAAATTACTGTCACCATATGCTTATCAACATATTGGAAAGCAGCAGAACACCCAAAAATTCCCCGTGGGGATCCAGTGCTTCCTAACCCCTAGTTTTCAAATAGACTGCCAACACATTTCCAAGATGGCTTCTCCAAGCAACTGACGAAGTATCCTACTAGAGTTTCAGGTCTGCACGCAGAACTGTTCAGTCACGAACGGTACGTGGGCAAGTAATGTGAAGCAAGACCTTCAGAAGACAAGAAGAGCAGCTGCTCGCGCTCAAAACAGAAAAACGAACTATTTTCAATTTTCCAGAATTGAGGTTACTTGGACCACTTACGCTGCTGCAGAAGTTAGCATGAATTTTCCTTCTTGTTTATCAGTATTTAGGTCTTTTCTCGTCTGTACTATTTGGACAATGTGATCTTTAACTAAAGGAACAAACACGTGCAGTTTCACAGTGCAAGTACATCAAATATCCTTAAAGTGGACAGGGTCCTTGTTAACTTCAATACAAAGCTTCCTAAACCCTGTTTCCTTTTCGTTCCTTTGAGAAAATGGAGAAGTAATTTGCATTTACAGCTCAGTTCCTGCTTCCAAAATACCCCTTTAACTTTTTCATTATTTTTATGGTGGATATAAATGGCACCAAACTGTCAAATCACAGCTATTTTCTATGTTACCTATACAAATAGGTCTGATTTCTGGCAAGCTATAAAACAATTATGGCTGAATTCCTGTAGCCCTTTGATATCCCAGCTTGCCCATAGTGCTTCAAAGCCATCTTAGGACAATGCTAAAAATCCACAAGAGAGAGGGAAAATGAAGCATTTCAATTAGCACATGTTCAAACATGAACACACCAAAATCTTAGCACTAGGATGGTTACGTTTGAAAGGAAAGTGACTCAGAGCAAACACAATTAGGTAAGATACAGCAACAGTTTAAATAAACACGGCTTGACAGAAGGTAGAAATAGAATTTGAAAAAGCAGTACAGGGAGCATACTACACCTGCCTCCAGCTCCCCAGCACTTACTGCAAGCTGGGAAGCACACATTTTCCTGCTTAAGCATTCACCTCCCACCCATCTTTGTGTGGATAGCAAAGACAGGAGTCAGAAATCATTAATAGTAAAGGCAAATGGCTAAACTGCCTGAGCTTGTAGAGGAAGCAAAGATACTATCTTTGCGCTTCAGGTACTGATATTGCCAGGAACAAGCACAAATACACTGAAAGTCAGCTATCACAAGTACCTGAGGATCCATATAGCTGTGTTTTATCATTGTGTTGTTATTTATACTAGGAAAGGGTCCTCCCCTCACATAAACAGGGGGAGCTAGTTTTTGCTCATAGCCATGAAACCCTCTGAGAGACGCATGGGGACAGTACCTTAAGTCCTTCAAACAGCACCAGCAATGCTTTTACCTCTCAAGTGACACAGAACTTAAGGCAGATGAAACCGAATAAATTGAAGACTCATGACTACCTTTCTTTGCAGGAGAGAAACTTCCATGCTGGCCAACAAAAATACTATCAGAGCAGTATGATACACATTAGTTGCAAGATACACAAAAGAATCCAAAACACCTTTAAACTCTTTGCGTATTTTCAGTGCTGCTGGTTTGTGGCGGAAAGCCTCACAGGCTCTAGAGGTACTGCATTTAAGTGAGCATCAGCACAAAAAAGAAAAAGAAAAAAAAAAAAGAAAAATCCCAATTTTTTTTTAACTCCTCATTTTTTAAAAAACCCAACAACCTGGCAATCTCTAACAAAGAAATAGTCACTAAAGTATGAACAAAAAAGGAAAAGTAACCTTTAAGCCACATCTTTTCCTGATTCCTCCTATTCTTTTGTGGCACTTTTGAAGAAACATGCTTCTCATAATCATTTAGAATTCTGCATCATTTTCTGAAATCCACTATTCTTCCCTTGCGGCAAAAGCCCTTTTAAACCCACACCTGGCCATAGCTGGAAGGAATTCGTATCCCTAATTCGCAGTTAAACCATTAGCCCCCACAATGACTTTGGGAATACTACCACAGAAATGGTTTAGAGACCCGGTTTATAAGATTAATGTACAGTATAAGAGGCTACATAAAATGGATGAAAAAAAACAAACCTCATGGGAGAGCAGGAGGAAGAGGAGGAAAAAAGCTTTATCTTCAGTGCTTGACTGCATGCCAGTCTTAGCCAGGCTCACTTTGTTTCAGCATTTTTCATACAAAGATAGGGATACCAGCTTTCTCTTACTGAATAGTTTTATTTACAAATAAAGAATATTGTAAATATTTTCTGAGGTTTTTTAGACTATGATTGAAGACTCAAGGCCAACACACTGATCTTACTACTTCATTAGATCCCAAAGCTGGCAAAAAGTAAGTTTGTTATGCCTATAAAACTACAATATATATAGACACATTTACAGATGATATTCTAGCTATACAGTTTTATATTTATGTATCAAATGCATCATTAAAAATGCATTCAAAAACCAGGGGTTAGTTTAGATTTCAATCAAGAAACTACTGTTATCTAGACTTCACGACAGACCACAAATGAAGAAACTGAAGTCTAAACGCAAAATTTTCTACTGCCTAGGCATACAAATTGGCAACTTCCCAGATTCAAGCTACTCAAACACACACACACACACACACAGAAGAAACCAAAACTATTTAAATAGATAATGCTGACTGCACACTCAACATGTCAATCTACAAGTAGCCTATTGGTATTTCAGGTCCTGTAAAACTGCAGGTCAGGCATCAAGATGGAAACATAAGGAAATATCCCTGCAGACTAAGATTAACAGACTAAACCAACTAAATTTTCATTACAAAACCTGCAACATCTCCAGTGGTTGCTTAACTCTGCCTTTATTATCTTTATTACATTCAAACTTCAAAGAAGTAATCTAATGTAAATCTGCTTCATAGAAACCAGTTTATTTCCATTTAATTTCCAGGCAATAAAGGATAACAAAATTAAAAGTCATCCACTGTTTGACAACCTTATTTTCTTCAAATATTAACTTTCATTTTCCTGTACATAATGGAGACATTTAGTTAGTTTGGAAAGAATTTTGTAAGAGAAAAAAAAAATTTCAGTGTGAGATGACACAGCATTTAACAACAAAGCCTGAACCAAATACTAAAATAATTGATGTCTACCATTTTAGGAACAGCCTTTGATTAAGTATAACATCCAACAAATAGTTTCAGTTTCCTAAAGCACTGGCATTCAAACAAGGTACAACACACTCCAAAGCACTGGACAACTACAGAACCCACACAGATAAAACATTCCATGTCTGTGCAGCACTCAGTATTTGCAAAAAGTGTGTGTGCACAAATGCACACACATGATTTTGTCTGCGGTGGGCTCCTGAAGTTTAGCCTCCCATTAAAATAATTTGGTCTTCACTCCTATTAGGTTTGAGCTACCGAGGCGCTGTAACCGGATACACACAGAACAACCCGCTCGCCTGGGTCCAGCCAGCAGACCACAGGTCACTGCTGCTTCCCTGAAATTACTTGCGACTCAACCCAGCAGTGAAGCAGGCTCTACCTCAGGGCACCGCTGTACTGAAGAGCCTTTTCCATCATCATCTATACTGTGGTACAGACCACCAGGGGAATTCGCATCTCAGTGTTTTCAGTCACCCGCTGGGAAGACCAGTGCTAGGACAGCACACCATTGTCAACAGCAGCAAACTTCAGCGTTTTACTGTTACTGGGCTACCTTACTTGGTTTAGGTTAAAGGGGTGGTCTTGGTGTATTTGCACAAGACTACCACAGGCACCCAAAGAACATGTATGGACTTCCTTCACAGTAACTTACACACAGAGACCTCACAACAGTTGCAATAGTCAGCTCCAACTAGCTTCTTTAATAAAAAAGGAAAAAAAATTATCTAGGGAAGCATTATAGACAGAATTGCACTAAAGCATAATTAACTAAATAATTAAAATAACTAAAGCATATTTTACAACTGGAAAAAGGGTGATACAACTGGAAAAAGGGAAATATAACCCCCATTTTCAAGAAGGGGAAAATGGATGACCCAGGGAATTACAGACCAGTCAGTCTCACCTCTGTGCCTGGCAAAATCTTGGAGCAGATTCTCCTGGAAGGCATGCTGAGGCACATGAGAAACAACAAAGTGGTTGGCAATAGCCAGCATGGCTTCACTAAGGGGAAATCCTGCCTGACCAATCTGGTGGCCTTCTGTGATGGGGCTATGGAACTGAGGGACAGGGGCAGAGCAGTTGATGTCATCTGTCTGGACTTGTGCAAAGCGTTCGACACTGTCCCACACAACATCCTTGTCTCCAAATTGAAGAGACATCAATTTGATAGGTGGACTACTCGGTGGATAAAGAACTGGCTAGATGGCCGCATGCAAAGAGTTGTGGTCAACCACTCAAAGTCCAGCTGGAGACCAGTAACGAGAGGTGTCCCTCAGGGATCTGTGTTGGGACCAGTCTTGTTCAACATCTTTGTCTGTAACATAGACAGTGGGATTGAATGCGCCCTCAGCAAGTTTGCCGATGACACCAAGCTAGGTGGTTCGGTTGATACATTGGAGGGAAGGGATGCCATCCAGAGGGACCTTGACACGCTTGTGAGGTGGGCTGATGCCAACCTGATGAAGTTTAACCATGCCAAGTGCAAGGTCCTACACCTGGGTCGGAGCAATGCCAGGCACAGCTACAGGTTGGGCAGGGAAGAGATTCAGAGCAGCCCTGCAGAGAAGGACTTGGGGATGTTGGTCGATGAGAAAATGAGCATGAGCTGGCAGTGTGCACTCGCAGCCCAGAAAGCCAACCGTATCCTGGGCTGCATCAAAAGGAGTGTGACCAGCAGAGGTCGAGGGAGGTGCTCCTGCCCCTCTACTCTGCTCTTGCGAGACCTCACTCGGAGTATTGTGCGTAGTTCTGGTGTCCTCAACATAAAAAGGAAATGGAACTGTTGGAACAAGTCCAGAGGAGGGACACGAGGATGATCAGGGGACTGGAGCACCTCCCGTATGAAGACAGGCTGAGAAAATTGGGGCTGTTCAGCCTAGAGAAGAGAAGGCTGCGTGGAGACCTCATAGCAGCCTTTCAGTATCTGAAGGGGGCCTATAGGGATGCTGGGAGGGACTCTTCATTAGGGACTGTAGTGATAGGACAAGGGGTAGCAGGTTCAAACTTAAACAGCGGAAGTTTAGATTGAATATGAGGAAGAAATTCTTTACTGTAAAGGTGGTGAGGCACTGGAATGTGCTGCCCAGAGCAGTTGTGAATGCTCCATCGCTGGCGGTGTTCAAGGCCGGGTTGGACAGAGCCTTGAGTGGCATGGTTTAATGTGAGGTATCCCTGCCCATGACGGGGGGTTGGAACTAGATGATCTTAAGGTCCTTTCCAACCCTAACTATTCTATGATTCTATTCTATGGTTCTGTATGGGGTTTAAAGATTACTTACGCATCTGTTTTTCTAAGGATAAAAACTGCACAGCAGTAACAACAATAAGCAGCAAAAAAGCCATCTGCTTTCATTTTCTCAAATGCTAACAAGTTCACTTGTCTACTGATTTAAACATTTTGAGATATCTTTCCCCTCATCTTACTAATGAGATAGAGGTTGTCTTACACACAACAATCTGGTTTTCTGTACTTCAAGTGAGTATTATTCTACAGCTGTTCAAAAATCTTACATATGCTAGCCCTGAAATCGTATTTCATTTCCTACCATCTAAAACTGATTTACAATCACAGACTATTAATATTGTAGCTTTAGAAAGATCTAACCACAGCTTCTTAAAACTAAAAATACTGTATTAGCAATTCAGTGCTACTCAAAGTTAACTTTATGTAAAATTCATCCTTTAAGAGTTAAGAAATTAGAGTCAGAACTCACTGGCAGTTCTGACAAAAATCAGCCTTTGCTCTTGCAGAAACACGCTGGGAGGGAAAGAAATCTAGACAAAACTAGACATACCATGCAGGAGAATGAAACAGAACACATGCTGAATGCAAACCACAAACACAAATAAAGAGTGCAATTAAGCTTTTAAAACTGTAAGCTAGTGACACTGGAGGATGGAGCAGCCTCATCATCACAACTTGTCACAATGAGGTACTATGGGCTGCAAACAGTCACTACCTATCTTGAGAAAACATAAGAGCCCATTGTCACACTTCAGTTTGCTTTTTACTTCTTTTTGGCAATGGAAGCCTTTGCAGAGAGTACATCACTTCTGATGGAAAGTGATCACCAAAGTTGTATACTCATGAAACAGATGCATATTGGCCTAGCTAAGAATTAACTCCTTGCTACACTGCTATCTTCCAAACAAAGTGTAAGGATTGACACTTAATGTGATAATTATTAAAGACGTATCAGGGAGAAGAAATATTTATTAGAAACAGCTTTTTCTATACAGGTAGCACCTTACCTTCAAAGCCATGCATTATTTACTGGTGGTATCGTGTAAAGATGAAATCTGATAGCTTCCCTATATTCAAACTCTTCTCACTCTTTGAAAAAGAAAACCGTGAAATGCCCTTATCATTTCCATTATGCTGAATTGAAGTGCACTTGAAAACATGCATGTACTCTAAAGTTATTGAGCCTTCTATTGAAGTAGAAGCAACATTAACTTTGCTTTTGTTTGAAAAGTTTCTTGTTAAACAAAATCCTTTACTAGACATCAAAAGTTTCATTTGGCCACAGCTGAAATCCAGTGACAAGTAAATCCATGCCAAATAACACAACCATTTTGCAACTAAAATAGAAACACCTGTCCTAAAAGGTACAGATCAAACCTGTACCAGTAAAACTGATCAGAAAAGAAATTCTCACATGCCTATCCTACCTAGAGGGGTAGGCTTTGGCAAAATCTAAAAGAAAAAAGGGAAAAAACACAACGCATGAAACAGACCAACAATCAACCTAAGTTCTTACAAGTGTAGTTAAATATCCAGCAGCAAACTGACTATCTGACTTGTGATCTTGACCTGCCCAATTCAAGTCATGCGCTAAGAATCTGCTTGCGGGTCCGTATCCTCATACCATTCCATTTACTAAAACTAATAGAGATATAAGTCACTCATTGACTTTAAATGGAGATAAAAAAAAAAAAAAGGGAGAGGGGCAATAACAGTAAGCAAGATACTGTTTGGCCATTTTCTCTAAAACTTTAAAAGACAACATGAAAGCTACTAGAAGAAGTGCATTTGCTTTGTGGACAACACATGAATAAAATTCAGCTAGGAAAGGAAAGAAAGATTAAGGTTCTTCTTTCCCTTCTACTAACATGCCTCCCAACTCAGTGACATCTGAAAAAGCAAATTATATACTAAAAAAAAAAAAAAAAAAAGAGACCTGCATAATTTTTTCTAATCAAAGTTCCTTATAAGACATTTAATTGATTTTCTTGCCAGCATAACATCAATACTTTTAGGGAGGCTCATGAAGCACTTGTACAGCCAAAACATAAATTACTAGAGACTGTTTTAAAATATAGCATGAGATACACTTTCACATGAGGATTAAGCTGTCACTGTAAAAAAAATTGTCTAAATTTAAATATTCCTTTAAAGTACCCGAGCAAAACATTTCCATGACAGAGCCTATCTACATCTTGAAACTGCATTGATCTGTCCTTCACAAGTTGAGCAACTGAGGCAGTCAACTCAGTTCGGTTTTTGTACAATGAATCCAAATGCAAGAAGCAGCATTTGATTGGCATTTTTTCATTCAAGACCATGAGAAGAGCAAAAGAAAGCCATTAAGATTTTTTTTTTTAATCAAAAAGAAGTTTCCCCACCATAAATAAAATTGTGTACTATATTAGGGTTTATCTACACAAGTAAGCTTTCCCAAGAAGAGCTTAGAAGCAAACTGAAGGACGCTTTTAATGCAACTTCCACTCTGCAACGGCACAGCTGTGCACCAAGGGTGGAATAAACCGAACTTACACAGCATGTGTCACCACACACCATGACCCACAGGTATACTCCACACCACCGATCTGCATGCCACGCTTCCCATGCCTAAAGATTCTTATTTTGCTGTGGCCCAAAGTAGTGTACCCTCTGGGATAGATATCTTAACAAAACAATACCAAAAAAGCCAAAGATAATAGGGATTGCATCCTTTAAAATTTCTTGCTCCTTACTGTCTTCTACAATACAACAGATTCAGAAGAGGTGAATTTTTTTTTTTAACTTTTCAACAAAGACTATTCAGAAAAATGACCTAGTTTAATTGTGGAAACAGAGCTGGAAAAGCTTTCATATGGAAAGAGAAAGAATGCATTTACTAAGAAGGAATCATTAACACCTTTTACAGCAGCTAAATTTATTTCAGAATATTATGGTCCACCAAAGTCTCATTCTGCACTAAGGGACAGCCTTAATGAAAACAAGCAATATGGGAAATGTGGACTTCCTAGAATACTGTTACACATCAGTCCATCCTATAGCAGAACAAGCAGCTCCACTTCCATCGTTTTGCTGTACCATTGTAAAACCTCTTGAACTACAAGCTGGAATAAGTACTGTTTCCTTCAGCTCTGCAGAGCAAAGCAAGACCTGCTACTTTTTACAGCATTCAGGTGCCCAAACCACTACTTTCATACTAAGATATTACCACAAAAATATTAGCCCACCCCTTTTTATGAGAAAACCCTTGTTGACAAAATGCACCACTGATTAACACAAACTTCATCATTCAAGCCATACTAGTTCCAAAGTAGTTTTCAACATGTATTTATAATGAATCATTAAAACACAAGAGGTGTGTTTCTTTATCCACATGAAATACTGTAAGAGAAATAGTAAGTCAGACTGCTGTTGCAGAGCACAAGCATTCATTAAGAAGAAGAAAGTATTTCTACATGGCTTAGCATTCAAAGAAATAAAAGACTATCAACCAAGAGCAACAGCTCCCCTTTTAGAGCAAGTATAATAGATCAAAACTAACCCTAGCCTGGTGACAAATCCTGTTACACAGACATGTTTTAACATACTGCACTTCTACACACAGCACTATTTTCTTCACGCAGTGAATGGTAAGCAATTTCGAAATAAAGCTAGAATCTTGGAAAGTCTCCATGTCTTCCCTTAATCAATTTACATCAGCATCACAAAATAGATGTGAAAACAGCAGTATCTGTGACTGCACGATGATTTTAGAGAGCATTTGTCTTGAATACTGAAAACTTAAGTCTGGCCATAAGTCTTTTCTCAACATGAAAAGCAGTCCTGTAGCCACCCACCATGAAACCACTCATTAAGACAGATGGCAGGAGCAGGCCATTAAATGGACGGAAGGATGGGGAACCAGTCACTATGACTGCCTGTATGCTCTACCATGCAGGGATAAATTGAAGCAGTCAACTACCATAAGGCAATTAGCAAACAATAAAACCACTGCCAAGCTTAAGCTTTTAAGGTGAGACACAATGAGGGATGGAGAAAACTATTTGTTCCTGTTAATCATCATTACCTTCCCATCCTACCTACACACACAAACCAACCTGCCCTGCATTCCAACAGCTGAACATTATTCCTAGCTATGCTTCCACCTTAAAACTGATGCAAATTTGGGGTACAGGACCTTAGTTGCTCTGCAGCAACTGTAAGAAGAACAAATATTTGGAGATACCTTTGCAAACTCAACAAAAACCTCTTGCATTTCCAAAATCCCTACTGTAGCCAGAGCAGATAAAGCCAGAATGGTAGCCAGTTCTTCCAGCTATTCTCATAAACATGCACAGCATATGCACTGAATATAATTCATCTCCCTTGCCCCCTTTGATGTTTCAAATGACTATGCCCCCAATAAAAAGTGATCTAGCAACAGAAGCACATTATGAGCTAGCTAACACCTACGATAGGCTATTTATCATTTTCAAAGTGAACTGTGAGCTCTACAGACTTAATGAATTAGAACTCCTCCTAGCAAGCATATATGTTAGAGCAGCTATTCAGTGCATGAATCCAAACATAAAATGATCATTTACCAGAAAACTAAGCATTATTATGGCTAATGAGTACACTAGTACTTGCTCTAGATTAATACTGTACACCTACTACAGCTTGCTAAGCCCATGGCTTCAGGAGTAGTTTGAGAACTTACTAAGTATCACCAAGCGGTAAGTTATGTTACACTAAGATAATGAAGTATAAAACTTCAGAGGAAGTGATGGAAAACATGTAGTTTGACTACGCTACAAGCACAGTATATTATTATGTGACACCTAAGATACCACCCCCCTGAAGGCCATCTAAGGTCAAATCAAGCTAACAGCATTGATTTACAGAGCCAAGATAACCTTGAGTACTTCTGTCAAAAATTTTAATTGTATTTGTAGATGAGAAAGACAAACAAAACGCTCTCACCTGCAAGCACACACCACCATCACTCTTCCAAACACTTGTGAACAGCAGAAAACATGCTAAGGAACTCATACACAGACTGCTCTCAGCAGCACAATGCTCATCTTTCCCACTGTGACTTCATGGGCCTCAAACTTTTTCAGCCTCTATTTTTCACTCATTGCTATAGCTTGAGAAGGCTAAGCAGAACCCAGAAGTGAATGCAGTGCTCGCCATATGGGCTTACTCTGCGCTGGATGGGAGCGGCTGCGGTGTTCTACAATCCAAGTCATGTGCAACCACAGTATGACAAGTCCCCTCCCAGGCTATATAAGCTGGCATCTTTCCCAGCAGTTGCCACATCATAAAAACGATGCATACAAATACCCACAGCCTCCCCCCCCCCAAAAAAAAAAAATAAAAAAACAAACAAAAAAAAAATAAAAACAAACAAAAAAAAACCAACCCAACACTTTAAAACAATGGCTTCAATGACTGCATAACTAAACTCAGCAGCTGGAGACACAAAGCACTCGCATGGCAAACCATGCATCTTTCACTTACAAAACTCCTAAAATACATTCTTAATAGCAAACTCCACATCACACCTAGCAACCAACCCCAAGTCTGGGCTGCAGAGTCATGTTCCCTGAGGGCAGACAGCAACTAAATAAATGAATAAATAAAAGCATGGATAATAAAAGCAAAGCACATCACAAACTGTCCCTATGCTAACACAGCTTCAAAAAAATAAATATTTTTCTGCCACTGACTTCAATGTATCATCTAATTCACTGGATACAGATAATGCTGCCTCACCTATTTAGATTACTCAGAGCTGTTCTCAGGAGTTTCTCTATGAAACTACACAGATATGACTTAAAAGTCATGTCATAAAATCATAGAATAGTTATGTCTTTCTGTACAAGAAATTTAAATAAACAGGTGGAAAATTCCAGTGTAATCTGGGCAATTTCTCAGAGATACTTCAGCCTTCCTACAACACACTAAAAACTGTGCAGTACTGGGTTTACACTAGCTTTAAAAATTTGACTCTATAATAATAGAAGGGAATTAACAGCCTGTACTTATGAAGATACCCTCAGCAGTTAAAAAACTGCAATTGCTTAAGGGAAGGAAAATATTCAAGAAGAAACACAATAACTGATGCAAAAAGTCACAGCTTGGTATCTTCAATTGCTTAAGAGAAAGAATTAATCAGAATACAAGTTTTTACCTCACCAGGAAAAAAAGAGCAAGCTTTATCATCTCAACATTGAAAAAGGCCATCTTTTGCTCTATGAACATTAAATTTTTCCACACCTGGCTCTAAGTAGATGAGATTTATGATCATGTTGTTCTAAGGAACTGCAGGAGCTCTAGACGCCAATCAAGACTACACATTAAATAAAAACCAACTCCTAACCATTGCGTCTGCACAGATAAATAAACCTGCTCACTTCTTTTATTTGCAGTGTTACCTCTACTAATCCAACTACAGTAATCAGGGCAGTAATGGAATAAGTATGAAAACAATAGGTTTCTTGTACCTCCAGCAGCCCAACTTATGTGGGTACACATGCACCACACCTTTCGAGACGTTTTCATGTACTTGGGAAAGCGTGCATCCCTGACAAGGAACTAGAGAACTAAGCAGACAGAAAACGGTTGTGTGAGTCCAAACTCGAAATCGGAGCAGGAACACACTTCCAGGCATCTATCCGGTCAAACATTTAGTACACTGGGAGAGAGCAACACGTGGGCAAAAACCTCCGGCGCAGATCTACCCCGAGACAGAAGCCTGCCCCGTGCCACCGACAAGCGGGAGACCGGGAGGAGCGGGACCCAGACCCACGGCCGGCCCTGGAGCCGGGACCGCCTACAGCCACGAGTGGAAACCCCAGCGGCACCAAGTGCTGGAGAAGGGCAGAAAGGGGCTCCCTGCGAGCCCAGGCAGCTCCAGGGCAGGCAGTAGAAGGGCCACCGGCAGCCCACCACCGCACAGACAGTCGCTTTTGTTCTCCAAAAATAGACCGGTAAAGACCCGCCAGCTGCGTCCGCTCCGAGCCGTGAAGGCAGCGCTGGGGTGGCAGAGACCCCGCTGCCTGCGGCAGGCGCAGGAAGCGGGTCCCGGTAGGGAGACCCGCGGCGGGCCCTACCTACCTCTTTTCGGTCTGGGGAAACTCTCGTGCAGGTGGAAGATGACTTTCTCCACGAAGTGCTGAATGTTGCTATGTTCGGGTCCTCTGACAAACACCATCCAGTCGTGGGTGAAGCCTTCCACGGTGGGTTTCTTCCTGACCTGGGCTCTGTGCCCCAGCTCCAGCTTCACCTGAACGGCGCACTGTGGGAAGAAAGGCGAGGAGCTGCTGGTAAGCGTCCGAGGAAGTGGGGCTGAGCGGGTGCCCGACGGAGAACCGGCCCCACCGCAGGCGGAGAGAGGGACACACGGACAAAACGGTACCGTACACCCGGCATCAGGAACAAAACTAGAAAGGGACGATCGCAGCCTCGCAACCGAAAACCAGCCCCTCAGGCGCAGACGTGAAGAGCTCTCCTTGCCATCGGGAGGGCTCGGGGAGGCGCGGCCGCGTTGCTGTCCTGCCGGCGCAGGCAGCCGGGGGCCACTGCCAGGGACGCGCCGAACGCCCGCCCGGCGCCCTCACGCTCTGTCCCCCCGGTGAGGCGGCAGGAACATCGCTAAGGGGACGCAACCGCCTCTCCCCCGGTGCGCGCTTGCTTCGCACCGCTGCCGGGAGCGGAGGACAGGCAGCGGGAGGCAAGAAAAGCCGCGCACAAGGAGAAATTCCCCGTCACGCCAGCCCCTTCCCGGCGACGCCGGGCAGCGCGGGGAGGGAGCCAATGCAGCGGTTCCGCGGCACTCACCGAGCCCGCCATGCCTGGGGCGCCGGTTCCGCTGGGGCGCTCGCTCCTGTCCCCAGCCCCTGCCCCGCAGTACTAATTCATGAAGACGTGGAGGTGACGGCAGGAGCGCAGAGGAGCGGCGGGCGGGCGGCGGACATCCTCCGCCTCGCTGCTCCCGCTGTCTGCCGCCGTCCCGCCTCCTCCCTGCCTCCCTCGCACCACACGGAGCCCCCGACAGCCCCGGCCGCGGCCCCGCCGGCTGGACGACCGTCCGCCACGCATGCGCGATGCGCGGCGGGCCGATACTGAGACACAGACATTAACAGTGTGAGGGTCGCCGCCGCCAGCCAATGGGGCGCGGTGGCGCGGCCGCGAGCCCCCCCGACCGGCCCCGCCCCGCTCGCCGGTCCCTAAAGTAAGTGGTTGTGGGGGCTGCCTCGTGGAGTGCGGGAAGGGACCTTGTCACGGCCCGGGTGGGGAAGGGCCATGCTCCGTCAGCGCTGCGGCCCTAGTGGGGAGCGGCGGCGTCTGATCGCGCCTTACTGAAGCGGGAAGGGAAACTGAGCACTAACAGTTACGAACAAAAGAGAAACGGGGCGGCGGTCTTAAACTCAGCTCGTGGAGAGAGCGGAGAGCCAAAGGCATATTAAAGGACCTTCCTTCCTAAACCTCAGCCTCTGTCTCGTGTGCAGTCATAAAGGCACATTTCCGAAGAGTCCCCAGTAAATCCTTTTGCCAAAACGAAGGACGGGCAACACATTCCTGGTTGCACAGGAATGTCAAGTGGTGATGGGCAGCAGTCAGGAACCCGCGCTCGGGGTTATCGTGTATTTGTAGCGCCGACTGCCACCTTTACGTTTATCGGGCTGATGCTCTTCTAAAACAACAGTACTACGTCAACAATTTCCACATCCCTCCTGTACTACACGAGGTAACATGCTGATTCACGCCACAGGAGGATGTCAGTGAGAAGCTGGCAGTGATTTACTGTGAATTCCTAGATCACGGTACTGACCCTGTGAGATGAGTAGTTTCTGGCAGCCATAAAATTGCCCAAACTTATAACCTTTGCCACACTGAAAACTATTTTTGTCTGTTCGATAATTATATTTCATATACTTTTCCTGCTAATAATAACACGAGTCATTCGACAACCAACAGCGATCCTTATCGACCGAAGTGCTCGTACACGCAAAACGCGGAACACCCTTCCTAGGCGCCCCAGGTTTCACCAAGAGATGGCGCAGTCCTTGCGCTAATGTCCTCATCTGACCTCCCCAAAAGTATCTGACCACTGTGGAAGAACTGACCACGATTCCTACCTTCACTTCCGAATGAGAAAAATGCATATTAATTCTAGTGTAATTTAATAATTACCCTAGAATGTATCATATTTTTCCTACAGCTTTTATAAGCCTTAATAAAATCAGTACTCACAACTCAAAAGGGTGATGACAATCTGCACAAATTCCACAAGTTACAATGTGACTTGAAATTTATTAACATTAAGCCATCATGTATATGAATATCCATCTTTTAAATCTGCCACGTGCAGATCTAATAGTTCACACATTATTAATCTTGCACTGATCTAGTCAGCAGGTCAGCATGCGTAAGAACAACTGGTGAGCCCATCATCAAAGCTGATTCTGGTAACTTTAAAAATTTGTATGTGCAAGATGAATAAAAAAAGGTACGCTGTTTGTAAGAGTCAGGAATATGCACACAAGCAAGGACAGCAAGGCTGGATTACTGCCACACTAGATGCAGTGGGCTTCCAGGTGTCAGGGCCCATCTTAACAAAGCACCTGCAGGCTGAGGATCCCTGGCATCTTTCCTAGAATGGTCCATTTTTGCTATGGCTGAGTTGCCTTTCGTAAGTGTTCAGTCACTTAATGGTCTTGTAAGGACTGAGAATGGATCATCAAGAGCATGTAGCTGTTCAGATCCCTTTGGTTTCATCGGAAATCTTAAGCATTTTTGAGCCAGTGAAGGGTTTTGTTGTTCCAAACACACTAATTTTTTGGTTCCTAATTACAATGTATTGTTTCACATTAGCGTAGCGTTGAGCATGGAACATGTTCCAAATAATAACAAAAATACCTACAGTAAAACTGTTTTGCCTTTCATTACTGGCACATATTTATTATCAAACCGTATGTGACCTTCATTATGAAGTAATGCAACTCCTGGAAGTACTGTTTAATTCTTACTCCAACAAATAAATTTGAAGCACTGACAATTTTACAATAGTAACTGGGCTTTATTATTATTTAAATCCTTGCCAAACCGCCCCTCTTCCGCCCCATCATCTATGTTCCAACATGTTACACTGCTAATCTGAACATAAAATTCACAGTGAAAAAATTGAAGATGTGCTTCTCTGCTATCAAAACAGTGCCACCACTTCATTCTTGGCATAGCAGATATATGTTTTATGACAATTACAATGCAAGGATGCTGGGAAGGGACTCTTCATTAGGAACTGTAGTGATAGGACAAGGGGTAATGGGTTAAAATTTAAACAGGGGAAGTTTAGATTGGATATAAGGAAGAAGTTCTTTACTGTAAGGGTGGTGAGGCACTGGAATGGGTTGCCCAAGGAAGCTGGGAATGCTCCATTCCTGGCAATGTTCAAGGCCAGGTTGGACATAGCCTTGAGTGACATGGTTTAGCAGGAGGTGTCCCTGCCCATGGCAGGGGGGTTGGAACTCGATGATCTTAAGTTCCTTTCCAACCCTAACTATTCTATGATTCTATGATTGCCTTTTAAAAATTAAGCAAACATACTTAAATTAGTAAAAGGCAAACCTGAAGTTAGTCCATGAAGATTATATGATTTTTAAACATAGGGAGCAAACATGATATATCTCTGTGGGTATTTGAGCCCATACATATATAGTTTCATGGTTATTTTGAATACGTTGAACATCTTAATGAAAGCAATTATGCCGAAAGCATAAACATGCTCTGTGATACTGATTCATTACTGAAATGGGTCTGTGGAATTATTTCCATAATCAGTGACTACAGTATCAGCCATAAGAGTCTTTTTCAACTCTGTACCCACAGTTTTAAGACTGGAGGACTACATAATGCTGTCCTGAAATATCAGGTACAGGCATTATTTTATTAAGGAAATGTATATTAAAATCACTGCTGTTATATATGAACTCAATACATCTTGCTAGCTAGAAAGTAAATTCTTCCATATTATCTCTCTACATTTCTGTACAATTCTTCAAAAATCTTGACTGCCTGTTTGTGTTTTCCTTCCTTATTTTCATAATAATTTGCCATTGTGAAGAATATATTTGCTTCCTGTTCTGGGACAGGAGTTAGGGACACCATCTTTCTGTGTAAAACATACATTACGTTTTATTACGGTGGTACAGCACATTTTTTTTCAACTCAATTTAAATGGAAAAAAATATCATGGACAATTTCTATGTATGAGTCACCCCACATGCCTGTTTGTCTCAGTAGAAACAAGGCAGACGATCAAAGCAGTCAAGCACAAAAATAAAAGCATCACTCTAAATTGGAATATTTCTAATTCTTATACACTTCCTTCAAAGTTTTCATCTTCTGCAAAGAGTTGAATTAGTCTTCCCTAGTTTGTTGTAGAAGTCATTATTACTTAATACAGTCATAACCTTATAGCCTTTCTGCCAGTTTAAATTTATTTCTCCTTTTGTATAACAGCACAAATGATCCATAGCTATAGCTACAGAGAAGTCACAGTGGACCAGATCCTGAATGTACATTCACTTGGCAGGGTCCATGGTAGGGATGGAAGCATGTGCTCCATCTTAAAGGTCTGCAAAGATGATTACTATCTTGCAAATTAAGAGCCATTACAACATTTTTTTATGCAAGATATACTTCTACGCAGATTTTTGTATTTGCCCTGCTTTTCTCAGAAGGCTGTGAAGATAGGATTTGGTTTCTTTCTTTCCTACCGATACACTGATTTCTGAGAAAGGAAGGGTTCTTTTAGGCCTAGCAGCATCAAATGTACATACTGCAAAAGAGAACAACTCAGATGAGTGAAAGAAGAACTGTCTTTTGTCTCCACAAAGTCTATGTCTCTGTGTTCCTGCTAGCTTTTATGCTGAACTGAAGAAACCAAAGTCCCTTCTGGATCTCTGGGGATTTTTTACCAAAAGCCACAAAACTATAATCACTTTAATGGTTGTCCTGTTACTTTATGATATCTTTTGCATTTTTGTTTTACCAGAATTGGAGTGTAGAAGAGCAAAACGGCTTTTATATTCAGGCCACTTCTACATAGTTTTGGTAACAGCATAGGCAAACAGAGTAGTTATTTGGCTTTTAACAGTAACTCTAATAGAGCTGGTCATATCTGAACCTATTTATCAAACGAGAAGGTGTCCAAGAAGTAAATGGCCTCTACTGTGCTGTATAATCAGGGTTGCTGGATCTTTAATTTTATCCGTTTTTAATTTTATCCATAGGAGAAACAGGAAAGAAAAGAGTTCGTCTGTGGAATGGAGATGTTTACAATTCAATAGTTCAAGCTCGTGTCATGCTTGAGAGTAAGATGAAATAAATTTATCAGTAACTGGAAAATTCATTTCTTCTTAACAGATACCAGTGAGACAATTCTGCTTTCCAGAATCCCTTAAGGGTGAGTTTTCTGGCACAGGCTCACACTCCATATTTATCTCCCTAACTCAAGATTCTACAGGATGGAATGGAGCTGGATAGTTCTCTGGAGTCCTTCTATATTGATTTTTATTTCTTATGTATTAGGACAAAAATATTTTCCTCTCAAATTAAAACAGGACTGAATCAATACAAACCATTTTCTTATAATAACAGTAGGAGTGGAAACGCTCCTATTACTCATCTTATTCTTTCTGATAGAACCGATACCACTCAATTGAGTAATGATTACTTTGAAACATCTGTAGTTTCTGGCTCAAATTCAGAACAGAAAAGGGAGTTATTTAATATATGTCAGTTGTGAAGCAATGTTGATTTTTAAACAAAAACAAAACAAAAATAGCATTCGTATTCAAGCTGAAGAGGTTTTGATGCAATTACAGCTGTTTAAAAATCTATCCATTTCACAAGCTCCAAATGTCTTCAGCTGACAGGAGCAGAATCAAAGAATGTTCTTGAGCTGGTTAAGTGACAAACTGGTGCAACCATTTTCTTAATTTTGGGTTATCAGTTAAAATAAACATTCTTTGATGTCATTACAGCAGATGGATGCAATTACATGCGTATGAAATGCAAAGACCCTGGCCCAAAGAACTACAGAGTTGTGAAGGTAAAGGCAATTTTCTAGTAGTACTATCCATTCCTGCTAAAACAGGGTTTACCACAGAATAATTATACAGCTGCTGGAAAATGAGAGACATTCGTGTCCTGTTCTTGAAGGTTTTAACTAGGTAAAGTTTAATGTAATCAGCTCCTGCAATGCTAAAAGTGCCTGCACATTTTATGTCTGCTGAAGTAACTGGTGTAGCTGTAGGGCTCCCAGTAGGCACCAGTCCTGATGTTCAGACACCTTCAGACATACCTACATCATGCTGTGAAGCGTGATGCATGAGTCCCAGATCCCTCGCTTAGATGGAACATGAGTCAACATTTCTGCCCAACATACAGCTAAGTCTGGAAGCAGCATAGCTGTGTTAATGCAGGGCTGCACCTGACCTAACAAGAGCTGTATTTCATAGCTGTACTGTTGTTATTTCCGCACACGGCTGAAAGGAATTGCTGCCTTTCTGTATTATTTTCTTATACATGGCGGGTATGTCTCATGTTACAAAAAAGGAGACTGTTTCCCAACTCACTTGGACACACAGAATTGTCTTCAGTGCTTCAAACACAGCTGTTTTAAATTTCCATTTGAAGTTCAAATTTTGTGACCCAAATATATTGACTGACTTTTACATGGGCCTTGTTTTCAAATGTTTAAAAAAATCAACTAGCTGAAACAGCTAATATTACTGGCTATAAAGGAAACCACAGTGCCTTTTAAATACATCATCAGTCTGATCCAAGCCAGATACTTTGATTACAATGTTAAGATGCTGGTCTGAACCACAGCCAAAACTTAAAATGAGCCTACAGCTGATCTTACGCATACGGTAAGGAATATGTATAAGCTGCTTTGTAATGACACTCTGGCTGCCAGGAACTAATGGCAAAATATTCTCCTTGGATTGGCTTTTTTTCTTGAGTTAGCTGCATAGACTGAACAAATTCCTAGCAGCCTCAGCCAAGTGCGTGCCTGTTGCGGCATTTTATTGGCTTGTCCATTTCTAATCACAAATCAAAGAGAAAATAAGTGCTTGAGCTGGTAATATTTTAAACCCCTAGTCAGTGGAAAAGATCTTTCAGAACAAGTGCTGCATGCATTAGAAAACAATATAAAATAGTTTATAACTCGCAACCAACAACTTCAGAGGGATGTAGTAATGACAAAAGACAAATGCTAAACATGAGTTTTCACTATGCACAATATTACATAGAAGGTAAAGAAAAAAATAGAAAAAGATTGGTTAAAGGCCTCTAGGGATGCATAAGGAAATCTGTTCAGAGAGGAAAGCCTTTTTGAGAGACCTACAAGGAAGTATTTAGGTTTTTATTTCCTCAAAGTGGTGTAGGCCATAGAAGAAATACTCCTGTTAGACAAAGAAACACAGTCAAGTTGTGTACTCAGTTTAAGCCTGTGTAATGACCTAGTTCAGAGAACCTGTTCTGGACTTCTGCAACCATAGCCAGGGCAAAGTCTGATCGCATGTGCAAGGGAACTATTAAGGAGCTTCACCAAAATCAGTGGTCTCGGTTATTGGCCTGAGAGGAGATCTCCCCTCTGGAAAACAACCAAATAGTGTAAAGGAATTGTGTGATTACCCTCACTTTGCACCAGGTTCTTGAGCTGACCACTGTAATAGTTATGTAAATTGACCATTATCCAAGAAAGGAGTTAATACATAAGATGCCCAGTATGTCTTCATCATAGACTACTACTTACCTTATGCTATAGCTTAGTTACATGAGTATCAGAAAGGCTGAGTATGCTACCTTCACACTTTCTGTAGCAAGAGCCATCAACCAGCCAAACCTTTGTTACTCCCAGTATCACCAGAAAGTAAGTGAGAAGCTGGAATAGCTTAGCATTAACTTGGCAAGAAACTCTTGGGGAAAAGCAGAATTCTTTAGCAATGACAAGTACTCATACAACCATAGGGTCTTAGTTGTCCTCATTTTCAGTGCACTCTTGATTATGCCCTCACTGTAACTCAACAAGAAGTTTTGGCCCAGCTTTATGAATGGGGAACTGGGAAAAAAAAAAAAGATTGACTTGATCATGCACAACAAAATAAGGCATGAAGTGGGGCAAGCAGTTAAGCCCAGTGGGGACAAAGTTTGGCCCTGAAAAGAATGGAAAAATGAAGAAATGGGGAAAAAAAGTGTATACAAAGGTAATACGGGAGAACAGAGAGATAGAAATTCACATCTGGGTCAACAATTAATAAGAAATGCTATGACAAAAGTGGAATTTGAAAGAACATTGCATAGCCTGAGGAATATATCACATATATATTTGCGTAAGTCTGGGTTTAGGGACTAGATAGGCGTATTTCAGAAATCTAAACAGAAACCATATGAATGAGAAATAGCTACTTCTGCACATGAGAAAGCTGTAAAGCAAGATCGCTCAACATATGGATGTTTGGGAAGCAGCTAGTAATCACAGCATTTCAAAGAAGCTGAAGGTAATTTTTATGAAGTCACGGAGGGGAGCAAAACAACATTAAAGTGGTGGAAATGCTTTGCTACCTGCTGGAGGGGGAGCAGTGAAGTTGTAGTCTGCGTATTCTGACTTGTCATGCAGATTTCAGAAGCCTTTCCATATAAGCTCTGTGTGGTCCACTGAATTCAATAGATTTTATTACTCAGGGTCCATAGTAGTCATCGGAGGAGACTGTCCTCATGGAGGTGTCCTCCTGGACTCATCCTCATGGCACTGGCTCCCTGGTGATGTGCCTCTTGGTGGTTACCTTTTCCCCCTTTTTATAATGAGTTGGGGGGAGTACCTCTGTTCTTCACGTCACGTATTACATGTTCCTGGTGGACCAGTTTCCCTGGTCTTGCAGCCAGCTGTTCAACTGCACGTGTCTGCAGCTATTCTTGGGATAACGGGAAGCAATTCCTCACACCAATCCTCCAGCTAATGGACTTAAAGAGTCTTAGCTCTTTCCCACTCATCCATCAGGCACTGGATGGTGGAGTCCCAGACCTCACACCCTTCTCGCAGGCAATGGGTATTGGAGTCTTATCTCAACTCCTCTCACCCATCTCTGAGACAAAAGATAGGTGGAATTCCATCTCAGCTTTTCAGACCAATCTTTGAGACGATGGACAGTGGAGTCTGTTTTCAGATCAGTCTCTCACAGGAGGTCTGCAAGTCTTTTGGGGAAGTACTTGGATCATAAATAATTTTCTTTCAGAGTCCAGGTCTTGAGAAAGAGTGGTCAAAATCTACTTATCCTTAAAGCCTCCCTTCAGCAGGAGTAAGTTTCACAGACACTTTGTAGGGATAACTTCGAGAGATATTACTTGTTCAACTTAAATAAATAGGTTTTAAATAAAATAAGTCACTTAGAGTTACAATATTGTTTGTTTTAGTATGTTGCTTGCTTAGCTTTACTTGCTTAGCGTAGAGTAGCTGCATTTGCTGAAGCCTCAGGCTGCCAGCTGTGGACTTTGGCCTAGATAGGCTTTTGGCTGGAATAGAGTTAATTTTCTTAGTACCTAGCTGGTACAGTACTGTGTTTGTGTTTACTGTAAGAATGAGAAGGCACTGATGTTTTGGTTGTTGCTGGGTAACATTTATTCCAACATTAAGACTTTTTTAGTTTCCTATGGTCTGCTGGCAAGCAGGTGCACAGGAAGTGCAAACCAGAAGATAAGGAGGCTACAACCCTCTGCAGAAGCTGCAACTCAACAAGATAAAAACAGTTAACAGCCTGCCTATATGGAGATGGAGAAAGAATCCCATAAATGTTAGAAGACCCCAAACCAAATACCACCACTGGACTAAAAAGGGATGTAAAGAGCATGTGAGGGGGCAGTGCATAAATTATAGAGGTATGATTGCCCAGGGATTTGTTTGGGGTCCATTCCCAGAGGCACAGAGCTTAAGCTGTCCCGATTGCTGTATTATATATAATTATATAATTATAGATAATTATTATAAAATAATTATAAATTATTTTTTTCTTGGAAATGGACATTTGAGACTCTGCTGCAGGAAATCCAGGCTCGAGCAGGAAGGAGGGGGAAGCTCAGCCGTGAGTTAAGTGTGTATGAATGGGGAGTCAAAAGGAGCACCCATTAGCTCACTGGCGGCACCTGCTGCCAAGTGACTCCAGTCCTAGCAGTTAAAAGTTTTGGCGGATGTGAGAATGCTCAGGCAGCAGCTTCTCCCCTAACACCATCAAACAATGGAAAGTTTGGGTTGAAGCAGTGTTTAAATTGCTATAATTGATCTTACTGCAAACACTGGAAATTGTTTCAGTAAAAGTGACTATTAATAATGAGATAAAAATCTTGAGGGTTCCAGAATACTGTCTCAGAACCAGAGGAAATTTTCCAGTGAGCTCAGAAAACAAAAGCCATTGGAAGCACAGCTCTAAAAGATCCATTAAGAGTATAAACTGCAGTCAAAAAAAAAAAAAAAGTAAGATGGAAAAAAGAGCAGAAAGAAAAAATAATTAACAGGCAAAAGACAGAAATGCAAAAGCACCTCAAGCAGTAAGAAAAAATAGTTTGTTTCATTGAACATATTTTCAGTAGTCAGATCACTCATGTCATTATTCTTCCCTCATACTGCTGCTCCCTTTCATATTACAAGCATTGCCTATGTGAAAAGAAGTACAAGTACTCACAAAACTTCTCAAGAAAGGCTCACGCTAATGTCCATTTAAATAAACGTAGAGTTTAATAGGCTTGAGTTTGTAAAAAAAAAAAAAAAAAAGTCCTAAAATGAACGTTGGTCTTCCACCAACGATGAATTAACTGGAAGGATTAGGAGAACTTAATCCTTGCCATTTATCAATGCTTCCTTGTGCCCTATGAGCATCACCCACATTTTTGTCTTCCATATGATTTCCTAACTCTGACTGCACAGAAGAAGAAAAGTGGTGGCACAGCACTCAGGAAGTCTGCATTTGAAGATCTTTGTCGCTTCTGTCTTTGGTATAAAACCTGACCCAGGGACGAGTCCTCATCACAGGAATTCTTAATATTGTCCTTTACCCTAAGTTGGAAGCTACCCATAAAACTAATCCAGCTCACATCAACAGGACTTTTCAAGAACACAGGAACAAAGACCACTCTTTACATATTTTGCCTTCCCACTAGTACTCAAATACCGCTTCACCTTTGGACACAGAAACTGATTAGATTCTGCTGCTCTTTGAAGAGACTCATGGAGCATGATTCTGGTAACTGAAATGCCTATGCTGGCAGAAACAACAGTTCTCCCCTGTGACATACATATACAGTTGCAATTAGCAGAATTGTACAGGCATATTGCTCTGATGAGCTATCCAAGAACTAAAGGTTACGAGGTGACCACCAGGCATCAGGCAGAATCTAGATCATTATTGATTAAGGTGTTGCCACTGCGTGAAATATAATCATAAAATAACATGTTTAGGGCATTTCATAAACTGATGGAAATGTAAAAGTAGTTAGTGAGGGAGTCTCAAAGATTTGCAGAAACATATTCAAAACACTTGACAGCTTAAAGCTGTAAAGTGTTTTTCAAAATCACTTATCAAGTTTGAATTTCCCACTTGGATTTTGATGTTCAGATAAAGACTTTCCATAATTATTAATCACCATCAAGAACAAATGAGATTCGAATCAATC
Source organism: Amazona ochrocephala (assembly GCA_039720435.1). NCBI lineage: Eukaryota > Metazoa > Chordata > Aves > Psittaciformes > Psittacidae > Amazona > Amazona ochrocephala. The sequence goes on along the minus strand of CM077909.1, from coordinate 78,990,141 downwards.
TTGAAGAATTTAGGCAGTACTGTGCTAACCCCTGGTGTGCACCACTAGTGACTGGTCTCCAACTAGGTGTGGTGCTGTGGATCATAAACCTTTGAGGCTAGCAGTGCAAAACAATGCAATGGATATCAGTTTATGACACATTAATATATGCACAGGGTGTTCATACCTATCAATTAAAACAATGCTAATGGAATACAGTCTAGATAATAGTAAGCAGAGATGGAAATCATTTATGTATTTTGGAGACATACAAAAGAATATCCATTCAACCTTAAAAATTCTTGTCATCAGTAGGAATCGCCCAGTCAGTGCTCTCCTCTTCTGAAAATGTACTAGGGACTCTCAGTATAGTTGCAAGTCTGCCTACTGCATTTTAGGCACACAGTAAGTTCAAAATTACTCATTCACCAAAGCCAATTTTGTTCCTAAATGTGAACTTCAGAGAAAATTATGTTTGTGTTCAGTACACACATTATGTCCTGATGAAAAATACATGCATTTCTGCACCCTCCCAACACCCAAACATCCCAAATGGAAAATATTGGTAATCATAGAGCCTCCAAAGATCTTTCAGTACAACTCTCAGCACACAGTCAGGATCAAACATATATGGAACTAACACAAATCTATCACCTTCACTTTGTTTTGCAGTAGTTTCACTGTGAAGTGATGGCAAATCTTTTTCTCTCATTTCTTCAAGTTTCCTACCTGTGAAATAGGATAAAAATATTAGAATTAGTACCTGAACAGTACTCTGAAATCTACCATTAAATATTACTTCCCCATCTTTGTTATGAACCATAACTCTGCTTTGGATCCCACATATTGAAGGGCCCTGATATAAACAGAGAGCCACAGCTTTTTTCTGGGAAGAGTCCCAGCTTTTGTCTGTCAGGTCATAGATAATAGTTCTTGTGACATGACACACAAAGGCATTTCTAAGATTACAGAGAAAGACACAGATTTTCCACAGACTTTAGGAGCACATTTTTTTGCAGCAGCTGAAGATAGCTGGGTTTGACAGCTTTATGTAATTATTAATAGGCAAGTTTTAGCAACTACTTAAAAACCCTGAAATTAATAACAGAATGACCTGTGCAAGCTCAGTTTAAAAAGCAAATCTGTATTAGGATATTTAAAATGTGGCCTACAAGATGACAAGTACATTGCTTTAGAAGAAAACTCTTCAGAGATGCCACCATGGGGTTCCAAAGCCAAAGAGAGCTTTACAAACAGGAAAGCTAGAATCAAATAAGAGTTTTTCAAGAATAATGGACTTCAAAATGCAGAAATATTTACAGTGAACTCACACAATATTAAAAGCTTCCTGAGAACCCTTTAACTAGTTATGCCTCAACAATCCAAATCTGCTTGCAATTTTAATTTTTATGTGCTCAAAACCAAAATGAGAGTAACAAATCAGCAAATGTAAAAACACCAGGGGATTGCTTACATAGATGATTTAAGAATGCCCAGACACCCTTAAATCTAAACGAAAATCACAGGAATAGAATAAAGGAGCAGACATCCTTCCTGCTCCTCAGGGGTTACAAGCTCAAGTAAGGGTCTGACTGGGAACTGTTGTGTGACACCCTCAGTGGGGGTCTCACTGTTTTGCTTAGGAGCTGTACTTAAGCACAGCCCTCACACAGGGCTCTCCTGAGCCAAGTCTATTCCTGGCCTCGTACTGCGCTAGTGCAGAATGACCTCTCAAAGGCTCAACTTCCTGGCTGGGTCCCAGACACTGACACTGCTCATCAGTAAGGGCTGCTGCCCCAGGACTGCTGGGTGGTGGCTGACCCTGGACACCTCACTGGCCTTTTCAGCTGATCCTGTCCAGATGCTGTGGGACACTGCTCCAGCTGCTCTGTGGTATGCAATAAAGCTGCCTTTCAACTGACTGAGCTGTTCCTCTGAACTGCCAAATGTCCTGAGCTGCATCCAGATAACAGTGTTCAGCGTCTCGCTAGGGGGGTTAATCTTTTTTAATGTGACTGTAAACATAGTCACAGTTACACTGCTGGGCTTCCAGCAAACAGAAACGATGTAATACTGCATACCTGAATATTCTTTTCAATTTACATATGTCACTCCAAAAGAGTTTGGACTTTATCTGTCAGGTTTTAGTTTTGTTTCGGTTTTGTTTCGTATTGTTTTTTTTAATTTAAATTAGTGTGTGCAAATAGAAGCTTCTTTCTCCTGTTGCTAACTAAAGGAGCTACAAGGGTAGGAGACTCAAACTGCAACAAGAAAGGTGAAGGTCTGCACACGATACATGACACGGAACTGTGTTGTACAGAACATCTCAATATCTAATAAATGGAGACAAGATGTTGTGGCAGGACAGGCTGGGTGAGTGTATGATCCCCCCAGTAGATACTACAACTGGAGCAGGCTAGACAACTCAAGGAAAACAAACTGCTGCTTCCCATTACTAACCATCTTGCGTCCATGAGCCAAGGTGTCAATACAACTATGCTTCCAAATCCAAGCTGTTTTACCGCAAGTGCAAGATGTCTGCATTTGAACACCAGTTTTCCTGTCTTGTCATTAAGTCTGCATATACAACCCAGGATCCTCAGCCACTACTTCCTTCATGTAAAATAATCAATAATTATTATATTATTGATTTAGGTATGTTATTATATTACTGGTTTACATTCCTGTCGTGGTTTAAGCCTCTATAACTCACGCAGTCGCTCTCTCACTCACTCCCCACTCTTTCTTCCCCCAGTCCTGGGGGAATGGGGAGTAGAATCAAAAGAATGCAACTCCCACAGGCTGAGATAAGAACAGTTTAGTAACTAAGGTATAACACAAATCACTACTGCTACCACCAATAATCATAACGACAAGAGAAATACAAGGAAAGAATACAATCTCTCACCACCAATCCCCAGCCTGACCAAGCAGTGCATCCCCCACCCTTCCGGGTCTCTGCCCTTTGTTTTTTACATCCTGGGCATGACGTGCTGTGGTATGGAATAACCTCTTTGGTCAGTTTGGGTCAGATGTCCTGTCTCTGCCTCCTCCCGGCTTCTCCTCCTCCCTGGCAGAGCATGAGACTCAGAAAGTCCTTGGTCAGACCAAAACATTATCAAGCACTAACTGAAAACACTGGTGTTATCAGCGCAGTTCCCAGGCCCAAAGTCAAAAACACAGCGCTGCACCAGCTACTATGAAAGAGAAAAATGACTGCTACTGCTGAACCCATGACAATTCCACACAGATGTTTGGCTACTTATACTGAAATCTGCAGAGAAATGTACTCAGTCTGAATTTTGCCCCATTAATAATTTGCTTCATTAATCGCCCGAAGACCATCAGGAAGAACTCTGCTGGTTCTAGTTCTACTTGATCGGTCAAGCCCTTCATCAATGCAGCAGCACCTTACAGCCACCTTTGACAAAACCAGGAAGAAAACAATACCCCACCCAGAAACGTAGGGTGAGCAATGTCCGGGGTTCAGCTTAAATGATGACAATCATGAGTCTGGAAATGTAGCAAGCTTGATATAAAAGGCACTATGGTCCTTTAAGTAACCTTCAATTGTAGTATAACCAGTTTTTCATTTCAGTTACAAAAAATGGATCTTTAACAGAGTAAATCCTGGGTAAACGCCATATTAGTAGTTCAGTTGTAGATGGCCATTTTCAGTCAGCTCCCAAGTAAGACCAGATAATGGCTGGATGAAGAAAAAAACCCCTGGTGAGCATGAAAGAGGAACTGGAAAATAAGAAATACCACTTATTTGCTCGCAAGATGATCAAATATACTCCAACATGTAACTACCAAGGAAGGGCTGAAATAATGTCATTGGACATTCACTTACAGGCATGTCTAAACTAAAAATAAAAATCATAAATGCATGCATTTTAATTCATGTTGGTTCAGCCAAGAGAGCTCAATCAGGTTAAATAATAGACAAGATAAGCAACTTGGGGTTTGTTTTGGGGTTGGTTTGGGTTTTTTTTAGAGAAAAGTTTGGCATATTTAAGGTTTAATACCTGGCTTTCTTGGTGCTTTCTGCCACTCACTACAGTCAAGGGTGACAGTGAAATGCTCCAACAGTGACAGTAATTAGTCTTTCCCAGGGATACATCTCAAACGTTCCACATTACTCTTCAGCAGAGCAAGTGCTGTAGTTAGTCATCCTAGCTATTCTGTGGGCTTTGCCTGCACCAATCCAAACAGACTTTTGATCTATGAATTGCTACAGGATAAGCTTCAGTAAGGCATTTCAAGCCTCATCCTGTGAGCTGCAGAACACTCCCTAGCAAGTGTCAAGCAATTGCAACACCCGTTAATCTCAACAGGCTTTGAAGATACAAATCAGGGACTTTTTTCTCAATTCTACCCTCACACTGAACTTCTGCTGAAGTGCATGAAAGTTCTGTGCATGTGGAGCAACAGGCCTTCCTAGCTGACTACTGTGCAGTAAAAGCAGCTACATGTAAAAGTTTAATGAGTTTTAAATAAGCCTTAATCTTAGTAATAAAAGCTAAAGACCTAGATGACTAGGCCTATTTGCTGAAACTGTATTTCCTTATCAGTCTTTTTAGATTTAAATTAAATAGCAGGCTTTGCTACTACTGATTTCTGCAATATATTCTAAACAGTGACTTTCTTTATTCCATTCCTTCATTTTTAAAACTAGAATTGCTTTCTGGATTGGATAAAACTCCATATAAGAAACAAGATACACAGATTTGGTCATTATCAGTGTGGTTACTGTATGATTTTCATTTGGATAATAACCTTCACTAGGAAACCTCACTGCACATCACAAAAACTGCAAAAAGAACCTTCTGGCACTTCTTGGAGAGTATTACCAGTGCATCGCCGGTCACAGGATGACTGTCCCCTGTTAAAATAACTCAGAATGTACTAGAAAAAGTGAAACTTGAGACAAGGACTCTTGTCTTGTCTCTCCTGGAGTGGAATTCATAGGCCAGTGAACAGGGCAGTTTTCATGCATTTACTGACCTTTGCAAAAATTCTTTAGAGAAATGGATCTGAAATCAGACTCCACTGTCCATTGTCTCAAAGACTGTTCTGAGAAGCTGAGATGGAATTCCACCTATCTTTTGTCTTAGAGATGGGTGAGAGGAGTTAAGACTCCAATACCCATTGCCTGTGAGAAGGGTGTGAGGACTGGGACTCCACCATCCAGTGCCTGACGGATGAATGGGAAAGAGTTAAAACTTCAAGGATTGGAGTGACAATTGCTATCCATTATCCCAAGAGTTGCTGCAGACATGTGTGTGTGTGTGTGTGTGTGTGTGTGTGTGTGTGTGTGTGTGTGTGTTTGTGTGCGTGTGCAGCTGAAGAGATGGCTGCAAGACCAGGGAAACTGGTCCACCAGGAACATGTAATATGTGACATGAAGAACAGAGGTACTCCCCGCAACTGATTATAAAAGTGGAAAAGGTAATCACCAAGAGGCACATCACCAGCGAGCCATTGCCGTGAGGATGACTCCAGGAGGACACCTCCGTGAGGACACTCTCCTGCGATGACTACTGTGGACCCTCAGGGATGCCCTCCATGAGGCATCACCACGAGGGCAACTCCATCAGGCCACCTCCATGGGGTACCTTCACAGGAGTGACTCCAGAAGGACGCCTTCATGAGGCCATCCACCTCCAATGACTACTACAGACCCTTGGAGGACACTCTGCTCTGATACCAACTACGAACCTGGAAGGACTCCCACCACCAACAGCGATGACAACAGATGCTGGGACACCGCTAGATCCATGGTGCTGACAATCTGTCTCTCTCTGCACCCTGAATCCTTGCTTCATTTTCTACCTTTCTTCCAGTCAGTCCGATCGCTATCCCTTTATTACAATAATTTCCCTTTTTTATAATAACTGTCTTTTTGGAATAAACTTATTAATCGATTACAGTACTTGACCTAGTTTGAGTCTAAATTTTAGTCTTGGGATCACAAACTGAAACAGTGCCCGGCACTGGTGTTTTCCCCAGTCGGACCCTGACACTCTTGTTGCAGGAACTGGAGGGTGATAAGCCTATTCGGCAGCTCAATCCAAGATAACTGAATTCTACTTCTATTGCTTCCTGTATAACAGATAGGCCACATTAAGACCAACAAAAAATATGTGGCAATATGTGGCACCATTCTTAACAAAATTGACTAATGAAAGCAGATTTTGCAGCATAATCTGCAGCTGGTATGAACTGTTTTGAATCAAACCCAGTTATGACTTTGGCACTGATGCTACCTTCTTACTCCAATTTACATTAATGGAAGACTTTGGAAGCTAGGGACACCACTTCAGGAAACTACTGAAAAAAAGAATTATACTAAACCAGATCAAGACCGCAGAAAAATAAACAATTTCATACATATGAGATGGATTCCTTTTGTCTCAAGGCAGGACTGAGTCTCTGGAGCTACCAAAAGCTCTCTGATAGAGTGTTTTGGGTTATATATGCTCAATGTAGTCATGCATCAATGTCAGCAGAAGACCTGCATGAAACTCAGGGTTTGAAAGAGTGCTGGGAATTAGGCATCAGAGTCAATTAATCCTGGGAATAGACATGATATGTCTGACATCCTGATACCAAGCATGAAGACACTCTGGTAAAATGCTCCACAGTATCAACAGGATCAGAACCATCAGCATCAAAATATTTCAAACAGATATCTGCTTCCTTACCCTCCAGAGATCTCATTGCAATTTTCATCTAGTTGAAATCCATTTTGCTAATACTCACCTGGGCAATAGCAGACTTAGCACTGTACTCTAGAGATTGGGGTCTCCTCTCTTGGGCATTAACATGGAGCCAACACACAGCTATGTGGCAACAAATAAAACCAGTCTCTATCAATGTGGAGGAAAAACGGGAAACAGAACAACAAAGCAGCATACCGAACACATTCACATTCCCCATGTCTTCCTGCTGCAAGAGTGGATGTGGTGGCAGCTGGGACTTGACACACTCTCTGCCTCATGAGAGGCAGGGACCTGACATGTTGTTTTGTGAGTCTTGCAGAAGACATTGTATGACAGGAGTCAGTGATCTTTAATAGGCCATGTCTGCTCTATTGGACCTTATGCTTTCGGCCTGAGAAGTCCATGTATTATTTATATTAATCAGTAATTTACAGTATCTTTGAGAAAGGGAACATGTATGTGGATCAACAGGTGACATCTATTGATTCCACCAGGAGACTATTTTTATTGAGGAGTTTCAAACCCACATCCGAGCTGACTGAGCAGGTGCTGGACTGTGCTATGCTGCATGTCTAGTGTGCCCTTCAGGCCTGTGCTATGCTGCACATATGTGCCAAGTGAAAATCCATCTGGGGTCTGTCCAATGCTGCGTGAACACAGGATTCACACTATCTGAAGGGACACAGAAGTTATTTGATATCTACATTCCTCTTTATGTTCTATCAGCTATTTCATTACACCATTTGCTGCTGGACATTTCTTACTGAGAGGTAGAAAGAGCCCCCCACCACCTCTCTCAGCCACCTCGCCCCCCACTCCCTGGTACAGAGGGCAGGCACTCAACTCACACCCTCCACCACTGGGAAAATGCTCAGCTGTGCAACTCTTCCACCAAGGCAAACTTACTGTGATTGGGGAAACCCACACTAAGATTCCCACAATAAATGCCTTGTTGTCCATCAGTCTGGTCAGCATGTGAAGATCTCAAAACCATGAAAATAGTCAAATCCACTGAAAGTATTTGTCATTGGTTTCCAAGTAAAACTAGCAAAGGCTAAAATTATTACCTGGTTTATTGCAGACTCTCCCTATCCATTAATTTTGTACTTCTCTAGCCTAACTGAGTAATAAGTCATAAGACTTTCTAACTATACAAATATAAATCCATCTAAACTTATTGATAAAACACCAATCAAAGACTTTTACACATATTTGAGATTAAGTGATTTCACTGACCAATTCAACCTATTTTGGGTCTAGCTGTCACTTAAATTACTGACAGGACAGGGTAGCAAGCAGCATAAATCAGGCCCAAGCCACTTCAGACAGCAATATATGTTCTACTTTGTCTCAAGAACTAAACGGAGAATATGAGGTCCAAAGTATCACACAGCACATCAGTAACAAACTAACCTATCAACAGCAAGATGCTCTTAGAAAAAGCAGAAAGGATGGAATGGGAGGAGAAGACTGACTGCTGCATTTTGATTCATGCATTACTCAGTCATCTAGAGACAGACTGAAATACACTACTCTGGAAGTTCCTCCTGGTCCTTTTATCTGCTCTTAGGATACTGCAACTCCAGCAGCAAGCAGACTTGTGAGCCCATCTTGGGCTCAAGTGTGTTGAACCAAAAGCCACATCACAAATACTTGTACATGCCTTTTTACAAAATGTTAATGATGTGGGGAATTTATATAGGAAAACAAGCAATCTGCATGATCTATGATATCTGACTATGGTATCCTCACTTTGCATGTACACATACAGGCAGGTCAAGCAACCATTCTCTGAGTAACTTCTGGGCTTTTTCTGACTCTTGAAGTGTCAGTGTGTGCCTTCCCACCAATTCAATGGAAGCAGGGGCAAGACTTTTTGGATACCATAAACTGTTTTTAGCTTTAGCTGGTGAACCCGGAACCAATACATGAAGATACTAAGTAATTCCCTAATATTTTAAAACTAAGAAACTTAGTAATTAGAAAAATAGACAGACTTGCCTGTATGTACTTTTGTTTCACATTTGTCAACATTTCACTACTTTCAGCTAAAACCAACTCACAGTACATACTCTTGAGTTACATTAGAAAATAATCTAGCCCTTTTCATGCAAATTCCTTTCAAAATATTTGTGATTTTTGTGAATAAATTTTTAGTGAGAGCCATTCTGATTCAGTTCTACATGTCTTGTAGAAGTTGCCTTTTGCTTCTGTGCTCAGGAACACAGATGATGTTTTGTGTTAAAAGAAGAATCAAGTGAAAATACAGCTGCTTTACTACCCACTTCAAGGAGTTTTCAACCTGTTGGCAACACAACATCAGTCACCTAAACACATCACAGCTAAGCTTAAATTGTTCTCCTGCCTTTGAGAAAGCTGCATAGCATGCAGCACAAAGAACATAATTTATTGCTCATGCCCAGTGTCCTCCTGATGTCCCTGCAGTTCGCTGATCATTACCTATCAAAATACTTACAGAGGCTCACTCTGCAGCAGTTTTGAAGCTCATAAAGATTTTTTTTTTGTGTGTTTTTTTTTTTCTTTTTTTCATATTTAGGGAATAAATAATGAACTACCTTATACTTCTCAAAACAAGTTGTATTGCTTCACCAGCAAGAGCTCCAGCCCCACTGCCCAAATCACAGAAGATGGGAGAATGAAGAACCACCTGCAGTAAGAGAAGATGAGGTTTAAGGTCTTTTATTCAGCTGAAGGTGAAGAAAGTGCACAAGTCCATGGGACCTGATGAGACATATGCGCATGTCCTAAAGGAACTAGTGGATGAAGTTGCCAAGCCAGTCCTTCATATTTGGGAAGTCATGGCAGTCCAGTGAAGTTCCCACTGACTGGAAAAGGGGAAACATAACCCCCATTTTTAGAAAGGTAAAAAAGGGAGCTGCAGTCAGTCTTACCTCAATGCCCAGCAAGATCATGGAGTAGGCTCTCCTGGAAACTACGCTAAGGTGTACGAATAAGGGGGTGATTAGTGACAGCCAACATGGCTTCACTAAGGCAAATCATGCCAAATGAATCTGGTGGCCTTCTACGATGGGGCCATGGTCTTGGCAGATAAGGGAAGAGCAACTGATATCATCTACCTGGACTCGTGCAAGGCATTTGACACTATCCTGTGTGGCACCCTAGTCTATAAATTGGACAGGCACGGATGTGACAGATGAACCACTTAGCAGATCAGAAATTTGCCGAATTGTTGCACTCAAAGAGTTGTGGTCAACGGCTCAGTTTCCAAGTGGAGATTGGTGACAAGTGGTGTCCCTCAGGGGTTACTACCAGGAGGAGTGCTGTTCATCATCTTTGCTGGCATCATGGACAGTGGGATTTACGCACCCTCAGCAAGTCTGCCAACACCACCTACCTGTGTGGTGCGGACAACACACTGGAGGGAAGGAATGCCATCCAGAGGGACCTTGACACACTTGAGAGGTGGTCCAGTGCAGACCTCATGAAGTTCAACCAAGCCAAGTGGAAGGTCCTGCACCTGGGTTGGGGCAATCCCCAGCACAGCTACAGGCTGGGCAGAGAATGGCTTGAGAGCAGCCCTGTGGAAGACTTGGAGGGGGTGGGTTGATGAGAAGCTCAACATGAGGACTAGATGATCTTAAGGTCCTTTCCAACCCTAACTGTTCTATGATTCTATGATTCTATGAGCTGGCAGTTGCTCACACCCCAGAAAGCCAGTTGTGTGCTGGGCTGCATCAAAAGTATGGTCAGCAGGTTGAAGGTGATCCTGCCCCTCCACTCTACTCTCATGAGATTCCACCTGCAGTACGGCGTTCAGCTTTGGGGCCCCCAGCACAAGAGGGACATGGACCTGCTCCAGCAAGTCCAAAGAAAGGAGGCCACAGAGATGATCAAAGGCCTGGAGCACCTCCTGTATGAAGACAGGCTGAGACAGTTGGGCTTGTTCGGCCTGGAGAAGTTAAAGCTCCGGGGAGACCTTACAGCAGCTTCCATTACCTAAAGGGGCCTACAAGAAATCTGGAGAGGGACTTTTTACAAGGGCATGTAGGGAGAAGATCGGGGGGAATGGCTTTAAACTTAAAAAGGGGAGATTTAGATACTAAGAAAAGATTCTTCACTCTGAGGGCAGTGAGACACTGGCACTCTGGCTGCCCAGAGAAGCTGTGGCTGCCCCATCCCTGGCTGTGTTCAAGGCCAGGTTGGATTGGCCTTTGAGCAACTTGGTTTAGTGGCAAGCATCCCTGCACAAGGCAGGGGGGGTGGAACTAGATGAGATTTAAAGTCCCTTCCAACCCAAATCATTCTATGATTCTGTGATTCTGTGCTTCTGTTTAAGTCTTTGGATCCAAGTCTCCATTTCAGTTTGGATGTAAGGAACAGTCTGAAGGAGGCCCAGAACTAGAAGCCTAATTCACACCTCACATCCTGCACAGAAGCCTCAACCCAAAGCACCACATGCACAAGTGCAAGAAACCTGGCCAAACCCTGTGACGGAGGAACGGCCGGCAGGGTAGCCGAGGCAGCCTGTGCGGCGGGAGCCATGCCGGCCGCACGGTGCGCTCACACAGCCGCGGCACACAGCAGCATCTTGGCAGCCCAGCCCCGCCTGGTCATGGCAGACCTCCGCAACCGCGCACCGCGCTCGGAACTCCCGCCAAAGGACCCCCGCCACGCCACGCCGCGACCTCCCGCTAGGCAGCGCGCATGCGTCATTAGCCGCGCAGGCGCCTTGGCCGCTGGGGGCGGGGTCTCACGCTGGGTCCCGGTCGCCTGTTCATTGGGAGAGTGGGGCATGCTCGCCTGAAGCCGGCCGGGTTGATCTGCGAGGTGAGGGGAGCTGGGGGACGCGGATCGGCGGGAAGCGGCTGTGCTGGCCGAGCGGGTGGGCGGGCGGGCCCGGCGCTGCGGTCGCCGCTAGCGCAGGGCCTTAGGGAGAGCGCTGAACTCCCGCCGCGCCTCGGCGGTGGGGGGCCGCGGCCTTCTGCTCCCCGGGGCCTCTCTTCTGCCACGGCCGCGATGTGGCCGTACTGGGTCAGGCTGCGAGGCCGTCAAGGGATGTCACCGCTGCGGGCACACCGGCCCGGCGTCAGGCCAGCAGAGAAATAACAACTGTTGCCATTATTAAGTTGGAGGGGGCGTATGTGCTTGGTTTTGGGTTGGTTTGGGGGTTTTCTGGTTAGTTGTCTTTTGTTTTCTTTAAACCTGGTTATTTTGAAGAGTTTTGAATTGTTGCACCTGTGACACACAAGCAGTGGGAGGGAGTGTTTGCAGGTGTTGTCACTGCTGGTTTGGTGGGAGCACAGGTGTGAACTGGGGGTCCTGAATAATGAGCAAAAGTCGGTTGATGTAGGAAGTGTGATCTCAGTGCTCCTAGTGATCATTTTCTGTTATTTACCATAGCTTACCTTGTCGTAGTTAACTTCTGATAAGGTGGTATGGACAGGATCTGAAAATGTGATTCAGTGACAACTTTTAATAACCAGGACACACTCCCTGTCTGCCTCAGTCACGTTAGCAATGTTTGGCCTTCTTTGCATTAGGATGCTCTGTTAGGTTTATGTGGCAAGGCCGTGATAGTGTGCGGGCTGTAGGTGTGGGGTGGCTTCTGTGAGAGCATGACAGAAGCTTCTCCCATGTTGGGTGGAACCAGTGCCATCTGGCTCTAAGACAGACCCACTTCTGTCCAAAGCTGAGCTCATCATTGATTTTGGTAGAGCGCCAAGATCACTGCAGAAGAAGGGGGAGGAGGTGCTCCAGGTGCTGAAGTAGAGATTCCACTGAAGCCCATGGAGAGCCATAGTGGAGCAGATATCTACCTGCAGCCTGTGGAGAACCCCACACTGTAGCAGGCTGCCGTTTGGGGCAGGCTTCTGCCCGGCTCAGTGGAGAGAGGACTCCACACTGCAGCAGGCTCTGGGCAGAAGGTGTGGCTTCGTGGAGAGAGGAGCCCATGCTGGAGCAGGTTTGCTGCAATACTTGTGACCCTGTGGGGGACCCACACTGGAGCAGCCTGTTCCTGAAGGACTGCACCCATGGAAGGGACTCACACTGCAGCAGTTCATGAAGAACTGCATCCCGTGGGAAGGACCGACATTGGAGAAGTTTGTGAGGGTCTGGTTCCTGTGGGAGGGACCCCATGCTGGAGCAGGGAAAGAGCATGACCACACGCCTCATTCCCTGTTCCCCTGCGCTGCCTGGGGGGAAATTAGGCGTGAGTGAAATTGACCACAGGAGGAAGGAAGGAGTAGAGGAAAGGTGGTTTTAGATTTATTCTTATTTCTCATCACCCTACTGTAATTTGATTGGTAATAAATTAAACTGATTTCCTGGAGTTGAGTCTGTTTTGCCCATGATGGTAATTGGTATGATCTCTGTCTGTCCTTACATTGACCCATAAGCCTGTCTTTATATTTTCTCCTCTTGTCCGGTTTCCAGTTGAGGAGGGGTAGTAATAGAGTGGCTTGGAGTGTACCTGGTAGCCAGCCAGGTTCAACCCACCACAGATGCTTACCGTTCACAATGAGTGTGTTGGGAAAGCGTCTCTTTCCTATACCTTGTCTTTTTTAAATTTATCTTTTGTGCACGTGTGTGTGTGTGTGTGTGTGTGTGTGTGTGTGTGTGTGTTCGGTTTTTGTCTGAGGTGGGTGTTTTTTGTCTGTGTGGTTGATGGTGTAGGGTACCACTTCAGCAATGAGAATAGGAAAAATGAAGTTTAGGATAGACAAATAAAAAAGATCTCTGGAGCAGTGAGGTGTAATTAATTATAGCTAGGTAGGCTGCTGACATACATAGGATAAGTTTTGGGATGTTTAGTAGACAGTATGTGCTTGCTGAGACCAGCTATTTCGGCAGGGCCTTTTGCAGTATGTTAGGAGAGGACTACTGTAAGAATCTGCAAGATAATTATTCTCTTTCATAGTATTCCTCTACTGTTTTTTATTTCTGGAGGCAGGAAAATGAGAAGGAACTGCTTGCGTGGAGTTTATTTTGGAGATGGATAGATTTGTGTCAGAGTGATGCTGCTTCCTTTGCAAGGGTTTTATTTTGTATAATGCTGATAATATTGCTGTCAGCTGCAACCTGGAAATAAATTACACAATGCTAGAAATTGTTCATCATAGTATCATATCATGGTATGGTCTGGAAGGGACCTTAAAGATCATCTAGTTCCAGCCCCACTGCGACAGACAGGGACACTTTCCGCTAGACCAGGTATCTCAGGGTTAAAGAAGATTCTGCTAAGTGTTTTTTTGAGACAGAATGCACTCCCAAGTGTTGCAAGCTGTGGTAGAGCTTATCAGTTGTTTTCAAGGCTGTTGTTGATGGGCTGTAAAGACTTGCCAGCTCACACGAGCCTGACCCTCCTTTTTTTTTTGGCATAAAAGACAATTTAAGAGTAGGAAGCATTATTTTGCTGTTGCTTTTCCAATTCTTTGGATTGTGTGGAAATTGTGCCATTCCTGGGAAAGAGGAAAAGAGACTGCAAGAAGTACTGATGCTTACACTTTTGTAGAGAAGGGGCTTGGCATATTGGCAAGAGTGTGCAGTAGCCATGGTTTCTAAAAGTAACAAAACAGTTGTTTCGAGTATTAGGCTTTTAATTATTGGAAAGTGGTCTTCAAATTAATGTAACTATCTAAACTGAAGAAGGGGGGAAAATCCCTCACCTTTTTGTGTTTATTTCTTTTCACAGTGTCTTAAGTCTTGACCTAATCTTGATAGCTTTCTTATCTTCAGTGCCAAAAAACCAAGGCACTGGGTTAAGAAGGGTTTGTGTTGTGTTATTATTATTTTATTTTTTTTTAAACTATCTCCATATTTAGGGAGTGCTTAGGTTCCGTTTTATAAAGCATATTTGGAGTTTTCTGAAATTGTTTTGACTATATTTTGGCTTTGCAGTTACTACAGCAGCAGGTGTGCTTCTCTTAAACATGTTCTTCCTGGCTTTGTCTCATTCTGTCATCAGTCTGAGTGCTCAAATAATTGTATGATGTTTCCATGTAGGTTGCTGTTGGAAAGACTTGAAATGACACTTTGAGAAGTGGGATATAAATTAATAAATAGCACCATGGGGAGGTGTGGCAAGAATGTGTGTGCAAGAATGCATTTAGCAATTCATAACTGTTTTCTGATGCAAATCTTGAACTGCTAAGTTCAGATGTCTCCATATGGCAGCATGAATGTTATGTGAAAGTGTATCTCTTCAAAGCTTTCAAAGAACATTAGCCACCATCCTTCGATTGAGTACTACTTTCTTAAAGCTTTTCTTCTGGTGATTTTAAATTTGCTGAATGTGTTCTGTGAACTTTTTACCTCTTCTCAAAAGAGTGAAATGTTAATGGTAGTCTGATAACGCTGCCAGTAGTCATCTTCCATGACCTGTTTCTTTGCGGGGCAAAGTCAGCAGAGAGAAAAGTAGGCATTCCAAATAATTTATAGTGTTATGAAAGACTTGGTTTTGCACAGATGAGTAACTGTGAAATCATATGCCTAGATCAGCAGGACTATGAAACAGCATTTAGTGTTTGTATTTTACTAGTGCGAAATAATAGCATTCGACATTGTAGTTACAAAGAGATACTCTATTAAGTATGTATTTGAGATAAAAAACTTTCTGCTCTTTGTACCTGTCAAAAAAAAAAAAGCATGGGAAATAGATGGTAAAACAATGCATTAAAAGTAAGCTTTATTCTTTTTTTTTTTTTTTTCCCCCTCTTCACAATGCTTGAGGTTCCTGTGTATTTGTGGATGCCTGCATATTGCAGATTGAAAGTTTTTTTTGTGAAGTGTTCTAACTACAATTACAACTTACAGTCTCACAGGTGGGTGTTTTGTTTGTTTTACTTCTGGTTTTGCATGAAATAATTGAAAAATTTGTGGAGAATCTTGCATTTTAGAAATGTTTTAGAAACTATGAACACTCCTCCTCAGCTGTCCGATTTTCAAGGCAATGAGATATCCCTAAAAGGCTCTCAAGAATAAATGCTCTTAGACTATATATATGCTATGCTGTACAGAACTTTATTTTGCTCCAGCTACAAGAAATGTCGATCACCCACTCTTTGTGCAAGACCAGTGAGTATTCAGCATTTCATGTGTTAAAGCCCATAAAACGAGGTGATAAGGCAGACTTAGGAGGGGAAGAAAACTCTTTAAAGTTTATATCTGCTGTCAAGTACAAGATAAATCTTGTGTATTTTTTTGTGGCAAGTAGCGTACTTTCTTTCCCAGTCCTAAGTATATTTTTAAATCTCTTTTGCAGAGTGAGAGGCGGTGTCATGTGACGGAGCCAAAATGCTGGATGACATTAAGAAGCGGTTTGAATTTCCTAATGTAGTTATTCAATCACAGGTAACTTTTTTTAAAACATTAAGCAAATTGAACTGTCTGTGGAAACCTTTGTTCCAAGGCCTGCTGTCTGCCTGTAAAAAGGTGATAAAGAAGACTTTGGGGAGGGTGGGAGTTTGCTCCAAAGGCAGAAAGCCCTAGAAGTAGGGTATTATTAAGTTATAAACAAATACTAATTGCCTTCTCTGTGTAATCCAGGCATTGGACAAAGTTGCTCATCACTGTTAAGTCTCTGCAAGAAAATCAGAAACTTTCCATGACTGAAAGGTTTAAATGGAGCAAATGTTTTTTAGTGACCCTGTGATCTTGAGAGAAGTCAGGAGTTACCAGATACCATGTGTGAGGTTAAAATACTTGACAGTACTTTACAGAACTGTCTTTAGAACTGATCTGTTTTCTTCCTATGTGATGAGAGCTGATGAACTACCGTAGTCTTATCTGACATCAAAGAATAACTGTGTTCACCTCCACTGTGATCCGCAGACCAAACGTTTTCAGAGCCATGCATTGTGTCCTGGTCATAGTCGCCTGAGATTTTCTCGTGTGCATGAAGTGTTTACCATAGCATTTTTAATGGATGCTAAGAAAAAATATAGATTCTGTTTAAAAAATACACCTTCTTTGCTTTGGCCATGTCTCATTTCAGTATTAAAAATGTACCTCTTTTGCTGTGAGCTCATTGGTAACTTCCATGTTTTCTTCCTTTTCCTGTTTTGAATTCAGGATTAAATAAGTAGCCGTTTGTTTGATGGAATATGTTGATGTGTATGTAGTCTGTGCAACCTGGTGTTTCTGTTGCCTTTTCAATTCAGCTCAGCCTACAGTGGTTTACAGTAATTAAGTTTGAAAGAGAGACAGAGAAGTCATCTTGTGATCAGTTTTGTGTTTAGGAGAGGAAGTCGTGTTTCTGAATGCTAGGATTCATCTCAGGTCTAGTGAAGTGTCTTGTACTGCATATGAGTTCACATCACTACTAGCCTTGAAGCACAGGATTTTACACCTTTGAACCAGTTCATTTTTCTTCAGTGTGGAAGAATATCACCATGATACAAGTACTGCTGAAGTGTCTTGGTTCATCACAAGAGCTGCACATCATTAAGGGCTACCACTTCACTTTTGTTGATTTTGTGCCATGCTTTGGTTGTTTTGCTAGTTCCCATTTATATTCTATGACCCTTGAAGAGCGTGCTGTAATCTTCAAACTGTCATCAGGCCAGAATCCAACTTCATGGCAGATGTCTTCTCTTTTTGAGACCAAGACATCTGCTCTGCAGAGCACGTAGTCTGGACAGACAAGGATCAGCCAACTGAGGAACTTGAGCCCATAATTTGTAGGTCAAAAAAATTTACCAGTCTATTGAAAATCAAGTTTTTGGAGTGCATTGGACTAATTTACATTTTGACTTTCCTGTATAGCTCACTCAAAAGCCCCTGTATTGATAAGCCCCTTTTCCAGTATAACAAGAATGTTTTAAGAATGTGGGTGTGAATTAATTTCTGAATGTCCTTACAAGCAGGAAAAATTAAAAATAATAGAAGGTTCACTTTGTAAGTGCCCTAAAAAGATCTAATCTGCCTGGGGAGCATGTTGCTATTGTTGCTTTTGCAGTGGGATAACTGCAGAGAAACAGATACACATATCTGACTTTGTTCCCTTTTCTAATTTTGTGCTCAGAATAGTAAAATTGCCAAATCAAACCCAGTCTCTTTAAGTCAGAAGTGTTAGAATACATATCCAGACCTTTGAAAGGCATAATCTTCATAATCGAGGAAGGTTTAAAGTGCCATCTTTCCTGGAAATGAAAACTGTTATCTCAAGAGTGCTATTGTTTGTTATGTCAGCTTAGCAACTAGTATCTAAATGAAGTGTAAATAAATCCTGAAAGGAGAAGGAATGTGAAAACATTTAAAATAATGTGTTCCTGGCTTTTTATACACTAAAAAACCAGGAATGGCCTCATTATTTTTTTTCTGGCTGACTTCTTGGTTTACTTTTTCCAAAAGTAAGTATCTCTCCTCACCATAGAGTAAATTCAACTGCTGTTCTGGGTACAGTGATAATCTGAAACATTTTTGTCCTCTTACTGTAAAAAGATGTCTTTGTCTCTCACAGAGAGGGTTTTCTGTGTATCAGGTGATTAAGAAACAAGACAGAGTAAGGCATTAGAGATAAGTCAGGAAACAAATGCCTGGATTCAAACACCTTGAACCCTTTCAGAATATTCCAGTGTCTCAGTCCACATTTGGATTTTTAAAAGCAGTTTGAGGAAATCGCATGTTCCTTCTATCAAAATAGAATGAAATGCTTACTCTTAAACTTCAAGTGAACGAATATATGCTGTTTTGAGAAACATTTTTTTTGAGGACCTTGAAAATTTAGATCTTGTTAATGATCCCTGCCACAGAATAGCTTTATGAGGAATACTGTTAATTTCAGATGCTTTGTTTAAAGTAAATAAAGCATTTCTGGCAGTAGATATGCTAGGGAATATGTAAACTGCCTAAGTGAAATGGTCGTATGCAACAGCAGTGTGAATTCTTCCTATTTGAGAATTAAAAAATAATGATTGATCTTCATGTGTTCTTTTTATTTCTTTTTCTCTTTAAGGCAGTGGGTCATCTGATTGCTGCAGTACTGAAAGAAAATGTTTCTTCAGAGAAGATCAGGCAGGCATCTGACCAGGTCTGTGAAATTCTTTCACTTCTGTCTCCTCTCCTATCCGTATGTGCTTACATTTTTTTCTGTGTTTTCTTATTCCCCACTGTGTAATAAGTCCTGGAAGTTAACTTAGGTAGTTAGCAATGTGGGTCTAGGTGGACAGATAGAAATAGTTTATCTCTGGGATCAGAAGAGCAGTTTCACTTCCATCAGAAGTCTTAATGGCAGAAGTCTTAGTTCTGCAGAATACCAACACCTAGTTCTGCCCAGTTTAAGAGCGTTTTATTTGCATTTATTTACATTACTGCAAGAGAAGTGCCGTATGGTTGAGACGTTGTCACTTAAATAGGAAAGTGTTTTACGTCACTATGAAAATTTCAAAATTATGGCATTTCACATACCTGTATTGGTGTTATTTTTAACATTAGCTGAGGGGAGCTTATATCTCTTTAAGAGAAAGCATAGTGCAAAGGCATACTTTGTATTTTAGATGAGTCAAGGTTGCTCAAGTGCTGGTCTGTCTTGTTAACTGAGAGACCAGTTAACTGAGAGAAACATTTGGAAGTGTCACAGCAACATATCAGAAGTGTTAGTTAGGATTTGTTCTTCCATTTTTCCTCACCAAAAGCTAGCTTGTACAGAAAGGAGCAGAAGATTATTTGTGGATTTTTCCTCCCAGTCTGAAGCCTTACAAAAATAATCCCCAAACTAGCAAACCCAAACCTGAAAAGTGTTGAATTTTTATGTGAGGCAATGTTGACGGGGTGTGTAGTTTCTTTAACAGAAACTACTTTAACAGTCCAGGATCATGTTCCCAAATGGCATTATGTTTTGAGGTACAAGCTGACTCTTCCCATTATGCTGTCCTATAAAGGTTTTAAGCTGAAATACAGCAAAACCTTCTGAAACATTAAGTAGAATATTGTGCTGCTTAGACATTAGTTACTCTTTTTAGACAAGAGTATTTTGCAGCGTTCAGTTATTTCAAAATGTTCCTTGTTTCTCCATTTGGAAGCTACAAAGTCCGCAAAAGAACCTGTGAATGCAAATTTAGTATAAAAACTAAAGCAACAGTTTTAACGGATACAGCCAAATCTTTGTGCTTACTAGCAAACTAGCAAATGGAGAGAACTTTATGTCATGAGTAAAGACAACTTACCTTTGGATAGCCCCTTGTGTGCCTGCCTGTGGCTGTCTGCAATACATCTTGCTGTAGACAGAGCTGACATAGCAGTTGCTGGGTTGTTTCCAGTTACATCTTAATTTTTTTTAAGGAAGTGAAAATGTTGAAAAATTTGTTTGCCTTACCCTTTTCTGAGAGACTCCTGTCGCTACTGATGACACAGGCAGGAGGAGGCAGGAAAGTGGGAGCTGTCCTGGGAAAACCTTTCTTGGGTGTAGAATCTGTACCCCAGCTTCCTCATTTGTGCTAAGATTTCAGTTTTTATTTAAAATTGTATTCAAGATGAGTGAAAAAAAAAATCAGTGTCAGCTTTCTCATTGCTTTTGTCTCCCGCTTTTGCCTTCAGACTCCTGCTCTGAACTTACTTTGGGAGAACTGCTGCAGTGAGACCGTTGCCTTGCGAACAGCCTGCTCTGAGGGGTTGGTGGCACTTGTTGCAGAGAAACATGCTGAGCTAGACTATGTTCTTCATGGAGCTCTCAACCTAATTCCCTCAGCAAGGTAATGTTTGGTTGCCTAATCTTGTGTCTCTTGTCAGCTGGTTATCAGTCATTGCTTTTCCCTTGTAAATACAGGGGAAGAAGAAAGGTTCTGTAAATTGCAGGGTCTTCAGACAGGCTGTGGCATTAAGGACTGGCATTGAGCTGTCACTCTGCTGAAGGCTGTTGCTTTCATCTTGGCAGTTTGTCACTGTGGGTCTGACTTAAAAACTCATGGAGTATCTTACATGTGTTGGCTGAAATTGTTAGCTGTTCAGACTAATGCTCTGAACTTAGAACTGTTGCTCACATAAAGTCACTGTAAGACTGTGGGTGGGGATAAGGAGCACTATATTTTATTTCCCTGTCTGCTGAGGAAGAAATCGCTTTACCTACCTCTGCAAAATTCTGTTAATATAATGTCTGCATCTCACAGTGGTGTTTTGAGCTAGACTGGCCTGTGCAGCATACTAAGAGAATGTAGTTGTGAGGGAAAAAAGACACTGCACATAAAATTTAAAATGGGAAGTCAAGTGATGATTGGGAAGATGTTTCCATTCAGATATACCAATCTTATAAAGTTCCTTGGGGTTATCTTTGTCTCTTCTGATTTTTGGCAGCTAACTGGATTTCTGCACTAAGCTTTCTCATTCACTTCCTACAGAATGCTGGAGTCGGTTTTAGCCAAACCAGGTAGTTGGTGCTATACTTGTGTTATGCTGGTGAGCTCAACAGCTGGTTGCAAGAACCATGCTGTTCAAGACATGTTTTTCACCTCTTCTAACCCTCACATCGTCAGTTTTAGTCTGAGGTTTCTAAGGGTCACTCTGAGCCAGATGTGAGGTTAGGTTTGAGTAAACTAGTGAAATGCTTAAGAAACAAGATATTTTTAAAGAGATTGCTTCTTTCGTTGTGGCTTGATTGTTTGCAGCTAGGATCTTGCTGTGATGATGCTGTATCTATACTTAGCTGGCAGTAGATGGTTATGGATCCCTAGGAAAGGTTTTGTAAATATATTTACCTAATATGAATAATTTCTGCAAAGCACTGTCCTCCAAATTAGAAAATTATACTAGTTCAGTTTGGGGTTGAGAGAAGAATCTCCATTGTTTACAAAGAAGTAAAAGCACCTGTGCTTAGACTATAGAAACCTGAGTCCTGTGGGGTAAAATGGAGGGAAGGTTTATTAGCTGTGACTTGCAGACTGAGAAATGTGAAATTCCTGTTCAGCTAAGGGTTTGTTTCAGCATTAGTGGTTTATAAGGAAATAAAATGCTAATACATTTTTGTACTTGAGAAAATGAAAAGTGTAAAATGGGATATTAAGGATTGAGTTAACCTTAAAAACAAAATCAAAGTTATGTTGAATAGGCTTGGATATGCCACATTTCTGTATCATTCTTGTTTTTGTTCCATATGTGAAACCAACACATATCACTGATTGCTTAGTATGTGCTGTTAAATTACCCAGGAACATTTTATGAGTTTTCAGCTTCTTTCTGCTGCCATCCTAGCCCTAAGCTGCTATGGATGTCTGTGGTTTTAAAATGTCTGTAGACTCAAGAGCTGACTAAACCTCAAATTGGTTCATTTCAATGCTGATACTGGGTTTTTTTTTGTATTGACTTTAGAATTGTAGCCTGCTGTTCTTCATTCTGTTCCCCCTGCCAAATTTTTATCCAGGTTTGCTCTGTGGCTTTGCAGTGCTGTGTGCACAGTGTCTGTAAAAATAAAGTAAATATGAAATTAGCAGCCAGTGGACAGGCATTTGCAGCTGCTGAGCATCTTTCAGTGCTGAATGGAGATAGGTGAATGTTTTATTGGCAAAGACTACTCATGTTGTGTTCTTGCTTCTCTTCCATTATGGTGAATTTAGCAGGGATTTGGTGCACCTGGTGGGTTTCATTTTGTCAAGTGTATCAAATTCTGT
This sequence comes from Amazona ochrocephala, assembly GCA_039720435.1. NCBI lineage: Eukaryota > Metazoa > Chordata > Aves > Psittaciformes > Psittacidae > Amazona > Amazona ochrocephala. The sequence goes on along the minus strand of CM077909.1, from coordinate 78,967,856 downwards.
GTGCTAGGGAAGACAATTAGCTTTGATGGAGGTGAATATTGAGTGCTTATCTGAGTTGTCTTCTTCTAAGATTAATGCTATCTGTTCATTATACAAATGGGAGTCTATTCTTACCTCTCTGGTACATCGTTGTATTATAACGGTCTCTCAGACCCAATGTTCAGTTTCCTTTGTTTCCCAGCGGTTTAAACTTCATGGAACATAGTATTTATATGTGTGTTTGTGTGTGTATGCATGTATACAAAATATGTATACATGTGTAAACATATACATATTTTTACACATCTTCAAGATTGGTTTCCAGCTTTCTATGTAGAAGATGATGGGAAAACTCTTGTGGTCTGTATTCGGTAAAGAATGAGCGTAAATAATTAAATCAATCTATTAAAAATCCTGTGAAACAATGGATTATTGTAATTTCTAAGATTGTCAGAAGGATTTCTGTGTTACATATTACATAGCCTAAATGTATATATATCAATTCATAACTTAGGAATTGTAGAGTCTACTGCACTGTATTTCAAACAGCTAATAATATATGTTTTCTCATGTCTTAAATGAGTATGATGGTTGGTTTGTCCTGTGAGAGGGTTACGTAAATTCTGCATAGTTTCTTGTTTGCAGCTTGTCATCTGAGGAGTTCCTGCAGTGTTCCATTCATTGATGGAGAAATGAAATTGCAGACAAAGCAGATTTCTCAGATTTTCTTCCCGGTAGGAAGAAAGGAAGAGGGAGCAGCAAAAACGGGAAAAAAAAAAAAAACAAAAAACAAAACAGAACAATGAACCAAACAACTAAACAAAAAAAAGGCAAAAAAAAAAAAAAAGGCAACCCCAAAACAGAAACAACAAAACCCCACCAACCGCCACCCTAAAAAAAAAAAACACCAAAAAAGAAAAACCAACCCACAAAAAAACCCAAAACCCCAAAGCAAAAAAAACCCCAGTACCCAATTCTCCTTTTCCTTTCTTATTGTGCACTGTGTCATAGAATTAACATTTTGTTGCACAACTATCTCTTATAATTGTATTAGCTCTTTCTGTTTGTTATGTGAATAAAGTGAGGAGTAATTATGGTTTATTTTTAGTAGTATACTGTCTAATTGATTTTGATGGGATGATGATGCCATTGTATACCATGTTCTAGATGAAAAGTCAAAGCATTGACCCTGACTTTTTTTACTTCTCTGCTTCTACATTTTCACCTTCCGAAAAGTATGTTTCATTATAGAATCCAGGCTGTTTTCTTGAGGGACTTGTGTTGGATCTGGCATGGTCTGGTTGGAAAGGTGTGAAAAAGCACTTTATGAAGAGGGGAACAAAATTTTGTTAGTTGCCCATTTGTCCTTGTAAGCTCAGCCAAGCAGTAATAAGCTGTTTACTTATGCTTTTTACTGCATGGTCACAGAGGTGCTTTTTTCCCCCCTTGTGGTGGACTTCATTAATTTCATTAGTGTCTCTCCAGGAGAATATGAAAATTCCTATCAAAATTTCAGGAATACTGTTGTTTCTTACATTTTCCTGAATGTTCAATTAAGCAAAGATAGGAGGAGGGAGATAAATTAGCTGTATTTCTTTTTTATAGTCCTTGGCTCCTGAGATCAAAAGTCAGCACAAGCTAGGTTTCTCAAGTGTCTTTTCTGACAGTGTGATTTCTCTTGCTCTTGCTTCCTGGACAGTGGAATGGTGAAAATTTGTGATGTTTACCTATATACTTGCATTCAGAGAAAAGTTTTTAACACATTAAAAGCACCAGTTTCAGTTAAGCTGGAGACAACAAATATAGTTGTATGATACTGTAGGATCAAACCAGCAAAAGTTTTCATTGATGCATTAATTATGCTCTCTGCTGTGTTGCTCGTTGCGTGAAAAGGAGAACAAAGACACATGGATTTACAGCTTGTGTAGGCAGATGTGAGGAAGTCCTTAAGGAGAGCTCTAGGATTCTGGAGTGTCAATTTTCTTCCTAGGTTCGTTCTTTTATTCAATAATCAACTAATGTAACTACATGTGACAGTAATGTATTTCTCTTTATCAACAGGAATGTACATGGTTTAGTAAAAACTATTTTGAAATTACTACAAATTCAGGCCATTCAACTGGGAGAAGATGGAAATGAGGCTGTCCAGAATCTTTATGGCATCAGGTTAGTTTCACATGGGTTTTATTTAGATACGATAGTAATTTTTTATCTGATTTTTCACTGGCTTTTTGCCTGTGTTTTGTGTTTAAATGTTTGGGGTTTTTTTTGTCTGGTTGGTTTGGTTTTGTTTGGTTGGTTTCTTTTTGGTTTTATTCTGTGCAGGTAAGTAAGCACTGCACAGGTTGCCCGCAAAGATTGCGGAATCTTCATCCTTGGAGATGCTGAAACTGATTGCATGTGATCCTGGCCCAACCTAAATGATTCTCCAGTGGTGACCCTTCCAAGCTAAATGATTTTCTGATTCTAAGATCTGTTGTTGTTGAAAATTTCAAGGAGTTTTTATAGTACTGGGGTAAGATTGCCACCATAAGCTCAAAAGGGGCAATGATAACATGAAGGCTGAGCGTGAGAAAGAGCAAATAAATAGTGTTACTTGTTCACATATAGTAGCTCGATGATTGCTAGTAGTCCTTTTTAATAAGTTTTTTGTTTTAAGACTGTGGACCTCTTCCCTCTCACTTGTTTTTCCTGCTTTATTCCAGTTATCAAATAAGGTTCCTAAATGCTTTTACTGTTTAAGTGGTTGCTGTATAAAATAAATGATTTAAAGATGCATTCAGAGCTCTTGTATAAAGTTGCTTGTCAGGTGGCAGCAGCCTTCTTAAAGGGACATCTTGGTGACTTCATCTAGCTCTTGAAAAATCAGAGCCAATGCTGACATTAACAGTCGTTATTGTATCTACTTGGCAGATGTCATAAGCACTTTTCAAGTTGCTTCTTATGCAGTTAAGAGGTATCATTGTAGCAGGCTGTACCTATAATGCTTTAAGGGTATAACAGGCACTATTTGGAAGACAGGAATCATGTTTTAAGGAAAACGAAATACAGAATTAAAACAAAAGACTGTGGAACACTTGATGTGCTTGCATTCCTGAAATCCTGTGTGCCTTGGTTTTTCTATAAGTTTTTCCTACAAATTCTACTGTCCTATAGAACATGTGTAACTGAAAAGGCAAGTAGTGAAGGGTGGGTAGTAAGGTGGAACCCTCTTGTAAACTTTATCTTTAATGGCAAATAAACTCATCTAAAGTCTTGTGGTCAAAGAGGTTAAGTTGAAGCAATCCAGGCTCTGGGTGAAAAAGAGGGTAGTAGGATGTGGCTGAAGTGAAGAAATGGCCTGTCCCCACTAGGGTGAAGAAATGTTACTACTTTTTGTTTTGTTTTCCCCAGCTACCAAAAGAAAAATTGCTGGAAACATAAGGCAGGTGAAACTTGGTCATCCAGAATAGTTTAAAATAATAGAAAACTGAAAATAAGCAGCAGACTAACACTTAGCCAGTACATTTCTGTTTTTCCTTTTGTTTCTGAAGTCAGATTTCTTGGCTTGGTTCTGAATATCTAGGAGGTCAACGCCACGTGATTTTGAGATTAGACTATTGTTTTTTAGTGTACAGAAAGGTTTGCCTTTATTCAGTGACTTGTTACATAATTTTTGTGGTTGTGTTCTTTCAAATGCCATTAAAACTTGATTTCTGGAAGAAATAAAATAATGTATACCATAGCTCACCAAACAGTAACCTCCTGTTGCAGTGTTAATATATTATGCTATCAACTGTGCAGAAGTATTCTGTACAAAAGTCATCAATAAAGAATCAAAAAGCACCAGTGTGTTCTTTAGTAGTTTTCTATTGTGATCTCTGTCATAAAAGTCTTGCCTTTTTTTCTGGATAGTAAGTAGTTTTCATTTCAGACTTGATATGTCACATGTGCTGACTGACTTCAGTGTCATAGCAACACTTAGATGACTGGCGATACATTATTTTCATTAGGAAAGGTAATTAATTCTAAAAATATGAGAAAGCTATTGAAGTAAACTGCTGCTATAACTCTGGATGTTTGTACAAGGCTATGGACTTTAAAGGTCCTGGCATGGTATGTGAACAGTATTTCTAGATTGCTGCCTGATAAGTGGTACTGTCAAAAACCAAAACCCCAACAAAACAAACACACGAACCAGCCAACAAAAAAACACAAACAGAAATAAAACGGAAGAATCTATTCCGCCCCCCCCCCCCCCCAAGAAAGCCCCACAAACCAAAACCCATAAACAAAACAAAAAAGTCTGAGCTTCATAAATTGTTTCAGTGGCTGATTCTTCCTCAGTGAAAATACATTCTCTTTTTTTTTTTTTTAATCTGAATTTGCCAGTTTCAGTGTCCAGCTTCTGATTCTTGTATGCTAGCTTGACAGCTGTTGCTTTATGAAATTTCTGTTCTCAGTGAAGGTGCTTGGGTTGCAGTGACAATATCTCTTAATCTAATCTTCATTATCTTGTGCTAATAAGCTTAATAATGTGCTTTTTAGCGTATGTTTTTCCAGGTCTTAATGAGACAGCCATGAGAAGAATTAAACTTCTTCAGATTTTTGGTAACTGGCTTGAAAGATGGTGTCCTGATTTTAGCGTAACAGTTATTTTTCTCCTTCCTAGTATCTAGTACAGTGCTGTGTTTCAGCTTTAGTCTGAGAACAACGCTGGTAACACACCTGTGTTTTAACTGTTGCTCAGTAGCACTTAACCCTGATCAAGGACTTTTCAGTCTCTCATCCTAAGCCAGTGAGGAGGGGCACAAGAAGCCAGGAGGAAGCAGAGACAGGACACCTGACCCAAACTAGCCAAAGGGGTATTCCTATAGAATGCATTTGTTGCCTTTCCATTTATTCATATAGCCCTGCTCTCTCACGTGCTTCTAGCAGATCTGTGGCTATTGGCAAGACTCTTCCAACTTCAAGACTTTTCTAACTTGCTATTAGGAAAGTTGCTTCCATTTTGAGACCAGGGAAGTATCATTTTGTGCACTGTTAAGCTGTTAGTATCCCAGAGAAGAATGTGTAATTGGATGAAGTAGGAAGGGAAACTGGAAGAAAACAGGAACATTTAGCAGTCAGATGGGAGTAAGTGGGCCAGTCATAGCAAGAGCAGTGGGTAAACTCCAGAAGGCGGTGATGGAGGTAGTGATGAATCTGCTTTCACATCACCAGTTCTTCCAATTTCCCACCTCTCCAGGAAATTCAGTGTCCAGACTCTTGTGTTCTGCTTTCCTTTCTTATACTAACTTACTCCAGTCAAATGACTTTTCTTTTTCTTATGGCAGAACAAATTATACACTTCAGGTTTCTCCTCCTGCCCAGCTTTTCTTCCACCTGCTACTGTGCAAGGACAGTTACTGTTTTACAGGAGCACCACACTTTTAGGAGGTGTGGATGGCCCTCAGTGATTGACTTTGGAGGTGGAGAAGGTGTTGGTGATAGGTAGACGTCAGTGACCTTTTCAAGTGTTAGAGGGATGGCAGTAGAGTGGAGGTCTCTAGGCTGGCAATATGCCGACCTTTCTTCTTTCCTGCTTCTTTTGCTGCCTGGAAAAAAAAAAAAAAAGTGAAAACAAGGAAGTCGGAGTAAAATTTAAAGTAGTAAGTGGGATGATTGTCAAATTGACTGCTGTGAGGTGCTGAAGAATCTGTACCTATACTTGAAAGACTGGACTGGCATGTTGCCTGGGGTTCACATTTTTCTGTGGGTGTTGCTTAGAGCCCACTGCTAGGGCCTAGTGCTGCTGCCAACGACTGGAATCAGGCCACACATTTGAAGAGTGATCCTTAAGCATTTATTTAAAAAATCAGAAAAATCAGAGCAGGACTTCAAATACATACTTTATTTATTTATTTATTTTTTTAAGTCTTATTTCCTGAAGTTTCTAGAAAGTATGCTCTTTTGATGCCATAGCAATTCTGGCAAACTTGATAAAGGGAGTTAATACCAGGGGGTTAAGTTGTCTATTTCTACAGCTGCCTTTATTTTAAAGGTAGTTATTTTGCACACTTGCTTTCTGCATTAGATCCTTCTCTCTAAGTTGGAGAGACATCAATTTGATAGGTGGACCACTCAGTGGATAAAGAACTGGCTGGATGGCCGCACGCAAAGAGTAGTGCTCAGTGGCTCAATGTCTAGCTGAAGACCAGTAACAAGTGGTGTCCCCCAGGGATCGGTGTTGGGACCGGTCTTGTTCAACATCTTTGTGGGTGACATGGACAGTGGGATTGAGTGCGCCCTCAGCAAGTTTGCCGATGACACCAAGCTGTGTGGTTCGGTTGATACATTGGAGGGAAGGAATGGCATCCAGAGGGACCTTGACACGCTTGTGAGGTGGGCTGATGCCAACCTGATGAAGTTTAACCATGCTAAGGGCAAAGTCCTCCACCTGGGTCGGAGCAATGCCAGGCACAGCTACAGGTTGGGGGGGGAGGAGACTCAGAGCAGCCCTGCGGAGAAGGACTTGGGGGTGTGGGTTGATGAAAAAATGAACATGAGCCGGCAGTGTGTGCTTGCAGCCCAGAAAGCCAACCGTATCCTGGGCTGCATCAAAAGGAGTGTGACCAGCAGGTCGAGGGAGGTGCTCCTGCCCCTCTACTCTGCTCTTGTGAGACCTCACTTGGAGTATTGTGTGCAGTTCTGGTGTCCTCAACATAAAAAGGAAATGGAACTGTTAGAACCAGTCCAGAGGAGGGCCACGAGGATGATCAGGGGACTGGAGCACCTCTCGTATGAAGATAGGCTGAGAAAATTGGGGCTGTTCAGCCTGGAGAAGAGAAGGCTGCGTGGACACCTCATAGCATCCTTCCAATACCTGAAGGGGGCCTATAGGGATGCTGGGTAGAGACTCTTCATTAGGGATTGTGGTGAGAGGACAAGGGGTAATGGGTTTAAACTTAAACAGGTGAAGTTTAGATTGGATCTGAGGAAGAAATTCTTTACAGTGAGGGTGGTGAGGCCCTGGAATGGGTTGCCCAGGGAGGTTGTGGATGCTTCATCCCTGGCGACGTTCAAGGTGGGGTTGGACATAGCCTTGGATGGCATGGTTTAGTGTGAGGTGGCCCTGCCCATGGCAGGGGGGTTGGAACTCGATGATCTTGAGGTCCTTTCCAACCCTTACTATTCTATGATTCTATGATTATATATCAAAATGTGATTTCTTTGTGTTTCAGGGTCAATCCTCATCCATTAATCAATGTCCTTGAAAACAGACCTGATTGCTGGCCAGTTCTACTGCAGCAGATAACAGTATTTTTTCACCAGTGTCCGGAGAAGTAAGTAAATGAATAATTAAAAAAGTGACAGATGTAGGCAACTGAATCATGTGAGTGTAACTTTTTTTTGAAGGCAGCTGCAATGAGCAGTCTTTTGAAAAATATAATTATAAAAATTAATGACACCATTTAAAGATTAAAAATAGAATATTAATAAAGTACTTGAATAATCCATCAAAAATATTTTACATGTTTTTTCTAAACTCTGATGTTGATGTAATTTTTATGGATGTGGAAAAATGTGTGCAAAATTCGTAACACCTTTGAGCTATTTTGATTATTTGCTTTGTCAATATATTATGCAGGTATAACATCTATACAAAATAGTGGGATGGTAAAGGTAAAGCACAGATGGTTACTTCTCATCATAAAGAATGAGGTCTTTAAAAATAACGTATGCTTCTTGATTAAAAAAAAATGGAAAAAAACAGTGGCACAGCCTTTCTATAAAATATCTGTAACAATGAACAAAGCTACCATCAATTTCAACATTTCTTCATGCTTATCTTGAAGGAACTTGTCCAATGAAGCTTCAGTGTAAGATACCAAATGCTGGAGCAGACTAAGTGCAAATGTTTTCACTGATTTTATACGTGTATGTATGCTCTTCAGATAAAAGGTATCTTTTCTGTTTTCTGGAAGACTCATACAAATCCAGCACAGTAATAGGACAGTGAAATTGACTTCTGTGTTCTGTTGCTCTGATTAAACAAAGAAGTTTATTAATCTCTCAAATTTCTAGTGGTCTTAGGCTACATGATCCACAGTCAGGCTTTGATGCAAGAGTGTGTTTTGTTCAATTTAATTCATCAGAGTAATTTTAAAATATTGTTTTCAGACTTGTCTTTCCACTCAGCTACTAAATCCGGGACTTGTGAAGAGTCCTCTCAGATGTCTGAACAATGGAATGAACTGTGGATTTTTTTCCTGGTAGCTTGCTTTAAATTAAAACAGGAATTTTTCTTGCTGAGAAGGAAAATATCTTCAACTTTGCTGCTTTTTGTGCAAATGTTTCTGTGGAATACATTCCAGACTGAGAATATAGAATCATTGAATCATAGAATCATTTAGGTTGGAAAAGACCCTTAAGATCATCAAGTCCAACTGTAACCTAATACTGTGTCTGTAAGCACCACATCAACAAGCGCCACCTGCATACATTGATTTAGATGTGTTAGCCGGTTCTTCTTAAAGGTTTGCATCAGGACTAAGTCTTGTTTAAAACTGACTTTTAATTTTAATTCCCTGCATATTTGTTAATTGCGCTTCATTGTGTGGTTGCTGTATAGGGTCTTATGACAGTACTTCATGCTAACAAGTTTTTTGTGATATTTACTAGCATCTTCCGTAACACCTTTCTGTTTATTGTGTCCTGTAAATTATTTCAGGTAAGGTTATATTGCTTGGGTTTTCCTTTTTATTTGTTAAGTCTTCAGTAGAAGGCAGTCTTGGCAAACTTACTTCTTGAACTGCAGGGCACAGAGTTCATGTGTTGGCGTAATGGCTCCATTTCTAAGATATCTGTATTGTGAACCATCTCAGTTACGGGAATATGCTGAACTGCGAATGGGTTTACTTAAGATCTTACTTCAGCCCCATGGTCCAAAGCAGAAAGACTCACCCTCCGTGCTGGAATGCCAGATTCTTCAACTTCTGTGGGATGTGGTTCCCCACCTTCAGGTACAGTTGTTGCCTGTTGTGCAGTTGTTGCATTGAAAGTTGCCTGACCCCAACTTTTACAAAGATATGCTATCAAAGTAAAGATACTATTATTAGTATTATTGCCTTTCAAGTGTGCAAATACAGCATTCTCTTCCATTTTCTATAGGCCTGATTTGGTAGTACAGAAATCTTACAAACTGGCTCTTTGTGGTAGGAGATAAAGCTCTTCAGTTGTTAAAATCTGATACATTTTATGAGGCATAAATTGAAACATATTTACCATAATTATTTGTCACTAGTTGCAACAGTAAACATACAGTGAAGCTGTACAGGTACCCATGAGGGAGATAATTTTGGTAAATGTTAAAAAACATATGTGAAAACATGCAATTTCTAACTTAGCATGGATAATACTAAAATGAAACAAACTGTGTGAGAAGCACATATCAAGTGTTCCTAGATATTCCCTTCTCACTCTTTGTAACAGAGGAGTTAGCGGATATGAAGACAAAACTTAATCCCTCTGGAATATGCTGAAGTTTGACAATGTATTTTTAAGTTGTGCAGTGATACTTGCTTGGAGCTAGGGATTTAATCTTTTTCTGTTCCTTTTGGTTAGGGGTCTGGGGTATTGGTTAAAGTTCATAGCTCTGCTTTGACTCATGCTTTACTGTGTCATTGGTTAAGCTTTTTTTTGTACCTATATACCTTTTTTGTCCTCTTTAATTTTGGAGCACCATCTTCAGTGTGAACTATAGTGACTCAAACATTAGGTGCTATGATATTACTGTCATAGGGAGATAGTTTATAAGATCAATAATGTAAAGCATTTAGCATTACATCAAGCCTTATTACACAGGCTTGATGAAGATATTTGGTAGCATCTTTCTCCTGAGGAATTTTACTAGTAAAGTTTGCTTTCCACTAGTAGCTACTTTTCACAACTTTTTGACCAGTAATAACTTGGATTATGCACATTTGTCTTGGTTCGGGTCTATACTTTGTGATGATAGGTACATGCTGACTTTTTCTAGTCACAGGGTATTTCTGATTTTGTCTTGGTTATACCTGAACTTCAGTGTAACTTTGTGTCCTGAACGTATGACCAAGCTTCTGACTTGGTAACATTTATTTAGCCATAAAAATGGTGCTGAAGACTTACAAGATTAGTTACAAACCTTTCTTTTCTCCATGCTTGTTGGCAGTTTTTTTAGTAGAAGTATGTTTGTTTTTTGTTAAACTTGAATTAATACTGAAATGATTTTGTCTTGCCTGAGATACAACTTTCACAATGGAAAGGACAATACTTCCTTCAAGAAGCCCATTTGGTGAACTGGTTTATAATGTTATTCCTTCTTCTCTTTCTCTGAAGCTTAGGCTCTCCTATCCTTTTAAGCTTAGCCTTATTTAATCCTCTGTATTGTAATGTTTTCTAGTCGTTTTTTCTGATGATATCAACCAAGCTATCAAAGGTACAGTGTGTCACCTGCAGACTTTCCTAATGAAAAATTTGGTGGAAGTTAGGCTTCTGGTTAGAGCAGATTATTCATGGCATTTGTTCTAAAGGACTAAAAATTATTATGTTTTCCTTAATGCTCGTTCCAGAATTTGGATTGGAAGAGTTGGGTCTGTAACTAGTGTTTTTCAAGAGCAGAAATGCTCTCAAATAACACATAAGGATTTAGAGGTAGCCTGCTTCTTGAAGTCTCTTTACTTGGCTTCCAGGTACAGAGATAATGCTTTTGGGTTTTACACTTCAGCTTTTCATTTTGTAGTAGGTAGATTATATGGTGCTCCAAAAGCAGATAACACCACTGCCTTTGTCTTTTGTGACGTATGTTAATATATCTTCATTATGTTACAGGAGAAATACCCTGGAGCAGGAAGTTTCCATTACAAGATATTAAATGCCTGCAATTTGGTTTATGTTGCCGAGAGAATCCTGAGAGCTGAATTTATTTGCTATTGCTTTTGCAGAAAAAGAGACTTTTCTCAGCAGCTACCAAGAAATCTTTTTATTCTTTCACATGTTTCTAATTTTGCTTCAGACTATTAAATAGCAATTCATCTATTGCTTCTTCAGGGAAGTTGAATAAGAGATTCCTGGGTTTAGTTTATAAATGTGTTTCTTCAAAGCCTTGGTAATATTTGCAGTAGAAGCATTGCAGAGCTAATAGAACTAATTCTATACTTGGGAAATTCTCTGTGGATAGGGAAAGGGAACTAATCCAGAATGTGTTTTGGTTTTCTTTTGTTGTCTTTTAACTGCCTTTCTACAGCATAAAGATTTATTGCAAGTTACAGAAGCCTCATTTTTTCTGCAAGAGCTATTCCTCAGCCTACTGCGTTATTCTGTGTTTTGGAAAGTTCAGTTATCTGAGTTTTGTCTGCAACTGTTATGCTTCTGTGAAGTGTGCTTAAATGTAATGGGAGAATGCTCATCTTTGATCTCCTTAATAGAGGACAACTTTGAGCTCTTAAAAGAGGTAAGAGTTCAGGGGGAAAAATGAGTACTTGTATTAAATTTAGAGAATGTAATTTTTAAGACAGTAGTGGCATTGATATGTGACATTCATCTGCAAGTGACCAGTGTTGCTTGAAAAGTTTCTATTTTTTTTTTCCTTGTCTGAAGATTTTCAGAAGGTGAAAACTTCACTGGTTCTGTACATATCAGTTAACTGTTTAGTATGGGAGTTGATTTAAACTGAGCTAAAATGGTTTGAACAAAGTAACAAATTAAAATGTTGTAGTTATTCACTTAAAATATGATTTTTATACTACCTGTATTCTTCATTGCATGTGCTGTGTCAGTGTGCACTTACTATGATTCATGAAGAAACTCCTTAGAGAGTTTTGCTTGCTGCCCATTTGTACTGTTTAATTGCACTGGAAAACCAAGACGATTCGAACCACTTCTGTTTTTTCCTTGCAGGCATTTCCAGTGGAACAGGGCATAATTGGGCTAGCACTTCTACTGCTGCAAACCCCAAAAAGTCAGCAAAAGCCTGTTCTGAGTCTAGGTAAAGCTCTTCTTGTCAAAGAGGAATCTACACTGTTAAGACTGTGTCTGTTGTTTCTTCACGTTTATGTTTATACAAAAACTGTATTCTCCTGAAGTTGGATTGGGTGATGAAATAGTTGTTTTTTTGTCTTTTTTTTTTTTTTTGGTTGTTCTTTTTTTTTTTTTTTTAAGTAAGCAGGGTTTTACCTGAGTTTAAAAAGCAACATTTCATGTAGTGGCAATAAAAATAAATTTTCCTGCTACACCAACTTTTTTTATGAATGTTACTGTGTTTTAAGCTCCCTGCTGTCTCGGACCTTATCTGCTTTGGTTTTGAGTCAACAATAGGATATTCTCAGCTGAGATTGATGCATGCTGAATGGTTCCTTTTGACACATATTAAGAGAGCAGGCCTGACAGTTACGGCAGTGTTTAGCTGAGCTTTTGATTTAATGGTTTTGATTAGTGGATTTGTTCCAGTAAAAGCAAAGGACTGTGCTGAATTCCATTGTTGTATCTCTTGCTGCCATAAGGTACTTTGTTATAAACCGCAGAAATGTATGGGTCTCTAAATAGAATTGGAGTTTTATAAAAAAATCTTTTTCACTTTAGATCTAGTATGCACATACTATAATTCTGTTGCTCTGCTGGACCAGTGTGTTTCATAGAAATGTTTGTGTCATGCCTCAAAGTACAAATGTTGTTAGTTCTTTATTCCATACATGATCGTTGTTTTCCCCCACCTTTTCCTAAATAGCCTGCAAGCTCCTTTCCTGTTCAGAAACTCAGAGCATCTCATCCACAGGCTTTACTTTGGTGATGCCTGTGCTACAGATCTTAACTTCTACAACAGTTGGGGACTGCCTATCAGAGGATGATTCTGGAATTACAAGGCAGCAGCTGGCTGTAAACCTTTTGGAACTAATACAGGAGGAAGGTGTGAAGGATAAAAAGGAATTGGTAAAGTTTACAGGGTTTTTTCCTTTTTTTTGGGGCAGGTAGGAGGATGGATTCAACAGGATTGGTATTCTAGATTGCTGAATTTTTTCACATATGGTGGTTGTAATGTGTAAGTAATGGAATAAGTCGGTTTTAATGTTTTTTAAGAAGTCATCTAAAGTACAGGGATATTCTAACTTCCATTAACCAAAACAAATTTACATTGCTGAACAGTGAAATTCTGTGATTTTATGGAGAACAGCTTTTGCTACTCAAAATCTCTTTTTTCCTGGTAGTTTAAAGGTGAGTTGTCCCTGTGCTGTTGGAGTCTGAATTCCATTTTTAAAGTTTGTGTGGAGACCTCTTTTCAACTAATTTCTTAACCATGATTTTGATATGAAGATTCTTCATCTGATTACTGCCTGCCAACTCCTTTCTTGATAATTGAAAGGCATTTCTGAAAATAGTGCATTTTATAAGGAAAGAAAAAATTGCTAGTAAAGAAATGTTTTTTCTTGGATTAAACTTTATTGTTTTAATTAAAAACTTTGAACTTCTCTATAAATGTGCAGGAGCTTTGTAATATGCATGCTTTTATGTATATAAAAATCTGAGTTAGGAGGATTTCTCACTGGTATTTAACTATTTTCCTGCTTATCATGTTACCTTTTCTGACTGCATCTATAGAACATTTTATTCTGAGAAGTGAAGCAGTTTGCCTTAAACTGAGTTGTTTTATTAAGTATTATAAAAAGTTAGAAGAATTTCCTTAGAATAATGTAGATGATAGTTCCACTTCGTGATGTACCTGTCATTGTCAGGAACGGGAGCTTTTAATGTACTGCAGTCTTACTGTGTCCATTTTAGTGAGGAAGTAGTACTGCAGTTACCAGCAGGAACAGGAATGATGAATGCCAAATGAAGGGGGAACTCCTGAATAGGGAATTAGCAACCCATGCAATCATCCTTAGTATGATAATTCATATAAATAATTGTAAAGAAATGTATTGCAATTTATTCTTTACATTTATTGTAATAGGACCCTAAAAAAAGGATTTATTTTGGATAACAGAGATGGATTAGTTACGTTTTTTTCTGTGATCTTTCATGGTGCCTTAGTTGTTTGATTGAGAATTTTTTGTTTCACTCATTCTCAGGTATACTGTGAACTCCTTCACCCTCTAACCAGCTCTTATAGTTCATTGTTTACAACTTGGAAGATGATAGAGCTCATGAAAGAGAAGTCTGCAGTTACTAACTGGTTATCTTCAGTTAAATCACTGTTACCAGTCACCAGTAAGGTCCCTGCCCATGTTTTTCTTCTGCTGGCTTATCTGTTGATCCAAAAAGATGGAGACATTCTTCGTGATGTACTCCAGGCTACTACAGAAATAGTCAAGGCTGACTGTTCTCAGGTAAAAACTTACTGTTACTTGATTTTTGTTGCAGGAGTTGGGATGGATTGTGCAGCCTGAGAGACACAACTCTGCCACAGCTTCATGACCTCAGGTCTGACAAGTAGTAAAACTGTGTCTGTACGCCCAGTAGGTACATCACATGCAGCGCATGTGTACAGCACATACCTGTGCTTGTATGTATTTAATGCAGGCACACAGAGCACTCACAAGAATACAAAACAGCACCAGAGATCCTATTCTGCTTCACTTTCTGTCTGAGCAGGATGGGGGACTACTAGTGGGAGTATATGTACAATGTATGGATATGTATGATAGATACCGTATGGAGCTTTCCAGCAATGGGAAATACACAGTTAGTGTGTGCAGTAGGTGGCTTCTGATCCCAGTCTCACCAGTTGCTGGCATGTGGACGTACAAACCTCTCAGGCCGCAGCTCTGCTGCAGTTGCTGGTGCAGACTGTCCCACCCATCCTGCAGACACACACAAATGCACCCCTACACACATCTCCTGCCCCTAGGAGCGCCACTGCTCTCTGGGACTCACCTCACCCCTAAGTAGACACTCCCACTGGGTCTCACCCTTAGACACACACATACACATGCACATGTGTATTCCCCACGGTGGCTGGAACTCTACATCGAAATATGTATTATGTCTCAGTTTTAGAGTATTTTTTTATTATTTAGGCTTAGGAAAAAAAGACTGGATTATTTGTTAATATTATCTAGTAACTATGAAAATACATCATGATGAAGTTGAAAAGAGGCTACTAAACCATTTCCGACTTTTGGTGACCTCTTAAGTTATTCTCTGTGTTCTTTTGTGGTTATTGGAAGGCTGCCAAGTCCCTTGTGATATTTGTGTACTTGCTTCTTAAAAATATGTGCATAGTCTTTGTCTGCTTCAGTACTGAATTCAAGCTAGAATTATGCATCATGCTTATACTTATCCACATAACCTGGAAAGATAAATGGCACTATTAAGAAACAATAATAGGTAGTGCATGAGACATTATACACAGTCACATCTTATTTGAAAAATTAAACAGAATATAGGTAAGGGGGAAGTGTTACTTCAAATTTCAGATGTGCCCTAAAAACAAGCTTTATTTGCTTCATCTTTTTCTGTTTCAAAGAGTTGTGTTTTGCAGCGCAATAGTTGGATAGAGCTTAGAGTACATGTGCCTGATGATTTCCAGTGCTGAGCACTCTTAACTCTGATCCAGGGAAGCAGTTTAGGATGTGCTTGCTATTGAATACATAGTGAAATGCTGGGCTAGACTAGGCCTGTTATACAGTGCTTTTGGAGATAACTGTATTTCTTGAGCCAAAGAAGATTTTAAGCCAAATGGCAGCTTCATCTTTTGTGGGTTGCCTGCTCTTAACCTTTTATGTCTCTTCTCTAATATTTTTCAGGGTGGTCTTCTGTTGTTTTTTTTGTATGGGTGTGTTTTATAATGCACTCAAATTGATATAGTTTTGGCAGTATGTGATTTCTTTAAAATAGTTTTGTCAATTTGACAGAATTTTGCATTCTGTTTGTCTTTCAAGTATTGTCTTCAATGCTTTTGTGTTGTAATTAGGCTTGTAGGGATTAGTAATTTAATATTTCTTCAAAATCTCTTTCTAGAAGTCAACGTTCAGAAGTGGTATGAGTAGTCTGACAGGTTCAGGAAATACCCTGTAACCAGGCCTTGTAAGTGAATTAGTTATCATCTAGGAAAAGGGGTAAATAGGTTACCAATGCATGTTGCAACACCTGCAGTAGACATACCTCTGCTATATCCTATGAAATTTTTCTTCAGTTCTGATCCATACTGCTACAAGTAAGGCATTTTCCTTCTTGTGACTACCTTAGCTAATGGTGTAAAATGCGCTAAGGTAACTCCAGGCTTTTTATCGCAGCTTTCCTAGTTTTGCGTGTAGATTGTTGTCGTGGTTTAAGCCCAGCCGAAAATCAGCCACACAGTTTCCTCGCTCACTCGCCCCTCCTTCTCCCCACCCTGCACTCCCAGAGGGATGAGGAGGAGAATCGAAAGAATGTAACTCCCAGGGGTTGAGATAAGGACGGTCCAGTAACTAAGGTATAACACAAACCACTGCTGCTACCACCAATAATAATAATGATAAGGGAAATAACAAGGGAAGAGAATACAACCGCTCACCACCCGCTGACTGATACCCAGACCAACCCAGCAGTGATCTCCCTTCGGGTCCCTGCCCCCAGTTTATATAGTGGGCATGACGTGCTGTGGTATGGAATACCTCTTTGGCCAGTTTGGGTCAGGTGTCTTGTCTCTGCTTCCTCCTCACTTCCCCTCCTCCCTGGCAGAGCATGAGACTCAGAAAGTCCTTGGTCAGACAAAACATTTGAGCAACAACTGAAAACATCGGTGTTATCAGTGCTGTTCCCAGACTGAAAGTCAATAACACAGCACTGCATCAGCTACTAAGAAGGAGAAAAATGACTGCTACTGCTGAACCCAGGACAGTATCCACCCCTTATTCCATACCATTCACATCATGCTGAGATCCAATGTTTTCAATATATCATCACTCTTGTATATATACATACACACACACACACGGAGGGTGAGAGATCATTCCTTAGTGCATGGACAAATCCCTATAAAGCTGCTGTGTCCATCTGGTTCGTGGTGTTGGGCTCCATCTCTTGTAACAATCTTTCAGAGCAGGAGAGGCTGTGTGCAGTGTTCACACTCACGAATAACCTGGGCAATAGTGTCCATTGCTAAGTCCACCCCTCGATCATGAGTCCATCTGTATGTTGCATCTCTGCCCTGATGGCCTGAAGTGTCATGGGCGCACCAGGCTCAAAATAGTTCACCCTCCCCTTCAGCAGCTTCTGCAGCTTGTCCTTGGGGATTCCATACAGCTGCCTTCCATCTGCGATGCTTCCAAAGCACTGGAGGGGCCCAGTGGACCAGATACTCTCCCATGCTGTCCCACACACCCTGCCACTCATAACCATCCAGCCTCGGGGAAAATCTCTTGGTCCTCCTACGTCATCGTCTACCCCCAGACAAGGCCCAAACCTGACTCTGCTCAACTCTCCGGACCAGACAGAATGGCCATGGGTAAAACACACTCTCTGTGTGTGCCAACATGCTGATCCCCATCACAATCAGCAAGCAGGTCTCAAGGGTACCCAAAGGCCATTCAAACCCTTCAGAACTCTCAAATGACGCTGCTGTACTTGTCACTGGGGCTGGTGTAGCTGCTGGGCTTGCCGGCTCCCTCACCACCAGCTTCTCTTTTTGAGTCCAGATCATCCCCCTCTGCTTTGCTGGGAAGTTCTGTGTGGTCTCCTGCACCCTCCTGGGGCTCAGGCTTGCAGGACTTGGTGAGGCAGCTGCCAGGGGTGCTCTCGGCCACCACAGGGATGGGCTCAGACGTGGAGCTTGGCTCCTCCACTGCCTCCTGCCATTGCTCAGCAGCCGCCTCCTTCCCCTCCTCAACCGCCCCTCTCTCGTCCAATGGCGGCGACTCCCTCCCAGCCTCCTGGTCCCCGGGGCTGCTCTCTTGGGCCGGTTCGGCCACCGGCGGCTCCCGGTACCGCTCCATCTCTGCTCCCTGCACCCTCACGAAGACAGAGGCGAGGACGAGGGCTAGGATGGTGAAGAGTAGCGGGACTGCCAGGTACAAGTCCATGGCCCAGTCCATGCCACCCTGCTGCCAAAGCCTGCCTATATTACAAGTCCCTACCATAAAGTGCAATGAAACAAGAACCTTAGCCCAAGCCCCCCATCTGATAAACACTAACACAGCAAATACTGGCTGTAAGTAAGGTATGACATGTTGAAACTGTGAGACCAAGAGCAACAACTTTGAGAGCCAATAAATCAGCATTATGATGAGTGACTATTAATCCAAAACGATGAATGCTTATCACAAGTATGATTAGACATGCTCTACTCAGATCTGTCATTATCTCAACCTTTTGTGCCCCATGTTGGGCACCAAAAAGAACTGTCGTGGTTTAAGCACAGCCGTAAATCATCACGCAGCCGCTCGCTTGCTCCCCCCGCCTTCTCCCCTCCCTGCTCCTGGGGGAGTGGGGAGGAGAATTGAAAGAATGTAACTCCCAGGGGTTGAGATAAGAACAGTCCAGTAACTAAGGTGTAATACAAACCACTGCTGCTACCACTAATAATGATAAGGGAAATAACAAGGGAAGAGAATACAACCGCTCACCACCCGCCGACCGATACCCAAACTGACCTAGCAGTGATCTCCCTTCCGGGTCCCTGCCCCCAGTTTTTACATCCTGAGCATGACGTGCTGTGGTATGGAATGCCTCTTTGGCTAGTTTGGGTCAGGTGTCCTGTCTCTGCTTCCTCGTGGCTTCCTCTCCTCCCTGGCAGAGCATGAGACTCAGAAAGTCCTTGGTCAGAGTAAACATTTGAGCAGTAACTATAAACATCGGTGTTATCAGCGCTGTTCCCAGGCCGAAAATCAGAAACACAGCACTGCACCTGCTACTAAGAAGGAAAAAAATGACTGCTACTGCTGAACCCAGGACAATATTCTGTAACTTGGTTTGCTGCATTAGGTCTTTGAGTTGTATGATGGATCAGTTGTTATGACTAATATTACAGAAATAGGAAAGGCATAATGCTTTGTTCATTAACTATTTGATATATTTGTTCAAAATACAATTTGATATTCAGAAAAGAAATAAATTGCAGGCAAAAAAAATTACTGAAGAATATGGCACCTTAGCAGAGTGGCCTGGACTCTGCATGGAATGAATCTCTTCTGAACTCCCTTGGCGTAATCTGGAATAGCTCTACTGACTTTAAACAAAAAGTGTTAGAGGCAAATTTAAATGCAAGTCAGAAGAGTTACAGAAGCTTTAGACATGCAAAAGAGGAATTTATTCTGAACTTCTTGATATTTAGCATGACATGAGTGGATTTACCTCCTTTGTTCTGCCTTGAAGGCAAAGCTTTTATTCACCAATGCAGTAAGATTGATGGGAGCAGCCTCTTGGGCTAACTGTGGTGCTGTGATTATATCAGAATTAAGAATCCCTTGAGACTGGTGAAAAAGTCCTTCCTGGCTTTGGGAAAAATGGCTCATGCCCAAATGCAGCGAGAACATGAAGTTCAATTTGTATCTTGTTTTCTCTTTCCCTAATGATTAGCAGAACATGAGAAGTAGAAACTGTTGTTTAAAATGCAGAACTCAAAATGGCAATCAGTTGATATCATCTAGCTGCTCGCACTTTGTTTGCTAACAGGGACTGTAAATGGTGAGATTTTAGTTTTTTAAATTACTGTGGATACCAAAATTCATTTCTGCAAAATATGTAGAATATTCTCATGTCTTTTTAATAAGCAATCAGTATAATTAGTAATAGAGCAGGAGTTCTGCTGGGTAATATTTGGAAATTTGGCATGAAAAGAATACTCTGCTTACTTGGGATATTTCCCTTCTCAGTCTTTAGTTAAGTGCACCCAAGGACACCTAAATATTCTCTGGTTAGCAATATCTAACACATTGCTGTCTTTTGAATTACATTTTTTATTCCAGAAGACCTTAACACTTAAAAACTGGGACCTACAATTTGGCTCAATTGATCTTGGGATCACCTGGCATCTGTCTTGACTCAGACAGATTATTTTAGTTCTCAGGGTGCTTTATGGGCCCACAGAGATTATTACACTGTGACAGAGCACTGCACTGAAAAATTATCATGTTGTTTCTTGAAGGTGCAATGCTGTCGCTAAGGCATGAGGATTTACCTCTGGTCTCAGTCTTGCTACTGCAATAGTTAGTACAGGGGGAGAAAGCACTGAAGCTCTTGGATGGTGGAAATAACCGATTACTTTAATAAACTCAATGGGCAGTATGATGGCAACAACCACTAGCATACTGATGGCAAAGTTATTCTTCAGGAGTTGCTTTATTTGGTTCTTTTATTCAGTTCTACGTAAATAAATGGTGCTTTATAAAAGATGGGGAAAGTAAGTGGTAAAACAGCGATCAGAATATCCCTTAAGAGAGTGAAAAGCTCATCACAGAAAATTTTTAAAATATTTTGAGTCTTCAGTTTCATAGGGCACTTTCTGAAGGATGCAGTGGAAGGCGGTGTGCAGTATTAATTAGAAGGCTGTTCTGAAGAAGACGAAGAAGGAGGTTGGGTGTGGAAAGAAGAGAACAAAAACGCTGTTAATCACAAGATTATTTTTAAACAGTCACCTGTTAACTTGAATCTCTTCCTTTGGTGTTAGTAGCACTTGAACACTCAATTTAAACCTGGGTGTTTGTAATGGAAGGATGGTCTAACCAAGTGAATACAAATATATTCAGAATTTCATGTCTTTGATTCATGTTCAAATCAAAGTAAACTTGGGCTAGCAGAATCTCCGCACTTAGCCTTGCAAAATGTAAGTAAAATGTCCTAAGGGCAAAATGAGAAAGCGTCAACTTTGCAGCTGAACTGTAGACTGCTTGTACAACAGCAGTATGTATAGAAGTGCTGGGATATCATAGTGTGGATCATAGAATAAAAAGAATTATGTGATGCTTTTTTTTCTTGTTTAAAGTGATCAAGTTATCAGTAATTCTGCTATTAGTGAAATTCTGTTGCTGTGTGGTTCAGATGGTTAGTGGCTCTAGCTTTGGGTGGTGGATTGAAAATTGAATAAAAGGGTGATTGCCACGCAAAATCTGAGCTGAGGAATTGTGTTTCAAAATAAAACAGGGTCAGAAGAGAGTGTGCATTGAGAATGCTGTCATTATTGCTTTCATGTTTATTGCAACTCCCCGGGGGGTGGGGTGGTGGTGTCACAAACAGTATCTCCCATTTCCACACTGAATGTTGTTCATGTAAAGAGTCTGTTTTCTCTGCAGTAAACTAATGGACCATTTTAAAAAACTTGCTAGGATTAAAAATAATTACAGTAATTGATTTTGCAGACATTGTTCTGGTTATGCTTTCTTTTTGTATTTTCTTACCCTTTCCATGAAGAGAACTTACAGAGGACTCTGTGTATGTATCTCCTCCTTCCCCATTGAGTAAAAGCCTTTTTATGGTGCAAGGTGAATTGATTGTATTAAATCTGTTTTTAGCTGAGGCATTTTGGAGTAATGATCTGAAACACTATAGAAGAAGATCAAAAAAATCTTTTTAAAAGGCTGAGGAATAAAGAGTAGTACATGGCCTTAAGTCTGTCTTAAATCACTGTAGAAGCTGCACTGACACATGAGGTTCGTGAAACACTTAATACAGTCTTTCTAATCGGATGAATTTTCTTGTGCAAAAACTGTTATTACACTCTCTGTGAAACCAGCTGTGCTGCAAGGGGAAGAAATTAAATCGTCTGACTGAGAGGTCACTGGTGAATAGTAACGCAAGATCTATTACCATTATTAGAAGATTATGAGGCTCTAGAGGACATCCGGTCTTTATGGTCTTTCAACTGCTAGAATGAAATATTTCAGTGGTAAATGACTCCCTTCTGGGAAATCCATCTAAAGATACATTTTGTGCTCTTTGGGGTTTGGGAGTGTGTTTAAAAACAAAACAAAATGTAAAATGCGTTTTTATTTGTGTAGAAAACATGTTTATATGTTGAGCTGGATTTGGCTCGTTCAGGTGGTGTCTGGTGATGTTGTTCAATGTCTGATTATGTGTACTGTGGAGAGTAGCCGTAGGGAAACAATCACATTATAGTCAGATCTTCGTGGTTGAAACTTACTGATTAGGATCCTGCCTCAGCGCATGAAAACTTCGAAAATCTAGCTTCTGTTCTCTAAAAAGTACTTCTAATTTTTGAAAACAGTTTATTTTATAGCTTTTATAAACAGAAAGTGAACTTCATTTGTGCACCTTTTTGAAAAACTGGTTCCTTCATTTGTGTGAACTGTTTGATACTTCCCTCTTGCTCATTGGAGCAAGAAATGCTAGAGTACTGAATGCTTTTGAAAACCTGCTCATGTCACTGCCTTGCCTACTGGGAAACTAGACTGTTGCTACCTCTTTCAGAACTCAGCCTAACATTTCCCAGAAATAAACCCTGGAACTTTGTAGTGACATTTGTTTCCTGCCTTTTGGTTGGCTTTTTGTGGGGGGGCTGAAATGATCTTTTAGTGTTAAAATTGACCCAAATAACTAATACATTCACACCACTTTCCACTACACCCTTCAGAAAGTGCCCTATGGAACTGAAGAATCAAAATATTTTAAAAGTTTGCTGCGATGAGCTTTTCACTTTCTTGAAGGATATTCTGATCACTGTTTTACCACTTACTTTACCCATCTATTATAAAACACCATTTATTTATGTAGAACTGAATAAAAGACAGGAGCAAGATAAGCATGCAAGCAAGGAAAATATGGTGGGAATAATGTAATGTGATAGCCAACATCTAGAATTTAAAATTATGTCTTAATATGTTTTTATTTGACCTCACTGACACATCCTCTGGGAGTGTAGGGGATGCAGAAGGCAGTGTTGCCAGGCAGCATGCCTCTCCACCTCTGGAGCTGCTTCCTACCTACTGGGAGCAAATGAGTCATCATGTCTGCGTTTTGGAGCTGTTGAGCCATTGATGAAGATTTAACATAAATTTAATGTTGAAATTAGTCCCAGCATTGTTTATCCATTACGTGAAGCAGATGGAGAGAGGAGCAGCTTTGCTGTACTAGAACATTTTGATCTTCCTCCTTATCTTACAATGTGAATATAAAGGTCAGAACAAGTACACTTTGAAAGACAATACCTTTAAGGAAATATGTAACTAAGCATGTACTGTCTTTTACTGAGAATTTTGTAAATCAACTTTATTATTTGTTTTCTAGATTTTAGTGGAAAAGTCATTGTAGAATTTTCATGTAATACCTGTTTAGTGTAGAATAAAATTTGTAACTGGAAAATTAATGCCAACACAGGAGTTGGAATGAGCTTACGATCACAGCTGATAAAGGCTAGGCTTGAGCTTATTGACTTTAAAGGGTTTGAATGCTTTTATAACTAAGGATTAGGAATATAATTTATTTTGATTGTATTTTATTTTGGCTGTCATTCAGTCTAATTGCTGTATGTATAGTCCAATGTAGCTACAACTGGGAAGAATACAGGAAGTAGCCTGTTGAATAGAGAACTAGCTTGGGACCAAATGGAGTTGCATAAGACCCTGTCTCTGGCAAAAGGAAGAGTCATTGTGGGGAGAGGTCTGAAGGAACAAACTTAGGTAGTGAGTTTGATTACTGTAACATTTCTGATGTCTCTGCTGGTGTTTTATGTTGCCTATTTGTCCAGCAAAGGATAAACCGATGACAGCATTTATCAGGGATGGGTATGGTTTAAAGAATTAACAAAATGTTCTTACCATCTGAGCTGAGAATATTTCAACCATGCTGCTGCGTGCAAAACTTTCTGGATAATATTATTAGAGGACATTCCTTCACTGTTCCCACATTGTTTCAACACTTTTATGGAGAGCTTACGCATCTCAGTGGAGGCGCACGCATGACCTCCCTAATGATTTTGGGACTTTAAAATGGTGACGCAGGTTGCTGTGTTAGTGTTAATGATTGCCCCCACCCCTAGAGGTATGGAATGTCTATTGTTTGCTTGTCACCCTGCAATTCACCTTGTGTCATTCATAGATTTAGGTAACAGCAAATCAGGTGATACTTTTTTCCTTGACGCTCAAGGTGCAACAGGTGCCCAGAAATAAAACTGCTTCTGTCTATCCAAGTCTTCTAGCTTCAAGGTGATTTTTTTTTTTCTTCCTGTATTATTTGGTTTCTGGGCAAGCTTCCCTTTCCCTACGTCTTGATTTAACCGTGTCGTGGCTTTGAAGATGTTTAGCCTTTGGTGCTCAAGTCTTCTGTTCAATTCTAATTTAATCAGAAAGTTAATTCTACTTTTCATTCTGTGTAGTAAATGAACATAATTTTCTTATAGGCATTGCTGTTTTCCTTTTGGCATGGGTGTATCAGGGACTCTACAGCTGCATTGTGCATAAGCTAGTCTAAACAAATCATTACAATTGGGGGATGGGAAGGAAAGGTAAATCAGCAAATTAAAGCTCAAGTTTTGGGTGAACATTTCATTTTTCTGTTGTTCAGTGTTCAATTTGGAATAAACAGGAGAGCAAGTCTTGTGTTGAAAGTGCTCCTAGGTGTGAGAGTCTGCTCAGATGAATACTGCCTTAAATTCTCAGGCATACTTATTGATTTTGCTTTGAAAGATTTACAGTAAAGCCTGTCCTCTGTGTAGGGAGGTAATGAAGTGATGGCTGCCTGTACAAATGGTAGACAGCAACCGTGAAAAACAGGGAGGGAGACTAGTCAATTAATAAAAAATGTGGGGAATAAATAAAGGGGTTTATTTTATTTAAGAATGTCAAGTAGTATTTGGAAAACCAGGAAAAAAAGAAAATATTATAGTTATTTCCTCTAGGTATTAAATGCAGATTACAGGACAAAGGTTTTAGGTCTCTGGAAGTTCAAATTTGGTTTGTTCAACTGTAAAGATAGTGATGTCGTGTAGAACAAACAGTATTTTCTCTTTGTAACTTGGAACCAGTAATTACAGAAAGAAGCAAAATCCCAGAGCTCTTGAATTTTTATTCATTATTCTTATTCTTGCTCTGTAGTTTCTGTGTACTGAGACAGGCTTGTGTACACTGAAATATTATCATCTGAAGACATCTGCTCATATAAAAATGCATGTTGAGAGACTGCTGTAGTGGAGTTTCCCATTAATAGTTTTTTTTTAACCGCTGCATTTTTAAACCACTCACATATATAAATATATGCCCCTTATATAAAAGGGGCAGCTTTACCAGAATGAATTTTCAGAGGTGTCGGAATGTGAATTAAAGATTGGATCCAATCCTGTGAATGTTGTGTTTGAGAGTTTCTTAGTCTTTTAGTTCAGCCCAGTATGTGTAGAATTTAGTACACATTTGTTCTCGTGCTTTAAGCCTCCACTCTTGGCCTTACTTGTAAGTTTTCTAAAGTTACAGTAATTTGAGGTTAAAGAGGGAAAAAACCTCTTCCAGGGGTGACTCACTTCAGAAGTAAACACTAGAAGTGAAATGGAGAACTCTGTGTCCTGTTCACCACGCAAGGAAAATAATCTTCTGAAAGCCAGAAGACTCAAAAAATAATTTTGTCTGCTTTCTACTGCTGAATACCAAATTTCCTAATTAGCTGTTCTGTTCTTGGGAATGACATTATTTTTTTGTGCAAGTTTTATCTGTGAAAGACTAAAAGCCATGTGGCTAAGTGAGAATCATTAGTACTCTATAAAGGCAGAATGTAAAGCAGTACTGTGTAATTAGTTTTAAGTATCCATGAAATCAAGAAGGGGGAAAAGCATGGCCATCCTAAGTAGTTTCAATATTACAGGGTAGTGATGTGAGTATGCCCAAGTAAAGACTGAAGGACCTGCAGGTACGAAAATACTGAAAATCTGGTCTAAATAAAGGGGAAATTGACATGATTGTCTCGCATCCTTTTTTGTCACTTCAGGGGCTGCTTTATGGGAGTTTTGTACCATATATTGAAGAATGCAGTAAATTATATAGTAGTATGTGACAGGTTTGTGGGATATGATAGTAGCATCGTTGGAATTTCTGTGTAATGATGGAACTGAATTGGAATAGTTTCTTCACTTATTTGGTATGGATTTTAGCGTGCCGCTTTCAATTATGTGTTCCTTTCAATGCGCCTGTAATGTAATTTCAAGTAAAAGTTCACTTGTGGATTATTGCAGTGATTTCAGCTGAACATACATAGCACAGTGCTTGTAAGATGATAATTTAAAGGGAAATAAATTGGTAATGCTATGAAATTACAGACTTAAGAATTTTTATTTCTCTTTCCTATTAGCAGAAGAACTAATGCAAAAGGGTAGGAGTTTGTAATATGTTCTGACAATGTCACTGTCTTATGTATGATATGTTGGCAACCTAGTTCCAAGTTTATTTTCTTCTTTTATTTTATTTTAGGTCCCAAATCTGATCCCAGTTCTGATGTTTAAATTGGGAAGACCTTTGGAGCCTGCGCTTTACAAGGATATATTGTATACATTGCCTACACTGGGTGTACACAAGGTCAGAATGAATGTTTTTAGTAAAAGAAAAACTGTATCAATAAGAGGTCATTTATTTTGTAAAAAATTATTTAGACTGAGCAATGCATAGCTTGCTTAAAATAACTGATTTGTGAGCTTCAGCATAACTTTCTAATATCTTGGATAGGATATGACATTTGTTTTGGAGTTAAATGTATATTATTCTGTATTGGCTGTACTGTATCATTATATATATATGTCATAAGAAGATGTTCTTGGACTTGCACTGAAGTTTTTCAGAAAATTAATTTGTCATTGCAGTTTGACAATTATCTCCTTGCTGTACTTGGTCGTAAAATAATCATTTGTAGATTAATCTGTGTTCTCAGGCATAAAAAATAACAGTGAAATTTGGTTAAAAATTTTCTTTCAGGTTTGTGTTGCTCAAATTCTACGTGCCATACACATGCTGGGGAGCGTGCCAAAGCTTAGAGCAGTTACTTTGCGGCTGATGACATCCTTATGGGAAAGACAGGTTAGAAAATTTTTGTAGTGTTCCTAAGATAAGTGTAGTTGAAAACTAGTTGCCTCTAACCAAGAAAGGAAATTAATTTTGTAATATTGCTTGCACTAGTAGCTCATTATCAGTGTTATTAATTAACTGACTCTGTTTTAGTGAAAAATTTCAGTAGCGTGTGTCTTTCATGAAACCTGCTTTTCATTTCATGAGCTCTTAGACTGGATGTTTGAAGGACAGCTTTCTGCTTTTCATGATGTACAGTAAGAACAAGACCTTAGTTATATGGCATTAATTTGCTTTTATGTTCACAAAGTAGCAACAGAGATTTGGTCTGCAGAAGCCATTTAGATCTCAGTGCAGCATTAGATTCCCCTAATAAAAGCAAGTATGGTATGCAATAAAAGAGGTATTTACAGATCATATAAAAGTGCTAACAATGAAAATGCTGTCACCAGCTTTGAAAGGTGTGATGATGACTTTAAAATGTAATCTTTTCTAGGATCGAATTTATCCAGAACTGCAGAAGTTCTTGGCAATGTCTGATATGCCTTCTTTGTCTGTTGACAAAGATGCTCAGTGGGAAAAGCTGATTGCTAAAGCCGCTTGTATAAGAGATATATGCAGGCAGAGGTAAGCACAAGTGTAATCCGTCTTATGTCTTTTTAAGTGAAACCAACTTGTTTTTCCTCCAGAAAAGCTGCATAATTATTTTTTCCTACTTTGTTTTATTAACTGCAAGTAATATTTTTCTAGCTGTACGAGATACTGACTCACGCATGACTAATCTCAGCAACTAGTAAGGTTTGGGATTTATATTATAACTAATAGAAAAAACATATAAACTTAAATTAAAATCTCTTCATCCTGAAGCAAAACATGTATCTTGTACTGATCCAGAGTAGAAACTTAAAGGCCTTTCAAATTATAAGAGGAGAGTGTTGAAACATTAGAAGAAACAACTAATGATCTTTCTATCCAAAGAAAGATTGGGTGCTTTTCTGGATTTTCCTTCTCAGTCACTTCTTGAATGATGTGTATGTAGCATCCTTGGACAAAAACTTCCATTGTTTAATCACTTGGTGATGTTCTGTTTGGAACTTTGGTGTGTACTGATTTAATTCTCCAGGTCACTCAGCCTTTAGAGCTTTCTGTCATATCCTTTGTATCTTTTTTTACCTCCCAGTTTTAATCTGGTTTGGTTGTCACTTAAATAAAAGCAACATATAATGAGGTTTTGTGTATAGAATAGAACTTGTGTATATGTGTGAATATTGGCTTGTATCTTCACGTTTTTTCTTTTAGGCCATACCAGCATGGAGCAGACATGTTGGCTGCAATTTTCCAGGTATTAAATGAATGCACAAAACCTGATCAAGCTTCACCTGCTGCCTTAGTGTTACAAGGTCTTCAGGCACTTTGTGAAGCTGAGGTAAGAATTTGGCTTGTCGTTGTGTTTTGTTCTGTTTGTGGATCATGGACTTTTTTTCTAGTTGACTTCTTTTTTAAGAATACTTTGAATTGTGGCAGATTTTTTTATTTTTTTTTTCTTCCTTCTCGCAAATATAATTCCTCTCTTCCAAGATCATTGTATTGTTCCTGGGAAATTGTACTGTGAAATTCTACTACAGCAGGTCAGTCCTTCAGTGCATTGGTTGAAATTTTCAGTCAGCTTTGCAGTCTGTTTCAAAGGCATCCTTTCATGCATTTTCCGTGAGATTTGTAAAGGGCAGCTGTTTGGCACATAGTTCTGATTGGCTGAAAACTATGTAAAACATCTTTTGATACCTTCTTACTTGCCTGCCGTACTGGGCCTGATTCATATGATGTCAGATCACTTCCAATGAGGAGGCTTTTTGTTGTGTTTTCTAATGCATTCATTACTTATTGATGAAGAGGGCAAATAAGCGTTGGAACAGCCTGCCCAGAGAGGTTCTATTGTCTCCATCCTTGGAGGTTTTCACATTCCTTTTGGATACAACCCTGAGCAACTGAGTCTGATCTCATAGTGACGCTTCTTCGAGCAGGAGGTTGGACTAGAAATATCCTGAGGGGCCTTCCAACCCAGATTGTCCTGTGATCCTATGATATCCCTGAGTTAGGAGCCAAGAGTCTTTGTTTCCACAGTGGCATACCAGATGTGGTGATACAGGCACAAGCATGCTGTGAATCCCACTATAGACAAACTGTGGACTATGCAGGCCATCTCAGTTAGTGGACTAATGATAGCCTGCAGGAATATTTAATTACCCACCCTGTCAAGCAGCAGTTTGAAGTTTATCCACTTCTTCACTTTTAATACAGTGTTTACTGCAGTAAGGCCAATCCAACA
Source organism: Amazona ochrocephala (assembly GCA_039720435.1). Taxonomy (NCBI): domain Eukaryota; kingdom Metazoa; phylum Chordata; class Aves; order Psittaciformes; family Psittacidae; genus Amazona; species Amazona ochrocephala. The sequence goes on along the minus strand of CM077909.1, from coordinate 78,938,645 downwards.
AAATCCAGCCATTGCCATACATTTGAAATCATGTCAGCAGTTTAAGAGCAACATGGTAAATGGTTAGCAGTCCACAGACATTAGTATTCAAAATAGTTAAAAAGCTTCAGACAAAGGGTAATAAGAACCAACTTACTCAGGCTAATCACTGTGTTTGCTTTTGGTGCGGAATTTGACTCTTCTTAATTTCACATAGATTCTTTGAATGCTGGCCTCAGTATTTAGTATTTAAGCAGTTTAGTGTTTAAGCAGTATTTTCCCAGGCTGGATTATATTTAGACTTTGTTTTGCAAAGAAACAGGAGCTAGGCCTATGACAAATGTCACATCCTACTGTGAAAATCTCATTTGGGAACTAGACGTTCTGTACCCCTGTTGAGAAGTGATAGGCTGAGACAGCAATAGGAACTCAGGGAGGAAGGAAAGAAGGAATCACTTAGTGGACAGGTACCAGTTTTTCGTGTCCTAATTCTTACATGCCTCCCTTGTCTTGCTTTGCTTCCCCATTTTCAGATCTGCCGCCTGGAAATACTTAAACTTTAATGGAGAATTCTCTTGTTTGGTGACGTAGGTAACCATTTGGGTTAAGTAATGCAGTCTGTCTCTTGTTTAGTAATTAGACTACAGTTCACAGTGCAGTAACCTTAAAAGGCATAATCATAGAGGTTGGTCAGAGGGATTTGGTTTGGTGCTTTCTCTCTCTGCCACTGTCTTAATAAATAACCGTGGGAAAGGGTGCAGCTGCTTAGGTGCAGAATTTTTGTGAGCATCTAATTTTCAGTCAGCTTCTGCACCAGCATGACAAATTACGTTTTCATATGTATAGTGTTGACATAGTTGAAGATAGAGCCCTATACACCATGTAGCTTTGTCAAAGCTGTGTTAGTTAAGTTCTGAGAGTCTCAGAAAAGCTTGCTTGTGAAACTAATGCTATAATAAAATGTGCTGTAATATTGTTTTGTTGTTGGTTTGTGTTTCGTTTTTTTGTTGTGTTTGGTGGGGTTTTTTGTTTGTTTTTTTTTTTTTTTTTTTTTTTGTTGAACAGCATTAAGAATATTAGCTTAGTTTTAATGAGTCTCACAAGGGGGGCTGCTCTCCCCTCTTCTTTTTCTAGTAGCTTTTAATGAATAGTGCACAGTGACTTGCATGTCAAAAATGTAAAATACACATGGTTCTTGCCAAGCCACATTTCCTAATTCTAGGCAAATATTTTGTTGGGTTTTTTCCCAGTAATTTCAGTGGAAGCCAGTGAACTTCCTATGAGGACATCTATCCTGGCATCTAATTGGTTTCTTGTACGAAGTACTGTATGCAAGCTAAGAAACATTCAAGAACAAAAATTATAAGCATAGTTTTTAGAACCGCTTTCCAAGCTTTTTCTGGAAGTGGTTTCTTGCTGTTTATTCCCTCAGTCCACATTTAATCATTTTATTGACCAGAAAGAAACCAGCATAGCAGAATAATACAAGGAACTGAAAAGCTGTGTGAGAACAAATGGTGTTGACTGAGTTTAATGTAAGTAGGAATTACAAAGCTGGATGCTGTTTAAAACCGTAAAACTGTGGTTTTACAATGGTGCGTTTGTGTGAGATATTTTCAGGTCAGATTTACTCCTCATTCTCTTTTTGCCTTACTTTATATCCTCAGCCTTGTACGTAGTTGACATCATAATACCTATTTGAACTCTTTAGCCGGTAGTGTAGGTGCAGTTCCTTAGCTGTGTAGGACTGCTGTTGAAAGGAACTGCCAGGCTTTATATAGGTAAGAGGTTTTCCACATACTGAAGGAGTGAGTAAAATAAGTTGACTTGGAGCCTTGTTGGCCTGCATTCAGTCTGACTCGTCTCGTGAACACCCGCTGTCAGAATATTTGCCATTTTACTTGCTATTCTGATTACCTGCTACCGCTCTTAAAAATGCTGCTGCTTTTGGTTGTTTGTTTGTTTGTTTGTTCTGTTTTGGTTTGGGTTTTCGTTTTTTTTTTTTTGTTTTGTTTTTTTTTTTTTTTTTTTGGTTTTTTTTTTTTTTTGTTTGTTTGTTTGTTTGTTTGTTTTTCTCCCTCTCCCCCCTCCCCATCTGAGTTGAAAACTGTGGTTCCACCTCCACTTTCAAGTCATCTACCAAAATCCATTTCAGTGCGCCTTCATCACTGGTGCAGTTTCTGGGTTTTGAAAGCTGGAAATGTCAGGTTTTGTGGCAATGTAAATGTACTTTTTTCCTTTTGCAAATACATTGTTATGTCATACAATAGTTTGGGCTGGAAGGGACCTTTAAAGGTCATCTGGTCACAAACAGTTTCTCGTTCTGCGCCTGTCTCTGCACCTAAACTCTTCATTTCGGAAACATTCACTACAGTGGCAACTTAATTTTCCATCACTTGATTAGGATGTGTGGTATACTAGTGTAGTCCAAATGGAGCTAACGTTATTATCTTCTTCCTATTCCCAAGCTTTGTCATTTTATGTATTTTGACAGTTCATTTGGTTGCTTTCTCAAGGCTGGAAAAGAATTCTAACTTTTGTCTTCTGGTTTGCCGATAAGAATCTTTTGGTTGGGAAGCATGCAAATAAACAAGCCTTATTGTAGCAGAAGAAAATGTAATTATTTGAAGGATGTTTTTTGTTGTAAGGGCATCCACTGAGGAATTAAACACACAAACATACACGTGCACTATTTTTAAGTTATTTTTTGAGACTTGGAAAACCTTCCCTTTTGCACTCTTAAAGAGCTATAGTTTCCAAAATGCTAGTATTTTTTGATTTCTGGATGTACCAATGGAATTTTTCAAACATTCTTACCATAACTGCAGAGAATCAGAATTTGCTTGGGACTTTTTTAGATCTGACACTTGGGTGTTGCATTATTGAATTAAGTTTTCATGTTTGAGCTGTCAGCTGTCAAAGGCATCTTTACAGGACCATCTGCCTTAGGCTGGGAACTCTACTGCAAGTGTTCTTCACAAAAGCAGAAACATTCTGGGTGGTGCTGATAAGTTTCTGGATTTCCATCAAATTAAAAGTGCTCTTAAAAGATTAGAGACATCATACAGTAGGAGAATTTTAATTAATTAACCATGCTTAATGGTTCTAAATTGTGATTACCTAATTGAATACCTCTACTGAAAATATTATTACTTAAAGTATGGTAATGTCTTTGTAGTTCTGTGGTTTCATTGAATAAAGAATTTGATGTAGACTGATGCTTATTTTTATAATTGCATTGAATTGAATGTGAAATGGGGTTTGAATTCAGAACAGTGTGTTCCCAGTGTGGTTGTAAATCCTAGAAATGTGAGCAGTTTCTCAGTGCAGTGTTTTTTAACTAGATGCCAGAGTAATATGTGCCTTTCTAATCTGAGAAAACACTGGCTTTGGAGAATTCCACTGATTCTTAGCTGTGTTGTTTAGCTTCATGCACAGCTATTTAATGGTACTGTGGTGAAGATGATCCTGTGTCCAGTAGTGGTCCAGAGTGACACACACTGAGAAGACAGGAGAATACATTTGATGAAAGCATCCATGTTATGTCATACAGTTAAGACCCTTCAGGCTGCTTATCCTCCCAGCATCTCAAATGTTCTGCAGGACTTCAGCCTTCAATTCTTAGAGTTTACAACATATAGGCTGGAGCTGCAAACCTTTGGATTTCAGGCAACAGCTGGTACATTGCATGAATATAAGGGAGAAGTTCTTTACTGTAAGGGTGGTGAGGCACTGAAGTGGGTTGCCCAGGGAAGTTGGGAATGCTCCATCCTTGATGGTGTTCAAGGCCAGGTTGACCAGAGCCTTAGGTGACATGGTTTAGTGTGAGGTGTCCCTGCCCATGGCAGAGGAGTTGGAACTAGATGATCTTAAGGTCCTTTCCAACCCTGACTATTCTATGATTCTATGATATGTGATTTTGTCTCAGTGCCTGGCCAGTACCTAAAGACCTGATCCAAAATGAAGATTCTTTTTCATACCTTTTTTCCCTGCCTTAGGGCTTTGGATAGTGGCAGTGTTATGATGAAGGGTCAAGTCTGAAACATCACTGGCAAAGTTTTTTGATGGCTAAAGCACTTTCATTTTTTGGACCTCCTTTTGTTTTAAAAACAAGCCTTAACAAACAATCTCCTTAAATACAAATAAAGAAAGCAGATAAAATGGTGTTCTTTACCTTTTGCCCTCAAGAACAATACAAGAGCAGTGGTCAGTGAGGGAACTGAAACATCTGGTTGTGAAAGGCTGAAAGGATCCACAAAAGAAGTATGAATGTAATTTTAACATTTTTTGTTTGATTGACTTCTTTTTCCTAAGGAGTTATTTTCTCAAGTAATGTAACTTGTTAGACATGGTATATTTTGGGACTGTATGTCATGCTTAGTATACCATGATATCAACTGAGAGAGTATATTTGCAGTTGCAGTTAAGTAAGACATTTCAGCACGTGTTGAGCAAGTGAGAGACTGGCAAGTCATTGATTATAAAAAGAAAATGGTCAAAAGTTGCATATGCTGGTGTTGTATATTACTGTACTGAAGAATCATCTTTCTGCAAGTAGATGAGGCCTGTACCCTTCAATAAAATGTTTAGCATTTGGAAACACATGATATTTTTTTTGGCTGCTGGAAAAATCTAATTTCTGCTGGATTTCCACTTCTCAAGAAGATAAATATCAGTAGATTTAAAATCACTAATGTTTTAATATAATCTCTCCCATTTGTATGAATGTTTTGTACATAAAGAAATCAAATCCTTTGAAAGGAAAAAAATCTTTAAAATTTCACTTTTTTAGTCAAAGTATTGGTGTTAACTGAACTACTGAAATACTATTTATTCACTACAGTATGCCAAGTACTAGATCCTGTATGGCACTTAGTACTGTGCTTAGCGTGTACGATGTTTACATGTGTATGTATGGGGAACAATCCTCAGTGTATAAGATACCATATGATTGTTGTAATACTGTTGGGGATGTGTGACTTAATGCCTTAATGTTCTTTTGGCATACCAAATATACATGGTCCAAAACCAGTATGTTGTTTCAGTGTAGCTGATAAAAAAACATTTGATGTATGATGTACCTGCAGATTTCACTTAGGTCCATCTGCTGTGGATGAAAATGCAGAATGCTGGAAATGCTAAGGTGTCTAGTTGTTCCAGATAATTATCAAAGAGTTCAATTTGCCATTGCGTAGGTGTGGTGTGGATATCTGCTGAATCTGAAACTTCTGTTAGATTGCTCACTATTTTTTTTATGGCCTTTTCTTCACCTATTAGCTGAAGTCAGAGAATGTGTGTGATACCATAGAAAAGAATGACATTAAACCGTCTTGGCTAGCTACTAATTTCGAAGTCTTCCTAAATAACAGTATCAAGTGAGACCCCATGAAGACACAACGGCTTGAATCTGTTTCTCTGCATGTTAATACAAGGTGTATTTTCTGTTTCCAGACAACTAGCTCATTACAAAGTTAAAATGCCTAGGTAGTTTAGTTTAGTAAGTGCTAAAAAGTGCTGTCTTTCTGAATACTGGAAGAGATATTTTCATGTTCTTGCAAACAGTGTGTTTTGAAAATGGAAAAGAGAGGCATAGTTTTCACTTGGAATGTTATCAAATTAGGTCTTGCTAGCCATCAGTGGTTGTTACCATAGAAACATACTCATGGGTTTGCTATTCCTGAAATGGATTCAACACAAAAGACATCTTCAGTTTTTGTTAAACTGCACACTGAAATGTGTTTTGCACTCACTGAATTTACTGCTCAATTAAGCAATTCCCTGAATTCATTGATATCAAGGATGCTTTTATTTTCAGTGCAGAATAGCAGTAAAACTGTATTTCTTAATGCCTTTGTGTAATACGCTCATAAACATCCCTTCATGTGATTTCATTGTGTAGGTGGATTTGTGTTTATCTCTGACTGAGTCTTCTATTGCTTTACATTAATTTCATAGACCTGGAAGAAGTTTTCATGGCATTGTGACTCAAATTGTTTAAAGAAGAGTTTTGATTTGCAGCTCCGGTATGTTTTCCCCTTTAAAAGGCTGAGAATATAGACTCGTACCTAGCTCTGCCATAGCTATTTTTGGTTGTTTTATTTCTTTGTCTAGACTTTGGTTCTATGCCTGCATTGTTGCAGGTTTGGTATGTTTCTTTGTTTTGTCAGTTTTGTTGTTGTGGTTTGGTGGTTTTGGTGTGGTGGTCGTGTTTGTTGGTTTGGTTGGGGGTTTTTTTGCTTGTTTTTTTTCTTCGTGGCTCTTCCTGTTTTGCACTGTTTTCATTGCAGTGGAGCCTGAAAACTGAGACAAACTGTAGCAACAAATAAGTTCGAAACAGAATTATCTTAGATATGGTGGCAAAATCCGAAAAGTGAAATTTTCCGCAGGGAGTAGTGTGAGGTTTGATGAAATGCCTCAGGGAAATTACCTAAGTTTTTGCTGGAATACATGGCTCCTTACAGAGAGAGAGCATGAGCAAGTGGAAAAGTCTCTCAAGGAAGAAGTTTTAATACCAGTAATACTGTCTAGTCAAGCTTCCTTTGTCACTTGGCAGCTTCTTTTTGTGTCTTCTCTGTCATTCTTCAGCTAGAACTGCAACACTGGCTGAGCATTTTATAGGTGTTTGTCAGTGCATAGAAATTCAAAATATTGTACTGATTGCTCATTGAGCTGTCATGCAGATCTTTAAGGGTGAAGATGAGCCAGTAGAGGCTTATTTTTTATCCAGGAAGGGCTGAGTAGGACCAATTATATGTCGCTGTTGTGCTGTAGTTAGAGTTATGTAGTCATTAGTTTCTACACTATACAGAGTTAAGTTGTTATGGAAACCTAGAAAAGTAGCAGTTACAGCCTAATAGTCTTTCAGCTTTGTAGAAGGTAGTATGGATGTGGAAAACATCACTGATGGCAGAAGCATAATTTCTAACCCTTAAAAACATTCTAAACACCTAAGCCCAAATGTTATGAGTGAGGTTTGAGGCAGTAATGTCTTCCTGAATGTATGGATGTTCTGAAACATGGGTGATTGATACATAGAAGGCTCCTTTTCCATCTGAAATGTGCATCAGTCCTAGAGATAAATATTAACATTTTTTTATACTTAATAAAGAGCATACATCAATGGTTTAAAAAAAAGGACAGAGGGAGAGAGAGATTGGTAAGCCCTACACCAGAAGAAGCAGATAAAGGGCAGGCTTGTGCATCATCCCTGTTTTCCTCAGCAAATAATCACTGCAGCAACTGGTGCAATCAGCTTTTGAAATCACTGTGTCCTCCTGCAGAACAAAAGCTGACGTTTTCACTTGGGATCTTGGGGTTCACTGTGAATTCTGGAAGAATGCAGCACATGAGCATACAAAAAAGATTATTTGTGAGATGAACAGATCTTGTTCATTGTCAATCTAGTAGTTGCCTGTCTCATGGTAAAGAGATCAGTACAGATAGAATCAGAGTAGTAAAGTAACTATGAATTTTTAAGAGAAGCTCTCATCTAAGAGTACATGAAGGAATGTGAAGGTACTTATTTGACTGTCAAACAAGTGGGTAAGTTAAACTGTTAGTTTGAGCTGGTTTTGCAGTGTAAATTGTTCCTACTGAAGAAGAAATGAGGAAAGTATAGTGGGAATAGGAATGTTAGCTGTGAGTGGATTTGAACTTGAAAACAAGTGTTTCATTGGGTCCCTTTCCTTTTCCAAAAAGACCAAAATTACTACTTGAACACTTTTCATCAGGTTCCAAGGTGAGAAAGGCCATTTGCTTTGACTGCGCAAAGATTTCTGAGGGCGTCTGGATTGTTGGGAGGAAGAGTCTGAAGAATTTCTAGTGTGCATAAAATACTCAAATCACTTTGAGTCTTGAAGGAGAACCTATACAGCAGGCCACAGCTTAGCTTGAGATCTTCCTGTATGCTGTTGTTATTCTTCATAAAATATGATTGTGACTATAAGCGGTAGATGGAAATAAATAAATGATCAAGGCCCAAATTATAAAAATAAAGTTAATTTATTGTAGAATAATACAAAGAGGCAGTAAGCAAAGCAGTGCTGGGTGCAAAGCAGCACTGGTGCGCAGGGAGTCTCCGCTCCACCAACACGCACACCGCGGGGGTTAAGCAAACAGGTATTTATTACACACAAGCATGCATATTCAGTAGGTTTCCAGACAAAAGTGGGGGTATTACAATTAGTTCAGGTACTCATTATCATAAGCCCCCTCCTCTTTTGGCGCTTGCGCACTGTCTTCCGATAATTGTGGGCCGGGGTCTTCAAGATGAAGTAAGAAGTCTTCCTCCTGTGGGCAGGGGTCTTCAAGATGAAGTAAGTGGTCTTCCTCAGGCAGCACTTTTCACCTTTAGCAGGTCAAATGCCTCAGTCATCACAATTAATTAAATATCAGCCATGTCTGCAAGTTTCTGACAGTTGGCTAAAATTTAGAGCAGTGTGGTTGTCAAACAAGCGATAAGCAAGCCAGATGCGCGGATGGGGAGTACACAAAGCTAGCAGATTTATGGGGGACACTGTTTTTAGGGTAACTACTAATCTCATTATCACATCACAGAATTACAACACAAACATTGTAAAAGGGCTATTTCCACTTCACAGCCTTGTAACATTGTAAAAGGGCTATTTCCACTTCACAGACTTACATTGTTCTCTAAGTTAAACTAGAAGTATTTTAATCCCATGTTTTTTAAATACTTGCTTATACTCAATGAAGTTACAGACGGTGACTTTCATTAATGTCGCCTTAGCAATGTGGATATAATAACTCAGGTTTTTGTATAGTTAATTATTAATGGTTTCTCATTTCATAATTTTTCCTCACCATATTTTATAACAAACTATCACTTTTTTAACACGAATCATAGTCTTGTTATATCACAATGCTAATCAAGCTTAACGTACACGCCTTGCTTAACTGGCAAATTAATCATTCAAGTTTATTACAATTTATCAGCAAATTAACTGTTTACATTTATCACAGAAAGGACTTTTTTAGCATCCCTAAGTGGAAGTATTCATATTTGTAAGGAGATTTCTTTCTGTGTGAGTGCGCTGAATAAAGCAGATTTTGTTGTCATCTGAAGCTTGAATCGTGTTTTCTTGGAAATAAAGCTGAGCATCAAAAACTACTGGGTCAAGGGGAACAGTGCTGGTTTTGTGTTTGTTTTTTTTTTTCATTTGAGTGTAATTACTTTCAGCTTGCAAAAAATCCCTGTGTACTTACCATATTCATGCTGTACTGACTCGCAACACTAGGAAAAAGAGAAAAGTAAAAGGTTGGCTCTCAGCTCTGGTATTGCTGCACAGCAGTAATACCTTTACTTCAGGATTATCTTCTGTCTGAAGAAATCAAAATACTTCTCTAACAATCTGTACAACTCCTCTGTGAGAAAAATAAAAGCTTGACTTTCAGCTCTGGTGTTGCTGCACAGCAGTAATACCTTTACTTCAGGATAACCTTCTGTCTGAAGAAATCAAAATGCTTCTCTAACAATTAATCTGTATCACCCTTGTGAGTATTCTTTTTTTCACTGAGAGACATCAAAGCCTATACTTTCTTCCAAAGCTTCAACAAAATAAAAATCCTGTGTCTGCTTCCTCATCTTTTCATATGACACAAAAGATTACTCTTTTCTCTATATAGTGTAAAATTTTCTGCTGATTTTGTGTGGCACTGATGTTTTAGGCACAATATCTCAAATGCCTTGATGACAAGTTGCTTAACAATTTCAGAGACTCATAACTTAGAATTAGGGATATTTTGGTAAAGTGCTTAAGGATAATCATGAACATAAGCGCAAAAAGTGATCTTATATTCAGTGGACTGTTCATGTATTTAAAGCTAGGCAAAAAGTGGAGTATGTTTTTTAATTGAGTTCTGAAAAGTGAATCATATCTCCAGGAGAATCTTCCCTTATCTTCCTTTTGCTGCTGATATACTTGTAGAAGCCCTTCTTCTTGTCCTTGATGTCCTTTGCCAAGCTCAATTCTAAGTGGGCCTTGGCCTTCCCCGTCACATCTCTGCATACCCTGATGATGTTCCTATGGTCCTTCCACTTGGCCTGTCCCTTTTTCCACCTCCCATAAATTTCCTTCTTGAGTTTAAGGTTTGCTACGAGCTCCCTGCTCATCCATGCAGGTCTCCTGCCTTTGCCTGAATTTTTCATCATGGGGATGCACTGCTCTTGGGCTTGGAGGAAGTGCGTAGTACCTTCGTGGTTTCTACAAAGGCAGATTTAAGAGGCTGAAGTTACTATGTTCTAAGGACTTAGAAAGCAAATGTCAAGACTCCAAATTCATTATTAACAATAGAACAATAGAAACAAATTCTATTATTTTTTTTTTCTGAGTTGAAAATTGGAAGCATACTGTGGTTTCCCTACAGAAGTGTTTTTCTTATGTTTCTTGTTCATTGAAGTAATTTCACTCACTGGAAATTGTAAGAACTGACCTGCTTAGTAGAGGGGTTATGAAGCTGTGGTATTAGTGTTTATTTTAATTTGGCATTTTCCCAAAATTTGTTGTATTCCTGCAGTTTCAGAATCTTCTGTTCTGCAGACCTATTTAGATTTGATTATGTTTAAAGATTAAGATTATTCTGTTTTGGAGGGCTCCCAGGAAACGCAGTTTCCTCAGTAGTTTCCCCTGCTTTCATCCTGTTGAACTCCCTTAAAGAGCTTACTTTTAAACTAACCTGCAGAAGTGAATTGGACCAGTAACGTTATATAAAGAAAGATACATCTACAACTTTGTCTGTGTTGCTAACAGCATCCTCTTTACTCCTGCTGGTAGCTGCTTTATCTGGTGAACTGTTGTGCAGTATTGCATGATGTCAATTAACATACTGTGAGATCGTTAATGCAGATAGAATTTTGACATGCTTGCTTTTTTTTGTGAATACTATAGTTCCTGTTATTAAGTAGGTAGAAAGGTGGCAAGTGCTGAAAAGACATGTTTAAATAAAGTTGTGTTTGCTGTTAGCAATGGTGCCTCCTAATCTTCTTCAGGTTGTTTGCATCCGTTCTACATGGAGTGCTCTGTCTCCAAAGTTGAGTTGTGATACAAGACCCCTGATTTTAAAAGCACTGAATGAGTTATTTGCCCTGGTTCCCTCATTAACAGTGAATACAAGCGAACATGAGGTATGTGTTCATGGAATAAGGTGAGTCTCTTAATGCATCCTTGTATATGTGTTTTATGTGTACCTGCTTGTTTTTAGTATCTAAATTGCACACACTGCCTAATTGAGGTTAATCATAACGGACCCTTACTATTCTATGATTCTATGTTTCCATACAGGTTCACAGTTTTAGCTTGCATTAGTGAATCATGGGAGATAGGTGGGAAATCCCAGTGTAAGGCTGATCAGTTTTCCCTCTCCCAGAATGTGGGGATATGTGAATGCGTCTAAAGTTTAAACGTGCCCTTTCCACTTTCCTATCTCAGTGCATGTTGATGTAGCAGCAGTTTGTTTCACATAACTGTCTCTATTTCAGCTGCTTATTTGGTTAAAGAAAACCTGTATGTCTGTTTTGATTGCTTTTATAGAAATTTAAAGCTCAAGTTGTCAACTTCCTTTGGAACAACACACAAAACAAGGTAAGTGATGCAGCCGAAAACGTTAATTCCTGGTGCCAGCAACTGGATATTGTTTTATACCTTTTTGTCAAGACAATGTTATCTATCTCATGAGGGGTCTCATTTCTAATAGGGTTTCTTCTTGTTATTGGTCGTTTAGTGCTGTTTGTGAAGCAATGTAATGCACATGAAAGGTGGTAACTGATGGTCCTAACATCTACCACTCTCAATGAGAATTGTAGCAAAAACTTCTTTGACTCCAATTGTGGACTTAGCTTTGATGTGGTGAAGCATCTAGGCAAAACTGCAGCTATGAGAACTAACTGAATTCTTTGGTGGGGTATTGTAATGCATCATCACCATAGGACTGGAGGAACCAAAGTATTTTAGTTTAAATATAGCTTGGATATTGCTACATAAACTGCCCTTGCAGCAATAATGGTGTTTAGCAATCAGACGTTTACTATCCAGCTAAGGTAATGGATCCTCCTAGTTTGCATTGTATATATGAAGTAAGCAATTGAGAGTGTGCCTCAGGAAAACATTGTTATTTTAGAGGTTTTTTTCAGCATTCAGTAGCTAGTGGATAGGCTCTTTGTATATGCAGTTTCCATTCAATAGCAATACTGTATGCTGTGCTTGCTATTTTCTTTTTCCTCTGGTTAATTTTCTAGGATGCTGTCGTAGCCATTTCAGCTTACAGATCACTCTCGGCATTTGGCTCTGAAGAACATAAAATTCTTCATCTTCCTGAACAGGTAGCATTTTACATGGGTTATATCCTCTTATTTTCTTAGAAAGGAGAGAAGGGTTTGTGCCAGAGAACCATCCTCTCTTATAGAAGGAATATGAGCTCCTACTGGTGAAATGGGATGGTCATATGTATGGTTAGTGTAACTAGAACTTAGGAGAGGGCACAAATGGAGAGGTCTAAGCAATCAGAAAGTAGTTTCTTTTAATGCATTAGTTAAATCAGCAGGTTATTTTTTGGCCACCTAATTTGCATTTTAAGCTTTTCTGTTATTGTTTGCAGTTGAGTTTTGACACTATACAACACTTGTGATTACTGCTTCATCTGTTGCAGTCACCCTCATGCTTAGTGCTTTTGTTCCTGAAATGGGCAAGTCAGTTTGAAAAGTAGGTGCTGTTTTTAGAAAAAAAATTTTTTAAGACAGATTTGGCAATAATCAGTAGTCTGTTGGTACTTTATGGCATAGTGGATACTTGGGTAAGTTTTTATTTACCACATTATTACAAGATTGGCATCATCTGTTTGTTGTATTATGAAAGGTCAGAATAAGCAACTTTAAAATCAAAAAACATTCTTGCTTTATATAAATCAATGAAGGGATTTCAGTACAAACCTTACAGCTGAAAAATGTATTTTGCATGGAAAAGCACAGGATAGAATGAAGGAAATCTTAACATTGCCGTAATACTTAATTTTTCACTATAGTACACAGCTCTTACTGGTGCTGTTGCTTTACACTTGTTAGAAAATAAGTAAATGTTTTCATTGAAAGCATTGTAAATATGTTGCAGTTTTTCAAATTCTGAAAACTAGTATAGGATAATAACACCTAACACAAGTGCCACGTGTATATCAGAGTGCCAATATAAAATACTGGTTTTCTCTAATTGAAGAAGAATCAGAGTGAAAATGAAGTTTTAGTAATATTAATTCCATTTTGACACTTAGAAATTTTATAGATACGGATTTACATACTTTGTGATTTTTATCAACCAGCTTTGCCTTTCCTTCAGGTAGAAGAAAAGCTTTTATTCTTTTGGTTTCAAATTAACAAAGTGGAGTGAAACTAATGAAATGAGGAACTTCTCATATTTACTTGGTATTTTTGACACTTCATTGACACTTGGAATCATGAAAGGTAATAGATTTTGATTTTTTGTGCTGACTAATTTTTTTCTTTTAACCTTTCAGGCGCGACCAGAAGTAAGCACTTTGGAGGAGGAGGACATGGATGAAGAAGAAGATCTTTTTGTTCCAGGTTCTTCATATATCAAGCTGTTGTCTCTAACACCAGCTTATGTTTTAGGAGGTATAGTATACTCAGTATTTGAGGTTACTTTGCAGATTTATAATCACCATGACTATACAGATGTGGCTTTTTTATAGTGGAGTGTCATGTCAAAGTGCAGCTGGAGAATGTTATACCAAGTTACAGGAAAAAATGTTAAAGCAAAAGTCCAGAGGAAAACAAAAGCACAACCCATTTTTAGGAAGACAGTGGGTCAGAGGTCCTGATGGTGGAAAAAATGCTTATAACATGATGTTAAAAATCCTTATCTGTCCTATAGGAAAAGCCAGTTGGTTATTACTTGCTTCAAGTGTCCATTGTTTCATTGAAGTGCAACTTCAACAGGGAAGACTGAGCAGATGTTTTTAAAGGCAGCTCTGTGTTTTAGCCCTGCACGGGCTGAAGGAAAAACCTCCCACCCAAACCCATAATGTTTTATAAACAGAGTATTAGTAGTATAAAACCAATACTGTATGCAAAAATCTATTTAATAAATAGATCAGTGCTATGCTTAATGTTTTAGTGATGCATATTGATTTTTAAATTATGCTTCAACAGATAATCTCTGGGTGATGCACTTTTTTTGACACCTATGTAGTTGAACCACTTTTAATATTTGGGATTTTGAATGTTCACTTGATTACTCTCATGAATGTTATCTTTCATTTCCAGTTACAAGCTTGTTATGTTAGTATCTGGACAAAAGTATGATTATTTCACTGTTTGTAGAATGCATGAGGTGTTGATGTGTGATTGTAACCTGTAAACATGGCCGTGGGATAGTACTAGTATTTTGTAGTATTTTCTCCCAGTGGGAGCTCACTGAAAGATCCATTCACTCTATACTTCATGCATAGGAGTCTGGAGTATGTGCAGTCTCACCTGGAGAGTCTGTGTTGTGATAGATGTGCTAACTGTCAAGTTCTGGAAGCTTTGTGGGGAAGACTGACATAGCATACGGCAACTAAAGATAGTGATGTGTTTGGGCAGAAAACTCAGCTGTGTAATGGGTGCTGAGATAGGCTACTTAGCAGGAAGATGGGAAACCAAAATGGACTTTGGAGAGAACAGGCTGTGTAAGAAGATGCAGCTAGTATTCACTGGTGTCCTGGTTTCAGTTGTAACAGTTATTTTTTCTCCTTCCTAGTAGCTGGCGCAGTGCTGTGTTTTGGCTTTTGTCTGAGAACAATGCTGGTAACACACTGATGTTTTAGTTGTTGCTCAGTAGCACTTACCCTGGTCAAGGACTTTTCGGTCTCTCACGTTCAGCCAGTAAGGAGGGGCACAAGAAGCTGGGAGGAAGCAGAGACAGGACACTTGACCCAAACTAGCCAAAGGGGTATTCCATACCACAGCACTTCATGCCCACTGTATAAACTGGAAGGAGTTACCTGGGAGGCCCAAATCGCTGCTTGGGCCCAGCCTGGGTATCAGTCAGTGAGTGGTGAGCAATTGTGTTGTGCATCACTTGTGTTTATTGTCTTTTTTTCCTTCCCTTTTTAGTTTTATATTCTCTGTGCTTATTATTTCTCTTATTAGTATTATTAGTGGTAGTAGTAGTAGTTTTGTATGGTACTTCAGTTATTTGACTGTTCTTAGTTGTTATCTCAGCCTGTGGGGTTTACATTCTTTTGATTCTCTTCTCCATCCCGCCCAGAGTGGAGGAGAAAGGAGGGAGTGAGTGACTGTGCAGTGCTGAGTTTTACCATCTACGCTTAAACCACAACAACTGGTATAAAAACACATAATGAAAACATATAAACCTATTTTGTTCCCAGCTGCCATAGGTATTTCTTGGACCCAGAAACAATGAGTGAATACCCTGTTGTCTCCTTTGTCCTCTAGTTTCTAGTCAAAGCAGGACTGCATGTAATTTGGAAACTTGTATGCCAAAGTTTCAAGCTTGCTGTGAAACAGTTGTTATAAATCCCCTTAAAACTCAGTTACTTAACGAAAGCACTAACAGATTTTTAAACATACAAGGTTTTCAGGGTGCTGGTACAATGCTGGCTCTTTGCGATGTGGTAACAAATATCTTGCAGTTATATATGTACATATATTGTACATGCAGAACATGTCAGAACATGTTTTTTCCTAATGTGTGCCTATAAAAGTTGCCTAAGATTAGCTTCACAAATGAACAGTAAATTAATATTTATTCTGTGTAATGTTAAACCTGATTAGACTATAAAATGCATAGCTTGAGAGCAGAGAACTTTAACAATTTGTACAGCTATGGTAACAGAAGTCAAGGTAATACTTCCTTCTCTCTGTATCCACTGTTTGCATATATACAGTCCCTCTCTGTCTACCTTTGCGTTGTGCTTCTTTTAAATGTTTTAGAACAACCTGGTTTTAGAGACAGTATTTTTCACTATGTTGGTAAATAACAGTTTTATTTCTCATTATCATTCTGTCAGCTTGTGCCAGTTTTATTTGGTAGTCAGAAGGCAGTCAGTATCTTGTTGGTATAGTTAAGACCATGTTTCTTCCCTGCCTTAGTATCTGACTTACTCAGAGCCTCTTGAAGTTGCAGTGTGGTGTTGCAGTGGTGTTAGAGAGACTTGCTAAGAGTTCTGATATTTGACATGACTACCCTATCTAAGCTTATCTCCCATGAAGCAGTGGTATCATTTTGGGTTTTCCAGGGTTTGTTTTGGGTCCTTATCATCATGGTCTGTGACATTCCCTTTCTTCGTTGTTTTTTCTTTGTTTGTTTGGGTTTTTTTTGTTTTTGTTGCATCATTTGTTCCAGCATTTGAAGAGTTTGCAACATCACTTGTGAAACAGGAGATGACCAACATGCCCCGTGGTATCTATCATTCTGCCTTGAGGGGAGGCACCACACGGTCAGACCAGGGGAAAGCCATAGCAGGTGTTACAAACTTCTTGCTGAAAATGTATGAGAGGAACAAACAACCAGGCATGACGCCAGGCCTCGCAGGTAAGCTGTCAGGTTCTTGAAGTTAGACAAATATGCATGCTCTGACCCAAATATTTCTATGAATCTGAGAGTTAATCAGTTCAAGAAACAATGTATTATGCCACTTGCCTATGCTTACATAGGCTTTTTAAATTAAAGGTTTTGTTAACTTTACTTTGCTTTGGGTTCTCCCCTGGCTTATGCAAGACTTATGAACTATTACCATGAGTATTGGTATTGACCCTTCTTTTCCCCTTCTCTCCCTCCTTAAGCTGGTATGTTGTCTTGTTATGACCTTCCAGTCCATATGGGCAAAGATGGCAAGCCTATTAATCGATTTCTGGCCAGCAGGGGCCGTAATTTCCAGCAAATGTTGGTAGCCCTCATTCATGAGGTAAGTTGCTGGTTTTCTTTCCTTTTCAGAAGTATTATGCTTCCTTCCCTGTCTTACTACCTCACTTGTTTATGCTAATTAAGTATTAGCATCAGCTGGCAATGGCATGGATGGATATAATTAACTAAAGTTGCTGTGAGGGCCAGCTAACTTAGCATGTAAATACTTTTTAAGTGTTCCCTGATGAAGTTGACCTTGCCTTTATCCACCTTGCAGGCTACTGTACCTGCCTTACGCCTGTTGTATGTAATCAGCTGTAGGTGAATAACAGGTCTGAACAACTATGGGATTCTGTGTGGAAATGACATTTTCACCTTTCTAAGACTTGCTATTTTATTTTGTCTTTTAAATGTTTCAACTCCCTGACCTATTAGGCTTACACCGCAGAAACCATGCAGTTACCTTTTGTGTAGTTTTGGATAAGCTGCAGCAAAATTTGATCATTACAGAAAATTAAGTGCTTGTAACAAAATCTTTCAGAGAGTTTAGACTTACGGTACTTTTATGGTTGATATGAAAGTTGATATTTGAAAATTTTGGAGATCAGGAAAGCAACTAAGTAGTTACACTGGATCCAGGGAAATAAGTTGTCCTTTCCCAATTTTATGCCAATGAGAGCAGTTACTAACAAGAGTGGAAGTGTATTCATTTCTTTAAAAGTTCATAAAAAATTGTTAGTACAGTCATTTTGTATTGCTGCAGAGGTTGATTGCAGTCTGAGGGTGAATTTTCTGCTCACAGGACAGAAAAAAATGTGTAAATTGTATTACTCTGATGCAAGCAAGACAGCTTACATGATGATAAAAAAAATCTCCTATGAAATTTAGATTGAGTCTTAGCCAGAATGTCCAGAAATAAAAACAGTGTATGAATATCTGGGCATTTTAAAGGCTTTCTTTTTTTTCCCACCCTACAACATTACTAATTTCTGTTACACTTTTCAAGGATAGAAAAGCTTAAATGGTCCCATTACTCCTTTTTCTGTCCTGTTTACAGGCAGTTTGGTGCTATTAAAGATAATTTTATTGTATGCTGTTTTGTACAGAGGAGCCTTTTCTTCAGAGCATAGGATGGATCCTGTGTTGATAGTGAACCAGAACTGTGTAAAATAAAAGGAAGTGTTTATCTAATACTGTACTTGTTGCAGAAGTTGAAAGAGCTAGAATGAATAAAATATGGTTTGCAGGTGGAGCGTGTTTGGGTCCTGATTTTGGTTTGTTACTGACACCCAGGAGACCTGGAGGCTAGCAGCTGCAAAATTCCTTTATGATGCTAGTAAAATCATTGACACCAAACACTTTCTGTCATGAAATAAATGAGCACAGAGTTTGAGTGGAAAGGTTGCCTGCACAGGGTTTGGAGAGTTTTCTGTTTACAAACTGAAAGACTGACACGGAACACAGATGGACATGCAGTAGAAAATGCATGAGGGCTGCTGCGTTTCTGATCTTGTGGTGCGTCTGCATTGTGCTCTGCTAGCTTTGCTCTCAAGTTCTGCTTCCTACTTTTTCACACTGCATTTATAGTGGTTCACTCCCTCACTCTCTTTTGAGCAAATGAACTAGTTCCCTTTCTAGCAAACCTGTCTGCTACATAGTTTGCCTGAAGTTTCCAGTCAAGCGATGCGTGTGTTGAAATTGGCAGCTTCTACCTAGTGCAGTCTTCCAGCCCCGAACCGTCTCTCAAACACTTCTACATACTAGCATACATATAAATTTTTTACTTATCATGCAGCATCTTGTCATTCTGGTCCTTCTGAATTGAAAAGCCACAAAATAATTATCACGTCTTGTGGCCACCTACATGATCTACATGGATCCCAGGTAGAAATTAGGCCAAGGGGTACAAGGATGAAAGCTATTCTGCAGTAGTTGTATTGGGGTATAGAAATCCCTCCCTGGTACTCTGTTATGGAGGCAGTGTCAACAGGGTTCAGAAGTACTTCAGATCTCAAGTTCTTCTCTCAAATAGTAAAAATAAACCCCCAAAACCACCCTTAAACACAGATCTCAAGGTATCTAATCACACAAATTTAACAGGTATTTTCCGTTTTTACATCTAACTGCAAAGAAGAAAAGCAGAAACTGGAGATAATGCCCCTCATCCTCATAGAAGTGTGCAAGTAAGTCAGTGGATGTTTTCTGACATTTTCCAATGGAGACCACAAGGATACTGCAAAACGTATAATGGAAGCAGATTTCGAGTAAGAAGTTATAAATGGTGCACAGACTGGCATAGCATCCATGTGGTGAGCTGGGTGGAGTTAGTAATATATACATGACTGGAGACATAAATATTTTATGAAGTATCTCAGTCTTTTGCAAAGTTAACTGGTTCAAGGTGTATTAAAACTAAAAAGAAATCCAAGTATGTTTGAAATATAAACCTAAGCACAAAACATCTTCTGACAATCCTAACTGTACCTTTTTAGTGAAAATTCACAATAATTGTAAAGTTTTGATTGAAGTAGATCAGTATTTCAGCTCTGAGGTTACACTGCTTTAAAAGACAAGTTCTGGTTTTGCATTTTTTCCCTGTGTACAGAGGGATAGTTGGGAGTTGGGGTTGTCAGAAAAAGGTATTAGGGTCTTTGATGAGAAGAGAAGGGTGTCTATGGGCTCATCTGACTGAATTTTGTGCCTTAGTGGTTTTTAGCCCTCAGTGTTCTTCTGAGGAGCAGAGTTTAACAGTAAAAAGGGAGCTTAAGCTATGAAGCTATCAAATAGCAGTATTGGGCTATGAAAATTGAGTTAGTAGGACCTGGGCTCACCTTTTGCCTGTACAGTGGCTGTAGGAATTAGTGTGGTTTTGGGAAGTCATTGCTGCAGAGTTCACCACAGCACGTTAAGCGGGGTTTTATTAGGAGGTTTAAATTACCAGAATGACATTTGTTTGCTACCGCTTTGAGTACTTTTTATTTGCCAGGAGTGGGGAAGGGGGTGTTAACTCTTATAGTGCCTTCTAAAGTAAAGTGAGAAGCATTTGTTAAAGAAGCTTAAAGTGGTCTTTGCAGTATGGCTGTCAGTATAAAGAAAACTGTGGGGTAGATGTAAAGACCAAGAAATTACAGTTAACTTGGAGATAAGAAGCATCCATTCATTTTATTTCTAAAAATCCCCAGTAGTTGGCATTTCCTTATTGATTAGCAGTCTTCAGTATACTTGGTGTACTGGCATAATAAGGTTTTTGTCTCTTCAGTGCTTTGCTGTATGCTCATATCTGTAGAATATAAGCCTACAGGTTGTGTTTCTGTCTGTATATCTGTATGCTTAGTTGCCATTATTACACTTAGTTTTGTGAAAACTGGGGCATGGGGAGGGACTTGAGGCAACCAGTTTCTTTTTTGGGAGATTCTTTATGTGTAGAAGGGTGGTGCCTGAGATTCTGCTGCCAAAAAATAAAAAAATTAGTTGTGTGAGGTCTGCATGCAGAGGATGCATATTTAAAAGTCTATAAACCATACAGATAACAACTGTGTGGGTTTAGCTGCCATTCAAATCTGAGAGTAACAGCAACAATGAAAAGGTAATTTACTGTTAAACCTTAATGGGCCAGACATATCCTATCTCCTAAGTGCTACTCTATATGAGGGAATGCATACAGCTGTAATACCTGTCAGCAAAATCAGATTAAGATTGTGCAGAAGGTGATTTTTGGTGTCATTTGGACTGGTATCTCGCAGGAGGCAGAACATATGTTCAATAAACAGTGGTGCATTTAAAATGCTGTATTGCTCTTTACTGGTGACTTGAAAGAGGAGGATCACCTTTCTCAGAAATGGGGATGTGCTGCTCAACTGATTATTAAACAGAGCTTGTTGACCTCTCTATGAGAGAACATGTAAGCTACTGTAGTCAAAGTGGTCAGAAATCACACAGACCATGGGTTTTCTTTGTTTTCTCTACAGCTGCCTGGAGCAACTATACAAGAAGTCCCCTGAGGTTATCACAGTCACCTGGGCTAGGTTAGCTAATAATTACCTGTGACTGGTTCAGTTTTGGGAGTAAATCTAGGAGTTTACAGGAATAATCTCTCACCAGCTTCACTTATCTCTGTCGTGAAAGTTGATTAGGATTAATAGTCACATATGTTCACATCATGCACCGTATGCTTTGATGGTTCTGTAAATGTATGTTTTGAGTTGAAGTTACTAGGCTTTCAGCTAGCTACCCATCTTTTCTTTCTATAATGAAGGTAAAGGGAATGGTTCATGCTGTATGAAAAAACAGCAGCCTTCTTTTGGCACGCATATGGGGTGTATGGTGTCTTTGACCGTTGGAACCAGTGCAGTGCTTTTAGAATGAAGGAAGGATGGTCTTGCCTTCACGTGTTTCTCAATATTCAAGCGCGTTCTTTGTGTTGAAAATGACACAGTTATTTTGCCCTAACAATTAGTAATATTTATAAACACAATTGCAAAGTTGGGTGCCAGTGATGAGTTGTACACTATTAAGTACTGTTCTACAAACAATGATCATGTTAGGCACTCTGTATACTCACAGATCATTCCCTGCTTCTATTTTGAAGCGTGTTCATTAGATATGCTGCAATGACATGCATCTTTGAGCACTGAAGTGGGAAGCTCCTTCTGTTACATTTCCTACCTGATCTCATTTTGATGTGATCAAGAGATTTATGGCCTAATTTAAACCTTAGATGTGAAGTACCTTAAGGTGATAATTGGGTTTCCTGGAGCAGAATTCGCTGTAGTGTATTTGTCTGTGCCAAGGTATTCCTGTGGATGTAGTTCAGATTATGAACTACTTTGTGCTGGTTTTCACTCCTGAATTTACTGAATGTATCTCCTCCAGTAACAAAACAGTATTCAGGAAGTAAGTTTGTAATCTGTAGGTTTTTGCTTTCCTCCTCCTCAGTCTAATGTGCCTTGGAGAAACTCAGACCATTTTTTTCTCACAAAAGAATGCTGGGAGAGGATTTAAAAGTACATGCATGCAAGTATGTTGAAAAAGAGCCTCCAAGCAAAATTTGAAAGTAAAAGAGATGCTGCTTCACTGTTTCACTGATGTGAATATGTAATGCTAGCCTAAACATTTAAATGACATAGGGGTATTGTTTAAAACATGTTCTCACACCCACACATTCATTAGAGATTAGCTGAAATTAGGAACGAAGTGAGTTGGCAGTGCTACTGTGGTGGAAACCTGTTGTAGTTAGTAAAATAAGTCATTGGGATTCCCAGTCTCCCTGCTCTACAGCAGGTTTTAAGATCAGCCATAAATGTTAATGATATCATCATTTCTAAGTTCTGTAGGCAGTATTCTCTCTATCAGATATCTAGGGAAACAATAGAAACAGGCTTAATTTCAGTTCCCTAAATTTGTTTCGTGTGCCCTCTGCTGGCTGGGTATCAGTGCGAAACAACTGAGCAATACACAAAGATCACTGGTGAACGCAGTGGTACCAACACTGAAAGAAAGCTCATCCAGACCTTGCCATGGTGTTTGATTTTTAGTTGGAGTGCACTGGAGGGGGGAAACGACCTTCTGATTTCATTTGATATTATTTTTCGATCTTGCAGAAGCGTGCAAAGTTTGAGCCATGTGTATTCAGAAGTGTTGAAGTACAGGAACAGGATCTCCTGTGGTTTGCCAGCATTCCCTGTCTTCCGGTTTCACCAACTTAGTCTATGCTTGTGTGTCTTTTCAGGGAGACATGCTCTTATGCTTTGATCAACAAGCTTATATTACTAGGTCCTAGCTCATTCAGTTTCTTATTGCCTCAGGTATCAGGCTGCAGCTCGTCCTTGAAAAACTGCTCAGCAGCCTGGCCTGGCTGTGCTGCCTCCTGAGTACCTCACAGGACCAGTGTGGCAGTGTTTCACTCACTGGTTCAGAAGTCACTTAAGCTTCCTTCCTTGTGCCTCCCACTTGCCCAGTGTCTTCTTACACATAAACTGTGCACTCAAACGAATCTGAACTTCACTTACTGTCAGCTTTGTCTGTGCTTGATAGTATTAGTTAATGAATGCGTAATGTAGTTGTTGTTGTCATTGTGTATCCAGTGATAGAGGAGGAGTAAAGACTGCTGCTTTCCTGTACTGAAATAGTGGGTATCAGCGCTGCTTATGTGATAATCTTCAGCACTATATCCAGTCATTTTCAGTCATAGGTGAAACCTGTTTGAGCATTCTTTGTCATGTGAAGATGTTGTATTCCCTCCTGTCTTCCTGTCATTCCACTTTCTGTAAATATTTACTGCCATGAAGAAGGTCAAATAATCAAAAGTTGCTCAGCAGTTCTGCTGGTCATCAACTATATCTGCAAATTTCAGGTAAGATGTGCAGGTTGCTAATAATACATTCCTGATTAGACCATATTGGCTAATTGCTGTATATGTAACAATACACTGAAAGCTTTATATTTCCTGCCTGAGCATGTGAAGTGTTTTGAAGGCCTGTTTTTGTTCTGATGCACAATTATGGATTATGTGGTGAGCTTCATAGATCACCATGAGACAAATCTAAATGCACAAATCTAAAATAGTTCCAGAGCAGAGACAAAGGGAAAGACTGGAGTTGCTGCAGATGCCTCTAGAACCTGGGTACACGATTCTGACTGGGGCCTTTACTGCTTATCAGCAAGGGTTAATGAATTAAAATTTAAACAGGAAGCTCCAGGTTAGATACAAGGAAGAAATTATTTACTGTGGGAATGCTGAGGCACTAGAACAGGCTGCCCAAAGAAGTTATGAATGCTCCATCCTTGGCAGTGTTCAGTGCCAGGTTGGATGGGGCTTTGAGCAACCTGGTTTAGTGTGAGGTATCCCTGCCAATGGCAGGGTGGCTGGAACTGGGTGATCTTAAGGTCCTTTCCAACCCGAACCATTCTGTGATTCTGTGTTGATGAGCAGAGATGAGAGGGGTGTGTGAATAAAATTTTGGGTAAAAAGGAAGGACTAGCTTTACTAAATGTTACTCATTTAAAGATGAGATTTCTTTTTTTCTGCAGGATGTGATCATGTTGGCTGTGGGGTAGAGTAGGTAATTATTTTGATATATTGACTTTTAGGTTTAATTTATTTGTATTAGATGTATTAGTACTTGCGCAAAATCATTTTAGGTTTACCACTAACAGTGGGCATGAAGTTTTAGCATGGTACTTTATTTTTTGTTATAAAATCCATGTCAAGAAAGAGTATTGACTGCTTTATGTACAACACAAGGGGCACAAAATAGAGAAGATGAACCAGGAAGACTTAGAAAGGTACTTAGCAGACAAGGGGAGTTCAGTTGTTTATCTTGGTTAGCCAGTCTGTACAGAGGCCAGTGGAGCCCATGATGGGGAAAGGAGGGTTTTGCATGTATAGAGGCATGGAGTAGTTTACATTTCAACAGTGACTAGTCTCCATAATAAAATAGGAAGAATAAAAAAGAAAAATAATAACCTTCTGGGATTAAGCCTGGTAAGATTAGTTACTGTAAGTGGGCTTTGCACAATATCTGATCGCAGGGTTTTTCTGTTACGTGGGGAGTCTGTCGTGTTCTTCTAATTTATAAATAAAATCTGAAGGCTTAAGCAGTGGATACTGAGATATCCCATCTCACCTCAGCCTGACATGTTTGTCTCTCCTTTATTAAATACTGATTACCCTGGAAACTGATGATATTAAGTAACTTACTTCAGTGGAGTCTAAATGGCTGTGGTGACATTTTTTTCATCTTTTTAGTAGAGGCAGAAATAATTGGACAGTAGCAAGAAAAATAATTCTGTATGCTCACCTTTGAATATCATGAGATATAACAATGTACGCCCATCATTTTAATTACAGAGCTTATATTGGTTTTGGGTCTGAAAACGCAGCAGTTTAAAAGAGGACACCTGTACTCTTACTATAATAAAATACTGCTGTAATTAGGGCAGGCATGAAGAGACAGAAATAGAGACTCTTAATCAGTTGTGATATGCAATTATTAATATATTTTGATTTATAAATTGAATAATATGCGAATAGTGGGAAGAAGTGTACGTATATTATGCAGGTCTCTGATGTGTGAAAAAGCTTCCTTTGTGGCCTTGAATTTGTGACGCATTCTATTTCACTTAGACCAGTAATTACTTCCTTAAGCTTTCAAGGCCTAGGAAATGGCTCATTACTGAGATCACTTGCCTTCATTTTTGTTCTTAAACGTGCATAAAAAGTCTTTCAGTTAGTTTGCTATGGTACTTACTGAAGGAACCAACCTTGGGCTCCTGAGGAAAGTCTGTGCACCTGTATCAAATTGTGTAGTTGACTGAGTTATTCCTCTGTTGTGAAGTTGAGGCTATCATACCTGTGTAAGATTTGAAGGCAGGCAGGGAGAGCTGCTGTGTACTTCTTTAAATTCTAACTGAGGTGGTCTTGTTTTTCTCTTGTGAATTCTATCCTGGTGCTTCCTAGAAGGAAACCTTGTCATTGCTTTCTTTTTCCAACAATTTCCTTATAGGAAGTTTGAACTATGTATTTGAACATAATTATATATACCACAGTCACGGACACTAACTTAATTTAAATAATCTCCCCTGTATTTTGATAGTTTTCTTCTTGTATTTATTTTATGTCTGTTTAAAGCTTTTAGAAGCACCTAAGATTTACAGAAACTATGATGTACATAAGCAGCACCATCATCTTTGTTCTGTGTTTGTCTGCCAGTACTGCCAAGTGTGGTGCTTATTGCCACATACAATTCCACTGCTCTCTCTGGGATCAACTGCCTGAACTACCTGAAGCAGCCATTGGTAACAAAGCTGAAATTAACTTAGTGTGTTAACCAGAAAGGAGAACAAAGTACATTATCATTTTAGTTTCTTACACCCATGCGTAAGATCCCATGTGTGTGAGCCTATAGGGCTGTTCTTACAGTGATTGCCTGAAAATCGCAGGTTGGAGAACATGCATTCTGCTATGTTAGACTTAATGTAACCAATCCTACCCTTTCTGGTGTTGCACAGGTTAACATTCAACTTTCCGAATGGCACCGCTCCATACTGCTGCCACAGTCCTGGTTAGGATTTATGAGTCGAACCTACAGTGCAATCCTGCAGGTAATTTCAAGGTTCATAATATTGTGCACATTAATGCTCATTCAAGCGGTATGAGTTTTATTTTTAACAGGAAGAGCATCCTCGCAAGTTACAATAAGCTTGAGGTTTTAATGGTAAAATTTATGAAAAAGAAGGAAGATGAATCTTAAGTTGGTGTCACTACAAGGTGGGGTACTTTGGAGAGGTATAACTTCTGCTTCAGTTTAGGTTCTAGCCGTTTGGTTACTCTGTCAAGCTGCAGAATGTTCTAATTCTTAGAATTTTTAGAATGTGAAATTTTAGCTAGAGCTCTAACCTATTATTTTGAGTAAGAATTTTGTAATTAGAGTACCACAAAGGAGACAAAAGCTATCAAGGAATGATTCATTAAGTAAGATTTCTCTTCATCAGCATATAATGCTGTCACAGTATGAGGGACTCATCTTTTTATTGTTTTGTCTTTATTTTTTTCCTATCTAATGGTTAGGAAATACCTTAAATCCTCTCTTTCGTTAGGTTATCTGACCTGATGTCTAGAGCAGAGTAGTATTATTTGGTTTTTCAACAGGAAAATTATCAAAAAAACTTTAAACAAACAGCTGACTTGTAGAAGGCTCTCTTTGCGCTACTAGAAAGTCTTATTTGTATTTCCAGGCCTCATCAGCTATTTTCAGCATGAGCATCTCAGGTTGCTGAGCAAATTCTAGAAGCTTTGATTGTTCCTCTTTTTGCTGTGCAGCAAAACATACTCTGCTCTCACATTTTCAAAACAAATTTTATCTTGGCCATCAGCAAAATACCGTATTCTAAGTGAGCCAGCCCCATTACAAAGCAGGCAACAGCAATTTAAATTCTAATTTTAGGTTGTAACTACAGAGGGGGCCATTGTTGCTTGCATGTAATTAGTTTTTTATTTTACTTCCCCTCTGAGTCAAGACTTAGGAGAAGCTTGGCATTTACCAGATTTGTTCTGAAAGCCTTTATTGGAGCTTGTGCTGTTTTACTGGGCAATAGAGCCTATTTTTGTTGTTTCTGAAGTCCCTCACTGGAGACTGGTATCTTTACTTACTCCCTTTGCTTCTGTAATACACATCTGAGATGGACGGAAGAGACTGCAGTATAAGATGAGTAGTCTAGGTAGCACCTAATTCAGTATTTCTGAACAGCTAGTAATCATTTCTACAATTTAGAGGCAGACATTCACAAAGTCCAGGGCACCAAAACACTTGGGTGAGGATTTTTTTCCCTTTGGACACCAGAAAGTCCTCTTGTCTACTCACATGCTTAAGCACTTACACCGGTTTGTGCATTCAGCATGTTTTTGAGACTTCCTGTAACCTTTTGAGTGACATATGAATTTACAGGATAGACTATTGTATTCTCAGGTTGTTTTGCACACCCAAACTGCAAGTGTTCAGTACCTGAACCTGGCTGTATTTTTTTTCAGTTAAGGCTTAATAATCTACTAAGGAGCAGTAACTGACAACATAAACAAGTTGAGATGTAATTTGCATTGAGATGGAGATTGAATATTAAAGCAAAGCTGCTTAATATGTTTAGAGAACAATTGTTAAGAGGCCAGAATCCATATACTTTCCTTTAAAGTACAGAAAGAACTGTTGTAGGAGGTCACAGGGAGGTTAGATGATAGAAAGGAAAAGGATGAGGAATTCCGCCTTAGGTAATGAATCAGAAAAAGTGATGTTTTGCCATTACAATCCATGTTAGCTAGCAGGCTTCTGAATCTTATTCCCTGCTTGTTGTACCCCTTCCCAAGGGAACTTGTGTCTTTGCATGGGCTAGGAGAGATGTCTCAGTATCTGTGGCTGTTTGTGCCATCTGCAGCTTGTTTTCCTCACTCAGAATAAAAAGTCACGATTTTTTTACCTAATACATTCTGTATTACATCTGAAAAGCAGTCACGTTCACTTACGAAGTAGCCCTCCAATGAAAGACTACATCTGTTACCTAAGTGTTCCCTGATGAAATGTTATTATGATGATTTGCTGTGAAAGATCTGACTTACTCTGTAATCCTGCAGGGGAGGCAGGCAGAGCTGGAGATGCAGTTAAAACATGGAAAAGAGAATCCTGAAGAGGTGCAATACAAACAATTTACAGCCTGGCTCTGGTAAGGAAGTGCTTATTTGGTTCTCATCACTTGTAATGGCAAGTGAAGGGGCAGAGAAGGGCAAGACTTCAAAGCCTTTAGTTTTGCAAGTTTGAAGACTGCATGAGCACTATTGAAAAGCAAAACAAAACAGACACTACATACGATGGCCAGAGTGCAGGGGGATTGGGAAGAAGCTACTGGGTAACTGTCTCTAAGGATTCCATGTGCATGGGTTCACAGGTACCTTCCCCTCTACAATGTCTGAAACTTTGTAGGGTAAGCAACTGGAAGGAATGGAAAATTGTACTTGTTTTGTCTCGTGTTAAAGGAGACAAAACAAATGCAACAAGCAGAATTTACTTGTAGAGACTAAGTGAGCTGTCTCACTGAAAATGGCTTGATAAAAGAAATGTAAGCCATGGTACAAATTCTGTAGTAAACTGAGACACACCTGAGTTTATATGGTAAGCTGGCCATGTTGAATCTGAGGATATTGTTTAAAACCAGCCAAGTGATGCACACCCGATCCATATCCTCAACTAGTTCAGTTTCAGTCAGCTAAGGAGTGTCTCTCAGTCTATCAGGATTTAGCCATATATGTGCATTGCCAGGGGAACAAGGTGGGAAGTGGAGGCTTCAGCGAGAGAAAGAGCTACATATCCATGGACAGTATAAATACTTGTTGACTGTGCTTGTTCACAAGTGCATTGGGAACAAAGTACATACGGACAAATTCAGATGGCCTTTGCCTGTCAGGCAAAAAGGTGTTACTAAGTCACACTCAACAGGAATATAAAACTAGGGAGGCCTACAGCCAATTTAGAGAGGGACTTTTTACAAGGGTATGTAGTGACAGGACAAGGGGGAATGGCTTTAAACTGAGAAAGGGTGGATATAGATTAGACATTAGGAAGAAATTCTTCACTATGAGGATGGTAAGACACGGTAACAGGTTGCCCAGAGAAGCTGTGGATGCTCCATCTCTGGCAGTGTTCAAGGCAGGTTGGACAGGGCTTTAAGCAGTCTGGTCTAGTGGGAGGTGTCCCTGCCCATGGCAGGGGGTTGGAACTAGATGATCTTTAAGTTATCTTCCAACCTATTCAGTGAGTCTATGTCTGTTGTTTTATTCCAGCTAAATCTGGATTAAAAGGTTTCATAGAAAGATTAGTTTGTATTTCCTAAATAGTGTGAATGTAAGATATATAAAGAATGAACAGAATTCCCTGTAACAGAAGAGAAATAAAAGCAGTAAGTGAACAGAGCCTGGTGTTAGTTTTCATATCTTTTACTGTAGCCATATAATTGCTTGGTGCTTCAGGGCTTTAACTTCCGTACCCTTTAAGCATTTGTGTTACTCATTGGGTTGAACCTGACTGTGGACAGCTTGATATAAACTTCAGTGTTAACTCTTTGTTGTGCAAGTACTGTGAAATTTTGCATTCATATTTGCTGAGTTGGTATGTTTCTGGTGTAGATGGGTTTGAAACTCTGTGCAAGTACAATGTGGTTATGAAGAAAGCCTGAGTAGATTTCTTTTACAGCCTGAGAATGACTCAGTCTTGTAAAGTATGGCCCTATTTTACAAGGCATGCATAATCACGTGTTGTGGACCTGTGATTGGAGTGTATCTTTTTCTGTTGGGTGAAAGTCACGGCCAGGCTGATGCTGTATGTTGTAGTGACAGAGGATCTGTTTTCTCACTCAAACTTGGCAATACAGAAGATTCACTGCTTCTGCCTTGATGGGAATGCAAAACTAAACAAATTCAGACAAGTAGCCTGTTATAAATCAGCTGCAGTAATGCGTAAGAAATTTTAATTACTCCTATGGCTTTCATTTAAATGGATTCAGGTTACTATACTGTCAAATAGCACAGCTGCCTATAGTAGTTTCCAGGAGTGTAGTAAGTGTTGGATAAATTGTTATGCTTATCATGGTAAAATATTTTCATTTTATTAAGGTGAGACATAGCACAGTGATCTAGAATCTTACGTTAATAGGTCAATGGACACATTTATGGCTATTGTATGAAACTGTATTTTATAAAATGTGGTATGAAGTCAAATAAGAGCCATTTATAACACACTGGTAGAATATATGGCAATGAAGAAATGTTGAGTGGTACATTAGCACTTTTACAGTTTTAGTGCTTGTGATTAATTTGTGTGAAGTTTTCTGATAGCAAAATGAGGTATTTGCTAACCTAGAATGGACACATGTAA
Organism: Amazona ochrocephala; assembly: GCA_039720435.1. Lineage (NCBI taxonomy): Eukaryota > Metazoa > Chordata > Aves > Psittaciformes > Psittacidae > Amazona > Amazona ochrocephala. The sequence goes on along the minus strand of CM077909.1, from coordinate 78,908,377 downwards.
GGCATAAGGAGAATTCAGCTGAGTTCATGCTACAATTAAATGAACATGGTGTCAATTCTTTGTGTTTCTGTTGCAGGGTCAGAGATATGTTGACTGATATCATCAAAGGTGCTTCCAAGTAAGAACTGTTACTTTATTACAGATGAGAATGAGTTCTGTTCTGTGGCAGAAGATGTAAGATAATATTTTTCTGCAATTGGTTGTCTGCCAGTTTCGTTATTTCACATGATTGCTTTTTAGGAAAGGAACTCTTCCCCAGCCTGTGCCATGAGATTTTTACTACAAATTCTGCTATTAGAAAGGCTGATGCTTAATGTTTTGAGTAAAACTTGGGTAGTGCTATGTGCACTATTAGGTCTTTTTTTAACTAGCAGCCTCAAGTAGCTTCACTTCCCTAGTCCTGCTTGCCACACTATTTCTGATACGAGCCAGGATGCTGTTGGCCGTTTTGGCTGCCTAGGTACACCTCTGGCTCATGTTCAGCCAAGCACCCACCCTTTAGATATTTATGTGCATTAATGAGATCCCCTCTCAGTCTTCTCTAGACTAAATATGTCATGCTCCCGCAGCCTCTCCTCATAAGAGAGGTACTCCAGACCCCTGATTATTCACTGGACTTGAATTTCCAGTAGCTCCTTGTCTTTCTTGTACTGAGGAGCCCAGAACTGGACACAGCACTTCAGATGTGACATTACCAGGGTTGAATAGAGAGGGAGGATCGCTTCCATTGACCTGCTGGCCACAGTCCTGCTGATAGCCAGGATACTATGGGCATTTGTGGCCACAAGGCCACGCTGCTGGCTCATAGTCAGTTTGTCATTCACCAATACTCCCAGGGCCTCCTCAGCTGAACTGCTCTAGTAGATCAGCCCACAACCTGTGCTGGTACTTGGGGTTCTTCCTGCAAGTGCAGGACCCTACACTTGTCCTTGTTGGTGCTCAATAGGTTTCTCTCCGCCCGATTTCGCCAGCCTATCAAGGTCCAGCTGAATGGCAGCACAGCCTTCAGGTGTACCGGCCACTCCCCCCAGCTTCATATCATCAGCACTTGCTGGGGGTACGTTGTATCCCTTCATCCAGACGAATGATAAACAAGCTGAATAAGTCTGGGCCCAGTATTGATGCCTGGGGGGTACCAGTGACTACAGGCTTCCAAATGGATTAATGAAATATAACCTATTAGAAGTCAACGGCCAACAACACTGAATGTGCTATACATAGACTGTGTAATCATTTAAGGCAAGAGATATGGGGAGATTTAAAAGAACTTAACTAAGCACCTAGTTGTAATTTCTTATAGGTATTTCTTATCTGAAAGAAAATTGTTCTGGTGTTCGAAGCAGGAGAGTTCAGTGACATTCGATTAAGACCTGTGTGTCCTATTTTAAAAAGCAAACCAGAAATCAGGTGGGGTTTGGATTGGAAACAAATGCCTAAATTTTCACTTCTAAAATTAAATTTTAAATAATAAATAAAAAATAAATAAATTTTTACAGCAACAGTTGAGGAAGATTTTCGAAATGGAAGACTGGTGCAAAAAGTGTAGTACACTGCATACTGGTTTAGTGTAAGACTGTAAGAGATCTAGTACAGTTGTATTGTTCAGCTGCTATTGTAAAACAACTAAGAGAGTTCCAGCAGGATTATATTGCAACATATGTTTTTCTGGGAGTAACTGTGATATTGACATATATCTTTTCATGAGACTGCACACAAGTTAAATTCTCTCTCTTATTCATAGGTGGCAGATTTATGGTTTTTTTTAATGAGTTCTGAAAGTAAAGGTTTACATCATGGTAGAATTTAGTACTCCTTGAAACCTGTTGTTTTCCTTTTATGTTAATGTTTTCATAGCGTAAGAAAGTAATTCTTAACTTTTTTCTGAAGCTGAGATTTCAGTGATGGCTGCTCTGCTAAATCTCCTGAACAGATGCTGTTGCAGTGAAGCAGCACCTGCCTATCTAGCATTCTCTGTTTAAAGAGCTTTTTTTGTTGTCCTATGTAGAGATGGTACTAGCTAAGACCAAATGGTGCATTTCTGTAGGTGCTGCTTGCTCTGCAGGGTGGCAATCCTCATGATAGTGGAAGCAAGCTTCTGTTTTTATATGCCTTTGTGTATGCTAGGCTTTATATAAAAGACAAGTAAGAAAAAAAAATGAAACGCTTCTCTCCCCCATTTTTTCTCTATTTCCTGAAGATGAAGTGGTGTAGACTTTTGCTGAGCTAGAAGACAGCCCAATAGAGTTGCTAGGTGCAAAGGCTTTTCCTCCTGGACCACCTGTAGCATAATTTCCATGCACTGAGATATGTATTTTGTTGCCTTCACCTCTGTTATGCTTCTTACACGTTTGCCTTTTTCTGTACAGAGACAGCCCAGTGGTGAAAGGAAACTCTATTTTTGCCTTAACTGGTCTTGCAGTTGCTGTAGCCAAATATGAAAGCAGCCTTTCCTCAGACACTGAAGGGATGCCTGAGGTGAGTCTATGTGGGAAAAGGTTTCTCAACTATTAGTGAAATGTAAGGAAGCGTGTTTGGTGGGCTGGTAAGAGGATGTGAAATTCTTCGCATTTTGAAGTTCAAATTTCCCCCTACTCAGTGAATGCTATTTGGTAGCTGCTGTGTAATCTATACAAAAGGAGGCAGAGTGTGTAAGCACACGAAAAGCCAGACTAACACATTTGTTTCTTGGGTTTGTCAGATGAGATAGAGGTCTAGTGGACGCTGGAAGCCAGCTAGCCTCCTTTCTTATCATTTTTGATTGCACTGAATAGTACCTGATGAAAAATAGTGTTTCGAGGATCAGCACTGGCAAATAAATCATTCTACTTACTGTACATAAGAATGATAATCTTATTCCTGATGGATCATAACTCAAACATCAGCTGTACAGCTTCTGTTCAGGTAGGACCAGACTTAAGAAAAAAGTCTAAAGAATATTTGGGTTTGATCTTTGCAGGCTGAGCCTGATTTTCTTCCCACAAAACACTGGATTTCTATGGTCACAGAGACCCTCTTTAGTATTGTGAATAGCCGCTATCGCCCTAGAGGTCAAGTCTTTCCGTGGTTCTACCAGGTATGTGTTGTGATCTTAAAGGCAGGAAAGCTTATCTGTATTTCATACCTGGAGTTCATAGTGTGGAGTTTCCTGGTCCTGCTTGCCCTGTAGTAGTTGTAATACAGCAGAATTAAAACTTTCTTGCTTTTTCTTTCATTGTGTTTTCTGCTTATATTTGGGTTTGCCTTGAGTTTTTGTTGTTATTACCAGAATAGTAAAAACCACCTGTGAGGATACATGAATGAAGGAAATAAATAAAAAATAAAAATTTAAAAAAAAAAAAAAAAAAAAAAACAAAAAAAAAAAAAAAAACACCAAAAAAAACCCAAAACCACACAAAATTCCATCAAAACCTGGAATATTTGGCATGTATGTACAAAAAAAAACCTAATGTGAACAGGCTCTTCTTGGACCACACTATCAAATGCTTGAGTGATTGTGATACCATTCCTCAGAGCTCTGAAGTGCATACCTTTCTCAAAACCTAATGGTTATGGAGCCAGGGATTCTTATTTCATGACATGGGGCCCCTGCCATCACTGATGGGGGATGTAGATCACCAAATCAAATATAGTGTTAAATGAATGCTAGGCTGGTTGGATGTAAAGAGATTCAACTACTTGTTTGGCACTAGCAGTTCTCACTGAATTGTTCTGTGATGCCTGCCTTTGAAAATAATGCTATTCAACAAAGGTGGTTTTGCGAAGGAACAATGTGACAATGATGCATTTGCAAAATTCAGTCTATTTAAAAACAAATTAAAATCTTATGTTTGTAAAACTCTAAGGCACACGATAGAAATTGCTGTCTTACAGAGTGCCTTGAATCCTGGTGGGATTTTTTTTCTGATCCTTTTCAGATTTGCACATGGAAGTAATAAATATACATTAGGCTGTTACTTAGAATCAGTTCGTTGCTGTATAAGTAGAGGTAGCTCTATGGATTTTCCATTTCAAAATGGAAAGGAATTAAAAACCTTCGTAATGGATCTTCCTTCTGGAAAGCATCTCTACCCGTTATCTTGCACAATCTTCTGACATTTTGTCATCCTAGGTGCTTTTAAGTTAGTCCTTTTTTTAACTCACTAAATCCTTGGTGTGTTGTAATTACAGATGTACATTAATATCATTGCTGGTTTCTGTTTGCCCTTCTGATCAGCCTGTTGGGTATTTTAACAAGGAAGGTGAAAAGTCATATAGACCGATGTATTTATGTGTAGGGTAGCTATTAAATTCACCCTGCCTTATCCTTTGTTTACAATTTCATGCTTAGCAATCTTCTCTTAGAAATTATATTCTGCAATTCCCTAGTTTTAAGCTTTTACAAGGCACAGCAAATGGAAAAGTTACCATAAGCAATTCCATGAAACGTTGTTTATTGACAGATTGCAATTCGTCTGTGACACTGTTTGCTGTATAGGTATTTATTTTAAATTCCAGAGGTTTTGAGTGTTACTACCTGGAAAAGAATTTTATTTCCCTCTCCAAAGAGGGAAAGTAAATAAAAATCCTTTTTATGTTTTTATAGAAATCCTATTCAGGTGAAAATACTGCTAGCAGCATAGCTCGTTCCTGTGCAGCCACTGCTTTGTCTCTCCTGGTGCCAGTTTTCATTGTATCATGCAAAGAGAAGGTTGAGGAGGTCCTGAATATGCTGACTGACAGGTTGCCTGGAAAACGGAATACTGATGAGTCTCAAGCTGTTCAAATCCACATGGGCCTTGGGCTGGGGATGTTTATCTCACGTTTGTATGAAGAAAAAGTCAGGTAATGATTACCGTATGTAATGTAGGTGTGCAAATAGCTTTCTTCTTTTTCCTGCATGTAGTCTTAAGTTCTGAGGAATTCAAAGTATATACAAGTCACAGGCAAATGAGTCTTGAGGGGCTTTTTAACATTTCTTAAAAGGTGTCTTTTATTATCAGTCTTCAGCACGCCCTGCCCTGGTGCTATCCTGGATATTTTGCCATTCTTTCAGTATGAACGATTGATTTTCATAGTATCACAGAATCACAGAATCACAGAATAGTAAGGGCTGGAAAGGACCTCAAGATCATCGAGTTCCAGCCCCCCCGCCATGGGCAGGGACACCTCCCACTAAACCATGCCATCCAAGGCTATGTCCAACCCCACCTTGAACACCGCCAGGGATGAAGCATTCACAACTTCCCTGGGCAACCCATTCCAGGGCCCCACCACCCTCACAGTAAAGAATTTCTTCCTCAGATCCAATCTAAACCTCCCCTGTTTAAGTTTAAACCCATTACCCCTTGTCCTCTCACCACAGTCCCTAATGAAGAGTCCCTCCCCAGCATCCCTATAGGCCCCCTTCAGGTATTGGAAGGCTGCTATGAGGTCTCCACGCAGCCTTCTCTTCTCCAGGCTGAACAGCCCCAACTTTCTCAGCCTGTCTTCATACGAGAGGTGCTCCAGTCCCCTGATCATTTTCGTGGCCCTCCTCTGCACTTGTTCTAACACTTCCATGTCCTTTTTATGTTGAGGACACCAGAACTGCATGCAATACTCCAAGTGAGGTCTCACGAGAGCAGAGTAGAGGGGCAGGATCACCTCCCTCGACCTGCTGGTCACACTCCTTTTGATGCAGCCCAGAATACGGTTGGCCTTCTGGGCTGCAAGCGCACACTGCCGGCTCATGTTCATTTTTTCATCAACCCACACCCCCAAGTCCTTCTCTGCAGGGCTGCTCTGAATCTCTTCCCTGCCCAACCTGTAGCTGTGCCTGGGATTGCTCCGACCCAGGTGGAGGACTTTGCATTTAGCATGGTTGAACTTCATCAGGTTGGCATCAGCCCACCTCACAAGCGTGTCAAGGTCCCTCTGCATGGCATTCCTTCCCTCCAATGTATCAACCGAACCACACAGCTTGGTGTCATCGGCAAACTTGCTGAGGGCGCACTCAATCCCACTGTCCATGTCACCCACAAAGATGTTGAACAAGACCGGTCCCAACACCAATCCCTGGGGGACACCACTCGTTACCGGTCTCCAGCTGGACACTGAGCCACTGAGCACTACTCTTTGCGTGCGGCCATCCAGCCAGTTCTTTATCCACCGAGTGGTCCACCTATCAAATTGATGTCTCTCCAACTTAGAGAGAAGGATGTCATGTGAGACAGTGTCAAAGGCTTTACACAAGTCCAGACAGATGACATCAACTGCTCTGCCCCTGTCCATCAGTTCCGTAGCCCCTTCATAGAAGGTCACCAGATTGGTTAGGCAGGATTTCCCCTTAGTGAAGCCATGCTGGCTGTCACCAAGCACCTTGTTGGTTTTCATGTGCCTTAGCATGCCTTCCAGGAGAATCCGCTCCAAGATTTTGGCAGTCACAGAGGTGAGACTGACTGGTCTGTAATTCCCCGGGTCATCCATTTTTCCCTTCTTAAAAATGGGGGTTATATTTCCCTTTTTCCAGTCATCGGGAACTTCACCTGACTGCCATGATTTTTCAAATATGATGGACAGTGGCTTAGCAACTTCATTTGCCAACTCCTTCAGGACCTGCGGATGGATTTCATCCGGTCCCATGGACTTGTATACATTCAGGTTCCTAAGGTGGTCCCGAACAAGATCCTCCCCCACAGTGGGCCCAGGGTCCCCGCCCTCACCGTCCCCGCGTCTGCCTTCCAAGACTTGGGTGGTGTGGACAGAGCATTTGCCCGTAAAGACTGAGGCAAAGAAGTCATTAAGAACCTCAGCCTTCTCCAAATCCAGGGTAGCCAGTTCTCCCGATAACTTCTGGAGAGGGCCCACGGTGTCCCTAACCTGTCTCTTATCGGCAATGTACCTATAAAATCCCTTCCTGTTATCCTTAACATCCCTAGCCAAGTTTAATTCTAAGTGGGCCTTAGCTTTCCTAACCTGGTCCCTAGCTTCCCGGACAACATCCCTGTATTCTCCCCAGGCCGCCTGACCTTGCTTCCACCTTTTATAAGTCTCTTTTTTCTTTCGAATTTTGCTCAGCAGCTCCTTATCCATCCAAGGAGGTCTCCTGGCCCTCCTGCTGAACTTCCTTCTAGTTGGGATGCACCGCTCCTGAGCTTGCAGCAGGTGATCCTTGAATATCAACCAACAGTCTTGGGCCCCCCTGCCCTCTAGGGCTGTATCCCATGGAACCTTACTGAGCAGGTTCCTGAAGAGGCCAAAGTCTGCTCTCTCGAAGTCCAGGGCAGTGAGCTTGCTGCTCGCTCTTCTCACTGTCCTGAGGATCTCAAACTCAACCATCTCATGATCGCTGCAAGCAAGGCTGCCCTGGAGCGTTACATTCCCAACCAGCCCTTCCCTGTTGGTGAGGACGAGGTCAAGCATGGCACCTCTCCTTGTCGGCTCCTCTATTACTTGCAGAAGGAAGTTGTCTTCCACGCAATCAAGGAACCTTCTGGATTGCTTGTGCCGGGCCGTACCATCCCTCCAACAGATATCAGGGTGGTTGAAGTCTCCCATGAGAACAAGGGCCTGCAAGCGTGAGGCTGCTCCTATCTGCCTATGGAGCGCTTCGTCCAGCAAGTCCCCTTGGTCAGGCGGTCTGTAACAGATCCCCACAATAATGTCACCCATCGCTGTTCTCCCTTTAACCCTGACCCACAAACTCTCTGTCGACTGCTCACCTGTCCCCAGACAGAGTTCCATACTCTCTAGCCTATCCCTAACATAAATAGCAACTCCCCCTCCCCGTCTGCCGGGCCTGTCTTTCCTAAAGAGCCGGTAACCTTCCATTCCAACACACCAGTCATAGGTGCCATCCCACCATGTTTCTGTGATGCCTATGATATCATACCCCCGCAGATGTGCACACATCTCTAATTCCTCTTGTTTGTTCCCCATACTACGGGCATTTGTGTAGAGGCATTTGAGCCGAGATCCATTTGAAGCCGGCTCATTGGCTGGAGCAGCTGGAATATCCCTACATTGCTCCGAACGTTTACTATAGGTGCTACTAACCGACTGGGTGTGTTGGGATGGAATGCCGCCCCCCTCCCCCAACACATCTAGTTTAAAGCATCCTTGACCAGCCTGGCAAGCCTCCTACCAAATCCCCTCTTCCCCTTCTTTGTCAGACCAGCTCCACCAGGCCCCAGTAGACCTGGCCTACTATATTGAGTCCCATGGTCAAGGTACCCAAACCCCTGACTATAGCACCACCCTTCTAACCATTTATTAACCTGTCCAATCCTCCTAGCCTTTTCAAGGTCCTGCCCTGTATCCTGGAGAATTGACGAAAAGACAATCTGAGCTCCAGAGCGCCTAACCACCTCTCCCAGAGCCCTGTAGTCCTTCTTTATAGTCTCCTTAGCTACTTGCACAAAACAGTCATCTAGAAGAGCCGCACATACACTTTTAAGTAGGACTAGCTGCCGTAGGAGACTTAATTGTAAAATAATTCACAGTTCTCATCCATTCCTTTCTTAGTGGCGCTCTGGAGGCGTGATAGTGTCCACTTATATCATGTGAGTTATGCATATGGGAATGGAGCTACTGGAAGTAATGGGCTGCCCTTAAGATGTGCTGTTAGCAGCTATGTTGGCAACAAAGCAATGTTCTGAAGTTAGTAAAAAAGGCCTTCTTTACAAAAGAGTTAGCTACAGTTGCAAAATTCTGATGATTCCAGAGAAATTGGGAAGTAGGTTTGGCTTTATGCTCCTCCAGCTTCTTTGCCACTAGGGATTCTGCCTTTATACTTATCATAAATGTTTAATTGATGCGCAAGCGCAGGTATCAAATGGATTTGGCTGTCAGTTGTTAATTTGCTTAGCGAGGCTAATGTTCCCAACACACCTGCCTCTGTTAAAACACTGTGCAGCACTGCTCTGTTCTAATCTTTGTGCTTTGGCATCTTGATGCCGTGCTGCCTGTGACTCAGCCATTCTTCTGCTGCCCTGTATAATTTCAAAACTTAATCTCAGACATCCTTCCAAACACTGACTTGCAACAACAGCAAAACTTGTAGGGGTGTAGCTATAAGTAATATCAAATCATAGAGTTAGCTTGCATTAATATCCTATTCATTAAGAAAACTACCTGTTCTGTAAGAGGGGAGTTCCTATGATGTCTTTGGAGTGAGATGTAAATGCCTTTCTTTTTTTTTATCAGTAACTTAAGCAACGGGATGGCAAGAGAGATTTATGAAAGTGGTATCTTAAGATACCATGCATTTTCTGATCGAGTTCCATCAGTAACCTCCTCCTTCTGTCAGTCATGTTCTGCAAATCCTGGGTGCTGGGAGTTGTAGCAGTAATGGTTGCCAGTTAGGGTGTGAATATGTTTTTATAATTTGTATATGAGTTTGTTTATATGAATGTGACACACATGACTGGTCATACAGTTATTGCTACAGACTAGTACCAGAACCTGTTACAGGAAGAAGAGAACTCTATTTACTGGCTCTTTCAGTCTCAGCAGGAGATTTAATATCCTGTACAATTTAAAGAGCAGAGCTGTGTTTTGGAATTTTTGTTTGTTTGTTCCTGTTTTGGTTTTGTAGTGATATATCCGGTCAGCAAATGAACTTGGTTCTAATGAAGTCCCTGGACGCACTGGAAGACTCCTGCTTTGACACCAGTCTGGAGTACAGGTGAATTTCCTTCATTAGAGATGATATTTTGTTGTATTTTGAGATCCACTTCTCCAATTTATGCTTGTATTCCCTAATTTTACACAGAAGAGTATAAGAATAGGGTAAGAAGAGAGCCTGTGCTGAGTATTTCCGTAGAATCACCAACTTGTGCAGGCTGGCAAAGGCTTTGAGGTACATGCTCTCCCTAAACATTTGGCCATGGACTTTGACTGCATTGCCCACAGCTTTACAGTCAGTGTTTGAAACCTGCAAGACTAGAGATAGTGTATCTCTAGGCCCTGGCTCCGCTTTGGGGCTGTCCTTATCGCTGTGTGAACATCTGATGTTTCAGCTTGTGCATCCACTGCCTCTCAGCCTGTCACTGTGCAAGACCCCAGCTATGTCTCCTCAATCATGGAATCATAGAATGGTTACGCTTGGAGAGGATCTTACGATCATCAAGTTCCACCCCCTGCCATGGGCAGGTACACCTCACCCTAGACCATGTCACCAAAGGCTCTGTCCAACCTGGCTGTGAACACTGTCAATGTCAGAGAAACTGATAGGTGCCCCCAAAGCCATCCCTTTTCACAGATGAACTAGCTGTGATCCCGCAGGCTCTGCTCTCGCGCAAGGTCTGCAGCCTCAGTGCCTCCATAGCCTTCCATGAAATTGTTCAGTTTTATTGGTGTCTTCCTCCAACACTGCTAGCCCTCATCACTGCCTGGGTGCATGTTTGACCATGACTCAGCTTGTTGCCCATCAGTGCCAGCGCTATCACCAAGAACTGATGTCCAGCCACCCTGGTCCCAGCCTGTGTGTTGCCAGGTGCAGGACTGTGAGTTGGTGCTTCTTGAATTTCAGGATATTTCTGCTGGTTTATTCTTTTTTGTACCTTTCCTTCTAAGTGAGTATGTCCATATATAAATAGATGTATAATATTTATATATGAACATATGTGAGTGTATACATATGTGCCTGTATTTAACACACACAGGGGTTTTTTTCCATGTGATCCCTACTATGAGGTGAAAAGAAGCAATGATCGCTACAGCTAATCACTGCCAACACACTGGTAAAAACCATGGGCATGTATAGGGAATTGCGTAGTCTTGCTCAGAGGCAGTAGGAAGATACCAGCAATTCTCGGAGCAGGGCTGCTCGTCTTATCTGCACATATGTATTTTTGTCACCAAACAACAGTGTAAAATTGTGTATAGAACTACTGTGTAAGCCACGTCCTTATTTTGTTGACTGTTCGTGAATTCAGATATGCCAGTTACTTAAAAATATTGATTCCAAAAGTTTGTTTCATCATCTTTGCTGGAAAAAGAGACACCATTGCCAAGACACCAGTCCAGGTCAAGGCATGCTCATCTTCTTCATCCCCAGTTGCTGAAAAACATTAGCTTATAAATATGACCAAAGTTGATTTCAGAAGTTTCTTTTTACTGAGCTGAGTAAAAAAGGTAACTCTTCCCATTTTTAAGTTGGATAGCAGAAGCTTAGAAGAATGCTTAAGATCCTAGTCTCTTTTATTTGACTGCTTGCTAGATAGAGTGGCTGAAATTAGCATGCTCAGGGAGATGCATGAGGGGAAAATAATCTTCATCTTCAGATAAAAGCAGCTTCTTTAAACTATCATATATGCATGTCAGTGAGAGATTATCTCCAGGGCAGTGAGTATCTGCTATGCTTTTAGTATCTCATGATGGCAGCCACAACTGAGAATATTTGACACAAGTTTTCAGTATTATGACTGATGACCTGTGGAAACTGAAATGCTGTGGGAGTGCAGTCACTGAATTTAGTAAGAGTTCTCTGGTGCAGAATGGAAATTCTGGTCAAATCTGAAAAACAGGCAGGGACTGTGAAGCTGTTTATGCCAGCAGCCCGATTAAATCATGTACTAGAAGCTATGTTCTTTTTGTTGCAATTTTAAGTATCCTCAGCATCAAGCTGTTAGTTTTGCTGAATATGTCTGCCCTGCTGAAGCTGGTCCTCTGTTACGTATGCTGATTTTAGTACCCATTGGGTGCAAAAAAGGGACTGTCATGATTTAAATCCAGATGGCAACTAAGTACCACACAGCTGCTTACTCACCCCTCTGCTGTACTCCCCTTGCAGGAATCTGAGAGCGACAGACCCTAATACAGCCAGCAGACCTGCAATTAGTATATTTAACTGGGATATCAGAGTTTGGGATGTTGGTATAAATCAGACACAGAAGTTTGGATCCATACTTATTCATGCCAATTAATGTGTTTGTTGATGGGGCTGTTGGTTCTTCAGGGACCAGAAGAAATTTCTTCAGAAGAAGAAATAACAAAGCTCAAAAGAACAAAAAGAACAAAAGCTCAGAAGAACAAATAATAAAATATAGGATTTATTAATTTTAATGCATATTTCTGTTTTATGCTCTTTTTTCATTCTGTCCCCTGAAGAGCATCCACCTATGTGTGAAATAAAAAACACCTGTAAAATTGTCTGTGGTAGTAATTATCCACAGGGCTAATTAACAGGCAAGGCCATACTTATGATAGCACACTTAATCCTTTTCGTTTTGTCTTCTCCTTAAGCACTGGATGTATTTTGGGAGTAGGACTTGTTCTGTCAATTATGAGTCACAGTAGCCAAACAGAGTTGCGAGTGCATGTTTCTGCTTCATTGAGAAAACTCTGCAAATATCTGGACAGCAGTGAGGACCAAAGCAGATGGGTCCAGGAGGTATGATATATTTTATCGTAAACTATAAACCTTCTTTTACTTTGTTGCCTCCCTTTAATAACTATAGACTTTTACTGAAGCTTTGTACCTGTGATACTGGAATACTTGGTTTCTGTTATTTCTTTTGCAATATATGGTTTTATATCTCCTGAATAAAACAGTGATAATAATAGAATAACCTGTGATGCTGCACGAACATTAAGAAACTGCCTAAAAAGTTAACAGACATCATTCTTTTAAGTGCTTATTTAATTCCTTAACCTCAAATTGAAAGTCCCAAGTAACTAGATATGGATCTCTCTAATATTCAGTTTACTGCTTATCTGGTCTACTAGAAAGCAGATAGCAAGTTACTGTCAGAGAGAACCTTAATCCGAATGCTTCCTCCTTTCATATGTCTGTTTCCTTCTTTGAAAGCTGCTGTCTCTAGCTAATGTGAATCTTGCACTTGTGAATGTTGCTATGGCCCCATGTGCTGTTTTCCTTCTGTGTTTTGAAGGGTTAAACTGTCTTCTGCTAAGTTTGTGCATCTGTTTCAGTTTATTTTGGCAAGGTATGTCCTGTAAGTTTTGATATGGTCTGTGCACTAAGTCTGTAAACTTGTTGACATAAAACTTGAGAAGGAAAACTGATGAAATTGGAGTTTACAATAGAAACCAAGAATCAATAAGCAGGTGTTTTGCATGAAAAAAAAAGCAACCCTGTACCTGATGCATGTAAGCCTGCAGCATCTGAAAAACTGAGTTGCTTAATCCTCTGGTTTTTCTAAGGGAGTTAGCAGAGATTTGTAGTATTATTCTTTTTCTCCCTTGGTACTGCTCTGAAAGCTCTTTATTAAAGGTCTTCATTCATGAAGTTTAATTTTTTTAGCAGTACGTGTGTGTTGGGGATTAAAAAACCTTTTGCAGTTTACGATTCATGCATTAAAATGGTTTACAGCTATGAAATCATTTATCTCTCCTCAGAGATCTTGAAGTGCTTTACTGAACTTAAACTGGGTTCACTACAGCAACTTCTGAAATGAAAGGCAGCAGCTGTTTAACATCATTAGATACTTTGGGATGAGAAGCAAAACTTACCCTTTTCAGTTAAAGTCTCTGAAGGAGTTGTACAGATAATTACATGAGTAAAATTTGACCAGCACCCTAGGATGAATACTACTATATTTATGAGATGCACAGGAGGCTTTTTGAGAATTATAAGTGACTGGGATATAATCCTGTACTTGAGAGGTAACTTTGGCCTGCTGCCGCAGGAGGTACAGTCTGAGCATTATTTTTCTAAGTCAGTTTGTTGTCAGTCCTGCACAGTGTGTATTTAAAGCCGTGTGTTGTTCTGTTGCTTAGCTTTGGTGCAAAGGGTGTAAAACAGCTGGCGCAGTTGAAAGTTCAGACTTCATTTTCTTATTCTCCACATCTAAGTCTGAAGAACGGAAAAGCAGTGTCACTTGCGAATCCTTCTGCAAGGACATGAGGGTAGTAGTGCACTGTGTGTGGGAGACAGTTCTACTACACATTCATCTTCTGGCCTTGCGGACCTGCTTGTAGCTCTGATAGGATCACAGCATGTTGTGTATGCTCACATAAATAACAATCAGACACTTGTGTTGAGAAGAATAGCTACATTTGTGTGGAAGACCAGGAGTTTGGCCTACATAAAACCAAAAGTACTTTCAAGCTTTAGCTGTATTTGTTTCATGATGGTGTCAATGAAGGATCTTTCAGAGAGGTTCTCAACATCTGAAAGTAGATATAGAAAACGTCATAGCATTTTATCATGTTGGCACGTTGCTCCAAGCGCATATTGCTACAATGAATGTGATCAGTCACCAGTTAACAGAAATAAATATTTTTATTTTTCAGGTACTTGCCTATTCTGTGGCCTGTTCCTGTGTCTCTGCTTTCAGTGTTGGCATCATAGAAGCACATGAGGCTGAGGAGGCCATGAACAAGCTACGAACCTTAGTTGAAAATAATCAGCAGGTCATAGTTCAGTGCTTGGGCTTTGCTTCAGTTCTGGTTTTCTCTGATCTATTTAATATTGGATACTGCTTTATCCAGACTATAACTCCCAAGAAAGTCATGTTGATTAACTTTTAGCATTAACTAACACTGAGCATGTTGTGCATACCATGCAATAACCAAGACTACCACTTGATCTAGTGATGCATTGTCTACAGATGTATAGCTATTACCAGACAATGAAATAAAAATAGATCTTATAGGTTTTATTGCGTTTAGAAGGGAAGTTGGTACTTTTGAGTTACTCATGTCTTTAGTCTCTGCATCATGCCAGTTTTTGTCCCCTTTATAACATGTTTCTTTAGATTCTTTTTCTTACCAGGAAAGTACATCTATTATGCACTTCTGAATTTTTGCTTTCCCCTAGCCTCGAGAGAGTGCATCATAACCACAGCCACAGCTTCCCCCAGGTGTCTGTTTCATCCCTAGTGTCCTAGTGTTTCCCTCTAAAATTCCAAAAGTATTCTCCATTATCTCCAAATTACAGTGCATGTTCTTCTTTGTTACATGCTTGCCAGGGGAAAAAAAAACAACCAACCAAACGAACAAAAAAAAACCCAAGAAACAAACAAACATAAAATCTCAAAAAAGAAAAACAAACCAAAGAACCCCGAAGCAGTCATTTTGAGTCAAAGCCTGTTGTTACACTAATCAACTGTTTAGAATGTTTATGTGGAAAACTGGAAGTAAAAACAAGCTACCTTTGCTGCAGATTTTTATTTTGTATCAGAAAGTGCTCTAAAATAAAGGCTTCAGATCAATCCATGTGCCAAAGATCAGTATTTAATCTCAGAAAATACTGTCACTTGACATGAAAAAATACTTGAAATAAGACAGTGTACAGTATTTTATACAAAGACATTGCTTCTAATTATTGGTGAATAATAATGTTTCAACAATAAATATTTAAAAGATTAAAGAGTAATTTTGAAGATCTGTTTTTTAATGTGTCTTTTTCATCTTGTAGACCCATG
Organism: Amazona ochrocephala; assembly: GCA_039720435.1. Taxonomy (NCBI): domain Eukaryota; kingdom Metazoa; phylum Chordata; class Aves; order Psittaciformes; family Psittacidae; genus Amazona; species Amazona ochrocephala. The sequence goes on along the minus strand of CM077909.1, from coordinate 78,893,030 downwards.
GCTTTGCTTTAGCCCTAGGTGCAATAGTACATGGATTGTCAGCTTGTGGTCATGGAAAGGCTGAAGACCTGAGTAACAGACTAATGCCGGCCTGGATAAAAATTGTGCTTGCAGAGGTAAAGGAGTTGGAATTCATATCCTGATTTTTGCGGGGAGAGGGAGAGTGCATAGTTTGAATGAACAGTAGGGACATAATTTTCCTGACTTCTGCAGGAGTGATGCTAGGAAAAGTTGGGACTATCCAAACATGCTTTTTGATAGTAAAAATACATCTTTGGGCTCTTTGCTAAAGTTAAAAACCAAATGTTTCTCTTCCGCGTGTGCTTATCTTAATGAGATCATAATTTGTACGTTTACTAATTTGGAACAACATCGAAGGGTAAAATCTAGGTTATTAAGTGAATATGCCTTGTGAAATTAGGTGCTACTTAACAAAGTTAGACTAACAGAATGGTGTTTATAGTGACTCAGTTGTTATAATAATTTTAACTTACCTCATTGTAACAAAATTAAGTGTTTGAAATCAAGCTCTAAACTTACACATAAAGATTGCAGCTGAAAAGGTAGTTGGAATGAGAGGTGTACAAGTGACAAGATTCATGGTTTTTAAGTTGGAAGAAATAAGTGTTTTGTCCTACAGTATTGCGTGTGACCGCTTTGACTCACTGACCCTGAATTACGCTTCTAGGGTTCTCCAACAATCCAGCGTCTGGCTGCTGTCAGTGGGCTGGTTGCACTGGTGGGCTCTGAAGGAGGCATGATACAGGTGAGAGCATGGAAGCAAATGGTACCTCTATCTCTTCTAGAAATTTGGCTAGAAGGTAAGTTGGAATGACATCTTCTGCGTCCTTAGAGAAGGGACTGTATGCCAGGGCATCATGTTTATGCACTACTGAGTCATGTTGAGTATAAACCAAATGGGATAGAATTACAATGTGTAAAATGGAGGTCTATTCCATTTTCCCATAATACGGCCCATGTGCAGTGCCAGTGGGGAAAAGCTTACAGCCATGTAGGCTTTCTCCTTTTCTCCTCTACTACTCCACAAAAAGGCATGTGTGCAAATGTAATCTGTCTTTTCAGCACTTGCTCTCTGTTTTGTTTTTTCTTTTTTTCCTTTATAAAATTTAATTTTTTTGCCCTTTTTTTTTTTTTCTGTGGCAGCTGAAATCTGAGAGAATTCAGTCCTCCCAGTTTCAAAGTAAGCTGAATGAAGTCATCAGAACCCTCACACAGGTAAGAAGGTAGCCACTGTTTCCTGCTTTGGATACTGAACTATGATCCTGTGACGCCTCAAACAACTAAGCCAAATCTGTTTAAAGAAACTGCATAATGTCTGTGTCCAGCTTGAGTGAGGCAATGTAGGGAACTCTATCTAACTAATGGTTTATTGTCTTAACAGATAATCAGTCTTTCGGGGCAGATCGGCCTTCAGACAAATGCAGCAGGACTTTTGGGACGCCTTCATATGTCCTGTTTGTCTTCTACCCAGAACAGGGCATCAGGTGAGATGCTTTATTTTTGCTGCTTAAAGGACATATGGAGGTAGCACCTAGCTAAAAAGGCAGCAAGGGACACATCAGATAATATAGGCTAGGCCCTGAAGCCCTACTAAATGACATGACAGCTTTTTAATGGCTGTCATGGTCCTGTGTGCCATACATACAGGTTGGAACATGAAGCAGGAATGAATGTGCTGAATAGGATTCCCCCCATCTGCTTTTACTTTCAGTATCAAAATAAGGTTCTGAGTTGTTCCAGTCAAATTTGTATATTGTTTCTGTCTTTGTTCTTTTATAGAATAAACTGTAAAGAAGTTTTATGCTGCATGCGGCATATGTGTTTGACATCTGCAGTATCTATGCCCTGAGAACTGATTAATCTCTTCTTTTTTTTCTGTTTTTAATACTTCCTCCTATATAAAAAACCCAACAATTAAAAACCGATCCGTAATGAGAGCAAGCTGACTTTTCAAAAGTATTTTTCTAAAAGAGATCTGCTCTGGTTAGCTGAAGTCAAAAACTAGTGTTCTGTACCCTTTCAGTCTAGCAATTAGCGTAGAAATTCATATTCTGTCAACACGTCATTACCTTCTGATGTTGTTTCAATATCCATTGGTAAAATTAAGGCAGTGTTACACCACTGATGTAATAGGAGGGAACTAATGAAGTGGAAGCTGTTCCCTTCAGTGTGAACCAGGTTGGAACAATATGAAATGTAGATAAATATCCTCATCACAGAAGAATGATTCTTGGAATTTCTGCTTTTGTATAATCATGGCACATGTGCCTGAGATTATGTGGATACGGAATGTTTCTGTTGTATTAAACTTTCTAAGGTTTTGAAGCTCTCCTTTTTAAAGCCTAGTGGCTGGTAAATATTAAGAAAGTTCTTTTTGCTGGTATTTCAGTTGGTCAATGAATTTGTGTTTTCAGACCTGGCACCTCTCATCAACACAAATGTTTAACTCGCCTTAGTGGAAAGGCCAGTACCTCTATCTTGTAGTCTAAACGCTTTGAGTCACTTACAGAATTAGGACAAACATAGCTCAGCTTGGTCTTTGAATTTACATGGGAGCTGAAATATGTAAGTTCTGCCAACATGGTTTAGTATATAAAGAGACTTTTTGTCTTCACAGTTCCTCCAGATTTTGGCTACTTGCCTGAAAACAGCTTTATTAGGGCAGCCATTGACTTTACCATTGAAAGTGGAAAAAAAGGTAAGAAGGGATCAAACTACAGTATCCCACCTGGAAATTTGTTATGAGTATAAAAGGTGACTCTCAAACCTTTTATTTGCCAAAACTTTTCTAAATTCTAATTTGAACTTCATTAGTGTGGGATATTTAATCTCTAAACAAAAAATTGAATAATGCGTAAAAAGATAAGGTAGAATTACGTAGTTAGTCTTTAGTTTTCTCCACTGGATTTTTATGAGTTTTTAAACCCTTTCCATTTCCCCTTCTCTCTGTGTCTGTGAAAGGATGAATCTTCCCTTTTGGAATGAAAATCAAATCACTTAAAGTGTTCCTGTATATCATCAGGAATACTCCCATCATCAGGCAAACTTTATGCTGCCCCTTATTTCAGTGATTTTAGGTTAAGATTCTCTGTAACAGAGCAGTATTCAAATGGGTTACTTCTGTCTGATAAATGCAGAGGAACCTGAAGAAAGTATGCTCTTACATGAGGAGTGGTAGTAAAAAGATGTCTCTGAGTATAGTGTTAAGGGGCATAAGGCAGAGGAGATTATTCCTGTGTGGATTTAAGTGAGCTCACTGCTGTCCTATGAAGCAGGCTTTGCTTTCAGTGGAGGTAGAAACTCCCATGCCTTCGGAGCCCATGCCTTGCCTCCAGCAGGACTGAGTTGGATCCCTGTGTTTAAGTAACACAGTACATAGCAAAAGTTAGCATCTGTCTGACAGTTTCTGTGGCGTGCGCCTACAGGATGGGGAAGGAGGGCAGTGTCAGGAAACTTTGCTGTTCTCCTAACAAAAGAAAAAATATGATCCTACCAGATGAGGATTAGCTGTAATTAATTCGTAAATTAACTCATGGAGAAGAAAAGTTTCTACTTATTACTATCAAAAAGCTTTTTTTGATAGGTCATTAATGTTAAAAATACAGTTGTTGATTATAAGCAAGAGATAGTTGAAGATATAAAAAGACATAACAGTAATTTTATAATGCTTTTCAGTTCTTTACTACTTATTGGTCTTCAGTGCAGTGTTAACATATTTTCCCTAAGCTGCTTAGCGAAATGTGTGTGTATGAAATTCAGACTATGATGGGATCTTCTGTTGTAGGCCCTGAATCTGTCCCAGCTGAGCTGGTAAAAGTAGCCCTGGCACCCATTGCATTAGTTGGAGAAAACCATCAGTATCCACCTGTAAACTGGGCATCCATTCTTTCTCCTTTGATGAGATTAAACTTTGGTAAGATCAATAGTTTTCTGTCTTTTGTACTTGTCACAAAACTTCTTTACTGACACAGCTTTCATTTTAGAGCCCACTTCAGGACTTGAAGTTACTTGAAGTTACAGGGATTGAAGTGTTTACTATACTTTCAAGACCAACTTTTTAATCTTTGCAAGCATGTATTTGTGATCACCATCTGGACAGTTTGTTTTAATGTAGGAGAAGACCAGAGATGAGAATTTTGAGCAGTATAAGAAATTCCCTAAGATGCTGGTGAATTTGGATCAAAGTTTTCATTGGAACAGTAAGAAGAGCCCCTCACGAAACTTAACTAATTGTGTCTTATTTTCAGTACCTGCTAAATGCTGGTCTAATACCTGTGTTAGAGGCTGCAGGCAGCTTTATCACCAGTTTGAACTGCTCTATAGTTCATGTTTCTATCACTGGTGTGAAATAGACTTTTTTGCTAAATTACACTGTGTGATGGAGAAAAGCTTATCCCTTTTTCCATCGTGATCCTGGTGTTGTAGATGCTTCTAAGAGTATTTTTTCTTTGTGTTGGAGAGTAGCTCTGATGCTGAAGTGTTGTGTTGGAAAGCTTGTGGAATACTTTTCTATTCAGGATATCTGTTTGTGCCTGTTTTATTTGATAGAAGTGTTTGAGTTTCAAACTCATTTCCTTAAAAAAACCCAAAAAACTACTGTGCAAAGTTCCATATTCCCTTATTTGGTTCCACGAAGTTTTGTTTCTCCTTATCTATGTAACTGTTGTCACTGGCCTTGTAGGTTGGGCAAGTGCTGTTGTGTTTAAATTGGTGTGCTGTAGAGCCCAGGATATGGAAGATTGTTCTTATTCCCTTCCAGTGTTTATTTTACTTATACATAGTGCTTGAATAATATATATATATATATATAATTATACATATTATATCATTATAGTATATATTATGTATATTATTATATATATTATTATTATATATTATATAGAAATCATTGAACTGTCCTGTGAAGATCAACTATGTGCTAGATACAGGAAAGGTTAGCTGTGTATTAAATGTTGTTTCTTATACTTGAACTGCAGCTTCTGTTCTACTTGGTGTTCTTGCAGTTGGCTGTACAGTCTTTTGTAAGAATAAGTGAAAGAATTTCTTATACTGAGCTCTGCAGTTCATGCTGATGCAAATTTGTGTGTAACCTTATGAATAGCTGAAACTTGTTAAATGTATGGGGGATTTTCTTATTTCTGTTTTTCACTTAGGAGTCTTAGTTTTGTAAATCGGGGGAATTCCAGAAAAAAACTGTACATTGGCATTTATGGCTGTTTTTGTTGACTTCAAACAGCATTATAGCCTACATTTTTATGCATAATTTCCCTTGACTGTCATAGAATCGTAGAATCATAGAATAGTTAGGGTTGGAAAGGACCTCAAGATCATCGAGTTCCAGCCCCCCTGCCATGGGCAGGGACACCTCCCACTAAACCATGCCACCCAAGGCTCTGTCCAACCACGCCTTGAACACCACCAACCATGGAGCATTCACAACTTCCCTGGGCAACCCATTCCAGTGCCTCACCACCCTCACTGTAAAGAATTTCTTCCTCATATCCAATCTAAACTTCCCCTGTTTAAGTTTGAACCCATTACCCCTTGTCTTCTCACTACAGTCCCTAATGAGTCCCTCCCCAGCATCCCTATAGGCCCCCTTGAGATATTGGAAGGCTGCTATGAGGTCTTCACGCAGCCTTCTCTTCTCCAGGCTGAACAACCCCAATTTTCTCAGCCTGTCTTCATACAGGAGGTGCTCCAGTCCCCTGATCATCCTCATGGCCCTCCTCTGCACTTGTTCCAACAGTTCCATGTCCTTTTTATGTTGAGGACACCAGAACTGCGCACAGTACTCCAAGTGAGATCTCACAACAGCAGAGTAGAGGGGCAGGATCACTTCCATCAGCCTGCTGGTCACGCTTGTTTTGATGCAGCCCAGGATACCGTTGGCTTTCTGGGCTGAAAGCGCACACTGAAGCCAGCTCATGCTCATTTTCTCATTGACCAACTCCCCCAAGTCCTTCTCCGCAGGGCTGCTCTGAATCTCTTCCCTGCCCAACCTGTAGCTGTGCCTGGCATTGCTCCGACCCAGGTGTAGGACCTTGCACTTGGCATGGTTAAACTTCATCTGGTTGGCATCAGCCCACCTCACAAGCGTGTCAAGGTCCCTCTGGATGGCATTCCTTCCCTCCAATATATCTCAATCCCACTGTCCATGTAGTGTGTGCAATTTGCACACCCTTCCAGGTTGGACAGAGTTTTTTGGGTGAAATGGTCTAGTGTGAGGCATGGCATGGGAGCTGGAACTGGATGATTAAGGTCCTTTCCAAACCAAAGCATTCTATGATTCTGTGATTATATATGCATTCAGAAATAGGTCTTTCTGTGTGCTAGTGAGCAATTTTCATGTTGTGCTGGAAAGCATAATGCAGAAGAGTTGTATTATGACCTAACAGTCCACCTGGAAATGTGGCACTCTAACAGTTTTTCTGGAACAGAAATTCATTTTTTAATGAAAATTAGTTTATATGCTCAATTGCTCAGATTCTCTAGGTTACTGTTATTTATGTCTGGGAATTTATGTCTCTTTGTGAGCTTTAAATATTTCACAAATTCTGCTGTGAAGATTTGTTCATCTGTAAGCATATTGAAGACAACAGTTTGCATTCACATCTGATAAGGTTTATTGCAGTTGTTGCTGAGCAGAAACAATATCATGTGATTGAAGTAGTACCTGATTGTTTTTCAGTAGAGATCTGGACTGAACCGTCATAAGCAAATCATAATCTGGGTCTTAGCTGTCCAAATTAGTGAGGGGTAATTCTTGAATTGGCTACTAAAGTATCTTGTAACAATTTCACCCTTTCCACGTTCTGCAAATTACTTTTCATATAAGATATTGTATTTCAAAGAGCTTGATGCTAGACTCTTAAATCTTTGCTTTGTTCATGCTCTAATGTTGGTAAACTTTATAAAAGTCATGCTATATAGATTGCCACTTTCGTTACTGAGAGAACATTTTAACTTGCAATGTAAGTTTTATGCTGACATTTAACAGTAATGTGTCTTCTGTCTAATGGGTCGAATGCTGATATAATGCTTAAATTGTTTGTCCTTATGTTGCTGTAGCAATCATGAACTGTATGGAAGCCATGCCATTGCTCAAAGTACCTCTTCAACATAGTTATGACTAGTGGCTCTGTTACAAAACAGGCTGTACCAGTCATTAAGGTGACTTTAAGAGAAACCGATAAGGATCCTATAACCATCATAACCTCAAGGCACAGTAAGATCTTCCCATGTGTTAACTGGGAGAATGCTGCAGCCAAGCACCCACAGCAGTAACATTTACTAACCTCTGTTCTGTGACACACTAGATGAATATGGGCTACATGGAAGAGTAGGAACACATGAGCAAATGCTAATTACTCCTACATTCAACAGGAAGGAATACTTGACTCAGTTCTCCTGCTGTAGATTAAATCTTCTCTTTATTTGGCAGGAATTTTTTTTTTTTTACTCTCACTTTTCATACCATTCCCATATTTTTATTCTTGAGTGAATTGAAATTAATTTGGTCAAATCCAGAGATTTCTTGCTGAAAGTGCATGAATGGTAAGAGGAGACTTCTAACATGTATGTGTTAAAAGCTTTACTAGCATCTCTAGAAAATGAGATTTTAATGTTGTGCTCTAGTAGAACAATAATGCTTCTTTATTATGTGCTTTGAGAACAAATTTAAAGTGAAAATAATTTCTTCATAATGTCTGTTTTCTTCTGCTATAGGTGATGAGGTAAAACATCTGTGCCTTCAGCTGGCTGTGACACAGGCCCAGTCATCTCAAAATGCCGCAATGCTTTTGGGAATGTGGGTGGCATCTCCCCTTGTCTACAGTCTCAGTGTATGTATGTCCGACAATTTATGGGAGCGCAGCACTTCTTTTCTACTGATTGATCAGTGATGATGTTTTCCGATGTCACACCCAAAAGGGATTGCTGGGTTCAGAATTCTGCAGAAATACTGTCTAGCCAGTATTTACAGTGAGAGAAAGGCTATTCTGGTGCCTTGAAATTCAAAGCAGACTTAAGATGTGCTAGACTGCTTTTACTTAGATTGCTTAAGACTTTTTTTCTTCTCTCTCTTTTCATGCTAAAGTTCTGATAACTTAGAGATGTAAGAAGTCATAGCATGAGGGGAGAAAAAGTGGGTTTTATTGCATGAATTTATAGTCTTAGAAAAACTTCCCACCTATCTGTCCAAAATCTTGCCTGTTTCTTCCAGCAATGTCTCTTGATCTAGCCAAATGTGTTACTTCTTGAAAATCTTTAATTAATTCTGTAGACAGTCAATAGACTAACCTATAGTGTAATCAGATTTGGGCTTATCCTCCACTACGGCACAGTTCTTCTTACAGAAGTAAAATGTGGACACCGTGATACAGTATATCAATCTCCCTAAATCCCACAGTACACTTGCAGTTCTCTCAGTTTATACAAGTTGAGGATCAGGATTTCTGTGATCTTTTCCAGTACTTCAAGGGGTATTTTTGTCTTGTAATTTTTAATTCATTAGTCTTCACAGATACACAAACACTTGGTGGCAATTTTAAGATATGTTATTGGTAAGGTACCAAACAAAAGATGAGCACCAGTTTCTCACTGCAGTGGGCATTAAAGGTCACAAAATGAGCTTGGCAACAGGAAGTGTAAGCTTTGGATTCCTCTAAGGCATTTACTTATTCTTCCTTTATAGCTAGCAGTGTTAATGGTGCTAGGGGTGCCATACTTCTGTCCTTGCTTGTCTAGTCAGTCCGTGTGCTTTATGTAGGAATGCGCTGGGCATCATGTAGGGAAATCACAATTGTCCTGCCAGTACAGAGATGTAAGGTTCATTGAAAGAAAGTTCCTCAGTTTTTAAAGAAAATAGAATATTGACATGTTTGAATATTTTATTAATTCAAGCAAGTCATTAAAAGAGGGAATAAGAGTTGAGAAGTATTTATGACGTTGAATGCTTTTCTAAGTGGTAATTTCATCCTTTATAACAGTAGTTGAAGGGCATTAAAGAGCTAGAATCTGAAAGTAAGGAGAAGTTTTTCTATTTCAGATGAAAACCCAGAAATACCTTTTCATGTCCCTCTCTCTGTGGATGAAACATGTTGCAGAAGACAAACTACAGTCTTTTACAGAAGTGTTTCTGATACAACAATTTGGAGTGAACCACAGAAAAAACCCAGAAATTTGCCAGTGTGTTTTACAGGGTCTTATGCAAGCAATGAAACTTCCAGACCTTGCCCAGTACTGCTGGAGCTTTCTGTGCAAGGCTGTGGAGAAAATATTTGAACTTCTACCAAATGAGGTTCAGGTAAGGAATAATCATGAGAGTTATGAGCATTATAACTGGATATTTTTACTGATGTTAAGTCCCATCTTTTTGCACTGACTCATCAGATTTTAAATATGAAGTAGATGTGAGATTTTAGTCATAGGAGTCGAGATGCCTGTGTCATTTCAATTTAAGTTACTTTCAGATATTCTTTAGAATGTGACTAAGTTGTGAAACAAATTTAATGTACGCTTTTCCCTCATAAATGATTTGGTAATGGAAAAATGCAGTACGAGTACTGAATTAAATGGTACTGAAACAGAAGCAGAATACAACTGGAAAGCTTAGGGGGGTTTTCCTCACAGAATATGCATCTTCTCACAGTGATATAAAAAAAACTATCTAGCTACAGAAAATATGTCCAAGGAAGAAGTGCATTTTTCCATCAAAAGTAAAACAAAATCTCTGCAAATTTTCAGATACCATTATTCCTTAATAATGAAGCACATTGAAGACCCCAGCAAATACAAAATTTCTTAAGTAGGATAAGTAAAACAGGGCTGGAGACTAGATTAAATATTCATCATGATAATTAACAAAGTTCCTGGACTCACCAGTTTTAATGATGAAGAAACATGGAATTTTGCATCTCAACATGCATTTGCTTTTCTGTTTCCAGAGAAGTGAACTGGAGATGTATGTCAATGTAGCAAAGTGTATCTCAGAAATGGCCGATTCAGAGATTGATCGCATTGTCCAGATCTCTCAGGTAATTATGTTTTACTCCCAGTCTTTCACCATCAAACCATGTGAAACAAGCATGCCTTACCATTTTTGTGGTCGCCAGAGTGTTTTAGCTCATTGGGAGCATAGATTATCTGCCATGCAAGTAAGAGTGTTCTGGCTTTGATTTGCAGGCAGCAGAGAGAAGCAAAGGTTGTAAGAGCTCACATCCAAAACTTTATCTAGGGAGATATCACCTGGAGCTTTGCACTGCAAAGTCTTAAGTAACTTGGTCAAGTTCAGGCAGGGGTCTGTTAGCAGAATATTAATGCTGTTAAATCTTCTGAATCCCAGACAAGTGATGAAAACAGCAAATTATATTCCTTTTTGGTTAACATAACCACTTACCTGAAATAGACTGTAAATGCATCCCAGTGTTTAGATGTACTTAAGTTGGCGGATCCTCACTTCTGTTAAAAATGTGGAATACTTTGACTGAACAGCCTTTCATTCTTGGCTTACTGTGCTGTACCTGTGTTCACACTCAGAATGTTTCCTGGTGGACAGGATGGTTAAGAATAGCAGCAGAATAGAAAGCTTTCAGCTTCTAGCTCACCAGCGGAATCAGTTAGCAGTGGAATTCTTATCAGCTGAAGTGCTAAGGAAATGACATGTGGAAGGACTTGATGTTTTTAAATGAGATTGTTATAAAAAAATAAAACCATGATATAAAACTATTTTGTGCTGTTTACTGGCAGATACACTAGAGAATCAAGCATTTAAATACGTTAGGGAAGCTGAACTGTCATTTCCTTATATCTTTGAGCTTTTATTTCCATACTGGAAAATGCCATTTAAGAAGACCATTTTTGTCATTGCAGTGAATCTGCCTTTGCAAGAAGACTTGCCTAGCCCGAACTGTCAGGCTGACTCATTTCAATTTAAAGGGAAATGTAAAATTTAAAGCAGTATGAAAACAGTAAAAATGTACTGAGTTGTACTTTGCTGTATTATTTAGAAGTACATGAAAGTAGTATGTACAGTCTTTTGTTTCATAATTTTTCTTTAATCAAAATGAGCTGGCTAGATAATCAAATATTTTCTTCTCTTTTTCTATAAAAGGGAATGTGGCATCTATTGTTTCCATCAGAAAGGTACATTTTAATCTAACAAGTTTTTTAATTGCATTTGCAGAGCAATATAGAGAAGGCCACATTCATGAAGGTGTATTTAATTTCTCAAGGCAAACTGCCTCTAATGAATTTGCGTGCTGTGATTGATACTGTGGCAGTGTATCACAAGAAAGAAAGTATTTCATGGATGCTGTTGCATAGTTTCTATCATGCTCGTATTGTAAGCCATGAAAATACAGGTAAGGTCAGGCTTAAAGAAGAGTCAGTAATAAAATTAATAGATATTGATGTATCTATGCAGAGTTTAATAATTTCAAGATGGTTTAACCCAAGGGTTTCCAGATTTCTCCATACTGGAAACTACTCAGTCTTCAGAATTTTCATGCTCTTCAAGTACTCTTCAAATACCACTGCAGTCAGAATTCAGAATATGGGAAGAATTTGAAAACAATACTTGTGTCAAATACTTGTGTCAAACATTGCTTTTATGTTTTTCTCCAGTTCTTTGTTTCTGTGGATTAGCTACAAGTTAATTATGTCAGATGAGCGGTTTGCAGCCTAGATTTTAATCTAGCTTTGACTAGATCCGTATGTCCTAATATTCATAGACTTCCAGTGTACGATAGTGTTTGTTAAAAATGTATATGGCACATTGGAGACCAGTCTTAGTGCATCTCCGATTACCGTCAGATCTACTGTCTGACTTACCAGTGTGTGACACAGTACGTAGGGGTGTGTTACCATGAGGTAGGTTGAACCAAGGAGATAGCCTGTTTTTCTGAGCTTCTTGTACTGAGTCAACACAGAAAACATTGCCCTTCTGCATCTTTGAACCACATCAGATAATATCTGGTGAATTAATGAGTTGGACTGGGTCAGCTAAGGCTCTGATAAAGCGCTGGAGCAAGAGGAGTAGTAAAATCACGTAGGAAGATAAAGGAGGAAGAAACAACAGAGAGAGGCAAGAATGAGATTTTCTCATTTTCATAGCAGAAAGATCTTTGGCAGGCAGTATTCACAGAACTACTTCAAAGCATTATATTACTGGATGCTTAGCTGCAGGCTGTGGTTGAAGAACAATAACGGGTTTTGAATGTGTGAAGTGAGGATTCTTTGTGTAAAAGAGGAGGCAACATGTAAAGAGTACAAGGAAATGGTAGTGTATGATGTAATGTGGTCTCAAAGGAGAAGACTGTTGCTAGTTGGTAGGAGGTAGAACAGGTTTTGGGCAGCAGAATCCCTAGATTGAGGGTTGATTTTATTTGTATGCCGTGACTATATTTTACTGGTCCTCTCTGCACTGTAGAAGGATTTTTGCACCACTCCCCACATTGTTGCCTGATGTACAGTGACATCAGTGCTAGACTTAAATGAAGTACTGTGACAACAAATTCAGGGAGGCTTTAAGATTCTGTAGTGATCCTATATGCAGACTGAGTTAACGGGACCTGCAGGCTGTCATGTGAAATAATTATTGCTCAGCATTCCTTTTTCTGTGTGTACAGTCTGTTGCTTTCATTATAAGCAAAGGGTTTGTACTGTTTAATTGCCCACATTCGTTCTGTCAGTGGCAACCATGAATCAAATGTGATAGTGGCATTCACGATCATTGTTCTTCCACAGTCAGTGCTTTGTTGCTATAGTGATACCCTGTGCTTGCTTTTAATGAAAAATGGTTCATTCCAGTGTTTTATGTGAATCAGTGTTGTTGCTCTCCTTCTAGGAGTGCTGAAAAGAATGGACTGGATGCTAGACCTGATGGGCTACACCAGAAATTTAGCGTATGAGTCAAGACCCTTAGAAAATGTCGATCTTAAAGAGGTACATACTGTGAAAATAATTTGCAGCTTTCAGGAAAACAGGCTTCGATGTATTTCATTCAAATTATAGCTCAGCGATAAGTAGCAGTCCCCATGCTTTCATATTTTAGGTGATTGTCATCTTACCTCCATAGAGAAACTCTCAATTTTTGTAAATGCATATGTATTTCAAACTCATACTTTAAAATAACCATCACATTTAAATTGTGATACAAGCTAGAGGCAACTAAAGGAAATCATTACTTCAAATTTACGGTATTTAGAAGAATTAAAGGAAAAATTTGAATTCACCAGTGGAAATGTCTGAGCAGTTCAGAACTGTGCAGCTGCTGTTTCCAAGAGGTTTTTTACAGTTTTAGGGAACTAATATTGCTTATTGTACAACAAACAGCTGTTTATTCTTACATTTGTTCAGCTGTTCTGGTTGAGGACATAAAACAAGCTGCTGTTTAGATCAAAAAGCATTTGTTACATTGCCTCAATATTTCCCAACCATTTGTGGCACCACAAGGGTGACCATCTCTGATTTCCCTTAACAGTCAGCTTGCTGTGAAGAAGTTATTTCCCCATTTTAAATGAAATGTGTATCAGCATTAATCTAAACAGTGATTTTTAGAAGTGTGGTTTTGCTTTTTTTTTCTGTTGACAGTTTGATTGGAAGTTCAGAAAAAGGCTTATGTTCCTTCAAGTGTAAAAGAATATTAAGGTGTATTTGTTTCTAGCATTTTGGATGTTAGCTGAATTTTCATGTGTTTGTTTTAAAGAGAAAGCCACCATCTGGATTTTCAGTTTGCATTTTTGCCTTTTTTAGTTCATAGATTTTCTCCTGTGGCTGTTTGCAGCGTCTGTGGTGGCCTGGGCTGACCATGGTGCACCATTACTGCTTGGCCTCAGTGCTAACTGGTTACCGTGGAAGCAGCAAGCAGCATTACCAGAATTATCCGAGGATCGCATTGGCAAGCACCCCATTGACAAGCTTGCTGTGCAAGAGACTCTCACTCTCCTTCCAAGCAGCATTTGCCTTTTGCTGGCTAAGGAGCCTTGGAAAGAACAAACGCAGAAGGTAAAATTGCTAGTAGAAAGCATTTTCCAAGGGTCATAAAACACCCTGGTTTTAGTAGTCAGCTGAAGTCTAAAGTGGAACGGTTGTTTTCTCTGTATCTATTGCATGTGACTTGTGATCTTGTTTGTCTTTATTTGTAATCAGATATGAATGTAGTTTCTCAAGTAATATGTGAGAGTTGCAAAGAACAAAAACCGTTGCAGTTTTGGGAGTCAAACTTTTAAGAGGATACAGATGGGGTAGGAGAGTTGGCAGCTGCTGGTAGTAGCAAGTCAGTCTTCCAGATACTGAACGACAGACCCTCTGCAGTTGGACTTCTCCACAGTGGCAATTTAGCGCTTCAAAGATCTGTGCAGTTTATAGTATGTGTGAAGCATAATTTTTAAATAAATGAGGAAAATCGTGCATAATTTGGCAACCCTACTGTAGATTGCTTGTGATGGAAAGATGTGGAAATACTGTTACAAACCTATAGATTAATAGCTGTTTTGTGCAAACCAGAATCTTTTAAGGACTGGTTCCTGTACACGGCTGTGCTCAGAGTTACCACTGAAGCCAGAATTCAGAATGTGGGAGGAAAGCAGGAGTGGGCTGTTAATATGCAAATGCATAATTAATAAATAATAAAAGAATTGAGACTATGCCCTGAAAATCATCTTGATAAGTTTGAAATGCCACATTGTCCTCCAGGCACCCTATGCTGCTGGAAACACAGTGAAAAATGACAGAGGTCAAAAGAGGGACAAAGGCAGTTAAGAGTTCTGAGGATTTGCAGTAAAACATTTGAGCAAGACCCTGATAAGTAAAGATCATATTAACATGTTAAAGACATGAACAGGCAAGATGAAGGGAAAGTATTTACTGTTCTGTCTTCATTACAAAGAATTACTGCTTAGGTAATGAGGCAGAACAAAGGGAGTTTCAGATCCAGCTGTGGGAGAAATTGTGCTGACAAAGAGATGTACTCTAGCGCATTTGGACAGTTTGGGCAGAAGCTTGATTGACCACTGCCTCTGATAGATAACTGTGAGCTTAGCTGCACTCAGACATTGGCTGCAAAAATGAAAAGAATTTGTGGTGTTCTGATACAGAGGCTGTTCTAATTCAGATTTTCCTTTATTTTTCAATCTTTAGTTTATTGACTGGCTGATCAGTATGATGGAAAGTCCTAAGGAAGCATTATCAGAATCTTCTGTGGGCCTGCTGAAAGGTAGGATATTTTTAATTGGGTACTTATTTTTCCATGACTATCAGTACAGCTCAAAATCCAGTTGTTAAAAGAAGTGAGATGAATCTTATGCTGTTAGCATGTGTAGGAGAGCTATATTTTGCCTTTAAGAAAACCTTCACAGGTAAGTTTGCATTCCTGTATCTTAACATCTTTTATTTGCTGTCTCATTGGCTGACACTTAAAATGTACTATTGAAGATCCAAAGAACCTAAAGGTACATATGGCTGTACAAGCATATTTAAGTGATAGATCTGTCAATTCTTTTTGAGTTACCTTTAAAAATAAAATGCAACATATTATTTGGAAACCCTCCATTACTAGAATAGCAATCACATAACAATTTATTCAGGTGCAACTGAAGACTGAACTGTGGGGAAGGGATAGAAACTGTCAGGCCAGGAAGTGGAAAAGTCATTAAAAGATTCAGGAAAAGCAGAACTGAATCTATACCTATGTTAGTAAAATGACTAGGGAGAATACTCTCACATCCTTTCTGGAACGCACAAATTAATGTAATTTTCCCTTGTCTTCACAGTTACACTTCTGGCCTTGAGGTCTGTTGCAGAGTTCAGGAAGAAAGCAGTGTGGACAAGAGCTTATAGGTGGTAGCTGCAAAGTGTATCTTATTCAGTGAAGAAAAATGCACATCCTTTGAAAGCATAATAGCATTACTCAAGCATCAAGAAGACCAATTTCAAAGAGGTTTCCTATCATGAGGTTTTGGCTTTTTGGGGCTTTGCTTGTTTTTTATTTGGGTTTTTGTTTGTTTGTTTGTGTGGGTTTGTCATTTGTTTTGGGTTTGTTTTTTTTTTTGGTTTGGTTTAATTCTTTTACCTCCTTTTGAGGACTTGTAAGATAAAGACCAGTATTTGTTTTTTTCACTGGTGGGGTGGTCGTCTTTTGCAAACTGCTTAGCATGGTTTGTGCTGTGCTGAAGCTGAATGAGAAATACGCATTCAGTTGTTTCAGTTGTATTGTTTTAGTGGCACCTGGGGAGCCTCAAAAGTTGGAGTCTGAAAAGTTCATGGAAGCTTGCTAATGAGAATGGGTGAAAAAAAATAAAAGTTTGGATTCAGCCTAATGACTGAAGTATGTTTTAGTGTAACAGACTTCTGAACGAGCGTTATTTTTAACTGATAACCCTTTTCTTAGTTACATCATGATGCTCTTGCACAGTAGTGCAAGAAGATGCACTGAACACTTTCAACACATTGAAGTTACATAACCTGAGTGGGGTTTATGAAATGGGTGATCTGCTTGTCCATTTTGCAACAGCTGCATCAAGATCATTGAAACAAAACAAGATAATGGAAATAAATTAATGATTCTAATGGCTGCTATGTCCCCAGCTCCAGGGCAGTTGCAGTTTTCTTTCCACTTATGATCTTGTCTCCTTTATTCTCATTTGCACATAAGGAGAGCTTTTCTCTGCCTCTAGGCAAAAATGACAATATAGCAACCCTTTTCAACCTTTGCAATCTTAAGCAGAGTAGCCCCTGCCACTTTCCTTATTAAAAAATCTTCTCTTTATGAAGGAATAGAGAAACTTTCTACTTTGCAGTCTTCCCAAGACAGACCTTAAAAGTGATTTTGTATTTAGTAGTCCTCACTAGTGTAGACAAAGATTAACCAAATATAATTGCTTGGATACTGGTCACTGAATGTTTTCCGAAGCAGTCCTAATGAGAGCATTGTTGATTTTGACCAGTTAGCATGAAGCGTTACCACCCTGGAGTCAATCTGGAGTCACCACCCAATGCAGGAATTCTCTTAATTTCAGGACGGATAACATATTCTGTGGAAGAAATTCCCATCTGACTTCTTTATGGGTTTTTCTCACCATTCTTAAGAAGTTTACTGTGGGATGGCAGTGAGCTTCCCACAGTGATCAGACATTTCTTCAGACATTAGATGTGTGAAGGATTAACACAGTACTTACTTGTATTCCCAATGTAGTGTATAGTAATGGTAATTTGCTGCTCTGTATGCAGCTGTATACTGAGAAGACAGTCTAAAGGTGAATATACAGAAGAACTGACTGAAAAGCAGTTGTCACGGAGTCAGTGTCTCATGATATTTACATTTGTGTTCACTCCTAAGTAACCTCTAACAAAGCCAAATATGTCACATTTTCATTGTGCCATCTCTAGTGCACTGTTTCAAGCTAACTTACACCGTTACTCATCTGAGTTTGCATGCGTGTTAGCCTTTTAATTCACTTTAAAATTTGCCTTATTTTAAAGGTAATCTCTGGGTAATGCACACATGCTGTGTTTTAGTTTATATAGTGGAACAGCATATAAACCTCTGAATTAAACTATACTGATACACGGTAGGTATTACGTATCTTGTCTTACAGATAGTAAGCCAAGAGATGTCATAGCACCACCAGAAGGTGGCAATGCTAACACAGATCCAGGGAGTTTAGGAGCGTAACTGAAATGTTTGTACACCAGTGCACAGAGTATAAGAAACAGCACGAACTGGAAGCGTTGGTCAGTTCCTAGAGCTGCGATGTCACTGATGAGACTTGGTGGGATGAATCCCATGACTGGAGTGCTGGGATCAGGGCTGCAGCTGTTGAGGAGAGAGGAGCAGGGCAGGTGAGGTGGAGGAGTTGCAGTGTCTGTAAGGGAGAGCTTTGACTGTACAGCCCTTACAGTTATGGGTAATGTGGTTGGGAGCCTCTGGTGAGGATGAGGGGGATGGAATGCAAAGGAGATTGTTATATGTCCCTTCCAACTGGAACTATTCTGTACTAAATACTCGTGTACTCTACAACTCTGTGTGTTCAGCCCACAGGAATAAACTAGAGCTGATGTGAAGTAAAACCCTTTAAAAGGCACGTAAGTTGGCTGTTGGGTCCTCATTGTAAATCATTTCACCCAATAGTTCCATTCCTATTGGGCTGCTGTACCTGCAAGTATACATATAAACTGTGACGGAGAGAGTATTCCTGCTGTTGTGTGCTAGTGCTGGACAAACAAATAAGACTTATTTCTAGGTCATCTTTCAGAATAGCATGTTGCTCTGGAGACAGTTCAAGGACTGAAATGGACAAGTTAGTTGCTACAGCATTGTAGATGAGTGGAAAGGCAGCAAAGGAAAGCTAGTGGTGAAGATACTGATAGGACACGTTCTTGTGATTCCAGCATAGCTGTTCTGCGGGCAAACAGAAGGGATTTTTTTTTTTATCCTTAGGAGTTAGATGTAGTTCTTTTCCACACTGTATGTGTTTCATATGCATATTTTATGAATTCAGTCTCACATAAGCTCTACTAAAACTAGTGGGGTTTTAAACGTCAGACAGATGTACTCAGATACTTTTCTGACTACAGAAGATGCTCCTAAAGAGACAGTCTAACCACTTTCAATTATATATCACTTTCTTAGTGATATTCTTCATCCGTGCCTATATGGTACATACTTTTGCCTATGTTTATGTAGACATGTAAGAACAACACTTATTTTGATTCCAATATCAGAAGATCAAAATGGAGATGATCTGGGTTCTCGAGACTTATAGAAATTTTAGTGAAGATTTAACTTCCCAAAGGCAGAAAGACTGAGGCAGCCTCTTAGAGCACACTTTTTCCTGTCCAGTCCTGAGCTTTTCCAGAAACTAAGGTAAGGCATAGGACCTGTAATTAGCCTGCTGTGGTCACACATGGAAGGCTGATTCCCTAGATCTCCCAGTTGTCTGCTGCAAGTTACCTCTGCACCAGAAGGGGGTGGGAAAGTCTTCTGTCCCTAACTTCATGCCATCTGCCTGCATTTTTGGTTTGAGGGTCCTCCCCGTAGTGCATTTTAAAGAATCTCTCTCCTTCCAGTGTTCCAGCCAGCTATGAAAATCAATGCACAGGGGGAGCATCACATTCTGATTTTGTTTTTTTTAACATAAATGCATAAATATGGCTTAACACAAATATCTGTGGTACATTTGACCTTGGATGGCTGCCAGATGCCCATTCAGGTCCTCTCTCTGCCTCCTCAACAGGACAGGGAGAAGATAGGATGAGGTAGCTCATGGGTCATGATAGAGACAGGGAGATCATTTACCATTTACTCTCACAAAACTGGACTCTACTTGAGGAAGAGTAATTTATTGCCAATTCAAAGTAGACTAGGATGTTAAGAAACAAAAACAGAACTGAAAACTTCCCTCCACCCCTCCCTTCTTCCTAGGCTCAACTTTACTCCTTCATTCCTGACTCTTCTACCTCCTCCCTCCCCAAGCAGTGCAGGGTGGGTAGGGGATGTGGATTACAGACAGTTCATAAACCTTCATCTCTGCTGCTCGTTCCTCTTCATGTTGCTCCCCTGCTCCAGCATGGGTTCCCTGCCATGGGATACAGTCCTTCATGAATCTGCCCCAACATAATTTCTTCTCACAGGTTGCAGCTCTGAACTGTTCCTGCCAGGAACTTGCTTCTGTTTGGCCTCTCCATGCTGCAGCTTCTTTCAGGGCACATCCACCTGCTGCAGCACGGAGTTCTCCCCTGGTTGCAGTGTGGATATCTTCTCTGGCATGGTCCTCCATGGGCTAAAGGGGGACAATCTGCTCCATCTTGGTCTTCTCCATGGACTGCAGGGGCATCTACTGCAGTACCTGGAGCACCACCTCCTCTCTTTCCCCACTGACCTTGGTGTCTCACAATTTTCTTCTGTCTCACAGCTGCACGTAGCCTTTTTTTACCTTTTATTAATTATGTTTTCACAGAGCTGGCATCAGCTCTGAGGTTTCTCTTGGCAGTGTCCCGTAGTTGCTCTGTTTTGGAGCTAGCTGGAACTAGCTGTCTGGCGTGGGTGAAGCCCCTGGCTTCTTCTCACTGAGGCTATCACTGCAGCTTCCCCCAGTGACAAAGCCTTGCCATACAGACTCAGTACACTAGCAAATGCCATGTTTCCTCTAACAAGGTAGGTTAACTCCAGGCAGTTTGATGATAAACACATTAGATTAAATTTCCAAGGGGAAAAATGTTCATGTTTCGCCTTAACATGTTATGTAATTTGAAGTGCAGTTGCTCTGTATGTTTCTTCATACAGTCCACACTTAAATCAGTTTGGGTCACACAGAAGTCCAAAGTGGAAGTACTTCTCTTTCTCTAATGAGTTCCAAAGTCCTACCTCTGTTTGTAATGCTTTCCAGGAAAAAAAAATGAAAATCTAGGGTTTACCCTCTACTGTTGCATAAGGTCTGCAAATACTCCATTGGTCACAACAGTCTGAACGCACTGCCTGCCACGTATATTAAATAAATAAATAAAATTTATAGGTGACCTTTCGTAAGAAGCTAGTTCAACTTCACTCCTTCCTAATATATCCTCTTAGGCTGTATGGTTTAGAAAGTCACGCATGCAAACTCTCTTCATATTGTGATAGTGTTCACTTCCCCTTAAATATTTTCTTCCTTCCAAAGATAGTCTTTTCTCTCCCCCCCAGTTTTCACTCATGCTCAAGGAAAAACAATACCTTCACTTTTCTCCCTCACCTGCTAGAATTCAAATGTAGGTGATAATCGATATGGATGAAACATCAGAAAAGCCACTACCAGTCTCAAAGCAATTATTTGCCCATTTTTGCCAGTCCGCTTGGTTGCTCCCCAGCCTTTGAAGAGGCTGTGCTCTAGTTGCACTCTCACAGACAGTCCTGCAGAAGTATGAGGGGCAATGCACTTGAGTAAAATGGTTAGAATTTTGCATTTGGCTTCTGGTAGTCATTCACTTCCCCTTAAATAACATGTATTTGGCCTAACATCACATTTCTTTTGCTTATCTGTCTGCTGTTCAGCATGGAAGAAAATCAGTGTGCGAAAGAGATTCTTAATGTCTGCCAGACGGTTATAAGTTTTTAGTTCCGAGCCTTAAATATCCCCTAGAATATATAGTACATGAGTAGTTGATCACTTGCCTTTGTGGTTTAGCTGGATTTTCTGTAATCTTGTTTGCAGAAGTGAAGGTTGGGCCAGAATGTGAGGGATCCTTTGTGAATGCCTGGGGCTATTTAGCATGGGAATTGCATAGGTTGCAAAGTTTCCAGCTTCAGATCCTTGAGAGATTCCAGTTCTAGCTAATTTAGCATTTATATATATATATTTATAAGGCACATACATGTTGGCCTAATATAAAATAATCTTATAGATGAAATGGTATTGTGATTACAGAATATCTGTTGCTAACAAGGCAAGAGCTGACACCAAAATCAGTGTTGTTAGTGTGATTGTGAGTGGAGATGCTCTTCAGTCTTTTTCAGAGTTCTCTAATATATGTTAGAAAAAATATATTAGTTTTGTGTATCCATTAAAAAGCATTTCCTTCATTTGAAACCAGAACTTTGAAAAGTAACTTGTTATTTTGAGCTGTTCCATTTCTGAGGTGCATTCAAGAGAGCTGCTTTTTCTGAAAATTCTATGCTTGTTCAATAACAAGTTGATGAACATGCAAACGGGAGTTTTGCATCGGAAATCTTTCCCTAACTTCTTTTTAACCTATGATATGCAGCAGCCCACTGGGAATATACTTCTTATTTCCAAACAATACATCAACTTAGCTTCTTTTCTTTTTGATGTTGCCTGTCCCTAGGTGTGCCTTCCTTTCGGAGAAGAGGTTCTGGATGATAAAACACATACCTGAATCAAAACACAAAACATTGTAAGAACAAGGGAGTAGAGTCCAAAGTGTCTTCAATTCATGCAGGAGGAACAGTATAAGCCTTCATCTGGCAACTTGTGTAGTTCCTTAAATGAACTTAGGAACAAAACACTGTATCACAAAGACGAGATCCTTCAAACTGGTCTTAAAGCCAATGACAGAATGAAGACTTGGCTGTAACGCAGCCAAATTCAGTTCAAAATTTTCAAAAGCAGTTTGTTGAGGAGGGGTCTATTTACATGCAGGTTTTGGGGTGGCTCTTTTTTCATCCCTTTCAATAGGCAAGTTGTAGAAGTCTTCATTTAGATATACCTCCTTGTACCAGCTAAAAGGAATGAGTGAGGAGGGGTAGCACAGAATGAAGGTATGATCAAATGGGAATTGATATAACAAAATGCAATTTTTATACTTTTGTTTTGTATTTTTATGACATCAGAAACCAAAACACTTGGTGCTGAGCTTTCCTGCAGTGGTGTGCAGGAGATGCGGCAGAGCGTTAGTGTTTGTGAAAGAATCTACTGATTTGATTTTTTTTGTTGCCACAGGCATCCAAGTTGTGTTGAGACACAGCTTTCTGGAAGATGAGATACTTACCTATAAATAGCACTAGCAGATATGCTTTCAGAATATAGGGGAAGTAGATTGAGAAGGCAAATGGAAATAGTAGCTTGATGGAGTATGTGCCAAAGGATTCAAAATAAGGCAGTGATACACAAATTGCAAATGCTGTAAAATAACATGGTAAATATTTAGTCAAAAGGAGACGGAAGGTCATCAAAAAGCTGCATGTAAAAGTCAGTTACCTTTAAGGCATAGATAGCTATATTATATGCCAAAGTTACCACGCTATTTGTATGCATATGCACGTTTTCTCCTTAAGTTCAGTTTTGTAGGTCTGAGGTTCTAATTGCTCTTAATACTGAAATCATCAAGTATTTCCTATTCTATAACAATTCTCTCACTCCTGTGGTTGCACAGAGTATGATCTTTCAGTATAATCTCAGTAGGCATGTTTCCTGTTGTAAGCATGATAAGCTGCTTTAGGTAGTTCAGCAGTCATAAATAAGCATATTCTCAGTCCCATATATATGAAGTATGGCCTGTGCCAGTGAGGTCAAACTCAGTGATGTAAAAGGCAGCTTTGGGACTTGCTGTCTAACATGGTCAGTCTGGAATAGGGGAATCAATGTTTCTTTTCTGGGAGTACCAGAAAAACTAATGTTCTCCTATTCCATTAAAAGAAAAAGCAAAACAAAACAAAGACATACAAGCCCCAGAGTACCCCTTTTAAAGAAAGAAGCACAGAAAAGAGGAAGATAGGTGACATACAGGTTGAAAGTGCATAAACATTTATGTCTACTTTGGCAATAAAAAATAAAAGGTATCTTAAGCACAAATGACAATTGAA
This sequence comes from Amazona ochrocephala, assembly GCA_039720435.1. Lineage (NCBI taxonomy): Eukaryota > Metazoa > Chordata > Aves > Psittaciformes > Psittacidae > Amazona > Amazona ochrocephala. The sequence goes on along the minus strand of CM077909.1, from coordinate 78,869,713 downwards.
CTGATCGTATTTTACTGAAGAAAATTAAGGAAGCAAACTGTTGGTACCTTTCCGATCTCCTTACCTTTAGCCAGAACTGAAAGAGGATAGAGCAGGATGCACAGTGAGAAGTTGAGCCATGTCAATGGTAGGTAGTATATTCCCATCCTTGCTAACATGTTGTAAGTGTACCTGATGCAAGAGGAACAGCAGATGAGTTCAGAGGGAATGACTGTGTCTTTAAAATAAAGGTATAGTATTGAATAATCCCGGGGAATTGCAGAAGACCTTAGAGCTGCTGCTCTGAGAGCATTTCAGAGCAATACTGCAACAGTTCTGTTCAGGCTCTAACTGATGGCTGGAAGTAGATGGTTCATTGTTTCAGAAGGTTTGTCTATGGTGCTAGCAGCTAGACAGAAAAACAGCCTGCTAGCTGGAAGGTTCTATCAGAAACCAGTGTGATTTTATATTGGTCCATCAGAAAAATGGATTTCAGATAGGCATAATTACAACTGAGAAGGGCATGCAGAATACAACTGTTGCTTGGGACTGAAAATATGCTGATTTATGACTGCTGAACTACTTAAAGCACTGCTGGAGAAGGCTAAACGGTAAAGGTAATTGCAGGTACCTAATGTACTGTGGTATGGCTGCCCCTCCCTTGGACCTCAGAAGGGTTAGTAGGTGCAAAAGAAAGCAACTGCACTCCAGTGTATTGCAGCGGTTTACTGTCGTTGCTGTTGCTCAGTGGGAGGCCAGAATGCCTGGGACTTCACTCTGCAAGGTGAGCTGATGCTAGCTAATTTGATCTAAAACTGGTACAGCAGTTTTCCAAACACCTGAGCAATGGAGGTCTGACCACATTTTTGGTCAGCTAAAAGGCTTTTGGCCTGTGGCCTTGCTAGAGAGATGGAAATAAGAATTTTTAAGCCAGTGTTAGCCAGGAGTGTTTCTGCCAGATGGAACCAGCATTAAACAGAACTTCCTGTATTCCCTTCTTATTGATTCATTTGTATAATTCTGCATCATACCTGGACTAAGAGGAGTTTGACGGGCTATGAATGTACCATCTACTCTCAAGTTTGCCCTCTGCAACCTCAGGAGTGCCTCCATTTTTTTATTATTGCTTTTGAGGCATAATCTCAACCCAGTGCAAAAGGGATACAGCTACTTCCTCTCAATACACATTCTTTGGCTGCTTATGGTATAAGCAGGAAAGATCAGATATAGAAGACCTTGCAGAATTTGCTCTCACTAGATTATTAGCCATAATGCACAGGGTATTACATTGAGGAACTTGTAATACTTCAAAGCTAGTTGGCTAAGGGTTGGGATGAATTCTTGTATGCTTTAAGACATGACCACCTCTTATTGATGCTAGGACATGGCACAGATATTATAAAATAAATCAGGTGAGAATTCTAAATTTGTGTGAATTGTACCATGGATTTGGATTGGGCATTTGCTGCTGCAGATCACAGTATCTTGCTTATTAAATGGCCAATGTTATTGCTACGATTCCAGACTGTGTACTTCAACAAAGATAGAAAATAGTGGTGCATTGGATGCAATAGGACTACTCTGACAGGACTTTACAGCCAATCTTCTTTATACTTTTGGCCTCCGTCCAGCTGCACAGAAAGCTTTCAGTTAAGTTCTACTCTTTCAGCTTTACAAGCTCAAAAAAGAAATGGGATGGAGCAATGATCCAAATAATCAATACAAGTAGTGGTTTCTTAACACACGTAGCACATATACTTTGAAGTTCACTTAAAGCCTTTCTTATTAATCCTGACATTTTCCTTTTTCAGATCTCTTTTATATCATATACTTCCTAAGCTGCCTGGATCCATAGTCCCCAGCCACACCCGAAAGCAATGTATTTAAAATAGCAGAAACTACTATTTGAGCAGAAAGAAAGAAGATAAAGAAAAAAGATTACAGAGGTTGCCATGAGGGCTATGTCTTGTTAAAATGCTTCTTAATTCTGTATGTCTCCCCTGCTGTGAGTTTACAAAGTGGGGGCAGTGGAGCTTAAGTTACCCTTGAGAAATGTGACTGACTTCAGATATTGATGCAAGAGTCAGTAACGTGGAATTTTCACCATACAAAATTTTTGAGATGAAAGTCCTGAATTGTATTCGTGTTCATTTTGCCTCATGTTCATGTCCCTGCGGTGTCATAGGTGCCTCACTACACCAAAATACTCTGTCTCTGCAGCAGGAGCTCTTGACTTATTGTATAGCCCAGTGCAAATAAGCCAGAATAGTCTGTCTTGGTAAGAAGTTCTGCCACTGCTGCCTGTGCTGTCAATCTTGGATCCAAGTGAGGTGTTAAAAAATAAATAAAGAATAAATGTGTTGGATTTGTAAATTATTTTGGGAATTGCTGTTCCCTGGGCAGCAGTTGTGATTTCCTTCTAAATTTCTGTTACAAAGACCAAAGCCTTTGATCTACACGTTAATGCAATGTAAGCCTGTAAGACTTACTTCTGTAAGTCACTCTGCCTCTCGACTATGTGGGTTTTTGTAAAAATCAGTAAATAGCCTTTACTTAAAATAGATAATATGCCTTTCTACCAGTTTTGAAATAATGAACTGAGCCTGCAGCACAGTGGAGGTGAGGTTCTGCTCACAAGAATGACCCCTTTTTCCCTCATGGTTTTGCCATTTACTCCTTACCTGACCACATCTAATACATTCCAAAGGAAAAACAGAACACATACAATGTACTTCCCTTGGACTTCTTCCTGACTGTTGATCACAACAAATAAAACAATTATTCTCTCTGTGATCTGAAAAGAAAAAAAGAATTGTGAATTCAGGTAGCACCCTTTGTAGCTCTCATTGAATAGCAGGGCACAGGTTGAATCCAGTTTTCTTCGCACAAATGCTTCAGGGATCACTTTGTTTCTTGTCCTTCTTTTGTTCCAGACCCTGTTGGCCTGCAGCTCAGGCAACTGGAAACTATTGGCTGCAGCATCATAGGTCTGCTATGGTAAGGGTGGAGGTTTCCTTGCCAATAGGGATGACTTGGGTTTGTAGCCCAGGAAACCTGTGGATGAGCTGGCTAAGGTTATGGGAATAAGGACTGCAGCCTACAAGCAAAGAAACTTACCCCCACATGGAAGTAAGCTTCCTTGTAAGGCTGCATGGGAGGGTTTCAGATATAGAGGGCCTTTGAGTACATAGAATGCCAGACAATGCTAATCTCACAGTCCCATGTCTGTTTGCAACAGCTTCAGGATCTGCAACCCGGTGTATCTCTCCCGTGTAAGATTTGCAGAGAGGAGAAGGAATTCCTTATTTTTCTTTCCTTCATGTTCCTGGCTAGGACAAGTGGGTTTAAGTTTACAGTTTATGTGAATTATTGCCATAATATTAGTCATAATATTTTTCTAGTGGTTGAACTTAACCTGACCCACAAGCTATGCCTTTACAAATCAGAAGATATGAAAGTGGATTAAACACACTGTATCTTCGGCTTAAAAACAAAAATACTTTGGCAGTATTAGAGCTCAAGAAATTAAAACCAAGTTTGTCCTTCCTGGACAAGTTTTCCATGCCCTGCCCTGTAAAATAAATACATCTGTAGTGTTCAGTACTGGCAACAGTTGCTTGTGAAACTCTCCGAGAAGAGTACCAGCTCACTCTAATTTGCACTCTACTTGAAAGTGCTGGAAAAGAAAACATGCATCTATTCAGTTGGTATGAACTCGCATAGCTTCATTGTTTTGGTTTGTTTGGGTTTTTGTACACTGGTCTCTCTTCTGTAAGGTACCTGAAGTTTAATGACTTTATGGGTTATGATGTCAAGTCAGTGAAAGGTTGTGAAATGAAAACAAGATTGCCAAGGTGGTTTTTATCAGCTCAGCCATTCTCCTTCACTGGTTTCCCCCTTCCCTTTAGTCCTACCTTAAACAGTTTTGCTCCATAATTTTTACCAGTTCCTGCATGGAACATTGTGGCAAGAGATTTCTTTTATTACTTTTTTTTTCACACCACATCTGTCAGATAAAGCAATTATCACTTCACTATTCAGCAAAATTACGTGAGAGCCATTTTCCATCCCCGGGGATCTGGTTCCTCATCTTGAAAGGCACTGAGAGGCCACAACAGATAAAAATGGTTTTGCTGCCTCTCACCCTGCCCTGACTGTCATCTTGTGCTGCTGATCCCATTGGTCCCTAACTGAGTAACTCATTTCTAAGAAGGTCAGATGTTGACAGGCTTCTGTGTAGACAGGCCAGGAAATGGAGAGTGAGAGGTACGAAGTCCTGTGTTTGTACGCTGATGCCGAGGAACTTGGAAAGAAACTGGGAGAACTGTAAGTGTTGATGCAGGATCTGAAACCAGATACAAGCGGCTTAGAAGAAGTATGGTGGAACAATCATCACAAGAGAGAAATCAAAACAAAAGGAAAAACAGTATGAGCATTGAGTGGGATTGTGTGGAGAGAATATGGAAAATAGAACCTGAATTAAAATCATTTTGGTGAAGGGCGTTAAAGGAGTGCAGCGTTGGTGGGCATGGGCATTTTGTTACCAACCCTGAAATCAGGCTGGGATGTGGAGAGAGAGTTCTGCAATATAGTTATTAAGAGATATCTCAGGGAGTTGTCTCACTTAGAGACCAAAGCTTCACCATGATAATGAAAAGGTGTTTTCAGATATGAGAGCTGGCAGACAGATCTTCCAAATAGCCACTTGCTCTTCAAGAGGTGGCTGAGTGGAAAAATGCTAGAAAGCAGCATGGGCCAAGTGATCAAGAGCTGATCCCATTTCTGTGAAATAAAAGGATAAGCAGTAGATCAGTAGCTACTGTCACACATTTCAAAAGGATGAGCCACAGAGTGGCTATGGAGACCCACAATTCAGCCTCATGCAGTGGCTGTGTATTTCTTTCTCTCCCCAGGGCATAAGCAGATGCACAAGGAGCAGTGAGTATCACCTAGCTGGGGTTCAGCAGATTTCCTCTATCAAAGGATTTGTGTTTGGGAAGTGGAGCACTCGGCCTCACTAGTTGCAGATGATGGAAGTCTGATTACTGATTGTGTAAACTAGGTTAAGCACCTGCAAGAGTAGGGAACTGGACCTGACAACTGCCCGTGGTCTTGCTCTGGAGCACACCTGCAGGGCAGGACACAGACTGGCTCCTTAGGGCAATTGTGATGTCCTCAGGAAGACAGACAGTAGCATCCTACCACTTTGTTGCCTGCCTGCATGCCTTTATTCCCCTTCAAGACATTGTGCTCATAGCACTCACATCTTCAGGTACCCCACACAAATCCAAGGTAGATGCCGGGGTGAGACAGAGGCTGGGGACCTTTTCAGCAAGTGACAAGGCAGGGTGCTACTTGAAGGAGAGGAAATACCAGTAAATGACTGTTGATATTGTGCACATATATACATATATACATATATCTGTATATAGATACACATGGAGTCATGTACACATATCTATATACACACGTATATATGTGTATGCGCATGTACACATGTGTGCATACACACATATATATAAGAAAAGCTTATATATGAAAGAAAGCATAAAATCAGCCACAGCTCATTTCTTCTATGGATCATCTGTTCTTGCATGAATGAAAATATGGCATTCTCTGCTGATACTCTCTTGCTTAAAAAAAAGAAAAAGAAAAAACCCACAAAACTAGAAGTCCTGTGTTTTCATGTTCACAAAAAGGAAGCATGTGCTGACACCTCACAAAGTGTAAATACAGTGGTTTCATTTTTCATTCCTTCTTGTTCTTTGTGTTAAAGTCAAACTGGAATTTCCTTCCTCTCCCAGCACTGGTTTCTCAAAGGTTGCAGACAGTTCTCTTGGGTGACATAAATTTTTGCAAGGCAGCCTGGGCATTTGAAGCAAGCAAAGCAGAGCAAATCAGCCTAACTGAAGTTAGGGCAGAAGCAGGCAGCACATTCACTTTGGTTTTTTAATAGCCATGACAGTGCAGGATCAAACCTGGTGCCTGAAACCCCTACAGAACCCTTTGATTTAGTGAATGTTTAAAAAAAGTAAGAAAGGTGCTGATACATGACATGTTGTCCTGTCCTTCTCTCATTCAAGCTGGAAATGCCCAGTGGGACACCATTTTGCACCAGCTCTGTGCCCCTCCCTTGCCTTCCCTTCCTCCAGAGCACCAACACACAGGACTCATCTTTCTTTCTTGGTGTGACTTTTCCTTGTCCTGCCTAACCCTCCAGATATGCCCAGTGGACTGAGGCTTTGCCCTTCAATGAGGCCATACTGAATGGGTTTTTCCAGAGAACGCCTCTTGAGTTTACTTTTCCACTGTCTGTAATGTGTATCTCACAGAGTTTCTTGTAAATGCTACTAAATCATGATAAATAGGTTATTAGGCAGAAGTTCTTCACTCAAAATACTTAAATCTTGTCTCTGCTGTAATGCCTACAAAACAGCCAGCCACCACAGAGGTGCTTTCACAGCTTGTTTTATTCAAGGTGGCCTTATCTCCGTCCATGTGCTTCCCTGCCATTGCCAGAGCCACCAGTTCTCTCACCCTAGAGATCACCTGAAATGAACTCCATTGTGGATATGCATGCATGTGCACGGCCTGAAGGATGCCTCTAGGGATATGTTTTAAGCTTAGAGTCAGAACAGGTGGTGGGAACACAGAAGAGGGTAGCCACTATGAAATTCTTGCAGCTTTACCAGCACCCTGACTACATGCAGTAGCCCATAGGCTGCAGTAAGGTAAGCATCTCTAACTGTCCTTCCCCAGTTCATTGTGGAAAATATATCTTCTTTTTTACTAAGAGGCAGGGAGGAAAGTGTGACAAGACACATGGGAGTACTGTTGGCACACAGCTGCTTAACCTGTACTCCCACAGCAAAAGCAGGGCAACCCAAGTGAAAACAGAATCTACACCAAAGAGCTTGTACCTAGTTTGGACAGCACAAGACTACTGCTAACATGAATGTAAGAGAGTTGTGTTTGAGATGGGAGAACACTTGGGAAAAGAGCCATGTAAGGATCCAAATTATCACTGTTGTGAGACAAATGTTTGGAGTCACTGTGCCATATTGCTCCCTGACCCGCCTTCCTCATGCTGTCCTGGAGAGCACTGCAGTAACTGCACTGGCTGAGAAAGGTCACAGTTTTCTTGCTCAGAAACATCCATTTCAGATCTAGTGTCTTTTGTGGCAACACAGAGCAGGCGTTGTGCAGGTTTCCCTGATCTCTGCTCCTGTTGAGCTGGGTAGGAAAGGAATGGACTATGCAAGAGTTTAGGAATGTGTAACCTCTGCCAGGACAAGCCTGGCTTTAGTGACTATCTATTGGCATTAGGAAGCTGCTCTTCTCTGCAAGAGATGATGTGAGATTTGTTACAAGGCACACTCAGTAGGATACCCCCCCGCCCTCCCCCCCAATTAGTACAAAAGCAAGTAGATTTAGGCAGGGAAAAATAGTTGATTGCATTTTGACGAATTTGCTACCATACTTAGTGAGCAGCAAAAAAGATCAGAGATCTGTATTAGTCAGTTTCTAATGGAGATTTAAAAAGAGGAACATCTTCACCCATGCAATATGTCATTTGACAAAAATGGGCTATCCAGAAAACTAAAACCATAAGTAACTGCTCTTAGTCTTCTACCTTCTGACTGCTGAGAGCAATACCAGTTTCACCATTATTCAAATACTAAGGACTGGAAAGGTTTGAAGGTGAACTCGAGTTGACGTTTTCACTTTTTCCAATGCATTAAAAAAATACCAAAACCTGAGATAAAGTCCCAACAGAAAACAAAATGTGGTAAGGAAAATGTCTGAGAATCATCTTGTTTTCTGATCTTTTGGCTGGTTTTCTGCCTACAGCTGAACATATGCCCTTAGAGCCCTTAACAGCATCGGAACCTCTGGATGTTACCAGAGTTTGCCCATGTCTGGGTTTGAGAGGGTAGAGACCCTTACAGCAAGAATATGACAATTCTTCTGTTTCCCCTCCTAGTATTAGTTCTTATTCAATCCCTTAATTTCTCTGTCTTTATCAATTACTTTCCTTTCACACTCCATGACTGCCAACAAACGCTGGTTCAGGAAGCTTGCTGTGCTGGTAGTTTTCTCGAGTGCCATCCCTTTGCTACCCCACAAAATCTTGTATTGTGTTTGTCTACAAAATAAATACGTGCTTGTCAGAGAGGAAATGGCATGGAAAAGAATTAGCTACTGAAACTTCAGCTCTGAAATGTTGTCTTCTGCCTGTAAACAAGCTGCCTGGGGAATTAGCATCCTCAGCCACCTATGGCAGAAATGGGGTCTGGCCCTTTTCTGTGGGTGGCCTCTCCTCAGGTCCCTGCTGTTGTGGGCTGGGCATGGGGCACTCACTGCTCAGTTTCATTGGAAAGCAGCTGTTTCCCAACCCACTTCTGAGGGGTCATTTCCTGCAGTTAAGGAACCATCAGCAGACCAAGGTCCTTAAGGAAGGGTGCAGGTGGACCCCTCAGGGTAGTACAGGGCATGTCCCCAGGGGCAGTGTGTAGGTTGTGGAAGGAGGGCCTTGAGAAACTGACATACCTGCAAAACCCTCGGGAAGAGACGGCTTTTATCGATGCCAATGAGGATGTGTAGGATCTCCAATACAGATAACAACTGGCAAAAGCGCATCACAAGTCCTATGGAGTAAAAGGTGTCTGCCAGTGAATCTACAAAGTGAAGAGGAAAATTAGAGGGTGGTTATATAGTAAAAGTCTGAACCAGCTAGGGTCTGCTTTTGCCCTATCACCACTGGAGATGACAAGAAATAATGCTCACACAGCACCAAGTTTTTGGATAGCACACACAAAGCTTCATGGAGGGGAGGAGGCAGCCTGCTCTGTGTGTAAGGCTCTGATACAGAGGCAGGAAGCTGAGAAAAGAAGAGGATCCCCTACACTTCATGCATTGGCAAATACTGTGCAGGATGTGTTGGTTGAGGGGTATCACCTTAAGATGTTTCTAAATATGAGGAAGTATTGAGGAAATGTATGAGGAATGTTTAAAAGAGGAGATGTTGAATTCCTGCCTATATCTGTACATGTAGCACTTCCAAAAAGAGGTAGACCACAAAGTAGGTATTTTATGTGCCTACTGTTCATGATTATGAATCATCTTAAATTTCTAGTCTCTAGGTTTCTGGTTTTGTGCCTTAACCCCATGCAACAGAAAGAGAATTATGTGTAATGGTTTTGGAGGTAGTGATGTGCAATATCTGCAAAGATATTCCCTCCTAATGGCTTCACTAAAATTAATATTCACCCTAATGACTGAACCTACTCACATTTAGGTCTAAGTCTAACGTTACTAGGATGCTGCTGAATATTGAAGCTCATTAGGAAAACAAGAACTTCATTCCTGACGTGGTACAAGCAGAATGTAGGTACAAGAAATTTCTTCATCCTTTTTATGGAAGAAACAATGTTTTTTCTAATTGAAATTTTAGCCCCGGTATTGGAGATACACCTATCCAGAATCCTAAGTTTATCTCTGATTTGGTGTCTCTGTGTGTTACTGCCTTCTGAAATGTTTAAGGAAAACAAAGAAGGAATCCTACCTTTTCCAAATGACATGAACCTGATGATCATATTTGTAAATATCCAGGAATGTCCACAGAATTGCATCAAGTCATACATGAAGAGGTAGGTGCTCATGGTAAAGCTGTGGAGGTGAAAAGGACACAGCAAACTGTATGACTTACTACAGCGTTCAAACTTCTGACCTGTAGAAATTGCACCCTCTTTGGACATGTGAGAAAATCAAAGGAAAACAGCTGAAATATAAACAGATCAGTGAAAACTGACCGTGTCTGTCCATGGCCACAAAACAGTATTCTCCCAAGTGGATCAAAGGCTCCCTTTGTTGTTATACCTAGGTTATGCCCAGAAAAATTTTCTTGAGTTTCCTCCAGTGATCAGGGTGATCTGTGCCTCCAGAGGAAAAAGTGAACAAAGACACTCCATTGGATGCTGGATTCAAGCCTGAGCCCCTTGGCTTGGCTCTGTCTTGGCAGTGTGACCAGACTCAAGGGACTGCTTGTGGATGCACCCACAGCAGCCCTGCTGAGGGCCTTGGACTCCCACAGGCACCAGCCCTGGGATTTCTCCATCTCAGTGATGTAAATCCTGTCCTTCCCAAAAGACATGCCTCTAGCATGTACTCAAGACAGCTTAAAGTACAATGCAAATAATTTGCGGTGTCTCCAGCAGACAGCAGTTGTAAGTATTTATAAAAATGTAGGTGAAGAAATTGAAAAGAAAGCCGCATTTCAGCCTGCTTTTATTTGATGCATTCTGGAGGATATCTGACTTTCCCCTTTTTAACAAAATGGCTCTACAGGTTTGCCACATAAACATAAAATCAGGGTCTTTGTCTTTCTGCACAGCTTCTGTTTTAAGCTGCATTTAATAAAGTGAATCTTCTCCTGTTTGAGAAGACTAACCTTTGCAGCCCTTCTGACCTAATTTTCATAGGTTATCTGACCTTTGGCAAAACTTCATAGGCTCCTGTGATGCTTAATTTCTGTTTTTCAGAAATGTCCTGTCTTCTGATTCATTCCAGAGAGAGAGGCTTGCCTGTCCTCCAGCTATGGAAAGAACTGTCTACATTTTTGGGAAGTGAATTTGTGAATTTTGTACTAGAATTTATCTCCAGTGTTTAGGCAATTAACTTCCTGACCCAGTAAGTAACAAGAGCTCTTTAAATTGCAGCTTGATCCAGTGTACGTATGTATGGTATGTGCCACCAAATCTCTGCCATCAAATTTTGTCTCACTTGTACCCGTCCATTAACAAACACAGTGTTTGGAAGCATCTAAACATGATAAATACATACACTTCATTCCCACCATTGGACCACAACCATAAATAACAATACATACCTCTATAAACTGATTTAAATTAAACCGATCTTCTAAATTTTTAATCTAAGTTTATCCTAGGGAGGTCATAGAAAATGCCTTTCTTCCTCTCCTCCTGCCTTGCAGGATGGCCACTATTCATACAAGTACTTCCATAAGCACAGAAAGATTTGTTTGCATAATTTACCTCCCAAAAGAAAGCAGTAGCTTTGATATTATGAAAATAAGACATATGAGGACCCAGACAAATGAATATATTCCATAAATATTCCTTTTGGGAAAAGTATGATACAACTGAATTGTGCTAAATTACAGTGAGCTCTATAAATATTGAACCCAGATCCTATCTGCTTTATTACGACACTTTGTTCTCTCTTATGGTAAGAAAAACCTGGGACACTGTACATTACAAAAAGGCAAAAAATTAAGAACATACGTTGTTCTGATTTAAGAAACAGCCTTATTGCTGGATGGATAGGAATTACTATAACGGGTATGAAAGTTACAGAACAGTTATAAAAATCTGGGGGCTTTCCAGTCAGTACCTTCACCACTCTCTTTGGACTGATACTGCCATGTGGGCTTTGCACAGGATGCAAGCTGAGCATATAGTTTCTCTTTTCATCTGAAATTGAGTTTGCCGCATTGGTCCCTCACCCTCAGAACTTGTCTTTCAGTGGTTTGGGCTAATTTTCTTAACTCTTCATCCACTGGCTAGCCAGAAAATTGTTGTCTTTACAATTCTTAAACTGCTTAATCTCAGCTAAACAGGGCATAAGCAAAAAGACATTTGTAAACGCAGCTTCACCTTAATGATTTGGCAAAATATGGCAGCTGTTGCATGTTAGAACTCATCTTCTTTAAAATGTACTGGGGACAACTGAAATGTATGCACTCTGTTGGCATTTATGAAAGGCCCCATATTCCCAGTGAAGGATAGAGATGTGCTGGCAAGCAGCGTGCCGGTGTCACTTGAAGGACGGATCCCGGCCCCAGAGCTGCCAGCCTGATGTATTGCCACAGGCAGAAAAATCATATAAATATAATTGTTACATTTTATTACTTCTAGCATGAAGGTCCTCAGGTGGTTGCCATCACCTGAGGTAAACACAGAGGTAGGTGCCTGCAGTGACTGAAGGGGGTCAGGACCACAAGCTAATGTGACAGGTAGCACAGGAGTGGCACCCAGTTCGGGCAGCCCTTGCCCTGGCTAGATGTCTTCTGCAAGGTGCCAGGATGAAGGCCACGCTCGAGTCCCTCTCACAGGGGGTCTCGGCCAGGCCTGCATGAACCGAGCACTTCCCTGCCTTCAGAGCTGTTGCTGCCTTCCTGTGTGCCCACAGGGGCTGGCCACGCATGAGGAAGCAACGCTTGCACTGAAACCAGAGAGCAGTGCTCCTTTCTGGTTTTCCTCCTGCAGGAAAGGTCGGCTGGAAAAGCCCTTCCACTGACACGGTTTCCTTTTCAGTCACACTGGCCTGAACTTCGACCCCTTCCCACCCCGATGACAACTGCAAGCAGTATTGCTCGGGAAGCAGAACGCTGCAGAGCAGCAGCACAAAATGTACATTTCTCACACAGGCACATCCCACCACACTTCTCCATCCCCTTCCTTTTGCATTGCGCAGGGTGGGTTGCCTGCGCTGCGGAGGCATTACCTGCTGCGGGGGTCGCACTGCTGCTGCTGCTCCTGGTCTTTCTCCTTTTTCCTCTCTACAGCTGCAGCAGCTGTTTGTTAGATCACCCCTCCTCTTTCCTCTTCCCCCACCCCACGACGTCACCGTATGCAGCACTAAGCAGAAAAAACACTGCATTTCCCGAGAAAGGAGTTTCTAACCCCAAATATCTCCACCCCGTTTGTCCTGCCACTCATCCAGCCTAGCCTAGCCTAAGCTAACCTAACCTAAATTGGTTTCTTGCTGTTGTACCAGTAGCTGGTCTGTAACTCCCACTGACTTTGTCTCTGAACCCAGAGCAGTGTTTTGAAGCATTACTGGAGAGAAGAAATGCAAAATTAATTTCTTTTTTTTCTCTTCTGTTTAAATCTTCAGCACTATGACAACGCTAACACCACAATCAAATGATAAGGAAGGCTGGGAGCAGAGCATTGAAGGAGTACTCTGAACTACTTCAGATAGATAGACAATTTTCCACTTCTTATCTAGAAATGTCTATTTATTTATGCCTCTGTGAAATATGGGCACTACTGGAAGAGAAAATGTATCACAGTTTACATCTGCCCTTAAGTGTCTGAGATATCCCAGCATAAATCAGATGAAGAATGTTTACGAACTCCCTTCTGCCACTAAGTTAGTTTTCCCACTGTCACTCATGCTGAAAGCACATCCCATCCTACGGTGACATTTGAAATCTGATGTTATGATTGAAGAAGGTCATAATGAGCATAGGCTGTTATGTGAGTACAAAAAGTCGGGGGGAAGGGGGGCAAAAAGTTCCTTACTGGGTCTCATCCCTACTGTGAGCGGTGTTGAGCTCTTGGCAAGACCATCTCCAGTCCTAGTGGTGTCCTGGAAAGGTGAGAAATGCCTCCCTTACAGGTGGATGGTTTCCTGGCAAACATACTGTGGGATGCCATGTTTTTCCTGGTTATACCTCCCAGCTGGGACCTTCACAGAAAGGTCATGCATTTATGCCTGGCTTTCCTGCTGGTGCAGCATCTCACTTTAACTGCTCAAGAAACATTATCATTTTCTAGGCTAAAGACTATTTTCTTCTCAGGAGGAAATAATAAATCAGCATTAAATAAAGGGTTAAGCAATTAAACAAACATCTATTGAAAGGCTCAGCCCATAGCTCTTGCAAAACAGCTTCCACACTGCCTGCTTCTGGGAGGACAACTGGTGTGACTAATACTGGCAGGAGTTGAGCCCACAACTGTAACAAGATCCAGCAACAGGAGGAACAGCTCTTCACAAACATCAGGCAAATACACAAAACCAACAAAAGCTCACTTAGCTTTGTGAGGTGCAAAGTCCCTCTTGTGAGCAGCTGTCAAGTTACAGTTCCCATGGATGACGGGAACACCTGCAAGAGCTGGCAAGCCGGGTACCAGTTCTGACTTGTGCTGCTGGGCGCCCCTATGGCACAGCCAGACAGGAGGCGGGGGCAGCTGGGGCTGCCTTGGCTGCCTGCAGCCTGCTGGGCAGTGGGGACCCTGCACCAGCCAGTGCCACCCTGACCCAGGCACGGCTTCAGAGCAGAGCAACTTGTGCTGGGGAGGTGGTACCCACCATGGGAGCATTTTGAAGGGTTTTGTTTGCCAGCAGCTTGGCCCTGTGGACCAGATGCCTGTTGCTTGCTGAAAAAGAATACGTTGTGATGGCATGTGAAAAGAATGATGTTGTCCTTCGAAAGGAATGATAATGTCGCACTCCAAGCCTGCCCGGTGATGAAGAACAGGACACTGCAAGGGACAATAACTAGAAAATCTGTTCCAAAGGTGCATTTCAGACCTGAACTATAACACTGTTATAAATACGCCCATTTGAGTGGGCGTGCACTGCAGCCGTGGAGCCAAAGTAAGGGGCTCGTAAAACCGCTATTACATGGATATAGAAATTCTTCATTGGGAGATGAAGAACTCCACCCAGGCAGTGGGTGGGAGTGGAACTGTCCAATCAGACCTGTTTTTTACAAAGATAATCCTTCTCTGAAATACAAGTTTTTTTTCTATGTACAGTTTGCAATTGAAAACACATGTAAGGTCCATTTGGCTCTGTGATTTGCAGTGGTGTGTTTGTAGTGTGATGGCCTGAGGGTATGAGAAAGGAAAATCAGTGACAAGAGGCAACAACTTCCTTTATTAGAGGGGATAGAAGTGGGAACACTTTGAGGCACACAAGATTTGGAGAAAGGCTTTTATGCTTAAAATATTTAACAGTTTTGTAAGCTGCAAAGACATTCAGATGAAAGCAAATATTAAATGCCAATAGTGGAATACATGTTAGCTGGATATGGGAAGAGTAGAGTAAGCCCCAGAGGAAAAAATCTAGCTTTTATTTTTGAAAAATAAAACTTGTTTTTTTACTCCAGCAACTCCTTTTGCTGACGAACTTCCCCATCCAGAAACTACTTCACCAGCACCAAACAATTACTTGTCTGTAACTGCTACCATCCCTTCAGAAAAACAACCGAGCTTCGGGACTGTTCAGAATGTGTTAAGCCTGATTCTCAAAATCCAAACAGCTTGTAACCATGTTTGATTTCTTTGTGTCATGAGGTGGGAAAAAACATGTTCAGTCTGGGCATGGTGCTTGTGTCAGGAACCATTACAAGGAGATGCTTTATGCAGAAATTTAACAGCAGCCCTGAAATGTTTCATGCAAACTGGAAAGAAACTCATTCTCTTTAAATAAGAAACATCACTAGAATGAAACATCTGCTCCTTGTATGCTTTTGTTTCCAAACCCTTGTTATACAAGCACTACACAGATGTGTTTTAAGAAAAAAAAACATGCGTCTTTCAATTAATTTTCAATGTTCCTAACTGGTAACTTTGTGTCCCCTTTCCTCCATGATTAGATTTTTTGGCTACCTGAATTCAAGTCTGTTTTTTCCAGTGGATTACACTAGTTTAAGCACTGGTAAATCACAGTTATTGAACACACACTTAATTGGAAGAACACACTCCAGCATGACTTCAGTTAAAGGAGTAACTCCTGGGCTGTCAGAGGCCATGGGGCTGATGTGGTTGCAGTACGGGACGCTCTTACTTCTCACCAGCAGGCAGAGTATTGCACAGTGCTGGTTGGTGCTTAAGTTGTGTGACCAACAGCGGCAGTGATAAAACGAAGGCTGTGCGGAGGCAGCAGAGAAAGCAAAGTCACCTCCACACTGCAAGCAAGTAACGGGGAAAAGCATCAATGTTTTTGTCTGCACTCTCAAACTGGGCAAAAGAGGAAGCAGCAGCCATGGCAGCTTCAGCGCACCCTGGCCATTCTGTAAACTCAGCAGAGACCCTGGCTTGCAAACAGGTCCTGCCTTGCTGAAGCTGACTTGTTGGCATCCTCTAATAAAGTCACACCAGACAGAATTACTGGCTCCTTTAGGATGAGGATGGGGTACACTGTGAAAGAATATGGTGCCACAAAGGCCCACCAAACAGATACAGAGCTGGCAGGAGTTTCAGCTTTACAATTTCATCAGGTGAAAAATGGATGAAGATTGGAAATGCTTCTAGAAGGAAAAAAATCCCAGTCAGTGTGTTTGGCTTTGGCCAAAAGACAATATAATCAATCTATGACTGATCTTTTGCATTTACCGTCTTTCAGGACAGTTCAGTTCCAAGACAGGCTGGTGGCAGCTGGAGCAGGACAAGAGGAAGGACGAGGGAAGCCAGACAAGAACCTCCTACCAATTTCTGCCAGACTTCCCAAAATATCACTTGGAGGAGATGTGACAGCCTTATTCTCCTTACTTGTCACTTTCTGGGAATCTTTGAGGGAGCACATCATCTGGCCTCTAGATTGACCTCTGTATCCACAATCAGCCTTTCAGCTCTGTAGGAATACGTTGATTTTGGGGATTCATTATTTTCAAGCATTGATCTCCCAGACTACAAAGAGGAGTTGAGCAGGAACACCACGAGGCCTGCGTAGATGAACAAATAGCTCCCAGACAAACTCCAGTGTGAAAAGGAGGCCTACGGACTGGGGAAGCTAGGATGGGTAGCTTGGGAAGAATAAAGGGAAATAAAGTAGCTCCTGTGAAAATAGGCTGAGAGAGTTGGGTTTGTTCGGCCTGGAGAAATCTCATGAGAGACCTTACAGCAGCTTTCCAGTACCTAAAGGGGGCCTGCAAGAAATCTGGAAAGGGACATTTTACAAGGACATGTAGTGACAGGACAAGGGGGAATGGCTTTAAACTGACAGAGGGGATATTGAGGTTAGACATTAAGAAAAATTCTTCCCTGTGAGGGTGGTGAGGCACTGGCACAGGTTGCCCAGAGAAGCTGTAGTTGCCCTGTCTCTGGCAGTGTTCAAGGCCAGATTGGAAGGGGGCTGGAGCAACCTGCTCTAGTGGAAGATGTCCCTGCCTCTGGCAGGGTGCTGGAACTGGATGATTTTTAAGGCCCCTTCCCTAACCAAAATCTTCTGTGATATTACCCCAATCCCCAGTCAGGGGTAAATAAAACTACTGAATATGCTCTCAGCATAGGATAAAAATGTTTCTGTAATATACCTTAATCTTGGTTTTCATCAAACTGTTTCTACTTGGAAGCAACTTATTTTTTATGATGCAAAGGATGGCTTCTTTTTAGGCTGATCATTATGACCTGGTTCTACTATTCTTAAAGAATCTAAGCTGCATGCTCAAGGACAATTTAATCCAATTTTTAGGGTAACAATTTTTTACAATTTAGTGTTCTTATAGGGAGAATTGTAAAAAGCATCACTCATTTGACTTGTTGTTTTGTTGGGATTTTTTTAATATCCTTTACCCTTTAGTATCGGTTCCTGTCCTTCCTTCTCATTCTCAAGCAGTCTCTTTTCAGAAGAGTGGGAAATCCAATGGTTTTGCTAAGGATCCAATGACAGAATTAACTAAATATCAAAGACATATGCAGTCCTGAAATAAGACATGCTTCTACAGTCTCTGGACCTCCCAGTTAACTGCACTCTGTTTCGTTGCTGGATGAGACCCATGGGACCATCAAATATAGAATCATAGAACAGCTAGGGTTGGAAAGGACCTTAAAATCATTTCGTTTCAAACCCCCTGCCGCAGCCAGAGGCACCACACACTAAACTGTGTCACCCAAGACTCCATCCACGACAATAATAAGGAGGAGTTACTGCTTGATGGTTGGGAGAGTTCCGTTTTTTAAGTGTTAACCATTACCGAATCACTCATAATGGAAGTTCTGATAAAAGCATCTAATATTTTCTATGAGCGTAATGGTTTGCCCAGATAGCGACTGTTACCCTGCTATGAGGAACTGGGAAGGAGAGAGAGATGTGCCCTATTTTTCTAAGGAAAAAAGAAACGAAAAAAAAAGAAAAAAGAGAGAAAATGAAGGGCTTTAGTATCTTTATGAATATTTTTTAAATACACGAGTAGCTGTGACAGGATATAATGCTTGTCCCAAGCACAACACTGTGAGCTCTGCTACAAGCAGCAGAAGCTTATTTTTATCTACTAAAAAATTAGAATCACAAGAAAAGCTCTGATACAGCCAGATCTGGAGAGCAGAACTGAGCCCACCTTGAACTGAAAGAGACTGGAAGAAAAAGTTTATTAATTGCTTAAAGAGAGAGCAACATTTCTAAAATACCTGAAGTCAAACAGGCACTTTGCCCCCACACCCCTCCCAAAGAAAAGCTCCCTGTTTTATATAAATATCCCTGGCAAGATACTTCCTTTCTGGGAACATGAACTGTAACACACAGTAGCCCAGCTAAGCCCAGAGGAAGTTTGGCTGATTCTGGCCTAACAAGATAAGAAGCTTGAACAGTCAGCAGTAAAGAGTTACAGTGAGTAGACATGGTGGTAACTGGTGTGCAGTGGGCAGATGCACTATTTGAAATCTCAGTGTTTAATCTCCTTAATGAGGATTTTGAATCTGCAAATGCATTACCATGTTTTAACAGTTATTTTCTACAGAGGAGTGTTAGCTGTGTTTACTTCCACACTTCCGAAAGCAGATTGTATTATTTGCTTAGAAGATTCAATTCTTCATTGCTGAAGGTGAAGTGGTTAGTAGGTTTAGGTTTAGGTTTAGGATCCTAATTGCAAGCAGCTGGACTCAAGAAGGTTGGTCTTGGAAAATTAATCTACCTTGAAACCTCTTAATGGGGAGAATTCAGGCAGGACATGATATTTTTTGTACTCATCACTTACCACTTCACCCTCACTCAGGCTCCCCTGAAATTAAAGAAGAGAGTTAGTTGCCAGTTCATGTGAATTGGGGATTTCAAATTTAATGTTGTACAGAGACAAAATGAGCTCATCCAGGACACAGCCAATGAAGAGCTTAAATAGCATTTGGAAGCAAATGGCAGTGCATTGCTGCAGTGGGAGGAAGTGCAGGAGTGGCAGGAGTGCAGCTGCTCTCCAGTTTGCAGAATGGGCTGTAGCACTTGCATGTCTGCTGGCTGAGATGAAAGGTTATCCTCATTTTCCCTGTCAGAGTTTGCTCCTCTAGGAACCCTCAGCACTGAAAAGTTCTTGCCCCTTACCAGAATTTGCTGATGTCAGTTGAAATGTGAGAAACGCTGATATAAATGACTCATCCTTGCCTACATGAGGCTTAGCAGGAACATTTTTGGATATTTAAAGGCACAGTCACCTTACTGGGAAGTATCAAATGCAACCTTACTTGTTTTGTTCACCTTTTTGTGCTTTGCATTGAATTTCTAAAGCAAAGTAAATTCATTTTGACAGTGAAAACTGTATGGTTGTCACCCTCATTTCTTGGTCTCCCCTCCAGTTGTTTCCTGGAAGGGCCCAGCATTATGCCATAACTGGGGGGAGAAAGACAGTTCAGGACCACCCCTGACAAGGGGCAGGCTGAGTTTGAAGTGAGGACTGGCAGGATACAGCAGTTCATGGGCACTGTCTCCCCATGGGCAGTTCCTGATCTCTCCCAGCCCACACCCTCAGCCTGGTCTGTCTGCTCCACCACAGGCACTGGTGTAACTTCCTTACGGATGCCCAGAAGGAGTTCCTAGCAACATGGGCTAATCCTGGATGATTATGTGGAGAGTTATTCCAAAGACTTTTGTCCTGTTTTGCTTTGGGTTTTTTCTCTGTTTTGGGTTTGTTTTGGTTTTTGCTGGTTGGTTGGTTTTGTTTGGGTTCCCCCCCCCCCCCCCCCAATTTAAAAATAAGGTAAAGCCAGAGCTGACAGCACAGGGCAAACCCACGGAAGAATTGCTTTGGAAAGCTGTAGTTGACTGTGACTTGTAAATATTTTTTTCCAGACTAAAGTCTGGAATACGCATTCTTCAGTTCTGCTGCAGCTACTCTGAAGTTCCATGTGGGATACAAGACATTTGACCCCAATCCCATAATTCCATTCCAGAAAACACTCTGCATAGATGAAACTCGATAAATTTTAGTGCAGTTTCCCCAAAAGTGCAGTACAGCACATGTAAACAAGAGCAGTGAGACTAGCCATGAGAACAGCCACAACTGGGACTGGGACCTGTGCAGCACAGCACTGCCACATCAATCTTTCAAGAAAATTTATGAAACTTTTTTGACCTACAAGCAGTCCCATCCTGGAAGGATTTTGCTTCATGTCTGTTGAACATTCAACCAGGATTTGAGACTTCATGTTCCCTACTTTACTCATTTACATTTGAAAATTATGTATGTAAAACCTGCATTTTTCTACATTTGTTTAACTTCTAGGAAAAAACTAACTGGAAAAAAAAATAACAGAGAGTTTCAGTTAGCCATGAGTATAATATACAGACAATATGATAACATGACAGTGATGAAATACAGATAGTGCCAAAATGTTTCAATGGCAAGAAGAGAGAGGGTCGTCTTCACCTTGGGTTTTCCTCCTTTACCTTAAGGACTCTCAGCCTTTATTGAAAAAGTGAGAATAAAACAAAGATATATTGGCTTGTTACTTCCTTTTTTCTTTTTTATGTGCTGAGCAACAATGTCTATTCCAGGATCCACATCTTTAAATGAGCCTTCTCTCTCAGTACAAGTAATTTCTATTAGGTCACAATTGCCCAAAAAGTAATTGAAATCAAATGCTGGTTTATGAGCTCATGTCCGTCATCTCTTGAGATTTCCTCCTTTTGGCAATAGTTCATTTTTCTTTCAAGTCCTTTCTGTGAACCCCATAGCAGTTTATTGATAAGCAATATGCTTACAAAGACCTGAAACACTGTCTTTCCAAAATATATATACATTCACCAGCAATTCTTACACTTGTCTACAATTTCAGTTTGCCCTCTAGTGACCATTCTGGGTTTTTTCCCACTAACAAGTACCCTGTTGACTGAAATATGTCAAAACATTTTTATTTGGCAATGAGATTTTTAAGGATAGTTATAAACTAAAAGAAAGCTAAGAACAATTAGTGTGCCATGTATTCCCATGTATTAGTGTGCCAACATATTCCCACTGCAGGCAAGTGAGGCAATAAAACCTGCGATCCTTCATGAGAGAGCAGCTGAAAATACTTTATGGTATTTCCATAATAATAAAAATGGGGCCATTTCAGTAACAGTTTACTGCACTGAAACTAGGATAGCAGAACCAGAAAGATAAGTTGGCTGAATGTCCTTTTACAGGCTTGAAGTGCTGTAAAAAGAACCAAACAAGCAGCAGAAATAATACTGAAAAAGTCTTGCAGTAGGGCCATTTCAAGTGCTGTTCGTTACGAAGCCCAAGAAATGCACATTTTGTTTCAACATTTGTAGCAGGGTGTCACTTGGTGGAAAAACGGCTCTTATTCTCTGCTCTGCTTCTTTGGTCTTTTCTGTTGTTTCGGACCACGGTGAAGTTCTTAGCTGGCTTTATTTCTGCCATTTCAGCTTCAGACTCTATACCTGTGTCTCTTGTCACTTTTTTAGCTTGCATCCATGAATAATAGTGGGTAGAGTATGTGCACCTGCAAAAGAGACTCGTGTCATAGGTATGGTACCTGAGATCTGGCCTGCCATTGCTGCTGTTCCTACCAGTCAATTTTTTGTTTAGATGTGCCTTTTTACTATCACCACTTTGAATGATACTCTTGTTAATGGCTGGAGATCAGGAAAAGTTTTAAAGCGGTTCCTCACCTGATGCTTAAACCAACGTGGCTTTAGGATATTTTTGAGAAGTTATACCAAAGAAGCTTGTGAAATAAATTAAAGTGAATTGGAAGCACAGCATTTACTTAAACACATTACATTTGGGAAATTAAATTTCAGCAACATAATTATTTAAATACAATCAAAACTAACAAGAAGCACTGCCATAAGATAGCTCATAGAACAAATAATAAATACAAATATTTTTAAAGCTGTTACGTGAGGTCAAAATCTTTGTACCTTAGTTGTTGAGCTTCCTTACGACTTTATCAACCAACTGAAGACATCTTCTCATTTCTGCACGGCTGATTTCCCAGGAGCACAGGCTGTACTGTTTTTCTTTTAGAAAACAGTCTATTTCTTTGAAGTACTTCTTCAGTTTCAGCCTGTTGGCTTCTTTACTCCAAAAATACCGAGTCTGCTTCTTGATTACACATGCCTCCAATTGCTCAATTTGCTGATAAAGTCCATTTTGGAATTGTCCTAAAGCTGTCTTATCCCAAGCAGCTAGAGTCAGATTCTTGCTAAAGATGTAGAAGATATGTTGGAAGATCTCTTCAATGGCCACTTTGACAGACTCTTTCTCTCTGGGCTTTAGAACCTGCTTAGGAAATCTGAAGAACATTTTCTCTCTTAGGCATTGCCGAGGAAACCTCTCACCCATTTTGTCCAAAAGTTGCATGCTGTTCTTGACCACTTTTCTTCGCTGCAAAGGAAGGTGATTACACTGAGGACAGGAGGTAGTGCTGGTGCACAACAGTATGATGCCAATTTGTATTAAGCCAAAAGCATTCATGATAAAAGCTCTTAAGTTCCTCCTTTCCTGTGTATAAATTCTGAGACAGGGTGGGATGCTATAAAGGTCATTCTTAGGCACCAGTTTCTTCAAAATCTTGAAATTCAATTATTCTGTAGGAGAAGTTTTCTTTCATCATTATTTGGTTTTTAAGGTTTTCCCCCTTGTGTATGCTTCTGACACTACTTTCATTTTCTGCCTTATGACTTCGTCTTTTTTTTTTTATCCCTACTTGCTTTTTATTTCAGATGGATATTAAAATATTATATATCCTGCTTCCTCAGAAATTCTACAGGAAGTATAATGAGTATTTAGAAAAAAAAGTTACAACAATATTTTTTTTTTTTTTTTAGTATTATAGCAGTGGAAGATCATGTTCCAAATAACACTCTCAATGATGGGTCAGAGACCTGCTGAATAATATTGTCATCCTGTCTCCTCATCATGGTTTGTACTTCCAAAAGTCAGTTAAGTTTTCTCCACCTATTTTGATTCAGGAAAAATATTTTCTTTCTCCTTGCCTTTCTCTTGACCATTCAGACTTAAGGAGAGATATCATATCATTAAAAAATGTGTGCGTGTGTACATATTTAAAAATGCATATATGCATCAATATACCTACGTTTATTTCAATGCATATACATTGCTAATTTAACGAGGCCTCAGTCTCACCTAGGGACTGCAAGTGCCAAGTAAATGCAAATACCCACATGAGAACAGGTTAAATAATTGGACGAAATACTCTTCTCCCCCTTATGAGTAACTGAGCAATAATTAGTATCAATGCCAGTAGAGCAGAGGTCTAAATTCTGATGATAATAAACGGGAAGAGAAATTAATAGAGAAAACAAAAAGCACTCTAAAATACTGCCATTTTCTTTCCCTATATAACAGAGACCATATAACAGAGGAGGTTAGCACTGGGACTGTGTCTGGCTCCTGTCTTTGATTTTATTTTGGTGAAAGCTAGTGTTAAGCTATCATTTTGCTGTCTCACCAGCCTCGTGTGCAAACATGTCATTGCAAAGGCAATTCTCTGAAGGTGATTATGTTTTGATGAAGAAGTCAGAAAAACTACTTTTTAGTCTGAGTCCCGGCTCTACTTTTGTTTTGCTGTTGCAGCCATTGCTGTGCGGTTGGCTTCATTCCCAGTCTGTCAATCTGACGAACAGGCAGATTGCATCAAAAGGAGTGTGACCAGCAGGTCGAGGGAGGTGATCCTGCCCCTCTACTCTGCTCTCGTGAGACCTCACTTGGAGTATTGTGTGCAGTTCTGGTGTCCTCAACATAGAAAGGACATGGAACTGTTAGAACAAGTGCAGAGGAGGGCCACGAAAATGATCAGGGGACTGGAGCACCTCTCGTATGAAGATAGGCTGAGAAAGCTGGGGCTGTTCAGCCTGGAGAAGAGAAGGCTGCGTGGAGACCTCATAGCAGCCTTCCAATACCTGAAGGGGGCCTATAGGGATGCTGGGGAGGGACTCTTCATTAGGGACTGTGGTGAGAGGACAAGGGGTAATGGGTTTAAACTTAAACGGGGGAGGTTTAGATTGGATCTGAGGAAGAAATTCTTTACTGTGAGGGTGGTGGGGCCCTGGAATGGGTTGCCCAGGGAAGTTGTGAATGCTTCATCCCTGGCGGTGTTCAAGGTGGGGTTGGACATAGCCTTGGATGGCATGGTTTAGTGGGAGGTGTCCCTGCCCATGGCGGGGGGGTTGGAACTCGATGATCTTGAGGTCCTTTCCAGCCCTTACTATTCTGTGATTCTGTGATTCTGTGATTTATGACACTATTTTAGGGCTTTGTTTTTGTTCAATATATAGGTTTTTGGGAGGCTTTTAAAAATCATAAATTAATCATCAATTATTCACATGAGCAAACTCTTTGGATGCCTTGATGTTGCTTAAGCAACTTTGGATTGGAGGTACTGCCAGTGGGAGGTAAAAAAGAAACCTTATCACCTATGACAGTATTAAAGAAAGAAAGAATGAACAATCATATAAAATGCATAACATAGGATGAAATCTTTTCACTTAGTGGCAATGTTTATTACTTTGGAAAAACTGGCCTGAAGTGCCATTAAGAGGTATCACTTTTGCAAAAATACATGTAACACATTACAATCATCATGAAATCACTAAAAATTGTTATAGTTCAAGAAAAAATACTGCTACACATATTTCCATAAATTATACTCAAGGTTTTTCTCCAAACTGTAATCATTATACAACCTTAATCCTTCTACTGACTTAAACAGGTAAACTTCTTCATATTCATTGTATCTCCCAGACACACAAGTTCTTTCTTTCCTCTTGCCATTAAAGAAAAAATAGTCTTTTACATGTTTCCATCTCGATGAAGAGCTGCAGACGCAATCCTGGGTGTCACAAACAGTAGAGAGGGGAAAAACCAGAAGATTGTCTCTTCCAGATTTCTTACAACGGTAGAGCTGGTACAGGTGTTTTATCCTCTTGTCTGTGTTAATAGATTGACATTCGACTTAGATTTTCAGGGGTTTTTTTTGTTTTGTTTTTAATAACAACAAATCTTCTTCACTCAGCCAATTTCTTGATTATTGCACTGAGTAGAGCATCACTTGCATGACTCAAGATGCAGTCTCCTCTAACCATTTATCTTTATTGCTTAATTCAGAAACAAGCTGTTCATTAAAAGTAATGACTGGAAGAGCTATCTGAGTGGTAAGAAGCTGCAGCACAGATTGCTGTTTATTTCTCTGCCTGTAGTTGAAGCACAGACCACTCTAACCTAGAATGAAGAGGAAATAGGTATACAAAGCTCACCTGTATTTCCAAGTAGACCTAAAATCATTATTCTAGAGAGATTATTTGATCTTCAATCCTGTCATGTGAACAGAGGCTGGGAGAGTTGGGGTAGTGATGGGATGAAAGGCAATGGTTTTAAACTGACATAGAGGAGATTTAGGTAGATATTAGGGAAATATTCTTTACTATGAGGGTGCTGAGGCACTGGAACAGGTTGCCCAGAGAAGCTGTGGCTGTCCCATCCCTTTAAGTGTTCAAATTGAGGTTGGATTGTCATGTGAACAATCTGGTATAGTGGAAGAAGTCCCTGCCTGTGGAAGAGGAGTTGGAACCAGATGAGCTTTAAGGACCCTCACAGCCAAAACCATTCCACAATTCTATGGTTCAACTCCATGCAAGAAAGATCTGTCCTTAAAAAGTCATCTACCTACATATCCAGAGGGACCTTGACACGCTTGTGAGGTGGGCTGATGCCAACCTGATGAAGTTTAACCATGCTAAATGCAAAGTCCTCCACCTGGGTCGGAGCAATGCCAGGCACAGCTACAGATTGGGCAGGGAGGAGATTGAGAGCAGCCCTGCGGAGAAGGACTTGGGGGTGTGGGTTGATGAAAAAATGAACATGAGCCGGCAGTGTGCGCTTGCAGCCCAGAAGGCCAACCGTATTCTGGGCTGCATCAAAAGGAGTGTGACCAGCAGGTCGAGGGAGGTGCTCCTGCCCCTCTACTCTGCTCTTGTGAGACCTCACTTGGAGTATTGCGTGCAGTTCTGGTGTCCTCAACATAAAAAGGACATGGAACTGTTAGAACCAGTCCAGAGGAGGGCCACGAGGATGATCAGGGGACTGGAGTACCTCCCGTATGAAGATAGGCTGAGAAAATTGGGGCTGTTCAGCCTGCAGAAGAGAAGGCTGCGTGGACACCTCATAGCAGCCTTCCAATACCTGAAGGGGGCCTATAGGGATGCTGGGGAGGGACTCTTCATTAGGGACTGTGGTGAGAGGACAAGGGGTAATGGGTTTAAACTTAAACAGGGGAGGTTTAGATTGGATCTGAGGAAGAAATTCTTTACTGTGAGGGTGGTGGGGCCCTGGAATGGGTTGCCCAGGGAGGTTGTGAATGCTTCATCCCTGGCGGCGTTCAAGGTGGGGTTGGACATAGCCTTGGATGGCATGGTTTAGTGGGAGGTGTCCCTGGGCATGGCAGGGGGGTTGGAACTCGATGATCTTGAGGTCCTTTCCAACCCTTACTATTCTATGATTCTATGATTCTATGTATTCACTCCAGGGGCATTAAGACTAAAACTGATATTAAACCATAAAATTATATGCATAATTTTTACGCCTTTCTAACAACTGCAAAATACCACATATTGCTTCCCTAGTGGCAGTTTTTCACTTTATTTTCTAATGCAATAGAGGAATTAAATGAGTATTTGCTATCCCTTATGACATGGGTTCTTTTATATTGGGCACCAAGGCAAGCGTTGAATTTAAGTTCAGCCTACACGTATGCTGGCAAAGGGAGCAGTGCGAGGGAATGTTCCTGCAAAATAATGTGGTTTTGGCCTCTGGTAACTACCCCATATTAAATCACTTCATATAACCCTACATGAGCTTTCTGAAATCAAAATAACCAGTTCCTCTCAACATTTCATCTACTCTAGCTATCAGTTTCTTTTCTCCTTTAATTTATCCAAAGCACACTATGCCACAAATGAGTCCAAATATGTTCAGCTTTTCACTGCACAAGATAGTTTCCTTCCCGGCTAGTCACTGCCTATGTTAAGAGAAAACAGGTTTTCTCCATTACGTTTTCCATCACAGCTAGAACTTGCTAGTCAGTAACCCTCATACACCTAGATTCTTTGTCTTTTTTTTTTTTTTTTTTTAAAGCAAAACCTTCAAATACAGGCAAGACTGGATTCTTTCCTTTTATCTTAAGACCATGTGGCTGATCAGGTGCAAGCCTTGTGCTGTGATGGACAAAGGCAGCGGCAGCCAAAAGTGACCATTGCACTGATCAAAAATGGGATAGTAAAGGTTTAACACTATTGCTGGAACCACTCCACATGAATGGATAAAGCAAGAAATTTATATATACATATATATATATACACACACACACAAAATCTGCCATGAAGACGAACACCTTATTCAGTTTTAAATGATTAAAGCACAGTTAATTTAGCTCATATGCTACAGTTTCAGTCACAATCACTATTACAGTCTGCATTGAGAAGTTAGGATCTAACTTAGCCATGTAACCTTCCCATCTCAACAGACAATTTCTTGGTGTCCTGTTGACCTGTCTCAACCCAAGTTAACTGTCTTATCTTATGCTGAGTAATTCATTGAAACCATTTCTGCAGTACATGCTTGTTCTTGCGAAGTTTTGTTTCAAGAAGTGCAATTTTACAAATAAGTGTATAAACTAATAAAAAACTAAAAAACCTCAAAGTGCTACAAATTCAGTTTACCAGAAAATAAATTTTACAGCGCAATCCTCAATGAGGCAGCGGCAAAGGGGTATTATCATAACCTACAAAAGCAATAGAAGCACAGAAGTAAAGAAACCTGATTATTTCCATTTATGTCACTAAAGGTTTGTCATTTTAATTATAAAAACATAAAAAAACATAGTGAAGAGCTTCTCTTCTGCTTAAAAAAAGAAGCAGGACCTGCTGTTCTTTTGGTAGGGAGCTAGATTTTCTGGGAGTGTATTTACTTCCTTGCACTGACAGCTTGGAAATCAGCATATAGTGGGGCCGCCTTTTTGCCCTCACCCAGGCTTTTGCAGCTGGTAATGTGAACTGCAAAAAAACCTGGGCACAGAGAGCTTCCTTGAATGCTTTGCCGGAAATATCACATGATTTATCATACCGAACAGACATTTACTCTGAAAAAGTGCTCAGACTTCATACACCTGAATACACATGGCATTCATTTTTTTAATAAGTGAACTCCTGAAGAATTACCAGACTATTCTGAGTGGCAGCATTCTTAATATGGAGGACCTCTCACATTCATTTTATAATGAGAAAAAACACAGGTGCCCAAGATAAAATAGCTTTTAAAATTTTTTGGTTTTCTCAAAAAGCCAGACATTTTCAAAGATAAGTCTGCATTTGAACAGTAATCTTTATGAAATCTAAACAGTTTAAAGAGAGAATACCATGGTATTCTCACATGGAGAATACCATGACAAAGGTAATGAAAAATACCTGGGCATATAAATAATAATGGAAAAAACTAAATTCCTTTAAATATAACCCTGGAAAATGAGCATAAAATATGAGGCAAATACATAAGGAAATGGGCAAATATGTGAAGCAATTTTAGTTTTACAGTTACAGAGACAAGCAGCAGGAGCCAACTCAGACCATTTTGGCAGGTCAGGACAGTGAGGGGTTGGTATCATGCATTTGAGGGCCAGAGTTGGATTTCCTCCTTCTCTGGCACCACAAAGGTGACCAACAATGGATTGTGTCCCCTGAAAAAAGACATCCAAGGCAGCACCTCCTGGAGGTGGAGGCCTGAGCTGGAGGAGTAAGAAGAGGCCAGTGCAGAGAGACAGGCTGCTGAGCAGAAACAGCTGGGAGAGGAAAGCTGCAGCCTCACAAGATTTTTAAATGGGGCATATTCAAGAGGCAGGGAGGTGAGCTCCCTTTGAGGGACTCATATCCCACTCTCCCCCAGATGCTCTGAGCCCTTCTCTAGCTGGGCCTCAGCATCTGGCATGGGGGGGAGGTCTCACCCAGGTAGGCAAGAAACTTCCGGCTGTCCTTGTCAGTAGCCAAAACCTTGGCTGCCAGGGAGGTGACCTGGGCACAGCAGAGTGCTCAGCATCAGCACCGAGTCTGTGCAGGAGAAGGCTGTGCCATGTCCTTGAGTAGCCTCTGGCTGTGGGAAGAGGAGATGGATCCATGGGGGTGGCAGGAGAGGAGTAGTAAATGCCTGCTGCTCCAACCAACACTGGAAATTTCCAGAACAGGAGGTGCTTCATCTCAAGAACAACCAGGTCTGCTGCCACAGTGAAAATAAGGGACAGCGCACAGCAGAGGTTGCCAGAGAGCTGCTTTTTGCTTGCTGGCTCTGCTTACTTCACTGGATCGATGTAACACTGTGTCTGACAGTGATCTTGGAGCACTTTCTTTTGGCAAGTTCTGCCTGCAACGTTGAAGACTGCAGGCAGAAACCGTGCTTCTTTGGAAAGGAGTTGGTCTATTAACTTGCTGTCAGCATCTGACCTCTAGATTTGGTGCTTCTCAGCTTACAAGTGAAAATGCCCCTGTACAGGGCTGTGTCCCAGTCCATAAGCACTGGTAACACCAGGATTCCTTCTGTTTCAGGAAAGGGATCACCCAGATGAAGAGCGGCTGCTTGATGATCCTGTGCCTGATCTTCTTAGCCGCTGTTGGTGAGCACTGATCACCTGCTGCTTGTTGCAGCACAGACACACTGGGTGCAAATTTCACATGAGGGAGAGGTGCAGGAACCTGTGTGTGGGCCTCCAGCCTCCCTCTTCTGCAGCTCAGGGACCTGCCTACATGCATATCGAAGCCGGCCCAAAGGCGACTGCAGATGCACACAGTGCTAGGAGGCAAAGCGAGTAGGACCCTTTTGAACATAAGACACTATGTTCTAAGAACAGCAGTGATCTTGTTGGCTCGTGCCCTGGGCCGCATGAGAGTGAACCTGGGGGGCATAAAGACCTGTTGTGCTCTCTTGCCATGCCATGTGATCCGAGGCAGGCAGGAGCTGCTGGCACGGAGGCCCTGGTCAGGAAGTAGCCCTGGGGAAATCTCCCAGGAGATGGGCCCGCCATGGTGGGGGCCAGGTGGTGCAGCAGCAACATGTCAGCTGTTTCCACTCTGTCACCCCCTGCCCACAAGGCTCATACAGCTAGGCTGGAGGTACGTAATGCCTCCATGCATGGGTTTGCAGACTGGGCAAGTCATTCTGGGGCACCTTGTGCACAGCCTGTCCGCAGAGGAAAGCTATACAAAGGGAAGGACCTCTGTTCAAAAGGGTCCTACTGGCTTCGCCTCCTAATGCTGCGCACATCTGCAGTTGTCTTTGGGCTGGCTGGGATCTGCATGTAGGCAGGTCCCTGAGCTGCAGAAGAGGGAGGCTGGAGGCCCACACACAGGTTCCTGCACCTCTCCCTCATGTGAAATTTGCACCCAGTGTGTCTGCGCTGCAACAAGCAGCAGGTGATCAGTGCTCACCAACAGCGGCTGAGAAGATCAGGCACAGGATCATCAAGCAGCCGCTCTTCGTCTGGGTGATCTCTTTCCTGAAACGGAAGGAATCCTGGTGTTACCAGTGCTTATGGACTGGGACACAGCCCTGTACAGGGGCATTTTCACTTGCAAGGCCATGGCACAACCTTCTTCTGCACAGACCTGGCCCTGATGCTAAGCACTCTTCCATGCCCAGGTCACCTCCCTGGTGGCCGAGGTTTCGGCCACTGACACGTGCAGCAAGTGGGGCTGCTGAGGGGTTTTGCTTTCACTGCTTTCCAAGCAGCTGACCCAGCCCTGGCAGCTGCCAGCAGGAGCTACGCTCTCCTGGTCCGCAGTACTGCCAGCCTCCCCCAACCCACCGCACTCGTGCCCAAGTCCACAGTGGACACGTGCTGTACTCACACAGTGCAGATGCAGGTATTGAGGCATTGCTGGAGGAACAGCAGAGCCAGCGCCAGACAGCCAGTAACGATCAAGACAATGCCTGGCAAGTAACCAGAGAAAAGCCTGAGGAGCCTGCTTGAGGACACCCACTGGGATGCCTGACAGATGCTGCAGGAGCTGGGCACTGGTCCCAGGGCAGGGCACTCGCTCCCCAGCACAGCGGCCAGGGCACGGCCAGAGTTTTGCTCTGGGAAGGGGGCAGCTGTGTGCACTGTGGGAGCAAAGGAGTGAGGGCCAGGCAGCAACCCTTGCAGGCACAACACAGCGTGTCCAGGGAAGGAGGGCAGCAGGAGGTTTCAGCCTCTGGGCTCCCACCATAGGGGTATACCCCCATAGCTGCTGGAGGATCCCACACAGATATGGAAACAGTAGCCAGCGCTGCCGCAGTCGCAGTCGCATGGCTGAGCTAGTGCAAGGCTGTCCTTGGAGCAGGATGATGCCGGCTCTGCAAGGCTGTTGGGTGCAGCCCCAAACATGGGGTGACAGGCACCCTCTTCACCTCACCCTCTTTGGCTCAGTTAACACCAGGGGAAGGCAGGAGGGAATGGGAGGATCTTGGGCATCTTTCCTGAGAAAGCTGTCCACCCTGTCTGTGGTCAGGTGCTAACAGCCTGTGGGCATTCATAATCCCCGTTGGATTCAAGCTCCCAGCAAAAAACTTGTTGGGCAGATGCACACCCAGAGCCAGACAGCCTGCAGTCCCCAGTCTGCTGCAGTCATGCCAGCATCATCTCCTCCAGCTGTGGAGGAGTCCAGAGGACTTTGCAGGGGATAGCAGAGTTGAACTTACTCTCCTTTTGTAGTGAGCTGTGCCTGCAGCATGCAGGCCACTGCTGGGTCATGGCCTGGTTCTCCTGAGAACTGGTGAAGCTGTGGGGCAGAAAGACAGAGAGAGCCCTGTTGTGCTCTATCTCCATGCCACGTAATCTGAGGCAGGCGGGACCTGCCGGCACGGAGGCCCTGGTCAGGAAGTAGCCCTGGGGAAAGCTCCCAGGAGATGGGCCCGCCATGGTGGGGGCCAGGTGGTGCAGCAGCAACATGTCAGCCGTTTCCACTCTGTCACCCCCTGCCCACAAGGCTCTTCTGCACCAGCCTGGCCTTGGGTGGACGTCCCAGGGGCCCTGTGCCGATCAGGGAGAGGGCACGGGCTCCTACAAAGCCCTTCACCTCTTCCCAAGATCCCTGAAGCACCCAGAAGTCCCCTGGGCTGCCCTCTGCAGCAGAGACCCAGGGGGAGAGAAGAGAACTGAGCTGTCCCATGGCTCTGCTAGAGGCTGCCCAGGCGGAGCTGCACAGCTTGTGCAGAAGACCAGCAGGGATATCCCCGAGTTCCCCAGCCAGGACCCCGAGCTGGCACTGGCAGCAACAATGCTGGAGTTGGACCCGGGAACTCATGAGGCCTTTCAGTGGCTTCCCCAAGCTCCATGGCTCCTGCCCTGCATAGAGCCCTTGTCAGCTTCTGTGTCCCCCACCAGCTCTGCATTAGGCTCTGCCAGTGCTCACGCCAAGCTGAGGCCCCCAGGAGGAACAAATCCTCCATTAACAAACGCACCTAATCTCCGTGTTGTGGGCAGCTCTCCTCTTGGAAGGGGATCTTGGTGCCCCTTGCGATTTTGAGGGAGCCTTTCTCTGCCACATGCTGGGAAGAAAGCAAACTCCTCAGCGCCAAGAGAATTGCCTGTCCAAGCACAGCTGCACAGGCAAAAGCTGAAGCCAATCCCTGGCAGAAGTGCTCCTGCCACAGCTACACAGTGCCACAGGACAGCATGAGCTGCTTCCAGCCAGGCAGCCGAGGAACTGGCCTCACACCAGGCCCGGGAGATGAGGAATGAGGCTCGATGATGGCTGTGACATCATAACAGGGCACGAGGCAGAATGGGAGAGACGCTGCAGCTGTCCTGGTACAGCCCACCTGGAGCCATCTTAGGCCCGACCCGAGAGGCAGACCTCGCTCCCCTGGCAGCTGCTGCGGGAGCCAGAGCATGCGAGCTCCTGAGCCTTGCTGAGCCTGTGCTGCTGCCTTACACCTTACGCCTGGGGCCACAGGCCGGAGGGACTGTGCTCTTGTGCCAGGGCACAGAATCACAGAATCATAGGACGGTTTGGGCTGGAAAGGACCTTAAGATCATCTGTTTCCAATGCCCCCTACTCTCGGGCATGGACGCCTCACTCTAGACCATGCTTCCCAAAGCCCTATACAACCTGGTCTTGAACACTGCCAGGGATGGAGCATTTACCGCTTCTCTGGGCAAACTGTTCCAGTGCCTCACCACCCTCACAGTAAAGAACTTCCTGTGTTTAAGTTTGAACCTATTACTTGTCCTACCACTACAATCTCTGCATGCTGTCACTTGGGTGATTCCACCAGCACACCACCACACCTCGTGTGCCTGTCAGGTGCCTCTGTGTGGCCACCAGGCCTCATGGCTGCCCTGCTCCCTACCTCCTTCTCCTGACCCCACAAGCTCCCAGAAGCTCCCTGAGGTTTCCCACCTCCCATTCCTGGGACTCCCACTGCCTCAAGCCCTCCCTGATCCCGGGACCCCTGACTCCTCCAGAGCCCTTCCACAAGGCCCCCACAGCTGGGCCAGAGCTTTGGGGGTGCCGTGTCGCAGGCAGGCCAGAGGACTGTGCACGGGAAGGCCCCATGGGCATGAGGGAAGCATGGCAGGGGGCTGAACCAGGACAGCTGAACCAGGATCTCCCCGGGGCTCTGGCTGCTCCTCGAGGGAGGCTTCTGTGTGCGGCTGCCACATCAGCATGTACAGACCACACTGGAGGATCCAGCAGCCACAGCAACGGACAAAAGCACCCATCACACCAGGCACAAGCCACCCGAGCAGCTTGCTGTGCCTCTGAACCACCCAGTGGACTTTCCCCCTGCTTGTGCAAGGAATTCCTTGTGGGCAATACCTTGGGCTCTGCGCCTCCCCCCCCCCCCCCCCCGCCCAGGTCTCCACACATCTCGGGGGCCTGTGACAAGTATCAAGATACTGGTTTTGCAACCAGCCATTAAACGAATGTAACTTTCAGAACAAGACCACAAGATGGCTGCTAGGACACCCGTTTTTGCCAAAACCTGCAATAAAATCGCTGCTTCACTGCTGTGTCTTGCCTGAGCCTTTACAAGAAATGTTTTCAAGTTTCTAACAGGGCTGCCCAGGTTTCCTGCGATGTCTAGACCCCACGTTGTCTTTGAGCGGGCCTGTGGGACAACATTGCTCTGCTCCACACTAACAAATAGCCATGCTCCTTCACTCAGAGGCTTTTCCTTCTTTTTATTTCAAGAGTAGGAGGTCTTCTCACGCCTGGCCGACAGCATTCAGTCCCGTTATCTTCCCATGAACCTGCACTCGATAAATGCACGTGTTGCCTGAGTTGCCCCAGTTGCTCTGTATGGCAAGCCTGATAAACTGAAAAGCTCTGGGAAGCTCACTCTGCAAAGCAAACATGGCAAAGAAACGTGTCACTTGGGGAGCACAGGGAGCAGCAGGAGGCCCCACGCGTCTTCCTCTGCCAGCCTGGCCCTTACTCTGGGAGGTGCACTTCCGCCTTGGCCCGGCTGACAGCTTCTCCCTCCTTCCTTCTCTCACCCCTGTGCTTCTGCAAAGCAAAGCCCTGGCCTGAGCGAGCAGGCTGGGCCGCTGTGCAGACCTGAGGCTTGCTGGGTCAGGGCCAAAATGGAGCCTGGGGAAAGTGCTGCTGCTGCTGGGACAAGGTGCTGGTGTCCCCCCTGCCACCGCCTGCCCTCCCACCCATTCCCTTCGCAGTGGCCTCTGTGCTGCAGAGCGGCCGGGGAGCACTGCTGTGCAGGGCCTGTGGCAGCACCTTGAGGCTCCTCCAGCTGCGTACCCAGCAGAGCTCAGGCCCAGCGATGCAGCCGCTCTGCAACTGCCGGTTGGGCATCCCCACGGTGCTGCCTGTTGGCTCTCGCCACCTGACACTGTGTTTAAGGGCAGCATGCAGCATGTGTGTGGCAAGCAAGGCCACAAGAAGCAGTAGGCACAGATGGGGAGGTCTGGGCACCTGCAGCCCCAGCAGGGTCAATATGGGTCTTGCTCTGCTTTTGCTGCCCTTGCTGAGGGCTGCTTAGCCCAATCCTCCAACCCAGCCATGTCTCCCTCAGCCAGGATGGGAGCTCTGCCCCTGGAGGGACTGTCAACACCCCTCCTGCAAAGGACTTCATGGCAAATGTACGTTTCTGCCCTGTCGTCATGCCCACACACACTTTCCAGACCTGCAGAGGGAATGTCTGGGTTGGCTCTTCAGCTATGTCATAGGTGAAAGTCCCGAGCAGAGTTTCCTCTTTTCCATCCGTTCCCTTGGGAGATAAAGCACAGGGCAGAGGTCAGGCTCAACTAAGCCATGAGAAAACATGCATGCTGAGTCCATGCCCGCAACCCA
The DNA here is from genome assembly GCA_039720435.1 of Amazona ochrocephala. Taxonomy (NCBI): domain Eukaryota; kingdom Metazoa; phylum Chordata; class Aves; order Psittaciformes; family Psittacidae; genus Amazona; species Amazona ochrocephala. The sequence continues at coordinate 78,834,415 of CM077909.1, read as the reverse complement.
GCCCTTCTCACGTGGCTCCAGTGCATGCTAGCCCAAGATACGGTGGAGAGGAGCTCTTGAGCTAGAGCATAAGCTGTAAGATGGGATGACACCATCCTGCATGTTCTCTGAAATATCATAGAATCATAGAATAGTTAAGGTTGGAAAGGACCTCAAGATCATCGAGTTCCAACCCCCCTGCCATGCCCAGGGACACCTCCCACTAAACCATGCCATCCAAGGCTATGTCCAACCCCACCTTGAACGCCACCAGGGATGAAGCATTCACAACTTCCCTGGGCAACCCATTCCAGGGCCTCGCCACCCTTACAGTAAAGAATTTCTTCCTCAGATCCAATCTAAACTTCCCCTGTTTAAGTTTAAACTCATTACCCCTTGTCCTCTCACCACAGTCCCTAATGAAGAGTCCCTTCCCAGCATCCCTATAGGCACCCTTCAGGTATTGGAAGGCTGCTATGAGGTGTCCACGCAGCCTTCTCTTCTGCAGGCTGAACAGCCCCAATTTTCTCAGCCTATCTTCATACGGGAGGTACTCCAGTCCCCTGATCATCCTCGTGGCCCTCCTCTGGACTGGTTCTAACAGTTCCATGTCCTTTTTATGTTGAGGACACCAGAACTGCACACAATACTCCAAGTGAGGTCTCACGAGAGCAGAGTAGAGGGGCAGGATCACCTCCCTCGACCTGCTGGTCACACTCCTTTTGATGCAGCCCAGGATATGGTTGGCTTTCTGGGCTGCAAGCACACACTGCCGGCTCATGTTCATTTTTTCATCAACCCACACCCCCAAGTCCTTCTCCGCAGGGCTGCTCTGAATCTCCTCTCCGCCCAACCTGTAGCTGTGCCTAGCATTGCTCCGACCCAGGTGTAGGACCTTGCACTTGGCACGGTTAAACTTCATCAGGTTGGCATCAGCCCACCTCACAAGCGTATCAAGGTCCCTCTGGATGGCATTCCTTCCCTCCAGTGTATCAACCGAACCACACAGCTTGGTGTCATCGGCAAACTTGCGGAGGGCGCACTCAATCCCACTGTCCATGTCACCCACAAAGATGTTGAACAAGACCGGCCCCAACACTGATCCCTGGGGGACACCACTCGTTACTGGTCTCAGGCTGGACATTGAGCCACTGAGCACTACTCTTTGCGTGCAGCCAGCCAGCCAGTTCTTTATCCACCGAGTGGTCCACCTATCAAATTGATGTCTCTCCAACTTAGAGAGAAGGATGTCATGTGAGACAGTGTCAAACGCTTTACACAAGTCCAGGTAGATGACATCAGCTGCTCTGCCCCTGTCCATCAGTTCCGTAGCCCCTTCATACAAGGTCACCAGATTGGTCAGGCAGGATTTCCCCTTAGTGAAGCCATGCTGGCTGTCACCAAGCACCTTGTTGGTTTTCATGTGCCTCGGCATGCCTTCCAGGAGAATCCGCTCCAAGATTTCACCAGGCACAGAGGTGAGACTGACTGGTCTGTAATTCCCTGGCTCATCCATTTTCTCCTTCTTAAACATGGGGGTTATACTTCCCTTTTTCCAGTCATCGGGAACTTCACTTGACTGCCATGATTTTTCAAATATGATGGACAGTGGCTTAGCAACTTCATTTGCCAGCTCCTTCAGGACCCGTGGATGGATTTCATCCAGTTCCCATGGACTTGTATACATTCAGGTTCCTAAGGTGGTCTCGAACCAGATCCTCTCCTACAGTGGGCCCAGGGTCTTCATTCTCACTGTCCCTGCGTCTGCCTTCCAAGAGTTGGGTGGTGTGGTCAGAGCATTTGCCGGTGAAGACTGAGGCAAAGAAGTCATTAAGAACCTCAGCCTTCTCCAAATCCAGGGTAGCCAGTTCTCCCGATAGCTTCTGGAGAGGGCCCACGTTGTCCCTAACCTGTCTTTTATTGGCAATGTACCTATAAAATCCCTTCCTGTTATCCTTAACATCCCTAGCCAATTTTAATTCTAAGTGGGCCTTAGCTTTCCTAACCTGGTCCCTAGCTTCCCGGACAACATCCCTGTATTCCTCCCAGGCCGCCTGACCTTGCTTCCACCTTTTATAAGCCTCTTTTTTCCTTTGAATTTTCCTCAGCAGCTCCTTATCCATCCAAGGAGGTCTCCTGGCCCCCCTGCTAAACTTCCTTCTAGTTGGGATGCATCGCTCCTGAGCTTGCAGCAGGTGATCCTTGAATATCAACCAACAGTCTTAGCCCCCCCTGCCCTCTAGGGCTGTATCCCATGGAACCTTACTGAGCAGGTTCCTGAAGGGGCCGAAGTCTGCTCTCTTGAAGTCCAGGGCAGTGAGCTTACTGCACGCTCTTCTCACTCTCCTGAGGATCTCGAATTCGACCATCTCATGATCGCTGCAAGCAAGGCTGCCCTGGAGCGTCACATTTCCACCCTGTTGGTGAGGACGAGGTCAAGCATGGCACCCCTCCTTGTCGGCTCCTCAATTACTTGCAGAAGGAAGTTGTCTTCCACACAATTGAGGAACCTTCTGGATTGCTTGTGCCGGGCCGTACCATCCCTCCAACAGACATCAGGGTGGTTGAAGTCCCCCATGAGAACAAGGGCCTGCGAGCGTGAGGCTGCTCCTATCTGTCTATAGAGTGCTTCACCCACCAACTCCCCTTGGTCAGGCGGTCTGTAACAGATCTCCACGGTAATGTCTCCCATCGCTGTTCTCCCTTTAACCCTGACCCACAAACTTTCTGTCAAGTGCTCACCTGTCCCCAGACAGAGTTCCATACTCTCTAGCCTATCCCTAACATAAATAGCAACTCCCCCTCCCCGTCTGCCGGGCCTGTCTTTCCTAAAGCTCCTGTAACCTTCCATTCCAACACACCAGTCATAGGAGGCATCCCACCATGTTTCTGTGATGCCTGTGATATCATATCCCCGTAGACGTGCACACATCTCTAATTCCTCTTGTTTGGTCCCCAGGCTACGGGCATTTGTTTAGAGGCATTTGAGCCGAGATCCAATTGAAGCCGGCTCATTGGCTGGAGCAGCTGGAATATCTCTACATTCCTCGGGGCACAGCAGTGCTTGGGAGAGACCACAGAGAGCAGCAAGCCCCCATTACAGCTTTTTCCCACAGCTGGAGCCTAGCCCCCAGTGCTCAGCAGACACTTACAGAGACCGTGAAGTCTCGCAGGGCGCTGCTGATGTCCCCAAGCCCAGAGGACCTCTTCAAGGGGTGCTGCACAGTGATCGCTGTTGGCTGGACTTGCGCAGGCAACCGAATGACCACCTCGCTCTGAGATGCTTGGAAAGGCCAGCAATATCCCGGGGAAATATCCAGCTGAAAGCAGAGGGCAACAGCAGTTATTGGGGAGGGTGTGATAATGGCCCATGCTGCTATCACCGCAGCCAGTAGTACTGGCGGCAGAGCACTTGTGCTCAAGGGAGTGGTGTGTTGGGAAATGGAAGAAGGGCCCAGATGCCTTCCCAAATGGGAAAAGAGGACTTGCTGAATTCCCCAGGAGAAGAAAACATCCATCTTGAAATGTTTGATAACCCCACACCTGAGACAGACCTCTGGAAAAAGCTCTCTCTTTGCCCAGCACTCTGCATCTCCCCTGACTCCTGCCATACCCTATCTAAAAAGGGATGTTCAGAGCTAGGGGAGGCAACTGGGGTTGTTACGGGAAATGAGAGCATCATTTAGGTTGAAAAAGACCCTTAAGATCATAGAGTCCAGCTGTAAATCTGACGCTGCCAAGCCCACAACTAATTTAAGCCCCTAAGTGCCACATCTACATGCATTTTAAACACCTCCAGGGATGGTCACTCAGCCACTTCCCTGGGCAGCCAGTTCCAGTACTTGATAAGCCTCTTGGTGAAGAAATTTTTCCTAATATCCAATCTGAACCTCCCCTGGTGCAACTTGAGGCCATTTCCTCTTGTCCTATCACTTGTTATTTGAGAGAAGAGATGGACACCCTACCTCACTACAATCTCCTTTCAGGTAGTCGTACAGAATAATAAGGTTTCCCCTAGGCCTCCTTTTCTCAAGGCTAAAAAAACTCACTTCCCTCCACCACTCTCAGAGGACTTGCTCTCTACACCTTTAACCAGCTTTGTTCATCTCCTTTGGATGTGCTTCAGCACCTCAGTGTGTTTCACATCACAGAGGGGGCCCTAAGGGGGCAGGAGATGGGGAGAGACCCTGCTGTTGTACTGCTGCAGCCCAACTGCATCTGCCCCAAAAGACCATGACCATCCCTGCCCTGAACCAAATTTCATGTAACAGAAAAATAACCAACTCCCTACAACCTCTTTTCAGGTAGCTGTAGAGAATAATAAGGTCTCTCCTCAGCCTCCTTTTCTTCAGGCTAAACAGCACCCTAGGGGCTTGCCCTCCACCTTACTAGGGGGCACAAAAGAAGCCCTGAAGCTTTCTGCTACCATACCTGCACAAAAGTATCCACATGGTTCAAAACACAAAGGAACCAGAACACACTGCAGGGCCATGCGTAGCTTCTGGGTGATCTCTTCAGGTCAATGATGGCCCCTGAAAGGAGAAGAGGGCAACTGACTGTGAGAGGCCCCAGGCTCCAAGGGTCTGGTGCCTCTAGGGTATCTCTAAGGCCAGTCCCCCAGCCCTGTGCCATTAGAGGTGATGCAGGCAAGAAGGGCATGCCCATGACCAGCGACAGTGTCTCTCTCACAGTGCACAGAGAGGAGGTCTGCGGGCGCTGGGGGACTGCAAGTCACCATGGGAAGGGCAGGGGGCCGAAGCTGAGGCCCCACCATGTGGAGCACAAAGGGTACCCCAACCACTTGCTTTCAGTCCCCAGGAAAGCCCGGTGGAGTCTGAAGTGTGGCCTTATTTGGGAGTGCTAAACAGGAGCGCAGCACAACAAGACCTGCCTGCCAGCATCCATACCTTCACTTTTCAGAGTCCAGGCAGACATCTGGATGTTCTCTTCCAAAGGCATTGCAGACATTGCCGTTCTTAGGTCCTGAAGTTCCTGGGGAAATGAAACGGGCCAGACAACCACCTCAGCAGGCTATTCGGCATGAGCACGGAGTGCTGGCACAGAGTGAAGGAAGGAGCCTGAGTCAAAAAGCACAAGACAAGCCTTGTACGAACAGCTGCCAGGCTCAAAGCCTTCTCATATGAAGAGTGAAGGCCTGGCAAGAGTGGTCATGTTCACAGGCAAGGTGTGAGTGTGGATCTGGGCCCAACAGTCTTTTCTCCACCTCCATGCTGTCCAGCTCAGCCTGCAACAGGCTCAGACTTGCCAGGGCGAGATATTCCTGAGAGGGCACACAATGTTACCGCTCTCTGGGGCCACGACAGACCTATTAAAGGCTCCAGTGCACCGGTAGAAGCGTTTTGGCAATCCTCCACTGCCAGACATGCCCAGTTAAACTTGACCAGGGGAAGGGGCATTACAGCAGAGAAGCTCAACCAGCAGAAACTGACATTACAGCAGAAGCACAATCCCCGGTGAGGTATGTGGTGCAAAGTAAGGAGGAAAACCACAGCAGCAGCCCCAGAAAAGCATCCTCTGTGGGGTCCTGCTCATCCCAGCCCTCTTTCCCAAGTGCAGTATCACCTTCTTCACACTTTTCAGCTCTGCAGTCAGGCTTGTAACTTCCTCCCTCAGCTGTTGCACCCCCTCCGCTTGTTTCCCCAGCATAAGGAATGAGTTTCTGTGGACACCAGGAGGGATCTTGTCAGGGAGCTGCTCAGCCCCTCTTGCACCTGCAAGCTCAAGAGACAAGTGGAGACACAGGTGCTCAAGCCCCCTTTTCTTTCCCTGATTTTTGAGTGCCTCCCTTCACCTCCAGCTTGAGCAAAGGTCAAGGAGAGGGAAAGGCACCAGCCCTGGGTGCTACGCTTGTAGGGCAGTGCAAACAGCACAGGCCCAGCTGCCACTCCCACACCAAATGAGCTTTGGGACAGGAGAGGGCTCTTACCGCACAGACATCAGCTCATTCACAGGCTTGTCCGGCATAACCTGCAAGGGAAAGGCTCTCTGCTTGAGTCCCAGAGCTGCAGGGGCCCTCTTGAGCCAGCAGCTCTAGAAGGGCACAGCAGAAGCTGCTGCTCTTTCTCTGGCTCACGGCCTGGAGACAAGATTTGGCAACTTACCCACCCACCGTCTGCAGCATTGCTCTGAGGGACTTTCCTGTCCCACAATAGTCACTGACCTGTGATGCCTCCTGCGCCTTCACCATCCATATGGGCAGAAAGGTCCCAAAGTAGGCACCAGCTGCAGTTCACCGAGAGAGAGAATTTACTACTGTTTCTAGTGATCCCCATACTCCTGCTGTCTTCTCTCACCCCAGGGTAGCAGGAGGTTCGCTCCTGGCTGAGGTGAGCAGCAACACGGGGCTCCATGGGCTGCAAGACAGCTCTCTCTCTGTCCCTCCCCCTGATCAGTGCTGTCCAGGAGCCTCACCTCAACTGGCTCTGCTTCCCAAGCAATGCCCAGCTCTGGCCCTAGCTGTCACTATCTCTGGTTCCTCCAGCACACCTCTAAGAGTAGGGCTACGGGAGCAACCAGGCTCTTACTTCTGTGACAAAGAAAGACCTTCTCTGGCCCCCATTCACAGCTTTGCAGGCTGTTCTCTCCAGCTAGCTCTGCCCATTTGCTCTCCCCCACACATGTCCTGATCATACAGCTAGGCTGGAGGTACGTAATGCCTCCATGCATGGGTTTGCAGACTGGGCAAGTCATTCTGGGGCACCTTGTGCACAGCCTGTCCGCAGAGGAAAGCTATACAAAGGGAAGGACCTCTGTTCAAAAGGGTCCTACTGGCTTCGCCTCCTAATGCTGCGCACATCTGCAGTTGTCTTTGGGCTGGCTGGGATCTGCATGTAGGCAGGTCCCTGAGCTGCAGAAGAGGGAGGCTGGAGGCCCACACACAGGTTCCTGCACCTCTCCCTCATGTGAAATTTGCACCCAGTGTGTCTGCGCTGCAACAAGCAGCAGGTGATCAGTGCTCACCAACAGCGGCTGAGAAGATCAGGCACAGGATCATCAAGCAGCCGCTCTTCGTCTGGGTGATCTCTTTCCTGAAACGGAAGGAATCCTGGTGTTACCAGTGCTTATGGACTGGGACACAGCCCTGTACAGGGGCATTTTCACTTGCAAGGCCATGGCACAACCTTCTTCTGCACAGACCTGGCCCTGATGCTAAGCACTCTTCCATGCCCAGGTCACCTCCCTGGTGGCCGAGGTTTCGGCCACTGACACGTGCAGCAAGTGGGGCTGCTGAGGGGTTTTGCTTTCACTGCTTTCCAAGCAGCTGACCCAGCCCTGGCAGCTGCCAGCAGGAGCTACGCTCTCCTGGTCCGCAGTACTGCCAGCCTCCCCCAACCCACCGCACTCGTGCCCAAGTCCACAGTGGACACGTGCTGTACTCACACAGTGCAGATGCAGGTATTGAGGCATTGCTGGAGGAACAGCAGAGCCAGCGCCAGACAGCCAGTAACGATCAAGACAATGCCTGGCAAGTAACCAGAGAAAAGCCTGAGGAGCCTGCTTGAGGACACCCACTGGGATGCCTGACAGATGCTGCAGGAGCTGGGCACTGGTCCCAGGGCAGGGCACTCGCTCCCCAGCACAGCGGCCAGGGCACGGCCAGAGTTTTGCTCTGGGAAGGGGGCAGCTGTGTGCACTGTGGGAGCAAAGGAGTGAGGGCCAGGCAGCAACCCTTGCAGGCACAACACAGCGTGTCCAGGGAAGGAGGGCAGCAGGAGGTTTCAGCCTCTGGGCTCCCACCATAGGGGTATACCCCCATAGCTGCTGGAGGATCCCACACAGATATGGAAACAGTAGCCAGCGCTGCCGCAGTCGCAGTCGCATGGCTGAGCTAGTGCAAGGCTGTCCTTGGAGCAGGATGATGCCGGCTCTGCAAGGCTGTTGGGTGCAGCCCCAAACATGGGGTGACAGGCACCCTCTTCACCTCACCCTCTTTGGCTCAGTTAACACCAGGGGAAGGCAGGAGGGAATGGGAGGATCTTGGGCATCTTTCCTGAGAAAGCTGTCCACCCTGTCTGTGGTCAGGTGCTAACAGCCTGTGGGCATTCATAATCCCCGTTGGATTCAAGCTCCCAGCAAAAAACTTGTTGGGCAGATGCACACCCAGAGCCAGACAGCCTGCAGTCCCCAGTCTGCTGCAGTCATGCCAGCATCATCTCCTCCAGCTGTGGAGGAGTCCAGAGGACTTTGCAGGGGATAGCAGAGTTGAACTTACTCTCCTTTTGTAGTGAGCTGTGCCTGCAGCATGCAGGCCACTGCTGGGTCATGGCCTGGTTCTCCTGAGAACTGGTGAAGCTGTGGGGCAGAAAGACAGAGAGAGCCCTGTTGTGCTCTATCTCCATGCCACGTAATCTGAGGCAGGCGGGACCTGCCGGCACGGAGGCCCTGGTCAGGAAGTAGCCCTGGGGAAAGCTCCCAGGAGATGGGCCCGCCATGGTGGGGGCCAGGTGGTGCAGCAGCAACATGTCAGCCGTTTCCACTCTGTCACCCCCTGCCCACAAGGCTCTTCTGCACCAGCCTGGCCTTGGGTGGACGTCCCAGGGGCCCTGTGCCGATCAGGGAGAGGGCACGGGCTCCTACAAAGCCCTTCACCTCTTCCCAAGATCCCTGAAGCACCCAGAAGTCCCCTGGGCTGCCCTCTGCAGCAGAGACCCAGGGGGAGAGAAGAGAACTGAGCTGTCCCATGGCTCTGCTAGAGGCTGCCCAGGCGGAGCTGCACAGCTTGTGCAGAAGACCAGCAGGGATATCCCCGAGTTCCCCAGCCAGGACCCCGAGCTGGCACTGGCAGCAACAATGCTGGAGTTGGACCCGGGAACTCATGAGGCCTTTCAGTGGCTTCCCCAAGCTCCATGGCTCCTGCCCTGCATAGAGCCCTTGTCAGCTTCTGTGTCCCCCACCAGCTCTGCATTAGGCTCTGCCAGTGCTCACGCCAAGCTGAGGCCCCCAGGAGGAACAAATCCTCCATTAACAAACGCACCTAATCTCCGTGTTGTGGGCAGCTCTCCTCTTGGAAGGGGATCTTGGTGCCCCTTGCGATTTTGAGGGAGCCTTTCTCTGCCACATGCTGGGAAGAAAGCAAACTCCTCAGCGCCAAGAGAATTGCCTGTCCAAGCACAGCTGCACAGGCAAAAGCTGAAGCCAATCCCTGGCAGAAGTGCTCCTGCCACAGCTACACAGTGCCACAGGACAGCATGAGCTGCTTCCAGCCAGGCAGCCGAGGAACTGGCCTCACACCAGGCCCGGGAGATGAGGAATGAGGCTCGATGATGGCTGTGACATCATAACAGGGCACGAGGCAGAATGGGAGAGACGCTGCAGCTGTCCTGGTACAGCCCACCTGGAGCCATCTTAGGCCCGACCCGAGAGGCAGACCTCGCTCCCCTGGCAGCTGCTGCGGGAGCCAGAGCATGCGAGCTCCTGAGCCTTGCTGAGCCTGTGCTGCTGCCTTACACCTTACGCCTGGGGCCACAGGCCGGAGGGACTGTGCTCTTGTGCCAGGGCACAGAATCACAGAATCATAGGACGGTTTGGGCTGGAAAGGACCTTAAGATCATCTGTTTCCAATGCCCCCTACTCTCGGGCATGGACGCCTCACTCTAGACCATGCTTCCCAAAGCCCTATACAACCTGGTCTTGAACACTGCCAGGGATGGAGCATTTACCGCTTCTCTGGGCAAACTGTTCCAGTGCCTCACCACCCTCACAGTAAAGAACTTCCTGTGTTTAAGTTTGAACCTATTACTTGTCCTACCACTACAATCTCTGCATGCTGTCACTTGGGTGATTCCACCAGCACACCACCACACCTCGTGTGCCTGTCAGGTGCCTCTGTGTGGCCACCAGGCCTCATGGCTGCCCTGCTCCCTACCTCCTTCTCCTGACCCCACAAGCTCCCAGAAGCTCCCTGAGGTTTCCCACCTCCCATTCCTGGGACTCCCACTGCCTCAAGCCCTCCCTGATCCCGGGACCCCTGACTCCTCCAGAGCCCTTCCACAAGGCCCCCACAGCTGGGCCAGAGCTTTGGGGGTGCCGTGTCGCAGGCAGGCCAGAGGACTGTGCACGGGAAGGCCTCATGGGCATGAGGGAAGCATGGCAGGGGGCTGAACCAGGACAGCTGAACCAGGATCTCCCCGGGGCTCTGGCTGCTCCTCGAGGGAGGCTTCTGTGTGCGGCTGCCACATCAGCATGTACAGACCACACTGGAGGATCCAGCAGCCACAGCAACGGACAAAAGCACCCATCACACCAGGCACAAGCCACCCAAGCAGCTTGCTGTGCCTCTGAACCACCCAGTGGACTTTCCCCCTGCTTGTGCAAGGAATTCCTTGTGGGCAATACCTTGGGCTCTGCGCCTCCCCCCCCCCCCCCCCCGCCCAGGTCTCCACACATCTCGGGGGCCTGTGACAAGTATCAAGATACTGGTTTTGCAACCAGCCATTAAACGAATGTAACTTTCAGAACAAGACCACAAGATGGCTGTTAGGACACCCGTTTTTGCCAAAACCTGCAATAAAATCGCTGCTTCACTGCTGTGTCTTGCCTGAGCCTTTACAAGAAATGTTTTCAAGTTTCTAACAGGGCTGCCCAGGTTTCCTGCGATGTCTAGACCCCACGTTGTCTTTGAGCGGGCCTGTGGGACAACATTGCTCTGCTCCACACTAACAAACAGCCATGCTCCTTCACTCAGAGGCTTTTCCTTCTTTTTATTTCAAGAGTAGGAGGTCTTCTCACGCCTGGCCGACAGCATTCAGTCCCGTTATCTTCCCATGAACCTGCACTCGATAAATGCACGTGTTGCCTGAGTTGCCCCAGTTGCTCTGTATGGCAAGCCTGATAAACTGAAAAGCTCTGGGAAGCTCACTCTGCAAAGCAAACATGGCAAAGAAACGTGTCACTTGGGGAGCACAGGGAGCAGCAGGAGGCCCCACGCGTCTTCCTCTGCCAGCCTGGCCCTTACTCTGGGAGGTGCACTTCCGCCTTGGCCCGGCTGACAGCTTCTCCCTCCTTCCTTCTCTCACCCCTGTGCTTCTGCAAAGCAAAGCCCTGGCCTGAGCGAGCAGGCTGGGCCGCTGTGCAGACCTGAGGCTTGCTGGGTCAGGGCCAAAATGGAGCCTGGGGAAAGTGCTGCTGCTGCTGGGACAAGGTGCTGGTGTCCCCCCTGCCACCGCCTGCCCTCCCACCCATTCCCTTCGCAGTGGCCTCTGTGCTGCAGAGTGGCCGGGGAGCACTGCTGTGCAGGGCCTGTGGCAGCACCTTGAGGCTCCTCCAGCTGCGTACCCAGCAGAGCTCAGGCCCAGCGATGCAGCCGCTCTGCAACTGCCGGTTGGGCATCCCCACGGTGCTGCCTGTTGGCTCTCGCCACCTGACACTGTGTTTAAGGGCAGCATGCAGCACGTGTGTGGCAAGCAAGGCCTTGTGTGCCTTTGCCAGAGGCAGCAGGCCCAGGCTTCTGAGTATGAAGTGTTGGTGAGAAATCCCTACCGCACTCTTATAACGGGTCCTGCAGGTGCAATCTTATATGCTTCATCTTTCAGAGAATTAAGGGGTTCCAGAAACTGTGGATTTTTTATTTTCCCTTATTTTTCTGAAGCAAGTTCTATAGTGCACAAGTACCCAAAAGCCAGGAATATGTTTTTTCTCCAATAACCTAATTGGCCTAACAACTGTTGTAATTATGTTGTGTTATCTGGGGCCTTCCCTCCTCAACACCTTATTGGGTTATCGCCCGGTACTGCAACAGCTACTGCTACCCCCGAAGCCCCACGGAATTTAACCTCCTTCAAGGACTGGGGCATTTGGAGGGGGGAAAGTTCAGCCCAGTTTTATTCAGTAGGTTCCAAATGGCTCTAGCCACTTGCCTCGCTCTTGTTCTTTATTGTCTCCACCAACAGAACCAGGTTGCTCCAGACTGTGGCAACCAGAGGCGCCCTGCAAAAGCGTCACAAGTGGCTTCTGCCTCCTTGCACCCTAACACCTGCACCCTGCCACGGGGCAGGTCCATCACTGACTGCGGTACATCAAATCCCAATGGATTCTCCTTGTGAGGGTGGGCAGCGCTGCAGCGGTCACCATCCTCTCCCCAGCAGCCAGGGCTGAGCCCGAGGAAAGGGCAGTTTTTGCTGGCTGCATCAGTTACACCGCGATGTTCACAGCTCTCCTTCTGACGGTTCAACTCCATCCTGCTCTGCCTGCTGCCCATTTAACCACCATCCGGGACCCGCACCAGTAAACCTCCACACTTACTGGCTCTGCATCTGCGGGTATGAGCACAGGGCTCCTTGCCAGCGGCTGGGGCAGGAACTCACCGCCGGCCCGAGCCCCTCACCGCGGCTTCTGGTCCTCACCCCCCCTCAGGTCCTCCCGCCCGGAGCCCAGCGTCTGACGCTTCCCCCCCGCGGTGCTGCCGCCGTCTGCCGGCCGGGGCCGGACCGCTCTGTCCCGCAGTCCCGCTCGGGCACTCCCGCTGCAGCGCTCCTGGCCGAGGCACGATCCTGCCCAAGGCCCCGCCGTGCCGTGCCCTGCGGCCCGGGGAGGGTTCGAGACCTCCGGGCGCACGGTCGGCAGTGACTCCATTGTGTCGCGTCTCTGCCAGCGCCAGACGTGCGTGGGGGGCGCTGTCGGTGTCGCCGCGGGTGCCGGTCGTTGCCACAATTCTTTCCCAAGGCACCGAACGAGCGATTTCGGGTCCGGGAATGCTGCGAGGAGGGGTCTGCAACAGACTGGAACAGATGTAGTTTTAATACTAACACATTCTCTCCAGCTGAACGTACAAAAGGCTTCATGAGAGTAACAGCTTTATCAGTATTTTTACATTGATAAATATATAATACATAAATAACATATATACTCCTATATATTCTATAATTTATGTAAATATATCCAAGTTTATACTGTAATCTTTAATATCCAAATCATTGATAGAGGGAATTGAGTGCACCCTCAGTAATTTTGCAGACGACACCATGTGAGCGGGGAGTGTTGATCTGCTGGAAGGTAGGAAGGCTCTGCAGAAGGATCTGAACAGGCTGGATCAATGGGCTGCGTCCAGTGGTATGAGGTTCAACAAGGTAAAGTGCCAGGTCATACGCTTGGGGCCAACATCATCCTGGCCTGTATCTGCACAGCCAGGAGGATCAGGGAAGTGATCATCACCGTGGTGAGACTGCACTAGTTTTGGGCCCTTCACTACAAGAAACACCTCAAGGTGCGGGATCCTATACAAAGGACAGTGAAGCTGGTGAAGGGTCTAGAGAACAAGTCCTCGGAGGAGTGGGTTATTTAGTCTTGAGAAAAGGATGCTGAGGCGAGACCTCATAATTCTCTACAACTGCCTGAAAGGAGGTTGTAGTGCGGTGGGTGTTGGTCTCTTCTCCCAAGTAACAAGTGACAGTAGGATGAGAGGAGATGGCCTCAAGTTGCAACAGGGGAGGTCCAGATTGAACATTAGAAAAATGTCTTCCCCAGGAGGGCTGTCAAGCATTGGAACTGGCTGCACCAGGGAAGTGGCTGGGTGACTACCCCTGGGAGTATTTAAAAGACTTGTAGGTCTGGCACTTCAGAGACAGAGCTTAGCTATGGGCTTGGCAGCATCAGGGTTATAGCTGGGCTCTACGATCTTATGGGCCTTTACCAGCCTAAGTGACTTCTCATTTGACATGCATCTGTTTCTTCAACAAAATTCTACCTTCTTTTATTTTAAAAGAGCATTAGAAAAACATCTTTTCTATATCATTAGCAAAAAGAAATTTGTCTCTGACCCTTTCAAGAATTTTTATTCCATGCAGGAGAATTAAGAATAAAGAATAGGAATGGGGAGGCAGAAGTTAATACTCTGAAAGATAAGTCTCTTCAGGAAGTCTTTGGTTCTGCATCAGTTTTCTTTTAAATCACAACAAATTTTAAAACCATGTTCAGAACACTGGGAAGCAACACCAACAGTGACATTTCCCACTACTTGAACAGCAGGAGATGAGACTCTGCACTGAATAGTGTACTGCTGTGTCCTGGGTTCAGCAGCAGCAGTCATTTTTCTCCTTCTTGGTAGCTGGTGCAGCGCTGTGTTTTTGATTTTGGGCCTGGGAACAGCCCTGATAACACCAGTGTTTTCAGTTAGTGCTTGGTGATGTTTAGGCTGGCCAAGGACTTTGTGAGCCTCATGCTCTGCCAGGGAGGAGGGGAAGACAGGAGGAAGGAGAGACAGGGCACCTGACCCAGACTAACTAAAGAGGTTATTCCATACCACAGCACGTCATGTCCAGGATGTAGAAACGGAGAGCAGAGACCCGGAAGGGTGGTGAGGGTGCACGGTGGTGGGAGTGCACGGTGGGGGGTGCACTGCTTGATACTGGGTGGTGAGCTATTGTATCTTTTCCTTGTATTTGCCTTGTCATTATTGTTACTGGTGGGGGTGCACTGTGTGGTTGGGCTTGATATTGGATGGTGAGAAATTGTATTCTTTTCCCTTGTATTTCTCTTGTCATTATTATTATTGGTGGTAGCAGTATTGATTCGTGTTATACCTTAGTTACTAAACTGTTCTTATCTCAACCTGTGGGAGTTGCATTCTTTCGATTCTCCTTCCCATCCCTCCAGGAGCGGAGGGAAGAGACAGTGGGGAGTGAGTGAGAGAGCGACTTTGTGGCTGAGGCTTACACACAACATGCTGTAAGTATACTCATGAAAGTCAGAGACTAGAAGACTAATATTGTTCAAAAGAAAAATAAGATACATAGTATTTGTCTAGAATATATCCTTTATTATTTGCAGTCTGTATAAATTTTAATACATGATTGAATTTCTACATCATTATCTCTGTTCAAGTACACCCTGGTCTTTTCCAACAACCCAGTCAATTGCACCTTTATAACGTACGGCCAGTATTAATGAAATATTGCATATGCATCTATGAACTTAGAAAAATAACATGCAAAGGAAACTGTTGCCATGAAACTGATAAAAAATGATAGGTAAAACAGTCAATCCCCTTTTAGTGTGTTATGGCTTTGCACCAAGTATCAGGTGTCAAAACAGTTTAAAATGCTTCTTGTTAAAGGCACTTACTGTTGTTAAGCTTTTAAATTTAGTTCTATTGCATGAAGAAGTGTATCTCTGAGATTGTACTTTAATAACACAACAGTCCAAAAAGGCAGCATTAATAAAAGGGAAAAAAGGGGTTTATGTTAAAGTATGAAAATACTAAAAATTAACAAGCTTTCAGGATTTGGTCCTTATAAAACAGGCAACAGCATTCAGGCAATAAGAGATTTCTTCTGTTATATGCTAACAAAATAATTAATATCCCCAAAAATGAACTCTTTCAGTTCCAGTGTATAGATATGTCTAAGTAGAATAGCGTACCCTCCAACACCACCCCCAGTAAAAATATAGCTTTTCAAGACTAACTACTGCTCCACTTCGGCTGTGAAGGAAGAAACCTCAAAAGAGCATTACACATGCACATAGTAGCAAGCCTACAATTCTGTGTCCCGGTATCTGGATGGCTGTCCATAATAGCCCTTCTTAGAGTGGTCTGATAGCTGCCGACGGTACTCCTCCTCCTCCTCTGCATCACTGCCGTAACTGCCACGGTTCTCTAGGTAAGGTCTAATAGGAGGTTTCTGGGGTTCTGGAGGTCTAGTGCTAACACAGCAAGACAGGGAGGGAGAGAGAGACTGTTTAGTTATAGTCTGAAAAATAATTACGCTTAGCAATGGCTTTACGGTCATGCACAACCTAGAAAGGCTCATGAAACCCCTTCCAGCCCATAAACAATTGCATGGTCATGATAAGCCTATTTGAAGAGACATTTCCATCAGGAATCTCATGTTCAGATTTGATCTACTCAATCTATCTGGAAGAATGCCAAATGTAGCATTACTAAACACCACCACACACACACCCACAAAGTGCTTTACACAACTTTATTCCCTGAGCATAGAGGTTTTCAGCCATTACTGCTATTTCAACTGACATTTTCCTCAATTATTTTTGCACCAGATTCATTCTATGCCTGCTGCTTCTTTTGCATCCCCAGTTTCCTGTCTCAAAGTCTTCTCATCTGACATTTCTTAAATTGGTAGCCTTCTCTCCTCACTCAAGACTCTCAGTGGGGCTCATATCCTTAGAAGTGGGCAGAAATAACCCACACGTTTTTTGTACACTGTGGTGCTACCCATTTAATGTGACACTAAGCAGATATATAGAAATAAAATCTGCCAGGGAAAGGCATTTTCTCAGTTTCAAAAGCCATGATTTTTGCAATCCTCAGTGTACAAAACCAAGACATTATCCTCCTTCCACATTATCCCAGTACTTACTCTCTTGAATCAATCATTAACATAACTTTTCTGAACCCGCCAAGAAAACCTGAAAATAATCATTTTTGCATTTTAGATTATATAGAATCATAGAATATACTATGACATCATCATCTACTGGCTGTTACTAAGAGATGAGAAAAACAAAGTCCTGCAAAGCAGAAGACATCAACAGTGCGTTAGCTTTTGCACAGGTGACTGCTCAAGTCAGAAATACTGAGTGTGTAGGGTAAGATGACACAATGGTCAAGCAGTCCAGAGGTCACTGAATTTTAATGAAAGACTACTACTATGATAAGACTTGATGGGTGACCTCAGACAAGTTTCATCCTCACTTTCCTTACCCACACAATACATCTGTAACTGAATAAACATTTAAGTGCTATTAAGTAATTAAACCAGTAATTTTTGTTAGGATAGACTAACAGTAATCAAGTATTCAGCACAGAAAGAGTAGACATCAGAGGATGTGAATGGAGAAAAGCTGAGTAATAGTGATCTAGGAAAATACTGGCTCTGCAAATAGTTTAGAAAAGAACAGGTGACTCAAACAGCACAAATGAACAGAAATAAAAAAAATAGTCTGAAAAACAAAACTAGTTCACCGAAATTTTGACCCACCTTTACAGTAATCTTTGAGGCACAACAACAAAGCAATAAACCAAGCAGGATTATTTGTATGACTGAAAACTGGCAAGATCAGTCTTCCTCCTCCTGGTAAACAATCAAGACAAAATGCTTTAAACTGGATACACCTTACCTCATAGGCTGAGGCCAGTTCTGTTCCGACTTCTGTGTTTTGATAGGGACAGCATAAATATCTGGGTGCTTCTCGGCTATCTCAAGCTTGAAAAGAAAGTATGTGAAAAATAAATGTTCTTTTTAAGTCTAACTGTTAGGGATCCTAGACGGTACATCTAGCTGGTCACAGCTAGATCTGAAACAATTAAAGCACAAATTGGTAACTAATGTTATTCATATTCCTACAATTATATGATCCTTTGCTGGAGTTGTAATTCAAAGTGCATATGAAAACAATGACCTGCCAAAAGCAACAGGATTATTAGAAGTCAGCTTTCTACAGTTACAATAGGAAGCCTTAAAATATGTCCTCTTTCTATATCCAATCCACCCAATAGTATGTCTGAATGTGTGGTTTCCCAGACTTTGCTTTCCAGAAGCAACACAACGCAAGGGCATTATCTGCATTTTCAGGATGCAGGTTATTCTATATGGTGGAAAGAACAGCAGTGGGAGAATGCATCTCTTCATACCCTGGCATTCTGGGCCTCTTGTAGCTCTTGCATTCTTTGCTTCCTTGCCTTATGATCCATCTCCTCAAATATTTTTACTTTCCTCAATACAGATTTTGGAGTATTTTCTTCTTCACTTCCTTCCTCTTCCAACTTTGCCTCCTCCTCTGTAGGTGGGACTGCAGGCTGAGAGCTTCTCAGGACGGGACGGCCAAAGGCAGGTTTCACAGAAACAGGTGGTGGTGCCGCTTTAGCTGATACAGATGAAGTCTCACTGCTGACAGCAACATTACTTGATCTGGAGTCATAGTTCTTGGGGAAGTCATAAAGATCCTCTTTGTTTTGTAACTTCCCCTGTAAGTATAAAATAAGCAAAGTTTACATCAGCAACTTCATACCTCTCATTTCAAATGAAGGCTTTGATCTGAAATTAGTAATTTGTCTATGCATTTCACAGTGTCAATCTTCATCCAAAGAAACACTTGCAAGTTATTTGAGCTGCTGCAATATTTTGGGCATATGCTCATACACTACAGATCAACCTACTGAAGACTAGCACATTTTGACATGTTTGCCCCATTTGTTAAGGATTAACACAACTACAACATGTGTTAGGGAACAGCACAGAGAAAACTGCCCTCCCAAATGATTCCTCAGTACTACCTAATGTAGAATATCACAACAAGGAGAAGTGCACAGGACCCAAATCTGTTTTGTAGTCCATCTTTTTTTCCTTACACATGTCCTACTCTGCTCAATCTCTGTTATCAAGGCATACTTCAATATATTCTGAATACATGCAGTATGAAAGGGCACCCATCCTCCTGAAGAAAGAACTTTGGGTTCAGGGTAAATCAGAAATTGCTAAAATTGAATTTGGTGTCAATTTTCCGCCGCACAATTCCTGAGCAAGGTTGAAATAAACAGTTACCAGAGTTTCCAGTGGTGAAGACTGCTTTCAGAGGTGGTGGATTCTGATTTTGTGCTTCACAGTAATGGCCATGAGATACACTTTTCCTGATGATCAGCCTACCTGTGGTCTTGCTGAATTAAAAAGGTGCCTTTCAATTTGTTAATAGACTTTCTTATTGCATATAGAGATCACACATATTTGAAAAGAACTGTTATCTTTTAAGTTTTCTGTCTGACTTATACTGCAACACCCTCAGTCATTCCTTCTCTCTGCACTTACAATGTTTTCCAGACTCTAATCATTACTGTTGCTCTTCCTGATGTCCCACCGAGAGAGTTCTCTGGGAAGAACAACTTCGTATTCAGATTTGTTTCTACAAGTTTACCTTAGGTGGTTCTGGTTTGAATGCTGGAGGTGGACTGGGTTCTCTAAGGATCTCCTTGCTACCAGCTTTTCTCAACTGAGCCCTTGGTTCTGGATTATTTTTTTTTAAACTCTGTGAAACAAAAGAAGAGTTAAAAATCACTGCAGTAACCACTAATTCAATCATTTTTGTCCCTCACTCAAGTTTACTATTTTGGGAACAGTAACCAGGAGTCAAATGACTGTCAGCAACCTGACCAAAATCACTGCAGGTATATTTGCAAAATTCAAGGTGATGAGACATCGGGAAACCGACAGAGTTAGGCAGAAAAGTAGAGCTATTGCCATTTTGCTCTGCACGATGCAGCTCTAAACAGTAGCCGAGGTAGGATAAAGCTGCAGTTTAAAAAACTCATTTTTAAGCCATACATACAGGGCTTTCAGAAAGTCCAAAGTACATTCCTGTTGAAAATCCAATCATCTCACCTCCTCATGATGTACAGGTTCAGAGGACCGGCTTACAGATGAAATCCTTGGTTCATCCAAGGGCTCATCAAGTTCATTGTCAGTGTATGCACCTCCTTCTCCATCTGTATCTTCCAGGTCACTGATGAGGCGACTGTCACAACTCAGATAGTCAGCCCCCATTGCAGTAAGGTAAGACATACGATCATCTGCATCATCTTCCATGCTGTCCATCTACAAAATAGTAATAATTAAGAAGATTAAATGTATAAGAATTAGACTCTAGTTAGGTCTTAACATCATGCCAAACAACTCCTTAATAACAACTTTACAAAACTGAAAGAAACTCTAATGCAGAATCATAAAGGAAAGTTCTGTAAAAGTTTATCCTTCCCAACTATTCTCCCCTAGCCACAGCACTAGTGATGAAAACTCCAAAAGTTAACACAAAAAGAACAATAATAAGTAATATTTTGTTGCCAAGAAAACCATCAGCAAACTATATGTCTAACCTATCCAACATTGGCAAACAAAATTTTGAAGAAATTCTACTGGCACATAATATCTTGAGACATCTGTACAGCTTAGTACAGTACGGACTGACTGCTTACCTTTCCTTCTGACACCCATACTGCTTCTCCTTGTTGTTGCTGAATTGTGTCTTTCAGACTACCATACCAGCTGTCATTTGCTGAATTCAGATTGATGGTGGCTGCAAAAATTGGAAGGAAAAATTATATAAACACAGCAAATGCAATGTGATCCTTTATCTGTTCTTTGCTGTTTAACACTTTTTGTTCTAGTTATGTGAAAATGTTAAACAGCCATTTAATTTAGATCATTTACAAAAGCATGGTATTTCTATTGTTTGTCCATTTCCCAAGCTTATTTAAGTCACTTATCAATCAGGATGCTGATTCACAATTTCTTTTGTGTTAGAATCTGGCAGAATAAAGAGTTTAGGAAGAAGTCAAGCAAGTTACTGCTTATGACCACACCTTCACATCCTTTTAGGTCCAGTCTACATGAGGTAATATGCAGAGTAGTAAGTAGATGTCTCACGACTTACACAGTCACATCCACTACTCTCTGCATAAGCAAGTTAGACACACATTCTTCCTTACCTGTAAAGAGGTGGGAACAAGTTTTCTTCAGTTTGTTTGCTTGCTCATAAAGTTTTCTTGAGCTCTTGTTAGATGTGGGACACAGCCTTTGTCTCATGTTTTTCACACCCTGCTTACTATCTGGGTTAAAGAAGATCACAATTGGAAACCACTGGGTATAATTTAGCAGGTCCACTGCTTTAGGAGTTACATCCAACAGAGCATGTTTATCCTGTTAACAAGAAAGGCTTGTCAGTGTGCTACTTGTGGCGAACAAGAGGAGGTAGTGGAACATAGTATCTTAGGAAAAACAAGATATTTTTGTCCAAACAAGAACACAACTTGGTGGGATTTTTCCCCACAGTTATATGACATTCAGAAGCCACAGCAAGCAGCCTTTTTTTTTCAGCTCCATTTTTCTGAACAGCTTTTGCCTGAATGTCCATGTTCTTACATTAACTAATTCTCATGTTAAGTGCACTTATTCCACTTTTTTTTTAATAGGTAGTGAAAGTTACTTGGCTTTTCTCTGTACTTCCCCCTACCACACATTCCACTACCACAATAATTCTGGCTGCTAACTGTGAGCTTTTATCTATACTTACTAGCTGAAGCAAATCTCATTTTTTGTCATATTTAATATTTCCTTCTCAGATATTTCTAGTGCAAAGATGAATGGGGATTTCAAATATGTGTTTCAGTGGGGCCTGAACTCTGAACATTCTGGCACTGATTTTACTGGGCTCAGGGCAAGCTGTGGGCTACATTCTTTTTGCCCAAGCTTTTAGGCTTCTGGATTACTATCTATTTGCCTGATCTCTAAATAGCATTATAAAAAGAGCCAATGCAGTCTCGGCAGATGCCACTTAATTATCATAATTACTTCCTGTTCAGTTCAATAGTAGCTCAGTTCAGTAACTCTGAAGCAATCTAAACCATTAAGTTTCTGGTCACAGTAGAGCAAGAGCACCGCATGACAGTAAAGCCTCCATGGCAAATTCAGAAAGCATGCAGTAAAACACAGATGCCCCTCTGTTCAAATTTAGAATGGACTTCAGATAGGAGAATTTAATTTCTAATAGTGGGTGCACTCTCCCATTTGGAGGATAGCTAACAAAAGTATAAAAATTGTTGCTGAACAACTACAAAATAGATGCAGTGAAGACGTGAGGACTCTCCAAGTTTTAAGAGCAAACAAATCAAACAACATGCCTTTGATCATAAGCAATTTTCACAGAAAAATACTCCACCTGCTCAATGATTTGCATCACAGTGTTCAAGCGCACCACCCCAGTTGACTTCTCTGAACCTGCATCTCTGGGCTCTGTCTCTGCAAAGAGAACATTTTAACTTATCTAGAGTGGCCAGGCAGCTTTGATGAAGTTATCCCTTCTCTCAGTTAAGGATGGTAAGAAAGCTAGGAGGACAACTTACTTGCTGTCTGGTAGAGGTGAGGCAAATCATTTGACAACTTCTCCATAGCAACATCTGCAATAGGACCAAATACTACCACAGGTCTCTTAAAACCAGCTGGAAGAAAAATATTTGCAGAAAAGCCAAGTCACATAAGACTGGTTTTATACCAAAAGCAAAGTGGCACAGATGAAACCCTCAATTACTACACATGGTTATGAGTAAGTGGAAGATATTAAAAGATGTATTTAAAAAATGCTTTCAAAAGTTTATGCAACAGCATAACTCATACAGAAAGGTATTTTATCAGCTAAGAAAGCAAAAGAGATTGTTCTAGTTTAACGGTTTCCTTATTCTGCCTAATGAAGATGTATTGAGAGGATTCTGCATTCTGGAAACAGGCAGATCTTCAGTAATGTTTCCATCCATCCAGCAAAATAGCATGAACTGTGACCAGTAGGCTTTGTTTGAATGAAGATACAAATGCTAAATCAGCTGTAGGGCAGCTTGAAAAAGCAAGAAAATATGAAATTCTGTTATGCTTTTGTCAAAACAAGCACAGAGACAGTCTTCGTAAGTTAATGGGGGATTGCCATTCTGTTGCTCAGTCTTCATCTTGACATCTGGGAGCTCCTTTAAGATACTTTATATTATTTATTTAGTTTCACAATACTATCCTGTGTGAATATCCTGAAAATTATCTTGACTTGCTCAACATCACTAGCAATAAACCTAGGTTAGAGTTAGAGATAATGGACCACATTAACCTTGATTACACTTGGACAATCTCCTGAGTACACTTGGCCTTTATTTTGCCTCAAGGTAATGTTTACTACCTTGCTATTTATGAGCAAGCTAAAGATTGTGAATCATCGTGGTCATATGGATTGTACTTTCAGAGCCAGGCAAGGGGAAGCTGAGAAAACAAGAAAATCCTGCTCATTTTTTCGATAGAATCATAGAATAGTTAGGGTTGGAAAGGACCTTAAGATCATCTAGTTCCAACCCCCCTGCCATGGGCAGGGACACCTGCCGCTAAACCATGTCACTCAAGGCTCTGCCCACCCTGGCCTTGAACATTGCCAGGGTTTTTCCTTTATTAATTTTTAACCTCAAGTTGCTAAAATTTAACACTGAACCCAAGTTGTTCAAAATCACTTACTCAGCTAACCAAATATTTGTACATGAAACCAGCCAGCAATAAATGGGCAGCTGGTTTACAGCACTGTCACTTACCCTCACGCAACTGAACTCGCTCGTAAGCTGGGAATTTTGTGCTCACAGATACAGCAGCTGTCAGATCTTCACGACTCTTCCTCAAATTCTTCTTCCCTCCAGATCGCTGACCACGTGTTCTCCAGAAGTCTGCCCTATCGCTTGAGCCATCCTTTTGGGCATTTTGAACACTGGCCATCTGCTCAGCTCTAACAGAGAAAGCACAGCGTTCATTTCTACAGAACTACTCCAAGAGGGTAAAGGTGCTTTCACTGAAGAACAACATACTTTGAATGTGCAACAGGTAATTTTCCAGATGGCCATGAGTGGAGGAAAGAATGGAGAAGTCCAGGTTCTTTGCCTTGGAACAAAGTGTCAGAAAAATGCTCTCACTTGCCACAGCTACAAGATTACTGGGCAGGAATAAGTCCCCTTAAACTGGTAACTCCCAAGCGTAAATAAAACAATGCAACTGCAAAGAGGTGGTGAAGCGCAAGTCAGAACTGAAGGCCTAAGAAATTACTGTCACTGTTTTCTTCTCCATTAGGCCTTATAAGTCAAGTTATTACAGCATAGAAACAAAGGCTAGTTTTGTGAGATCAATTAACAGAGAGGACAGAATGTACTGACTGAGAAAGAGGCGGGGGAGTTGCATAAGCAGCGTATTTCAGGAACTTCAGTACAATGCAATTGTGAGAGTTTTTCTCCTCCATCTTAAAGTTACAACCATCCTCAAGAAAGGAAAAGCTATAATCTAAAAATACTGTGATTTTTTTTGTTGACAAATTAATACTTTTATGCACTGTGCACATTTGAACACTTACTTTTCCCTCACATGAATTTTGACTAGGAAAGCTATTTAAGCAAACAATATTGCTGTGGTTCACTCAGTATTTCACACAATAACTATAGCTACCAAGAAATATTAACTTTGGAATAAATTTTTGAAACATTTTTTCATAAGGATATACAAAGAAATTCAAGCACTGAAGCTCCTTTAAAAAAAGATTAATCAGAGTATTCCTGCACACACAGTCATGAGCTTCCTAAGGTATAGGGTTTTTTTGTTTCATTTTATTAGATTTGTTTGGAAAAGGGGGGTGGGGAGGAAGGAAGGAGGGAAGGGTGTGGTGTGAGGGGAAGAAAGTGGGGGAAAGGCAAAAAAAGCACCCTGCACCCATTTTCTAGAAGATGAACTGAAGCAGCTGGTCCACACTTGGTTGATTGCTGAGACAGGAGCTCTGGCTCTGTGTTGCAAATACCTGATGTAGGTAACGCCATCTTCTCTCATCCTCGCTTCACCTAATGCCATAGGATTCTATAATCTACAGTCTTACAGGCCCAATAAGGAAGAAATGTATGCTGGGAATTAAAAACGTTTGGAAAAAAAAAATAATCGTACTTCTAGCAATGGGTAGGAAGCCAGGATGCCACCTTACCTGCTCTTATTTGGAATTATGCCCTTTTCCAGATCATTTCCAATTCTTACAGCCAGCCAGTTTCCCAGTTTGCCATCATACAGTGTATCAACTACTCTAAAGATCTCGCCTCTGGTGAATGCTAAGCTCTGTGGCGACTCTTTTTCACACTCAAAGTGAGTCCTGATGAAGAATGAATCTCCTCTGCCACAGGCCATGATGTCTCTGTAGACTAAAACAGGAATTCCCATTTATTTACTCTTTCAAGTGTGAAAGAGTATAAAGCTGTCATTCTAGAGAACAGTTTTGAAATCCTCCCACACACACACTCAAAAAACACCCCCAAAACCAGCCTTCACATCCATTGCCCTTACACACACTTTATCCAGAGTTTTCTATACTTGAACACACACAGTCCTTAAAGGTACTTGCACCTTCCCAAAGCAAAAGGCAGCTTCAATATTACAGCAGGCTGTGTCTCCAACAGGAAAGCAAGAGGCTTTGCTTGCTCCTTAACTGCTCATCCATAAACCTGTCCATTTGCTGCTGTCTGACTGAATCCTTTATGGCTGTCAGAAAAGGAACGCTAACATCATAAGATCTTAGGCCAGCTGGTACAGACAGAAGAGCAGAAGGAACAAGCAGTAAACTGCCATGCTTCAGGATTAAGCATAGATGCTATCTGCTAATAATGAGA
The DNA here is from genome assembly GCA_039720435.1 of Amazona ochrocephala. Lineage (NCBI taxonomy): Eukaryota > Metazoa > Chordata > Aves > Psittaciformes > Psittacidae > Amazona > Amazona ochrocephala. The sequence continues at coordinate 78,809,262 of CM077909.1, read as the reverse complement.
GGTGGAGAAGTGCTCTGAAAAACACATTATGCACACACACCTGTATGACCCTCATGGTATAGAATACAGCTATCTTCTAAACGACTGAAAAGAAAGATAACTAAAATGCTATCAGAAATAAGCACAGAGATTATTTGTGGTTCACTGACAAAACAGCTTCATAGATATACAAACATTTTGTTCAAAGCACCTACCTTCATATTTACTTTGAGCCAAGATTATCACTGTTTCGCCTTTGGGAATTTCTAAGAGATACAAAACAGCGTCTTCCCGAACAATGCCTCTGAAGTCTTGAGTGTTTACCTAAGTACAAAACCCAACAAATTAAAAATTAACATCTGAAAGATCAACAATAAAAGGAGTAACCATAGATTTTTGTTTTGTGTCAAAAAAAAATAAATCTTAAATACTCTTTTCCATTATTATACTTTTTTTAAAGGCAATATTGATGTCCACTGCCATAAGAAATATTTTATTATAGCAATTAACAGCATTCTTTCTGAAGTAACAAGGTCTGGAATGTGTATGCCTTGATTGTTTCTTTAACAGGCTCCAAAAGACCTGGAAAAATCAAGGCTATCACAAGAGAAGAGAGACAGAAAAAAAATAACATTAGTTTCATATTTTATTTTTCAGCAAAAAAGAAGAATGTAAGAGGAAGAGGAACAAAATGACACAGATGACACAATTCAGAAACTGGGAAAATAAATCACTGTTACCCAAAGAAATTGGAGAAAGACAAAAGAAGAAAAATATCCTGGTCTCACTTTTTTCCCCTCATCCAACACTAGGAAGAAGCATTGTACATAAAATTCATTCTCCCATCTTGGGACATTTTTCTTGATTAGTATTTTTCCTACTTACCCTTTCACAGAATCGTTTAAACAAACTAAAGTTTGGCATGCAATCTCCCTCAGAAACTCATTTCCCCACCACACATACACACTTCTAAAGCAATCACTTGAATTCCTAAGACCATAATTTCTTCCATATTGCCACTAAGAAGAAAAAGAAACACACAAAGGTGATTTGCATTCCAGGGACACATACTTCTACTCATACCTTAAGAATCTGATCTCCTTCCTGCAGTCCCTCCTGATCAGCTGAGGTGCCTTCTTGAATTCCAGCAATAAATATCCCTACATCATTTCCACCAGCCAGTCGTAGACCAACACTGTCCCCTTTCTTGAATCTCACCATTTTTGTATTAGGACTACAAGATTTACAGACAGCAAAAGGAAGTAAGGCCATATGTTAGGCATATGACAATAACAGGTTGTTGAGAAAAACAACTGCAACCCATTCAACAAAATCATATTAATAATATTCTTGGTCCCTCTCTTTCACTCTTTAGGCTATATTTACCCAGGCAAACAGTGAAGGAAGGAAGCAGAGAATTTGTGGTTTTCAGAGTGAAAACTGAACTAGGAAGAGGATCAAGGTGGTATACACAGACTTGACAGAGCAGAACAACTCCATGTTCTTGAGGTCCCAGAATAGTTCCCTACATATTAGATCCTCTCTCGCAGGTTGGTTTTTTTTGTGAAAACACTCAAGTTGTAAGTAATCATACTTATTGTTCTTTCCTCTGTATGCTTAAGAACTGTCATATGAATTAAATGTATACCTATTTTATTTGCAGTTTAACATGTCTGTTAGATGGAAGTCTTCAAGTTTTCTTGTAATAAGAAGTATTTCCAAGTATACTCTATTGGTGTGTTAACAATCAGTCCTTTCATATTGCAGTGGGAGGTGGCTACTGAACTAGGTTCAGCTTTTTTGCTGTCAGAAAAGCTGTATGTCTGAGTGACCTTCCAACACAGAGGACAGTACTTATCTGTCAGCCTTTCTCAGTAATACCCTAAGCCTGTATTATAAATTCCCCTTCACCAAAATAATCACTTGATTAATTTGCACATCAATGACAACAAACACAGGGTCCAACCCAGAAAAAATCCGAGAAGAGAATCCATTTAAGAAAATACTCCAAGCTACAGAGTATCTTCAAAATCTTATCTTTAGGCTTCTCCTTACAATCTCAGTGCTCCTCTCCCTTCTTTATTCAGAAACTCCCAAAGGAAAACATGGAAATTGATTTACTATTAATACAGTTTGAAACTTTAAGTACCTTAATTATTAAAGAATCACCAGTACTAGGTTCTATCAGAAAAAAAAACCCACAAGACTAAATTTTGGAAGCAGCATTTGGTTCACTTCTAAGCAGAGACCAGAACTGCAATAGGCTTGCATTTGAAGAAAAGAATTTCTGCATAGAAATTTCCAGCTTGTATAAAAACACATGTATGTTTGGCTTTGTCTTTCAAGAAGCCAGTTTACAAATTAAATAGAGGACATTCTCTCTGTATCTTAGTACTGTAGGGAAAGGGAAGTTTGTATTTTGTGTACATATAAAATAACAGAAGAGGTGTAAAATACATTTCCATAGAACTGCGCAGGTTAGAACGGCCCTCTGCCCAAAACAGGTTGATCAGGGCCTTGGCCAGTTATGTTTTTGCGTATTTCTGTCAGTGGATATAACGCAACCTACAAGGGAAAGATGTTCCAGTGGTTAACCACCTCATAAGAAAAGCTTTATTCTTGATATCAAGTCAAAATTTCCCATACTTCAGTTTGCATCCCTTGCTCTTTGTCCTACTACTGTACCCCACTGAGAAGAGTATGGCCCCGTTTTCTCTACATTCGCTACATATTAGGTCACTGAAGACAGCAATAAGATGTCCCTGAAGTCCTCTTCTCCAGGTTTAACAAACCCAGTTTTCTCAGTTTTTTCTCCCATGTCATATACTCCAGTGTATCAATGTATTTCTCATCTTGAGGAGCCCCAAAATGGACACAGTACTCCAAATACTGTGCGTTAAGTACTGCCAAAAAGAACAGAATAAAAATATACCATTGTGTATGTTCCTATGTAACCCCAGAAGCATAATTCTGTATCTTTTGGGTAGAAGGCAAGTCTATACTTCCAGGCAGGTACTTCTAAACCAAAGTTTAACTCAAATCTGGTCTGTGAGAAATCATGTCATCTCTTCTTGGCATTAAGCTATAAAAGGAGTATCACTCCAATTAGGCAAAAAGCCAGAACTTCAAAACCCAACTCATGAAACCAACAACCAGGTAGATGTCACTGGAAAAACACTGAGTTTAAAAGAACACAGCATGTGCTGCCTTACCCATATATTGCTTCATCTTCAGGGCTGGGTTTAAGAATCGTTCTTGTAACTTTTGGTTGAGATGCTGGATGTAAAAAAGCCAACAGAAGTTACTGAGCTATTAAAAGAAATTGTAAGTGGCAGCAATTTTTAGCTATCTGATAGCAACCAAACCCCTCCAGGCCTTCAAGATTTCAACTTCAAGCATCTCTTTGACTAGAACTGATTTACTTCTCTTTTTTAATTCTTGACAAAGAACAAAGTTCAAGGGAGGGATACATAACTCTTTCAAGTAAGTCAGATAAGACTTCAGGTATAGCTTCATTTGGTTGCTCACGGCAATAGGCTAGTAGGTGCTCTAGTAAAGTACGTGCTTTTTGAGGTGGTAATTCTAATAAACAACTGCCTTCAAACAATCTCAGGTCTTTTTTCTCTCTCTGCACCTCTAAGTAAAGACAGACCTTGTCTCTGTGTGTAAGGACAGGGTTAACAGGAAGAGTATACTAGATATGTTAACATGACTGGGGGAGTAGACATTCTGTGCCCAGGGGGGAAAAAAAAAAAAAACAAAACAACAAAAGCTTCAGATTCCGACCTGCAGGGTCGTCTTGGTACTTCAGTTCTTTTTTTATGTCTACAGCTGTAACCGTAGGAGTAGCAATGTCACTAGTCGATTTGAATGGTGTAGGCATTGCTCCCATCCTGGACATCCTACTAGATGGATCATCTTTTACACTAAAAGAAAGAAAAAGAAAAAAATGTAGTGAAATTTTATAAAATGCCATGTATTTTAACAATTTCTTTGACAAGCATTAGAAAAGTGGACTACAAAAATAGTAGAAGTCACTTCTTACTTTGTTTTCTCTTTCAGCTTTTCATTGGATGAATGTGAATCTTGATCAGAATGATGTAATCTGTCATCTTGAGGGGAGAATGACCTGTTAGACTCTACTTCAGAAATGTCTGTGAAGAGAACAGCAAATGAAGAAATGCAGGATTTATTTATCTGCACGCACATCTGATCCCACATTATTTACAAAGCTTCACATTTAAGATAAACTGAGCCTTTAAATCTAGTCTTATTACAAGTTGGATTTGACTAGCATTCAAAAAGTGCTATATGCCTCTTAGTGCTTCCACTCCCCCATCACCCTGAAAATATTTCAGGAAGGTTTCATACAACCTTTAGGAAACACACATCACAAAACTACCTTGAGCATACCACAAATTCATTAACTCGTGTTAGCAGCCTTTTATTTGGGGTCACACGTAGGTTCCCAAGCAGAAGACCATGCTCACATTAAGAGTCATCCCATCATTTCTTTTCAGTGACAAAAGAAACAGAGTAGTCCTTAGATCTGAACCATATCTGTCTTCACAGTAAAACTTACAAAAGTTGCACCCAGTATTCTGACATCAGAGATGCAAATATCCTGCAATAAATAATATTAACATCCTGCTCTCCCCAAAATCCTAAGCCCTTTCCAAAGCAAGATTATATTGAGAAATATTGTTCATACACAATGAGAGATCATTTGTACAGAACTGATACTGGAAATAGAAACCGCTTATCCAGATGGACTTAATTTCCTCTTATTCTGTAAATTTTTCCCTCCTGTTGAACACTGTCATGAATGCTAATGCCCCAGAAGAAGAGACCAGTCAATCCATTTGTTTTTAAAACTGAACTCTTTTATTAAAGCAATTGACTTGTTATTCAGAGAAGGAAGTTTGATTTTGCTAGGCCAACAACGCTGCTTCTTTATGCCCCTGACCAAAATACAATCATGTGATTACTACAAAATTTTTCTTTCACCTAAAGGAAGTGATCTTAGGTTTCTTTGTGTTTAGTTATATTTATTAAGAACCTGGTTCCACTCTGCATCGAGTTCAGAACTTTTTATCACATTAAACCTCACCATCCATTTCTGAGTCACTGTCGTTCAGTGAAGGAATGTTGAGCAGTGTCTGCTTTCTGTCCCTGAGGACAACCAGCTGGAGCTTTCCCCGTGACTTTTCAATCAATTTTCGGGCATCAGCTAAAGACATGTTCTCTGTCACTGTACCATTGATCTGGACATAAAAAGGTAGCAATAAATAAACAAGTAAACAAAGAAGTCCATATTGTGCTCAAGTTTAGTAGTGAACTTAACTATAACATGACTTATTCCAGAGTAACCACTATAACAAGTGCCTGCTAAACAGCTAGCAGTAAAAATCAGAACAAACCTTGAGAATTATATCGCCTTCATGAAGGTTGCCATCTTTGGTTGCTAAGCCAGTACAGGTCATTTCTTTAATGAAGATCTGACTTCCAAGTCGGAGACCGTATTCTGGAATCAGGGAAATAATCCACTGTATTTCAGAAGATGAGTGAGGATGCATTTTTTTAAGACTACAGTGAATATGCAACACACCCCATTACACCACCCACGAGAAAATAAAAAATGCAGACCTAGTAAACCCACTTAAGCCTATGCTAACTCTTCTTTCCCAGTGCTGTCATTATGGTGAGAACAAACAGCAGTCCAAAACCAATCACAGATGGGCGATTAGTCTGTACCTTCAACAGCAGTACAATGCCTTTGTTCTGGAGGTGCTTATTAACATGCTGGACTAGACTCTCTCTCTGTATCATATTTGGTGTGGTGTAGAGAGGGAAAAGGGTCAAAAAGTGCTAACAGAAGAGTGGTTTGTTGTTTTGTTTTTTTTTTTTTTTTTTAAAACCAGCTATTGCATGCTGACCTGTCCTATGTGCAGCCCAATAAGTGTTTCAGCTGTTTCAAGCAAAGGGCATTCCATCCCCCCTTTATTCTCTTTGATCCAAGTTACTTGGATCACTATATTTACTATTTAAAAATAAAGGCAACAGTCTTAAAGCACATGCATCCTAAAACAACAGAAAAAGAAACAAACACTTATCTTCTTAAAAAAAAAAGAAAAATAAAAATCACATTTGAGTGATTCTTCAGAGTATCCATATGAATGGCAGAAATTATTATGGAATTACAACCTACATATAAAACTTCACAAAGACACCTTAAATTTCTCCTTATTTGTACACCTATCTGCATTATCTTTGAAAGTAGAAACATTATACGCAGGGAAAGAAGAGGAAGGAGGATAAGGGATCCTTGCCAGAGTCCATGAAAGAAAAGGTTAGCTCTTGTGTGCAAAGATTATGTGAGCAAAAAAATTCTTACAAATCATAACAGATTTGAAAAATAAGAAAAACACCCACAAAACTTCCACAAACCAAGACACTCCCTCCTGCCAAAAAAACCCCAACAAAACCAAAACCAACAACCAACTCCCCCTACCCCAAAAAAAAACAACAACAACAAAACCCAAGAAACCCCCAAAACAGAAAAGATGTACAACCTAATCTCAGATACACTTTACAGCACAAGAGTATTTCGCATCAAATGAAAGATTAAGCTTTTGGCTTTCATTTACACACTCAATACTCAGCAAGGAAAGGCTGTTTCAGCTGTTGCTATTTCAGTATTCTTTAACTACACCCTGAAGAATGAGAACCAAACAACTCAACAATCTTTGGAACTAATTTAATTATACTGAAGGACAGAAGTGCACTATTGAAGGCAGAGCCTACTCTTCACCGATTGTAGCTGACCCTTTTATACATGCACCAACTGTAATCTGAATCATGATCAGATCCATGTTTCCCACCAGAACCAGAAGAACAGGGCGGAGATAATGGAAAACGAAAGGCCACAGTGGCTTGAAAGGACTGAAATGATGTGGGTGAACAGTTCTTTGTTCAAAGGTAAAGTTCAAGGTGCTGGCGGAAAAAGCACCCCAAACCAGCCACCAAAAATAAAAGAACGACTTAAGCAATCACTTTGAAAACTCGACAAAAGCAGAGAATATTCATCTCCTTTCCCTCCCCAACAAAAATAACACGTTGTATTACAAGACAGTTTCTCTCTTCCCCTACTATACCTTCATTATGTCTGCCTTTAGTTAAGAGAACACTGATCGGTCCATTCTGATCCTGTGGTCCTAGGTACTCATGCTGACGGTGTATTTCAGGAGAAGGACTTCGGGAATGAAGCCTGTCCCGACTTCGACTCCTCACTTCCCTCCCATACCTAGGATCAGGTTGAGATCCATGACTATAACTGGGTGGGCTGTAGTCTCCTCTGTAGTCCCGTTCATAGCCACCATCCTTGTCAATGCTCCTTCCCCTGCTCCGATCTCTTCTATAGTCTCGATCTAAGCTCCTGTCAATGCTCCTACCACGACTTCGATCACGGCTGTAGCTGCATTCCCTATCGCGGTCTCTGCTTCGGTTACGCCCTCTGTCTTGTTCATCTCGATAGCTTTGATCCAGGCTGTTTCCCCAGCTTTGGCTGCGCCCTCCATTACCACTAAGCCAACTTCTGTCACTGTAGCCACTTCGAGCACTTTTGCCATCAAATTCTGCATGGTCATCCATTACATCTAAAGCTCTGTCCTCATAATCAACAGAGGGGCATCTCTTCAACGGAGCAGCCTGCACTTTCCTTGGTCTTTTCACGACCTGTTCAGTGCAATACAGAAAAAACAACCAAAAATCGCTCTTAAGGTCAGAATGTGAAATTCAACAGATGAATATTCTTCACACTTCAAATGGGGGTAGACGGGAGGGTGAGAACAATGTTCTACCTACAGAACAACCAGTAAATTAGACTATATAGATGTGCCTAAGAAATACTTATTAACTGGGCAGATAAAGAATAGTACAATAATTTAAAAAAAAAAAAAAATCAGATCAGGAACCACATAATTTTACCTCTGCAAGAGTATCAGTAATAAATACTTATTTTCTTTTTCTAGATGACCTGTAAAAAGTGTGACAAGCCCCCATAAGAGCGAGTTCTAGATGCCTCTCAACTAATGAAAGCCAATCTGGACAGCAAATTCTTGGACAAGGTCTGTTATGCAGGACATCATTTGCCTCACATAATTTTTGTTTTTTTCTGACTACCACTCATTACTCACTAAAATTGAAGATTGAGGATATACATTTTTTCAACAGAATAACTTTGTGATGCTGTTTAATTTTCACTTGTTTCACTTGTGTAAGCCATGTCTTTGCTTTGTTTTTTTTTTTACTGTCTACACTACATTGGGCAAAGGCTTGCTTTGCTTCATGCACTTACAGTACACTTCATAGAAGAAAACCAAAATCTTACACAGGTACCATTGAACACATCCGTAATTTACTTACAATGGTGGCAACTTTTCCACTTTTCCTAAGCTGCTGAACCGCAAAAGAATGTGGAACGTTTTCCATTGGGGTCCCATTAACTATGACCACCCGGTCATTTTCTCTGGAACAGGAAGGAAGCAAAAACCAAGAGAATAAGAAAGAAAAAAAAAAAAAAAAAAAAAAAAGAGAAGTATTTAAAAGTCTTCATGAAAACTGGAACAATTTAATTTTTTTTCCAGGGGAACCTTTAGATTCTGTTCACATTAACAGGGAGTTTCGTTTTAAAACTGTGTTTGTTATACAAGCAGTACAATACTTGAATACTAGAAGAAGCTTTTAGTATGTTTAGAAGGTAGACTTTAGGAAGCAGTGTATATCTTTTTACATGTACTATGACCATCTTAAGTACCTTGCCATAATGTCAGAGAAGATTTTCTCTTAAAAGTATTGTGATGACCATTAAAACTTCTCTTTTTTTTCAGTTCTTTCAAAACTCCTTGTCTTTCACATCTAGTGCGAGGAGTTTGGGGCTTTTTTTTTCTTATCAACATAAGAATTTCAAGAGAGCTTCAAACTGCTGCAGCCATAGCAGTTCAGACAAATCCTGACAAGTACCACTCCAGTATCCTTTTCTGAAAGACTGGTATTTAGGTCCCATCTAATCTGAAGAAAGGTGACTGGGGAGGGAGAAAGGAGGAGAGGGGAGGAACAACACTATAACCCACAAAAAGTCGTCCATGCCCTAAAATGTAGGCCAAAAGAGATTACTAACTGGACAATTAAGACCTCCTGCATGTCAAATAGACCATTAAAACTTAACTCAGTCACCCCCAGGAGACAGCCCCATACCGAATGATTAATTGAAAAACCATTTTCTTCCAGAAATGCATTTCAGCACAAGAAATTAAGAAGATGGAAAAAAAACAGAATCAAAAAATCTACCACTCCTTGTATTAGTTTATTCTGGTGACTACTCAATTACTAACCTTACAGTCAGACCATTAGCTTAACCAACTACTAGTTACTGTACTGTTTTATGCTAAATAAACGAAATCCTTAGTACCCATTATTTTCTTTTCACTGTGATCAAGTCACATCACAATCATCTTTTTAAATAAGATTACATTCTTTAAGCCTTTCTTTGTAAGGCACCTTCTCCAATTCCTGAATGATTTTTGTGCATCTTTCATACCTTTCCAACTCCTTTTACTGAATGAGTATGACAGAACAGCATGCTTTATTCCAATATCAGTTTCATCTGTGCTTTATGTCAGAACTAAAAGTTCTCTTCGCAGTCCATACATCCAAAGATGGTATCAAATATTGTAACACCACCTCAAGAGCTCCCATCTCTGTATGCTCACCCAACCTTAGAAAGGATTGCAGACTTCTAATTCCCTCTCCACTCTAAGGTTAGATCTATATTCCTTGGTTTGCTGGAGGAATGGCTTTCCATTCAGTTTTCTTCAGAACATATTTTGTCTGAACGTGCCCAAATTGCTTGGTATTACCTTATCATCTATTTACCTAGTATCTTACATAATTTGTGGATGTTACTTTATTCCCAAATCCAAGTAATTATGGAACAGGATGGATGACAGTGGTATTGTGTAGGGGTCACTTCTATAAACCAAAGAAATTGCTTACTGAAGTAATCCATCTGCTGGACCACCTGGGAGAACATCTGAAATGACTATTGATGTTTCACCATTTTCAAAATGAGGGTTATCTCTGCCACCAGAAACTGCAATCCCAAATCCTCGTTTTGAATCCTTTACAACAAAAACAAACACAACAAAAATCAATTCCATCCATATGTATTTTGATAAGGAGAAATAAGAGTAACATGAATGTTCCTGCAATGGCACCCTATCTCAACACTATTTAAAATATGATACTTGTGTGCAGAGAGCTGCAGAAATACACAGCACCTCTTGATTTAACAAGGGAATGCATTTACAGATCCATGTAACAAGACAACATGTTCCCATGTTCCAAAACCTCAGCCTATAGCCTTGCAATAGTAATTAAGCAAAGGACTCACTAACTTTGCCTGCATTTTGTTCCACCATCCCACTAGTTATTCATATCAAATTTATTGTCAGATAAATCTATTTTGTTTGTGACGCCTGGAAAATTGTAACAGCTTTTCCAGGATCTCATCTTTATCAATATTGCTATCTAGTATAATGCAATAATGACTTACTCTTTGACCAGACTAAACAAGATCAGGGCTGATTACATAAAGCAATCAGTGAACTTGTAAATTCTCTATAATTATCCTCTCTCACAACTATTTTAAATATGTAATTTATGCCAAACTTACAGTCATAGAAATACCAGATCCATAGAAGCCCTAAGATGGCATTCATAACATCATTCACAGAATCTGGGAAAAACAATAGGGTCTGAAGGAAGTACATCAGTAACACTAGACCTGAGAACTGCTAGCATAACTGAACTGCAGACAAGAAGGTGTGTGTAAAACCATACATTTTGTTAAACACAAAGGTTTATTTTTATCAGCTATTTAACATACACCTCCTATCACTATAACATACAAATTATGTTGTATTTAACAAAATGTTTTAACATAGTGCCAAAGTAATACACCAAAATAAAGCGGTGCTTTTCTCCTAACTCACACTTACTGTGCAGTTTATCAGATGCCAGCTCACATTTCACTAATATCAATATTAATTGGTTATTCCTTTGAGGAATTTTAAACAGCACTTCACTTACCGCACCTTTGTTTTACAGGAAGCAGGTTGATGCTTTGAGACAAAACAATACAGATTCAAAATAACAGTAAAATTCAATGGTAGTGGCTGAGGCACCAAGTCCAATAGTCTTTGCCACTTCAGTAGTTAGAGCCTGTCTCTGAGGCAAAAAAGTAATGCTCATTTACACAATATTCAAGATCTGAAAAGTCGGACATTACAGGAACTAAGGTCTGGTTCTACAATGTTTCTCCTGTCTACCTCTGTAGCCTAAAAACCAATTCTTTCCCAACAATTCAGCACCCAAAACAAGAAAGATCAGTATTTTACCCTAGGTCATCCAAGTTGAGTTCATTGCAGAATATGTGAAAAGGAGCACAGTAGAGGTTACTCACTGAACTCAGATCATCAGAACAGTTGAGAAGACCACCACCATCAAAGAGTACATCCTGTACCACTGTGTGGCAGCCTAGCCATTGTAAACAAGTGGTCTACTTTAACTTAGAAAGACTCTATATAATGAGATGGTTCCTCTTTTCTCAGAAAAATTGCTGACAGTGACATCTATAGCCCACACACTTTAGAATTTGGTGACAGTAGTTTTCTGCTAGATTCAACATTGGTAGATATTAAAGTATATAAAAAAATAAAAGCAGTGCAAACATGTTCAGTGATTATTATAAGCTTGGACATTAACTACAACTGCTTGATAGAACTATCTGCTATATGGCTGGCATGTGGTACATTACATTGTCATGACAAAGACCAAACATCAGCAAATATATTAGCACTTAATTTGCTAATTTAATTTACTCTTAACATTAAAGAGTCACACTGTTGTATGAGTAACAAACTGGCAATTAACCTTGAAAACGGAAAATGTACCTGATCTGGAAAATGAATTAATCCTATTCCAGACTAAGACATGCTAATAACATCTATCGTAAAATATACTTAAAGAGTAAACCAGGGCATGAATATTTGTAAACTGAAAATATAACAGCCACTCACTCACCTTTTGTAAGGTCACAGTGTACTGTTCCCATATCAGCTCTTCCATGCCTGGGGCCTGTTACACACAGAAACCAATTAGTAAAACACAAAGCATACAACTATCTCAACTAAAATGTGAAATATCCTATTAAAACATAGGTATAAAAATAATATGCATACTCTGATAATTTCATAGAGTTAGTATGAAATGTATGTATTTCAATCAATTATGAATTTTCTTTTAAAAATATTAATAGGTCCAGGGTGGTAGAATCCCTTCATATTTCTCCTATTTAACAACTCATTCCAATTTTCTGTAAAAGCCTTATTTAGCAAAAGCATTCAATTCAGATCATACCGGCATTATACAGCCCCACTTCAAATAATACACAAAATACTCTCCACTCCAGTATGCAGTAAGTTTAGCAGCTGAAAGTGAGGCTTTCAGAATGAACTAGCCTTCAAATCTTTTGCTTCTTGTTCATGTGGATTTAACAAAATGCTCATCCACTACGAATTACATAACCGAGTATTTAGGTTCCACGTGAGAAATTAAATTCTACAGGAAAGCACAGTGTATCACTATAGAGCACTGGTATATCAAGTTTTGTGACACTTCTCAGAAACATTCTTTTCCACATTTCCAGTTAAAACTGATCCTGAACTCATCAGTTTATCTAATATAACCTGAAATCTTTCCAACATCACAGCTTAAAATACAGAATAATCATATTGTGATGCATCATATAGTATACAGCCAATCCCTTCAGTGCCTTTAAAAAAGAGAACAAAAATAAGCCACAATATGTTTGATGCACTGCAAGCATTTCAAAATCCAAAGCATCCACTGCAGAAAAAAAATCCAGGCACTGCATGAGTACGTACATGCACACATTCAAGCTATAAGTTTATCTGTTTTTACTGCCAAAAGTGGTGGTCTCTCTCAGGAACTTGTTAAGAATTTGCTTAGAAAACTGAAGTTCAGACAGAAGCTCAGATTTGACTTAAATGGTCTTTTTAAAGGCATTAAAGGAATTACTGGCAACTAAATTCCAAAACAATAGACAGAGAAGTGGCACAAGAAGGGTATGCCTGTACTTTAAAGCACTCCCCTAATTTCCAGAAAAAAAGTCTTCCGGAAGATGCCAACCTAATGAAGTTTAACCATGCTAAGTGCAAAGTCCTACACCTGGGTCAGAGCAATGCCAGGCACAGCTACAGGTTGGGCAGAGAAGAGATTCAGAGCAGTCCTGCGGAGAAGGACTTGGGGGTGTTGGTCAATGAGAAAATGAACATGAGCCGGCAGTGTGCGCTTGCAGCCCAGAAGGCCAACCGTATCCTGGGCTGCATCAAAAGGAGCGTGACCAGCAGGTCGAGGGAGGTGCTCCTGCCCCTCTACTCTGCTCTCGTGAGACCTCACTTGGAGTATTGTGTGCAGTTCTGGTGTCCTCAACATAAAAAGGACATGGAAGTGTTAGAACAAGTGCAGAGGAGGGCCACGAGGATGATCAGGGGACTGGAGCACCTCCCGTATGAAGATAGGCTGAGAAAATTGGGGCTGTTCAGCCTGCAGAAGAGAAGGCTGCGTGGACACCTCATAGCAGCCTTCCAGTGTCTGAAGGGGGCCTATAGGGATGCTGGGGAGGGACTCTTCATTAGGGACTGTGGTGAGAGGACAAGGGGTAATGGGTTTAAACTTAAACAGGGGAAGTTTAGATTGGATATGAGGAAGAAATTCTTTACTGTGAGGGTGGTGAGGCCCTGGAATGGGTTGCCCAGGGAGGTTGTGGATGCTTCATCCCTGGCAGCGTTCAAGGTGAGGTTGGACATAGCCTTGGATGGCATGGTTTAGTGGGAGGTGTCCCTGGGCATGGCAGGGGGGTTGGAACTCGATGATCTTGAGGTCCTTTCCAACCCTTACTATTCTATGATTCTATGATTCTAAGTACACAACAGTTTAGCAAGCTATGGACGTTGTCACTGGAATGCAAAGAACCCTACGGTGTATTCTTCTGTGGATTCTGAGCACCCCAAAGAGGAACTAGGTTTACATTTTCCATTGCACATTCACTGTATTAAAAAACAAACTTAAAACACAAGTCCTGGTCAGAATTTCTGAGGGAATATGCAAGATATTCAGCGTTCTTTAGGAATTTTATAACATTGAACTGTGTTAAATTTCCACTGTTCTCTCAGAAAATGCACAATACTCTCCAGTTTCCAGAACCTTTTGGATCTTATTAAAATTCATTAAAAAGAGCTGGAGCAGAGGATTGCTTGTATTAGAAATAACAGAAGCATTTCTAAATTTCTACTTGCCTAGACCAGACAAGAATGAGTCGCATTTATAATTGTTAGTGTTATTATTATATTAGTATGTCTCAGGTCAGTGAATTACTCTGCTGAAGCACACAGTGAAGTTATTTTATCTGATATTCCCATTTAACCAGCCGACATGTCTAACCTTTCAACTTGCTGACATTGAACTGTCTCACTAAATATATTCCCTTACAGAAAGAACTTTCCAAAAGTAAAAATTTTCTCCTTAACTAAGTGCTTTTTCTGAGACGCTGTTATGCTGCCATAAATAGAAGTGACTAGGCTTGCTTGTTTGGCTTGTATGAAAACGTTTAAACAGTTTACTTACTAGTGACCCTTAGCTCCACCATCACTGTCCTGCTCTTCTATATGATATATTTAAGCTCTGCAGAAAACCAGTCTGTGTTAAAGAAGTGCCTCAGTACCTTTTTAAGTTCCAGTTGACTTAATTGAAGAAAGTTTTAGAAATGAAAGACAGCATCAAATGATGGGTAAAATCTGAAGGACAAACAGGTGGGGTTAAATTTTGTAGAAGTAGGGGAGAAGGAAAATCTTTTCCATCCTTCTCACTGTGTAGAAGCCTCAAAAACTTACATGTGTAACAAGAACATCACTTATATTCAGTTTGTACTGTATGCAGTTCTTACCAACACTACCTCCCAGCCTAGAATACTCAGTCCAGCCCTGTGCAGGCAAAATAGCAAGGCAGGCGGGATGCAATCGACCAGAGCTTACTACCTGCGGGGACAAAGAGCAGCACAGTTGCCTTACTCTTCCAGGAACTCTAACATCAGGTCTTTCAATATACTACCTCCTGAAAGAAGGCCTGAGAAATGACTACTTGTTCAGTACAATACTGCACTGAACAAGTAGTCAATACTGCTGCAGGCAATACTGCAGAAAAGGGACTGAGAAAACCATAGTAAAAATGTCAGAGACAGTTTTAAGGGTATGAAACAGGTAAGTTCACAGAAATTTTCCTTACAGAAAACTAGGCCTCCCATGAGAAGCGACCCAAGTATTACCTTCTGCACAATTTGAAAGATGCATCATGTAGTAATTCAAAGCATTGTAAACTAACTGCCTTATTTTGCTCAGACAAATAAGTCTCTTGGTATCTGGTAGAAAAATAAGCAGTAAAAGAAACTCCTCTCTACAGACACTACAATTAAGATTTTGCAAGACATTCAGCCTGTAGCTTCATCTCATCTGTGCCTAGAAAATGTTCCTTAGTGACTACCCCAGACACTTTATGTGTAAATTTTGGGGGTTTATTTTTAGCTTGAAACTGTTACACACCATTAAATGAAAGCTAATTAATTAATTCACTTTAAATTATAAGGGATTGTTAAACTAACGCATTTTTCAGAAACTGATCCTCGGGAACTCTCCCATTTGCTGTATGCTATATTACTGAAGGGAAGTACACAATGTACTTGCAAAGCTGATTTTGTGCAACAGAATTACCAAGACAACAGCACTAGTTATGCCATACTGATAAAGCTTTGCAGGTGCGATAACATAGTTCAGAGAACTAAATAGTCACCTTGGAAGCTCATAAGGTAGAAAACACATCTGCACTCCCTCAAATCTCTAAGCAATAATCTCTTCAGCATTATAAAATGTACTTCTGCTTGCCATTGCCACAATGCTAACCCACACTGACAGATTGAGAGGGAGGAAGAGACTACGAACATTACAAATCATCAGTTGACGACTTCATCATAGCTAAGGTTTAAGTTTTCAACACAATCACAATATCTCTGTATTCTCCTCTGAATGCATCAAGTGATGGGTCACAAAAAGCCTCCATCACCTTGCCAGTTTCTTCATGCTTCACCTGAAACACAAAGGGGTCCTGAGCAGCCTGTACATCCCTTTATAGGATCACAATTTCACTGTGAGACTGCACACCAAAACACTGGAGAGAGAAAGGCAGGGAAAATGCTTACGAACCCCCCCTCCAGTTGCTACAAGTAACTGTTTTGCAAGTCTACCCAGGTTTCACACAGATATCAAGCTACCTGCAGTAAATGCAAATTACTGGAATTAGCTAGTCAAAAATCATTAGTGACTAAAGTCAGTCTGTTTCTAATTAGAACACTGTAGTCAGGATTTACTTAAATCTGCCTAATGCTCATACACCAAAATGACAGGTGCTTTCTACATACCCAAAATAGACTGCTTAAAAGCATCTTTGGCAGGAAACTAGCCAAAGTACTAAAATCATCTCTGTGCTATGAACAGGCAGCTGTTGCAACTCTGACAGTCATCAGATTTATGCAATTACTTGCTACCACAGATCACCAAAGACAACTTCATTCACACTGAAAGAAAAACAAAACCAGAAGACCTGCCACAACAGTTATCTGGCTATAAAAGTGAGTTGGAGAAGGGAGAGGTTTACGAGGGAAAGAGGGAGAAGACTTGGAGTAAGATGCAATGAAAAGCAACTCACGTGCCCTTTCAAAATCCCCAACTTTTTGACTGCATGTGACCACATTCTCTGCAGAGCTTGAGCTGTCTTCATTGTTGCAGGATATAATCTGTGAAGGGACGCCGTACATCCCCGTCTTTTCATCTGTTTCCACCACTCAACCCGGTTATGTAATTCTAATACAATAGTGGCCTACATACTCAAACAAATCCTGCCCTCAGTTTCACACAGAAACACACCAAAACCACAGCAGGGAAATCTACTGGGAGTTTAACTCTCACTTTAAGAGATCCCAGGAAAAAGCAATACTGTAATCTTCTGTTAAAAAAAAATCAGTGTCAGAAACAGGCCGATATGTAGCAAGTTAAGTCTTCTTCCAACCATATATGGGTTCACCCTGCCGGGAACCTACTTGAAACTTCAGACAAAAAAAGGCTTAAAAAGCACAGTGCAGATTATCTGAAAATTCATATGCTGGCTATAATATTTTATTGTAAAAATTTTCATTTGACTCTATTATCTTGAGTAACACTGTGGTTTAGCAGCCTCTATCAAATAGCAAATCTTATCTATTTAACTGCTGAATCCAGGAAGTCCTTATGCAGAAATAACCACACACATTTGAGTAACCCTTTTATTAAACACTTGTGGAACTGTGGACTTGACTCCAGCAAGGAAAAAGGGAAAGAGAATAAAAGTTACAATAGCTGCAAATAAGAGACACTCCCTGTGCCCTTACACTTTAAGTAAGTTATGTGTAAGAATGACAAGCTAATCACACAGCCAAATAGATGACTTTATTGAAAAACAGGTGAAGCTATCAGTTCCAGCTGTGCTGCAGGAATGCTGTGAAATTTAATAAGCCTTAAGTGAACTTTTCCCCTCGACTTTATGCAAGCTTCACAGGCTGTGAACAGATAGGAACACACGCCAAGATCAGTACACAATATTAACCAACCCTTCCATTCATAGATTGCCTTTTTCATTAGTCGAACAAATTTAACTGTTGAAGAGTAAGAATTCAGAACGCAATGGAAAATGCGGACCTTTTGGGGGGAAGGGGTGTTTGTGCGGGGTTTTTTGTTTGTTTTGAGGGGGGAGTTCTTTAGGTTTTTCCATTTAGAACCAAGTTTGAATTCAACATCCTGTGTTTTGACTGTGACCTCATCTCTGCACTAGCCGGAAGAACTAGGATGAACACAGGCTTGCACCTTCAGTGCTAACTTGCCAAGGGTGAACTCCGTTCAGCCTTGCACCAAGGGGGTCCAGGAAAAGCACAACAACACCAGCCTCTGACTAAAGCTTCCCACTTCTAGAGCATGTATCATATCATATCATAGAATGGTTTGGGTTAGAAGGGATCTTAAAGATCATCCAGTTCCAACCCCTCCACTCAGGTGAAGAACCAGCTTCCTTAAGCATAGTCTCCCCAGCAGAAAAGCCAGTCAGAAGTCTAACACCTAGCATTGTCTGTTTTGATCTCTTCCTCTCTGCAGATGTGCTTTCATGAAGTATTTGTGCATGGTACAGCAGACCTTTGCTTAGGATCTAGGAGGGGAATATGACCCCCATTTTCAAGACAGGGAAAATGGAACACCCAGGATACTATAGTTCATGTGAGAAACACTTTTTTTTCCCCAAAAAAATTCATTTAGAAGCAGTAATCTAAAGATAAGGGTTATCTAAAAAGACATATTTAAAGAAAATATAAATTCTGCATAACATTTCTAATCATTTGCTCCTCATAGATGTGGTGAGTTGAAGTCATTATACAGAAACACAAACAGAACTGGTTTTAATGCAAAAGAGATTACGTAATCAAAAACTTCTCTTAATCATATTTCACTTAAAAGTTACACCAATCACTTTGTATAGTTTGTAAATTCTATCTACAACACTATGAGCAAATGCTATGCAAGTACAACATGCCTATTCCTGGCATTTGAAGACCAATCTTTACTTTCTGAGTTGCACAAAACTTTCAAAAACATCAAATGAGGACTGTTTACTAGGCAATAATTAAGGGTTTTTTTGTTTTACTTGTTTTGGGAACAGTTTGAATCTGGCATGACAACAACGCCCACAATCATCACTTGACACTGCGCTCAGCACTATTTCACTGTGAATTTTTATTCCAGTTAGCAAAACTACACTTTCCTGAAGAATACTCATTGTCAAAACTGTCAGCAGAGCCAAGAGCATAATTCAGGCTTCTTGACTTCAAGTCGAATAGCCTGTCCACTGAAAAGTGCAAAGAAGCAAACATGCGGGCTGGGAGTTGGATTTGATGATCTCCAGAGGTCTCTTCCAACACTAACCATTCTGTGATTTTGTGATTTCTTCCATATTTATCAATCAGAAGTCTCACAACAGCCCCTGACATAGGAAAACAGGGGTTAACCTTCTCCCATTGTGGGACTTTTAGCCATCTAGCAGATGGCAAAAAATTCTGGGGATGTTAGAACTTGTATTCATTTCTACCTCTCATTGCACTATGACACCAAATGCCTTCCAGTCTGCAAACTGAACTAAAATCCAGTCCTATGCAGAACTGATGAGATGAAGGGCAACAGCATCGTTCACCAGACCACTGAAAATATTGACAAACACATCTAGGTCTCATTTGCATTGTAACTCTGTTATTCACTGCATAATGCCCAGATTTTCTGGTGCACAAGGACTGTTGAAAAAAGTAAGAAAAGGAGATGGAAAAATGCTGCATATGCACAGAAGACCTCTGCTGATCTGGAGCTCTGACAAGTTGTGAGCTTTTAAATTCAAAACATATCACTTAATCCAGCTCACAGCATGCTAGTGACAAATTATGCTTAAATGAAACAAAGGGTATCACAGGAAGCCCACAGGAGCAGTCCTTGAACTAGCATTCTTTGAATGGTTCAGCCATGAAATAGCATCCGCAGTTGAAGAATTTTTGCAGAAATTTGCAACACATCAAAATAGAAGTGTGTGGCTTGAGTTTCGCAAATATTTAATTGTTCTGAAATTCCAAAAAAATGAAAGTAATAAGAAGTAACCTGGACACCAGTTACTTCTTATTCAGAACCAGCAAAGAATGTGGCAGAAGGCATCCTTTTGCTGGATTACTGAGTAAAGCACTTAATCTCTGAATAGTTTTATTTGTTTCAACTTTGTATTAAAGTAACACCTAAATAAAACTGGGGATGCTGCATGTATAAACATCTGAGTAATGCACACACTAGTCTCATCTGAGGAAAAAAAACACAACTGTTTTTTCAAGGGAATTTTTACTTGTCCATGCCAGTAAGATACTGCCCAGGAAAACTGTGCTTCCTATATATTTAAAGCCAAACATTTACCAATTACATTGAAGACTATGAGAATGCAGAACAAGAACTCTGAAAGAAAGAAAGAGGAGAATCAGGATATTCTTAAAATATTAAGAGTTCAAACCAAAACTTGTTTTAGAAATAGCTAATTAAAATCCAAGGTGGGGTGGTTTTCTGCTTTTGTTTGTTTTCATGCTTTCTAGAGGCTTTATTAGGCTCACTAAGGTTGCCTTGACTAGAAACACACCTTTAGAAGGTTCACAGAAGACCAACACCTCTTTTCATCTTTGGTAATGCAGGTTTCTCCTCCCAAACACACATCTACCTCATGGGCTGGGTACGGTTTGGCAGGATACTAGCTAAAACTTCCTTTTGACCACAATGTTTTCCACACTCCTCCTGCTCCATTGCATGTGGCTCCTTGACTCATTCCATGAATTCTGCTGTTTGGTTCTTCAAAGTAAGCCAAAATGGCTTCCTAAAGCATCAACAAGTTGCTCATCTTTTCCTGCTGGATTGCTCTATTGCTATATCTACACATCTTTAAAGTGTCTTTTACATGTCTCCAGGGATGCTGATTCAACCACTTCCTCCCGCAGCTGTTCCAACACCTGTCAGCCCTTTCAGGGAACAAGTTTTAACCTGATATCTAATCTAAACCACCCCTGACACAGCTTGAGGTCATTTCCTCTGTCCTATCACTTGTTACTTGGGAGAAGGTAACTGGAGAGAACAATAAGGTGTCCCCAGACTCCTTTTCCTCAGGCTAAACAACCCCACTTCCTCGGCCATTCCTGAAAGGACTTGTGCTCCAGACCCTTCACCAGCTTTGTTGCCTTTCTCTGGACCCACTCCAGCACCTCAATGTCTCTTTTGTAATGAGGGGATTGAACACAGGATTTGAGGTGCACCCTCGCCAGTGCCCAGTACAGGGGGATGATCACTGCCCTGGCCTTGCTGGCCACACTGTTTCTGATACAGGCCAGATGCTGTTGCACCTGAATGCAGGAACCAGCACTTTGCCTTGTTGAACCTCATACCACTGGCCATAGCCCACCGATCCAGCCTGTCCAGATCCCTATACAGAGGGTTCCTATACTCCAGAACATAAACACTCCCAGCCATTTTGGTGTCATTTGCAAAATTACTGAAAGTGCACTTGATCCCCCTGTCCCGATCTGTACTTTAGTACTGATAAAAGTACTAAACAGAACTGGGCTCTGGACCGAGCCCTAGGGAACACCATGTGTTTGCCAGCTGGATTTAACTCCATTCACCACAATTCTTAGGGCCCACCCATCCAGACAGGAGCAGGGAAATAAAAGCAACACACAGAAAATTTTTAATGGAAAGACATGAAAACTGAAGTTCCTGAGTGGCTTTAAGGGTACTTTATGAGAAAAACATAGTCTCCTGTTTTTTATTCTATCTTTGATAAAACAACAGATTACCACCCTCACACATATATTTTACCCTAACGTCCTGATCACCATTAACAACTTACGTGTCTTGTCTGTTTGCCCATATTCCAGAAGAAACATTTATGAAGGCTTTTGCAGGTATTAATGTAATGCCAGGATGTAATCTGATAAATACATATATTAAGATATAGTAATACAAACATATTTTACATACATATATACACACATACACTAAAGGTATCTTCTCTGTAAAATAATGAGCAGAAGATACGCAGCATGAAAGGGACAAAGACACCGAAGCACCAGGAGCTGCACTTACATCTCCTACTGAATTTGCAGGGGACTTTAAAGTCCAGAGCAGACTGGAAAAAGAAGTAGGAACATCATATTCCAGAAGAAACCCCCAAGGTTTTTGACAAGTTATTTTTGCACAATGCAGACAACCCGTACAACCCAGAAAAAACTCAGAGCAGAGATTCGAGGAGTACAACTCACAGCTAGCCCAAAGAGACACTAGGTGGTGCAGTGATCCTGCAGCTGAGGCACACATCGCTCTCCGCCCCTAAGATGTTAAGTTTCTTCCGAGCTTTAGAATGACAACTTCAGGTTTTTTGCTTCGGCACACAGTATGGTATTACTGCTCAGAAGAATTAGAGTCAATATTATACAGTATCTTAATTTATTTATTTCTCAGACAGGCATTTGAGTGATCTTCATAAATACGGTTTGTGTAAGTCAAAAAGTTCTGAGAAAGGCCCAACAAGATGTTAGGCCAAAATCCCATTTCAGAACTTTCACACTACAAACTGTAGGAAATGTTATCATAAAACACAGTGCTAGGTGTATGGGTTTTTTTTGTTCAGTTTCTTTAATCTCAAACATATATCCCACAATCAGTCAAGCAGGAATTTTTTTAATTCCAGCTTCATTACGTTAAAGTGCCTTTATTATTTTAAAGCACTTAAATGCAAGAATTTATTCACTGTTTATATGAAGGAAATAAAAATATTCCCCAAGCAGTTTTATGTTCTGAAAAAGAGAGAAACTTTTGCTACTCCAAAGATAAATCATGCATATTATTCATCAATCATACCAAAACACCACTGAAATGGGCAGCTGAAAAATCCTAAATGAGATTTTGAACATGACAGTTGCACCTGAAGTCAGAATACGACATTTTGGCACTAACAATAAAAAGGAGTATAATTGATTATAGTTATTTTGGAGTGAAGCCTCTACTTCCAGGCTACTTTTAATCTGAATGTAAGTTTACACTTTCAGGAAGTAAAATGAGGTCCTTCAAGGTCTGCATTTTGCTGACATAAAGTCATAATTTATCATCATACCAGAAAAGCCAAGCAACACCACTGAGAATTTTCATTCTTTTGTACTTCACAGTACTTGTGACCTCCACCAGTAAGAGCAACAGTTAATCATTTCACTTCAGTACCCAGAAATTACTTAGGTTTGTGTGGTGCCTTCTTAAAATGGTGATGCTTATTGAACGACTGTCTTTTTAACAGCTGCCTGTTTCTTCAATAACTACTGAAAGTGAGTAAAGCAGCAACCTGAACTGCTTTTGTGGTATGTTACAAGGAGCTGGTCCTCATTTACTACTATCCAGGGTAGGGAGGGAGACTTGTGAGAAGAGCAAAAAAGCAGTATTTACCCAGAAAAGTGTGACAAATTCAGAACATTAAACTCAGCATCAATTTACACCTTTGCATGCTACACAAACTAAAAATATACATGTAAAACTTCGAAACCTTTCTGGGATGAGGTGGAAGACATGAGCAGAGTAGTTTACAGCTGAATTCTACTGAACTTAGATCCATACATACGCATCATCAGAAACCTGTACAATATCCCATTACAAATTAAATAAAAGCCTATTCAAGGAGGGTGAAAATTACATGCAATTGTTGCACTGCTTCCAGCCGGAAGCAACCAATTGTTAAAAATTTGTGAGGGAATAACTGCAACTGAAATATGAAACTGTCATTTTTGAGAAGAAAACACATCCATTTCCATGCCCCCTGACCAATCAAAATTTTTAGAAAACTATTTCTGCCACTTAAGAAATAACACCTTGGGAACTAACATTTTGGTATTTTTTCCATCAAAATTTTCTTCCTTTTCACACGTTGCTTCACCAAGGAAAGTGGTAAGATGGTCTTCCCCAAGTATTCCAGGATGTGCAACACCAGTCCAGCAGAGGAGCCTTAGAAACACTAATTTACTCTCCCACAGGTGATGAAAGGTATCTAGAGAAAAGAACAAACCTCACCCTCCAATCTTGTACTAAAGCAGATTTTTCCAGCACCTCTTCTTCACAAACACAGCAAGGATTCAGGAGATAAAAACCTGGAAGCCAAGCAACTCCAGCTGAAGATCAAAATTAATCTTAGGTAGGATGCTGACGGATCAATGTAGCATATGTATACACACACTGGAAAGTAAAGAGAGTTTACTTCCTGGTTTGTGTTCTGAATGGTTTTGCTAGGCTTTCACCTTGCCACTAAGCACCTTGACAGACTAAGGTGCTAGTCAATTTTTTTAAATACACTAGAAGGTAATGCTACTGAAAAAACTCTAAACATTCAGTTCACCTAATCAACACAAGCTTTAAAGGCTATCTCTGCCTTAACCATCCCCATTTACTGTAACTGTAAAGCCTACCACATTTCTTTCCAGTCACATTGCTTCTGTGCCTTCTGCTCCTTCAGATAAAATCATAGAATGGTTAGGGCTGGAAAGGACCTTAACATCATCTAGTTACACCCTCCCTGCCGCGATGCCCACACAAATGAAGTCTGACAATAAAAGTGCTTGAATAGTTTGTGCATACGCTAGGTTCAAGAGGACCACTTTCTGCTTGGCATAATAATAATAATAATAATAATAAAAATAATAAAATTGTTCCTATATACTTGCAATATCAAGATTTGATGGGAAGGTAAATTAAATTCACTAGGTGTGCATAATCAATTTCACAATGCTAAATAAACTAATAAAAAAATTAACTGTGAAACATATAAGTGGAGCCACCGTTCCTCAAATCTCATTTCAGAATCAGTTATTGTCTGCATTCAAAGTATAGCTTTTACTCTTGTAGCATCTTAAAATAAAAAAATTGAGAGAAAAAAAGCACCATATGTATTATAGGCTGCAAAGCTGCGATTACAATTTTATTCAGCTTCACTGATACACCTTCTACTGCGACTGTTCCTGAATGCTTCAGCTTCCATATTCAAATAGCAAACCAAGCAGTAAAAGTGACCAACGCTAGTATCAACTATTGTAGGAAACTGCATTTCTGCTATGCCACGGTTCTTAGGGAATTGCACAAATTCAATACAACAATTCAACACCTATACCTCCTGAATCTGAGAAAAACAAGCTACATACCTGTCTACTGCTTCCTGTCACTGTTTTTTAAAAGGCCAATTAATTGCTGGGATTAAATATAGATGCTGACCTGACTGGATTTTATCATCTAGTCACAGTGGAAGACAATCCAAACAATACAATTGTTAGTTTCCTAGCTTAATCCCAAACCAGATTTTCTTCCCCTCTTAAGGTTTACCAGCATCCTTTGTTCTAATTCTATTAATAGAAGAATGGTATGCTGTATTCCTGGAAGCATTTTAATTTTGTTTGAACATTCCTGTAGCAGTAGGATTGTCACATTAGCTTTCTTTTCGTGGCCAATGGAAATAAACCTAATATGGGTCTGTGTTAATACATAAATGTTAATAGTACATTTGACCATATCTAAAACTCCATAAAATATAATACAATGAAAAATTTCATACAACTATCAATGCCATATCACTAACCCCACAAAACATAAATGTCAAACAGAATGTCACTGATACAACACAAGGTAGATAAACAAAAGCTCCAAATGCATTTAAACCTCCATAATAGTAAAAAGCTAATTCAAATTTCTGCTAAAAGTTAAAAATTGAAAATTCAAATTATATCACATCTCTATAAAATTAAGCTGCTTTGAGCTTTAAGCTTAAAGTTCAGCATCATTCAGATACATGCCACAACAGCCAGCTTGATTTATTAGCCAAATCTGTGTGTTTTCTAGTCACACCAGCCACAGCTCTCTGCATTCTTTTTCTACTACCATACTCCTGCCTGCAGGCTCCAAAAGCAACTCATCTCTCCCTCTCAGAAGTCTCAACAGCCCACTCAGTTGTGCCAGAAAGCATAGCTGAAGTTCACCCTTAAGCTTTAGGCATACGCAAAACATGATAAAAGTAAAGCAAAACCTGTTGCAGAAGGGGGTTCAGTAATTTTCCTGTCATACAGAGTGGGATGCATGGATGCAAGTAAGAATCTGGGAATTGCGTATGAAGGGTTTAGCTCTGTAAGTCTTATATTGATACTCCAGCCAATACATTTGGAATAAGGGGAAACGGCAAACAAACAAACAAAACATCACCAAGTCCCTTCCAACATCTCAATTACCATGAGATAGTGGATTAAGCCAGCTGCACCTGCTCCAGTAAAACATTCGGAATCCCTTTGCTCACAGCATTTTTGTCCTCAGGGCCTCAAGAGGAGTATAATTACTTCTTCAAACAATAAAACTAAGCATAAATGCTCCCCACAGCTCTGAAATTTTCTGGGACAGCATCACCAGTAACCTGTATACAGTTGTGTTACACTGAAACCTACCATTTATCTGATGACACTTAAAAACCTATTTAAGAGAACAACACATGGGCAGATGACCGTGGTAAAACAAAATAAAATTCACTCCTCCATCCACGTGCAGATTAGGATGTGAAGCTGAAGGATCCCATGCAGTTATGCGCATGACTTTGCTAAATCTCAACATGTAGCTATCGAGACCATTTCAAACACCCCTCAATTTACATAGAAATTATTCCTATCAATAGCGTTAATGACAGCAAACAGTCACTTACAAATCAACATAAGGTGCAGGGAGGTGAAATCAGCTGCCCCTTTTCTTAGTATTGAGATAGTAACTTTCACTTTGCTGATTCATTCCCAAAGTACTAATCCAAGTCTATCTGCAACCATTCTTGCTTCACTTGAAAGCATGCCAGCACAACAACTTGAAACCGAAGCTCTTGATGCAATCTCTCTACCAAGTCAACACTTCACAAGCATGTAACGTCAATGTAAAGAAACTCTGGGCTCTGCTTCAACCATTAAATGAAATCAAACTGACATATTCCTTTGGAACAGTGCCATTTCCATTGAACTGTAAACTGAAGAACACAAAGAATAAACTACCAGAACCAAATCAGCAAGTGACTGATCAAATTTTATTCCTCCTTTTGTAACTATTAGTCACTTTCATGAACCGCATGAGGCTTTGAAAAGAACTGGAAAAGAAAAACAAGAGAATCCATTTGCATATGTGGCTAAAAGGAAATTAAGCATCTCAGAATCATAAAGGTTTAGAATAAGTTACCACCCAGAGCAAAGCTCACTTTGGTAGCAACTGAAAGTTCATTCTCAACTGAGATTTACACCAGAAAGTTTCCTCATTGTGGTCTGAGCCACATAAAAGAGCACTACGCACTTTAAGGGCCTTCTGATGCACAAAGCAGAAGCAAACCATGACAACAAAGTGCTCTTTTTTTTCCCGTCTGAAAGAAAAAGTTATATACCTGCCTACAAACAAACAAGCCTTACAAAAAGGTAAGAGAAATTTAATCCCTCTTCAAATCATTGTGATCTAAGAGTTTTAGTTCATCCTTATTGCAGCAGAAAACATTAGGAACATATCTATTAGCTCCTACAAGGTAAAGCAGGGAAAAAAAATTGGGGAAGAGTGGAAAATTAAGTCAAATTATTATAACAGGCAGAGAAGTTAATGGATCAAGTTTATGAATGAAATTCAATAGTTTAACACCACAGCAATGCTAAAATTAAAAAGGCATCATAATAAACTAAAAAAAAAAAATAAAAACTCTACAAGAAAACAACAAAACATACTCCAGCCATCCCCATATGTCAGATTATAAGAATTTCACATACACCAAAGCGACCAATAGTACTCTGGTACAGGGCCTCTCATGTTTTACCAATAGCTTGACAAGTGTGTCTAAGGCAGATGACCGAAGATCTCCCCAACTTCTCCCATCTTAACCTATATATCCCTTAAACCTTTAAGGTGCACAGGGCACTGCACACAAACAGCCAGTGAAGCATAATTGCCAGAGGGGCACTGAGTGCATAGCAGCTATTGGAAAGGTCAGTAGGCATCCATCTGCAATCAACACCACATCTTTAAAAGTCTGAGCCTTTTTGTTTGCAACAAGACCTACTGTAACATCATACTGAGGTGAAGCACTGAAAGGGAGCTCCTGCTGAAGTGCTGGGTCAGAAACAATGTTCCCGGTTTGACACTAAACTGAAAGACTTTCAGGAAACTAAGCGCTAGAAAATAAAAATTTACAGCCAAACTGTAATTATTAGCCCACAGACAAAACAACGCAAGTCCAGTTCAACACACAAACAGGAGTTCTGTGTACCGTTCGAATAGGATGGCATCACCTAAGAAGCACACGCATACACGCTACCAATCAGCTGTGCTACTTTCACTTCAATTGCTTTAAAAATATATCAACTTTACGAATAGAATAACCAAAACTACCGACCACTTTTTATTTCTGGAATAAAAGTTATTTGGCAAAACAGTGTAATAAAAAATGTAATTTGTTTTTCATTCTGCTCTGCAAGTTTTCAAAAAGCTTCGCAACACTGACAGAACAATCCTCAGCCCTGGCCACTAGAAGAAACCCACATTATTTGGCAGATTTTTGCAGTGCTAGAGCGTAGAAAGAAGAGCAATTAGTGCCAAGCACTGGCCCTGGCAGCAAGCTGCTCAGTTCGGGCAGAGGCCAACAATTGGCCTCTCACAGCTTTGTTTGTGGAGTCTGGAATGACAGTCTAGCTGGTCATTCTGCTCATACTGTCTAAGAATCATAAAGGGTGAGCATCTGAAATGCTTTCCCATCACAGAATAGGCATGCATGTGCAAGGGAAGACATGGTAGGCTGTGTACGTACATTATTAAGTAATAAATAAATAATGGATAGATGTACTATCTTTTGTAACTGTTTAAGGAAGCTGTTAGTGCACAGCTATTTTTTAAGATTTTTTTTTTTTCTTGATATCATGGTTTTCTAACGAGAATTGTTTATCCAAACTGCATTTGTAAAACACTAATGCAGTATTGTTAATCAGATCTTACAGGCTCAAACAGTGGAATATATAAAGATGTTGCTCTCATTATCTCATGGGGCACAGCACAAGGCACTAGCACCCAGAAAGCTGCTGACAATCATCTGCCCGCTGAGTTAACTGCCTGTCAGCCTTGAAAGAGCATTTTCATCTTTATTGTAGTAAGTTACTAGATAGGATAAAGATGCCTGAAGGGTTCATGAAGGCATCTCTCCTGCTGTTTACTAAGTTAGATGATGTTTTATTCTTACACAGCACCAAGAATAATTGCATGTACATATTAGTTTCCACTGTACGTTCCAGTTAAGATACATTCAGGAACATAATTCTGCCTTAAGGCTGGTACTTGCAGTACAGGTCTGTTATCAGCATAGATCACAACATTCTTGGCAAGTTCTTCATTTTGATGGTAAGAATGCATTCCAAATATGTTTTTAAAATACAAAGTGATTAAGTTCATTTGCAATTTTAACAGTCATGAATTACACTATGCTATTTGGCTCATAAACCATATACGGTTCAGGTCATCCAAAAAAAGACTCCTACAGCATCAATGCCGTCAGCTTCCTAAGAAAATACTGCAACTTGCCACTTTCTGTTACACAAAGAACTCTAAAAATGTTTCCAATGTCAGTTGAATCCTCATTTGTCTTACAGTTCTAATACTCAAAATCTGTGAAAAACAGAATTCCTAGTAGAGTAATATATTTACATTGTTTTCATAACTTTATTAAGAAAAATAAAGAGGAAAGTAAAAATCACAGATGCAGTATCTCTCCAGATTACTTTTCTGTTTGTGTTTTGCTTTTTGTTTTGTTGTCCTGTCCCCCCAAGCAAACAAACATACAAAAACACCCAAGCTTTTTAACAAACTGTTGCCTTTATAAAAGAAACAGACTTGTGGTTTATTATTAATCATAATATAAGGAATATAACTACTGCAGGAGCCACACTGACAATTTCTCCCTCCTTAAATTGTACTGAAGTACAGGACATACACGAAACACGAGCTTTCTCACAGTCTCAAAATAACGGGCAGGAGGGAAAATCAGCCAAAAATCCCTTTTTGCTGATCAGAGAAGGTGCCACTGAATTCATAGCTAACACAACCTACTTCCATACTGCATGAACTCAGATGTGAAATGAAAAGCAGCATTTAATTCCGCTTTCTTTACACGAAAGGCAGAGCCTAAAACAGTTTGAAGAAACCTCATATGCTCAGTAGAGACCTGACAGCCCACATTTTTTTGAATCAAGCCAACAAGCATTATCTTTACTTCAAAAAGGCAATATTGATAAAAGCAGGTCCAAAAGACGGGTATGTGAAACACATGCGAGGAGACTGATAGCATGTCTACCAATACACTGCTTGCTGATATACGCCACAAGGCATCTTACTTCAGGAACAATTCCATAATCACAAGTATTTAAGCTATAGCCAATTGTATTTTACATCTGAATTTTATACCTGTAAATACAAGCTCTGTAACTACTATAGCTCACACACACAGAGTCAGGCTTTCCATTCATCTCAGGTCAACACACTTAAACCCCATCCCCCTGCAAGACAAGTCACCAACACATTGTCATGGATATTTAAGTTTCTCTCACCAGAACCATCAGCGAATGATTACACCTACTTACTAAATGTACCGCAGCAACATGCCAGACACAACGGGATCAGTGTCAAAAAGCTAACAAGATGGATTCAGAAGAGATGAAACAGACAAGTACAAGAGAGGAAGACAACTGAAGGTTGGAATAAGCCTGGGATAGTTACTCAGATCACCTGCACAGCCTTTGTGATTTAGTAAAGAACAACAAGCACCAAACAAGCAAAAAGAAACCCCAAACAAAAACAGCCCCCCTCCCAAAAAAAAAACCCAAACCAACCCGAAACAAATAAAACACCCCCAACAATACAACAAAACCACCAATCCCCAGCCAACCCACAAAACCAAAAAGAAAACTAACCCCAAACCACACACTCTGGAAATAGTAGCATGAAAGAAAGTATCAACTGGTAGCTAGCTAATGGCCAATAAACACACATAAGATGTGCAATATGGGATACTGGCTAACACACACAGCCCCGTATTTAAAGGTTAGATATTTACAGTACTAATTATTCTACAGGCCACAAGACAAACTGCGATGCACAAGTAAGTTCTGTTTATATCTTCCATCCATGTTTTCCTGAGGTTGGGGAGATGACTATAGATAAACCCGATTTCCTGCACGCTGG
This sequence comes from Amazona ochrocephala, assembly GCA_039720435.1. NCBI lineage: Eukaryota > Metazoa > Chordata > Aves > Psittaciformes > Psittacidae > Amazona > Amazona ochrocephala. The sequence goes on along the minus strand of CM077909.1, from coordinate 78,778,198 downwards.
CATGCACACCACATCGCCTCTCCAGTCGTGACACATGCTGCTGCCTACCCTAAGCATAGCTCCTTTGTAGCTACATAGCTTGTTCAGGAATAGGACAGCATGTTTGCCCATAAATACTAAACAGTCTTAAAAACAAACAAACCAACCCCCCTCCACCCACCCCCCCAAAAACAACAACAACAACAAAACCCACAAAATCAACAAAACAAAAATAGTGACAGGGATAGGAACAACAGGATTTTCCTTTTTCAAACCTGGTGTGCTTCTCTACAGAAAAGCACATTTTCGACCAAAACACTGACCTGCATACCGAGCACAACCCCTGTCTAAGCTATAAAGTAACGTTTTCTGTTCCGGGGATCAAGGGGTGAAGCACGGGCCCGCGCTACAGAGAGGCAAGCGCCAGACGCCCGTCTGCTCCTTCCCGCCGCGGATTTAACCGGAAAACCCCCGAACTTCCACCGTCCTGCGGCTCCAGCAGCGTCGTCAGCGGGGCCGAAGGCCGCGCTCCCGGGGCCCGCAAGCACCGGGCACCCCTCACACGGGCGGCCCCGGACCGGCGTCAGGCCACAGGTAAAGCGGGTTCGAGCCGCGCCGGCGTTAGCACCTGTGTCACGCGCGCACTGCCTCCCTCCTCCCTCCCCAGCTTCGCCCCCCTGCGGCTGCGGGGTCCCCTCCGGGGGGATGCTACCACGGCCGGGCCGGTGGGTGCCTGCGGGCGAGCCCTGCAAGAGGAGAAGCGTGGTGGGCGACGGGGAGGTTACCGACCTGCTCCGCCCCCCCTGAGGGCTCCCGCGGTTCGCTCCCGGCGGAGCCCTGCATCGCTCCCATAGTAACATCGCTGCCCCGGCCGCTGCCGCCCCTGGCCCAGGCCGCCAGCTCCGGGCACACTTTTCCCCCTCCTCGCCTCCGCTGCCCGGGAAGGGCTGGAGGGAACCGGTCAGGCCTCTGGCCGGCGGGGGCGGCCGGAACCCGCCAGGGACAAAGCCGGTACTGAGGAACCCGCCACAGAGCGACTTTGTACTGTCGGGGCCCGGCCGCCCTCCGCTGCCAGCCAATCAAGCCCGCGGTCACCCCAGCAAGGCAAAGAAACATTTTCATTCTCCCCGGGAAGAAAAGAATTGTTATTCTCCATTTACAAAAATATTTCTTGTGTTCTTGCCCTTGGCAGCAGATAGCAGCTGACGCCTGTCACGGGGTGAACGGGAGAGGTGGGCCCCACGGCCCAAGACCAGGCAGCATTTCTGACAAAGAGAGGCTTTTGGGCAGCATCCACAGTCCAGTGTTGCCACACAGAAACACACCAGTCATTTCTACCTGCTCCGTTTGTGTGTTTTTAGGAAGACCCAATGACATCCCCAAGTCCATAGCTTTGGTTGTGTTTCCTTCCCGCCACCTAACAGCCCTTCCACAGTAGTCTCCAAGTCCACACTGCTGCTATTAATTCAGAGGCCGAACTGATTGGTTTTCAGGCTACGATTACGTACTTTCTAAAAGCACGTTCTTGGGGTAAGTGTTCTCAAGAGCTTGCAGAAATGATTGGTCACAAAAAGCACTAAAGAAGAGAAGACTAACAGAAGCTCAACCACACCTGTTTTACAAGTGAGTGGTACCATTCAGCCTTTCCTGCAACACCAGCAGTTCAGTATACAACTAAAATCAAGACCACTTGGACAAATGAAGCACAAGGGGCCAGACTCCCCACACATGAGGTTCTGTGACAGCATCTGGCACCAAGGATTTATTCACAAGACACAGTAGAGCAAGGCAAAACAGCCACCACTCTGCGCTGCTGAGCACTTCTGCACATCTCTGCACTCTGGAGGCAACTTGACAAAAAGCTAGCACTGGCTGGCAACATCAGCATAGGGCATTACATCATGGCATCAGCAGAGAAAACTACTATCTAACACTTACCTCCTTGAAATGACATGATGAAAATAGCTGTTTTCATTTTGATTGAATATGGTAGGATTTTGATGCAGATGATTATGTAGTTTTTAGAAGCAAGATGAAGTTTTGTGTTTAGCCGGATGGTAATATACGTCTTCCAAAGAAAGCAGTTGTCCGACGCAAGGTGGGATAGGGAAAAGGGAAGCTACTAGATCCCTTTGGCTGCAGTCTCATAACACAAATGCCAAGTTCATAGCAGCATAAGGTAGAGCACCAACCTTCTACAGCCACTGCTCTTCACACAGGCTCTGGCAGAAGCCAAAGGGCTAGCACTCAATTATCGCACTAGACACAGCCTTGGGGAATGCAGGAGTGCCAGTCAGAGCAACGCAGAGGTCCACCTATCCTGGCCAAAACCAAGGACTATTACTTCTTGTTCCAGACAAAAGCTGTGCCTTGGCCTAAGGCCTCCTTTTGGCATGTTCTGGGAGCTTATCAAAGCCACACAGTTTTATCACTAGCAGCGTGGTTACCAGGCTATACTTCTGTGAGCTATGTTCCCCAGCAACCAAGGTTAGCATACTTAACTAGCCTGAGGTAAGTGCACTATAGATGCAGGCAAAGTAGGATGGTTTTCAATCCCTTACCACAAATCATCACCTAGTAAGGGCCTATCAGTTTGCCTTCACTCAGTTTCTTGCAATAACAGATAGAAAACAATACATGTGGCTTACCAAAATATTTTCCACATTTGTCCATAAAATTTCTCACTTGCAGGAGTACAGAGAACACGCTTTCCTACTTTCTTATTTCTTTTCTCAAAACTAACAGCTACTCTGCCACGATGGGCAGATACATCATCCCATACCAGTCTGCAAATGTGAGCAGTAAGTGACCTCTAGCGCTCATGCTCACACCAGAGCTTGGTCAAATGCCCAGAGAGCCATACTGATGACACGCACTAATGCAACTATTCATATAATAACAATTTATAAGTTACTTATCCTGTAATTCAACCACAAAGAACAGACTTTCTGGACTTCCTGGGTACTTTCTGCCCTTTGACTGAACTATCCTCCCAAGGTAGATACCAAGTAGACCTTGGGAGGGAAGGATAATGCCTCCTAAACAAAAAATGGAAGGATACAAAATGGCAGTGTAACCAGTAACAAGTGCTTCAGGAACTCCTCTGGCACTGCAAGTTCCTTCCTCCTGTGGCAGCAAAAGGGAGAAGAGGCACCCAAAGTACCTAACTGACCTAACAGCTATCCAGCAGCAGTATCCCCATTCTCTTCCCAAGTTTTTTTTCTTGGTTTTGCCAAAGAAACCAAACCCCTAAACTGCAGCTCAAAGCTGCACATCTTTAAATGTATAATTAGATGTAACTTCTCCTGACTCAGCTTCTCTTCACCATCACAAGACTGCTTTGTGGATCATGAGTGACTTATACAGAATACCTACAAACCAGACAAAAATGACCTGGGACAGCAGCACAAGCCACAGAGGGGCAGGGGACTCAGCAAAATGGTCTGTTCTGTCTTTGCAGGTCTCTGCACACTTCATGGTATACGGAGGCATGGCTGCATGCACTTTTCACTCAGTGGTCTCCCTTTGAAACAGGAGATGGAGGTACAGTTGTCATCAGTCCTGGAAGGGATACTGCATCATGAAAAGTAGAGGGTGGGTACTAACACCATGTCGGAATCACGTGAGTTGGGTTATAAATGTGCAGCTCTGTCCTCTGCAGTGTTTAGGACCAGCTACTCAGCATGTGCAGTAACTGTACATGTGCAGGAGATTTAATGAAATGTTACGTGGGTATGTAGAGATTTTAAAATTCACTTAAATGGAAAGATTAATTGGTATTAACTCCATGAGAAACATGCAAATAATTTCTAGTGACCACATTTCCCCGAGATTTTCAGTTTAAGTAATCAATGCAGACATTGTTTGCCTACAATCAGATTCAGTCCACAGTCTGTAACACTGATTTAGAAAGATCAGTTGCTGTAGCTTGAGTCATGCAAAACCTAGGACATATCCCCAAAATTATCTAACACTACTGTGAGTGAAGCAGTTGTGCTGCTTCCAACATCAGCAGAGGGAACAGCCATTTAACACTACACTACAGGATGCAAATTTAAAACAAGCAGCTGCCTCTCACAGTTACTCCTGCCAACTAAATAAGGCTATTTAGCAACTTGCCTGCAGCAACCAAGATTGCTGGTTCTCTTGAACAATTCAGGATTCCCCGTGATTCAGGTTCTCTCTGCCTCCTCCCCACCACCAAGCCTTTTAACTGGCCACTCTAACAAAGAGGGTGTTTTTTTTTGTTGTTGTTGGGTTGTTTTGTTTTATTTTTAAATGTTAAAGTTCAACACTTAGTAGTGCTACTAGACAGTACCACAAATAGGCAACCTCCTTAAAAAACTGAGAACTGATTTCAACAAGAGATACTGGGAACGTAGGCTGCTTGTCCAGTTGTGGAACTGTCTGTACAGAGATGTCAGTTTTGCTTTTGTTTTTACGAAACTGTTCATGATCCTCTCATGAAAGGCACTGTAGAAGTTTCTAAAAATACCATGTTGCCAAACAACCTTTCTCCCTTCCAGGCAATCTCTTTAGACTGCTGTTTTTCATCAGCCTGCAGAATCACACAAGTAAGTCAGCCCAGTCCTACTTAAATGATTCATAAATCCAATTACGTCTGTTTCTCTAGGTAGCAAACGGGGCTCTAACAGATTCAACATTCAGGATTAGAGGATGTGTAGGTACCAGACCTCTGACTCTCGAACTGCTCAGGAGCTACATATGGTTCAAACATGCAGCTCTCCACTAGGGTTAAGCACACATATGGCACAGTAATATCTGTCTTGAGGGGACTGAAGAATTGAAGCCATGAATACTATCCCTGCACTTGTTTCCATGTGTAGAAGTGAATGCCTTGGAGTGCTACCAAGATGGTGCTGACAGGAGGAGACTAAGGAGATGCAGCCAGGTTCTTAACAGTGCTGTACGGTGGGAGGATAGGAGATGATAGGCAAAAGTCCAAACAAGAGAAGTTCAGACATACATAAGGAGAAAAAATTTTCCTCATGAAAGTAGCCAAGCCAGGGACCCAGCGCAGAGAGATTGTACTGATTCTGTCTTTGCAGGTTTGCAAACCCTGGCTGGCTGAAGCCTCAAGCAACCTGTTCTGATCTAACAGCTGACCTCATTTTAGGCAAGAGGTTGTGCTAGAAACCTCCTGAGGTCCCCTTCCACCTGAATTAGCCTATCATTCCTGCGTTACTGCATGGCTCAGGTGCCAGCTTAAAGCAGAGTGACATGTTCATTATCCAGTCCCTTGTCTCCACTTCCAAAGTACAGCTTGCATGGTCTGGTATGGTGGCCGTCTCTGGCCTAGTGTAAGGATACATAGCTATACACACTTTCCAGGTTTCAAAGCAGCAATTCTAAGGATGTTATTTTAGACAGCATAGATGTCCCCAGAAGAAACAGAGACCAACATAAACAGCATCCCCCACTTCATGTAATTTCTCCTGGGGTAATCAATAGTACAAGATCCTCTCTGGCTCACATGGACATGTATTTTGACATTCTCATTGCAAGATTTTTTTTTTTTTTGTTAAACCTAGACATACAGATTTACCTAGACATTTCAACAAAACCTGAAACACGCAAGCACTGTTAAATGCTGAACAACTAGAAAAAGCACTAGAGATAGTAACAGTATGAAATACAGTAATGAAGTATATTTTTCCTCAAAATTTACTAGGTCTCATACATCACAAGTTTATTCGCTAAAAACAGAAGACTGCTTGTTTTAGTTGTTGCTACTTTTCAAAGAATATGTGAGTTAGAAAACACAGCTGTGTAGCACATTTCCCAGGATTGATAGTAATGTAAGAATATGCAGAGGTGTTTGCTAATAGTCAATAAAAGCTATAGTAGGGTGAATAAGAAACACAGTCTATTTATTCTAAACACATTTTCACCTGTACAGTGTTTTGAATTCCACTGCAGTGTCTTGAAAACTAAACTGATAAGGCAAGCAAATGAAACAGCATGACCTATTGTTAGGGAGTGAAACAGGAACTTAACAGTGACTCTAACTTTAGAGTACAGGCTATGAAAACTGAAGCAACTTTCTCTGGCACAAGCACTTTGACCTTTATTAATGTAAGAAGCTAAAAAAAACCCAGTACTTCTATTCTAAAGAACGAAATAATGAAGTAGTTTAAACAGGTCCAAACCACACAGGTGTGTACTGCTTTTCTCCTCAAACACCATAAAAAATTGCATATCAACACTTGAAATAAAAAATAAAAAAATCTCTTCCCCAGCCCCAACTTGCTCATTTTAAACAGAAGGCACTGCACTGAGCATATTCTGTCTGAACATTCATTTTGCTTACATCTGATTTCCTTCCTGTCTCCTCCATGCTTCTTGATTACTCTTTTCAAGGCTGTGAAACAATCCTCTGCTTTAAGCAATTTATGTGCCTTCCCTCACTTGAAGTCAAGCCCTACCACATCAAAAACATTACCAAGTTAAGTAACCCTTATGGCTCAAATTAAGGTAACACAGCAAAGAAAACAAAGATCCCATTCTCATGGAGATCATTATACTTATTAAGAACAAGCAAAAGAATATGCAGAATGCACAACACATAACATACACAAAACTTTCCTGTTAATTTTTTTCTGATACAGAGGTTAATTTAAAAAACAAAGCTCCAGACAGCAGTTCTTCAGCCAACTTAGTTCTTCAGAACACTGAAACTGCGCTTCAAGGCTCTGCCTCTCTCCATCCTATTTATACTGGCAAACCTCCTGCTGACGAGCTCATTAAGAAACAAAGCAGTTCTGCAGCCCTATTCAGTAATAGCAAGGTTCCAAACAGAAGTACTATTCTCACTTTTGAGTGCTGTTTTTCAGGAAGGACTGAAATGAGCTGGTCAGAGTCCAAGGGAGAACAGTGACAACAATCATCAGGGAAAAAGCAGAGAGACACAGCCATTCACTCAACAGTTCCACAATTCCTGGGGCCCCCAGGCAAGGTGTTTAGATGCAGCTTTTCCAGTAGATACCTGGTTCTGGAGTTTCTTTTGCTAAGAGCTGGTCTTGCAAGCATCCACATTCCCTGGTATAAGGCTGGCATACCATACCGTATCCTTGAAAGTTTCTCATTTGGAGGGGAGCTTGCTGGAGACCTCAACTGGGACACTGCTGGCACGTAGTGCTTCACTAATATAGCCTATGCTTCACTAAAATTCTTCTATCGTATTTTCTCACATACAGTGCCCTAAGTGAACAGGGCCTGATTGTTTGTTATTTTATATGATGACTTTTTTTTTTTGCCCTTTTTATCATGTCTTTAGATTTGGATTAATCTCAAATTAATATTTGGATTAATCTAAAATTAATAAATCTAGCATCCTCTCCCCTCACTCCCAGAAAACTGAACTAACAGGTAAGTAGATCTGATTAAGTGTATCACAAATTAGAAAGACAGTACAAATGATTTCCACATTTCAAAATATATTACTAAAGCAGCAATAGCTGTTAATATCTCAATAATAGAAGTCAATTACAGTTCGTGACATACCACCACAAAACCCTTTAGCTCTCTTAAAATTGTCATCTGTTAATAACTTACAAAAACAAGCCAAGCATGTTTCACCAACACATAAAACTAAGGATGCATTTAATATTCTCTCTGGAAGCACTTCAGAAGGTTTCTACAGCAAGGTTAAGATGCCAAGAGGATTATATTTACCTTAATGATACACTGTAAGAAAATATGCAGCAAAACAACTCTCCCTGTGTGTGGCTATTCTGTTTCCCAGGACTCTCCTGAGTCACTAAGAAATTCCCATTAATATTACCCTCCATGCTTGAATTTATTTATCCCCAAATCCATGCTAAATATTTATATTTGCTGTGGACATCACCATAGATTAAATCCACTCTTTACCAGTGTTTAACTAAGAAATGAACTAGTACAGTCCTGGGCATTATTATTTGCATAACTTTAGCAGAATACTGAGTTCATTGCAGGAGTCTCTCCTCCTCTGGCAGCCTGTTGTACATCACAAAGCTTTCAGCAAATGTGCATGGGCTCAAACTGGTCTGGGAGTCCAAAAGAATTAGTTCCAATTTCAAAATATTACTCTTATCAATTACAGTTTCTTAAAAACCTTTAAAAACCTAGCTAAAAGAATGAACATTCTGGTTAGCACATGATGAGAATCTGTTGTTTTAAACTAATGGTCAGTCTAACTAATGCAACTCGACTAGTACCTTGTGAGGAATGACGAGTTTTGAATGTCTCTGTCTACTCTCTGTGAGATGCTTTGGGCTCGATGTACAGCTGTGCTCCCAGTCCCACTCACAAGGAGATGGCAGTGCAGTAGTTTGCTCCCTGAAAAACAAAGTTTCATTTAAATGATACATAATCACAAAAGAATGACTGTGAAGCCTGGGACACTGAAGTCCTAGATATGAAGAAGATATAAAATACATGTCCCTGGTTAGTTTAGCTTCCCTAGGAATCAAGTGGAAACAGTGCTTAAAGAAAGGACATACTCAGCAATGCATCGAAAGGAGTGTGACCAGCAGGTCGAGGGAGGTGCTCCTGCCCCTTTACTCTACTCTCGTGAGACCTCACTTGGAGTATTGTGTGCAGTTCTGGTGTCCTCAACATAAAAAGGACATGGAACTGTTAGAACCAGTGCAGAGGAGGGCCACGAGGATGATCAGGGGACTGGAGCACCTCCCGTATGAAGATAGGCTGAGAAAATTGGGGCTGTTCAGCCTGCAGAAGACAAGGCTGCGTGGAGACCTCATAGCAGCCTTCCAATTCCTGAAGGGGGCCTATAGGGATGCTGGAGAGGGACCCTTTATTAGGGACTGTAGTGAGAGGACAAGGGGTAATGGGTTTAAACTTAAACAGGGGAAGTTTAGATTGGATCTGAGGAAGAAATTCTTTACTGTAAGGGTGGTGAGGCCCTGGAATGGGTTGCCCAGGGAAGTTGTGAATGCTTCATCCCTGCTGGCGTTCAAGGTGGGGCTGGACGTAGCCTTGGATGGCAGGGTTTAGTGGGAGGTGTCCCTGGGCATGGCAGGGGTGTTGGAACTCGATGATCTTGAGGTCCTTTCCAACCCTAACTATTCTATGATTCTGTGATTCTAATATTTACACTTGCAGCAATACTGCAAACTTCCATTCAATCACTGTCCTCATGAGGCATCCATGCAAGCCTGCACACCAAGCAGCAATGCATTTTCAGTCTTAGTGTGATGGCTTAGTTTGCATTGGATTGTACAAAGTTAAGCTGGTAAGAACATTGTTCTTACTGAGGTTATGCTCAAGATACAATCAGATGCATGCACTCCATTACTTCAATTGGTAACTTAACAGTTGCCAAATGATAGAAAAGAAGCGATTCCCAATGTAATTTTCAATTCCTTCCCTTGCTCAATGGGCCTCAGTTATCCCTTTTCAGTACAAGCAGTATGTTAGCTTCCATGTCACAGGGCTCCTCCTCCACCCCATCCCTTGTTCCAGCCCTTGATTATCCCATGTAGGAAAACCGAAAATGAATGGTTTAACTAAGATGAAAGAAGAACTTTTGACAGAAATAGAAACAGAAGCCAATGGTTAGGGTTTGCTCTTTGGGCTTTGTTTTTAAAATAAAACAAACATGCATCCTGATCATCTGAATTCTTTTCAAAGAACACCTTTCCGAAGTCTCCCATCTTCAAAGAAGGATATAGCCATACTTTCCTGGAAGAATATCTTAGCTGTACTTGTAACAGGCTTGGTTTAACCTTTTTTCTCTCCAGTGTACATGTTTGGCTCTGGTTTTTGGGTGTTTTGATTGTTTTGTTTGTTTGTTTTGGTTTTGTTTTCTTTTTTTGTGTGTGTGGGGGGGTGGGGGTGGGGTTGGGGGTGTTTTTTCCTGTTGGTTTTGTTTGGTTTGGGGTTTTTTTTGTTTGGTTGGTTGTTTTTTTTTGGGGGGTGGTGGTGGTGTTTGCTTGCTTCTTTTAGTCTGGTTAATACTCCATTACCCATTTATAGATAGGAGGAAAGCCATAAGAGACAGTGAAAGAATTCGGCAGAATTTCACCAATTATCTGCAAGTCTACCCCACATTTTATTGATGCAGCTTGTGTGTGGCACTCACTTTTTCCTGAGTAAAATCATAATGAGGTCCAAGATTAAAAAAGCAAACTTAAAACTTCAACGATATTTAAAAAATATATTTCATCACAGATTAACTTCTTAAAAACTTAACAAATGCAAGCAGCTGCCAGACATCACACTGGTGAAGCTAGGAGGTCTTTTCCCCTGTTTGCTGCTTCTTCCAGCATAAAAGCATCTTTCTGAAAGTAATCAACTGCTGTTTTAAATCAAGGCATGATTTCAGAAGCCGCACAACAAAAGGGTGCTTAATATGAGTTTCTGTGAACAATAAAGAGCAGCAACAGCTATGCTGTATATTATGAACAAACATCAGCTTTATTGTTCAGGCTGTGCATGGAACACTATTCTGGAGGCTGCAGGAAAGTTACACAAGCAAGCCAAATCCAAACTATTCTGCCATGATTTTGCCCCTGTGTGAAGATGCCAAAAGTTATGAAAATTGATATGTCACAGAAATCTCAGCACTATTCTAAGGGAAATGGAAGCAGAAAACCCCCACACTTTGTAATGCCTTTTATATGGAAATGGAAAGGAACGCCTTAGCAAAACAAAGTATTTGCCTTTCTGGCTTTCTTTAGCACCTTAGTCTGGGTTTTTAATCAGAATTTTCACAACTTTCAAGAGATGGCACTGAAGCTAGCATCACATCAATGCTTTTTTTATTTTAGGAGATGACTAAGAAAAATAAGGGAAGCATATGAGTTAAGCATGCACCTGGATTTGTGCAGTGGGATAATGACAGATGAGGACCTCTATATCCTACATTCAGTATTAGGTTTTGACAACTGCCTCATGTTTTGTTTTTTTCCAACACACACACAATTTAAAAACACTTTTTTATATCAGCATGACAGGGTACCTCCAGAAGTCAAGCAATAAGCTGATGTTTAGCAAAGTGAGTTATTAATTTGCTTATTCCAGTTATATAGAGTAAGCATTCTGCAGCTACAAAAAAAGAACAGCACTTTTTTCTTCAACTTGCAGTTTACCACGATTGTTGGTTACCAACCTCTAGTTCCCTGACAGTTTTAATGAAAACATAAAAGGGATCCCTATTATAGTCCAATAACAACAGCTTTTCTGCTTTTGTGAAATGGCTGGAATGGCAAATCCAAACATAATCCACATATATCTTAACCAGTTTGGAATTCCAAGTGTGCACTACAATCACATTAACTAAACCTCTCCCTTCCTGAAAGGAGGGAGATGCCTGATTAAGCATGCTGGAAATAAATCCAAATATTAACAGGGTAGTGTCTTTTGCACTTTTGATACTGACTTACACTCAGTAGTAGATGGAAGCCAAGCAGTCCCAGTTACAAAACAAAAAATAATGAATACTACAGTTAGCAAGTTCATTTTTAGACAGCTTGTTTCAAGCTGTGACTGTGGCCAAACAAACCTACTTGAAAACAAAGAGGAATTTTGCAGGAATGTACCATTACTTTTCAACCCAGCTTCTCAAAGTATCAAGAGCAGTCATGTACCATTTAATCAACATGCAAAGAGTGGCTGCAAAATTCAAACAGATTGGCATGTAGATAACTTACGTGAAACAATTAAAGGAAGTCACAGTCTAGGACACTCCAATGTCCTGTGTCCAAATACATTGTGCTAAGAACCCCTTTTAATGGAGAGATTTTCAACCAAAAAAAGCCCTACAAGTACTCATTAACACAATATCAGAAACTTAGGACCAACTTAAAGAATACTTATGTTCAGAACAGGCTGGAAACTGTTGGCATCAGCATATTTTCTAGACAAGCTTTTGTTGTTTTGGTGATAAAACTAGCAAAAAAAAAAATCATATAATGCACTTCATTTTAATTGCTTCTGCTGTTGCTGCCACTGCTAAGAGGAAGTGCTCTTGTAGAAAAATTACAGGACAAATCTGAGTTCAGTTACAGCCAAACAGTCAATGTTACTTCTTTGAAGTCTTACTAAACATAAAACTATTCCAAACCAGCAGAAACATTAATTGCGCTTGAACAAAAGCCTCTGACATTTTGCACTCCTCTGCAACATCTGAAAAGCATTCTAACGTACAACAAAGAGACTAGAAGGGCTGTGAATAAGTAGCATCATCTATTGATGCTACTTATATAGAAGCAGGAGAGAAAAAGTGACAGCCCCCTTTCTCACATGTAAGTTTTTAAGGGAAACCTTTGTGAACAGAAAGAACTTTCCAATGCCTAATACTGAAGTTGTGTGGTACAACAAAGCACTCTCAATTTTTTTTTTAACAAAACCAGAATGCTTGGTATTTCATATTTTGAACAGTAATAGCGTTAATTTACTTCTCTCATAGTAATCGAAGCTTTCCTTTAGGGAAATAGTATTCCTAAATATGATGAACTCCTGCTTCCTGGCAGAGAACAACAGTTGTGCATATAGAGAAAAGTGGTCTTCCACTTTTAGAAGGTGCTAGCTCTGTCATGGACTAAATTCTGTATTTCTTAAATGACAGTGAGGGGGAACACATATGTCCACACATCAGGTTAGTAGTAAGCAATAAACACAAAACAACCATTTAATTTTCATTCTGATGAGTATAAACCTGCTTATCCTTTTCGTACTTTAGCAAACTCCTGATTTGGAAACAACACATTCTCCTACTCATTCTACTGGTCGAGGACAAGAAGTACACGTAAGTCTCCAATGAAACCAGAAAGTTCAACCACAACTGCAGAAGATATACCATTTGGAAGGTACAAAAAAAAGATTAACTGTTTTACAAATAACTCTCTTCTGCTAACAAGTTTTAAAATTGCAGGATTCAATGTGAGCACAGGTTTTCCCATAGCTACTTACTGATTGTTTTTTTTAACACTTACCCTGGATGTTGCCATAGATTTGCATGTCTACCCTCAGGAAGCAGCTCCCTCTTGTTAAGGGGAGTAATACCTATCGCTGCTTCTAAAATAGTTATGTATTTCTTGTACCGCATCCTGCCTCTCTCAAGAGTTCCGCCACGCTAAATTATCATCCAAACGTAGACGCTGCAACTGAAGTCATGCCTCTTCACTTATCTGAAGCACTTATCACTGGTGCTTTTTAAAGCATGCTGTGAGTTTGAAGCATAAAAATAAAGCTTTTTCCTCTCCCAGGCTTGGAGAGTTATCAGGAGAGAGAAACCAAAGAAAAACTCCTACCAGATTCTCCAGAAACGTCATTGTTACGTAACTCAATCTTTGAATAAGACACTAATGAAAATGATTGAAGAGACAATCACGGTTCTAAGCCTGGCCGGATAATGCACACTCTCCAATTGACTAATCCTTTGCTAAATCTCCACTGTCTATAATCTTTCAACTGCTAATGGAGCACTAGGTAACTTCTCTGTAAAATCCGACCAGGGAATAAGAGAGATCTGCACAGAAAACTTGAGACTGTTTTAGACACTGTGATGGACAACAACAGGTTTTGCTTCAACTCTTTTCCTCAGCAGCACAAAGCTCTGCACATTGGAAGTGTTACAGGAAATTTATCTGATCTGTTCAGAAAAGGCATGGAGAAATTTCCTTATGTGGCTTGCACAGCATTATGAAAGACAAGACACTTCCATTATGATACCTACTTGTCATTCAAATGTGCCTCACACAATGCCAAAAACACTTCCCATGTCAAAATCGTTCTAGCCATGAGGTAAGTAACTGTACATGCCAAAGACCTCAGGCACTAACTACAAAGGAGGAGACAGATGTACATGTTGAAGTAACAGTGACATTTTGGAAATCCTGCAGTACTGTTAAACTGCAGTATTAAGGGAGACATACTTGATTGCAAAAAGACTAAGGAAATTGTGTTGTAATGCTGCTTAGATCTGAGATAGTAAGATACGAATGATTTATATATTACATAAATACTACATACTTAAGCAGTACTATAGATAAAAATGTAAAAAGAACAGATGGGACAGGAAGACTGAAGACTTCAGCCACAACTCCCTCTGTGAAGTGCGCATTTTAATTATTCCCTAGTATTATCAGGCATATCTCTATTTCTGTTGGGGTGACTTAACATTCTATGCTACTTTAGAAATGGGTAAGATGAAACCCACTAGTTTTCATTACTTATTCGGTAGACTATGCAGCTCTTGCAATATTTGTATACCACTGCAGGTCCTGTATTACTTACAATCCTGTGTTACCTGTATTTGGTGTTCAATATTCATTCATATTTGTAGGTTAACATGCACACACGGAACTATTTCAAGTTATTACCAAATAATAATTTGTGCGATGATCTTAGAAGAGCAAAATAAAATCGAGTATCTTTAAGATGCACACAATACCAATAGAAACAACTGTCAGAGGGGAAAAAACTTAATTTTCACCTACATAGCTGCATGCTAATATGTAAGGAATATGCGGTCTGAAAATGCAGTTTTACTTAAACACAGATTTTTTTTTTTAATCTAGATAAGATTCAGTCTTTCCTCAGAGTCAGTTTTGTTATCAAGATCAGTACTGCCATAATTTCTCCTATGAAGTTTTGGTACTTCCTTCTTTCCATCCCTCCTCTCCCCTGTAACAATGCTTTAACATTAAATTTTCCACTTACAGATCTAATTAACAGTTCTTGCAAAAACTTTCCCAAAGTATTTTTCAAACCAGAGTCCTCTGCAAAGTCTAAAAAGCATTCAGTGCAGCTCTGGTCCATTTTTGTCTCTCTGGGCAAAGCTTTTAAATTCTTACTAAAATAGGTGCCCCACAACTGCACATATTAATAAGCACACATTGGTCCCAAGCACTGCTTTTGATTAAATTGTTCACAAAATCCACTGGTATCTAGAGGGACTAAGACTGACTCACAGTTTATCAACTTCACAGAATTACAGAATGGTTTGGGTTGGAAGAGACCTTAAAGATCATCTAATTCCAACCTGCCCTTCTGCTACACCAGATTGCTCAAGGCCCTATCCAACTTGGCCTTGATCACTTCCAGAGACACAGAAGCCACAACTTCTCTGGGCAACCTGTGCCAGTGTTTCACCACCCTCACAGTGAAGAATTTCCCCCTAATATCTAATCAATTAAATAACCTAAAATGTAGTATGTGTTTTCAGTTATGCGATTACCCTGCACATCTTAATCTTACAAAAATCAGACTGCGACTATATTGTCTGCAATCCCGGTTTGTATACTTTAAATTCACAGTAAAACAGGACACATGTTCTAACACAGTAGGCCTTGCACCAGCATTCATACAGCTTAGGGTTGGAAAGGACCTTAAAGATGATTCAGAACTTCTCTGAGTGACCTGTGCCAGTGTCTCGCCACTGTTATAGTGAAGATTCTTTTCCCTAGTATCTAATCTAAGTCTCCCCTCTTTCAGGTTAAAGCCATCCCCCCCTCATCCTGTCACTACAAGCCCTTGTAAAAAGTCCCTCACTAGATTTCTTGTAGGTATCTTTAAGTACTGGAAGCTGCTCTAAGGTCTCCCTGAAGCCTTTTCTTCTCCAGGCTGAACAAGCCAAATTCTCTCAGCCTGTCTTCACAGGACAGGTGCCCCTGCCCTCTGATCATCTTCATGGTCCTCTTCAGGACTTGCTTCAACAGCTCCACATCCTTCTTATGTGGCGGCCCTTCAACTGAACTTCCTGCTAGTACATCCCTTGTTAGAGAAGGGTGGCTTTTGCGGAACAAACAGAAGGTCTAAAACACGCAGTCTTCCATTGCTTCCTGTTGGGGAGTTACCATCCACTCCCCTTCTGGCTTTGTACTTTTTCAGGAAAAATGGACACCAAGTTTTATTGGAAAGAACACAGTGTAATTTTCTTATCTGGGAACACAGAAGTGAACAAACATCTGAGAGTTAAGGTGTAAGAAAATATTTGTGTGAACTTCAGGAATTCATGTTCCTCAGCCAAATTTCAAAAGACAACAGTAAGAAACGACCCTACAGTTCAGACAAAAATATTCTTGGCTTATTCACTATATTGGTATTCTCCACTAATCTTTTTCCCCATGAATCTCTCACATTAACTACTAATCAGTTTACCAAACACAGAAAAAAAAACAGCTACATGCATTTCTATCAAACAGATACAGCATTTTGTGGCAACATGCAGTGAGACTTGGTGCACTTGTCATGGCCTTACCAAGCTACACTGGCTATAGGTAAACAGACTCCATGAAAGCTGATAGCTTTTCTTTCTCCATTCCAAAGCTCCCTACTCTTTTCTGTGCTTCCATAGCTGAAACAGCAAGAAAAACCCCACCAATGTTTCAGTCCTGACGCAATGATTTCAAACCATCTGAAATTCTACAGATGACTTTTACAAAAGCAGTTCTGAAGTTTCCTTATTTTCAGTCACCCTGTAAAAACTGTAAATTCAATTACAATGGATGGTCTGGAAAGCAATACATATTTCCAGGAATGGGGAAAGAATGACAAAAACTCTTTTCTGCATTAAAGAAACATTTATGAGACCAAAGAAAAAGCTTCCTTTTGCTCTAATCCTTGACAGATGAAAACAGACTCATACTCCCCTTAATGAGATGTGAAACATACTTCATGTAAACTGATGACAGAAGCATGATCACATCTTTAGTCACTTTGGACCCACCCGCAGAGGAGACAACCATTGCCCAACACAGCCACAAATTACTTTCCATCTTTGGAAGGTGACAAACTCCTGTTCTTTCTCATTTCTCAGCAAAAATAGATGCAAAATGCACAGACCAAAGGATTTTCTTATGAAGAAAGCAAAGGAAAAAAGTTTTTTCCTAGATGGTTTTTCAAAGGTTGCAAGAATAACTATGACAGACAACTGTTAAATTCCAGAACATGTGTGCCTTATTTGGGCCATATGGCTAAGAAACAATGAAAATTGAAAATCAATCAATACATATGTCAAGCTTGATCCATTGAAACAATCTTGAGACAAAGGAGTATCAAGGATGAGTGATTTCATGGAAAGAGGACCTGGAAACACCTTTCATACAGCGTCACACAGGTTGCAGTTGCTTTTGGTCCCTCCTTAAGAGATTGTCCACTGCCTGAACAGTCCATATGTTCCTGGAGATTCTCAGAATCAGCTTACACAAAGTTGCGTTAAGGAGGCTAGAGACACCAGCAGTCAAATCTGCTGGCTATTAAGCAGAGCTAGATGATGAAGCAGATGTTAAAAAAGAGAGAGCAAGCCAGACTACTGACAGCCTTGCTGTTAACAGTGATGTGCAGGAGAGATTAAAGGTTTTCTCTAATGTCTCTTAAGGGGGAGGGAAAATGAAAAGAGAGAAAGAGTGGAAAAAAAAGGGAAAAAACAAAACAAAACAAAACAACCCACAACAAGGCAGCAAAGCAAGTAACAAACAGCTCTAAGAAATATGCAAAACCTTGGTTTAGATGAAGCCAAGCCAGACATTATTGAGTTCAGGCTCAGTTTATCAATACAATGCAGGCTGATGTTAAAGAATTAGTTTTATTTGACAGTAATGACAACAAAATGCTTTGGGGAGAGATATTACTAAGCCATTCTGAGGAAAAATCCAAAATATCTGAACTCATACCTAGCTTAATGAAAACATGCCCACACCTAACAAGACATCCTAAATCTGACATCATGTATATAGACCACACCTGAGATAATCTCCATACCATAATATGCATTGAGGAATAAAAAGAAATTTCTCGAAAGCAAGTCTGCTTTTTGAGAATGCCAGTGCAAGACAGAAGCAAAGACAACAGCATGGAAATGGAACAGGCATTGGGAAAAAACAGAATAAAAGGGGATTTACATTTTTTTAGCTTGCACACTTACTGGCCCTACTACTGTATCACACAGTATTTTTGTAAATAATTTTCCCGTTACACATGAAAACACAGCACTAATTGAGTTTCATTTTCTTCCTAGATCAGAAGCCATGGTTACATGTGGATCCAACACTCAGATGCACAATGACAAGGCTGACCTCAATTCAGGAAGACTTAGGTAGCTCACATTTCCTAAAAACAAAACCTGCAGCTGATGAATACACACCAGTGTAGATGCCATATAAGATATCAGACCAAACCTCCCACAGCTCACTGGGTTGCTACCAGGCTTGGATTATAAACAACCTGAATACATTCACATCTGAAAGAGTCACGTAAGGCTGGACAGAAAAGAGCTGCCACAGTCTGCGTTCTCATTTAGAACAGAAATCTACAACACTCCCTAGCAACAGGCACTTGCAGAAAACAATAATTTGCATCAAAAGAAAATAAAAACCAACAACAACAAAGCAACTAAAAAATGACACAAACAGTAACAGTCTAAGTTGTGAAACTCTGTGGTCTTTACCTTTGCATGAAGATGTTTAATTCCTATACTGCAGTCAATACCTATGTTGACGACGTAACATTTAAATAAAAAAAAAAAAAGAACCAAACCTCAGCTCTCTACTGTTAAATATAGGCTTTGTTTGGTAATACACACACACACATAATAACATTAAGTTCTAAATCACAATTTACCTATTCAGAAAATAAAAATTCTGCGGCGGGACCAGGATAACCCTGGTACTGATAAAAGGACAATAAAAGGTAACAGAAGGCTCCAAAGGCTCTAGCACAAGAAATAAGCATAGCTTACAACGGAGCAGAAATACATATCTAGTACAGCACTGCTCCTTCTGAGGAGGAGGATGATTCAGGTAACTGAGAAAAGCACCCTGCCCTTGAGCAGCTCTATTTTGTCATAGAATATGAGAGAGAAATCAGTGTAGAAATTAAACCTCAGTACTCATCTGGGAATTTTCAAATAAATTCCTTGGTCATGGGACTGAAACCAAACCTTTAAGTGTGACAGACGACATGCACTGCTGTGCATGTGACAGCATGGCCACACAAAACCAGTCATACCCATGCTGGGGCTGCAATCTCTTTTGGTAAGTAAATCACCATTCGCAAACATTCTTCACTATGGCAGGATCCATACTGAAGACAGGCCTTATAATTATGCCTTATATGCTTATTGCCATAAATGTTTGTTTTACATACAGATTATCTCACTTCAGGGGAGTCTAGTTCTAAAAATTACAGAAATTCACTGCAATTTGGGATTAAGATTCACAGACATTATGCAGCTGATGTCAAGCAACTATTATCAGAGTCAATATATTTTTTATCAGCAATGAATATTTTCATATCTGTTTGAAAATAAATTAGACTTGAAAACACCTAACCTCCATAAATTATAGCTGTTATACCGTGCTTGCTTCCCCCTGTTAGAATTAGATGGGTTCCAGAATTACTACAGCAGGATGAAACTGATGCAGTCAAGACATGACAAAAGTTACACTGCCCTTGAGAATGTAAATACTGTTATTTCAGCAATTAAGAGAGAACAGTCTTGTAACAAGAGACTTCTTTTACCCTACAAGGAAGTTCTGGAGACAGACAACGTTGATAACTGTTAAAACACACACACACATGCTATCTGCCATCTAGATTTGCTCCAAATTAAATGCAGCCTTGAAGTAATCCTGAAATATTAGGCCATTCCCCAGTTAAGGATTACTATGATCCAGGAACTTTCTGATGCTTTCAAGCATCCAGATTTTCATGATCCAGGAACTTTCTGATGCTTTCAAGCATCCAGCTTTTATAAAGGTACAAGACATCCCATTTTGTGAACCATGTCAGTGCCTAAATATTATTTTAATTGCTAGGAAAGATCTCCTGGTTGTCCTTCAAAGGCACTGAACCAGGAAAGTGGGGATTAAGCAATCAAAAAAAAGTATCAGACACTTCATTACTTTGATGCTTCATTCTGAAGAGCTCCGTTGAGATTATAGTTCATGCAAAGTATTGGGATCATCCTGACCCCACTGTATAATTCTCAGTGCTCATCTTTAGTCTCACAAAACCGCAATGTAGTGGCTATCAGCACAGCAGCCTTTATTGACAGTGTGATACAGAGCAATGAAGAATGTAACTGAAGGTAGACGCAGTTTCTCCAAGCCAGAGTGACTTCCTTTTGCAAAGGGAAGAGGAGTCACTACCACTACCTGAACACAATGTTCAGGGCATACAACATGTTTGCATATAACAGCCTGGAAGCAATTATAACAGCAAGCTCACTGAAAAGTCAAATACATGCAAAAGGCATCCCCAGAAGCCTAATGAAAGCCCTCATAAGCACTAGGTTATGCTAAGTATAAATCCTACCAAGTCTAAGTGGCATACAATGTTTACTAAATACAAAGCATTTCAAAGTCTCTTTAAGCAGCCTGGTTATCTAGCAATGAATATGAATTTACACAAGCAAACTTCCCATGCTGTCTAGCACCTGATCCTTGCTATGCAGGCCTCATGGACCCTGACAAGGGTCAGAGCTTGGAAGAGTTTACAGATGGATCCTTAAGATTATGAATGCTTCAGAAACAAAAGGAGCTATTTTATCGGTCATAGCACATGCTTTGTTTTCTTTTCTCTGAACCACAGCTGAATCACAGTCCTAAACCTTTAAAATAAAGCTCTGCTGAGCAAAATAAAAGGTGAGTCATTTTAATTTGTTTCAAACCATCCCATCTTATAACTACAGCCAAAGGTTAAAGCAAAGCAGACCTTTGCTGGCCTCTGTGGGAGCACAGCTGTGGGGCTGAGAGCTTTCAAACACGATCCTCGCTGTTGGGTTCAACACCAGGTTATAAATCAAAGCCAGAGAGCAGATTATTCAGAGATTCCAGCTGTTTAAAGTGAGTTATTATTAGAAAGCAACATTGGAGATATGGAAGTTTTCAGATAACCAATCTGACAGATGAGTGTATGCCTCTTGCACAGGTATGTTCAGACAGTATGTACTTTTTCACACTGGAAAAATATGCAGAGGACACAGGTTTCAAGTAGGGGGAAAGTAAGGGCAGAGCTGCCTAATAACGCAAGCAGATGCCACTGGTAGATCAACCTTAACACTCCACAATGCAAATCTAATGTACCTGGGCTACAGCACCACAAACAAGGCCGATGCGAAAGCACTTTAAGGAGATATCGAGCATTTGGCCCTCGGAACTGCCCGTTCCTTTGTTTTACAGTTCCCTGTTAACTTGAAACTTCCCCTGACCCAGTTAGCCAAAGCCCAAGGCACGGCTGGAATCCACTCGGGATGTGCCAACACACAGACTTCACGCGTTCTGTGTATGAGAAAGGCAGACCCGGTCCCCCCGCCTCCGGGTGTGCACCGCTCCCGAGGGACAAAACCCGGGTGAAACCACCTCTGATCCCCCGGTGACATCGCTCCCGCTCTCCACGCAGTATCGCGCTCTCCCGAAAAGTACTTACCACGGGAAAAGTCACCGAGAGCCGCTTAATCCCGTTAGGAAAAGCCGATCCCCGGCCCGAACCCGCTTGTTCGCCCGCCCCAGGGGCGCTCCCGGCGTTTGGAGCGGGGCCAATCCGGGGGTGTCCGCGTTGGGAGCGCAGCCCCACTCCGGCTCTCGCGGACAAAGTGCGCCCGAGGAACCAACCGAGCGGGGGACAGGCGAGCCCGGAGCACACAAAGGAGGGAGCGGGAGAAGTCCCACGCGGCTCCTCCCGCAGCGCGGCCCCTGGAGCATGGAGCGGAGACAGCGGCGGGGCCGGGAGGGGGGCGGCGGAACGCCGCACCTGCCAAAGGGAGGGATGCAGGGGAGCGGAGCGGGGCGCAGCTCGCGGGGGTACTCGCCTGCTCCAGGAGATCGCCCCGGGGTGGCGGCGTCCGGCAGCTGGGAGGTCCCGGGAGGCGGCCAGGCGCTGGCGGTGCGCGCCCTACGCTATCCTCCGACGTCCCCGCCGCCCTGACGGCTATCACAAGCAGCGCTGAGTGCGCTGTAAGTGCGGAGCCGGGACCAGAACCGGTGCGGCCGCTCCTGCTGAGTCGGGCGATTTCCTGCGAGGCGGGGGCGGTGCCGCACGGCCGGGCCGGGCCGGGATCCGGCCGCAGGTGCCGGCCTCGCCCCCAGGTGGGGCAGGCGGCGGAGGGAGAGCGCGGGCGGACGGACAGGCGCCAGGCCGCTGGCCCGGCCCCAAGTGCGCCTGGCCCCGGCTGAGGGGTGACTCGCTCAGCGCCCCCCGCCCTCGCTCCCTCACTGACACACGCACACACTCCTCACGCTGTCTCTCGCCCAGAGGCGGCGGCGGGCGGGAGAACAGGAAATACCGGCCGCAGCCCGGTACTCAGCGCCGCTGAGTCACCGCGGCGGGGCCGCCTCGCCCCCCGGCCTTTCTCAGCCCGTTCTGCCGGGAGGGGGCCGCGGCTCTGCCCCTGGCTCCGCCCGAAGCGCCCCGCGGCTGGCCCGGAGCGGAGCTGTTCGGCCGCTGCCGCTCGCGGAGTGCAGCGGCGCCCAGCCCCGCGTTTGTGTGTTGTTTCCGTTTACATCAGGTTTCGTTAGGAACCTGGGATCGTTGCCCAGCTAAACTTCTGTAACCGGAAGACCTCTGAGGCAGCTCTAAAAACCACCGCACAGTGGTGGTTCTGCACGTATGCTTCTGGATCGGCTTCTTACCTGCTTTTTATCGCAGAAGAGCCGCTGCCAACTTCCCTCCACTTGACTGGTGCGGTCTGGCAGCTCCGAGGAGCTGGGTGTTCACATCATCACTCACAGATGAAACACACAAGATTAGCAGAAGGTAGAGGAGCTCCTTTTCCAGGCGAGAACATGCAGTGTCACCGTGCGAGCCATACCGATACTGTTCTCGAAACCTTAACTTTACAAAAGGGAGCTGCACTTGAGGCTGGCATTCCACAGGTATCAGCTTTCTGGCATCGCTGATGTCCTGCAGCCAAAAAAAGAAAGACAAGGCCAAGCAGCCCTGACAGGATTCTTTGGAGTCGTGTTTCTTCTGCATTGTAAAGCACTAAATGTCACCAGGAATTCCTTATCTGTGCTTTTAGGTGGTTAAACCCTCACAGGAGCACCTCTGAAATCAGTGTAACCCCCAGCGCCAGGCCTGTGACACAACACCTACTGACAAGTTTCGGGGTTTGTTGTTAGTTGCTGGTGAGAAAGGGCAGATGATTTTTCAACAGACACTACATACTCTGGATTCCCACTGCATTCTAATTCAGGTTGTTTTCTTCCTCGTTAGGTGCAGGTGATGTGTGTGCAGTATGCCTGATACAGGAATTAAGATAAAGAAGGCAGTGTTCCTCACAAAGGCACTGGACTTTGGAAGGCTGGACACCGAAAGAACTCATTTTATGACAGCAAATACGAAACTGCTTTCAGTCGTTGTATTGAAAAAGTCTTCTTGTAGCGACAGTTAATAATTAACATGCCTGTGCATGGCATACTGTAGTCTTCAAGTGACAACTGCAGCCTGACAGTTCCAAACAGCAAAACCGAGGAGGGGGCGGAAAGGACTTGTTCAGTAATTCGTCGTTTTCTGTCAGCTACAGACAGGCTCAATCATCAGCACATAATAGAATATTGCATTCAGGCAGAACCAAGGCACGAGGAGTGGAAATTCAGCCTTACTTCCAGGTTTGCGTCAGATCACTCAGCTGACACTGTGCTGGGTGCACGTTTCCTTTTAGAGTGTCTAAAAACTTCATCTGCCAGTTCTCGAAATGTTTTTCTGAAGCTACTTTTGTCACAGTGGCATTACAGTGCCTGGTTAATGGTTCTAAAATGCTGTGGAGTGACACTATTGGCATTTAATGTATTCCTGATTTTTTTAATAGGAGGGGACATCGATGGGTAGCAGAAGAGCCTACACCTCGAAACTACCAATGCTTACACAATTACTCACTGTAAGACTGATCAGGTAGCATACTTACCATGGCTCAAACCATTTTTAAAGCAATTCGGCAAACTGGAGAAGGCAGCAGCAACAGTACATATCTTCTTTTAAACACCTATTGTTTCCTTATCTAAACGTGACTCCTTCCTTAACCTGAATTCCAGAAAACGTTGTAAGTAGTAACTGTTTAAAAAAACTTTAATTGTCCATAGCTCTCTGTATTCTATCCACAGCAAAACAGCGTCTCCTTTGGTGGAGGTCATGAACCTTGTCTTTGTTCTGCCTGCCAACAGCCGAGTTTACACAAGCGACAATTTGGGACAGAGGGGGCATAACTCAAGGATGACTTTTTCTTATGTTTAAACAGGAGTTTAAAGAAAAGTAATGTGAATAGCAAAATGGACTGAAGCATGTTTGATTGGTTACAATTATAAATAGTGGTGTACAGCAGATTCAACATAACATCTCCTGAGGGGCCACACATGATGCTGCTTGCCTCTCATCTTTCCTTGCCTGCCAACATCAGCCGTTGGGCAAAGTTAATCTCTTCCTGATAGCCTTTCCTTCTGCCCCTCCCATGCTTCCTCTTCTATTTTAGATGTTCTTCCAGGTATTTTGGCAAGCCTCCGCCTTCCTTCCCAGGACTCCCACACATTCCAGGTTGTTAGCACAATCATTGTTCAACCACTAACCAGGAGCTAAAAGCAATTAAACACAAACCTCACTACAAATCCCCCTGCCCTTATTTGTTACCACCTTTTCAGGACAGGCCTTTATCCTATTTATTGAAGTTGTTAAAGACTTCGGGAATTTTAAGGAACAAGACAGGATGATGGAACAGTCTTGCAAGGTAATGCTTCTTAAGGATAACACTTCTTAAGGATTATTAAGTGGAAAGGAAAATGAACCAAGAAACACCAGATGAACATTTAGGCATGATTCCTGTCAAAAATTTGTCATATTTTGTGAGCAATACAGACTGTGAGTGGTTGCTGTAAGCTTGACTATCTAAATCAACTGAGACTTCCAAAGAAATCACTGGCACACATGAAAGGGAGTTTTAGCAAGGTTAGACATGCTAGGACTTTCAGACTGTAGGCCAGAACACCACAATCATCACAGTGACTGGCTATTGGTGAAAACTCGATATACCCAAAAAAACCCATCACACTCCACTTTCTCTGCCAAGTCCAAGCACCCAATAAAGCTACAAATGCCAATCCTGTCTTTCAAAAGCACTTCGTATGTTTTCCTTCACCAAAAATGGAATAACTGTCTTGTGGGAAAAATGGTGCCAGCCCCAGTACGAACTGGTTGGTTCCTACCAATACTGACCATAGTGTATATCAAATTATTTCAATTCAGCTATTTCGTCTAGGAGAGGCAAAGCAAGAAACTATTGATGTGACGTCAGGTCTGTAACCATAAAACAATCTGAGTATTCAAGTAAATTATGTTAGTAGAACATAATTTGACATTAGGATCAGAGCTCATCCTGAGCCTCTCTATGGAAGCATGAAGACTGACAGTGTTCTCACCCTTAACTTACAGTTTGATGCAAGTATTAGCCCAAAGAATGAATCATGTCCCATGATTCATTATGTACACTGAGATAAAACTCATTCGAACTCCCAGACACTTTATCTTCACCAGTTAAGATTAAATCCATTTGTTACTCAGATACCTAAAAACAGAAAATTGCACAAATAGCAGTAGCATTATGGATGAAGTATAGGGCACGTCAAATGTGAAAGCTGAAGAGCTCCTATAAAATCCACCCCAACTGGCCAAATTTTGAACAGAATCTTTCCAGTACGTGTTTTAAGAAGCACAAGGAATTCAGAACAGTACATAATGCTGCAGGCTTCAGCATTATCATCATGACATGAAATCACACCTTTACATAATGAATTAAGAATTCTACATGCAACTTTATCTTGGCATAAACATTTGCACATGAGGTAAAGGAATGTAGAATGAAGTCCAAATATGACTCTGATGAGTGTTAGTATGTTGCATGCAAGTTGCTTAAGAAAATGAATTTCTGAAAAGTCGATCAGAAAAATAATTACACAAGCAGTATGTGATGAAGCAAAGGAAGAACCAGGAGAAAGTATTCTTGAGTAAAGTATCAAGTCATTAACATCTATGCAAATGTACTCCAATAGCTATTTGAACTACTAGGAGATTGAGCTAAATACTATTGTTTTCCATATGCTGTAAATTATTTTCAGTGTTCTAAGTTCAAAGCAGTAAAAAGATGTTCTATTTTTAGCTTTCCGTTGTTAAAAAAACAAAACAAAACCCTTTTATTCTTATACCCACATGAGGTGGTATTCATTGTATTTACCTCATCCAGTAGAGTTGAAATTTCAGGTAACTGCCATATTTTTTTATTCTGATTGAAAAACAGGTGAGTGGCATGCACAATTAACCAAGAGCTGCTTCCAGTGAAACGTTACTCTATTTTAATGATGGGATATAGCAGGTAACAATGCTTATATTTTAAATGCAAATACTGGGCAACAATAGCTATATAGGTATTGTTTTTCAATGACAAAACTAATCACATCTCAGTAATTCTGGCTAGCCAGAGAATCATGTCAAACTAACCACAAGCATCAGAGGAACCAAGAAGAAAAATACTTTGCACTGAGTATCTTTTCATACAGATGAACAATTTATAAGAGTATGGTATAACTGTTTCCTCAAGAATTGGTCAACAACTCTAGAGTGTCCATTTGACAGGCAATTAAAACCCACAAGTGGTAATGACCCACCAGTGCAAGCGTTGAAGTGTTCTTTCTGCAGTTCATAATTTCTTGTAAAGCTTTTTTAAGACTTTAAGTACATGATCTATTTCATCCTTATTTTTTAGAAGCTTGAAAAACGCATCATCAATCTAAATACTGTATTTGATTCTAAGAAGCAAAAGGCAAAAGTTTCTGAATCAGCATGGTACTGAGGGGAGCCTGGTTGTATAATGGTGAAAAAGTATAATCTCAGTTTAAATTTAAGAAATGCAGAACAAAAGTAGTGCAAAATTTTGCTACTGTGAATCTTAATTTTGCCTAACTAAAAAAAAAAAAAGTACTTTTACTATCTGAAGAACAAAAGGGAACAGAAAGAGAAAACCACAGTTTGCACATTCACACAACAAATTTGCAGAGATACTGCTGCACAGCTTAAACTTGACATACCAGCTTTTATAGTTCAATATGATACTTACAAACATACAGACCTCTAAGTAATTTAAAGTTTAGCTTAAAAAAATCGAAATTGCAAAACCTCATCAAAAACCAAAACATAATGTGAAAGAAACCAGAATTTGGAAAATAGAGAAAATTCAGCAGTACCAAGAGAAAACCTCCTCTTTTACATGCATTACACAAAATGAAAAGTTTCTACTGTGGCAGCCACTTTGTTTACAACATGCTCAATCTGACTGTGACGTGTTATTCACTAGCAATAGCCACAATTTTTTAACGTGATGTGTTCACAGTACAACTTATATCAATGCAATTCACAGGTATTTCTTCGCTTGGGTGAACGTCTCACCAAGAGAAGTTTAGCATTTGTGCGCTGCTCAGAAGTCACCAAGTGGGTCAGTCCTTACATTGAACAAGATTACAGACAGTAAGAATTCAAGTCTTACTTCTGCAGAAAGAAAGTAAGGAGTGCAGTGACAGGAAGGGCGACCTCCTCCACCAGTACTACATGGACAGAGGGTGAAGCAGTGACACAGAAGCCCGAAGACTTAGCACTAGAGAAATATGTATTCTTTTCATTTTTGTTGAGCAACATAGTGATGTCAAGAAAAAAACAACAGAATTAAGCTCAGGTACTTCAGAAAAGAAGGAAGGGCTTGGCTTGTGGTTAAAGTTTTTGAATTCCATGAGGTAAAATATCATCAAGTGTCTTCTTTTCCAGAATATATTAAGCAGGACAAATCCAACTTAGTTTTTAACGCTGTTGAAAGTTCTTTTGATAGTAGTTCATGAAGGGAAACTCTGTCATGTGAATACACCCAATTCCGTCCAGTCCAGTCATAGCGCTTGGGCCCACTAGAAAACAAAGCACATGCTGTGTAAGTACTGATTATTCATGGGGAGCTGCTGGAAGCCTGCATTTACAATGTACCCCAGGAAAAAGAACAGACAGCATACAGAAGGGCTGTTGGGCAGTCTGGGGCAGTGGAGCAGAAGACATACTGCTGAGCCATCCAACAGATATCCCTGAATGGAGAAAAGATGTATCAGTCGCTGACATGAGCTCCTTCCCTTCTTGGTTTTGGCACGGATTTCCCCACTTTCTTCCCTTACTCCCTATTCCCTCACCTGTAAAATTTTCTTGCACACAAATATTACAAGGGATATTTGTGTAACGCTGAATGAATGGTATCAATTAGTTCTTGCAGCAGACACATGCAGATATTCTAAGCACAGCAGAACACAAATCACCATTCTCTCTTTCTTCTTAGATGCAACAAAAGAATTTACCAGCTGAAAGCAAATATATTGGCATGTAGGAGGTTTGTATTTAAAATGCTGTTTTCCTCTGTGTTATCATGCAGTTGTTGGCTTGACTTTTTAGGCCTACATTACGAATCAACACAGAAACTTGAACACCTGCATTCTATTCCAGGCCTCTCTATCTACCTCTCTATCTCTATCTCTCCACACTACAAACAAGAGAATGATTGAAAGGCTCTCATTACTGTTAACATTAGCTAAGAAACTAAGAAAAAAAACCCAGAACAGTTGTCTAGGATAAACAGACCAATGATCAGTCTCATCCTTGAACTCACAGGACAAAATGCCTTGGAATGGAGACAGTCCATGCACAAGATCTGCTGGAAAAGAGACTATCTTATATACATACAAGAACAATCTGAAGGTTTTCAACAAACATAAACACTAATCTGAAACTTGGATATCCTGAATTACTCACAATATTCAAATGAAGAAATTTCCAACTACTAACCAAACTATGAGGAGTCAGAAATGCAAGCACAAATCAAGTCACTTCCAGTGAAATCTCACTTCCTATATGTTAAGTGGTAACTACATGGAATCAGGATTATGTGCTCTAATTACTTTATTATGCATTTTTCACTTCTTTGTCTGTGCAGTGCCAGCCTATGTCGATATGGTCCTGCACCCAGGGAATGACACAATGGGATGCAGCCATTCATGAAAAGCGGGCTAAGACAGGCTATTTAATTAACAACAAAGAAAAGTGTAAGTTATTTGAACTGTTTTTAAATGTTACATAGCAAGGATCAGTGATACGGCTAGCATATGATATGCCTCCATTGTCCTCTGAATCTTTAAAATACTGTACAAATGTGATTTTTTATTTAAATTAATAATTTAAGCAAGGATCTTGTGACTTCTATAAAATGCCTACAAAGGTAAATACAGACTAAATATATTTCTCATTGAAAGTCTGCATACATTTTTAAACAGTAAGAGAGAAAAATTAAAATATCACATTACGGTATTATTAAGAGATACTGTGAAAGGTTTAGAAGTCTTTTCAGCCAAAGGAGCTACATGAAATTACTGCAGTCACACTGCTGGCAGGTTACACCCACCCCTGAAACTCCCTTTTAAAACTGTTGACTAAGTAAAGCTTTGCAAACACAAGCTTAAGTGCACTTCAGTGTACAGACGCAGGATAACAAACAGAAGGTCAAAAAAATTCAAGAAAATGTCTCTCTCTCAAATCTTAAGAATTTGTCTTTCTCAGAATATGTTCTTGAAGACCCAAAATGCTACATTTACTGTACAAATAACATGCAATGCAAGTGACCACCAGCAGGTGTATTTGCTTCTTTCAGTTCCTAGTATATAGCACTAAGGAAGTATGTCACTTCAGATCATACAGTGTCTGCTGGAGTAGCTTTTTAGAAGTTAGGAAGTAAACCAACATGCAGCATCATATTTCAGGAAATACCACTGTTTACCATAATACCAGTTGAGGAAGCACAAAACATTTGTAGGTGAATCATTTTTCTTTGCAGATTATGGAAAATACCATCAACAGAATTTTTGAGTTCATCTCTTTCCTTGGGTATTTTTATTCACAATCAATCAAAAAATGAAGTTTAATGTGCATTAAATGTCTTAGCTCAACTACTGTTGGCTCTAAACTGATAAGAATTCTCTGAATTTTGGTTTTCAGAAATAGATGAAATCCTTGTGTCAATGACACAAAAATCTTACAGTCATCTTAAGCAGAATCAAGGTTCAGAAATTATGCTATTTCAAAATATACTGAATGAATAAATTCTGACACTCAGCCTGCATCTATCTAAACAAAACAGTTTGTTAAGGTTGCTAGACCTGTGCTTTAGCAAGTCACATACCTGCTAAGTAAATTATTTAATAAAAGGATTCTGGGATAGGAGTTAGTACAAAAATTACTAGCCTGGTGTGCTGTGTAGCAGCAAGTACACAAGAACACTAAAGCAAAGTCATGCTTGAAAACATTTGACCCCAGCCAGATTTTGGCCCAGAGGCATTTCCTACTTTCCAGTGGAAGATGCAGTCAAAGTTAATAAGTACCCAGGGTTTGAGAAACACCATCAGGATATTGTTAACATTTATTTGTACAAACTATTCAAAGCAGGAATCATTTATAGACGAGAAATAAAACATAGCCCTGGGAACAGCAGAACATTGATTCTGAACATCATCATGGGACAAGGACAACACCACTCTTCTTCAGAGACCAGGGCAGAGGGAGCAAAATGTTTGATGTCAAAAATGGGAAACAGGAATGGGAGTTAAGTTTCCCTCAGTTGCCTTGTTTACAAAGCAGAAACAGTAAAACTTTGTATTCTTGAGTGAAACAAAAAATTTGTTTTGCAGCAACAGCCAAATACATAGGTTTTAACACCTCAGTTGTAGATTTAACAAAAGGCAACAAGAAGTTTAAATGTCCCACAAGTCTTTGAACTATTTTAAAATCATATTCAGCTCCTAATTGGATCTTCTTGATTACTTGACGAGTCTTCATCCATTGATCTTCAGGTATTTCTACAGTTCTGTCTTTTATTAAGTATTCCAAGACTTTTATTTAGGTAAGTTTTATGAAGTATCCCAAACTTTTCTTTAGGTAAATTTCATGTCTATTAAAATTGTTTCTCTTAGAATCTTGAATTCCACTGTGGTTTTATTTCCCCAACACACAAACCCTGCTACAGAATTCTACTACTGCAAAATTATTCCCAGTTTTGCAATCAATACATTCTTTCTGAACAACATTAAAGAGGTACGCCTGCATAGTTACTGGGAGTGCTCATACTTTCTAGCTAACTGGTTCCTTCACCAGCAACACTGACCGACTCCCTCAGTCCAGACAGTGGCAGAGAACACAAATTTTTGGGGGAGATAGCTACAACATTTTCCCATTTAGCTGCCTGTCCTCCCTGCTGAAACCAGGAATGGACCAAAACACAGCATTAGAGAAGGCAGAGGGAACAGCTAGCCAAGGCTTGGTAAAGGGCAGATGCTTGACAAAAACAACTAGTGGGAGAGCACATAAACATACAAAGCAGGAAATCCCACAAGCTTAAAGGGGAAGGAGCCACCCTGTTTAAATACAAAGAGAAGTTTAGATCATAACATCATCATCATCACTCTTTCCAACAGAAGCTTTGGCTTGTTTTGTTTGGGTTTTTTTTAATCATACTGTTTATTTTTTCTGTGAGCGGGCTATCGTCCTGCAGACAGTGGTTTTGGACCAGAACAGCATATGAAAATTCTGTATTACACATTTCCTGGATTAATTAGATGTGTTGGTATACTGCACTGTGCCTCAAACCTCTGTAACAAATTATTACCAAATGGTTAGATTGTATCATATTTTGAGACTATACTGAGCAAAAGGGTTACTTATGAAAAGGATATTACATAGTCCATGCTGTGCTATAAAAGAAGGGGCATTACATTTCAACCTAGTCTACAGAATTACATAGCTAACTTACATGTAACTTACCTGGTGGGTGAGGACAGCCAAATCTGACGGTTTGGTGTTTGCTTATTGATTACATATGTTCCCAGGTCTCCACCTAATTTAACTGTTAGAACTCCACTCTCAAAACACAAAATAAGAGAGAAGTTAAAAATTTGTCTCTTGTTGACAAGAATGACAGTATCTGATGTAGATAAAACAGAAACTTACATTTCTGTATCACTTTCCCAAATATTTTCCTAACAATAACAGTTTGGAAGAATGATCATTAGATATCAAAAACTTGTATTACCTAGGACAACCTGCATATCTTGGAGTCTGGTCTAGACTTTAGACCTTCTGGTCAGAGTTTGATTTACTGAGTTTGCATCATTCACAATGGCATTGCTTAAATAATAAT
This sequence comes from Amazona ochrocephala, assembly GCA_039720435.1. NCBI lineage: Eukaryota > Metazoa > Chordata > Aves > Psittaciformes > Psittacidae > Amazona > Amazona ochrocephala. The sequence continues at coordinate 78,746,004 of CM077909.1, read as the reverse complement.
CTTGAGCTTTTGATCTGTCATCTTGGAAGGACTGCTAGTTCATTCTGCAAAGATTAAAACATCATCCAATAACTTCTTCTATTCCTGAACCATCGGGAAGTGGTGTGGCTCAAAATCAAGAAGCTTTATGTGTCATTGCTAGATTCCTGAGCCACGCAATTTTACCTAACTTTTCCTAAGTAACTGTAACAGTTTTCCAGTGAATAAACACAATTCTTTCTCCAATAATTCTGATAAAGTGCCTATATCCTGAATTATACCTCAAAAATGTTCCACTTCTAAAGTCCATGAGGTCTAGTTTGTCTTAGTTATGCCAGCTTTAGACCATTATACTAACAAGCATTTATTTTCTTTTTTTTTACTTGCATTTCTTACTGACAACATGATTCATGTTTCTCTGACATTTTCACAAGTGCACTTGAAAAGCATATGTTAACTCTGACCAAAATATTTATGTCCTAACTTTAAAAGAACAACCCTAGTTAGATGAAAGGTAACCTACAGATGATCCAAATTATGCTAATTAAAAATCACACTTTGATGATTCAGGTAACACATTAGTCATATTTTACCTACTGTTTCTCAAATACTTCATACACTATAGCATTCAATTTAAGGGAATCATACTTTTCATGCTTTAGTCAGGACAGCCACTATCATTGCTAGGGCTACTTGCTATGTATAAACACTTACTGTGAGGAAAAAGACTTTCATTTATGAATATCTACTGTCTGCAAACTAAACCTGTAGTACAGGCAGCAGCTTTTAAGAACTTAAACTACAAGATACTTTTACTGTATTTTGTAGTATGTGTTTAGTACTACTGGATGTACGTTTGTTAGAATATTCGAAGAAAGGTATTTTTTCTCCTGGATATGACATCCTTTAGAGGTTCCTTCCAACCCAAGCCATAACCTATGATCCTATATAAATTGTATAAAGAAATCAAGTTCATAACATGTCACGGGCATAACAGAACTTTATCACGTTCGCCACCTGGTGGCCTGCTACAGCATTAGCCTTTGATTGGAATTGAAACTTCGGACTCCAAACCCTTTCACTCTTTTCTTTCATCTTTCAGAAACAACAACACGTTATTATGTCATCATACTGTTTATGCAACAAAAGAGTACTGGTAGAAATTAAGATGGATGTAAAAATAATTCCTTTTGAGCCTCACAGAGAGTCAATGTCAAACACAATCCACTCTACAGCAGCTAGACATAAAATTCTGACATCTCACCTTCACATAATGAAGTGCCTAAGAATATTAAAGAGGTAGATCTTAATCTTTTTGCTAATTTTTGTCCTAAGCTCTTTAAATCAGGCTAACAGGTGCTAATATGCTAAAACACACCAAATAGCAATGGTTAAACAATGTTTTGCTCTTCACCAGAAAAGCAATTAGCTGTAACATTAACTACTTAATTAAAGCAACAAATAGTACTTACTAAGGGCAACAACAGAATCCTACTAACAGTGTTATTTTGTTTTTTTTTTTCTATTCTAGCTATAAGAAACAAAGAATGAACATTTTGATGACAAAGTTAAGCAGGAACAAGTCTGAGAACTACAGGGGTCTGTTTGTGGGGTGTTTTTGTGGTTTTGTTTTGGTGGTGTTTTGTTGTTTGAGGGGTTTTTTGCATTTGTTTGTGTGGCTTTTTTTTTTTTTTTTTTTTCAGTTGTTTTTTTCACAGTGCAACCCAGACCATCTCTTCAAGGTCCCAGAGCATAAAACCTTAAATGACAGGGCCATCAGAACGCAACCTCCTAGTGGTAAGACATGAACAGGGAGCAGAAGTTATGTGACCTCAAAAAAAAATGCGACAGCAAAAGACCTGTGTTGCAGATGTCAGCATAGGGAGAAACTGCACTCTTCTCCAAGTCATGTAGAGGGCTGTAACATACAAACCACTTCAGGGCTCGTATATAAAGCTAATAAATTCCTATATACAAATCAACAGCACATTTTTAATCTATCGCTCCTCTAAAACAATTTGACTGGCCAACCTATTAAAAGACTCCAATTACCAGCCTAACAGCTGCCCAATGTCTCCCATGACAGTAGCTTTCTCTGGTCTCACTTTTGCAACTATCCAAACACTGCATCCTCTTGTTGCTTCTCTCCACCAGAGGTTGACATCTGTAAAGCCAGGATAAATGTACTCTGCCTAGCCAAGTCAGATGTACTTCTCAGTATTCAGGGCAACCAAAGAACCTGCTGTACCAGCTATATGTCATGTACATGTACTATGCCACACAGGCCTGTCCTACGGGAGTATTTACCAGGGAGAAGTGACTGCTGATGTCAGGTGCCTATGTATGCTTAGAAAAATTTATAGACCAGTTGCTTTCTCCTCTTGTGCTCATTTGTTATTTTACATTATCTCTTTCTCTATATACTAACCATTTTATATCCACAAGTCATACAGCAGCATGTGTTACTTTTCACCAGAACAATTGCTCCAGCCAATATAAACAGGCATATTTTTACAATAAAGCTGTAAAAACTCACTGCATTCTAAGTGTTGGCACTAAGGTGACCAATTAAAAATTCTTCCTCAAAGAAAAAAAAAAACATACAGTAATTACATTGGTAATAAAATGCTTAAAACATACCCCTAAAGAGACATCATAATCTTCTGGGGTAAAAGGCTTATCTGTCAGGTCCTCAAAGAAATCTGCTAAGGAGTCCAGTGTCTCTTCAGCCAGTTTTTCGTAAGTGGTCTCATCTAAAGACCTACAAATAACATGCAAGTCCACAATTAGGAGAAATCTGTAGAACACAGTATTTTCCCTATAATAAAAACATACCATGACCTTGGAGGAAAATAGTAACCATGAAATGAGCATATAAAACAAGCAGTAAGTTTGTTTTTTTTTTTTAATGCAATGTGGGTAACTATCCACCTTATAAAAGGAGGTGGAATTTTGAAATTTTGGTAGTAGAGCTCTCTTAACTGAGGAGTATGTATTTTTTTCCTCAGATATACTGACTTCTGTTTACCAAGAGGAGAAAGATAGGAGAAAGTTAGATTTCAAAACCAGGCATTTTCATAAAAGGACTTCATGCAAGAATTACTTAGTTTTGAACTTTATGAAGAGACAAGCACCTCCTGTTCAGAAGCGAATGTCACTTGACTGTAAGAAACTTGCCATAGCTATAAGCAGGTTAGAAACATCATTATCACATGCCATGTCCACATACGGCATTTGACTTCTCAAATTACCAACACAGCCTGGTAATTAGACGTTATTTAAAGTGTGCTTATGAACTAATACATACAATTACCTTCTTCTTCAGAGAGTCTTAAAGCACCTTTGTAGCCATTACGTAAGGCTTACAGCACTTGTGAGACTGCTTCTGTTATCCTCTTTAAATAAGTACAAAAAGTTAGTGGGAACAAAGTCTAGGTTAGTTTAATTAGCCAAATGTAATTAAATCACTTAAGTTTTTCCACCTGTATCAGTGTTAACTTTTAATAGAGTGTGTAGGCAGATATCTCTAATAGCAGACAATTCAATGAAATCATTTCAGTTTTTGCTAATGGGTACAGAAATACAGCAGTTACTATGGACTATGGTGACTCAGTACCTTTCAGTTGATAATATAGATATTTTATTTTTTTTTTTAAGTCTCTTGCTAGTCAGTTACTGAAATGTACTCTATGCCACCTATGTGAGGAACACCACAGAAAAACCTAGGGGCAAGGAGAATGGAAAGCTTTGGAATTAGGCAGGATTCACATACTGGTTCAGGGTGCAGTTCAGGTACTTAAGAATTATTTTAGACACCTGCAGAATCCTTCATTGGGCCTCCAACAGCTGCATCAGAAGAGGAGAAATCTCTGACAGATACTGTGTCACATCCTCTCAGCACAAGCAGAACTTTCACATATTCTGACATATGTGAAATGGTGCTAGACACCTATATTTAGGAACATTAATTATCTCTTAAGTGACTTCCCAAATTCACCCAAAATGCTTTTTGTTAAAACTGTTCTTTTCCATCATCACATCAACATTACATTAGATTATTAAATTATTAGATTATTAAAACATGCAGAGACAGCACTGCCATATGAATATTTCAACATAAAATTTACCCCATGTCATTCAGAGTTCCAGCACTTCTTAAATTCATGAACCGAATGGTCTTGCTCTTCACCTCTGAAGCATATTGTAATTGCTGTTGGAAGTAAGGGTAAGTAAAATGGAATTCAAAGTTAAACCACAAAGAATTATAAATTACATATTTGTCACATAAATTAAGTAAATCCTTGAACATTTTTCCGTCTTCCCCAAGTAAAATACTCATACTCTGTGTCACAGAGCTAATAAGGAAAGAATTAAGTAGCTTTAGTCTTTGGATGATTGAGACAATCTTGAATACCCTTGTTTACTGATACCTTGTTTATTGATAACTAATGAAAAAAAGAAAAAAAAAAGGATCTTATTCATAGAATAGTGAATTAGGAAAGAGAAGAACTGTTTTCTTTCCTATTGCTCTACTACAGAATTACTGAGCAACTTCATACAACTAGCTTAGGCCAAGATTTTCACAAATATCCACTACTCAGATGATTCATCATCAACAACGTGTGTCCCTCTGTTAGAAGCCATGAATGTTTTCAACTGAAGGAAACAGAAGCCCTGAATCCTCCTAATTTACAAAAGAGCTAATATCATACTTCACATTCCAAATCTCCTCTAAAAAAAAAAAAAAAAAAAAAAAAAGCTTTATCAACTTACTGGCAATATAAGACAAGAAGGCAAAATGGACAACCCCCCTTAGGGAAAGCAATACATGAACATGGATAAAAATACAGCTGGTCTAAAACACTAGCAGAAGCACTTATGCTATCCGCAAAGATAGATGGATAGCATGATTGCCACTTTCTTCTTTGCCTGGGCTACAAAGGCATATATTTTTAGATGAATAAGAAGATAGCATTCTTGAGTGCTTTTTGTGTACTTGCACAAGGTTTTCAAAACTAGCAGAGTGAGCTGAAAAGAAAGTGACATTTAGAAAGGAACTACAACTGACCCTCTTCAAGCACACCTGTCAGCCAAACACAAAACCAGCTCCCTCCATATGGTTTGATGTCTATCCTCAGGCTTTACAGATGAACTGCTGGTAGCCCAAAGCCATGACATGGTCATAAAGGACAAAGAACACCAAACTCCTACCATCACAATGACATATATTGACAAAATACACACTGATGCATACGTATTTTTTACTGTACCCTTTATCATTTCCTTAATACACACTTAGGATCAAAAGCTAAACAACCAGAAAAATGTCCAGGTTCTGGTCAGACTGAGAGGCTGTAACTCCCTTAGTTTGCTCATGCTCAGTTTATGACCTGAGGTTGCCAACATAGTGGTAGCATACACTTAACATCACCCCTCCATGTACCAAACCCAGTGCTAAGGGTGGCCAACACACATTCTCTGCAATGGGAAAAGAGTAGCAAAACAAGTAAATAGCTCTGGAGCACAGCAAAGACTGGGTTCACTTTGTCAGCAACACAGACAGTGGGACTGAGTGTTAAGCTCAGCAGGTTTGTTGATGACACCAAGCTGCGTGGTGCAGTCAACACATTGGAGGGAAGGGATGACATGCAAAGGGACCTGGACAGGCTGGAGAGGTGGGCCAATGCCAAACTCATGAAGTTCAACAAGACCAAGTGCAAGGTCTTACACCTGGGTCAGGGCAATCCCAAGCATAGCTATAGGGTGGTAGAAGCTGGACTGAAAGCAGCCCTGAGAAGGACTTCGGGGTGTTGACTGATGAGAAGGTCAACATGAGCCGGCTTCAGTGTGTGCTCAGAGCACAGAAAGCCAACCATATCCTGGGCTGCATCAAAAGGAACAGCAGGTTGAAGGAAGTGATCCTGCCCCTCTACTCTGTTCTCGTGAGACTAGGAGTACCGCATCCAGCTCCGGGGGCCCCAACACAAGGGGGACGTGGACCTGCTCGAGCGAGTCCAGAGAAGGGCCAGGAACGGGATGGAGGACCTCTCCGATGAAGACAGGCTGAGATGAGAGCTGGATTTGTTCAGCCTGGAGAAAGCTCCAAGGACACCTTGTAACAGCCTTCCAGTGCCTGTAGAGGGCCTACAAGAAACCTGAACAGGAACTTTTTACAAGGGCACGTAGCGAAAAGACAAGGGGGAATAGCTTTAAACTGAAAGAGGATAGCTTTAAATTAGATATTATGAGGAAATTCTTTAACTTAAGGGTGCTGAGGCATTGGCACAGGTTGCCCAGAGAAGCTGTGGCTCCCTCATCCCTGGCAACGTTCAAGGCCAGGTCGGACGGGGCTTGGAGCAACCTGGTCTAGTGGAAGAGGGGTTGGATCTTTAAGGTTCCTTCCAGCCAAAACTATTCTGTGACTACGATACGATTCCCCCTGAGGGCTCTCGCTGTTCCCGTTCCCACAGCGCAGAACTGGTGTATCTGCATGTTTTCGGAACGGCTGAGACCGCCGGCCCCACACTTCCGAGCTCCGGTACTCCCGAGGGCGGGGGGGCCGAGGGACGCTCCAGCTAGGCCGGCTGCGGGGAGCATCCCTTCTCTCTGGCCGGGAGAAGGCGGCCCAGCTTCCCTAAAGCGGCGCCGAGGAGGGCGGCCGGGCCGAGCGGTACTCCGGTAACTGCTGGCCTAGCTGGAGGGCGCCTCAGCCCCCAGGCCAGCACCGGGGGGGGCCTGACTAGCCCCACGGGCCTGCAGCACCGGCTGGGGACCAGTGGCGGAAACTCCGCGGCCGCCCTTCCCTCCCCGCCCCCAAGGGCCGCTCGCAGCGGCTGCCTGGGCCGACGCTACGAGGCCCCCCCGGTCGCCCCAGGGCAGTGGCACCACTGCCACCTCGCCTCCTCCCTCCCGGCGTCGCAGGCCGCATACTCGCTACCCTGCAGCCTCAGGCTCACCGTCCGCCCGCGGCCGGCAGCGGCTGTCCCCGCCAGCGGGGCGCCCCCAGGGACTCCGTTCTGCCGCCGCGGCGCCACCGCCGCCACCCGCTGCGCGGCATTAACCGCGCCGGCCGCCCCCAGCTTCCACATGTCGCCGCTGCCCGCCGCGGAACAGGCCGGGGAGGAGCCAACACGCCGCGCCGGCAGCGAACAGGAGGCGGCGCGGAGCTACCTCTCTTCCGCCGGCGCCGCGGGTCTAGTCTGGAGTGGGGGAGCGCGGCGGCTGCCGGCGAGGCCTAGACCAGCGGGCCGGGCCCCATGGGCAGATCTTTTCGTCCTTCCTGGCCAGAGGCGGGACGCCCGGCTGGGACTGGTCTTCCCCGGTGTCGCGGGTCAGGGGACTGGCGGGTGTTTCTAAGGGCACCGCCCTCCGCCGCCGGCCGGACCCTTCGTCGGGGGCAGCGCGGCCGATAGCGCGGCCGATAACGCGTCCTGACTGCAGGCGTGCGTTTTGGCAGGGTGCTGCGGCCGAGGAACGGCGGTGGTGGTGTCGCGCTCTGCGCGCCCGCGGCTGAGGAAGACAAGCAGCATGTGTGACCCCGCAGCCCGCGCTGCAGCACAGCCGCCCTACACTTCACTGGAGTGCTGTGTTGCCGAGACAACAAAGCTGGGTTGGGGTCGAGTACGGTCTTTCCCTACCGCGTGCCTTTTCCTGTCCATGGCAGTTTCCCCATCAGTCCATCCAGTGGAGCGGGAGAGTGTCCTTCCCCCACCGTTCAGCGCAAGCATTGTGCACCGAGGCTGTGCCTAGAGGAGAGGTGCTGGGCCTTGCTGTACTGCTTGGGCTTTTTCACGTGCATGGGAGAACTCGGGGACCTCAGATCTCACCGGTATCACAACGACAAGTAGCTGTGATGGTCGCTGGGTAACATGACTGCAACTTCTGCCCACCTTCAGGTCAGCTGCTGTTCTTGGATCAGGGAGTCATTGCTCTTGGGTGAAGCTCTGCAGGGACCTGCTCAGGCACAGTGATCTTGCCGGGTAGGTGTACAAGAGGCTGGAGCCTGGAAAGGACAAATATTACAAGTAAGGTACTCACCTCCCATTCCCCACTTTAAAAAAGGGGAAAGAAGCAGTCCCAGGCAGGGCAAAGGAAAGTTGCTATTTATGCTGTGTTAGTGGTTGTAACATACATAACACACTACACATGCTGACAGCAGCCTCATTTCAGCAGCCTGAGCTACAAAGCAAAATACTTTGAATTGAAAGCGTGTTGTAATCACAGTCATTTCCTAAGGTGCAGGGTAAGAATCTAGTTCCTGTGATTGTGCTATTCTACAGTTTCTGTCGTCTTTTCAAAGTACAGTATTTACAGTTTTTCCAGACCTAAGCAATAATAGCGATTCCCTCTTTCTTAACAATTTAGGGCAAGAACTGTAGGACATGCTAGCAGTACAGAGAAGAAGCAATGGGACAAGGACCAGGACTAGTATTTTGGGTTCAAACTTTAGAAAGGCTGATTGGACAATGGATTCATCCCCCAAAACTGGAGTAGCTGCAACTCGCAAAAAACCTGTTGAGATTTCAGTTTGCATTAACTGCAGTTTGAGCAATAGCTAAGTTCCAGGTTACCACACTGATGTGAGCAGCTAATGCAGATCATTTGTGATAACAGCCAACAGTTTGTCTGGGAGCTATTTTCGCTGTGTGAATACCTCTGCCAATGGAAAGATGCATTATTACAGGATATAATGTCCACTTGAGGACCCATTCTAGAATGGTATTTACTGTGCTAGCAAGTATTATGATCCATTACCTCCTGTAGGTAAAATATTACCCTGATCCAGTAAAAGGAAAAGAAAGCACATCATTTATCACAGCTGACATATGCTTCATAGACCTTCTGATGATGTGCTTTAAAGAATAATGAAGAAAGAGAAAGGAAATTATGTAGTTCCTACTCTTTTATTTAAATGCTGTTGATACTGTACTATTAATGATATGTGAAGATGTCAAAAGTCCAAGCTCAGCATCTTTTATTGTTACTTAAATTGAAAATAAATAAATAAAAAAGGCTTGCCAGGGAGATGAGAGATAAGAAATAATTCTGATGAAAAATTTTCTTAAATAAAAGCATGTTCAGTGGGAGCACAGACAAATTTAATTTCAGATCTTTCCACAGGACAAGACTGAAAGATACCACAGTTGCAAGTAAAACTGTAAATATATAAAGCATACAAGTATTTAAGAAACTTACCATTGTTTACTGTGATACATATTTTTTACATTCCTGAAACTCCCAAAGAAGCAGATGGCAGCTTTCAATGCTTTAGGGAGTAAATTGTCAAGTTTCTCACCAAGATTTGTATTATTTCTTTAAAGTGAAATTACTTGGTACTACACAAGGGCCAAAAGCCCAGACAATTCAAGCTGGTTGTGCGAATTTCAACTGAGAGTTTGAGGTCTGTTGTAGTTAGGAGTTCTCTGTACCAACCCACATTATTTAGCTTAGTCACCCTCTTGCCTCTTTCTAGCAGAGCCCCGTGTGTTTCTTTGTCACCAGTATCTTCCCTCAGACCTCGTAGGAGTCTGTGTTCTTGCTGATTTTGCAAGGAAAATTTTTATACATTGAGCAGATACAAGATACTTTAGTTCCTTGATGAGCAGTCCACGCTCTTTATCACTTCTGGAAGGAACTAGTTATGTGTTTGCAGCTATAATGGCCTACATATTGAGATACGGCCTACAGGGAGAAATAACTGTTATCAGACTGCAGAATGCATTAGTAAAGCAAACAGTTCCCTTTTCATGTCTGGGAGAGGAGAAAGCAGAAGGCAGAATGGTGGAATGCCTGATATTTTACCTAACGTTTGATCTAGTAAAAGGTGGTGCTTTTTTACATGTCTTGCCATTCCAATAAAAAGTGTGTCAGAAGATATTTTCAGGTTATTATCCAGGTAGTTCCTGGAAAAACAGTGATTTTTCTCTAATCATCCGAAGCCATATGCAGCTATGAATAGGAAATGTGCATCTCTTGTTGCTAAGTTCATGACAGATCAATGAATTGGGTAGATTAGGTATTTTCTGATACTACCAGTCTCACTTACAAAATCATTTAAAAAATTGACAACATTGTTCAAGTTCATGAACTTCACAGGATGTTACTACCAGTGAGGATCATTCACACAACTTAAAAAGGGCCTGAGTTTGGGGTTAGCAATTTTAACATATTAATATATATTAACATATAATTAAATATGTTAAATTAATATTTTAACTTTGTTTTCATTTCAGTCCTCCTCCCTGAGGTTAATGTTGTTCATGTCACAGCACTTCAGTATCAGTATCTTTTAGTCTGGTGTAAAATAACTGCAAAGCAGTTCCAGATGCAACATTACTGCAGAGACAGGCCTCACACCTGTGAGAGACCATGTCTTAAGGTGACTGTCTCAAAGCTTGTTTGCAGTCCTGGTGAGCTTGTTGCGAGGCTTCCTGATGGTTTAACCGAGCTCAGCTGCTGTGAAGAGATAAGGGACAAACAGCCACTCAAAACCAGTTTCCACTGAGGTCAAGAATGGTCATGTCACTTTGTGGGATGTGCCTGAGCATGGGTGACCACCTCAACCTGCCAAGGCATGTGCAGTCCACAGTAAATCATAGAATCATAGAATAGTAAGGGTTGGAAAGGACCTCAAGATCATCGAGTTCCAACCCCCTTGCCATGGGCAGGGACACCTCCCACTAAACCATGCCATCCAAGGCTATATCCAACCCCACCTTGAACGCCGGCAGGGATGAAGCATCCACAACCTCCCTGGGCAACCCATTCCAGGGCCCCACCACCCTCACAGTAAAGAATTTCTTCCTCGTATCCAATCTAAACCTCCCCTGTTTAAGTTTAAACCCATTACCCCTTGTCCTCTCACCACAGTCCCTAATGAAGATGATCACACAGTAATCGCATGAGCTCCACGGCAGGGCTGGGCATGCACAGGAATGCAGTAATACTCTATGAAGGACTGTGAGATCAAATGGCTGGTGGGACCCTCATCACCAAAGTACACAGAGGCTGCAGACCAATGGGACACTGCTGGATCCATGGTGGTGACTACCTGTTGCAACGCTATTCTGACTTTTTGCTAGATTTTCTTCTTTCCTATTTTCTCTCCCTTTCCTGTCACTGTTTTCTTACCACAGTAAATAAATACTTGGTTTAGACAAGTGATCAATAAATTTCTTTGATTAGCAGCATTTGGCCTCTTGTGTCTTAATCTCACTCTGGGTATAACAGCGTATGTCCCTGACTCGGGTCCTCCTGGACCAGGACACCACCTTCTGTCTGGAAAGAGCTGATACCTTTCTTGTTGTATGCAGATGCATGCACCACTGCAAATGGGTCAGCAAATAGCTTCTATGAAGAACAGGTGGAGCGCACTACTGATTACTTTTTTAGCACTCTCTAGCGTTAAGGGTTTGGGAAAAGAGCATTGAGTTATATGAAATGAAATTCTCTGAAATATAAGCACAGTCAACAAGAAAACAGATCTTGGGATAGGTGTTAGTATTTTCTAACCATTAAACTCTAGTACAAGGACATGAGATTGTTTTTTGTTTTGTTGGGTTTTTTGTTTAGTGTTTTAGAACTGAGGACAACTGTTACATGCCACCACAAAAGGCAAAACCTGCCCTCTGAATGCCATATAATTAATTCATGGGGTCAGATTTACAAATTTGGAGTTATTCCCTACCTTTCTCTAAGCAGACAGCAGTCTGTGCTTTTTCCTTCTGTGCAGCTTGGAGGACCAGAGTATTCAGGTACCACTGCACACAGATTGCCCATGTCTGTGACCTAATTCTTTAAAGTTTGCTCCCTGTGTCAAGTTCCATCTGTTTAGACCTGGAGAAATCATAGAATCATAGAATCATAGAATAGTTAGGGCTGGAAAGGACCTCAAGATCATCGAGTTCCAACCCCCCTGCCATGGGCACAGACACCTCACACTAAACCATGCCATCCAAGGCTATGTCCAACCCCACCTTGAACGCCGCCAAGGATGGAGCATTCACAACTTCCTTGGGCAACCCATTCCAGGGCCTCACCACCCTTACAGTAAAGAATTTCTTCCTCATATCCAATCTAAACTTCCCCTGTTTAAGTTTAAACCCATTTACTTCAGTACTGCAGGGATTTGATTGTACCTTCTGTATGTATTTTTTTTTTTTACTTGACATGCACTGCCTCCTTAGCTCTATAGGTATGTTTAAAAGTCTTTAAATTTTCATCAGAGTGCTACCAGTGCAAAATATCAATGCAAGATGAAGAGAAACAGAATACTTAAGCATGAAACAGAAGCATCGTTACAAGCTCCTGTACTCCTTGATGTTTGAAGCTTTACACCATTTTATGCATTAAAGAAAGAAATATGTTCCAAGTTACTCATCTTAACATTGCTTAGCTGTAATTAATCCCTCTTTCATCACAGTTGAACCATTTGGTCACACATATACATGCACAAAAACAAACAAACAACCACCTACCCTAAATAATGAAAAAAAACAAACAAAAAAACCCTCATAAGTGCACATGCTTTGGAGAAAGTTTTCCCAGGAGGCTCTATAGTCTATACAGGATTTCCTTTTGCAAGTGTTAAATGACTGTTTTAATTTACAAATGTGTTAAAGGGATTGTATACAAAGGATGGCTCAGAATCTGGCAGAATTGTTGCAGTGAAATTGTGTGTTCTGGGGACTTCCTAAGGTCAAATGATTCAGACACTGCAGTCATGAGGTAACTGGCAAAAGTGACACGTATGTGCTTTATGAATGTTAATCTGGTGCTTAAGAATTTTCATGGTTTTCTAAGAAGTTTCATGATTTTCCCCAAATAAGACTAATCAGAAATACCTGCTTTGTATAGAGACATTCTACATGATCTGTGCATGGAAGGACCAGATACTTCACATGAATGTACAGAATGTTTCTGTTTACAGGGCATGCAGATTGGTCTCTTGAATTTCTAAGAGGAATGCTGCAGAACAGTTATCTTTTTAGATTAAGCAATCTTATTTTCAAGCCTGGAAAAGAGGTAATCACAAGACACAAGCTCTAAGTTAAGACAGAGACTCAACATTCTTAAAGAAAAGACTCAGCCCTTCCCATTTCTCTGTTCTCTATATAACTGAGAAAGTAATATCCTCCTCTTGTCAGGGTTATAGGATTACATCAAAAAAAAGCCCAAATCACACTAAAATGTTAAATGAAAATCTGCAGAGGTACAAAGCATAATTATAGGAATTGAAGTGCCAAATTCTAGTTTTGGCAATTCAGCAAGTTTGCTACCCTAAATCCTAGAAGAAATGTTATTACCAATAGCTTTCATAAACTTTCAAAGTGATACCCATGTAGTTTTTGAATACATCACTACATCACAGCACAAAAGCTTTGACTGATGGTCACTGATGTGTGGGGTCATACCTCTGCTGCTAGGGAAATAAAGGAACCAGAACAGTTTCTAAAGTTACCTTAAAATGACTGCCCATACTGAAAAACCTGAAACGCTTTTATGAAGCAATGCCTGTTGATTATATTCTGCTGCTTTTTCTGCTCTAATTCGAAGATTCCCCTCTTCATTATAGAGCTGGTAGTAGATGAAGACAAAAAGACATGCCATTTTATAAGGTGGTTCTCATACCTCTTGGGATACCTCTCAAGACTGTCTCATGAACGTAGAGAAATGCCAAACAGTAAGTCCTGTACAGGTCAAGAACAGGTTGACAACTGCGATAGTTTTGAGAACAAAATATTTTATTCATCAGTAAAACTATAGTTTTCAGTAGTATTTGCTAAATAAATTATATAATTTCTCTTTTACAAGAAATAAACTAAAATCAAAAATATTTCAAAGACAATATATACACAACATAAGGCCTTTTTATAAATAACTTTTTTCCCCCCTCTTTTCACCAGCAGTGAAAGTTATCGTTAGAGGCTCGTTTTTGTATAGTATGTGTGGAGATTTACCCTAACCCTTTTATGACATCAATTCCAATTTCCATTAATGGGGACCTAGGTGATTAGAACTGAAGGATCAAAACTAATCAAATTAATTTTATCAATCACTGTGCTTATTCTTAAATAGGTAAAGCAGACAATACATTTTGCTTGTGCATAGTTACAGAATGCTTGCAAATAAAACCACTAGAGAGCTGACAAGAAAATATCACTTCCAAGTCCATAAAAGGTGATTGGCAATATAGTAGAAAGCGGCCTGAATACACAGTTCTTCACAGTTCAGCAAGCAACAGCAGATGGTAGCAGAGTGGAATGTTTCATGTCATTTTTGCAAAGTCCATCAAGCCTTTCAGAGATCCTGACACTTCTTAGAATAAATCCAGTTGACTATCACTCTTCATCTGTTAGGCTCAGAAAATTCCTTCTTCTTAAATTAGGAGTGCAGAAAGTGCTCTTCATTAAACCTTGGTACTCTCTGTGTATTCTTTGTTACTGGAAATACAGAAATTATAAGCAAAGTCAAGAGTTGTGTTTCTTTTCCTGCAGAATTATGAACAGATAACATGATTCTTCCCCTAGACAGACTGCAGCACAGTTTGGCAGTGATTCTTTTCTTAACTTGCAGTGATTCTTTTCTTACCTTGCCCTCTAATTAAAGGCATTGGGTGTCTCTTCTTGTACAACAGGTAACTCCCATGGCTTTACAGACATTGCAGTACACTTACATTACATGAAATGGAACTAACTACTTGCTCCTGCAAAATGCTGAACATACTGGACATCAGAGAAGACAGTCCAAACTGAGAGCACTCAGGAGTTCACAACAGCTTTTATTACCTTGTAGAATTGACTGGGGCCTTTGTAACTTCAAAGTATTAGGGGAAAACAGCAGTCTTTGTAGATCATGTATGGAAGTCCTGTTAGCTTCTGCATGATCATAGAATCATAGGATAGTTAGGGTTGGAAAGGACCTTAAGATCATCGAGTTCCAACCCCCCTGCCATGGGCAGGGACACCTCCCACTAAACCATGTTGCCCAAGGCTATGTCCAGCCCGGACTTGAACACTGCCAGCAATGATGCCCTTCCCTAGTTGAATATCATACCTATCCAAAACCTTTCAGGCACAACTGATTTTCCAGTCAAGGTCATTCTATTTCACAAAAAAATCACGTAATAATGTTAATGAATCAGAGTTTTCTACACTATCTCCTACAGAGGCAGTGGTTATGCAATACAAATAGTTGATCACTTCTTGTCATGTAGTGGTAGGATGAGGGGGAATGGCTTTAAACTGAAAGAGGGTAGATTTAAATTAGATACTAGAAGAAAATTCTTCACTATGAGGGTGGTGAGGCGCTTGCACAGGTTGCCCAGAAAATCTTTGGTTGCCTCATCCTTGGCAGGCTTCAAGGCCAGGTTGGACAGGGCTTGGACCAACCTGGGATGGTGGAAGGTATCTCTGCCATGGCAGGGGGTTTGGAACAAGATGAGCTTTAAGGTCCCTTCCAACCCAAATTATTCCATGATGCTATGATTCTTAGCATCTCTATGAAGTCAGAGATGAAGTAAAAATAAACTATTCTTCGCTAAACACCTTATTACTACAACTCAAACTAAGGGTAAACTGACAGCTGAACAAAATATTGCAGTAAACTGAATACATCTCAGCTAATATATCCAACATGGGGCATCAAATCAAAGACATCTGTAATGAACTTTTTTTACTATAAAACCTCATGAAAAATACAATGAAGACATACGTTCCCATTTATTAAACAGACTTTTAAGGTCACCTTTAAATTGTGCTTTTTGATACAAGCATGTAACTAACCTTTAAATAGTTCAATAGCAATCTAATCTTGACTATGAACAGCAAAAAAATCTCCAAAGGCATATTTAAACTTACCTCAGAAAAAGGTTACTAGTAGATTCAAATCAATATTTTAGTTATGACTTCTAGCATTAGACCTTCAACCTTGAAGAATGATATTTCAGTACCGTTCTGTGGCAACCTTTAAACCTGTTACTGTATTGTGCATCAGTGTTAGGGTGTTCATAATAACTGATGCTAGTGAGCACAGTGCTGATTTCTTAAAGGACGTTCTCTCTCTCTATGTAGCTGTGGTCTGGCAATGAAAGTCTATCTACTGCTATGTTAGCACCTGAACATGCTAACAGAGTAAAGTAGTATATACTTGCAGGACACACAACAATTTAATATGCAAAGTGAAACTGATGAATGAGTAAAATTGAAGTAATATTTTAAAAAGACTGTGACATAAGGCTAAGAAGGATTTAAAAAAAATTAATTAAAGAATCAGTTTGGAAACAAAAATGAAAAATGCTAGTACCAATATACAAAATAATATTTTATGAAGTCAAGACAAATGAGTCAAAATTTACACTAGCACCATCTAGTTTCTGACTGAAAGCACAGATCAAAATGGCTGCAGTTCAATTTTTCACAGACTTAATGGGTCATTCAGTACAACTTCAGATCCTCTCCTCTCATCACAACTTTTTACTCTCAAAGGAGACTAGTAGTATTGCTGATGCTAGCTTTGTACTATTCCACTAATTACATAATGCAATTATGACCACTTTATTCTTGATGCCTTTCCTCTGATCCTTCCAGAGCATTTCAGAGGGATTAGTGATGGAAAACATATCAGCATAATTTGCTGATGTTGGAGAGAGCAGACCTGACAGAAACTCGTAGGAGCTGCTGCGTGTCACAGAAACGGAGACCATGGCACTGACGCCATTTTAAGGAGGTGGGATTTTCAGATGTTCAACTTTGTGCCAGGTACAGTCCACTTCTGCGCATAAGATTCTGGAAAAAGCCCACCTACTTCAAGGTGCAGGACATGATCCTCTATGCAACTCTGTAACTACTGCATGACTTCGGGGTTATTTTCATTGCAGATATAAGAAACATTATTTTGTGATAAAGACTGAGTTTGGCTGTATAATTTGGTCCAAAATGGTAAATAATGGACAAATGACACTACAGGATGCATTCCTGTAATCACTGTCTGAGATGTCTCACACTGGGTATATAACAGTTTTACAGTGTTTAAGCCTACTGGAGGCTTGTTGTATTAGAGCATTTTCGTGCTCCATTTCTCTTTTCATGGGTATGTTTTTGATGCGATTGATTTCTTCATATGCTACATTAAAAGCCTTGGCCATTAGAACATGTAGTTATGGTGGAAGTACAATCCCCTAGCCAAAGTATATCTGACTTTGAATATGAACTAGAAAATGCTCAAAGAGACAGGCTTTAATAAAGAACTACAGGAGCGAGAACAGAAGAAAAGATGAAGAGCACTGAAAAATAAGACCACCCAGATAGTTTGACTGTTTCTAAACAGTATTTTATAGACCAATACTTGTAAATCTGCTTATCTGTGCATCTGCAGCAGCTTTGAAATGCAAAAATAATCCCAGTGATGTTTTAGGACTTCAGAGTCCTATAATAAAATTTGTATTTGGACATAAACTACAACATTAATTAATTCTAAATGTAATAATATTATCTATGCAATTCATATTACACAAATCATAGCTACACTAACCAGACTCCAAATATGCTGGGCTTGCACATCACTACAGTTAGTCCATTCTTTTATTTCACTGAAGTCTTGATCAATCATTTGCAGCCATATTTTCAGTGGTATTGACTTCTGAATTATATACAAATTTTGTGAGCCCATCTTTCAGTAACAGGAGGCAATGCTGTATTTCTATGTAACAATTGCTGTATGGCATCAGAATCTTCCATTACAGTTAAATATACAGAAGTATTCTTCAAACAAAATAGTTCTTTAAAGAAATCCTGTAGTCAAGACGTATATTTATTTATTTAAATCCTGTGTTTATCACCAGATGACTTGAGGTGTGCAGCATCACAATGCAGCAAACTTCAGAGTTTATCACTATGCTATTTATATGCATATTCTTGTTTCACTGTAATTGTAAAGGAAATTAAGCCTATTTGCAGTGAAACAAAGTAATTCTTATGCCTTACTACTCTGATTTTACTGGTATTGTAATTTGTCAGAGTAATATGTCAGTTACCTTTAGAAGTAATTTCAGGGATAGGCTAAGCAAACACAGTAGGGTAGTTCGTAATTGTACATGTTGCTCTTTCAGGGACAGAAAGCTCAGTCAAAGAATTTGGGACTTCACTGTAGAACAGAAGGAATAAGGTGACTTTAAGATATTCCTTACTTCCTAAGTGAAATTATCACTTCTAAGGTCCTCCATTTTAGGTACGAGTCCTTACTAACAGTGGACTTAGGTCTTCAGGATCAGCTGCACTTGCTGATATCTGTTAAAAAAAGTTTTGCAGGACTGGGGTTATATTTCCTACTGATCAATTTCCATGGAACACAGTAGACTTTTGTGTTCAACAGTGTTTGCTGGTGTTTCATGCTTTTCTGCTTATATGTCAGCTAGTAATGCTAATAAGCTAAGTTTGTTTCTAGAGGAAGAAGGAAACACTAGTTTACTCTGGTTTTTGTGATGTTTTGGTTTTCAGGATTTTGTTTGTTTGTTTGTTTGTTTTTAATGCTTGTTTGTTGTGGGAGATTGTACTTTTGGGATTTTTTTTGTGGATTTCCTAATGAAAGTGCTAAATACTAAACAGAAGAGCATTATCTTCTCTATTGTGGGCTTACATACAGGACACTTTATCTCAGATTGCGTCTTTTACTCTAAGTACCTCATCTATCATTGTATTAGGTAGTCATAAAGGAAGAACCCTTTAATGTTCGAATTCTCTGCAGAGAAACACTGCAAATTTCCAACTACTTTACATATCTGCTTCTATCTTGCTGCATTTTTTAATTAAAAATTAAAAATACTTTTACAGAATATTCATTTTTTGTTTCTCCCTGTATGGTGCTATTTGGGAATAATTTAGATTGGCTTATACTTAGTGCTCAGTGCAGATCATGGTTAGTCATACTTTATTGATAAAAACTAGATTTCCTAAGTTATTATCTGGGTTAAAAGACTTTTGAGAAAATAAACCTATGGAATCTTAAAAACTTGGATTTGAGGATGTTCCTAAAAGTGCTGCTTAGAGTGACAGGTTCACAAAAAGCTGGTTTGCTGAAGCTGGTGTTTGTTCAGAACTGAGGGACTCTGGGCCCAGACCACCCCTGCAGTTGCAAACTCAAGATGTTTCTGCACCAATCCTGCAACAAAAATTATTGCTGTTGCCAGGTAAAATCTCAATTTTGGCATTAGTTGCACAGTGTGAGTTTGCACAGTGTTCCCTTGTCGTGGTTTAAGCCCAGCTGGTAACTCAGAACCATGCAGCCGCTCACTCACTACCCCCTTTCTTCCTCCCCCCGCTGCCGGAGAGGTGGGGAGGAGAACTGAAAGAGTGTAACTCCCACAGGTTGAGATAAGAACAGTCCAGTAACTAAGGTATAACACAAACCACTACTGCTACCATCAAGAATAATAATGATAAGGGAAATAACAAGGAAAGTGAATACAACTGCTCACAACCCGCCGACTGATACCCAGCCTGACCCGAGCAGTGATCTAACCCTTCCGGGTAACTGCCCCCGTTTATATACTGGACATGACATGCTGTGGTATGGAATACCTCTTTGGTCAGTTTGGGTCAGGTGTCCTGCCTCTGCTTCCTCCCGGCTTCCCCTTCTCCCTGGCAGAGCATGAGACTTAGAAAGTCCTTGGTCAGAGTAAACATTATTGAGCAACAGCTAAAAACATCGGTGTTATCAGCGCTGTTCCCAGGCTGAAAGTCAAAAACACAGCACTGCACCAGCTACTGAGGGGACAAATGACTGCTACTGCTGAACCCAGGACATCCCTTAATGTAACACCTCAAAACCAATGCCCTTTCTTACCTGTAGGAACTACTTTTTACAATTTCTGCTCCACCCTACCTTACTTGATTGTCTGAACGTCTACGCAGCACTGTTCAAAAAAAAAAAAAAAGCCATTTTTCTACCTTTTTTTTTTTTATAGTAAGTTAACACAATGCTATTTTACTATATGGTTTGGAGTTTCTTTTCATTCATTCATGGGTTCAAAAATTCATAGCTCTTAATTTACTAGAGGACTAAAATTTGTCCAAGAACCAGGAGGCAAAGACGTCAAAGGATTAGTGAAGTGACTGAAAATAAGCAAGTTACTTTTCATTATATAACCAGGCCTGCACAAAGCATTTATTATTAACCTGATGAACAGACTTTCCTTTTTGACCCTTCCTCTTTAGTTCAGTTCTTGTCACAAAAGCCACAGACATCTATTTATGAAAACAGAAGGAAAATATTAGTAGCATTATATCAGAATGTTCAATTTGTACTTTAGGAAACCAAACCTTCATAGAATCATAGAATCATAGAATAGTTAAGGTTGGAAACGACCTCAAGATCATCGAGTTCCAACCCCCCTGCCATGGGCACAGACACCTCACACTAAACCATGCCATCCAAGGCTATGTCCAACCCAACCTTGATCACCGCGAGTGATGAAGCATTCACAACTTCCCTGGGAAACCTATTCCAGTGCCTCACCACCCTTATAGTAAAGAATTTCTTCCTCATATCCAATCTAAACTTCCCCCGTTCAAGTTTGAACCCATTACCCCTTGTCCTCTCACTACAGTCCCTAATGAAGAGTCCCTCCCCAGCATCCCTATAGGCCCCCTTCAGGTATTGGAAGGCTGCTATGAGGTCTCCACTCAGCCTTCTCTTCTCCAGGCTGAACAGCCCCAATATGCTCAGCCTATCTTCATACGGGAGGTGCTCCAGTCCCCTGATCATCCTCGTGGCCCTCCTCTGCACTTGTTCCAACAGTTCCATGGCCTTTCTATGTTGAGGACACCAGAACTGCACACAGTACTCCAAGTGAGGTCTCACAAGAGCAGAGTAAAGGGGCAGGATCACCTCCCTCGACCTGCTGGTCACACTCCTTTTGATGCAGCCCAGGATACGGTTGGCTTTCTGGGCTGCAAGCGCACACTGCCGGCTCATGTTCATTTTCTCATTGACCGACACCCCCAAGTCCTTCTCCACAGGGCTGCTCTGAGTCTCTTCCCTGCCCAACCTGTAGCTGTGCCTGGGATTGCTCCGACCCAGGTGTAGGACCTTGCACTTGGCGTGGTTAAATTTCATCAGACTGGCATCAGCCCACCTCACAAGCGTGTCAAGGTCCCTCTGGATGGCATCCCTTTATGAAAAAAACCTTAACATTGTTCCCTCCCATATTTATATTGAGATTTTCAAAATGGCCTAAAAATGTCAGGTGCACAAAACTTCCCTCAACTGGAACACAAGTTGGCTACATCCTTAGTACCTGTGGAATGTGAACTGTAGCTACTAAGGGAATTTATAAAACATAGGTGATATGAAGACAAACAAAGATGTAGATTTGAGCTTATCTTTCAGCAGTCACATAAACTGCTCACTAGGAACCAAAACAGAAAACATATATTTTTAATCATATTCCAGCTACCACAACTGGATAACCCTTCACAGCAGAAAGGGGAGCCATTAATGGACTTCATGCTGAGCTCTACTTCACTGGCTTTAAAAACAGGGATATAAACACAGAGCTTCACTCTCTGAAAAAGAATTAATTTCTACATTGTGGAATATTGGAATATTCAACATTAAAAGATTTTTCTTTTTTTCCTTTCCTTTTTATTTTTTTTTCCCCTGTCCTATGAAAAACAAATAACAGGAAAAGAAATCCTACCACTAAAGAAAAACTGAAAGGCATTTTGGCATACTTCATTATTAACACAATTAATAGGCACATAGTCTCTTTAAAGGATTTCTTTCGGCAAGATACTTAGGCATATGTCCCATTTAATGAATACCTCAATGAAAGCTTGCATCTTGAAATGAAGCATGTGTTTTAGTCACCTGCTGAGCCACAGTCAAAGGAATTACAGGGGAAAAAGCTCATCAGAAACAGTTTGACAACTTACTAAGTAGACATCCAGAACTGAAGCATTATCATTTTCCATTTCCAGTGTGCTCTGTTCTGAAGTCAAATAGATGGCACTGTCTTCTAAAGTGAACGTTGAACTCGAAGGCAAAGAGCTCTTGCTGCAAAGAAAAGGGAGACTACAGTGAACGAAAAATACAAGTTACAGAGAGCTCAGTCGTAGCTGAAAATTTTAAATTAAGTTTCTCTCAAATGTAAAAGCTTTGAATACTTGAAAAGAAAGAATGTATATAGACAAGTATGGATATGTTGACAGTGGCTAGATAATTGGCAGCTCATATTTGACTAACATACACAAGCCAAAATTTTTATCTTTTCATTAACTAAAGTTTTACCAGGAAGTAATGCTGTTCCTGAACTCTGATGTTTATTTAAAGAACAAAACTATGTCACAGTAAATGTGGGATAATTTCATTAATTTCAAAATAAGTTACTTCTGCATTGCACATTATCTAAATTCTGGCAACATTTCTTAATACAAAATAGGGGAAAAGAATCAATAATTAGGCACAGTAGCATTGGACTTTTTCATGCAGATATGGTATCACTAGGATACAACAGTTCGAAAGGGAAAGTGGGAGAACAACAGGGTTGTGTAAAGCCTTTGACACTGTCTCACATGACATCCTTGTCTCTAAGTTGGAGAGACATCAATTTGATAGGTGGACCACTCGGTGGATAAAGAACTGGCTGGATGGCCGCACGCAAAGAGTAGTGCTCAGTGGCTCAGTGTCCAGCTGGAGACCAGTAACGAGTGGTGTCCCCCAGGGATCGGTGTTGGGACCGGTCTTGTTCAACATCTTTGTGGGTGACATGGACAGTGGGATTGAGTGCGCCCTCCGCAAGTTTGCCGATGACACCAAGCTGTGTGGTTTGGTTGATACATTGGAGGGAAGGAATGCCATCCAGAGGGACCTTGACACGCTTGTGAGGTGGGCTGATGCCAACCTGATGAAGTTTAACCATGCTAAATGCAAAGTCCTCCACCTGGGTCGGAGCAATGCCAGGCACAGCTACAGATTGGGCGGGGAGGAGATTGAGAGCAGCCCTGCGGAGAAGGACTTGGGGGTGTGGGTTGATGAAAAAATGAACATGAGCCGGCAGTGTGCTCTTGCAGCCCAGAAGGCCAACCGTATCCTGGGCTGCATCAAAAGGAGTGTGACCAGCAGGTCGAGGGAGGTGCTCTTGCCCCTTTACTCTGCTCTCGTGAGACCTCACTTGGAGTACTGCGTGCAGTTCTGGTGTCCTCAACGTAAAAAGGACATGGAACTGTTAGAACAAGTCCAGAGGAGGGCCACGAAGATGATCAGGGGGCTGGAGCACCTCTCGTATGAAGATAGGCTGAGAAAATTGGGGCTGTTCAGCCTGGAGAAGAGAAGGCTGCGTGGAGACCTCATAACAGCCTTCCAATACCTGAAGGGGGCCTATAGGGATGCTGGGAAGGGACTCTTCATTAGGGACTGTAGTGAGAGGACAAGGGGTAATGGGTTTAAACTTAAACAGGGGAGGTTTAGATTGGATATGAGGAAGAAATTCTTTACTGTGAGGGTGGTGGGGCCCTGGAATGGGTTGCCTAGGGAAGTTGTGAATGCTTCATCCCTGGCGGCGTTCATGTTGGGGTTGGACATAGCCTTGGATGGCATGGTTTAGGGGGAGGTGTCCCTGCCCATGGCGGGGGGGTTGGAACTTGATGATCTTGAGGTCCTTTCCAACCCTTACTATTCTATGATTCTATGATTCTATGTATTGTAATTAGTACAGCTCTGCAAGGAAGTAGTATTTACAGAGCAGGTGCACTGTATTATTTCATTCATAGATTTGATTGTTATCTGCTATCAAGAAAGCATGTGAAAGGGCACAAGAATCTTGCTTTATTTTGTAAACGCACTTGGAAGCAAAAAAGCTGAAATTTTTAATGTGTTTTAATGGATTTAGGTGCCCATTATGCCTTGTCCTCACTAACTGCCAGAAACTAACAGACTCCAGGCTGCCTTGAAAACTCAGCTATAATTTTTCCAGAGATATATTTTAAGTACTTACCTATTTACACACAAGGTGAAAAGCAAACAATTCTGCAGTATAACTGAGTACGAAAACATAGTTACAGCCATCAGTCAAAAAATGACTGATTTCCCTCTCCCTTTGCAATACTTTGTAGTTTATGGTTCAGCTGGGGTATAATTTCAGGAACAGCAAAGCTAGTATGCAAAGTAGAAAAATTCAAATGCTCAACAAAATAATGAATCATCAGTCACCCTCATGTCATATTTACCTTCACCACATTACAGTGTTCTTTTTAATATATAGTATATTAGGCATCTTTTCAGTTGTAAGACTATTTCATTTGTCCCAAGGGTGACTCAGGTCCCATTGACTTGGTATTATTTTTCTCACATTTGTTACTAATATTCTACTAAGTAACTTTTCAGTCACATCAGTTTTTTGCCAATGCTTCATTTTACTGAAGGGGAGAGCACGGACGAGAAGGGAATATATGGGCTGTTGCTATATGTGAGACTATGTTTTATCACAAAATAAGCTCTGTCACCAAAGTTACTACTCTTGGCAAAAGGGAACAGTGAGGGGAGGAGAGTCACTTCTGCTTGCAGAATTTTAATCTCTGCTGTTGCACAGTTTGGGTCTCTGAATGTGCAAAGGCCTGTATGTGAACACATGACACGAATGTGCAGTGAGCAGACACTACTGCTATAAAAATACACAAACCCAGTGGTTAGCCCTTCCTTGTGAAAAACAGTGCTCTGCATTACTAGCCGTAAAGCAAGTTGAGCAGGTTGTGGCGTATACCTGGCTTTCGTTTCTGTATCAGGTTCAGTTTAGAAGCAAAAAAAATTGAAATAGTTATTCCTTTCAAATACATATCCAGCCACATCAGTGCCACCTTTACTGCTGTTACAAAGAACTTCTTTCACATCCAGAAAACCTCTGGAACCTGTACTCAAGACGAGGTGGGGATCCTGCAGTTAATGCTAGTGGCATTTTATGTTTTATATCCTGCATGTATCAGAAGAGTAAGACCTAGTCCTTCTATTATTATTTACTTTTCTTTCTCTCTTCTCTACTTTTCCATTAGAAGGCACTGTGCTTCTTTTTGCTCTCAGTTTGTTAATCTGTGTTGTTTCACAGCCTGCTGTGGGTAGTAAACAACAGCAATGTGAAATCAGCACTTAGTTTTGGGATTCTTAAACTACTGGGTTTTAGCTATAATATAGGGTAAAGACAGTATCATCTCCCCTTTGCAATATGCCTCTTTTTTCCCCTCACATGTTACAGAAATAAATATACAGTCAGGCAGAAGATGAGGTTGAAACAAATCCAGCATGTTAATAGAAGTCAAAGAGAAGCTCCTATAAATGTCACAATTAGGCTATTTGCTAGTAAACTTCCTAAGGGAGAGATTTAATATATAGAAACAAATAATATAGAAAATATGTATATTAACATACAGAAATAAATAGGAGAAAGGGGACGAAAGATAGTACAAAGGTATGTTAATCTTACATACAGAAAACAAGCAGTGGCTAAAGTGCCTTGAACAATGGTAGGCATGAAAGAAAATGAAAAAAAAAACAGGTATCAATCCACCTTTTTTCATACAATCAAAGATCCACACTTATTTGCAGATAGCAATCTCCTTGCTGCTGTGACTTTCACACTGAATAATTAGGGATGAGCTCTGCAAGTGAGGAAGACTCATCTTCATGAGGAATTATTAAAAGGGAAACTGTAGGAAAACTGTTGCACGACAGAGATTTCTTACATACTGAACCTTAAGCTCAATAGCAGTAAGGTTTTTCTCTATTTAAAAGAATACTTTCCACTTTGGGAAGTGCTTTCTTCATGGAAAAACAAATATGCCTCATCCTAATGTGTCTACTTGCGAGGCAGCCTGCAGGACAGGTAGAACTCTTCAGTCTCCTTTCCTAGTCATTGCACAGCCTTTGAGGCATGGCAGAAACAGTGCCAGGTAGTAACAACTGACTGAAGCAGAAGTTTGATGTGTGTTTCAGATTCAGTTATTCGTTGTGGGTTTTTTTTTTTTTTGGTGGGATTTTGTTGGTTTGGTTTGGTTTGTTTTTTTGTGTTTTGTTTTTTTTTCTTCCCCTCCTGCAGTGTGAAGAACAGCTCTTGTAGGAATATAATTATCAGCTTTTTTTAGAGTGCCAAAATACAACAGCCATGAATTAGAATAAGCCACTGTGTCTGACTGGTTGTGAAGAGTTGCAATAAAAATAGGCTTTGATGTCTAACTTTCAACGTCAAATATGCTCTCCCAGACCATATCCTACAGAATATTTATCCCCTAAATAGCAGCACATTTGCAAAGTCCAGTGTGTTTGAAAACTCTTATATAAGCTTTTGAAAGAAATTATCAGCTCATTGCAGCATGAGTTTTGATGTTTGAAATCTCTGCATATAGAAGTTAGTCAGAAAAATGTCTTTCAGGACAAATGAGCAGTAAAACTATTGTTCTAAGGTACATTTCAATATCAACTGTTGCAAAAATTTGTTCTGCATCCATATAAATGTGAACAGGGAGAACAGGTATTAATGGACCTGTAGAACTAAATGCATTAATTAGTCCATTGTTTACAATGTTGAAGTATTATATGACTTCTAAAGCATTTCATAAGTTACACATGTCTAAAAGAAAAAAAGAAAAGTAGGTCAAACATAGTAAAACTCCCTTGTAATATTTCACTAACACTGTTGAGAAACATCAAAACCAGACCTGAGAAAACAATAGATACGTCTCATCTTCTAAATGCTACTTCAACTGAAGGAGTCTGACAGTGAATCTATGCTACTACATTATCTCTAATGGCAAACCATTTCATGTAAATTAGTAAAGATCACAGTAAGCGCATCAACTTTACCATGACCAAGTCATGACTCGGTGCACTGAGTTCTCATCCTTGATTTTTAGACTGAAAAAGAAAAAAAGCTAAGAAAAAAAAATGATTGCCCACAATGAATATGCTCAACTGTGCTGTTGCCCTCCTCTTGGTGAAGCAGTCTATTTTATTTTATCTTGGTTCTTAATTTAAAAAGTGAAAAGGATGCAAAAGTAATGCCACCACAGAAGAACTGGGAAAGCCTTGTTTTTCTTTAAGCCACCATTACAGGTTACTTCAATCACAGTAAAATTTTCTTTCTTTCCCCATGGGGACTTCCCCAGTGTCTCAGTGTAACTGCTTCTAGCATGAGAGCATTCAAGTCTTTTTCTTCTCCCTAGCTGTTTATTTTCATGAAGCTTGCATGAATTTATCCATATTTTAATCCACTTTGAATCATGTTCAGACAAATTTGTCTAAGCTTCATAAGCTAAGGGGGGTGGTGGTGGACAGGCAGACAGAAGCTTGACAGAAAAAATTTTGCATAGAAAACCAGACTGGCAAAATGTGTGATTAAGTATTCCTTACAACAGAAAAACTAATACCTACAAATCCCTTCCACTGAGAAAAAGAGCAGAAATTTTTCCTTGTATTTCCTCAGCTGTCTTTGAAAAGTTTGTTCAATAGAATGGAAATCATGGGACATTTCAGTTCAAAGTCTGGACATTTCAGGAAGTTTTGTCTGTGTAAGAGAAAAAAACCCCACAACTCAAATCCTTCCAAAATTGCAAGTGGTATCCACTGAAAAACAGCAGTGCAAAGGAGTGTGGGGGGAGAAAAGGGAGGAAGTGAGCGAGCCGCTGCGTGGTTCTGGGTTGCCGGCTGGGCTTAAATCACGACACTATGTCAACAAATAATTAAAAAATATACAGAAAAGCAGAAAGAATAGGAAAGAGAATGCAGAAGTCCATAACATACTTATCTTACAGAACAGAGGTATACAGTGCATAAAGAGAAACAAGAATCAGATTTCATAAATACTATTTTCCTAGGCTCAAATGTATCAGAAGAACTCATCAGTCCCCCTTCTATAACCCGCATAGGTTACTCTAAAGATAGAGAAGTGAACTACTTCTTTATGCGTCATGGGATTTTGTTTGGATTTGTGACTGGAAGCCGTGAGACCTGCTGAAAGATACATTGGAGAGAGGCTTCTGTTGGATCTTGAAACTCTAGTCTAAAACATTTCCAGATGCACCTGTAAAGCACTCACCTCCTTCAGCTCTTTGCATTTTTTTTAAAAGCAATGTCAGCTGAGACAACAGGCATACTGCTCAGGACATTCAGATCTGTCATCTTTAATTCATGAGTACTTACAACAAAAACTTTACCTGGAGGGGGTAAAAATCTGCTATCACTTCTGCTATAAAAATAATCCCTGATATATCAACCCGCCTTGCATGATACAGCCTCAGGAGCTGTCTCTGACTCAGCAACACCTCTGTCTGCTTAACCACTTTGGTAGCAGTTCCTTGCTTTGTACCACTAGTGGAAAGCACTCTCAAGGACAGATGGTGCTGAGCTCTTTTCTCTCATAAAATGCTATTTTCCTCTCCTTGAAGCATGTTCACCTTCATGGTTGGTAGAAACAGAGGGTAATTACAAAAAAAAACCCACCAAAGTTAAACATAATGCATCTGCTTTGACGTATCCAAAAGTATTATTGCTCTCTTTCTAACAAGTCTTCTCACTGGCATATGCACATACAGCCCTGTTGTGGTTTAAGCCCAGCCATAAATCTGCCACGATGTCGTCAGCTCACCCCACCCTTCTTTCCCCTGCTCCCGGAGGGATGAGGAGGAGAATCGAAAGAATGTAGCTCCCACAGGTTGAGATAAGAACAGTCCAGTAACTAAGGTATAACACAAACCACGGCTGCTACAACCAATAATAATAATGATAAGGGAAATAACAAGGGAAGAGGATACAACCGCTCATCACCCGCCGACTGATACCCAGCCCAACCGACCAGTGAACTCACTCTTCTGGGTGACTGCCTCCAGTTTACATCCTGGGCATAACATGCTGGGGTATGGAATACCTCTTTGGCTAGTTTGGGTCAGGTGTCCTGTCTCTGCTTTCTCCCGGCTTCCCCTCCTCCCTGGCACAGCATGAGACTTAGAAAGTCCTTGGTCAGAGTAAATATTTGAGCAGTAACTAAAACCATTGGTATTATCAGCGCTGTTCCCAGGCTGAAAGTCAAAAACACAGCACTGCACCAGCTGCTAAGAAGGAGTAAAATGGCTGCTATTGCTGAACCCAGGACAAGCTTATTAGCATTAATAGGAATCAAGGAGCTGTGCAGATACTGTATTATTACTGTGCATGCAGGATTATCTCCCTTTAGTACCCTAAGCCAGAGGTTTCTGACTGGTTACAAGAAATTTGTGTACTCTCTACCTTATGCCAGAAGACTTTGAAAGAGAAGGAAAAAGCCCAATAAAGATGATGCCAGACTAATTATATTAAATAACTTGAAGCAGAATGTCATGGTTAATTACATATTTAAAGACTGAAAGTGGGCTCACATTTGTAAACAAAGAATTCATTCAGGCTTTGTTTCAAAGATTCCTCCAGGCTTTCTGTTCATCAGAGACAAATGGCAAAGTGAGGAGTCCTGCATCGCAGTATTTGTAATACTCAAAAGCAAAATTCCAGTAAGAAAAATCTAAGATATTTACAATTCAATGTGTCGCTGTAGCACGGTTTGGGGTTTTTTTGGCATTTTTATTTCCCTGCCAGCTTTTCTTATGGGGCAGCTGAAGTTTCTCCAATGTACCATAAAAACATAAATAAAACTTCAGCTGGATTTATTATTTAGTGTCATGAAGAAGAAAGAACCATGTTGTACTGAAGCAGAAGCAGAGTTAGGTACAAAACTGCAAGTGTCCACAATAATCTTGGGGAAATTATTTTAATACTGAGCATGCTTAGCAGCTTTCTCAAATCCTAAATGAAAGCCATTAGCTATGACAGGGAAGGTAATCTTCATGACTCATGCCTACTGATATTGTGACACAAACCAATACTTGGTAAGAAGAAAAGCTGAAGAGGATACACCTAGACAAGCAAGGATGTTAGTTGGTCAACCCCCATGGCAGAACTCCTGATTACTAAAGGTCCTTTCTTTGACACAAGACATGGAAAGATCCACTTGTATGGTGGAAATATGCATTAAAGGAGCATGTCCAGCAGGTTGAAGGAGGTGATTCTCTACCTCTACTCTGCTATTGTGAGACCCCCACCTGTAGTACTGCATTCAGCTCTGGGGCCCCCAACACAAGGGGGATGTGGGCCTGCTGCAGTGAGTCAAGAAGAGAGCCATGAAGATGATCAGGGGGCTGACGCACCTCTCCTATGAAGACAGGCTGAGAGAACTGGGCTTGTTCAGCCTGGAGAAGAAAAGGCTCCAGGGAGACCTTAGAGCAGCTTCCAGTACTTAAAAGAGGGCCTAAGAGAAATCTGGAGAGGGACTTTTTACAAGGGCTTGTAGTGAGAGAATGAGGGGGAATAGCTTTAACCTGAATGAGGGGAGACATAGATTAGATATTAGGAAAAAAAATCTTCACTTTGACGGTGGTGAGACACTGGCACAGGTCACCCAGAGAAGTTGTGGGTGATCTTTAAGGTCCATTCCAAAGCTAAGCTATGACTCTATGATTTATGAAAGCTGGTGCAAGGTCTGCCGTGTTAGAGCATGTGTCCTGTTTTACTGATTAATTTCCAGTATGCAAACCTGGATTGCAGACAATACAGGTACAATTTGATTTTTGTAAGGTAAGGATGTGCAGGGTAATTGCATGACTGAAAACACGTACTACATTTTAGGTTATTTCATTGACTGAATCACAACTGGAGAGTAAGTGAGTCTAAACATACAACCAAAGCATAGATTTACTAAAAAACTTATGAATTTTAGAATTATTTTTTAATAACTTTACAGGAAGATACAATCGAGTACTTGAAATGCTTTATTTGCAATAAATCTGAACTCTACCCAGGCAACTCCACAGTTTTCCTTTGCTGACAGATGCTAATACAAAGTAGTTCTGTAGTTTTGTTTGGTGCTTAAAGCAAATAAAACCCCCCAGTACTCTATAACTTTATTTCTAGTGAAGCTAAAACTTGGTAAAAGACTGTGGAATACTGAAGTCCTACAGCTAGCTTTGCCACAAACTGGACAAGACTGACAGAAGCTGAATTGAAGGAGCTGTATTTCTACTAATGTGTATTCATCAGTAATTTTATTTCCTAAAGCCTTTATAGATGCATTTTGGAACAACTTGTTATGGTTCTGTAATTAAAACTTCATCTTTGTTACACCCCAAACCACACATCATTCCAAATTTTTATGGCAAAACATCAGACCTATGGAAGATGCCACATAAGTGAGACTTATTTCAACTTAATGAAAATGGAAGCTGCAAATACTACTTTGATCAAGCAGCTCTACAAGTCAATTTACTTCTTACGAAAATGCAGATAGTCAAATTTAAATATAAGGTAAAATTCTACTGCCTCAAGACTGCTTTTAAAGCAACTTGATGATTTCGGACAACATGTAGTTTACAGTAAAGAACTCCACACATGGGTAAGTCTATCGAATTTATATACACACTGTGTAGTTCAGGATTCCAAATTATTTCAAACAAAATTCAAGGTACTTGCGTTCACAGTAGTTATCCTCTTGACAAAAACACACAAAGAAATGGCTGTTCAGCAGTACAACACATGGTAAACAGATCTGCAAGCAGGCAAGATGACATGACAAAGTGCACTTCAGGTGTGCACAGTAAAGTACAGGCATACACCCAGACAATCTCCTAGCGAGACTTACTGGTATAAGCAACACAACTGGTGTTGGACCGTCATGGCTAAAGTATATTCAAACACAGGTTTTATTGTAGTCAATCTAGTTCATAAGCATCTGCACAACTTCTGTTGAGATTTTCTCGGATTTGGTCTTCCTGGGTCAAAATCAGACAAGCTCTAACCACGCCAGTGGGTGAAGTTTCATAGAATCATAGAATGGTTCGGGTTGGAAGGGACGTTAAAGCTCATCTAGTTCCACCCCCTGGCCATGGGCAGGGACATCTTCCACTAGACCATGTTGCCCAAGGCCCTGTCCAACCTGGCCTGGAACACTGTCAGGACTGGAGCATACACAAGTTCCCTGGGCAATCTATTCCAGTGCCTCACCAACCTTATTGCAAAGAATTGTTTTCCTAATATCTAATCTCCCCTCTCTGTGTAAAGCCATTCCTCCTTGTCCTGTCACTACGTGCCTATGTTTCACAGAAATTCATTTTAGAAAATGGTCATTTTGAAATAACTTAAAGCAGACCATTCAGCACCGTACAGTCAGAATAAAGATCAGCTTGAAAGCAGGTCTCTTTCCCTAGCACATCATAGCTTTCTGCAGCTGTTTTCAGCTACAGACAAGTTACAGTAAGTATTTCCTATTCTGATCTTTGTGTCGTTTGGTTTATGGCACTGACTGAGGCCTAAGCAAGTTTTTAGTTCCAAGTTTAGTTTTGGAGCATGACAAAAAATATGAAGCATGCTATTAACATTTTCTGTTGTGCTTATGTTTTCTAATTTGTGACGCCAGTCATAACACATAACAAATCCCATGGGCTTACACAACCCTTCCTTCACTGGAAAGGTTTAAGAATGAGCTACAGAGGCACTTGGCCCTTCTGCTTTTTCTTTCACAGAGCCCCCTACCATTGCACACATAGTCAGACTTAGCAAAATAGTGGTGACTCATCTACCACATAGACAGCCTTTACCTGCTACAATACAGCATAGGTTGATTACGTTGACAATGCTCATCTACATTCAAGGAAGAAGAAGAAATTGTGGTTGCCAGGGAAGTCGCTTCAAACAGAGATTGAGTGCTTGGCACCAGATCTGGCCGGTGGTGTGAACCTAGTACTGCACAAAGAAAAATAAAGATCAGCATTAAAAACTTCATTTCAAATTGAATCCAAGAATCCTTATGCAAGTGTGTGGCATCTCATAGTCTCAAGCTGTCTCAACAGCTTTTTGGAGCTTCTTATAATGTTTAAATTGATGGGATTGTAATATTTATATGGCCGTACCCACAATCTTTTGCATTACAGGGTGAGCTTCAGCTTTTAGCCAGTATATTCAGCAGAATACAGTGCAACCCCAAGGTCAAATATTAAAAATATTAAGGTAGTATGAATATCTGATGAAATCTAAATTCTGTGACTGGTTTCACACTACCACGGCCAAATTCTCAGATAAGATTATGCAGCTGGCTCTCCTTTGAGCCTGGCTGCAGATGAGCTCTGAAAGATTCAAAGACTGTATCTCCTCAAAAAGACTCTGGGAACAATGACCTGAG
Source organism: Amazona ochrocephala (assembly GCA_039720435.1). Lineage (NCBI taxonomy): Eukaryota > Metazoa > Chordata > Aves > Psittaciformes > Psittacidae > Amazona > Amazona ochrocephala. Next base: position 78,712,790 of record CM077909.1, on the reverse strand, counting down.
CTTCAAACCATTTCATGTAATGTGTTTGTTAAAAGCAAGTGAGAAGAATAGCACTGGCTCTGGCCTTAATCTGCTACCTAGGGTGGATAAATTCTTTTAGGATCGCCCAAAATCCAAAAGATTAACATCATGCTATAACCTTGATTCTGACTTCCTCTTGCTCCTCAAGGTCCACTCTGCCGTATGACTAACAATTGTCTCCATGAGAATAACCTGACTGAAATTTTGAAAGATGAGCTGGATTGGAAGGGTTACAGGGATATTTGGATTACACGGCTTCTACAGTTCATGCTAAATTCATTTAAAAACATTGGTTAGGCTGTTGATTTGAAACACGTTACCTTCTTCATCAAGGCTGGCATAACTTTGTCCTTCAGCAAGAATGCCATGCTTTCCATCCTTCCACTCCTGGCTAACTGCACACACTATTTCTTGTGATGTTGCCTTCAGAGCCATGATGGAATTGCACCGTTTCTTTGAAGGTGAAGACTTTAAAGCTGCATTACCAAATGAACATCTTCAACACCTTATAGAAAAGCAAGCCTCCTATAAAGCTAGATTTTTGAACACACACAAAGAACACATCCTGATAGAAACCAAATTATTCAACATTATGTTAAAACAAGAGCCAAAAGCATTGTTATGCCATCTGTGAGTGAAGTATTTTTGTCTTTCTGGGGTTCCTTACTGATAAGTGAAAAAAAAAAAAAAAAAAAAAAGAAAAAAAGGGAAAAAGTTACAAATCTGTGAAGTATCAACCCAAAGACAAAATGATACGTAAAAAAAAGAAAACTGAAAAGACATTTGGAGTATTCTGAGAAATTATGATCATTTTCTTAAGCTGCAAACTACTGCTATTATAATGATGTATGTGCTACTGCAGAATTTCTACTTCAGTGACATGGCAAACATCTTTGGGTACAATAAACACTTCCAAAATGTTGGTGGCTTGTACACTCACGTATGGGCATTCCTTTTATAATTCTTACCAATGCCTACCTACTCACAATGGCATTTTGGTTGAAACTTTAGGATCTGACCATTTCCACTACTAATGAACCATGACCCCCATTTGTAGTAGTTCTTACAGATGCCAGCCAGTTAGTTTAGTGTTTTCCAGTTGCCAGCTGCTGACCTCCATGCATTGGCTGCAAAGTTACTTCAAATGCACTGCAGTAGTACATACTGTGCTCTACTACAGAATTCAAACTAAAAGCATCAAGGCTACTTGGCTAAAGACTGAAGAAGAGAATCAGATGCATAGCTCCAGGATGATGTTAAAAATAACATAGTAGATAGCTGCTGAGCTAGCCTCTGTCCAAGGCTGAATATGATTATTATGTCTTTATTGTTATTTTTGGAGGCTTGTTCTGTGCACTGGGGGAAGAAGCACAGGTTCAGAATAGGGCTTAAGAGTTTAAACTGAAATATCTGATTGAAATTTAGAACCAGCGTTCCTGAAGGCAGGAAGACTTCCAATTATTTATTTTACAAAAAAATTGTGATGCATTTGAACCTTTAATATAGCTATATAGAAGTAGATTAATAGCCTTGTATGCAGAGCAGATCAGTAAAAGTGAGGTATTATGACAGATTAATAGCTTGGAAAAATGAGACAGACAAATTAAAATTACGGAGAAAATTAGGCCTGATGCTCTTACTTGCACATTGTAGCTTTCAAATATAAAATAAATTGTGCCTTGTGACATAGATCTAGCAGTCAAAATTAGAAAGAAATGAAAAAAAGACTGAATGTTTAGCAAGGATATATGGCTGCATGAGACATTTATTTTGTTCAACAGATGGAAGTATCAAGTTGTCTGCTCCTTGCTCGATATCTCTGCAGAGGAGTTTCTTTGAATATTGTCTCAGGCAACACAGCTCCCACTAAATTTATTCTAGGGTTTAAAGATACGTGAGTATCAAGAGGTGCCTTCCTCCTTTCAGCTGAATTTTGCTTCATATTTTGTCATATTACATCAGACGCTGACTTCCAGTGGTAGAAATTTTAGTGAAAATAAGACCTGATCTGAACTTTCGATGGAAGAAGCCTGTAAGAAGATGGGTCTCTAATCCTCTGGTTTTTATTTTCTTTTGATTTTGTAATAAGAATATACTTATCACACCTGGAAGAGCTACAATTCAAAGTAGATATGAATATATGAGCTTATTTCAAGATGTGAATTCTTGAATGATAGCTAATTTCCCCTGTTCATTTTGAAAGTCAGGCTAAATGCGGCAAGTCCAAAAATAAATCTGTTTCTTAATACTTGCAAATTCTGTTGTTTTGATTCACAGCTGTACCCATATTATGATAAAATATCTATACTGCTTACTCCATTGGACTAAGGCAACATTAATTCGTTCCTTTCAGTTTGGAATCAAGAAACAAAATGTGATTGCTATTTCTCAAATGTTTTTGCTGAAATCTAACTTCTTATGTAACTTCATACGTGCTTGTTATGCTGTGTTTGGGCACTTTGGAAGGTACACAGCACTGACTTTGGCTGGGATAAAGCTGATTTTCTTCATAGTAGCTCTATGGTGCTGTATTTCAGATTTGTGACCAAAACAGCATTGATAGCACGCCAAAGTTTAGTTATTGATGAGCAGTGCTTAACACAGCATCAAGGCCTTCTCACACTGAGCTGTCAGCGAGGAGGCTAGGGATGCAGGAGGAGCTGGGAGGGGACACAGCTGGGACAGCTGACCTCAACTGACCAGAGGGATATCCCCCACACCATATGGCATCATGCAGTGCAATAAAAGATGGGATGAACAGGAGCAAAGAGGAAACATTCATGGTTATGGCATTTGTCTTCCTGGATAACCATTACACATGAGAGAGCCCTGCTTTCTTGGATATGGCTGAATAGCTGTTAGCTGATGGGTAGTGGATGAATTCCTTACTTTGCTTTGCTCACACATGCAACTTTTGCTTTCCCTATTAAACTGTCTTTATCTCAATCCAAGAGTTTTCTCACGTTTACCCTCCTGATTCTCTTCACTATCCAATTGGGGTAGGAGTGAGTGACTGTCTGTGTAGGGCTTAGCTCCTCACTGGTGTTAGACCACAACATACAGGAAAAACTCACCTATGTAGGATCAATTCAACCTCTGTCCCTGATGTCTTAAGAGGATCTACATTTTTCGGTTACAGAAATAAATTCATTTTATTTGAAAGAAACGACAATCAATAGTTAAATCATTGCTACAAGACTTAAACTTAATCCTTTGGTAGAGATATCCCTCTGTAGTGAGGGTGGGTTTCTCAGCTTTTTTTCCTTCCCTTGTGTTGGGGAAGGGCTTGTGTGGCAAGATTTTGGTAGCAGGGTAGCTCCACGGGTGGCTTCTGTGAGAAGCTGCTAGAAGCATCCCCCATGTCCAGCAGAGCCAATGCCAGCCAGTTTCAGGGTGGACTCACTGCTGGCCAAGGCTGAGCCCATCAGCTCAGACTAACCAGCACCTCTGGAGTAACATGTCTGAGAAGGGGAAACTGCTGCACAGGAGCAACCAGAAGAGAGGAGTGAGAATATGTGAGAGAAGCAGCCCTGCAGACACCAAGATCCATGAAGGAGGAGGGAGAAGAGGAAAGCACCAGAGCAGAGATTCGCCTGCAGCATGTGGTGCAGACCATGGTGAGGCAGCCTGTGCCCCTGCAGCCCATGGAAGTCCACGATGAAGCAGGTATCCACCTGCAGCCCACAAAAGGACCCCATCACAGAGCAATTGGATGTACCCTGAAGTAAGCTGTGACCCTGTGGATAGTCCGTTCTGGAGCAAGCTCCTGGCAGAACCTGTGGCTCCATGGAGAGAGGAGCCAACGCTGGAGCAGGTTTGCTGCAGGACTTGTGTTCGCATGGGAGACCCACACTGGAGCAGTCTATTCCTGAAGGACTGCACCCTGTGGAAAGGACACATGCTGGAGAAGTTAATGAAGAAGAGGGAAGGATCTGCACTAGAGAAGTTCATGGAGGACTGTCTCCCACGGGTGGGAACCCATGTTGGAGAACAGGAAGAGAGTGAGGAGGAAGGAGCTGCAGAGACAATGTGTGATGAACTGACAGCAATCCCCATTCTGTGTACCCCTGCACTCCCCAGGGGGCGGAGGTAGAGAATTCATGAGTGAAGTTGAGTCCAGGACAAAGAGAGAAGTAGGGAGAATGTGTTTTACGATTTGGTTTCATTTCTCATTTCCCTACTCTGATTTGATTTATAATAAATTAATTTTCCTGAGTTGAGTCTCTTTTGCCTATGACAGTAATTGGTGAGCAATTGCCTTGTCCTTATCAAGACCCATAAGCTTTTTGTTGTATTTTTCTCCCACCATCCAGTTGAGGTGGGGGTGTGATAGAGCGGCTTTGGTGGGTACCTGCTATTCAGACAAGGGCAAGTCACCATACCCTGTAAGTAGCTAACAGTGACATGTAGCTTACCCCTGAAAATTAATTAGAAATTAAGGAAGGAGAAAAGAAGGGGAAGGCTAGAAACCTGTGAGTGTGAAAAAGACAAATGACTTTATTAATATCCAACTTCTGATATTTCTTTGATAAAGCACATAAGAAATCCATATCAAAGGGAAGAATACGTATCTTCTCAGACATGCTTTTCGAACACTGCATGTAATAATCTTCTGTAAATTAAAGATACTAAAATCAATATCCCATGAATAAGATGCAGGACTGGACACAGCATTAGATCATTAAATTTATCTTTATATCAATGCTAATATACAGGAACCTGTTTTACCTTCAGATGCCTGTAATGTGACAAAAAATAAATAGCAAATAATTCTCTATAATTTTACTATTGAGTACACACCCATTAGGCCCACTGAAGAACTCACCTTGTGGCAATGAATGCTACATAGTGTTGAAGAAAGGATTCTTCTATTGCCAGGACAGGATCATTATAAAGTAATAATTATATAAATATATAAATAAGTAAAAGGCTTACCTTGAACTTTCTTAAAAACTCTCGTACTCATAAATTTTAAAAATCTGTCTGCATAAAAACTTGGTCTGTGAACTGAAACAGTATCCTGTAAGATTGAAAAAGGTCTCAGTCACATTTTCCATAAGTATATGACAAGTAAATTGTCAGGAAAGAAGTTGGACATCTCAGATAAACTGTATCATACATTTCATGCATACTCAAAAGAAGTGAAACTTAACACATTTTTTCCTTTTTAAAGGTTAATTGTTCAAGAACTTTAGGTATTTCATTTATGAAATTGTGAGTTATGAATTATACAGCCATATTCTGCAAAATCTTCCTAGCATCTGAAATGCTTTTTTCACATTATATATACATTTTTCCATTACAGATTCATCAATGTCCTGCTAAGTGATCGCTGTCTTTTTAAGTTAGAAGGACAAAATGATCATTTGGTTGCTTTTTAAAGACCAACAGACAAAATCAGAGCATGCATTGGGAACTGGACTTAAAAGATTTCAGCAACAGGCCAAACTGTGTGATGATGGTAGACTACAAATACACCGAATCTAGTTCTTTGCTAATCAATGTAAGTCAAAGTTCCAGTAGCTAAAATATCAGCAATTAAAAAAAAAATAAAACCTACTTACCCCATCATAAACAAGAGCTTTCCAAGAATGCTCCAGCTTCTTCATTAATCTAATCATATAAACAGAAAATCAGAATTGCTTTATAAGATTTCCCCATTGGTATGTAATTTCAGAATAGTTTATACACTAAAAGCTGAAATTCATCTTACCTGTAAGACTGGAGAATATCAATAATGCCCATAAATAGAAGCAGCTTTTCTTCTTTATGGCTTTTAGCTGGAATACCACCCATTCTGAGAGAAACAGCAAAAACATAGTTAGATTATCTTTTAAAGTATCTCTGATCATCATTTAGTAGGTGAACTGTACCCACGTGAAAACCCAACAAAATAGGCACAACGTTAAACTTAGATGCCACAATGCAAAGTCAGTCAGATGTAGGTCATTTAGTACACAACTGATTTTAAACAGCAAACTGGAAGTATCTCAGATCCAATGGTAAATGTCTACTGTAAACTCTTCCTACTCCATCATTCAGAAAAAAAGGGACCATTGTTTTATGAACAAAAAAATTAAATCCATTTTTTGGTTTGGCAGCTTTTGTTGACATTGATGGATCCACTATAGAAGACAGATAGAAGACGCAACACATGCAATACCTCCAAATCTTTTTGAACAGTGAGAAACAAATAATACATGCCTGAAACAGCTGCCAAAGAGGTGAGAGTATGTTCCCCACTCCTCCATTAACACACAGCAGTCCCTTCCCCTGACAAAACAGGGCTACCATCTACCATCTTCTCAATCTTCTTTTTTTTTTTTTTTTTGAGGGGGGGAAGAAGATATGAGGGGCGTAAAGGTCTTTTATTATTCTAAGCACAAAGGAAAGCACGTAAATTGCAAATGGAGTTTAAATTACTTTAAAACCTCACTACCATGAACTCCAGCTCAGCTAACTGGTCACACTCAGAATCGTTAAGTGGTTCACAAAACTATATTCTGTCAGCCTTTCCTGGAAGCTATGACTATAAATTCAATCCAGTACAAGCAGCAGTTATTGCTGCTGGGTATCCATTCTCATCCTCATACTTGTATGCCCAGCATCTGGTTTAGGCCCAGCTGGCAACTGAGTACCAGACAGCTCCTCTCCCTGGGCAAGATGGGGAGGAGAATCAGAAGAAAGTAAAACCCATGGGTTGAGATAAGAACAGTCTAAGTGAAATATAATAATAGCAGTAATCAGCACATGCTGGCCGACTACCCCAGTTTATATACTGGACACAACATGCTGTGGTATGGAATACCCCTTTGGCTAGTTCAGGTCAGGTGTCCTATCGCTGCTTCTCCCTGGCTCCTTGTACCCCTCCTCACTGGCAGAGCATGAGCGACTGAAAAGTCCTTGACCAGGGTAAGCGCTACTGAGCAAAAACTAAAACATCGGTATGTTATCAGCATTGTTCTCAGACTAAAGCCAAAACACATCACTGAACCAGATACTGGGAACGAGAAAAATTACTATCCCAGCTGAAACCAGGACAATGACCTACATAATCAGCTTTGGCTTTCTGTTAAAAAACCAAACCAAAACCCAACACCTGCAAAACTGCACCTCTGCCACCATGCAAGAGCATTCTTCTGTGTGAAAGTGAGTGATGCTGTAAAAACTGAGTGAAATTCAGCTCGAGTTTATATTCTAGGCCTCTGAACATCTGGAAATTCTCTAAAAATGCTAAATATCATAATTCTCCTATTTGTTAGCTGTAGATTTAAGCACATGTTTCTATATCATTAGTTGTATTTACCTAGACAGCTTGAGAACCAGAAGAGTAAAGCCTTAATTTGAAATTAAACCCTTATTATAATGAATGACTGAATATATAGAATGAGAATAGTGAGCATAGCGCTCTAACATGGAATGTATTCCAGAGGAAACAATACAAAACCTACTGTTCTATATACTTAAATTCCTACTGCAATTTTTGCTAGGTAGAAAAACAAGAGGAAAGCAGCAGTTCTTATCTCAGGAAGTATCCACTGTACATGGGTATAACTGCACTTCAGTGACGGATGACAGAGTTGTGCATATCATATATAATAATTTGAGATGAAAATAACTACTGTAGGAATTTCCATTTTAATACTGATAAATAGTATGGCTGGCTGTTTCCAGTTCAAATTAGATTATACCTGAGATTCTTGTAATAGCTGTCTCATAATACCTGTTTTATAAGCAAATGCCCTTGTTCATACATAAATCACTCTGAATTAACCATATTTGTGATTGTGTGTTTAAAGATGAACAATCTACTAATCAACAGTTTCATTTCCTGCTCTGCAGCAGATCTTGAATGTCCAACTTTTTTTCTTGAGGGGAGGGGGTGAGGAGGGAATGGGGAGGGAGGCTTATTCTTTCAGTTTCTGAAATGCAGTGTACTCTTGAAAGTTTTGCCTTTTGATACCAAGTGTCACAGACTGAAGAAACAGAATGTGCCAGTTTTAATAGTAATCTTAAGTGCACATTCTGGCACTTACGTGTTTGTTGTCCCTGTGGTGACAGAGTCTCCCGTCTTTCCAGGGCCCTGTATAGACTCCATGGCTGTGGAATAGAGAACTTTCTGCCCCCCAGGACGCTTTGCATCCGATGCACTCTGGGAACTCTCTCCCTCTTTTTCTTTCACATTGCTGTTCAGTATGTGGATTCCCAGTAGCAGACTGTAATCCATGATCTTAAAACTTTCTAGGACCTACCAACAAAGAAGAAACGGCTGTACTAAAACAAACGAAGACTACATACAATACAAATTGCACCACATTATTTTGAGAACTTCAGTAAAAGTAGTCCTTCAAAGCACAAATTTATCTTATTAGCAAAATGTGTAAAATTATAATTAGAAATACATTAATATATATTATCATATATTGATATCAACAAAACCTCCACATAAATCAAAGTGCTAGTTACCTAATTAGCTCAATGGCCTTGTTACAAGTGGGCATGAAGGATGCATAGCTGAAAGGTAACCCAATGTTACTTTGTAGTCAAGGAATGTATGTCCAGTCAGCACCTTTTTTTTATTTATAGCAAATAATCAATTAATAGTTCCACCACACACTTATGAACTACAAACAGCTTTAAAGTCACTGCTAATGCATGTTCCAGACTTTACAGCATATTTTTTCCTATACTATTCTGTACCTCTCCTCCACCTTCTATTTATAACTGAGAAAGTATACTTTGACAATTTCAAGTGTCAAAAAAAGCATTTGCTGCCACCATCTCATTAACAGCGGATGGAATTTTGGTGCAAATATCATGCCTCTTTCTTTATTAGGCAGTTTTATTTCTGAAGCATGACTTAACCAAACAGCCTTCTCTTCTAGCTCTACCACCCATTTTGCCTCTGTCAGTAGGCAAGTTTCTTTTCTTCTTTCATGCACATGTATCATTGTAAGTTTCTAGTCAGCTAGACCATTATGAAGTCTGACATACTGCCATTAAAAGGAAATACAGCTCAAGTCGCTATGCAAAGGTGAACTATAACAGTCTGCAATTACCTCTAGCAATATAACCAAACTGTGAGCAGACAGCAACTGTGTTCAGTATTTCACGTAACAGCAATGCTAAGTGAAAGGATAAAAACTGGTAGCAACCAGGAGATGCTGATTGCTCTCCTTCACCTCATTCAACTCAACAACAAACAATTCATATAATTTTTGATCAGAATCAAGAGGCAATAGTACATCTTTTAACATGAACAAGAACACAATCTGATTTTGCAGAGATGACAAATAAAGAGCAGCAACTGCAAGTATGTAATTTTAATGAAGACTATCAAAGAATAAATATTTTTTACACAAAACACCAAGATGGCTTGTGACCTCTGAAACACATTTTGCAAGTCCAAAATGAGATTTTTTTTTTGGCAATCACCAGGAAAAGTCTAGTGGTCTGTGAAACTGTATGAGGAAGAAAAGGGAATCTACTACTTGATATGTTCCTAGAGATAACTTTAACTCCAATGCTAAAAGCACATATGCAGAGGTAGGAAAGCTCTGTTTCACTCCATCAATACTTCTTATGTACTCATTATGTTATGTAGAAGCCAAATGTACAATACAGCTGAGTTCTTTCAAATCTCTGGCATTTCTCTTCCATGAAGAACATGGCATCTTAACTTTAGCACTGTTTTAAGCCTTCAAAGTGAAGAAACAAAACATAACACACTGTAATCTAAGTATAGAAAGTCACTGCCTCATTCGGATTTCTAGACACAAATGAGGAGTTTATAAAACATCTTTCTTGGAATAATCCTGCACAGAGGTGGGGTACTGTTCAAATGAAACAAGAAGGAGGCTGCTAACCTATGACCCTCAGTACTCCAGAGCATCCTCTGATGACAGAACTCACACAGGATTTCAGGACAGGACAAAAAAGCATATTTTTAAATTACCATACACCATGATGATGAAATGTAATCTAATTCCAATCTAACTAATGAAATGAAATACTATTTAGCATTGTGTGGGATAACACCCACTAGAATAACTTCTTGGTTTACAGTTATGAATTGCAAATATACAATTATGAATTGCAAACTAATAGGTACAAAGGCACAGACACTGGGTGACAAATAAGTTCTAGACTTTATTGATTGCTTACTGCTATTTTTTACTCAGACTTTCTCGAAAAGAAATGACTATATAATGTGTTCATTAGAAGTGTGTAATCAGTGGATGTCAGCCACCAAATACCGAGAGTAGATCCTAGCAAGACTGAAAAAAAACAAAACAACCCCAAACTAAAAACCAGAAAACCCCACACTAATTCATCATCTGCAAAAACACCTACCTTAGTAGTACAGTCAGCAACACTGTTTATGCAAAGCCAGATTACAGCAGCTACTCAGGCTTGGAAAAAGCATTGCCACTCCTATTTTACAGTTGTGAATGTAACAGCTGACAGCTCTGTCTTCAGCCTATTCTTTAGCACCTTTTGAATTCGATTACATTAGACATATCATGATTTAGCTGTCCTAATTACATAACCTCGTGGATGTAGCCTCGTGGAATGCTGTGGTATGACGTGCTGCTGCTCCTTCAACAGGGTACCTTTTATGCAGTAAAATTAATATTTCTGACTGCATCAATTCACCACTGCCACTTAAATCCGTACTACTTGTACTATAAAATGGACTATTCTTTTACTATTTATGACTTTGTTCTAGGATTACTGAAAAATATCACAAAAACAAGTAGCTTTTTTTTTTTATTATTATTATTCCAGTTCATTATAAAAGTGAAACACCTGCAAATCCAATGGATTAACTGCTGTACAGTTTCTTACAAATAGCACACAGCGTACGAATTTCAGCTCTTGTCACCGGGATACCCTATTCATGGCCCTACTCGGATGCAGGACTGTATAGTCTACAAAGTTTTCAGGATGTCATAATAGTATCTCCCCCCTCTGTCTGCCTACTGGTTTGATACACAGTTCTGATTATCTCCTCTTAGAAATTTGATAATCAAATCAACCAGTCCTTATGCAAATACACATCTTTTGACCAAATCTAAGCATGTTTTACCCTCCTATTTGTTTCTAAGAAAAAATCTCATAAAAAATAATTAACCTGAATAACAAGGAAGAATATCAGATGTCAGTGTTCACCAAGAATGTACTTCATGTCAAACTCTTTAGTCTGTATTAGGACAAATTTTATTTCAGATAGTGGAAATTCTAGCTGAATATATCTGAAAAGTCCTCACATATATATAGAATCATAGAATGGTTTGGGTTGGAAAGGACCTTAAGATCATAATGATTAATATTTAACATCTCAAACCATTATTATTTTTAAATATGTAAGTAACACATTTTGCACACACACAGTTGTAGAAATTAATCTGCTTTTCTAAAGAAAAGTTACAGATGCAGCACATCAAGCTGTTTCGTCCCATGGCAGGGGGTTGGAACTAGATGATCTTAAGGTCCTTTCCAACCCTAACTATTCTATGATTCTATGCAGCATCCTACGATAACACAAAAAGTCATAAGCCTTTTCCTGGGTCAAGGGCTGCTTGCAAGTAGCTTCAATGATTTCAGATGGAACTGCTTTTGAGAAGCAGCAGCAAGTTTTTGCTAGGAAGGTACCAAAATGAGATTCTAATCTAATGAAAAACAAACAAATCACAGTATTAAAGAACTTTATTCATAGAAAACTGAGAAAGCCCTGCAGAACATCTGATGTTAAAGTCCTTTCCAACCCTAATTATTCTATGATTCTATCATCCATGTAAGATAACTAGAAATTGATGTTAGGTCCCAGAAATACACTCCTTGTATAGTGTAAGTGACAGAAATCCAGTCTTTACCCATATAACTGCTCTGAAATGCACCTTGCTAGCAAAATGGCATTGGAAGATTCCAGCAAGAATATTCTAATTTGTTAGTACACAGCACGATTAAGTGTTGTATTTGATAATGACAACTGAACATTCAATTAATTAACTCAACATTAAATTGTTCATCTAATTTTATTTCTGTATTTCACTAGCTACACAGATTCTGTCAGCACAATGTTGTCACTTGGTCACCAAGTACTGCTTACAAGGCTGGCTTTGGCTGCTTTGACAACTTTCAGATGGCAAGTGTCACTTATCCCCTTCTAGCCTTAAGCACTATTTTTCTTTCATACCCCATCAAACCCACAGCGAAATGGCATCAAATACATTGTTTTGAAACATGGAAAAATAATTCCCTGAATCTGTTTTTTAGTCTGAGCTAATCAGATGTTCAGGCATTCTGTGAATCATCTTTGACAGGGTTACATTCAGCAATCTCAGCCACTGACTAAAGAACAGAGCATGTATTTCTGCCATGGAATTTTTATTTCAGATGCAGCCAGCCCAAGCTGTGTATGTCTATCAGAGAAATCTGCATTGATGTTGCAAACCATGCAAAAAAACCTCAAGTCAACAGGACATTTTCTTAAAAGAATTAAGGAAAATGCTACTAAAAAAAAAAAAATTATTTCACAAGCTTATGAAATACAAAAAAAACCCTAAAAGGTTAACCATGCATGCAAGTATTTCCTCTTCTACAAGCATTTTGGAAATCAGACATAGAAGCTGACATAAAGTAGATTGTTTCTATGCTGAATCAATAATTACTCTCCAACATAAGGAAATATATAAAAAATCCCACAAAATAAAGCACTATTTGCATAATAAGCATTTTTTGGAACAATTGTGCAAATGTCAAATGCCTAGCAATGGGTCTGGTTTAGAAATAATCTATCCTGTGAAAACGAATCACCAACCCCTCCAAAGCACATGTGGAGTCACTTCTCATTTCAACAGAATTCTTAAAACATATTGTTAACTACACTGTTAACTCCTATACTGTTAACTCCTAAAAACTACAGTCTTGTTTCTGATTTACAGAGTAGAAATGAAGAGAAATTTGAATTTAAATTGATACTACGGGAGTGATAATACCTAAAGATACAAGAGATCGACAGTATCACTACATGTCCACTTTCCTCTAACTACCATTTTTGACAAAGAGGGCCTTCATCAAGACTAGCACATTCTTTACTTCCACGACATGCCATCTATTATTTCTGCTCTGTATTATTTCTGCAAATTCAATGCTCCTTCAAGTTGAGCCAACACTACTGTTTGTAAGGATGTGCTGTAGAATGGGTCACTGAAATTATCTGGGCTAAAGAACAATTTGTGTAGAACCTTTGAGGTAAAACAAGTAAAAAAACAACAAAAAACTAAACAAACCTCCATGAAGTGAACTTTGACCACAAACCAAAAAATGGCCTCCACAAACTATCCTCCAGATTAAAGCGGAGATATTAGCTAAAAAATCCTGACAATATTCCTATAAGGCATCTAATCATTCTCCTAATTTTCTAATGCAGAAGTCAACTACAAAACTTAAGTGTTCTGCCACAGAGGGAACAGCAGCAACTCAATCTTTGACCATTGAGGAAGGTTTTGGTTTCCTTGTCCGCAGCAAGACATGTTTTATAGAAAGAGGTGAAGAAGGAATCAATAAAGATTATTTAAATTTTACTTCTTAGTAAACTTTAAATTCTTTGTCTCATTCATGGGCAGAACAGTTTCTGTTAATATTTATAGGACTAATTTTATTTGGAAATAGGAGAGTCTCATCTATTCTTAAATAATTAATAATTTTATACAATAATAGGACTAGCAAAAAAGCATGATTACTAAAAATAAACCACAGCTACTGAAACTACCTTCCAATACTCTCAGTATTTACCATTATACAAAATACAGGCAAATAGGCTTTACAAATTAAAGAACTCTAAAATGAGTGAGGCTTCAAACCAAAGATTTTTAGGAAAGCTGTTTAGACAAGTGAAATTCTTTATTTTTAGTACCATTTGCCTGTAGTGTGTTCCCTGTCTCACCACCCCCACACCCCCAGTAAGTATGATAGTGCCGACTGGCAGGGATAGGATAGCTATAATAAGCCTCAGCAATAGTCAAGAATTTGAAAGCTAGTTCAAATTTTCAGTTGCTTACATTTTATGTAGGATAAACTCAGGAATATTGCATCTTTAGGAACGCTATGTAATGTCACACTTCTTGTTTTAGCTAAGGTGCAAAAAGTGTGAAATGGTTTGTGTGCAGAGCTTTCTGACCTATCACCTACTGTGTGAACATAACAAGCAGGGGAATGCAAGAGCCAGAGAATGCTATCAAGCTGTACTTGTCCCAGAACATCATCTGGAGCTGCTACTGGAGGTACCAGACCATGACAGACCACCACAAGCCACTCAGCTCCATCCTCTAATCAGGCAGATCACGTATCTCCTCATCAGAGCTGCAGGAAGGCAGGCAAGAACTGATACACCAGCAGTGGTCCACCACTGTCATGCCTTCTACTGCCTTTCTCTGGGGAGGGAGCTCTGCGTCAACTGACAAGATGTTCTGTGCCCGGCAGAGGAGATACATCAGGAGGCCAGCTCAGCTAAGCAAGGAAGCCACAGCTTGCATGTGAAAAGGCAGCACACAGGATAGGGGAGGGGACACAGGCTACAAAAGAGGAATTGGCAAATACTGACTGGGCATGTAGGGATATGGCAATTATTGTCAAGGAAGCCAAAACTCACATAGAGCTGAGATTTGCAAGAGGCTGTCAAGGGCATAGAAAAGAGCTTCTACTGCTGTATTAGTGGTAAAAGGCTGACCAAAGAAAATGTGGGCCCATTGCTGAAAGGGGCGGGTGATATAGTGACAGCAGACACAGATCACAGCAGGTCCCCACCGCCTTCTTTGTCATCACCAACAAGTTCTGCCGGGCTTCTTTACTTAGTGACAGAGCTTAAGGAGGAGATGGCCTACCAGCCTGGAATGTTTATGTTGAAGAAGCAGGTAAAAAACCCAAAACGTTGCTTGCTGATTCTGATTACAAATATGAACAATGAAAATATAATCCAAACTTAAGCAATGAAATTTAAGAGAATTTCTTAGTCCTAAAATATTTGCAAGACCATTTCTTTTCTTTAATGAATCTTTAATTCCAGTGTCTACACTAACTTTCTTACTTTGGAATAAAATGAGAAAGAGATGGCAAGTTTTGAAGCCCTAAAAATCAAGGTGAGTTTTCACTCATGCTGAGTAGCCACCCCTATACCATATAGGCAGAAAGATTGAGCTGGACCTTTAAAAACTCCAGTCTAATTTGAGAGTTCTTAATCTACGATTAACACACTGAGAAACATGATGATTAGTTCAGGACTCAAGCAACATGTAGCAAGAATTTACCGCTACTTTCAAAGAACCAGTAAGAGTACCCTGTCTGTGTAACAAATGATTGATTCTTGTTTTCACTTTTTAGTCCGGTTCCCTCTTTTATGTTCCATATTCTATGTAATAGACCCCCCCTGGCTTTCATTGGGTAACCTTTGACAAGTGGGAGGATGCACAAAAGGGCATCCAGATCCCCAGATGTGACATACTGACGCATTTTGCATAATCACACAAGGCAGGAGCTTGAGAAACACTCACTGCAAGAGGCTACAGAAAGAACAATGTGTGGTGTTAGATAAATGCCTCACCCTGCACATGCAGCTGAACATGAGATCACCCAGTTTTACAAACCAAGCACAAGACATTGCAGACTTCTGTGATAATTAAACAAGAAGTACTATTCATGCGCAAAAAGAATGCTTTCCATCTTGCACCACAGGTGGCAGCAAACAACAAACTGACGTTCAGGGTGCTTCTTCTGTGTGATGAGTTGTTTTGTTATGCAACACTCAGGATTCCTCTCAGACAAAGCCAATCTTCTCTTTACAAAACAACTGCGAACCTTATGAAACTGAGACCTGGATAACTCCCCTTTTACCGAGTTCGTATTTTCTTACCTTTGAACAGAAAAAAAATACATTTTACAGCAATTTTCCCTGTCCACAATAGGCATTGAGTCCATTCACTAAGGTCCTCTCAAAGGACAATGGCAGGTATTAGATGTTATGTAGACACTAAGCCCTACCTTTCACTGAGGAAAAAATTACTTTGCTCCGGAAATAAGACCACTGCCACTACACACAACCCCCAACACCCCCCCCCCCCCCCCCCTTCAGTTTCCTAGTTCTTGTTAGTTTACAGACTTACTGAAGCAGTACTGAGCTTGCAGCCCTACAAGCTTGTTATCATGTTACAAGCTCTGTTATCGTATGTAACAACAGTACCACGGGGCTGACTGTGCATCAGAAAAAAATAATTACAATTTCCAAATTAGTGGAAAGCAAGAACTAGAATCTAAAAAACCTCTACTAGACCACTTTCCTACAGTAATTTGATCCACAGATGGATCAGTGTAATCCTGGATGTACAGACAAATAGGGAGACAGCCTGCAGAAAGGGATCTCGAGGTTTTGCTGGATAATAAACTCAGTGAGTTGGCAACGTGCCCTGGGGTGCAAAATGGACAACCTTATCATGGGGTGCATTAAGCACGGTATAGCCAACTGGTTGAAAGATTGTCCCAGCACAGTCAGCATTGGTGCTGCCTCACCTCAAGTACTGTATGCAATTTTGAGCTCCACAGTATAAAAGCAATATAAAAGCAATATAAAAATACTAGCATTTGTCTGAAGGAGGGCAACAAAGCTGGTGAAACGACTAGAGGGCTTAACTTGTGAGGAGCTGATGAGGAGATTAGATTTGTTCAGCTCAGAGAACATGAGACTGAGGGGTTATCTTGTTGCTGTTTACCACTTCCTCATGAGGGAAGCAGAAAGGGTAGTGCTGATCTCTGGCACCTGGTCACAGGACGTGAGGGAGTGGCTTAAAGCTGCTCAGGGAAGTTCAGATTGGATACTAGGAAAAAGTTCTCCAGTGAGAGGGTGGTCAAGCGCTAGAAGTAGTTCCCCAGGGAAGTGATCGCGGCCCCAAGTCTGTTGGTGTTTCAGAGGTATTTGCACAACAATATTAGATATACAGTTTAATTTTTAGATTGCCCTGTGGGCATCAGGAGTTGGACTTGATGACTGTTGTGAATCCCTTCCAACTCCCATCTATGATTCCATGACATGAGATCCCAGCTGCATAACTAAAATACAGGCTTCATCAGTGCTTTGCCATTCACAAGTTTTCCTAATTAAATTCCATAGAAAAGGAATGGAGGTTAAACTTACAAAGCCACATCCCACTCTCTGTTTTGCTGAGGTAAATGTAGAACAGATGCAAACACAGAAGTTGAAATAGTAATTTTTACTTACCCGACAATCCCGCTGTAGTGTTTTCATTAGTGCACTGTGTGTTTCGGAGTCAAAATACAACCCTTCATGCATATCTTGCAAGAAATCCAAGTCTTTGAAAGTAGGGTTGGACTTCTCCCTTTCTTTTCTTGATGCTCTCCTTTTGTATGTGGAGCCTTTCAAGTCATATGTGAAATGCATTTTCAAGGCTCGTGGCAAAACATTGTTCATTACGACGATTCTAATATTAATGCCTCCTGACTGAACACAGTACAGCCCATAAAACTTGGGTAGAAGAGTCCTTGGATTCTGGTTCAGATTCTGAAACACAAGAGATATTGTTAAATATATCTATTTTCAATACCAAATGACATTAACAAACATAAAAAACCCTACATGTTTTCTTATCCAGTGCTGTTTCTTTGACCAATTAATTTTCTTTGTGGGCTTGTATTTCAGACAGCTGGCATAAATACTGCTTTTTGCCAGGAACTTAAATAGGCCAAGAGCTGAGCAGTAACTGCATTTATGCCAGATTTCTCTTTCTCACATTCTATGTAAGAGCAGACTAGAAGACAAAAAGAACAGACTAAAGCATCCTTGTCCTCATTTCAGCTGAGGTAGAGTTCATTTTCTTCCTAGTAGATGGTACAGTTTAAACCGCAACACTCCCAAAGATTTAGTTTATTTATTCTGACTGGAACAACCTTGCATTCCAGTTGATGGAAGGAGTTTTGGTCAAACGCAGGTCTCATTACCTTGGCTTGGATTCTGAAAATCAGAACCCCTGTCTCCACAAGGCTTTCCACATCAAATGTTAGTGCCAAATGACCAAGCTGTCTCCACAGGTGTGTAAGGTCGTAACAGAACCACAACTGACCATCAGAAAAGCGTGACATAATCCAAATTCCAAAATAGGCAAAAAAAAAATCCCAAACTAGGAGAGGATAAAAGAGGTGAGAGCAAAAATCCTCCTTCTGAAATGACCCTCCATTTTTGGCATGGAAAGTAAGATGGGAAAAACAACTTCACATCTCACAAGCTTAATAAGTCACAATATACAACTATGGGAAAAAAGTACTTTCAAAGGAAATAATCACGGTGACTAAAGTTTTATGCTTTGGAAACCGTTGCATATGGTAGCAGTGAGAATAAAGTTCTCAGGAACAAAGCAAAGCGGCCTTATATTCACTTGTACTAACTCAAACTTATGCTAAGCTGATTATCAAGATTAGAAACAACAACAAAAAAAGTGCCAGCCACCATTGGTCTTCTTCGATGCTGCCAGTGCATTTTTTTTTAAACAAACAGTGAATCCTTATATTTCAGTGTAATAATGATAATATTCCTTGTTTATAGTACAAGTGAGAGGATAACTTTTCTAATGTGCACTTAAGAAAGCAAAGAAAGAAGAATAAGTCAGTCACAGTTCTAACACTCCTGCATACGACCCAGAAGAATCTCTGTTCATATGTACAGAACCATAGAATAGCTTGGGTTTGAAGGGACCTTCAAAGGTCATGCAGTCATATATGAGTGACTTTGGTTTAAAAAGAAAAGGAGAATTAAGTTCTACTTAATTTGGTTCAATGGTTTCCCTTTCTGATGATGGACACACATGAAACAAAATCGACTTAGCATTAGCCCTCAAAAAGCTCAGTTTAAAAATAAAGTTTTGAACAAATTGTATGTATAAATATATTTTTACATCACTGTTTTAACACACGTGAAATGGAAATTAGAACTAGATTAGAAACAATAGTGAAACTGACAAGTCTAGTTTCTTTGTTCACTGAGTGAAATGCAAAGGATCGACAAAAACAAAATGGAGAAAAGAAGTAAAATAAGAAATTTAGAAACCTTTTTTTTGCCACTACCTTACTAGAAGCAAAGTTTGGAATCAAATCAGAAAATGACATTCAGCTTCATCTGGAATGCTAAAATAGCAGCTATTATTATCTTAAATATATTCTTGATTTATATTTATTGATTCCGTTAGGGGCAAAAAAAGATAAAAATATTAAGAAACTTCGATAAAGCCAATGAAGGATTAAAAACCAAATGAAACCAAATCTTCAGAAGTGTGACATGAAATGGGAATGCCACAGGTAAAATACAGACTTACTCACCATATAATAACCTGGCAAGAGCTTCTGAAGAAACTCAGCCTCTTTGTGTTGAACTGTTTTGATGATGAACTCGTCATCGCTAGTTACAAAAAATAAGGACCCACTGGCACCTGGGTTGGATAATTCAATTAAAGGCTCACTGCAGAGGGAGTACTGAAAGAAACAAAAACTGGTTTTCACTGCCAATGCACGCTTTATTCAAACACATGTTTAAAACAAAGAACTGCAGGTTCAGATAGGCGCAAGAGAATCATGGAGGTTATTCTTCAGTCTTCAACCACAGCAACTCTAAATTTACAGCAGTGTAAATTTACAGTGAAAATTCCAGGCCAATATTTTAACACTTCAGTCTTTAAAAGAAACAAAATTACACAGGATGTGAATTGTGAGTAGCGTAGGCACCAGGAAATTATTCTTATCAGTACAGTATGTCTTCCAGTCTTCTCAGAGCAAAAGGAATTAATGGTTTTAGTAACAAATATCTGGTGTATTGTGTATTGCTGAAGATGGATTGAGCGACTCCACAAGAAAAAACAGTTTTGTTTCTTGAAAACAGTTTTCATTACATTCAACTGGAGTCTTGCCATTGATACCAGCGACTGGCGATAGGAAAGAAAAGTGATACAAGAAAATCTAATAAGTATGTTCTTTTCTGAGAACCTGAACTACAGAAGCATACTTCTCATGGACTCTAAGCACTCCTTTAACGCATTTTCTTATCCTGGCTTTAACTGAGGCTTTTCCCATGATCACAATTTTTAAGAGAGTTTTACAAGCTATAAAAATATTGTTTTTTTTTTTCTTTTTTTCTCCTTCATTTTCCAAGTTCACTCAGTTCCAATTAATATAGAGTCCTTTCTTACTAATCCTATAGTTGCCTTGTCTACTGATAGAACAATACTGGTGTGTAACAGCAGACATTCTGCACAAATCAGCAGTTGTATTGCAACCCCTGTGTTTTTCTTGCCAAAATATATAAAGCTTCATGAGTAATTCTTATTGTTGTGAGCATTTGAAACCAATTACCTTAAACGTTAAACCTCAATTGAACAGTATAGTGTAAGCACAAGTTATTAACCTAAACTGTGTTGTTTTGCAGTTGTATTAATTCCTATAAAATGTCTACCCAGCAACTGCTGCTATACAAAGAGCCCAGCTAGTTTTGACTGAATGCTTGTGAAAGCCAAATCAAAACTGAAAAGTAAGAAAATCCTCAAGTCCCTGGCAATTAAGTACTTTATGACCAAGAAGTTTCCCTGCAAAATACCAGTACCCAGTGAGGTGACAATTAATTCTACCAGCTGCTCAAATATATTCACCTTTGTTATCGAGCCTGACTCCTATAGCACATTACCGCTTAACCTCCTTGGAAAAGGCAAAACTATAAATCTTTGAGCTTTTGTCATTGCAACACAACAGTGACAACTCTCATACACTCGCTATAATTTCTCCTCTTTTTACTTTACTTTCCCCTTCAGCCACAATTGGACCAACACTTGGCATATTGTTATAATAGCATATTTTACATACTGAATTGGAACTTCACTCATAACATCACAGATCCACATTTCACAGAAATGAGAGAGTCTGTTCAGCCAAAATCCTGACACATACTATTGTGAACAAGCTCTTCAATAGATGTTTTTGTTCATGACTAATTGGGAAAAGGGGGCCAAACTGAAACTAGATTTGTTTTACAATCATTTTGGTTTTTTAGTACCCCCTCTGATCACATCTGCCTCTGGACCTCAGGGAACTGCGACCTGCTCTGATCGCAAAGTGTCAAACAACAGAAATAGATCCTGACCTGCTAACCCTAACAGATGCATACATCAGTTACCACTGCACACACTGAAATTCCAACTGTATTTCAGAAAAATATCTGTTTGTTGAAGGCAATCTCTTTTGCATTTTCAAGAAAGGAAGGTGCACTTAATCTTGAAACTAGCTTCTCTACTTGCCCCCTTTTCTTGGAAACATAAGAATAGAGTCTTTTGCTGTGCCAAGAAGAAAAAGAATCTGTAATAAGATGCCTTTACTGGGAACTTCCCTCAGACATTTTGTAGTTGAACAGTGTCACAAATATCATAACAGCAGCAAGCAGCCATTCTATAATCTTTAATTGACGCTGCTGCAAATGCTTCCTTAGATGAATATAAGTTGCAGGTAACAATAGCTTTACTCGATGAAGTACAGTCTTTTTAGCAGCTAACAACATTGCCCACATACTTCATTTTTGCCAAATCCATAAGCAACTTATTACATAATGACAAATCTGTCCCTCACAACATCCTTGTCTCCTAACTGGAGAGGCATGGATTTTTTGGATGGACCACGCAGTAAATAAGGACTTGGCTGGAAGTTTGCACTCGAAGACTTGCAGTCAGTGGCTCAATGTTCAAGTGGGGACCACTCATGTGTGGCGTTCCTCAGGAGTTGCTATAAGGACCAGTGCTGTTTAGTATCTTTCTCGGTGACATGGACTGTGGGATTGATGCACCCTCAGCAAGTTTGCTGATGACACTAACTTGTGTGGTGCAGTTGACACACTGCATGGAAGAGATGCCATCCAGAGGGACCTTCACAAGCTCAAGAAATGGGCCTTTGGGAACCTCATGAGGTTCAACAAAGCCAAGTGCAAGGTCCTGCACATGGGTCAGGGCACCCCCAAGTATCAATACAGGCTGGGGGATGAAAGGATTGAGAGTACCCCTGAGGAGAAAGACTGGGGGGTGTTGGCCGATGCAAAGCTCAACATGAGCTAGCAGTGTGGGCTTGCAGCCCAGAAAGCCAACCATATGCTGGGCTGCATCAAAAGGAGCATGACCATTCAGGTTAAGTTAGGTGATTCTCCCACTCTGCTCTCATGATACCCCACCTGCAGTACTGCATTCAGCTCTGGGGGCAACAACACAAGAGGGACCTTGGGCTGCACGAGCGAGTCCAGAGAAGGACCGTGAAGATGATCAGAGGGCTGGAGCAAGTCTCCTATGAAGATAAGTTGGGAGAGTTGGGTTTGTTCAGCCTGGAGAACAGAAGGCTCTGGGAAGACCTCATAGCAGCCTTCAAATAACTAAAGGGGGCCTACAAGAAATCTGGAGAGGAACTTCTTACGAGGACATGTAGTGATTGGACAAGGGAGAATAGCTTTAAAATGAAAAAGAATGAGTTAACATAGAACTCTGACATATAAAAGTGCTAATTTGTACTGGGACTCTGATTTGTTGGGTGGGCTGCCATGAGACAAACCGGACACGAGGCAAATATCTAGAAAATTTAGCTTTTCCACACTACCCTTCCAAAAGCAGAACTACTGGTTAAGTAAAATAATGGATCCTTGTTCCTGACAGTGCACAGAGTGGTTTTACCAAGTAAAGACTGGTTTTATGATAGCAGCAAATGCATCTCTTCTTTCTCACTTAAACACCTCAATACTGAGGAGGAGTAAGTCTTCAAACTGTAAAAGACAGAGAATGAAGACAATACTCTGAAGCACTTCTTTTCTGGCCTGCCACGCACTTTTCTCAGGCCTATATGGGAAGATCTGCAGGCAAACACTTATTTAATGAAGTGAATGTAAATAATACAAGAGTACTTTATCAGAACTGAATTGGTAGAAGTCACACAAGTACTGATTATAGCTTCTCTAGAACCAAAACCTGAATGACTCAAGTCCATTAATACTAATCAATTAGCAAGGCAGGTTTTTAAAGGAAAGGTGCAGAATTAAAATTTTTGTAAAACACTGAAAGTATTCACTAGTTATGAACTCCTTCACGAATAAAATGTACTACCCATTTGAGCACCATTAAAGCATCCTTTTCTTTCACTATGAAACTAGTACATATTATAATAATTTGTAACTCAAAAGAAAACTGGAGTCTCTTACCAAGTAATCATCAGGCTTGATACCAAAAAGTTCTCTGAAATAGCGGAAGGCAAGAGGTGCATACGTCTTAAATCTGAAGTCAGGGTAATGATGAGCAGGGGTGAGATTGCTCCCTTCACTGAAAACAAAAACAAAAATAAACCAAACCCAATTATTTTTGATTATTTTTTAGCAATTTCCTTCTTGCAGCTAGTTTTACTGTAAAGTTGCTTAACTCAGTCATTGGCCTCTGATGCATAAGTTACAAATGCAGATAAACCTCCTTATCACCATTAGTCAGTGTAATAGAAATGTCTGAGAGACATATAATACAATACGGCCAGCAAATTCCTTTTCCACACCTTAAAGGGAACCATTAATTTCACCACCCATATCCATTTGCATAAATATCGGGTTTAAACTAATGCTACAATTTCTCATAGCCCTCCAAGGTAAGCCAGCCTAATAGTTTACCGACGCAGGAAGGGTCACCACCACCTCATGTAAGTTCTTGCAAAAATTGTGGAAGTCAGTGCAGCAAAACAACTTCATGCTCGCTTGGTGACCTGAGCTGGTTTGCAGGGAAGTCAGATGGATACTAAGGACAGCACAGCGCAGGGGGCAGAATCTTGCAGCCAGAGCAATGGGAAGGATGCAGGACTACACACATTTTTTGATGCCAGCAAACATTGATTGGCTCTGCCTTATTTATGAAACAGCATTCTCAGCATTAGTCTCTGGCTTTAAAGCGGTTTTCTATTCGTCTTCCTGTCAAGTCATGTATTTTACCTCATTCAATCTAAACCAGCACTAACTTACATGCTCAGTTGGTTAAATAGGAACACAGGGTACAGACCCTTAGGGGAATTCTGCAGAATGGTATGCAGTTACATGCAGGCAACAGATTCAAACTAGAAGAGGCACAAAGACTATTGGGGTGACCGGCCGACAAGTCAGCTGAAGGAAGAGGTCAGCAGCAAAATCCTGCCAGAAGAAAACAAACAAACCAACCAAAACCACCACCACTACCTTCACCCCACTCACTTGTGGTTTCATTTATGATGGAGCCAAAAGAAGGCTTTTAAGTAGAAAAGTTCTATGCTATGATTTCAACACAAACAAGAACAGTTTTAAGACAAAGTTTGGTAAGTCTCTGAATGGTTTGGTAACTGAGCACAAAATCCATGGCTTGACACAGTGGATAAAATCAGCTCTTCCAGTACTTATTTAGTCTTTTACCCTAACTAAATTATACAGAAATGCAGCATGTACCTCTATGACTGGCAAGAAGAATATCCAAAGTGAGTAATATCCAAAAGGAAAAAGAAAAAAAGCTATGAATTCACACAGCTATGAAAAGGAATGAACTCTTAAGCAACCTTCCTGCAAAGGCTATATTAAGCATCATGAAAATATTTAAGAGCTCTGATCTTGTACAATTAATGCTTGTCATAAGAATTTTTCACCTTCCATCAATAACGATTTGATGACAGAATTCTACACAACACACCTTAGCTGCCCCTGCATACGTACCGCCAAAATCCAACAGAACTGAACTGCTAATTTAGCAGTGTGAGCTGGTGAACAAGCTTTCTCAGGCTCTAGGCTGAGAATGCATATACTCTAGACTTTTAAATAGGAGACGAAAGCAGGGGGGAAAAAAAAACCCTGGTTCTTATCTGGAAATTACAAATAAAAAGATGTGGAAAACCAAGAATGAATACAAAAACATTAGAACACTACTACTTCTTGGAGTTCTAAACCATACAGTTAACAGCTAGTGAAGGCTACCTAGTCCTAATGAACTCACCTGATCACTTTATCATCTACTGCATCACAATTTCAAGGCATTCAAATCAAATCCACATGCATTTTGTTGTTCCATTCTATAGTAAATACTGAAAATCCGTAGAATACTAGGCTGAAGTTGGTAGTTTTTCTTTCCAGCTAAGACTGGCTAATGCTTTTTTTTTATAAGGTCTTTCAGCTGATCAGAACACTGACAGTTTTATCTGAATTAAGTTCCATATACCTAGATGCATCTCACCGAATATTTGTGCAGTATGAGGATGCCACAGGGATAACATATAGCTACACTGGGGACCTGGAGGCATATTTGTAAATACATTCAACAGTTGTTAGAAGCAGAGAGTTAAGATGCAGAACAGTTTTCTCTGCTGAACCACCACATCACTGTCAGGTAAGATTAATCATCTAAACTTTATACAGAAGTCCTATCTTTCAGTACACAACTACCTTTATTAATCTGCTTCCTGCAATCACAATTTAAAAGCTTCTTTTGTGAAAGTGTGGCAATAAATAGATTACATGTCTTTACTATACCAGAATATGTACCATGATTGGAACTTCATCAGGCTGAAATGAAGATAGGTTTGCTATGATACTACCATGAATCTAAACCTTTTAATAACTACATATGGAGTAAAATGATCAATTCTGTGTCTGCAGGTGGACAGCAATGCATAGTAACTGGATATTTATTCCAGAATAATTGCAAAACAGCAATTATTTTGGAACAGCATTAATACAGAGGCAATTTGTGTATTTAGAGCATGAGAGCTTGATTTATTACAAGTGTAACAGTCAATTTCACTATGCAGACAAGTTTCTTTGTAAAATCATCTTTAAAAATCCCTTTTACTAAAGGTCTTCTATTAAACATACTAATTCATTTCAGCTTCATTGCCTAATAGAATACTCTACAGGATTCCAACAGTAAGCTCTTGTGTGATGCAAGAAGCAAGCCTGACACAAATTTATGATTTATTGGTAACTCCTCTGGAAGAAAGTTTGTAAGGTTTTTTGCTGCTACTTTTAACAGAAAAAGTAGCCTCACCTCCAGTATTTTTCTACAGCAATGCAAAACATCAAATTCCTTGTGGCTATGTCCTTATTCTTGCCTGAAAAGGACAGTTTCTACTCTACAGAATGCTTGAAGTAAATGCGCCTCTACCTTATTTAGACATGAAATTATTCACCTTCTACTTTATTAGCTCTTGAGAATTGTGGGTTTCTCCACATTTTCTTGGCACATTTTATGAGGGTTTTTCACTCTCTCTGGATAAAGTATATGCACAAAGCACCACACATAACAATTTTTAACCAGGTTAAGGAGTTCCATGGGGACAATTATGTCTTTGAAGTTGAACAAGAAAAACACCTGGGATCTGCTAACAAAAAATTAATCTGCAAAATAGAGCTTTGGATATAATAGAAATGTTCTCTATCATAAAAAATGAGGTAATCATTTATTTTTTCCTGTCAGATAGTTTAGGAAAGGAAAAATAAAGGCTTTTAATACCAACTTTTCTTCTGGCAATCTTGAGGAATTCAAGTCTCTGTGTGCAAGCTGCCACAAGCAATATAGGCTTTGGAAAGATTAGGAAACAATTGTAACTTATGAGGTATTTTAATAACCTTGGCTGTAAGACCACACAAAAGCAGAAGCTTGGGAGGTAGAATGATAAAAAGAGATATTAAGCTTACTGTGTGAGTTTGATTTAATACCTTAATTTTGGATTCTTTTTTTTTTTCTTAATCAAGCACACCTAGAAATGACAGTATGTTCATCTTGACCTATTTTTTACTAAATGTTTATGGTTGATTTAAAGCACAGATGGTACAATTTCGAATTAAAAATGAACTAAAACTAATTATATTTGTAATGGACAACCCCGTGGCTTGCAAGAATTTTGCTAACAAGAGACCCAAATACGTTTGTTGGCAGCTTTTTTTACTGTGGCCTCACCCTGGTGGGACATAGTTAGAAGACAGCACACTTATCTGAAGTGGCAGAGAAGGCTAACTGCATCTCTTGGTAGCAAACCTTCATTGCAGAGCAATTGCAGGCTCTGATGTAGCTGTTAACAAAAGAAATAATCACACTGTAGTTATGGGCCCATGTACACCCTTCTTGTATGTATGGTAAAAAGAGTGAAGAGGAGGAACAACTCAGTTCTCTTTTTAAAAAGCAGCTCTTTTTAAAATCTTGAAATCGAAATAAAACACCTAAAGTTAAATGTTCCCAATATTAAAAACTGAAAGTATGCAATCTCAGTTTCCCTGTTCTTGGATAACGCTGCTCTTTCACAATCAAAATGTGTTTAAATTTTACAAACTGTACCCAATAAATACTTACTGACAGACTGACTGGGTAGTGCTTTAGTGTATTCATTTTCTATATCTCATTTCAGGAAAGCAAGTATTTCCTACATGATGGAAATAAATGTCATGGTTACCTGTACAAATAGGTGTGTGTTGTTTTTTTTCATACTGTGGGATAAAGTCCAGTAGTAATATTCTTGTTTCCCACCATATATTCTCCTATACTTTTGTTTACTATATGATATCCTAAGCAGCTGCCCTCAAAGCAGCTTTGAAATACACCTGTGAATAGTAAATATCTTCAAAACAAGCAAAGTCAATAATATCTATGTAACAGCTGAATACACAGACATTTTCTTGGTCCCTGCCCATGGCAGGGGTGTTGGAACTCGATGATCCTTTCCAACCCTTACTATTCTATGATTCTATGATTCTATAATAACGACTACTTCACAACCAACTGGAAATGTCCTTTAAACAAAGGATATTAGAGTACTGTAGAAATAGTTGAAGTATATCTACATAATCACACAAGTACCCAGGTTATCACAGGTTTACCTAGAATGTGAGAGCATCACAGAATTGTAGGACTTTTACAACCTAGCTAACTTTTTAAGATCATGAAGTCCTACTTTTACCCCAGGACTGCCAAGTCCACCACTAAACCATGCCACTAAGGGCCTCATCCATGTTTTCTGAACTCTTTCAGGGATGTTGATTCAACCACTTCTGTGGGAAAAGAAGTAGCTAAGACCAGTAATTTATAATAAATGTCTTTTCATTTTTGTTGCCACAGTAACCCCATTCCACATACTATTTGTTTTGCAAACAGAAATTACTCCTTCCTCTCTGTGTATCTCTCTACCGACAAACTATAAGAAGTGTGTCAGAACTTAGGTCATCTGGTGTATCTCTGCAACTGAAGCATCAAAGAAGAGCAGCAGCACTTTATCAAAGGCTTCAGGCCGCTTTCTTATCTGTCTTGTGAAACTGCCCAACTGGAAACATATATAGTGGCATAAGCTACACAAGAACTAAGCATCAGTGTGAACATTTGAGTATCATTCACATTGAGCCTGCAGAGCATTCTATACTTTTTTAATTATGAGGACACTACTTAGCCCATTAGGAAACCGATCATATAGGTTTTGTACAAATATACTTCCAAGGGCAAGTGCCAGTTTTCCTCATTTTTCTAAATCAGCCCTCAAAAACATACAAGAAAACAGTTCACTTCAGTTTTAGACATAGGGTGAAACCCAGAGTGGTCCTTTTTTCCTTAAGACTACTTAGGTGGTCTGTCATCTGAACGCTATCATAATACAATACTGAGCTTTTGACATTAAATAGCTGAAAGCACTGAACAATGTTTCATTGGCATCACAAGAAAGCAATATGCAATTGAGCCAGTTTGCTATACAGATGACTGTAGCTATAGAGTGCATACAGGTCAACAGCATCTAACAGACTTACTACTTAAATTACAAACCATAGCAATTGTCTCAATATGAAGGGCCTAGACCCTAAAAATAAAGCATATTATCAATGGAAGTGTGTAATACTGATTACCACCTTGCTGCAAAAAGGTCAGACTCCTAGGTGTGCTTAGCAGCAGCCTCCATCTAAGAAAACAAGGAGATGGAGTTTGAAACATACCAGTCTGTTCCAAATACTCTGCATTTCTGAAGCTGCATATGACTCATTAGCCAAAGTTAGCTGACAGAACGGAGCAGCTTCTGTTTGGCTTGTCGAGCACTGCTTTCAGAAAACCAGCCTATTTAGTTAGTATGTGTCTGCTGGAAGAGCTTAAGAAGCTGCCCACATTGCCAAGTCACAGGCAGCTTCATGGCCCTATACCCCAATGACCAGCTTGAGCCATCACTGTCTGATACAGATAGCCTTATTTGCTCAGCAACGAGTCTTTCTAACCATGGCCACCTTACTTGAAGCCGGCTCCACACCTGAATGAAAGAGCTCTGAAAACATTGCTGTGGCCACACTGCAGAAATGACTGGTTTGGAGACAAAATGTGCCACCAAGAAATGAACTGGCTCCAACCAAGGAAGTCAGGGGCATATAGTGTAAAGCAGGAAGGGGGGAATATGCCTCAGACAGCTGGGTCACAGAACAGGGCACAGAGAGCACAGGCAGGATGCACAACCTTCCCACTGAACCCTCCAGCCACTGCTGCAGCACCAGGTAAGCAACTCCATTGCTGGATTTCCACAGCAGTGTTTAAAAGCCAGAAAAGAAGCTACCTGGGAGTAGCTCCTCCTGTGTTCTCACCCTGTTCAGGGAGTTGGGGGAGACTTCGGACACTGTCTCCATAACCAATCAGGTCACTGAAGGCTGCCTTTTTTTCTCAGTCCAAATGGCACATTTGCATAGTACCATTTAAACTGGATGGTGGTTCTCAATTAATCTTTTATAGCAGCCCCTAGTAATACCTACCTTAGTTCCCAAAAGCAGCATGTTATCAACTCCTGGGCAGCCCAAAGTGAAAGGGACAAAGGAGATGCCACAATGTGAAGCAGAAAACAACAAAGGCACTTTTCGATCCCCTCCAACACTACAATGTACTCATGAAAGCAAGCACCTCTGCAATTCAAATCCACCCACTGTACAGAGCTACCTCTACTTCACATTAAGCCACTTCCTGAAATAAACACATGAATCTGGGCTAAACTCTGACCAATTTAACCCAGTTAGAAAGTAACTCAGGACCAGGAATATCGTGTAGCCTATGGAGTTACTTCTGACTTACACCAGTGGCTTCCACAATAAGTAGTGTGGTTACATTCAGGTCTGAATGACCACTTTTTTGCCCTAGCATTTTTCTCTCTCCTTCATGACTCCTGAACACCACTGGAGCTGTTTTGCTGTGGTTACTAAAGCTGAGGTACAGGCAGTGCTGAGGTTTACTGCAGGGGCTGAGAGAGACTCAGAGCCTTTTTGTCTTCTGCAACTGATAAAATTTATAAACAGCTGTTGACTAACAGTAAAAGGGCACAGAGAACACTGTTTTGCTCACTGGAGCACATGGTGGTATTTCATTGCACTTCTACTAGCACAGGTCTATTTTGTCACTGCCACCATAATAGCCTCCTGTTGTCAAAGCAGCAGGTGTGCCTGTGACTCTGCAAACAGCTGTTCCCCCACCACACCTGAGTGGAGCAAGGTGGACACAAGGGAAAACATGGGAGGAAGGTGGAGTAGCACAGCTGCTGTTATGAGTTGGCCACAGTGAAGGGCAAGCTCAGCTAATAGTCTGCCTGGAGCTGCAGCTGAATTATGAGTAAAAGCAAGTGGAAAAATGTGTTCCTTGCTTGGTAAGCACCTGCTTTCAGCATCACCCTTGCTGCACTGCCAGGTTCTCCTCCAGCTGTGGACATTAGCAAAAAGCTTACTTAACCTCAGCTTGCTCCAGGGGTGCTTCCAGGTAAAAGTAAGCCCACTAGACTAGCAGGTGTAACTAACTGCTTTCAACCCAGACCAATCCAAAGGGGGAGGCAAAACAAAAACTCAAAGTGATGACCTTTAACAATGTTCCTTCACATATAGGTACCATCCTAGGAAAAACTGAAGAGCATCTGAGGTGGGAGCATTTGCTAAAAATGTGTAACCTTAGCTTTTTCTGTCTGTCTAGGGTAACAAATAGCTATTAATATGTTTCAAGTGATCCACATCATACCATCATGAAAGACTCAACATTCCATTGGCCTTAACCAGTAAGAAAGGAGCCTGTATCATATGTAATCCTAAATTATTACAATTTATGAAAACTAATATCACTTCGTACTGAAACCGTTTTAGATAAATGAATGTGCATGTTACATTGAGACACAGGAAGAACTTGAAATTTGACATTTCTGTGCATTACTATAAGTAATCAAGTGCCATGGTTTTAAGAGATTGCTGTGGATAACCAATTTTTATTTACAGAGAATGTTACCAGCAAGTGCTCTTTATAAGAGAAGCTCTTTGTTACAGTCAAGATGACTCACTATGTTATATACTCCTGCTTACTAGAGATCTATGAAAAACAAAAAAGAAAAAACTATGCTGCTCTGGCCATTGCTTTCATTTGTCTAAGTTTCCTCATATGACTTGTTTCTTTATAGGAAACTGTTCATAAAGATGTTACTAAAACTTTCATAATACATTTTATGTTAGAGCAAACAGGCTATTCCTGATGCTCTTGTTTTCTTTTAAAGCCAGAAGGGATCTCTCCCATCTTTCCCTTAAAAACAACACAAAATATGAAAATCTGATTTCTGAGTGTACATTCATGCAAGCTTCACAGAAAACATGTGCAATGCAATGGACTACAAACCATTTTATTTTATTTGTTGCTTTAGAATAACGTTAAAAAAGGTATAGCTCTTTTTTCCCAAAACTGTTCCATATAATAAACAATTTTAGCATGTATACTTCAATTAATTTCCATGAACAAAGCTCTTGTTGCAGCCAAACCAAGTACAAAAGCCTGCATCATTGTCAGTCACACATTTCACAAGTATGATGGCTCACTTCCTCTCACTCCATTTTTCAAACCAATAAAAACTGTTATGATACACGTTTCTCAACTGCAATTTGGATTTATTTTTTTTTTAAACAAACTATTATGACTATGGTGTATAAAAACGCATACATATAGTTAACTTCTCTACATTTACCCAATATGGAAGAGAAAGACTACTGAACTGCACAAAACTTAGTTAACACCAGAACAAACATACGAATGCTCTCTATTACTAGAAGCTAAGGAATGTAATGCAAAAGCTTTATTTCATGTAAGAAATAAATTTTCTTCTCCTTAAATGATACCTCAGTTCAGAGGAAAACAGGAGTTGTCTCAAGCAAATTCATGTGAAGAGAGAACAACTTTCGTGAGCCTGCAGCTATTTTGTACATTGTCAGTTTAACTTTGTTTTAGCAACATTGGTGATTTTTAGTGATTGTAAATTATTAAAAACCATTTATGAAACAGGATTAAAACTGCACATGAACAAAACTTATAAAAATTTCTAGAAAGCCTTCAAAAATTCAAGGAATACTGCACACATCACATGTCGTTACAGAAATGTTGGGCATTACTGGAACTCAGTGCTTTTAAGGACCCAGATAATATTGAACAAAACAAGTCATCCTTGTTTCAAGATTTATTTTTCCTAAACTTTCTTTATCCATTCCTAGATTATGTAACTCGAAAAAGTTACATAGCCCTACACTTCAGCTTCTGAATCCCCCAAATGAGTACAGACCTTGTTTTCCGTCATCAGCAGTACTGATTATAACATCGACTTGGTAGTGATAGAAACTGGAGTGGACAAATGCAAAGCAGTAATTACACACAACCTGTGGACAGCTAGTAACAGCTGTATTACAAGCTAAAGTCCTGGCTATAATCATATAATATATTGTAAATTCTTATATTACTCTTAAGACTGCAGGACTTGAATTTTCATAAATTTTGACACCACCTCAAAAAAATGGTATTATTCTCAGTTTTTAGAAACTAAATGGAAATTAAACAAACGTGTGAGTGTTGGACATAATACTTAACTGCATATAGATCCCCAAATCACTTCCAATTGTAATTAACAGCTCCTTAATTGAAAGTGTCACAATTGCTTTCATTCTCCAGAAGTGACAAGTCTCAAATCTTCAGCTGAAGTGTGATATTCCCAGTTTTCTACCTGCCTTCATTTTCAATGATGACATGAACAGGATAACGTTCAATTTATAATACATGGATTTTACTCTAACCCCATTTCATTGGAACTGGACAATAACACTAAATTGAATAGGCTTATTCTTACCTTGGTAGAAAGACACTTTCCACTACGTAGAAGTCTTGCATAAGAACATCTCTGTCTGGTTTTGATGTAAGGTTTCCCACTGTATACCCTATTCCCAGCTGGATAGCACCTTTAATAGCTGAGGATGCAGTCTGCACAGAAAGTAAGAATTCAGGGATGAGTTTGCTAAAAATACATTTCTTTATCAGTAACATTATAACTCAATAATTTTTGTCGTAATAATGGAGTGTCATCTTTACCTCTCAGACCTCAGAGGGCTGACTGCTTTTCAGTTAAAAATATACAGGAAGCACTATGTTTTAGCAGAAGCTTCAAAAATCAATTATTTGGTTGTACAGACTGCGACTTTTCAAATTGCCCAAAAAATGTAGACATTGGGTTGTAACATCAGAGAATCACAGAATAACAGGTTGGAAGGAACCTCAAGGATCATCTCATGCAGCATTTCTTGGCAAAGCTACAGTCTAGCAAGGTGTCTCAGCAGCCTGTCCAGACGAATATTCAAAGTGTTTAATTTTGGGGAACCCACCAGCTCCCAGGAGAGACTTTCCCAATGGCTGATCGAAAAATTTTCCCTTTGTGTCCCAGTGGAATCTTCCCAGAATAACTTGTACCCATGACCCCTTGTCTTTTTTCATGTGACTCCTTGTAAAAAGGCAGCCTTCATCTTCTTCGCAGCTGCCTTTGAATACTGAAACATGGTGATCAAGTCTCACCTGAGCCTTCTTTTTCTTAAAGCTAAACAAACCCAGTTCTCTCAGCCTTTCCTCACACGACAGGCTTCCCAGTCCTTTGACCATCTTTGTGGCCCTTCTCTGGATACTTTCCAGGCTGCCCACATCTTTTCTGTGTAGTGGAAACCAACACTGAACATAGTATTTTAGGTGTGGCATAAATCCTGACAAGCATGGAACAACGACTCCTTTATCTTTGCTGGTGATGCCTTTGCATCAACCTGGATTTTTGATCCCAAGCCCTGAGACTCAACAGTGCTGGTAAAGACAGAGGTGAAGTGTTGAGAACATCTGTCTTTTCAATATTCATTACTGATTTACCTCTCCTGTTTAATAGTGGGACAATATTTTATTTGTTTCTACTTGTTTTTACCTGAAAAACCCTTTCTTGCAGGTCGGGTTTTGTAGGCCTTTCTCTAGCCAATTTCAGTTCAAGCTTTTGCTTTTCTAACTGCGTCCCTGCACATCCTGGCAATGCCCTTCTAGTTCTCAATGGTTATTTGTTCACTTTTTCATCATCAGGAAGCTTCCATAAGGGTGATTTAACATCATCTGATGCTTACATCAGAGTGAAGTGACTTAAATTCAACAAATAAGGCTTAAAAGGGAGAGAAGGGTTCAAAAGCGCAGCACAAAACATGAATAGATATCTGTATGTATAGAAATTGACACTATCTCTGAAACTTTTTCACACTGACTAGACAATCCTGCTTGATGGATTAAAAAATATGGCAGAACTGAGTTGAAGTTAGAAATTGGTAAAGAAGGGAATTCTTACCAAAAAAAAAAAAAATAAAAAATAAAATGAAGGAGTGAATAAAGAAAACCATTGGGAAGGGAAAGAAGGCTATCAGTATCTTCCCTTCATATGGTGTATTTTCACCAGTCTGAAGATACCATTTTGGTACCCTTTTTCAGGTTTTACCTCCCACTCACTGAACGAGGAAGAGACTGTATCAGAGGAAGCAAAGAACACCACAGTTTCACAGTCAGAACTACTTCAACACTTGAACAAAAAATATTTCAGGAGTGAGAATTACATCAGAAAGGGCTCAAGAACACAAAACTACTCTTGTTATAGGTCTTGGAACAGCATATACTAGAGTGAGTGCTTTGTTCTAGAAAATAAAAGACAGAGATGTGTAGCTCCCAAATAATTAAGACTGCACAACAAGCAGAACTTGCAGTTGCATAACAGTTTAGAACAGGCAATTTGGTGGGAACAAACACCACCATTCTTAGACTACTACTTTGACTACTAAAAAGATTTGGTTTGTGTCATAAGAAGATTCACATTTTTCTTTCCTTGAAAGGCCTCTATTCATGAATGATTAATGCCCAACAAAAGCAATACTTATGTAACTTCGATCAAACCAATACTCATACAAATAGTTTCTGCTTCATAGCTGGATACCCATCTTGTTCAGTGCCACAGCAAGGGACTATGTCTGAAATAGCACAGTACTGTATTTTATTAATGAGAGAGGATAAGCTATTAAAAAAAAAAAAAAAAAAAAAAAAAAAACCACACAGAAAAACTCCAAAAAAATACCACAAAAAACCCCAAACCAAAACACACACCCCCTCCTCAAACCAAGGCAGGCAGCCTGGCAGTGTGATTTCAAGGGGAGAATTCTGGATCACCTTTCAAGTTCATGAACAATTTCTGTAGGATTTCTGAAAATTCAAAAGAAGACCTACAGCCCTTTGAGGGCAGACTGTCTACCACTATGGTTAGACCTTACCCACAAGGATATCTTCTTGTTAATTTCCACTCCTATTGAAAAGTGCCATTAGCAGTCACCCATCGTTTCTGGAGCAGTGACAGCAATAGCTTTAACAGAAAAGCAATGTTATGAAATCATTCAGGATACTTTAACAACTGTTTTGAAACAAACTGATAGCAGTTACAGGATGCTGAAGGCAATTGATGGCCCAAAGGCAAGTCTTTGTGAATCACTGTTACAAGCTAACCCTAACAAAGACTGGTCATCCTATACCCCCTTATCAAATGCCAAGTTTTTGTTTTCAGAAGCCTTAAAATGAAAACAAAACAAACTTCGAAATTTGTCTCAATGCAAACACTTGTCTTGGTTTAAGTTCTTTATTATTATTTTGTGATAAGGAAAGGAATCCAAGGAAAAGAAAAACCTGCTCTTCAAGCCTTAGAGGAAATGTTTTTGATTAATCAGTTTTATTACTATAAAAAAGTATTTACTAAAATCTACAAATGCAAATGGAAAAATTAACACTCTCACTCATTTTTCCTTACTCAGGCACCTCTCTTAATGCCCATGAAAGCAGCAAAATGTGGTTTTAAACCTAAGCCCCTTGTTTCTTTGATTTTTTATCTCTCCTGCTTTACAATGAGTAACATTCAGCAACCTTCTGTAACAGAAGTTCTCTCTTCTAGAGGCTGAAATAATTTTTCCTTCCTATGAGCCCCATGCAGAGGTTTAGAAAGTGGCCTTCAGTCTATATATCAGCTGTAACTGTAGAGCTGACAGGGGACATTGATTGTACAGTGACTTTTTTACTTACTATCGACAGCTTCTGAAGCTCTAAGAGATGGAAAGATGAGAATAAGCAGCAGGATAAACAAATTCAGTTGATGAAGTTTGGACTATGAGACTAAATGGATTTGTAGCAAATGGTGCACACTGTGACAACAACTGTCTTTGCTACCTAAAGAAGCACAACAAAGGAAAAATTTTACTAGCATCCTCCTCTTGCTGACTAGAGTACTACTGCCTACTGCACAAGCACTTTGGTGCTTTTTGTACCAACAATGAGATCAGAAACCCACAAAATTGGCAGTTTCACATTGAACTACCTTTTACTGGCTCTGATACTGTGGATCCTAACATGCCAGGCCAGAATCTGTCCTTGGCAACATATAACAGCATAAACTTGAATGAGCACACAACCTCACCTCTCAGATGAACCAAGGTCCGACTGACTTACACTAATCTTCACTTGTGGTGCTGTGAAAAGGACAGACCTGTTCTTCCTTTTTCAGCCTGCAAAACCTGTGTATCAGTACTCTTCCCACTGTGCCAGCAAGTTTCTCTGTGTCCAGCCACATCGGTTACCAAAGAGTTGACAGAAGTTTTCAGTGGTATCAGTTTCCCGATTCATGTAAGGACCAATGTCAGCCAACCAACTGAAAAAAGGAAACTTCACACCCTCACAGAATAAACCAAATTGGATAGGGCTTATGTTGGTCTTTCTACTGGCTGCAGGAGGACAATTTGTAACTAGCAAAAAGCCTACCTCCTCAAAATTAATGTGTCATCGCCTCCTGAACACATCTCAAGGGACACTGAATTGATACTATCTCCATGCTTTGTGCCATATGGCCAGCCAGCACATGATTGTCTTGACAGTGGGACCCCTGCATTTCTCTTCAATCCATAATCAGAACCAGGTATAGCTTCTCCCAACTCCAGGTTTTCAACAGAAGTTAGTTCAAGAGAGAAAACAGAGACTTTCACACAAATTCCTGTTAAACTGTGCCTTACATAGATACTGAGAAGGAAAGCATGAAATTATACAATTAAGTATAGTGTAAATTACAATTCCTGCACCCATGCAAACTGAGAAATTGCCCATTCCCTGTACTCTTGCCCCAGAGTGCTAGTATTTCAAAGCAGGTATGGACACTTCTCTCCCACCCAACACCAGTTGTCTGTTAAATGGAAGCAGTTCAGCAAAGGGAAAAGAGCTGTCTTTCAGGAAGAGATGCACTGGGGTTAAAGCGCATCAGGAAGATTTCTAAACTGTTGAGATAGAAAGTGCTTCTGCAGTTCTATCTCTGCATATAAAAGCTTAAGTTCTTTTAATTCTGATGAAGTCTAACTTTGCCCCTTTTTTCAAAAGTAACTATATTTTTTCTCTGTATTTGCCATGTGGCATTGGTAAAAAGCCTGTTGAAATGAAAAACTGTATGCACAGTCATAAATCATAACACATTAAAAGATGAAAACAGAATATAACACAGAATATGAACAGTTAAGTATATGGAATATTTGCATCACTGAAAAAAATCTAGCACTAAATGTGCTGTCTCATGAATTCCTGTTCTCTGTAGATGGGTCTTTCGCTCACTGTACATCACTCCAAGCTGAAATCCTTTCTCAGAGTAGCAAAATAAATGAGAACTTAAATCCTTTCAAATCAGGTATTGAGTTTGTGCATAATCCCACAGATGTACTAAGCAGGATTTTAACATTGCTTTTCCTACAGATAATTGCTTTCAGGATAGTTCTGTAAAATATACATTTGTTATTTTCATAAAAGAAAGGTGTTAGGCACACAAGTGTATGGAAAGGCATGTAACCTTCAGATAACAGAAAAAATTTAATTAATGAAGCTATTTAACAACTGTGCAAGTTAGGGACAAGTCTATTGAAAGTACTGAAAAAATCTCTCCTTCAAGAAAGAAAAAATAAAAATCCAGGGATGACAAAAATATACGTATAATAGTTCCAGAAAATACACGTTACTCAATAATTATTTCCATGAGAGTGTGCAGGTTGTAAATGGCTGGCAAACCTAGCCAACCACTGATATGATGTAAAGGACTGGTACCAAGTACATGGTACAAAAAGACTTCAGGTATGGTAAATAATATTCCTTTAAAGCAGCTTTCTTGTCTTCTCTCCATATGAGTATGGGACTATTACTGACAGAAAACAAATTATTTAACAAACCCGGAGCATAGAGGAACTGAGCAGAATACAGGCTTCATATAATTTAACAGAAGTTCCTCTTTACTCTCACTTACAAGATTATTCTCACATTCTTCTTTCAACTCTAAATAGTTCTTGCTGGGTCTTTATGCATTCCCCACAAGCAGCTCATGATAAATGTAACTGCAACATTCTGGCCTTTGGAAGTAGAACCCTAGTGACAACTTTTAGGACTGTGTGGATGCAAACTTTGTCCTTGTTTATCTGTTCTCCCTGTTTATAACTCATTTTATCACAGCTGAAGTATTAATTTTATCACAGGTGAAGTTTGGCCTATGAACTTTCTGGAGTAAAGATGGTGATACTTTCAGAAGACATCTGCCTT
Source organism: Amazona ochrocephala (assembly GCA_039720435.1). Classification (NCBI taxonomy): domain Eukaryota; kingdom Metazoa; phylum Chordata; class Aves; order Psittaciformes; family Psittacidae; genus Amazona; species Amazona ochrocephala. The sequence continues at coordinate 78,673,764 of CM077909.1, read as the reverse complement.
ATTGCAGGTGCTATAAAGCAATGAGAAAAAAACCAACAAACCAAAACCCAAACAACTCTGCCACAGCAACTCCACCTCCTTATAACCCTAGAAGGCAAGATCATGTTTCCTTTCTTTCACCCTTTGTACTACTGTCATTCACACATGTTTAAAATCTGACTAATGAAACAGTAGCGATACCCAGTTACCAAAGTTCTGTGTAAAAGATGGGAAGAAAAAGGCACCTGAGCAGGAGCCACCTCTGATCAGCACTGCTCTGCAGCCATGTTTCCCACAGTGTAGTTTCCGTTAGTTCGCTTCTGTCTACTATCTGTGAGGAAGCCTGCTCTCATGTCCCACAGTAGCCCACTCTGCTGCTTGGTGGAGTTTAATGAACTGGACTAATGTAGAATAGCTGCCTTCTTTTAGGCAGCATTCTCTAGTGAAGTTCAAAAAAAACCCCAAAAACATTAAATTAAATCCATAGGATCTCACTTGGTCAAAGTGACTTAAGCCAAATGGGTTAGGCCAGATAAGAATTTTCTGCTACAAGTAATCATTTGTTCTTCAGTTATGCTAGCTGCCATAAGTAAGAGGAACCCATGCACACTATCACTCCCATGCACACACAGTTTATCTTTCCCAGACTCCTGAAAAGATACTATGCTTCCACGAATTGTGTAAACCATTTAGCCAAAGAACCTGAGGAGAATGCCTGTTGAAAACCAGCATGCCTTCTTCAAGCAACACTTGAAATAAGCTCTCTCTGAACATTAGGAAGTTGCAATTAGTTTCAAGATGTATGTGTGGTTATTGTCCAGTCCATTCCTTCTGCACTAGAGCTCTTCTGGCTTTGAGAACCTGCTGTGCTTACGATCCCACAGAAACAGCTCTTTCTGCAGCTGCTTCTGCTGAAGCTGCTGGACGTGGCTAGCACATCCCAGCATGCTCTCTTCAGCTGCTATATCTGAGCTAGAAATCTTCTTACACATGATAACGCAAACAGGGAAATTAAAATAATTACTAGGAAATCCCACTGACTGTACTAGTTTCACTGTTTCTAACTGGAATCATGAACCACTATAGCCATGGTACCCCTTTACTCTTCCTTCAGCTCACACTGTTTTTACCAAGTATTTGCCCAGCTGCTACAGGTCACACTTCATGCGGCTGGACTACTACCCGTCATCCTCACCTCCGGGTCTTGCTCTGGGGTGGGGAGGGTTTAGGGGGGGTGTGAATGGCTGGTATTAAGTTGTTCTTTCTTCCTACAGAACAAAATTACCTTAGTACTGCTTGCCTCCTTTGCAAGAAGCAGCTGTGACCTCCAAAGGAAAACTCCAGACAATATTTTTCTTTATAATAAGTCAATCTTTAATTCAAAATAACCAGGAAGACAAGACAGATATTTATTTGTACAATGCAGATGTAACTAGAAATGGTAGCATACACCCAGAAAAGTAAAGGTCTGCAGCAGAGCTGAAATATCCAGGGTGTACCTATTTCACAATGCTGAAATTATATTAGTTTATGCTACCTTCTTTTGTCATTCTTTCTCTTTGCATCCTAGAGTGATGCCTCAGCGCAAACTAATCCACATTACATGCTCCACTATAGAGTGTTGTCTGTGCCTTCTTAATTATACATATCAATAGCTGTGCTATTAAAATATGAACAGTAAATCATATCTTTTTCTGGCATAGTATGCTGAACGCCATCATAAATGCTAGCTGACTTAACAAGTGCAACTGCTAATATTGTATCTTTTTTTTAACCTCTTTAGAGAATTGATGTTCAAAGTTGTCGAAAGTAGTTTTCTTGTAGTTCTACCAATAATTTAAACAACTTTGTCAGGATGCTCTCCCAGGAAATTGCTAAGACATCTACACGTTACATTCTTCCAGCTCAACTGCTATCAGAATGATTTTCTGACCCAACCTGTATTTGATCTCCCTTCATTTTCCAAAATTGCATTCAGTGACTCCATGTCTTTCAATTAATTTTTCTCCCATTTCAAAACTATGCTTAAATTTCAGGTAGCCATGAATTCAAGTGCTTTGGAACTTCTCTCTACCTCTCTGAGGAAAAGAATTTGAGACCTGCAAGTTTGGTAGTAGCCACTGATCCAGGCAAAACCACCAAATACAGTCATTTTGGTGTATCTTTTGCAGATGCACATAGTGCTCAAACGTCTGCCACTGAAAACATAGGTCCCAGCGCAGCAAGAACTCCAGTATCAAAATTTGAATGTGCAAGAATGAGTTCCCTATATGCAGACATTAGACACAGGGCATAAGCCAGTGCCAAACGTGATGCAGCAATGCTGCTTGTACGTGGCAGGGAGGTTGGAACTAGATGATCTTAAGGTCCGTTCCAGCCTGAACTATTCTATGATTCTATGTCTGCCAGCTCTAACAACAGGTAGCTGGTTTCCTTTAGTAAGGCAAATTTCCTTTGCTCCTGGCAAAGTGACTCATACTTATGACATGAATTTTCAAATAGGTTACCTAAAGTGCTTGTAATATGCTAAGCAGAAGAGCTTCAAGATATGTAGTATTCAGAAACAAAGTATAATTGTATTTATGTGTGGCAGCCTTCAGATTTGATAGACATCTCTGCCACATTCTTGCCACTCCCCTGCTATTAAGCATCAGGATGCTACTGAAGTCTGTTTAGTCAGGAAGCAGATTTTGGGACTACTGTGTGATTGATGACATTACAATGCAAAAGCTGCATGTGCGTCACCAGCTTCTTATAACAGTCTGCAAAATATTGTGAGGAAATGGAAAAAAAAAAAAAAAAAAAGAAAAAGTGGCTATTGCATACTGCATATTTCAGTGATTGATAGACTGAAAAGGATAGACTGTGATGGATATCCAAAAGAAGCTAGTCTGATGACTGCATTTGGTTGCCAGGATCCCTTGCTACTTTCCATCTTCCAGCATGACACGAAACAAATAATCAGAGTCCACTCCTATTCCTCCTTCCTTCCCCTCTCCCCCATGTATCTCCTTCTGAAAAAACACCTCAGAACATCTCTGAAAACCTTCACCCTCAAAGAGCTGGCCACAGTTTGCATAATTTAAGATTTCTTTGATCTCAAAGTTATTAGAATCCTCCATTCTAAACGCTACACAGAATATATATCTGCGAAAGTTCTCTTTCATTAACCAAGTTTTTTGATTAGAGTGACTGAAACTTTTTAGGTGATATCCACACTGTAAACTTAGCAACTTCTTGAAATTTACAGATACAGAGAAAACCCAGGAGGAGATACAGAGATTATAATGTCTATAGCAAATGACTGCAGCTGAACAGTCAAGAGATCCACCTTAAATGACACCGCTTTAAAGAGAGGATATGCAAGGGAAGGTTGTGGTTTTCAGAAGAAAAGAAAGCAAACAAAACAAAACCAAACCAAAAACTCAAACTAAAACAAAACCAAAAATCAGAAAATTACGTTCTATCATCTCTCAAAGTCTTTGACTAAGTCATATTGGATAATTAAAAGCCCCAAGAGCATTTAGGTCAGATTGCATTGGCAGAAAACACAAAAGTAAGACAAAAAACTCCCACAAACCAAATAAAAAAACCCCAGCTGAATGAAGAAGCCTGATCCATACTAGAAATTGTGCCACTATCTTGGTCTTGTTATGCATTTCAGAGTCTGAAAGGATGGTGTGGCAACGGTCATGCAAAGCCTACACAAGGATTTAGTAGACATCTACTTAGAGCTCCTAGGTGTTCATATTCATGCAGCTGGCAAGTCAAATTTTCTTCTGCCAGTGAAATGGGCCAAAACTTGAGTATTGTTTGAATACACGAAATGGAAGAAATTAGATTTAATTAATTAAGGAACATATTGCTACTGCATAGCAAAGATATCAGAGGTCAGAAATAAAATTTTCTCTTATTAACAAGATTCCTTTTTCACCAAGGATGAGCAAGCAAGTAATCCCTTTTGGAACTCTCCCACAGCCAAACTGTGCTAAAGTTACAGCAGGCCAAAATACACTGATGCACAAAGAGAAAGGACAAGCATACTTTGAGGATTGCCCATATTCACCAGTGAACAATTCAGCTGCTTTTTCTACACATTGAGCTGCGAGCTAATTTATCACAGCTAACTAGTCCTCAGAGTTGAGGTGCACTAGAGAAGAACACTCTCAACAGCAAGCACACTCTGACAGTATGAAAAGTGTGCAAAAGGCAGAACTACAGAATGAAGAGGGCACAGCATTAGAGGGAGCAGATTTAGCAGTCTTTAGTTCCCACACATTCTCCATCTGCTGCAGCAACTGAGTCCCACATCACTTGATGCAGCTGCAGTGGTATGTCCTTTCCACATTAGTCAGTCCAGTCCAGCTCAGCTGCTACTAAAAGCATAACCTACATCATCTACTCTGGAGTCTTCAGAAGTGAAGGGGAGTAAACTACAATGAAAAGAATGCAAAGGTTTTCTACATGCCCCAGCAATAACTTATTTTTCTTCAAACAGCCATTAGAAACAATTTGTTTTCTGATGGAAATAGGTTTTAGTAAGCCATCATTCATCTCTTTGTGAATGGGACAGATGGTATTGGCTAAGGTAAGCAGTTTCATTTACACTAGTAAATTTACACTGGGAAAAAAAAATAAAAATCAAGTATTTGTAATTATGTTCTTTAATTTTCTGCAGGGTTTCTCTTACAGGTCACTGGATTTTACATAACAAAGCAGATGTCTTCCATGCAGCACTTTTTCTGCTTGTATATGTTTTATATATATATAAAAATATGCATATATGACTAAAGCTGCACAAATATAATCTTTGCATGCTATTATTAAAGATGGACATGGTATACTTAAACTAAATGGAAAAATGTTTAAAGAAAAGGCTACTTTGCTGTTTAAAACAGATTGAGGATTGTTCTCTCTCACCTCCCACCCCACACAAGGAAAATGTAACTATTCAGCAGGGCACTATCAGTGCTCCCCTTATCCCTGGAGATTTCATTTTATTTTAGGCACTACAGATACTCTAGCATGTGCCTGAGTACCATACACTTTTTGCCATGTGATTGCAAATCCTGAATCAGAAAGTGCCTCTGCAACTGATGTGAGGGGATAGAGGCACTGTGAGAAGATGAAGATCTCAAGGAAGACTTCGAAATTAAGATCGAACCTCACATAGCTCAAGACAGAGGTACTGTCATGGAGTCCTCATGCGGAAACAGAGGGTCCCACAGCAGAGGCCGATAGCAGGATGACATTAACTCTTCCTTCACTAATCAATCTGCTTTGCAACAGTGACATTTTACCTGGGGTGGGGATCAGACTGAAACTGTCAATTTCAGGATGATTATCTTCAAGAATTATCACAGAAACTCCTTAAATTATCCACGTAAAACCTGACATTGCAAAACTCTTCTATTGTCTGCATTTCTGAAATATGTGCTAGTTACCCCTTCTGCTTCCAGCTATACTATTGCTCTGACACAACTTCTTTGGCTACCAAATGTTTTTCAGGGTGGGACATCACGGAAAAGAATATTCCGGATCAAAGATACACACCAGTACCACAGGTCCCAAGTCACACAGTCCTTTATAAGGTTACTCAGTTCCACCTAAACAGCGGTTACTCTGCTATATATTAGAGGTCAGAGCATAAACCAGAATCGCCTCAGTTCAAGCCAGCGTACCGTCCTTTGCTTTTCTAAGGTGAACAGCACAACTTCCTCACTTTTGTAATGCTGTGTTTGGGTTTTTTGGTTTGTTTTTGTTTTTCTTTGGGGGGGAGTTGTTTGGTTTTGGTTTGTTGTTTTTTTTTGTTTTTTTTTTTTTCAGGAGGCTTAAAAATTTTGGTTGGTTGGTTGGTTTGGTGGCTTTTTTGGTTTGTTTTTGTGGTCTTATTTTAAAGGGGGAAGTGAAGCCCCTGAGCAATGAGAAGGAGTTAGCAAGCATGGTCTTCAGAACTATGTATCTTGCCAAAGTGTTTCCACTGCAATCAAAGGCAGTGGTAAATGGGAAAAGGAACTGCCCGAGTAGCTGAAAAAGCACCAGCTGAGGAAACAAGCTCTTCCTCAGATCAGATTTCTGGAGGAAGTGGCAGAGGAAGTCACAAGAAAGAACTGCAAGTATTTTCCAACCAAACAAACCAAGTGCAAACACACGACTGGAGAACTGTAAATGCAATACCTGTATAAAAGAGTGAAGAAATGTGATGAGGGTAGCAAAGGACAGGAGGGTCTTAACTATAAACAAGACTTAAAGATTGAGTGATATCTCCTTGAGAAAGTTACCTAAAAATAGGGAATTAAATGGGAAATGACATAAAATGCCCCTGTCAAATACAGGTCCTGCCAGGCTTACCCTGTAACAAACTCTCTAGACAGACATGGCTGATTCCTCTGGACTTCTGTAAAAAGTATGAAACAATGCTACATGGAGTATCTGAAGGTGAGAATTAACAGAAAGTGAAAAGTTTGTAAGGAATTTGGCTTAAGAAGAGACGTACACTGTTAAAAAGTGAAAGTATCAGGCAAAGCCATACTACCAGTAACTCCTGCATGGATAAATTGTGGGGTCAAGATTATTTTTTTTTTTAATTAACATTATCATAAAAAGCAGGAGCATAATGGTAATACTTGGTGATAACACTAAACTATGGGGCATATGCAACACAGGATCTTTAACACAGAACAACTGAGGGTATAAAAAAGGGAATTAAACTGGCATTAAGATACAAGTACAGACAACTACTGATTCAGGCAAAAAGGCAGAATTTGGAAATGATAGTCACTGCGATCTCCCAGTGTGACATGGTTGTGAATCCTAGGTTTTGTCAGAGAAGTATTTTCAGTGAATACATAAGAATAGTTTGTGTCATGGTGAGAAATCTTCCTCTGGAATATTATGAATTTAGAGTTGAACAGGAACAGAGAAGAACCAGTAAGACAACCAGGAGAATGGAAATTCACCTGTGCTGGGACCTCCATGAATTTTCTTGTCTAGTGCAGCAATATAAAACTGCAAAAGTGTCTACATCATGCACTGAACTTTTCTTACTTTCTTGCACTAAATGTCAAGAACAAATTAGACTTCAATTTTTAAAGACTGAACATAACCTACAGCCAGAAATTTAAAAAAAACCACAACCAAACAAAAAGCAGCAAAACACCCACCAAAAAAAAAAAAAAAAAAAAGGCTTATTATTCTCCTTGACTCACCAGCACTACTGTAGGCAATGCTCAGAAATTAAAAACCCTAACCCACAATACACACTGCAGGAGCATGAAGATCTCTGTGCTAGATTACATAAATTAGGTTAAAAAAAAATCACCACTTTTTGTGTCAATAAAATGATCCAACCCAGCAACTAACAATTTGGTTGTGTAAATATGTATAGGAATATGTGCATTTGTAGCTCCCCTTAGTTATCAACAGCGTTAGATGGACCCAAATAACGCTGGTCTCAGAAAGCAAGTGACAGAAAAGCAGGTATCAGCTACTCTTACAACATCTAAATAGCCCTATGCTGCTACGCTTGATGTATGTTACTATATTAGATATGTCTTCTCTTAATCAGCATTTCTTTTTTAAAAAGCAAAGCAAACAAAAAGTGTACTGTTTGGCAATGCACTGAGGAGGTGGTAGGTAGGTCTGTAGTCCACACACATGGCATAAACATTCAAAGAATTTGGGAACTTACCGTACTAAATTTCTGACAACAGTATTTATGCCGAGAGATGTATCTGTTGCTAAGAGCAAAGAATTTCCATCAGTCTAGCACAACTGTATACTTTAAAGCTGTACTGAACAAGCTTTTAAGTAGTCAGCCTTGCAGTGGGTAGAAACACCTTATGATTTCACAGAAGGAATATTGTACTTAGAAAAACTCCATGGAACATGTCTTGTTTGTTCTTGTATTTAGTCAGTTCTGAAATACGTTTCACTTATGCCAGGTTTTAATTACCAATATGAAGAGAAACACATGCAATGAAAATATTATAAGTCTTATTTACCTTTTTATATGTTTTCTCCTCATTTGGCTTTCCAGCAGTAACATCTCCATTTTCAGTAACAGATGACATCTAACAACAGAAGCTTAAGTTATAAACAAAGTACTTGCTTTAGAAAAGTAACTGTTCGTCTTACAATTCATCACACAATTGATGAATCTACAATTCATTACTGGTTTTTTGCTAAATTCAAACTTTTCAGAGGACAGGAAGTCTCCAAGATCAGTGATATATCAAGGATATTTCTAAAACGACTTTTCAGGCAGACTAGAAGGACAGCACTACCCCAGGAACACGTCTAGCATACGACTAATTCTACACAGCCCTCTATTTCTTTTTCCCCACACCAGTATGCAGGTCTACAGAAAGAACTTACAGTGAAATCTTGCTCCTCAGCAGACTGCATGAGATGATCTTGAAAAGTACAATGATGAGCACAAACTATGAAGCTTGTGAGCCAGCTTTTCAGTGGCAAGTCTCAGAGGTCCAGGGCCTTTGGCTGTATTGACACACTGTATCTCCTTAAAGGAGCAATGAGATGTTTGACATTGCATCTTATCATGGCTCTAAAGCAATGCTAGATCAAGAATAAACCACTAAGTGACAGACCACTTGAGTCAGTCAGTATAATCATATAAAACAATAAGCTACAAGGACATTCTAAAATCATTCTAGATTTCGCCAACACTTTCACAATTGAACTACACATACCCTCACAAAGAGTAGGACACGTCATCTGGAGCTGAGAGTGAAGAACAAGCCATTCACTGGTGCTGGTAATGTTTTCCAGACCTATTAGAAGAAAAATCTGTTATAATTATGCCATCACAAACTTACATCTTGCTGAACAGCTTTAGATTGCCTTTTTCTAATATTCTTCAGCCCAAGCAAAAATCCAGCTACAAGAGATGCTTTTCAAGAATCATCTCAAATAACTTGGTTACTAATGGTCATTTAATGTACTTAGAAACTAGCAGCATTACACAGGAGAATATCAGTTCAGTCTAATTTCCCTTTGCCATTGATATTTCACTACTGTGGCACAAGCAACTATGCAATAAAACATTTATGCAGAGCAGCAGACATACATGCTGTGGAGTGTTGTGTAACTGCATGCTCTCTTCCATGAGGACTTTAATAATAAAGTACTAAACCTTATATCTCCACTTACCTGGGATAGCCCATATTTTAATTCCACAAAAGCCGAAAAGATAAGCAACAGGAGTGATGGTTAGGAGGACTGCACTCTGAATAGTCGTAGATAACAAATAAACACATTTTGGAAGCTTTTCCATAATGGTAGTTACTATCAGCATAATGTCTGCAAGTAGTCTTGTCAAGGTAAGCTATTTCATAGTTAACATGGTTTGACTAAAGGTATGAGAAAATATAATGTAATAAGATATTATTTGATACCTATTTGGAATTAGCACTCCCTCCTATCTTCCCCATCTGTTTTAAGCCACATCAGTAAAGCTATTCTTAAATTCAATTTCTCAACCACACTGGAAGGAAAAAAATCTCATTTGTCTTTAATCACTACAAATAGCATCTTGTACATAACTAAAAATTGATTAGAAAGAAATATTCCTAGGCCTCATTCATTGAATTTGATTCTCCAGTAATCTGAAAGGTATATATAACACCAAGAAACTTATTCAAAAAAGGCTTAGAAACAGTATTTTCCTCCTCTTCAGAGAAGCAGACTATTAATTGCTCCTGAGATAAAAACCCAAAACCCAAGCAACGCTCCCTAACCCCCCAAAAACAGAAACTTGGATTTTCAATTTTCTGAGAACACTTTTCCTTTCAAAAGCCCTTCTAATGTTACATAACAGTATATTTCTACTGCAGCCAGCTACAGTCTTCATTGTAGCCTTCATGCAATTAATGTATCTTAATTGGTAATTCCTTTACTTGCACATGCATTAGCATTGCTCTACGTATCAAACTCCTACTTAAAGGCAACAACTCAGTTTTGGTAGCTTTTAAAACTGAATGTAGTTTATCTAGCTTACCTATACTCACACATTCAATATTAATTCATATTAATCTATATTTGTAACTCTGTCAGCGCATGAACATAGATAGGCATCATGAACTTTTGTTACAACAGCTTTTCTAGGAAAATAAATGTCATTTTAATCACTGGCAGAAAGATGATTGTTTAAACTTATACACGGGTAAAAAAATAAACCCACCACCAAAACCCCCCAAATTGTTTTTCTCCATACACTCTCAACACTATTGGTAGAATAAGATATTCTACTACTCCCAAAGCTTTCTAAAATATGATCATGCATATTCAGCAAAAGCCAAAGATGAATGCAACATGAGAACCCTCTTTAAGTAAGAATTTAGCTGAAGAAAACACTCATGCCAAAGAGGGAAGAAAAGCCTGTTTGTTCCTTGTTCTTTATTCAAGAACACTTCATTCATGTGAAAATACACCCCTGTAATACTGCCAAGGATAGGAAAACAGACAGTGAGATCCCAAGTTCGGTAATTACCAAGTGCAAAACCTCAAAAAAACACGTAGAAGGTAATTTTTTCCTATCTATGGTGGTTTATTTCAGTCTTAGAGACATCTAAAATAGAATTACTTCAGTTTCTAATTGTCTGAGAAACACCTGCACTTACCTGGGGTTGTCTTAAACATCTTCCAAGATCTCTGTTGAGACAACTGTCTCCTATTTCATGCTTCTAATTTTTTTTGAAAGCAAGTATTACTTTGTGTATTTTCGCCCTCTCTGCATCTACTGGAATGCTATAGGGTGCCTTATCACATGCTTAGTAACATGCATAGCAAGAATTAGTTACCCAGTTCTACTGAGGTTTAACAATGCTAAGACAGGTCACAGCTTAGTCACTGACCCACTTCCAAGCTAAGCTACAACTATTTACTTATTTATTCATTAAAATAGCAGGAAGCTATTGTTAACAAAGGAATTTGGTCTCTCCATATACCTGCAAAGGGCAGGCTCACAATAACGTAAGGCCGATGGGGGGGGGGGGGGGGGGCGGGGAGTAGAGGAGAATATTTAGTCTCAAAAATACTCTAGGTATTCAGTCAAAGACTGGGCTATAGATCCCCTCTTTAGCTTCTTAGATGCCACACACCCTACCTGATGACAAAAAACGGGAAACATTGAAGTCCAGTAGAATTTAAAGAGACCTTTTCCAAATGCTCTTGAAGAGTCAACATTTTGGTCATGAGTCTTATTCACAGCAAAAACTAGCATGACGTGTTCAGCTCCTAAGTCTACAGACTTCAATTCCAACTTTTTGCTCAGAAAACCTTCTTGCCCTAAATGCAGACTTAAAAGAGTCATGCCTAGTCAATATGTGCTGCAACCTTTAAACAAAAAAACCCTGCATTTTACAGTTTAGTTTCTCACACACCAGAACTATGGAATTGTATGCTTCTTAAAGGGTGTCTTTTTAATCCCTCTGCCTAGCCAGAAGCCTATTTCAGCACTGCCCTGCACACCACACAGCAAAATTTTGGTAACTGAGATGACAGACAGCAAATGCAAGCTTCCTACCTAGCTCCTCTTTTTTTGTTCAGGAATTTTTAACTGCATTTTCCTTACATAGCAGAAATTCACCTCTTACTGACAACATAAGCCATTCATTTTGCTGATATGCAACTATCCGTTTTAATACAACCTTAATTGCTTATGCCCAGCCCACAGGAACAGATACTGACATTTGAATGGCCTTTCAGCTCAATTTCGAGCAAATTTTAGAATTCCCACCAACTTCAACGAAAGCCAGCACCCATGACAAATGCTGTATCTAGGTACCAACAGGCCTCACACATTAATGTATCAAACCAAAAATTAGTTCTGCCTTCTGTCCATTATCAAAACGACGGTATTTGTTTAAAGAATGCATTTCTCCGCATCTTTAATTAATTTTCTTAGACAAATAATTTTTCAAAAGCACTGATAAAACATACTATTTAGAAATCACATTCCAAATATGACCCATACAGCTTCTCACTACAACTCCTGCCTTGTCCTGGATGGCAGTTAAAATACATATTTTGTTTTCCTGGCTTTGAAGACAGACATCTCCCCAGGTGTACTCCTGGCATTTCTACAGTGATGAATACATTCAGAAAGAGAAACATCATTTGAAAGAAAATGTATTGCTGTCTCTTCAAGTGGCATAATCTATCACTTTAAATATGAGGAGGCAAAACCAAACAAAAAATGAAACAAAATGGCACTTAAAATTTTCCAGTGGGCACAGGAAGAATACTAGAAGTTAAAGAATACAAGAAGAAATTATGCCTGTTTAAGACCATTAACATATGAATAAAATAGACTGTTTGGTGCATATGTGCACATTTTTTATCCTTAAGAGCCTGAAACACACCACTGGATTCTCAGGAAACACTTTTTTTTTTTTTTTTTTTGGTACATGATTTCACTAGGATGGAATATAAAAATTTTGGAACTAAGCCAGAAGCTTGATTCTTACTCTTCCCTACATTTCAGACAACCTTTTTATTAGAGATAGCCATTTTCTAATCCTTAAACAGTTCTCTTCTTCCACAAAGGCGCAACCCCCCCAGAATCTTCTACTAAATTCACATTAAGGTTGTTAACTGAGCAGCAGATAAAAAAACAGAGATGTAACTCGAATTTTACAGCACAAGACTGCGTCCATTAAAGAGTCATCAAGGTAAATTCCTTTGTAGCCCTTGTCACTCCTCTATTGTAACTTCAAAGCAGCATCTTTTAATACAGCTACGAAAATCACAGCCACTTCTTTACTGCATAAGTCACTTTTACCGGTAAGATTTGATGGTCATGCTTTTCCTTGTGCTAGCTGTGAAAGTAACTTGACTAGTCAGTCCCTCAATGCACTAAAGGGACTTGGAGATCTATATGGCAATATGCTTTCACCAAACCATTTGGGGTACAGTCATACACTACCAGATTTCAGCTCCAGTGTTGTTTTGCTAGCAAGCAGGGTAAGCCACAAAATGACTACATTGAGCTGTACGATATGCACAGTTAATTAAACAAGCACACTGAAGTGAACATACACGCTAGAGCAAATGAGCACACTAACGTGAATCAGATATATATCTATATATATTGAATAAGTACAATAAAGCAAATTAGAGATATATATATCCATATAAGTAAAGTACAGAGGAAAATTAGGAATGCTTCAAATCATTGCTGCATAGAGAGAACAGAGATTAAGAAGAAGTATATTACCAGCTACCACTGAAACATCATCCAGGACCAGACTTCAAGCTGATGCCGGGAGTCTCAGGTAATTGGGAAAATTCCTATGTGGTGCATACACCCATAGGTAAGGCTTTTGATTCGGCTACAAGAGGGTCCTGCTTTTATACCCTTAGAAAGCCAACCGGCTTTATGCCAGTAATTGTTTATTTGTGGGGCCATGCAGTCTCTCATGATCTCACTGTTGTCCACACTAAGAGCGTTGGCCAGGCGCCCCGGTGCAGTCAAGTATGAAGGTCATAGAACAACTGCGCACCTGTGTTTTCCTGCATTTTCCCAACAGTCACAATGAACATAAACATATATACTCTGCCGAATACACTTTGGAAAAAAACATACTTTGTTATGTCTCTCAGTCATGAGAGGGAATCAACTCTCAAACTAGGTTCCCATTCACAAGTGTGAAACTGAAAATCTTTGTTAAACAGTGATGCAGGAATGGAAAAAACTTCTAAACCCAAAAACGCTTTACAGTAGGAAGAAATCCATTAACACATATCCATTAATGAAAAATTATGAAGTACTAGACCTCTTGTGATCCCAAATGCCCCGAAACTATTCATGGTATTCTTGGCACTACAGGGGAGCAGCTTCAAGATCAAAAGACATTAGTAAAGCTAACTCCCTTACTTGCTTGTGATGATGAAGACGAGCTCACACCTATTTAGTCACGTAACAAACTTCTCTCACAGATGATGCATTTGTAAAATGTCCCTCCTGTCTGGATTCTCTGCCACCCAATATGATACATACATCAGCACCAGTTTTCCCAATCAGATTATTATCTCATCTTGTCTATTTTCCCATGAAATTTGCTGGTACTCTGGACTAGGTTCAAATTTATTTGACAAATTCAGGTCCCAAAACTGAAAATAGCTTTCCTCTTCTCTCTCCAGTAGAATTTATTAGTAGGACTATTTATAAGATTATGTGCAAAGGAAGGGGTTCAGGACACACTAAACGTCCTCCGACACACATATAAATTGCATACACACATGTTGTTTCCACAAGAAATCAAGTCAAAAGAATCAGCATACTTCAGGGCGTCCCTGGGAACAGGAACTGGAGAAGGAGCCTCAGAGGTCTTTCGCACTGCATTATTTTCAGAATCATAGAATGGTTATGACAAGAGAGGACTTGTTCTACAGATTGTTAGCTGAAGCAAACTGCCAAGTTGGACCTTAACTAAACAAAGCCATACATATGTCAAAAAGTAACAAGACAAAGGGAAAAGAACATTCTTCGCCTGTTCAGCTCATTGAACTGGGAACCATTCCTCATGAGGTAAGAAACTTGTAAGAATTGACATGCATGCTAGGTGAAAGTATCCCCCATGCATCTGGTACCGCAATAAATAATGTGTGCCTCTTAATGCTACATTGGTATTAAGGATTTTTATTCTCCAGATTTTCAGTAGCAAATAGCTCAGGAGGCAGATGAATTGTTAGCATAAGGTGCTAACTGTGACCTAAAATGTTTTTATTACATTTTAGCTTCTTTTCAGAACTTTTCCTTATGCCTTAAAATAATGCTGAGTGTAATTTTCATGACTTAACTGCCTTCATTTTGAGGTTGTCAGACAATGTAGAGTGGAGTTTAAAGAACCTGCAAGCATTGCTAGGCAGAGTGCCAATAAGCAGACATGAACAAGTGAAAGGAAGCATCATTTCAAATAGCACACAGAGTAAGAAAAAAGGCAATACATGAAATATTCTACAGCTTTCTCAACAGTCATCACAGCTCAACTGACTCTCCAAAAACCTCATGTCATTTAATGTCTTTTTTTTTTTTTTTTTTTTTTTTAATTTTAAATACAATACCAAACACTGGTCTGCGGAATGGATTCACTTCTTTGTGGCACAATTCATGTAGCCATCTAAGATCAAACATACTTGAAACATCCAAGCAGTAAAAGCTAGTATGTATTTTTAAACCAATATATCCTGAGAATGAAGTAAGTGTTTACATATTTCAATTCACTGGACAAGAATTAGAAATGCTGAAAGATTAAAATGTGAACTCTTTTTTCCTCCATATGTTTTCCAGATTCAGAAGTTCAATCTATCCTGTAAAGCCTGCTAGCCTACTTGACCTCTACTGTCAACTATTATGACTGCTCTTCCCAAAAGCACTGAAGAACCTCTTAAGTATTTCTAGACAAACACTGTGAAAGCAGAGCAAACTTTCTACTGCATCATAGATGCCACCAATTCATACTGCTAAGTAAATAAATAAATATAATAATAATAATAAATATAATAATAAAATCTCTTCTGCCTATCTGGCAGAAAAAATAAATTGCATGAATTCTAATGGAGAATGGGGGGAAAGTGAAGAAAAAAAATGGTTAGGTCTGTTACCTTGACAAGTTATAATTCATAAGACAACCCTCCTCACTTTGTCCAGTTTCAAACCCCAATTAGCTTATAAATACAAACAGGTTTTTTGTTTGGTTGGTTTTTTTGGGGTTTTTTTTTTTTTTTGGTTGGTTGGTTTTTGTTTTTTATTTTTTAAATTAACCTCAAAAAGAAGAGGGAGATGTACATCACATATAGTATCTAAAGTCATTAAATTCACAATAAAGTAAAATGGAAAAAGTCTTGTCCTCCTTCTCATGGTCTTCATGATAACATCAGGACAGCACAAAGGCTACAGAGAAAGCAGCTAGCAAAAAGCATCACAAAACTGCCATTCAGACTGTTCACCTAACCTAAGTCATCTCAGCTGTTCATGCCACCTTTATTTAGCTTAATAACACACATTAGTTTCAGTGTCCTGCCAGATCTTTTAGGCTCCCAGTAACTAAGCAGAGAACAAGGCTGACATCCTGATACTGTCTGATTTCTACAGTGGCCCCTGTTTCCAGGAATACAGCACAGTATTTGAACTAAAAAAAAAAAAAAAAAAAAAAAAAAAAATGGTAATAGGAGTACAACCTATTTTTAATTTGCAGCCTGAATTTGAAAAGTAATTTACCAGTATTATTTATAGTAAAAGCTATATATGCTTACATTGTAATGCTTTGATTTACTGCAAGAAGTGTTTGATCACCTATACTTCTCCTTTAGCTTTCAGAAAGGGAAACCAAATAAAAAGGTAGAACTTCAGTAAGTACTACCTCCACCAAAGTTTACAAATACTCAGAATACAGTTTATTACATAGGAGATTGGACAACTTAGAAGAGTCCTCTCCTCTCCTATTTAAAGTGCTACTCCTAGTGCATTAACCTGTACCCTGAGGCAAAACAGACTACAAATGCAATATCCAGAGTCACAGTAACAGCCACAACAATAGCACAAGCTATAACTACATATTTTGTTTTCTGTTACAATCACATCCTTTGTTTTGAAAATAATGTCTGATTTTTCAGATGGAAACTTGCTTACAACAATGCAAATAAACCTGGAAATTTATTAAAGGAATCAAAGTTTAAAAGTCCTTGGAAACATAGCATACTGTGCTCCCAAACACATTGTTTTCCATTTGTAACCTCTGTAATTTTAAGTTCCACGTTTCGCAGATAACTTGAAAGTCCTCTAGGAAAAAGTGGGGCTTTTTTCCCCTCCATGAATTAGGTTCATTCTGAGAATCTTAAATCTGTCTTACTCCTCTACTGCCTATTAGAACTATTTAACCTTTGTTGTGTCAACTGCTGTGTTTTCTGCTTGCCCCAGAAGCACTGAGGGATCCCTTGTGTACTTCCAGAAACCAACTGTGAAAGCAGAGCAAACTTTCTATTGTATAGTAGATGGTGTTCATGTACTAAGAACTATGGGACTATACCAAATCACTGATCCCAGACCAGCAGCAGAAAGAACAAACATTTGGTCCCAGACATAACTGATGTCACATTGTGTGTTTTGCAGTAACTGGTAACAGGCCCTCCTTTCACAAAGTTAAATGGCCTCTTTAATTTCTCATTATTTTGTAACAGACTGAAAGCATATGAAGTAGAAAGGCATATTTGTACATAGCCAGATTTCCCCATTGCTCCTTATGTCTTTGTAATTGAGATTTTATGTGCCAACAACAGTAGCTTTTAGAAGGCAAGCAGTCTTTCTGTAAAGCCAACTGAAGTTACAAATTAAAAAAATCCTGACCATTTTTTATTATTTTATTTTATTTTTTTGTAACAAGTGCAAGAGGGAAACATCTGCACACCATATACAGCTGTATGCATTAGAAGAAAATAGTAGTTATGGCAGTATCACAGGGAAGGGCACAGGCAAAAGGACATCGCACAGTCCAGAATCAGAGCTTTGCTCTTTTACCTTGGCAACTTTGATACACTAATGGTTGTAATGTTACTAACACATACCAGACATTGCATTTCGGGATAACACTGCCACACAATGCATGCTGTCTGACAAAATACTGCAGCGTGTTGAGACATATGGTTGATTAAGAAAGCAAAAAGCACAATTAGAGGGAAAACTCTACATTTGCCTTTGACAGTACATGCATAACTGAATGTCAGGTATCCCTTAACATGGTGGTCATGACTTTTGGAGGGAAAGTGAGGCAAGCCGCCTCACTTGTGTAATCAGTAGATAACATCTAAGGGGAATGAAATCTCATATAAGGGGAAAACAAGGTCATTGGAAGTCTTATTTATTTTCTAAAGGAATAACATAGAAGAGGAATTTCGTCAAACACCAGCAACTTAGGTGATCTAAAGCTCCAGAAAGAATCATAATAAAAATAAAGAAATAAATAATTATTTTTTTTGAAAAAGTAGGAAAATCCATCAAATGGATAAGGCTAAGTATAAAAAGCATAGAGTGAACACACACGAGCAAAGGCAGAGAAACACAGAGCAAATTACTATGATGAGAAACACCTACGAAACAGCAAGAACCTCACACCAGTTGAATGCTCTACTTTGAGACCTTTCTTTTCTGTACTCATCTGCTTTTTCCCACCTCAGCAAAAGGTCAGCTGTACTGTATTTTAATTCACCAACTCAAAATTGCTATGCAAACATAACTTCAGCATATCATGAAGAAAGATAATAGGAACTATTTGCTTAGAACAACATTTCAAAAAAGATTGTTGAGTGGACAACACACAATCTGTGGTTAAAATAATTTACATGACCTAAAACAGATGGCGTAATTTGTTCATCAGTTCTCTACAGGCAAATTGTAAGTGAAACACTACAGGGAATTATTCAGTCCATGAGTGTATTAGCATGTAATCAATCACAAAGTTTGCGGAAGAATGTGCTGTAGAAACACTAAGCTCAGTGTTGAAGTGGATTATCATGATCGTCAAGTTATCTATGCTTTCTCACCCTGGGTCCCGCAAGTTCAAATTTTATACATAGGGCTATTACTGAACAGTAGCTAAGTTAAGCTTCTCATAACAGCAGCCAGGTTATCTAAGAAATCCAAGTCTTCAAAATCCTGTTTCTGTCTCCACTTGAGGGCACCGCCATCCAGCTACAAAAAGCCTAAGTGGAACAGACTACCTTGGAAGATCTGATAGGTAATATTGGAGATTTTTTGACAGATTAGACGACTGTTTTAAGTGTAGCTGGTACTGTCTTGAAGGAAGGGAAAGGTCTGTGTACCCTGTGATGATTTCTCATGTTTTCCACAGTATCACCATGTACCACTCAGGCTGTATATCTGCAACAATTTCAGTTGAACCAAGCTGGTGCTGCTATGGTCCTGCCTTCCAAGCATGCATTCACTCGCACCCTTATTATGCCACCAGTGCTCCTCCAGCCCCAGGAGAAGTCACCTAGACAATTAAACTAACAACAAAGTAATCTACCAAAGAATACTAATCATAATGGAGCTCCTTACAATGACAAGCACAGCTTTTACATGGACTCCCCTGAGTAAATGCAAAGGCTTGTAAGGAGATGAGGAAAGTGATGCAACACATAAGCCGTCAGGCCTATGCTGAATGAGAGATAGACTGTCTCAGTTGCTTCAATCACTTACATACTTTTGCATAACCTCAGAGTTTGAAGTCCACTTGTGACAAACCAGGAAACAAGACTGATGGAGAGAAGTGTCAGCCCAACAGGCTGGGCAATAGCACCAGAACTAAACTCAAGACTAGCTTAGGTCAAATATCTAAAGTAACACACATCTAAGGCTGCATTTCCAAATGCATATTTAAACAGCAAGTTGTTTTTCAGGTGCCTAGCTTTTGTGAAAAATGAGGTCATGCAAGAATGCATATAACAGACTGATGTAAACACCAAATCTGAAAGTTATTTCTAAATTCAGACGAAAGACACTTTAAGGTACTGCACTGAATAATGAAATTTATTATGACTTATTAAAAAACAACACTATTTTCCTTCAGGAAAGTTCAGCTGCAATTAGAAGAAGTTATCCTTGGATCCCTACAATTTAATTTTAGTGAGAGCTTAACAGAAAGCTCACATTATTCTTGAGAATGATTTAAAAAAAATAAAACTAATCATTCTCAGCATTCTCACTTGAAAAAAAAAATCATTCTCATAAAAAAAAATATCATTCTCAGCACAGAATAACTCCTACATCATCAAAATTCCTTTTATTAGATGAAGAGGTCTTAGTTTCCTATAGAGCAAAAGTTCCTCAGAGACCTTTTCCAAATCACCTGCAAAGCTACGGAAAGGGAGACCATCATCTCATTTTTACAAAATGCCCTATAAACACAAAAGCTGGAGCATTCTTGGTTTAGATACGATTTCTAACTTGCTGCTTTTTAAACTACAGAGAAAGATTCAAGAAAGGTGAAAAAAAAAATCAGAAGCTGCATTAGACAAGACTGGTTCAAAACCCAAGAGTAATACAATAAAATTGAATTCTGAAACCAATAAAAGAAAGAACTGCTTATATGAAGAAATAGCTGCTATTTGTCATTTCTGTTGTCTAGTTGTCATCAAACTGAAACAGCCGTTTTACAGCCACTAGACTAGTGCTGCACCACTAACTGCACCAAAAGAACTGCTAGTATTTTAAAAAAGTTATTCCATTCTCTCACCTTGTGGCTGCTTACATGTAAAAGTTACTACTGCCTTTACAAGGAACCATGTGCTTCTGTTGTGTCAGTTAGAAGACTTGGATGGGCAGACCAGAATGAGCAACCTACCACCTTTGTCACCTGACAGTGAGCTGAATTTGGTACTCATCCGAGATTATGAATATACTTGTAGCATACTTTCAGAAACAAAACCACATCAGCATACCTATCCTACTGCCATTAAGGAATGTGAGGTGTACCTTAGGATACGTATAGATATTTTAAGGTGTGGAAACATAGCCACAGAATTTTTAAATGGTGATACAAATGCTTTCAAATAAACATTTGCTAAGTCATTATTTACAGTCCAGTAATATAGGCGAATTGCTTTCCAACAGTCTTCCACTTGCCAAACCAAATTGAAAAACCTATCCCTGAATATTTTTGACAGGAAGAAAGTAAAATTAAGTCACTACTGATTATTTTTTGCCAGTCTGAAAAACTCCATTATTTTTTAGACGTGGTTTATACTCCACATTAATTGCACCAATATGAACATTATTGTATATATATAAAAAAAGCAAGTCTATAAATAATGTATAAACACCACAGCCTTCCTCCCCAAGGAGTTCTCTGTAAAAGGCTAGCTGGGTTTTTAACAACTTAGCTTGAAATATTATGGGTACATTAAAAATCTTAAACTATCACTGTAAGCAATGGATACATCTTCACATGAATTAGCTTCTTCAATTAAAAAAAATAAATATAGTGAACACAATGAGAAACGGACTTAAAACTGAAAGGAGACAGCTCTTCACCAGCAGCAAGAGCAAACAGTGGGTGAGTACTTTGCGGCAGAGCCATACACAGCCTGACACCACTGAATTTTAAAGAGAACAGACAAGAACCTGTCAGCCCTTCCAGGGAATATGAGTGGGAGACTTCCCACAAATGAAAGAGGTCTCTGAATTCTTGAGAAGCCTGAATAAGAATCTCCTTCCTTCACACAGAAGCTCTCTGAAACACTATCTACACTTCTCAATGCATCATTATAACCAGGTTAGAAGAATCATTATCAGTAGGTTAGAAAAGACATACTGTATTATCTGTAAGTCTCTTAATGACCCACACCATGGTTTTCAAAAGGTAAAAAAACAGCTTTTAGCATTTAGAAAGAAAAAAAAAAAAAAATCCCCAAACCATTAATCACACTTTTTGCCTAATGCATACTGGTTTATGAATCATTAACTTGAAAGAGAATAAAATTCCAACAAGATAAAATAAAGTGAGTGGCTATGAACATTATGAAGTTTTTATAAACTAAAGTGAAAAAAAACAGTTGAATCAATATGTTCTCACAGGAACAGAGTGTTCTCATGATTTAAAGTATACAACGTGACACACTTTCTGATACGCGGTACTCGGCATTAATCAGTTGAAATTAATAAATAAGCTGATTAAATACCTTTTTCAGCCTGTGATTTTACCAGTTGCTCAACTGGGTGTTTTTACTCGAAGGTGACTGAAAAAAAAAAGAATCGGTATGCTGAACAGCACATATGTTGAAATGTTTTTATAGAAAACTGCTTTTTAATATTTGGCAGTGTGCTCATTACCCCCTGAACTTCTCAGCTGTGCCTTGTTCAGCAGACTGAGAACTAGCTAGGGAAGAGAAAACATTAAATAATTAGGAAAAAAAAATACTATGCTGGACTAGGTAGCTATGCTTTTACTTTAAAGCAAATAAAGAAACCAGTCCTTAGCTTTTCCTGAAATACAATACCATTGGTAAGAGCGCTGAACTGCAGCCCTGCACTAGTTACACTACAGGTCACCAAATAAAGAGCAAGAAAACAGTGAGACAATTAAGAGCCAGCCAGACCACCCTGCATGCTTACCCCTCCTCATTATTCTAGCAGCAAGGATGGCCACAGGACAGACAGATGATCCCTTCGTTGCAGCAGCAGGTGCAGCAGAAGGTCACAAAAATTGTGATGGTGGTGTGAACAGCTTCTTGCAGAGCACTGTATTATCCAAATGCTTTTAAGAGAAGACCATTAGTCTGAGAAGCAGATTAGGAGATCAGCTAAAAAACTTCACTGAAATGCTCTGGTACATGCAAGAGTGACAAGAGAGGGAGGCTAGACACTATAAGATGCCTCACAAAGCCAGGCTGAATGTGCTATACCACATCAAAAAAATGCTGTTGTTAACTAGCAGTGACTACCACTGGACTTGCATAAAAGCCAGAAAAACTGGACACTGTGCCTCCCTTCAAAGCAAATGTCTTTCAGCAGAAAGCACTGGTTTGGAGATACAGGTCTAAGCTTGAATTTTCACTCCAGAGGATGAAGGAGTTGCTAGGATGATGCTAAGTGGGGCTGTGATGTAGAAAGATACACAGCCTTAACCCTGCAGCTGACAGTAAGCCCCTGGGTAAAGGAGAGGTCCTGCAAGGCTTTTTGGTAGACACTTCACTTGGGAGTTTCTCCAGATCATGGAAGTAATAATGAGGGTTTCTAATTAACTAAACTTTGACTATTTGTGCTACCAAACGATTTTGTCCATGTTGGTACATCTGTCTCTGAACAGCCTCTTAGATCAATGGGCACAGCAGGTCCTAAACTCAGAGTGGTCTCTGCACAGCTTTGGAACAATCTCTTTCCATACCACTGAGTTTAAGGTAGCAGAAGTACTGTGAATAACGCATACAGCTTTCAAGGGCTGACATGTTTCAGGGCAGGCAGATAGAAGAGGAATCTATAGGGGTACTTCACACCTGCATGCCATGTATTGCCTTAAGGGGGTGCACCCTTCTTCGCTCAGAAAGCTGCCAAGGGTATTGAAATTCTGTCTCTGGGCTAGCCTTCATTTTGCTCTTTTGCTTTGTTGTGTTCCTGTCTCACTGCAGGATGAGAACTAAAACTCCTATTAAACAAACTTTCTCTTTGAAGACTTTCCACCAGAACAGATAGGAAGGGTGCAAGTGAACACAACCGGCAGTTTGAGACGGTTAACAAAGTAGAAAAAGAGGAAAAACAGACAAGAAAGGGAGGGAGACTCTACAACAGGTTGTGTGCAATGGCACTGGGAGGAAAGTGAAGCAATAGTGGATGAACAGTAAAGGAGTAAAAGTAGAAGAGAAATAGGTATTAATAGGTAATACATGGATAGGGAAGGCTTTCTGCTTTGGTCTACTAAAAACAGGCATTCAATGCCATTAACTTTGAATAGTCAAAAGGATACTCAGGGGAGGCGAAAAATAAAAAAGTCAATAAAGAGCTGATAGTATAAAGTTTCGTTGCAGGAAAGAGAGCAAAGAAAACAGATTTGATTTTTATCCCCAGGACAATATAGGTGTCCTGACACACACAAAGGTCAGTTCACTGTGGAGCACAGAATATACATCTATCTCACAGACAGGGTTTGAGATACTCAGTCCTATCCTGTTTGCTTGCTGTCAGGTAACTACTACCTAAACAAAAAGGCATCAATCCATGGTCAAAATCGAGGAGACAGATGAAAACAAAACAGCCGGAAAAACCCAAATCACAGCAGAGCTTTTATCAGCAAAGGACCCCTGGAGGGGCCTATGCAAAGAAGAATTGGCTCCTGCAGTAGTCAGTCTGATACAGGTCAGCAGACCTGAGCAGCTTGTTACAGCAAATCATATTCACTTTTATCAAGCTACTGTGAAATTAAAACATTGTCCTGTCTTGGCTTCATTGTTTTCAGATGTTTACCACAAACTATTATTGAGTGGACCACAAACTACAGACAGAAGTTCAGTGAGAAATTATATGTACACATACACAGACATACTTTTTTTCATATTCTCCTCTACTACTTGGTAACAACCTGCAGCTGGTGTACCTGTGTGAGATATTATTTTTATTACCCTTAACTGTGGATATCACCATATCACACTGTGATCTCAAACTCTTAAACAGAATTTTTAGTTACACTTCATGTAGGCAGTGCTGTTGTAGAAAGCAGTCGTGATTTTAGACAGCCAAAACAGAAAACAATCAGGCACCTACAGACCTCTCAGAAAGTCTGCAGTCTTTATTAATTCTTCACACCTGTACTATCAAGCCTCCTAATCTTCTTTCAGCACGCAGCTGAGTATCACTGGCTGGGAGAAAATCACTTCATATCTTTTTTTCTGCTATCATTACTTTAATGAAGAGCAAAGAACCCAAATGTACCACTGCATATGAATCTTTTAGCCACTGCATAGTTTGATGCATCTCTGTGAGGAATACATCAAGTACAGCAATACTTGCAGATGGATCAATCACTATTACCCACTTGCATAATTTTAGCTAAAAGAAATGCAAACATACAATGAATTCTAGTACCAAGAAATCAGAGCAAAAAGAGTCAACACTTCAGTTCTATAGCTTAATAACCAGATCAAACCCCTACAAAAGCGAACAAACACACAGAAGAATTCATCAAGATATTAAACACTACTTCTGTGTTTTACAGTACATGCTACCAATATTGGAAAATAATCCCCAGCACAGTTATTTCAGACATATTGATATTTAGTAGGAGATGCTGATAAAGCATGTTTTAAAACCTTGTGAAGCCATTAAGCTTGAATTACTGTCCACATTCCTGATGAGCCTCCAAATCGTGTTTCACTATTCAAAACAGACAGAATTGGAAGTCTAGGTGCACAATGTTCTGTAGCACACAGTAATATTTCATAGAATCATAGAATCATAGAATAGTTAGGGTTGGAAAGGACCTCAAGATCATCGAGTTCCAACCCCCCTGCCATGGGCAGGGACACCTCCCACTAAACCATGCCATCCAAGGCTATGTCCAACCCCACCTTGAGCACCCCCAGGGATGAAGCATTCACAACTTCCCTGGGCAACCCATTCCAGGGCCTCACCACCCTTACAGAATTTCTTCCTCATATCCAATCCAAACTTCCCCTGTTCAAGTATGAACCCATTATCCCTTGTCCTCTCACTACAGTCCCTAATGAAGAGTCTCTCCCCAGCATCCCTATAGGCCCCCTTCAGATACTGGAAGGCTGCTATGAGGTCTCCACGCAGCCTTCTCTTCTGCAGGCTGAACAGCCCCAATTTTCTCAGCCTATCTTCATACGGGAGGTGCTCCAGTCCCCTGATCATCCTCGTGGCCCTCCTCTGCACTTGTTCCAACAGTTCCATGTCCTTTTTATGTTGAGGACACCAGAACTGCACACAATACTCCAAGTGAGGTCTCACGAGAGCAGAGGAGAGGGGCAGGATCACTTCCCTCGACCTGCTGGTCACGCTCCTTTTGATGCAGCCCAGGATACGGTTGGCTTTCTGGGCTGCAAGCGCACACTGAAGCCAGCTCATGTTCATTTTTTCATCAACCCACACCCCCAAGTCCTTCTCCACAGGGCTGCTCTGTATCTCTTCTCTGCCCAACCTGTAGCTGTGCCTGGCATTGCTCCGACCCAGGTGGAGGACCTTGCACTTAGCATGGTTAAACTTCATCAGGTTGGCATCAGCCCACCTCACAAGCGTGTCAAGGTCCCTCTGGATGGCATTCCTTCCCTCCATTGTATCAACCGAACCACACAGCTTGGTGTCATCGGCAAACTTGCTGAGGGCACACTCAATCCCACTGTCCATGTCACCCACAAAGATGTTGAACAAGACTGGTCCCAACACCGATCCCTGGGGGACACCACTCGTTACTGGTCTCCAGCTGGACATTGAGCTACTGAGCACTACTCTTTGCGTGCGGCCATCCAGCCAGTTCTTTATCCACCGAGTGGTCCACCTATCAAATTGATGTCTCTCCAACTTAGAGAGAAGGATGTCATGTGAGACAGTGTCAAACGCTCTGCACAAGTCCAGGTAAATGACATCAACTGCTCTGCCCCTATCCATCAGTTCCATAGCCCCTTCATAGAAGGCCACCAGATTGGTCAGGCAGGATTTCCCCTTAGTGAAGCCATGCTGGCTGTCACCAAGCACCTTGTTGGTTTTCATGTGCCTTAGCATGCATTCCAGGAGAATCCCCTCCAAGATTTTGCCAGGCACAGAGGTGAGACTGACTGGTCTGTAATTCCTCGGCTCATCCATTTTCCCCTTCTTAAACATGGGTGTTATACTTCCCTTTTTCCAGTCATCGGGAACTTCACCTGACTGCCAGGATTTTTCAAGTATGATGGACAGTGGCTTAGCAACTTCATTTGCCAGCTCCTTCAGGACCCGCAGATGGATTTTATCCGGTCCCATGGACTTGTATATGTGCAGGTTCCTAAGGTGGTCTCGAACCAGATCCTCTCCTACAGTGGGCCCAGGATCTTCATTCTCACAGTCCCTGCGTCTGTCTTCCAAGACTTGGGTGGTATGGTCAGAGCATTTGCCGGTGAAGACTGAAGCAAAGAAGTCAGTAAGAACCTCAGCCTTCTCCAAATCCAGGGTAGCCAGTTCTCCCAATAGCTTCTGGAGAGGGTCCACGTTGTCCCTAGTCTGCCTTTTATTTGCAATGTACCTATAAAATCCCTTCCTGTTATCCTTAACATCCCTAGCCAAGTTTAATTCTAAGTGGGCCTTAGCTTTCCTAACCTGGTCCCTAGCTTCCCAGACAACATCCCTGTATTCTTCCCAGGCCACCTGTCCTTGCTTCCACCTTTTATAAACCTCTATTTTCCTTTGAATTTTCCTCAGCAGCTCCTTATCCATCCAAGGAGGTCTCCTGGCCCTCCTGCTGAACTTCCTTCTAGTAGGGATGTATTGCTCCTGAGCTTGCAGCAGGTGATCCTTGAATATCAACCAACAGTCTTAGCCCCCCCACCCTCTAGGGCTGTATCCCATGGAACCTTACTGAGCAGGTTCCTGAAGGGGCCGAAGTCTGCTCTCTTGAAGTCCAGGGCAGTGAGCTTACTGCACGCTCTTCTCACTCTCCTGAGGATCTCGAAATTCAACCATCTCATGATCGCTGCAAGCAAGGCTGCCCTGGAGCGTCACATTTCCACCCAGCCCTTCCCTGTTGGTGAGGACGAGGTCAAGCATGGCACCCCTCCTTGTCGGCTCCTCTATTACTTGCAGAAGGAAGTTGTCTTCCACAGAATCGAGGAACTTCCTGGATGGCTTGTGTAGGGCCGTACCATCCCTCCAACAGACATCAGGGTGGTTGAAGTCCCCCATGAGAACAAGGGCCTGCGAGCGTGAGGCTGCTCCTATCTGTCTATGGAGTGCTTCATCCACCGAGTCCCGTTGGTCAGGCGGTCTGTAACAGATCTCCACGGTAATGTCTCCCATCGCTGTTCTCCCTTTAACCCTGACCCACAAACTCTCTATTGACTGCTCACCTGTCCCCAGACAGAGTTCCATACTCTCCAGCCTATCCCTAACATAAATAGCAACTCCCCCTCCCCGTCTGCAGGGCCTGTCTTTCCTAAAGCTCCTGTAACCTTCCATTCCAACACACCAGTCATAGGAGCCATCCCACCATGTTTCTGTGATGCCTACATATCATACCCCTGTAGAAGTGCACACATCTCTAATTCCTCTTGTTTGTTCCCCATGCTACAGGCATTTGCATAGAGGCATCTGAGCCGAGATCCAATAGAAGCCGGCTCATTGGTTGGAGCAGCTGGAATATCTCTGCATTGCTCTGAATGTTTACTGTAGGTGCTGGGAAGTGACTGGGAGTGTTGGGATGGAATGATGCCCCCCTCCCCTGATACGTCTTGTTTAAAGCATCCTTGACCAGTCTGGCAAGCCTCCTACCAAATCCACTCTTCCCTTTCTTTGTCAGACCAGCTCCACCAGCCCCCAGTAGAACTGGCCTACTAAATTGCATCCCATGTTCAAGGTACCCAAACCCCTGACTATGGCACCACCCTTCTAACCATTTATTAACCTGCCCAATCCTCCTAGCCTTTTTAAGGTCCTGCCCTGTATCCTGGAGAATTGATGAAAAGAAAATCTGCACTCCAGAGCCCCATACCACCTCTCCCAGAGCTCTGTAGTCCTTCTTTATGTTCTCCGGGCTACTGCTATCTATACCAGTGGCACCCACATGGATCACTAGAAGTGGGTAATAGTCAGTGGGATCAACTAGAGCAGGCAGCTTCTCTGCAACATCCCTGATCCGAGCCCCTGGTAGGCAACACACCTCCCTTGAGACTGGGTCAGGCTGACAGATGGGCGCCACTTTTGCATACAGAAAAGAGTTTTTGTTTGCATATTCTCTGTATGGGATAATTTTGTCATTACAAGAAGAACCAATAAGCTAACAGAAGCAGCTGAAGTAGCAAAATGTCAACCTGTACTTATTGTCCAAGAATTCTGTGTTACACTGGTCTTGCAAACTGAATAAAGACTTCAAGCTCCTTTCCCACCTCTGTTATCAGAGGCCAAAATTAGCCTCAGAGGCATGAGAAACACAATCACAATAAACTGGAAAAGGCTTAAATGAGTGAAGTCACTTCTGCAACATGTTTTGTGATAAGAGAAAGCCTTTACCACAGACATCTAGGCCTTGTCTGTGCTTTCTTTTCCTCTGCCATTATACTATGTAAAATAGATCACAGATTAAAAGAAAAGAGAATGTAAAGGTTGCATGCAGAGTAGTTTTCTTCTAGTCACAGAATTTTATCTGTAGGCCCTGTGAGAGAAGTACAACAAATAAGTACTGTGATTTACCTACATTTATATCTCATGGCTACGATTTCAAATAGCATTTGTGTGTGAATTTTAGTTTAGCAGTTTATAAACACAGAAGGAGCCTACCTCTTGTATTTTTGCACAAACCTCAGTCACACGTCTGTTGCAAGGCCAGAACATGAATCACCGCACACAACATGCAATTCCTGAGGTCTCTGTTCCCCATCCCACAGAAGAGGAGACACTATGCAGAAGCCTGATTTTTTTGTCACGGTGCATCATCCTGGAAACGATGATGTAATTCAGAGCTACAAAGAGGTTATTTATCAGTTTTGTTCCTTCATGTACTCATTGAAACTGTTAAGAGGTGATTTTTCAGAGTGCTATTTCTTACTGAACATCTGAACTACCTAGTCATTTCAACTGACCCATACTCCTACTAGACAATTTCTACCTTAACCGCCAAATTCCACCACTAAACTATACTAATGCTCTCAGAATAACTTGAAACTCATTTGTTTTTCCCATTTTTCTGCTCATTTTTACCTAATTCTTATCAAAAAACCACATTATTTGACAACAAGGAAAAAATACAGCATGCTTTTTTCCTAACCCCAAACATTCCACATCAAGTAAAATTTGTTAGTATTTTTGAATATGAAGATAGTTCATAAATACATTCTGAGTAGGCTTTTTGCAGAATACACCATTTTATAGTGTTAAATTTGAGATATGAGTCCAAGAACTGCCTTTGCAGCTCATTAAATCAACATCATTTTGACTGTATGCTGCAGTATGTGTGATTCTTATGAGCAAGCTTCACCACTGCATTCTTACACTTCAATTTTGTCACTGCACACTTTTCCCAATACAGTGTTCTCCTGTCACTTGACACCATGCATGACTATTTCCATGCGCCTGAAACAATGGCAAAAATGCAATAATGCCAAGGCTAAGTGAAAGTTGAACAGTCCACGCTCACTCCATTAAGTTTTTTTCTGGATAACATTCATAATATAATTAGGGGCAAGTTAAAAGTACCACAAGAGGTGGCTCAAAAATAAGGGAAGCATACTGTTTCTGAAGAAATGTGTTTTCCTTACTTCCTGCACCACTATGGCCTAAGTAAAATTACTCTGATGCCTAGCAGCTTGCAGAACCAGGCTCTGTTTAAAAAAGGAAGTGGAAGTACCTAGGTCACAAACTGAACAAAACTCTCACCTTTACTGCAACAGCTGAAGAAGTATCCACATAGAATAGCAACAGCAAAACTAATCCTGAGGAAACAATGAATATAAAAACTACTTGAATACTTTTGTTAGCTTAAATATAAGACTGGTTTACATGCGAAACTTCCCTCTAATGAGAAATTCTCATATACTACGTCATCAAAGTCTTCATCTTCAGGTAAGAAATAGGTCCATCTCTTATTGGAAAACAGTCTGTATTTTAGTTAGATAGCGAACAGCCTGGAGACCGCAAGACAAGAAGATATGTTTAATCATAGGAGTACAGAGTCTCAAACATTCTTATTTCCTTTACAAAAGCATGTCATAACACTCCTGCCATTCTCCTTGTTCCTCACCTCTAAGCCCCCTGAAAATTCTGCACATTTTCACATATTATAAAGGTGTACCCTACACTTTCTCACACTTAGCTGGCAAGAGACCTGAGAAACACTTTCTGTCTTAATTTTTTTTTCCCCCATCATAAACTCTTGGCTGAGCAACTCAAAGCTTAAGGAACAGTGTTTGAAAGCATCTGGGGTACAGCTTTGCCCACTTTGCTTGATAGCTAAGAACACCTGAAAAGACAATGCTTACTGGTTTCATCACTGCACAGCAAAGCTTTATTAATGCTTCAACAGTATGACATGAAAGAGCATTTTTCAATTCCAATGTCTAAATAGCACAAGTACATAAGAATTCTAACTTGCTTGCAGAAGCTTTCTTGAATTACAACTTCAAGAAATCCCTATGCACCTTACAAGACATCTTCTGAACTTCCTTCTAGCAGTGGGACAAGTGGCAGAGACAGTCACCCATGTGGAGGGCAGTACAGACCTCTATAGCCTAAGCAACTCGTGAAATTTCTACAGTCAGAGCATTGAAATAATTCAAGATGTGTTCAAGTTCCCAAAGAGTCAAAATAAGATTGGGGGGGGGGGGAACCTCTTTGATTGTTCCCATATTTTCAAAGAAAATATGGGTTAAAATTATCTCCTTTGCATCTCTTTTCCCCTCCATAACGTAATTCAGGACAGGAAAACACCTACACTAAGTATTCACGAACTTACTGTAAATAAACTTGAATCTGAGAACATTGATATTTAGAGCCTATTTTTGAAACATAGGAAAAGAGCATATGCTTTTCATCTCTGTAAAATCATACATTTAAGGCATAGGTAGGTATATTGAGCCAAAAGGAAATACACAAAATCTAAACCCTACCTGAGTCCAGAAAGGCACATCAGAAGTAAGCTGAAGAATGCTTTTATACACACATATACAGTCAATACACATATAAATGGAAAGCAATTCATTCCCGTATGACTCTTATGCCAAAAAAAAAAAAAAAAAATTTTTACTGAAAAGTAGTATCTAAAATGTTAGAAAACTTAATTTTTTCTACATCATTGTTGTGGTTTAAGCCCAGCTGGTAATTTGGAACCATGCAGCTGCTTGCTCACTCCTCACCTTCTTCCTCACCCTGCTGCCGGAGGGATGAGGAGGAGAATTGAAAGAATGTAACCCCCACAGTTGAGATAAAAACAGTTCAGTAACTAAGGTATAACACAAACCACTGCTGCTACCACCAATCATAATAATGATAAGGGAAGTAATAAACAGTCAATCTGCCAGGCCTCCCCGTATTTGTACTTCAGCCATTGTCCTTCATACCAGAGAGGGTTTAACCGCTTGGCTTGCTTAATTGCAGCACGTGTTTCACATTCATGAATAACCTGAGCAATAGTGTCCATTGTTAAGTCCTCCCCCCAGTCACAAGCCCATCTAGATGTTGCATTTCTGCGTTGATGGTTTGAGGTGCTATGAGCCCACCAGGCTAAAATTAATTCACTCTTGTGTTCCCAATCTAAGTCCATCTGAGCCACTTCAATTTTAGCAGCTTTATCCACTTGTTGGTTGTTCTGATGTTGCTCAGTGGCCCGACTCTTGGGTACATGAGCATCTACATGGCATACCTTCATGACTAGGCTCTATAGAGAAGGTCTACAATCAGACTGCAATTTGGGATGTGCATTCTCCAGAACCCCAAAACACCTAAGAAAGATATATTCCTACATATGAGAAGACACGTTCTTACAATATATGAAATACAAAGAATATCAAAGCAAATGTATTACTATAATTATTAAAATCACTACAGAATATGAATTATGAATCAGTGAGTAACAGGTCACCTCACCAATTCTTTAGCTGATGTTGGAAGTCTGTGCCTTTTCATAAAAAGGGATTGGTTTTAACTTAGTTTTTCACATATTCAAAGTCATTTACAATATTAATACATGGCACTGCAACACAGTATCAGATCTGAATGATTCCAGGCTTTCAAATCTCTGTATCTTTGTCATAGCAAGTAAGCAGATAAATTACTCTGTTGCATTTGTTTAAGTCTTGCTTGGCTGAACCTGCTGTTGATTACTGGCATTCTTAGGCTGTATTGCTACAAAAAAAGAAAAAGATCTTTGTCAATAGGAGGTAAAGGAGCTGCAGTGCCAACAACATTTCATGGAGCACATCCAAATCATTGCAGCTCTGGCTGAGCAGGAATAGGAACTTCTCTTCCCAGCAAAGTCCAGATACCTGGGGATATATTTTGCTTTTGTATACAGATTTCTAGAAGAAGGCTGTATTAATCACCCTTGGTGCTAAATTGAACAGGATGAACATAGCAAAGATAAAAGAATCTCTCACAAACCATTCCCAGGCTACCTCGAATACTATTCCTTACAAGCTCGCTTTTGCTGCTGTTGTCATTGCCTTTGTTATCTGATGTGAGCACAATGAAGCTAAAACCTGAACAAATGGTGTGATTTTCCCCCCTCTACATATAACAGCCATTGCACATTTCTGAAATGATAGTTCACTGTTTGAGGATTTAGTTCACTGAAATGTTTGCCATGCTGTAGAGAGCCTCATTCTCTTGAAGATATGGTAAATGAACAGATGGAAGGGTCAAGAATGACATTACAACTTCCCAAAGTCACTGCTGGCTTTGCCAACTATTCAGTAAATGCCAGGTCCCATCCTCACACTGTCCGATTTTCACATACACGCAATGCTATAGGTCAACAGAACATGTATGGCTTAGTAGAATATATTCCAATAATTTACAGGCACAAATAAAAAGTCACTTAATGGGATATACAACATTAAATACATTGTCAAGATCCATTAAGAAACATAGATGCTTCATTGTGACAAAACCGACTTTGTGTGCTGCCAGAGCTTCTTAGAAACCCTACAGCACACACAGGTCCATGGCCAGCATTTGTTTACCATGCATGCAGACAAGTAACAGGCTGAGTGCACTGCTCTACTGTGATACAATGACAAAAGGAAACACACAATGTGGATAGCAGCCCTCATCATAAGACATTACCCTTTCCTATACAAAGTATATTGTATTCCTCTTTTTCAGTTAGCCCTTAAAGGTACAGCACTTTCTACTTTTTTGCTCAGTCCTTAACAGTCTTTCACATAAAGGGCTGAAAGTTTGTATTCCTCACTTCTGCCAGTAGGAACTGTGGTGACTGAAAAGTTCTCAGGGTCTAAGACGTAATTTTCTCATCACATCCCAGGTTTTAAGTGACAGCTTGTTTCAGAGCATTGGGTTGAACTTGACAACCTAAGCGCAAGTTTTTAACAAAAGAAAACTTCTTTAGCCTAGGCTTTATATGCTGAACTTATAAATGTTTCTACCTCCAATGCCTCATACAAAAAGCCCACACAACCATAGAATTTGTGTTTGCAACTTTACATTTCATCTTAATGGCAAAGACACAGTATCCAACAAACCTCATGGAGGTTACAAGAAGTCCATTGAAAAATTTCATTTCTTCTCCTTCCAAGTTTATTTTGCCCCCTTCCAAGACATTCTCACAGACGAGCTCAGAAAGTACAGGCTGAACGAGTGGATGGTGAGATGATTAGAGAACTGACTGAATGGCAGGAGTCAAAGGTTGTAATCAGTGGCACAGAGTTTGATTGGGGACTTGTAACTAGTGGTGTCCCCCAGAGGCCAATACTAGGTCCAGTGTTGTTTAACTTACCCCCATCAAGGACTTGGCTGATGGACCCCAGGGAGTTGCGCTGTCATTCAGAAGGATCTAGACAGGTGAGAGAGAAAGGCAGGTGGGAACATTTTGAAATTCAACAAAGGCATTGCAGGGTCCTGCACCTGGAGAGGAATAACCCCTGCACCAGTACATGTTAGGGGTCGACCTGCTGGAAAGCAGCTCTGTGGAGATCGGTGGGGTCCTGCTGGACAACACATTGTCCATGAGCCAGCAGTGACATGCCCTCATAGTCAGGGTGGTGAGTGGTATCCTGGGTTGCATTTGGAAGAGCACTGCCAGCAGGTTGAGGGAGGTGATCTTCCCTCTCTGCTGAGCCCTGGTGGGGCCTCACCTGGATCACTGCGTCCACTTTTGAGCTTCCCAGTATGAGAGAGACAAGATGATCCTGAGGCAAGTCTAGCAAATTACTACTAGAATGACTTAGGGTCTGGAGCATCTCTCATACAAGGAAAGGAGCTGGGTCTATTCAGCCTGTCAAAGAAAAGGCCCAGAGGGGTATCCAATCAATGGATACGTGCAGGCAGAGTGTCAAGAGAATGAAGCCAGACTCTTTGCAGTGGTTCCAGGCAATAGGATGAGAGTCAATGAGTACAAACTAAACTACAGGAAGTTTCACCTGAACATAAGGAAGACATTCTCTACTGTGAAGGTGACTGAGCATTGGAATAGGTTGCCAAAGAGGTTGTGCAGTCTCATCCCCTGGAGATATTCAAGAACTGTCTGGACACAAATCTAAGTTACGTGCTCTTGGTACTCTCTAGCAGGGAGGCTGGACTAGATGATCCCTGGTGGCCCCTTTCAGCCTTCACCAACCTGTGATTCTGGGAAGTTTGGGTGCTCTTCCACCTTTCAGTATATTACCAACATACTATCATTCTGACTTTGTAGGCACATATTATACAGTATTTTTCAGAGTTTGCAAAGCACTTCGTAAATATCATTTACAGTTGATAGGTAGAAGCAACAAATTCACAGAATCAATGTTTATATTGAATATCTCTGAGGTTCCACAGGAAGAGTCTGACCCTCCATCTCCCTATGTCAACAGCTGCTGCTCCTTTCAATTAGCAGAAGTACCACCAAAACCACCTAAGTCAAAAATTGTTTTCTCCCAACCGTTTCAGCCTCAGCTTTGCTGCCTCTAAATGTAATAGCCCCCACCACTTTAAACATGTTCTGCATAAAAACATAAGATAAACAACACTAAATGAGCAAAGGAAAGTATTTAATGTGGTTGCTACTGCAACAAAATTCTAACCCATGCAGTTACTAAATTTCAGCCAGAGGTTCATCACTCATATCCCCAGAGATTACTGCAAATGGAAAAATTAAGTCTCATTTTTGACTATGCCTACTTAATCACCTTCTCAAACTACTTCACACAAACATACATATTTCTTGTAGTTTTCATATAATTTGAGATGCTTTAGCAAAATGTTACACTGTGCAAATACTAAGAAAAATGTTTACATTTCAACAAACAAGTTAAAATTCTGAAAGAAACTTACTGTCCTTGTAATTAGACCTAAAGTTTGAAGCTAAATTCCTTCTGCTTAGAAAGTGTATGTAAAAATCAAGACACTGCTCAATAGCAGCCAACTAAAATATCCTAAGGCATCACTTGTTTTTAACTCACTTTTGTAAGTCACACTTATCATGCATTTTAGCATTATTTGCAGGTGTAGCTGAGCAAACCTAAAGAATGCTCTTCTACTAAAGAATGCTGTGACCAAAAAAACAAAACCCAAGCAACAAAACCAAGCAAACAACTTACAAGTTACTTCCTACCAGAGTCTGTTACTACACATCTGGGTTCTACTGAAGTCAGCTAAAATTGCCAGTGGCACTTTAACCTCTAAGTTTCACCATTCCAAAGAGACAATGTACTTGTGTGCTTTCACATTTGCTATAGCTAATGATGTTATCCTGACATTGCACATTAAATCAGACATTTACCAGACATAAAAAAAGATAGACAAGGCTTGCATGGGAAAAAAAAATAAATTATAAGACTGCGGGAATTTCAGATCATATTTCTTAGTTGCATAAATTCAACTCAAAAATCTGTAGTATCTGTATGAACAACACAATATGTATGAACAATGAACTGAACAGGTAAATTCAGTCTAAAATAAACTGAATGTGATGGTTTAGATTTAAGGTCTTACCTGAGCCCCTCCCAACCAAAGGAAAATCTCCCTCAGCTTCACAACGAGCTATGAACTGCCTGACACTACTGTCTCCCACTGACTTTCAAGACTTCTCTGATCACAAAGTCACCCTGGAACAGCAATGCAGTCATAAATAGGGAAGATTTAGCTCAAATAAGGGCTCAAATAAATTATTGCAAATAGAGCTGCAATAACACCATACATGGAAAAAGTTTAAAGAGATTTTATCTTAATTGATGTATATTTCTGAAATAAACCACTTCAATTCTGTGGTAGCTTGCTTCAGGTTGAGAGGATAAAAAGCAACCCCAAGCCCACAGTATAAAGTATCACTCTCTTGAAAGGCAAATGTACCAAGTTAGACTATGGTTTGGCAATAAGTGTTATTATTTAAAATAACTAATTTAAGCAACTTAGCTTCCAATACACTATTAGTAGAGATGATTTTTCATTACTACAATTCTCACCAGATGCCTTAATTTAATAAAAAGATGTCTATTAGCCTTTTTTTTTTTTTCAGATTTTTTTTACTCAAACACAACATGGTGCAAGAAGAATGAAACACATAAAGCTACAGTTACTGTATTTTATCATGTCATTACCAAAGAGATCAGGCAGTCCTTCAATCACAGGTGACATGTACAATTTTTTTTTAAGTTAAACATAGACCCAAGCATGCCGGACATTATGTACATGCATCAGTTCTTTATGGTAGTATGTTACATACAGTCATAGAATCAGCTATGTTGGAAAACACCTCCAGGATCATCAAGTCCAACTGTTAGCCCAGGACTGCCAAAACTACCACTAAACCATATCACTAAGGGACTAATCTACATGTTTTTTGAACACTTCCATGGACAGTGATTCTACCACTTCCCTGAGCGGCCTGTTCCAATGCCTGACCACCCTTTTGGTGAAGAATTTTTTTGTAATATCCAACCTAAGCCTCCCCTGGTGCAACTGGAGGCCGTTACCTCTTGTCCTATCACTTGTTACTTGGGAGAAGAGATATGTACCCCAGATGAACACCTCCTCATGAGTCAGCTGCATCAACACTGCATTGATGTCTCCCCTCTGTCAGTTGTGTTCTAGGGCACATCTGCCCAGATCATTGTGCCACAAGGCTGATTGAGGGTATCAGCAAGGCTGCCATTGGGAAGACTGCTAGTAAAGGCCAGAGGGGTCTTTACCCGCATAAAAGAAATGCAGGCAAGTACGGAAAAGCGGTGGCCAGGCAGAAGCCCTTTTCAATCTTTGCATCACGATACACACCTACCTCTAGCAGGAACTTCCCTTGCTTACACAAAGAATACCCAGGGTCAGATCTCGCCACTTCAGCTTCTACGTGTGTCAGAGGGAGAGACTGTGGATGAGAAGCCTGTGCATCAAACTAACAAAGGGAATATAAACAGTTGGACCGCATGAAAGTGTCTTGATTAGGTTTCAACATTCTATGGTTGCAGATTATCACTTCGTACCAAACTTGAACCACAATTCAAGTGGTGAGATGCAAAGGGCAATTCTGAATGGCAGGTAGTCTCTGCAATGTATATGCACAAACTGGGAGGAGTCAAGGGGAGTGCTAAAGGTAACTGCCCTTAGTAATTGTGCAGATGTTCATGGCTGCTTACTAGTTAAAGATTAACCTCCACATAAGGTCAGACAGCTGTTAAATTATCATTCTTACATCACAGGTAAATAAATTCAAGCACCAAAAACATGAGGTAGAAGACTCCTATGATCCATAACTGCTTTGGCTCTGCAACATCACAGTCTGATCACAAATGTACTTAAACTACAGTGATCTTTCCTGAGCAGGTAAAAAGATTAGTTCTGCAGTACACAACTATTGTAGGATCCTTACACAAGTTTTTCTCTGGAGAAGCTAAGGGAGAGAAGGTGCTGCTCTCTGACAGCTTGAAATGTCAACCTCAAATTCATTTTCCACCCTATAAAGTTCTTATCTACTCTATAACATACAGATCACAAAGCAGAAAGAAGCCGAGTACATTTAAACACTGAAAACACTTGTCAAAATAAACTTAGAGGTCAGTAACATGCAACACATGCTCTGTTTGGGCTTTACTACAATAGAGTTCAGATCCCAAAGAAATCCAGCTAAATCTAGAAACTGAAGCCCCCAAAGACAGAGCAGACCACGGCTCTTCTTTCCTTTCTAAACAACATATCTAACCATTCACATAGTAAGAAAATCTTGTTAATGTACATTGCTGAAACACACAGATAATTTCTTTTCTTGGTGTTGCAATGTACATTGAACTTACAATGTAATCAGCTCTCCCGCAGTAAGCACGGTATCTTTTTTAAACTGAGAGAAGTGCATGTTACAGACACCCCTTTGCAACAAAGCCTATACAGAAAACGAAAAAAGTGAGAGTAATTATCAGCAAAGGAATAGTTAGTTCAATGACTAATTGGATTGCTATTGGAAAGAGGAAGTTAATTGATCAGTTCAGCTCCTAATAGAAGGCAATAATGTCAACCTGAAAATCAGTATTTCTTAAGACTAGTTCCAAATGTGTTACTTCTTTTACCCTGAAGCTTTGTATACTCACTCTTGGCTAATTACAGCAGAACAGGAAGGCTTGTGCACACATCATAATAATAACCTAGTCTGCTGAGATAGAAGACATAAATGATGGAAACACTGCCTTCATTGCAGGTTGTATAGGCTACAGGTGACATTCATCGGCTGATCAAAACCTCCCATTTTGCTGCTCTGCTACAAACAGCTGCTCAAATACCATAGAGAGTCCTAGGTGGAGTCTGTTTGCTTCAACGCTTCAGACTGCAATGTCAGTGTATGCAAACCACATGATCGAAGTCACACCTAGGTATACGCCAACACACAACAAAAACTGGCATGATCTCTAAAGAAAGAGAAGCAACCTTGAAAACCCTAAACAAAGTCATGGGATAGCCTTGCAAAATATTCAGTCTATCTAGGAACTGGTATGTTTCTTAGCTATTTTGCATGACAAATGCAGACAAGTAAAATATGTCTTCACATACAGGTCAGAATTAGCTGCCCAAGTTCTACATAATTCCAGACGAAGAGTTTGGGGCTGAGCAAAAGTGGCAGTTTACAATACTCCAAGACTTAATTAAAGTTCTGACAGCTTACAAATAGAACTCTCCTTCGACTGTTGGAATTTCTCTTTTCAAACCCTCTGGCCCTGTCTTGACAGGAGGGTTGGACTAGATGAGCTTCAGAGGTCCCTTCCAACCCTAATGATTCTATAAATACAATGTCCTTCAGAACACATTTCAGATGTGAAGCAGTATATGAACCATTGTAACCTAAATATTCATAGTTATTAGCTGCTAATTCTTTACTCCTGCCTCTTAAACAAACAAACTAAATGTTAATTTAACAGTGAACATCTTAGCAAACATTTTTATACGAATGAAACGAAAGCAATTTGTCATTCACATTGCCATTTAGGAGGTCCTTCTGAATTACTAGACTATTTTACTGAAGAGCTCTGAAACTCTTCTTCTCTGAATTAGTATCTCTAAAACTTTTTCCTAAATTGTTTCGTCTAGTTACAGCAGAATTTAAAAAGGCATCTTAAAATTGCACAGGTATATGTGTTTTAATTTTAGGTACTTGTAATACCTCGTACTTTGATTCCATTATTTGCACACCAAGCAATAATATTCTATGTATGTTTTTCTCCTCAAAATCAGATGTCAAACTGCCTCTTCTACAATGTCATCTCTGCTTTCTGCATATACTAAGAATCATCATATGACATGACTGAAGATTAAAGTAGTCCCAGGAGCACAACCACACTTTTCAGCAGAGTCTAACAACCAGAGAAAAACTGATCATGAAAGACTATGATCCTTACCCATACACATCCCCAGTATTTTCAAAGTATTTCTGGCGTAAAGACTGGTGAAACCTCAAAGTAAAGTACGGTTCCAATTTACATTTTTATTGCCATTCAGAAGTACATAATAGAATCATAGGATCATAGAACAGTTAGGGTTGGAGAGGAACTCAAGATCATCTAGTTTCAACCCCCCTGCCATGGGCAGGGATGCCTCACACTACATCATGTCAACCAACACTCTGTCCAACCTGGCCTTGAACACTGCCAGGGACGGAGCGTTTACCACTTCTTTGGGCAACCTGCTCCAGTGCCTCACCACCCTCACAGTAAAGAACTTCTTCCTTATATCTGACCTGAACTTCCCTGTTGAAGTTTAAACCCATCACCTCTTGTCCTATAGCTATTATAATGTTCTCTCCATTTGCAATACTTCAGTGTACTATAGTGATCTGTGAATAGCTGGCAAAACGTTTATAGGACAAACAAAGCCTAATAGCATGAAATGTACAAGTATCATTATTTAACAAAATTACTTGTTACATCATCATGTTTGTATTAAAAACAAAACCAGAAGCTGCGGAATCCCGTGAAAAGGTTTTATGTTTCCTAGTCAAAAACCTCTTCATAATACTTCCTTTGTTTCCATGCTTAAAGTGACTGAACATGGTGGAATATCTCTCTTCCCTTCCAGGAGCTTCCACTACCACTCTGAAAGTTTCTTTTCCTTAAAGTGTGCTCAAGGTTCAGTAGGGAATAAAGGACTAAAGGGGCAGTTCCTCTGCCACTGCATTGAAACCTCTCAATTAGCCAAGAAGGTAAATTTTCACCCCACCATCCTCAAATAAACCTCTCCTATGTCCAGCAGACATACTGGAGAAAGAAGGTTGAACATAATTGTTTATTACCTTTTATTTATTTATTTATTTGTTTATTTAGAATTCTGCATTAAAAA
This sequence comes from Amazona ochrocephala, assembly GCA_039720435.1. Taxonomy (NCBI): domain Eukaryota; kingdom Metazoa; phylum Chordata; class Aves; order Psittaciformes; family Psittacidae; genus Amazona; species Amazona ochrocephala. The sequence continues at coordinate 78,632,612 of CM077909.1, read as the reverse complement.
GTATTTGTATATTCAAACAAATCATTACACAAGCCCTCTCAAGTTTGTAAGACATTAGAATAAGAGAAGCACACGCTAAAGACAAAGGTCCATGACACATCACTTACTGGAGCTCTGAATGTCAAAGCTGATACTGAAGTAACTTTAAAGTGATCAAAAAACCTTAACTCAGATAGCGCTACTGAAAATAAAGTTCTGTGTTCTTATCTGAGATGGTTTGGGTTCTTTTCCAGAGGTTAAAAAAAGGCACTGTCCTACTGTTATAAATGATTGGCAGACAACCCAACCACATGCTACTGCATGTGCACACCTTCACATGCACACCTTCCTACTGAGAAGAAAGCATCAACAAGCCCTGTAGTGCTCACTGCCACACTGTAAACTTGGGCATGGCCTCATACAAATGCTGCATTGCTCTCAGGCAAAAAGCCTTGATTCATGACACATTAAACCAAGAGGTTAAATAGATACAAAGGGAAGAACATCTAAAGAACCTTTCAGGGTAGAAAGTCATATTTGCAGTATCCAGGGAATCACATAATCTTTCCATTTAGTTCAATTATCCTCTGAAGATTTTCATATGTACTTGTAACAGAAAGCTCATGAATTTCTGAACTCCTTTTCAATAGTCCTACAATTTTACAGCCTGGATTAGGGAAGGTACAAACCACCAAGACTGCTACCTTGACCCAAAAGAAATATCTTCATTAATCTTCCAATTGAAGACAAGGCAGCAGTGGTGGCTGCAATGGACTTCTCCATTACTCAAATGAAAACTTGGCTGTTTCCCATTTATCTGTGTCTTGGACACTCAGAATGGCTTACCAACAAATGAGTTTGCTAGAAAAAAAACAAACAACAAAACAGAAGCCCCAAACTCCACCAAAAAACAAACAAACAACAAAACCCAACAGAAAAACCACCAAACCTTAAACCCAAAGAAAATGTATTTCCCAAATTTTGTAAACCAACAGATTACAGATTACAAACTGTCCTCCTGCCCTGGGTTCAGCTGTAGCAATCATTTTTCTCTTTCTTGGTGCAGTGTTGTTTTCTACTTCAGCCTGAGAGCAGTGCTGATAACACACCGATGTTTTTAGTTGTTCAAAGGCTTGTTGTTGCTCAGGACCCCATTTGAAATCGTTCTTCTTCTGGGTCACAACATAAATACAACAAAGTAACCATGAAATAAATAGCTGTTGACGCTAGTGGGATAAGAAAGAAACACAATCTTTCTTAGGTGTTGTGGAATTCTGGAGAATGCACATCCCAAATTACAGTCTGATTGTAAGTCTGCTTTATAGAACCTGGTGGTGAAGGTACGCCACATAGATGCTCATGTGCCCAAGAGCTGGGCCACTGAGGAGCATCAGAACACATAACTTTATTCTCAGCTAGATGGCCATATCCACCATGCTGGGTTTTGAAAAGTAGATATGTGCTGTTATGATCATCAGCAGTGGATAAAGTCATTCCATGACACCTCAGGCCATCAAGGCAGAGATGCAACATGTAGATGGGCTTGCGATCGAGGGGTGGACTTAACAATGGACACTATTGCACAGGTTATGGAATAGAAGCAAGCTCCAGAACACCGTCTCTCTTGCCCTGAAAGACTGTTACAAGAGGTGGAGCCTGACATAACTCACTGAGTGAACCTAAAGTAGAAAACACAGCACTGCACCAGGTACTAAGAAGGAGAAAAATGACTGGTACTGCTGAACCCTGGACACCTCCAAATCACTCAGAGACCAGCTTAAACCCTTGGTAAGCTTAAAAAAAAAAAAAAAAAAAAAAACAACAACAACAACAAAAAACACCCCCCATCCAGAAAAAACAAACGAAAAACAAAACAACAAAACAAAAACAAACAACCAAAACCAAAGCACTTGACACACAGATTTTGACACTACTGTTGCCTCAAAAATCATCACTAATAAACAAACCACAGTTTAAGACATGCTATCTCGTGCAGATAATCCTCTTCACGAAGTGGAAAAAAAAAAAAAAAAAAAAAAAATCAACCTGAGATCTGGGGAAGAAACAACAGCTTGTAACGAATCCAAGACAAAATGCTTACTGGCTGTCATGGTCTTGTGGCTAATGGCAGGAGACTTCACTAGAGTTTACGTAGCTGTAAACTGTGAGTGCCATTCCAGTACCTTTCTAAACATTCCAGTCAGCAAAAGCAGCAAACTAACAGGACAGGAGCCAGCACAGGCTACTAGCTCCACAGTTCTGGGCTCCCATCAGCTTGCCAGTCTTGGTACCTCCCTGCTTCCCAAGTTGCTGCTGCTGCTGCAAGGAGCTATGGTGAGACTTGGAAACTGACAGGCAAACCTCTGTTACAATCAAGCTATCATTTGGCTACATGGATGTATCCTCTGACATTTCAGTGACTCACACTGATACGCAGGCCAAGAACTTCTAGTGAAAACAAACTCAGCAGGAGAAAAAAGCAAATTACTTCCCCAGGCAGAGAGAGGTGGGAAGTTCTGGGTACAAAACAGCACAAGGAGAATATAGCCCATTCACTCCTTAGCCGACACAGGTATGAGCATAGGCTTTTCTAAGATATAGGTTGCAGCAGCAAGAGAAAAAGCCCAAATGGGCACAGGAAGTGATATTACACTATGATGCAGACTGGGGACATGGTGGAGGCAAAAGCTGTTGCAGCTAAGCAACAATTTTCTCTCTCAACTAGATTACAGGAATTCTGACAGCAACCTCACATATGCTCTCACAAGCAAAAGAAACTAACAAGTCTCACTCTACTAATTCCATGTCTTTTCCACCTCTCCACTGCTGTTTACACATCCACACATACAACTCCACAATGGTTGCACCAGAAAATTGTGCCAGTTAAAGTCAGTTGAAAAATAGCTGCTCTCCACACAAGTTTCTTTTGTTCTTGTGAAGTTATTTTTAACTCACATCAGTTCAGTGGTACGATGTTATCACCAAGCCTCACCAATAACTTGGCAACCACAGCCAAAATAGTGGCAAACTACCATAACAGTTGCAGTATTTTTAAGTCGGCTTTGGTGATGAAGACAACATCCCATTAAAATACACTGCTCATCAGGCTATAAACTTCAGTGTTAGCAGTTTCCTTCAGTTCAAATGGCATGTGTGTTTCTGGAGTTGTGAAGAAGATTTAATAACTGCATTTGTGAATTACAGCAATATTTCTACTATTTAATGGTATTCAACTTTCAAAGTATTTGTGTACCTGAACTATCTTTGTATTTGTGCCTGTTGCACATAATTCTGGTCATGAACTATTAGCTCTAGTCATAGGAAATCAAGATAGGCTTTCAAATTTATATATTCATATGCCATTAAACTGTCAACTCAGTAAGTCTGGACAGAGACAAAAAGAGCCAAGGAGAACCCAATTGCTGATCCCTCACACCTTTTTTTCATAGGATGAGCTTTATGATTCATAGCAAACTGGTCTCCACTAAGGGGGGATAAAAAATAATCTTAACATTGGGACATGACCTGCGGCCACATGCTTCTTATACAGCACGGGATGAATCTTTCAGCCTCTGTGTCTTAGCTCCAGGGTGTGTAATAGGGGTGTTCCCTGGCCTTTGTGAGACATTTTGAAAGTTATACCACTATTTATAGTTCCCTGCAGTAACAAGTATCACATAAAAATCAAAGTGTATCAAACACAGGGGGCTTGCCAGGTGGCATGCAATCACAAAAGACATGAATCTTGAGCTAAAGCAGCTAGCAACAAAAATGAACACAGTTAATCAAATGGCCATCATTCAGCACACGCTTTACCAGAGAGAAGCATCCTAGGACTATGCACATACACAGCACCACACAGAATTTTACAAGTAACTTACTTCTTGACGATAATGCAGATCATAGCCTTTACATACTGAAGAAACTAATGTTAGCTTACCATTACTTTCAGCTATTCAAAATCTCATACTTCAAAATACACAACATAAGCACATCTGGACGACGGTGAAAATATACAAGGCACTTGCAACACCTGTAACTGCCCCCTACTTTGCTGATCCCAAATGAAATTGTTAGTTTTATAGCAAGGAGAAAATAACAGTAAAATTACGGTAGATGTTGTACAACAGGCTGATATAATTTGCTAGTTCACAGCTGGAGAATGAAGAAGGAAGGAAAAAGATGGGATTTCTAGCTCACTGAAGGGGGACTTGAAGTTTCTTCCTCATGTATAAGGAAAAAAAGCTCTTTCTGGACTACACAAACATAAAGAATAAGACAAGGTGCATGACTGCATAACCACAGCAGGAATCTGCAATGACAAGTCAGATATTTGATCTATTTAGTGAAAATAAAATTCAGAGTATCAGTGGTGTGGGGCCACAGCAAGCAGGTACAGTAAAAAATGGATTCAAATACAAATTACATCTCAAAGATGAAGAATGGTCCAAGCTACACCTAACACTCAATGGCAGGGATGGTGACTTCCCAATCCCTGCCTAGCACTGTTAATAAAACTTCATTTAAAAAAGCGTTTAATCGCATTTAACTTGTGCAGAGTTTGCTGTTCAGTCCTAAACAATATGGTGGTTTGAATATTACAACATAGAACAAACTGCTTATCTATATATGCTTCTAGGTGTACATTTTATTTTTCCTGATTAGTAGAGTTTGGTTTTTAGCTTTTACAATATAGAAATTTCAACTATAGTGTCATATGATTACCAGCAATAGAATCACAATATTACAGAATAGTTTATGTTGGAAAAGACCTTTGAGATCATTGAGTCCTGCCATTAACCTAGCACTACCAAGTCCACCATTAAACCATGTCCCTAAGTGCCACATCTACACATCTTTCAAGTATCTCCAGGGATGGTAACTCAATCACTTTCCTGTGCAGCCGGTTCCAATGCTTCACAATCCTTTCAGCAAAGAAATTTTTCCTAATATCCAACCTAAACTTCCCCTTGCCCAACTTGAGGCCATTTCCTTTTGTTCTATAACTTGTCTCTTGGGAGGACAGACAGACACCCCACCTTGCTGCAATTTCCTTTCAGGTAGTTGTAGAAAACAATAAGGTCTCCCCTGAACCTCCTTTTCTCCAGACTAAACTACCCCACTTACTTCAGCTGCTCCTCATAACACTTGTGCTCTAGACCCTTCACCTGTTTCATCGCCCTTCTTTGGATACACTCCAGCACCTCAGTGTCTTTCTTGTAGTGACAGGCCCAAAACTGAACAAAATATGAGGCTTGGTACAGTGCCAAGTAGAGGGGGATGATCACTTCCCTGGACCTGCTGGTAACATTATGTCAAAACAAGCCAGGATGCTGTTGGACCAAAGCACAGGACTCAGCACTGAGCCTTGCTGAGCCTCATACAACTGGCCACAGCCCATCGATCCAGCCTGTCCAGATCACTCTGCAGAGCATTCCTATTCTCCAGCATATCTACACTCCCAGCCAACTTGGTGTCGTCTGCAAAATTACTGAGGGTGCACTTGATCTCCTTGTCCAAATCACTGACAAAGACATTAAACAGAACTGGGTTCAGTACTGAGCCCTGGGGAACACCAGCTGTGACTGTCCGCCAACTGGATTTAAGTCCATTCATCGTCATACTTTGGGCTCAGCCGTCCAGGCAATTTTTCACCCAGCAGAACATGCTTGTCCAAGCCATGAGCAGCCAGCCTCCCCAGGAGAATGCTGTGGAAAACAGCATCAAAGATTTTACTCAAGTCCTGGTGAACAACATCCATAGCCTTTCCCTCATCCACTTAACAGGTCATCTTGTCGTAGGAGGAAATCAAGTAACCAAAGTAACCATACTGCAACACCAACAAGCAAACATTCTGTGATCATTGTGTATAAGAAATATTTAGGCAGGCTCTCAGCAATTGTTAGCACAGGATAGTATCCTGCAGGGTGCTGAAAACTGCACAGAAACTGTGCCAGCTCTTATCTCCCCTTAAAATGAAAAAGGAGCTGGGGGAAAAAGGGCAGACAGTGCCACATGAACAGCTTTCCAGGTCCTAAGGAAAGGCTGTTGCCAGCTTCCAAGCTGAAGTGGCCAGGAACACCAACACACTTACGTGTCTTAGTTACACAGGCCATAAACAGAGTGGACACTGTACACACGGAGCTGCAACAATCACTATGCCCGTTTTCAACCACAGAGAAAGTCTGGTTTTTACAGCTTCTAGATCATTCTGCTTATGTCAAAATTAAAAAAAAAAAAAAAATAAAAAATAAAAAAAATATCTCTTAGCTATCTACAGGATAGATGAGAAACAAAACTGAGGAAAAAAAAAATAAAATCAAGGCCATTCCACAAACACACACTATTACAGCCAACCATGTAAGCATATGCTTATTTTTAGGTATGTATTTCTATTCTCCTGATATCAAGAAAATATAAATAAATAACTAAAGATTATTAATAGCCCTAAACTAGCACCAATCAAACTCAATGAAAGAAACCTTCTGCTGTTTCTAATGGTTTAAGGATCAGCTCCTAAACCTAGAACATGACTTTCCACTCCATTTTATCTAGTGGGGGAAGGAAGAATCCAAGAAAGATATTAAATACAGTAAAACAGAGATTAAATGCAGCAAAAGAGTGAAGGGGAACATTTCTGCAATCATGTTTTATTTTCTCCTCAATATATTAATTACCAGAAACTGATCTTTAAAAGCAAAACATATTTTAGTGTTTGTGTTCAATTTTGGTTTTCATGAATCAATTCTGAGATGGCTACAAGGCAAAAAGGTACATTAAGGATGGTAGAAAGTATCTGGGCAGAGGAAGAGATGTGTCAAATTAAGAATTATGTATGGTTCTGGAAGAGTCAGAGTAACAGCTACATTAGGCATTCATCAGACTATGTATTCTCTGCTTTGAAGATCAAAGAACTCTGAGTGACCATTTAATGAAGTTTATTAAAAAGCATCTCTACCATAATAAACCATGGGATAAACATCCTATAAATTCACATGGAGACATAGAAAAACCAGTGGCTGCTACAGTATACATTTACTAATTCCCAGACTGACAATGCTCCTTATGTTAGGTTCATTTTAAGAAGAATCACTTTGGTATAAATTATGATCTGAGTCTTCCTCCACCTTACATTATCCAAATGTTAGCTCAAAACATTTACATGAATACGTACTCTCTAACAAAGCAGAAGGAACAAAACCACTGTTTCCTCACCTTAAGCAACATCCTTTTAGAAGCAACATGAAACAAGTATATTTACATTTCCTTTGGGAGACTTAACATAACATCCGCACAAAGTTTTCCTAAAGCAACGGCACGTACCATAGCTCTGTTTTAAAGAAGCAGCATCAAAAACAAAACGGGGGGGGGGGGGGGGGGGGGGGGGGGGGGGGGGGGAGAGGGGAGGGGAGGAATGGGGGGAAAAAATCCAATTGAAAAAAACCAAACCACAAACCAAAAGCCCTCCGTGTATCAGAAACATTACTAATCTAGGAAAGCCACTGTATGGTACCAAGAAGTAAGTTTCCCTTTAAAATTGCACTGCTGTCGGACACTGTTCAGGAAGATGCTCATTCTGGACAGCAGCACCTCAGCCCACACCTGCCCTCTCACAGGCAGCAGCGGCGGCACCAGCGAGGGGTCGCCCCACGACTCCCAGCCGGATCTCCACGGGGATGGGCTGAGCCCACCTGAATGAACTCCTTCAGTAACAACAGAGTTTAATCCCGGAATATCCAGCGCCTAAGGCATTAAGGCATGCAGAAACCTACCCCTCACACGCAGTTGCTCTTTCCTCCCCATTCCCCCGCCCCCTTAAAAAGCGAAAATCCCACAATTAAGAGGCTTGAAAGTCCGTGGAAGTTCACAGAAAAATCTCCCCAAACCAAGTACAAGTCCCCCAGAACCAAGACGCGTTTCCCGTCAGTCCTTCACGCAGCAGCCGGCTCGGCCTCCTGCGTCGCGGGCGGAGCGCCCAAGCGGGGACAGGCACCCGGCTCCGAGCGCCCCCCGCCCAGCCACAAGTCCCGCGCCGCCCGGTCCCCGCAGACCTGTGCCCGAGGGGCTCCACAGGTCTAAAAATGAAACCAGGGGAAAACCGGCCAAACGCGCCGAAGCCCCCCATGCCCGCGGCGAGGCCGCCCACCCCACTGCGAGGAAAGCGCGGCCGGTGCGCACGGAGGCACTGCGCTACCGGAGGTACCCGTCGCACCCGGCACAGCCCGCAGCCAGCCTGTCACGGCCTCCAGCGAGGAGCCTCCCGCACACCGGAGGCCTCCCCCCACCTGCACCGCCCCACTCGAGCCCCCCGAGGCCGGAGCAAGGGACCACGCTGCCGCCATCACTGCCCCCCACCCACCCGAACTGCAGCACGGCGGCTCTCTCACCTCCAGCGCCGGTGTGTGGCAGCGTGAGGCGGGGCCCCGCGGCGCGGAGGGCCGCGGTTCAGGCCCCGCCCGCGGGCCGGCTCCTCCCTCCCACCCCGGGGGCTGAGGCGGTCCGGTGGGCGCCCTGCGCGTTCAATTGGGCCCGCCTGCTGCTGCGTCCTCTCGTTTGGCGCCCCTGGTCCTCTGTTTGTGAACGCAGGAGGTGGTTCAGGGCACGGCAGGGGACTGTGGATGAGCGGCTGGCGGCTAGGGGTCCCGGGTCCGCAGGATACGCGGCTGTGGCTGGTCGTGGAGGGCTGCGAGCTGCTTTAATGTGCAAGGCCGTGGTGGTGCACTGAAATGTGACAGCACCTGTTGGCCCATATTTGGCAGGAGGTACTTTGCCTCTGCGGCCAGCTGGCCATTGAAGTCAACTCTGGCAGCCTGGACCGAAGGGCCAGTGTATGTGCGGTGTATGCTCACTTCCATGCTTCATGCTATACCTCTCAAGGATTGCACCCATTCATCACACGTGAGCTCCAAGTACTGCTTGTCAGAGAAAACTCTTTTGTGCTGGCCACCAAGACACATACACCCTGAGTGGGACCACACAAGTACTGTTACTGCAGCGTCCACCCAGGCACCCCCATCAACAGTGAGAAGGCCAAAAGTCCAAGTTGTTAATTCCTCTAACATCATGTACTTCCCATGTTTATGTTTTTCAGGCCTCAGAAAAGCACTGAGGAAAAGGACAGTAAGGAAGACTATAATGAAATGCAGATGTATGTTCATGGAATGGGAGCTGGGAGAAAGGACATATAAAGATTTACTGCTCAAGAAAACGGGGGTTGGGAGTACCTCATCTGCAACACTGCTGCATTCAGGGGAACGTCTCTTTTTGAGGGGCCTGAGCTCTTCTCAGGGAGCAGAGTGCTAGGGCTGTATCCCTGCTGCGTGACCCAAGACCGGGTCATGACAGGTGACTGTGCCTGCTCTCTACTCTGGAATGGTTACAAACCCTTAGCGTCTACTCTGGGCCTTTTTGTTCATGGTAGAATAGGCTACTCCCAAGCTACGCTAGATGACTATGTAATAGCTGTGCATTTATAGCTGTAATTACTGATATCAGGTAGCTGACTCATGCACACTGAATTCCAAGTGTAGAAGGAACTACTGCATGTGTGTGTGTGTGTGTGTGTGCGTGTGTGTTAAAGAAATCACATCACATTTCAACATGCTACTTCCATTTTGTTCTATTTATTCAAAGTCCTTACTTTGCTCGGCTTTTTTATCTGCTATGGTATTTATAACAAATGATAGCACAGCAACTGCATCATATGTTTACTCAAATCAATGTGCAATAGTCACACCACATAAATGGTGATGACTTTCCTAGGTCAGAGCTGGAAGATAAATCTCTGGTAAACTGGCTTCTGCTCTCATCCCCTGGTGCTTCAATTTCTGCTTTTCAAGCCAGTAGTAGTACAGTGGCTCATATACACTGCTGTCAGATGTGCCATCTGGCTTAGCTCTCAAGCTTTTGAGTAGATGATACTTTCTGAATGTATTCAAAATCTGCAGCATGAACTAGCTTCTGGTAATATGTGTATTTGAAAGATGACAGAAAATAATCTAACACTGTCAGAGCTTTTCAAAAGGTGGTCTGCTTCCCGTTACATTTCACCTCAACTGGCAAGACTGTTACATTTTACGTAACTCTTGCAAAGGAAGTTTTAAGAACCACAGATAGCCGTGAGGCTGGTTAGGCAATCAACACCAAGTTCCAGGCTCAGCAAGAAGAGCAGACAGAACCCCTGGTTCCTCTTCCTCAGAAGAGCATCCTAATGTAGGAGATTTTTTTCCTTCTTTCTTCTTTGTGCTAAACTAAGCAGGTACCTGAATGTTTTTTCCCCACTCATGCATGCACTCAGTAACAGTGCTATGTGGTGTAAGAAAACTGTCAGTAAGTGACGCATTATGAATTTCAATGACTGTTTTCTTCTCCTCACACTGCCAGGCTGGTAGCTAGTTGCCTTGGGGTCTGCGAGCAACAACCTGCACAGATACATAAAAACCAGCCTGATAAGAGTTGTTATTAGCTACAGCGACGGTTTGCTGCTTACAATCTAATTTTCTGCAATTATCATTTTAGTTGATCACTCTACACGGAATTCCATGCTAACACTTTATGCAGCTTACATCATATGAGCTAGCAAAGTAGCTGCAGGAAATCTGGAGCTATAAGTGGTAGTACAACACATTTTTCATATTTGTGCAATTATGCTTCCAAGGGATTGAAGGTGATGTTTATGTCGAGGACATTTATGTTAATGGTTTCAAAATATTAAAACGTCTTAAGCCTGTTTATTTCTGCCACAAAAATATCTGAGATGAGAGGAAAACTGTTACTTAGTTTCATAAAATGAAGACAGGTATTGACAATACACTTAAGTCAGTTTTAAGACTCACAATTCCAGATCAAAAGCACTGCAGCAGAGTGACGATCTGATATAAACTCATTTTGCTGGTTCAGACTCCTTCAAACAGTTTATATGAACTAGCTTCATGCTGATGAGTTTTTTATCTTTCCTCTCTCAAGAGCTTACATTCTTGACAGTGTGGTGAGAAGTGTAATTGTGTTCCATGCCTTAGCCAGAACAAGTATATGCTACTGAGAGAGCCAGTGGTGCACAGGTCCAGGATGAATTATGCTGAAACCATCAGTGCAGACATTTAACATCTAGCATACAGAGTCCAGTATCATGCACAGGTAGTATTTTAGGCCTCCATTAGTAATTTTATTTATATGTTCCTTTGTTTTCACATACCCAGTTACCATGGACCAATTTTTGAAGGAGAGTTGCACATAGGATGATTTACTTTCTTCAAGATTAAAGAAAGGGAAGGGAAAGAGAGGGGAGACTAAGAAAGAAATTCTGGAAATCTGAAAATGTAGTAAGAGGGCCTTCTGAGTAGTAATGGGTAACAAAGTTTTTTGCATCAAAATCCTGCCTCTAGGTCATTACTTAAGCAGAATTAAAACTCAACGCACTGTTTCAAGACTGACAATTCTGTGATATGTTAATCTGGGTTGTTTTTTTTTTTCCCCAAGAAAGGTACAGAACTGCAAAGAGCTCTATTTCTTATCCTAATTAAAATAAGTAATTTTATTCCCTCTCCAATGTTCCTCTCCCACCACATCTCTGAAGAGTATGCAAGGTTTTAAAAAAAAAACCAAAACCAAAACAGTTATCCACTTCTACTGATTTGATCAACTTCTCAAAATTATAAAAATTGATATATATTAAAATAATATTAAGCAAGCTTATTAATAATGCACTTTAGAGGGAATAAAAATGTATTGTCCTCTTATATTTGACAGAATATTCAAATACATTTTCTCCTTTCTGTCTAGTAATTGCAAATATCATAAGCTTCATATGTTCTTACTGCCATAGAAATGTGAGCTATGGCATGCCAGCATATCAACACAGCCTGAATCTGGATTTTGTTTGCTGAAAACAAGGGCAGGGGAGAAGGCCTCCTAAGAGGACCCTGAATGCTTTTAAGAAAGCAGACCTTTTTCAGTAGGGTTTATCTGGATTTCTGATGACTGTGATACTCACATGACTCATGGCAATTCAGATATTTGCCTGCATGTTGGCAAATCAGTTATCTTTATCCCTTCCTTTGAACAAAACTGTGGTCTTTGTACCACTGATATTGTTACCCTGAATAGAACAGGTAGACTTTTCTGGAATCAATGAAATATAGTAAACTGCCTCCTCCTTGAATCACTTATTTCAATCCAGCCAAGTTTACAAATAAATTCAGTCTTTCTGTATTCCTCACCCATGACTAGGTTCCTTTAGCTGCCCCCTTATCCTGGCATTTGTCCTAGTTAGTGAACAGTTCTGCAATAAGCTGGGTTTCTTTGATTGTTTTGGTAATTGCAAGGCTGCAGAGCAATTGCATATGGTGGTGAGAACATGTGGATAGGGTTTCCAGTCTGAGAGTTGTCATTACTTCCTGTTTTTTTGAAGACAATTATATACTCTAAGTGAAGTCCACAGGGGAAATTGCATTTTAGAGAAAAGAAGTGGTAAAAACTTTTCAAGTAGTAACGAAGCGAGAAGCATCTGTGTGAGTTAAAATGCCAGCACTGCCACCCAGAATGCATACAAAGTTCTGGCAGGTAATTAATAAAATTAAGTTTTCCACAGGTTCACTTGAAAACTCAGCAGTGTTGAGCTCTCCTAGCTGTTAAAATCTAGATGACGTGAATTCTCTTTCCCTGTTTAGGACATGTATCTGAAATGATATAATAGCTAGCAAGAACAGCCATGGGGAAATTCTAAAACACTATTTTCTTTTCCTGTTGGTTTTACTACTTAGATGATGTAGATGCAAACTAGTGGAAAATCTTCAGAGGAAGGAAAGAAATTAGTAAAATGTTGATAATAAATGTTCTCTGAAGGTTTCTATTGACCAGTGTTGTTGACTCAAGTTTTTTTAAAATAACATTGCAATGACTGCAGTGATGTCATTTTAGGTAAAAAGATGGTTTGCACTCACCCTTTTAAAGAAGCATCAGATTTAAAGTGACATTTAATTTCTAAAGATTATATATGTTCATGAATGATACATTCATTAATTTACAATAAGCTGTGTTATTGGAGTGTAAGATTTCTGTTTCATATCTGAAGAAACCTGAAAAATGAAAATTCCATTTGAACTCAAACTAGTATGAATGCTTGCATCTTTAAATTCTACAAAACCAGTAATCACTCAAAGCAAATGAAAATGCAGGTACTAGCCCATAGTATGCATCCTGCAGACTTCTACTGGCTTTTGTGGCTTTCTCCTAAAAGCTATGCCTTCTCTTTGAGACAGTGAATCAGAGTACACTTTGTTCTGAGGGTGTGCATCAGGTTTCTCTGACAATCGAGTATAAAACTCCTATTGATTGTCTGACAGAGCATAACTGTCTTGCAGGGATATCTAATGCCAGTGCAACATCTTCCATGTAGAAAGATGCCTTCTCCCAGGCTTGGGATTCTGTCCCCTCAAGAATCATTTGCTAAGTCTTTCAGTGCTGTTTTGTGGTTTTCTTTTCAAAGAATATTTCAGCTTTAGAGGGAAAGTACTCAGGATTCGTGGCAGGGAATTTAACCATGAGATGCAGTGCATTTTCAATGGCTTTGGTGCCATTTTACTGATAAAATCTTGTGCTTGAGATGTGCACATGGATGCATAGCTGTGCTCACATACATCACTTGAGAAAATTTATCTCTAAGACTTTTCTGTTAGTTATGTGCAAGTTTCATTGCACACATTTCAGAAATCTGATTTTCAAAGTGTTGGTCATGAGTAGTCAGTAGCAGGTCAAGAAAATATAGTTATTATATCCTAGTGAAACAGGAGCTCTAAACCCTGAGAAACCTCCTCTGCTGGGTGGTAGAAACCAAGCCCACATGGTTTTCCTGGATATATTGTTTTATAACTGCACAGGAACATGGTCCCTGTGTATTTCTCTTTTTATTATAGTATCACATCATCATATAGGAAAGCAAATGCTGGTACGTACTATTGCTGGTACATACTGGGGCTAGCTCCTATAGCCTGTCTGCGTGGCACAGTGGAGTGCTGTACAGATATACTAAAGGGAACTCTGGTACCAGACACAATAGTGTTGCATTAGCAACTAAATTAGCCCAGGCAAAGAGCAATACTAACATAGTTACACAGTTAGGGCTCCAAAAGCAATGTCTTTCAGCACTATCTGTAAACGGTGATAATTATGTAGACTGTGACTCTCCAATGTTGCATGAGACGCTACATTAGGCTGTGCAAGCCATCAAGCAAACATTTTGTATGAGACAAGATGCTGCTTCTAAGTCTGACATGAGTAAGCATACACTTCTGTGAATTTTCTATTAGTGGAAAATGCTAAAACAAGTTATAGTAATTGTTTCCAGTCACAAAAGATAGGAAAAAATAAGCGTGACAGAGAACAAACAAAACCAGGAGCATATGAAACAGAATTTTTTAAGATGCTCAGAATTCCTTTTTCTCCTCTGCCTTCAAAATTCAACATATTCAGGAGAATGTCTTTTGGGGTGAAAATGTACCTAGAAAACCTTTAATAAGAGAGAAACAACACATCTATCAGGATGAATGTATACAAGTCCATGGGACCGGATGAAATCCATCTGCGGGTCCTGAAGGAGCTGGCAAATGAAGTTGCTAAGCCACTGTCCATCATATTTGAAAAATCATGGCAGTCAGGTGAAGTTCCCAACCACTGGAAAAGGGGAAATATAACCCCATTTTTAAGAAGGGGAAAATGGATGACCTGAGGAATAACAGACCAGTCAGGCTCACCTCTGTGCCTGGCAAAATCTTGGAGCGGATTCTCCTGGAAGGCATGCTAAGGCACATGAAAACCAACAAGGTGCTTGGTGACAGCCAGCATGGCTTCACTAAGGGGAAATCCTGCCTGGCCAATCTGGTGACCTTCTATGAAGGGGCTATGGAACTGATGGACAGGGGCAGAGGAGTTGATGTCATCTACCTGGACTTGTGTAAAGCCTTTGACACTGTCTCACATGACATCCTTCTCTCTAAGTTGGAGAGACATCAATTTGATAGGTGGACCATTCGGTGGATAAAGAACTGGCTGGATGGCCACACGCAAAGAGTAGTGCTCAATGGCTCAATGTCCAGCTGGAGACCAGTAACGAGTGGTGTCCCTCAGGGATCGGCATTGGGACCGGTCTTGTTCAACATCTTTGTGGGTGACACGGACAGTGGAATTGAGTGCGCCCTCAGCAAGTTTGCCGATGACACCAAGCTGTGTGGTTCAGTTGACACATTGGAAGGAGGGAATGCCATCCAGAGGGACCTAGACATGCTTGTGAGGTGGGCTGATGCCAATCTGATGAAGTTTAAACCTTACAAGTGCAAGGTCCTACACCTGGGTTGGGGCAATCCCAGGTGCAGCTACAGGTTAGGCAGAGAAGAGATTCAGAGCAGCCCTGCGGAGAAGGACTTGGGGGTGTGGGTTGATGAAAAAATGAACATGAGCTGGCTTCAGTGTGCGCTTGCAGCCCAGAAAGCCAACCGTATCCTGGGCTGCATCAAAAGGAGCGTGACCAGCAGGTCGAGGGAAGTGATCCTGCCCCTTTACTCTGCTCTCGTGAGACCTCACTTGGAGTCTTGTGTGCAGTTCTGGTGTCCTCAACACAAAAAAGGACACGGAACTGTTAGAACAAGTGCAGAGGAGGGCCATGAGGACGATCAAGGGGCTGGAGCACCTCCCATATGAAGATAGGCTGAGAAAATTTGGGCTGTTCAGCCTGCAGAAGAGAAGGCTGCGTGGACACCTCATAGCAGCCTTCCAATACCTGAAGGGGTCCTATAGGGATGCTGGGGAGAGACTCTTCATTAGGGACTGTAGTGAGAGGACAAGGGGTAATGGGTTCAAACTTAAACAGGGGAAGTTTAGATTGGATCTGAGGAAGAAATTCTTTACTGTAAGGGTGGTGAGGCCCTGGAATGGGTTGCCCAGGGAAGTTGTGAATGCTTCATCCCTGCCGGCGTTCAAGGTGGGGTTGGACATAGCCTTGGATGGCATGGTTTAGTGGGAGGTGTCCCTGGGCATGGCAGGGGTGTTGGAACTAGATGATCTTCAGGTCTTTTCCAACCTTAACTATTCTATGATTCTATGATTCCATGCTTCAAAAGTTTTGCAAGTGTTTTGTCCTTCGGGAAGATCTCTATATTCAGATCTTGATGCCTGAACAAAAGACTGTCAAATGTAATGAGACACAGTGCTGAAGAAGCGGTGTACCTATGGAGAGATCATCAAAGAGCTATAGACAAAGTTTTGAAAGTATGTTCCTAAGTTGCACATACGGCATAATTGCTAGCATTTATCATACTTCTGATACTTTCTTCTGACAACACTGCCGTGTAGGATTATGTTAGAAGAATTTTTTTTCTTTAACCCACTAGTTTTGCTGTAGATAATGGTGTAATTTCTGACTTAGCATTTCTGCTGAGCTTCTCTATTTTATCACTATATATTTGTATTGACATGTTATTTAGGAACAACTTGAAAGAGAAAAAACACGTAGCTCTTTTTTTTATTGGCATTGAAATATAGAGAGAAGTTCCAATATTGTTTCACTTCATGGGTATTTACTACACTTACGACTCCAATTCATCTACTGAAGATGAATTTGAAGAACAGGCCAGGTAAATTTGACAGGGAATAGGTCTGCAGGTCTGTAAAAGCTGGATGTCCTTCACCTGAAAACACAAGGAACCAGTATCTGCTCCATTTATTGCAGAGATGGGAGAGAAAAAATATGATAGGATCACATTTGTGTTACTGTTAGTTTCCAAACTTCATTTGAGTTTTTCTTTATGCATTTAAAAAAAAGTGGTCTTCATTTTATGTGAATTATACTGTCAGGACAAAAGAGCTGCCAGGGCAGTAGGACACAAAAAACTTTAAAGAAAATCTGAAAGGAACAGGAAACCTGTTTCATTCACCTATATGTCTGTTGAGATGCCTGACTTTCTTAAGCTGTACAGAACTAAAAGAGCTACCTCAATTGCTACTGGCTTGGTTGTAGTAGTTAATGTCTTTTTGGCAAGGTTTTCACCTTTCTACTCAGTATTTCCTGCAAGTACATGTATAGATACAGTCAAATGAGAATCGAGGTGTCCATACATACCTCAGGGCAAGGTTATTTTGCTCCATAAATTAGAATTATAGAATAGTTAGGGCTGGAAATGATCTTAAGATCACTTAGTTCCAACCCCCCTGCCGTGGGCAGAGAGCCTCACGCTAGATCGCGCGGCCCAAGGCTCAGCCTAACCTGGCCGTGAACACTGCCGCAGATGGAGAATTCTTCTGTAACAAAGTAACTAACCATCATTGAGTCCTGATGGAAATGAAAGGGCTGTTTCCTGCTTCATGCTAACACATGATGACCTTCAACAACGTCATGGTTTCAGCCCAGCTGGTAACTTGGAACCATGCAGCTGCTTGCTCACTCCCCTCCTCGAGAGACTGAAAAGTCCTTGATCACAGTAAGCACTACTGAGCAACAACCAAAACCTTGGTGTGTTATCAGCATTGTTTTCAGACTAAAGCCAAAACACAGCACTGCAGCAGCTACTAAAAAGGAGAAAAATTAGCTGTTACAGCTGAACCCAGGACACATGTTCATCTATATGGTTGATTTCCCATCTGTTTATACAGCCCCACTAACTTGCTGTGGGTTTCTCAGAAAGATAGACTCTAACCCCATGCATGGGACTGCAGAAATATTTTAGACAATATTTATAATTGTCCAGGGGGAATATGATTGCCATTATGATCAAATAGCCAACATTATTAATTACAGAACCTTGAGCAAACTTTGCTATTTAGCTGCTACTACAATGCTTAAGCCTGATTTTGCATGGCGCATGAGTAGTCCCAAATATGTTCTTTTTTCCAGTGGGGTGAAGTCAAATTCCTACAGTGGACAAGCAGGGGAAGAAGTATACTTGAATTCTAGCTGATATGTCAGTACAGGTGCTCAGTTTGTCTGAAATAACATTGAGCTTCTCTTTATAGGTGCCTATAGACTACTGAAGTTTCTCTCTTGAACTGTAACTGCATTTATGAAACACAAAATTGATTGACCTTTGTAGTTCTTGCAATGAAAGACAAGTCTTTGAAACAAAACCCACACTACCTCTCCAACATACGGAGCACTGAAGAATTAATTCTCAGTAGAAATACTTTAAAAATGTGTTCAAAACCTTGAAAAACCTGTATCACTGGGAATTTTTTTTCATATTTACCATCAATATTTCAGTTTTTACAATCGTTTAAACTTTAATTCTTTTTTTTTTTCTATTCTTAATGTTCATTAAATTTTGAGTTCATTCCTATGTTCTTTTCAGTTCTTCCTTGCATGCTATTTTAAGCTGTAAATACCTACCAGATACTTCAGGGTTTGCTTGATTTGTGGAAATACAGACTCTCAACACTAGATGTTGTGTATTCTTGCAACTTTTGCCTATTCCTCTATGAAACACACATATTCTATACTCTAGTAGATTAAAGGTGTGCAAGTTTACTTGTTTTACTTAAACTTCATATATCTTTCTGGCTATCTGGGTAGAGCAGTGATTAACAGCAAAATGGGAGAGACTTTTTCATGGTGACTCCCTTCTTCAAATGCTGCACTTAGAAACACTTCTGGTCAGCATTTCACTTTATCACTTAAAGTATTATTAATAATCAGAAGCCAAAATGCTTATTAGTTTTCCTGTTAAAAAGGGTTTGCCAGCTTCCACTAAAGTAAAGACCTACAAAAAGTATCTTATAATTCATGTTCTTCACGCCAGGCACTGTAGTTGCACTGAAATCCATGCAGAGAATTTCTTGCCCACAGCTGTGAAGTCAAGTTGCAATGATGCAGCATGCCCATTCTTCCCAGAGGCAAAGAGAACCTGCACTGCTTTTTCACTTGAAACATAATGACCTGAAGTTCAACAGTGTGCAGCTTTCCATACACAGGTTTGCTAAAGCTGTAATATTACATTATATAGCTGTTTTTTATATATATGTAGATGAACATGTACATATACATATGCGTATACGTATACGTATATGTATGCGTATACATATACATATACATATACATATACATATACATATACATGTACATGTACATGTACATGTACATGTACATGTACATGTACATGTAAAGATCCCACAATATTTTTTTGTTCGGTTTGGTTTACAGATCATAGAATCATAGAATCATAGAATAGTAAGGGTTGGAAAGGACCTCAAGATCATTGAGTTCCAACCCCCCCGCCATGGGCACAGACACCTCACACTAAACCGTGCCATCCAAGGCTATGTCCAACCCCACCTTGAACGCCGGCAGGGATGAAGCATTCACAACTTCCCTGGGCAACCCATTCCAGGGCCCCACCACCCTTACAGTAAAGAATTTCTTCCTCAGATCCAATCTAAACCTCCCCTGTTTAAGTTTAAACCCATTACCCCTTGTCCTCTCACCACAGTCCCTAATGAAGAGTCCCTCCCCAGCTGGTTTGATAGTCATTCAAATGGGACAATGAATCCATCGGGGTGTACTTATCATTATGTTAGGTTCTTCAGCTTTTTTCATTGTGTTCCTAGAGCTGTAAAAAAATTCTGAGTTGCTTAGCCTATAATTTAAAACATTATACAGAGCAGCCAACATAGAATCATAGAATCATAGAATAGTTAGGGCTGGAAAGGACCTCAAGATCATCGAGTTCCAACACCCCTGCCATGCCCAGGGACACCTCCCACTAAACCATGCCATCCAAGGCTATGTCCAACCCCACCTTGAATGCCGGCAGGGATGAAGCATTCACAACTTCCTTGGGCAACCCATTCCAGGGCCTCACCACCCTTACAGTAAAGAATTTCTTCCTCATATCCAATCTAAACTTCCCCTCTTTAAGTTTAAACCCATTACCCCTTGTCCTCTCACCACAGTCCCTAATGAATGTTCAACAATAGATGATTTCCTGTTGTGGGGATCACAGAATCATAGAATCACAGAATACCTAGGGCTGGAAAGGACCCTAAGATTGCTTAGTTCCAGCCCTCCTGCCATGGGCAGGGACACCTCACACTAAACCATGTCACCCAAGGATCTGTCCAACCTGGGCTTAAACACTGCCAGGGATGGCGATATAATCAGTGAATTGCATACCCAAGTGCACCACGTAAAATCCATAAGAAAATTGATTATTTTAAACCCAATCTTTTAGTCAAAAAAGGTGCTTTCCAGGCAATGAAAAACAGGGCGTGAAATTGTTGCCTTTTTGTTGTTGTTGTTGTTGTGGGGTTTTTTGTTGTTGTTGGTTGGAGGTTTTTTTAATTTTTTTTTTTTCGTGAAGTTATAAGTTAGTTTAACTCTTCAGGTCAGTCTTCCCATAGACTGAAAGTCCATATTTACTTATGTCCTGGGTTCAGCAGTAGCAGTCATTTTTTTCTTTTTTCCCTTCTTGGTAGCTGCTGCAGCGCTGTGTTTTTGATTTTGGGCCTGGGAACAGTGCTGATAACACCAGTGTTTTCAGTTACTGCTTGGTGATGTTTAGGCTGGCCAAGGACTTGCTGAGTCTCATGCTCTGCCAGGGAAGGGGAGAAGCCCGGGGGAAGCAGAGACAGGACACCTAATCCCAACTGACCAAAGAGGTTATTCCATACCACAGCACGTCATGTCCAGGATGAAAAAGAACTGGGGGCCGGAACCCGGAAGGGTTGTTGTTTTTGTTCACAGCTCGGTTGTCGGGTGGTGAGCAGTTCTGTCCTCTTCCCTTGTATTTCTCTCGTTATTATTATTACTGGTGGTGGTGGCAGTGGTTTGTGTTGTACCTTCATTGCTGGGATGTTCTTGTCCCGACCCGTGGGAGTTGCGTTCTTTTGATTCTTCTTCCCCCCCCCCTCCCCCCGGAGTGGGGGGGAAGAAAAAAACTCTTCCCTTGTATTTTTCTCTTGTCATTATTATTATTGGTGGCAGCAGCAGTGGTTTGTGTTATACCTTAGTTGCTGGACTGTTCTTATCTCAACCCGTGGGAGTCGCATTCTTTCGATTCTCCTTCCCATCCCTCCAGGAGCGGAGGGAAGAAAGAGGGGGAAGTGAGTGGGTGAGCAAAACTGTGTGTGGCTGAGAAGCTTAAACCACGACAACTTACCATTAACTTACTAGCCATCTAATCTGATGACTGATTGATTCAGCCTGATCTTTTCAGGCAAGGGATGAGGTATTCCACTCTCAGTTCTTTATTGACAAAGACAACAAGAATTTAGTCTTGTTTGTTGTTTACAAATTTACTACTGTGTGTATTTCAAAGCAACAATTTCTTTTGATATATTTTCAGACTATTACAAGTTATCATTTACATTTATGTCTCTTAAGATAGCACTGCCCCTGATGCTATGATGGTTTCATTCCTGGCAGTCAGTAAGATGATATGCATTCCCATGACAAATGAAAAAGTCAAAAAGTTATATAAACCATATTTGTTATCATGACGTACTGTAAATTCTTCCCACTGTAAATTGATGTAGTAAATATTTAATCTTTGAGCATCCCCACAAACATGCTTAAGAAATTTATTTGATTGATTAAATACATTCCTCAAATATTTTTATGATAGTCCTTTAGCACAGGAAGTCAATAGAACCTTACTGTAAACACTCAACTGAAGGTAAAAAAAAAAAAAACAACAAAAAACAGAGTCAGAGCATTGTCTTAAACTTTCATTTGTAAGCATTTTGTGTTTCAAAAGCAATTCCTGAAGTAAGCAGTGGCTGAACTGCTTTGAATTATTTCTTTAACCTTGAAATCACTATTATCATAAACGTAAACTTCTCTTCTTAACTGTGCTTGAATTGCATCATCATGTTAAATAAAAACATTACTTTATCATACCCACAGTGCAATCTGACACATTTTGAATCAGCAATTTGTTTTGTGGGTAGAATGTTTCTGGTGACAGTTCACATTTGGCACACTGACAAGTTCTTGGAGAGTCTGGCTCCACAAAGTCAGTGTCTTCCAAGTTTTTCAGCAAATGCCGAAAGGGGCAGGACTGGAGTGGTTATGTGCCACAGTATTTATAGTATTCATGCAAAATAGAAAAAACTTCTTTTGTTTGGTTTGTTTTGGTTTTCTGTTGGGTTTGTTGTTTGGCTTTTCTGTTTGTTTGTTTGTTTGTTTTTAAGATTAAAGAAGAATATTGGAGAATTTAGAAGTTCATTATTCTCCTGGTGGTCTCCAGGCCACTAAGGATTTGGTCTTACTCCTGTTGAAATTGATAGCAAAATCCTCTATTATTTTGGTACGATCAAACCCAAGAAGAAATGGAGCTCTGTGAAGCTACTAAGTCATAATATAAATGTAGCTAATATAAGCTATGATGAATTTGAGCTAGAGTCTCTCTTTGTTAGCAGCTGAGCATCTTACACAAGTCTTTTTATACATTTAAGAAAAAGCAGAGGCCCAAATGCAAAATCCAACATGAATCCTCATTACAGAATTTGTCACAGCTGAAAGTCTTGAATACAGAAATAAGGACACTGATTACTGTAATTTATAAACGCATTTTCTTCCATTCCACAATCCAGTTGAAAGATATTAGTAATCAAGTAAATCTTTGAAGGCTAAATTTACAAAACTACAATTTAAGCATTCAGTAAGTTTCCATTTGATACAATTTCAGAAAAATGGTCTGCCAAAATTATTAATATTTGGTGTTTGGAACTGAAGGTACCAGCCGGCTTTGCACTAACCGAAGTATAACTTTGTGTTTATTCAGACAAAAAAGATGTGTTAGAGAGCTACAGCACCATGTAGCAGTATGCCTCTGCCTTAGTGATATCATCCTGAAGGATTTAAGTATTGTGAGTAATGAGAGATACTGAGTTGCTGGAGCGGATCCAGAGAAGGGCGTAGAGCGCAAATTGTATGAGGAATGACTGAGAGAACTGGGGTTGTTCAGTCTGGAGAACAGAAGGCTCAGGAGAGACTTTATTGCTCTCTACACCTACCTGAAAGGAGGTTGTAGTGAGGTGGGGGTTGATGTCTTTCCAAAGTAACAAGCGATAGGACAAGAGGAAACAACCTCAAACTGTACCAGGTAAGGTTTAGATTGGATATTAGAAAAAATTTCTTCACTGAAAGGATGATCAAGCATTGGAGCAGACTGCCCAGGAAAGTGGTAGAATCATCATCCCCGGAAGTGTTCAAGAACGGTTTAAATGAGACCCTTCTTAGTGACATGGTTTAGTGGTAGAGTTGGCAGTGCTGGAGTAAAGGTTGGACTTGATGACCTTAAAGGTCTTTAGGAATCTAGTTGATTCTATGATTCCATAATTCTATGAATTTATCATTTAAACTGAATGAAGGACTAGAAGATTGACATGCAGCATCTTTACAGAAATCATCAAAGTACCAGAATAAGTACAACTACCATCTATTTATATACTAATCAAAACCTATTTTTTTTTATTTAAGGAATGGATATGAACTGCTGAGATAGAAAGAAATTATAGCCATTACTAAACCCATGACTTCATTAATTCCCAAGATTTCTGATCACTGGAATTAAGAGGAAAGAAGTCAAGAGAATTCCACAGGAAGGGAATGTGTGTATGTTGAGGAGAGCCACTTATTACAGTCATGCTAAGAAAAGAACATATACACATACATGGAGCAATATATAGAGCTGGGTTTAGCATTGAGAAAGCCCTAAGAAGGTATGAAAACAGTGTCTTAGTTTTGGGCAGTTATTTTAAATTAAATCATTCAGCTGCAAAAATGGAGAAGCAGAATAATGTTTGCAACTTTTCTTTCTAAACAATTTCATATGAATAGCCAAGTTTTGAAGAAGCAGCCTTCATGTGAGCACTCTGAGTAATCAAATGTCACGTGAGTGTATTTAGAAAGGTCAGAAACAGCATCATCCCCATATTGTCTCTATCAGAGTGCAGAAGTGACAGAGCACACATGGCAAGAAGAAAACCAAGAAAACCTGCCAAGAATTTACTAGCTGCATAAGCTGTTCTTGCAGAACTTCAATTTCTCTTCAGGCTAAATTCACTGTGAACTTTTTAAAATTCTAAAGAATAAATGAGCACTTCTTCAGTGTGACCACATGCAGTGTCACAACCACCAGATAAGACTCTCAGCTGAACCTTCTCAACAGTTTCCTTCCTCCAATAAACTTACTTTTGCCAAGTCCTTGTCTGCACAAATTATCTAAATAATCTTTTGGAAAAAGGATAGGCCACATCCTCTCTTCATCAAGTGTCTAACTTAAGGTAACCATTCAATTCTTCTAACCCTTCTAGCTGCCTCAAGAAGCTTGCTCAGGTCACCTTTCTATTCCATAAGAAGCCTAGTTCTCTGTCTTATGTTCCCACCACCTATCTGCTACTCATACATGAAAAAGTCAAGGAACTCCGCCCCCAGGACCATCTTAACAGCTCACTAAACATACAAAAAATCTTTTGACAATCAACAATCTTAGGCATTTTTTAAAATGTGTACACGTTTTATCTTTTTATTGCTGCTTTTTCTTCTCCTAGAAAGTGAAGTGTGAAAATTGAAGAGTTTTTCATGAGTTGCTTAAAATAGAGTGAAACTAGCTGTTTGTGTCAGTTTTATCATGTTGCATTACTAACCCACAGTTTATAGTTTTGGCTGTAACTATTAGGCTGACCTGTGTTATAAACAAAAGGGAAATTGACAGGCGAGGCAAATAAATTAGAGAAAAAATAGTATTAGGGAAGGTGAAAATGGAAGTGGAAGAAGAGACTGACAGACAGAAAGAAAAAGAATAGATGCCTTGACAAACAAAAAATAAAAGCAGAAGCAGTGTATCTTTGTCCTTGCTATCCATGGAATAATGGCTATGCCAGGGATAAGCCACAGGATTCCTCAACGGCAGCAAAGCTAGGATGATTTCAGCCTACTGTTTCATACCACTTGGCAAGCATTGTTAAGTTCAAATCAGCATGACAAAGGAAAAAACCTTTTATTTCTGAATGCCTAGGCCTCACATAGGACAAATACAGTAGCTAGACAGATGCAAAAAATTAAGAAAATTAAAAAGGAACTAGAAAGGCTGGAATGATTGCTGCCAGTAATCTGATTAAAGGCTTGAACCCACTCACTTGCACCTGTAAACTTGTACCTTGACTTAATATGAGACCTGTCCGCATTTAGGAGCTATATGATTACACAATTTGCCAGAATCTTAATGGTACTGACGCTATGTCCTCTGAATTACAGCGAGTTTTATTCCAGCTGCATTTGGCAGCAAGGAAGTATTCCCAACCTTGGGCTTGCAGGCAAAGAGCAGCTCTCTTCAAAACCTGGACAAAGTTCAAATCAAGTTTTAAAACCTATTTCTTTGCTAAACTGTTTGAAGGATATGAGAAACATTTCTCCATACTTTCATGCCCTTTTTTTTTTCCTTTCAGATACACAATCGATCATTAGTAAGTGCCAGGTGCTCACAATGGCGTGCATGTGCAGCCCTAAGTACTGTTTTCAGATGTGTAAAAGCACTATCATTTCACAGTATCATACAGACTCTCCCGGGGAACACATGTATACTAGGCAAAACAAAGAATTTTGAGACTGACTCTTCAGAAAAGGTCAGATTTTCCTGTTTGATGTACTCATGGTACTCGCTGTGAAATAAAGCGAATTTTCTGAGGACAGAACATCATAGAATCATAGAATAGTTAGGGTTGGAAAGGACCTTAAGATCATCTAGTTCCAACACCCCTGCCATGCCCAGGGACACCTCCCCCTAAACCATGCCATCCAAGGCTACGTCCAACCCCACCTTGAATGCCGGCAGGGATGAAGCATTCACAACTTCCCCGGGCAACCCATTCCAGGGCCTCACCACCCTCACAGTAAAGAATTTCTTCCTCATATCTAATCTAAACTTCCCCTGTTTAAGTTTGAACCCGTTACCCCTTGTCCTCTCCACAGTCCCTAATGAAGGGGCTCCCCAGCATCCCTATAGGACCCCTTCAGATACTGGAAGGCTGCTATGAGGTCTCCACGCAGCCTTCGCTTCTGCAGGCTGAACAGCCCCATCAGAAAATGTCTTTTTCCCTCTGCTTACCAGTATAAACAAAATGAACTTATCTCAAATCAATGCCCTTTTAATCAGAATGGTATTTCACGGCTACACACTGACATAAACACATAGTCTCAGGATAGTTTTTTGGAGAAACATGTGAAAAGGGCGAAGAGAGGCTAAAATTATCATAATTGTAATGATGCAGCTTACAATTCACAGTTTTTTGGTATCCAAAGAAACAACTTAGGACTGTAACTTGTGTCTGATTTTCTTCTCCATTCCTTCTTGTGGGGTCATAAGCTACATGCAAACTGAAAATAAAGAGTACACACTTAAATGAGGTGGCCTTTACACCCTTTTCCCAGGTGCATGGGAGTACCAACAAGGCATTCTTGGATAAAAATTTCGAAAGTATCCAATACCATATTAATTTCCCAAAGGCTCAGCAAGTGTAATTGGCATAGAGTAACTTTACTAGTTGATACAGAGCATAGTGTTTCTGAAATACTTCATCTAACACATTTTTCAGTAAATCTCACGATTGTCAAATATTAATAAGCAGGATACTGAATGTCACAAAGGAGAGTAGCAGCTTTCCTGGTAGAGCAAAGATTTGGCAGAAAGAATAAGTTGCTTAACATAGCAAGTAAACATAGCTCAAAAATCAGCTGAGGAAAAATCCACTTTTACTCCCAAAACAAGAATAATCCAATCTCGCTGCAGACATCTCCCCTGCAGAAATCTCCCTGCAGAAATCTCCCCTGGAAAAGCAATAGACTATTATCCCAGCCATCAGGTGCAATTTATCAGCAGAGGCTGCGGTGCTCATTGAATGACAAAGCTTTAGAGAATTTGAAAGTATTAATCTGTCTGGGGATAATATTTCCAGAACAGTACTCATGTAGTCTGATTACCTGAACACAGAGGGACTTCTCATGATGCCATCAAGCTAAGTTCTTTGTGGTAAGGTGTGAACTTCTGCATTTCTAAATGTGCTCCTTAAAAATACAGTTAAAAGTCAAAACACAGCATAATTAGCTACCACAGTCTCTGAAACAACAGCTGGGTTATGGAGGCGCTGATTGTGTAGATTTATCTAATGCAGAGCCCCCTGGACAGTGAAACCATTAGATGGGTAGCTGCAAGCAGCATGGCCCTGAACATAAGCTCCCAGGTGCTGCTGGTCCTCCTGGTACTTTGCAAAGTCCCTGCAGGCTTAGCTGCCTCCTTTTCTGTCCAACCTCCTGTCTTTATAGGAGGTGGCAGACTTACAGCTGACTTGGCATTGATCTTGTGGGCAACCCTCCCTTGAGCTCACTGAAACTGCCTGCTATGTTATTGGGGGTGAATCTTTCAGCCACGTTGGTGCAGGAGGAAGGATGGAAATTTTTAAAGCCATGATTAATTTAATTTTGCAGTGCTTGGGTGCCTGAGGTGAAATTCCCCCACCCCTCATGGGTTCCTGAGTGTATGAGATTTGTACAATAGATTATAGGAATATATAATATATATAATATGCACAGAAAATTCTGCATGGTGTGCACTGAAGTTCCACAAGCAGAACAGCTGGCGTTCCCCTGGGATGCCTATGCAAAATCCCCACAGCACTTTTGTCCTATGTAGCACTGTACAAAGAGGCAGGGGAGAAGTGTGCAGGAGAAATGAAGTGTGGGAGAAATTAGGACACCACGCATTGTGCATGCTCGGAAGGTTGTTGTTGGGATCAAGAAGGCTGATAGAGGAGCATGTGAAGCTGTGATTACATGTACTCAGTATTTCTAAAACAGCACCTACCTGCTGGGGAACACAGGCAGTATTCTAGTCTAGAAGCTGAAAAAGGCGGAAAAGGATCAACAGCCCAAACCCCAGTGCTTTGGGACAGCACTTTGGCAGGGCTTTAAAAGGGCAGATCAGCAGGATACTGAACACAAGCCGTTACTGCTTCTGAAGACATAAGGCTTTCATGATTAAAAACATATCAGACAAAGTTTATGTCTGCAAACTGCACAAGCAGCATCAACTTGCTTCCCCAGGCAAGCCTTGACTAATGCAGAAGGGTATGTGTTGCAGCAAAGTGTGTTTCTCAAGTTTCTCAAGTCTCTTCAGAGAGAGCAGAACAAGGGACTCCATGTAACTTTCATTGATCTTACCAAAGCTTGTGACACTGTGAGTAGAAAAGGCTGCGGCAGATCTTGGAACGTTTAGGATGTCCCCCCAAGTTTCTCAAAATGATTATTCTGTTACATGTGGATCAGTGAGGCCAAATCAGATATGGCGATGCACTCTCTGAGCCCTTCCCTATAATCAATGATGTGAAATAAGGTATTCTTGCACCAGCTTAATTCACAATCTTCTTCAGCATGATGCTCCAAAGGGCTATGGCAGACTTTGATGAACAAAATGGCATCTATATCCGATATCGTACTGATAGAAGCCTGTTCAACCTAAGGCAACTGGAGGCCCATACCAAGACCCTAAACCACCTTGTTCACAAGCTGCTTTTTGCTGACAATGCTGCCTTCGTTGCCCACACAGAAGCAGCTCTGCAGCGTTTAACAACTTGCTTTGCAGAGGCGGACGAGCTTTTTGGGCTGGAAGTCTGATTGAAGAAGACGGTAGTTCTTTACCAACCTGCACCATAAGAAGACTACCATCATCCCCACATCACCATTGGCGAGTCAGAGCTTAAGTTAGGCCAGAAATTCAGCTATCTGGGAAGCATAATTTTCTCAGATGCCACGATTGATAAAGAGATAGATAACAGAGTAGCAAAGGCATACAGAGCCTTCAGAAAACTCCATAGAAGAGTCTGGTGCAATAAACACCTGAAGAAAAGTACAAAGATTAGTGTCTATAGAGCCATTGTACTGTCTACTCTTTATATGGGTCTGAATCATGGGTCATCTATAGCCATCACCTGCCACTCCTCAAACACTTTCATCAGTGCTGCCTCCGTACAATCCTAAACATCCACAGGACTGACTATGTGTCTAATGCTAATGTCCTTGAACAGACAGAGGTCACCAGTATCGAGGCCATGCTGCTGAAACAGCAGCTGTGCTGGGCAGGGCACGTCTCCAGGATGGAGGATCACTGCCTCCCCAAGACTGTGGTCTACAGGGAACTTGCCGCCTGCTGCTGCAAAAGAAATGCCCCAAAGAGGAGATACAAGGACTCCCTGAAACACTCTCAAAGCCTTGGCCATATTGACTACCATCGGTAGTCCACCCTGGCCTCTAACTGGGAGATCTGGAGGCACATCATACATAATGCTGCTGTCTCTTTTGAGAACACACGCAGAATCAGTCTCGAGGAGAAGAGACAACGCAGAAAGAATCGTGCCTTGCCTGTACCACCTAAGGAGACCTTCTGCTGTGCTTTTTGCAACTGGGCTTGTCTGTCCTGCGTTGGTTTTTTTAGCCATCAGCAAGCTTGTAGCAAGTGTGGGTAAAGCCCTTCTCAAATCTTCCTTCGTGAAGCCAAGCCATGAGTGTGATGACCTCTGTACTATCAGAACTGTATGGTTACCAAGAGTCTCAGTGACATGATAGAAATAGATGAAACATGTCAGGATTTATCAAAAGATAATCCAGTTGTCCTGCAATCTGTAAAGTAGTTATAACCCTTCCAGTTTACAATGCATTAAAAGAACATGATGCACAACCACCTCTTCCCCTTGCCAAGAAAATGTCCTTTTGTCCAAAGCAGAGAGTCATTATCCAGACGTTACATAGTTTGTTGGGAATCATCAAGTGCTATTCTTAGTAGGTTTATAAAACAGTAGGTGACTGTTAGAGCTTCCTTAGTTACTGTTAACAGAGAGGTGTCTTGCTGCTGCAAGGTGTTTTGCAATTCCATTGAAATGTCACTCTGTCATTAAGGATTTAATGTAGTTATCATGAAGTTAAATTCCTTGCCTTATGGAAAATCTGATTAGGTGACTGGAGTAATACCTCTGTTCTGTCTGGCAAACAGGTAACTATGTTTTTACCCACTTCCATACATGGAATATATGCTTTGGCTATATCCTGCAGAAATCTGCTTTACACTTCGATATCGTTTTACTCCATTGTTCAAACTGTTATATTTAATCAATTATTTGATTTAAACATTAGATATTTTCCCAGTTAAGACTGCCTTGCCATATCAGGTTGGCTGTTTGTTTTCCTATATGCCATAGCAAATGCAGTCAAAGGAAATATAATGTTTCATTAGATGATGCCATGATCAAAACCAAAACCAAATCACTGGAAAATCATACAGATTTCAGTAACAAGTGCTACTGATGTTCAAAAAATTTCAGCACTACACTCAAAGTAAAAAGCTTCACATTTTCCCCTTTCACATTGCTGAAAATAATTCCGATTTCTAAAAAAACATGCAGCTCTGAGGAGAAACAGATGAACGCCTATTATTAATGAATTTGTTTCAAAGTTGTAGGTTGCATTCCACAGGCTTTATCTGCCTCCAGTGGGGCTTTCTCTTTCACTTCACCAAGCACAGGACTTAGCCCCTTGTGAGGTTTTTTCCCTGATTTGTGATTACTAAGCTGCCTTGCGTTAAGAAAAGTAGTGCAACTACACCATTACTCTACTTAAGTAAGCTGTGGGGATAACAAACACAGAAACTGCTCAGTAATTAATTCATTCTGCTTTCTGTTATGGAAAAAAAAATCTCAGATACTGTCATTGCCATCCCTGTTCTGCTTGTTCTGCTGTTCGCTGTCATTGCAGGTAAGTGCTGCAATGTGATTGCTGGAAAGGCACACTACAGGAAGCACGGTGGAGCAGGTTATTTGGCAGTTTTACAGCATGTTGCTATCTTCTCTTTGACACAGAACAAGACAGCAGTAGTAGCATTATTAGTGTTAACACAGCCATCTCCAATGAAGGAAGCATACTAAGTGGTTAGCGGACCTGCTGCCCATAGAACTGAAAATTTAAGACATACAAGCAAATAAAGCACAAGCCAGAGAGCTATCTGTGTGCAGGTGCAGTACTTCCCAGAACAGATGGGTGTTCAAGACCATCCCAAGGAAGGAAATTCAATTGGCATAAGCTTTCTTTTTCAGTTTCTTTTTAACTGGCATATACAGTATTTTTATGAACATAGCTAGAGTACAAAGTAGGAACTATGTAGTTTTTATTCATTTCTGACAAAAGTGAATATGGAAAAAGATTAATAAAATGAACAAAGAGATGCATGATGGCAAGCCACCAGGTTCCGGTGAATTCTCATGTGAATATGATTAAACTTCAGCAGTAGCTCTGGCTCCCATGCTTGTCAGTTTATTTAGCAGTCTCCTAGACTGCTCTCAAATTCCAGAATTGGTGGGAAAACCAAACTGTTTCACTGGCTTTAGAATGAAAAAACCAAAACTCCTTGGGATTCCTGTAAATTTGCTTCTCTAACAATCACTGGTTGAGGTTCAGGGGCGTTTCTAACCACCAGTGGTCAGAAATGGTTGTTACTTCCCTGTTTACATTCTCCTAGGCAGATAAATAGTGAAACTTTTTATGGAGTTGTGACAACAACACATGAGAAAATAATTTCTCAGAGAAAAGTGGGAGCATGGGAGTTCACAGCCAACGCAACATTTAGCTGGGCTGGATAGCCAGAGGTATCAGCCGAACACTGAAGATGAACTGGGGCAGTTGCGTGCCTGCCATGGGGGCTGCAGTGCAGCTGTGCCTGTGGCATAGGTGGTGTAGGAGGAATAGCCTATGCTCCGCTTTCTTTGGTATTGTGGCAATTTCAGGAAATAGTCTATCTGCGCCTGCTTGCCCTTCTGCTTCATCACAGCTTCAGGCCTTTGAGCAAACAGCATGATATATGGCTCAGGAAGCGTGTTAAGTGTTTCCATTACTCTTTTTCTTAGGTGCTCCCCCTAAAATATCACTAGTGTGAAACAAGTGCAACATATCTCTAGTATCTATTAAAATGAAACAGAGAGTAACTCTATACTTTACAATTTAAAATACACACTTTCCTAATATGTTATTTTTGTATGTATACTTACTACCTGTGGAAAGAAGGGTTCTCTGGGAAACAATTCCCTGCTCAACATGATGTTGCTTCTATATTTACCTTCTAGTTTATATCTGGGGAGGTGAGGATACAGACAATGCATGGGAGAAGGGGAATGATTTTTTTTTTTTTCTGTTTAATTTGTGGAGGATTTTGCACTGGCTTTTTCAAAATATCAGTTTGTCATCACAAATGTGAACTATTTTTAAAAAGCTGTGGCTGAAGATCGTAGCCATTTTCTCCACCCCCAACATATTTAAATCACATTCATGCTGCTACTGAGTTTTACAGAACCATCAACCACTGCTGGCCGACTGGTTAACCAAAGAGTAAAACTCTGTACATGGCCGTGAATATAAAGTTTTTCCACATTTCCTACTGAGACCTTATCTCATGGCTTATCACACAGACCAAATAAAAATGGAATTTAATTGACGTCACTTCACACTAGAATAGTAATGAAGCCAGAAAGTATATACCTAAGGAACTTGATGATCTTAATGACTGTGATATCTTATCTAGGGAAGGATTTTATACTTTCTGACATCATAATCTGAATAAGCTAAGTAAGGAAATATGTCAGTTCATAAATTCCAATTGCAATTTTGCCTCATGAAAGTTGTATGTATAAAGTAAGGAAAATCAGTACACCTAAACAAATCTGTACATGAATCATAGAATCATAGAATCATAGAATAGTAAGGGTTGGAAAGGACCTCAAGATCATCGAGTTCCAACCCCCCTGCCATGGGCACAGACACCTCACACTAAACCATGCCATCCAAGGCTATGTCCAACCCCAACTTGAACGCCGCCAGGGATGAAGCATTCACAACTTCCCCGGGCAACCCATTCCAGGGCCCCACCACCCTCACAGTAAAGAATTTCTTCCTCAGATCCAATCTAAACCTCCCCTGTTTAAGTTTAAACCCATTACCCCTTGTCCTCTCACCACAGTCCCTAATGAAGAGTCCCTCCCCAGCATCCCTATAGGCCCCCTTCAGGTATTGGAAGGCTGCTATGAGGTGTCCACGCAGCCTTCTCTTCTCCAGGCTGAACAGCCCCAATTTTCGTAGCCTATCTTCATACGAGAGGTGCTCCAGTCCCCTGATCATCTTCGTGGCCCTCCTCTGGACTTACTCCTTCTTAGTTAATCCCCTCCTTGTTTGCACTGCTTTTAACATATTCACATGCTAAAGTAATCAGCCTTTCTGCTGTAAAATGTTTGAAACATTCTTAAAATTTACAATTGCCATGAAATTAACATAAAAGATTTTATTCTGTCATTAATCTTCATTAGCTCCACAGTATCTCATATTTGATTTTTTTTATTTCTGTGTGTGGCCTGCAATAACAAATCCCCTGGTAATATACAAATGTATTCTACTTCGTAGAGTGCAAACCTTGAGAGGACCTTGTATATCACACTCAAAACCCTGCTTTTGTTGAGACACAAATCATATAAATTTGCAGCCTAGCACTATTAGATCTGCATTGATGTGCTAATATTTATTTTTCATCTTGTCTTTTTATTATCAGCCATGTCACTGTAATTTCTTACTGTAGCTGAGAAGCAAAAGTACCAACAGATCCTGAGAAAAGTCGTTTCTGCCTTACCAGTCTCATGAGGGAGCTGAATCCTATTTTGGTCTTCAAACTAAAATTATTTAAATAGGCTGGGAGGAGACTCAAACCTATGCTTTGTATTTCACAGAATCAGAGAATTTCAGACTAGTTGACACTGGAAGGGATCACTGGAGGTTACCTGGTGCAACCTCCTAGCCCAAGCAGGGCCACCGAGAGACAGCTGCTCAGGACCATGTCCAGATGACTTCTGAGTATCTCCAAGGATGGTGACTCCATAGCCTCCTGCGCAACCTCCGCCACTGCCACTCAGTCACTCTTACAGTGAAAAACTGTTTCCTGGTGTTCAGAGGGACACTTCTGTGTTTTGGTCTTTCACTGCCTCCTGGCCTGTTGCTGGGTTCCACTGAAAAGAGCTTGGTTCCATCTTATTTGCACCTGCCTTTCAGGTACTTATATACATTGGTGAGACTCCCCCTCAGCTTTCTCTTCTCGAGGCTGAACAGTTCCAGTTCTTTTGCCCTTCAGTTTTCAGGCACTTTTCCAATTGCCATGATCAATCAAACATTATCAGGCATGACCTCACAATGACATCTGCCAGCTCCCTCAGCACTCGTGGGTGAGTCCCATCAGAGAACATGAACTTCTGTGAGTCCAATTTGCTTGAGTATTTCCTGACCTGATCCTCTTCCACCAAGGGTGCATCTTCTTTTTTTCCAGAATTTCCCCATAGTCTCTGGGGCCTGGGATTCCTGAAGGCCAGCCTTGCTAGTACTTCAGCCTTTTCCATATCCTGCATAATGAGGTTCCCTCTCTCATTGAGCAATGGGCCCACATTTTCCCTGATCTTCTTTTTGTCACCTATGGTTATATAGAAACCATTCTTGTTGTCTTTGATATCCTGGACAGATTAAATTCCATTTGAGCTCTAGATTTCCTAACTTGTTGGTAAATACAAGGTCCAGCAGAGCACCTCACTTCATTTATTTCAGTTTCAAAATCAGCTTTCAAATATTGAAGTTGCAAACATGTTCTGATGATCTAGAGTAAGTTTAATTTTGAAATGCAATTTTAGTACATGATTGCCATTGTTGAGGCAAATCAGTTCATGGGGGATTAATGGGGAAAGCAATACCTAATTAATAGAACTCACAAGAGGTACTGCTTGTCACAGACAGAGGCATTTGGTCCCCAGCTGACTGTACATATCTTGCTTCTGCAGAAACTTACGCATTATGTTTGCATAATCAGCATTAGCAGTTTATTATTACTTACTCTTCCAGTGGTTATTTGTTTCAAAATAAATTCCCTGCTGAGGTAAGATATATATTTGCATAGAGATATTTTTAGAAAGTATCTTGTCCCCCCTGCTGCCTCCAGTGTTACTTACATTCATTCATAGTCTCACGTCTTTCAAAACTGGTGTACTATAAACTACCCAAATGATTTTGTTCCTTCAATTCAGGAGGAAAATGTATCTTACGCTTGCAACAAAAATATTTTCGTAATGTTCTGGTCTAAATAAAACACCCAGCTAGCTGAAATTGAGAAATGTTAATGTTATGTTTATAAATCAGACTGATTATAAGAAATCCTGAATAATCTATAAGCCCTAAATATGGCTCAGATAAAGAGAACTTCAGATCAGGTAATTTAAAGGACAACTTACCTATTCTTGATGAAATAAATGTAAGGGATACATTAATAAAAAAGACATTTCTGATACTAATTTATTTGCCAAGTGCTGTCTTATCTGAGACAAAAGATGTTTTCAGAATGATATGTGAAGGATGGGATTTTATGGAGAGGCTTTACATTTTGATCGATTTTCTGAAAAAACACCAAAAATGCAATTGTTTGGTGGCATGAATAATAATCTAGGGCCCAGAAAGCACTGTATCAGATCAAATTAGTGCTTCAGTTCTGACCTGGAGATGCTTCAGATATCTCAAAGGGACATAACGGATTGATATTTTTGGAATAGTCTATTATAAATCATAAATTACATTATTTAGTTATCTAACATGTACCTCCAAACTGTGAAGATTCATATGCTGTATTTCTGATACTAATTTTCAGCTGTGGATGATCACATTATTCATATAAATGCATAAAATTCATGGAATGTGTAGCATTTCCTGGACAATAATTCCATCCAAATCACCAAGTGTACAAGCCAAAGTAAATGTGCTGCCTGGCAGAAGTAGTTGAATCACTCACTTTATTTCATAGAATCATAGAATCATAGAATAGTTAGGGTTGGAAAGGACCTCAAGATCATCGAGTTCCAACCTATGTCTATTTTGTTTTCTTGATAGAATAAATAAACCTGTGTTTTCTACCTGTCCTGAAACAAGGAGCTTTCCAAACTTTATGATGTTTATAAAGAACATCTTAAGATGTCTCCTATTCCTGCTACATCCTATTAGAGATCAGGGTGTCTGGAAATGATAATAGTAGATCCATGTAAGAGCATATTACTGATAGTAACAAAAAGTAGCAGCACTGGTAGTGTTTCTATGGTGTTCTGTACAGAGGTAGCTGTGCCCATTAAGCTATGAATGATTTTGACATATAAAGTCTGAGTAATGCGCAATGTGATAAATGTAAACAGTTAATTTGCTGATAAATTGTAATAATGATAAATTGTAATAAACTTGAATTATTAATTTGCCAGTTAAGCAAGGCGTGTAAGTTAAGCTTGATTAGCATTATGCTATAACAAGACTATGATTCGTGTTAAGAGTAATAGTTCGTTATAAAACATGGTGAGGAAAATTATGAAGTGAGAAACCATTAATAATTAACTATACGAAATTCTGAGTTACTATGTTCACATTGTTAAGGCAACGTTAATAAAAATAACTATTTGTAACTCCCTTGAGTATAAGCAAGTATTTAAAATATGAGATCAAAGTATTTCTAGTCTAACTTAGAGAACAAAATAAGTCTTTGAAATAGAAATAGCTCTTTTACAATGTTACAAGTCTGTGAAGTGATAATGGCCCTCTTTACAAACTTTGTGTACTCCTCATCCCGCGTCTGGTTTGTTAATCGCTTTCTTGACGTGCTAATGAGATTTAGTAGTTCCCCTACAAAGTGTCTTCTGTAAATCTGATAACTCTGTGTACTCCTCATCCGCACATCTGGTTTGCTTATCAATTGTTTGACAACCACACTGTTCTAAATTTTAGCTAATTGTCAGAAGCTTGCAAGCATGGCTAATATTTATGTTAAGCCCAATGTAAAGGTCATACGCAAACTAAAACAGCCATCAAACACCGTTTGTGCAAGATAAGATAACCGCCAGATGTTCCAGGAACCGACAGAAACAGGACAAACGACCCCCTAGCAACAACTGAAGCATGCGCAGAGTACCTCCACTACTTCAAGAACACGGAAGAAAAGATGTATAAAAGGGGACTGTTTGAACTGCTTAGTACGGCAGTTGGCGGAGCGTAGACCCCCCTGCCGTCCAGCGCTGTTTTTGCTCATATTCTACTTGCTATAATTAATAAATTCTAATTGGATTTTAGTCTGTTGTGGTCTCAATTTATAACACGCAACATAGGTCAATGACATACTAAAATCCATATTTTGAGAAAGAACATTATACTATTATCAGGTAACTTAGCCGACCCATTGTTTTCAAGTACTATAGGAGTTCTCCCACGGAGAAAACCTGTTTTCCTTCAGTTTCCTCTCTGCTGAATCGCTATGTAGGTGGCCCTCGCCAAGGGCCAGCTGCGGCAGAGGCAGGGCGCTCATGCTCCTGGAGCAGAGGCCAGTTCCCAGGGAGCAGGGTCTGCTGAGGTACCTAGAGGTCACAGAAAAATAACGGCACTCATTTCAAAATTAGCTTTCAGAGAAGTACCCTTGTTTAGACTGGAAATCTATAAAAGCATGTGTTTTGGGTAAAGACTAAGGGAGAAAATATTTCCTTTAACTTGAAGAAAAGGCATCAGGCTGGTAGAGGAAACAAACCCTGGAAACGCAAGGGTTATAGTTTCACAAGCAAGCACAAGGAGAAACTCGCACTCTCAAAACTTGCACGGCTAACATAAACGCGATGATCTATTTCGGTTTCAAATTGAATAGCTGAGTGTGTGGCTGCACGTCAAAATAACGCGAGAGAACAGGAAGCACAAGGGAACCTTCATTTTGCGGTCTTTGCTGTTTTAATGCGAACTGCCCGTTAGGTGGTGCTCCTACAGTACTCCTGTGTGCCAAGGCAGCTGCTCCCAGGCAGGGCGCGCAGTCTGGCTGTGCAGTGCTGTGCTGTAAGAGGGAATTAATTGCCCTCTTCCAAACACGACGCGAAAGAAAATCATCATTTTTAACTTCCTTCTCAGAAGCAGGTCCTTGGCAAAGCACTTACCAGTCTTCTGCTCCAAGTACTTCTCTTGTTACCAGCTTTTTGCCTTGATCAGTGGTTAGCTGGTGTTTGATGTATTTGTATTGCTGCAGTACAAACTTCTCTCCCACATCCTGCACTGCTAATGATTACGGGAATATGAGAAGTGTGGAGACAAGGAAGCTGAAGAAATATCTCTGAGCAGCGTGATGGTGTGCATGACCCTCCTCTGAGTTCCTGGTTGAGTCCTGGGATGCTGCCCTAGCTGTTTGCTGGAAGGGGAGGGGAGCAGGGAGTGAGAAGGGAGTGAGTGTAGGCATGTATCTTGCATTTCAGTACATTCTGTTTCTAAATAATTGGTAACATTTTCTGTGGAAAAAACTTGTTCTGTCATCACAATTTTCAAGCTTATGAACTTTTTGCTTTCTCACCTTCTTAACAATGAGAAATTCTCAGTTTTGAGGTAATGTGAGGAGACAACTTGTCTTGCAGTGTTCTCAGTACTTCCTCATACTGCTGTTGCATTGCAAAAGGAGGAAATGTCACGTGTGTACAAAGGGTGTAAGAATACACAGTTCTCTAATCATTCTTGGGCCTGTGAGAACAATAGCATTTCTCAAGACTGACTGGTTGTGTTGCATATACACTGGGCGTTCTTCCTCTGCTAAGTACTTGCACCAAGAGAGAGAATGAACTGTTTCTCAGCTGAGTGTACTTTCTTCTGGCTACAAAGATAAGTGTTGGCATAGTCAATTTTTCCATCTCAGAGCAAAGATGTAGCTGATGTCACTAGAAACATGTTTCTGTCCAAACTTGTTAAGAGAAATAGCAACTTTCTGGGACAGAATGAAGCCTCAGGTTACAGCTTTCCAGCGCAGGGCAGGTCGGTAGTCTGGCTCTTGTCAGCTGTTGTTCAAGCACTGTGTTAGCTAGAGGATGTCTTAGTTCTCCAAGAGGATGGGGCATGATTCTATATAAGTGTGGAAACAGCACTGGTTCTTTGCCCTTTTTGGTGCAGCTCAAGTCTGTTAAATTGCTTACAATGCGCTGATCACCCTCATTTTGTCATATGAGATTCTTCTTATTTTAATAAAGCATTTTTAATTTTAAAATACTCTTTCTTTCTTTCCCTTCCTTCCTTCCTTCCTTCCTTCCTTCCTTCCTTCCTTCCTTCCTTCCTTCCTTCCTTCCTTCCTTCCTTCCTTCCTTCCTTCCTTCCTTCCTTCCTTCCTTCCTTCCTTCCTTCCTTCCTTCCTTCCTTCCTTCCTTCCTTCCTTCCTTCCTTCCTTCCTTCCTTCCTTCCTTCCTTCCTTCCTTCCTTCCCTCCCTCCCTTCCCTCCCTTCCCTCCCTTCCCTCCCTTCCCTCCCTTCCCTCCCTTCCCTCCCTTCCCTTTCTCTCTTTCTCTCTTTCTCTCTTTCTCTCTCTCTTTCTTTCTCTCTTTCTTTCTCTCCCTTTCTTCTCACCTAGCACTCACAGACATCTAAGGCACTAAACAAATCATGCTGATTTAAACTGAATGTGGTTGTTCTTTTGATTGTTTTTGCTAACAACCCATATCTGACAAACAGGGACATGCTACATGCTTATAAACAATTTCTATTGTGTCACATTTTCAGGTGGGACTAGGTCCTGCCTCTGCTTCTTCTTGATTACAACAGCCACCTCTCACTGCTGGTGGGTACAGGCACCACACTGCAGAGAGCTTGGCAAGAACAATTCTGGCCCCTGGCAAAGCTGGGCATGTGCCACAGTAATTTGTCTTTCCTCTTAGGCAGGTTAATAAAGAAAGGACTCAGATGCTTCTTTCCCTTCAGCTTTCACATTTTTCTTAAGGGTTTTGTCATAGAAATCCATGGTCTTTTTAAAGGGGAGTAGATAAACATCTCCAGTAATTTGGGGCAATAGTTTAACACTATGAAGGACAGATACTCTGGCCTCTCCACAGCTTCCCAGTGTCTGACTCAGCATTTCATAATTTGTCCCAGTGTACAAGCAGTTGCTTTTTTGCCTTAAGAACAAATTACCAAACCTTCAGGTTTCCCATCTGCAGAATGCATTGCTCCAGAAAACCACAACAGAAGCAGCACCGTGCTGCACTCC
Source organism: Amazona ochrocephala (assembly GCA_039720435.1). Taxonomy (NCBI): domain Eukaryota; kingdom Metazoa; phylum Chordata; class Aves; order Psittaciformes; family Psittacidae; genus Amazona; species Amazona ochrocephala. The sequence continues at coordinate 78,592,522 of CM077909.1, read as the reverse complement.
TTTAGCTCTGGGCCTGCTCAAGCAATGTTTTGGCATTGTGAGACCGTGTTGGCCACAGTGAACTGGCAAGCATGCAAGCCAAGGGAGACTCTAGGAAAACTTCTGCTATTTGCTACACAAGCCCGTGTAGCTGGCAGAAATAGGCTTTCAGTGTGGTTTTAGGCAAGTGCCTTTGAGGCCTTGTTGTGACCACCCTGGACTTCTCATAGCTCGGTTTCATGAATTTTCTGACTTCGTAAAAGGGCCTGAGATACTTTTTTGCTCCAAAAGCATGTTCCTTTGCTCAAGAAAGTCTGTATCTCAGTATTGTCTCAGAAAGAATTAAACTACCCCTGCAAAGGATACACTTACTTCAGAAGATTGGTTTAAATATTTTTGCCAATAATTATTCCTATACCCCAATCTATAACAGATCATCTGTTGCTCCCGACCCTTTCTTAGCCATAGGGAAACCTCTGTTATATAATGAAAGAGAAATCTATGCAGAAGAACTGTAAGATGATCCACTTAGTTCTGTCCTTTCCAAACGAGCAGGTGTGTAATGTCCCTGCCTTTCATTTTACAGTTAAAATTACCACAGTCTTTTGTCTGGCAACCCTTATATTGAATTCAGGCAGTTTTGCTAAAGGCTAAAGGTATTTCCATGGCACAGTTTTATAGACTTAAAGCCAAGTTTCATAGGTCTTTATCCATCACATGCATGACAAACCCCCTCAACAGGTATGGCTCCATTAAGGTCACCAGTGAGATCCCTGGAAATGCATTAGGAGCTGTTACAGGGCAAGCTGAGCCATGCTGGGAGGCCATAGTGTCATGAGTTGCTTATAAAAAATAAAAAGAGGGTTTTCTTTTCTGTCATTCACAAACTAAAACCTGCTATGAATACCAGGTTTTAACCAGATTGATGACTGTGGGAAATGTATGTGCAGTTAAACTAACATGTTTGTGATCTCTTTATCATAGGCTGTCATGTGCTGATTAGCACAAACCTGACTGGACTCCATTACTTGGAACAAAACCTTGAATTGTTTACCTTTTCAGATTAGGTTACATAACTCTTTAGGCCTTAACTGGGAAAGCAATCAGACTTACAGGAAGTGCTGAAGAAGCACATTCCTTCTCTGTCTCTGAAAAGGCAAATTCCTTTTCATTTCTGCTTTACTACACATTGACTAAGTAGCGGGAAGATTTTTGTAATTTTCAGTGGACTTCAGACCAGGGCTATCGCCTTGATGGTAGAGTTTTAGTGTATTTATGGGTTTATCTTGCTTTCTAATAGTAACAAAGTCTTCCTTTTCCCCTCTTTACCCCCCGGCCCTTCTTTGCTGAGGGTGATGGCCTAGATCTTTTACAAGTTTGAAAACACAGATTTCTTCAATAGATCAGTAAACTAAGATATCACTCTTTCAAAGATTTGAATGCATTGGGAAGAACATGGATTGAAAATAATATTCAGGGTAACATTTAAAGGAATTAAAACTTTATTTGGAATATAAATGTGAGTCTGTTTTTAAACAGTGTAAAAGCATTAGTGTGGGCATGATGTCTAAAGGACGGAGATAAATATAGGGGACAGAGGTAACACTTTTTTTTAAGACCACAGCAAAATATAAACTGAAAAATTACCTAGAGTTTAAGCAGTTATCTGCAAACTGGTCATCTCTTGAAGAAAATGCACCTAGTATATGTGAAACAGAGGAACCATTCATGGGAAGTAAAACAGTAATTAAAACGAATTTGCCTAGAGAAAGAGAAGGAATATTTCCTAGCTTGTTTAAATTACTAGTGTAGATGAAGGCAGATCTTGAAATTACTTGTTTTCAGCTGATTTGTGGTTGGAAGGAAGTTCCACCTCTTCCATATTGTCTAACCCTTTCCTAGGTTGTGCTTCTCTTGCACAAGTACCTCATGTATCAGTCATAAAAGAAGCAATGAGCAAAGTGAGAGGGCAGTAGCCTGTGCTCTAGAGCTAGCCAATGACAATAATTTCACAAGTGTGCAGCCGGAGCCTTCACAGGCTCTGAGGACAAGACTGAGCAACTCTCAGACCTCACAGACAACCGAGCTTCAAGATACTATGAAACTCTGGGAAGGAGCAACAGGAAGGGACAAGGGGTGGAGGAAAAATCTTTATTCAGGAGCTCAGTAATGAACGAATTACTTCACAAAACTGCTTTTTTGCCTGTGTAGTCGTTGTAGGACTCAGCATTTAATGGGGACAGAGGTTCAGCTAATACAGTCATACCACCTGTCTGGGGCTTGGGAACTACACTGTGAAGAATTCCTGGGAAACAAAAGCACTAAACATTAATGTCCAGAGTAATGGTTCTACAGGCTTTCTTCTCCCCATGTACATCTAGATTGAATCACTTCCTTTGTACACTAGGTTGCAGAGTGATTTTTACTGTCCCTTTTTCTCTCTGAGCACAAGGAGAGAGAAAAACTTACATTTTACATGGCAGTGAATATATGTGATGCATATCCCAGCCTGTGTCTACGTGAGACTACGCTAACAGTAAACCTCACTTCCTCTGTCCTCTGTGACACTCTACTTCAGGCAGGGCAGATTTTCATCTCTCTGAACAAATCAGTTTTATTTACAACGACATGCACTTTCCAGATTTCACAGGTTCAACAAACTTTGCAAGAGTCTGTGAAGTGTAAGGACACAAGAAAAGGTGGATAGAAGAGATCCAATTCTTGTTTGCACTGCAGCCACCTCATGCCGTAATTGCTACTCATTCAGTGCGTATTTGTCCTGCATACCCATGAGTTAATTGTGCAGACACTGTACAAACTGTACGAAGAAACCCCCCGCATTAAGCTTCTGGCCATCTAAGTCAAGGTGCCAAAATCAGTCTCCTGCAGTGCTAATGCTTCTTACCTAGAGAGAGTCATGACTTGTGGCACAACCTAAGTATATATATGTGAGTGAGAGTGCTTCTGTACCAGATGCATTTCCATTTGGATGTGTATCACTGCAGTCTGCACGACAGACTGTGGCCTGTTCTACAGCAAAGGAAGGTACAGAACAGGGAAACTACATAAAGGTGAGAAGCTCCATAGAGAAAATGTGCCAAATATGTGCTTACCACTTTCACAGGAGATACATGCAAAGCAAGTGTCCCTCAAATCATTAGTCTTAGATGAATTTACTGCATGCCAAGAAAAAATATTGCTGCCCGTGCTTCCTGATGGAAAAGAGCAGCATGCTGAGGTGGCCTGTGCCTCCCTCTAGTGGTCACAGAAAAATACGTCCTCAGCACATAACGCTGAAGGAAAAAGATTTATCACTGACAATCCAGCGTGGAGACGAGAATCCTGATGTCGCTGACCTCAGGGACTGCTTATTTGATAGAAACAGAAGCAACAGCGATACCTTTACTGTCCTGAGAGTAACTGCTGGCACATTTTAACTGCGCTGTAGCGAGGCAGAGACATATTATCTTGGCAGAAGACACCACCAAGTGCTAGAGCATAGGCACTGCACGTAGGCTTCACCGAAGGAGAAGCTGTTACAAAACGTACTGATTGCCTTGTGCAAGCTTTCGGCCATGCTGGATGTATTTTTGCTGCAATGCCAAAACAAACTACAGGCCTTTGACATTTTAAAAATATGGATTACCTTATGCAAAACGTAGTACTGATGTATCTGTACAGCTTCCAGCTGAGAAATCAGCTTGTTTCACTCAAAGTCCCCTACAACATGCTATATACTGCATACATGTACTGTAGCTAGTGTGACTGAAAAGATAACCTACTACTTTATTCTATGCTTAGGAGGGAAGTTATTGTAACCAAATGTGTGCAATTGGAGTTCTTTGTGGCAACGTGATTTTTAAAGGAATGAGGAATTTAAACGTCTTCAAATAGTTACAAGATTAAATATTAAAAAACCCTGGGCTCTTCTTGGCACCCTGAACACACTTCTGCTCCCATGGGCTGTGTGATGAGCCCTGTTATTCTAGGGCAACACTCACCTGAAGAGTAATGGGGAAAGGCCACCCCATGATCACCTTGCAGGCCAGGGGGGCTGCAGTCCTGGAGCAGAAGTATTAGCACTGCTGGAGGGTGCCTTCTAAGGGGCTTGTAGGTTTCTGTCTGACCTGAAAGTCCTGAAAGCAGATGAAGAAAGGGAGTATTTGCTGAAGCATCTCATGTAAATTGCTAAGTGTGAGAAGCCAGTTTTGAGCCTGCTGCACCCAACAGGACTGTGTAATTGTCAGGGTTACATCCTCTCTTAATGCAAGAGTAGAAGGTGTTTACATAGTGTCTAAAATCCTAATATCATTATCAGTTTTAACTCTTTGAAATCAAATAAATAATATTTGTCTGTAGGGCATATCACAGCCCCAGCTTGTTGGCAGCTTCACTGTCCACCAGTTTTCTCCATGCATTGAAGAGATTTGATATATACTCATTGAGTTTAGCCAGAATTCACTATTTTCCAATAATAATAATTACCAATAGAAATATACTTTACCGCTATTTATCAGCACCTGCATTTGCTTCTCACATAAATCAGTACTGATACCTGAGTCAGATTTTCTCACAAATCTCTTACCTCTACTGAAAGCCAGCATGACTATGACATACATTTAGCAATATCTTCAGGTTCAAAAAACATACTCATGGGATTGTACTTACGTACTCATGTGCTCATGGGATTCCTGGTTCAGCCCAGCATTTAGAATACTGCAACTTACATTGTTTTCCTGTATGTTAATTCCACTTCACTCCTTTTTTTTATTACTTGCTTCCCTTTACACATTCTTTATGTGCTGCATTGTGATATTTCATGTGTATTGAACCAGCTCCTTGTAAACACAGCCCACTTCAGTTACTGGGTTTGACCTGGCTGGGATTCCTGGCTAAATCTGCAGTGAAGCCAAAACTCCATCATTCAGGCTTAGAATGATTTGGCTTTTTAATTTTCTATCTTCTTTCTGTTCCTCTTCTGTCCCTGATTTCTGGCAAGCCCCTGGGGAACTCACTTCATGCTCTTTTCCAGCAGTCTGTTCAGGGATGCATGATGAGATTTAGTGGTGAAGTGAAAGCAGAGAAGAGCTCTGTCCTGCTAACAGACTAATGCAAGTTTGCTTGGCACATGACCTGGAAGCTGCCTGCCCTGGCAGTGTCAGTAGGTAACTGCAAGAGCAGGTTGCTGAAACCACGCTGCCTCCTCCTGAGGCAAAGGCACAGGGATATTTCCTGTGGTCTCAGCAGAAATGTCCGAAGCCTCATCTGAAGAGCTTGGCATTGCAGGATTTATAGGCTGGTCAGCCTCATCTCAATCCTAAAAATGTGATGGTGTCCTGGAAATGAGTTTCAGACACATGAAGGACAAGAAGGTGATCAGGAGTAGTCACTATGATGTCACTAATCATGCTTAACCAATGTATGGTCTTCTTCTAAATTCCCTTCTAATCCCTACAGACTGCAATGTTCATCCAAATGAAAGGATGAGAGAAAGGTAATTCCCAAGATGCACAGAATAGCTACAGTGTTTGACAGATCCCGTTGAGCTTCCAGAAGTTTGCTGCTCCTCCTCCATCCTGCCTGGCTCACACCTCCTCACCCAACATCGACAGAATACCATGGAGGATACTTTTAATGCGTGTGAATATAGAACCTAAGTAACAGATGGGGTTTTTGTGTGCCTCTGTGAAAGCACTGCAGTTGAAGGAGGCTATGTTCTTCTTCCCTCCTTCTCCTGTGTGCAAAACTTAATTAAGGAATTTCCAGTGGAGCATCTTGTATCTCTGTTGTGTCCTGTTGTCTCCAGTAAGCCTCCCCTTCCTCACTGCGTGTCTTAAAGCAGCCTCGCAACGAATGCACCCAGCAGGTGCTCCTCAACTGCTTTTCAGAAAATGAAACTATTTTGGAGGGTTGATGGTGCCAGTGCTTTCTGTTCCCAAGGAAATAATTCTGTGTGAATCTTGTCCACTGGCTAGCCCTTGTTCCTAGTTGAGGGACCTGTTCCCGTTCAGTGGTGGGAGAGCAGGAAGAAGAGAGAAACACCATAATCCAGCTGGGCCACTTTAAGCCACTGCTCTCAATTTAAATAGCTTCTTTGACTGAGGCTAGACTAGTGACATGGATTGGTTTTCAGCTTCAGGCCTCTGTCTCTCCTAGAATTGCATTTCATTCTGTGGTCGACGAGGAGGGTTCAAGGGATCAACAACATCATCCTGAATTAACACTTTTTTTGCCCTTCTTTTTCATGGTCTCTTTTCCAAGGCAGGATTCTTAAATTTAATTGAGGTCTTTTCCTATCTGGATTGCTCTTTTGCCAGGAAAATTTCTTACCCACGATACCTGTGTTTCTCTGTGCCCTCAAAAAACTTTTGGCAATGTTCGAAGTGGAAAATGCGAAATGTGCATGGATAGCTGTGAGGTGTGCTCTGACCACTGGCACTATCAGAAGTGTCAGGCTGAATAGGACCAACCACTCTTCCTCCATGAAGGCAGATGTTTACAGGAATGCCCTAAGTAACTCCCCTTTGATGACTGCTCCTTATTTTCTCACTGTGCTCTTTCTTTTTAAGGTTCAGATCCATTATAAACCTTTCAAGGGAGACCTTACTATAACCTCAGCTACCAGAAACTATCACAAAGTAAAAGTCATTTTCATCTGTCCTGAATAAACAGTATTTTCTCTTGCTTAGAGAAAAAATGAAAAAACAGAAACAAAAGCGGACATGAAATCCTATGGCTTCCCATTGACTTCAGTAGGACCATGGTACCTCAGGGTGATTCCTTATGCTGACTGAAAAAGTTGTTCTGCTAACTTGTTTCTTCCTCAAAGCAGTACAGAGCAGGGATGTGGAACCAGAACAGATGTGTCAGACTCCTGATATGGAAATACAGTGTTTAGTGATGTGTTTCTCTCTTTGTTTATATTCTTTATTTTTTCCTATAATAAGTGTAATTCAAAAAAGAAAGGTTCCCATATGACTATGGTCGATGTTAGATCAGGTTCTCATGTTACTGTGGTTTTTTTCATCAGCATTTGTCATGCCTATATAGACATATAAAATTTGTACTATGCGGCATGAATATCTCTCTTTGTTAACCTTTTTCTGTAGAGAAATGTGCATCTCCTGCTTTTCTTATGATCCAGTACAAATTCTCTGGCAGTACTTTCCATCAAACTTTGTCAAATAAGACAGGAAGGACCAGTGGAACAGATTTTGATCATCAAATGTCAGAGTAAATACAAAGTAATTGCACTAAAGCCTAGTCAAGTCTAGAAAGAACTTTTATATCAGAATTTGTGGCATACAAACAAAGATAATGCTTTTATATTAATGCATTTGTTCTCAGTACTCATTCCCCAGTAATCCCATACAAGGTGCATATTACAAAATTAAGTCTTTTCTCAGTTATCTCCCACAGGGTCAGTATTGCAAAATTAAACCTCTTCATCTATCACTATTCTTTTCAGTTGTCACTATCCCCCTTTTTACAAATTCCAGACTATAAGTAATGGCTTCTCAGACATCATTCAGCAAAGCCCACCAGAGTTAAACTCTCACAGGAACATAGTATTACATAAGATTATCTTTTCTAGGTATTTTTTTAGGTTGGGACACGCTGTATGGGATAGAAAGGGTTGACTGCTGCCCTGGTAATTTCAGCAGAAGATTTTGAAAGACTGAGCTGAGCAATTACTCAAAACTGGAACAAGAGAAGAAGATAGGACTATGAGAAACAGATGCAGAATCATGATGAAGGTTATGAGTTAAAAAAAGAGAGATTATAATAAGCGGCAGGCACAGCTCTTCCTGTCTTTTCAACAATCCCGATCTTCATGCATCTCCTCAGCCTTTCTTTAGAAAGATCATATCCAAGAAGGAAAGGAGAAGCACCCCTCTACAGGGAAGAATGAACATGTTCCCAGGACATGTGAAGTACATGTTGTGAGATTACTTTTGGTGTCAACTTCTTTTGTAGTTTCCATCAAAGGCTGTATACATACGAATAAGTAATCATATCAAAATGTGTATTTGCTTGTCCTTTAACCTTCTCAAATCTGGTTTTGAGAATGTAGGCAGATTGGATTTCAACCAGCCCCTCCTTTATCCCTCTCCTCTTGAAATATAAGCTCAATTTTTTGGTATATTCTCTTCATGACTAATAGTTCCAACTGTGGCCGTCTATGGCTGCTTTCAAACCACAGATACTGCAGCACAGTAAAATGTGCTCCCTCTTCACTGTCTCTAGCTTGCTGTCATTAAACACAGGTACCACTTACACAACCTGATTTTGTTGGGTGGGCTTTTTTAAATCTCAGCTCACCTTATTCTTTCCAAATTCCAGGGTTTTCTCTTTCTCCCCTCTCTCTCTTTCCCCGATATCACTTTTTAGGGACAGCTGTGCAAGACTGGAGATTTCATCTTTCTTTTCCCAAACATTATAGGTATTTCTATCTTATGTAAGTGGAGACTCAAGAAATGAGCAAGAAAGAAATTTCAACTAGAGAGTGGGTGCAAGGACAAAGGAAGGCCAGACACCCTTCATAGTACTAACTGTGCACATTTTCTGCACTGAGCTGTTTGATAACTACAGATTGACCAGCACTTTATCTTTGTTTTCATTCAATAGGGGATATTTTAATGATTCTGAGACTTGCAAGGAATGCAATGGATCCTGTAAGACATGCATAGGAACTGCAACCAAATACCTGTCCTGTAAAAGTCCCTTGCTTCTGGAGCAGTGGAAATGTTAACCTACCTGTTCAGAAAAGAATTTTGCCTCTGAAGGAATCTGCAAACACTGCCCTGAAACGTGTCTGGAGTGCATTCACAATGAAATATGCAAAGGTATTATGAAGAACTGTTCTTATTTTGGCTAAAATCCATCTGGATCTGTCTAGGGACAGACTAACAAACACAGATCTGAAAAAATACCTGTAGTGAGCAAAAATAAGACAAAGCTTAAGCAATCAGTGCTTAATGAAGAGACTTAACTGTTTATGATGAGTCTAAACTGTCAACCTATAAAGATTTTATATTGCTTTGCCTGTGCCTGTTGCCTTACAGAGATTCCTATCGATTTGATTCTATTTCTGACCTGGTGCACTCATGCCTAAATATTTGCATACACATTTACACCAGTGTGAAATACAGAAAGTTTCTTTCCTGGTTTGGTTGAACTTTACATCCATTTACCAGTTTTGCAAATGACAACTCATGGTAGAAAATTAAATCTCAGTAATGAAACATGTGAGGAATGACCTGAATATCCTGGTGAGTCTGAATGTTCCCACCAAAATTTCTAGGATAGTTAATACTGAGCAAGCCATTCTGGAAACATAAACATGGATGAAATGGGGAGGGAGGGGGGGGAGGGGAAGAAGTCATAAGCAAAGCTATTAAACCAAGTACTCATATAAAATCAGCAGATGAATCCCAGCTCTATGCAAAGACAAACATTCAGGTCCATGTATTCATAGAATCATAGAATCATAGAATAGTTAGGGTTGGGAAGGACCTCAAGATCATCGAGTTCCAACCCCCCTGCCATGGACAGGGACACCTCCCACTAAACCATGCCATCCAAGGCTATGTCCAACCCCACTTTGAACGCCACCAGGGATGAAGCATTCACAACTTAGCTGGGCAACTCAGCCACATGTATATTTTATTAATAAATCAAACAGAAGTTCAGTTGTAGACATCCCTCATTTTGCAGGAAGCCCATAATATCTCAGTACCTATATTCAGTGGCAGCACAGGTTGGTTAATATCAGCAATGCTGAACAGGCGACTCCCCTTCTCAGTCTTTTGATGTAACACAGAAGATGCTGTGTGACATAGGGCCATTAATGGGCAGGGGCAGTTTGGAGGGGGAGGAGTCAAAAAAAGAAAGCACTGTCCTCTTACCCCTGTTATGACAGGCACTGCAAGATTCATGGTTTTCTAGGATTTCTTCCCTCCCTCACTTGCAGAGGTCAGAATTTGCTGCCCATTTGCCTACTTATTGTTTGCTGTCCCCTGTAGAGTGCATGGATGACTTTTTCTTGCATGAGGGGAAGTGTGTGCAGGACTGCTCTCCTCATTTCTATGCTGAAGACAAGCACTGCTTTCCCTGCCATGCAGACTGCAAAGACTGTGATGGTCCGGGCTTGGATGACTGCACTGAGTGTGCCAGCAGCTACTTTGTCCTCTACAGCGGGATGTGTTTTGAAGAGTGTCCTGAAGGGACATACCATGAAGAAGGCACTGAAAGCTGTCAAGGTTGGCAGCTATTGTTTTCCCCAGAACAGTACTGACACACAAATGGGTCTGGTTAAAGATCAGGCCAAAAGGGCCTGCATATACCTCCTAATGTCACTATCAATGTCCTGGAAGCAGAGGAGATGGCTAATGCAGAAAAATAACAAGCCATATCTTTGATCAGGAAAAAATGGAGAAAGCTGAGAGGGAGGTAGCAGAGGTAATTGTTTTTAATGCTACGGGTAACCACTCTGGTAGGTTACTATGTGTAATTATGGTGGGTTTTTATGGGCAATTCCAGTGGGTAATTGTAGGTAACCACTCGGACTTTTTGCTACATATTGCTGAGGACAGTATGTTGAAAACCACTGTTCAGCAAAAGCAGTGCCAGTGCAAAAAGCAACCTAAGGAACTTCCCGCATAAGATTGAAAACAGTAAAATGGTCTTTTTTTTAGACTATGCAGAAGCAGAGCTATCACTCTGTTCCCCTCAGCCTCTTATCCTGAGATGATGGCTGCTCCTTGCAGCATTAAGTTGAAATAATAATCTGAAATGTAACAAGAAGTGATGACATTCCTACTGTTTGTCATTTCAGCATGCAACTGGACATGCCAGACTTGCTCTTCTTCCACTGCTTGTCTTACCTGCAGAAATGGCCTAATGCTGAACCATGACAGGCACTGTGTGTCATTTGGATACTGCTCTAGCACTGAGTACTATGTTGAGAAAACTCAGACCTGCAAGCCCTGTCATAAGAAATGCTTCCACTGCTCTGGACCCACTGAACACCAGTTTCTTAGCTGTGCCAATAACCACTGTTTTCTTAGTCAGTGTCTTGTTTCTGCCTCTAGATTTTATTCTACACTGAATGCATGAAATAGGCAAGCTTCTGTCACATATATGAAACATGTAGGGCCGCTTCCGCTGACCTGACAGGTATAGATGATAACTTGTGCAGGGCTATCTGGAAATCCTTTGTGAGTCTGGGCTTGCTACTTGCTGGGCCCAAAGCAAAGCTTGTAAGAAGCAACAAATTCCAAGAACAAAACTCATAAGTTTCTAAGTTTCATGTACTACTGTTCCTGTTGTTTCCTACAAGGAGCTTAAAAGATGAGTAGGATATCCTTAGATTTTTGTCTGATTTTGGTTTCTTTGGTAATTTTTTATTAATGTACACACGAAGAGCTCATATCTTCATGTTGGCTTGTTTAATCCCTTCAGGGATACGATGAGCAAAGCAGTAGTTAAGCAGAGCTGTTAAAAAATGGCTCATGAATGACTAGGTAACTGTCTAGTGGATGACTGAGGTGCAAAACTACTTTTCTGACTTTGGAGCAAAAGACTATTGTCTCAGAAACAAATTAGTAAAAAGTAGAATATCTCAGAACTTCAGCTTTATTTCTTCACATATATTTTACAGAAAATATTTGGGAGAAAAAAAAATAAAATGCTATTTCCTGCAGAAAAGAAAAACAAACCCAGCTGAAGAGTTTGAATTAAAACTGAACCCAAGTTTTTGAGTCTGATTCTGATGAAGATTTTACATACTTAAAATTCTAAGGTCTTGCATCAGGCCTGTCTTTCTTACCAACACACTCGGCTTCTTTGCACCATTACAATTGGTAAAATTGATGGAAGTATGTAAATAAACATCCTGGACTGGCAAAAATATTGAAAAAAAAAAAAAACAAAACAACAAACCCACACAGAAATAAGGGGAAGTGTCTTCCTTTGCCCACTTGCAACCCAAGCAGCAAAACTATAATGGCAAGCTAGATAAGGAGTACAAGCTACTACTAATGGATAACCATTGCTCTCTTAACTTGATGCACTTACAGTTAGTTGCATCAGTCCTACCTTCTCATTCAAAATTCGTAGAATCATGGCATCAAAGAATAGTTTGGGTTGGATGCAACCTTGAAGATCATCTGGTCCCACCTGCCCTGCCACAAACACGGACATCTTTCACTCAACTAGGTTGCTCAAAGCCCCATCCAACCTGCCCTTGAACAATTCCAGGGATGGGGTAGCCCCAGCTTTTCTGGGCAACCTGTTCTAGTGTCTCCCTACCTTCACAGGGAAGAATTTTCTCCTAACACCTTATCTAAATCTACCCTCTCCCAGTTTAAAGCATTATCCCTTGTCCTATCTCTACATGCCCTTCCTCTTTTAATGACCCTCTGAAATGTCAGTGAAAACATGGGATGTACCTGGTACATTTGGGAGTATTACAGCACTTACTACAATCTGCTTTAGCAGCAGCGGAAGATAGCAGTAAAGATAAATGAACAAGTATCATTAAATCTCAAATTTACCATCATATTTGTGATATGCACAGAATACAATGAGGCTGATGTTTAGAGTGAAAATTAAGGAAAATAGCAATGCAGGTAGAAAGCTTCTTAATTACTGTTTCTTCTTTCATATATTCTGAAAGAAATCACATCTGCCATTCATTATTATGTATTATGCATTTATATTTCCTGAAGATAAAAAATTACCTGAAAAGCCTGCTAATGTACATAAAATGCAGAAATGAGGACTGATGAACTGGTAAGGCTTAGAAGAAACAAAACCCAATTACTGTGTATCAGCATTCTCTTGTTCTGGTACACACTCTACAGCGCCTCCTGTCAGAAAGATTGTTTGGGGTGTTTTATAGCAGCAAGTACTGAATATGATGTGTTATTCTGAATTGTTGTCTGTGCAGATACAACCTGTGTTGAAACATGCCCAGGTGGGTATTATGTTGACAGTGATGAGGGACAGTGTTCCCCATGCCACAGCGCCTGTGTCACTTGCACTGAAAAACACAGCTCACAGTGCCTTTCCTGCAAACTGGGCTCGTACAGACAAGGAAAAGGGTGTGTAAACCAGTGTCCAGCAGGGTAAGGTCCAAGATCTTTAGCTAAGAGATACATCACAGAAAGAGCTTGCAGAAATTAGATCACTCTGCCCTATTTTATGTGAGAGTGAAACAGAACTGAATTCTATATTCAGGTGAGAAACTCTGATGTTTCTGCAGTACACAGGTGGTGGAAAACCTTGCCTCACTATAGGAAACTGTAAAGTTGGTACCCAAACTGGGACTAGTTTTATGTGGTGTGGCCTTTCTTACACTCCAAGGATCCTCTTTGGTTATGTTTGTATGGGACAGTGTAAAACAGAATAAATACAGGAAGCCACCTGTTAGCTTTAGTACAGGAAGCAGCGTAAATTCCTTCAAGCAGCCTTGCAGCCTTCACTTACCCTGAAGTTCAGATGAGGTTGCTTCAGGTTTGCACTGAGTAAATGTTTATAATGGTATATAATAAACCAGCCATTAAAACACTTTTCAACTGAGGACTCGTAATTCTAGTCAGAAACTTCATTAATATGAGTCCATGTAATTTCAAAACCTGAATTCAGTGTGCTGTTGTGAACATGTCTCCCAAATTCAAATTTGGGAAGTGGATCTATGATTTTTGGTTCAGGTCCATTTCATTTCACAATATAGTCCGATCACACTGCCTGTTAAATTATCATTCCATTAAATTTGGAAGCCTGTAATGACCGCATCTCAAAAAAACCCACTGTGCAGCAATTCCTTTTTTCCATCGGCTCAATTGAACTGAACACTGCTCTTCTGATAATATTCTTTGGGTAAGCCTACTTATGCACGGAAAGGTACTATGAAATTTCTGAATTTTCATCTAACAGCAGGTCAAGGAGCAGTGAGGAATTCACTGCTTAACCAGCATCTCCAGAGCATCTCTCAGGGCCAAAACAGAGTTGAGGTTATATGAGCCCTACCTATACTTTGAGCCTGAATTAACCCTGGATTTTAGAAGGCTTTACTTTATATACCCTTATCTGCAAGTCTTGCTTTATAGCTGAATTCCAATGGCCAAAAGGAATTAAATAAAATTAATTCTATTTTGACTGAGATTGCAAATTTTTACTGCAATCACATCAATATCACTTTTCTGCATTGATGTAGTCATAGTAAAAGCTAAGAATTAAGGATGTTTTGGTTTTGCTGTCACTGCTGTGCTTTGTGCAAAGCCGTGACTATCTGATCTGTTTCAGGTATTTTGCACAAAACTCCTCTGGATCATGTGAGAGATGCCACAAAGGTTGTAAGGAGTGCATGGGGCCTCAACCCACAGGCTGCCTTTTCTGTGACACGTATTTCTACCTGTTGCGCTCCAAGAATAAACGCATTAGCTCTTGTCCTGAGTATTACTATGAAAACAAGGACAACAACATCCGTGAAAGAAGCCACCCTTCCTGCAAAACTTGTGAAGGTAAAAGCTTTGACCAAAATAAGGGTTATCAAAACACCTGCCAAGGATTATCAAAGCACCCAACATCTCCTTTGTTTTTTTTACCCTCTGCTTCAAGATTTGGAAACACCTCACTAAGACACATGCCATATACAACACTACCAACCTGTCTATGACTGAAGTAGCTACAGTGGGTGTTGCAGACCTCTCCTGGGGCTGTGGGCTCACCCTGGCCCTGGGTGATTTGCTGTTCTGGCTGCTCCATGCTGCCAGATTACTTTTAGAGTATTGACTGATCAAGATCAAAGCAGGTATATGAATTCCTGCTAAGCTCCCCGCAGGGCTGCCTCCAGCCATGGAGCGCAAGGGTAAAGGCAGCTGCTCATGGGGAAGGCTGGGAGCAAGTCCTGGTGCCAAGTTGGTGAAGGGAAACAGACAACAGTAATGAATTTTCCATCAAGCAGGCCTCTCACAAAGATACTCATCAACTTCCAAAAAAATGGCTCTGTTGGATACCTTGTTCCTCACACAAACACTGAAAAATGATTGAATTGTATCTCACTCTTTGAGCTCTCCTACTATGTGTTACTCTGTGGAAGTCAAGGAACCTAAATCCAACCACACATCTTTATTGTCTGCAAAGGGAAGAGTGATGTCTGCTGGTTTTAATATAGCTAAGTGTTTTTCAAAGTTAACTTTGAGAGGCCCTCTGTTTTGTTCTGTGACACACTTATGCATTCATTTACTTCTTTTTCCTAATTCACCCAATTCTGAAGAAGCATCATTAATCCTCTTGGATCCATTTGACGTCCTTTTGCATCTGAACAGCATTAGATGACAGCTAACAGTACCACTCTGCAGCTTAGACCACACCTTACTGTAACATACAAAATTTGCTTTGTATAGTGGATATATTGGGCAGCACAGATAGCTAATTGCAACATAACAATATTTAAAATTGTGGAAATAACTCTTAAATGAAACCACATTCAAGAACTACTAAAATGTAATTGTATAATAGGATTATACCAAGTAACAGAAACATTTTAGCTTGGATTTGGGACAAAAAGATAGCCATTTTAATTTACAGACAACTTCCACTGGTATTTACTTCATCTGGGATAGATACTATAGGACACACTTTCTGCTGTGATTACAGAGAAACTAAGATGAAACACAAACCAGTCCTCCTAAAAACCAAAACTGTAGGTGCTCTAAAATGTATCTGTACTGTTGATGGGTGAGGAAAGAGATGTTGTGGTGCCTGGTTTCTCAAGAACAGGAAAGCAAACCCTGTACTGCTCGGAAAAATCGCATAGTATATTCAGTGGGTTATAGAAGGCCGCTAATTTCAGATGTTAAAGTGCTGCTAACTTGAACTGCTTACATTTCCATTTTCTTCCTTGCAGATGGTGGCAGAAAATGCCCAGTTGCAGGGAAATGGACAGGTGCATCTTGACGCATAGAACAAACCTTTCACTTCAGTGTTTCACAGAAGTACTGCATGCAGCATCTGTCTTCAAAAAGAGCCTCCAAAACGCAAAGTGCATATGATGGTCTGTTTGCACCTAGTGAAGGATTTTGTTCCCTTGCAACTAAAAAACATATTTTGCTGTTAAAACACAAACGTATCTTAATTCATTATGGTTTGGAAACAGTTAACTATCAGGCCTAATAAATACTGATTTTGTGAAGGAGAGCATGTGGCCAAGGTTCTCCACAATTTTACTTCAGTGCATTTACCTAATTGATTCCCCTGAAAGTGTCAGAGCTTCCATGTACAACTGATTCCCGAATCAGCCCCTCATGAATACCAAAACACAAAAGAAATACATTTGCACATAAAACTTCAAGACTAGGCCAAAGGTTGTTTTAATACCAACCTCCTCATGCTGAACTCACTGCTGATGTCCTGCTGTTGGCAAATACCCTTTTCTTTGGTGGCAATGGTCAGAATAATTTTTAAAGCAAGTTAGATGACAATTTTTCCTGTTGTAAAGTTGTTGGTTTATTTACTTTTCTAGGGAAGGGAGCGTTCAGCTGCACATCTTGTGTATGGAGCCACAGTTTATCAGGTGGAATGTGTAACTTGGACTGTTTTGTAGGTGAATACAAAGTCCAGGAGGCACCAGAACAAGAGGTACCTGTGTGTAGACCTTTTCTCCTGTGACTTGTATGCTGAACTTTAACTTCTGAACACAACACAAACAACACAGAATGCTCTTATCTGAGTTTTCAAGGCTGCTTATCTTTAAATACGCTTATTTCTTTGTTTTCTTGGCAAAGGAAGCACTGTTTTTCTTTCTGAGGATGTCTGCTATAGAGTAATCCTCTACCATCAAATATAAAGGCACAACATTGTCAGTGATAATACCAAAGCCATGGGAACAAAATCAGCTATATTAGTAATACAGCATTATTTTTTCTTCCAGTATAACTGAGATTTCCCTGTGGATTTCTGCTGCTTGTCTTTAAGAAATCACACTGCATTCCAGATTGACAGCTCTGCTGGCAGAAACCTCTAGTTGAGGGACAGACTAAAGTTAGCAGAGCTACATATGTAGTAGAGTAGAACCACAATTAGGTTTGGTCTGTGCCACAAGTCTGGGCACTATGGCTTCCAGATTTCCACACCAACTACCTTCCAAAGATGTTTATTCAAGAATATAGCAGCAAGGCAAGCCAGCTGGCCTCAGATGCTGCATACCCAGGAGTCTCTGGCCTGGAATATCCCCTTAGCAGTACTGCTTCATAACTGAGAACTTGAGAAAACAGCCTACAAGCTGGGGACCACAGAGGTCCACACTTCTTTATAAGAGCTTTGACTCTGAGAAACTGGATCTCCTCATGGACCTACTGCAACCCTCCCATGTTGCCCAGGTCCTTCGTTTCAGGACAAGCAGCCTCACAGGTCTCACAGCAAGTTTGATGAAAGGTTATTGGAGTTTCCAGATCCTTACAGTGGATATGGGGTCCTGGTCCCATGTCAAAAAAAGAGCAATTTTTTTCCCAATAAGCCAGGAACTGCAAACGCTGAAACACCAGAGCTCAGAGCATTCTGCAAGGTAGATGTGACAGTGGTGATCTCAGGTAGCCTCTGCACACATAAGCTCCCAGGAGCCTATCTGGAATTTAAGAAGAGTATTTAAATCTCGGCAGTTTCTGTAAAACAGAATCAAGATGATCTAATAAAAATCTGGTTTGCTAGAAAATTTCCATCCGGCTGTATCATCCAGCTGTATTTCTGCTCCTTCCCAAAGAATTTCCTTAGAAAGGAAATTCATTCTCTCAGCTGCCTTTTTTTCCTTAGAATAATTGAAGTTGCTTCTCTCATGCCAGTTACTTTAAATGATACTATTGAGTACATTTCTTGAAGACCACATTACCACTTTACCACTACTACTGCCAAAGAACTACAGATCTGCTAGCATGAGACTAGCAAAACCAAAATACTTCCTGGCCGAAGAGCTTGCTGTCTGAATTAATTTTACCTTGCTGTCCAGCTAGGTGAGATCTCTAAGCTCCTACAAAACTTTCCTCCTCTCTCCCTACAAGCAGATAGCTGAGAAACAAGGAAGTATGAACCAAATTTTAGTTTTCCTACTCCTTCCTGTGTTTTGTCATTGACACCTGTGGTACCCAGAGATGACCAACAGCACAGACAGTGAAGGTCCAAAGCATCCAAAATGAAAGGTGCATTCCTTGTGTTCTGTGTCTGAAGGAGGACGAGCCCAAGTGTGAGAGATGTGACAGCTCATGCATGGAGTGCAAGGGACCAGGGCCTCTCAACTGCACGGTCTGTCCAGCCAGCATGCAGCTCCACCTGGCAGAAAGCCACTGCCTGCCCTGCTGCCATGTCTGTGACTTGGCAGGCACCCCAGAGTGCTGTGACTGCAATGAAACACAAGGTAGGACCATGCTGAACAGCAGTAAAGGTGCTAAAGGGCTTTATGATCAACTAGGCTGACATGTGAAAATCAAAAGGGAAGAGAGCAAAAATGCACTGTTGAGATGCAGGCACACAGTGTGTTTCTACTGGAATACGAAGGCCTTTACACAAATAACAGCAGTTGCAACTGGTGCAGCAGACAGCACCTTTTTTCATCCACAGCTTTTGTGTTAAATAGCCAGGCATTTCATAAAACAGGTGACTGGGAAGTGCTTGCTTCAACCAAGAGCCATCTGAAACAATGAATTTTACACTCACCATGTCAAAATGTATCTGTGTGCCTGCTTTCTTGTTCTTTTCGAATATTTCCAATCTAACACAGAAGCATAGCTATCCAAGCAACCTTGTTTATGTCCTTGTACCATCACAGCTACAGAACATAGTTGCGTACTGAAAGAGTGAGGTATTCAGTTGAATGTGTTTAAAAATGTAAGCAGGCCTAAATATTGTGCTGGATGCTTTGAAGACAGATATCCCCCTTTCCCGCCTCTGCAATACACACTCAGCAGGCTTATTTAATCCGTTTTTCTTTTACTGCTGTTGTAGACGACTGCGTGTTACAGACCACTCCACCACCTGAGAGCAAAAGCAAAACTGCTTTCTTTTGTTACTACCTGTATTTTGCTTCTCATTGCCATTGGAGCCATTGTATTCATCTGGAGAAAATCATGAGCCAAAAATCAGGCTGTCAATAAAGGCAGGTATGAGAAGCTGACAAATCACCCCAAAACCTTTCCTTCCTACGTGGGCAACTACCACGAGAGTACCAGTGACCAGGGAGATCAGGTCATTGAGTACAGAGATTGAGATAATGAAGATGATGATGAAGATGACATTGTATACATGGGCCAGGATGGCACAGTCTATCACAAATTTTAATATGGACTTTTGGAGGATGATGAGGAAGATGAGCTGGAATATGATGATGAAAGTTATTCATTTAGATCACTCTTTACTAATTTATTAATCCCCTGCTGCATCGCTTTTCCTACTAAATTACAGCAATTTGGTGGAGTATGTTTAGTTACTTCTTAGCATGCTGAGCTCAAGATCTTAGCTGACAGTTATTGTGAGAGCAGAACGGTTTCTAGAAACATTTTTTCCTAAACTTTACGTAAATCCTTGCTAGGCTTTTAAGTAGCACTGCAGATGTAGACTGGTTAAGAGATTTTGTTTCTGTGCATTTGGACTAGAGAGTAAATCCTTTCCCAGTATGTATTTCTGTGCATCATAACTAATATAAATTCTGCTTCAAACCATGCACTCACACTTACTGAGAACCTTGCCAATCATTTACTAGAAATGTGCATATAAATAAGATGAGCGTATTTTCTAACTGATGAATACCACTGGGATAGGGTAACAGTAGTTTACTACTTTGTGATTAGAGTTACTCATCAATCTATAATAGAATAGGCAAGTTTCCAGATTTCCTTCGTTGGCATCATCTGGCACATCTGTACTCCTCAAAGCCCACACATTTCTCTTTATAATCTTATAGCATACTTCCCAGTGAAATTGTGCATCTATGACATCTATGACTTCTGGGTTTACTCCAAAGGCAAATATAATCTATAAACATGTCCACAAAAAAGTCCTAATTTTCTCTTTTCAACTACTTTCTCAGTGATTTAAACACAGAACATTTATTCAAGCAGCTTTTCCATTTCTAATGTAAATAGCTCAGGATGTTCAGACAGTGGCGAGGGGGATAGTTAGCACATCTTTGGTAACGTAACTTAAAGGAACACAACAATGTGATTTTTTATTCTTATTATTACAGAAATATAATTTATCATGCTAAAGAAAGGGATGCTTTTTATGACTTTGTGCTGTAAAAGAATAAATTCCTTGAACAAAACTGCCTTGAAAATGCTGCTGTTTGTCAAGTGTAATTTGCTTTCAGAGTTCTTGTGGATTTCCAGTAAGAAGTTGGGCGCATTACCTTTGTCCCTGCCCATTGTCTAAATATGTGTAAGTCAGACTGGGAAAATTTGCATTTCTCAGCATGAATCAAAACAAACAAAATTCTTCTCAAACGCCAGTTTTTCAGGGTGATTTTTAATAGGTTCTTCATTGTGGTTTGGGCACACCATTTCAACCACATTTTGAGTTATCATCAGCTGCATTTTCTTTTGCTTCTGATTCTTCCTGTTCTGCAGTCTGACACTTTCCTTCCAGCTTTCAGAGCTTGTCACATGTAGCCAAGGATCCTGGATGTCCAGAGCAAAAGGGGACTTCCTTGTAGTGCTAAAACCTGCACAGGCAGAGCTGAGGCACCATTTCTTAAGGGAGAAGCGGCGCTGGTAAATTCCCTCCACCCAGATATACAGTGTTTCCTGTGAGGGATTCAAATGACTGCTCAAATGATAAGCCTATTCTTAAAAGGTGGGAGCATGCATACAGCAACATGCATGATTTTATGCTGTATGGGAAGGGTGACAGTATGCATGTCTTACAAAATGGCAAATAATTGCCTTGAAGGTGAATCAGCCTTCTTAGGAGAGCAGTAAATAACTGATTAAGTCAGAAGGGTATGATACAAAGTTATTACCTTTTTAAACTAGAGCTTCAAAGTAGTGGTCGAAGAGACCCAAACTTTCTGCAGAGCCATAAGACATTTATAGCAGCCACAATTAAAACTCCCTGCTAAGAATCCGTAGGTTGACAAAGAAAAATAAAGTTTAATAGTTAACTGGTACAAGAGGAAATCACTCATGAATCACTCACAGTTCTAAAGAAACTTCATGGAAAGCAGAATACCATCAAGGAAGCCAAGTAATAAATCAAGTACAACCAAGTAATAAATGTACAGAGAACACAGCACACAAAGGAAATACTGCTTTTCTGGATTATTTTATGGGCTTCTACTGCCCAAGTCCTTTACACTGCTCTGAAAGAAAGGTAGAGAAACTCAAATCCACAGTTGTTGGCAAACTCTCTCTCATTACCCTTGCAGTAGGAAAGCTCTTTCCAAAAGATCTCCTGAAAATCTACATCTACAAAGTTTTACCATCCACTTACTTCTCATTTAGTCCAGAATTTTGATTTCGAAGGGTAGGTTACCAGTGTTCTTTATCCCCTCTTTCCTCAGAGTTTATGTAAATAAGGAAAAGTTTTCTCTTCCATGACTCTACCCTGAAGTTCTGCTAGAAAGGAAGTGGACAAAAGTAGATTGTCGGAGTTAAATTTCAAGTGTCTTGAGGCCACTTCCTCGACAGGCTATTATTCCCTGATCAGACTACATTCTTATAGTATACCATGTTTGCTTCTAGGTCTTGTATAACATTTGCAGGACTTCTGACTGGTGACTCAGACTGAAATTTCAAAACAAAGACAGGAATGAAAATATGGTAAACTTCCTTATGTAACTTACCACAGAAGCTTTTCAAATGGATATTTTGAGGCATTTAGTTTTCTCGTGAAAAATAATGTGTTTCAAGAGAAATATGTATCTTTGCAACAAAAAAATGCATTCTTAGCAATCAAACTTCCCACTTTAAAAGTTACCTATAGAAAAATTCTGATTATCTATACAAGTCACTATTTTACCCAGGTCACTTATTTCATTTGAGTCCTTATTGGGATGGGAGCAAGAGAGTATGTTTCAGAGCAGACCAGAGCTATCAAGTTTTCATCTTCCCTCAACCTCAAATGTCTACGTGTGGTTTCAAGCCTGAAAAGTAATAGGACATGCATCCTGATGAGAAACAGACAGATATCCTAAGGGCTCAAAAGCACTTTCAGACAGAAAGACTTTAGAGAATTTTTTCCACTCTTTTTTTTCTTAATTAGTACATACGTATGACAATAACAAGCTATCACATCAAACAACAGATGACTGAAGATTATGACTGTAAACAGACATACTTGCAATAAACTAGATGCATTTATAAGTATAAGATGCAAAATCCGTAGAAAACGTGTACATGTCACTTCCGTTCTTTCAAAGTAGTACATCCTATGTTCCTATTTAACGGCTTGTTTCCTACTGATAAGAAATAACCAGGAAGTTGCCTAACACATATTGGCTGATTTCACAATACCTCTTGTGATTTTACTGTTAACATGACAAAAGACAATTTTTCCCTTGGAGAAGATTGATACAAAGTAGAAAGTAATTATGACTCTTTCCCCTCTTCATCCTTCTTCCAATTTAGGCTTAAGCTGGAGGGAGATCTCTTCTCAGGCCTTAACAAATAAAACAAATGTACTAATTACCTCTTTGCCTGACTTTGTATATTTACATTACACATTAAATTGAATAGTAAAAAAAGGCTATAAGTATTCTTTTATTCTTCCTCATTTATTTTGTCTATTCAGCATCTAAATAAGAACTTTTTTTTTTTTTTGTCAGGAAGAGTTCAGATGCTCTCCTTGCTCCATTTTTTGCCTTGTGTTCCTCCAGCCTTGCTTTCTGCACGTCACATCTAAAATTCTCATCCCATTGTTCTTCTGTACCCACTCTCCTCCTTGTCTCCTAGCACCATCTTCATTTCCCAGGTTTCTTTTTTCTGATACATGTACTCATGGTACACAGTTATGGTATTCATGGAAACCTTTCACAGACAAATCTTAGTACTACGGAAAAGCTAATCATAACTTCAGAGCAAACTAAAAAAATACATACTAAGCACTCAGCTACTCTGAACCACAAAAAAGAAAGCAATATTCATTTCTCAGTCATTACAGAAGATGAACATTTATAGAGTCAGTACCTGAAGTTATGTAATTAATTATATATTAACTGGCATGGTCAGCAATGTTTATGAAGTTCTAGTCCCCTAAAAAACCCCAACAGGCCACGCAAATCTATCCAAATACTCCCCTGGAGCAACAGACAATGGAAGTTCTCTATCATACTAGCAAGTAGCTCCTTCTGTTTATAATTTCTCTCACTTCTTTCTTCTCTCTTTAGGAAAATGCAAGAAGCTTAGGGGAACAAATTATAGCCCTATGCAGACCATATTAATCATAAAATAATTTTTAAGGCAATTTTGTATTGTTTTTAAATCTCATTTCATTTCCAGAATGAAAACTAGTAGAACATCTTAATCTTTGGAAATTACACTGCTTGAGTGTCAAACAAAAACCTAATATAGGTGCTTGAGGATTAACCTTTTAAATCCATGCCCCCAGTGTGGATAGCATGCTATTAGAACAGCAGCATGATCCATGACATGTCCCAAAGTACACAAAAGAATCCACTGCATCTAACACAAAAGTAATCCTTATGAAATACCCATACCACCATATTACACTACATTCTTTCCTGATGCAGTTTTAGGGATGCCACATAGAGGTCATACAAAGGTCTACATACAAACAGCATGAAAGTATGAGAGAAACTTTTCCCCAAGAGGCCTGAGACAGATTAATGTGTTTCAAGATCCAGATCTGATTCATTTTTAGCTCTATCAGATGGACCTTTGCCCTGACCCAGATGAATGTTTAAACAATTGAACCAGAACAGAACAGGATGCAACTCTTTCTATCTGACTTCTAAAAGAACCAAGTAGTTTTACATTTTGAAAGAAAGGGTACAGGCAAATCTATTTTCAGGTTATAGAATAATGAAGACATAGCTCCCCTAAGTCCTAGCACACAAATCCCCAGTCAGACTGTTTTTAGACACGCTTTAATTTTAGCCAGTTTAAATAACCTCTGAATGCTTTTCTTCTGTCAAAGTTTTGAGGCAATCACCCTTACAAAGCTTCGCAGAGGACTGAGGCACCTAACTGTGCTCGGCATAGCAAAGGAAAGCACCATATGAACTAAGTCATTGTCTTTTGAAGCAAACTTTCAAAGTTCACCTTCTGCAGCTTTGTGATTATTATATTTAGGCACTGTTATCAGATACACAACTGCAACTAGTCAAAGGAATAGGAACTTTCATCTCCTTTGGCTCAGTACAACCTCTCAATGCAAATGTGGCAAACTGAGGTTGCAAAAATCTCAGTGAACTAGACTTCACACTTGTTATCTTTGGCAAATTTCTCTCACCTTCTTGCTTCTCAAGCTTTTTTCCGTCTCAAGGTATTTCTGTTTTTTAACTTCCTTTCCCTTCCACCTTTTTCTTTACTATTCTCTTCCATGCATGGAGTTTCCAGTATATCAGACTTTACGCTAGTGCCACTCTTCAGCACGAGTGCTACTAACAACACTTTCCTTTCCAGCATTTTAGTTCACTGTATTCATTTGGAAAACTGCTTGAAAGTCTCTATGTCTGCAGCATGTAACAGTTATTGAAAAATAAATGAAAATGTACTCACATCAGTAACAATGTTAATATGGTAACTATCTTACTTTTATAGCTATACATTAAAAAAACCATGATGTTTTAATTGATTTTCAAGTTTTAGTGGGCTTGATTTCATTTTCACATAGTTTTGAAAGCGTTATACTGTATATATAGGAAATATGCTCTAAAGTGAAAAGGATACCAACCAACACAGGTTCCATTTATCTGTTTCTAGCAAAGCTCCAAATTCAAAATGCAGCCAGCTATGCAAGAAGCCTGTATGAGTATCTATTGCAGACTACTTGTCTGTGCACGTTGCACCTTCACATTTTCTGAACATGAAGACATGCTGCATTTTAACATCCATTCATGAAGAATCACCGGTTCTTTAGGCTATCAGAACATCAGACAGCTTGATGCCACAGCTATCTAAGTAAGACCATTATCACCTATATGCATTTGAAAAAAATAAAAATCCTATGCTGTTATTCTCACATTGCCAACAAACTCCATTTCAGAACAGTAACAGACCTCAGAAATTGTGAGACAGACAATTAAAATGCACCACAGGCTTTATTTTAAAAGTATTTGAAATGTTGGAAATTCTGGTGTTGTTTCAAATCCAACAATTTCAGTGACCTTTCTGCCGTGACTTTTCTTATGTTCATGTATGGCCTTACAAATACAGTACTGCAAACATTTAAGAACATAAATAATGTAGCTACAAGTCTGTAGCAAGAACAACAATCCTTCCCTTCCCCTCAAAAAACCCTGAAAGTGTCAGCATGGTAATGAAAGAACTCTGAAGCAACTCTTTCTTTATGATATGGAACACACACAGATGATGTGCATCACATACAATACAATCAATCAGAAAACCTGTGATAAGCAGCATTACTGCTTTCTCAGCTACATCCTTTTATTAATGGTAATGTCACAGCATAATCTGAAATAGTTACTTGCACCTCATAAAAAAATACAGCCCTTCATAAAGTTTATATTCGGCAGAGAATCACATATTGAACTTAAAAAATCAATATATAATTCTTGATATTAAATAATGCAGAGATAAGATACACTCAGCCAAATAAATGCAAATGTATTTTGTTCAGCTTGAAGGCAACCATGCAAAGAATAGTTTATTACCTTACTGTATACATACTTCACAGTTCATGTGAAAGCTGTGAGCAAGCAAAATTTCTCCAGTTTTCCTTTTGCTACTCTTCTCTATCTTCAAGCATTCGGTTTCATTAAAGCCAAATGATAAAAGAGTTTTTGGATAGCAACATTCATCAGTGGTTACAGAATAGTGTTACTAAGACAATCAGCTTAAGATACTCTGGTTTCCACAACAGGCACATGAAATCTCTGGCAAAAACAAAAAAAATTTAAAAGGTAGCTATAAGCTTAGCTACAATAGCAGAATCAATAAAGACTTATTCTTTAAGTATGTTCTTGCCAATATACAAGATTGGCTAACATGGCTATAACTTGTTCTTCCAGAAATGTAAAATAGAAAGCAAGACTTTGGCATTGTTATATACTCAAGAATGCCTCCTTACACTGGGTGGAAAAAAAGTTAAAACAATTCTTCCATTATCCTTCAATTCTGAAGTGCAGAAAACCACACCTGACTTTCAAGAAAATTCTTGCATAGGTTTCCAACATGAATACATGCATTTTTAAAATAAACGGGCAAACCACACCAATGCTTTTACAACGAGCTCATGATTTTCAAGCTACTCTGCAGACCTGACACAGTAATTTTTAGACTGAAATAAATAATTACTGATAGTCTGGAAGTTGTGGCACTTTTCTTTTTTTAGTACAACCAATTTATTTATTAGTAGATTCAGCTTAGGAAAAAAAAAACCCACGTTCTACTGAAAAAGCCATTAAACTGGTTTTAGGGTTTGCTTTGAGTTTTGGCTTTTTTTTTTTTTTTTTTCTTGACAGCACATAACACTGGAGGGAAGGAATGCCATCCAGAGGGACCTTGACACAGTTGAGAGGTGGGCTGATGCCAACCTGATGAAGCTTAACCATGACAAGTGCAAGGTCCTACACCTGTGTCGGAGCAGTCTCAGGCACAGCTACAGGTTGGGCAGAGAAGAGATTCAGAGCAGCCCTGTGGAGAAGGACTTGGGGGTGTTGGTCGATGAGAAAATGAACATGAGCCAGCAGTGCGTGCTCGCCGCCCAGTGAGCCGACTGGGCTGCATCAAAAGGAGCATGACCAGCAGGTGATCCTGCCCCTCTCCTCTGCTCTTGTGAGACCTCACTTGGAGTATTGTGTGCAGTTCTGGTGTCCTCAACATAAAAAGGACACAGAACTGTTGGAACAAGTTTAGAGAAGGGCCATGAGGATGATCAGGGGACTGGAGCACCTCCCATATGAAGATAGGATGAGAAAGTTGGGGCTGTTCAGCCTGGAGAAGAGAAGGCTGCGTGGAGATCTCATAGCAGCCTTCCAGTGTCTGAAGGGGGCCTATAGGGATGCTGGGGACGGAATCTTCATTAGGGACTGTAGTGAGAGGACAACAGGTAATGGGTTCAGACTTGAACACAGGAAGTTTAGATTGGCTATGAGGAAGAAATTCTTTACTGTAAGGGTGGTGAGGCACTGGAATGGGTTGCCCAGGGAAGCTGTGAATGCTCCATCCCTGTCGGTGTTCAAGGCCAGGTTGGACAGAGCCTTAGGTGGCATAGTTTAGTGTGAGGTGTCCCTGCCCATGGCAGGGGGATTGGAACTAGATGATCTTAAGGTCCTTTCCAACCCTAACTATTCTATGATTCCATGATTTTTCTACTACAAATGCCAAAGTGTGTAAAAATGTCCAGGCAATGGTTAGAACTTTCAGTGTCTTTGGAGATATAAATTCATAAACAAACTTAATAACATAGGTCAAAATGATGCTCGTTCTATAAAGTGTCTTTATAGAAATCATTCTTTCTGCTCTCAAAAGGTGTACATCCCCTTCTATCTTTGCCGTCAACAGGACTGATGAGCATCTGAATAATCAAGTCCTGTACAGTTACAAGGACTCCTTGACTTGCTTAAGGCCTTTTCCCAAATACCCCATCATACTGTCTGCAATTTAAAACATTATAAACTAGAACCCTAGCAGGCTGACAGAACTCACCACAGAGAATCCCCATAAGGCTACCCTGACAGAGCTCTCTAAAATGCTGCAGTGAAATGCTGCAAAATGCAGGATCAGAATGGGATGGGACTGCTTTTAAAAGCAGTAAAATTTGTGGGTTGAGATAAAAATAGATTAACAAGAGAAGGAGAAGAGAAGGAATGAAAAAAGAAGACAAACCAAGGCAATCATTCACCACCTCCCCTGAATAGACCTATGCCAAACTAGGTCCCAAACAAAAGATAGCTGACCCTCTTCTCTCCATTTTATTCCTCAGCACGACCATTACATGGCATGGAGTATTTCTGGTTAGTTCAGGTCATTTGTTGGGTTGCATCTGCTCCCTTGTACAGCCCCAATTTATTCAGTGGGGAAGCAGAGCAAGAAGCAGAGAAGGCCTTGACGCTGTGCAAGTACTGTTCGGGAACAGCTCAGACATTAATGTGTTATGTTCATTGTTTTGGTCACAAATCTAAAGCACAGCACCATATGAGCTGCTATGAAGAAAATTAGCTCCATCCCAGCCAAACCCAGTACACACACATACATCATATATCAAAATATACATGATACATGGTAGTGCAAAGAGCTCCAAGAGATGAAAAAACCCACATGGTTTTCACAGAATCACAGAATCACAGAATAGTAAGGGCTGGAAAGGACCTCAAGATCATCGAGTTCCAACCCCCCCGCCATGGGCAGGGACACCTCCCACTAAACCATGCCATCTAAGGCTATGTCCAACCCCACCTTGAACGCCGCCAGGGATGAAGCATTCACAACTTCCCTGGGCAACCCATTCCAGGGCCCCACCACCCTCACAGTATAGAACTTCTTCCTCAGATCCAATCTAAACCTCCCCTGTTTAAGTTTAAACCCATTACCCCTTGTCCTCTCACCACAGTCCCTAATGAAGAGTCCCTCCCCAGCATCCCTATAGGCCCCCTTCAGGTATTTTTGCTTAGTGGTTTACTGGTTTGCATTCTGGCAGACGAAAAAAGTTGTCTTCTTTGAGTTTAAGATGTTCTGGTAAATCCAGCTGTCTTTTTGCCTCTTCAATGTCTTCCTGAATTGCTGAAATGAGTGCCTCTGCAAAGAAGTCAGAAGAGCAGTATTTGAAAGCTGGTCTGAATTCTGAACAAGCAATAGCAAAAGAAAAAGGGTGTACTATAGAACATCAGAAAGCAATCGCAGGCAGGATACATTTACTATTATTATGAAGCTGGAAAGGCACAATCTCTAAAATAACATGCTTTTACGCTTTTGACATGCATTGCACTTTTCCCTCCTGAAAATACCACTTTTTCCTTGTTGCAAGACATTTTATCAAAAAAGCCAACAGAATATCATTAACTGTTTCAGTTTTAACACAGGTGCATTTTTAAAATAAAAGGGCAGACCAGACCAATGTTTTTACAACGAGCTCATGATCTTCAAGCTACTCTGCAGACATGACAGTAATTTTTAGACTGAAATAAATAATTACTGATAGTCTAGAAGTTATGGCGCTTTGTTTTTTTTAATAGAAAAAAATTATTTATTAATAGATTCAGCTTAGGAAAAAACCCACCACATTTTACTGAAAAGTCACAGGTTTAAGACAATGATAAAATACTTTGAGTTGGAAGGTATTCATAAGGATCATCAAGGCCAACTCCTTGATCCTTGCAGGACTACCTAAAAATAAACCATATAACTAAGAGCATCATGCAGACACTCCTTGAACTCTGACAGGGTTGGTGTTACAACCACTTCCCTGAGGAGCCCGTTCCAGTGACCAACCTCAGTGAAGAACCTTTTCCTAACATCCAATATGAACTTCCTCTGATGCAGCTTCATTCTGTCTCCTCATGTCCTACTGCTGGCCACCAGAGAGAGGAGATCAGCACCTCACTCTCCACTGCACCCTTTGGGGCAGGTGTAGACTGCCAGGTCCCGTCCGCACCCCGCATTCTCCTCTCCAAGCTGAAGTCCTCAGCTGCTCCTTTTAAGCCTGGCCCTCAATTCCTTTCACCACCGCAGTCACTGTCCTCTGGACAGACATACTTCAATAATCTGGTGTCCTTCTTAGACTGAGGTGCTCAAAACTGCACCCAGTACTCAAGGTGGGACCACACCAGGGCAGCACAGAGTGGGACAATCACTTCCCTCAACCAGCTAAGCAATGCTGTGCTTGATGCACCCCAGGGTACAGTTGGTCCTTTTGGCTGCCAGGGCACACTTTTGACTCATATTAAACTTGCCACCAACCAAAACTCCCAAATCTCTATCTGTGGGGCTGCTCTCCAGCCTCTTACCCATAATTTGTGTGCATAACCAGGATTACCCCATCCCAGAGGGGGGATCTGGCACTTGCTCTTATTAAAGTTTATGCGGTTGTTGCAGCCCCACCTCTCTATAGGCTCTCTAGGTAAGACCGTAAGGCGTTTCCACCCTTGAGAAACAGCTACCCTACACAAAACAGCTGATGATGAAGACAGAACAATGACACAGTGCTCCCAAAATGCAAGAACATGACAAATGGAATATCAGTTTAAGAGAAATGCAATACTGACCTAAAGAAGTGAAGTTTTTTTCTGATCGAATATATCCAAGAATAACTATACTAAGAATCTCACCATAAAAGTCACCTTTGAAAGTGTCAATAATGTGCGTTTCCTAAAAGAGAGAAATACAATGACAATTATCATTATGTACTTTTTTAGTTTCCTTGTTGCAAGGATGTTGAAGTAATACCTCTAATTCTAATTCTCTCCCACACATATCAGAACAACTCAAACACTTTGATTAACATGTATAACGTAGGATTAAAAGGCTAGGGCTTGTAATTACGTTAGTATGAAGAACTGAACTTTGCGTGGCATTCAAGAACATTGTGATATTTATTTCAGGGGTAAGATTTTCAAGGCAGCAAATCACAAATAATAATCCCTAGATTTGTTTGACCATTAATTTCCAAGTCCAAATGACTGTAATGAATTTGACTGATTTAAAGAGAGCTTTTACAAGGAACTGAATTATAAAATTCCAAGAAGAGTGAAGGCACCTATTCTTGAAGCAGGGATTCATGTCAAGTTAAAATTCCTCCCAAGTATTACCAATTAAAATCAAGTTCTGCAAGATCCAGGAAAAGCACCAGCACCTGACAGCAAGAAAAACATAGATGCCACACTTCAGGATTTTAACTCTGTGTTATTACCATTTATATTTTGATCTTGATTCTGTATATTAAGAACAGCACCCCATGAATGTATTCCATCATATAGGAGAAGTATTACTGGAAAATCAGTATAAATTAAGGTGTGCCAGAATTTATACAAATGTGGATGATGGCAGAGAGATTAGCAGGTTCCAGCTCATTTTAGGGGTCTCAACCACTAAACTGGATACACCTAAGCTTACATTTATCTACCTATCAATTCAATAAGCAACAATGATCTTGGAAATATGAATTTTTATTTCAGAAGTACTGAAGCAATGGTGTGAAGAGATAAATAAAAATAAAACTTACTTATCTACAGCTGCCTGCTCTATGGCTACTGACAGGTTTGGGGGAATGGGGTTTTTTGTCTCTCCATAACACAAACATTTGAGATGGATACTTCTAATAGAAAATGGAATTTCTGATCTCACTTATGGCTCAAATTATGCTTATTTTATTCAATGTCTAGCTTATTTATTGTAATCAAAGAACCACACAAAGCAAAATTCTTACCACTGATTTCTTAATATTTTTATAGAAAGGATTCCATCCTATGCTCAAAACCATTTTATGCACATCTCCATTTCCAACACAGGCCCAACCATAGTATACACCAGTAGAGATGTCGGATGGAAAGCTTTCGACTACTTGCTCAGAAAAGTTAGCTGCAAAAATTTTAGAAAGTGTAAGTAAAGTGTATCACAGAATTTTGAAGTCCTAAAAGCCAAGATCTGTCCACATGCTATTTACCAGCAGAACATTGGCAACAGTAGCACAAGATGCCGCTTAAAAAGCATAAACAGAGAAAACACTCACAAAATGTAGTCTCTGTGGTAATACCTGAGTTATGACTTCTACTACACATACTATTTCATAGTTATATCCTCTATAGTTAAATAGCTAATTCTATAGTTAAAAATAATAAACTAAAATACGCAGTCTGAATGCACTTCACCATAGGACTATCACTCCTTTAGTATGGTCAAAGAACAGAAAAAAAGCCACCCAAGTTTCTTTGCATTGTAAAGTAGCATCTTAGAATTACTTACATATTAGTTTGTTGGGGTTTTTTTGTTGTTTTGTTTTTTTTTTTTTTTTTTGTAAGTAAAATATGCAAAACCAAACAAAGTTATTATTTTAGTCACTTGACAATTTTTTTCATGCTGCCTTTTAGGTTATTCATATTAGAAGCTTTCTAAGATCTTCTGAGAAAAATTCAAATCTGAAATAAAACAGTTCCTTTTTGACTGAGGGGAATAAAGCTAAGCCGTTAGCCAAACAACTGTCCTATTAACTTCACAAATGGGTAGAGATTGCCACATAAGGCATCACGACTCTGTAGAATTTACAGTCTGCGTATTTCCACCACAGTCCATAAGCAGGAAAAGCTTCCCTCCCACATTCCTTGATACTAATAAGCCAAACATAAACAATCAAGGATAAAACCCTTAAGTTTATATAACAGATGGAGTCACATGGCCCATACCTCATGATTCCTCATAGGAGGTTTTCTCGGCCTCCTAGGATTTGTGCAAAATGCCCACTGACTTCAGCCTGTCTTTAGAAAAGGCTCATATTCAATCTGAATTACACCTCTATCTGTATTCAGACAAGTCAAACCAAGAAAGACAATGAGAAAACACACTTCTCTTCAGGAGAAATGCATGCACTCAGCCTTATAATTTCTGCATCATCTGCTTGACATTTCCTTCTTTAAACCCACTCTCAGGGCTTGCTCTTTTCCTTGTCCTACTCTGAGGTCCAAAGAGTTTATAAAAATGGACGTTTTTCAAACTACCACATCATAAGACCATGCACAGTGCATATGATCACTTTTCAGGATCTTGCAATTCCTTTTGATCATTATCAGATAAGGTAACTAAGGCAAACAGATGGTTTAACAGAAGGTCGGAGACGTGAACAAGACTTGTAGGCAATATGAATGAAAACAAAAATCACCAAAAAAGCTAACACGGAGCAAGCCAAGCCTGTTCACGGAAAAGGGGCACTGGCGCAGGACAGCGGAGCGTCTCCCGAACCCAGGGACAGCACTCAGGGACTCAAAGCCGAGCCCCGCACCTCCACCCGGCCGCAGAACCAACCGCCACGGTGTCTCTCGCTCGGGCGGCCTAGGGGGCTCAGGCCGACGGGAGACCCCAGCGCTCGACGTCGGCCTCCCCGGCGGGCCCGGAGCAGGGACCCGATGCGGGCCGTGGCGAGCACTTTGCCGGTGGGGAGGCGACACCGTCGCCCCGAGGGGAGAAGCAGCCCCGCGCGGTTCGTGCCGGGGACCCGCGCTGCCGCTCACCGGTGGGGACGCCCAGCTCCTTGGAGCCCCTGCCGAAGCCCTTCACCACCTCCCCGCGGCAGAAGTACGGTAGGTGCCTCATGGCAGCCAGCTCCCTGCCCCGTGTCTCGCTCAGCCCTTCCGCCGCGCTCTGGGCACTACCAAGGGCAGGAGGCGGAGCAATAGGTTGGGCATTCCGCCCCTCAGCGCGCTGACCTTTCCGGGAGGCACCTGCCGCCCCTCAGAAATGGACTCGCTAGCACGCGGCTCTGCTCCGGGGCCTGGGCCGCGGGCCTGCTCGGGGCGGGGGGTCCGCGAGGCCACCTTTCCCGCCGACTGAGCTCTCCTGGAAAGCTAAGCCTGCACGGTGTGGAGCGGGTCAGACGCCTGACAGCTCAGCCGACGAGTGACTCCGGAGGGAGGCAGGCAGCAGCAGCCTTAGCTGGCTGTGTTCTAGCGGGGCGGCCCCTCTCTCTTGTCCGCAGACTCCACTCGGCTTCTCTCTAGGGGAGCCGCGGGGCTCATCCTGCCCGCAGCCTTCCCGCGGCACAAGGCAGGGCAGCGGCGGCGCTGGCCCACGGAGGTGGGAGGCTGTGGGATCTTGC
This sequence comes from Amazona ochrocephala, assembly GCA_039720435.1. Taxonomy (NCBI): domain Eukaryota; kingdom Metazoa; phylum Chordata; class Aves; order Psittaciformes; family Psittacidae; genus Amazona; species Amazona ochrocephala. The sequence continues at coordinate 78,558,610 of CM077909.1, read as the reverse complement.
TCCGGTGTCCCTCATACCTGAGAGTCACACCTTGTCCTGTCCCCCGCTCCGAGAAATAGCGAGGGTTTATTCCCCGGTAATCCCATTTTAGACAAGCTGAAGTGATGCAGCAGATTTTCTGGTGAAACCTGTGAAGATAGATTTTTTTTTTAAAATGTTTTTATTATGTTGTTATGTAATGATGACAAACGATAGTTGCTTGCTAAGGAAAAATAATTTGTACTCTCCTGTGATTTGTCAGCCTGGCACTGCAGGGATTTCTCTCAGGAGAATGCACCTGCACAGCAACATTTGTCCTGAACTCACTCCGTATTGGCAAATAAGGCCCCCTCAATACTTCCTCAATTTCCTGTCTCCAGACTCGTCTCATTTTGTAGCTGTGCCACTACACTGCTTTAATCTGCCCAGTTTATTAGCGATCTCCTTTCTGTGAGCTTGATCCAGCTCAGATAAGTTGAGTTTGCACGAGCAGAAGCCCAGATAGCAGACACACACGCATATTGTGACAGATATGATGACAGACTAAGCTGGTCCATTATGTCAGTGGTATATATGCCAAATAAGTCGGGGGAAGAGGAGGGAAGAAGAGTTATTCAGGAATGCTATAATGTACTTACAGATATTCATATAATATCTTGAAAGATTGTCAAAGTCCTTGAAGTGAATTCCCAGTCATTACCAATTATTCCTATAAGGCACTATTGCCAGCTTTAGCAGTTTGATATAACTCTTGATATCCTGCTGGACTTACCTCTAGTTCTGTTGGTTGGTGTGGTGGTTTAAGCCCAGCTGGCAACGGAGAACCGCACAACTGCTAGCTCACTCCCCCCCTTTCCTCCCCGCTCCAGGAGGGATGGGGAGGAGAATTGAAAGAACGTAACTCCCACAGGTTGAGATAAGAACAGTTCAGTAACTAAGGTATAACACAAATCACTACTGCTACCACCAATAATAATAATGATAAGGGAAATAACAAGGGAAGAGAACACAACTGCTCACCACCCACCGATTGATACCCAGCCCGACTGAGCAGTCATCTAGCCCTTCCAGGTAACTTCCCCCAGTTTATGTAGTGGGCATGACATACTGTGGTATGGAATACCTCTTTGGAGAGTTTGGGTCAGGTGTCCTGTCTCTGCTTCCTCCCGGCTTCCCTTCCTCCCTGCAGAACATGAGACTCAGAAAGTCCTTGGTCAGACTAAATATTACTGAGCAGTAACTAAAACCATCGGTGTTATCAGTGCTGTTCTCAGTCTGAAAGTCAAAACCGCAGCACTGCACCAGCTATTAAGAAGGAGAAAAATGACTGCTACTGCTGAACACAGGACAGCTGGGTATTTTTATAAGAAAATGCAGCCTAAGTACCTGTTACATGTTTGTATCTAATTGCAGGGATAATGGTGATGGTAACCAGTTCATGCTAGTGATAGAGAACTGTCTTGTGAAACTGAGTATGTCATACCACAAAATGCAGAATGCCACTGATTAATGGATCTGTGGGCACTAGTTATTTTCTAGGATACACTCAAAATTAATTTAAAATAGGACTCCACCTCAGATTTATCCTCCTTTTTTTTTTTTTCTCTTATCTTACTTCCCCATCGCTTGTTTAATGCTACCATTTTAATTAATTGCTTCAGTTTGAGAAACTTTCACTGACATATAGAATCATTTTTTACATAACTTCAGCTGAACACAAAAGAATGGTGGTAACATACATATAAAAGAAGAAAAATTGGAAGAAAAAGATGTCCTGAATACACCTCTGCTGCTACATCTATTCTGTTCTGCTGTCTGACAGCATGAAGAGATTTGTAAAAAGTTTTAATTACATTTAGTAATGGAAATATGTTGGATATTAAACTAGTTACCTAGTTAATGACAGGCCATAATAATAGGCAGTGTGATTACTCACCCCCGGAATTTTTAGTTTATTTTGACTTTAGATGAAAAAGAAAAATAATAAAAAAATAAAAAGGAGGTATGTTTATAGTCATAATATGTTTTTCTGTTATAATGAATTATGCTTTTGGTTATAATTTGTATATAAGAAGATTTGTACTTCCATTCTTTTTTAATGAATACTTGTGGAATAATTTTTTATGTTCTTGTGGTATCCACAAGATGGCACTCGATCTCTTCTCCAATACCTGCAGTCTGGGCGCCGGTTTTGGGCGTAGGATTTACGATTTTCAGTAACAGATCTTGATGAGCCGGAAGTCAGATAAATATTTGCTTTAAAACTACATGGTTACTAGTTTCACAGAAGTCTCACTGGCCACTTACATCTCATTCTATCAAACCGTTGTTAATCCCTTTCCTCAGTCTTGGTGGGTTGCTGTAACCCATAGTCAAAATTACTCATCCTTGATACTGGACATGTTTTTCTTTCGTAACGAATTATACATAGCTCAGCTTGTTGGGAGCATTTTAGAGAAGTAGAATTTAATTACCTGTATTCAAATTTCGTAGACATGTTTCTTCAAAAAGTACAGTTGAATTTTAATCACAAGCATACTTGCCAAGAAAAGCAGTTTAACAAACTGCTCATACGTGCACTTAGAAAACTCGGGCATTGTACCACAGAGCTGGAAAAGAATTGCTGCGCTGTGCTGATGCTACATTTTTTGCAACTGTTTTTCTTAGTGACTGTCGTGGTTTAAGCCCAGCTGTAACTAAGAAAACCATACAGTCTCTGTCTCTCTCCCCCTCTTTCCCCCCCGTCCCGCTCCCGGAGGGATGGGGAGGAGAGTCAAAAGAATGTAACTCCCACAGGTTGGGATAAGGACAGTCCAGTAACTAAGGTATAACACAAACCACTGCTGCTGCCACCAATAATAATAATGATCAGGGAAATAACAAGGGAAGAGAATACAACCACTCACCACCCGCTGACCGATATCCAGCCTGACCGAGCAGTGATCTAACCCTTTCAGGTAAAATGACTGCTACTGCTGAACCCAGGACAGTGACAAATCTTGAAGTATTTTTTCTATTGTACATAATAGTCATACAAACCTAAAGAAAATAGAGCAGGTGTATGTCATCTGTGTAGGCTTTCTTTTGTCTGGGAATAGCCTGCATTGGCCTTCACATCTATATCCTTTATAGAAGCTGAAAAGGCCTTGTTAATTTTCAAGCTGCAAGGGAGAAAGTTTCTCTACCTGCACTATAGCATCAGAAAGATGAAAATGGTGGCCCTAGCCACTCACATTGCACAGACAAGGTAGCAAAGAAAATGGCTGCAGTGTTTTTTCTTGCTTGTTCATATTGAGCTCATTCTCATCCTACCTTCCCTGGGCTGTACTTTGATATCACGAGGAGGCCTTAAGTGACAGCCATTACAGCCTTGTTCCCACACTAAGCAATGACTGAGCAAAGATTCTGGTGAAAACTTTTTCACTGTTAAAAGGACCCAGGTGTTTATAACACTCCTTTCATCACCAAGACGTGATGCTGTCTAACAGGCACATGCAGGGCATGTCTGCATTTCTTACAGTGCTATCAGATTTAGCTCAGATATTAGGAAGAAATTCTTACTGTGAGGGTGGTGAGGCCCTGGCACAGGTTGCCCAGAGAAGCTGTGAATGCCCCATCCCTGGCAGTGTTCAAGGCCAGGTTAGACAGGGATTTGAGCAACCTGATCTGCTGGAAAGTGCCCCTATCCATGGCAGGGGTATTGGAACTAGATGATCTTTAAGGTCCCTTCCAATCCAACCGTTCTGTGGTTCTGCTCTTCATTTCCTTGGCCAAATAGAGTTCTGTCAGGGCTTTAGTTTTCCCTGCCTGCTCTGACCATTTCTATATGTTCTTCCTGGGCTACCTGTCCTTGTTTCCACCTCCTTTTTATGCTGGAGTTTGTCCAGGAGCTCCTTGTTCATCCATACTGTCCTCCTGTTGTTGCTGCCCAATTTCCTCTTTGGCAGGATGGGCCTCTCCTGAGCTGGGAGATGATCCTTCAATACTGACCAGCTTTCTTGGGCCCCTCTTCCCTCAAAATCTTTATTCATGGTACTCTACCAAGTAGATTCCACATGAGGCCAAAATCCGCTCTCCTGAAGTCCAGGGTAACGAGCTTGTTGTGCACACTCTTTACGGCCCTAAAGATCTCAGACTCCATCATTTCATGATCACTGCAGCCAAGGTTGATGCCCGGGTTCACATTGCCCACCAGCCCCTCGCTGTTGGTGAGGACAAGGTCCAGCATAGGCCTTTCCTCTTTGGTTCCTGTATCACCTGGAGAAGGAAGTTATCATCAATGCATTCTAGGAGCCTCCTGCTGTGTCGTTCCCCCAACAGACACCAGCATGGTTGAAGTCTCCCCTGAGCACCAGGGCTTGTGAATGTGCCCCCTGGCTGCATCTATCTGTAGAAGGCCTCATGTACTTGGTCTTCCTGGTTTAGGTGGCCTGCAGCAGACCCCTGTAACATCCCCTCTCCCCTATCTCCCTTTAATCCTGATCCATAAGCTCTGGGTCAGCTCCTTATCCATTCCCAGGCAGAGCTCTGCACACTCCAGATGGCCACTGATGCAGAGGTGTTCAAGGCACTTCATCAAAAGTGCCCACGTTTGGTTGCGGGCTATTTTTGCCCAGGGCTCTGTTTGCCCTTGCGGTAGGCGATGTCCTTCCGGTGGTGGGAGAATGACAACAATCAGTATGATCGCTGGTCAAAGCTCGTTTATTGCATCTGAGGGTCTCAGTTATATACCCTTTTACAGCTTGCTTATGCTTACTTGTCAAAATACAACTGGATACATCTTAAAGAATACATTTGTTAGTCGAAATACAGTTAGTTATCTCTTAACAGTTACATTTGTATTCCCTTCCCCTTTGTGGTTACATTCTTCCTCCTGTTTTTGCTCCTTCGGTACTTTCCCAAGCCTGTCAAGATTACAGTGTCCTCGCTGTTTCTTTTCATGTTAAGATGGTGCTACACTGTAGCGCTCTGAATCTCCTGCATCCACTGTCCCACAGTCTGATTGTGTCCATTTTCCAGCACCCATTCTCCAACATTTGGTGAAACCCCCCATATTTGACAATTTGGTCAAATATTTCCTGCTCCAAACTGCCAGAGCTCGCAGAAACCCCACAGCTCCACGAGGCTCACTGCTGCCCAGGAGCCATCCGGATCCACTCCATCCCCTGCGACCCGTCCTGCTCACCCTGTAGCTGTGGGTTGGTCCAACAAACACTTCCCCAGTGCTCAGCTGGTCACAGCTGAGTTTGACCTAGGGCCCGATGCCTTCCCCTCTGATGCACAGGGGCAGCCTGGTCTCACAGCCTGTGGAGGGAAATCCCTGTGAGTGCAATTCCCTCTGCTACCCAGCAGTTTCCAGGTTGTCTCAGCACTGCTGCCAGTCCCTTGGCTGGACAGAACCAGCTCCAGATGCTCCAGGAGAAGATATGGGACCCTTCTCATCCCTCAGGAGATATGCCTTGGGGCTGGTTTCTCATTTCTGACCAACTCCCTGGGCTGGTGTCTCAGAGAATCACATAATGGTTTGCGTTGGAAAGGACCTTAAGATCATTCAGTCCCAACCCCCCCTGCCATGGACAGGGACACCTTCCACTAGACCAGGTTGCTCCAAGTTCTGTCCAGGCCTGAACGTCAACACTAACAGGGATGGAGCAACTCCCCTGGGTAGCCTGTTCCAGTGCCTCGCCACTCTCACAGGAAAGAATTCCTTCTGTTTGTCTAAACTATAGCTCCCCTGTTTAAGCTTGAACCCACCACCCCTTGTCTTACCACTCCAGACCCTGATGAAGAGCCTCTCTCCAGTTATGGAAAGCCAGTCTTCTCACTGAGCAGATCACATAAGCCATAAATGTACTGCTAACGTGCACATCCCTTGGTGCAAAGGCAGCCAAGACCTCAAGGCTTACAGCTAAACTCCAAGGTGGGTTCTTTCCCTTAAATTTGCTAGAGATGACAGAGCACAAGATCTTCAGTCTGAAGGCTGCTCTCAGCCACTGCAGCAGCCTAAGGCGCCTAAATCCTGGATCAAATTTTGGCTGGGCTCTCACTGCCATCCCATTCTACTCTACACTCAGAGAGAGCAGCACGAGGAGGAGAAGAGAGCCACGCAGTCAAGACTCATCTTGGAGGTAAATGGTCCACAGGCACCTGGTGCTCCTTCACTAAAGCTGCATTGCAAATGCTGGCAAACCCATGGCAGGAAAGCTTATTCCTTCACTGTTTTGCCTCTTCTGGGATCAGGACACCAGAGCCAGGCATCCTGAGCCCTGACCTTGGACAGGACACCACGGGGAACCGCAGGGACAGCAGCATGTGCCAGCACTGCCCTGTTGAGCCCTCCAGAAGTACATGAGATCTCAGTGGGCTGGAAGAGTGCTTGTGCCTCCCCTGTGGGATCAGGAGCAGGAGGAAGGAGCTGTACCTGAGATGTCACAGTAGACTGTCTCTTGGTAGACTCTGGCTTCTTTCGGCTTAAAGATCACATTCATTTCAAGTGAAGAATTTGGCAAGATATCTCCCTCCTGAAATGGAAGTGACAGCAAACCATTTATCTTCAACCATCACATCTTCTTTCCACTACAGCCCCGTAAGCCTTTACTTAGAGCATCAGCAAAGAGCAAGGAGCAAGCAACACTTGTCAACAGAATTCATAGGAGAGCTTGGAAGCAGCTGCAGAAACACCTTCCGAAGTCCCTCGCCTTTACCGGCACCCGGAAGGGGCATTTTGCTACCATCAGAAGAGACTGAGCTCTTGCTCAGGGGTTTATGCCTGGCCCACGCTATCAGTTTCTGCAACTGTCTGCTGCTTCCTCAGGGTCTTCTCTCTTTGCTGCTCTCCCGGAAGATCCTGGCACTGGCGCTCAGTCCCAGAAAGTCTTGTCACACATTTCAGGGGGCATCCCTGGTTTCTAAAGGCTCTCACTCCCTGCAACTGGTTTAAACAAAGGCACTGCTTACAGCCCTTCAGCCCCTAGCATTTCCAATGCAGTTGACATAAACAGCTACACCTCTGGCAAGTGTAATAATGCTCTACAGGAAGTAAATATTTAGTTTATGGAAGCAGGTAGAAAGAACAGAGTTATTTTTCTATCAGCACAGCCAGGCTTTGATTCTGCTCTGCTGTTGGGGATTCTCCACAATTTGCCCAGAAGAGCCTTGAACTGAGTGGAACCTCCAGCACTCCTGCAGCATAAATATTCGCTAACTGCGGTTCTTCCCACTGACCTAGCACTTACCGCTCAGAGGGCAGCCCCCACAAAAATTAGAGAGCTAGAACATGCGGAGTTAGTGGTCTGCAGTTGCAGGGAATTCCCTGATGTGCAACCTGCTCCGAGTCAGGAGAACACAGGGAAGGACAGCTAGAGAAGAACCCTTTCAAACACCAACTGACCAATAACTGGAAAAGTCTGAAAGAAGAAAGTCACTTGGATTCTTCTCAAAACCTAGAGAAAGTCTCCATGTGGGACAAGAGACACTGCCCATGACACAAAGCCCGTGCTGTCCCGGCCTCCTCCCATTCCTGCATCCCCATTCCTCTTGCCAGAGCAACTGGAGCTGGCTCAGTGCCTCAAGGCATCTGGCTGACTCTGCATTTGATCCTGGCCCCAGACAACCCAAACTCAACATCACAACGGCGAGCTGCCACTGCACCAAAAAGTGCAGCTTCAGCAAGAACCTGGAGAACACTGCAAAGGTGCATCTCAAACAGCGAGGAGTGGAAAGGAGTCCCTGCAGGGTTAGTCAGAGTGGCCAAGTCCCTGGGAGGATGATTTGCTCCATACCAAGACCACACTAGCTGCTGGGATCATTCTGTACATATTGTGTACATAGTGCAGGAGGGAGCTTAGAGCTTTGGGCACGTGCCATTTTTTCCTTTACAATCTAATCAGATGAGGGTGCAGCACACAAACCCCCTTGCCACGGATGATGTCTTGCCATCCACGAAGCACCAGGAAGCCAATCAGTGATGCATCACGATCCTCACAAGGGACACATCTCCATACATCCCTCACAGACTCCCCTCCAGTGGGGAGCACCCCCCAGCCCCAGCACATGAGCCCTTCCTGGCCACATCAGCCCCTGCCAGAGGATCACACAACCTCCTTCTGCTCTGCAGCCTGTTCCACCATGCAGCCTACAGGAACTAAACAGCCTCTTTCTGCAGCCACATGCTCTACAATGTTATGGAGCCCACAGGCTCCGTAGGTACACAACCCTTACAGGTCTACTTCTGGGCAACAACTCATGAATGCTGCCAACACAGTGCCACCTTTTTCAGCGCTCTCAAGAAATTCAAACCAGAAACATCCCTAAAGGGAAAGCTACAGGCAGCTGGTGTCTGCTGTGCTGGTCTGGAAATGGTGGGAAAGGCAGTTTTCTCAGCCCATTCTGCAGAAGCAAATGCAAAAACTGAACAGCTATACTTCCTGACTTTCTCTCTGTTTGTCTGAAGGACAGCCCTTCCTGCTCACCTTAACTTTGCCTCCTTTATGAACAGAGCAAAGGTAACACCAAATGCACATCACCCGGAGGACCCACAAGCCATTTTTCTCCACTACTTCACTTCAGGAAGCCAGAAAACCAGTCATGAAGCTCCAACAGCTAGGGGTAAGTAAAGCCGCCACAGTGACATTTGGGAAGACCGCTCATGGACTGAGGAGCCCACTCCAGGGAGCAGAATTCTACGGACTTTGTTAGGATATTAACTCTCAGCACTGACTGCTCTCGCTATTTACAAACCACCAAAGCACTCAAGTTGTCTGCCTGGACCATCTGGAACATCTCCTTGTGCTGACTCCTCCTCTTGTCTTCAGGTGCAAAACAGATTTGACCACTTGTGGCCATGGATCAGATGATTCTTAGTCCAGAAATAGGGATCTTTGCTTATGGCCTCACAAGCTGGACGTTTAACAGTTATTTCAGGCTGTGCCATGGCTCCTTCTCTGCTGCTGGGAACAGGTCTCAGGTCTCCCAAACAAATAGTCCTGGTATTTTGACTAATGAAGGGATCTCAGAAGTTAGCTGAGAGTTCCCCAAAACTTGAATGGATACAGGTTTGGGTATTTTAGTTTTGCATTGCTTTCTCGGCCGGATGAGAAAGGAAGGGTCTGCATTTCTGCAAGAGTTGCAGCTCTCTACTGGTTCTCAAAGGTGCATTTTAAAGCACACACAGACGGTTTCAGCGGTGAGTAAAATGAGCTTAAACGCACACGCACGGACCGTGCTCTGGTGCTGAGTGCCTTCATCTGTGTCCGGCCAAGGCCCCAGCTGATACAAGATGTACTCACTTCCTTGGAATCAGTGCTGCTGTGGCAGTTTGAGCCAGATCTTCAGTAAGTGGCTGTAACTTTCATTATTATTGAGTTATGTTTATCTATTTTCTGTGGGATCAAAGGCAAGAATATAAGAACTTGGTTTGATGTAGTATCCAGGCTGGTATTTTAAACTATTATGTATCTGCCCTGAGATTTTTATCATATCCGTTTCTTGCAGAGCTCCATGCAGTACAGCAGTGCTGAAACTAAAGTCAAGAAATACATGCCTATTCTATCCTGCATACAGTTAGTGCTTAGAACCTCTCCTTTCCATGTTTTTAGAAGTACACAGAGTTCTGATTAGGTCAGAGTAGAACTGAAAGCTGTTTCCTCTGAGGGGCACCATTGGTCCTGAAAGCTCTGGGTTGCTGCCGAGAGAGGTTATTTATTTCATAGGAAAGGAAAGGAAAAGGGTGGAGGTTTGGAAATGCAGGAATACCCCTGGTTGTCAGCTCCTGGGAAAAGTCACAAAGCCATTCTGGTTTCTGAGATTGGTGCAGTCAATGTGCAGAATCCTGATTTTTCAGCAGCATGCGAAATGAGGAAATGTGAAGGCCTCTGCTAGAGAGCCTGCGTGTGTAAGGAAGCAATATTCAAGTAATAAGGGCAAAATGACAAAAAGTCTCATTCCTACGTTCAGAAGGTTTAAGGTTATTCACATTTTGACAGGCATTTTAGGCAAAGAGTGAAATGAAGCAGTTTTTCTTTATTAGAGTGCCTTGGTTTTAGATAGCTTCTAAGTTACTGCACTTTAGGCAGTTTTATTCCAGCACAGGGTGTCTGTCCCTGAAGTTAATAAAAATGGCTAGAGCGGAAAACTCCCCATCTGCAAAAGCTGTAAGTTTCAAGGAAAGTGAAAAGCATTTGAAAATCTGTCAAAATCAGTAGAAATTGTGTTGCAGAGACACCGGTTTCACTATCTTGAGACGAACTTCGCAGCCGACAAGGAGAGGTGCCGTGCTTGTCCTCGTCCTCACCAACAGGGAAGGGCTGGTTGGGAATGTAACGCTCCAGGGCAGCCTTGATTGCAGCGATCATGAGATGGTTGAGTTTGAGATCCTCAGGACAGTGAGAAGAGCGTGCAGCAAGCTCACTGCCCTGGACTTCAAGAGAGCAGACTTTGGCCTCTTCAGGAACCTGCTCAGTAAGGTTCCATGGGATACAGCCCTAGAGGGCAGGGGGGCCCAAGACTGTTGGTTGATATTCAAGGCTCACCTGCTGCAAGCTCAGGTGCGATGCGTACCAACTAGAAGGAAGTTCAGTAGGAGGGCCAGGAGACCTCCTTGGATGGATAAGGAGCTGCTGAGCAAAATTCGAAAGAAAAAAGAGACTTATAAAAGGTGGAAGCAAGGTCAGGCAGCCTGGGAAGAATACAGGGATGTTGTCCGGGAAGCTAGGGACCAGGTTAGGAAAGCTAAGGCCCACTTAGAATTAAACTTGGCTAGGGATGTTAAGGATAACAGGAAGGGATTTTATAGGTACATTGCCAATAAAAGACAGACTAGGGACACCGTGGGCCCTCTCCAGAAGCTATCGGGAGAACTCGCTACCCTGGATTTGGAGAAGGCTGAGGTTCTTAATGACTTCTTTGCCTCAGTCTTTACCGGCAAATGCTCTGACCACACCACCCAAGTCTTGGAAGGCAGACGTGGGGACGGTGAGGGTGGGGACCCTGGGCCCACTGTGGGGGAGGATCTTGTTTGGGACCACCTTAGGAACCTGAATGTATACAAGTCAACGGGACCGGATGAAATCCATCCAAGGGTCCTGAAGGACCTGGCAAATGAAGTTGCTAAGCCACTGTCCATCATATTTGAAAAATCCTGGCAGTCAGGTGAAGTTCCCAATGACTGGAAAAAGGGAAATATAACCCCCATTTTTAAGAAGGGAAAAATGGATGAGCCAGGGAATTATAGGCCAGTCAGTCTCACCTCTGTGCCTGGCAAAATCTTGGAGCGGATTCTCCTGGACGGCATGCTAAGGCACATGAAAACCAACAAGATGCTTGGTGACAGCCAGCATGGCTTCACTAAGGGGAAATCCTGCCTGACCAATCTGGTGACCTTCTATGAAGGGGCTACGGAACTGATGGACAGGGGCAGAGCAGTTGATGTCATCTACCTGGACTTGTGTAAAGCCTTTGACACTGTCTCACATGACATCCTTGTCTCTAAGTTGGAGAGACATCAATTTGATAGATGGACCACTCGGTGGATAAAGAACTGGCTGGATGGCCGCACGCAAAGAGTAGTGCTCAGTGGCTCAGTGTCCAGCTGGAGAGCAGTAACGAGTGGTGTCCCCCAGGGATTGGTGTTGGGACCGGTCTTGTTCAACATCTTTGTGGGTGACATGGACAGTGGGATTGAGTGTGCCCTCAGCAAGTTTGCTGATGACACCAAGCTGTGTGGTTCGGTTGATACATTGGAGGGAAGGAATGCCATCCAGAGGGACCTTGACATGCTTGTGAGGTGGGCTGATGTCAACCTGATGAAGTTTAACCATGCTAAATGCAAAGTCCTCCACCTGGGTCGGAGCAATGCCAGGCACAGCTACAGATTGGGAGGAGAGGAGATTGAGAGCAGCCCTGCGGAGAAGGACTTGGGGGTGTGGGTTGATGAAAAAATGAACATGAGCTGGCAGTGTGCGCTTGCAGCCCAGAAGGCCAACCGTATTCTGGGCTGCATCAAAAGGAGTGTGACCAGCAGGTCGAGGGAGGTGCTCCTGCCCCTTTACTCTGCTCTTGTGAGACCTCACTTGGAGTATTGTGTGCAGTTCTGGTGTCCTCAACATAAAAAGGACATGGAAGTGTTAGAACAAGTGCAGAGGAGGGCCACGAGGATGATGAGGGGACTGGAGCACCTCTCGTATGAAGATAGGCTGAGAAAATTGGGGCTGTTCAGCCTGGAGAAGAGAAGGCTGCATGGAGACCTCATAGCAGCCTTCCAATGCCTGAAGGGTGCCTATAGGGATGCTGGGGAGGGACTCTTCATTAGGGACTGTGGTGAGAGGACAAGGGGTAATGGGTTTAAACTTAAACAGGGGAGGTTTAGATTGGATCTGAGGAAGAAATTCTTTACTGTGAGGGTGGTGGGGCCCTGGAATGGGTTGCCCAGGGAAGTTGTGAATGCTTCATCCCTGCCGGCGTTCAAGGTGGGGTTGGACATAGCCTTGGATGGTATGGTTTAGTGGGAAGTGTCCCTGCCCATGGCGGGGGGGTTGGAACTCGATGATCTTGAGGTCCTTTCCAACCCTTACTATTCTATGATTCTATGATTCCTAAATAAAACAAGTCTTTAGTAAAGTGGTAATGTTTTAAATGACTGAGCCGGAAGAATATTTGGTATCTCATTTACTGCTTCATCCCAGTTCTTTTCTTTCAGTACTTTATTCCAGTCTGCCGAATGAAAAACTATTACATTGGTTTCATTCCACAATTCTTGCGTTCAGAATCTCAAGAGATACTATTTGCATTGGAAAAAAAGTGCCAACCAGTGGGGTTTTTTGGTAAAAGCAATTATTTTGAGTGGTATTTATGAGGTAGTGGTTGTGATTCTGTATGTTTCTATTTGGGTCGCAGCCTGCTTTTGTACTGTTCAGAATTTGAACGGTTTTGTTGGGTTTTTTTTAATCTTGAGTTTCTGCTCCCTCTTGCTAGGCTGTGTCATTCATTTAGGAGATGGTGGAGTTTCTAATTTATAATCCCATTGAATGTCAACAGGTAGCATTTGTCCTTTTGGCCCACGGGGGCTGTGGGATACAGATCTGTATTATTCATGCTACGTATTTGTATCGAGGCAAAAGCGCAGATGCATCACAGCACATTTTCCTCCAGCTGAGGATGTAGTACATCGGTGGCTAAACAGCAACAATGGGAGGGGAACTGCCCACCTCCCCCATGCTGCCTCTGTAGAGTTCAGCCTTTCCTACATCAGTGGTCTGAAAGTTCCTTCCCAGAGACAGCCAACTCAACAGGTAGAGAGGATTTTTCTGTTAGGCTGCTCTTGTTGATGTTTTCATTTGCAATCCCATTTGTAAAGCTTTTTTATCACACCTGCTTAACAAATAAGTATTTAAACTACTCAGAAAAATCATCTTCTGAACTGCCCTCTAAGTAGTGGTAGAATTTAAGGGAATGTTTCTAGCTCCTTCAGACTTAAAGCAGGATGTAAGCGTTCAAACCAATTGCTGTTTAAAAAACACACACCCCCCCAACACCAGACCCTAGGTTTGATGACAAATATTGTACCTTCTGGAAACTGTAAGAGAAAACTGAAATGTTATAAAGGCACGTTTGCAAGATGACTTCGACAAACTCCTTGCAAAAGTATCAGGAAATGTTTCACATCCAGATGCGTTCATGGCCTTACATTCTGTGTGGTGAGCCAAAGTTGGTATTTTCAGCAAGGGAATCACAAGTGCCGATGCTACAGTTGCGGTCAGTTTTTGTGTTTATTCAGAAGTTAAGTGAGACACTGGATTACCACTGTTGTTCCCTCCAGTAATATTATTCTTTTAGGATAATGGATATTCTTTTAGATACTAAACCATGATAGGATCCTAAGATACCTTGATAGCAGTCGGGCTATAAAATCTTATGTGGAGCATGTCAGAGAAGTATCTTAAAGATAAACTTACTAAAAGTCTCTATTATTAGATAGAGCATTTGGTGTTTGGAGAGCCAGAATAATTTGGTAATTAAAGATGTACTGTTCCTGTGAAAAGATGGAATTTAGTCTGTGTTTCCTTGCGAAAGCCTTGTCAGGGATGTGACTTGTGTCTGATTGTTGTGCTTTGTTTTCCTTTCAACTTTGTAGGTGGAAGAAGACCACATAGAAGAACATCCTGTCAGCAACACCACGAAGATAACAACTGGAACTCTTGAGAAGCTCGTAGAAAACCTTATGACATCTTTTGCGGAGAGTGATTTTACTGACATCCATACATTTCTATCAACATACAGGGCTTTTGCTTCCACTAAGGAAGTATTAGAGCTTCTCCTTGACAGGTAAGAGCCAGTATAATGAAAACTAAGCCATTGTTTACGTGATAGGTGAATGTTGTCAGGAATTCCTTCCATTACATTTAGTGCACATGAACTTAATAACCCGATGGACAGATGTCAATAATACTGCAAAATCCACAATTTCCAGATAAACATGAAGCGTGTAAAGGCATGTTGCCCACGTCCCAAGTCTCCTTAAGGCGTAGCTGTGATGTATAGTTGTTACTGAGGCAGGATCATTTCAGCTGTGTACGGAATCGTGCCTTCTAAGGATCCATTCTGCCAAGGGGATTTTCTTCTGTTCACGTACGCATCATTCCTGTCAGTTTTGGGCCTCTGGGGTAGTCAAAAAAAGAAAGGTATTTTTCATCAGGGGTCAGGTTTAATTACCTATAATCTAAAATGCCTTTTGGGCTTTTTATTATTACTGCCCTTTTCTTTAAACCTGCACTCAGTAATACACAGCTTAAAGAAAGGAACTGTAATTTTGTAACTTTACAAATACACACAGTTTGGATCTTAGAGTCCTGAGTAGGCTCAGAACCCCCCCAAAAGGGCTGGCAGCTTAAAAAACCTCTGCCATGCATGACTCTGCTTTGCTTTCTTTCCTTTTTCCCTTAGTTCTCAGGACTCAGCTGAGCTTCTCATGTTCAGTAGCTTGCTTTCCACAGTTCTTACTGCTTTCAGTCAGTCAGAAAGTTTGTGGTTGTAAGTAAGAGAAGAGTAAAATCCAGGGAAGGTGGAATTCCAGTCAAATGTCCGTGTTTCCAGAAATATGATGCCTTGCCTCTGTTAGTCGTCTGATAAGAAAGCAGTAAGGAAAGGAGTGACCTGACCATCTCTCTCCTCCTGTAAGCAATTCTTTTTGCTCTTCCTTGCATTACATAAAGAAGATTGCCTGGTGCTGTGTCTCAGTTCTGCATTTTTTTGCGTCGAGGTGTGACGGAGTTGCCTCTTTCTCTTAGGTCATCATTGCCTTTGGAGTTCTCTGTGTTTGCTACATGTTTTCTTAGCTTAGGCTTTTGTGGACTTTCAAAAATAAGAGTTTGAGGAACCAGTCCCCCTTGCTGTCATCAGGCCTCGCTTGCCCATTGCCTCCCTCCTTGTCATCCACAAACTTCTTAGAGATGTGTGCACGTTGACGGGGATATGTTATAATTGGTATCACAGAAACATGGTGGGATGGCTCCTATGGCTGGAGTGTTGGAATGGAAGGTTACAGGCTCTTTAGAAAAGACAGGCCCGGCAGACGGGGCAGGGAAGTTGCTATTTATATCTGTTACTATTTATGTCAGTGATAGGCTGGAGAGTATGGAACTCTGTCTGGGGACAGGTGATGAGGCAACAGAGTTTGTGGGTGAGGGTCAAAGGGAGAAGAGCAATGGGGGATATCACTGTGTGGATCTGTTACAGACTGCCTGATCAGGAGGACTCTGTGGATGAAGCGCTCTGTAGACAGATAGGAACAGCTTCACACTCGCAGGCCCTTGTTCGCATGGGGGACTTCAACCACCCTGATGTCTTTTGGAGGGACGGTACGGCCCAGCACAAGCAATCCAGGAGGTTCCTCTATTGTGTGGAGGACAATTTCCTTCTGCAAGTAACAGGCGGGCTGACAAGCAGAGGCGCTGTGCTTGACCTCGTGCTCACCATCAGGGAGGGTCTGATTGGGAATGTGATGCGCCAGGGCTGCCTTGGCTGTAGTGATCCCGAGGTGGTCAAGTTTGAGATCCTCAGGACAGTGAGAAAGGGCACGCAGTGTGCTCACTGCCCTGGACTTCAAGAGAGCAGACTTTGGCCTCTTCAGGAACCTGCTTAGTAAGGTTCCATGGGATACAGCCCTAGAGGGCAGGGGGCGCCAAGACTGTTGGTTGATATTCAAGGATCACCTGCTACAACCTCAGGAGCGTTGTGTACCCACTAGAAGGAGGTGCGTCAGGAGGTCCAGGAGACCTCCATGGATGGAATAAGGAGGTGCTGAGAAAACGTGAAGGGAAAAAAAGAGGGGAGAGCTCATAGCAACCTTCCAATATCTGAAGGGGGCCTTTAGGGGTGCTGGGGAGGGACTCTTCATTAGGGACTGTAGTGATAGGACAACGGGTAATGGGTTCAGACTTGAACAGAGGAAGTTTAGATTGGATATAAGGAGGAAGTTCTTTACTGTGAGGGTGGTGAGGCACTGGAATGGGTTGCCCAGGGAAGTTGTGAATGCTCCATGCCTGGCGGTGTTCAAGGCCCGGTTGGAGAGAGCCGTGGGTGACCCGGTTTAGTGGGAGATGTCCCTGCGCAGGGCAGGGGGGTTGGAACCACGTGATCGTAAGGTCCTTTCCAGCCCTGACTCTTCTATGGTCCTTCTCGTCGCGCTCGTGCACATCCACCCGGCGGAACCGCGCCGCCGACACCGTCTGCTTCGCTGTGGGCAACGCGCGGGCCGGGAACGCGCGCCCGGCACAGCCGCGCGGAGGCAGAGGCTTGCCGGCAGTAGCGCGAGCCCGAGCGCGAGGCGGTGGGCGGGGCGGCATAAGGCGAGCTGCTATTGGTCGGCTGCCCGCCGCGAATTCTCCGAGGGGCGCGTTCGGTTGCCGTGGTGACGGATGCGGGCATCACCGCCGCGGCTGTTAACGGGCTCAGTCCGCCCCGACGCTGTCCAGGTGCCTACGGTCCCTGCGGGCCTGCGGCCGAACATGTCACGGAGGAGCGGGTTCCCTAACTTCCGTCGTGCTTTCAGTCGGGTATGAGCCAAACAGGACCCCGACAGCCTGGCACAGCCCCGGTGGGGAGGCACGAAGCGGGGGTCACGCAACATAGAGCCGACACGTGTGCCCCATGGCTGAAGGGTTGCTATGAGATGTAAAAAACAAGTAGCGTTGGCTTGATGTTGCTGGTCAGAAGACAGTAATCCCCCCTCTATGACAGCACAGGTGGCTTCTTGCGGTGGTGTTAGCTGACATTTAACATCCATCCCAAGAACAGATACAGGCTCCCAAGCACAAGTACAGGCTGGACAGAGGCTGGATTGAGAGCAGCTCTGAGGAGCAGGACTTGGGGGGGGGGGGGGAGGGGAACGGGTGAGGGGTTGGGGGTGGTTAGTTGCTGAGAACCTCCACATGAGCCGGCAGTGTGCGCTTGCAGTCTGCAGCCAGAAAGCCAACCGTGTGCTGGGCTGTATCAAAAGGAGCGTGAGCAGCAGGTTGAGGGAGGGGATTCTCCCCCTCTGCTCTGCTCTCCTGAGTCGTGTCCGTCCCCCCCCCGCCCCCCCGCAGTAGTGCGTTCAGCTCTCGGCCCCCAACACAAAAGGGATGTGGACCTGCTCGAGCAAGTCCAGAGGAGGCGACGAAGATGATACTGGAGCAGCTTTTCTAAGGAAACAGGCTGAGAGAGTTCTGGTTGTTCAGCCTGGAGAAGGGAAGGCTCAGGGGAGACCTAATGGCAGCTTCCAGTGCCTAAAGAGACCTGCAAGCAGTCTGGAGAAGGGCTTTTGACATGGGTGTGTACTGATAGGACAAGGGGGGAGTGGTTTTAAACTGCAAGATGGCAGATTTGGATGAAAGAAATTCTTCACTGCGAGGGTGGTGGAGCACTGGCACAGGTTGCCCAGAGAAGCTGTGGATGCCCCATCGCTGGCCATGTTTGAGGCCAGGTTGGATGGGGCTTGGAGCAATCTGGTCTAGTGGAAGGTGTCTCTGCCCGTGGCAGGGGTTTGGAACTGGGTAAGATTTAAAGTCCCTTCCAGCCCAAACCATTCTAGGGTTCTGTGATTGATCAGAAAGGGCAGAATGAGTAAGGAAGGAGTGAAGAAGTAAGGAGGAAGTAAGTAAGAACGGGTAAGGTCTCATTTAAGGAGTAAGAGCTCTCTAAAAGAGCACCATATGTGTTGTTCACCTAGGTGGGTTCTAGGTTGTCAGCAGTGGATTCTAGAACAGTTCTACCTCTCCTACATTTTAAGATTCTCTGAAGAATGTTGGAGTTTCCAAGTGGGATCTGAAGTGAAGGGTGTTTGAAGTCACACTGGGAAGCAGCCCCTGTGTTTTCTACTCAGATACATAATAGCTGTGACCACAGGAAGAGTCAAAAAGGAACAGAAACACTGGCTTCTACAAGATTAACCATTGTGCTCATTCATGATTGATGTTACCTGGGAAGGAAGTCCTGTTTCCTGTGGGGAGTGACATGTTCTTGACTTTAGTTGCCCCATTCTTTACAACCTGTAGTAGAATAACAAATATACTGAATGACAAAGTGAAATCACCGCTCAAAAGAGTCGGAACATTTTTTGCTGCTTCAAGTTACGCTCGGGCTGTGTAGACCTGTGCTATCTACATTATCCTGTTAGCTATTTCTTCCTATTAGAAAGTTACACAGCTTTGTGAGGTTGCTCTAGGGCAGCAGCCCTAGGGAGAAAGTACACACACAAACGCACGCGTATCTTTGTAATTCCTGCTATTATAAAGGAAACAGGTGGTGGGAGAGCAAGTTCTGAGGGACCTTCAAAGTGAATATTAAATACCTGAAGGAGAAAGAAAGTCTTTCTTTCCTTCCTTCCTTCCTTCCTTCCTGCCTGCCTCCCTCCCTCCCTCCCTACTTCCCTCTCTCTCTCTCTCTCCCTCCCTCCCTCCCTCCCTCCCTCCCTCCCTTCCTCCCTCCCACCCTCCCTTCCTCTCTTGCTCTCTTTCTTTCGGGTAGGAATATGGGCTTTGGAAAGCTCAGATTTTGCAATAGGTGGAAGACAAGGGTTATAAAACCATAAAGGGGAAAAGACTGGAGATGACTTTGGCTGGTAAAAGCATTTCTGGCTCCCTTAGCAAAACAGATTACTTCCCAAAACATATTTAAGACCCATTTTCTTACTGTAGAGCTGTGCTGATTGAGAAAGTCTTAGCACTGCGCTTACATATGCAGTGCAGTCAAGAGGGAGAAGTTGATATGCTTTCTAGTGTACTGGTTTATGCCACTGCAATAGCAATACTTCCTCTAATGTCAGAGAAAGCAGAAATTTAAGGGAGCTAGGAAGAGAGCTTGGGTGTCTGCAACCATGCCACTGGTTGTGAGTGGCTGGCACTGCATGCAGTGAACACCGCTGAACATCTTCCTTATCTGTGTAACGGTTGTATCCAATTGTTGTGTTTCACAAAAGGGAAAGAAATATAACGGACATCGAAAACAAATGTATTGCTATCCGCTTTTCAAAACTGCCTTTCTGCTTTCTTCAAACAGGTGTTGGATTTCTTCCTGAAATGTATGTGTCTTGAAGCATGCTGTGGGAGGGAAAACAGAGCCTCACCGCAGAGATCCCAGCAGAAGGCAAGTCACTGGTGTACAGACTGTTGTATTTGACTATGGCATATTTTAGAGGTGGAGGAGATAAAAACAAACAGCAAAGCAATTCAAAAAACCAAGCCCCAGCCTCCCCAAGGCTGGATTTTATGGCACTGCACTTGAAAGATACCCTTTCTAAATCAGAGATTTCTGTGTTCAAGGCTGTGGTACTAGTAAAACCCCCAAATTTTAATTGTTTGAGTGGCATGTATGATGCAAACCCATCACACAGTTGCAGAGGGAGATTTCTTCACAATTCTTGTAAATCTAAAGAGTACTCAAAAGCAAGCTGTGAAGGAGGAGTCTGATTTAATGGTGCCTACCACTGTAGCAGAGATGGAAGAGGGTAATAAAATCTTTGTAGGATTGTGTGAAATCAGATAGAAGGAATGTAGCAGTAAAGATAATGAGAGGCCCATAGATAAGCTGAATTCCTGCTTGTCATGGGTTCAGCAGCAGCAGCCATTTTTTCTCCTTCTTGGTAGCTGGTGCAGCGCTGTGTTTTTGATTTTGGGCCTGGGAACAGCACTGATAACACCAGTGTTTTCAGTTAGTGCTTGGTGATGTTTAGGCTGGCCAAGGACTTTGTGAGTCTCATGCTCTGCCAGGGAGGAGGGGAAGCCAGGAGGAAGGAGAGACAGGACACCTGACCCAGACTAACCAAAGAGGTTATTCCATACCACAGCACGTCATGTCCAGGATGTAGAACGGGGAGCAGAGACCCGGAAGGGTGGTGAGGGTGCACAGTGGGGGGTGCACTGGTGGGGGTGCACGGCTTGATACTGGGTGGTGAGCAATTGTATTCTTCCCTTGTATTTGCCTTGTCATTATTGTTACTGGTGGGGGTGGACTGGGTGGTCGGGCTTGATATTTGATGGTGAGAAATTGTATTTTCCTTTTCCTTACTATAACTTGAACACTGGGAAAAAGAGTCAGTAGCCCAAGGCAACTGGCAAATGAGATTCTGGAATAGAGATGGTGGTTAGCAGAAGAGAGAAAATATTCGTTTCTCTTAATTCTCTTCCCTCCTTCCCTCTCTCCCTCCCTCCCACCCTCCCTCCTGCCCTCCCTCATTCCTTCCTAGCTGCCTGCCTGCCTTCCTGTCTGTCTGTCTGTCACTCTTGGCTTCTCTTGTCTTCTCTTATCCTCTCTTTTCTTGTCTTCTCTTGTCTTCTCTTGTCTTGTCTTTTCTTTCTTCTCTTCTCTTTTCTTCCCTTTTCTTCTCTTTTCTTATGTTGCCTTCCATATTTTCTTTTTAAGTGGAAAGTTCATTTAGTCTTTCTGGAAACTATGTATGCATGAAGCAAAGGAGTCAAACTTAAGACATGCCATCTGATTATAACTCAATGGGTGGGAGGGACACAGTCCTTAGACTTTGAACTACTTAGATACAAATACAGAGCTCACTGGCAAAACTCTGCTCAGAGGACCAGGAGGCCCCAGGTAGAGTGGGAAGTACTGCCAGTATCCTAAGTCATAGACAGTGCGACATGATTCTTAAGGCCAGAGTCCTGTGGGGAGTGTTTGGCTTAAAGGACACCATAGTGTTACAGACTTGGAGGGGAGGAAAAAAGAATGTCTTTTTGCAAGGAATGTTGAAAAAGAGCCTGGAATCAAAATGAAAGAGAATAAAATCCTCATAGTCAACAGAGATTTCTACTGTTGAAGCGTGCTGTAGCCGGGCCAGAAAAGGCATAAGTGCAATGTATCTCTAACCAAAGCCAAATGGAACAGGGCAGAAGGGAAAAAGAACGTTATGTTTGTAAATGGAAAGTTTGGAGAGCTATTTAATCGAATAGTTAATTGTCTTCTTATGGAAACTGAAGCTTGCTAGAGAAGAACATGAAGTGTGGCAAGGAGTTTGCAAACAAGCAGAAGGATTGAGTAGCAAGTAGCCGAAACAGAAATAACAAACTTGTGTATGTATTGAAAGTACAAAGCTTCTTATGGAGAGTCAGCCTGTTTATGGAAACGAGAGAACAACTAGGGAAGACAAGAATTTTGCTGAATCAACCCAGTACGTGTTTGTGCCACGATCAATCTAACGATTACACCTTCCTTGGGTGCAGAAAAAAAAGAGAAAAGAAGGGTCTGCATCTCAAAGAAGGCAATCTTTTGAGTGACACTTGTATGTGACAGCCGCTTGATTCACAAATCAGGAAGAGAGGTTTCTTTTCCTTAATTCAGCTGAAGCAAGCAAAAGGAGCCATTTCTATCACAATGCCTGTAAGATATTTTGTTTTACTTATGTCCGTTGGACCTAATTTCTGCTGCAGTCTGGAAACTGTGGCAGAAAACTTGGTGGTTGTAATAGTGATAATGCTAAATGGAAATGCGTGTGCATGTGTGCGTACAAGATGGGAAAATCTGTCCTTCCACTGATAAAATCGGTAAGCTCCATCTCTCTGTCTTCTCCTTTCTATGCACGCTTGCCTATTCCTCTCTGCAGAAATCATAAGATAAAGGAACACAGTCCCATTGTTTACAAACAGAGCGAACTCATCAGGAAAAGCAACTTTCACTTCGTTAATACCCCGCTATCCCCCAACACAGTCTTGTTTCAAGCACTGTGCAGCATCCGAGTGCTTTGGACACTGCCTCTTCTTGACCTGTTCTAGCTCTTTTGTATCATCTTTATACAAACAAATTACTGAAAAACATTACCTTGTGAGATTGTGGATACCTTTTCTTCTTTTCTTCTTTTCCTCTTTTGGAGTTATGTTTGAATTATCATGAAAGACTGGTAACCTCATGCAACTCCTCTGCAGTTCAGGTCTAACTTCATGCTAAACTACCAGCTGAGCAAGATGTGGGCTGTGCTGGTACAGGGTCTGCCGCAGGAAGCGAGTCTCCATCTGGCTGAAGTCACCAGCTTGTCCCGGAGCTTTGCTGTATGCCAAGGCCAGCTCCATTTAGCTGTGTCCTGGGAGAACTGATGGAGAGCAATTGTGCTCTTCAACCTCGGAAGCTTCTGGAGGTCTCCCTTCTGACTGAATTTTTCATTCAGCTTGTGACATGATGATTTGGGTATGGAAAGAACAGCTTGCCAAGAATACCTTCAGTGTTCCCTCAATCTAAAAGTATTGCTTTGACTGTTCTGTTTAGTTAGTGCAGACCATTTTCTGCCCTCAGCTCTGCACGAAGCAATAGAGCACCTGGCATAGATTGTGGTTAGCAGAGGAGGGGAAATGTTCCTTTCCCTTACTTTTCTTTCTTTCCCCTTCCCCTGGCAGAGCACCAGTGAGGGGGAAGATGGCGCTGTTTCCCACATCATCTCGGTGAGAGCGATGATCCACAACGCTCCAGAAAAAGAAAAACTGTCGCTAGGGGTAAGTGCAGCTGGCACAGCGGCATTTTGGAGAGCTGCTTGTGGACTTTGGAGCCTGCTCCAGGAATAAACAGCATTAAGACATCATTCCAGCGCTTCCCCCTCTTTATTACTTTCGTTTTTTCATCGTAAGAATTTTAGGTTACAAAACATTGCAACCAGTGACCAGAAAAAGACCTTCCCTCGTACTGTAATGATACTGCTTCATAAAAGCTGACTAATTTCTGTATTTGGTAATTCGACTGAGTTGTTGTGTCTTTTCTACATTTTGGAGCAGGGAGGGAGGGAAGCGCTGTGTTGTATCATTGATACAAGTCAGGAGAAAGTGCGAGGTCACATAACGTCAGAGACAGAGAATGGGCTTTGGTTGTCCCAACCAATGTTACGTGTGCCGGTATGCTGATTCATAACCTGGCTGCGTAATAATCTTCAGTTCAAGGGAGGCTATGAAGTTTTTGACAGTGTTGGTAGTTAAATCAGCATAGACACGTGTGTATGTTGATTAGGAGGCTTTAGGGAGTTGAATTTTATACTTTTACCCCCTGAAAGTCAACGCAAGTCCTTCCTAAACATCCTTTTTAAATTTCATTCTAGAGAAAAATATCAACTGCAGAATAAATTTTAAAAACATTTTTAGATGAATCGTGTTGCTTACAAACCCAATGGTTTCAGCAGGGACTTTAGCGATAGGACATGGCACAATGGGTTTAAACTTGAGCAGTAGAAGTTCAAGTTAGATATAAGGAAAAAGTTCTTTACTGTGAGGGTGGTGAGGCACTGGAAGAAGGTGCCCAAAGAAGCGGTAAATGGTCCATCCCTGGCAGCGATCTTGATTTCTTTCTTTTTCCTTTTCCCTTTTCCTGCAGAGCTCAGTTCAGGACGAGTGCAAAGAGGCTGCTTTTTCCAATGGCACCTTTGAAAAAGCACAGATTCAGGAGGCTCCTGACGAAGAAACAGTGACACTAGGGGTAAGTAAAGCTGCACAGTGGCATTTTGGAAAGCTGCTCATGGACTGCAGACAGCTGAAGTTGTCTGCCTGGATCATCTGAAAGAACTCTCCTTCTGTGCACTCCTCCTCTTTTCTTGATGCGTAAAAAGGATCGCCTTCACCTTTGTCAGGCCAAGTCCCCACCTGATATAAAATGTCCTCCGTTCTTTGGAATCGGTGCTGCTGTGGCAGCAGTTTGAGCAGGATCTTCAGGAATCTGTTGTAGGAACGGCATTTAAGTGGAAAGTTCATTTAGTCTTTCTGGAAACTATGTATGCATGAAGCGAAGGAGTCAAACTTAAGACATGCCTTCTGATTATAACTCAGTGGGTGGGAGGGACACAGTCCTTAGGCTTTGAACTACTTAGATACAAATACAGAGCTCACTGGCAAAACTCTGCTCAGAGGACCAGGAGGCCCCAGGTAGAGTGGGAAGTACTGCCAGTATCCTAAGTCATAGACAGTGCGACATGATTCTTAAGGCGAGAGTCCTGTGGGGAGTGTTTGGCTTAAAGGACACCATAGTGTTACAGACTTGGAGGGGAGGAAAAAAGAATGTCTTTTTGCAAGGAATGTTGAAAAAGAGTCTGGAATCAAAATGAAAGAGAATAAAATCCTCATAGTCAACAGAGATTTCTACTGTTGGAAGCATGCTGTAGCCGGGCCAGAAAAGGCAAAAGTGCAATGTATCTCTAACCAAAGCAGAATGAAACACAGAAGAAGGGAAAAAGAAAGTTGTGGGGGTTTATCTTCTCCGTGCAAGACGAGAACAACAACACACCAATATGATGCAACATCGTTCCACTTTATTGGGCGAACAGCTCGTTCTTCTATACAGTATTATTTCTGTGCACGCGCCGGTCGCCTGTGCCAAGCTCTAATCATTGCTGGTGAGGCGCTAGCATGCAGGTATCACGCATTTAATGATTGCTGGTTATAATAAGCTTCAAGCACGCCCGTATCCTGTTTTTCCTCCTATTCTTGCTGGCGGTTCTCCATATTACTAACCACATCTGCGGGGGTTTATCTTCTTTAGGCGAGATGAGAACGACAACACACCAATATGATGCAAGATCGTTCCACTTTATTGGGCGAACAGCTCGTTCTTTTATACAGTATCATTTCCGTGCACGCGCCGGTCGCCTGTGCCAAGCTCTAATCATTGGCAGTGAGCCGCTAGCACGCAGGTATCACGCAATTAATGATTGGTGGTTATAATAAGCTCCAAGCACGCCTATATCCTGTTTTTCCTCCTATTCTTGCTGGCGGTTCTCTATATCACTAACCACATCTGTAATCCCTCCCCTTTTCTTGTCCCTATCCGACCTTCCTTAGGCCTTCAACTATCATCTAAAGCAAGCCAGCTGTTCAGGCCCAGCTATTAGGCCTTCAGTTATTATCTAAAGCAACCCAGACCCCAGCAGAAAGTTATGTTTGTAAATGGAAAGTTTGGAGAGCTATTTAATCATATAGTCAATAGTCATGTTATAGAAACTGAAGCTTGATTTCTTTCTTTTCCCTTTTCCTGCAGAGCTCAGTTGTGGAGGAGGATGAAGGGAGCACTCTTTCTGAAGCCTCCTGGGAAACAGCGCAGACTCACGAGTCTCCTGACGAAGAAACAGCATCACTAGGGGTAAGGAAAGCTGCACAGCGGCATTTTGGAAAGCTGCTCATGGACTGCAGACAGCTGAAGTTGTCTGCCTGGATCATCTGAAAGAACTCTCTCCTTCTGTGCACTCCTCCTCTTTTCTTGATGCGTAAAAAGGATCGCCTTCACCTTTGTCAGGCCAAGTCCCCGCCTGATATAAAATGTCCTCCGTTCTTTGGAATCGGTGCTGCTGTGGCAGCAGTTTGAGCAGGATCTTCAGGAATCTGTTGTAGGAACGGCATTTAAGTGGAAAGTTCATTTAGTCTTTCTGGAAACTATGTATGCATGAAGCGAAGGAGTCAAACTTAAGACATGCCATCTGATTATAACTCAGTGGGTGGGAGGGACACAGTCCTTAGGCTTTGAACTACTTAGATACAAATACAGAGCTCACTGGCAAAACTCTGCTCAGAGGACCAGGAGGCCCCAGGTAGAGTGGGAAGTACTGCCAGTATCCTAAGTCATAGACAGTGCGACATAATTCTTAAGGCCAGAGTCCTGTGGGGAGTGTTTGGCTTAAAGGACACCATAGCGTTACAGACTTGGAGGGGATGAGAAAAAAATGTCCTTTTCAAAGGAATGTTGAAAAAGAGCCTGGAATCAGAACGAAAGAGAAGAAAATCCTCATAGAATCGTAGAAGAGTTAGGGTTGGAAAGGACCTTAAGATCATCTAGTTCCAGTCCCCCTGCCATGGGCAGGGTCACCTCCCACTAAACCATGCCACCCAAGAAGCGTGCTGTAGCCGGGCCAGAAAAGGCATAAGTGCAATGTATCTGTAAGCAAAGCAGAATGGAACAGGGCAGAAGTGAAAAAGAAAGTTATGTTTGTAAATGGAAAGTTTGGAGAGGTATTTAATCAAATAGTTAATTGTCTTGTTATGGAACCTGAAGCTTAATTTCTTTCTTTCATCTTTTCCTGCAGAGCTCAGTTGAGGACCAGCCATGACCATCTCGATGAAAAGGGAGTCTTCAACAAATACTGCACTTGAAAAGTATTATAGATAGGATAGGAAGGGTAGGATAGGGTAGTGTAGGGTAGTTAAAGCGATTGTATTTTTCAAAGCCATAGGTATAAGGAGCCCTTATTGATAAGTCTTCATGTTAAATTAGTACTAGTAATGTATGTTATAATTCTGTAAGAGGGTACAGTTAGCATGGGTTTACACTGCAATTAGTATAGTTTATTTATATTATTAGTGCTGTATATGTTAGTATGTGTTTACGTTAATAAAGATTTATCATTTCTATTTGCAACCACCAATATGTAGCTCCTATTCAAATGGTTCAAGAATGCCAACTTAGGTTTTTTTGAGAGCGTAAAGATAGTGCGCTTCCATAGTTTACACCTTCCATTCAATTCCATATGAAAAAGATGGTTTTAATTGCTTTCATGCAGTCTTTACACATAAGTACTAGACATTTTTCCACTGTTATTTGCCTCGAGTTAGTCTATGTTCTTACCTTAGACTTTCTCAGTGCACGTCAGGTTGTGGGTTTTGTTTGTTTGCTGTTGGTTTTGGGTTTTGTTTAACTCCTCACACCACCTCCGTCGCTCTGTTCAACTTCATCACTTTTACTGTTGGAACTTCTTCCAGCTCCCACAACTCATCTTCCCTGCCCCCTTGAGAACTTGATGCACCACATTTCAGCTGAATGCCCTGTAGGTGTAACCCTTCAGCCGCAGCCTTCCTTCAGCACTGTGTTCCTTTTCAACATCACATCCAGTAACAAGGTCTGGACTGATTGTAGCACCCTCAGCATTACTGGTGTGCATCTTCTTTAAATTTCTGCAGGTTTTTATGAGGGTGCCTTCTGTGTTTCAGCAACCATGGGGCTAGAAAGGGTTGTCCAAGTAAACCAGTCTCACCCGTGTTACACATCGAGTCGCAGCAGCTTATCATGAGCTCTGTGTAGTCCAGTTGCAAGCTGCAAGAGTGCAGTGAGCTTGGTGAGGGCTAAAGGTAAACGTCAGGAAAGCAAAAACCATGCCAGTGCATCAGCCGTGCGCACCAACCTGCTACTGCTCTGCAATATCTTGTGCTCTTTTTTGAGCTTGCAGTTTAATGATTTCTGCTGCGGCTAACTGGGCATCTGAGATTATACACAGATTTTACAACTGCTTCTTCATGAAATTGTTCTCTTTTGGTCAGTGAATGATTTCTACAGCAAGTTAAGAAATACAAAATGGTTTTGAGTGTTTGAGTCTTTTCCCCATTGTCCCCATCATGGCATTTTCCCCTCCTGGCCTCACAGCCATTAATTTGCTGGGGCTTTTTCCCCTCCCCTGCACCCAATACTAAGGGTTGGAGTTCACACAGCACAGCTGCTTATTCTACCTCTTAGCACAGCCCCTCTTCCCCTCAGGCCTCTCACACAGATGACCTGCCATTCACAAGTCACTTCAGCACTAGGGGAGACTCCCAAAACTGCCAAAGTCACACGGAGTCCCTGAACTGCGGCAGTTGCCTTTGCCACCACTTTCATGGCGACTGTCAACTGCCTTTCATGTTACAACAGCAAAGCCAGGAAGAATGATTACACTGAAGTTAAGCTGCCTCTTGCTTTTTTCCTAGGGATACAAAAGAAACCAACACAACCTTCCTCAATTTCCTTCAGGATAAATACAATCTATCTGTGAACTAGGAATTTCCTATTGCCATATTGAGAGGACACCACCACTTGTCCTTTTCTAAACAAGAGCAAAGCCAGAGTTATCAGATTACAAGCACTCTTATTGCAGATGTTCATTTTTGGGGCCTGTCACCATAACCTTGCTTGCGAACAAGCTGCTCTGTCAGCTGGCTTGCTACTTAGACGCTGGGAAACCTGTTGCTAGCTTCCACTGCTCTGTCACCAGACTCACTGGGGTAGGCACTTGCTGGGTGTTTATTCCCATCAGCTGGGGGCTGCTGGGTCTTAGCTCTCATGCTCCACAGCAGAGCAAAAACCCCCTACCAAAAGGAGGGGGGAAGGAGGAAAAGGAGCCCTCTGTGCATCATGAAGCAGCCTGGCAAATTCTTACTTTCCCCTTGTTAAGTTCTGCTAACGGCAGCTCACTTTCAAGGTGTCTGAGCAAGTGCATGACTACACACAGCCCAAGGCACCTTCACAATTGGGCTGCGGGTGCTAAACCTGCAGGCGGCTCAGAGGGGACACCCCTTCCACGCCTGTGCTGCACCATACCCCAGGACGGCGCAGCCCCTGCCCTGCAAGCAGCAAACAGTGTCTCCAGGAGAGCCTGGAGGCTGGTTCAAGCCTGAGTTCCTCCTTGCCCTCACTTCTGAAGCCCATTACTTGAGTTAAAAACAACAAGCAAACAAACAAACAAAAAAGCAAAGCCCCCCAAAACCCTAACCACGGAAAGTGGAAAAATAAAGGACAAATACAGAAGCGTTTCAGCTGGCTCCTACTTTTCCAAAACACAGTTAATTCCGAGTAGGGCAAAGCCTGGGCAACACCAGCCAAGGAACTAAAAACACAGACAGGGAAAAAACAGCATGTGGAACCGCTGGCCATCCGCCAGGTCTTGCATGTGAAAACTCTGTCTAGATGTGCACACAGGTATGCATATAGGTAAAAGAAGCAGCAGCTAGATGGAGGCCGTATCTGCTCGGAAGCTGACATATTCAGTTAATTCAGGTATTCTTTAGTTATGTCCTTCCTCCCCTGAAACCGCCATCGTGCCCCTGGTACCACTCACTCCCAGAGTCAACTAGAAGAGAAAAACCACGCATACAAAGAAACCCCAAACCAACCAACCCACGCCAATGCTGTTGCCAAGATGCTTTTAATAAACTGCTACTGCTCTGCTTCAGGAAACCAAAGTTAACCAAACTCAGCCTCCCCGAGCATCCAAACCAGCTCTGCGATAGCATCATTTCCTGAGAGCTGTCGAGGACCATTTTAAGAACACCGTGCAGCTGCACGTGCGAGGCTAACCAAGTGCTGGCGTAAGCAGACCAAGGAGAAAAATAACGTTTGTTCCTCACAGACTGTTTCAAATAGGAAGTTGTGGGAGCAGAAGATATCTTGTGCTTAACCGCTATGTAGTCACAAAAAGAAATACAGTCTGTAAGAGCGATGACTGCTTAAGCAATAACATCGATTGCTCCATCTAAAGCATGTATTAGCTGGAAAAAACAACAAGGCAATGGTTGAGAAAAATGGTGGCAGAGTAGCCTGTACAGGAATATTTCTGCAGCGGGTTTTTATTGGTTATTTGCCATAACACCCTTGTAAGCTTAAAGTCTATAACCAAGCAACTTTGTTAACTAAATGCTTCGGTACCTCCACAGAGTCCGTGACATCAGACACCACAAATGGCACCCAACGTGGGTTGAAGAGAACTGCAGGCAGAAGTTCTGTGGTGTACCCCATTCGGCTGGATGGGTGGAATAAGCTGAATTAGGGGATCCTCATAAAGATTCCCTGCCATTCTCTGGATGACTAAGGTGAGCAGCCGTGGGGAGAGAGACCGACCCCTTGATTTCAATATGGGTCGAAGCGCAACAAACGAGCAAAGTCTCCATAACAATTTGCTACCCTGTATTTTATAAAGAGAAGGCTCTAAGGTAACCCAGCTTGAATTGGTTAAATTGCTGGTCTGGATCAGAGATCCTTGTCCCTGGTTCCCATCGACTGGCTCTTATGGATTGACTCTGCGGCAGCGAGTGGGAGAAGAATTGCAAGCGGCCCAGATATTGAAAGCCGACTCCCTAAAGGGACATTTATTGCCTTGGCGCATGGTTTACTCTGCCTTGTGAGCTTTACAGCCAGCCGAGCAGGTGCTGCAAAACGTGGCAGCTCCTAACCCTGAGGGGGCTGAGGCAATGGAGGGGAAGCAGACTTTTGAATTGCTTGGCTCTGATGTGGGCCTGACCCCCCGCCGGTTGGAAATTTGATGAATTGGAGGATCCCTTCGATCTGGGAGTGATTGATCCGGAAACAGAACCTGATCTATATCCGCCACTGACACCCGTTAAAGCTTTGGCTGCTGTGGCCCCCGCTGCCGATGAAATCCTGCAGCAGCAGTAGCGTAAACGGCTGCTGTGCCGGTCCTCTGTGGTGCGTCCATCACCAGCTGCCCCTCCACTTTATGAGGCAAAGGAGCAAAGTCTTGGCCTATTGGGCAAATGTAGAGAAGACGCTTTGCGACGTGGTGATTGACAATTAGTGCAAGCCATGCTGGTCTTCTGTAAGCCTAATCAACCTCCCAAGCTCGGACAATTGCCTTATGATGTGGTAAAAGAGATGTGGAAGTCTATAAGAGATTATGTTTTACAAGCATCTTTTCTATGACTTTCCTGCAAGCCATAGGGGAGTTGTATACCATGACTCCAATAGGCTGGAGACCTCTCCTGTGGCTTGTATCGTCGGCCGCACAATGTTCAGTGTGGTCAACAGAATACAGAGACCGAGCCATAGCTCAAGCAACGGAGAATTTAATGAATGGTGTGGCAATTGGACAGCTGGAGTTACTGGGGCAGGGTCAGTATGCAACAGGGGCAGCTCAAGCGGCTTTAAACCGTGATGTTTTCACTCAAGCGACCAGCCTTGCCATCAGAGCACTCCGCAGAGTACCACATCTGGGTAAAAGGAGACTTCTTTTGCAACGATCCTGCAGCGGGTGCAAGAACCCTATGTACAGTGTCTCGATCAGCTGCAAACAGCTCTACAGCCACAGATTGATTCCCCACAGGCAGCTGACTTGTGAGCTCTTCAACTTGCTATTGAAAATGCTAATACCGACTGTAGACGGACGATAGACCCATTGCAGAATCAAGTTAAAACAGTAACTGATCTCATGACAGCTTGTCAGAATGTTGGGTCGGACCAGTACAAAGCTGAGCTTCTCGCGGCAGCCTTATCTCAGCAGCTGACTGGTGCTAAGGCGGCAGTGAAATGCTTTGTCTGTGGGCAAGAAGGTCACATTAAGAAGGATTGCTCCCATCAGAATGGAAGGGGCAAGGGATCACGAGGGGGAGCCCAGGTTAGGGCTCCTACCCAACTTTGTCCTTGCCGTCAAAAGGGCGATCATTGGGGCTATCAATGTCGGTCGAAAATGGACAAACCTGGTAATGTTTTGTTGGGTCCGGGAAACGGCCAGAGGGGCGCAAGGTCCGGTGCCCCGAAAGCTGCCAACAGGGCTAACTGGCAAAGTTCACATCCCCCAGTCCGGGTGGCCAGCTTGCAAAACAACACACCCCCGACGGGGTGCAACCAGGGACCACCGTCAGTCAACTCCAGCCCGCCACAGCAGAGAGTACCGGGTTGGATTTGGCCACAAGCCAATGCGCCACAATCATAGACCAGAGTGTGTATTTGATACCCACGGGAGTGTTCAAGCCATTGCCTAAGGGTCTGTTTGCTTTGTTAATGGGTAGGACCTCCAGTTCCAGAACAGGGCTGTTCATCCTCCCAGGGGTAATTCATTCAGACTATAGGGGGCAAATCAAAATTATATCATGGACACCTACGCCTCCTTGGACAGTGCCTATTGCACAATTAATTCTGCTTCCCCTCAGTACATCTAATGCAGGGCAGCAGCAACTGTCCTACAGGGGATCAGCGGGGTGTGGCAGCTCCGGACTTCCGTGGTGTATCTTCTGGAAGCAGAAGGTGACAACTAGTCAAGCCCTGCTAACATGCAAGATACAGGGATGCTCTTTCACTGGTTTAATGGACATGGGTGCAGATGTTTCAATTATTCAAGAATCCATATGGCCCCCTGAGTGGTCTTTGACACATGCAACAGCCGTAGTCTCAGGAACTGGAGGAACTCAAGACCCTGGGCAAAGTGCTGTACCGTTATATGTCAAAGGGCCAGAGAAAAAGGCATTGCGACCTTGCGACCATATGTTCTGGATGTGCCTTATACCCTCTGGGGACAAGATTTATTGAAACAGTTGAACATGGCAATTATGACAAATTTTCAGTAAGAGTCATTGATGCTCAGCCGAGCCTAAAATTGTCCTGGTTGACAGAAAAAACGGTCTGGGTAGACCAATGGCCCTTGAAAGGAGAGCGGCTTCACAAAGCCCAAGAATCGGCTCAGGAACAGCTTTCTCTGGGACATACCGGTCCATCTACCAGTCCATGGAACACTCCTACTTTTGTTATACCTAAAAAATCAGGAAGGCGGCAGCTTTTGCAAGATTTATGAGCTGTTAATGCCATTATGGCTCCTATGGGTGCCCTGCAACCTGGCATCCCTAATCCTACACGGATACCAGACAGATGGTTTTTTGCAAATTATTGACTTGAAAGATTGTTCATTTACATCCAGATGATGGTCCCAAGTTTGCATTTTCAGTACTGAAAGGTTGTTTTTCCACCACTCATTGACATCCAGATGATGGTCCCAAGTTTGCATTTTCAGTACCGAGTATCAACAATGATCAACCGATGTCACGGTGTCACTGGATTGTTTTGCCACAAGGCATTGTTGCGTTAAAGGGGGGAAAATCAGCGGCAGATATCAGCCCTGCCGTGTTTGCTATTTCGAACTTCACTGCACCAGATTCACTGATAGTGCACCACACTGCCAGTCGAGTCGTGCTCATGAACCCTCACGGTCACACCGAGAGATGGGGTCGTGTTCAGTGAGAAAATTACGATCGGTTACCGAAACAGCGCAGTTTATTGTGATTGGCTACCGAAACAGTGCAGTTTATTGATGCAACGGGTACAGGTTCTTATGGCTTGCCGGTGATAAATACTGTCTGCAAAAGCACGTGCGAATAATAGTTACATGGATACAAGCGCTCCATAAAGTTAACACAGCCTGACTCTAGAATATACAGGTAACAGTAAACAGTAACTCTACAGAGATTCTAAGTTTTCCCGGGAAAGCACTGGATACAGTGCAAGTCTTACCCACAGGCGTCCCTATGGGGGCGAAGAGAGGTCCAGCCCATCGACCAGTCCCAGGAGTCTGTTGATGTTATCTTCCTTGACTCGTCCACGATGGTATCTTCCCCCAAATATCCCCCTCTCTCTTGGGTCATTTTATATTATTTTCACCTTCGAGGTGGAGCTTGAGTGACTCTAGTCATACATACTTTCATTACTATTGGTACAAATTTCTCTCGCTTCGATTTAAAGGTATATGACACAGAAAATTCAGAGCGCATGCTCAGAGAGGGGTGGTCTCATTTTGGAGGGGGGTTGCATTGGAGATGGGAGTGTATTTTAGCATGTAAATGCATTACAATGACATTATAATGAAGCAAAGTTCACACCGAGGACAGCATTCTGTCAAAAGATGACAGGCTGCTGGCTCAGGGTAGCAAGTACGCAGCTTATCAGTATCTTGCACCACCTAGTTCCCATCTTTTTGCTGAAGTTAGGACAAAGCATAACTGCGAGATCTCCACCTTGCTCTACCCTCCGTCTGTGTTGCCAGGGGAACCGCTGTGGAGTGCACATTCCTGGCATACCAGGTGTGGCTGCATCTCGCCCTCAGAGGCCTTGAAAGTCCGTTTTTCCCTTATGTGTGGACAATGCTGCATTTCAAATATAAATTTAATTCCAAATAATCCCACATTTCCTAATTATTCCACAGGCATGAAAAATAGTCCTACAACATGTCAAGTTGTCGTTGTGTTGCGTTAAAGAGTGGGGGGGGGGAAACAAACCCCTTGTTTTACTTTCGGATATGCTGCCATCGGTCCGACCGCGTTCACTTATATCCAACCTCTACTGGTCTGGGAGCCAATCCGACCGCGTTCGCTTGTATCGAACCTCTAATGGTCCGGTTTTCAACCCGACCGCGTTCGCTTATATCGAGCCTCTAATGGTCCGGAGGCTAATCCGACCGCGTTCGCTTATATCGAACCTCTAATGGTCTGGATTTACCGATAGTGACAATTAGATATCAAAACAGTATGACTTATTAACTAAATTTATTGGTGCAACAGGTACAGGTTCTTATGGATTGCCGGTGATAAATACTGCCTGCAAAAGCACGTGCATATAATAGTTACATGAATACAAGCGCTTGATAAAGTTGACACAGCTTAGCTCTAAAAGATACAGGTGACAAATAAGAATAACTCTATAGAGATTCTAAGTTTTCCCTAGGAAAGTACTGGATACAGTGCAAGTCTTACCTACAGGCGTCCCTATGGGGGGGGGAGAGAGGTCCAGCCTGTCGACCGGTCCCAGGAGTCGGTTGATGTTATCTTCCTTAACTCGTCCACGATGGTATCTTCCCCAATATCCCCCTCTTTCTTGGGTCTTTTTATATTATTTTTTATCTTTAAGGTGGAGCTTGAGTGACTCTAGTCATACGTACTATTATTATTACTCAGAGAGGGGTGGTCTCATTTTGGAGTGGGGGTCTCATTAGAGATAAGTGAGTAATTGCATTATAATGACGTTATAATGAAGCAAAGTCCACACTGAGGGCGGCATTCTGTCAAAAGAAGACAGGCTGCTGGCCCAGGGTAAGAAGTGTACAGCGTATTGGCTTTTGCAAGGTCTCTACCTCATTCTACCACGCAGCTTATCAGCTTCTTGCACCATCTCGTTCCGGTCAGTGTTGCCAGTTACACAGCTTATCAGTTTCTTGTACCATCTCGTTCCCGTCTTTGAGCTGAAGTTAGGACAAAGCGTAACTGCGAGATCTCCACCTCGCCCTACGCTTCGCTTCGTCTTCGCGTTGCCACGGGAACTGTGGTGGAGTGCACATTACTGGCATACCCGGTGCAGCTGCATCTTGCCCTGAGAGGCTGTGAAAGTCCGTTTCCCCTTATGTGTGGACAATGCTACATTTAAAATATGAGTTTAATTCCTAATTATCCCATATTTCCTAATTATTCCACACGTTGCTGAAGCATTACCTAATGTGAAAAATTCTCATAACCAGACCAAGTTGTATCAGTACATGGATGACATTTTGCTGGCATCTGAGACTGAAGTTCCGTTGAAACAAGCAGCTTGTTGTCTTTCTCTGGAATTGCAACGTTATGGATGACAAATTGCTCCAGTAGATGCTTATACCAGCTTAATTGGTTCGTTTACACCACAGACAGAACAATCATCCTGTCCCACTTATCAGTTAGTTTAGCTGCAGCCCATCCTGGACCCCCGCCATTTCAGATACTCCTTATCCTTATGTCCTGCTCCTCTAGCCTGTTTTTCTTGCACTCATTTTGTACTAAGGTCATAAAGGCCTAAAACTACAACAGCTTATCTTATACAAGAATTCTCAGTATGTTCTCTAGCTGTACTCTATTGTTTTCTGTGAATCACGCACCTCAGTAATTTTCCACTGCTACTGTTACAAAGCCATCAAACTTAACATTACTTAAAACTGATTCTAAAGGTTTATATATTTCAGTTTGTGATTTTGTGCCCCCCTTGTCTCAAAGCTCCCACAGCTAGGGGTAAGTAAAGCCGCCACAGTGACATTTGGGAAGGCCGCTCGTGGACTGAGGAGCCCGCTCCAGGGAGCAGAATTCTGCGGACTTTGTTAGGATATTAACTCTCAGCACTGACTGCTCTCGCTATTTACAAACTACCAAAGCACTCAAGTTGTCTGCCTGGACCATCTGGAACATCTCCTTGTGCTGACTCCTCCTCTTGTCTTCAGGTGCAAAACAGATTTGACCACTTGTGGCCATGGATCAGATGATTCTTAGTCCAGAAATAGGGATCTTTGCTTATGGCCTCACAAGCTGGACGTTTAACAGTTATTTCAGGCTGTGCCATGGCCCTTTCTCTGCTGTTCGGAACAGGTCTCAGGTGTCCCAAACAAATAGTCCTGGTATTTTGACTAATGAAGGGATCTCAGAAGTTAGCCAAGAGTTCCCCAAAACTTGAATGGATACAGGTTTGGGTATTTTAGTTTTGCATTGCTTTCTCGGCCGGATGAGAAAGGAAGGGTCTGCATTTCTGCAAGAGTTGCAGCTCTCTACTGGTTCTCAAAGGTGCATTTTAAAGCACACACAGACGGTTTCAGCGGTGAGTAAAATGAGCTTAAACGCACACGCACGGACCGTGCCATGCTGCCCAGCGCCTTCACCTGCCGCAGGCCAAGGCCCCAACTAACACAAACCGCCCGGCCTGCCCCCGGCCCGGCGCGGCGGGCTCCGCTCCCTCCCTCTGGCGAGGGGCAGATGCAGCGGGGAGCCCGCGGTGGGCGATGCCCGCCTCGGGCTGCGCTCAAGCGCCGCCTCCCCGCAGGTCCCCGCAGCCCCCCAGGCAGCGGGGAGGCGAGCCCAGCGTGCCCGGGGCGGGGTGTGGGTTGGGCCAGGACGGCCCGCGCGGCTGCTCCCGACCTCCAGCCGCTCGGTGCCTGCCGTCTCCACCGCAGGGCCTGCTCCTGGTAGGTACCACTCGCGGCTCTCTGCGTTTATTGGGGTTAAGGGATCTCTCAAGAGAGACCGGGCATACCTGATGGGAAGGCTAACACAGATACCTCAGGTTCATCTGTAAGAGCCAAACCTAAGTGCGTCTAAGCTCCAAGGCTCATCTCACAAAATTCACAGAGCTGTGGGAAAGTTTGGGGAACTTCATCTGGCTTAAGATGATGCAAACTGCTGCTGCTGTGGAAAGGTGTGACCTGCAGATCCTCTCCATCACTGGTGCTGCAGTGGTGTTTGCATGGAAGTTCTGGTGGTTAAAGATCATGGAAACCATAGAGGAACTGGCCCATCAAACTACTGGAGAGCAGATGGGAGAGATTACCCATTCCCAGGGAGCTCCTACAGGAACGCTAATGGATGGGACAGCACAATGAATACACTGTCCCTGCAGACTCGGGCCTCTCTTTACCACAGCGTATAAAGGTATGCTTCCTCTGGTCCATCCTAAAAGCAGAGAGGAACTATTTACCGGTTTGCACATTTGGGTCTTTTTTCACGTGTATCACATCACTTGCTTGAATGTAGGTCCTCCCCCCTGGGTGGCAGAGGTCATTTCTACAGAAACAGGAGTAAAACATCATCCCAGTGCTTCCCCCCTTTTTATTATTATATTTTCTTTCATCCAAAGAGTTTTAAGGTTACAAAACTTTACAACCACTGAACAGAAAAAGACTTCCCCGAGTACTGCAATGATACTGCTTTATAAAAGCCGGCTAATTTTTGCATTTGGTAATTCGACTGAATTGTTTCAGGCTGTGCCATGGCTTCTTCTCTGCTGCTGGGAACGGGTCTCAGGTCTCCCAAACAAATAGTCCTGGTATTTTGACTAATGGAGGGAACTCAGAAGTCATCCGAGAGTTCCCCAAAACTTGAATGGATACAGGTTTGGGTATTTTAGTTTTGCATTGCTTTCTCGGCCGGATGAGAAAGGAAGGGTCTGCATTTCTGCAAGAGTTGCAGCTCTCTACTGGTTCTCAAAGGTGCATTTTAAAGCACACACAGACGGTTTCAGCGGTGAGTAAAATGAGCTTAAACGCACACGCACGGACCGTGCTCTGGTGCTGAGCGCCTTCATCTGTGTCAGGCCAAGGCCCCAGCTGATACAAGATGTACTCACTTCCCTGGAATCAGTGCTGCTGTGGCAGTTTGAGCCAGATCTTCAGTAAGTGGCTGTAACTTTCATTATTATTGAGTTATGTTTATCTATTTTCTGTGGGATCGAAGGCAAGAATATAAGAACTTGGTTTGATGTAGTATCCAGGCTGGTATTTTAAACTATTATGTATCTGCCCTGAGATTTTTATCATATCCATTTCTTGCAGAGCTCCATGCAGTACAGCAGTGCTGAAACCAAAGTCAAGAAATACATGCCTATTCTATCCTGCATACAGTTAGTGCTTAGAACCTCTCCTTTCCATGTTTTTAGAAGTACACAGAGTTCTGATTAGGTCAGAGTAGAACTGAAAGCTGTTTCCTCTGAGGGGCACCGTTGGTCCTGAAAGCTCTGGGTTGCTGCCGAGAGAGGTTATTTATTTCATAGGAAAGGAAAGGAAAAGGGTGGAGGTTTGGAAATGCAGGAATACCCCTGGTTGTCAGCTCCTGGGAAAAGTCACAAAGCCATTCTGGTTTCTGAGATTGGTGCAGTCAATGTGCAGAATCCTGATTTTTCAGCAGCATGCGAAATGAGGAAATGTGAAGGCCTCTGCTAGAGAGCCTGCGTGTGTAAGGAAGCAATATTCAAGTAATAAGGGCAAAATGACAAAAAGTCTCATTCCTACGTTCAGAAGGTTTAAGGTTATTCACATTTTGACAGGCATTTTAGGTAAAGAGTGAAATGAAGCAGTTTTCCTTTATTAGAGTGCCTTGGTTTTAGATAGCTTCTAAGTTACTGCACTTTAGGCAGTTTTATTCCAGCACAGGGTGTCTGTCCCTGAAGTTAATAAAAATGGCTAGAGCAGAAAACTCCCCATCTGCAAAAGCTGTAAGTTTCAAGGAAAGTGAAAAGCATTTGAAAATCTGTCAAAATCAGTAGAAATTGTGTTGCAGAGACACCGGTTTCACTATCTTGAGACGAACTTTGCAGCATTCCTAAATAAAACAAGTCTTTAGTAAAGTGGTAATGTTTTAAATGACTGAGCCGGAAGAATATTTGGTATCTCATTTACTGCTTCATCCCAGTTCTTTTCTTTCAGTACTTTATTCCAGTCTGCCGAATGAAAAACTATTACATTGGTTTCATTCCACAATTCTTGCGTTCAGAATCTCAAGAGATACTATTTGCATTGGAAAAAAAGTGCCAACCAGTGGGGTTTTTTGGTAAAAGCAATTATTTTGAGTGGTATTTATGAGGTAGTGGTTGCGATTCTGTATGTTTCTATTTGGGTCGCAGCCTGCTTTTGTACTGTTCAGAATTTGAACGGTTTTGTTGGGTTTTTTTTTTAATCTTGAGTTTCTGCTCCCTCTTGCTAGGCTGTGTCATTCATTTAGGAGATGGTGGAGTTTCTAATTTATAATCCCATTGAATGTCAACAGGTAGCATTTGTCCTTTTGGCCCACGGGGGCTGTGGGATACAGATCTGTATTATTCATGCCACATATTTGTATCGAGGCAAAAGCGCAGATGCATCACAGCACATTTTCCTCCAGCTGAGGATGTAGTACATCGGTGGCTAAACAGCAACAGTGGGAGGGGAACTGCACACCTCCCCCATGCTGCCTCTGTAGAGTTCAGCCCTTCCTACATCAGTGGTCTGAAAGTTCCTTCCCAGAGACAGCCAACTCAAAAGGTAGAGAGGAGTTTTCTGCTAGGCTGCTCTTGTTGATGTTTTCATTTGCAATCCCATTTGTAAAGCTTTTTATCACACCTGCTTAGCAAATAAGTATTTAAACTACTCAGAAAAATCATCTTCTGAACTGCCCTCTAAGTAGTGGTAGAATTTAAGGGAATGTTTCTAGCTCCTTCAGACTTAAAGCAGGATGTAAGCGTTCAAACCAACTGCTGTTTAAAAAACACACACCCCCCCAACACCAGACCCTAGGTTTGATGACAAATATTGTACCTTCTGGAAACTGTAAGAGAAAACTGAAATGTTATAAAGGCACGTTTGCAAGATGACTTTGACAAACTCCTTGCAAAAGTATCAGGAAATGTTTCACATCCAGATGCGTTCATGGCCTTACATTCTGTGTGGTGAGCCAAAGTTGGTATTTTCAGCAAGGGAATCACAAGTGCCGATGCTACAGTTGCGGTCAGTTTTTGTGTTTATTCAGAAGTTAAGCGAGACACTGGATTACCACTGTTGTTCCCTCCAGTAATATTATTCTTTTAGGATAATGGATATTCTTTTAGATACGAAACCACGATAGGATCATAAGGTAACTTGATAGCAGTCGGGCTATAAAATCTTATGTGGAGCATGTCAGAGAAGTATCTTAAAGATAAACTTACTAAAAGTCTCTGTTATTAGATAGAGCATTTGGTGTTTGGAGAGCCAGAATAATTTGGTAATTAAAGATGTACT
Source organism: Amazona ochrocephala (assembly GCA_039720435.1). NCBI lineage: Eukaryota > Metazoa > Chordata > Aves > Psittaciformes > Psittacidae > Amazona > Amazona ochrocephala. The sequence continues at coordinate 78,518,145 of CM077909.1, read as the reverse complement.
ATTCCTGTGAAAAGGTGGAATTTAGTCTGTGTTTCCTTGCGAAAGCCTTGTCAGGGATGTGACTTGTGTCTGATTGTTGTGCTTTGTTTTTCTTTCAACTTTGTAGGTGGAAGAAGACCACATAGAAGAACATCCTGTCAGCAACACCACGAAGATAACAACTGGAACTCTTGAGAAGCTCGTAGAAAACCTTATGACATCTTTTGCGGAGAATGATTTTACTGACATCCATACATTTCTATCAACATACAGGGCTTTTGCTTCCACTAAGGAAGTATTAGATCTTCTCCTTGACAGGTAAGAGCCAGTATAATGAAAACTAAGCCATTGTTTACGTGATAGGTGAATGTTGTCAGGAATTCCTTCCATTACGTTTAGTGCACATGAACTTAATAACCCGATGGACAGATGTCAATAATACTGCAAATTCCACAATTTCCAGATAAACATGAAGCGTGTAAAGGCATGTTGCCCACATCCCAAGTCTCCTTAAGGCGTAGTTGTGATGTATAGTTGTTACTGAGGCAGGATCATTTCAGCTGTGTATGGAATCGTGCCTTCTAAGGATCCATTCTGCCAAGGGGATTTTCTTCTGTTCACGTACGCATCATTCCTGTCAGTTTTGGGCCTCTGGGGTAGTCAAAAAAAGAAAGGTATTTTTCATCAGGGGTCAGGTTTAATTACCTATAATCTAAAATGCCTTTTGGGCTTTTTATTATTACTGCCCTTTTCTTTAAACCTGCACTCAGTAATACACAGCTTAAAGAAAGGAACTGTAATTTTGTAACTTTACAAATACACACAGTTTGGATCTTAGAGTCCTGAGTAGGCTCAGAACCCCCCCAAAAGGGCTGGCAGCTTAAAAAACCTCTGCCATGCATGACTCTGCTTTGCTTTCTTTCCTTTTTCCCTTAGTTCTCAGGACTCAGCTGAGCTTCTCATGTTCAGTAGCTTGCTTTCCACAGTTCTTACTGCTTTCAGTCAGTCAGAAAGTTTGTGGTTGTAAGTAAGAGAAGAGTAAAATCCAGGGAAGGTGGAATTCCAGTCAAATGTCCGTGTTTCCAGAAATATGATGCCTTGCCTCTGTTAGTCGTCTGATAAGAAAGCAGTAAGGAAAGGAGTGACCTGACCATCTCTCTCCTCCTGTAAGCAATTCTTTTTGCTCTTCCTTGCATTACATAAAGAAGATTGCCTGGTGCTGTGTCTCAGTTCTGCATTTTTTTGCGTCGAGGTGTGACGGAGTTGCCTCTTTCTCTTAGGTCATCATTGCCTTTGGAGTTCTCTGTGTTTGCTACATGTTTTCTTAGCTTAGGCTTTTGTGGACTTTCAAAAATAAGAGTTTGAGGAACCAGTCCCCCTCGCTGTCATCAGGCCTCGCTTGCCCATTGCCTCCCTCCTTGTCATCCACAAACTTCTTAGAGATGTGTGCACGTTGATGGGGATATGTTATAATTGGTATCACAGAAACATGGTGGGATGGTTCCTATGGCTGGAGTGTTGGAATGGAAGGTTACAGGCTCTTTAGAAAAGACAGGCCCGGCAGACGGGGCAGGGAAGTTGCTATTTATATCTGTTACTATTTATGTCAGTGATAGGCTGGAGAGTATGGAACTCTGTCTGGGGACAGGTGATGAGGCAACAGAGTTTGTGGGTGAGGGTCAAAGGGAGAAGAGCAATGGGGGATATCACTGTGTGGATCTGTTACAGACTGCCTGATCAGGAGGACTCTGTGGATGAAGCGCTCTGTAGACAGATAGGAACAGCTTCACACTCGCAGGCCCTTGTTCGCATGGGGGACTTCAACCACCCTGATGTCTTTTGGAGGGACGGTACGGCCCAGCACAAGCAATCCAGGAGGTTCCTCTATTGTGTGGAGGACAATTTCCTTCTGCAAGTAACAGGCGAGCTGACAAGCAGAGGCGCTGTGCTTGACCTCGTGCTCACCATCAGGGAGGGTCTGATTGGGAATGTGATGCGCCAGGGCTGCCTTGGCTGTAGTGATCCCGAGGTGGTCAAGTTTGAGATCCTCAGGACAGTGAGAAAGGGCATGCAGTGTGCTCACTGCCCTGGACTTCAAGAGAGCAGACTTTGGCCTCTTCAGGAACCTGCTTAGTAAGGTTCCATGGGATACAGCCCTAGAGGGCAGGGGGCGCCAAGACTGTTGGTTGATATTCAAGGATCACCTGCTACAACCTCAGGAGCGTTGTGTACCCACTAGAAGGAGGTGCGTCAGGAGGTCCAGGAGACCTCCATGGATGGAATAAGGAGGTGCTGAGAAAACGTGAAGGGAAAAAAAGAGGGGAGAGCTCATAGCAACCTTCCAATATCTGAAGGGGGCCTTTAGGGGTGCTGGGGAGGGACTCTTCATTAGGGACTGTAGTGATAGGACAACGGGTAATGGGTTCAGACTTGAACAGAGGAAGTTTAGATTGGATATAAGGAGGAAGTTCTTTACTGTGAGGGTGGTGAGGCACTGGAATGGGTTGCCCAGGGAAGTTGTGAATGCTCCATGCCTGGCGGTGTTCAAGGCCCGGTTGGAGAGAGCCGTGGGTGACCCGGTTTAGTGGGAGATGTCCCTGCGCAGGGCAGGGGGGTTGGAACCACGTGATCGTAAGGTCCTTTCCAGCCCTGACTCTTCTATGGTCCTTCTCGTCGCGCTCGTGCACATCCACCCGGCGGAACCGCGCCGCCGACACCGTCTGCTTCGCCGTGGGCAACGCGCGGGCCGGGAACGCGCGCCCGGCACAGCCGCGCGGAGGCAGAGGCCTGCCGGCAGTAGCGCGAGCCCGAGCGCGAGGCGGTGGGCGGGGCGGCATAAGGCGAGCTGCTATTGGTCGGCTGCCCGCCGCGAATTCTCCGAGGGGCGCGTTCGGTTGCCGTGGTGACGGATGCGGGCGTCACCGCCGCGGCTGTTAACGGGCTCAGTCCGCCCCGACGCTGTCCAGGTGCCTACGGTCCCTGCGGGCCTGCGGCCGAACATGTCACGGAGGAGCGGGTTCCCTAACTTCCGTCGTGCTTTCAGTCGGGTATGAGCCAAACAGGACCCCGACAGCCTGGCACAGCCCCGGTGGGGAGGCACGAAGCGGGGGTCACGCAACATAGAGCCGACACGTGTGCCCCATGGCTGAAGGGTTGCTATGAGATGTAAAAAACAAGTAGCGTTGGCTTGATGTTGCTGGTCAGAAGACAGTAATCCCCCCTCTATGACAGCACAGGTGGCTTCTTGCGGTGGTGTTAGCTGACATTTAACATCCATCCCAAGAACAGATACAGGCTCCCAAGCACAAGTACAGGCTGGACAGAGGCTGGATTGAGAGCAGCTCTGAGGAGCAGGACTTGGGGGGGGGGGGGGGGGGGGAGGGGAACGGGTGAGGGGTTGGGGGTGGTTAGTTGCTGAGAACCTCCACATGAGCCGGCAGTGTGCGCTTACAGTCTGCAGCCAGAAAGCCAACCGTGTGCTGGGCTGTATCAAAAGGAGCGTGAGCAGCAGGTTGAGGGAGGGGATTCTCCCCCTCTGCTCTGCTCTCCTGAGTCGTGTCCGTCCCCCCCCGCCCCCCCCGCAGTAGTGCGTTCAGCTCTCGGCCCCCAACACAAAAGGGATGTGGACCTGCTCGAGCAAGTCCAGAGGAGGCGACGAAGATGATACTGGAGCAGCTTTTCTACGGAAACAGGCTGAGAGAGTTCTGGTTGTTCAGCCTGGAGAAGGGAAGGCTCAGGGGAGACCTAATGGCAGCTTCCAGTGCCTAAAGAGACCTGCAAGCAGTCTGGAGAAGGGCTTTTGACATGGGTGTGTACTGATAGGACAAGGGGGGAGTGGTTTTAAACTGCAAGATGGCAGATTTGGATGAAAGAAATTCTTCACTGCGAGGGTGGTGAAGCACTGGCACAGGTTGCCCAGAGAAGCTGTGGATGCCCCATCGCTGGCCATGTTTGAGGCCAGGTTGGATGGGGCTTGGAGCAATCTGGTCTAGTGGAAGGTGTCTCTGCCCGTGGCAGGGGTTTGGAACTGGGTAAGATTTAAAGTCCCTTCCAGCCCAAACCATTCTAGGGTTCTGTGATTGATCAGAAAGGGCAGAATGAGTAAGGAAGGAGTGAAGAAGTAAGGAGGAAGTAAGTAAGAACGGGTAAGGTCTCATTTAAGGAATAAGAGCTCTCTAAAAGAGCACCATATGTGTTGTTCACCTAGGTGGGTTCTACGTTGTCAGCAGTGGATTCTAGAACAGTTCTACCTCTCCTACATTTTAAGATTCTCTGAAGAATGTTGGAGTTTCCAAGTGGGATCTGAAGTGAAGGGTGTTTGAAGTCACACTGGGAAGCAGCCCCTGTGTTTTCTACTCAGATACATAATAGCTGTGACCACAGGAAGAGTCAAAAAGGAACAGAAACACTGGCTTCTACAAGATTAACCATTGTGCTCATTCATGATTGATGTTACCTGGGAAGGAAGTCCTGTTTCCTGTGGGGAGTGACATGTTCTTGACTTTAGTTGCCCCATTCTTTACAACCTGTAGTAGAATAACAAATATACTGAATGACAAAGTGAAATCACCGCTCAAAAGAGTCGGAACATTTTTTGCTGCTTCAAGTTACGCTCGGGCTGTGTAGACCTGTGCTATCTACATTATCCTGTTAGCTATTTCTTCCTATTAGAAAGTTACACAGCTTTGTGAGGTTGCTCTAGGGCAGCAGCCCTAGGGAGAAAGTACACACACAAACGCACGCGTATCTTTGTAATTCCTGCTATTATAAAGGAAACAGGTGGTGGGAGAGCAAGTTCTGAGGGACCTTCAAAGTGAATATTAAATACCTGAAGGAGAAAGAAAGTCTTTCCTTCCTTCCTTCCTTCCTTCCTTCCTTCCTTCCTTCCTTCCTTCCTGCCTCCCTCCCTCCCTCCCTCCCTCCCTCCCTCCCTCCCTCCCTCCCTCCCTACTTCCCTCCCTATTTCCCTCCCTCCCTCCCTCCCTCTCTCCCTTCCTCCGTCCTTCCCACCTTCCTTCCTCTCTTGCTCTCTTTCTTTCGGGTAGGAATATGGGCTTTGGAAAGCTCAGATTTTGCAATAGGTGGAAGACAAGAGTTATAAAACCATAAAGGGGAAAAGACTGGAGATGACTTTGGCTGGTAAAAGCATTTCTGGCTCCCTTAGCAAAACAGATTACTTCCCAAAACATATTTAAGACCCATTTTCTTACTGTAGAGCTGTGCTGATTGAGAAAGTCTTAGCACTGCACTTACATATGCAGCGCAGTCAAGAGGGAGAAGTTGATATGCTTTCTAGTGTACTGGTTTATGCCACTGCAATAGCAATACTTCCTCTAATGTCAGAGAAAGCAGAAATTTAAGGGAGCTAGGAAGAGAGCTTGGGTGTCTGCAACCATGCCACTGGTTGTGAGTGGCTGGCACTGCATGCAGTGAACACCACTGAACATCTTCCTTATCTGTGTAACGGTGGTATCCAATTGTTGTGTTTCACAAAAGGGAAAGAAATATAACGGACATCGAAAACAAATGTATTGCTATCCGCTTTTCAAAACTGCCTTTCTGCTTTCTTCAAACAGGTGTTGGATTTCTTCCTAAAATGTATGTGTCTTGAAGCATGCTGTGGGAGGGAAAACAGAGCCTCACCGCAGAGATCCCAGCAGAAGGCAAGTCACTGGTGTACAGACTGTTTGGTGTATTTGACTATGGCATATTTTAGAGGTGGAGGAGATAAAAACAAACAGCAAAGCAATTCAAAAAACCAAGCCCCAGCCTCCCCAAGGCTGGATTTTATGGCACTGCACTTGAAAGATACCCTTTCTAAATCAGAGATTTCTGTGTTCAAGGCTGTGGTACTAGTAAAACCCCCAAATTTTAATTGTTTGAGTGGCATGTATGATGCAAACCCATCACACAGTTGCAGAGGGAGATTTCTTCACAATTCTTGTAAATCTAAAGAGTACTCAAAAGCAAGCTGTGAAGGAGGAGTCTGATTTAATGGTGCCTACCACTGTAGCAGAGATGGAAGAGGGTAATAAAATCTTTGTAGGATTGTGTGAAATCAGATAGAAGGAATGTAGCAGTAAAGATAATGAGAGGCCCATAGATAAGCTGAATTCCTGCTTGTCATGGGTTCAGCAGCAGCAGCCATTTTTTCTCCTTCTTGGTAGCTGGTGCAGCGCTGTGTTTTTGATTTTGGGCCTGGGAACAGCACTGATAACACCAGTGTTTTCAGTTAGTGCTTGGTGATGTTTAGGCTGGCCAAGGACTTTGTGAGTCTCATGCTCTGCCAGGGAGGAGGGGAAGCCAGGAGGAAGGAGAGACAGGACACCTGACCCAGACTAACCAAAGAGGTTATTCCATACCACAGCACGTCATGTCCAGGATGTAGAATGGGGAGCAGAGACCCAGAAGGGTGGTGAGGGTGCACAGTGGGGGGTGCACTGGTGGGGGTGCACGGCTTGATACTGGGTGGTGAGCAATTGTATTCTTCCCTTGTATTTGCCTTGTCATTATTGTTACTGGTGGGGGTGGACTGGGTGGTCGGGCTTGATATTTGATGGTGAGCTATTGTATTTTCCTTTTCCTTACTATAACTTGAACACTGGGAAAAAGAGTCAGTAGCCCAAGGCAACTGGCAAATGAGATTCTGGAATAGAGATGGTGGTTAGCAGAAGAGAGAAAATATTCGTTTCTCTTAATTCTCTTCCCTCCTTCCCTCTCTCCCTCCCTCCCACCCTCCCTCCTGCCCTCCCTCATTCCTTCCTAGCTGCCTGCCTGCCTTCCTGTCTGTCTGTCTGTCACTCTTGGCTTCTCTTGTCTTCTCTTGTCCTCTCTTTTCTTGTCTTCTCTTGTCTTGTCTTTTCTTTCTTCTCTTCTCTTTTCTTCTTTTTTCTTCTCTTTTCTTATGTTGCCTTCCATATTTTCTTTTTAAGTGGAAAGTTCATTCAGTCTTTCTGGAAACTATGTATGCATGAAGCGAAGGAGTCAAACTTAAGACATGCCTTCTGATTATAACACAGTGGGTGGGAGGGACACAGTCCTTAGGCTTTGAACTACTTAGATACAAATACAGAGCTCACTGGTAAAACTCTGCTCAGAGGACCAGGAGGCCCCAGGTAGAGTGGGAAGTACTGCCAGTGTCCTAAGTCATAGACAGTGCGACATGATTCTTAAGGCGAGAGTCCTGTGGGGAGTGTTTGGCTTAAAGGACACCATAGTGTTACAGACTTGGAGGGGAGGAAAAAAGAATGTCTTTTTGCAAGGAATGTTGAAAAAGAGCCTGGAATCAAAATGAAAGAGAATAAAATCCTCATAGTCAACAGAGATTTCTACTGTTGAAGCGTGCTGTAGCCGGGCCAGAAAAGGCATAAGTGCAATGTATCTCTAACCAAAGCCAAATGGAACAGGGCAGAAGGGAAAAAGAACGTTATGTTTGTAAATGGAAAGTTTGGAGAGCTATTTAATCGAATAGTTAATTGTCTTCTTATGGAAACTGAAGCTTGCTAGAGAAGAACATGAAGTGTGGCAAGGAGTTTGCAAACGAGCAGAAGGATTGAGTAGCAAGTAGCCGAAACAGAAATAACAAACTTGTGTATGTATTGAAAGTACAAAGCTTCTTATGGAGAGTCAGCCTGTTTATGGAAACAAGAGAACAACTAGGGAAGACAAGAATTTTGCTGAATCAACCCAGTACGTGTTTGTGCCACGATCAATCTAACGATTACACCTTCCTTGGGTGCAGAAAAACAAGAGAAAAGAAGGGTCTGCATCTCAAAGAAGGCAATCTTTTGAGTGACACTTGTATGTGACAGCCGCTTGATTCACAAATCAGGAAGAGGGGTTTCTTTTCCTTAATTCAGCTGAAGCAAGCAAAAGGAGCCATTTCTATCACAATGCCTGTAAGATATTTTGTTTTACTTATGTCCGTTGGACCTAATTTCTGCTGCAGTCTGGAAACTGTGGCAGAAAACTTGGTGGTTGTAATAGTGATAATGCTAAATGGAAATGCGTGTGCATGTGTGCGTACAAGATGGGAAAATCTGTCCTTCCACTGATAAAATCGGTAAGCTCCATCTCTCTGTCTTCTCCTTTCTATGCACGCTTGCCTATTCCTCTCTGCAGAAATCATAAGATAAAGGAACACAGTCCCATTGTTTACAAACAGAGCGAACTCATCAGGAAAAGCAACTTTCACTTCGTTAATACCCCGCTATCCCCCAACACAGTCTTGTTTCAAGCACTGTGCAGCATCCGAGTGCTTTGGACACTGCCTCTTCTTGACCTGTTCTAGCTCTTTTGTATCATCTTTATACAAACAAATTACTGAAAAACATTACCTTGTGAGATTGTGGATACCTTTTCTTCTTTTCTTCTTTTCCTCTTTTGGAGTTATGTTTGAATTATCATGAAAGACTGGTAACCTCATGCAACTCCTCTGCAGTTCAGGTCTAACTTCATGCTAAACTACCAGCTGAGCAAGATGTGGGCTGTGCTGGTACAGGGTCTGCCGCAGGAAGCGAGTCTCCATCTGGCTGAAGTCACCAGCTTGTCCCGGAGCTTTGCTGTATGCCAAGGCCAGCTCCATTTAGCTGTGTCCTGGGAGAACTGATGGAGAGCAATTGTGCTCTTCAACCTCGGAAGCTTCTGGAGGTCTCCCTTCTGACTGAATTTTTCATTCAGCTTGTGACATGATGATTTGGGTATGGAAAGGACAGCTTGCCAAGAATACCTTCAGTGTTCCCTCAATCTAAAAGTATTGCTTTGACTGTTCTGTTTAGTTAGTGCAGACCATTTTCTGCCCTCAGCTCTGCACGAAGCAATAGAGCACCTGGCATAGATTGGGGTTAGCAGAGGAGGGGAAATGTTCCTTTCCCTTACTTTTCTTTCTTTCCCCTTCCCCTGGCAGAGCACCGGTGAGGGGGAAGATGGCGCTGTTTCCCACATCATCTCGGTGAGAGCGATGATCCGCAACGCTCCAGAAAAAGAAACACTGTCGCTAGGGGTAAGTGCAGCTGGCACAGCGGCATTTTGGAGAGCTGCTTATGGACTTTGGAGCCTGCTCCAGGAATAAACAGCATTAAGACATCATTCCAGCGCTTCCCCCTCTTTATTACTTTCGTTTTTTCATCGTAAGAATTTTAGGTTACAAAACATTGCAACCAGTGACCAGAAAAAGACTTTCCCTCGTACTGTAATGATACTGCTTCATAAAAGCTGACTAATTTCTGTATTTGGTAATTCGACTGAGTTGTTGTGTCTTTTCTACATTTTGGAGCAGGGAGGGAGGGAAGCGCTGTGTTGTATCATTGATACAAGTCAGGAGAAAGTGCGAGGTCACATAACGTCAGAGACAGAGAATGGGCTTTGGTTGTCCCAACCAATGTTACGTGTGCCGGTATGCTGATTCATAACCTGGCTGCGTAATAATCTTCAGTTCAAGGGAGGCTATGAAGTTTTTGACAGTGTTGGTAGTTAAATCAGCATAGACACGTGTGTATGTTGATTAGGAGGCTTTAGGGAGTTGAATTTTATCCTTTTACCCCCTGAAAGTCAACGCAAGTCCTTCCTAAACATCCTTTTTAAATTTCATTCTAGAGAAAAATATCAACTGCAGAATAAATTTTAAAAACATTTTTAGATGAATCATGTTGCTTACAAACCCAATGGTTTCAGCAGGGACTTTAGCGATAGGACATGGCACAATGGGTTTAAACTTGAGCAGTAGAAGTTCAAGTTAGATATAAGGAAAAAGTTCTTTACTGTGAGGGTGGTGAGGCACTGGAAGAAGGTGCCCAAAGAAGCGGTAAATGGTCCATCCCTGGCAGCGATCTTGATTTCTTTCTTTTTCCTTTTCCCTTTTCCTGCAGAGCTCAGTTCAGGACGAGTGCGAAGAGGCTGCTTTTTCCGATGGCACCTTTGAAAAAGCACAGATTCAGGAGGCTCCTGACGAAGAAACAGCATCACTAGGGGTAAGGAAAGCTGCACAGGGGCATTTTGGAAAGCTGCTCATGGACTGCAGACAGCTGAAGTTGTCTGCCTGGATCATCTGAAAGAACTCTCTCCTTCTGTGCACTCCTCCTCTTTTCTTGATGCGTAAAAAGGATCGCCTTCACCTTTGTCAGGCCAAGTCCCCACCTGATATAAAATGTCCTCCGTTCTTTGGAATCGGTGCTGCTGTGGCAGCAGTTTGAGCAGGATCTTCAGGAATCTGTTGTAGGAACGGCATTTAAGTGGAAAGTTCATTTAGTCTTTCTGGAAACTATGTATGCATGAAGCGAAGGAGTCAAACTTAAGACATGCCATCTGATTATAACTCAGTGGGTGGGAGGGACACAGTCCTTAGGCTTTGAACTACTTAGATACAAATACAGAGCTCACTGGCAAAACTCTGCTCAGAGGACCAGGAGGCCCCAGGTAGAGTGGGAAGTACTGCCAGTATCCTAAGTCATAGACAGTGCGACATGATTCTTAAGGCCAGAGTCCTGTGGGGAGTGTTTGGCTTAAAGGACACCATAGTGTTACAGACTTGGAGGGGAGGAAAAAAGAATGTCTTTTTGCAAGGAATGTTGAAAAAGAGCCTGGAATCAAAATGAAAGAGAATAAAATCCTCATAGTCAACAGAGATTTCTACTGTTGAAGCGTGCTGTAGCCGGGCCAGAAAAGGCATAAGTGCAATGTATCTCTAACCAAAGCCAAATGGAACAGGGCAGAAGGGAAAAAGAACGTTATGTTTGTAAATGGAAAGTTTGGAGAGCTATTTAATCGAATAGTTAATTGTCTTCTTATGGAAACTGAAGCTTGCTAGAGAAGAACATGAAGTGTGGCAAGGAGTTTGCAAACGAGCAGAAGGATTGAGTAGCAAGTAGCCGAAACAGAAATAACAAACTTGTGTATGTATTGAAAGTACAAAGCTTCTTATGGAGAGTCAGCCTGTTTATGGAAACGAGAGAACAACTAGGGAAGACAAGAATTTTGCTGAATCAACCCAGTACGTGTTTGTGCCACGATCAATCTAACGATTACACCTTCCTTGGGTGCAGAAAAACAAGAGAAAAGAAGGGTCTGCATCTCAAAGAAGGCAATCTTTTGAGTGACACTTGTATGTGACAGCCGCTTGATTCACAAATCAGGAAGAGGGGTTTCTTTTCCTTAATTCAGCTGAAGCAAGCAAAAGGAGCCATTTCTATCACAATGCCTGTAAGATATTTTGTTTTACTTATGTCCGTTGGACCTAATTTCTGCTGCAGTCTGGAAACTGTGGCAGAAAACTTGGTGGTTGTAATAGTGATAATGCTAAATGGAAATGCGTGTGCATGTGTGCGTACAAGATGGGAAAATCTGTCCTTCCACTGATAAAATCGGTAAGCTCCATCTCTCTGTCTTCTCCTTTCTATGCACGCTTGCCTATTCCTCTCTGCAGAAATCATAAGATAAAGGAACACAGTCCCATTGTTTACAAACAGAGCGAACTCATCAGGAAAAGCAACTTTCACTTCGTTAATACCCCGCTATCCCCCAACACAGTCTTGTTTCAAGCACTGTGCAGCATCCGAGTGCTTTGGACACTGCCTCTTCTTGACCTGTTCTAGCTCTTTTGTATCATCTTTATACAAACAAATTACTGAAAAACATTACCTTGTGAGATTGTGGATACCTTTTCTTCTTTTCTTCTTTTCCTCTTTTGGAGTTATGTTTGAATTATCATGAAAGACTGGTAACCTCATGCAACTCCTCTGCAGTTCAGGTCTAACTTCATGCTAAACTACCAGCTGAGCAAGATGTGGGCTGTGCTGGTACAGGGTCTGCCGCAGGAAGCGAGTCTCCATCTGGCTGAAGTCACCAGCTTGTCCCGGAGCTTTGCTGTATGCCAAGGCCAGCTCCATTTAGCTGTGTCCTGGGAGAACTGATGGAGAGCAATTGTGCTCTTCAACCTCGGAAGCTTCTGGAGGTCTCCCTTCTGACTGAATTTTTCATTCAGCTTGTGACATGATGATTTGGGTATGGAAAGAACAGCTTGCCAAGAATACCTTCAGTGTTCCCTCAATCTAAAAGTATTGCTTTGACTGTTCTGTTTAGTTAGTGCAGACCATTTTCTGCCCTCAGCTCTGCACGAAGCAATAGAGCACCTGGCATAGATTGTGGTTAGCAGAGGAGGGGAAATGTTCCTTTCCCTTACTTTTCTTTCTTTCCCCTTCCCCTGGCAGAGCACCAGTGAGGGGGAAGATGGCGCTGTTTCCCACATCATCTCGGTGAGAGCGATGATCCACAACGCTCCAGAAAAAGAAACACTGTCGCTAGGGGTAAGTGCAGCTGGCACAGCGGCATTTTGGAGAGCTGCTTGTGGACTTTGGAGCCTGCTCCAGGAATAAACAGCATTAAGACATCATTCCAGCGCTTCCCCCTCTTTATTACTTTCGTTTTTTCATCGTAAGAATTTTAGGTTACAAAACATTGCAACCAGTGACCAGAAAAAGACCTTCCCTCGTACTGTAATGATACTGCTTCATAAAAGCTGACTAATTTCTGTATTTGGTAATTCGACTGAGTTGTTGTGTCTTTTCTACATTTTGGAGCAGGGAGGGAGGGAAGCGCTGTGTTGTATCATTGATACAAGTCAGGAGAAAGTGCGAGGTCACATAACGTCAGAGACAGAGAATGGGCTTTGGTTGTCCCAACCAATGTTACGTGTGCCGGTATGCTGATTCATAACCTGGCTGCGTAATAATCTTCAGTTCAAGGGAGGCTATGAAGTTTTTGACAGTGTTGGTAGTTAAATCAGCATAGACACGTGTGTATGTTGATTAGGAGGCTTTAGGGAGTTGAATTTTATACTTTTACCCCCTGAAAGTCAACGCAAGTCCTTCCTAAACATCCTTTTTAAATTTCATTCTAGAGAAAAATATCAACTGCAGAATAAATTTTAAAAACATTTTTAGATGAATCGTGTTGCTTACAAACCCAATGGTTTCAGCAGGGACTTTAGCGATAGGACATGGCACAATGGGTTTAAACTTGAGCAGTAGAAGTTCAAGTTAGATATAAGGAAAAAGTTCTTTACTGTGAGGGTGGTGAGGCACTGGAAGAAGGTGCCCAAAGAAGCGGTAAATGGTCCATCCCTGGCAGCGATCTTGATTTCTTTCTTTTTCCTTTTCCCTTTTCCTGCAGAGCTCAGTTCAGGACGAGTGCAAAGAGGCTGCTTTTTCCAATGGCACCTTTGAAAAAGCACAGATTCAGGAGGCTCCTGACGAAGAAACAGTGACACTAGGGGTAAGTAAAGCTGCACAGTGGCATTTTGGAAAGCTGCTCATGGACTGCAGACAGCTGAAGTTGTCTGCCTGGATCATCTGAAAGAACTCTCCTTCTGTGCACTCCTCCTCTTTTCTTGATGCGTAAAAAGGATCGCCTTCACCTTTGTCAGGCCAAGTCCCCACCTGATATAAAATGTCCTCCGTTCTTTGGAATCGGTGCTGCTGTGGCAGCAGTTTGAGCAGGATCTTCAGGAATCTGTTGTAGGAACGGCATTTAAGTGGAAAGTTCATTTAGTCTTTCTGGAAACTATGTATGCATGAAGCGAAGGAGTCAAACTTAAGACATGCCTTCTGATTATAACTCAGTGGGTGGGAGGGACACAGTCCTTAGGCTTTGAACTACTTAGATACAAATACAGAGCTCACTGGCAAAACTCTGCTCAGAGGACCAGGAGGCCCCAGGTAGAGTGGGAAGTACTGCCAGTATCCTAAGTCATAGACAGTGCGACATGATTCTTAAGGCGAGAGTCCTGTGGGGAGTGTTTGGCTTAAAGGACACCATAGTGTTACAGACTTGGAGGGGAGGAAAAAAGAATGTCTTTTTGCAAGGAATGTTGAAAAAGAGCCTGGAATCAAAATGAAAGAGAATAAAATCCTCATAGTCAGCAGAGATTTCTACTGTTGGAAGCATGCTGTAGCAGGGCCAGAAAAGGCAAAAGTGCAATGTATCTCTAACCAAAGCAGAATGAAACGCAGAAGAAGGGAAAAAGAAAGTTGTGGGGGTTTATCTTCTCCGTGCAAGACGAGAACAACAACACACCAATATGATGCAACATCGTTCCACTTTACTGGGCGAACAGCTCGTTCTTCTATACAGTATTATTTCTGTGCACGCGGTGGTCGCCTGTGCCAAGCTCTAATCATTGGCGGTGAGGCGCTAGCACGCAGGTATCACGCATTTAATGATTGCTGGTTATAATAAGCTTCAAGCACGCCCGTATCCTGTTTTTCCTCCTATTCTTGCTGGCGGTTCTCCATATTACTAACCACATCTGCGGGGGTTTATCTTCTTTAGGCGAGATGAGAATGACAACACACCAATATGATGCAAGATCGTTCCACTTTATTGGGCGAACAGCTCGTTCTTTTATACAGTATTATTTCCGTGCACGCGCCGGTCGCCTGTGCCAAGCTCTAATCATTGGCGGTGAGCCGCTAGCACGCAGGTGTCACGCATTTAATGGTTGGTGGTTATAATAAGCTCCAAGCATGCCTATATCCTGTTTTTCCTCCTATTCTTGCTGGCGGTTCTCTATATCACTAACCACATCTGTAATCCCTCCCCTTTTCTTGTCCCTATCCGACCTTCCTTAGGCCTTCAACTATCATCTAAAGCAAGCCAGCTGTTCAGGCCCAGCTATTAGGCCTTCAGTTATTATCTAAAGCAACCCAGACCCCAGCAGAAAGTTATGTTTGTAAATGGAAAGTTTGGAGAGCTATTTAATCATATAGTCAATAGTCATGTTATAGAAACTGAAGCTTGATTTCTTTCTTTTCCCTTTTCCTGCAGAGCTCAGTTGTGGAGGAGGATGAAAGGAGCACTCTTTCTGAAGCCTCCTGGGAAACAGCGCAGACTCACGAGTCTCCTGACGAAGAAACAGCATCACTAGGGGTAAGGAAAGCTGCACAGCGGCATTTTGGAAAGCTGCTCATGGACTGCAGACAGCTGAAGTTATCTGCCTGGATCATCTGAAAGAACTCTCTCCTTCTGTGCACTCCTCCTCTTTTCTTGATGCGTAAAAAGGATCGCCTTCACCTTTGTCAGGCCAAGTCCCCACCTGATATAAAATGTCCTCCGTTCTTTGGAATCGGTGCTGCTGTGGCAGCAGTTTGAGCAGGATCTTCAGGAATCTGTTGTAGGAGCAGCATTTAAGTGGAAAGTTCATTTAGTCTTTCTGGAAACTGTGTATGCATGAAGCAAAGGAGTCAAACTTAAGACATGCCATCTGATTATAACTCAGTGGGTGGGAGGGACACAGTCCTTAGGCTTTGAACTACTTAGATACAAATACAGAGCTCACTGGCAAAACTCTGCTCAGAGGACCAGGAGGCCCCAGGAGGAGTGGGAAGTACTGCCAGTATCCTAAGTCATAGACAGTGCGACACGATTCTTAAGGCCAGAGTCCTGTGGGGAGTGTTGGGCTTAAAGGACACCATAGCGTTACAGACTTGGAGGGGCGGAAAAAAGAATGTCTTTTTGCAAGGAATGTTGAAAAAGAGCCTGGAATCAAAATGAAAGAGAATAAAATCCTCATAGTCAACAGAGATTTCTACTGTTGAAGCGTGCTGTAGCAGGGCCAGAAAAGGCAAAAGTGCAATGTATCTCTAACCAAAGCAGAATGAAACACAGAAGAAGGGAAAAACAAAGTTGTGGGGGTTTATCTTCTCCGTGCAAGACGAGAACAACAACACACCAATATGATGCAACATCGTTCCACTTTATTGGGCGAACAGCTCGTTCTTCTATACAGTATTATTTCTGTGCACGCGCCGGTCGCCTGTGCCAAGCTCTAATCATTGCTGGTGAGGCGCTAGCATGCAGGTATCACGCATTTAATGATTGCTGGTTATAATAAGCTTCAAGCACGCCCGTATCCTGTTTTTCCTCCTATTCTTGCTGGCGGTTCTCCATATTACTAACCACATCTGCGGGGGTTTATCTTCTTTAGGCGAGATGAGAACGACAACACACCAATATGATGCAAGATCGTTCCACTTTATTGGGCGAACAGCTCGTTCTTTTATACAGTATCATTTCCGTGCACGCGCCGGTCGCCTGTGCCAAGCTCTAATCATTGGCAGTGAGCCGCTAGCACGCAGGTATCACGCAATTAATGATTGGTGGTTATAATAAGCTCCAAGCACGCCTATATCCTGTTTTTCCTCCTATTCTTGCTGGCGGTTCTCTATATCACTAACCACATCTGTAATCCCTCCCCTTTTCTTGTCCCTATCCGACCTTCCTTAGGCCTTCAACTATCATCTAAAGCAAGCCAGCTGTTCAGGCCCAGCTATTAGGCCTTCAGTTATTATCTAAAGCAACCCAGACCCCAGCAGAAAGTTATGTTTGTAAATGGAAAGTTTGGAGAGCTATTTAATCATATAGTCAATAGTCATGTTATAGAAACTGAAGCTTGATTTCTTTCTTTTCCCTTTTCCTGCAGAGCTCAGTTGTGGAGGAGGATGAAAGGAGCACTCTTTCTGAAGCCTCTTGGGAAACAGCGCAGACTCACGAGTCTCCTGACAAAGAAACAGCATCACTAGGGGTAAGGAAAGCTGCACAGCGGCATTTTGGAAAGCTGCTCATGGACTGCAGACAGCTGAAGTTATCTGCCTGGATCATCTGAAAGAACTCTCTCCTTCTGTGTACTCCTCCTCTTTTCTTGATGCGTAAAAAGGATCGCCTTCACCTTTGTCAGGCCAAGTCCCCACCTGATATAAAATGTCCTCCGTTCTTTGGAATCGGTGCTGCTGTGGCAGCAGTTTGAGCAGGATCTTCAGGAATCTGTTGTAGGAGCAGCATTTAAGTGGAAAGTTCATTTAGTCTTTCTGGAAACTGTGTATGCATGAAGTGAATGAGTCAAACTTAAGACATGCCATCTGATTATAACTCAGTGGGTGGGAGGGACACAGTCCTTAGGCTTTGAACTACTTAGATACAAATACAGAGCTCACTGGCAAAACTCTGCTCAGAGGACCAGGAGGCCCCAGGTAGAGTGGGAAGTACTGCCAGTATCCTAAGTCATAGACAGTGCGACATGATTCTTAAGGCCAGAGTCCTGTGGGGAGTGTTTGGCTTAAAGGACACCACAGCGTTACAGACTTGGAGGGGATGAGAAAAAAATGTCCTTTTCAAAGGAATGTTGAAAAAGAGCCTGGAATCAGAACGAAAGAGAAGAAAATCCTCATAGAATCGTAGAAGAGTTAGGGTTGGAAAGGACCTTAAGATCATCTAGTTCCAGTCCCCCTGCCATGGGCAGGGTCACCTCCCACTAAACCATGCCACCCAAGAAGCGTGCTGTAGCCGGGCCAGAAAAGGCATAAGTGCAATGTATCTGTAAGCAAAGCAGAACGGAACAGGGCAGAAGTGAAAAAGAAAGTTATGTTTGTAAATGGAAAGTTTGGAGAGGTATTTAATCAAATAGTTAATTGTCTTGTTATGGAACCTGAAGCTTAATTTCTTTCTTTCATCTTTTCCTGCAGAGCTCAGTTGAGGACCAGCCATGACCATCTCGATGAAAAAGGACTCTTCAACAAATACTGCACTTGAAAAGTATTATAGATAGGATAGGAAGGGTAGGATAGGGTAGTGTAGGGTAGTTAAAGCGATTGTATTTTTCAAAGCCATAGGCATAAGGAGCCCTTATTGATAAGTCTTCATGTTAAATTAGTACTAGTAATGTATGTTATAATTCTGTAAGAGGGTACAGTTAGCATGGGTTTACACTGCAATTAGTATAGTTTATTTATATTATTAGTGCTGTATATGTTAGTATGTGTTTACGTTAATAAAGATTTATCATTTCTATTTGCAACCACCAATATGTAGCTCCTATTCAAATGGTTCAAGAATGCCAACTTAGGTTTTTTTGAGAGCGTAAAGATAGTGCGCTTCCATAGTTTACACCTTCCATTCAATTCCATATGAAAAAGATGGTTTTAATTGCTTTCATGCAGTCTTTACACATAAGTACTAGACATTTTTCCACTGTTATTTGCCTCGAGTTAGTCTATGTTCTTACCTTAGACTTTCTCAGTGCACGTCAGGTTGTGGGTTTTGTTTGTTTGCTGTTGGTTTTGGGTTTTGTTTAACTCCTCACACCACCTCCGTCGCTCTGTTCAACTTCATCACTTTTACTGTTGGAACTTCTTCCAGCTCCCACAACTCATCTTCCCTGCCCCCTTGAGAACTTGATGCACCACATTTCAGCTGAATGCCCTGTAGGTGTAACCCTTCAGCCGCAGCCTTCCTTCAGCACTGTGTTCCTTTTCAACATCACATCCAGTAACAAGGTCTGGACTGATTGTAGCACCCTCAGCATTACTGGTGTGCATCTTCTTTAAATTTCTGCAGGTTTTTATGAGGGTGCCTTCTGTGTTTCAGCAACCATGGGGCTAGAAAGGGTTGTCCAAGTAAACCAGTCTCACCCGTGTTACACATCGAGTCGCAGCAGCTTATCATGAGCTCTGTGTAGTCCAGTTGCAAGCTGCAAGAGTGCAGTGAGCTTGGTGAGGGCTAAAGGTAAACGTCAGGAAAGCAAAAACCATGCCAGTGCATCAGCCGTGCGCACCAACCTGCTACTGCTCTGCAATATCTTGTGCTCTTTTTTGAGCTTGCAGTTTAATGATTTCTGCTGCGGCTAACTGGGCATCTGAGATTATACACAGATTTTACAACTGCTTCTTCATGAAATTGTTCTCTTTTGGTCAGTGAATGATTTCTACAGCAAGTTAAGAAATACAAAATGGTTTTGAGTGTTTGAGTCTTTTCCCCATTGTCCCCATCATGGCATTTTCCCCTCCTGGCCTCACAGCCATTAATTTGCTGGGGCTTTTTCCCCTCCCCTGCACCCAATACTAAGGGTTGGAGTTCACACAGCACAGCTGCTTATTCTACCTCTTAGCACAGCCCCTCTTCCCCTCAGGCCTCTCACACAGATGACCTGCCATTCACAAGTCACTTCAGCACTAGGGGAGACTCCCAAAACTGCCAAAGTCACACGGAGTCCCTGAACTGCGGCAGTTGCCTTTGCCACCACTTTCATGGCGACTGTCAACTGCCTTTCATGTTACAACAGCAAAGCCAGGAAGAATGATTACACTGAAGTTAAGCTGCCTCTTGCTTTTTTCCTAGGGATACAAAAGAAACCAACACAACCTTCCTCAATTTCCTTCAGGATAAATACAATCTATCTGTGAACTAGGAATTTCCTATTGCCATATTGAGAGGACACCACCACTTGTCCTTTTCTAAACAAGAGCAAAGCCAGAGTTATCAGATTACAAGCACTCTTATTGCAGATGTTCATTTTTGGGGCCTGTCACCATAACCTTGCTTGCGAACAAGCTGCTCTGTCAGCTGGCTTGCTACTTAGACGCTGGGAAACCTGTTGCTAGCTTCCACTGCTCTGTCACCAGACTCACTGGGGTAGGCACTTGCTGGGTGTTTATTCCCATCAGCTGGGGGCTGCTGGGTCTTAGCTCTCATGCTCCACAGCAGAGCAAAAACCCCCTACCAAAAGGAGGGGGGAAGGAGGAAAAGGAGCCCTCTGTGCGTCATGAAGC
This sequence comes from Amazona ochrocephala, assembly GCA_039720435.1. Taxonomy (NCBI): domain Eukaryota; kingdom Metazoa; phylum Chordata; class Aves; order Psittaciformes; family Psittacidae; genus Amazona; species Amazona ochrocephala. The sequence continues at coordinate 78,498,574 of CM077909.1, read as the reverse complement.
AGCCTGGCAAATTCTTACTTTCCCCTTGTTAAGTTCTGCTAACGGCAGCTCACTTTCAAGGTGTCTGAGCAAGTGCATGACTACACACAGCCCAAGGCACCTTCACAATTGGGCTGCGGGTGCTAAACCTGCAGGCGGCTCAGAGGGGACACCCCTTCCACGCCTGTGCTGCACCATACCCCAGGACGGCGCAGCCCCTGCCCTGCAAGCAGCAAACAGTGTCTCCAGGAGAGCCTGGAGGCTGGTTCAAGCCTGAGTTCCTCCTTGCCCTCACTTCTGAAGCCCATTACTTGAGTTAAAAACAACAAGCAAACAAACAAACAAAAAAGCAAAGCCCCCCAAAACCCTAACCACGGAAAGTGGAAAAATAAAGGACAAATACAGAAGCGTTTCAGCTGGCTCCTACTTTTCCAAAACACAGTTAATTCCGAGTAGGGCAAAGCCTGGGCAACACCAGCCAAGGAACTAAAAACACAGACAGGGAAAAAACAGCATGTGGAACCGCTGGCCATCCGCCAGGTCTTGCATGTGAAAACTCTGTCTAGATGTGCACACAGGTATGCATATAGGTAAAAGAAGCAGCAGCTAGATGGAGGCCGTATCTGCTCGGAAGCTGACATATTCAGTTAATTCAGGTATTCTTTAGTTATGTCCTTCCTCCCCTGAAACCGCCATCGTGCCCCTGGTACCACTCACTCCCAGAGTCAACTAGAAGAGAAAAACCACGCATACAAAGAAACCCCAAACCAACCAACCCACGCCAATGCTGTTGCCAAGATGCTTTTAATAAACTGCTACTGCTCTGCTTCAGGAAACCAAAGTTAACCAAACTCAGCCTCCCCGAGCATCCAAACCAGCTCTGCGATAGCATCATTTCCTGAGAGCTGTCGAGGACCATTTTAAGAACACCGTGCAGCTGCACGTGCGAGGCTAACCAAGTGCTGGCGTAAGCAGACCAAGGAGAAAAATAACGTTTGTTCCTCACAGACTGTTTCAAATAGGAAGTTGTGGGAGCAGAAGATATCTTGTGCTTAACCGCTATGTAGTCACAAAAAGAAATACAGTCTGTAAGAGCGATGACTGCTTAAGCAATAACATCGATTGCTCCATCTAAAGCATGTATTAGCTGGAAAAAACAACAAGGCAATGGTTGAGAAAAATGGTGGCAGAGTAGCCTGTACAGGAATATTTCTGCAGCGGGTTTTTATTGGTTATTTGCCATAACATCCTTGTAAGCTTAAAGTCTATAACCAAGCAACTTTGTTAACTAAATGCTTCGGTACCTCCACAGAGTCCGTGACATCAGACACCACAAATGGCACCCAACGTGGGTTGAAGAGAACTGCAGGCAGAAGTTCTGTGGTGTACCCCATTCAGCTGGATGGGTGGAATAAGCTGAATTAGGGGATCCTCATAAAGATTCCCTGCCATTCTCTGGATGACTAAGGTGAGCAGCCGTGGGGAGAGAGACCGACCCCTTGATTTCAATATGGGTCGAAGCGCAACAAACGAGCAAAGTCTCCATAACAATTTGCTACCCTGTATTTTATAAAGAGAAGGCTCTAAGGTAACCCAGCTTGAATTGGTTAAATTGCTGGTCTGGATCAGAGATCCTTGTCCCTGGTTCCCATCGACTGGCTCTTATGGATTGACTCTGCAGCAGCGAGTGGGAGAAGAATTGCAAGCGGCCCAGATATTGAAAGCCGACTCCCTAAAGGGACATTTATTGCCTTGGCGCATGGTTTACTCTGCCTTGTGAGCTTTACAGCCAGCCGAGCAGGTGCTGCAAAACGTGGCAGCTCCTAACCCTGAGGGGGCTGAGGCAATGGAGGGGAAGCAGACTTTTGAATTGCTTGGCTCTGATGTGGGCCTGACCCCCCGCCGGTTGGAAATTTGATGAATTGGAGGACCCCTTCGATCTGGGAGTGATTGATCCGGAAACAGAACCTGATCTATATCCGCCACTGACACCCGTTAAAGCTTTGGCTGCTGTGGCCCCCGCTGCCGATGAAATCCTGCAGCAGCAGTAGCGTAAACGGCTGCTGTGCCGGTCCTCTGTGGTGCGTCCATCACCAGCTGCCCCTCCACTTTATGAGGCAAAGGAGCAAAGTCTTGGCCTATTGGGCAAATGTAGAGAAGACGCTTTGCGACGTGGTGATTGACAATTAGTGCAAGCCATGCTGGTCTTCTGTAAGCCTAATCAACCTCCCAAGCTCGGACAATTGCCTTATGATGTGGTAAAAGAGATGTGGAAGTCTATAAGAGATTATGTTTTACAAGCATCTTTTCTATGACTTTCCTGCAAGCCATAGGGGAGTTGTATACCATGACTCCAATAGGCTGGAGACCTCTCCTGTGGCTTGTATCGTCGGCCGCACAATGTTCAGTGTGGTCAACAGAATACAGAGACCGAGCCATAGCTCAAGCAACGGAGAATTTAATGAATGGTGTGGCAATTGGACAGCTGGAGTTACTGGGGCAGGGTCAGTATGCAACAGGGGCAGCTCAAGCGGCTTTAAACCGTGATGTTTTCACTCAAGCGACCAGCCTTGCCATCAGAGCACTCCGCAGAGTACCACATCTGGGTAAAAGGAGACTTCTTTTGCAACGATCCTGCAGCGGGTGCAAGAACCCTATGTACAGTGTCTCGATCAGCTGCAAACAGCTCTACAGCCACAGATTGATTCCCCACAGGCAGCTGACTTGTGAGCTCTTCAACTTGCTATTGAAAATGCTAATACCGACTGTAGACGGACGATAGACCCATTGCAGAATCAAGTTAAAACAGTAACTGATCTCATGACAGCTTGTCAGAATGTTGGGTCGGACCAGTACAAAGCTGAGCTTCTCGCGGCAGCCTTATCTCAGCAGCTGACTGGTGCTAAGGCGGCAGTGAAATGCTTTGTCTGTGGGCAAGAAGGTCACATTAAGAAGGATTGCTCCCATCAGAATGGAAGGGGCAAGGGATCACGAGGGGGAGCCCAGGTTAGGGCTCCTACCCAACTTTGTCCTTGCCGTCAAAAGGGCGATCATTGGGGCTATCAATGTCGGTCGAAAATGGACAAACCTGGTAATGTTTTGTTGGGTCCGGGAAACGGCCGGAGGGGCGCAAGGTCCGGTGCCCCGAAAGCTGCCAACAGGGCTAACTGGCAAAGTTCACATCCCCCAGTCCGGGTGGCCAGCTTGCAAAACAACACACCCCCGACGGGGTGCAACCAGGGACCACCGTCAGTCAACTCCAGCCCGCCACAGCAGAGAGTACCGGGTTGGATTTGGCCACAAGCCAATGCGCCACAATCATAGACCAGAGTGTGTATTTGATACCCACGGGAGTGTTCAAGCCATTGCCTAAGGGTCTGTTTGCTTTGTTAATGGGTAGGACCTCCAGTTCCAGAACAGGGCTGTTCATCCTCCCAGGGGTAATTCATTCAGACTATAGGGGGCAAATCAAAATTATATCATGGACACCTACGCCTCCTTGGACAGTGCCTATTGCACAATTAATTCTGCTTCCCCTCAGTACATCTAATGCAGGGCAGCAGCAACTGTCCTACAGGGGATCAGCGGGGTGTGGCAGCTCCGGACTTCCGTGGTGTATCTTCTGGAAGCAGAAGGTGACAACTAGTCAAGCCCTGCTAACATGCAAGATACAGGGATGCTCTTTCACTGGTTTAATGGACATGGGTGCAGATGTTTCAATTATTCAAGAATCCATATGGCCCCCTGAGTGGTCTTTGACACATGCAACAGCCGTAGTCTCAGGAACTGGAGGAACTCAAGACCCTGGGCAAAGTGCTGTACCGTTATATGTCAAAGGGCCGGAGAAAAAGGCATTGCGACCTTGCGACCATATGTTCTGGATGTGCCTTATACCCTCTGGGGACAAGATTTATTGAAACAGTTGAACATGGCAATTATGACAAATTTTCAGTAAGAGTCATTGATGCTCAGCCGAGCCTAAAATTGTCCTGGTTGACAGAAAAAACGGTCTGGGTAGACCAATGGCCCTTGAAAGGAGAGCGGCTTCACAAAGCCCAAGAATCGGCTCAGGAACAGCTTTCTCTGGGACATACCGGTCCATCTACCAGTCCATGGAACACTCCTACTTTTGTTATACCTAAAAAATCAGGAAGGCGGCAGCTTTTGCAAGATTTATGAGCTGTTAATGCCATTATGGCTCCTATGGGTGCCCTGCAACCTGGCATCCCTAATCCTACACGGATACCAGACAGATGGTTTTTTGCAAATTATTGACTTGAAAGATTGTTCATTTACATCCAGATGATGGTCCCAAGTTTGCATTTTCAGTACTGAAAGGTTGTTTTTCCACCACTCATTGACATCCAGATGATGGTCCCAAGTTTGCATTTTCAGTACCGAGTATCAACAATGATCAACCGATGTCACGGTGTCACTGGATTGTTTTGCCACAAGGCATTGTTGCGTTAAAGGGGGGAAAATCAGCGGCAGATATCAGCCCTGCCGTGTTTGCTATTTCGAACTTCACTGCACCAGATTCACTGATAGTGCACCACACTGCCAGTCGAGTCGTGCTCATGAACCCTCACGGTCACACCGAGAGATGGGGTCGTGTTCAGTGAGAAAATTACGATCGGTTACCGAAACAGCGCAGTTTATTGTGATTGGCTACCGAAACAGTGCAGTTTATTGATGCAACGGGTACAGGTTCTTATGGCTTGCCGGTGATAAATACTGTCTGCAAAAGCACGTGCGAATAATAGTTACATGGATACAAGCGCTCCATAAAGTTAACACAGCCTGACTCTAGAATATACAGGTAACAGTAAACAGTAACTCTACAGAGATTCTAAGTTTTCCCGGGAAAGCACTGGATACAGTGCAAGTCTTACCCACAGGTGTCCCTATGGGGGCGAAGAGAGGTCCAGCCCATCGACCAGTCCCAGGAGTCTGTTGATGTTATCTTCCTTGACTCGTCCACGATGGTATCTTCCCCCAAATATCCCCCTCTCTCTTGGGTCATTTTATATTATTTTCACCTTCGAGGTGGAGCTTGAGTGACTCTAGTCATACATACTTTCATTACTATTGGTGCAAATTTCTCTCGCTTCGATTTAAACGTATATGACACAGAAAATTCAGAGCGCATGCTCAGAGAGGGGTGGTCTCATTTTGGAGGGGGGTTGCATTGGAGATGGGAGTGTATTTTAGCATGTAAATGCATTATAATGACATTATAATGAAGCAAAGTTCACACCGAGGACAGCATTCTGTCAAAAGATGACAGGCTGCTGGCTCAGGGTAGCAAGTACGCAGCTTATCAGTATCTTGCACCACCTAGTTCCCATCTTTTTGCTGAAGTTAGGACAAAGCATAACTGCGAGATCTCCACCTTGCTCTACCCTCCGTCTGTGTTGCCAGGGGAACCGCTGTGGAGTGCACATTCCTGGCATACCAGGTGTGGCTGCATCTCGCCCTCAGAGGCCTTGAAAGTCCGTTTTTCCCTTATGTGTGGACAATGCTGCATTTCAAATATAAATTTAATTCCAAATAATCCCACATTTCCTAATTATTCCACAGGCATGAAAAATAGTCCTACAACATGTCAAGTTGTCGTTGTGTTGCGTTAAAGAGTGGGGGGGGGGAAACAAACCCCTTGTTTTACTTTCGGATATGCTGCCATCGGTCCGACCGCGTTCACTTATATCCAACCTCTACTGGTCTGGGAGCCAATCCGACCGCGTTCGCTTGTATCGAACCTCTAATGGTCCGGTTTTCAACCCGACCGCGTTCGCTTATATCGAGCCTCTAATGGTCCGGAGGCTAATCCGACCGCGTTCGCTTATATCGAACCTCTAATGGTCTGGATTTACCGATAGTGACAATTAGATATCAAAACAGTATGACTTATTAACTAAATTTATTGGTGCAACAGGTACAGGTTCTTATGGATTGCCGGTGATAAATACTGCCTGCAAAAGCACGTGCATATAATAGTTACATGAATACAAGCGCTTGATAAAGTTGACACAGCTTAGCTCTAAAAGATACAGGTGACAAATAAGAATAACTCTATAGAGATTCTAAGTTTTCCCTAGGAAAGTACTGGATACAGTGCAAGTCTTACCTACAGGCGTCCCTATGGGGGGGGGAGAGAGGTCCAGCCTGTCGACCGGTCCCAGGAGTCGGTTGATGTTATCTTCCTTAACTCGTCCACGATGGTATCTTCCCCAATATCCCCCTCTTTCTTGGGTCTTTTTATATTATTTTTTATCTTTAAGGTGGAGCTTGAGTGACTCTAGTCATACGTACTATTATTATTACTCAGAGAGGGGTGGTCTCATTTTGGAGTGGGGGTCTCATTAGAGATAAGTGAGTAATTGCATTATAATGACGTTATAATGAAGCAAAGTCCACACTGAGGGCGGCATTCTGTCAAAAGAAGACAGGCTGCTGGCCCAGGGTAAGAAGTGTACAGCGTATTGGCTTTTGCAAGGTCTCTACCTCATTCTACCACGCAGCTTATCAGCTTCTTGCACCATCTCGTTCCGGTCAGTGTTGCCAGTTACACAGCTTATCAGTTTCTTGTACCATCTCGTTCCCGTCTTTGAGCTGAAGTTAGGACAAAGCGTAACTGCGAGATCTCCACCTCGCCCTACGCTTCGTCTTCGCGTTGCCACGGGAACTGTGGTGGAGTGCACATTACTGGCATACCCGGTGCAGCTGCATCTTGCCCTGAGAGGCTGTGAAAGTCCGTTTCCCCTTATGTGTGGACAATGCTACATTTAAAATATGAGTTTAATTCCTAATTATCCCATATTTCCTAATTATTCCACACGTTGCTGAAGCATTACCTAATGTGAAAAATTCTCATAACCAGACCAAGTTGTATCAGTACATGGATGACATTTTGCTGGCATCTGAGACTGAAGTTCCGTTGAAACAAGCAGCTTGTTGTCTTTCTCTGGAATTGCAACGTTATGGATGACAAATTGCTCCAGTAGATGCTTATACCAGCTTAATTGGTTCGTTTACACCACAGACAGAACAATCATCCTGTCCCACTTATCAGTTAGTTTAGCTGCAGCCCATCCTGGACCCCCGCCATTTCAGATACTCCTTATCCTTATGTCCTGCTCCTCTAGCCTGTTTTTCTTGCACTCATTTTGTACTAAGGTCATAAAGGCCTAAAACTACAACAGCTTATCTTATACAAGAATTCTCAGTATGTTCTCTAGCTGTACTCTATTGTTTTCTGTGAATCACGCACCTCAGTAATTTTCCACTGCTACTGTTACAAAGCCATCAAACTTAACATTACTTAAAACTGATTCTAAAGGTTTATATATTTCAGTTTGTGATTTTGTGCCCCCCTTGTCTCAAAGCTCCCACAGCTAGGGGTAAGTAAAGCCGCCACAGTGACATTTGGGAAGGCCGCTCGTGGACTGCGGAGCCCGCTCCAGGGAGCAGAATTCTACGGACTTTGTTAGGATATTAACTCTCAGCACTGACTGCTCTTGCTATTTACAAACTACCAAAGCACTCAAGTTGTCTGCCTGGACCATCTGGAACATCTCCTTGTGCTGACTCCTCCTCTTGTCTTCAGGTGCAAAACAGATTTGACCACTTGTGGCCATGGATCAGATGATTCTTAGTCCAGAAATAGGGATCTTTGCTTATGGCCTCACAAGCTGGACGTTTAACAGTTATTTCAGGCTGTGCCATGGCCCTTTCTCTGCTGTTCGGAACAGGTCTCAGGTGTCCCAAACAAATAGTCCTGGTATTTTGACTAATGAAGGGATCTCAGAAGTTAGCCAAGAGTTCCCAAAAACTTGAATGGATACAGGTTTGGGTATTTTAGTTTTGCATTGCTTTCTCGGCCGGATGAGAAAGGAAGGGTCTGCATTTCTGCAAGAGTTGCAGCTCTCTACTGGTTCTCAAAGGTGCATTTTAAAGCACACACAGACGGTTTCAGCGGTGAGTAAAATGAGCTTAAACGCACACGCACGGACCGTGCCATGCTGCCCAGCGCCTTCACCTGCCGCAGGCCAAGGCCCCAACTAACACAAACCGCCCGGCCTGCCCCCGGCCCGGCGCGGCGGGCTCCGCTCCCTCCCTCTGGCGAGGGGCAGATGCAGCGGGGAGCCCGCGGTGGGCGATGCCCGCCTCGGGCTGCGCTCAAGCGCCGCCTCCCCGCAGGTCCCCGCAGCCCCCCAGGCAGCGGGGAGGCGAGCCCAGCGTGCCCGGGGCGGGGTGTGGGTTGGGCCAGGACGGCCCGCGCGGCTGCTCCCGACCTCCAGCCGCTCGGTGCCTGCCGTCTCCACCGCAGGGCCTGCTCCTGGTAGGTACCACTCGCGGCTCTCTGCGTTTATTGGGGTTAAGGGATCTCTCAAGAGAGACCGGGCATACCTGATGGGAAGGCTAACACAGATACCTCAGGTTCATCTGTAAGAGCCAAACCTAAGTGCGTCTAAGCTCCAAGGCTCATCTCACAAAATTCACAGAGCTGTGGGAAAGTTTGGGGAACTTCATCTGGCTTAAGATGATGCAAACTGCTGCTGCTGTGGAAAGGTGTGACCTGCAGATCCTCTCCATCACTGGTGCTGCAGTGGTGTTTGCATGGAAGTTCTGGTGGTTAAAGATCATGGAAACCATAGAGGAACTGGCCCATCAAACTACTGGAGAGCAGATGGGAGAGATTACCCATTCCCAGGGAGCTCCTACAGGAACGCTAATGGATGGGACAGCACAATGAATACACTGTCCCTGCAGACTCGGGCCTCTCTTTACCACAGCGTATAAAGGTATGCTTCCTCTGGTCCATCCTAAAAGCAGAGAGGAACTATTTACCGGTTTGCACATTTGGGTCTTTTTTCACGTGTATCACATCACTTGCTTGAATGTAGGTCCTCCCCCCTGGGTGGCAGAGGTCATTTCTACAGAAACAGGAGTAAAACATCATCCCAGTGCTTCCCCCCTTTTTATTATTATATTTTCTTTCATCCAAAGAGTTTTAAGGTTACAAAACTTTACAACCACTGAACAGAAAAAGACTTCCCCGAGTACTGCAATGATACTGCTTTATAAAAGCCGGCTAATTTTTGCATTTGGTAATTCGACTGAATTGTTTCAGGCTGTGCCATGGCTTCTTCTCTGCTGCTGGGAACGGGTCTCAGGTCTCCCAAACAAATAGTCCTGGTATTTTGACTAATGGAGGGAACTCAGAAGTCATCCGAGAGTTCCCCAAAACTTGAATGGATACAGGTTTGGGTATTTTAGTTTTGCATTGCTTTCTCGGCCGGATGAGAAAGGAAGGGTCTGCATTTCTGCAAGAGTTGCAGCTCTCTACTGGTTCTCAAAGGTGCATTTTAAAGCACACACAGACGGTTTCAGCGGTGAGTAAAATGAGCTTAAACGCACACGCACGGACCGTGCTCTGGTGCTGAGCGCCTTCATCTGTGTCAGGCCAAGGCCCCAGCTGGTACAAGATGTACTCACTTCCCTGGAATCAGTGCTGCTGTGGCAGTTTGAGCCAGATCTTCAGTAAGTGGCTGTAACTTTCATTATTATTGAGTTATGTTTATCTATTTTCTGTGGGATCGAAGGCAAGAATATAAGAACTTGGTTTGATGTAGTATCCAGGCTGGTATTTTAAACTATTATGTATCTGCCCTGAGATTTTTATCATATCCATTTCTTGCAGAGCTCCATGCAGTACAGCAGTGCTGAAACCAAAGTCAAGAAATACATGCCTATTCTATCCTGCATACAGTTAGTGCTTAGAACCTCTCCTTTCCATGTTTTTAGAAGTACACAGAGTTCTGATTAGGTCAGAGTAGAACTGAAAGCTGTTTCCTCTGAGGGGCACCGTTGGTCCTGAAAGCTCTGGGTTGCTGCCGAGAGAGGTTATTTATTTCATAGGAAAGGAAAGGAAAAGGGTGGAGGTTTGGAAATGCAGGAATACCCCTGGTTGTCAGCTCCTGGGAAAAGTCACAAAGCCATTCTGGTTTCTGAGATTGGTGCAGTCAATGTGCAGAATCCTGATTTTTCAGCAGCATGCGAAATGAGGAAATGTGAAGGCCTCTGCTAGAGAGCCTGCGTGTGTAAGGAAGCAATATTCAAGTAATAAGGGCAAAATGACAAAAAGTCTCATTCCTACGTTCAGAAGGTTTAAGGTTATTCACATTTTGACAGGCATTTTAGGTAAAGAGTGAAATGAAGCAGTTTTCCTTTATTAGAGTGCCTTGGTTTTAGATAGCTTCTAAGTTACTGCACTTTAGGCAGTTTTATTCCAGCACAGGGTGTCTGTCCCTGAAGTTAATAAAAATGGCTAGAGCAGAAAACTCCCCATCTGCAAAAGCTGTAAGTTTCAAGGAAAGTGAAAAGCATTTGAAAATCTGTCAAAATCAGTAGAAATTGTGTTGCAGAGACACCGGTTTCACTATCTTGAGACGAACTTTGCAGCATTCCTAAATAAAACAAGTCTTTAGTAAAGTGGTAATGTTTTAAATGACTGAGCCGGAAGAATATTTGGTATCTCATTTACTGCTTCATCCCAGTTCTTTTCTTTCAGTACTTTATTCCAGTCTGCCGAATGAAAAACTATTACATTGGTTTCATTCCACAGTTCTTGCGTTCAGAATCTCAAGAGATACTATTTGCATTGGAAAAAAAGTGCCAACCAGTGGGGTTTTTTGGTAAAAGCAATTATTTTGAGTGGTATTTATGAGGTAGTGGTTGCGATTCTGTATGTTTCTATTTGGGTCGCAGCCTGCTTTTGTACTGTTCAGAATTTGAACGGTTTTGTTGGGTTTTTTTTTAATCTTGAGTTTCTGCTCCCTCTTGCTAGGCTGTGTCATTCATTTAGGAGATGGTGGAGTTTCTAATTTATAATCCCATTGAATGTCAACAGGTAGCATTTGTCCTTTTGGCCCACGGGGGCTGTGGGATACAGATCTGTATTATTCATGCCACATATTTGTATCGAGGCAAAAGCGCAGATGCATCACAGCACATTTTCCTCCAGCTGAGGATGTAGTACATCGGTGGCTAAACAGCAACAGTGGGAGGGGAACTGCACACCTCCCCCATGCTGCCTCTGTAGAGTTCAGCCCTTCCTACATCAGTGGTCTGAAAGTTCCTTCCCAGAGACAGCCAACTCAAAAGGTAGAGAGGAGTTTTCTGCTAGGCTGCTCTTGTTGATGTTTTCATTTGCAATCCCATTTGTAAAGCTTTTTATCACACCTGCTTAGCAAATAAGTATTTAAACTACTCAGAAAAATCATCTTCTGAACTGCCCTCTAAGTAGTGGTAGAATTTAAGGGAATGTTTCTAGCTCCTTCAGACTTAAAGCAGGATGTAAGCGTTCAAACCAACTGCTGTTTAAAAAACACACACCCCCCCAACACCAGACCCTAGGTTTGATGACAAATATTGTACCTTCTGGAAACTGTAAGAGAAAACTGAAATGTTATAAAGGCACGTTTGCAAGATGACTTTGACAAACTCCTTGCAAAAGTATCAGGAAATGTTTCACATCCAGATGCGTTCATGGCCTTACATTCTGTGTGGTGAGCCAAAGTTGGTATTTTCAGCAAGGGAATCACAAGTGCCGATGCTACAGTTGCGGTCAGTTTTTGTGTTTATTCAGAAGTTAAGCGAGACACTGGATTACCACTGTTGTTCCCTCCAGTAATATTATTCTTTTAGGATAATGGATATTCTTTTAGATACGAAACCACGATAGGATCGTAAGGTAACTTGATAGCAGTCGGGCTATAAAATCTTATGTGGAGCATGTCAGAGAAGTATCTTAAAGATAAACTTACTAAAAGTCTCTGTTATTAGATAGAGCATTTGGTGTTTGGAGAGCCAGAATAATTTGGTAATTAAAGATGTACTATTCCTGTGAAAAGGTGGAATTTAGTCTGTGTTTCCTTGCGAAAGCCTTGTCAGGGATGTGACTTGTGTCTGATTGTTGTGCTTTGTTTTTCTTTCAACTTTGTAGGTGGAAGAAGACCACATAGAAGAACATCCTGTCAGCAACACCACGAAGATAACAACTGGAACTCTTGAGAAGCTCGTAGAAAACCTTATGACATCTTTTGCGGAGAATGATTTTACTGACATCCATACATTTCTATCAACATACAGGGCTTTTGCTTCCACTAAGGAAGTATTAGATCTTCTCCTTGACAGGTAAGAGCCAGTATAATGAAAACTAAGCCATTGTTTACGTGATAGGTGAATGTTGTCAGGAATTCCTTCCATTACGTTTAGTGCACATGAACTTAATAACCCGATGGACAGATGTCAATAATACTGCAAATTCCACAATTTCCAGATAAACATGAAGCGTGTAAAGGCATGTTGCCCACATCCCAAGTCTCCTTAAGGCGTAGTTGTGATGTATAGTTGTTACTGAGGCAGGATCATTTCAGCTGTGTATGGAATCGTGCCTTCTAAGGATCCATTCTGCCAAGGGGATTTTCTTCTGTTCACGTACGCATCATTCCTGTCAGTTTTGGGCCTCTGGGGTAGTCAAAAAAAGAAAGGTATTTTTCATCAGGGGTCAGGTTTAATTACCTATAATCTAAAATGCCTTTTGGGCTTTTTATTATTACTGCCCTTTTCTTTAAACCTGCACTCAGTAATACACAGCTTAAAGAAAGGAACTGTAATTTTGTAACTTTACAAATACACACAGTTTGGATCTTAGAGTCCTGAGTAGGCTCAGAACCCCCCCAAAAGGGCTGGCAGCTTAAAAAACCTCTGCCATGCATGACTCTGCTTTGCTTTCTTTCCTTTTTCCCTTAGTTCTCAGGACTCAGCTGAGCTTCTCATGTTCAGTAGCTTGCTTTCCACAGTTCTTACTGCTTTCAGTCAGTCAGAAAGTTTGTGGTTGTAAGTAAGAGAAGAGTAAAATCCAGGGAAGGTGGAATTCCAGTCAAATGTCCGTGTTTCCAGAAATATGATGCCTTGCCTCTGTTAGTCGTCTGATAAGAAAGCAGTAAGGAAAGGAGTGACCTGACCATCTCTCTCCTCCTGTAAGCAATTCTTTTTGCTCTTCCTTGCATTACATAAAGAAGATTGCCTGGTGCTGTGTCTCAGTTCTGCATTTTTTTGCGTCGAGGTGTGACGGAGTTGCCTCTTTCTCTTAGGTCATCATTGCCTTTGGAGTTCTCTGTGTTTGCTACATGTTTTCTTAGCTTAGGCTTTTGTGGACTTTCAAAAATAAGAGTTTGAGGAACCAGTCCCCCTCGCTGTCATCAGGCCTCGCTTGCCCATTGCCTCCCTCCTTGTCATCCACAAACTTCTTAGAGATGTGTGCACGTTGATGGGGATATGTTATAATTGGTATCACAGAAACATGGTGGGATGGTTCCTATGGCTGGAGTGTTGGAATGGAAGGTTACAGGCTCTTTAGAAAAGACAGGCCCGGCAGACGGGGCAGGGAAGTTGCTATTTATATCTGTTACTATTTATGTCAGTGATAGGCTGGAGAGTATGGAACTCTGTCTGGGGACAGGTGATGAGGCAACAGAGTTTGTGGGTGAGGGTCAAAGGGAGAAGAGCAATGGGGGATATCACTGTGTGGATCTGTTACAGACTGCCTGATCAGGAGGACTCTGTGGATGAAGCGCTCTGTAGACAGATAGGAACAGCTTCACACTCGCAGGCCCTTGTTCGCATGGGGGACTTCAACCACCCTGATGTCTTTTGGAGGGACGGTACGGCCCAGCACAAGCAATCCAGGAGGTTCCTCTATTGTGTGGAGGACAATTTCCTTCTGCAAGTAACAGGCGAGCTGACAAGCAGAGGCGCTGTGCTTGACCTCGTGCTCACCATCAGGGAGGGTCTGATTGGGAATGTGATGCGCCAGGGCTGCCTTGGCTGTAGTGATCCCGAGGTGGTCAAGTTTGAGATCCTCAGGACAGTGAGAAAGGGCATGCAGTGTGCTCACTGCCCTGGACTTCAAGAGAGCAGACTTTGGCCTCTTCAGGAACCTGCTTAGTAAGGTTCCATGGGATACAGCCCTAGAGGGCAGGGGGCGCCAAGACTGTTGGTTGATATTCAAGGATCACCTGCTACAACCTCAGGAGCGTTGTGTACCCACTAGAAGGAGGTGCGTCAGGAGGTCCAGGAGACCTCCATGGATGGAATAAGGAGGTGCTGAGAAAACGTGAAGGGAAAAAAAGAGGGGAGAGCTCATAGCAACCTTCCAATATCTGAAGGGGGCCTTTAGGGGTGCTGGGGAGGGACTCTTCATTAGGGACTGTAGTGATAGGACAACGGGTAATGGGTTCAGACTTGAACAGAGGAAGTTTAGATTGGATATAAGGAGGAAGTTCTTTACTGTGAGGGTGGTGAGGCACTGGAATGGGTTGCCCAGGGAAGTTGTGAATGCTCCATGCCTGGCGGTGTTCAAGGCCCGGTTGGAGAGAGCCGTGGGTGACCCGGTTTAGTGGGAGATGTCCCTGCGCAGGGCAGGGGGGTTGGAACCACGTGATCGTAAGGTCCTTTCCAGCCCTGACTCTTCTATGGTCCTTCTCGTCGCGCTCGTGCACATCCACCCGGCGGAACCGCGCCGCCGACACCGTCTGCTTCGCCGTGGGCAACGCGCGGGCCGGGAACGCGCGCCCGGCACAGCCGCGCGGAGGCAGAGGCTTGCCGGCAGTAGCGCGAGCCCGAGCGCGAGGCGGTGGGCGGGGCGGCATAAGGCGAGCTGCTATTGGTCGGCTGCCCGCCGCGAATTCTCCGAGGGGCGCGTTCGGTTGCCGTGGTGACGGATGCGGGCATCACCGCCGCGGCTGTTAACGGGCTCAGTCCGCCCCGACGCTGTCCAGGTGCCTACGGTCCCTGCGGGCCTGCGGCCGAACATGTCACGGAGGAGCGGGTTCCCTAACTTCCGTCGTGCTTTCAGTCGGGTATGAGCCAAACAGGACCCCGACAGCCTGGCACAGCCCCGGTGGGGAGGCACGAAGCGGGGGTCACGCAACATAGAGCCGACACGTGTGCCCCATGGCTGAAGGGTTGCTATGAGATGTAAAAAACAAGTAGCGTTGGCTTGATGTTGCTGGTCAGAAGACAGTAATCCCCCCTCTATGACAGCACAGGTGGCTTCTTGCGGTGGTGTTAGCTGACATTTAACATCCATCCCAAGAACAGATACAGGCTCCCAAGCACAAGTACAGGCTGGACAGAGGCTGGATTGAGAGCAGCTCTGAGGAGCAGGACTTGGGGGGGGGGGGGGGGGGGAGGGGAACGGGTGAGGGGTTGGGGGTGGTTAGTTGCTGAGAACCTCCACATGAGCCGGCAGTGTGCGCTTACAGTCTGCAGCCAGAAAGCCAACCGTGTGCTGGGCTGTACCAAAAGGAGCGTGAGCAGCAGGTTGAGGGAGGGGATTCTCCCCCTCTGCTCTGCTCTCCTGAGTCGTGTCCGTCCCCCCCCGCCCCCCCCGCAGTAGTGCGTTCAGCTCTCGGCCCCCAACACAAAAGGGATGTGGACCTGCTCGAGCAAGTCCAGAGGAGGCGACGAAGATGATACTGGAGCAGCTTTTCTACGGAAACAGGCTGAGAGAGTTCTGGTTGTTCAGCCTGGAGAAGGGAAGGCTCAGGGGAGACCTAATGGCAGCTTCCAGTGCCTAAAGAGACCTGCAAGCAGTCTGGAGAAGGGCTTTTGACATGGGTGTGTACTGATAGGACAAGGGGGGAGTGGTTTTAAACTGCAAGATGGCAGATTTGGATGAAAGAAATTCTTCACTGCGAGGGTGGTGAAGCACTGGCACAGGTTGCCCAGAGAAGCTGTGGATGCCCCATCGCTGGCCATGTTTGAGGCCAGGTTGGATGGGGCTTGGAGCAATCTGGTCTAGTGGAAGGTGTCTCTGCCCGTGGCAGGGGTTTGGAACTGGGTAAGATTTAAAGTCCCTTCCAGCCCAAACCATTCTAGGGTTCTGTGATTGATCAGAAAGGGCAGAATGAGTAAGGAAGGAGTGAAGAAGTAAGGAGGAAGTAAGTAAGAACGGGTAAGGTCTCATTTAAGGAATAAGAGCTCTCTAAAAGAGCACCATATGTGTTGTTCACCTAGGTGGGTTCTACGTTGTCAGCAGTGGATTCTAGAACAGTTCTACCTCTCCTACATTTTAAGATTCTCTGAAGAATGTTGGAGTTTCCAAGTGGGATCTGAAGTGAAGGGTGTTTGAAGTCACACTGGGAAGCAGCCCCTGTGTTTTCTACTCAGATACATAATAGCTGTGACCACAGGAAGAGTCAAAAAGGAACAGAAACACTGGCTTCTACAAGATTAACCATTGTGCTCATTCATGATTGATGTTACCTGGGAAGGAAGTCCTGTTTCCTGTGGGGAGTGACATGTTCTTGACTTTAGTTGCCCCATTCTTTACAACCTGTAGTAGAATAACAAATATACTGAATGACAAAGTGAAATCACCGCTCAAAAGAGTCGGAACATTTTTTGCTGCTTCAAGTTACGCTCGGGCTGTGTAGACCTGTGCTATCTACATTATCCTGTTAGCTATTTCTTCCTATTAGAAAGTTACACAGCTTTGTGAGGTTGCTCTAGGGCAGCAGCCCTAGGGAGAAAGTACACACACAAACGCACGCGTATCTTTGTAATTCCTGCTATTATAAAGGAAACAGGTGGTGGGAGAGCAAGTTCTGAGGGACCTTCAAAGTGAATATTAAATACCTGAAGGAGAAAGAAAGTCTTTCCTTCCTTCCTTCCTTCCTTCCTTCCTTCCTTCCTTCCTTCCTTCCTTCCTGCCTCCCTCCCTCCCTCCCTCCCTCCCTCCCTCCCTCCCTCCCTACTTCCCTCCCTATTTCCCTCCCTCCCTCCCTCCCTCTCTCCCTTCCTCCGTCCTTCCCACCTTCCTTCCTCTCTTGCTCTCTTTCTTTCGGGTAGGAATATGGGCTTTGGAAAGCTCAGATTTTGCAATAGGTGGAAGACAAGAGTTATAAAACCATAAAGGGGAAAAGACTGGAGATGACTTTGGCTGGTAAAAGCATTTCTGGCTCCCTTAGCAAAACAGATTACTTCCCAAAACATATTTAAGACCCATTTTCTTACTGTAGAGCTGTGCTGATTGAGAAAGTCTTAGCACTGCACTTACATATGCAGCGCAGTCAAGAGGGAGAAGTTGATATGCTTTCTAGTGTACTGGTTTATGCCACTGCAATAGCAATACTTCCTCTAATGTCAGAGAAAGCAGAAATTTAAGGGAGCTAGGAAGAGAGCTTGGGTGTCTGCAACCATGCCACTGGTTGTGAGTGGCTGGCACTGCATGCAGTGAACACCACTGAACATCTTCCTTATCTGTGTAACGGTGGTATCCAATTGTTGTGTTTCACAAAAGGGAAAGAAATATAACGGACATCGAAAACAAATGTATTGCTATCCGCTTTTCAAAACTGCCTTTCTGCTTTCTTCAAACAGGTGTTGGATTTCTTCCTAAAATGTATGTGTCTTGAAGCATGCTGTGGGAGGGAAAACAGAGCCTCACCGCAGAGATCCCAGCAGAAGGCAAGTCACTGGTGTACAGACTGTTTGGTGTATTTGACTATGGCATATTTTAGAGGTGGAGGAGATAAAAACAAACAGCAAAGCAATTCAAAAAACCAAGCCCCAGCCTCCCCAAGGCTGGATTTTATGGCACTGCACTTGAAAGATACCCTTTCTAAATCAGAGATTTCTGTGTTCAAGGCTGTGGTACTAGTAAAACCCCCAAATTTTAATTGTTTGAGTGGCATGTATGATGCAAACCCATCACACAGTTGCAGAGGGAGATTTCTTCACAATTCTTGTAAATCTAAAGAGTACTCAAAAGCAAGCTGTGAAGGAGGAGTCTGATTTAATGGTGCCTACCACTGTAGCAGAGATGGAAGAGGGTAATAAAATCTTTGTAGGATTGTGTGAAATCAGATAGAAGGAATGTAGCAGTAAAGATAATGAGAGGCCCATAGATAAGCTGAATTCCTGCTTGTCATGGGTTCAGCAGCAGCAGCCATTTTTTCTCCTTCTTGGTAGCTGGTGCAGCGCTGTGTTTTTGATTTTGGGCCTGGGAACAGCACTGATAACACCAGTGTTTTCAGTTAGTGCTTGGTGATGTTTAGGCTGGCCAAGGACTTTGTGAGTCTCATGCTCTGCCAGGGAGGAGGGGAAGCCAGGAGGAAGGAGAGACAGGACACCTGACCCAGACTAACCAAAGAGGTTATTCCATACCACAGCACGTCATGTCCAGGATGTAGAATGGGGAGCAGAGACCCAGAAGGGTGGTGAGGGTGCACAGTGGGGGGTGCACTGGTGGGGGTGCACGGCTTGATACTGGGTGGTGAGCAATTGTATTCTTCCCTTGTATTTGCCTTGTCATTATTGTTACTGGTGGGGGTGGACTGGGTGGTCGGGCTTGATATTTGATGGTGAGCTATTGTATTTTCCTTTTCCTTACTATAACTTGAACACTGGGAAAAAGAGTCAGTAGCCCAAGGCAACTGGCAAATGAGATTCTGGAATAGAGATGGTGGTTAGCAGAAGAGAGAAAATATTCGTTTCTCTTAATTCTCTTCCCTCCTTCCCTCTCTCCCTCCCTCCCACCCTCCCTCCTGCCCTCCCTCATTCCTTCCTAGCTGCCTGCCTGCCTTCCTGTCTGTCTGTCTGTCACTCTTGGCTTCTCTTGTCTTCTCTTGTCCTCTCTTTTCTTGTCTTCTCTTGTCTTGTCTTTTCTTTCTTCTCTTCTCTTTTCTTCTTTTTTCTTCTCTTTTCTTATGTTGCCTTCCATATTTTCTTTTTAAGTGGAAAGTTCATTCAGTCTTTCTGGAAACTATGTATGCATGAAGCGAAGGAGTCAAACTTAAGACATGCCTTCTGATTATAACACAGTGGGTGGGAGGGACACAGTCCTTAGGCTTTGAACTACTTAGATACAAATACAGAGCTCACTGGTAAAACTCTGCTCAGAGGACCAGGAGGCCCCAGGTAGAGTGGGAAGTACTGCCAGTGTCCTAAGTCATAGACAGTGCGACATGATTCTTAAGGCGAGAGTCCTGTGGGGAGTGTTTGGCTTAAAGGACACCATAGTGTTACAGACTTGGAGGGGAGGAAAAAAGAATGTCTTTTTGCAAGGAATGTTGAAAAAGAGCCTGGAATCAAAATGAAAGAGAATAAAATCCTCATAGTCAACAGAGATTTCTACTGTTGAAGCGTGCTGTAGCCGGGCCAGAAAAGGCATAAGTGCAATGTATCTCTAACCAAAGCCAAATGGAACAGGGCAGAAGGGAAAAAGAACGTTATGTTTGTAAATGGAAAGTTTGGAGAGCTATTTAATCGAATAGTTAATTGTCTTCTTATGGAAACTGAAGCTTGCTAGAGAAGAACATGAAGTGTGGCAAGGAGTTTGCAAACGAGCAGAAGGATTGAGTAGCAAGTAGCCGAAACAGAAATAACAAACTTGTGTATGTATTGAAAGTACAAAGCTTCTTATGGAGAGTCAGCCTGTTTATGGAAACAAGAGAACAACTAGGGAAGACAAGAATTTTGCTGAATCAACCCAGTACGTGTTTGTGCCACGATCAATCTAACGATTACACCTTCCTTGGGTGCAGAAAAACAAGAGAAAAGAAGGGTCTGCATCTCAAAGAAGGCAATCTTTTGAGTGACACTTGTATGTGACAGCCGCTTGATTCACAAATCAGGAAGAGGGGTTTCTTTTCCTTAATTCAGCTGAAGCAAGCAAAAGGAGCCATTTCTATCACAATGCCTGTAAGATATTTTGTTTTACTTATGTCCGTTGGACCTAATTTCTGCTGCAGTCTGGAAACTGTGGCAGAAAACTTGGTGGTTGTAATAGTGATAATGCTAAATGGAAATGCGTGTGCATGTGTGCGTACAAGATGGGAAAATCTGTCCTTCCACTGATAAAATCGGTAAGCTCCATCTCTCTGTCTTCTCCTTTCTATGCACGCTTGCCTATTCCTCTCTGCAGAAATCATAAGATAAAGGAACACAGTCCCATTGTTTACAAACAGAGCGAACTCATCAGGAAAAGCAACTTTCACTTTGTTAATACCCCGCTATCCCCCAACACAGTCTTGTTTCAAGCACTGTGCAGCATCCGAGTGCTTTGGACACTGCCTCTTCTTGACCTGTTCTAGCTCTTTTGTATCATCTTTATACAAACAAATTACTGAAAAACATTACCTTGTGAGATTGTGGATACCTTTTCTTCTTTTCTTCTTTTCCTCTTTTGGAGTTATGTTTGAATTATCATGAAAGACTGGTAACCTCATGCAACTCCTCTGCAGTTCAGGTCTAACTTCATGCTAAACTACCAGCTGAGCAAGATGTGGGCTGTGCTGGTACAGGGTCTGCCGCAGGAAGCGAGTCTCCATCTGGCTGAAGTCACCAGCTTGTCCCGGAGCTTTGCTGTATGCCAAGGCCAGCTCCATTTAGCTGTGTCCTGGGAGAACTGATGGAGAGCAATTGTGCTCTTCAACCTCGGAAGCTTCTGGAGGTCTCCCTTCTGACTGAATTTTTCATTCAGCTTGTGACATGATGATTTGGGTATGGAAAGGACAGCTTGCCAAGAATACCTTCAGTGTTCCCTCAATCTAAAAGTATTGCTTTGACTGTTCTGTTTAGTTAGTGCAGACCATTTTCTGCCCTCAGCTCTGCACGAAGCAATAGAGCACCTGGCATAGATTGGGGTTAGCAGAGGAGGGGAAATGTTCCTTTCCCTTACTTTTCTTTCTTTCCCCTTCCCCTGGCAGAGCACCGGTGAGGGGGAAGATGGCGCTGTTTCCCACATCATCTCGGTGAGAGCGATGATCCGCAACGCTCCAGAAAAAGAAACACTGTCGCTAGGGGTAAGTGCAGCTGGCACAGCGGCATTTTGGAGAGCTGCTTATGGACTTTGGAGCCTGCTCCAGGAATAAACAGCATTAAGACATCATTCCAGCGCTTCCCCCTCTTTATTACTTTCGTTTTTTCATCGTAAGAATTTTAGGTTACAAAACATTGCAACCAGTGACCAGAAAAAGACTTTCCCTCGTACTGTAATGATACTGCTTCATAAAAGCTGACTAATTTCTGTATTTGGTAATTCGACTGAGTTGTTGTGTCTTTTCTACATTTTGGAGCAGGGAGGGAGGGAAGCGCTGTGTTGTATCATTGATACAAGTCAGGAGAAAGTGCGAGGTCACATAACGTCAGAGACAGAGAATGGGCTTTGGTTGTCCCAACCAATGTTACGTGTGCCGGTATGCTGATTCATAACCTGGCTGCGTAATAATCTTCAGTTCAAGGGAGGCTATGAAGTTTTTGACAGTGTTGGTAGTTAAATCAGCATAGACACGTGTGTATGTTGATTAGGAGGCTTTAGGGAGTTGAATTTTATACTTTTACCCCCTGAAAGTCAACGCAAGTCCTTCCTAAACATCCTTTTTAAATTTCATTCTAGAGAAAAATATCAACTGCAGAATAAATTTTAAAAACATTTTTAGATGAATCGTGTTGCTTACAAACCCAATGGTTTCAGCAGGGACTTTAGCGATAGGACATGGCACAATGGGTTTAAACTTGAGCAGTAGAAGTTCAAGTTAGATATAAGGAAAAAGTTCTTTACTGTGAGGGTGGTGAGGCACTGGAAGAAGGTGCCCAAAGAAGCGGTAAATGGTCCATCCCTGGCAGCGATCTTGATTTCTTTCTTTTTCCTTTTCCCTTTTCCTGCAGAGCTCAGTTCAGGACGAGTGCGAAGAGGCTGCTTTTTCCGATGGCACCTTTGAAAAAGCACAGATTCAGGAGGCTCCTGACGAAGAAACAGCATCACTAGGGGTAAGGAAAGCTGCACAGGGGCATTTTGGAAAGCTGCTCATGGACTGCAGACAGCTGAAGTTGTCTGCCTGGATCATCTGAAAGAACTCTCTCCTTCTGTGCACTCCTCCTCTTTTCTTGATGCGTAAAAAGGATCGCCTTCACCTTTGTCAGGCCAAGTCCCCACCTGATATAAAATGTCCTCCGTTCTTTGGAATCGGTGCTGCTGTGGCAGCAGTTTGAGCAGGATCTTCAGGAATCTGTTGTAGGAACGGCATTTAAGTGGAAAGTTCATTTAGTCTTTCTGGAAACTATGTATGCATGAAGCGAAGGAGTCAAACTTAAGACATGCCATCTGATTATAACTCAGTGGGTGGGAGGGACACAGTCCTTAGGCTTTGAACTACTTAGATACAAATACAGAGCTCACTGGCAAAACTCTGCTCAGAGGACCAGGAGGCCCCAGGTAGAGTGGGAAGTACTGCCAGTATCCTAAGTCATAGACAGTGCGACATGATTCTTAAGGCGAGAGTCCTGTGGGGAGTGTTTGGCTTAAAGGACACCATAGTGTTACAGACTTGGAGGGGAGGAAAAAAGAATGTCTTTTTGCAAGGAATGTTGAAAAAGAGCCTGGAATCAAAATGAAAGAGAATAAAATCCTCATAGTCAACAGAGATTTCTACTGTTGAAGCGTGCTGTAGCCGGGCCAGAAAAGGCATAAGTGCAATGTATCTCTAACCAAAGCCAAATGGAACAGGGCAGAAGGGAAAAAGAACGTTATGTTTGTAAATGGAAAGTTTGGAGAGCTATTTAATCGAATAGTTAATTGTCTTCTTATGGAAACTGAAGCTTGCTAGAGAAGAACATGAAGTGTGGCAAGGAGTTTGCAAACGAGCAGAAGGATTGAGTAGCAAGTAGCCGAAACAGAAATAACAAACTTGTGTATGTATTGAAAGTACAAAGCTTCTTATGGAGAGTCAGCCTGTTCATGGAAACGAGAGAACAACTAGGGAAGACAAGAATTTTGCTGAATCAACCCAGTACGTGTTTGTGCCACGATCAATCTAACGATTACACCTTCCTTGGGTGCAGAAAAACAAGAGAAAAGAAGGGTCTGCATCTCAAAGAAGGCAATCTTTTGAGTGACACTTGTATGTGACAGCCGCTTGATTCACAAATCAGGAAGAGGGGTTTCTTTTCCTTAATTCAGCTGAAGCAAGCAAAAGGAGCCATTTCTATCACAATGCCTGTAAGATATTTTGTTTTACTTATGTCCGTTGGACCTAATTTCTGCTGCAGTCTGGAAACTGTGGCAGAAAACTTGGTGGTTGTAATAGTGATAATGCTAAATGGAAATGCGTGTGCATGTGTGCGTACAAGATGGGAAAATCTGTCCTTCCACTGATAAAATCGGTAAGCTCCATCTCTCTGTCTTCTCCTTTCTATGCACGCTTGCCTATTCCTCTCTGCAGAAATCATAAGATAAAGGAACACAGTCCCATTGTTTACAAACAGAGCGAACTCATCAGGAAAAGCAACTTTCACTTCGTTAATACCCCGCTATCCCCCAACACAGTCTTGTTTCAAGCACTGTGCAGCATCCGAGTGCTTTGGACACTGCCTCTTCTTGACCTGTTCTAGCTCTTTTGTATCATCTTTATACAAACAAATTACTGAAAAACATTACCTTGTGAGATTGTGGATACCTTTTCTTCTTTTCTTCTTTTCCTCTTTTGGAGTTATGTTTGAATTATCATGAAAGACTGGTAACCTCATGCAACTCCTCTGCAGTTCAGGTCTAACTTCATGCTAAACTACCAGCTGAGCAAGATGTGGGCTGTGCTGGTACAGGGTCTGCCGCAGGAAGCGAGTCTCCATCTGGCTGAAGTCACCAGCTTGTCCCGGAGCTTTGCTGTATGCCAAGGCCAGCTCCATTTAGCTGTGTCCTGGGAGAACTGATGGAGAGCAATTGTGCTCTTCAACCTCGGAAGCTTCTGGAGGTCTCCCTTCTGACTGAATTTTTCATTCAGCTTGTGACATGATGATTTGGGTATGGAAAGGACAGCTTGCCAAGAATACCTTCAGTGTTCCCTCAATCTAAAAGTATTGCTTTGACTGTTCTGTTTAGTTAGTGCAGACCATTTTCTGCCCTCAGCTCTGCACGAAGCAATAGAGCACCTGGCATAGATTGGGGTTAGCAGAGGAGGGGAAATGTTCCTTTCCCTTACTTTTCTTTCTTTCCCCTTCCCCTGGCAGAGCACCAGTGAGGGGGAAGATGGCGCTGTTTCCCACATCATCTCGGTGAGAGCGATGATCCACAACGCTCCAGAAAAAGAAACACTGTCGCTAGGGGTAAGTGCAGCTGGCACAGCGGCATTTTGGAGAGCTGCTTGTGGACTTTGGAGCCTGCTCCAGGAATAAACAGCATTAAGACATCATTCCAGCGCTTCCCCCTCTTTATTACTTTCGTTTTTTCATCGTAAGAATTTTAGGTTACAAAACATTGCAACCAGTGACCAGAAAAAGACCTTCCCTCGTACTGTAATGATACTGCTTCATAAAAGCTGACTAATTTCTGTATTTGGTAATTCGACTGAGTTGTTGTGTCTTTTCTACATTTTGGAGCAGGGAGGGAGGGAAGCGCTGTGTTGTATCATTGATACAAGTCAGGAGAAAGTGCGAGGTCACATAACGTCAGAGACAGAGAATGGGCTTTGGTTGTCCCAACCAATGTTACGTGTGCCGGTATGCTGATTCATAACCTGGCTGCGTAATAATCTTCAGTTCAAGGGAGGCTATGAAGTTTTTGACAGTGTTGGTAGTTAAATCAGCATAGACACGTGTGTATGTTGATTAGGAGGCTTTAGGGAGTTGAATTTTATACTTTTACCCCCTGAAAGTCAACGCAAGTCCTTCCTAAACATCCTTTTTAAATTTCATTCTAGAGAAAAATATCAACTGCAGAATAAATTTTAAAAACATTTTTAGATGAATCGTGTTGCTTACAAACCCAATGGTTTCAGCAGGGACTTTAGCGATAGGACATGGCACAATGGGTTTAAACTTGAGCAGTAGAAGTTCAAGTTAGATATAAGGAAAAAGTTCTTTACTGTGAGGGTGGTGAGGCACTGGAAGAAGGTGCCCAAAGAAGCGGTAAATGGTCCATCCCTGGCAGCGATCTTGATTTCTTTCTTTTTCCTTTTCCCTTTTCCTGCAGAGCTCAGTTCAGGACGAGTGCAAAGAGGCTGCTTTTTCCAATGGCACCTTTGAAAAAGCACAGATTCAGGAGGCTCCTGACGAAGAAACAGCGACACTAGGGGTAAGTAAAGCTGCACAGTGGCATTTTGGAAAGCTGCTCATGGACTGCAGACAGCTGAAGTTGTCTGCCTGGATCATCTGAAAGAACTCTCCTTCTGTGCACTCCTCCTCTTTTCTTGATGCGTAAAAAGGATCGCCTTCACCTTTGTCAGGCCAAGTCCCCACCTGATATAAAATGTCCTCCGTTCTTTGGAATCGGTGCTGCTGTGGCAGCAGTTTGAGCAGGATCTTCAGGAATCTGTTGTAGGAACGGCATTTAAGTGGAAAGTTCATTTAGTCTTTCTGGAAACTATGTATGCATGAAGCGAAGGAGTCAAACTTAAGACATGCCATCTGATTATAACTCAGTGGGTGGGAGGGACACAGTCCTTAGGCTTTGAACTACTTAGATACAAATACAGAGCTCACTGGCAAAACTCTGCTCAGAGGACCAGGAGGCCCCAGGTAGAGTGGGAAGTACTGCCAGTATCCTAAGTCATAGACAGTGCGACATGATTCTTAAGGCGAGAGTCCTGTGGGGAGTGTTTGGCTTAAAGGACACCATAGTGTTACAGACTTGGAGGGGAGGAAAAAAGAATGTCTTTTTGCAAGGAATGTTGAAAAAGAGCCTGGAATCAAAATGAAAGAGAATAAAATCCTCATAGTCAACAGAGATTTCTACTGTTGAAGCGTGCTGTAGCCGGGCCAGAAAAGGCATAAGTGCAATGTATCTCTAACCAAAGCCAAATGGAACAGGGCAGAAGGGAAAAAGAACGTTATGTTTGTAAATGGAAAGTTTGGAGAGCTATTTAATCGAATAGTTAATTGTCTTCTTATGGAAACTGAAGCTTGCTAGAGAAGAACATGAAGTGTGGCAAGGAGTTTGCAAACGAGCAGAAGGATTGAGTAGCAAGTAGCCGAAACAGAAATAACAAACTTGTGTATGTATTGAAAGTACAAAGCTTCTTATGGAGAGTCAGCCTGTTTATGGAAACGAGAGAACAACTAGGGAAGACAAGAATTTTGCTGAATCAACCCAGTACGTGTTTGTGCCACGATCAATCTAACGATTACACCTTCCTTGGGTGCAGAAAAACAAGAGAAAAGAAGGGTCTGCATCTCAAAGAAGGCAATCTTTTGAGTGACACTTGTATGTGACAGCCGCTTGATTCACAAATCAGGAAGAGGGGTTTCTTTTCCTTAATTCAGCTGAAGCAAGCAAAAGGAGCCATTTCTATCACAATGCCTGTAAGATATTTTGTTTTACTTATGTCCGTTGGACCTAATTTCTGCTGCAGTCTGGAAACTGTGGCAGAAAACTTGGTGGTTGTAATAGTGATAATGCTAAATGGAAATGCGTGTGCATGTGTGCGTACAAGATGGGAAAATCTGTCCTTCCACTGATAAAATCGGTAAGCTCCATCTCTCTGTCTTCTCCTTTCTATGCACGCTTGCCTATTCCTCTCTGCAGAAATCATAAGATAAAGGAACACAGTCCCATTGTTTACAAACAGAGCGAACTCATCAGGAAAAGCAACTTTCACTTCGTTAATACCCCGCTATCCCCCAACACAGTCTTGTTTCAAGCACTGTGCAGCATCCGAGTGCTTTGGACACTGCCTCTTCTTGACCTGTTCTAGCTCTTTTGTATCATCTTTATACAAACAAATTACTGAAAAACATTACCTTGTGAGATTGTGGATACCTTTTCTTCTTTTCTTCTTTTCCTCTTTTGGAGTTATGTTTGAATTATCATGAAAGACTGGTAACCTCATGCAACTCCTCTGCAGTTCAGGTCTAACTTCATGCTAAACTACCAGCTGAGCAAGATGTGGGCTGTGCTGGTACAGGGTCTGCCGCAGGAAGCGAGTCTCCATCTGGCTGAAGTCACCAGCTTGTCCCGGAGCTTTGCTGTATGCCAAGGCCAGCTCCATTTAGCTGTGTCCTGGGAGAACTGATGGAGAGCAATTGTGCTCTTCAACCTCGGAAGCTTCTGGAGGTCTCCCTTCTGACTGAATTTTTCATTCAGCTTGTGACATGATGATTTGGGTATGGAAAGGACAGCTTGCCAAGAATACCTTCAGTGTTCCCTCAATCTAAAAGTATTGCTTTGACTGTTCTGTTTAGTTAGTGCAGACCATTTTCTGCCCTCAGCTCTGCACGAAGCAATAGAGCACCTGGCATAGATTGTGGTTAGCAGAGGAGGGGAAATGTTCCTTTCCCTTACTTTTCTTTCTTTCCCCTTCCCCTGGCAGAGCACCAGTGAGGGGGAAGATGGCGCTGTTTCCCACATCATCTCGGTGAGAGCGATGATCCACAACGCTCCAGAAAAAGAAACACTGTCGCTAGGGGTAAGTGCAGCTGGCACAGCGGCATTTTGGAGAGCTGCTTGTGGACTTTGGAGCCTGCTCCAGGAATAAACAGCATTAAGACATCATTCCAGCGCTTCCCCCTCTTTATTACTTTCGTTTTTTCATCGTAAGAATTTTAGGTTACAAAACATTGCAACCAGTGACCAGAAAAAGACCTTCCCTCGTACTGTAATGATACTGCTTCATAAAAGCTGACTAATTTCTGTATTTGGTAATTCGACTGAGTTGTTGTGTCTTTTCTACATTTTGGAGCAGGGAGGGAGGGAAGCGCTGTGTTGTATCATTGATACAAGTCAGGAGAAAGTGCGAGGTCACATAACGTCAGAGACAGAGAATGGGCTTTGGTTGTCCCAACCAATGTTACGTGTGCCGGTATGCTGATTCATAACCTGGCTGCGTAATAATCTTCAGTTCAAGGGAGGCTATGAAGTTTTTGACAGTGTTGGTAGTTAAATCAGCATAGACACGTGTGTATGTTGATTAGGAGGCTTTAGGGAGTTGAATTTTATACTTTTACCCCCTGAAAGTCAACGCAAGTCCTTCCTAAACATCCTTTTTAAATTTCATTCTAGAGAAAAATATCAACTGCAGAATAAATTTTAAAAACATTTTTAGATGAATCGTGTTGCTTACAAACCCAATGGTTTCAGCAGGGACTTTAGCGATAGGACATGGCACAATGGGTTTAAACTTGAGCAGTAGAAGTTCAAGTTAGATATAAGGAAAAAGTTCTTTACTGTGAGGGTGGTGAGGCACTGGAAGAAGGTGCCCAAAGAAGCGGTAAATGGTCCATCCCTGGCAGCGATCTTGATTTCTTTCTTTTTCCTTTTCCCTTTTCCTGCAGAGCTCAGTTCAGGACGAGTGCAAAGAGGCTGCTTTTTCCAATGGCACCTTTGAAAAAGCACAGATTCAGGAGGCTCCTGACGAAGAAACAGTGACACTAGGGGTAAGTAAAGCTGCACAGTGGCATTTTGGAAAGCTGCTCATGGACTGCAGACAGCTGAAGTTGTCTGCCTGGATCATCTGAAAGAACTCTCCTTCTGTGCACTCCTCCTCTTTTCTTGATGCGTAAAAAGGATCGCCTTCACCTTTGTCAGGCCAAGTCCCCACCTGATATAAAATGTCCTCCGTTCTTTGGAATCGGTGCTGCTGTGGCAGCAGTTTGAGCAGGATCTTCAGGAATCTGTTGTAGGAACGGCATTTAAGTGGAAAGTTCATTTAGTCTTTCTGGAAACTATGTATGCATGAAGCGAAGGAGTCAAACTTAAGACATGCCTTCTGATTATAACTCAGTGGGTGGGAGGGACACAGTCCTTAGGCTTTGAACTACTTAGATACAAATACAGAGCTCACTGGCAAAACTCTGCTCAGAGGACCAGGAGGCCCCAGGTAGAGTGGGAAGTACTGCCAGTATCCTAAGTCATAGACAGTGCGACATGATTCTTAAGGCGAGAGTCCTGTGGGGAGTGTTTGGCTTAAAGGACACCATAGTGTTACAGACTTGGAGGGGAGGAAAAAAGAATGTCTTTTTGCAAGGAATGTTGAAAAAGAGCCTGGAATCAAAATGAAAGAGAATAAAATCCTCATAGTCAGCAGAGATTTCTACTGTTGGAAGCATGCTGTAGCAGGGCCAGAAAAGGCAAAAGTGCAATGTATCTCTAACCAAAGCAGAATGAAACGCAGAAGAAGGGAAAAAGAAAGTTGTGGGGGTTTATCTTCTCCGTGCAAGACGAGAACAACAACACACCAATATGATGCAACATCGTTCCACTTTACTGGGCGAACAGCTCGTTCTTCTATACAGTATTATTTCTGTGCACGCGGTGGTCGCCTGTGCCAAGCTCTAATCATTGGCGGTGAGGCGCTAGCACGCAGGTATCACGCATTTAATGATTGCTGGTTATAATAAGCTTCAAGCACGCCCGTATCCTGTTTTTCCTCCTATTCTTGCTGGCGGTTCTCCATATTACTAACCACATCTGCGGGGGTTTATCTTCTTTAGGCGAGATGAGAATGACAACACACCAATATGATGCAAGATCGTTCCACTTTATTGGGCGAACAGCTCGTTCTTTTATACAGTATTATTTCCGTGCACGCGCCGGTCGCCTGTGCCAAGCTCTAATCATTGGCGGTGAGCCGCTAGCACGCAGGTGTCACGCATTTAATGGTTGGTGGTTATAATAAGCTCCAAGCATGCCTATATCCTGTTTTTCCTCCTATTCTTGCTGGCGGTTCTCTATATCACTAACCACATCTGTAATCCCTCCCCTTTTCTTGTCCCTATCCGACCTTCCTTAGGCCTTCAACTATCATCTAAAGCAAGCCAGCTGTTCAGGCCCAGCTATTAGGCCTTCAGTTATTATCTAAAGCAACCCAGACCCCAGCAGAAAGTTATGTTTGTAAATGGAAAGTTTGGAGAGCTATTTAATCATATAGTCAATAGTCATGTTATAGAAACTGAAGCTTGATTTCTTTCTTTTCCCTTTTCCTGCAGAGCTCAGTTGTGGAGGAGGATGAAAGGAGCACTCTTTCTGAAGCCTCCTGGGAAACAGCGCAGACTCACGAGTCTCCTGACGAAGAAACAGCATCACTAGGGGTAAGGAAAGCTGCACAGCGGCATTTTGGAAAGCTGCTCATGGACTGCAGACAGCTGAAGTTATCTGCCTGGATCATCTGAAAGAACTCTCTCCTTCTGTGCACTCCTCCTCTTTTCTTGATGCGTAAAAAGGATCGCCTTCACCTTTGTCAGGCCAAGTCCCCACCTGATATAAAATGTCCTCCGTTCTTTGGAATCGGTGCTGCTGTGGCAGCAGTTTGAGCAGGATCTTCAGGAATCTGTTGTAGGAGCAGCATTTAAGTGGAAAGTTCATTTAGTCTTTCTGGAAACTGTGTATGCATGAAGCAAAGGAGTCAAACTTAAGACATGCCATCTGATTATAACTCAGTGGGTGGGAGGGACACAGTCCTTAGGCTTTGAACTACTTAGATACAAATACAGAGCTCACTGGCAAAACTCTGCTCAGAGGACCAGGAGGCCCCAGGTAGAGTGGGAAGTACTGCCAGTATCCTAAGTCATAGACAGTGCGACACGATTCTTAAGGCCAGAGTCCTGTGGGGAGTGTTGGGCTTAAAGGACACCATAGCGTTACAGACTTGGAGGGGCGGAAAAAAGAATGTCTTTTTGCAAGGAATGTTGAAAAAGAGCCTGGAATCAAAATGAAAGAGAATAAAATCCTCATAGTCAACAGAGATTTCTACTGTTGAAGCGTGCTGTAGCAGGGCCAGAAAAGGCAAAAGTGCAATGTATCTCTAACCAAAGCAGAATGAAACACAGAAGAAGGGAAAAACAAAGTTGTGGGGGTTTATCTTCTCCGTGCAAGACGAGAACAACAACACACCAATATGATGCAACATCGTTCCACTTTATTGGGCGAACAGCTCGTTCTTCTATACAGTATTATTTCTGTGCACGCGCCGGTCGCCTGTGCCAAGCTCTAATCATTGCTGGTGAGGCGCTAGCATGCAGGTATCACGCATTTAATGATTGCTGGTTATAATAAGCTTCAAGCACGCCCGTATCCTGTTTTTCCTCCTATTCTTGCTGGCGGTTCTCCATATTACTAACCACATCTGCGGGGGTTTATCTTCTTTAGGCGAGATGAGAACGACAACACACCAATATGATGCAAGATCGTTCCACTTTATTGGGCGAACAGCTCGTTCTTTTATACAGTATCATTTCCGTGCACGCGCCGGTCGCCTGTGCCAAGCTCTAATCATTGGCAGTGAGCCGCTAGCACGCAGGTATCACGCAATTAATGATTGGTGGTTATAATAAGCTCCAAGCACGCCTATATCCTGTTTTTCCTCCTATTCTTGCTGGCGGTTCTCTATATCACTAACCACATCTGTAATCCCTCCCCTTTTCTTGTCCCTATCCGACCTTCCTTAGGCCTTCAACTATCATCTAAAGCAAGCCAGCTGTTCAGGCCCAGCTATTAGGCCTTCAGTTATTATCTAAAGCAACCCAGACCCCAGCAGAAAGTTATGTTTGTAAATGGAAAGTTTGGAGAGCTATTTAATCATATAGTCAATAGTCATGTTATAGAAACTGAAGCTTGATTTCTTTCTTTTCCCTTTTCCTGCAGAGCTCAGTTGTGGAGGAGGATGAAAGGAGCACTCTTTCTGAAGCCTCTTGGGAAACAGCGCAGACTCACGAGTCTCCTGACAAAGAAACAGCATCACTAGGGGTAAGGAAAGCTGCACAGCGGCATTTTGGAAAGCTGCTCATGGACTGCAGACAGCTGAAGTTATCTGCCTGGATCATCTGAAAGAACTCTCTCCTTCTGTGTACTCCTCCTCTTTTCTTGATGCGTAAAAAGGATCGCCTTCACCTTTGTCAGGCCAAGTCCCCACCTGATATAAAATGTCCTCCGTTCTTTGGAATCGGTGCTGCTGTGGCAGCAGTTTGAGCAGGATCTTCAGGAATCTGTTGTAGGAGCAGCATTTAAGTGGAAAGTTCATTTAGTCTTTCTGGAAACTGTGTATGCATGAAGTGAATGAGTCAAACTTAAGACATGCCATCTGATTATAACTCAGTGGGTGGGAGGGACACAGTCCTTAGGCTTTGAACTACTTAGATACAAATACAGAGCTCACTGGCAAAACTCTGCTCAGAGGACCAGGAGGCCCCAGGTAGAGTGGGAAGTACTGCCAGTATCCTAAGTCATAGACAGTGCGACATGATTCTTAAGGCCAGAGTCCTGTGGGGAGTGTTTGGCTTAAAGGACACCACAGCGTTACAGACTTGGAGGGGATGAGAAAAAAATGTCCTTTTCAAAGGAATGTTGAAAAAGAGCCTGGAATCAGAACGAAAGAGAAGAAAATCCTCATAGAATCGTAGAAGAGTTAGGGTTGGAAAGGACCTTAAGATCATCTAGTTCCAGTCCCCCTGCCATGGGCAGGGTCACCTCCCACTAAACCATGCCACCCAAGAAGCGTGCTGTAGCCGGGCCAGAAAAGGCATAAGTGCAATGTATCTGTAAGCAAAGCAGAACGGAACAGGGCAGAAGTGAAAAAGAAAGTTATGTTTGTAAATGGAAAGTTTGGAGAGGTATTTAATCAAATAGTTAATTGTCTTGTTATGGAACCTGAAGCTTAATTTCTTTCTTTCATCTTTTCCTGCAGAGCTCAGTTGAGGACCAGCCATGACCATCTCGATGAAAAAGGACTCTTCAACAAATACTGCACTTGAAAAGTATTATAGATAGGATAGGAAGGGTAGGATAGGGTAGTGTAGGGTAGTTAAAGCGATTGTATTTTTCAAAGCCATAGGCATAAGGAGCCCTTATTGATAAGTCTTCATGTTAAATTAGTACTAGTAATGTATGTTATAATTCTGTAAGAGGGTACAGTTAGCATGGGTTTACACTGCAATTAGTATAGTTTATTTATATTATTAGTGCTGTATATGTTAGTATGTGTTTACGTTAATAAAGATTTATCATTTCTATTTGCAACCACCAATATGTAGCTCCTATTCAAATGGTTCAAGAATGCCAACTTAGGTTTTTTTGAGAGCGTAAAGATAGTGCGCTTCCATAGTTTACACCTTCCATTCAATTCCATATGAAAAAGATGGTTTTAATTGCTTTCATGCAGTCTTTACACATAAGTACTAGACATTTTTCCACTGTTATTTGCCTCGAGTTAGTCTATGTTCTTACCTTAGACTTTCTCAGTGCACGTCAGGTTGTGGGTTTTGTTTGTTTGCTGTTGGTTTTGGGTTTTGTTTAACTCCTCACACCACCTCCGTCGCTCTGTTCAACTTCATCACTTTTACTGTTGGAACTTCTTCCAGCTCCCACAACTCATCTTCCCTGCCCCCTTGAGAACTTGATGCACCACATTTCAGCTGAATGCCCTGTAGGTGTAACCCTTCAGCCGCAGCCTTCCTTCAGCACTGTGTTCCTTTTCAACATCACATCCAGTAACAAGGTCTGGACTGATTGTAGCACCCTCAGCATTACTGGTGTGCATCTTCTTTAAATTTCTGCAGGTTTTTATGAGGGTGCCTTCTGTGTTTCAGCAACCATGGGGCTAGAAAGGGTTGTCCAAGTAAACCAGTCTCACCCGTGTTACACATCGAGTCGCAGCAGCTTATCATGAGCTCTGTGTAGTCCAGTTGCAAGCTGCAAGAGTGCAGTGAGCTTGGTGAGGGCTAAAGGTAAACGTCAGGAAAGCAAAAACCATGCCAGTGCATCAGCCGTGCGCACCAACCTGCTACTGCTCTGCAATATCTTGTGCTCTTTTTTGAGCTTGCAGTTTAATGATTTCTGCTGCGGCTAACTGGGCATCTGAGATTATACACAGATTTTACAACTGCTTCTTCATGAAATTGTTCTCTTTTGGTCAGTGAATGATTTCTACAGCAAGTTAAGAAATACAAAATGGTTTTGAGTGTTTGAGTCTTTTCCCCATTGTCCCCATCATGGCATTTTCCCCTCCTGGCCTCACAGCCATTAATTTGCTGGGGCTTTTTCCCCTCCCCTGCACCCAATACTAAGGGTTGGAGTTCACACAGCACAGCTGCTTATTCTACCTCTTAGCACAGCCCCTCTTCCCCTCAGGCCTCTCACACAGATGACCTGCCATTCACAAGTCACTTCAGCACTAGGGGAGACTCCCAAAACTGCCAAAGTCACACGGAGTCCCTGAACTGCGGCAGTTGCCTTTGCCACCACTTTCATGGCGACTGTCAACTGCCTTTCATGTTACAACAGCAAAGCCAGGAAGAATGATTACACTGAAGTTAAGCTGCCTCTTGCTTTTTTCCTAGGGATACAAAAGAAACCAACACAACCTTCCTCAATTTCCTTCAGGATAAATACAATCTATCTGTGAACTAGGAATTTCCTATTGCCATATTGAGAGGACACCACCACTTGTCCTTTTCTAAACAAGAGCAAAGCCAGAGTTATCAGATTACAAGCACTCTTATTGCAGATGTTCATTTTTGGGGCCTGTCACCATAACCTTGCTTGCGAACAAGCTGCTCTGTCAGCTGGCTTGCTACTTAGACGCTGGGAAACCTGTTGCTAGCTTCCACTGCTCTGTCACCAGACTCACTGGGGTAGGCACTTGCTGGGTGTTTATTCCCATCAGCTGGGGGCTGCTGGGTCTTAGCTCTCATGCTCCACAGCAGAGCAAAAACCCCCTACCAAAAGGAGGGGGGAAGGAGGAAAAGGAGCCCTCTGTGCGTCATGAAGCAGCCTGGCAAATTCTTACTTTCCCCTTGTTAAGTTCTGCTAACGGCAGCTCACTTTCAAGGTGTCTGAGCAAGTGCATGACTACACACAGCCCAAGGCACCTTCACAATTGGGCTGCGGGTGCTAAACCTGCAGGCGGCTCAGAGGGGACACCCCTTCCACGCCTGTGCTGCACCATACCCCAGGACGGCGCAGCCCCTGCCCTGCAAGCAGCAAACAGTGTCTCCAGGAGAGCCTGGAGGCTGGTTCAAGCCTGAGTTCCTCCTTGCCCTCACTTCTGAAGCCCATTACTTGAGTTAAAAACAACAAGCAAACAAACAAACAAAAAAGCAAAGCCCCCCAAAACCCTAACCACGGAAAGTGGAAAAATAAAGGACAAATACAGAAGCGTTTCAGCTGGCTCCTACTTTTCCAAAACACAGTTAATTCCGAGTAGGGCAAAGCCTGGGCAACACCAGCCAAGGAACTAAAAACACAGACAGGGAAAAAACAGCATGTGGAACCGCTGGCCATCCGCCAGGTCTTGCATGTGAAAACTCTGTCTAGATGTGCACACAGGTATGCATATAGGTAAAAGAAGCAGCAGCTAGATGGAGGCCGTATCTGCTCGGAAGCTGACATATTCAGTTAATTCAGGTATTCTTTAGTTATGTCCTTCCTCCCCTGAAACCGCCATCGTGCCCCTGGTACCACTCACTCCCAGAGTCAACTAGAAGAGAAAAACCACGCATACAAAGAAACCCCAAACCAACCAACCCACGCCAATGCTGTTGCCAAGATGCTTTTAATAAACTGCTACTGCTCTGCTTCAGGAAACCAAAGTTAACCAAACTCAGCCTCCCCGAGCATCCAAACCAGCTCTGCGATAGCATCATTTCCTGAGAGCTGTCGAGGACCATTTTAAGAACACCGTGCAGCTGCACGTGCGAGGCTAACCAAGTGCTGGCGTAAGCAGACCAAGGAGAAAAATAACGTTTGTTCCTCACAGACTGTTTCAAATAGGAAGTTGTGGGAGCAGAAGATATCTTGTGCTTAACCGCTATGTAGTCACAAAAAGAAATACAGTCTGTAAGAGCGATGACTGCTTAAGCAATAACATCGATTGCTCCATCTAAAGCATGTATTAGCTGGAAAAAACAACAAGGCAATGGTTGAGAAAAATGGTGGCAGAGTAGCCTGTACAGGAATATTTCTGCAGCGGGTTTTTATTGGTTATTTGCCATAACATCCTTGTAAGCTTAAAGTCTATAACCAAGCAACTTTGTTAACTAAATGCTTCGGTACCTCCACAGAGTCCGTGACATCAGACACCACAAATGGCACCCAACGTGGGTTGAAGAGAACTGCAGGCAGAAGTTCTGTGGTGTACCCCATTCAGCTGGATGGGTGGAATAAGCTGAATTAGGGGATCCTCATAAAGATTCCCTGCCATTCTCTGGATGACTAAGGTGAGCAGCCGTGGGGAGAGAGACCGACCCCTTGATTTCAATATGGGTCGAAGCGCAACAAACGAGCAAAGTCTCCATAACAATTTGCTACCCTGTATTTTATAAAGAGAAGGCTCTAAGGTAACCCAGCTTGAATTGGTTAAATTGCTGGTCTGGATCAGAGATCCTTGTCCCTGGTTCCCATCGACTGGCTCTTATGGATTGACTCTGCAGCAGCGAGTGGGAGAAGAATTGCAAGCGGCCCAGATATTGAAAGCCGACTCCCTAAAGGGACATTTATTGCCTTGGCGCATGGTTTACTCTGCCTTGTGAGCTTTACAGCCAGCCGAGCAGGTGCTGCAAAACGTGGCAGCTCCTAACCCTGAGGGGGCTGAGGCAATGGAGGGGAAGCAGACTTTTGAATTGCTTGGCTCTGATGTGGGCCTGACCCCCCGCCGGTTGGAAATTTGATGAATTGGAGGACCCCTTCGATCTGGGAGTGATTGATCCGGAAACAGAACCTGATCTATATCCGCCACTGACACCCGTTAAAGCTTTGGCTGCTGTGGCCCCCGCTGCCGATGAAATCCTGCAGCAGCAGTAGCGTAAACGGCTGCTGTGCCGGTCCTCTGTGGTGCGTCCATCACCAGCTGCCCCTCCACTTTATGAGGCAAAGGAGCAAAGTCTTGGCCTATTGGGCAAATGTAGAGAAGACGCTTTGCGACGTGGTGATTGACAATTAGTGCAAGCCATGCTGGTCTTCTGTAAGCCTAATCAACCTCCCAAGCTCGGACAATTGCCTTATGATGTGGTAAAAGAGATGTGGAAGTCTATAAGAGATTATGTTTTACAAGCATCTTTTCTATGACTTTCCTGCAAGCCATAGGGGAGTTGTATACCATGACTCCAATAGGCTGGAGACCTCTCCTGTGGCTTGTATCGTCGGCCGCACAATGTTCAGTGTGGTCAACAGAATACAGAGACCGAGCCATAGCTCAAGCAACGGAGAATTTAATGAATGGTGTGGCAATTGGACAGCTGGAGTTACTGGGGCAGGGTCAGTATGCAACAGGGGCAGCTCAAGCGGCTTTAAACCGTGATGTTTTCACTCAAGCGACCAGCCTTGCCATCAGAGCACTCCGCAGAGTACCACATCTGGGTAAAAGGAGACTTCTTTTGCAACGATCCTGCAGCGGGTGCAAGAACCCTATGTACAGTGTCTCGATCAGCTGCAAACAGCTCTACAGCCACAGATTGATTCCCCACAGGCAGCTGACTTGTGAGCTCTTCAACTTGCTATTGAAAATGCTAATACCGACTGTAGACGGACGATAGACCCATTGCAGAATCAAGTTAAAACAGTAACTGATCTCATGACAGCTTGTCAGAATGTTGGGTCGGACCAGTACAAAGCTGAGCTTCTCGCGGCAGCCTTATCTCAGCAGCTGACTGGTGCTAAGGCGGCAGTGAAATGCTTTGTCTGTGGGCAAGAAGGTCACATTAAGAAGGATTGCTCCCATCAGAATGGAAGGGGCAAGGGATCACGAGGGGGAGCCCAGGTTAGGGCTCCTACCCAACTTTGTCCTTGCCGTCAAAAGGGCGATCATTGGGGCTATCAATGTCGGTCGAAAATGGACAAACCTGGTAATGTTTTGTTGGGTCCGGGAAACGGCCGGAGGGGCGCAAGGTCCGGTGCCCCGAAAGCTGCCAACAGGGCTAACTGGCAAAGTTCACATCCCCCAGTCCGGGTGGCCAGCTTGCAAAACAACACACCCCCGACGGGGTGCAACCAGGGACCACCGTCAGTCAACTCCAGCCCGCCACAGCAGAGAGTACCTGGTTGGATTTGGCCACAAGCCAATGCGCCACAATCATAGACCAGAGTGTGTATTTGATACCCACGGGAGTGTTCAAGCCATTGCCTAAGGGTCTGTTTGCTTTGTTAATGGGTAGGACCTCCAGTTCCAGAACAGGGCTGTTCATCCTCCCAGGGGTAATTCATTCAGACTATAGGGGGCAAATCAAAATTATATCATGGACACCTACGCCTCCTTGGACAGTGCCTATTGCACAATTAATTCTGCTTCCCCTCAGTACATCTAATGCAGGGCAGCAGCAACTGTCCTACAGGGGATCAGCGGGGTGTGGCAGCTCCGGACTTCCGTGGTGTATCTTCTGGAAGCAGAAGGTGACAACTAGTCAAGCCCTGCTAACATGCAAGATACAGGGATGCTCTTTCACTGGTTTAATGGACATGGGTGCAGATGTTTCAATTATTCAAGAATCCATATGGCCCCCTGAGTGGTCTTTGACACATGCAACAGCCGTAGTCTCAGGAACTGGAGGAACTCAAGACCCTGGGCAAAGTGCTGTACCGTTATATGTCAAAGGGCCGGAGAAAAAGGCATTGCGACCTTGCGACCATATGTTCTGGATGTGCCTTATACCCTCTGGGGACAAGATTTATTGAAACAGTTGAACATGGCAATTATGACAAATTTTCAGTAAGAGTCATTGATGCTCAGCCGAGCCTAAAATTGTCCTGGTTGACAGAAAAAACGGTCTGGGTAGACCAATGGCCCTTGAAAGGAGAGCGGCTTCACAAAGCCCAAGAATCGGCTCAGGAACAGCTTTCTCTGGGACATACCGGTCCATCTACCAGTCCATGGAACACTCCTACTTTTGTTATACCTAAAAAATCAGGAAGGCGGCAGCTTTTGCAAGATTTATGAGCTGTTAATGCCATTATGGCTCCTATGGGTGCCCTGCAACCTGGCATCCCTAATCCTACACGGATACCAGACAGATGGTTTTTTGCAAATTATTGACTTGAAAGATTGTTCATTTACATCCAGATGATGGTCCCAAGTTTGCATTTTCAGTACTGAAAGGTTGTTTTTCCACCACTCATTGACATCCAGATGATGGTCCCAAGTTTGCATTTTCAGTACCGAGTATCAACAATGATCAACCGATGTCACGGTGTCACTGGATTGTTTTGCCACAAGGCATTGTTGCGTTAAAGGGGGGAAAATCAGCGGCAGATATCAGCCCTGCCGTGTTTGCTATTTCGAACTTCACTGCACCAGATTCACTGATAGTGCACCACACTGCCAGTCGAGTCGTGCTCATGAACCCTCACGGTCACACCGAGAGATGGGGTCGTGTTCAGTGAGAAAATTACGATCGGTTACCGAAACAGCGCAGTTTATTGTGATTGGCTACCGAAACAGTGCAGTTTATTGATGCAACGGGTACAGGTTCTTATGGCTTGCCGGTGATAAATACTGTCTGCAAAAGCACGTGCGAATAATAGTTACATGGATACAAGCGCTCCATAAAGTTAACACAGCCTGACTCTAGAATATACAGGTAACAGTAAACAGTAACTCTACAGAGATTCTAAGTTTTCCCGGGAAAGCACTGGATACAGTGCAAGTCTTACCCACAGGTGTCCCTATGGGGGCGAAGAGAGGTCCAGCCCATCGACCAGTCCCAGGAGTCTGTTGATGTTATCTTCCTTGACTCGTCCACGATGGTATCTTCCCCCAAATATCCCCCTCTCTCTTGGGTCATTTTATATTATTTTCACCTTCGAGGTGGAGCTTGAGTGACTCTAGTCATACATACTTTCATTACTATTGGTGCAAATTTCTCTCGCTTCGATTTAAACGTATATGACACAGAAAATTCAGAGCGCATGCTCAGAGAGGGGTGGTCTCATTTTGGAGGGGGGTTGCATTGGAGATGGGAGTGTATTTTAGCATGTAAATGCATTATAATGACATTATAATGAAGCAAAGTTCACACCGAGGACAGCATTCTGTCAAAAGATGACAGGCTGCTGGCTCAGGGTAGCAAGTACGCAGCTTATCAGTATCTTGCACCACCTAGTTCCCATCTTTTTGCTGAAGTTAGGACAAAGCATAACTGCGAGATCTCCACCTTGCTCTACCCTCCGTCTGTGTTGCCAGGGGAACCGCTGTGGAGTGCACATTCCTGGCATACCAGGTGTGGCTGCATCTCGCCCTCAGAGGCCTTGAAAGTCCGTTTTTCCCTTATGTGTGGACAATGCTGCATTTCAAATATAAATTTAATTCCAAATAATCCCACATTTCCTAATTATTCCACAGGCATGAAAAATAGTCCTACAACATGTCAAGTTGTCGTTGTGTTGCGTTAAAGAGTGGGGGGGGGGAAACAAACCCCTTGTTTTACTTTCGGATATGCTGCCATCGGTCCGACCGCGTTCACTTATATCCAACCTCTACTGGTCTGGGAGCCAATCCGACCGCGTTCGCTTGTATCGAACCTCTAATGGTCCGGATTTACCGATAGTGACAATTAGATATCAAAACAGTATGACTTATTAACTAAATTTATTGGTGCAACAGGTACAGGTTCTTATGGATTGCCGGTGATAAATACTGCCTGCAAAAGCACGTGCATATAATAGTTACATGAATACAAGCGCTTGATAAAGTTGACACAGCTTAGCTCTAAAAGATACAGGTGACAAATAAGAATAACTCTATAGAGATTCTAAGTTTTCCCTAGGAAAGTACTGGATACAGTGCAAGTCTTACCTACAGGCGTCCCTATGGGGGGGGGAGAGAGGTCCAGCCTGTCGACCGGTCCCAGGAGTCGGTTGATGTTATCTTCCTTAACTCGTCCACGATGGTATCTTCCCCAATATCCCCCTCTTTCTTGGGTCTTTTTATATTATTTTTTATCTTTAAGGTGGAGCTTGAGTGACTCTAGTCATACGTACTATTATTATTACTCAGAGAGGGGTGGTCTCATTTTGGAGTGGGGGTCTCATTAGAGATAAGTGAGTAATTGCATTATAATGACGTTATAATGAAGCAAAGTCCACACTGAGGGCGGCATTCTGTCAAAAGAAGACAGGCTGCTGGCCCAGGGTAAGAAGTGTACAGCGTATTGGCTTTTGCAAGGTCTCTACCTCATTCTACCACGCAGCTTATCAGCTTCTTGCACCATTTCGTTCCGGTCAGTGTTGCCAGTTACACAGCTTATCAGTTTCTTGTACCATCTCGTTCCCGTCTTTGAGCTGAAGTTAGGACAAAGCGTAACTGCGAGATCTCCACCTCGCCCTACGCTTCGCTTCGTCTTCGCGTTGCCACGGGAACTGTGGTGGAGTGCACATTACTGGCATACCCGGTGCAGCTGCATCTTGCCCTGAGAGGCTGTGAAAGTCCGTTTCCCCTTATGTGTGGACAATGCTACATTTAAAATATGAGTTTAATTCCTAATTATCCCATATTTCCTAATTATTCCACACGTTGCTGAAGCATTACCTAATGTGAAAAATTCTCATAACCAGACCAAGTTGTATCAGTACATGGATGACATTTTGCTGGCATCTGAGACTGAAGTTCCGTTGAAACAAGCAGCTTGTTGTCTTTCTCTGGAATTGCAACGTTATGGATGACAAATTGCTCCAGTAGATGCTTATACCAGCTTAATTGGTTCGTTTACACCACAGACAGAACAATCATCCTGTCCCACTTATCAGTTAGTTTAGCTGCAGCCCATCCTGGACCCCCGCCATTTCAGATACTCCTTATCCTTATGTCCTGCTCCTCTAGCCTGTTTTTCTTGCACTCATTTTGTACTAAGGTCATAAAGGCCTAAAACTACAACAGCTTATCTTATACAAGAATTCTCAGTATGTTCTCTAGCTGTACTCTATTGTTTTCTGTGAATCACGCACCTCAGTAATTTTCCACTGCTACTGTTACAAAGCCATCAAACTTAACATTACTTAAAACTGATTCTAAAGGTTTATATATTTCAGTTTGTGATTTTGTGCCCCCCTTGTCTCAAAGCTCCCACAGCTAGGGGTAAGTAAAGCCGCCACAGTGACATTTGGGAAGGCCGCTCGTGGACTGCGGAGCCCGCTCCAGGGAGCAGAATTCTACGGACTTTGTTAGGATATTAACTCTCAGCACTGACTGCTCTTGCTATTTACAAACTACCAAAGCACTCAAGTTGTCTGCCTGGACCATCTGGAACATCTCCTTGTGCTGACTCCTCCTCTTGTCTTCAGGTGCAAAACAGATTTGACCACTTGTGGCCATGGATCAGATGATTCTTAGTCCAGAAATAGGGATCTTTGCTTATGGCCTCACAAGCTGGACGTTTAACAGTTATTTCAGGCTGTGCCATGGCCCTTTCTCTGCTGTTCGGAACAGGTCTCAGGTGTCCCAAACAAATAGTCCTGGTATTTTGACTAATGAAGGGATCTCAGAAGTTAGCCAAGAGTTCCCAAAAACTTGAATGGATACAGGTTTGGGTATTTTAGTTTTGCATTGCTTTCTCGGCCGGATGAGAAAGGAAGGGTCTGCATTTCTGCAAGAGTTGCAGCTCTCTACTGGTTCTCAAAGGTGCATTTTAAAGCACACACAGACGGTTTCAGCGGTGAGTAAAATGAGCTTAAACGCACACGCACGGACCGTGCCATGCTGCCCAGCGCCTTCACCTGCCGCAGGCCAAGGCCCCAACTAACACAAACCGCCCGGCCTGCCCCCGGCCCGGCGCGGCGGGCTCCGCTCCCTCCCTCTGGCGGGGGGCAGATGCAGCGGGGAGCCCGCGGTGGGCGATGCCCGCCTCGGGCTGCGCTCAAGCGCCGCCTCCCCGCAGGTCCCCGCAGCCCCCCAGGCAGCGGGGAGGCGAGCCCAGCGTGCCCGGGGCGGGGTGTGGGTTGGGCCAGGACGGCCCGCGCGGCTGCTCCCGACCTCCAGCCGCTCGGTGCCTGCGGTCTCCACCGCAGGGCCTGCTCCTGGTAGGTACCACTCGCGGCTCTCTGCGTTTATTGGGGTTAAGGGATCTCTCAAGAGAGACCGGGCATACCTGATGGGAAGGCTAACACAGATACCTCAGGTTCATCTGTAAGAGCCAAACCTAAGTGCGTCTAAGCTCCAAGGCTCATCTCACAAAATTCACAGAGCTGTGGGAAAGTTTGGGGAACTTCATCTGGCTTAAGATGATGCAAACTGCTGCTGCTGTGGAAAGGTGTGACCTGCAGATCCTCTCCATCACTGGTGCTGCAGTGGTGTTTGCATGGAAGTTCTGGTGGTTAAAGATCATGGAAACCATAGAGGAACTGGCCCATCAAACTACTGGAGAGCAGATGGGAGAGATTACCCATTCCCAGGGAGCTCCTACAGGAACGCTAATGGATGGGACAGCACAATGAATACACTGTCCCTGCAGACTCGGGCCTCTCTTTACCACAGCGTATAAAGGTATGCTTCCTCTGGTCCATCCTAAAAGCAGAGAGGAACTATTTACCGGTTTGCACATTTGGGTCTTTTTTCACGTGTATCACATCACTTGCTTGAATGTAGGTCCTCCCCCCTGGGTGGCAGAGGTCATTTCTACAGAAACAGGAGTAAAACATCATCCCAGTGCTTCCCCCCTTTTTATTATTATATTTTCTTTCATCCAAAGAGTTTTAAGGTTACAAAACTTTACAACCACTGAACAGAAAAAGACTTCCCCGAGTACTGCAATGATAC
Source organism: Amazona ochrocephala (assembly GCA_039720435.1). Classification (NCBI taxonomy): domain Eukaryota; kingdom Metazoa; phylum Chordata; class Aves; order Psittaciformes; family Psittacidae; genus Amazona; species Amazona ochrocephala. The sequence goes on along the minus strand of CM077909.1, from coordinate 78,454,865 downwards.
TGCTTTATAAAAGCCGGCTAATTTTTGCATTTGGTAATTCGACTGAATTGTTTCAGGCTGTGCCATGGCTTCTTCTCTGCTGCTGGGAACGGGTCTCAGGTCTCCCAAACAAATAGTCCTGGTATTTTGACTAATGGAGGGAACTCAGAAGTCATCCGAGAGTTCCCCAAAACTTGAATGGATACAGGTTTGGGTATTTTAGTTTTGCATTGCTTTCTCGGCCGGATGAGAAAGGAAGGGTCTGCATTTCTGCAAGAGTTGCAGCTCTCTACTGGTTCTCAAAGGTGCATTTTAAAGCACACACAGACGGTTTCAGCGGTGAGTAAAATGAGCTTAAACGCACACGCACGGACCGTGCTCTGGTGCTGAGCGCCTTCATCTGTGTCAGGCCAAGGCCCCAGCTGGTACAAGATGTACTCACTTCCCTGGAATCAGTGCTGCTGTGGCAGTTTGAGCCAGATCTTCAGTAAGTGGCTGTAACTTTCATTATTATTGAGTTATGTTTATCTATTTTCTGTGGGATCGAAGGCAAGAATATAAGAACTTGGTTTGATGTAGTATCCAGGCTGGTATTTTAAACTATTATGTATCTGCCCTGAGATTTTTATCATATCCATTTCTTGCAGAGCTCCATGCAGTACAGCAGTGCTGAAACCAAAGTCAAGAAATACATGCCTATTCTATCCTGCATACAGTTAGTGCTTAGAACCTCTCCTTTCCATGTTTTTAGAAGTACACAGAGTTCTGATTAGGTCAGAGTAGAACTGAAAGCTGTTTCCTCTGAGGGGCACCGTTGGTCCTGAAAGCTCTGGGTTGCTGCCGAGAGAGGTTATTTATTTCATAGGAAAGGAAAGGAAAAGGGTGGAGGTTTGGAAATGCAGGAATACCCCTGGTTGTCAGCTCCTGGGAAAAGTCACAAAGCCATTCTGGTTTCTGAGATTGGTGCAGTCAATGTGCAGAATCCTGATTTTTCAGCAGCATGCGAAATGAGGAAATGTGAAGGCCTCTGCTAGAGAGCCTGCGTGTGTAAGGAAGCAATATTCAAGTAATAAGGGCAAAATGACAAAAAGTCTCATTCCTACGTTCAGAAGGTTTAAGGTTATTCACATTTTGACAGGCATTTTAGGTAAAGAGTGAAATGAAGCAGTTTTCCTTTATTAGAGTGCCTTGGTTTTAGATAGCTTCTAAGTTACTGCACTTTAGGCAGTTTTATTCCAGCACAGGGTGTCTGTCCCTGAAGTTAATAAAAATGGCTAGAGCAGAAAACTCCCCATCTGCAAAAGCTGTAAGTTTCAAGGAAAGTGAAAAGCATTTGAAAATCTGTCAAAATCAGTAGAAATTGTGTTGCAGAGACACCGGTTTCACTATCTTGAGACGAACTTTGCAGCATTCCTAAATAAAACAAGTCTTTAGTAAAGTGGTAATGTTTTAAATGACTGAGCCGGAAGAATATTTGGTATCTCATTTACTGCTTCATCCCAGTTCTTTTCTTTCAGTACTTTATTCCAGTCTGCCGAATGAAAAACTATTACATTGGTTTCATTCCACAGTTCTTGCGTTCAGAATCTCAAGAGATACTATTTGCATTGGAAAAAAAGTGCCAACCAGTGGGGTTTTTTGGTAAAAGCAATTATTTTGAGTGGTATTTATGAGGTAGTGGTTGCGATTCTGTATGTTTCTATTTGGGTCGCAGCCTGCTTTTGTACTGTTCAGAATTTGAACGGTTTTGTTGGGTTTTTTTTAATCTTGAGTTTCTGCTCCCTCTTGCTAGGCTGTGTCATTCATTTAGGAGATGGTGGAGTTTCTAATTTATAATCCCATTGAATGTCAACAGGTAGCATTTGTCCTTTTGGCCCACGGGGGCTGTGGGATACAGATCTGTATTATTCATGCCACATATTTGTATCGAGGCAAAAGCGCAGATGCATCACAGCACATTTTCCTCCAGCTGAGGATGTAGTACATCGGTGGCTAAACAGCAACAGTGGGAGGGGAACTGCACACCTCCCCCATGCTGCCTCTGTAGAGTTCAGCCCTTCCTACATCAGTGGTCTGAAAGTTCCTTCCCAGAGACAGCCAACTCAAAAGGTAGAGAGGAGTTTTCTGCTAGGCTGCTCTTGTTGATGTTTTCATTTGCAATCCCATTTGTAAAGCTTTTTATCACACCTGCTTAGCAAATAAGTATTTAAACTACTCAGAAAAATCATCTTCTGAACTGCCCTCTAAGTAGTGGTAGAATTTAAGGGAATGTTTCTAGCTCCTTCAGACTTAAAGCAGGATGTAAGCGTTCAAACCAACTGCTGTTTAAAAAACACACACCCCCCCAACACCAGACCCTAGGTTTGATGACAAATATTGTACCTTCTGGAAACTGTAAGAGAAAACTGAAATGTTATAAAGGCACGTTTGCAAGATGACTTTGACAAACTCCTTGCAAAAGTATCAGGAAATGTTTCACATCCAGATGCGTTCATGGCCTTACATTCTGTGTGGTGAGCCAAAGTTGGTATTTTCAGCAAGGGAATCACAAGTGCCGATGCTACAGTTGCGGTCAGTTTTTGTGTTTATTCAGAAGTTAAGCGAGACACTGGATTACCACTGTTGTTCCCTCCAGTAATATTATTCTTTTAGGATAATGGATATTCTTTTAGATACGAAACCACGATAGGATCGTAAGGTAACTTGATAGCAGTCGGGCTATAAAATCTTATGTGGAGCATGTCAGAGAAGTATCTTAAAGATAAACTTACTAAAAGTCTCTGTTATTAGATAGAGCATTTGGTGTTTGGAGAGCCAGAATAATTTGGTAATTAAAGATGTACTATTCCTGTGAAAAGGTGGAATTTAGTCTGTGTTTCCTTGCGAAAGCCTTGTCAGGGATGTGACTTGTGTCTGATTGTTGTGCTTTGTTTTTCTTTCAACTTTGTAGGTGGAAGAAGACCACATAGAAGAACATCCTGTCAGCAACACCACGAAGATAACAACTGGAACTCTTGAGAAGCTCGTAGAAAACCTTATGACATCTTTTGCGGAGAATGATTTTACTGACATCCATACATTTCTATCAACATACAGGGCTTTTGCTTCCACTAAGGAAGTATTAGATCTTCTCCTTGACAGGTAAGAGCCAGTATAATGAAAACTAAGCCATTGTTTACGTGATAGGTGAATGTTGTCAGGAATTCCTTCCATTACGTTTAGTGCACATGAACTTAATAACCCGATGGACAGATGTCAATAATACTGCAAATTCCACAATTTCCAGATAAACATGAAGCGTGTAAAGGCATGTTGCCCACATCCCAAGTCTCCTTAAGGCGTAGTTGTGATGTATAGTTGTTACTGAGGCAGGATCATTTCAGCTGTGTATGGAATCGTGCCTTCTAAGGATCCATTCTGCCAAGGGGATTTTCTTCTGTTCACGTACGCATCATTCCTGTCAGTTTTGGGCCTCTGGGGTAGTCAAAAAAAGAAAGGTATTTTTCATCAGGGGTCAGGTTTAATTACCTATAATCTAAAATGCCTTTTGGGCTTTTTATTATTACTGCCCTTTTCTTTAAACCTGCACTCAGTAATACACAGCTTAAAGAAAGGAACTGTAATTTTGTAACTTTACAAATACACACAGTTTGGATCTTAGAGTCCTGAGTAGGCTCAGAACCCCCCCAAAAGGGCTGGCAGCTTAAAAAACCTCTGCCATGCATGACTCTGCTTTGCTTTCTTTCCTTTTTCCCTTAGTTCTCAGGACTCAGCTGAGCTTCTCATGTTCAGTAGCTTGCTTTCCACAGTTCTTACTGCTTTCAGTCAGTCAGAAAGTTTGTGGTTGTAAGTAAGAGAAGAGTAAAATCCAGGGAAGGTGGAATTCCAGTCAAATGTCCGTGTTTCCAGAAATATGATGCCTTGCCTCTGTTAGTCGTCTGATAAGAAAGCAGTAAGGAAAGGAGTGACCTGACCATCTCTCTCCTCCTGTAAGCAATTCTTTTTGCTCTTCCTTGCATTACATAAAGAAGATTGCCTGGTGCTGTGTCTCAGTTCTGCATTTTTTTGCGTCGAGGTGTGACGGAGTTGCCTCTTTCTCTTAGGTCATCATTGCCTTTGGAGTTCTCTGTGTTTGCTACATGTTTTCTTAGCTTAGGCTTTTGTGGACTTTCAAAAATAAGAGTTTGAGGAACCAGTCCCCCTCGCTGTCATCAGGCCTCGCTTGCCCATTGCCTCCCTCCTTGTCATCCACAAACTTCTTAGAGATGTGTGCACGTTGATGGGGATATGTTATAATTGGTATCACAGAAACATGGTGGGATGGTTCCTATGGCTGGAGTGTTGGAATGGAAGGTTACAGGCTCTTTAGAAAAGACAGGCCCGGCAGACGGGGCAGGGAAGTTGCTATTTATATCTGTTACTATTTATGTCAGTGATAGGCTGGAGAGTATGGAACTCTGTCTGGGGACAGGTGATGAGGCAACAGAGTTTGTGGGTGAGGGTCAAAGGGAGAAGAGCAATGGGGGATATCACTGTGTGGATCTGTTACAGACTGCCTGATCAGGAGGACTCTGTGGATGAAGCGCTCTGTAGACAGATAGGAACAGCTTCACACTCGCAGGCCCTTGTTCGCATGGGGGACTTCAACCACCCTGATGTCTTTTGGAGGGACGGTACGGCCCAGCACAAGCAATCCAGGAGGTTCCTCTATTGTGTGGAGGACAATTTCCTTCTGCAAGTAACAGGCGAGCTGACAAGCAGAGGCGCTGTGCTTGACCTCGTGCTCACCATCAGGGAGGGTCTGATTGGGAATGTGATGCGCCAGGGCTGCCTTGGCTGTAGTGATCCCGAGGTGGTCAAGTTTGAGATCCTCAGGACAGTGAGAAAGGGCATGCAGTGTGCTCACTGCCCTGGACTTCAAGAGAGCAGACTTTGGCCTCTTCAGGAACCTGCTTAGTAAGGTTCCATGGGATACAGCCCTAGAGGGCAGGGGGCGCCAAGACTGTTGGTTGATATTCAAGGATCACCTGCTACAACCTCAGGAGCGTTGTGTACCCACTAGAAGGAGGTGCGTCAGGAGGTCCAGGAGACCTCCATGGATGGAATAAGGAGGTGCTGAGAAAACGTGAAGGGAAAAAAAGAGGGGAGAGCTCATAGCAACCTTCCAATATCTGAAGGGGGCCTTTAGGGGTGCTGGGGAGGGACTCTTCATTAGGGACTGTAGTGATAGGACAACGGGTAATGGGTTCAGACTTGAACAGAGGAAGTTTAGATTGGATATAAGGAGGAAGTTCTTTACTGTGAGGGTGGTGAGGCACTGGAATGGGTTGCCCAGGGAAGTTGTGAATGCTCCATGCCTGGCGGTGTTCAAGGCCCGGTTGGAGAGAGCCGTGGGTGACCCGGTTTAGTGGGAGATGTCCCTGCGCAGGGCAGGGGGGTTGGAACCACGTGATCGTAAGGTCCTTTCCAGCCCTGACTCTTCTATGGTCCTTCTCGTCGCGCTCGTGCACATCCACCCGGCGGAACCGCGCCGCCGACACCGTCTGCTTCGCCGTGGGCAACGCGCGGGCCGGGAACGCGCGCCCGGCACAGCCGCGCGGAGGCAGAGGCTTGCCGGCAGTAGCGCGAGCCCGAGCGCGAGGCGGTGGGCGGGGCGGCATAAGGCGAGCTGCTATTGGTCGGCTGCCCGCCGCGAATTCTCCGAGGGGCGCGTTCGGTTGCCGTGGTGACGGATGCGGGCGTCACCGCCGCGGCTGTTAACGGGCTCAGTCCGCCCCGACGCTGTCCAGGTGCCTACGGTCCCTGCGGGCCTGCGGCCGAACATGTCACGGAGGAGCGGGTTCCCTAACTTCCGTCGTGCTTTCAGTCGGGTATGAGCCAAACAGGACCCCGACAGCCTGGCACAGCCCCGGTGGGGAGGCACGAAGCGGGGGTCACGCAACATAGAGCCGACACGTGTGCCCCATGGCTGAAGGGTTGCTATGAGATGTAAAAAACAAGTAGCGTTGGCTTGATGTTGCTGGTCAGAAGACAGTAATCCCCCCTCTATGACAGCACAGGTGGCTTCTTGCGGTGGTGTTAGCTGACATTTAACATCCATCCCAAGAACAGATACAGGCTCCCAAGCACAAGTACAGGCTGGACAGAGGCTGGATTGAGAGCAGCTCTGAGGAGCAGGACTTGGGGGGGGGGGGGGGGGGGAGGGGAACGGGTGAGGGGTTGGGGGTGGTTAGTTGCTGAGAACCTCCACATGAGCCGGCAGTGTGCGCTTACAGTCTGCAGCCAGAAAGCCAACCGTGTGCTGGGCTGTACCAAAAGGAGCGTGAGCAGCAGGTTGAGGGAGGGGATTCTCCCCCTCTGCTCTGCTCTCCTGAGTCGTGTCCGTCCCCCCCCCGCCCCCCCCGCAGTAGTGCGTTCAGCTCTCGGCCCCCAACACAAAAGGGATGTGGACCTGCTCGAGCAAGTCCAGAGGAGGCGACGAAGATGATACTGGAGCAGCTTTTCTACGGAAACAGGCTGAGAGAGTTCTGGTTGTTCAGCCTGGAGAAGGGAAGGCTCAGGGGAGACCTAATGGCAGCTTCCAGTGCCTAAAGAGACCTGCAAGCAGTCTGGAGAAGGGCTTTTGACATGGGTGTGTACTGATAGGACAAGGGGGGAGTGGTTTTAAACTGCAAGATGGCAGATTTGGATGAAAGAAATTCTTCACTGCGAGGGTGGTGAAGCACTGGCACAGGTTGCCCAGAGAAGCTGTGGATGCCCCATCGCTGGCCATGTTTGAGGCCAGGTTGGATGGGGCTTGGAGCAATCTGGTCTAGTGGAAGGTGTCTCTGCCCGTGGCAGGGGTTTGGAACTGGGTAAGATTTAAAGTCCCTTCCAGCCCAAACCATTCTAGGGTTCTGTGATTGATCAGAAAGGGCAGAATGAGTAAGGAAGGAGTGAAGAAGTAAGGAGGAAGTAAGTAAGAACGGGTAAGGTCTCATTTAAGGAATAAGAGCTCTCTAAAAGAGCACCATATGTGTTGTTCACCTAGGTGGGTTCTACGTTGTCAGCAGTGGATTCTAGAACAGTTCTACCTCTCCTACATTTTAAGATTCTCTGAAGAATGTTGGAGTTTCCAAGTGGGATCTGAAGTGAAGGGTGTTTGAAGTCACACTGGGAAGCAGCCCCTGTGTTTTCTACTCAGATACATAATAGCTGTGACCACAGGAAGAGTCAAAAAGGAACAGAAACACTGGCTTCTACAAGATTAACCATTGTGCTCATTCATGATTGATGTTACCTGGGAAGGAAGTCCTGTTTCCTGTGGGGAGTGACATGTTCTTGACTTTAGTTGCCCCATTCTTTACAACCTGTAGTAGAATAACAAATATACTGAATGACAAAGTGAAATCACCGCTCAAAAGAGTCGGAACATTTTTTGCTGCTTCAAGTTACGCTCGGGCTGTGTAGACCTGTGCTATCTACATTATCCTGTTAGCTATTTCTTCCTATTAGAAAGTTACACAGCTTTGTGAGGTTGCTCTAGGGCAGCAGCCCTAGGGAGAAAGTACACACACAAACGCACGCGTATCTTTGTAATTCCTGCTATTATAAAGGAAACAGGTGGTGGGAGAGCAAGTTCTGAGGGACCTTCAAAGTGAATATTAAATACCTGAAGGAGAAAGAAAGTCTTTCCTTCCTTCCTTCCTTCCTTCCTTCCTTCCTTCCTTCCTTCCTTCCTGCCTCCCTCCCTCCCTCCCTCCCTCCCTCCCTCCCTCCCTACTTCCCTCCCTATTTCCCTCCCTCCCTCCCTCCCTCTCTCCCTTCCTCCGTCCTTCCCACCTTCCTTCCTCTCTTGCTCTCTTTCTTTCGGGTAGGAATATGGGCTTTGGAAAGCTCAGATTTTGCAATAGGTGGAAGACAAGAGTTATAAAACCATAAAGGGGAAAAGACTGGAGATGACTTTGGCTGGTAAAAGCATTTCTGGCTCCCTTAGCAAAACAGATTACTTCCCAAAACATATTTAAGACCCATTTTCTTACTGTAGAGCTGTGCTGATTGAGAAAGTCTTAGCACTGCACTTACATATGCAGCGCAGTCAAGAGGGAGAAGTTGATATGCTTTCTAGTGTACTGGTTTATGCCACTGCAATAGCAATACTTCCTCTAATGTCAGAGAAAGCAGAAATTTAAGGGAGCTAGGAAGAGAGCTTGGGTGTCTGCAACCATGCCACTGGTTGTGAGTGGCTGGCACTGCATGCAGTGAACACCACTGAACATCTTCCTTATCTGTGTAACGGTGGTATCCAATTGTTGTGTTTCACAAAAGGGAAAGAAATATAACGGACATCGAAAACAAATGTATTGCTATCCGCTTTTCAAAACTGCCTTTCTGCTTTCTTCAAACAGGTGTTGGATTTCTTCCTAAAATGTATGTGTCTTGAAGCATGCTGTGGGAGGGAAAACAGAGCCTCACCGCAGAGATCCCAGCAGAAGGCAAGTCACTGGTGTACAGACTGTTTGGTGTATTTGACTATGGCATATTTTAGAGGTGGAGGAGATAAAAACAAACAGCAAAGCAATTCAAAAAACCAAGCCCCAGCCTCCCCAAGGCTGGATTTTATGGCACTGCACTTGAAAGATACCCTTTCTAAATCAGAGATTTCTGTGTTCAAGGCTGTGGTACTAGTAAAACCCCCAAATTTTAATTGTTTGAGTGGCATGTATGATGCAAACCCATCACACAGTTGCAGAGGGAGATTTCTTCACAATTCTTGTAAATCTAAAGAGTACTCAAAAGCAAGCTGTGAAGGAGGAGTCTGATTTAATGGTGCCTACCACTGTAGCAGAGATGGAAGAGGGTAATAAAATCTTTGTAGGATTGTGTGAAATCAGATAGAAGGAATGTAGCAGTAAAGATAATGAGAGGCCCATAGATAAGCTGAATTCCTGCTTGTCATGGGTTCAGCAGCAGCAGCCATTTTTTCTCCTTCTTGGTAGCTGGTGCAGCGCTGTGTTTTTGATTTTGGGCCTGGGAACAGCACTGATAACACCAGTGTTTTCAGTTAGTGCTTGGTGATGTTTAGGCTGGCCAAGGACTTTGTGAGTCTCATGCTCTGCCAGGGAGGAGGGGAAGCCAGGAGGAAGGAGAGACAGGACACCTGACCCAGACTAACCAAAGAGGTTATTCCATACCACAGCACGTCATGTCCAGGATGTAGAATGGGGAGCAGAGACCCAGAAGGGTGGTGAGGGTGCACAGTGGGGGGTGCACTGGTGGGGGTGCACGGCTTGATACTGGGTGGTGAGCAATTGTATTCTTCCCTTGTATTTGCCTTGTCATTATTGTTACTGGTGGGGGTGGACTGGGTGGTCGGGCTTGATATTTGATGGTGAGCTATTGTATTTTCCTTTTCCTTACTATAACTTGAACACTGGGAAAAAGAGTCAGTAGCCCAAGGCAACTGGCAAATGAGATTCTGGAATAGAGATGGTGGTTAGCAGAAGAGAGAAAATATTCGTTTCTCTTAATTCTCTTCCCTCCTTCCCTCTCTCCCTCCCTCCCACCCTCCCTCCTGCCCTCCCTCATTCCTTCCTAGCTGCCTGCCTGCCTTCCTGTCTGTCTGTCTGTCACTCTTGGCTTCTCTTGTCTTCTCTTGTCCTCTCTTTTCTTGTCTTCTCTTGTCTTGTCTTTTCTTTCTTCTCTTCTCTTTTCTTCTTTTTTCTTCTCTTTTCTTATGTTGCCTTCCATATTTTCTTTTTAAGTGGAAAGTTCATTCAGTCTTTCTGGAAACTATGTATGCATGAAGCGAAGGAGTCAAACTTAAGACATGCCTTCTGATTATAACACAGTGGGTGGGAGGGACACAGTCCTTAGGCTTTGAACTACTTAGATACAAATACAGAGCTCACTGGTAAAACTCTGCTCAGAGGACCAGGAGGCCCCAGGTAGAGTGGGAAGTACTGCCAGTGTCCTAAGTCATAGACAGTGCGACATGATTCTTAAGGCGAGAGTCCTGTGGGGAGTGTTTGGCTTAAAGGACACCATAGTGTTACAGACTTGGAGGGGAGGAAAAAAGAATGTCTTTTTGCAAGGAATGTTGAAAAAGAGCCTGGAATCAAAATGAAAGAGAATAAAATCCTCATAGTCAACAGAGATTTCTACTGTTGAAGCGTGCTGTAGCCGGGCCAGAAAAGGCATAAGTGCAATGTATCTCTAACCAAAGCCAAATGGAACAGGGCAGAAGGGAAAAAGAACGTTATGTTTGTAAATGGAAAGTTTGGAGAGCTATTTAATCGAATAGTTAATTGTCTTCTTATGGAAACTGAAGCTTGCTAGAGAAGAACATGAAGTGTGGCAAGGAGTTTGCAAACGAGCAGAAGGATTGAGTAGCAAGTAGCCGAAACAGAAATAACAAACTTGTGTATGTATTGAAAGTACAAAGCTTCTTATGGAGAGTCAGCCTGTTTATGGAAACAAGAGAACAACTAGGGAAGACAAGAATTTTGCTGAATCAACCCAGTACGTGTTTGTGCCACGATCAATCTAACGATTACACCTTCCTTGGGTGCAGAAAAACAAGAGAAAAGAAGGGTCTGCATCTCAAAGAAGGCAATCTTTTGAGTGACACTTGTATGTGACAGCCGCTTGATTCACAAATCAGGAAGAGGGGTTTCTTTTCCTTAATTCAGCTGAAGCAAGCAAAAGGAGCCATTTCTATCACAATGCCTGTAAGATATTTTGTTTTACTTATGTCCGTTGGACCTAATTTCTGCTGCAGTCTGGAAACTGTGGCAGAAAACTTGGTGGTTGTAATAGTGATAATGCTAAATGGAAATGCGTGTGCATGTGTGCGTACAAGATGGGAAAATCTGTCCTTCCACTGATAAAATCGGTAAGCTCCATCTCTCTGTCTTCTCCTTTCTATGCACGCTTGCCTATTCCTCTCTGCAGAAATCATAAGATAAAGGAACACAGTCCCATTGTTTACAAACAGAGCGAACTCATCAGGAAAAGCAACTTTCACTTCGTTAATACCCCGCTATCCCCCAACACAGTCTTGTTTCAAGCACTGTGCAGCATCCGAGTGCTTTGGACACTGCCTCTTCTTGACCTGTTCTAGCTCTTTTGTATCATCTTTATACAAACAAATTACTGAAAAACATTACCTTGTGAGATTGTGGATACCTTTTCTTCTTTTCTTCTTTTCCTCTTTTGGAGTTATGTTTGAATTATCATGAAAGACTGGTAACCTCATGCAACTCCTCTGCAGTTCAGGTCTAACTTCATGCTAAACTACCAGCTGAGCAAGATGTGGGCTGTGCTGGTACAGGGTCTGCCGCAGGAAGCGAGTCTCCATCTGGCTGAAGTCACCAGCTTGTCCCGGAGCTTTGCTGTATGCCAAGGCCAGCTCCATTTAGCTGTGTCCTGGGAGAACTGATGGAGAGCAATTGTGCTCTTCAACCTCGGAAGCTTCTGGAGGTCTCCCTTCTGACTGAATTTTTCATTCAGCTTGTGACATGATGATTTGGGTATGGAAAGGACAGCTTGCCAAGAATACCTTCAGTGTTCCCTCAATCTAAAAGTATTGCTTTGACTGTTCTGTTTAGTTAGTGCAGACCATTTTCTGCCCTCAGCTCTGCACGAAGCAATAGAGCACCTGGCATAGATTGTGGTTAGCAGAGGAGGGGAAATGTTCCTTTCCCTTACTTTTCTTTCTTTCCCCTTCCCCTGGCAGAGCACCGGTGAGGGGGAAGATGGCGCTGTTTCCCACATCATCTCGGTGAGAGCGATGATCCGCAACGCTCCAGAAAAAGAAACACTGTCGCTAGGGGTAAGTGCAGCTGGCACAGCGGCATTTTGGAGAGCTGCTTATGGACTTTGGAGCCTGCTCCAGGAATAAACAGCATTAAGACATCATTCCAGCGCTTCCCCCTCTTTATTACTTTCGTTTTTTCATCGTAAGAATTTTAGGTTACAAAACATTGCAACCAGTGACCAGAAAAAGACTTTCCCTCGTACTGTAATGATACTGCTTCATAAAAGCTGACTAATTTCTGTATTTGGTAATTCGACTGAGTTGTTGTGTCTTTTCTACATTTTGGAGCAGGGAGGGAGGGAAGCGCTGTGTTGTATCATTGATACAAGTCAGGAGAAAGTGCGAGGTCACATAACGTCAGAGACAGAGAATGGGCTTTGGTTGTCCCAACCAATGTTACGTGTGCCGGTATGCTGATTCATAACCTGGCTGCGTAATAATCTTCAGTTCAAGGGAGGCTATGAAGTTTTTGACAGTGTTGGTAGTTAAATCAGCATAGACACGTGTGTATGTTGATTAGGAGGCTTTAGGGAGTTGAATTTTATCCTTTTACCCCCTGAAAGTCAACGCAAGTCCTTCCTAAACATCCTTTTTAAATTTCATTCTAGAGAAAAATATCAACTGCAGAATAAATTTTAAAAACATTTTTAGATGAATCATGTTGCTTACAAACCCAATGGTTTCAGCAGGGACTTTAGCGATAGGACATGGCACAATGGGTTTAAACTTGAGCAGTAGAAGTTCAAGTTAGATATAAGGAAAAAGTTCTTTACTGTGAGGGTGGTGAGGCACTGGAAGAAGGTGCCCAAAGAAGCGGTAAATGGTCCATCCCTGGCAGCGATCTTGATTTCTTTCTTTTTCCTTTTCCCTTTTCCTGCAGAGCTCAGTTCAGGACGAGTGCGAAGAGGCTGCTTTTTCCGATGGCACCTTTGAAAAAGCACAGATTCAGGAGGCTCCTGACGAAGAAACAGCATCACTAGGGGTAAGGAAAGCTGCACAGGGGCATTTTGGAAAGCTGCTCATGGACTGCAGACAGCTGAAGTTGTCTGCCTGGATCATCTGAAAGAACTCTCTCCTTCTGTGCACTCCTCCTCTTTTCTTGATGCGTAAAAAGGATCGCCTTCACCTTTGTCAGGCCAAGTCCCCACCTGATATAAAATGTCCTCCGTTCTTTGGAATCGGTGCTGCTGTGGCAGCAGTTTGAGCAGGATCTTCAGGAATCTGTTGTAGGAACGGCATTTAAGTGGAAAGTTCATTTAGTCTTTCTGGAAACTATGTATGCATGAAGCGAAGGAGTCAAACTTAAGACATGCCATCTGATTATAACTCAGTGGGTGGGAGGGACACAGTCCTTAGGCTTTGAACTACTTAGATACAAATACAGAGCTCACTGGCAAAACTCTGCTCAGAGGACCAGGAGGCCCCAGGTAGAGTGGGAAGTACTGCCAGTATCCTAAGTCATAGACAGTGCGACATGATTCTTAAGGCGAGAGTCCTGTGGGGAGTGTTTGGCTTAAAGGACACCATAGTGTTACAGACTTGGAGGGGAGGAAAAAAGAATGTCTTTTTGCAAGGAATGTTGAAAAAGAGCCTGGAATCAAAATGAAAGAGAATAAAATCCTCATAGTCAACAGAGATTTCTACTGTTGAAGCGTGCTGTAGCCGGGCCAGAAAAGGCATAAGTGCAATGTATCTCTAACCAAAGCCAAATGGAACAGGGCAGAAGGGAAAAAGAACGTTATGTTTGTAAATGGAAAGTTTGGAGAGCTATTTAATCGAATAGTTAATTGTCTTCTTATGGAAACTGAAGCTTGCTAGAGAAGAACATGAAGTGTGGCAAGGAGTTTGCAAACGAGCAGAAGGATTGAGTAGCAAGTAGCCGAAACAGAAATAACAAACTTGTGTATGTATTGAAAGTACAAAGCTTCTTATGGAGAGTCAGCCTGTTTATGGAAACGAGAGAACAACTAGGGAAGACAAGAATTTTGCTGAATCAACCCAGTACGTGTTTGTGCCACGATCAATCTAACGATTACACCTTCCTTGGGTGCAGAAAAAAAAGAGAAAAGAAGGGTCTGCATCTCAAAGAAGGCAATCTTTTGAGTGACACTTGTATGTGACAGCCGCTTGATTCACAAATCAGGAAGAGGGGTTTCTTTTCCTTAATTCAGCTGAAGCAAGCAAAAGGAGCCATTTCTATCACAATGCCTGTAAGATATTTTGTTTTACTTATGTCCGTTGGACCTAATTTCTGCTGCAGTCTGGAAACTGTGGCAGAAAACTTGGTGGTTGTAATAGTGATAATGCTAAATGGAAATGCGTGTGCATGTGTGCGTACAAGATGGGAAAATCTGTCCTTCCACTGATAAAATCGGTAAGCTCCATCTCTCTGTCTTCTCCTTTCTATGCACGCTTGCCTATTCCTCTCTGCAGAAATCATAAGATAAAGGAACACAGTCCCATTGTTTACAAACAGAGCGAACTCATCAGGAAAAGCAACTTTCACTTCGTTAATACCCCGCTATCCCCCAACACAGTCTTGTTTCAAGCACTGTGCAGCATCCGAGTGCTTTGGACACTGCCTCTTCTTGACCTGTTCTAGCTCTTTTGTATCATCTTTATACAAACAAATTACTGAAAAACATTACCTTGTGAGATTGTGGATACCTTTTCTTCTTTTCTTCTTTTCCTCTTTTGGAGTTATGTTTGAATTATCATGAAAGACTGGTAACCTCATGCAACTCCTCTGCAGTTCAGGTCTAACTTCATGCTAAACTACCAGCTGAGCAAGATGTGGGCTGTGCTGGTACAGGGTCTGCCGCAGGAAGCGAGTCTCCATCTGGCTGAAGTCACCAGCTTGTCCCGGAGCTTTGCTGTATGCCAAGGCCAGCTCCATTTAGCTGTGTCCTGGGAGAACTGATGGAGAGCAATTGTGCTCTTCAACCTCGGAAGCTTCTGGAGGTCTCCCTTCTGACTGAATTTTTCATTCAGCTTGTGACATGATGATTTGGGTATGGAAAGGACAGCTTGCCAAGAATACCTTCAGTGTTCCCTCAATCTAAAAGTATTGCTTTGACTGTTCTGTTTAGTTAGTGCAGACCATTTTCTGCCCTCAGCTCTGCACGAAGCAATAGAGCACCTGGCATAGATTGTGGTTAGCAGAGGAGGGGAAATGTTCCTTTCCCTTACTTTTCTTTCTTTCCCCTTCCCCTGGCAGAGCACCAGTGAGGGGGAAGATGGCGCTGTTTCCCACATCATCTCGGTGAGAGCGATGATCCACAACGCTCCAGAAAAAGAAACACTGTCGCTAGGGGTAAGTGCAGCTGGCACAGCGGCATTTTGGAGAGCTGCTTGTGGACTTTGGAGCCTGCTCCAGGAATAAACAGCATTAAGACATCATTCCAGCGCTTCCCCCTCTTTATTACTTTCGTTTTTTCATCGTAAGAATTTTAGGTTACAAAACATTGCAACCAGTGACCAGAAAAAGACCTTCCCTCGTACTGTAATGATACTGCTTCATAAAAGCTGACTAATTTCTGTATTTGGTAATTCGACTGAGTTGTTGTGTCTTTTCTACATTTTGGAGCAGGGAGGGAGGGAAGCGCTGTGTTGTATCATTGATACAAGTCAGGAGAAAGTGCGAGGTCACATAACGTCAGAGACAGAGAATGGGCTTTGGTTGTCCCAACCAATGTTACGTGTGCCGGTATGCTGATTCATAACCTGGCTGCGTAATAATCTTCAGTTCAAGGGAGGCTATGAAGTTTTTGACAGTGTTGGTAGTTAAATCAGCATAGACACGTGTGTATGTTGATTAGGAGGCTTTAGGGAGTTGAATTTTATACTTTTACCCCCTGAAAGTCAACGCAAGTCCTTCCTAAACATCCTTTTTAAATTTCATTCTAGAGAAAAATATCAACTGCAGAATAAATTTTAAAAACATTTTTAGATGAATCGTGTTGCTTACAAACCCAATGGTTTCAGCAGGGACTTTAGCGATAGGACATGGCACAATGGGTTTAAACTTGAGCAGTAGAAGTTCAAGTTAGATATAAGGAAAAAGTTCTTTACTGTGAGGGTGGTGAGGCACTGGAAGAAGGTGCCCAAAGAAGCGGTAAATGGTCCATCCCTGGCAGCGATCTTGATTTCTTTCTTTTTCCTTTTCCCTTTTCCTGCAGAGCTCAGTTCAGGACGAGTGCAAAGAGGCTGCTTTTTCCAATGGCACCTTTGAAAAAGCACAGATTCAGGAGGCTCCTGACGAAGAAACAGTGACACTAGGGGTAAGTAAAGCTGCACAGTGGCATTTTGGAAAGCTGCTCATGGACTGCAGACAGCTGAAGTTGTCTGCCTGGATCATCTGAAAGAACTCTCTCCTTCTGTGCACTCCTCCTCTTTTCTTGATGCGTAAAAAGGATCGCCTTCACCTTTGTCAGGCCAAGTCCCCACCTGATATAAAATGTCCTCCGTTCTTTGGAATCGGTGCTGCTGTGGCAGCAGTTTGAGCAGGATCTTCAGGAATCTGTTGTAGGAACGGCATTTAAGTGGAAAGTTCATTTAGTCTTTCTGGAAACTATGTATGCATGAAGCGAAGGAGTCAAACTTAAGACATGCCATCTGATTATAACTCAGTGGGTGGGAGGGACACAGTCCTTAGGCTTTGAACTACTTAGATACAAATACAGAGCTCACTGGCAAAACTCTGCTCAGAGGACCAGGAGGCCCCAGGTAGAGTGGGAAGTACTGCCAGTATCCTAAGTCATAGACAGTGCGACATGATTCTTAAGGCGAGAGTCCTGTGGGGAGTGTTTGGCTTAAAGGACACCATAGTGTTACAGACTTGGAGGGGAGGAAAAAAGAATGTCTTTTTGCAAGGAATGTTGAAAAAGAGCCTGGAATCAAAATGAAAGAGAATAAAATCCTCATAGTCAACAGAGATTTCTACTGTTGAAGCGTGCTGTAGCCGGGCCAGAAAAGGCATAAGTGCAATGTATCTCTAACCAAAGCCAAATGGAACAGGGCAGAAGGGAAAAAGAACGTTATGTTTGTAAATGGAAAGTTTGGAGAGCTATTTAATCGAATAGTTAATTGTCTTCTTATGGAAACTGAAGCTTGCTAGAGAAGAACATGAAGTGTGGCAAGGAGTTTGCAAACGAGCAGAAGGATTGAGTAGCAAGTAGCCGAAACAGAAATAACAAACTTGTGTATGTATTGAAAGTACAAAGCTTCTTATGGAGAGTCAGCCTGTTTATGGAAACGAGAGAACAACTAGGGAAGACAAGAATTTTGCTGAATCAACCCAGTACGTGTTTGTGCCACGATCAATCTAACGATTACACCTTCCTTGGGTGCAGAAAAACAAGAGAAAAGAAGGGTCTGCATCTCAAAGAAGGCAATCTTTTGAGTGACACTTGTATGTGACAGCCGCTTGATTCACAAATCAGGAAGAGGGGTTTCTTTTCCTTAATTCAGCTGAAGCAAGCAAAAGGAGCCATTTCTATCACAATGCCTGTAAGATATTTTGTTTTACTTATGTCCGTTGGACCTAATTTCTGCTGCAGTCTGGAAACTGTGGCAGAAAACTTGGTGGTTGTAATAGTGATAATGCTAAATGGAAATGCGTGTGCATGTGTGCGTACAAGATGGGAAAATCTGTCCTTCCACTGATAAAATCGGTAAGCTCCATCTCTCTGTCTTCTCCTTTCTATGCACGCTTGCCTATTCCTCTCTGCAGAAATCATAAGATAAAGGAACACAGTCCCATTGTTTACAAACAGAGCGAACTCATCAGGAAAAGCAACTTTCACTTCGTTAATACCCCGCTATCCCCCAACACAGTCTTGTTTCAAGCACTGTGCAGCATCCGAGTGCTTTGGACACTGCCTCTTCTTGACCTGTTCTAGCTCTTTTGTATCATCTTTATACAAACAAATTACTGAAAAACATTACCTTGTGAGATTGTGGATACCTTTTCTTCTTTTCTTCTTTTCCTCTTTTGGAGTTATGTTTGAATTATCATGAAAGACTGGTAACCTCATGCAACTCCTCTGCAGTTCAGGTCTAACTTCATGCTAAACTACCAGCTGAGCAAGATGTGGGCTGTGCTGGTACAGGGTCTGCCGCAGGAAGCGAGTCTCCATCTGGCTGAAGTCACCAGCTTGTCCCGGAGCTTTGCTGTATGCCAAGGCCAGCTCCATTTAGCTGTGTCCTGGGAGAACTGATGGAGAGCAATTGTGCTCTTCAACCTCGGAAGCTTCTGGAGGTCTCCCTTCTGACTGAATTTTTCATTCAGCTTGTGACATGATGATTTGGGTATGGAAAGGACAGCTTGCCAAGAATACCTTCAGTGTTCCCTCAATCTAAAAGTATTGCTTTGACTGTTCTGTTTAGTTAGTGCAGACCATTTTCTGCCCTCAGCTCTGCACGAAGCAATAGAGCACCTGGCATAGATTGTGGTTAGCAGAGGAGGGGAAATGTTCCTTTCCCTTACTTTTCTTTCTTTCCCCTTCCCCTGGCAGAGCACCAGTGAGGGGGAAGATGGCGCTGTTTCCCACATCATCTCGGTGAGAGCGATGATCCACAACGCTCCAGAAAAAGAAACACTGTCGCTAGGGGTAAGTGCAGCTGGCACAGCGGCATTTTGGAGAGCTGCTTGTGGACTTTGGAGCCTGCTCCAGGAATAAACAGCATTAAGACATCATTCCAGCGCTTCCCCCTCTTTATTACTTTCGTTTTTTCATCGTAAGAATTTTAGGTTACAAAACATTGCAACCAGTGACCAGAAAAAGACCTTCCCTCGTACTGTAATGATACTGCTTCATAAAAGCTGACTAATTTCTGTATTTGGTAATTCGACTGAGTTGTTGTGTCTTTTCTACATTTTGGAGCAGGGAGGGAGGGAAGCGCTGTGTTGTATCATTGATACAAGTCAGGAGAAAGTGCGAGGTCACATAACGTCAGAGACAGAGAATGGGCTTTGGTTGTCCCAACCAATGTTACGTGTGCCGGTATGCTGATTCATAACCTGGCTGCGTAATAATCTTCAGTTCAAGGGAGGCTATGAAGTTTTTGACAGTGTTGGTAGTTAAATCAGCATAGACACGTGTGTATGTTGATTAGGAGGCTTTAGGGAGTTGAATTTTGTACTTTTACCCCCTGAAAGTCAACGCAAGTCCTTCCTAAACATCCTTTTTAAATTTCATTCTAGAGAAAAATATCAACTGCAGAATAAATTTTAAAAACATTTTTAGATGAATCGTGTTGCTTACAAACCCAATGGTTTCAGCAGGGACTTTAGCGATAGGACATGGCACAATGGGTTTAAACTTGAGCAGTAGAAGTTCAAGTTAGATATAAGGAAAAAGTTCTTTACTGTGAGGGTGGTGAGGCACTGGAAGAAGGTGCCCAAAGAAGCGGTAAATGGTCCATCCCTGGCAGCGATCTTGATTTCTTTCTTTTTCCTTTTCCCTTTTCCTGCAGAGCTCAGTTCAGGACGAGTGCAAAGAGGCTGCTTTTTCCAATGGCACCTTTGAAAAAGCACAGATTCAGGAGGCTCCTGACGAAGAAACAGTGACACTAGGGGTAAGTAAAGCTGCACAGTGGCATTTTGGAAAGCTGCTCATGGACTGCAGACAGCTGAAGTTGTCTGCCTGGATCATCTGAAAGAACTCTCCTTCTGTGCACTCCTCCTCTTTTCTTGATGCGTAAAAAGGATCGCCTTCACCTTTGTCAGGCCAAGTCCCCACCTGATATAAAATGTCCTCCGTTCTTTGGAATCGGTGCTGCTGTGGCAGCAGTTTGAGCAGGATCTTCAGGAATCTGTTGTAGGAACGGCATTTAAGTGGAAAGTTCATTTAGTCTTTCTGGAAACTATGTATGCATGAAGCGAAGGAGTCAAACTTAAGACATGCCTTCTGATTATAACTCAGTGGGTGGGAGGGACACAGTCCTTAGGCTTTGAACTACTTAGATACAAATACAGAGCTCACTGGCAAAACTCTGCTCAGAGGACCAGGAGGCCCCAGGTAGAGTGGGAAGTACTGCCAGTATCCTAAGTCATAGACAGTGCGACATGATTCTTAAGGCGAGAGTCCTGTGGGGAGTGTTTGGCTTAAAGGACACCATAGTGTTACAGACTTGGAGGGGAGGAAAAAAGAATGTCTTTTTGCAAGGAATGTTGAAAAAGAGCCTGGAATCAAAATGAAAGAGAATAAAATCCTCATAGTCAGCAGAGATTTCTACTGTTGGAAGCATGCTGTAGCAGGGCCAGAAAAGGCAAAAGTGCAATGTATCTCTAACCAAAGCAGAATGAAACGCAGAAGAAGGGAAAAAGAAAGTTGTGGGGGTTTATCTTCTCCGTGCAAGACGAGAACAACAACACACCAATATGATGCAACATCGTTCCACTTTACTGGGCGAACAGCTCGTTCTTCTATACAGTATTATTTCTGTGCACGCGGTGGTCGCCTGTGCCAAGCTCTAATCATTGGCGGTGAGGCGCTAGCACGCAGGTATCACGCATTTAATGATTGCTGGTTATAATAAGCTTCAAGCACGCCCGTATCCTGTTTTTCCTCCTATTCTTGCTGGCGGTTCTCCATATTACTAACCACATCTGCGGGGGTTTATCTTCTTTAGGCGAGATGAGAATGACAACACACCAATATGATGCAAGATCGTTCCACTTTATTGGGCGAACAGCTCGTTCTTTTATACAGTATTATTTCCGTGCACGCGCCGGTCGCCTGTGCCAAGCTCTAATCATTGGCGGTGAGCCGCTAGCACGCAGGTGTCACGCATTTAATGATTGCTGGTTATAATAAGCTTCAAGCACGCCCGTATCCTGTTTTTCCTCCTATTCTTGCTGGCGGTTCTCTATATCACTAACCACATCTGTAATCCCTCCCCTTTTCTTGTCCCTATCCGACCTTCCTTAGGCCTTCAACTATCATCTAAAGCAAGCCAGCTGTTCAGGCCCAGCTATTAGGCCTTCAGTTATTATCTAAAGCAACCCAGACCCCAGCAGAAAGTTATGTTTGTAAATGGAAAGTTTGGAGAGCTATTTAATCATATAGTCAATAGTCATGTTATAGAAACTGAAGCTTGATTTCTTTCTTTTCCCTTTTCCTGCAGAGCTCAGTTGTGGAGGAGGATGAAAGGAGCACTCTTTCTGAAGCCTCCTGGGAAACAGCGCAGACTCACGAGTCTCCTGACGAAGAAACAGCATCACTAGGGGTAAGGAAAGCTGCACAGCGGCATTTTGGAAAGCTGCTCATGGACTGCAGACAGCTGAAGTTATCTGCCTGGATCATCTGAAAGAACTCTCTCCTTCTGTGTACTCCTCCTCTTTTCTTGATGCGTAAAAAGGATCGCCTTCACCTTTGTCAGGCCAAGTCCCCGCCTGATATAAAATGTCCTCCGTTCTTTGGAATCGGTGCTGCTGTGGCAGCAGTTTGAGCAGGATCTTCAGGAATCTGTTGTAGGAGCAGCATTTAAGTGGAAAGTTCATTTAGTCTTTCTGGAAACTGTGTATGCGTGAAGTGAATGAGTCAAACTTAAGACATGCCATCTGATTATAACTCAGTGGGTGGGAGGGACACAGTCCTTAGGCTTTGAACTACTTAGATACAAATACAGAGCTCACTGGCAAAACTCTGCTCAGAGGACCAGGAGGCCCCAGGTAGAGTGGGAAGTACTGCCAGTATCCTAAGTCATAGACAGTGCGACATGATTCTTAAGGCCAGAGTCCTGTGGGGAGTGTTTGGCTTAAAGGACACCATAGTGTTACAGACTTGGAGGGGAGGAAAAAAGAATGTCTTTTTGCAAGGAATGTTGAAAAAGAGCCTGGAATCAAAATGAAAGAGAATAAAATCCTCAAAGTCAACAGAGATTTCTACTGTTGAAGCGTGCTGTAGCAGGGCCAGAAAAGGCATAAGTGCTATGTATCTCTAACCAAAGCAGAATGAAACACAGAAGAAGGGAAAAAGAAAGTTGTGGGGGTTTATCTTCTCCGTGCAAGACGAGAACGACAACACACCAATATGATGCAAGATCGTTCCACTTTATTGGGCAAACAGCTCGTTCTTCTATACAGTATTATTTCTGTGCACGCGCCGGTCGCCTGTGCCAAGCTCTAATCATTGGCGGTGAGGCGCTAGCACGCAGGTATCACGCATTTAATGATTGCTGGTTATAATAAGCTTCAAGCACGCCCGTATCCTGTTTTTCCTCCTATTCTTGCTGGCGGTTCTCCATATTACTAACCACATCTGCGGGGGTTTATCTTCTTTAGGCGAGATGAGAACGACAACACACCAATATGATGCAAGATCGTTCCACTTTATTGGGCGAACAGCTCGTTCTTTTATACAGTATTATTTCCGTGTATGCACCGGTCGCCTGTGCCAAGCTCTAATCATTGGCGGTGAGCCGCTAGCACGCAGGTATCACGCAATTAATGATTGGTGGTTATAATAAGCTCCAAGCACGCCTATATCCTGTTTTTCCTCCTATTCTTGCTGGCGGTTCTCTATATCACTAACCACATCTGTAATCCCTCCCCTTTTCTTGTCCCTATCCGACCTTCCTTAGGCCTTCAACTATCATCTAAAGCAAGCCAGCTGTTCAGGCCCAGCTATTAGGCCTTCAGTTATTATCTAAAGCAACCCAGACCCCAGCAGAAAGTTATGTTTGTAAATGGAAAGTTTGGAGAGCTATTTAATCATATAGTCAATAGTCATGTTATAGAAACTGAAGCTTGATTTCTTTCTTTTCCCTTTTCCTGCAGAGCTCAGTTGTGGAGGAGGATGAAAGGAGCACTCTTTCTGAAGCCTCTTGGGAAACAGCGCAGACTCACGAGTCTCCTGACAAAGAAACAGCATCACTAGGGGTAAGGAAAGCTGCACAGCGGCATTTTGGAAAGCTGCTCATGGACTGCAGACAGCTGAAGTTATCTGCCTGGATCATCTGAAAGAACTCTCTCCTTCTGTGTACTCCTCCTCTTTTCTTGATGCGTAAAAAGGATCGCCTTCACCTTTGTCAGGCCAAGTCCCCACCTGATATAAAATGTCCTCCGTTCTTTGGAATCGGTGCTGCTGTGGCAGCAGTTTGAGCAGGATCTTCAGGAATCTGTTGTAGGAGCAGCATTTAAGTGGAAAGTTCATTTAGTCTTTCTGGAAACTGTGTATGCATGAAGTGAATGAGTCAAACTTAAGACATGCCATCTGATTATAACTCAGTGGGTGGGAGGGACACAGTCCTTAGGCTTTGAACTACTTAGATACAAATACAGAGCTCACTGGCAAAACTCTGCTCAGAGGACCAGGAGGCCCCAGGTAGAGTGGGAAGTACTGCCAGTATCCTAAGTCATAGACAGTGCGACATGATTCTTAAGGCCAGAGTCCTGTGGGGAGTGTTTGGCTTAAAGGACACCACAGCGTTACAGACTTGGAGGGGATGAGAAAAAAATGTCCTTTTCAAAGGAATGTTGAAAAAGAGCCTGGAATCAGAACGAAAGAGAAGAAAATCCTCATAGAATCGTAGAAGAGTTAGGGTTGGAAAGGACCTTAAGATCATCTAGTTCCAGTCCCCCTGCCATGGGCAGGGTCACCTCCCACTAAACCATGCCACCCAAGAAGCGTGCTGTAGCCGGGCCAGAAAAGGCATAAGTGCAATGTATCTGTAAGCAAAGCAGAACGGAACAGGGCAGAAGTGAAAAAGAAAGTTATGTTTGTAAATGGAAAGTTTGGAGAGGTATTTAATCAAATAGTTAATTGTCTTGTTATGGAACCTGAAGCTTAATTTCTTTCTTTCATCTTTTCCTGCAGAGCTCAGTTGAGGACCAGCCATGACCATCTCGATGAAAAAGGACTCTTCAACAAATACTGCACTTGAAAAGTATTATAGATAGGATAGGAAGGGTAGGATAGGGTAGTGTAGGGTAGTTAAAGCGATTGTATTTTTCAAAGCCATAGGCATAAGGAGCCCTTATTGATAAGTCTTCATGTTAAATTAGTACTAGTAATGTATGTTATAATTCTGTAAGAGGGTACAGTTAGCATGGGTTTACACTGCAATTAGTATAGTTTATTTATATTATTAGTGCTGTATATGTTAGTATGTGTTTATGTTAATAAAGATTTATCATTTCTATTTGCAACCACCAATATGTAGCTCCTATTCAAATGGTTCAAGAATGCCAACTTAGGTTTTTTTGAGAGCGTAAAGATAGTGCGCTTCCATAGTTTACACCTTCCATTCAATTCCATATGAAAAAGATGGTTTTAATTGCTTTCATGCAGTCTTTACACATAAGTACTAGACATTTTTCCACTGTTATTTGCCTCGAGTTAGTCTATGTTCTTACCTTAGACTTTCTCAGTGCACGTCAGGTTGTGGGTTTTGTTTGTTTGCTGTTGGTTTTGGGTTTTGTTTAACTCCTCACACCACCTCCGTCGCTCTGTTCAACTTCATCACTTTTACTGTTGGAACTTCTTCCAGCTCCCACAACTCATCTTCCCTGCCCCCTTGAGAACTTGATGCACCACATTTCAGCTGAATGCCCTGTAGGTGTAACCCTTCAGCCGCAGCCTTCCTTCAGCACTGTGTTCCTTTTCAACATCACATCCAGTAACAAGGTCTGGACTGATTGTAGCACCCTCAGCATTACTGGTGTGCATCTTCTTTAAATTTCTGCAGGTTTTTATGAGGGTGCCTTCTGTGTTTCAGCAACCATGGGGCTAGAAAGGGTTGTCCAAGTAAACCAGTCTCACCCGTGTTACACATCGAGTCGCAGCAGCTTATCATGAGCTCTGTGTAGTCCAGTTGCAAGCTGCAAGAGTGCAGTGAGCTTGGTGAGGGCTAAAGGTAAACGTCAGGAAAGCAAAAACCATGCCAGTGCATCAGCCGTGCGCACCAACCTGCTACTGCTCTGCAATATCTTGTGCTCTTTTTTGAGCTTGCAGTTTAATGATTTCTGCTGCGGCTAACTGGGCATCTGAGATTATACACAGATTTTACAACTGCTTCTTCATGAAATTGTTCTCTTTTGGTCAGTGAATGATTTCTACAGCAAGTTAAGAAATACAAAATGGTTTTGAGTGTTTGAGTCTTTTCCCCATTGTCCCCATCATGGCATTTTCCCCTCCTGGCCTCACAGCCATTAATTTGCTGGGGCTTTTTCCCCTCCCCTGCACCCAATACTAAGGGTTGGAGTTCACACAGCACAGCTGCTTATTCTACCTCTTAGCACAGCCCCTCTTCCCCTCAGGCCTCTCACACAGATGACCTGCCATTCACAAGTCACTTCAGCACTAGGGGAGACTCCCAAAACTGCCAAAGTCACACGGAGTCCCTGAACTGCGGCAGTTGCCTTTGCCACCACTTTCATGGCGACTGTCAACTGCCTTTCATGTTACAACAGCAAAGCCAGGAAGAATGATTACACTGAAGTTAAGCTGCCTCTTGCTTTTTTCCTAGGGATACAAAAGAAACCAACACAACCTTCCTCAATTTCCTTCAGGATAAATACAATCTATCTGTGAACTAGGAATTTCCTATTGCCATATTGAGAGGACACCACCACTTGTCCTTTTCTAAACAAGAGCAAAGCCAGAGTTATCAGATTACAAGCACTCTTATTGCAGATGTTCATTTTTGGGGCCTGTCACCATAACCTTGCTTGCGAACAAGCTGCTCTGTCAGCTGGCTTGCTACTTAGACGCTGGGAAACCTGTTGCTAGCTTCCACTGCTCTGTCACCAGACTCACTGGGGTAGGCACTTGCTGGGTGTTTATTCCCATCAGCTGGGGGCTGCTGGGTCTTAGCTCTCATGCTCCACAGCAGAGCAAAAACCCCCTACCAAAAGGAGGGGGGAAGGAGGAAAAGGAGCCCTCTGTGCGTCATGAAGCAGCCTGGCAAATTCTTACTTTCCCCTTGTTAAGTTCTGCTAACGGCAGCTCACTTTCAAGGTGTCTGAGCAAGTGCATGACTACACACAGCCCAAGGCACCTTCACAATTGGGCTGCGGGTGCTAAACCTGCAGGCGGCTCAGAGGGGACACCCCTTCCACGCCTGTGCTGCACCATACCCCAGGACGGCGCAGCCCCTGCCCTGCACGCAGCAAACAGTGTCTCCAGGAGAGCCTGGAGGCTGGTTCAAGCCTGAGTTCCTCCTTGCCCTCACTTCTGAAGCCCATTACTTGAGTTAAAAACAACAAGCAAACAAACAAACAAAAAAGCAAAGCCCCCCAAAACCCTAACCACGGAAAGTGGAAAAATAAAGGACAAATACAGAAGCGTTTCAGCTGGCTCCTACTTTTCCAAAACACAGTTAATTCCGAGTAGGGCAAAGCCTGGGCAACACCAGCCAAGGAACTAAAAACACAGACAGGGAAAAAACAGCATGTGGAACCGCTGGCCATCCGCCAGGTCTTGCATGTGAAAACTCTGTCTAGATGTGCACACAGGTATGCATATAGGTAAAAGAAGCAGCAGCTAGATGGAGGCCGTATCTGCTCGGAAGCTGACATATTCAGTTAATTCAGGTATTCTTTAGTTATGTCCTTCCTCCCCTGAAACCGCCATCGTGCCCCTGGTACCACTCACTCCCAGAGTCAACTAGAAGAGAAAAACCACGCATACAAAGAAACCCCAAACCAACCAACCCACCCCAATGCTGTTGCCAAGATGCTTTTAATAAACTGCTACTGCTCTGCTTCAGGAAACCAAAGTTAACCAAACTCAGCCTCCCCGAGCATCCAAACCAGCTCTGCGATAGCATCATTTCCTGAGAGCTGTCGAGGACCATTTTAAGAACACCGTGCAGCTGCACGTGCGAGGCTAACCAAGTGCTGGCGTAAGCAGACCAAGGAGAAAAATAACGTTTGTTCCTCACAGACTGTTTCAAATAGGAAGTTGTGGGAGCAGAAGATATCTTGTGCTTAACCGCTATGTAGTCACAAAAAGAAATACAGTCTGTAAGAGCGATGACTGCTTAAGCAATAACATCGATTGCTCCATCTAAAGCATGTATTAGCTGGAAAAAACAACAAGGCAATGGTTGAGAAAAATGGTGGCAGAGTAGCCTGTACAGGAATATTTCTGCAGCGGGTTTTTATTGGTTATTTGCCATAACATCCTTGTAAGCTTAAAGTCTATAACCAAGCAACTTTGTTAACTAAATGCTTCGGTACCTCCACAGAGTCCGTGACATCAGACACCACAAATGGCACCCAACGTGGGTTGAAGAGAACTGCAGGCAGAAGTTCTGTGGTGTACCCCATTCAGCTGGATGGGTGGAATAAGCTGAATTAGGGGATCCTCATAAAGATTCCCTGCCATTCTCTGGATGACTAAGGTGAGCAGCCGTGGGGAGAGAGACCGACCCCTTGATTTCAATATGGGTCGAAGCGCAACAAACGAGCAAAGTCTCCATAACAATTTGCTACCCTGTATTTTATAAAGAGAAGGCTCTAAGGTAACCCAGCTTGAATTGGTTAAATTGCTGGTCTGGATCAGAGATCCTTGTCCCTGGTTCCCATCGACTGGCTCTTATGGATTGACTCTGCAGCAGCGAGTGGGAGAAGAATTGCAAGCGGCCCAGATATTGAAAGCCGACTCCCTAAAGGGACATTTATTGCCTTGGCGCATGGTTTACTCTGCCTTGTGAGCTTTACAGCCAGCCGAGCAGGTGCTGCAAAACGTGGCAGCTCCTAACCCTGAGGGGGCTGAGGCAATGGAGGGGAAGCAGACTTTTGAATTGCTTGGCTCTGATGTGGGCCTGACCCCCCGCCGGTTGGAAATTTGATGAATTGGAGGACCCCTTCGATCTGGGAGTGATTGATCCGGAAACAGAACCTGATCTATATCCGCCACTGACACCCGTTAAAGCTTTGGCTGCTGTGGCCCCCGCTGCCGATGAAATCCTGCAGCAGCAGTAGCGTAAACGGCTGCTGTGCCGGTCCTCTGTGGTGCGTCCATCACCAGCTGCCCCTCCACTTTATGAGGCAAAGGAGCAAAGTCTTGGCCTATTGGGCAAATGTAGAGAAGACGCTTTGCGACGTGGTGATTGACAATTAGTGCAAGCCATGCTGGTCTTCTGTAAGCCTAATCAACCTCCCAAGCTCGGACAATTGCCTTATGATGTGGTAAAAGAGATGTGGAAGTCTATAAGAGATTATGTTTTACAAGCATCTTTTCTATGACTTTCCTGCAAGCCATAGGGGAGTTGTATACCATGACTCCAATAGGCTGGAGACCTCTCCTGTGGCTTGTATCGTCGGCCGCACAATGTTCAGTGTGGTCAACAGAATACAGAGACCGAGCCATAGCTCAAGCAACGGAGAATTTAATGAATGGTGTGGCAATTGGACAGCTGGAGTTACTGGGGCAGGGTCAGTATGCAACAGGGGCAGCTCAAGCGGCTTTAAACCGTGATGTTTTCACTCAAGCGACCAGCCTTGCCATCAGAGCACTCCGCAGAGTACCACATCTGGGTAAAAGGAGACTTCTTTTGCAACGATCCTGCAGCGGGTGCAAGAACCCTATGTACAGTGTCTCGATCAGCTGCAAACAGCTCTACAGCCACAGATTGATTCCCCACAGGCAGCTGACTTGTGAGCTCTTCAACTTGCTATTGAAAATGCTAATACCGACTGTAGACGGACGATAGACCCATTGCAGAATCAAGTTAAAACAGTAACTGATCTCATGACAGCTTGTCAGAATGTTGGGTCGGACCAGTACAAAGCTGAGCTTCTCGCGGCAGCCTTATCTCAGCAGCTGACTGGTGCTAAGGCGGCAGTGAAATGCTTTGTCTGTGGGCAAGAAGGTCACATTAAGAAGGATTGCTCCCATCAGAATGGAAGGGGCAAGGGATCACGAGGGGGAGCCCAGGTTAGGGCTCCTACCCAACTTTGTCCTTGCCGTCAAAAGGGCGATCATTGGGGCTATCAATGTCGGTCGAAAATGGACAAACCTGGTAATGTTTTGTTGGGTCCGGGAAACGGCCAGAGGGGCGCAAGGTCCGGTGCCCCGAAAGCTGCCAACAGGGCTAACTGGCAAAGTTCACATCCCCCAGTCCGGGTGGCCAGCTTGCAAAACAACACACCCCCGACGGGGTGCAACCAGGGACCACCGTCAGTCAACTCCAGCCCGCCACAGCAGAGAGTACCGGGTTGGATTTGGCCACAAGCCAATGCGCCACAATCATAGACCAGAGTGTGTATTTGATACCCACGGGAGTGTTCAAGCCATTGCCTAAGGGTCTGTTTGCTTTGTTAATGGGTAGGACCTCCAGTTCCAGAACAGGGCTGTTCATCCTCCCAGGGGTAATTCATTCAGACTATAGGGGGCAAATCAAAATTATATCATGGACACCTACGCCTCCTTGGACAGTGCCTATTGCACAATTAATTCTGCTTCCCCTCAGTACATCTAATGCAGGGCAGCAGCAACTGTCCTACAGGGGATCAGCGGGGTGTGGCAGCTCCAGACTTCCGTGGTGTATCTTCTGGAAGCAGAAGGTGACAACTAGTCAAGCCCTGCTAACATGCAAGATACAGGGATGCTCTTTCACTGGTTTAATGGACATGGGTGCAGATGTTTCAATTATTCAAGAATCCATATGGCCCCCTGAGTGGTCTTTGACACATGCAACAGCCGTAGTCTCAGGAACTGGAGGAACTCAAGACCCTGGGCAAAGTGCTGTACCGTTATATGTCAAAGGGCCAGAGAAAAAGGCATTGCGACCTTGCGACCATATGTTCTGGATGTGCCTTATACCCTCTGGGGACAAGATTTATTGAAACAGTTGAACATGGCAATTATGACAAATTTTCAGTAAGAGTCATTGATGCTCAGCCGAGCCTAAAATTGTCCTGGTTGACAGAAAAAACGGTCTGGGTAGACCAATGGCCCTTGAAAGGAGAGCGGCTTCACAAAGCCCAAGAATCGGCTCAGGAACAGCTTTCTCTGGGACATACCGGTCCATCTACCAGTCCATGGAACACTCCTACTTTTGTTATACCTAAAAAATCAGGAAGGCGGCAGCTTTTGCAAGATTTATGAGCTGTTAATGCCATTATGGCTCCTATGGGTGCCCTGCAACCTGGCATCCCTAATCCTACACGGATACCAGACAGATGGTTTTTTGCAAATTATTGACTTGAAAGATTGTTCATTTACATCCAGATGATGGTCCCAAGTTTGCATTTTCAGTACTGAAAGGTTGTTTTTCCACCACTCATTGACATCCAGATGATGGTCCCAAGTTTGCATTTTCAGTACCGAGTATCAACAATGATCAACCGATGTCACGGTGTCACTGGATTGTTTTGCCACAAGGCATTGTTGCGTTAAAGGGGGGAAAATCAGCGGCAGATATCAGCCCTGCCGTGTTTGCTATTTCGAACTTCACTGCACCAGATTCACTGATAGTGCACCACACTGCCAGTCGAGTCGTGCTCATGAACCCTCACGGTCACACCGAGAGATGGGGTCGTGTTCAGTGAGAAAATTACGATCGGTTACCGAAACAGCGCAGTTTATTGTGATTGGCTACCGAAACAGTGCAGTTTATTGATGCAACGGGTACAGGTTCTTATGGCTTGCCGGTGATAAATACTGTCTGCAAAAGCACGTGCGAATAATAGTTACATGGATACAAGCGCTCCATAAAGTTAACACAGCCTGACTCTAGAATATACAGGTAACAGTAAACAGTAACTCTACAGAGATTCTAAGTTTTCCCGGGAAAGCACTGGATACAGTGCAAGTCTTACCCACAGGCGTCCCTATGGGGGCGAAGAGAGGTCCAGCCCATCGACCAGTCCCAGGAGTCTGTTGATGTTATCTTCCTTGACTCGTCCACGATGGTATCTTCCCCCAAATATCCCCCTCTCTCTTGGGTCATTTTATATTATTTTCACCTTCGAGGTGGAGCTTGAGTGACTCTAGTCATACATACTTTCATTACTATTGGTGCAAATTTCTCTCGCTTCGATTTAAACGTATATGACACAGAAAATTCAGAGCGCATGCTCAGAGAGGGGTGGTCTCATTTTGGAGGGGGGTTGCATTGGAGATGGGAGTGTATTTTAGCATGTAAATGCATTACAATGACATTATAATGAAGCAAAGTTCACACCGAGGACAGCATTCTGTCAAAAGATGACAGGCTGCTGGCTCAGGGTAGCAAGTACGCAGCTTATCAGTATCTTGCACCACCTAGTTCCCATCTTTTTGCTGAAGTTAGGACAAAGCATAACTGCGAGATCTCCACCTTGCTCTACCCTCCGTCTGTGTTGCCAGGGGAACCGCTGTGGAGTGCACATTCCTGGCATACCAGGTGTGGCTGCATCTCGCCCTCAGAGGCCTTGAAAGTCCGTTTTTCCCTTATGTGTGGACAATGCTGCATTTCAAATATAAATTTAATTCCAAATAATCCCACATTTCCTAATTATTCCACAGGCATGAAAAATAGTCCTACAACATGTCAAGTTGTCGTTGTGTTGCGTTAAAGAGTGGGGGGGGGGAAACAAACCCCTTGTTTTACTTTCGGATATGCTGCCATCGGTCCGACCGCGTTCACTTATATCCAACCTCTACTGGTCTGGGAGCCAATCCGACCGCGTTCGCTTGTATCGAACCTCTAATGGTCCGGTTTTCAACCCGACCGCGTTCGCTTATATCGAGCCTCTAATGGTCCGGAGGCTAATCCGACCGCGTTCGCTTATATCGAACCTCTAATGGTCTGGATTTACCGATAGTGACAATTAGATATCAAAACAGTATGACTTATTAACTAAATTTATTGGTGCAACAGGTACAGGTTCTTATGGATTGCCGGTGATAAATACTGCCTGCAAAAGCACGTGCATATAATAGTTACATGAATACAAGCGCTTGATAAAGTTGACACAGCTTAGCTCTAAAAGATACAGGTGACAAATAAGAATAACTCTATAGAGATTCTAAGTTTTCCCTAGGAAAGTACTGGATACAGTGCAAGTCTTACCTACAGGCGTCCCTATGGGGGGGGGAGAGAGGTCCAGCCTGTCGACCGGTCCCAGGAGTCGGTTGATGTTATCTTCCTTAACTCGTCCACGATGGTATCTTCCCCAATATCCCCCTCTTTCTTGGGTCTTTTTATATTATTTTTTATCTTTAAGGTGGAGCTTGAGTGACTCTAGTCATACGTACTATTATTATTACTCAGAGAGGGGTGGTCTCATTTTGGAGTGGGGGTCTCATTAGAGATAAGTGAGTAATTGCATTATAATGACGTTATAATGAAGCAAAGTCCACACTGAGGGCGGCATTCTGTCAAAAGAAGACAGGCTGCTGGCCCAGGGTAAGAAGTGTACAGCGTATTGGCTTTTGCAAGGTCTCTACCTCATTCTACCACGCAGCTTATCAGCTTCTTGCACCATCTCGTTCCGGTCAGTGTTGCCAGTTACACAGCTTATCAGTTTCTTGTACCATCTCGTTCCCGTCTTTGAGCTGAAGTTAGGACAAAGCGTAACTGCGAGATCTCCACCTCGCCCTACGCTTCGTCTTCGCGTTGCCACGGGAACTGTGGTGGAGTGCACATTACTGGCATACCCGGTGCAGCTGCATCTTGCCCTGAGAGGCTGTGAAAGTCCGTTTCCCCTTATGTGTGGACAATGCTACATTTAAAATATGAGTTTAATTCCTAATTATCCCATATTTCCTAATTATTCCACACGTTGCTGAAGCATTACCTAATGTGAAAAATTCTCATAACCAGACCAAGTTGTATCAGTACATGGATGACATTTTGCTGGCATCTGAGACTGAAGTTCCGTTGAAACAAGCAGCTTGTTGTCTTTCTCTGGAATTGCAACGTTATGGATGACAAATTGCTCCAGTAGATGCTTATACCAGCTTAATTGGTTCGTTTACACCACAGACAGAACAATCATCCTGTCCCACTTATCAGTTAGTTTAGCTGCAGCCCATCCTGGACCCCCGCCATTTCAGATACTCCTTATCCTTATGTCCTGCTCCTCTAGCCTGTTTTTCTTGCACTCATTTTGTACTAAGGTCATAAAGGCCTAAAACTACAACAGCTTATCTTATACAAGAATTCTCAGTATGTTCTCTAGCTGTACTCTATTGTTTTCTGTGAATCACGCACCTCAGTAATTTTCCACTGCTACTGTTACAAAGCCATCAAACTTAACATTACTTAAAACTGATTCTAAAGGTTTATATATTTCAGTTTGTGATTTTGTGCCCCCCTTGTCTCAAAGCTCCCACAGCTAGGGGTAAGTAAAGCCGCCACAGTGACATTTGGGAAGGCCGCTCGTGGACTGCGGAGCCCGCTCCAGGGAGCAGAATTCTACGGACTTTGTTAGGATATTAACTCTCAGCACTGACTGCTCTTGCTATTTACAAACTACCAAAGCACTCAAGTTGTCTGCCTGGACCATCTGGAACATCTCCTTGTGCTGACTCCTCCTCTTGTCTTCAGGTGCAAAACAGATTTGACCACTTGTGGCCATGGATCAGATGATTCTTAGTCCAGAAATAGGGATCTTTGCTTATGGCCTCACAAGCTGGACGTTTAACAGTTATTTCAGGCTGTGCCATGGCCCTTTCTCTGCTGTTCGGAACAGGTCTCAGGTGTCCCAAACAAATAGTCCTGGTATTTTGACTAATGAAGGGATCTCAGAAGTTAGCCAAGAGTTCCCAAAAACTTGAATGGATACAGGTTTGGGTATTTTAGTTTTGCATTGCTTTCTCGGCCGGATGAGAAAGGAAGGGTCTGCATTTCTGCAAGAGTTGCAGCTCTCTACTGGTTCTCAAAGGTGCATTTTAAAGCACACACAGACGGTTTCAGCGGTGAGTAAAATGAGCTTAAACGCACACGCACGGACCGTGCCATGCTGCCCAGCGCCTTCACCTGCCGCAGGCCAAGGCCCCAACTAACACAAACCGCCCGGCCTGCCGCCGGCCCGGCGCGGCGGGCTCCGCTCCCTCCCTCTGGCGAGGGGCAGATGCAGCGGGGAGCCCGCGGTGGGCGATGCCCGCCTCGGGCTGCGCTCAAGCGCCGCCTCCCCGCAGGTCCCCGCAGCCCCCCAGGCAGCGGGGAGGCGAGCCCAGCGTGCCCGGGGCGGGGTGTGGGTTGGGCCAGGACGGCCCGCGCGGCTGCTCCCGACCTCCAGCTGCTCGGTGCCTGCCGTCTCCACCGCAGGGCCTGCTCCTGGTAGGTACCACTCGCGGCTCTCTGCGTTTATTGGGGTTAAGGGATCTCTCAAGAGAGACCGGGCATACCTGATGGGAAGGCTAACACAGATACCTCAGGTTCATCTGTAAGAGCCAAACCTAAGTGCGTCTAAGCTCCAAGGCTCATCTCACAAAATTCACAGAGCTGTGGGAAAGTTTGGGGAACTTCATCTGGCTTAAGATGATGCAAACTGCTGCTGCTGTGGAAAGGTGTGACCTGCAGATCCTCTCCATCACTGGTGCTGCAGTGGTGTTTGCATGGAAGTTCTGGTGGTTAAAGATCATGGAAACCATAGAGGAACTGGCCCATCAAACTACTGGAGAGCAGATGGGAGAGATTACCCATTCCCAGGGAGCTCCTACAGGAACGCTAATGGATGGGACAGCACAATGAATACACTGTCCCTGCAGACTCGGGCCTCTCTTTACCACAGCGTATAAAGGTATGCTTCCTCTGGTCCATCCTAAAAGCAGAGAGGAACTATTTACCGGTTTGCACATTTGGGTCTTTTTTCACGTGTATCACATCACTTGCTTGAATGTAGGTCCTCCCCCCTGGGTGGCAGAGGTCATTTCTACAGAAACAGGAGTAAAACATCATCCCAGTGCTTCCCCCCTTTTTATTATTATATTTTCTTTCATCCAAAGAGTTTTAAGGTTACAAAACTTTACAACCACTGAACAGAAAAAGACTTCCCCGAGTACTGCAATGATACTGCTTTATAAAAGCCGGCTAATTTTTGCATTTGGTAATTCGACTGAATTGTTTCAGGCTGTGCCATGGCTTCTTCTCTGCTGCTGGGAACGGGTCTCAGGTCTCCCAAACAAATAGTCCTGGTATTTTGACTAATGGAGGGAACTCAGAAGTCATCCGAGAGTTCCCCAAAACTTGAATGGATACAGGTTTGGGTATTTTAGTTTTGCATTGCTTTCTCGGCCGGATGAGAAAGGAAGGGTCTGCATTTCTGCAAGAGTTGCAGCTCTCTACTGGTTCTCAAAGGTGCATTTTAAAGCACACACAGACGGTTTCAGCGGTGAGTAAAATGAGCTTAAACGCACACGCACGGACCGTGCTCTGGTGCTGAGCGCCTTCATCTGTGTCAGGCCAAGGCCCCAGCTGATACAAGATGTACTCACTTCCCTGGAATCAGTGCTGCTGTGGCAGTTTGAGCCAGATCTTCAGTAAGTGGCTGTAACTTTCATTATTATTGAGTTATGTTTATCTATTTTCTGTGGGATCGAAGGCAAGAATATAAGAACTTGGTTTGATGTAGTATCCAGGCTGGTATTTTAAACTATTATGTATCTGCCCTGAGATTTTTATCATATCCATTTCTTGCAGAGCTCCATGCAGTACAGCAGTGCTGAAACCAAAGTCAAGAAATACATGCCTATTCTATCCTGCATACAGTTAGTGCTTAGAACCTCTCCTTTCCATGTTTTTAGAAGTACACAGAGTTCTGATTAGGTCAGAGTAGAACTGAAAGCTGTTTCCTCTGAGGGGCACCGTTGGTCCTGAAAGCTCTGGGTTGCTGCCGAGAGAGGTTATTTATTTCATAGGAAAGGAAAGGAAAAGGGTGGAGGTTTGGAAATGCAGGAATACCCCTGGTTGTCAGCTCCTGGGAAAAGTCACAAAGCCATTCTGGTTTCTGAGATTGGTGCAGTCAATGTGCAGAATCCTGATTTTTCAGCAGCATGCGAAATGAGGAAATGTGAAGGCCTCTGCTAGAGAGCCTGCGTGTGTAAGGAAGCAATATTCAAGTAATAAGGGCAAAATGACAAAAAGTCTCATTCCTACGTTCAGAAGGTTTAAGGTTATTCACATTTTGACAGGCATTTTAGGTAAAGAGTGAAATGAAGCAGTTTTCCTTTATTAGAGTGCCTTGGTTTTAGATAGCTTCTAAGTTACTGCACTTTAGGCAGTTTTATTCCAGCACAGGGTGTCTGTCCCTGAAGTTAATAAAAATGGCTAGAGCAGAAAACTCCCCATCTGCAAAAGCTGTAAGTTTCAAGGAAAGTGAAAAGCATTTGAAAATCTGTCAAAATCAGTAGAAATTGTGTTGCAGAGACACCGGTTTCACTATCTTGAGACGAACTTTGCAGCATTCCTAAATAAAACAAGTCTTTAGTAAAGTGGTAATGTTTTAAATGACTGAGCCGGAAGAATATTTGGTATCTCATTTACTGCTTCATCCCAGTTCTTTTCTTTCAGTACTTTATTCCAGTCTGCCGAATGAAAAACTATTACATTGGTTTCATTCCACAGTTCTTGCGTTCAGAATCTCAAGAGATACTATTTGCATTGGAAAAAAAGTGCCAACCAGTGGGGTTTTTTGGTAAAAGCAATTATTTTGAGTGGTATTTATGAGGTAGTGGTTGCGATTCTGTATGTTTCTATTTGGGTCGCAGCCTGCTTTTGTACTGTTCAGAATTTGAACGGTTTTGTTGGGTTTTTTTTTAATCTTGAGTTTCTGCTCCCTCTTGCTAGGCTGTGTCATTCATTTAGGAGATGGTGGAGTTTCTAATTTATAATCCCATTGAATGTCAACAGGTAGCATTTGTCCTTTTGGCCCACGGGGGCTGTGGGATACAGATCTGTATTATTCATGCCACATATTTGTATCGAGGCAAAAGCGCAGATGCATCACAGCACATTTTCCTCCAGCTGAGGATGTAGTACATCGGTGGCTAAACAGCAACAGTGGGAGGGGAACTGCACACCTCCCCCATGCTGCCTCTGTAGAGTTCAGCCCTTCCTACATCAGTGGTCTGAAAGTTCCTTCCCAGAGACAGCCAACTCAAAAGGTAGAGAGGAGTTTTCTGCTAGGCTGCTCTTGTTGATGTTTTCATTTGCAATCCCATTTGTAAAGCTTTTTATCACACCTGCTTAGCAAATAAGTATTTAAACTACTCAGAAAAATCATCTTCTGAACTGCCCTCTAAGTAGTGGTAGAATTTAAGGGAATGTTTCTAGCTCCTTCAGACTTAAAGCAGGATGTAAGCGTTCAAACCAACTGCTGTTTAAAAAACACACACCCCCCCAACACCAGACCCTAGGTTTGATGACAAATATTGTACCTTCTGGAAACTGTAAGAGAAAACTGAAATGTTATAAAGGCACGTTTGCAAGATGACTTTGACAAACTCCTTGCAAAAGTATCAGGAAATGTTTCACATCCAGATGCGTTCATGGCCTTACATTCTGTGTGGTGAGCCAAAGTTGGTATTTTCAGCAAGGGAATCACAAGTGCCGATGCTACAGTTGCGGTCAGTTTTTGTGTTTATTCAGAAGTTAAGCGAGACACTGGATTACCACTGTTGTTCCCTCCAGTAATATTATTCTTTTAGGATAATGGATATTCTTTTAGATACGAAACCACGATAGGATCGTAAGGTAACTTGATAGCAGTCGGGCTATAAAATCTTATGTGGAGCATGTCAGAGAAGTATCTTAAAGATAAACTTACTAAAAGTCTCTGTTATTAGATAGAGCATTTGGTGTTTGGAGAGCCAGAATAATTTGGTAATTAAAGATGTACTATTCCTGTGAAAAGGTGGAATTTAGTCTGTGTTTCCTTGCGAAAGCCTTGTCAGGGATGTGACTTGTGTCTGATTGTTGTGCTTTGTTTTTCTTTCAACTTTGTAGGTGGAAGAAGACCACATAGAAGAACATCCTGTCAGCAACACCACGAAGATAACAACTGGAACTCTTGAGAAGCTCGTAGAAAACCTTATGACATCTTTTGCGGAGAATGATTTTACTGACATCCATACATTTCTATCAACATACAGGGCTTTTGCTTCCACTAAGGAAGTATTAGATCTTCTCCTTGACAGGTAAGAGCCAGTATAATGAAAACTAAGCCATTGTTTACGTGATAGGTGAATGTTGTCAGGAATTCCTTCCATTACGTTTAGTGCACATGAACTTAATAACCCGATGGACAGATGTCAATAATACTGCAAATTCCACAATTTCCAGATAAACATGAAGCGTGTAAAGGCATGTTGCCCACATCCCAAGTCTCCTTAAGGCGTAGTTGTGATGTATAGTTGTTACTGAGGCAGGATCATTTCAGCTGTGTATGGAATCGTGCCTTCTAAGGATCCATTCTGCCAAGGGGATTTTCTTCTGTTCACGTACGCATCATTCCTGTCAGTTTTGGGCCTCTGGGGTAGTCAAAAAAAGAAAGGTATTTTTCATCAGGGGTCAGGTTTAATTACCTATAATCTAAAATGCCTTTTGGGCTTTTTATTATTACTGCCCTTTTCTTTAAACCTGCACTCAGTAATACACAGCTTAAAGAAAGGAACTGTAATTTTGTAACTTTACAAATACACACAGTTTGGATCTTAGAGTCCTGAGTAGGCTCAGAACCCCCCCAAAAGGGCTGGCAGCTTAAAAAACCTCTGCCATGCATGACTCTGCTTTGCTTTCTTTCCTTTTTCCCTTAGTTCTCAGGACTCAGCTGAGCTTCTCATGTTCAGTAGCTTGCTTTCCACAGTTCTTACTGCTTTCAGTCAGTCAGAAAGTTTGTGGTTGTAAGTAAGAGAAGAGTAAAATCCAGGGAAGGTGGAATTCCAGTCAAATGTCCGTGTTTCCAGAAATATGATGCCTTGCCTCTGTTAGTCGTCTGATAAGAAAGCAGTAAGGAAAGGAGTGACCTGACCATCTCTCTCCTCCTGTAAGCAATTCTTTTTGCTCTTCCTTGCATTACATAAAGAAGATTGCCTGGTGCTGTGTCTCAGTTCTGCATTTTTTTGCGTCGAGGTGTGACGGAGTTGCCTCTTTCTCTTAGGTCATCATTGCCTTTGGAGTTCTCTGTGTTTGCTACATGTTTTCTTAGCTTAGGCTTTTGTGGACTTTCAAAAATAAGAGTTTGAGGAACCAGTCCCCCTCGCTGTCATCAGGCCTCGCTTGCCCATTGCCTCCCTCCTTGTCATCCACAAACTTCTTAGAGATGTGTGCACGTTGACGGGGATATGTTGT
This sequence comes from Amazona ochrocephala, assembly GCA_039720435.1. NCBI lineage: Eukaryota > Metazoa > Chordata > Aves > Psittaciformes > Psittacidae > Amazona > Amazona ochrocephala. The sequence continues at coordinate 78,415,855 of CM077909.1, read as the reverse complement.
AATTGGTATCACAGAAACATGGTGGGATGGTTCCTATGGCTGGAGTGTTGGAATGGAAGGTTACAGGCTCTTTAGAAAAGACAGGCCCGGCAGACGGGGCAGGGAAGTTGCTATTTATATCTGTTACTATTTATGTCAGTGATAGGCTGGAGAGTATGGAACTCTGTCTGGGGACAGGTGATGAGGCAACAGAGTTTGTGGGTGAGGGTCAAAGGGAGAAGAGCAATGGGGGATATCACTGTGTGGATCTGTTACAGACTGCCTGATCAGGAGGACTCTGTGGATGAAGCGCTCTGTAGACAGATAGGAACAGCTTCACACTCGCAGGCCCTTGTTCGCATGGGGGACTTCAACCACCCTGATGTCTTTTGGAGGGACGGTACGGCCCAGCACAAGCAATCCAGGAGGTTCCTCTATTGTGTGGAGGACAATTTCCTTCTGCAAGTAACAGGCGAGCTGACAAGCAGAGGCGCTGTGCTTGACCTCGTGCTCACCATCAGGGAGGGTCTGATTGGGAATGTGATGCGCCAGGGCTGCCTTGGCTGTAGTGATCCCGAGGTGGTCAAGTTTGAGATCCTCAGGACAGTGAGAAAGGGCATGCAGTGTGCTCACTGCCCTGGACTTCAAGAGAGCAGACTTTGGCCTCTTCAGGAACCTGCTTAGTAAGGTTCCATGGGATACAGCCCTAGAGGGCAGGGGGCGCCAAGACTGTTGGTTGATATTCAAGGATCACCTGCTACAACCTCAGGAGCGTTGTGTACCCACTAGAAGGAGGTGCGTCAGGAGGTCCAGGAGACCTCCATGGATGGAATAAGGAGGTGCTGAGAAAACGTGAAGGGAAAAAAAGAGGGGAGAGCTCATAGCAACCTTCCAATATCTGAAGGGGGCCTTTAGGGGTGCTGGGGAGGGACTCTTCATTAGGGACTGTAGTGATAGGACAACGGGTAATGGGTTCAGACTTGAACAGAGGAAGTTTAGATTGGATATAAGGAGGAAGTTCTTTACTGTGAGGGTGGTGAGGCACTGGAATGGGTTGCCCAGGGAAGTTGTGAATGCTCCATGCCTGGCAGTGTTCAAGGCCCGGTTGGAGAGAGCCGTGGGTGACCCGGTTTAGTGGGAGATGTCCCTGCGCAGGGCAGGGGGGTTGGAACCACGTGATCGTAAGGTCCTTTCCAGCCCTGACTCTTCTATGGTCCTTCTCGTCGCGCTCGTGCACATCCACCCGGCGGAACCGCGCCGCCGACACCGTCTGCTTCGCCGTGGGCAACGCGCGGGCCGGGAACGCGCGCCCGGCACAGTCGCGCGGAGGCAGAGGCCTGCCGGCAGTAGCGCGAGCCCGAGCGCGAGGCGGTGGGCGGGGCGGCATAAGGCGAGCTGCTATTGGTCGGCTGCCCGCCGCGAATTCTCCGAGGGGCGCGTTCGGTTGCCGTGGTGACGGATGCGGGCATCACCGCCGCGGCTGTTAACGGGCTCAGTCCGCCCCGACGCTGTCCAGGTGCCTACGGTCCCTGCGGGCCTGCGGCCGAACATGTCACGGAGGAGCAGGTTCCCTAACTTCCGTCGTGCTTTCAGTCGGGTATGAGCCAAACAGGACCCCGACAGCCTGGCACAGCCCCGGTGGGGAGGCACGAAGCGGGGGTCACGCAACATAGAGCCGACACGTGTGCCCCATGGCTGAAGGGTTGCTATGAGATGTAAAAAACAAGTGGCGTTGGCTTGATGTTGCTGGTCAGAAGACAGTAATCCCCCCTCTATGACAGCACAGGTGGCTTCTTGCGGTGGTGTTAGCTGACATTTAACATCCATCCCAAGAACAGATACAGGCTCCCAAGCACAAGTACAGGCTGGACAGAGGCTGGATTGAGAGCAGCTCTGAGGAGCAGGACTTGGGGGGGGGGGGGGGGAGGGGAACGGGTGAGGGGTTGGGGGTGGTTAGTTGCTGAGAACCTCCACATGAGCCGGCAGTGTGCGCTTGCAGTCTGCAGCCAGAAAGCCAACCGTGTGCTGGGCTGTATCAAAAGGAGCGTGAGCAGCAGGTTGAGGGAGGGGATTCTCCCCCTCTGCTCTGCTCTCCTGAGTCGTGTCCGTCCCCCCCCCGCCCCCCCGCAGTAGTGCGTTCAGCTCTCGGCCCCCAACACAAAAGGGATGTGGACCTGCTCGAGCAAGTCCAGAGGAGGCGACGAAGATGATACTGGAGCAGCTTTTCTAAGGAAACAGGCTGAGAGAGTTCTGGTTGTTCAGCCTGGAGAAGGGAAGGCTCAGGGGAGACCTAATGGCAGCTTCCAGTGCCTAAAGAGACCTGCAAGCAGCCTGGAGAAGGGCTTTTGACATGGGTGTGTACTGATAGGACAAGGGGGGCGTGGTTTTAAACTGCAAGATGGCAGATTTGGATGAAAGAAATTCTTCACTGCGAGGGTGGTGGAGCACTGGCACAGGTTGCCCAGAGAAGCTGTGGATGCCCCATCGCTGGCCATGTTTGAGGCCAGGTTGGATGGGGCTTGGAGCAATCTGGTCTAGTGGAAGGTGTCTCTGCCCGTGGCAGGGGTTTGGAACTGGGTAAGATTTAAAGTCCCTTCCAGCCCAAACCATTCTAGGGTTCTGTGATTGATCAGAAAGGGCAGAATGAGTAAGGAAGGAGTGAAGAAGTAAGGAGGAAGTAAGTAAGAACGGGTAAGGTCTCATTTAAGGAATAAGAGCTCTCTAAAAGAGCACCATATGTGTTGTTCACCTAGGTGGGTTCTACGTTGTCAGCAGTGGATTCTAGAACAGTTCTACCTCTCCTACATTTTAAGATTCTCTGAAGAATGTTGGAGTTTCCAAGTGGGATCTGAAGTGAAGGGTGTTTGAAGTCACACTGGGAAGCAGCCCCTGTGTTTTCTACTCAGATACATAATAGCTGTGACCACAGGAAGAGTCAAAAAGGAACAGAAACACTGGCTTCTACAAGATTAACCATTGTGCTCATTCATGATTGATGTTACCTGGGAAGGAAGTCCTGTTTCCTGTGGGGAGTGACATGTTCTTGACTTTAGTTGCCCCATTCTTTACAACCTGTAGTAGAATAACAAATATACTGAATGACAAAGTGAAATCACCGCTCAAAAGAGTCGGAACATTTTTTGCTGCTTCAAGTTACGCTCGGGCTGTGTAGACCTGTGCTATCTACATTATCCTGTTAGCTATTTCTTCCTATTAGAAAGTTACACAGCTTTGTGAGGTTGCTCTAGGGCAGCAGCCCTAGGGAGAAAGTACACACACAAACGCACGCGTATCTTTGTAATTCCTGCTATTATAAAGGAAACAGGTGGTGGGAGAGCAAGTTCTGAGGGACCTTCAAAGTGAATATTAAATACCTGAAGGAGAAAGAAAGTCTTTCCTTCCTTCCTTCCTTCCTTCCTTCCTTCCTTCCTTCCTTCCTTCCTTCCTTCCTTCCTGCCTCCCTCCCTCCCTCCCTCCCTCCCTCCCTCCCTCCCTCCCTCCCTACTTCCCTCCCTATTTCCCTCCCTCCCTCCCTCCCTCTCTCCCTTCCTCCGTCCTTCCCACCTTCCTTCCTCTCTTGCTCTCTTTCTTTCGGGTAGGAATATGGGCTTTGGAAAGCTCAGATTTTGCAATAGGTGGAAGACAAGAGTTATAAAACCATAAAGGGGAAAAGACTGGAGATGACTTTGGCTGGTAAAAGCATTTCTGGCTCCCTTAGCAAAACAGATTACTTCCCAAAACATATTTAAGACCCATTTTCTTACTGTAGAGCTGTGCTGATTGAGAAAGTCTTAGCACTGCACTTACATATGCAGCGCAGTCAAGAGGGAGAAGTTGATATGCTTTCTAGTGTACTGGTTTATGCCACTGCAATAGCAATACTTCCTCTAATGTCAGAGAAAGCAGAAATTTAAGGGAGCTAGGAAGAGAGCTTGGGTGTCTGCAACCATGCCACTGGTTGTGAGTGGCTGGCACTGCATGCAGTGAACACCACTGAACATCTTCCTTATCTGTGTAACGGTGGTATCCAATTGTTGTGTTTCACAAAAGGGAAAGAAATATAACGGACATCGAAAACAAATGTATTGCTATCCGCTTTTCAAAACTGCCTTTCTGCTTTCTTCAAACAGGTGTTGGATTTCTTCCTGAAATGTATGTGTCTTGAAGCATGCTGTGGGAGGGAAAACAGAGCCTCACCGCAGAGATCCCAGCAGAAGGCAAGTCACTGGTGTACAGACTGTTTGGTGTATTTGACTATGGCATATTTTAGAGGTGGAGGAGATAAAAACAAACAGCAAAGCAATTCAAAAAACCAAGCCCCAGCCTCCCCAAGGCTGGATTTTATGGCACTGCACTTGAAAGATACCCTTTCTAAATCAGAGATTTCTGTGTTCAAGGCTGTGGTACTAGTAAAACCCCCAAATTTTAATTGTTTGAGTGGCATGTATGATGCAAACCCATCACACAGTTGCAGAGGGAGATTTCTTCACAATTCTTGTAAATCTAAAGAGTACTCAAAAGCAAGCTGTGAAGGAGGAGTCTGATTTAATGGTGCCTACCACTGTAGCAGAGATGGAAGAGGGTAATAAAATCTTTGTAGGATTGTGTGAAATCAGATAGAAGGAATGTAGCAGTAAAGATAATGAGAGGCCCATAGATAAGCTGAATTCCTGCTTGTCATGGGTTCAGCAGCAGCAGCCATTTTTTCTCCTTCTTGGTAGCTGGTGCAGCGCTGTGTTTTTGATTTTGGGCCTGGGAACAGCACTGATAACACCAGTGTTTTCAGTTAGTGCTTGGTGATGTTTAGGCTGGCCAAGGACTTTGTGAGTCTCATGCTCTGCCAGGGAGGAGGGGAAGCCAGGAGGAAGGAGAGACAGGACACCTGACCCAGACTAACCAAAGAGGTTATTCCATACCACAGCACGTCATGTCCAGGATGTAGAATGGGGAGCAGAGACCCAGAAGGGTGGTGAGGGTGCACAGTGGGGGGTGCACTGGTGGGGGTGCACGGCTTGATACTGGGTGGTGAGCAATTGTATTCTTCCCTTGTATTTGCCTTGTCATTATTGTTACTGGTGGGGGTGGACTGGGTGGTCGGGCTTGATATTTGATGGTGAGCTATTGTATTTTCCTTTTCCTTACTATAACTTGAACACTGGGAAAAAGAGTCAGTAGCCCAAGGCAACTGGCAAATGAGATTCTGGAATAGAGATGGTGGTTAGCAGAAGAGAGAAAATATTCGTTTCTCTTAATTCTCTTCCCTCCTTCCCTCTCTCCCTCCCTCCCACCCTCCCTCCTGCCCTCCCTCATTCCTTCCTAGCTGCCTGCCTGCCTTCCTGTCTGTCTGTCTGTCACTCTTGGCTTCTCTTGTCTTCTCTTGTCCTCTCTTTTCTTGTCTTCTCTTGTCTTGTCTTTTCTTTCTTCTCTTCTCTTTTCTTCTTTTTTCTTCTCTTTTCTTATGTTGCCTTCCATATTTTCTTTTTAAGTGGAAAGTTCATTCAGTCTTTCTGGAAACTATGTATGCATGAAGCGAAGGAGTCAAACTTAAGACATGCCTTCTGATTATAACACAGTGGGTGGGAGGGACACAGTCCTTAGGCTTTGAACTACTTAGATACAAATACAGAGCTCACTGGTAAAACTCTGCTCAGAGGACCAGGAGGCCCCAGGTAGAGTGGGAAGTACTGCCAGTATCCTAAGTCATAGACAGTGCGACATGATTCTTAAGGCGAGAGTCCTGTGGGGAGTGTTTGGCTTAAAGGACACCATAGTGTTACAGACTTGGAGGGGAGGAAAAAAGAATGTCTTTTTGCAAGGAATGTTGAAAAAGAGCCTGGAATCAAAATGAAAGAGAATAAAATCCTCATAGTCAACAGAGATTTCTACTGTTGAAGCGTGCTGTAGCCGGGCCAGAAAAGGCATAAGTGCAATGTATCTCTAACCAAAGCCAAATGGAACAGGGCAGAAGGGAAAAAGAACGTTATGTTTGTAAATGGAAAGTTTGGAGAGCTATTTAATCGAATAGTTAATTGTCTTCTTATGGAAACTGAAGCTTGCTAGAGAAGAACATGAAGTGTGGCAAGGAGTTTGCAAACGAGCAGAAGGATTGAGTAGCAAGTAGCCGAAACAGAAATAACAAACTTGTGTATGTATTGAAAGTACAAAGCTTCTTATGGAGAGTCAGCCTGTTTATGGAAACAAGAGAACAACTAGGGAAGACAAGAATTTTGCTGAATCAACCCAGTACGTGTTTGTGCCACGATCAATCTAACGATTACACCTTCCTTGGGTGCAGAAAAACAAGAGAAAAGAAGGGTCTGCATCTCAAAGAAGGCAATCTTTTGAGTGACACTTGTATGTGACAGCCGCTTGATTCACAAATCAGGAAGAGGGGTTTCTTTTCCTTAATTCAGCTGAAGCAAGCAAAAGGAGCCATTTCTATCACAATGCCTGTAAGATATTTTGTTTTACTTATGTCCGTTGGACCTAATTTCTGCTGCAGTCTGGAAACTGTGGCAGAAAACTTGGTGGTTGTAATAGTGATAATGCTAAATGGAAATGCGTGTGCATGTGTGCGTACAAGATGGGAAAATCTGTCCTTCCACTGATAAAATCGGTAAGCTCCATCTCTCTGTCTTCTCCTTTCTATGCACGCTTGCCTATTCCTCTCTGCAGAAATCATAAGATAAAGGAACACAGTCCCATTGTTTACAAACAGAGCGAACTCATCAGGAAAAGCAACTTTCACTTCGTTAATACCCCGCTATCCCCCAACACAGTCTTGTTTCAAGCACTGTGCAGCATCCGAGTGCTTTGGACACTGCCTCTTCTTGACCTGTTCTAGCTCTTTTGTATCATCTTTATACAAACAAATTACTGAAAAACATTACCTTGTGAGATTGTGGATACCTTTTCTTCTTTTCTTCTTTTCCTCTTTTGGAGTTATGTTTGAATTATCATGAAAGACTGGTAACCTCATGCAACTCCTCTGCAGTTCAGGTCTAACTTCATGCTAAACTACCAGCTGAGCAAGATGTGGGCTGTGCTGGTACAGGGTCTGCCGCAGGAAGCGAGTCTCCATCTGGCTGAAGTCACCAGCTTGTCCCGGAGCTTTGCTGTATGCCAAGGCCAGCTCCATTTAGCTGTGTCCTGGGAGAACTGATGGAGAGCAATTGTGCTCTTCAACCTCGGAAGCTTCTGGAGGTCTCCCTTCTGACTGAATTTTTCATTCAGCTTGTGACATGATGATTTGGGTATGGAAAGGACAGCTTGCCAAGAATACCTTCAGTGTTCCCTCAATCTAAAAGTATTGCTTTGACTGTTCTGTTTAGTTAGTGCAGACCATTTTCTGCCCTCAGCTCTGCACGAAGCAATAGAGCACCTGGCATAGATTGGGGTTAGCAGAGGAGGGGAAATGTTCCTTTCCCTTACTTTTCTTTCTTTCCCCTTCCCCTGGCAGAGCACCGGTGAGGGGGAAGATGGCGCTGTTTCCCACATCATCTCGGTGAGAGCGATGATCCGCAACGCTCCAGAAAAAGAAACACTGTCGCTAGGGGTAAGTGCAGCTGGCACAGCGGCATTTTGGAGAGCTGCTTATGGACTTTGGAGCCTGCTCCAGGAATAAACAGCATTAAGACATCATTCCAGCGCTTCCCCCTCTTTATTACTTTCGTTTTTTCATCGTAAGAATTTTAGGTTACAAAACATTGCAACCAGTGACCAGAAAAAGACTTTCCCTCGTACTGTAATGATACTGCTTCATAAAAGCTGACTAATTTCTGTATTTGGTAATTCGACTGAGTTGTTGTGTCTTTTCTACATTTTGGAGCAGGGAGGGAGGGAAGCGCTGTGTTGTATCATTGATACAAGTCAGGAGAAAGTGCGAGGTCACATAACGTCAGAGACAGAGAATGGGCTTTGGTTGTCCCAACCAATGTTACGTGTGCCGGTATGCTGATTCATAACCTGGCTGCGTAATAATCTTCAGTTCAAGGGAGGCTATGAAGTTTTTGACAGTGTTGGTAGTTAAATCAGCATAGACACGTGTGTATGTTGATTAGGAGGCTTTAGGGAGTTGAATTTTATCCTTTTACCCCCTGAAAGTCAACGCAAGTCCTTCCTAAACATCCTTTTTAAATTTCATTCTAGAGAAAAATATCAACTGCAGAATAAATTTTAAAAACATTTTTAGATGAATCATGTTGCTTACAAACCCAATGGTTTCAGCAGGGACTTTAGCGATAGGACATGGCACAATGGGTTTAAACTTGAGCAGTAGAAGTTCAAGTTAGATATAAGGAAAAAGTTCTTTACTGTGAGGGTGGTGAGGCACTGGAAGAAGGTGCCCAAAGAAGCGGTAAATGGTCCATCCCTGGCAGCGATCTTGATTTCTTTCTTTTTCCTTTTCCCTTTTCCTGCAGAGCTCAGTTCAGGACGAGTGCGAAGAGGCTGCTTTTTCCGATGGCACCTTTGAAAAAGCACAGATTCAGGAGGCTCCTGACGAAGAAACAGCATCACTAGGGGTAAGGAAAGCTGCACAGGGGCATTTTGGAAAGCTGCTCATGGACTGCAGACAGCTGAAGTTGTCTGCCTGGATCATCTGAAAGAACTCTCTCCTTCTGTGCACTCCTCCTCTTTTCTTGATGCGTAAAAAGGATCGCCTTCACCTTTGTCAGGCCAAGTCCCCACCTGATATAAAATGTCCTCCGTTCTTTGGAATCGGTGCTGCTGTGGCAGCAGTTTGAGCAGGATCTTCAGGAATCTGTTGTAGGAACGGCATTTAAGTGGAAAGTTCATTTAGTCTTTCTGGAAACTGTGTATGCATGAAGCGAAGGAGTCAAACTTAAGACATGCCATCTGATTATAACTCAGTGGGTGGGAGGGACACAGTCCTTAGGCTTTGAACTACTTAGATACAAATACAGAGCTCACTGGCAAAACTCTGCTCAGAGGACCAGGAGGCCCCAGGTAGAGTGGGAAGTACTGCCAGTATCCTAAGTCATAGACAGTGCGACATGATTCTTAAGGCGAGAGTCCTGTGGGGAGTGTTTGGCTTAAAGGACACCATAGTGTTACAGACTTGGAGGGGAGGAAAAAAGAATGTCTTTTTGCAAGGAATGTTGAAAAAGAGCCTGGAATCAAAATGAAAGAGAATAAAATCCTCATAGTCAACAGAGATTTCTACTGTTGAAGCGTGCTGTAGCCGGGCCAGAAAAGGCATAAGTGCAATGTATCTCTAACCAAAGCCAAATGGAACAGGGCAGAAGGGAAAAAGAACGTTATGTTTGTAAATGGAAAGTTTGGAGAGCTATTTAATCGAATAGTTAATTGTCTTCTTATGGAAACTGAAGCTTGCTAGAGAAGAACATGAAGTGTGGCAAGGAGTTTGCAAACGAGCAGAAGGATTGAGTAGCAAGTAGCCGAAACAGAAATAACAAACTTGTGTATGTATTGAAAGTACAAAGCTTCTTATGGAGAGTCAGCCTGTTTATGGAAACGAGAGAACAACTAGGGAAGACAAGAATTTTGCTGAATCAACCCAGTACGTGTTTGTGCCACGATCAATCTAACGATTACACCTTCCTTGGGTGCAGAAAAAAAAGAGAAAAGAAGGGTCTGCATCTCAAAGAAGGCAATCTTTTGAGTGACACTTGTATGTGACAGCCGCTTGATTCACAAATCAGGAAGAGGGGTTTCTTTTCCTTAATTCAGCTGAAGCAAGCAAAAGGAGCCATTTCTATCACAATGCCTGTAAGATATTTTGTTTTACTTATGTCCGTTGGACCTAATTTCTGCTGCAGTCTGGAAACTGTGGCAGAAAACTTGGTGGTTGTAATAGTGATAATGCTAAATGGAAATGCGTGTGCATGTGTGCGTACAAGATGGGAAAATCTGTCCTTCCACTGATAAAATCGGTAAGCTCCATCTCTCTGTCTTCTCCTTTCTATGCACGCTTGCCTATTCCTCTCTGCAGAAATCATAAGATAAAGGAACACAGTCCCATTGTTTACAAACAGAGCGAACTCATCAGGAAAAGCAACTTTCACTTTGTTAATACCCCGCTATCCCCCAACACAGTCTTGTTTCAAGCACTGTGCAGCATCCGAGTGCTTTGGACACTGCCTCTTCTTGACCTGTTCTAGCTCTTTTGTATCATCTTTATACAAACAAATTACTGAAAAACATTACCTTGTGAGATTGTGGATACCTTTTCTTCTTTTCTTCTTTTCCTCTTTTGGAGTTATGTTTGAATTATCATGAAAGACTGGTAACCTCATGCAACTCCTCTGCAGTTCAGGTCTAACTTCATGCTAAACTACCAGCTGAGCAAGATGTGGGCTGTGCTGGTACAGGGTCTGCCGCAGGAAGCGAGTCTCCATCTGGCTGAAGTCACCAGCTTGTCCCGGAGCTTTGCTGTATGCCAAGGCCAGCTCCATTTAGCTGTGTCCTGGGAGAACTGATGGAGAGCAATTGTGCTCTTCAACCTCGGAAGCTTCTGGAGGTCTCCCTTCTGACTGAATTTTTCATTCAGCTTGTGACATGATGATTTGGGTATGGAAAGGACAGCTTGCCAAGAATACCTTCAGTGTTCCCTCAATCTAAAAGTATTGCTTTGACTGTTCTGTTTAGTTAGTGCAGACCATTTTCTGCCCTCAGCTCTGCACGAAGCAATAGAGCACCTGGCATAGATTGTGGTTAGCAGAGGAGGGGAAATGTTCCTTTCCCTTACTTTTCTTTCTTTCCCCTTCCCCTGGCAGAGCACCAGTGAGGGGGAAGATGGCGCTGTTTCCCACATCATCTCGGTGAGAGCGATGATCCACAACGCTCCAGAAAAAGAAACACTGTCGCTAGGGGTAAGTGCAGCTGGCACAGCGGCATTTTGGAGAGCTGCTTGTGGACTTTGGAGCCTGCTCCAGGAATAAACAGCATTAAGACATCATTCCAGCGCTTCCCCCTCTTTATTACTTTCGTTTTTTCATCGTAAGAATTTTAGGTTACAAAACATTGCAACCAGTGACCAGAAAAAGACCTTCCCTCGTACTGTAATGATACTGCTTCATAAAAGCTGACTAATTTCTGTATTTGGTAATTCGACTGAGTTGTTGTGTCTTTTCTACATTTTGGAGCAGGGAGGGAGGGAAGCGCTGTGTTGTATCATTGATACAAGTCAGGAGAAAGTGCGAGGTCACATAACGTCAGAGACAGAGAATGGGCTTTGGTTGTCCCAACCAATGTTACGTGTGCCGGTATGCTGATTCATAACCTGGCTGCGTAATAATCTTCAGTTCAAGGGAGGCTATGAAGTTTTTGACAGTGTTGGTAGTTAAATCAGCATAGACACGTGTGTATGTTGATTAGGAGGCTTTAGGGAGTTGAATTTTATACTTTTACCCCCTGAAAGTCAACGCAAGTCCTTCCTAAACATCCTTTTTAAATTTCATTCTAGAGAAAAATATCAACTGCAGAATAAATTTTAAAAACATTTTTAGATGAATCGTGTTGCTTACAAACCCAATGGTTTCAGCAGGGACTTTAGCGATAGGACATGGCACAATGGGTTTAAACTTGAGCAGTAGAAGTTCAAGTTAGATATAAGGAAAAAGTTCTTTACTGTGAGGGTGGTGAGGCACTGGAAGAAGGTGCCCAAAGAAGCGGTAAATGGTCCATCCCTGGCAGCGATCTTGATTTCTTTCTTTTTCCTTTTCCCTTTTCCTGCAGAGCTCAGTTCAGGACGAGTGCAAAGAGGCTGCTTTTTCCAATGGCACCTTTGAAAAAGCACAGATTCAGGAGGCTCCTGACGAAGAAACAGTGACACTAGGGGTAAGTAAAGCTGCACAGTGGCATTTTGGAAAGCTGCTCATGGACTGCAGACAGCTGAAGTTGTCTGCCTGGATCATCTGAAAGAACTCTCCTTCTGTGCACTCCTCCTCTTTTCTTGATGCGTAAAAAGGATCGCCTTCACCTTTGTCAGGCCAAGTCCCCACCTGATATAAAATGTCCTCCGTTCTTTGGAATCGGTGCTGCTGTGGCAGCAGTTTGAGCAGGATCTTCAGGAATCTGTTGTAGGAACGGCATTTAAGTGGAAAGTTCATTTAGTCTTTCTGGAAACTATGTATGCATGAAGCGAAGGAGTCAAACTTAAGACATGCCTTCTGATTATAACTCAGTGGGTGGGAGGGACACAGTCCTTAGGCTTTGAACTACTTAGATACAAATACAGAGCTCACTGGCAAAACTCTGCTCAGAGGACCAGGAGGCCCCAGGTAGAGTGGGAAGTACTGCCAGTATCCTAAGTCATAGACAGTGCGACATGATTCTTAAGGCGAGAGTCCTGTGGGGAGTGTTTGGCTTAAAGGACACCATAGTGTTACAGACTTGGAGGGGAGGAAAAAAGAATGTCTTTTTGCAAGGAATGTTGAAAAAGAGCCTGGAATCAAAATGAAAGAGAATAAAATCCTCATAGTCAGCAGAGATTTCTACTGTTGGAAGCATGCTGTAGCAGGGCCAGAAAAGGCAAAAGTGCAATGTATCTCTAACCAAAGCAGAATGAAACGCAGAAGAAGGGAAAAAGAAAGTTGTGGGGGTTTATCTTCTCCGTGCAAGACGAGAACAACAACACACCAATATGATGCAACATCGTTCCACTTTACTGGGCGAACAGCTCGTTCTTCTATACAGTATTATTTCTGTGCACGCGGTGGTCGCCTGTGCCAAGCTCTAATCATTGGCGGTGAGGCGCTAGCACGCAGGTATCACGCATTTAATGATTGCTGGTTATAATAAGCTTCAAGCACGCCCGTATCCTGTTTTTCCTCCTATTCTTGCTGGCGGTTCTCCATATTACTAACCACATCTGCGGGGGTTTATCTTCTTTAGGCGAGATGAGAATGACAACACACCAATATGATGCAAGATCGTTCCACTTTATTGGGCGAACAGCTCGTTCTTTTATACAGTATTATTTCCGTGCACGCGCCGGTCGCCTGTGCCAAGCTCTAATCATTGGCGGTGAGCCGCTAGCACGCAGGTGTCACGCATTTAATGATTGCTGGTTATAATAAGCTTCAAGCACGCCCGTATCCTGTTTTTCCTCCTATTCTTGCTGGCGGTTCTCTATATCACTAACCACATCTGTAATCCCTCCCCTTTTCTTGTCCCTATCCGACCTTCCTTAGGCCTTCAACTATCATCTAAAGCAAGCCAGCTGTTCAGGCCCAGCTATTAGGCCTTCAGTTATTATCTAAAGCAACCCAGACCCCAGCAGAAAGTTATGTTTGTAAATTGAAAGTTTGGAGAGCTATTTAATCATATAGTCAATAGTCATGTTATAGAAACTGAAGCTTGATTTCTTTCTTTTCCCTTTTCCTGCAGAGCTCAGTTGTGGAGGAGGATGAAAGGAGCACTCTTTCTGAAGCCTCCTGGGAAACAGCGCAGACTCACGAGTCTCCTGACGAAGAAACAGCATCACTAGGGGTAAGGAAAGCTGCACAGCGGCATTTTGGAAAGCTGCTCATGGACTGCAGACAGCTGAAGTTATCTGCCTGGATCATCTGAAAGAACTCTCTCCTTCTGTGTACTCCTCCTCTTTTCTTGATGCGTAAAAAGGATCGCCTTCACCTTTGTCAGGCCAAGTCCCCGCCTGATATAAAATGTCCTCCGTTCTTTGGAATCGGTGCTGCTGTGGCAGCAGTTTGAGCAGGATCTTCAGGAATCTGTTGTAGGAGCAGCATTTAAGTGGAAAGTTCATTTAGTCTTTCTGGAAACTGTGTATGCGTGAAGTGAATGAGTCAAACTTAAGACATGCCATCTGATTATAACTCAGTGGGTGGGAGGGACACAGTCCTTAGGCTTTGAACTACTTAGATACAAATACAGAGCTCACTGGCAAAACTCTGCTCAGAGGACCAGGAGGCCCCAGGTAGAGTGGGAAGTACTGCCAGTATCCTAAGTCATAGACAGTGCGACATGATTCTTAAGGCGAGAGTCCTGTGGGGAGTGTTTGGCTTAAAGGACACCATAGTGTTACAGACTTGGAGGGGAGGAAAAAAGAATGTCTTTTTGCAAGGAATGTTGAAAAAGAGCCTGGAATCAAAATGAAAGAGAATAAAATCCTCAAAGTCAACAGAGATTTCTACTGTTGAAGCGTGCTGTAGCAGGGCCAGAAAAGGCATAAGTGCTATGTATCTCTAACCAAAGCAGAATGAAACACAGAAGAAGGGAAAAAGAAAGTTGTGGGGGTTTATCTTCTCCGTGCAAGACGAGAACGACAACACACCAATATGATGCAAGATCGTTCCACTTTATTGGGCAAACAGCTCGTTCTTCTATACAGTATTATTTCTGTGCACGCGGCGGTCGCCTGTGCCAAGCTCTAATCATTGGCGGTGAGGCGCTAGCACGCAGGTATCACGCATTTAATGATTGCTGGTTATAATAAGCTTCAAGCACGCCCGTATCCTGTTTTTCCTCCTATTCTTGCTGGCGGTTCTCCATATTACTAACCACATCTGCGGGGGTTTATCTTCTTTAGGCGAGATGAGAACGACAACACACCAATATGATGCAAGATCGTTCCACTTTATTGGGCGAACAGCTCGTTCTTTTATACAGTATTATTTCCGTGTATGCACCGGTCGCCTGTGCCAAGCTCTAATCATTGGCGGTGAGCCGCTAGCACGCAGGTATCACGCAATTAATGATTGGTGGTTATAATAAGCTCCAAGCACGCCTATATCCTGTTTTTCCTCCTATTCTTGCTGGCGGTTCTCTATATCACTAACCACATCTGTAATCCCTCCCCTTTTCTTGTCCCTATCCGACCTTCCTTAGGCCTTCAACTATCATCTAAAGCAAGCCAGCTGTTCAGGCCCAGCTATTAGGCCTTCAGTTATTATCTAAAGCAACCCAGACCCCAGCAGAAAGTTATGTTTGTAAATGGAAAGTTTGGAGAGCTATTTAATCATATAGTCAATAGTCATGTTATAGAAACTGAAGCTTGATTTCTTTCTTTTCCCTTTTCCTGCAGAGCTCAGTTGTGGAGGAGGATGAAAGGAGCACTCTTTCTGAAGCCTCTTGGGAAACAGCGCAGACTCACGAGTCTCCTGACAAAGAAACAGCATCACTAGGGGTAAGGAAAGCTGCACAGCGGCATTTTGGAAAGCTGCTCATGGACTGCAGACAGCTGAAGTTATCTGCCTGGATCATCTGAAAGAACTCTCTCCTTCTGTGTACTCCTCCTCTTTTCTTGATGCGTAAAAAGGATCGCCTTCACCTTTGTCAGGCCAAGTCCCCACCTGATATAAAATGTCCTCCGTTCTTTGGAATCGGTGCTGCTGTGGCAGCAGTTTGAGCAGGATCTTCAGGAATCTGTTGTAGGAGCAGCATTTAAGTGGAAAGTTCATTTAGTCTTTCTGGAAACTGTGTATGCATGAAGTGAATGAGTCAAACTTAAGACATGCCATCTGATTATAACTCAGTGGGTGGGAGGGACACAGTCCTTAGGCTTTGAACTACTTAGATACAAATACAGAGCTCACTGGCAAAACTCTGCTCAGAGGACCAGGAGGCCCCAGGTAGAGTGGGAAGTACTGCCAGTATCCTAAGTCATAGACAGTGCGACATGATTCTTAAGGCCAGAGTCCTGTGGGGAGTGTTTGGCTTAAAGGACACCACAGCGTTACAGACTTGGAGGGGATGAGAAAAAAATGTCCTTTTCAAAGGAATGTTGAAAAAGAGCCTGGAATCAGAACGAAAGAGAAGAAAATCCTCATAGAATCGTAGAAGAGTTAGGGTTGGAAAGGACCTTAAGATCATCTAGTTCCAGTCCCCCTGCCATGGGCAGGGTCACCTCCCACTAAACCATGCCACCCAAGAAGCGTGCTGTAGCCGGGCCAGAAAAGGCATAAGTGCAATGTATCTGTAAGCAAAGCAGAACGGAACAGGGCAGAAGTGAAAAAGAAAGTTATGTTTGTAAATGGAAAGTTTGGAGAGGTATTTAATCAAATAGTTAATTGTCTTGTTATGGAACCTGAAGCTTAATTTCTTTCTTTCATCTTTTCCTGCAGAGCTCAGTTGAGGACCAGCCATGACCATCTCGATGAAAAAGGACTCTTCAACAAATACTGCACTTGAAAAGTATTATAGATAGGATAGGAAGGGTAGGATAGGGTAGTGTAGGGTAGTTAAAGCGATTGTATTTTTCAAAGCCATAGGCATAAGGAGCCCTTATTGATAAGTCTTCATGTTAAATTAGTACTAGTAATGTATGTTATAATTCTGTAAGAGGGTACAGTTAGCATGGGTTTACACTGCAATTAGTATAGTTTATTTATATTATTAGTGCTGTATATGTTAGTATGTGTTTATGTTAATAAAGATTTATCATTTCTATTTGCAACCACCAATATGTAGCTCCTATTCAAATGGTTCAAGAATGCCAACTTAGGTTTTTTTGAGAGCGTAAAGATAGTGCGCTTCCATAGTTTACACCTTCCATTCAATTCCATATGAAAAAGATGGTTTTAATTGCTTTCATGCAGTCTTTACACATAAGTACTAGACATTTTTCCACTGTTATTTGCCTCGAGTTAGTCTATGTTCTTACCTTAGACTTTCTCAGTGCACGTCAGGTTGTGGGTTTTGTTTGTTTGCTGTTGGTTTTGGGTTTTGTTTAACTCCTCACACCACCTCCGTCGCTCTGTTCAACTTCATCACTTTTACTGTTGGAACTTCTTCCAGCTCCCACAACTCATCTTCCCTGCCCCCTTGAGAACTTGATGCACCACATTTCAGCTGAATGCCCTGTAGGTGTAACCCTTCAGCCGCAGCCTTCCTTCAGCACTGTGTTCCTTTTCAACATCACATCCAGTAACAAGGTCTGGACTGATTGTAGCACCCTCAGCATTACTGGTGTGCATCTTCTTTAAATTTCTGCAGGTTTTTATGAGGGTGCCTTCTGTGTTTCAGCAACCATGGGGCTAGAAAGGGTTGTCCAAGTAAACCAGTCTCACCCGTGTTACACATCGAGTCGCAGCAGCTTATCATGAGCTCTGTGTAGTCCAGTTGCAAGCTGCAAGAGTGCAGTGAGCTTGGTGAGGGCTAAAGGTAAACGTCAGGAAAGCAAAAACCATGCCAGTGCATCAGCCGTGCGCACCAACCTGCTACTGCTCTGCAATATCTTGTGCTCTTTTTTGAGCTTGCAGTTTAATGATTTCTGCTGCGGCTAACTGGGCATCTGAGATTATACACAGATTTTACAACTGCTTCTTCATGAAATTGTTCTCTTTTGGTCAGTGAATGATTTCTACAGCAAGTTAAGAAATACAAAATGGTTTTGAGTGTTTGAGTCTTTTCCCCATTGTCCCCATCATGGCATTTTCCCCTCCTGGCCTCACAGCCATTAATTTGCTGGGGCTTTTTCCCCTCCCCTGCACCCAATACTAAGGGTTGGAGTTCACACAGCACAGCTGCTTATTCTACCTCTTAGCACAGCCCCTCTTCCCCTCAGGCCTCTCACACAGATGACCTGCCATTCACAAGTCACTTCAGCACTAGGGGAGACTCCCAAAACTGCCAAAGTCACACGGAGTCCCTGAACTGCGGCAGTTGCCTTTGCCACCACTTTCATGGCGACTGTCAACTGCCTTTCATGTTACAACAGCAAAGCCAGGAAGAATGATTACACTGAAGTTAAGCTGCCTCTTGCTTTTTTCCTAGGGATACAAAAGAAACCAACACAACCTTCCTCAATTTCCTTCAGGATAAATACAATCTATCTGTGAACTAGGAATTTCCTATTGCCATATTGAGAGGACACCACCACTTGTCCTTTTCTAAACAAGAGCAAAGCCAGAGTTATCAGATTACAAGCACTCTTATTGCAGATGTTCATTTTTGGGGCCTGTCACCATAACCTTGCTTGCGAACAAGCTGCTCTGTCAGCTGGCTTGCTACTTAGACGCTGGGAAACCTGTTGCTAGCTTCCACTGCTCTGTCACCAGACTCACTGGGGTAGGCACTTGCTGGGTGTTTATTCCCATCAGCTGGGGGCTGCTGGGTCTTAGCTCTCATGCTCCACAGCAGAGCAAAAACCCCCTACCAAAAGGAGGGGGGAAGGAGGAAAAGGAGCCCTCTGTGCGTCATGAAGCAGCCTGGCAAATTCTTACTTTCCCCTTGTTAAGTTCTGCTAACGGCAGCTCACTTTCAAGGTGTCTGAGCAAGTGCATGACTACACACAGCCCAAGGCACCTTCACAATTGGGCTGCGGGTGCTAAACCTGCAGGCGGCTCAGAGGGGACACCCCTTCCACGCCTGTGCTGCACCATACCCCAGGACGGCGCAGCCCCTGCCCTGCACGCAGCAAACAGTGTCTCCAGGAGAGCCTGGAGGCTGGTTCAAGCCTGAGTTCCTCCTTGCCCTCACTTCTGAAGCCCATTACTTGAGTTAAAAACAACAAGCAAACAAACAAACAAAAAAGCAAAGCCCCCCAAAACCCTAACCACGGAAAGTGGAAAAATAAAGGACAAATACAGAAGCGTTTCAGCTGGCTCCTACTTTTCCAAAACACAGTTAATTCCGAGTAGGGCAAAGCCTGGGCAACACCAGCCAAGGAACTAAAAACACAGACAGGGAAAAAACAGCATGTGGAACCGCTGGCCATCCGCCAGGTCTTGCATGTGAAAACTCTGTCTAGATGTGCACACAGGTATGCATATAGGTAAAAGAAGCAGCAGCTAGATGGAGGCCGTATCTGCTCGGAAGCTGACATATTCAGTTAATTCAGGTATTCTTTAGTTATGTCCTTCCTCCCCTGAAACCGCCATCGTGCCCCTGGTACCACTCACTCCCAGAGTCAACTAGAAGAGAAAAACCACGCATACAAAGAAACCCCAAACCAACCAACCCACGCCAATGCTGTTGCCAAGATGCTTTTAATAAACTGCTACTGCTCTGCTTCAGGAAACCAAAGTTAACCAAACTCAGCCTCCCCGAGCATCCAAACCAGCTCTGCGATAGCATCATTTCCTGAGAGCTGTCGAGGACCATTTTAAGAACACCGTGCAGCTGCACGTGCGAGGCTAACCAAGTGCTGGCGTAAGCAGACCAAGGAGAAAAATAACGTTTGTTCCTCACAGACTGTTTCAAATAGGAAGTTGTGGGAGCAGAAGATATCTTGTGCTTAACCGCTATGTAGTCACAAAAAGAAATACAGTCTGTAAGAGCGATGACTGCTTAAGCAATAACATCGATTGCTCCATCTAAAGCATGTATTAGCTGGAAAAAACAACAAGGCAATGGTTGAGAAAAATGGTGGCAGAGTAGCCTGTACAGGAATATTTCTGCAGCGGGTTTTTATTGGTTATTTGCCATAACATCCTTGTAAGCTTAAAGTCTATAACCAAGCAACTTTGTTAACTAAATGCTTCGGTACCTCCACAGAGTCCGTGACATCAGACACCACAAATGGCACCCAACGTGGGTTGAAGAGAACTGCAGGCAGAAGTTCTGTGGTGTACCCCATTCGGCTGGATGGGTGGAATAAGCTGAATTAGGGGATCCTCATAAAGATTCCCTGCCATTCTCTGGATGACTAAGGTGAGCAGCCGTGGGGAGAGAGACCGACCCCTTGATTTCAATATGGGTCGAAGCGCAACAAACGAGCAAAGTCTCCATAACAATTTGCTACCCTGTATTTTATAAAGAGAAGGCTCTAAGGTAACCCAGCTTGAATTGGTTAAATTGCTGGTCTGGATCAGAGATCCTTGTCCCTGGTTCCCATCGACTGGCTCTTATGGATTGACTCTGCAGCAGCGAGTGGGAGAAGAATTGCAAGCGGCCCAGATATTGAAAGCCGACTCCCTAAAGGGACATTTATTGCCTTGGCGCATGGTTTACTCTGCCTTGTGAGCTTTACAGCCAGCCGAGCAGGTGCTGCAAAACGTGGCAGCTCCTAACCCTGAGGGGGCTGAGGCAATGGAGGGGAAGCAGACTTTTGAATTGCTTGGCTCTGATGTGGGCCTGACCCCCCGCCGGTTGGAAATTTGATGAATTGGAGGATCCCTTCGATCTGGGAGTGATTGATCCGGAAACAGAACCTGATCTATATCCGCCACTGACACCCGTTAAAGCTTTGGCTGCACACCTCCCCCATGCTGCCTCTGTAGAGTTCAGCCCTTCCTACATCAGTGGTCTGAAAGTTCCTTCCCAGAGACAGCCAACTCAAAAGGTAGAGAGGAGTTTTCTGCTAGGCTGCTCTTGTTGATGTTTTCATTTGCAATCCCATTTGTAAAGCTTTTTATCACACCTGCTTAGCAAATAAGTATTTAAACTACTCAGAAAAATCATCTTCTGAACTGCCCTCTAAGTAGTGGTAGAATTTAAGGGAATGTTTCTAGCTCCTTCAGACTTAAAGCAGGATGTAAGCGTTCAAACCAACTGCTGTTTAAAAAACACACACCCCCCCAACACCAGACCCTAGGTTTGATGACAAATATTGTACCTTCTGGAAACTGTAAGAGAAAACTGAAATGTTATAAAGGCACGTTTGCAAGATGACTTTGACAAACTCCTTGCAAAAGTATCAGGAAATGTTTCACATCCAGATGCGTTCATGGCCTTACATTCTGTGTGGTGAGCCAAAGTTGGTATTTTCAGCAAGGGAATCACAAGTGCCGATGCTACAGTTGCGGTCAGTTTTTGTGTTTATTCAGAAGTTAAGCGAGACACTGGATTACCACTGTTGTTCCCTCCAGTAATATTATTCTTTTAGGATAATGGATATTCTTTTAGATACGAAACCACGATAGGATCGTAAGGTAACTTGATAGCAGTCGGGCTATAAAATCTTATGTGGAGCATGTCAGAGAAGTATCTTAAAGATAAACTTACTAAAAGTCTCTGTTATTAGATAGAGCATTTGGTGTTTGGAGAGCCAGAATAATTTGGTAATTAAAGATGTACTATTCCTGTGAAAAGGTGGAATTTAGTCTGTGTTTCCTTGCGAAAGCCTTGTCAGGGATGTGACTTGTGTCTGATTGTTGTGCTTTGTTTTTCTTTCAACTTTGTAGGTGGAAGAAGACCACATAGAAGAACATCCTGTCAGCAACACCACGAAGATAACAACTGGAACTCTTGAGAAGCTCGTAGAAAACCTTATGACATCTTTTGCGGAGAATGATTTTACTGACATCCATACATTTCTATCAACATACAGGGCTTTTGCTTCCACTAAGGAAGTATTAGATCTTCTCCTTGACAGGTAAGAGCCAGTATAATGAAAACTAAGCCATTGTTTACGTGATAGGTGAATGTTGTCAGGAATTCCTTCCATTACGTTTAGTGCACATGAACTTAATAACCCGATGGACAGATGTCAATAATACTGCAAATTCCACAATTTCCAGATAAACATGAAGCGTGTAAAGGCATGTTGCCCACATCCCAAGTCTCCTTAAGGCGTAGTTGTGATGTATAGTTGTTACTGAGGCAGGATCATTTCAGCTGTGTATGGAATCGTGCCTTCTAAGGATCCATTCTGCCAAGGGGATTTTCTTCTGTTCACGTACGCATCATTCCTGTCAGTTTTGGGCCTCTGGGGTAGTCAAAAAAAGAAAGGTATTTTTCATCAGGGGTCAGGTTTAATTACCTATAATCTAAAATGCCTTTTGGGCTTTTTATTATTACTGCCCTTTTCTTTAAACCTGCACTCAGTAATACACAGCTTAAAGAAAGGAACTGTAATTTTGTAACTTTACAAATACACACAGTTTGGATCTTAGAGTCCTGAGTAGGCTCAGAACCCCCCCAAAAGGGCTGGCAGCTTAAAAAACCTCTGCCATGCATGACTCTGCTTTGCTTTCTTTCCTTTTTCCCTTAGTTCTCAGGACTCAGCTGAGCTTCTCATGTTCAGTAGCTTGCTTTCCACAGTTCTTACTGCTTTCAGTCAGTCAGAAAGTTTGTGGTTGTAAGTAAGAGAAGAGTAAAATCCAGGGAAGGTGGAATTCCAGTCAAATGTCCGTGTTTCCAGAAATATGATGCCTTGCCTCTGTTAGTCGTCTGATAAGAAAGCAGTAAGGAAAGGAGTGACCTGACCATCTCTCTCCTCCTGTAAGCAATTCTTTTTGCTCTTCCTTGCATTACATAAAGAAGATTGCCTGGTGCTGTGTCTCAGTTCTGCATTTTTTTGCGTCGAGGTGTGACGGAGTTGCCTCTTTCTCTTAGGTCATCATTGCCTTTGGAGTTCTCTGTGTTTGCTACATGTTTTCTTAGCTTAGGCTTTTGTGGACTTTCAAAAATAAGAGTTTGAGGAACCAGTCCCCCTCGCTGTCATCAGGCCTCGCTTGCCCATTGCCTCCCTCCTTGTCATCCACAAACTTCTTAGAGATGTGTGCACGTTGACGGGGATATGTTGTAATTGGTATCACAGAAACATGGTGGGATGGTTCCTATGGCTGGAGTGTTGGAATGGAAGGTTACAGGCTCTTTAGAAAAGACAGGCCCGGCAGACGGGGCAGGGAAGTTGCTATTTATATCTGTTACTATTTATGTCAGTGATAGGCTGGAGAGTATGGAACTCTGTCTGGGGACAGGTGATGAGGCAACAGAGTTTGTGGGTGAGGGTCAAAGGGAGAAGAGCAATGGGGGATATCACTGTGTGGATCTGTTACAGACTGCCTGATCAGGAGGACTCTGTGGATGAAGCGCTCTGTAGACAGATAGGAACAGCTTCACACTCGCAGGCCCTTGTTCGCATGGGGGACTTCAACCACCCTGATGTCTTTTGGAGGGACGGTACGGCCCAGCACAAGCAATCCAGGAGGTTCCTCTATTGTGTGGAGGACAATTTCCTTCTGCAAGTAACAGGCGAGCTGACAAGCAGAGGCGCTGTGCTTGACCTCGTGCTCACCATCAGGGAGGGTCTGATTGGGAATGTGATGCGCCAGGGCTGCCTTGGCTGTAGTGATCCCGAGGTGGTCAAGTTTGAGATCCTCAGGACAGTGAGAAAGGGCACGCAGTGTGCTCACTGCCCTGGACTTCAAGAGAGCAGACTTTGGCCTCTTCAGGAACCTGCTTAGTAAGGTTCCATGGGATACAGCCCTAGAGGGCAGGGGGCGCCAAGACTGTTGGTTGATATTCAAGGATCACCTGCTACAACCTCAGGAGCGTTGTGTACCCACTAGAAGGAGGTGCGTCAGGAGGTCCAGGAGACCTCCATGGATGGAATAAGGAGGTGCTGAGAAAACGTGAAGGGAAAAAAAGAGGGGAGAGCTCATAGCAACCTTCCAATATCTGAAGGGGGCCTTTAGGGGTGCTGGGGAGGGACTCTTCATTAGGGACTGTAGTGATAGGACAACGGGTAATGGGTTCAGACTTGAACAGAGGAAGTTTAGATTGGATATAAGGAGGAAGTTCTTTACTGTGAGGGTGGTGAGGCACTGGAATGGGTTGCCCAGGGAAGTTGTGAATGCTCCATGCCTGGCGGTGTTCAAGGCCCGGTTGGAGAGAGCCGTGGGTGACCCGGTTTAGTGGGAGATGTCCCTGCGCAGGGCAGGGGGGTTGGAACCACGTGATCGTAAGGTCCTTTCCAGCCCTGACTCTTCTATGGTCCTTCTCGTCGCGCTCGTGCACATCCACCCGGCGGAACCGCGCCGCCGACACCGTCTGCTTCGCCGTGGGCAACGCGCGGGCCGGGAACGCGCGCCCGGCACAGTCGCGCGGAGGCAGAGGCCTGCCGGCAGTAGCGCGAGCCCGAGCGCGAGGCGGTGGGCGGGGCGGCATAAGGCGAGCTGCTATTGGTCGGCTGCCCGCCGCGAATTCTCCGAGGGGCGCGTTCGGTTGCCGTGGTGACGGATGCGGGCATCACCGCCGCGGCTGTTAACGGGCTCAGTCCGCCCCGACGCTGTCCAGGTGCCTACGGTCCCTGCGGGCCTGCGGCCGAACATGTCACGGAGGAGCAGGTTCCCTAACTTCCGTCGTGCTTTCAGTCGGGTATGAGCCAAACAGGACCCCGACAGCCTGGCACAGCCCCGGTGGGGAGGCACGAAGCGGGGGTCACGCAACATAGAGCCGACACGTGTGCCCCATGGCTGAAGGGTTGCTATGAGATGTAAAAAACAAGTGGCGTTGGCTTGATGTTGCTGGTCAGAAGACAGTAATCCCCCCTCTATGACAGCACAGGTGGCTTCTTGCGGTGGTGTTAGCTGACATTTAACATCCATCCCAAGAACAGATACAGGCTCCCAAGCACAAGTACAGGCTGGACAGAGGCTGGATTGAGAGCAGCTCTGAGGAGCAGGACTTGGGGGGGGGGGGGGGGGAGGGGAACGGGTGAGGGGTTGGGGGTGGTTAGTTGCTGAGAACCTCCACATGAGCCGGCAGTGTGCGCTTGCAGTCTGCAGCCAGAAAGCCAACCGTGTGCTGGGCTGTATCAAAAGGAGCGTGAGCAGCAGGTTGAGGGAGGGGATTCTCCCCCTCTGCTCTGCTCTCCTGAGTCGTGTCCGTCCCCCCCCGCCCCCCCGCAGTAGTGCGTTCAGCTCTCGGCCCCCAACACAAAAGGGATGTGGACCTGCTCGAGCAAGTCCAGAGGAGGCGACGAAGATGATACTGGAGCAGCTTTTCTAAGGAAACAGGCTGAGAGAGTTCTGGTTGTTCAGCCTGGAGAAGGGAAGGCTCAGGGGAGACCTAATGGCAGCTTCCAGTGCCTAAAGAGACCTGCAAGCAGCCTGGAGAAGGGCTTTTGACATGGGTGTGTACTGATAGGACAAGGGGGGCGTGGTTTTAAACTGCAAGATGGCAGATTTGGATGAAAGAAATTCTTCACTGCGAGGGTGGTGGAGCACTGGCACAGGTTGCCCAGAGAAGCTGTGGATGCCCCATCGCTGGCCATGTTTGAGGCCAGGTTGGATGGGGCTTGGAGCAATCTGGTCTAGTGGAAGGTGTCTCTGCCCGTGGCAGGGGTTTGGAACTGGGTAAGATTTAAAGTCCCTTCCAGCCCAAACCATTCTAGGATTCTGTGATTGATCAGAAAGGGCAGAATGAGTAAGGAAGGAGTGAAGAAGTAAGGAGGAAGTAAGTAAGAACGGGTAAGGTCTCATTTAAGGAGTAAGAGCTCTCTAAAAGAGCACCATATGTGTTGTTCACCTAGGTGGGTTCTACGTTGTCAGCAGTGGATTCTAGAACAGTTCTACCTCTCCTACATTTTAAGATTCTCTGAAGAATGTTGGAGTTTCCAAGTGGGATCTGAAGTGAAGGGTGTTTGAAGTCACACTGGGAAGCAGCCCCTGTGTTTTCTACTTGATACATAATAGCTGTGACCACGGGAAGAGTCAAAAAGGAACAGAAACACTGGCTTCTACAAGATTAACCATTGTGCTCATTCATGATTGATGTTACCTGGGAAGGAAGTCCTGTTTCCTGTGGGGAGTGACATGTTTTTGACTTTAGTTGCCCCATTCTTTACAACCTGTAGTAGAATAACAAATATACTGAATGACAAAGTGAAATCACCGCTCAAAAGAGTCGGAACATTTTTTGCTGCTTCAAGTTACGCTCGGGCTGTGTAGACCTGTGCTATCTACATTATCCTGTTAGCTATTTCTTCCTATTAGAAAGTTACACAGCTTTGTGAGGTTGCTCTAGGGCAGCAGCCCTAGGGAGAAAGTACACACACAAACGCACGCGTATCTTTGTAATTCCTGCTATTATAAAGGAAACAGGTGGTGGGAGAGCAAGTTCTGAGGGACCTTCAAAGTGAATATTAAATACCTGAAGGAGAAACAAAGTCTTTCCTTCCTTCCTTCCTTCCTTCCTTCCTGCCTGCCTGCCTGCCTCCCTCCCTCCCTCCCTCCCTACTTCCCTCCCTCTCTCTCTCCCTCCTTCCCTCCCTCCCTCCCTCCCTTCCTCCGTCCTTCCCACCCTCCCTTCCTCTCTTGCTCTCTTTCTTTCGGGTAGGAATATGGGCTTTGGAAAGCTCAGATTTTGCAATAGGTGGAAGACAAGAGTTATAAAACCATAAAGGGGAAAAGACTGGAGATGACTTTGGCTGGTAAAAGCATTTCTGGCTCCCCTAGCAAAACAGATTACTTCCCAAAACATATTTAAGACCCATTTTCTTACTGTAGAGCTGTGCTGACTGAGAAAGTCTTAGCACTGCACTTACATATGCAGCGCAGTCAAGAGGGAGAAGTTGATATGCTTTCTAGTGTACTGGTTTATGCCACTGCAATAGCAATACTTCCTCTAATGTCAGAGAAAGCAGAAATTTAAGGGAGCTAGGAAGAGAGCTTGGGTGTCTGCAACCATGCCACTGGTTGTGAGTGGCTGGCACTGCATGCAGTGAACACCACTGAACATCTTCCTTATCTGTGTAACGGTGGTATCCAATTGTTGTGTTTCACAAAAGGGAAAGAAATATAACGGACATCGAAAACAAATGTATTGCTATCCGCTTTTCAAAACTGCCTTTCTGCTTTCTTCAAACAGGTGTTGGATTTCTTCCTGAAATGTATGTGTCTTGAAGCATGCTGTGGGAGGGAAAACAGAGCCTCACCGCAGAGATCCCAGCAGAAGGCAAGTCACTGGTGTACAGACTGTTTGGTGTATTTGACTATGGCATATTTTAGAGGTGGAGGAGATAAAAACAAACAGCAAAGCAATTCAAAAAACCAAGCCCCAGCCTCCCCAAGGCTGGATTTTATGGCACTGCACTTGAAAGATACCCTTTCTAAATCAGAGATTTCTGTGTTCAAGGCTGTGGTACTAGTAAAACCCCCAAATTTTAATTGTTTGAGTGGCATGTATGATGCAAACCCATCACACAGTTGCAGAGGGAGATTTCTTCACAATTCTTGTAAATCTAAAGAGTACTCAAAAGCAAGCTGTGAAGGAGGAGTCTTATTTAATGGTGCCTACCACTGTAGCAGAGATGGAAGAGGGTAATAAAATCTTTGTAGGATTGTGTGAAATCAGATAGAAGGAATGTAGCAGTAAAGATAATGAGAGGCCCATAGATAAGCTGAATTCCTGCTTGTCATGGGTTCAGCAGCAGCAGCCATTTTTTCTCCTTCTTGGTAGCTGGTGCAGCGCTGTGTTTTTGATTTTGGGCCTGGGAACAGCACTGATAACACCAGTGTTTTCAGTTAGTGCTTGGTGATGTTTAGGCTGGCCAAGGACTTTGTGAGTCTCATGCTCTGCCAGGGAGGAGGGGAAGCCAGGAGGAAGGAGAGACAGGACACCTGACCCAGACTAACCAAAGAGGTTATTCCATACCACAGGACGTCATGTCCAGGATGTAGAACGGGGAGCAGAGACCCGGAAGGGTGGTGAGGGTGCACAGTGGGGGGTGCACTGGTGGGGGTGCACGGCTTGATACTGGGTGGTGAGCAATTGTATTCTTCCCTTGTATTTGCCTTGTCATTATTGTTACTGGTGGGGGTGGACTGGGTGGTCGGGCTTGATATTTGATGGTGAGCTATTGTATTTTCCTTTTCCTTACTATAACTTGAACACTGGGAAAAAGAGTCAGTAGCCCAAGGCAACTGGCAAATGAGATTCTGGAATAGAGATGGTGGTTAGCAGAAGAGAGAAAATATTCGTTTCTCTTAATTCTCTTCCCTCCTTCCCTCTCTCCCTCCCTCCCACCCTCCCTCCTGCCCTCCCTCATTCCTTCCTAGCTGCCTGCCTGCCTTCCTGTCTGTCTGTCTGTCTGTCACTCTTGGCTTCTCTTGTCTTCTCTTGTCCTCTCTTTTCTTGTCTTCTCTTGTCTTCTCTTGTCTTGTCTTTTCTTTCTTCTCTTCTCTTTCCTTCCCTTTTCTTCTCTTTTCTTATGTTGCCTTCCATATTTTCTTTTTAAGTGGAAAGTTCATTCAGTCTTTCTGGAAACTATGTATGCATGAAGCGAAGGAGTCAAACTTAAGACATGCCATCTGATTATAACTCAGTGGGTGGGAGGGACACAGTCCTTAGGCTTTGAACTACTTAGATACAAATACAGAGCTCACTGGTAAAACTCTGCTCAGAGGACCAGGAGGCCCCAGGTAGAGTGGGAAGTACTGCCAGTGTCCTAAGTCATAGACAGTGCGACATGATTCTTAAGGCCAGAGTCCTGTGGGGAGTGTTTGGCTTAAAGGACACCATAGTGTTACAGACTTGGAGGGGAGGAAAAAAGAATGTCTTTTTGCAAGGAATGTTGAAAAAGAGCCTGGAATCAAAATGAAAGAGAATAAAATCCTCATAGTCAACAGAGATTTCTGCTGTTGAAGCGTGCTGTAGCCGGGCCAGAAAAGGCATAAGTGCAATGTATCTCTAACCAAAGGCAAATGGAACAGGGCAGAAGGGAAAAAGAAAGTTACGTTTGTAAATGGAAAGTTTGGAGAGCTATTTAATCGAATAGTTAATTGTCTTCTTATGGAAACTGAAGCTTGCTAGAGAAGAACATGAAGTGTGGCAAGGAGTTTGCAAACGAGCAGAAGGATTGAGTAGCAAGTAGCCGAAACAGAAATAACAAACTTGTGTATGTATTGAAAGTACAAAGCTTCCTATGGAGAGTCAGCCTGTTTATGGAAATGAGAGAACAACTAGGGAAGCCAAGAATTTTGCTGAATCAACCCAGTACGTGTTTGTGCCACGATCAATCTAACGATTACACCTTCCTTGGGTGCAGAAAAACAAGAGAAAAGAAGGGTCTGCATCTCAAAGAAGGCAATCTTTTGAGTGACACTTGTATGTGACAGCCGCTTGATTCACAAATCAGGAAGAGAGGTTTCTTTTCCTTAATTCAGCTGAAGCAAGCAAAAGGAGCCATTTCTATCACAATGCCTGTAAGATATTTTTTTTACTTATGTCCGTTGGACCTAATTTCTGCTGCAGTCTGGAAACTGTGGCAGAAAACTTGGTGGTTGTAATAGTGATAATGCTAAATGGAAATGCGTGTGCATGTGTGCGTACAAGATGGGAAAATCTGTCCTTCCACTGATAAAATCGGTAAGCTCCATCTCTCTGTCTTCTCCTTTCTATGCACGCTTGCCTGTTCCTCTCTGCAGAAATCATAAGATAAAGGAACACAGTCCCATTGTTTACAAACAGAGCGAACTCATCAGGAAAAGCAACTTTCACTTTGTTAATACCCCGCTATCCCCCAACACAGTCTTGTTTCAAGCACTGTGCAGCATCTGGGTGCTTTGGACACTGCCTCTTCTTGACCTGTTCTAGCTCTTTTGTATCATCTTTATACAAACAAATTACTGAAAAACATTACCTTGTGAGATTGTGGATACCTTTTCTTCTTTTCTTCTTTTCCTCTTTTGGAGTTATGTTTGAATTATCATGAAAGACTGGTAACCTCATGCAACTCCTCTGCAGTTCAGGTCTAACTTCATGCTAAACTACCAGCTGAGCAAGATGTGGGCTGTGCTGGTACAGGGTCTGCCGCAGGAAGCGAGTCTCCATCTGGCTGCAGTCACCAGCTTGTCCCGGAGCTTTGCTGTATGCCAAGGCCAGCTCCATTTAGCTGTGTCCTGGGAGAACTGATGGAGAGCAATTGTGCTCTTCAACCTCGGAAGCTTCTGGAGGTCTCCCTTCTGACTGAATTTTTCATTCAGCTTGTGACATGATGATTTGGGTATGGAAAGGACAGCTTGCCAAGAATACCTTCAGTGTTCCCTCAATCTAAAAGTATTGCTTTGACTGTTCTGTTTAGTTAGTGCAGACCATTTTCTGCCCTCAGCTCTGCACGAAGCAATAGAGCACCTGGCATAGATTGGGGTTAGCAGACGAGGGGAAATGTTCCTTTCCCTTACTTTTCTTTCTTTCCCCTTCCCCTGGCAGAGCACCGGTGAGGGGGAAGATGGCGCTGTTTCCCACATCATCTCGGTGAGAGCGATGATCCGCAACGCTCCAGAAAAAGAAACACTGTCGCTAGGGGTAAGTGCAGCTGGCACAGCGGCATTTTGGAGAGCTGCTTATGGACTTTGGAGCCTGCTCCAGGAATAAACAGCATTAAGACGTCATTCCAGCGCTTCCCCCTCTTTATTACTTTCGTTTTTTCATCGTAAGAATTTTAGGTTACAAAACATTGCAACCAGTGACCAGAAAAAGACCTTCCCTCGTACTGTAATGATACTGCTTCATAAAAGCTGACTAATTTCTGTATTTGGTAATTCGACTGAGTTGTTGTGTCTTTTCTACATTTTGGAGCAGGGAGGGAGGGAAGCGCTGTGTTGTATCATTGATACAAGTCAGGAGAAAGTGCGAGGTCACATAACGTCAGAGACAGAGAATGGGCTTTGGTTGTCCCAACCAATGTTACGTGTGCCGGTATGCTGATTCATAACCTGGCTGCGTAATAATCTTCAGTTCAAGGGAGGCTATGAAGTTTTTGACAGTGTTGGTAGTTAAATCAGCATAGACACGTGTGTATGTTGATTAGGAGGCTTTAGGGAGTTGAATTTTATCCTTTTACCCCCTGAAAGTCAACGCAAGTCCTTCCTAAACATCCTTTTTAAATTTCATTCTAGAGAAAAATATCAACTGCAGAATAAATTTTAAAAACATTTTTAGATGAATCGTGTTGCTTACAAACCCAATGGTTTCAGCAGGGACTTTAGCGATAGGACATGGCACAATGGGTTTAAACTTGAGCAGTAGAAGTTCAAGTTAGATATAAGGAAAAAGTTCTTTACTGTGAGGGTGGTGAGGCACTGGAAGAAGGTGCCCAAAGAAGCGGTAAATGGTCCATCCCTGGCAGCGATCTTGATTTCTTTCTTTTTCCTTTTCCCTTTTCCTGCAGAGCTCAGTTCAGGACGAGTGCGAAGAGGCTGCTTTTTCCGATGGCACCTTTGAAAAAGCACAGATTCAGGAGGCTCCTGACGAAGAAACAGCATCACTAGGGGTAAGGAAAGCTGCACAGGGGCATTTTGGAAAGCTGCTCATGGACTGCAGACAGCTGAAGTTGTCTGCCTGGATCATCTGAAAGAACTCTCTCCTTCTGTGCACTCCTCCTCTTTTCTTGATGCGTAAAAAGGATCGCCTTCACCTTTGTCAGGCCAAGTCCCCACCTGATATAAAATGTCCTCCGTTCTTTGGAATCGGTGCTGCTGTGGCAGCAGTTTGAGCAGGATCTTCAGGAATCTGTTGTAGGAACGGCATTTAAGTGGAAAGTTCATTTAGTCTTTCTGGAAACTATGTATGCATGAAGCGAAGGAGTCAAACTTAAGACATGCCATCTGATTATAACTCAGTGGGTGGGAGGGACACAGTCCTTAGGCTTTGAACTACTTAGATACAAATACAGAGCTCACTGGCAAAACTCTGCTCAGAGGACCAGGAGGCCCCAGGTAGAGTGGGAAGTACTGCCAGTATCCTAAGTCATAGACAGTGCGACATGATTCTTAAGGCCAGAGTCCTGTGGGGAGTGTTGGGCTTAAAGGACACCATAGCGTTACAGACTTGGAGGGGAGGAAAAAAGAATGTCTTTTTGCAAGGAATGTTGAAAAAGAGTCTGGAATCAAAATGAAAGAGAATAAAATCCTCATAGTCAACAGAGATTTCTACTGTTGGAAGCATGCTGTAGCCGGGCCAGAAAAGGCAAAAGTGCAATGTATCTCTAACCAAAGCAGAATGAAACACAGAAGAAGGGAAAAAGAAAGTTGTGGGGGTTTATCTTCTCCGTGCAAGACGAGAACGACAACACACCAATATGATGCAACATCGTTCCACTTTATTGGGCGAACAGCTCGTTCTTCTATACAGTATTATTTCTGTGCACGCGCCGGTCGCCTGTGCCAAGCTCTAATCATTGCTGGTGAGGCGCTAGCACGCAGGTATCACGCATTTAATGATTGCTGGTTATAATAAGCTTCAAGCACGCCCGTATCCTGTTTTTCCTCCTATTCTTGCTGGCGGTTCTCCATATTACTAACCACATCTGCGGGGGTTTATCTTCTTTAGGCGAGATGAGAACGACAACACACCAATATGATGCAAGATCGTTCCACTTTATTGGGCAAACAGCTCGTTCTTTTATACAGTATTATTTCCGTGCACGCGCCGGTCGCCTGTGCCAAGCTCTAATCATTGGCGGTGAGCCGCTAGCACGCAGGTATCACGCAATTAATGATTGCTGGTTATAATAAGCTCCAAGCACGCCTATATCCTGTTTTTCCTCCTATTCTTGCTGGTGGTTCTCTATATCACTAACCACATCTGTAATCCCTCCCCTTTTCTTGTCCCTATCCGACCTTCCTTAGGCCTTCAACTATCATCTAAAGCAAGCCAGCTGTTCAGGCCCAGCTATTAGGCCTTCAGTTATTATCTAAAGCAACCCAGACCCCAACAGAAAGTTATGTTTGTAAATGGAAAGTTTGGAGAGCTATTTAATCATATAGTCAATAGTCATGTTATAGAAACTGAAGCTTGATTTCTTTCTTTTCCCTTTTCCTGCAGAGCTCAGTTGTGGAGGAGGATGAAGGGAGCACTCTTTCTGAAGCCTCCTGGGAAACAGCGCAGACTCACGAGTCTCCTGACAAAGAAACAGCATCACTAGGGGTAAGGAAAGCTGCACAGCGGCATTTTGGAAAGCTGCTCATGGACTGCAGACAGCTGAAGTTATCTGCCTGGATCATCTGAAAGAACTCTCTCCTTCTGTGTACTCCTCCTCTTTTCTTGATGCGTAAAAAGGATCGCCTTCACCTTTGTCAGGCCAAGTCCCCGCCTGATATAAAATGTCCTCCGTTCTTTGGAATCGGTGCTGCTGTGGCAGCAGTTTGAGCAGGATCTTCAGGAATCTGTTGTAGGAGCAGCATTTAAGTGGAAAGTTCATTTAGTCTTTCTGGAAACTGTGTATGCATGAAGTGAATGAGTCAAACTTAAGACATGCCATCTGATTATAACTCAGTGGGTGGGAGGGACACAGTCCTTAGGCTTTGAACTACTTAGATACAAATACAGAGCTCACTGGCAAAACTCTGCTCAGAGGACCAGGAGGCCCCAGGTAGAGTGGGAAGTACTGCCAGTATCCTAAGTCATAGACAGTGCGACATTATTCTTAAGGCCAGAGTCCTGTGGGGAGTGTTTGGCTTAAAGGACACCATAGCGTTACAGACTTGGAGGGGATGAGAAAAGAATGTCTTTTTGCAAGGAATGTTGAAAAAGAGCCTGGAGTCAGAACGGAAGAGAAGAAAATCCTCATAGAATCGTAGAAGAGTTAGGGTTGGAAAGGACCTTAAGATCATCTAGTTCCAGTCCCCCTGCCATGGGCAGGGTCACCTCCCACTAAACCATGCCACCCAAGAAGCGTGCTGTAGCCGGGCCAGAAAAGGCATAAGTGCAATGTATCTGTAAGCAAAGCAGAACGGAACAGGGCAGAAGTGAAAAAGAAAGTTATGTTTGTAAATGGAAAGTTTGGAGAGGTATTTAATCAAATAGTTAATTGTCTTGTTATGGAACCTGAAGCTTAATTTCTTTCTTTCATCTTTTCCTGCAGAGCTCAGTTGAGGACCAGCCATGACCATCTCGATGAAAAAGGACTCTTCAACAAATACTGCACTTGAAAAGTATTATAGATAGGATAGGAAGGGTAGGATAGGGTAGTGTAGGGTAGTTAAAGCGATTGTATTTTTCAAAGCCATAGGCATAAGGAGCCCTTATTGATAAGTCTTCATGTTAAATTAGTACTAGTAATGTATGTTATAATTCTGTAAGAGGGTACAGTTAGCATGGGTTTACACTGCAATTAGTATAGTTTATTTATATTATTAGTGCTGTATATGTTAGTATGTGTTTATGTTAATAAAGATTTATCATTTCTATTTGCAACCACCAATATGTAGCTCCTATTCAAATGGTTCAAGAATGCCAACTTAGGTTTTTTTGAGAGCGTAAAGATAGTGCGCTTCCATAGTTTACACCTTCCATTCAATTCCATATGAAAAAGATGGTTTTAATTGCTTTCATGCAGTCTTTACACATAAGTACTAGACATTTTTCCACTGTTATTTGCCTCGAGTTAGTCTATGTTCTTACCTTAGACTTTCTCAGTGCACGTCAGGTTGTGGGTTTTGTTTGTTTGCTGTTGGTTTTGGGTTTTGTTTAACTCCTCACACCACCTCCGTCGCTCTGTTCAACTTCATCACTTTTACTGTTGGAACTTCTTCCAGCTCCCACAACTCATCTTCCCTGCCCCCTTGAGAACTTGATGCACCACATTTCAGCTGAATGCCCTGTAGGTGTAACCCTTCAGCCGCAGCCTTCCTTCAGCACTGTGTTCCTTTTCAACATCACATCCAGTAACAAGGCCTGGACTGATTGTAGCACCCTCAGCATTACTGGTGTGCATCTTCTTTAAATTTCTGCAGGTTTTTATGAGGGTGCCTTCTGTGTTTCAGCAACCATGGGGCTAGAAAGGGTTGTCCAAGTAAACCAGTCTCACCCGTGTTACACATCGAGTCGCAGCAGCTTATCATGAGCTCTGTGTAGTCCAGTTGCAAGCTGCAAGAGTGCAGTGAGCTTGGTGAGGGCTAAAGGTAAACGTCAGGAAAGCAAAAACCATGCCAGTGCATCAGCCGTGCGCACCAACCTGCTACTGCTCTGCAATATCTTGTGCTCTTTTTTGAGCTTGCAGTTTAATGATTTCTGCTGCGGCTAACTGGGCATCTGAGATTATACACAGATTTTACAACTGCTTCTTCATGAAATTGTTCTCTTTTGGTCAGTGAATGATTTCTACAGCAAGTTAAGAAATACAAAATGGTTTTGAGTGTTTGAGTCTTTTCCCCATTGTCCCCATCATGGCATTTTCCCCTCCTGGCCTCACAGCCATTAATTTGCTGGGGCTTTTTCCCCTCCCCTGCACCCAATACTAAGGGTTGGAGTTCACACAGCACAGCTGCTTATTCTACCTCTTAGCACAGCCCCTCTTCCCCTCAGGCCTCTCACACAGATGACCTGCCATTCACAAGTCACTTCAGCACTAGGGGAGACTCCCAAAACTGCCAAAGTCACACGGAGTCCCTGAACTGCGGCAGTTGCCTTTGCCACCACTTTCATGGCGACTGTCAACTGCCTTTCATGTTACAACAGCAAAGCCAGGAAGAATGATTACACTGAAGTTAAGCTGCCTCTTGCTTTTTTCCTAGGGATACAAAAGAAACCAACACAACCTTCCTCAATTTCCTTCAGGATAAATACAATCTATCTGTGAACTAGGAATTTCCTATTGCCATATTGAGAGGACACCACCACTTGTCCTTTTCTAAACAAGAGCAAAGCCAGAGTTATCAGATTACAAGCACTCTTATTGCAGATGTTCATTTTTGGGGCCTGTCACCATAACCTTGCTTGCGAACAAGCTGCTCTGTCAGCTGGCTTGCTACTTAGACGCTGGGAAACCTGTTGCTAGCTTCCACTGCTCTGTCACCAGACTCACTGGGGTAGGCACTTGCTGGGTGTTTATTCCCATCAGCTGGGGGCTGCTGGGTCTTAGCTCTCATGCTCCACAGCAGAGCAAAAACCCCCTACCAAAAGGAGGGGGGAAGGAGGAAAAGGAGCCCTCTGTGCGTCATGAAGCAGCCTGGCAAATTCTTACTTTCCCCTTGTTAAGTTCTGCTAACGGCAGCTCACTTTCAAGGTGTCTGAGCAAGTGCATGACTACACACAGCCCAAGGCACCTTCACAATTGGGCTGCGGGTGCTAAACCTGCAGGCGGCTCAGAGGGGACACCCCTTCCATGCCTGTGCTGCACCATACCCCAGGACGGCGCAGCCCCTGCCCTGCACGCAGCAAACAGTGTCTCCAGGAGAGCCTGGAGGCTGGTTCAAGCCTGAGCTCCTCCTTGCCCTCACTTCTGAAGCCCATTACTTGAGTTAAAAACAACAAGCAAACAAACAAACAAAAAAGCAAAGCCCCCCAAAACCCTAACCACGGAAAGTGGAAAAATAAAGGACAAATACAGAAGCGTTTCAGCTGGCTCCTACTTTTCCAAAACACAGTTAATTCCGAGTAGGGCAAAGCCTGGGCAACACCAGCCAAGGAACTAAAAACACAGACAGGGAAAAAACAGCATGTGGAACCGCTGGCCATCCGCCAGGTCTTGCATGTGAAAACTCTGTCTAGATGTGCACACAGGTATGCATATAGGTAAAAGAAGCAGCAGCTAGATGGAGGCCGTATCTGCTCGGAAGCTGACATATTCAGTTAATTCAGGTATTCTTTAGTTATGTCCTTCCTCCCCTGAAACCGCCATCGTGCCCCTGGTACCACTCACTCCCAGAGTCAACTAGAAGAGAAAAACCACGCATACAAAGAAACCCCAAACCAACCAACCCACCCCAATGCTGTTGCCAAGATGCTTTTAATAAACTGCTACTGCCCTGCTTCAGGAAACCAAAGTTAACCAAACTCAGCCTCCCCGAGCATCCAAACCAGCTCTGCGATAGCATCATTTCCTGAGAGCTGTCGAGGACCATTTTAAGAACACCGTGCAGCTGCACGTGCGAGGCTAACCAAGTGCTGGCGTAAGCAGACCAAGGAGAAAAATAACGTTTGTTCCTCACAGACTGTTTCAAATAGGAAGTTGTGGGAGCAGAAGATATCTTGTGCTTAACCGCTATGTAGTCGCAAAAAGAAATACAGTCTGTAAGAGCGATGACTGCTTAAGCAATAACATCGATTGCTCCATCTAAAGCATGTATTAGCTGGAAAAAACAACAAGGCAATGGTTGAGAAAAATGGTGGCAGAGTAGCCTGTACAGGAATATTTCTGCAGCGGGTTTTTATTGGTTATTTGCCATAACACCCTTGTAAGCTTAAAGTCTATAACCAAGCAACTTTGTTAACTAAATGCTTCGGTACCTCCACAGAGTCCATGACATCAGACACCACAAATGGCACCCAACGTGGGTTGAAGAGAACTGCAGGCAGAAGTTCTGTGGTGTACCCCATTCGGCTGGATGGGTGGAATAAGCTGAATTAGGGGATCCTCATAAAGATTCCCTGCCATTCTCTGGATGACTAAGGTGAGCAGCCGTGGGGAGAGAGACCGACCCCTTGATTTCAATATGGGTCGAAGCGCAACAAACGAGCAAAGTCTCCATAACAATTTGCTACCCTGTATTTTATAAAGAGAAGGCTCTAAGGTAACCCAGCTTGAATTGGTTAAATTGCTGGTCTGGATCAGAGATCCTTGTCCCTGGTTCCCATCGACTGGCTCTTATGGATTGACTCTGCGGCAGCGAGTGGGAGAAGAATTGCAAGCGGCCCAGATATTGAAAGCCGACTCCCTAAAGGGACATTTATTGCCTTGGCGCATGGTTTACTCTGCCTTGTGAGCTTTACAGCCAGCCGAGCAGGTGCTGCAAAACGTGGCAGCTCCTAACCCTGAGGGGGCTGAGGCAATGGAGGGGAAGCAGACTTTTGAATTGCTTGGCTCTGATGTGGGCCTGACCCCCCGCCGGTTGGAAATTTGATGAATTGGAGGATCCCTTCGATCTGGGAGTGATTGATCCGGAAACAGAACCTGATCTATATCCGCCACTGACACCCGTTAAAGCTTTGGCTGCTGTGGCCCCCGCTGCCGATGAAATCCTGCAGCAGCAGTAGCGTAAACGGCTGCTGTGCCGGTCCTCTGTGGTGCGTCCATCACCAGCTGCCCCTCCACTTTATGAGGCAAAGGAGCAAAGTCTTGGCCTATTGGGCAAATGTAGAGAAGACGCTTTGCGACGTGGTGATTGACAATTAGTGCAAGCCATGCTGGTCTTCTGTAAGCCTAATCAACCTCCCAAGCTCGGACAATTGCCTTATGATGTGGTAAAAGAGATGTGGAAGTCTATAAGAGATTATGTTTTACAAGCATCTTTTCTATGACTTTCCTGCAAGCCATAGGGGAGTTGTATACCATGACTCCAATAGGCTGGAGACCTCTCCTGTGGCTTGTATCGTCGGCCGCACAATGTTCAGTGTGGTCAACAGAATACAGAGACCGAGCCATAGCTCAAGCAACGGAGAATTTAATGAATGGTGTGGCAATTGGACAGCTGGAGTTACTGGGGCAGGGTCAGTATGCAACAGGGGCAGCTCAAGCGGCTTTAAACCGTGATGTTTTCACTCAAGCGACCAGCCTTGCCATCAGAGCACTCCGCAGAGTACCACATCTGGGTAAAAGGAGACTTCTTTTGCAACGATCCTGCAGCGGGTGCAAGAACCCTATGTACAGTGTCTCGATCAGCTGCAAACAGCTCTACAGCCACAGATTGATTCCCCACAGGCAGCTGACTTGTGAGCTCTTCAACTTGCTATTGAAAATGCTAATACCGACTGTAGACGGACGATAGACCCATTGCAGAATCAAGTTAAAACAGTAACTGATCTCATGACAGCTTGTCAGAATGTTGGGTCGGACCAGTACAAAGCTGAGCTTCTCGCGGCAGCCTTATCTCAGCAGCTGACTGGTGCTAAGGCGGCAGTGAAATGCTTTGTTTGTGGGCAAGAAGGTCACATTAAGAAGGATTGCTCCCATCAGAATGGAAGGGGCAAGGGATCACGAGGGGGAGCCCAGGTTAGGGCTCCTACCCAACTTTGTCCTTGCCGTCAAAAGGGCGATCATTGGGGCTATCAATGTCGGTCGAAAATGGACAAACCTGGTAATGTTTTGTTGGGTCCGGGAAACGGCCAGAGGGGCGCAAGGTCCGGTGCCCCGAAAGCTGCCAACAGGGCTAACTGGCAAAGTTCACATCCCCCAGTCCGGGTGGCCAGCTTGCAAAACAACACACCCCCGACGGGGTGCAACCAGGGACCACCGTCAGTCAACTCCAGCCCGCCACAGCAGAGAGTACCGGGTTGGATTTGGCCACAAGCCAATGCGCCACAATCATAGACCAGAGTGTGTATTTGATACCCACGGGAGTGTTCAAGCCATTGCCTAAGGGTCTGTTTGCTTTGTTAATGGGTAGGACCTCCAGTTCCAGAACAGGGCTGTTCATCCTCCCAGGGGTAATTCATTCAGACTATAGGGGGGAAATCAAAATTATATCATGGACACCTACGCCTCCTTGGACAGTGCCTATTGCACAATTAATTCTGCTTCCCCTCAGTACATCTAATGCAGGGCAGCAGCAACTGTCCTACAGGGGATCAGCGGGGTGTGGCAGCTCCGGACTTCCGTGGTGTATCTTCTGGAAGCAGAAGGTGACAACTAGTCAAGCCCTGCTAACATGCAAGATACAGGGATGCTCTTTCACTGGTTTAATGGACATGGGTGCAGATGTTTCAATTATTCAAGAATCCATATGGCCCCCTGAGTGGTCTTTGACACATGCAACAGCCGTAGTCTCAGGAACTGGAGGAACTCAAGACCCTGGGCAAAGTGCTGTACCGTTATATGTCAAAGGGCCGGAGAAAAAGGCATTGCGACCTTGCGACCATATGTTCTGGATGTGCCTTATACCCTCTGGGGACAAGATTTATTGAAACAGTTGAACATGGCAATTATGACAAATTTTCAGTAAGAGTCATTGATGCTCAGCCGAGCCTAAAATTGTCCTGGTTGACAGAAAAAACGGTCTGGGTAGACCAATGGCCCTTGAAAGGAGAGCGGCTTCACAAAGCCCAAGAATCGGCTCAGGAACAGCTTTCTCTGGGACATACCGGTCCATCTACCAGTCCATGGAACACTCCTACTTTTGTTATGCCTAAAAAATCAGGAAGGCGGCAGCTTTTGCAAGATTTATGAGCTGTTAATGCCATTATGGCTCCTATGGGTGCCCTGCAACCTGGCATCCCTAATCCTACACGGATACCAGACAGATGGTTTTTTGCAAATTATTGACTTGAAAGATTGTTCATTTACATCCAGATGATGGTCCCAAGTTTGCATTTTCAGTACTGAAAGGTTGTTTTTTCACCACTCATTGACATCCAGATGATGGTCCCAAGTTTGCATTTTCAGTACCGAGTATCAACAATGATCAACCGATGTCACGGTGTCACTGGATTGTTTTGCCACAAGGCATTGTTGCGTTAAAGGGGGGAAAATCAGCGGCAGATATCAGCCCTGCCGTGTTCGCTATTTCGAACTTCACTGCACCAGATTCACTGATAGTGCACCACACTGCCAGTCGAGTCGTGCTCATGAACCCTCACGGTCACACCGAGAGATGGGGTCGTGTTCAGTGAGAAAATTACGATCGGTTACCGAAACAGTGCAGTTTATTGTGATTGGCTACCAAAACAGTGCAGTTTATTGATGCAATGGGTACAGGTTCTTATGGCTTGCCGGTGATAAATACTGTCTGCAAAAGCACGTGCGAATAATAGTTACATGGATACAAGCGCTCCATAAAGTTAACACAGCCTGACTCTAGAATATACAGGTAACAGTAAACAGTAACTCTACAGAGATTCTAAGTTTTCCCGGGAAAGCACTGGATACAGTGCAAGTCTTACCCACAGGCGTCCCTATGGGGGCGAAGAGAGGTCCAGCCCATCGACCAGTCCCAGGAGTCTGTTGATGTTATCTTCCTTGACTCGTCCACGATGGTATCTTCCCCCAAATATCCCCCTCTCTCTTGGGTCATTTTATATTATTTTCACCTTCGAGGTGGAGCTTGAGTGACTCTAGTCATACATACTTTCATTACTATTGGTGCAAATTTCTCTCGCTTCGATTTAAACGTATATGACACAGAAAATTCAGAGCGCATGCTCAGAGAGGGGTGGTCTCATTTTGGAGGGGGGTTGCATTGGAGATGGGAGTGTATTTTAGCATGTAAATGCATTATAATGACATTATAATGAAGCAAAGTTCACACCGAGGACAGCATTCTGTCAAAAGATGACAGGCTGCTGGCTCAGGGTAGCAAGTACGCAGCTTATCAGTATCTTGCACCACCTAGTTCCCATCTTTTTGCTGAAGTTAGGACAAAGCATAACTGCGAGATCTCCACCTTGCTCTACCCTCCGTCTGTGTTGCCAGGGGAACCGCTGTGGAGTGCACATTCCTGGCATACCAGGTGTGGCTGCATCTCGCCCTCAGAGGCCTTGAAAGTCCGTTTTTCCCTTATGTGTGGACAATGCTGCATTTCAAATATAAATTTAATTCCAAATAATCCCATATTTCCTAATTATTCCACAGGCATGAAAAATAGTCCTACAACATGTCAAGTTGTCGTTGTGTTGCGTTAAAGAGTGGGGGGGGGGAAACAAACCCCTTGTTTTACTTTCGGATATGCTGCCATCGGTCCGACCGCGTTCACTTATATCCAACCTCTACTGGTCTGGGAGCCAATCCGACCGCGTTCGCTTGTATCGAACCTCTAATGGTCCGGATTTACCGATAGTGACAATTAGATATCAAAACAGTATGACTTATTAACTAAATTTATTGGTGCAACAGGTACAGGTTCTTATGGATTGCCGGTGATAAATACTGCCTGCAAAAGCACGTGCATATAATAGTTACATGAATACAAGCGCTTGATAAAGTTGACACAGCTTAGCTCTAAAAGATACAGGTGACAAATAAGAATAACTCTACAGAGATTCTAAGTTTTCCCTAGGAAAGCACTGGATACAGTGCAAGTCTTACCCACAGGCATCCCTATGGGGGGGGAAGAGAGGTCCAGCCCGTCGACCGGTCCCAGGAGTCGGTTGATGTTATCTTCCTTAACTCGTCCACGATGGTATCTTCCCCAATATCCCCCTCTTTCTTGGGTCTTTTTATATTATTTTTTATCTTTAAGGTGGAGCTTGAGTGACTCTAGTCATACGTACTATTATTATTACTCAGAGAGGGGTGGTCTCATTTTGGAGTGGGGGTCTCATTAGAGATAAGTGAGTAATTGCATTATAATGACGTTGTAATGAAGCAAAGTCCACACTGAGGGCGGCATTCTGTCAAAAGAAGACAGGCTGCTGGCCCAGGGTAAGAAGTGTACAGCGTATTGGCTTTTGCAAGGTCTCTACCTCATTCTACCACGCAGCTTATCAGCTTCTTGCACCATCTCGTTCCGGTCAGTGTTGCCAGTTACACAGCTTATCAGTTTCTTGTACCATCTCGTTCCCGTCTTTGTGCTGAAGTTAGGACAAAGCGTAACTGCGAGATCTCCACCTCGCCCTACGCTTCATCTTCGATTTGCCACGGGAACTGCGGGGGAGTGCACATTACTGGCATACCCGGTGCAGCTGCATCTTGCCCTGAGAGGCCGTGAAAGTCCGTTTCCCCTTATGTGTGGACAATGCTACATTTAAAATATGAGTTTAATTCCTAATTATCCCATATTTCCTAATTATTCCACACGTTGCTGAAGCATTACCTAATGTGAAAAATTCTCATAACCAGATCAAGTTGTATCAGTACATGGATGACATTTTGCTGGCATCTGAGACTGAAGTTCCGTTGAAACAAGCAGCTTGTTGTCTTTCTCTGGAATTGCAACGTTATGGATGACAAATTGCTCCAGCAGATGCTTATACCAGCTTAATTGGTTCGTTTACACCACAGACAGAACAATCATCCTGTCCCACTTATCAGTTAGTTTAGCTGCAGCCCATCCTGGACCCCCGCCATTTCAGATACTCCTTATCCTTACGTCCTGTTCCTCTAGCCTGTTTTTCTTGCACTCATTTTGTACTAAGGTCATAAAGGCCTAAAACTACAACAGCTTACCTTATACAAGAATTCTCAGTATGTTCTCTAGCTGTACTCTATTGTTTTCTGTGAATCACGCACCTCAGTAATTTTCCACTGCTACTGTTACAAAGCCATCAAACTTAACATTACTTAAAACTGATTCTAAAGGTTTATATATTTCAGTTTGTGATTTTGTGCCCCCCTTGTCTCAAAGCTCCCACAGCTAGGGGTAAGTAAAGCCGCCACAGTGACATTTGGGAAGGCCGCTCATGGACTGAGGAGCCCACTCCAGGGAGCAGAATTCTACGGACTTTGTTAG
Organism: Amazona ochrocephala; assembly: GCA_039720435.1. Taxonomy (NCBI): domain Eukaryota; kingdom Metazoa; phylum Chordata; class Aves; order Psittaciformes; family Psittacidae; genus Amazona; species Amazona ochrocephala. The sequence goes on along the minus strand of CM077909.1, from coordinate 78,372,944 downwards.
GATATTAACTCTCAGCACTGACTGCTCTCGCTATTTACAAACCACCAAAGCACTCAAGTTGTCTGCCTGGACCATCTGGAACATCTCCTTGTGCTGACTCCTCCTCTTGTCTTCAGGTGCAAAACAGATTTGACCACTTGTGGCCATGGATCAGATGATTCTTAGTCCAGAAATAGGGATCTTTGCTTATGGCCTCACAAGCTGGACGTTTAACAGTTATTTCAGGCTGTGCCATGGCCCTTTCTCTGCTGTTCGGAACAGGTCTCAGGTGTCCCAAACAAATAGTCCTGGTATTTTGACTAATGAAGGGATCTCAGAAGTTAGCCAAGAGTTCCCAAAAACTTGAATGGATACAGGTTTGGGTATTTTAGTTTTGCATTGCTTTCTCGGCCGGATGAGAAAGGAAGGGTCTGCATTTCTGCAAGAGTTGCAGCTCTCTACTGGTTCTCAAAGGTGCATTTTAAAGCACACACAGACGGTTTCAGCGGTGAGTAAAATGAGCTTAAACGCACACGCACGGACCGTGCCATGCTGCCCAGCGCCTTCACCTGCCGCAGGCCAAGGCCCCAACTAACACAAACCGCCCGGCCTGCCCCCGGCCCGGCGCGGCGGGCTCCGCTCCCTCCCTCTGGCGAGGGGCAGATGCAGCGGGGAGCCCGCGGTGGGCGATGCCCGCCTCGGGCTGCGCTCAAGCGCCGCCTCCCCGCAGGTCCCCGCAGCCCCCCAGGCAGCGGGGAGGCGAGCCCAGCGTGCCCGGGGCGGGGTGTGGGTTGGGCCAGGACGGCCCGCGCGGCTGCTCCCGACCTCCAGCCGCTCGGTGCCTGCCGTCTCCACCGCAGGGCCTGCTCCTGGTAGGTACCACTCGCGGCTCTCTGCGTTTATTGGGGTTAAGGGATCTCTCAAGAGAGACCGGGCATACCTGATGGGAAGGCTAACACAGATACCTCAGGTTCATCTGTAAGAGCCAAACCTAAGTGCGTCTAAGCTCCAAGGCTCATCTCACAAAATTCACAGAGCTGTGGGAAAGTTTGGGGAACTTCATCTGGCTTAAGATGATGCAAACTGCTGCTGCTGTGGAAAGGTGTGACCTGCAGATCCTCTCCATCACTGGTGCTGCAGTGGTGTTTGCATGGAAGTTCTGGTGGTTAAAGATCATGGCAACCATAGAGGAACTGGCCCATCAAACTACTGGAGAGCAGATGGGAGAGATTACCCATTCCCAGGGAGCTCCTACAGGAACGCTAATGGATGGGACAGCACAATGAATACACTGTCCCTGCAGACTCGGGCCTCTCTTTACCACAGCGTATAAAGGTATGCTTCCTCTGGTCCATCCTAAAAGCAGAGAGGAACTATTCACCGGTTTGCACATTTGGGTCTTTTTTCACATGTATCACATCACTTGCTTGAATGTAGGTCCTCCCCCCTGGGTGGCAGAGGTCATTTCTACAGAAACAGGAGTAAAACATCATCCCAGTGCTTCCCCCCTCTTTATTATTATATTTTCTTTCATCCAAAGAGTTTTAAGGTTACAAAACTTTACAACCACTGAACAGAAAAAGACTTCCCCGAGTACTGCAATGATACTGCTTTATAAAAGCCGGCTAATTTTTGCATTTGGTAATTCGACTGAATTGTTTCAGGCTGTGCCATGGCTTCTTCTCTGCTGCTGGGAACGGGTCTCAGGTCTCCCAAACAAATAGTCCTGGTATTTTGACTAATGGAGGGAACTCAGAAGTCATCCGAGAGTTCCCCAAAACTTGAATGGATACAGGTTTGGGTATTTTAGTTTTGCATTGCTTTCTCGGCCAGATGAGAAAGGAAGGGTCTGCATTTCTGCAAGAGTTGCAGCTCTCTACTGGTTCTCAAAGGTGCATTTTAAAGCACACACAGACGGTTTCAGCGGTGAGTAAAATGAGCTTAAACGCACACGCACGGACCGTGCTCTGGTGCTGAGCGCCTTCATCTGTGTCAGGCCAAGGCCCCAGCTGGTACAAGATGTACTCACTTCCCTGGAATCAGTGCTGCTGTGGCAGTTTGAGCCAGATCTTCAGTAAGTGGCTGTAACTTTCATTATTATTGAGTTATGTTTATCTATTTTCTGTGGGATCGAAGGCAAGAATATAAGAACTTGGTTTGATGTAGTATCCAGGCTGGTATTTTAAACTATTATGTATCTGCCCTGAGATTTTTATCATATCCATTTCTTGCAGAGCTCCATGCAGTACAGCAGTGCTGAAACCAAAGTCAAGAAATACATGCCTATTCTATCCTGCATACAGTTAGTGCTTAGAACCTCTCCTTTCCATGTTTTTAGAAGTACACAGAGTTCTGATTAGGTCAGAGTAGAACTGAAAGCTGTTTCCTCTGAGGGGCACCGTTGGTCCTGAAAGCTCTGGGTTGCTGCCGAGAGAGGTTATTTATTTCATAGGAAAGGAAAGGAAAAGGGTGGAGGTTTGGAAATGCAGGAATACCCCTGGTTGTCAGCTCCTGGGAAAAGTCACAAAGCCATTCTGGTTTCTGAGATTGGTGCAGTCAATGTGCAGAATCCTGATTTTTCAGCAGCATGCGAAATGAGGAAATGTGAAGGCCTCTGCTAGAGAGCCTGCGTGTGTAAGGAAGCAATATTCAAGTAATGAGGGCAAAATGACAAAAAAGTCTCATTCCTACGTTCAGAAGGTTTAAGGTTATTCACATTTTGACAGTTAGGCAAAGAGTGAAATGAAGCAGTTTTTCTTTATTAGAGTGCCTTGGTTTTAGATAGCTTCTAAGTTACTGCACTTTAGGCAGTTTTATTCCAGCACAGGGTGTCTGTCCCTGAAGTTAATAAAAATGGCTAGAGCAGAAAACTCCCCATCTGCAAAAGCTGTAAGTTTCAAGGAAAGTGAAAAGCATTTGAAAATCTGTCAAAATCAGTAGAAATTGTGTTGCAGAGACACCGGTTTCACTATCTTGAGACGAACTTTGCAGCATTCCTAAATAAAACAAGCCTTTAATAAAGTGGTAATGTTTTAAATGACTGAGCCGGAAGAATATTTGGTATCTCATTACTGCTTCACCCCAGTTCTTTTCTTTCAGTACTTTATTCCAGTCTGCCGAATGAAAAACTATTACATTGGTTTCATTCCACAATTCTTGCGTTCAGAATCTCAAGAGATACTATTTGCATTGGAAAAAAAGTGCCAACCAGTGGGGTTTTTTGGTAAAAGCAATTATTTTGAGTGGTATTTATGAGGTAGTGGTTGCGATTCTGTATGTTTCTATTTGGGTCGCAGCCTGCTTTTGTACTGTTCAGAATTTGAACGGTTTTGTTGGGTTTTTTTTAATCTTGAGTTTCTGCTCCCTCTTGCTAGGCTGTGTCATTCATTTAGGAGATGGTGGAGTTTCTAATTTATAATCCCATTGAATGTCAACAGGTAGCATTTGTCCTTTTGGCCCATGGGGGCTGTGGGATACAGATCTGTATTATTCATGCCACGTATTTGTATCGAGGCAAAAGCGCAGATGCATCACAGCACATTTTCCTCCAGCTGAGGATGTAGTACATCGGTGGCTAAACAGCAACAATGAGAGGGGAACTGCACACCTCCCCCATGCTGCCTCTGTAGAGTTCAGCCCTTCCTACATCAGTGGTCTGAAAGTTCCTTCCCAGAGACAGCCAACTCAAAAGGTAGAGAGGAGTTTTCTGTTAGGCTGCTCTTGTTGATGTTTTCATTTGCAATCCCATTTGTAAAGCTTTTTTATCACACCTGCTTAACAAATAAGTATTTAAACTGCTCAGAAAAATCATCTTCTGAACTGCCCTCTAAGTAGTGGTAGAATTTAAGGGAATGTTTCTAGCTCCTTCAGACTTAAAGCAGGATGTAAGCGTTCAAACCAACTGCTGTTTAAAAAACACACACCCCCCCAACACCAGACCCTAGGTTTGATGACAAATATTGTACCTTCTGGAAACTGTAAGAGAAAACTGAAATGTTATAAAGGCACGTTTGCAAGATGACTTTGACAAACTCCTTGCAAAAGCATCAGGAAATGTTTCACATCCAGATGCGTTCCTGGCCTTACATTCTGTGTGGTGAGCCAAAGTTGGTATTTTCAGCAAGGGAATCACAAGTGCCGATGCTACAGTTGCGGTCAGTTTTTGTGTTTATTCAGAAGTTAAGTGAGACACTGGATTACCACTGTTGTTCCCTCCAGTAATATTATTCTTTTAGGATAATGGATATTCTTTTAGATACTAAACCACGACAGGATCGTAAGGTAACTTGATAGCAGTCGGGCTATAAAATCTTATGTGGAGCATGTCAGAGAAGTATCTTAAAGATAAACTTACTAAAAGTCTCTGTTATTAGATAGAGCATTTGGTGTTTGGAGAGCCAGAATAATTTGGTAATTAAAGATGTACTATTCCTGTGAAAAGATGGAATTTAGTCTGTGTTTCCTTGTGAAAGCCTTGTCAGGGATGTGACTTGTGTCTGATTGTTGTGCTTTGTTTTTCTTTCAACTTTGTAGGTGGAAGAAGACCACATAGAAGAACATCCTGTCAGCAACACCACGAAGATAACAACTGGAACTCTTGAGAAGCTCGTAGAAAACCTTACGACATCTTTTGCGGAGAATGATTTTACTGACATCCATACGTTTCTATCAACATACAGGGCTTTTGCTTCCACTAAGGAAGTATTAGAGCTTCTCCTTGACAGGTAAGAGCCAGTATAATGAAAACTAAGCCATTGTTTACGTGATAGGTGAATGTTGTCAGGAATTCCTTCCATTACGTTTAGTGCACATGAACTTAATAACCCGATGGACAGATGTCAATAATACTGCAAAATCCACAATTTCCAGATAAACATGAAGCGTGTAAAGGCATGTTGCCCACATCCCAAGTCTCCTTAAGGCGTAGCTGTGATGTATAGTTGTTACTGAGGCAGGATCATTTCAGCTGTGTATGGAATCGTGCCTTCTAAGGATCCATTCTGCCAAGGGGATTTTCTTCTGTTCACGTACGCATCATTCCTGTCAGTTTTGGGCCTCTGGGGTAGTCAGAAAAAGAAAGGTATTTTTCATCAGGGGTCAGGTTTAGTTACCTATAATCTAAAATGCCTTTTGGGCTTTTTATTATTACTGCCCTTTTCTTTAAACCTGCACTCAGTAATACACAGCTTAAAGAAAGGAACTGTAATTTTGTAACTTTACAAATACACACAGTTTGGATCTTAGAGTCCTGAGTAGGCTCAGAACACCCCCAAAAGGGCTGGCAGCTTAAAAAACCTCTGCCATGCATGAATCTGCTTTGCTTTCTTTCCTTTTTCCCTTAGTTCTCAGGACTCAGCTGAGCTTCTCATGTTCAGTAGCTTGCTTTCCACAGTTCTTACTGCTTTCAGTCAGTCAGAAAGTTTGTGGTTGTAAGTAAGAGAAGAGTAAAATCCAGGGAAGGTGGAATTCCAGTCAAATGTCCGTGTTTCCAGAAATATGATGCCTTGCCTCTGTTAGTCATCTGATAAGAGAGCAGTAAGGAAAGGAGTGACCTGACCATCTTTCTCCTCCTGTAAGCAATTCTTTTTGCTCTTCCTTGCATTACATAAAGAAGATTGCCTGGTGCTGTGTCTCAGTCCTGCATTTTTTTGTGTCGAGGTGTGACGGAGTTGCCTCTGTCTCTTAGGTCATCATTGCCTTTGGAGTTCTCTGTGTTTGCTACATGTTTTCTTAGCTTAGGCTTTTGTGGACTTTCAAAAATAAGAGTTTGAGGAACCAGTCCCCCTCGCTGTCATCAGGCCTCGCTTGCCCATTGCCTCCCTCCTTGTCATCCACAAACTTCTTAGAGATGTGTGCACGTTGACGGGGATATGTTATAATTGGTATCACAGAAACATGGTGGGATGGTTCCTATGGCTGGAGTGTTGGAATGGAAGGTTACAGGCTCTTTAGAAAAGACAGGCCCGGCAGACGGGGCAGGGAAGTTGTTATTTGTATCTGTTACTATTTATGTCAGTGATAGGCTGGAGAGTATGGAACTCTGTCTGGGGACAGGTGATGAGGCAACAGAGAGTTTGTGGGTGAGGGTCAAAGGGAGAAGAGCAATGGGGGATATCACTGTGTGGATCTGTTACAGACTGCCTGATCAGGAGGACTCTGTGGATGAAGCGCTCTGTAGACAGATAGGAACAGCTTCACACTCGCAGGCCCTTGTTCGCATGGGGGACTTCAACCACCCTGATGTCTTTTGGAGGGACGGTACGGCCCAGCACAAGCAATCCAGGAGGTTCCTCTATTGTGTGGAGGACAATTTCCTTCTGCAAGTAACAGGCGAGCTGACAAGCAGAGGCGCTGTGCTTGACCTCGTGCTCACCATCAGGGAGGGTCTGATTGGGAATGTGATGCGCCAGGGCTGCCTTGGCTGTAGTGATCCCGAGGTGGTCAAGTTTGAGATCCTCAGGACAGTGAGAAAGGGCACGCAGTGTGCTCACTGCCCTGGACTTCAAGAGAGCAGACTTTGGCCTCTTCAGGAACCTGCTTAGTAAGGTTCCATGGGATACAGCCCTAGAGGGCAGGGGGCGCCAAGACTGTTGGTTGATATTCAAGGATCACCTGCTACAACCTCAGGAGCGTTGTGTACCCACTAGAAGGAGGTGCGTCAGGAGGTCCAGGAGACCTCCATGGATGGAATAAGGAGGTGCTGAGAAAACGTGAAGGGAAAAAAAGAGGGGAGAGCTCATAGCAACCTTCCAATATCTGAAGGGGGCCTTTAGGGGTGCTGGGGAGGGACTCTTCATTAGGGACTGTAGTGATAGGACAACGGGTAATGGGTTCAGACTTGAACAGAGGAAGTTTAGATTGGATATAAGGAGGAAGTTCTTTACTGTGAGGGTGGTGAGGCACTGGAATGGGTTGCCCAGGGAAGTTGTGAATGCTCCATGCCTGGCGGTGTTCAAGGCCCGGTTGGAGAGAGCCGTGGGTGACCCGGTTTAGTGGGAGATGTCCCTGCGCAGGGCAGGGGGGTTGGAACCACGTGATCGTAAGGTCCTTTCCAGCCCTGACTCTTCTATGGTCCTTCTCGTCGCGCTCGTGCACATCCACCCGGCGGAACCGCGCCGCCGACACCGTCTGCTTCGCCGTGGGCAACGCGCGGGCCGGGAACGCGCGCCCGGCACAGTCGCGCGGAGGCAGAGGCCTGCCGGCAGTAGCGCGAGCCCGAGCGCGAGGCGGTGGGCGGGGCGGCATAAGGCGAGCTGCTATTGGTCGGCTGCCCGCCGCGAATTCTCCGAGGGGCGCGTTCGGTTGCCGTGGTGACGGATGCGGGCATCACCGCCGCGGCTGTTAACGGGCTCAGTCCGCCCCGACGCTGTCCAGGTGCCTACGGTCCCTGCGGGCCTGCGGCCGAACATGTCACGGAGGAGCAGGTTCCCTAACTTCCGTCGTGCTTTCAGTCGGGTATGAGCCAAACAGGACCCCGACAGCCTGGCACAGCCCCGGTGGGGAGGCACGAAGCGGGGGTCACGCAACATAGAGCCGACACGTGTGCCCCATGGCTGAAGGGTTGCTATGAGATGTAAAAAACAAGTAGCGTTGGCTTGATGTTGCTGGTCAGAAGACAGTAATCCCCCCTCTATGACAGCACAGGTGGCTTCTTGCGGTGGTGTTAGCTGACATTTAACATCCATCCCAAGAACAGATACAGGCTCCCAAGCACAAGTACAGGCTGGACAGAGGCTGGATTGAGAGCAGCTCTGAGGAGCAGGACTTGGGGGGGGGGGGGAGGGGAACGGGTGAGGGGTTGGGGGTGGTTAGTTGCTGAGAACCTCCACATGAGCCGGCAGTGTGCGCTTGCAGTCTGCAGCCAGAAAGCCAACCGTGTGCTGGGCTGTATCAAAAGGAGCGTGAGCAGCAGGTTGAGGGAGGGGATTCTCCCCCTCTGCTCTGCTCTCCTGAGTCGTGTCCGTCCCCCCCCGCCCCCCCCGCAGTAGTGCGTTCAGCTCTCGGCCCCCAACACAAAAGGGATGTGGACCTGCTCGAGCAAGTCCAGAGGAGGCGACGAAGATGATACTGGAGCAGCTTTTCTAAGGAAACAGGCTGAGAGAGTTCTGGTTGTTCAGCCTGGAGAAGGGAAGGCTCAGGGGAGACCTAATGGCAGCTTCCAGTGCCTAAAGAGACCTGCAAGCAGCCTGGAGAAGGGCTTTTGACATGGGTGTGTACTGATAGGACAAGGGGGGCGTGGTTTTAAACTGCAAGATGGCAGATTTGGATGAAAGAAATTCTTCACTGCGAGGGTGGTGGAGCACTGGCACAGGTTGCCCAGAGAAGCTGTGGATGCCCCATCGCTGGCCATGTTTGAGGCCAGGTTGGATGGGGCTTGGAGCAATCTGGTCTAGTGGAAGGTGTCTCTGCCCGTGGCAGGGGTTTGGAACTGGGTAAGATTTAAAGTCCCTTCCAGCCCAAACCATTCTAGGATTCTGTGATTGATCAGAAAGGGCAGAATGAGTAAGGAAGGAGTGAAGAAGTAAGGAGGAAGTAAGTAAGAACGGGTAAGGTCTCATTTAAGGAATAAGAGCTCTCTAAAAGAGCACCATATGTGTTGTTCACCTAGGTGGGTTCTAGGTTGTCAGCAGTGGATTCTAGAACAGTTCTACCTCTCCTACATTTTAAGATTCTCTGAAGAATGTTGGAGTTTCCAAGTGGGATCTGAAGTGAAGGGTGTTTGAAGTCACACTGGGAAGCAGCCCCTGTGTTTTCTACTTGATACATAATAGCTGTGACCACAGGAAGAGTCAAAAAGGAACAGAAACACTGGCTTCTACAAGATTAACCATTGTGCTCATTCATGATTGATGTTACCTGGGAAGGAAGTCCTGTTTCCTGTGGGGAGTGACATGTTTTTGACTTTAGTTGCCCCATTCTTTACAACCTGTAGTAGAATAACAAATATACTGAATGACAAAGTGAAATCACCGCTCAAAAGAGTCGGAACATTTTTTGCTGCTTCAAGTTACGCTCGGGCTGTGTAGACCTGTGCTATCTACATTATCCTGTTAGCTATTTCTTCCTATTAGAAAGTTACACAGCTTTGTGAGGTTGCTCTAGGGCAGCAGCCCTAGGGAGAAAGTACACACACAAACGCACGCGTATCTTTGTAATTCCTGCTATTATAAAAGAAACAGGTGGTGGGAGAGCAAGTTCTGAGGGACCTTCAAAGTGAATATTAAATACCTGAAGGAGAAAGAAAGTCTTTCCTTCCTTCCTTCCTTCCTTCCTTCCTGCCTGCCTGCCTCCCTCCCTCCCTCCCTACTTCCCTCCCTCTCTCTCTCCCTCCTTCCCTCCCTCCCTCCCTCCCTCCCTTCCTCCGTCCTTCCCACCCTCCCTTCCTCTCTTGCTCTCTTTCTTTCGGGTAGGAATATGGGCTTTGGAAAGCTCAGATTTTGCAATAGGTGGAAGACAAGAGTTATAAAACCATAAAGGGGAAAAGACTGGAGATGACTTTGGCTGGTAAAAGCATTTCTGGCTCCCCTAGCAAAACAGATTACTTCCCAAAACATATTTAAGACCCATTTTCTTACTGTAGAGCTGTGCTGATTGAGAAAGTCTTAGCACTGCACTTACATATGCAGCGCAGTCAAGAGGGAGAAGTTGATATGCTTTCTAGTGTACTGGTTTATGCCACTGCAATAGCAATACTTCCTCTAATGTCAGAGAAAGCAGAAATTTAAGGGAGCTAGGAAGAGAGCTTGGGTGTCTGCAACCATGCCACTGGTTGTGAGTGGCTGGCACTGCATGCAGTGAACACCACTGAACATCTTCCTTATCTGTGTAACGGTGGTATCCAATTGTTGTGTTTCACAAAAGGGAAAGAAATATAATGGACATCGAAAACAAATGTATTGCTATCCGCTTTTCAAAACTGCCTTTCTGCTTTCTTCAAACAGGTGTTGGATTTCTTCCTAAAATGTATGTGTCTTAAAGCATGCTGTGGGAGGGAAAACAGAGTCTCACCGCAGAGATCCTAGCAGAAGGCAAGTCACTGGTGTACAGACTGTTTGGTGTATTTGACTATGGCATATTTTAGAGGTGGAGGAGATAAAAACAAACAGCAAAGCAATTCAAAAAACCAAGCCCCAGCCTCCCCAAGCCTGGATTTTATGGCACTGCACTTGAAAGATACCCTTTCTAAATCAGAGATTTCTGTGTTCAAGGCTGTGGTACTAGTAAAACCCCCAAATTTTAATTGTTTGAGTGGCATGTATGATGCAAACCCATCACACAGTTGCAGAGGGAGATTTCTTTACAATTCTTGTAAATCTAAAGAGTACTCAAAAGCAAGCTGTGAAGGAGGAGTCTTATTTAATGGTGCCTACCACTGTAGCAGAGATGGAAGAGGGTAATAAAATCTTTGTAGGATTGTGTGAAATCAGATAGAAGGAATGTAGCAGTAAAGATAACGAGAGGCCCATAGATAAGCTGAATTCCTGCTTGTCATGGGTTCAGCAGCAGCAGCCATTTTTTCTCCTTCTTGGTAGCTGGTGCAGCGCTGTGTTTTTGATTTTGGGCCTGGGAACAGCACTGATAACACCAGTGTTTTCAGTTAGTGCTTGGTGATGTTTAGGCTGGCCAAGGACTTTGTGAGTCTCATGCTCTGCCAGGGAGGAGGGGAAGCCAGGAGGAAGGAGAGACAGGACACCTGACCCAGACTAACCAAAGAGGTTATTCCATACCACAGCACGTCATGTCCAGGATGTAGAACGGGGAGCAGAGACCCGGAAGGGTGGTGAGGGTGCACAGTGGGGGGTGCACTGGTGGGGGTGCACGGCTTGATACTGGGTGGTGAGCAATTGTATTCTTCCCTTGTATTTGCCTTGTCATTATTGTTACTGGTGGGGGTGGACTGGGTGGTCGGGCTTGATATTTGATGGTGAGCTATTGTATTTTCCTTTTCCTTACTATAACTTGAACACTGGGAAAAAGAGTCAGTAGCCCAAGGCAACTGGCAAATGAGATTCTGGAATAGAGATGGTGGTTAGCAGAAGAGAGAAAATATTCGTTTCTCTTAATTCTCTTCCCTCCTTGCCTCTCTCCCTCCCTCCCACCCTCCCTCCTGCCCTCCCTCATTCCTTCCTAGCTGCCTGCCTGCCTTCCTGTCTGTCTGTCTGTCTGTCACTCTTGGCTTCTCTTGTCTTCTCTTGTCCTCTCTTTTCTTGTCTTCTCTTGTCTTGTCTTTTCTTTCTTCTCTTCTCTTTCCTTCCCTTTTCTTCTCTTTTCTTATGTTGCCTTCCATATTTTCTTTTTAAGTGGAAAGTTCATTCAGTCTTTCTGGAAACTATGTATGCATGAAGCGAAGGAGTCGAACTTAAGACATGCCATCTGATTATAACTCAGTGGGTGGGAGGGACACAGTCCTTAGGCTTTGAACTACTTAGATACAAATACAGAGCTCACTGGTAAAACTCTGCTCAGAGGACCAGGAGGCCCCAGGTAGAGTGGGAAGTACTGCCAGTGTCCTAAGTCATAGACAGTGCGACATGATTCTTAAGGCCAGAGTCCTGTGGGGAGTGTTGGGCTTAAAGGACACCATAGTGTTACAGACTTGGAGGGGAGGAAAAAAGAATGTCTTTTTGCAAGGAATGTTGAAAAAGAGCCTGGAATCAAAATGAAAGAGAATAAAATCCTCATAGTCAACAGAGATTTCTACTGTTGAAGTGTGCTGTAGCCGGGCCAGAAAAGGCATAAGTGCAATGTATCTCTAACCAAAGCCAAATGGAACAGGGCAGAAGGGAAAAAGAACGTTATGTTTGTAAATGGAAAGTTTGGAGAGCTATTTAATCGAATAGTTAATTGTCTTCTTATGGAAACTGAAGCTTGCTAGAGAAGAACATGAAGTGTGGCAAGGAGTTTGCAAACGAGCAGAAGGATTGAGTAGCAAGTAGCCGAAACAGAAATAACAAACTTGTGTATGTATTGAAAGTACAAAGCTTCTTATGGAGAGTCAGCCTGTTTATGGAAACAAGAGAACAACTAGGGAAGACAAGAATTTTGCTGAATCAACCCAGTACGTGTTTGTGCCACGATCAATCTAACGATTACACCTTCCTTGGGTGCAGAAAAACAAGAGAAAAGAAGGGTCTGCATCTCAAAGAAGGCAATCTTTTGAGTGACACTTGTATGTGACAGCCGCTTGATTCACAAATCAGGAAGAGGGGTTTCTTTTCCTTAATTCAGCTGAAGCAAGCAAAAGGAGCCATTTCTATCACAATGCCTGTAAGATATTTTGTTTTACTTATGTCCGTTGGACCTAATTTCTGCTGCAGTCTGGAAACTGTGGCAGAAAACTTGGTGGTTGTAATAGTGATAATGCTAAATGGAAATGCGTGTGCATGTGTGCGTACAAGATGGGAAAATCTGTCCTTCCACTGATAAAATCGGTAAGCTCCATCTCTCTGTCTTCTCCTTTCTATGCACGCTTGCCTATTCCTCTCTGCAGAAATCATAAGATAAAGGAACACAGTCCCATTGTTTACAAACAGAGCGAACTCATCAGGAAAAGCAACTTTCACTTTGTTAATACCCCGCTATCCCCCAACACAGTCTTGTTTCAAGCACTGTGCAGCATCCGAGTGCTTTGGACACTGCCTCTTCTTGACCTGTTCTAGCTCTTTTGTATCATCTTTATACAAACAAATTACTGAAAAACATTACCTTGTGAGATTGTGGATACCTTTTCTTCTTTTCTTCTTTTCCTCTTTTGGAGTTATGTTTGAATTATCATGAAAGACTGGTAACCTCATGCAACTCCTCTGCAGTTCAGGTCTAACTTCATGCTAAACTACCAGCTGAGCAAGATGTGGGCTGTGCTGGTACAGGGTCTGCCGCAGGAAGCGAGTCTCCATCTGGCTGAAGTCACCAGCTTGTCCCGGAGCTTTGCTGTATGCCAAGGCCAGCTCCATTTAGCTGTGTCCTGGGAGAACTGATGGAGAGCAATTGTGCTCTTCAACCTCGGAAGCTTCTGGAGGTCTCCCTTCTGACTGAATTTTTCATTCAGCTTGTGACATGATGATTTGGGTATGGAAAGGACAGCTTGCCAAGAATACCTTCAGTGTTCCCTCAATCTAAAAGTATTGCTTTGACTGTTCTGTTTAGTTAGTGCAGACCATTTTCTGCCCTCAGCTCTGCACGAAGCAATAGAGCACCTGGCATAGATTGGGGTTAGCAGACGAGGGGAAATGTTCCTTTCCCTTACTTTTCTTTCATTCCCCTTCCCCTGGCAGAGCACCGGTGAGGGGGAAGATGGCGCTGTTTCCCACATCATCTCGGTGAGAGCGATGATCCACAAGGCTCCAGAAAAAGAAACACTGTCGCTAGGGGTAAGTGCAGCTGGCACAGCGGCATTTTGGAGAGCTGCTTATGGACTTTGGAGCCTGCTCCAGGAGTAAACAGCATTAAGACATCATTCCAGCGCTTCCCCCTCTTTATTACTTTCGTTTTTTCATCGTAAGAATTTTAGGTTACAAAACATTGCAACCAGTGACCAGAAAAAGACTTTCCCTCGTACTGTAATGATACTGCTTCATAAAAGCTGACTAATTTCTGTATTTGGTAATTCGACTGAGTTGTTGTGTCTTTTCTACATTTTGGAGCAGGGAGGGAGGGAAGCGCTGTGTTGTATCATTGATACAAGTCAGGAGAAAGTGCGAGGTCACATAACGTCAGAGACAGAGAATGGGCTTTGGTTGTCCCAACCAATGTTACGTGTGCCGGTATGCTGATTCATAACCTGGCTGCGTAATAATCTTCAGTTCAAGGGAGGCTATGAAGTTTTTGACAGTGTTGGTAGTTAAATCAGCATAGACACGTGTGTATGTTGATTAGGAGGCTTTAGGGAGTTGAATTTTATCCTTTTACCCCCTGAAAGTCAACGCAAGTCCTTCCTAAACATTCTTTTTAAATTTCATTCTAGAGAAAAATATCAACTGCAGAATAAATTTTAAAAACATTTTTAGATGAATCGTGTTGCTTACAAACCCAATGGTTTCAGCAGGGACTTTAGCGATAGGACATGGCGCAATGGGTTTAAACTTGAGCAGTAGAAGTTCAAGTTAGATATAAGGAAAAAGTTCTTTACTGTGAGGGTGGTGAGGCACTGGAAGAAGGTGCCCAAAGAAGCGGTAAATGGTCCATCCCTGGCAGCGATCTTGATTTCTTTCTTTTTCCTTTTCCCTTTTCCTGCAGAGCTCAGTTCAGGACGAGTGCAAAGAGGCTGCTTTTTCCGATGGCACCTTTGAAAAAGCACAGATTCAGGAGGCTCCTGACGAAGAAACAGTGACACTAGGGGTAAGTAAAGCTGCACAGGGGCATTTTGGAAAGCTGCGCATGGACTGCAGACAGCTGAAGTTGTCTGCCTGGATCATCTGAAAGAACTCTCTCCTTCTGTGCACTCCTCCTCTTTTCTTGATGCGTAAAAAGGATCGCCTTCACCTTTGTCAGGCCAAGTCCCCACCTGATATAAAATGTCCTCCGTTCTTTGGAATCGGTGCTGCTGTGGCAGCAGTTTGAGCAGGATCTTCAGGAATCTGTTGTAGGAACGGCATTTAAGTGGAAAGTTCATTTAGTCTTTCTGGAAACTATGTATGCATGAAGCAAAGGAGTCAAACTTAAGACATGCCATCTGATTATAACTCAGTGGGTGGGAGGGACACAGTCCTTAGGCTTTGAACTACTTAGATACAAATACAGAGCTCACTGGCAAAACTCTGCTCAGAGGACCAGGAGGCCCCAGGTAGAGTGGGAAGTACTGCCAGTATCCTAAGTCATAGACAGTGCGACATGATTCTTAAGGCCAGAGTCCTGTGGGGAGTGTTGGGCTTAAAGGACACCATAGCGTTACAGACTTGGAGGGGAGGAAAAAAGAATGTCTTTTTGCAAGGAATGTTGAAAAAGAGCCTGGAATCAAAATGAAAGAGAATAAAATCCTCATAGTCAGCAGAGATTTCTACTGTTGGAAGCATGCTGTAGCAGGGCCAGAAAAGGCAAAAGTGCAATGTATCTCTAACCAAAGCAGAATGAAACACGGAAGAAGGGAAAAAGAAAGTTGTGGGGGTTTATCTTCTCCGTGCAAGACGAGAACGACAACACACCAATATGATGCAAGATCATTCCACTTTATTGGGCGAACAGCTCGTTCTTCTATACAGTATTATTTCTGTGCACGCGCCGGTCGCCTGTGCCAAGCTCTAATCATTGGCGGTGAGCCGCTAGCACGCAGGTATCACGCAATTAATGATTGCTGGTTATAATAAGCTCCAAGCACGCCTGTATCCTGTTTTTCCTCCTATTCTTGCTGGCAGTTCTCCATATCACTAACCACATCTGTAATCCCTCCCCTTTTCTTGTCCCTATCCGACCTTCCTTAGGCCTTCAACTATCATCTAAAGCAAGCCAGCTGTTCAGGCCTAGCTATTAGGCCTTCAGTTATTATCTAAAGCAACCCAGACCCCAGCAGAAAGTTATGTTTGTACATGGAAAGCTTGGAGATCTATTTAATCATATAGTCAATAGTCATGTTATAGAAACTGAAGCTTGATTTCTTTCTTTTCCCTTTTCCTGCAGAGCTCAGTTGTGGAGGAGGATGAAGGGAGCGCTCTTTCTGAAGCCTCCTGGGAAACAATTCAGACTCACGAGTCTCCTGATGAAGAAACAGCATCACTTTATTAACGTAAACACATACTAACATATACAGTACTAAGAATATAAATAAACTATACTAATTGCAGTGTAAACCCATGCTAACTGTACCCTCTTACAGAATTATAACATACATTACTAGTACTAATTTAACATGAAGACTTATCAATAAGGGCTCCTTATGCCTATGGCTTTGAAAAATACAATCACTTTAACCACCGTACGCTACCCTATCCTATCCTTCCTATTCCCGTTTTCATGGGGTGATGAGCAAGCAGAGAAGGGTGCTACGACAAGCACCATTTCCTGCAAAAGCATCCCAGACACTGGAGGAACTGGTCCAGCACAGCCCTTCTGGCAGACATATCCCACCAGAGAGCTGTGTGGCCACATGTACTTGAGAAACAACCTTCCATGCACTCCATCTGTGGCACATCCAGCTGAATGCTGAGCTGCTGGAGCCTCGGTGGCAGGAGCAGGACAGTTGGGGATGTGGATCAAGCATCCTGCCCCAGAGCAGAGCAGGGAGCAGAGTATCCTCTGCCTCCAGGCAGTCTCTCACTTGTGTGTCTTCTAGGCTGTGGCCCTCAGGCACCTCAGACCAGTGTCACTGAGAAGAAGATCTTGACAGGTTAGTCCCCGCAGCCACATGGCTGTAAGTTGAGGGACAGGAGAGCTCCTAAGAGAGAAAGAGGAGCAGCAAGGGAGGGGAAGCACATCCTGATGTTTTCCCATGAGTGGGAGGGAGCTGCTGGCAAACTGGGATAGGCACCAGTGAATCAGAGGCAGTGATGCTGGGAAGGGGCTCTGATGCTCTGACCACCCCTTTGCCTAAGTTTGAACGAATTCAGAAGAGTTTTAGGAGACCATTCCCCAAGGTTTTGTCAGCACCCTGGGGCCATTGGGGTTGCAAGTGGTTTGGAGTCTGGAAGCCCAAGTTTGGAAAAGAACTGCCCCCCTGAAAGAGGCAATGGCACCATGCAGAGAGCAGCACCCCTGTGTGGGGGGATGTGGGCTCACAGTGCTTCTGCGATGGTTACGTGTGCAGGACTCAGCTCCCTCCTGTGAATCATCTTTGGTTTGTGATCAGATGCTTCTTTACATGCTTATAGTTGGCCTGCTGCTGTGGTGGTGCAGAAGAAATAGCAAAGGCAAGGCAGAGGCCACAGGGAGCCCCTGTCTCCTGTGGGAGCCAGTTGGCACCTTCTCCCCACCTGCTGACCTGGACAACCAGCTTGAGAGATGTCCATCTTTGATATCCTACTGCTCCTGCCTACTTGGTGTTCCCTGCACGAGTCTGTCCTCCTGGAGAAGCTGTCCCGGGCTGGGGAGAAGGTTCACCCCCTTCCCTCTGACCAGCTGCTAATGAGAGCCTGGTTATGGCACAAGCCACGGTGCAAATGAAATCAGTCGTGCACATCACCCCATCACATTTTCAGAAGAGCCCGTCTTGGAGCTCTTCTCCAGCCCCTCCAATGCCTTTAAATCCTTGCCAACCCCTCCTGCCCCTTGGTCATCCTCAGATCCAGCCAGCTGCAGAGCCCCATCCTCTCATGCAACAACAGCAGGACCAATTAAGATGTTTTCTTCATTTCAAATAGTGATCATTAACATTATTTTAACTACTATTTAAACTATATTTCCTTCTTCAGGAAAGCTCACAAGCAGACAAGTGGTGGAGGGGAATCAGCTCAGCACAGTGGGCCAGGGAGAGCTTCGCATGTATCATTTCCTTCTCTGTGTAAAAAATCCAAACCACTGGCTGTTGAATACCTATTTAAAGGATTTCAGAGTAAAATCAGCTTTGCTTTCTGAAAACATGGCCCTAGACACTTCGTAATTCCTGTTGAATAGGGGCTCACAAGCTTCTACATAGATGGCACTTCTGGGCAAGCCGGATAACGCTTGGGCGGTTCAAATAGTTGTGCTAGTGAAAAAATGCTAGCAGTGCAGATGCAGAAAGGAAACCCAGGCCTCTGCTCAGTGCTCTGTCCCCTACAGGCAGCCCTGGTGACCGGGCCTGCAGCAGCCTGAAGTTTGAAAAGAGGGGACAAAACCTGCCTCTTCTGACATCAACATCCTTTACACTGGGGTCAAACCATCACAATAAAAGCAGAGTTGGGGGGATGCCAGCACTGCCAGTGAAGGGCTGCATGTGTCCCACAAGGAAGAGGTTATTTCAGGGAGCAACTCATGAGAAAGGGTGGGATGTGAGGGTCAAAGTGTTGAACTGAAGAGGCTCAAAGAGGCATCAAAGTTGTGCCCCAGGGATGCAGAGAAGAAGCAGGCTCCACCGAGCTACAGAACATCCTCACCAGCTTCCTTCTGGGTACCTGCAGCCCTGGAGGAGGAGGATCTCTAGGAGTACCTCAGCTTAGAAAGGTGTCCTGGGTTCAGCAGTAGCAGTCATTTTCCTCCTTCTTAGTAGCTGGTGCAGTGCTGTGGTTTTGACTTTCAGCCTGGGAACAGCGCTGATAACACCGATGTTTTCAGTTGCTGCTCAATAATGTTTACTCTGACCAAAGACTTTCTGAGTCTCATGCTCTGCCAGGGAGGAGGGGAAGCCGGGAGGAAGTAGAGACAGGACACCTGACTCAAACTGACCAAAGAGGTATTCCATACCGCAGCACATCATGCCCAGTATATAAACTGGGGGCAGTTACCCGGAAGGGTTAGATCACTGCTCGGTCTGGCTGGGTATTGGTCAGCGGGTGGTGAGCAGTTGAATTCTCTTCCCTTGTTATTTCCCTCACTATTATTGGTGGTAGCAGCAGTGGTTTGTGTTATACCTTAGTTACTGGACTGTTCCTATCTCAACCCATGGGAGCTACATTCTTTTGATTCTCCTCCCCATCCCTCCAGGAGCTGGTGGGGAGGAAGGGGAGGGGAAGTGAGTGAGTGGCTGCATGGTTCTGGGTTGCCGGCTGGACTTAAACCATGACAAAAGGGAAGGCTTAAGTTAAATGGGCTGAAGGAGGTGAAGGAGGAACTGGGGCTGGAAGAAGTTGTGCCACATCTCTTGGCTGCAGAAAGGAAACAAGATGGATGATCTCCATAACATCTCACAGCCCATCACTCCCTGGGGGCTGTTTCCAACCTATGTGCCTGGAGGTCCATGGGATTTGGCTTAGAGCAGACACCACTCAGCCATTAATCTCATCCCATCCTTGTTGCATGCAGACCCATTGGTTGCTCTTGGGTGGGACATGAGGGCAGCCATACTGCACCTTCCTGACATAGTAACAGCAAAGCATCAGCAGTGGGGCTGCTGGCCATCTTCTGATCAACAGCCAGCTGAACATGAGCAGCTTGTGCCCAGGCAGCCAAGAAGGCCAATGGCATTCTGACCTGTATCAGCACCAGTGTGGCCAGCAGGGCTAGGGCAGTGATCTTTCTCCTATACTCAGCAATTGTGGGGCCACACATCAAATCCTGTGCTCAGTTCTGGGCCCCTCACCAGAAGAGAGACATTGAGGTGCTAGAGCAGGTCTAGAGAAGGTCAACGGAGCTGGTGAAGGGCCTGGAGCACAAGTTTGATGAGGAAGAGCTGAGGGAACTGGGGGGTTTAGTCTGGAGAAGGCTCAGGGGGGACCTTATCGCTATCTGCAACTGCCTGACAGGAGGACGGAGCCAGGAGGTGGCTGGTCTCTGCTCCCGGAGAACAAGGGATAGGACAAGAGGAAACGGCCTCAAGCTGCACCAGGGGAGGTTTAGACTGGAGATCAGGGACAATTTCTTCCCCAAAAATTTCTCCACCCAAAAGGGTGTCAGGCATTGGAACAGGCCGCCTAAGGCAGTGGTGGAGTCATCATTCCATAGCACTTAAGTGTCATGTTTTAGTGGCAGACTTGGCAGTGCTGGGTTAATGGTTGGACTTGATGATCTTACAGGTCTTTTCAAACGTGGTTGATTCTGTGATTCTATCTAGCCAGGCTGGGGGGGATTGGGCTGGACTAGCACAGCCCTTCTCATGCTCCTACAGCATGAAACAATCAATGTTGTTACTTTAACGATAAAAGGTTTTTAAAAAGCCAGCTTCAACTGAAAGGGACTGCTTATGACTCCAAGAATAGCTGAGACTTCTCAAACACCTGGGACTTCTATTAAAAGCTTTGGTAGCTGTTTATCCTTTGCAGAGGCAAGAGGCGAAGCTTCTGAGAAGGAAAATATAGCTGCAGAGAAGTTCTTCAGCACCCCCTGGTCAAAAAAAGAAAGAAAAACCACAAAGGACACGAGCAGAATGACAAGATTGCTAAATTTCAGAGGCAGAATCAGGAAGCTAGGGTACAAAGTGAGATGAGACTAACAAGGGCTGCAAAAGGCTCTGTGTTTGCTCAACTGCCTTAATAATAAGAGGAAGGAGAAGGGAAAGTTCGGCCCATTGCTTCACCAAGAGTCATTAATTGATGAGGTAGAGAAAACTGGAATGTTCATATTGCTGCATTTGCATCCTCTCTTACGCCAAAGGTTAGTGAGAATCAGATCTGGGATAGTGTTTTTAAGGAGGAACCAGGGAAGAATCCATGAAAGTGAAGAAACGCAGCCAGGGCTGCTGAAGGAACTAGCTGAGATAACCTCTTGAGAGCTCAGAGACTCTGCAAGTCCAGGCAGGAAGGCTGGGAACAGCAGCTTTGTCCATCAGCTATTTTTAAACAGGTGAAGTGCTCAGTCAGAGCTGAGCCTCCGAAGTTCGGTTCTCAGAATGATGTTATCACAAGCAGTTGAGCAAGTGTGAGGAGATAAGGCCGTAATGAACACAATGCCCTCCTTGCCCTGGATATGTATGTCCTTCAGAGGACAGAGGTCCCTGTTGCCCCCATGTGCACTCCAGGCAGGCGGGTGAGATGTCCATGATGGGTTTCCATGCCAGCAGCATGGAGCGTGTCCTCACTGCCCTACAAGCTTTGCTCCCCACATGGAGGAAGCCTGATTCAAGAAGAGAAACAAAAGTAAAGTGCTGCTTCTCCTGGCATGGTGGTTTGTTTTTAGGGCAGAATCATAGCAGCAGGCACCTGGGGAGGCTGTGGATGAGCCATCCAGCCTGGAGGAGAGCGGTACCAGGGAGTGCAGCCAGCGAGGTCTCTGCAGCTCCCCAGGAGCTGCTGCCTGATGTGGTCCCCAAGCTTCACACCCACCGTGATGGTGGTTTTGGGTGCTGGTGGACAAGTCCTTAGTGCCGCCGTCACTGCCAGCCTGGTTCCCACATGGTCCTCAGCTGAACCTCCCAGTGTAGGGACAGGACAAGGGGGAATGGCTTTAACCTGACAAAGGGGAGATTGAGATGAGATCTTAGGCAGAAGTTCTTCTATGTGAAGGTGCTGAGGCCCTGGCACAGGTTGCCCAGAGAAGCTGTGGCTGCCCCATCCCGGACAGTGTTTAAGGCCAGGTTGGACGGGGCTTGCAGCAACCTGGTCTAGTGGAAGGTGTCCCTGCCTGTGGCAGGGTTTGGAATTGGATGAGCTTTAAGGTCCCTTCCAACCCAAACAAGTCTGGGATTCTCTGAATGGTTCAAAGCTGCACCAGGAGAGATTTATACTGGACATTAAGGGAGCATTTCTTTACCAAGAGGGCTGTCAAATCCTGACAAAGGCTTCCTGGAAAGCTGGTCGAAGCCCAGGCTGTTAGTGTTGAAGAGGCATTTGGACCATGCCCCTAATAACATGCTCTAGCTTTTAGTCAGCCCTGAAGTGGTCAGGCAGTTGGATCAGATGATCACTGTAGGTCCCTTCCAACTGAAATACCCAGTTCTAAACTAGGCACAGCCTCCGCTTGCTCACCCTCTAGGGACAAGTGCCACCTTCCTGGGAGCAGGATGGATGGCCAGACATAAGGACCAGGAGTGGAAGGAGGAGGGAGGGCTGGCAGGTTGGTGGAGGCTGTAGCAAATGAGAGAAGGGGCTAAAAATATTCACTTGGGGCAAACTGAGCTTGACAAACCCAATTGCCTTCTATGATGGTCACCTGCTCAGCCGATGTGGGGCAAGTGGTGGACATCGTCCACCTGGATGTCTCCGAGGGTTTCAAAGCAGTTTCGCACGTGTTCCTGCCCAGCTGGAGGTAGCGCTGGGAAAAGGGACTTGGAGGTTCTGAGGGACGCAAGCTTCATAGGAATGAAGAGTGAGTGGCTGCAGTAGAAACAGGCAATAGGGTGTTGGGGAACATCAACAGGGGCATCACCAGCAGAGATAAAGATGTCATTGTCCCACTCTGCTCAGCATTATTCAGGCCACACATGGAATGCTGTGCTCAGTTCCAGTCCCCACCATATAAAAAAAGTGTGGACAGGCTGCAGAGCATCCAGAGAAGAGCCACAGAGATGATCCAAGGACTGTGCAGTATGTGAGGAAAGGCTGGGAGAGGTGGGTTGGTTCAGCCTGGAGAAAAGAATGCTCAGAGGAGACCTTATCCCCCTGTGCCAATACTTAAAGGATGGCCACAGAGAAGGAGACCCCCTTTTTACAGGGAGTCCCATGGAAAAGACAAGGGGTGACGGGCACAAATTACTCCTGTGGTGATTGCAACCGGACACAAGAAGAACATGTTTCACAATGTGAACAACCAGCCACTGGAATAATCTGCCCAGGGAAGTGGTGGATTCCCCAACACTGGACACTGTTGATTTGGCTGGACAGGGTGTGGGGACAAAGTCTAGGTCATGCTTTGCGTAGATAGGTCACACCAAATGATCCCTGAAGTCCCTTCCAACCTGGGATTTCATAATTCTATGAGATACTCCTCAAAACCAGCCTGATAGAAGCATATTCCCCCCAGCTGATGCTCCACTACCCAACATTCACCCTTTGAAGGCCTCTTGCACAGCAAGAGCAAGTAACACTGTTTAAATAAAGGAAGATTACAGAGCCTTAACCTTCATCAACTGAATTCGGCAGTATCTGAAAGTGTTTCCAGCTTACTCAAATTCCAGCAGGGTGAATCACCCTATCACAAAAGCATCTGCTGCTGCCTCCTCCCTCTTATTTACTCCTGAAAGTGAGTTCAGGTTAAGGGCTGCCTTTATCAGGGACAGAGACTTGCAGAGAACCAATCTGCTGCTGCCATGGAGGCTGAAAAAAGGCAATAAACTTGCAAAGGTCATAGGTGCACAGGGGCTTTTACCCATTTCTTTAGACCACAAGGCAGGAGCACTAACAGGTTTGTTGGACAGGTTTATCACAAAATGCGTGTCTCCTTGGCAGTTGTTCTCACTGATGACAGAGGCAGGAGAGTGAGGAAGGATCTGTTGCCTCCAGTCCCTCGTACTTCCCCCAGCTCCCAGGTAAGTACTACACAGCTCACACTGCTGCACCTGCCCCCAGAGCCACACTGGGCGCTTTGCACATCTCAAGGGCTTCCTCCCTTCTCTCCCTGCAAGCCTTCTCCTTACTCAACAGGGAGAAAAAGCCTCTTTCTGAAACCCTGACCAAGTAAGAAAGTTAACCTGGGCAGCTTCATTCTGTTCTTCCCAGTGGGCATCATGTACTGGAGTCATGTTTTCGGTGGAACAGTTTATGGAGAACTCCAAGAGTCAACCCAACACTTAAACAGTTCCAGAACTCACTGAGAGGCAGACTAAAAGGAGAGACACACTTGGAATGCCCAAACCACTAGTCTGAAAACAAACATTTTACTATCAGTCACTTTTATTTCAAGAACAGCATAGCCTTTCATCCCAGCTCCTCCTCGAGTTCTGCGTGTTAACCCAGGTAGCACAAGAAGCACTTGTATCCTGTAGAGCAAGAGCTCCCAACAAAACAATCCCCAGAGACACCAGTACTGGGTTTTCCTCCTCTTCCGCTCTGGGCGAGCAGCCCAGACCGAGCAGCCCCTCACCCTGCACCTCGTGGGTGCTTCACTGATCACACAAATAAATAGTTCTCAGTATCTTGCTGTGTGGAGCAGATAGTCTAGAAGTTAATTACTGCTGTGTTCTTACCTATTGGACACTGTAGGTAACTGACTTGGTAGCCATAGAGAGGCAGCAGGCTCAGATTGCCCTTATGTTATCAGTTTAGCTGGACAGAAAGGTGTGAGAGGACCGGACAGATCTTGTTTTATCTGCTCCCTGCAGCCTCCTCAGTGGGACTTAGCCTTTGTCATTTTGGTGGAAATGGATGGGGTCAGGCACCCAAAACACTTGGAAATTGATTGTGCCTGCCACACTTCACGCAGGCTGCTCAGAGCACATGCTGCTCAATGCACTCCCTGCTCCTGGCTTGTGACAGGAGCTGCTGAGCCACCTTCACACGGCAAGGAACTGCAGGTTCACATCTCAAAGAGAGCAGGAACCCAGTGTCACCCTGAGAGTGAGCCAGAACTGCTGATTCATCAGGGAAAATCAGGACAAATTAAAGCTGTAAAACAAGGGCATGGGGAAGTACAGCTGTGCCACACACACACAACCTGACACTTGACTCTACTTCTGTCTGCTGGTGGGACATGCTGAGACGGTCAGTGTCCCGGTATAAAATCGAGCCAGCTAAAACAAAGCATAACATGCTGAAGTCTAATACATATGAGGCCACTTGTCACCAATGATTATTAAGGTATCCCAAGGCTAACTACAAGTGATAAGCTCACAGCAGTGTCAGTGCCCACAGTGTCCTTCCCACAAGAAATACTGTCTGGAAAGCATGAGTTTGAGAGGATGAGGAGGACTGCAGGAAGAACCTCAGACTGACGAAAGAGCAGAGGAGTCATTCACAGGACATCCAGAGATGTCTTGGTTAGGCATCATGCAGCTGGTTCTCCTTCAGGAGGATCTTCTCCCCAGGCTTGAAGGCTGGCATCCCCCGGTAAGGGCAGCTGGCACAGCGGAACGCATCCCCCAGGTAGCACTGCCAAGAGAAACGAAGGCACCTTCTATAACCAGCAGCAACTTTCAGTTTCCTTCCCCTGGAACATGGCTTTTCCAGCTCCTCAGCATGTCAGCACAGAAAACACTTCCCTTCTACCCTCTTCCCAAGGCATGTCTTGTTAGCAGAGCTGTGCAGGGCATTGTGCAAGCTTCCCCCCAGCCAGTGTGCCCAGGTATGGCTGCATATTGGGCTGGGGCAACCCCCAAATACCCCCTGGCTCCCTCCTGCAAGGTGACCTGCCGTGTGAGCACAGGAGCAGGGAGGTGAAGGTTCACTGTTCATTGTGACTCCCACAGGGACAGGTGCAGTGATGCAGACTGTGTGGGCAATAGCAGAAGCAGCACAAGCAGTGTTTGGGAGTCGTATGACAGCCTAGGGAGCACTCATTAGAGAACACAGTTCTTAGATAGAGATCATGCCCTGCAAAGCATAGAAACAAAAATTACTATTTACATTTCCACAGGCAGATTTGGGCTGTGTGCTCTTCTTCTCCTGTTCCAGTTCTTCGGCCAGGCCACATGTGCTGTAGAAAAATAAAGAAGTCACTTGCACATTTCTGCTTAAAGGTTTGAGTCACCAACACTCCTTTTAGCCCTACTCACATGCCAACAGCTCTTGCTCTGTCACACAACACAGCTGACACTGGGACTCTCCTGCCCCTTACTTTGTTCCTCAACACCACAGTTTGTGTAACAAGTGTTGAAGCACACTCCTCACCTTTAAACCGAGTAGGAAATGGCTGTATGGCATTTGCTATGTGTGCTTTTTCTTCTTCAGATCTGAGAAATCAGGGTTTTAGCCAAGGCTGCACAAACTGTGTAGCCACCCTCAGGAAGGCTGTTAGTCACATCAGTGTGGTAATTTGTAGCAGCTTTGAGGCAGCTAGTCAATTCTCACTGCATTTGGATTTATATTAAAATATATATTAAGAAAAGTTATGAACCAAGAGAATTATGCTCTGAAGAATAGCAAATTGCCCACTATCTTTTTAAAACCCATCCAGCTCTGAAGATTTAATGTTACAGTTGAAAGGTTCACCAATATGCTAACTCCTACACTGACCAGTTCTTGCAGGCTTTCTTCTTGCCCATTTCTTTGCAGGATGGAGCTCTGAGGGATGATGGATCTGGCTTTTTCAAATCCTCTGAATCCAACAGCTCATCAGGGTCCAGAAGATCCTCAAAACACAATGAAAGAGAACATGCAAGAAACTGATTTGCCAGCAGGGAATGCCATTGCTGTATTATGTCCAAAGAAATGGTGCTATCTGTAGCACTAACATTAAAGTGCTGTAGCTGTGCCCCCTTACCTGTGCCTCCCCTCCACCCTCACCACACCTCTAGGCTCTCAAGACCTCATATATGAGGTATTTTGCTCTAGGGATACTTTTATGCCTCATAAATTGTAAAGCTTCCCAAAAGGCATGACTGAAACTATTTAGAATAGGAAAGAAGAGGAGAGAGAAGGAACAGCAGCAAAGCCTCATAAACCACACCAGATACCAACCATCTCTTCGTCGTTTATATCATTGGCAGAGAGAGTCCACAGCTTGGCAGTGGCTGGGTCCACAGGGGGCTTTTCTGGAGCCAAAACAAAGGAAGAAATAGTAGTTACTCCTGCCTTTGCCCTGTCTACTCCCAGAAAATAGCTGAAACAACTTCGGAAAGCCCCACTTCACAGGTTTTTACTGTAGCACTCCTGGGGTGAGCTGTCTCCCTCTTCCAAGGGGTGCTTGCACGCAATCAGAAATGTAGCATGCACCACTCCTTACCTGAAGCACCAGGTTTCTTGGCAAAGGAAAGTTTGAGCTGACTTGAGGATCCCACTTCAAAATTGGGCTTCTTGCCTTCTACCTGAACAATGAGTAGATCATTGCTTTGGTAACCCAAATGCTCTTGGACTGACTGAGCCTCCTCTGGGGTCAATGCTTCCTTTTGCAGCTGCAATGTAAGATTTTAGGTTATCACACTGCAGAAGCCCCAGTCCAGCATCCCAGTGAACATAGACAATCAGTATTTTCAGACCTAAAGAAAACCACTACCTTTGCTATAACTAGTGTCTGTGGCAGGCAGTGCCCAAGCACATTTAGAGTAAACTAGGGTAGCTAAACACCTTGTCACCCAGCAAGTCCCCAGGAATCACTACCTACATCACAAGGGACTTTCTGGAAGTGGTCAGTACATACATACCTCCTTCACTTCCACCAACCCAGAGAGAGTCAGAGCTGTGAGGAGTTTGGCTGCTGTCTTGATTCTGCTGTTGTTTCCTGGAAGACACAAAAGCAAGAAGTAGTAGAAGGGAAGAAAAAGAACAGTGGTCACTAAGAAACCTAGAAGAGCAAGAGCTTTAGAAGGAACTGCTCAAGCCAAACCTCTGCTTTAAAACTGGGCCTTTTCTGGTTGACAACAGGAGCGAACCAGAAGAATGTAAGCAGCTTGTTCATTAAAGTAGGAGCCTGTGTGACAAAGCTGTTCTAGCTTCAGATCTGTTCTATATATGCCTGAACCTTCCTCAATCCAATTAACACTCATCAAAAAAAGGATAAAAACCCACCCCAAAACCCAAACAACGTTCCCCCAAAATATTTTTACATATTAAAGTGAACAACTCAAGAGGTTTTCAAAACTCGGGACTCCTAAATGAACATTTCATTCAGAAGCAGCAGTCAAGAGCCTTGTTCTTGCAGGCAAAAGCTCTTACACATTCACTGTTTCAGAAACTCATTACAGGTTTATTTGCTGGGGCACAGGACTGTGCTGAACAGAACCCATTCACCCTCTCTCAGTAGTCCCACTTACTCTTTATTGCTAGTCCACCAAATTCTAGCCTGACTCTGGAAAAAAGAAACCTCATCTCCTCCAGATCTGCACATTCTTGGTTGTGTCCCAGAAGTCTTCCACCCTGCCCCTAAGGTACCACTTGCACCACAGAGCCACTGCTAGCTCCAAGACATTGGCAAATCTTCCCAAGCTGAAGAAGGTGTTTCTGTTGCCACTCGCACCACCCTTTTCAGCACTGTAGATTGTGCCAGTGCAAATGTCATCAGCACAGATGCTTCTCTTCTTACTACATGGTGTGTTAGTTCCCACTTCCACCCTGAACCAGCTCCCCATGCCAGCAAAGTTGAATGCACGTCAAGTACAAGACAGAGAAATAATCTCATGTTCACCTCCTCATGTGATCCCCTAGCTGCCCCTTGGCACATGCTCTGGTTTTACTCTTAAAACTTAAGCCCAAACACTTGTACCTTTTCTGGATACCTATTTCTCAGCTGGCTTCTGGGGCAGTCTCTCCTGGCATTTGTCACCTGTTTTTAACATCACTTCAGAAGCTCCTTGGAAACACAACATCTGCACCTATTTAATATCACATGCCTTTTTTAGGTAGTTTAGGATCAAGTCTACCAGCAATTTCTATCAGCACCCCATCTCTGGCAGTGTTCAAGGCCAGGTTAGATGGGGCTTGGAGCAACCTGGTCTAGCAGAAGGCGTCCCTGCCCATGGCAGGGGGGTTGGACTGGATGACCTTTAAGGTCCTTTCCAAACCATTTTTGGATTTTCATAAGGGAAGAGTGACTGCAAATATCTTGGATGCCTACCAGCTTAAACACAGGATAAATGCCTTACTATTCAAGTTAGTGTGTCAAGAGAGTGAACATCGCTGAAGGCCAGTCAGGGTTCCTGTCCTTCCATTTCAGCCTAATCCTCACAAGAATTGCTATGTTGCCATGAAAGCAAGGCTGATGTGGATTCTCTCACCTGATTCTGTAACCACCAGCTCTTTCAGGAGGACACAGCCCCCTGGCTTCAGTATCCGGGCTATTTCTGCCAGCACCTCAGCACTGTGCTGTGCTGTACTGCCTGGTACCATGCCAGAGAGAATCACATCAAAACCAGACTCCTTGTGAGCAGCTGAAAAACAAGAAAGGGGAAGATGGTACAATTTTGCATACTTACACACACAGCTTTGCTTAACACATCAGTTCCACCTCCCTCCTCATCCCTCCTGCTTGTGTACAACAGCAACAACTGATTAAAGACACCATAGGAAGCACGACTAGGGTATATCACTTCCTTTGCTGTACTGCTGGTGGTAAGTTAGCAGTATTGCTGTTCTGTGTGCTGACTTACAAATCATTGAAGAAAACAGAATCCCAGACTAGTTTGGGTTGGAACAGAGCTTACGGCTCATCCAGTTCCAATCCCCCTGCAATGGACTGGAACATCTTTGACTAGACCAGGTTGCTCCAAGCCTCGTCCAACCTGGCCTTGAACACTGCCAGGGATGGGGCAGCCACAGCTTCTCTGGGCAACCTGTGCCAGGGCCTCAGCACCCTCACAGGGAAGAACTTCTTCCTAATGTCTCATCTCAGTCTCCCCTCTGTGGGGTTAAAGCCATTCCCCCTCCTCCTGTCCCTACAGGCCCTTGTCCAAAGCCCCTCCCCAGGTTTCTTGTAGCAACTTCAGGCACTGCAACTGCTCTAAGGTCTCCTCTTAAGGAGCCTTCTCTTCTCCAGGCTGAACAAGCCCAGCTCTCTCAGCCTGTCTCCAGAGCAGAGCTGCTCCAGCCCTTGCAGCATCTCCATGGCCTCCTCTGGACTCACTGCAACAGCTCCATGTCCCCCTTGCTTTGGGGCCCCAGAGCTGTTAGCTCATACAACAGAAGCACTCTCTCCTTTTAATGAAAGGGTGAAAAATGAAGCTAACTCTTACACTGAGACAGCTGGTTGACATTTTCCACAGACACGCGATTACCAGCTCCCACCAGTGCCTGAATTTTATCCACCAAATCCTTCAGGGCTTCAATGGGCGAGGAGCTATCCCAGACGATGGCCACGCGCTGGCCTGGAGCGACTCTGTACTCCCCCATGTCCACAGCAGAAGCAAACCTGACAGCAGTAGAGAGAGTAACAGGTCAGGGGAGGGACACAGAAGGGTTATTGTCAAGCTCCACATGAACATCTGTGGACTGACTTAATCACAGAACATTGACTTCTTTTAGTAAATGGAGATTATTTTCTGGAGACAGGCAGTAGAGTTCCCCCAAGCTGAGGGCGACTACAGGCCATGCCTAAAAATAATCCAAACCAAACCCAAAAAAATGCCCCCAAACCAAACTAAATAACAGCAAAAAACTTACTTGCTTTCCTTAAAGATTTTAATAGAGACATACACAGGATTTAGAATCATAGAATAGTTAGGGTTGGAAAGGACCTCAAGATCATCGAGTTCCAATTCCCCTACCATGGGCAGGGATGCCTTGCACTAAACACTGCCTTGTCTCTCCCACTCAGGAGAGACCTGACCTAGCAGAATCTCCCTCTGCAGTGCATGAGGGGAAAAGAAAAAAAGAAAAGCAATTTTCATCCTTCCCAGCATTCCAGATTGAGACTCTCGACTCATGGGTGGCACTTTGTGAGCAACTGCACAGAGGGGAACAGAATGTGAGGGGAACAGAAAGTGACAGCTTTGAGAAACCCATGTGCACCAGTAT
The DNA here is from genome assembly GCA_039720435.1 of Amazona ochrocephala. NCBI lineage: Eukaryota > Metazoa > Chordata > Aves > Psittaciformes > Psittacidae > Amazona > Amazona ochrocephala. The sequence continues at coordinate 78,342,930 of CM077909.1, read as the reverse complement.
TGTACAAAAAACTGCATTCCTGACAGAGCCTGATGAAAAGCCACACTCTAGCAGTGTCATAATCACCTGTATTCACAGCAGCACCAGCTCCGGGAACAATCACCGAGCCTCTTTCACTCTACGCCTCCAATACAAACCTGTTTTCCTTCCCATTTAACACAAGCACAGAGAATGGGGAGCACAAGTGAGCACACCAGCTGCCCAATATACCTTCAATCAGCTACAAGCCACACGCTTGCTTTGGAACAGCCTGTTGTAAGTAAAGTCCTCACCAGAAATCATTACATTACACACTCTGGGTAGTGTCTTATTGCCATCATGCTTTCACGAAAGCATAGCTTATGGGTACCCTGTGCCAGATTCAACGCAGTTGCCTGCAGTCAGGTGTGGAGTGGATTTTGACCCACGGTTCCCCTGGCTCTATGTGCTGCGGACCCCTTTCTCATGGAAACTGCAAACATGTTCACAACAGGCCAGCTCTGCACCTTGTCTGACCCACTCTAGTAGGAATTTGTGCTAATGCAGAGCACAACACCAACCAGTTAAGGAATGGAAGATCTTGGATATGTGCTGCTGGTTATAGCACCTCCCAGTTGGCCTTGCACACATATGCAACACAAGCTAAGCAACTACACAGCCAGTAACACTTGTAACCACACAAATTAATCCCACTAAAAAATGCCATCTTTCCTAGGAAGATGGCTAAAACCGGCAAAAGATACATAAGTTGTTAGGGTAATGTGGCAAAGCTGAATCCAAAGACACACCTTCCTCTCACAACAGCAGGTTGTGACCTTTCAATACCAGCCCAGAGCCCAAACTGCATCAACAGCAACACGAGTCCACTTACCACACCTAGGAGGACTCCGGCCTTACGCCACCCTGTGCCACACAGGGAGGAGGCCCAAGGGCTGGGCCCAGCATAAAGAGGACGTTATCTGAATTCCACACACATTTACCAGCCCTCGAGGAACACACTGCCAAAGCAGGGCAAGGAGAGGGCTGCAAATAATATTGGAGGTTGCGAGCTTCAACAGATTAAAAACCAAGATACGGGAGGGAATGTCACGAAGGAATGTCACACGGCAATTCCCTGACACACACCCCCTGCCGCCCGCCCGCCCGCCCACCCGCAGAGGCCGCCCCTCCGGCAGAGGCCGCCCCTCCGGCAGAGGCCGCCCCAGGCGCGGCCTCCGGGAACCCTTTTTAAGGGGGAAAACGGTAATTTCGCCTCCAAGCAGGCGTCCCGGTCCCACGAGCCGCGCACGACTCACCGTACTTCACCTTACCTCAGCCCAGCTCAGCTCAGCTCGCCTCGCGTCGTCCCGGTCTGACGCCGTCACAGCCGCGTCCCGGCGTCGTGACGTAATCGCGCTGCTGCCCGCTTCCAAGATGGCGGCGGCGGCGGCGAAAGGCGTACGGCTGGCGGGCTGGCGGCTTTGGCGGGGCCGCGCGGGTGAGGGACGGGGGGGAGCGCAGGTGGGTTGGGGGGGAGGCGGCGTGCTCGGCCTCGTGCCACCGTGACTGGGCCGGGCGGCGGGGCCGGGACCGGGGCGGGGCGGGGCAGGGCGGGGCAGGGCGGGGCGGGGAAGGTGATGTGAAGGGCAGAGGAGCGGCGCCGCTAGGGGGCGGTACGGGGCTGTGTGGTCGCCTCAGCCTCAGCCTCAGCCTCAGCCTCAGCCTCAGCCTCAGCCTCAGCCTCAGCCTCAGCCTCAGCCTCAGCCTCAGCCTCAGCCTCAGCCTCAGCAGCCTCAGCCTCAGCCTCAGCCGCACTCCCAGCCCCAGCCCCAGCTCCAGGTCTGGTCCCGCCTGAGGCTGGTGGTTGTGGACCCTGGTCAGGCAGGCTGGAGACATATCCTGCCACAGGAGTATGTTTGGGGAGCGAAGCCTCTTGCACCTTCCGGGCCCTGAAACTGCATGAGGCATTTGAGGGGACTGGGAGCAGAGTTGAGGAGAAGTTTGGTGATGGTTAAGTGTGGGCTGTGCAACCCAAGATATTGCAGTTCAATTATAAATTCCCACAGAGCAGCCATAATCAAGAGCTGTGTGATCTTTGAGTCACCTGAGAAACATGCGTCGTGATCTCAGTTGTGTCTGTTAACATTGCTCGTTCTCCGGGATATTACCTGCCTCTTGTCCCGGGTTCAAGGGTCAGTGCCTTTCTCTTAACTCCTCTAATTCCTCTCCTTTGTCAGGGACCAAAAAGGAGAGTGGGCATGCTTCAGGGCAGTCAGGGCATGTTTGTGTGCGTGGTTTCCAGTCCAAGACTGGGAAACTCCTTTCTGTTTGCTGTATGTGCCATCTGCACAGTTCTTTTCCTCACAAAACATTTTCACCTTATTTTCACCAAGTAAACACGGGCTCAGCTGAGAGGGATGCTTCTCAGAAGTGTAAAGAGACTTTCTACACATTTCTGTTATTTTTGGCTGGGTTTATCACAGCTCTCTGCTTCATCTTAATTTTCTGTGTTTCCTCTAATTGGAAGGAGACATTTGAATCTTGGCTTCCCTTTCAGTGCTCCAGTGCCAGCTCTACCCACCGCAGCGTGCTTTCCAGGCCTCGGCTGTGCTGAGGAGAGTCTTCGATGAGCAGAAGAAGGAGCCATTGGCATCTTCTTCTCAGCATCAGTTCAATTCCTATCCAGCTGATCACCAGCCTGGGCAGGAACGTCAAGGCCATTGTCCCAGGTAACTAGCTATTTCTAGTGCTGTCCTGCCAATAGGCTTTGGTTTCCTGAAACTTGCACTGAAGCTTGAAGACAGCAAGATCCAGAGTTAATGAAGCATCAGACTGCAGCAACTGGAGAGCTGATTTGCTAAGAGTGCAAATTCCATTGTCAGATGTAGAGACAGGATGGAACTTTCTTTCAAGAGGGAACCTCTCTGGTCTGCAAAACACAAGCCTTCACTCCTGGATTTTTGTGTAAATGCATACAAAATATGGACAATATTGTCCATATTCCTGTAACTGTAGAGTCCCTGTTGGAAAAGCTTATAGTTTAGCTTGTTTTATTAAAGGAGGGGTAATCTGAGGCTGATTGGTCTCCATGTAGGCACCTGTATTGAGCCCTCCTGTATTTTTCTCTTCTCTCATGGCAAAGGTTCATTAAGAATCCTTTTCCTGGAAAGGGAAGGATTTTACAGGAGGAAGTGAGAATTATACTAAGCAGACCTCAACAGCGTGCCAACAGCAGCAGTGGCAGCGAGTGAGTGGCAGAGTCCAGGTTGCTGGTGTTTCATGGTGACATTCCCTCACTGTAACAATTCCTTCTCATAGTTACACTGGCCAGGGAGGCCAGGAGTCTGAGGACTATGAGAGTGAGGAGCAGCTGCAGCACCGAATCCTCACAGCAGCGCTGGAGTTTGTGCCTGAACATGGCTGGACTGCAGAAGCCATTGCAGAGGGAGCCAAGGTATGTGGGAGAGAACCAACAAACCAGTTGAAAACTGGATGAAGCTTAAGTCCAGACAGCCAGGCGTGCATGCTTCCCCCACATACTCTTGGGTGATGCATCCCAGTCAGCAAATGGAATGCAGCCCAGCTACTACAGGATAACCTTGTCAGAGTTACACTAGGGCACAATGTAAAGTAGTGATCCTAAAGGGAGGAAAACATACATGAAGTACTTTTTAATGCAGTGTTGCTTCGTTTAAATTCATATAAGTTTGTTCACAAAAGAAATACAACACTTTTTGCAGCTGGATCTTGCTTAGCAGTGTATGACCTGGTCTGTGCTTCTCCCTTCTTCCCTACAGACCCTGGGTCTCTCTGTTGCTGCCGCAGGGATGTTTCACAGTGATGGCAGTGACCTGATCCTGCACTTTGTATCTGAGTGCAACACCAAGCTGTCTGAGCTGCTGGAGCAGGAACAAAAGCTAGTGCAGTTGGGCGAAGCAGAGTGAGTATTGGCTCTGAAAAGACGACTTCCTTGGCAAACTCTGCCAAAGAGGCTGGATAGACAGAGAGGCGTCCTGGGACACAGGTACTTTAAGTTAAAAATTAATTTAGCCAAATAAAACCATCCTCACAGAGTTGTAGGAGAGGCATGAAGGATACATAATATTTCACATATCTACTGCTGAGGCAGGCAGGCGATTGATCTTTCAAGTTCAGAATTGAGCTTAATTTGGATGTTCTTCACATTTGGGTTTTTTCCTTACCCAGGAAGAAGCCTACAGATCAGTTCCTGAAGGATGCTGTGGAAGCCAGACTGAGGATGCTGATTCCATATATTGAGAAATGGCCCCAGGTATAAAATGAATATCAAGATTGTCTCCTTTTTCATTTGTATTTTAAACACACTGTGACCTTCAACATAGTCTCTCCACCAAAGCAGTTTAGGGTTGTAAATGAAACGCTCACTGGCTTCACATGATCTGTAGCCTTCAAGAGGAGGGCAGCCTTGGCAGGAAGCAGTTAGAGGTGTCCTTAGAACAACAATTTCTTGCAGTTCTGGAAAAGCAAACTGCTGCATTATTCACCATCTGGGATCCCAGGGGATGAGCCATGTCTGCTCAGTCCTGTTGCAGTGTCACTGCAAGTTAGGCTCCTTGCAGCATTATTCTGGCTGCACCGATATCACTTGACACCTGAGAACATGGAACTCCTGCTTTGCTGCAGGAAACTGCCTGCCCAGCATGCAAGTGACAAAACCTTGACAACCTGAGGGCAGATCTGTGAAGTGAGAGGGCTACATGCTTCAAACTTCAGATTTAAGTCTCAAGCCATTCTTTCCAGGGTGGAAAGGGAATTGAATTGTGGCCGCAGTAATAAGCAAGGAGTTCCCAACCGTGGGCTGCAGAGGCTACTGCAAAATCAGCCTCTTGTCCAGAATCACTGCTGGCTTCTGGGCAGCTGCATACAGCGTTCCTTACAGCGAGAGAAGACAGGATTCATGGGTTTGTTCCAGATTAGCATAACTTGCCTTGTGAGGGATGTGGGTGGTTTATGACTCTCCTGGTCTTGTGTTACTACGTTGAAAGGCTGTAGGATCCCACTAGAGCCATTATGAGTGGCTGTTCTGCTTTTGGTGGCTGCTTTGAGTTCAAAGTCAAATTCAGAGAAATGGGAGATTTGACTCCCTGCCCATAGGGGCACAGTGCAAGTGTGAGTCAGTTCAGGCTGTGCTGTTTCCATGCTTGGAGAGGTAGCTTTGGAGAGACAACATAGTGGGGTTCTTGCTGAGCAGGGGGCATGGAGCTCCAGCACAGGCTAAGGCTTGAGCTCAGCTGCCACAGTGTTCTGACACATATTCCCCACAAAACCTGCCACCTGGAAAGCTGAAAAGAACAGGGAGGACTTGTCACTGGGAGCTGGAGGCAAGTCAACAGCAGCAGGGCAAAGATAACAGAGCATTGTTGGTCTGCCTTAATGTTATGTCCTTCTTCCTTCATCTCTCCTATTTATCTGTGTTTCCTTTGCAGGCTCTGAGCATCCTGTTGCTCCCGCGTAACATCCCTTCCAGCCTTAACCTCCTCACCAGCATGATTGATGATATCTGGCAGTATGCTGGAGACCAGTCCACAGATGTAAGTCCTGATGCTTTGCAGACTGGCTGGTGCTACCCCTCAGCACCTGAGCAAATTGATAGGTTGAAGCAGGCGCTTGGCCATGTCTCTCTTGAAACGATCCCGTTGTTGAATGAGAAAAACATTTTCAGAAGCACCCAAGGGTCCTTTCTGACGAGTTTTAAGAGCCAGTAGGACTAAATGCAAATTAGTGCCCAGGAGATTAGTGCAAATTAAAGGTCTTACCTTCCTAGACAAAATTCTTGTGATTTTGAGCCTAAACCTTGATCTGTATTCAGTACGTGAGCAGTGTCTCTGTCACATATCTCTTCCAACAGCAGTAGCATTTGCAGATATTTGACCTAAAAACTTTCAAAGAACCTACCCAAAAATACCATCAGCTTATTAAAACTTTCATCTTTCTGGCAGGAAATGAAAGAAAATTATAACCTTAATTAAAGCAATTAATAAATTACTTTAATTCATATAGATGTAGGGAGAAATGGGAAAAGGTAAACGAACCGTGTTAGTAAAGTACTTTAATAAGCTGCTTTTATCTGTGTATAAAAGAGAAGCTACTGCAGTGAAAAATAAATAAGATGATAGAAAAATTAAAGGAAAAAACCAGAAGAGATGTGAAAGACTGTGGTTGCATCAGGAACTGCAAGTCCCTTTTGGGTTATGAAAGTCCAATTTATGTGTCAGTTGGTGTCTGCACTGAGCAGGGATTAGGAATGGTTCTAAAGTTTGTCTTTTTGTTGGCACCTTTGTGCCAGTTACATGAGTTCCCTTTGCAAAGCTGTGGTGCTCAGCTCCCTCCTCCTTTCCCAGTAAAGGGGTTTAGTGTCAATTGTGGTGGACCCCTCTTCACCGCACCAGGAGCTCAGTAAAGTATGCCAGTGCCTCAGAGACCTCTTCGGGTGGGTTTTTCAGAGCAGAAGGAGAAATCAGCAGAAAGCGTTTGGTCTCGAGCACCTTAGAAATGCAGCTGCAAGTGGCAGCATCCGTCAAGTTTCTCCCCTCATCGTGGTGCAGGCAGTGCAGGGCTTTCTATCCAGCTTGTTTCCAAAAGCAAGGCCTTTGTAGTCATGAATGGAAGAGCCAGTATTTTTTTCTAGGTAATAGCAGCAAATGAAGTGGAAGCCTCATTTTAAAATGTGTTTATATATGTTGTCTGCCAGCAGTTCAAGTACAACTGGAAAGACTGAAGAGTTGGAGTTATTTGTGCCTCTTTGCATTGTGTAACCTGTTGTTGTAACACATCCAACAGCACTGCTGCTAGCAGTGTGCTGATGCATTTAGTGAGTCAGCTGGCAGTACTGGCATTTCAATGATGGGATTTGGGAAAGGTGTATCTCAGTGTGATGTCTTGCACAGTTCTGTCCTGTTTGTTTCCTTTCTTCATGTTTCTATCTGGTACGAACTGCAGCTCAGCACTCAGTATAGCTGTTTCTCACCTCAGATCTCTGCACTGCCTACGGGGTATCTGTAAAGCAAAGATGGGCACTGTGCACAAAGGCTCGCACACACGGAAGAGAGGATTCCTTGCAGCCAGCAGCAGGTGCTGGAGGTCTTGTTCAGCAGTTTTAGATGCTGTACTTGACCTCTGTCTGGTGCTACAGGAACAGCTGTGCTATCAGATGTTTGTGTTGGCTGGTGGCCTACTGCATCATAGAGACACAGTTTAAGTGGGGAAAGGAATGTGCAGTTGGAATGCTGTTTTCCTTTGCATTCTCCAGTCTGCTTTCATGGGCTGTATCCTTGATCTGCATTCAGGTCACACCTTCCCCTCTCTCTCATTCCCTGCCCTTGTAGTTTAACTGGTACACCCGTCGAGCTGTGCTCACCGGCATCTACAACACCACTGAACTGGTGATGCTGCAGGATTCATCCCCTGACTTTGACGAGACTTGGCGCTTCCTGGAAAACAGAGTAGCTGATGCCATGAGCATGGGCAATGCAGCTGATCAGGTAACATTATGGGCAGGGTACACATGCAGCATCCCCCTTCTCCCCAGGTACACCTGCAGACATACCTGCCTTCCCAATTACACAGACCATGCAGCTGCAGAGAGACCACCTTGCAGTGACGGGTGGTTGCATAAATGCAATAAATCCTCTAGTAAAAAAGCATTTTTTAGTTAAATGACATGTATTTTCTAGTAAAATTACATGCCTTCTTTGTCAGACTGGCCTTGTACTTCAGAGACATATATTCCCAGGAAATGTTTTCCATGTTTCTTATCTCTGGCTATCACTTGTCTGCAGTGCTTGGCTTCTGTCAAAACCTTTCCATAGTAAATACATGTTTGTTGTGCACTACGTCTCTGTACTTGGGTGTCTACAAGTGTAACTGCAAAAGGAAACAAAAGGTGGTTGGCATTATCCTTCTGTCTTCTAGGTACGGTCAACAGGAGAAGCAGTTGTCCAGGGCCTGATGGGAGCTGCAGTTACTGTAAGTAATGTAGGGCTGTAAGGGCAGAATTATTTCTCTACCTTTCCATGCTGAATTTCAGCATGTTTTTCCTACCAAATCTAGAACACAGCATGAAAATGAATAATCTTTCATAACTACATGTAAGGATGATTTTCTGGGTAGTTTGGTGTTAGGTCACTGTTCGGGGTGAAATAACTTGTAATAGAGCATAAAAAATTAAGTCTGAAGCTTCAGGGTGAGCTTTAGGGACAAGAGACAAGTGATCAGAATAAATACAGCTGTTCTACATCACTTCTTGAGAAATCTTTTCCTCTGCCAGTGCCTGCCCTGGAGATCTTGACGGAAGGCCCATGCCCCCATGGACACTTGGGAGATAGCACCTGTCCCCAGGCCACAGCAGGGTAACTTCCCCAAGCTGTTACAGTTGACTGCAGTGTGCTTCCAAGAATCCTTTCAATTTTTGGTAGCATCCTGGACTGCTTTGTGTCCATGTAGAGGAAGCTGCTTTTTCTCTGGGATACAAAACAATCCTTCTTGTACCCAGGAATGGTTTTGAAGGGCTTCAGGGACTCCCTATGATTCTATTTTTAGACAACTCACATTGTATTTAGCAGGAAAGTGATTTCCTTGTTATCAGAAATCCATTACAAGACAAACAGGCTAGAACATAAACTGGAAATAATTTTTACTGTTTGAAACGGTTCTCAAGAATTTCTCCGACCTCCTTTCCCCACAGTTATAGTGGAATCATTTCACATCATCAGTGTTTCTCAGCCTCTCCCTGCTTTCACACTTGCATGTGCTAAAAGGACCCTCCACTAGAGACATTCCCAAGGTCTATGTGTGCTCTTGTACATCAGCAGATCCACTGTGCAGATGGACAGGAGGAACTGGGCTGCTTCTGATGGGGGATTGCAGGAAGCTTGTTTTAGGGCAGAATCATCCCAGTACATTAACTGTTATGGGCCACAAGTCCTTAACAGAACTTCCCATGTCCAAGAGTGCTGCACAGGAGGAGTGCATGCACAGGTGGACAGGTACACTGAGCTCTCCAGGTCTCTGCAAAATGGACAAGCAAGCTGAGTCCCACAGAAAGCTTAAATTCATTGTCAGAGTCTGTGTGGCCGAAAAAATAGAATCGGAGTCAGCAGAGTGGTTTGTGCTGGAAGGGACCTTAAACCTCATCCAGTTCTTGCCATGGGCAGAAAAAAAGAACTGTCATGGTTTAAGCCCAGCTGTAACTCAGGATAGATGCTCAAAGCTCACATGCAGAAGAAAAGCCACCTCTTTGGCTTAGAAGTGGACAGATACAAAAATCCCTACTGACTTCATTTTCAAAGTGAACACCTGATAAGAGCTGCAGGTTCCACAACTTGTAAGTCAAATGCAGAAGTGTTCAGTATGCCACACATCAGCAGGAAACCACGTGTTAAAAAGGAAAGAAACCCCACATGTATCTGAGGGTTTAAAGATTGTTTAGAGATGCAGGAACACCTTCCACTAGACCAGGTTGCTCCAATCCCCGTCCAACTTGGCCTTGAACACTGCTAGGGATGGGGCAGCCACAGCTTCTCTGGGCAACCTGTGCCAGGGCTTCAGCACTTTCACAGTGAAATACAGCCAAGCTGAAACCTCCTGGCCTGGGGAGCAGGTTAAGGTCAGAGGATGCCCATGGTTGGATCCATGGTGATCTTTCTCCCCCGCACTTTTGCGTTCACCCCTGTCCACGGAACGTGCCTTTCGCCCCAGGCACGCAGCTGTCTTCCCATCCTCACCCAGCTCAGGCGGCTCTTCTGGAGCCAGACTTGCTGCCCAGCAGCGCTGAAACCTCCGGGGCCGGGCAGGATCCTTCGTGCCTTGGGGAGAGCGGCTTCGCCCCGGGGTAGCAGCACTGAACCCGCTTCTCCCTCTGCCCCGCAGATTAAGAACCTGGCGGGGCTGAACCAGCGCCGGTGAGGAGACACCCGGCGGCGCGGGAGCGGGTCCGGCTCTTCCCCGGCACCAATAAAGTCGCTCTGCAGCGTAGCACGGCCTCTTTTTGGGGAAGCACCGGAGGGAGTGGGGCGTGCCGGGCCTGGCGGCGGGCGGGCGGGAGCAGCCATGCCGTACGCCAACCAGCCCACGGTGCGCATCACTGAGCTCACGGACGAGAACGTCAAGTTCATCATCGAGAACACGGACCTGGCGTGAGCGGCGCGCGGGCGGGACATGGGGAGGAGCCGGGTCCCGGAGAAGGAACCGGGCCCCGCAGGAGGCCCGCACAGGCCCTGCCGTTCCTGCGGTGCGGGCCTCTCGGTGCCTCCGGGGTAAAGCCTCGTCCAGCTGCTCCGCAGGCGGGCCGGAGCGCTGCGAAGCTCCGCGGCCTTTCCTGCCTGAGCATGGGTGTTTCTTCCCCTCAGGGTGGCGAATTCCATTCGGAGAGTGTTCATCGCAGAAGTCCCCATCATAGGTACCGCGTACTGCCGTCAGGCCTATGGGTTGCTGGCCCGTCATTCTTACTACTTCCCTTCCTCTTCCTCCTGCATCTGCAGGCTGCTTCTAGCTCACCTCACCTGTGTTTAGCCGGTTCTGTGTGTTACCAGAGGCTGCCTTAGTTTCACTGCAGTCTCCACAATGTTTTTTGTGCCCTCACAAAATCCTCAGCTTTTTCCTACAGAAATTTTCATAGAATCCCAGAATCTCAGCCTGGTTTGGGTTGGAAGGGACCTTGAAGCCATGGGCAGGGACCCCTTTGACTAGACCAGGTTGCTCCAAGCCGCATCCAGCCTGGCCTTGAACACTGCCAGGGATGGGGCAGCCACAGCTTCTCTGGGCAACCTGTGCCGGGGCCTCAGCACCCCCACAGGGAAGAACTTCTGCCTAAGATTCATCTCAGTCTCCCCTCTATCATGTTAAAGCAATTCCCTCTTGTCCTGTCCCTGCAGGCCTTTCTCAAAAAGACCCCTTCCAGATTTCTCATAGCTCCTTTAGGTGTTGGAAGACTGTTACAAGGTCTCCTCTGAGCTTTCTCTTTCTCTACTTGTGACTTTCTCCTCTCTGCAGCCATCGACTGGGTGCAGATAGACGCCAACTCCTCTGTGCTCCATGATGAATTCATTGCACACAGGCTGGGTGAGTGCTGGGTGCAGGGAGGATGTGCAGCAAGGCAAAGGTCATGAGTGAAATCAGTCTTGGGACACTGAAGCACCTTTCTTGGGTGGCTGCTGTTCCTCCAGCCACGTTGACAGGAGAGTCAGTGTTCCTGTGGCCTCACTTGGGCTGTCCCACAATTTCCTTTTTCCTACAGGTCTCATCCCACTCACCAGTGATGACATTGTGGATAAGATGCAATATTCCAGAGTGAGTCAAGCAAAATGGGGTGCTTATTTTGATGGGGGTGGGTGTGTGACCTGATGGGAAGCACTTCTGATTTCTTGCTGGAAGAGGTTTGGCATAAAGGTCTTGACCCATGTGTACCAGGATTGCACATGTGATGAGTTCTGCCCGGAATGCTCTGTGGAGTTCACCCTGGACGTCCGGTGTAACGAAGACCAGACTCGTCATGTCACATCCCGCGATCTCATCTCCAACAACCCCCGGGTCATTCCGGTCAGTACAATCCCTCTGCTTGTCATTGAGTGCCCTCTCTGTGTTTCTGTTGAGGCAGACGCTTGGGATGTAGACAAAGCACAGCCTTTGAGTATGTTTCATGTTGCCTAAAGCCCCACTTAAACTGCAGTGGGAGAGCAAAGCACAGATATCTGTAGAGATAGCAGTGTGTGCCAGTGCCCTCCTTTTCTTCACCTCATTGTCCTCCACTTGCTGTCTTATGGCCTGTCAAAGCAGCATGGCCTTGTTAAAGTTTCATCCCATACCCCTCATCCCAGACTCTTGGGTTGCTTTAGTGTTGCTCCTCCATCTTGCCTCAGACACTTGGAGCGTGTGTGCTTGTGTCCTGCTGCTGTGTCACTGTAGCTTCCTGCCCACTTGTGCCAGAGCTCTGACAGGAGCAGCCTCTTTGAAGGCTTGGCAGCAACCCCAAGGCCTCTGGTGCTTGGGTTTTGGCACAACAGGGTGGGAGGAACCTGTGCCAGGGCACAGCTGCCAGACTGCTTTTGCTCAGTTGCCTTGAGTAGGGCTGGTGGAGCCAAAACAGGACAGATGCAAAGGAGAATGTTTTAAGACACTGTTGATGCCAGAGTTGGATGTCACCTCAACTTGGGGCTGGTAACAATGTTTGCCTGGTTAAAGCCTAGCTGTAGCGCTCTGTGCCTTGCTTGCTTTGGCTGAGTGCAGCGAGTGCTGTATGTCACTACCAGCAGTCATGGGTGCGTGTCAGAACCAAGCGGCTAGGCTGGAGCACTCCCTCCTGGCAGACAAAGCAGGCGGCCAGGCTGCTGGAGATGGTGTCACATATGTAGCTGCAGCTGCGTGAATTGTCCCAATTTCCATTAAATATGGGGGGCTGGATTTGGTCTTGTAAGTCATTCCAGACTGGGTCTCTGCAGTCTTCAGCTTTTGTAGGCAACTGTTACTTGGTGTGGAGAGAAAAGCTGATCTTGCCATAATTTACTTGCTTTTGTTGTTCTTCTGCAGGTAACATCTCGAAGCAGAGACAATGACCCCAACGACTATGTGGAGCAGGATGGTAAGTGGTTTTCACACGGAGGAAGAGCTGGAGGAGGTCATGAGTTTTTCTTTCATGTTCTTTCATTCTTCCTTTACTAGCTGTGTAACCGTAGAGCAGTGGTAAAGTTGGTGAAGAGAACCCAGAATCACTGCATCACTGAACTTAGCAGTTTGTCTTAATGACACTTCAAGGCTATCTCCAAAACCAAACTCTTGTGTCAGAGAGTGCTTCTGTCTCTTGCGAGAGCTTGGAGATGGCAAAGATGCAAAGTGGTGTGCTGTCTGCTGTTGGTTAGGGACTCTGCATCTCTTATTTTACTTAGCAGAATGCATCCTAGATACTCTGGGGACACAGATGAGCCCCTCTGAGAATCCAAACTCTTTTCTCCTCTGCAGCCTACTCCAACATGCTTGTGCTTTTCCATAGACATCCTCATTGTGAAGCTGCGGAAGGGCCAGGAGCTCAGGCTGCGAGCATATGCCAAGAAGGGCTTTGGCAAGGAGCATGCCAAGTGGAACCCCACGGCCGGTGTCGCCTTTGAGTATGACCCAGACAATGCACTGAGGCACACTGTGTACCCCAAGCCGGAGGAGTGGTATGTCTGTAGGGACTGGGAAAGATAATTTGGGTCAGCAACGGATCGTGAGCATGGCTGTAACTTCCCCTTGCACGAACTCTGCTCCGGTGTTAGGGTACCAAGGCCAGTCTCTTGGTTGCAGCTGCATACAAGGTGGACTGGTTTGTGGCCACCTCTTGTCCTCCCCTCATGTGCTGTCACTGCTGTTCTACATCACTTTCATATTCTTTCCCACCACTTGTTCCTCCTTTTTCTTCCTTGCACAAGTGATATGTAGGAAAGGGTAAGGTCTGAGGAAGGAATAAATCCACACAAGGTGAAAGAGGTTGTTTTGAGAGCAAAGAGCGTAACATTAGGTTGCAAGGCTGATTTTGCAGCTCTGAGGAAGCCCAGCATGTGGCTCTGATCTCCCCTGTACATATCCTAACTCCTGGAGCCTGAGCTCTGACAGCAGGGTTTTCCTATCTGGCCCTTTCCTCTGCTCTGACATACCATCCTGCACAGGTGCCATGCTGCAGCGCATCTAAAAGTGACATGACTTGGCTCTTGGAAAGCTGCTGCCCTGCTTTGGCCAGGACAAGGACTTTACCTAGTAGCACTTTTCCATGAGTGTGGAGCTCCACACATGAGCTTTTCTCCCCACAGCTGAGCTCTGTATCCTGGTGTTCACCAGGCAGGCACCCTGGCATTGAGCACTCTGGAGCCAGCAGCAGGGTGAGGAACCAGGTGCTTTAGCCAAGGTAGGCTGTGAGAAGGGACCAGTGGTGGTAAATATGCTGCTGTAACAGCAGGGCAGCAGCCAGAGGTCGGGGAGACCTTGGTGCAGGAGCAGGATTTGGTGCAGGGTCTGCGGAAGCAGAGCTGCAGCTGGAGAGGTGAGTGGCAGAAAGGGTTCAGCAGGTCTTCCTCGCTGCCAGATTTGCCTCTGCAAATAACTGCAGGCAGTAGCAGCAGGTGGTGGGCTGTTGTACCTTCATGTTGTCCATTTTAAGCCTGAGTGCTTATACCCAGAACATGGGATTACCCAAAATATGGATTGCAAAACATGGCCTCGTGCTCAGTTAGCTAGCTGTAAATGAGCTTCCCAGAGGGGCAGTTAGCCTGGATTTCCACCTCAGCCTGACTGCCAGGGGCTTTCTGCTCAGGAACTGGCCTGGAGATCCTGTGTAGCTAGGTTTGCACTCAGGAGACTTGAGAAGCCTTTTGTTGCTGAGGGTGGAGGTGAGGGTGAGTCCGTAACATGCATGAAATGGGCTGGGACCTGCCTGCAGCCATCCCAGTCCTGTTTTTGGGATGGAAGGAGTGAATGCTGCTTGGCTTTGATGGGGTCTGCAGGGCATGTTTGTGGGTCCGGTTAGGTCAGTTTAGGTGCGGATGGGATGTGCCAGGTGTTGGGCTCCTTCAGCATTTGGTGGGGGTGGTACTCTGGGATCTGCAGTAGTAATCAGGCTGGCTGATAGTGCTGGAAATCTGGAAGTGGGCATTTTCCTTGGTACTGGTGGCCTGTACATGTGGACTGAAGCTGGATTTTGGGAACTGCCAGCTACAGACCAGACTGTCAGGGGGATAACCCATAAAGGCTGTTTGTGGTGAGGTGGTGCAGAGTGGAGGAGGAGGATACTGCTCTGCAGTTTTGTGGACAGGAGCATGTCACAAGAGTTTACGTGCCAGCCTGTACTTTTTTCACAAGCAATTTTGGGGTGGAACTGGATAATTTTGAAGTTTCCAATTGATTTGTAGCAGATAAATTGCCCCACAGTTTAGCTGATGGTCTGATAGATGTATTGGATGCCTGAGAAGCAGAAATGTCTCTGTGATGTGGAATTTCAAGTTGGAATCTGAGATCCATTTGGACTTCATTTGGTGCTATAAAAATCCTGCAATTTCTACTGGAGAGGGTCCAGTGGGGCCACAAGGATGGTGCGGGGTCTGCAGCATCTCTCTTACAAGGAGAGACTGCAGCAGCTCGGCCTGTTTAGTCTACAGAAGAGCAGGCTAAGAGGGCATCTCATCAATGCAGATCAGCGTCTTGGGAGGATGGTGTCAGACTCTTTTTCAGTGGTGCCCAGCAACAGGACGAGGAGCAGTGGCCATAAGCTAAAACACAAAAAGTTTTACATCAGCAAGAGGAAGAACAACTTCCTTTAAGAGTGGCAGAGCCCTGGAACAGGCTGCCCAGGGGGTTATGGAGTCTCCCTCTCTGGAGACATGCCAAACCCACATGGCTCCTGTGTGACCTTCTCTAGGCAGTCCTGCCTTAGCAGGGGGTTGGACTGGATGATCTCCAGAGATCCCTTCCAACCCTGATGATTCTGTGATTCTGTGAAGCTCGACATTAGAGCTGTCTGTTCCCAGATGATATGTACGTCTTTCCAAGTTCATCTGACTCCTATGAGGACAATACAGAGACAAAGTCCTCTGCTGCCCAAGGCTAGCTGTTACTTTCGGTTTGTTTTTTCATGCTAGTTGCTTTTGGAGGCCGTCGGCAGAGCACTGGCATGCAGCTGGACTCTCAAAACAGCTGTGGTGGAAACTTCTGCCCTATTTTCGGTCATAGGTGGTTCTGCAAGTAATGTGAACACCCAGCTGTGTTAACACTATCTCTCTCAGCTACAGAGAGGATTTGTCATAGAGATAGGATTTGTTGAAGAAGTGCAGTTTTCAGGCAGCTGATGGCAGGGTGCTCGGGTCAGCCTTGCTTGCTATTGCTAGGGTGAGGAAGGCCAGCAGGAGACCTTGGCGCACACAGAATTTTCTGTGCTGGTTTTTCAGAGAGCTCAAGGCTTTGAATTTTTTTTTTTTTATGTGGAGGAAATGCTTCCAAAAAGTCTCTCTGATATGATGTCCTATAAGCTAAGGGATGTAACGGGGAGAAAGATGTGTTGGCCTAGCTGATGCACCGGTATTGCTGTGGTTTTGGTAGTGATGTGTGTAGAAGGGTGGAGGTGCAGGTCATGGAATGGGGCTCACTCATGTAGCTGGAGTCAAATACAGGAGATTTTTTTCCTGCTGGGCCCAAGCTGACCAGACCTTCCCATCTCAGCTGTGCTGCCCAGGCTGAGTGTTGGAGTGCTCCAGTGTTTTCCTGGCCAAGAGAACAGTAGAAAGAAAAGATGATTGCTCCAAAACCAGCATTCAGGCTTCTCTATAAACAAAGTCCCTGCAGGCATCATTGTCCCTTCACTTTAGGTACCTGCCAGATTGTGCCAGGGTAGGTGGATGGAGCCACAGTACCTTGCACAGGCTCACTGAACTGAGGCAGAACAGGGCTGATCTTCTTCCTCCAGCACCACTGGGTGCCTGTGTGGCATTAGTGAGGAGCCAGAAAGGGCAACATGGGACTGGGCTTTCCTCTGGGACATGATGCTTCATGACTGCTGGATGTGAGCCCCTGTGCTCGCTCTGGGGCTGAGCAGTGCTGCTGAGGTCTTGAGCTCCATGGGGCCAGGCTGGAGTGTGGGCTCTGTGCTGACTTGTCCTGCTCTTTGATTCCAGGCCCAAGAGTGAGTACTCGGAGATCGACGAGGAGGATGCTCAGGCTCCCTACGATCCCAATGGGAAGCCAGAGAGGTGGGAAGCTGAATGTGCTACCATAGCTGCAGAATGGGGTAACTAGCCGGGTCCATGTCGTCAGCTTTTGTCAGTGCAGGAATACTCACTCTGTGCTGAAGTTTGCCACCCCAGGGACCTGGTGTTCCCTGGAAAGCAGGGTGGAAGACGGAGTTAAGTGGCGATATGCCCAGGCCTGGTAGGTTTTCCTCTCCGGGAGGTATTGGATGGCTGTCCCAAGTTTGTGTTCTCAAGCTGGGCAGTGCAGCACTAGGTGGAGTGTGAGGCCTACAGGGGAAAAGGGCTTCAGACATTTATTCACCCATGTGGATGTTTTATGCTGTGATTGTTGGTGATACCCCCTCTCCTGGGTTATTTGTGGTGCAGGGGTGCCTGCAGCCAGCCTTACTCCCTGGTGCGAGGCTCTGTGCTGGCTCGCAGGTTATGGTCCTGAACAGAGATAGTCTTAGAAGTGCTCCTGCAGCCTGTGAAGCCGCAAGTGTTGGTGTGACAATGGCAGAGGGGCAGTGCTGGCTGTTGCTGCTGGGGAGGTGAATGATGCTGGTGGCTGGGATTCCCAGCAGATCTCCCTGCAGTGGGTCAGAACAGGCTGGAACTGCTCTGCTTTTTGGTTTTGCACCTCCTCACAGAGCAGATGGTGACTTAACCCACCAGCTTGTAACCTCAGGTTTTACTACAACGTGGAGTCCTGCGGTTCTCTGCGCCCGGAGACCATCGTTCTCTCTGCGCTCTCCGGCCTGAAGAAGAAACTGAGCGACCTCCAAACCCAGCTGAGCCATGAGATTCAGAGTGATGTCCTCACTATAAACTGAGGTGACCCCTTTCAACAGAGTGCTGCAGGAGATCTTTGCCTCTGCCCAGCAGCGCTCTGTATCCTCCATCTCCCTCTGCCTTTTCTGGCCCAGGTCTGCAGGTTGGTGACATCTCTTCTCTGGCCTTTGTTTCCAAGGAATGCCATCATGATGTCTAGAGTAAAGCAGAAAGGGAATTGGTGAGCGTCTTGGCTGGGACAGGGTGTTTTGTAAGTGTTTTAGAGTCTTGGGCCAGAGTTTGCCTATGTGGCAGTGTATCTCAGTTATACAACCCTACCTTATTTGCATGTCCATTCTTGCTATGCTTAATAAAGCCTTACCTCCCTTCCCTGTGTTCTGTTATTCCTGAAAGCTCCTCCGGGGCTGCAGGAGGAGATGTCACGTCATCTACTTCTCTCCAATAGACATTAACTTAATGAGATCTCCTTTGGAGAGAGCACTGCTCTCGACTGCTGATTGCTGCTCTTGACATTATCTCCTAAGGAGGCAAGACCCCTCAAGCAGGTAGCTCATCATTTACCAGTCCAGAGCTGTGTTTAAAGCAGATGTTTGATACTGGGCTATGAAGGGAGATGCTGCAGAAAGCAGTGCTGCAGGGGAGCCCAGGTGGGCTGGGCAGGCTTAGCTGTATCTAAAAACTAAAGGAGCAGACTCTACCCATGTGCTATATAATTCTTTATGTTAGGAGAAGGCATGGCAGGGAGCCTGTCGGTAATAACCCCTGGCTGACAGCTTCCTGTCTGCCCACAGCCCCGAGGTGGGTTCCATGCCATGCTGGAGCTTGGTGCAGGTCTCAGACCGTGACCACTGTGGCAGCAACTTAAGGGCTTCAGCAAATGTCTGGGACAGCCCTTCTTGTTCCCACCATCAGCGCCCAGAAGGACTTGAGATGAGCTGCATGATGACATGTTCCTGGAGAGATCTGCCTCTTCCTTACTGCAGTGGGTGGGAGGGAGGGAAATGTATGTGTGCCACAGTGCTTGTTCCAGTGTGTATGTGGAGCAGGGGGACAGCTTGGGGAGCAGGGGTGGGTGCTCATGCTGGAGATGATGGAGAGAGCAGCTGGAGTCAGTGCTGTTGTCGCTTCCATGTCCTTGCTGTGGCACATCCAGCTCTCAATGACCTGTCCCTATGCCTGGAGAGAGCACTGCCCTGGCTAGCGTGGCTCTAACCTTGGGGCCAGCCTGAACTGGCACAGTTCTGGAAGAGCTTGGGAGATGGAGTGTCTTGAAACTCCTTTGCGTGGGGATGCGGAGCCACCACTGCTGTGGGCCATCCTCAGAGCCATGGGCTGCTGGAGGTGAGGGGTGGCAGTGGGGTGCTGGCATCCTGCTTTACTCAGGGTTGTTTAATGGAGGGTGGAAACTCCCTCCACCCTTCTCCCCTCCCCACCAGTTTTAGCTTTCGCTTGGAATGTCCTGGCCATGGCTGGATGCAGAACAAAGCCCTGAGCTGAGCATGCTGCCAGCAGTGGTAGGAAATCTCTCTGCATCAGCACTTTTCTCTCTGGCAGACACTTGGACTTCCCGCGTGTGTTTGGATGGAACAGACACACAGGAAGGGTGGATAAGGGTTGTTTATTCATCGAGCAACTCCTTAAAAACAAAAACGAAGAAAGGAAACCCAAACATTTTTGGTAATAAATGTTAAATCCTTTCCAGATGAGGTGTGTAGCCAGGTGTGACACCTCTCCCCAAGGGAGGACGTGTGGCTGGGGGCAGCCCTTCTCCATCCCACCACCCCCCAGCCTCAGCCACAAGCTACACCAACCCAAGAGACAGTATTTACAGACCACAGGTTCCCACATCACAACACTCCCACCCCCCAAGCACAGATGTGGAGCTTTAAGGGTGGAAATAAACCCACCAACCACCCAACCCAGACTGAAAGAAGACTCCGAAGAAACACCAAGGTTTGCACAGCGATAAAAAGATAGCCCTTCTAAAGGAGGTCAATAAATAGAACTAGGAAAAAATCAATTGCTTTTGAGTTCAGCACATGATGCCCAGCTCCCCGCCAGGAAAGGGCTGTCACCCAGCGGCGGGCAAGGAAGGAGCAAGGATGATGGGAATGCACGGAAACACAGCTCTCCCCTGCTCTGCCCAGGGAATACTTATAGCCACAAAGCTGCCCCTCAGGAACAGATGCTACTGGCCAAAATGGGTCCCTGGGTTGCCCACCAGCAGCTAAAGCAGGGACAAGGCCATGGGGGCAGCTGGGGGTGCTGAGGTGGGGAGCTGGGCTCTGCCAGGCTGCTCACCCCACCAACCCCCGGAGGAAAACCAGGTTCTCCTGAGGCATCCCAGTTCTACAGCAGGTGCTTCAGTAGCTTTGAGAAGTGCAAAACTCAGATTGGTGGTGGGGTGTCCCCAGGAGCACCCACTCTTCATGGGGGGGGGTGAGATGCTGGGATCCCACACCTCAGCTTGGCACAGCCACAGCCTCCAGTGCTGCTGTGGTGCTCCAGCCTTCCCACCAGCAGAAACACACAGAATTTCTTGACCCCCCCGTCTCTTTGCCACCTCCCAGCCGGATCCCCAAAAGAGTCAAAAACCTATGAGCATCTCTGCCCAAGGGCTCTTCAGCGGCTGCGAAGTTTGCATTCATCTGAGAAGGAAAAATCACTTATAATACAAATACTCAAGATACATTTCAAGTCAGGGGAGGCTGAGCCAGTATCACCTCCAGTAACATCAGGCAATGAGCCAGTGCCAGCTCCCCAAGGTCCTAGCGCAGAGCGTGACCCTGGGGACCCACAGGGGCAGCTGCCTGTGTCTTTGCCACCCCTCAGGGAAGAAAAAGGGGGACCCCCACCACCACGTGTTCCCCCGCCCCCCCCGCCAGCTCACGGGGACGATGTGGGCTCCCTGCTTTCAGGCTGGTCACTTTTGGAGGACTTTGGCTTCAGCAAGATGAACCTGTTGAGGAGGTCGGTGTCTGAGCTGGCCTGGGCGCCTGCGTATGCCTCCCCTGGGGACAAAGCAGAGGGTGGGCTCACCTGGGCGGTTGCTGCAGGGCTGGAGGGGCGGCAGCTCTCCAGGGAGGCCAGGAATACTCACCGGCATAGCTGGAGGACTCAGCCATGTTCTGGGAGCCGGCGATGTGGTGCCAGTACGCACTGCGGGGCAGCATGGTGGTGGGAGTGCAGGGGTAGGAAAAGTGCTCAGTGCCCTTGTTCAGCAGCTGTGGTGGAGGAGACAGGGATGAGGGTGACACCTGGCACCCCAAGTTGCCCCCCAGCTGTGTCCCCAGGGAGCACTGGAGCTCACCCTGGCGTTCTTCTCCATCTCCAGCAGGACCCTCTTGTGCTGCTCAGCAATGGCCAATGTGGCACTGTGCACACGCTGGTAGATCTGCTCGCCCTCCTGCGTCTGGAAGGTGTAGAGACCCTCCCCTGCATCACACATCCTGCAGGGATTGGGCACAGGATGTCACTGGGGTTCACAAGCCAAGGGATGATAAAACATACCACCCCAGATGGCGGCTGGCCCAGCTCCCCACACTTCCAGTGCTGTCCCTGCATTCTATCCATGATGCTGAGCTGGGACCAGTACCAGCTCCCAACTTCCCTGGCTATCGGGCACCCTGTGCAGGCCATGGCCATCATCCCAGCATCAGGCCTGCCCTAGCAGCAGTTGCCACCTCCTGTTGCGCCCAACAGGACCCCACTGTGATCCCTGTCCCAGCGGAGGTGTCATCTCACCTTCCAGCCTCAAAGGTGAAGCGGGTGGCATCGCGCCCGTAGCGGCGCAGGGAGCAGAGGGGCCAGGAGAGCAGCTTCACCCGCGGGTTGCGCGTGTCCCAGAGGTAGATGTTTTCATGGGTGATCTGCAGCTTGCACTCGCCATAAACGTCGAGGTTGGGGCAGGGGAGGAGGAACACGTTAAACCGGTCTGGAGAGGGGGATAAAAGATAGAAAATGGCTCGTGGGGGGTTGTAGCGCAGCCGAGCCCCGTGAGCGCCTGACGCTCCGTGCTCACCCGTCTGCTCGCTCTGCACGCCGGGCGCCAGCAGGTCGGGCTCCCCCAGGCTGATGTCATTCAGGCGGGCACCCAGGCACTCCACTGACAGCGTCTTGTACCACTCCTCTGCCTCCAGCTCTGCAAGGCACCACGGAGCCCCCTGGGCAACCCCAGCCAGCCTGGGGTGTCCCACCAGCACCCCCAGCCCTGGGCAACCCTGGCCAGCCCGGGGAGTCAGGCCACCACCCCCACCCGCTCCCCTGGGCGCTGCCCGTACCTGAATCACAGGTGAAGGTCCGGGCTGAGTCATCAGTGAAAACAATGGCCACGGCCTGTCTCTTGGTCTCCTTGGGCAGCCGGGTGATGCACTTGACATTGCTGATCTCAGTGACCTGCGGAGGAGGTGGGGGGGCACCCCCGGCTGTACTCACACTGTAGTTCCTGCTGCATCCAGACCTTGGCTCCTGCACCCAGACCCTGTTCCCATTGCACCCACACCCCTGGTTCCTGCACCCAGCTCCAGCAGCACCTCACTGCAGTGCACATGGTGATGGGCGCCCAGCTCCAGCCCAGCAAGTCCAGGTGAAGAGGGACCCACTCAGTCATGGGGTCTCCCCATTTCCCCCAGGATCCCTCACCTTTGGGCACCCGCGCAGGCACGCTGACTTCTCATCCGGGTACTTCTCAAGGCGCTGGGGCCCTTTGCTGGAGGACTTGCGGAAGACCAGCCAGCACCGCCGGTAGATCTGCAACACAGCATGGTTTGGGGGTCCCTGTTCCCACGGCCCCATCCATCCCTGCCCCAGCACCCCTCCCACTCCTTCTGACCCTGGAGACAGGAGGGGATGCTGGCAATGGGGGTATCCCAGAGCTGCCATCATCCCACCCCTGCCAACGCTAATTACAGGGCTTAACTAACGACCATGGGCAAGGCTCCCAAGGGGACATCCCATCCCAGCATCTCCCCTGCCCCTCTCCTGCAGCCTCTGCCTCTGAGGATGGCGGGGCCATGTCCCCAAGCTTGTCCCCCCCTCAAGCCCGCTCCCTCTTTGTTCTCCCTAATTAGCGTGGAATTACCCAGCATGCTCGTTGCTACCGGCTCCAAGTGATGGTGGGGGCAAACAACCCCCTGACCCCCAGCCTCTGGATGCTGCACTCCTTCACCCCCTAATTCACACCCAGCAGCCCTCCCCCCACCAGCATGGGACATCCTCAGTGCCAAAACTGGGTCTGGAGGGAAACTGAGGCGTGGGAGGGGGCTCAGGGACACTCCCGAGCCCCCACGGTGACCGTGTCCAGTGGGGGCGGGGTTCCACTGGGGAAAGATCGGGGCCTCTGGGGCTCATGGATGATTTGGGGACCAACAAGTGACACCCTCCCCTCACCCCCAAAATGCCTCTGATTCAACCCAAACCCAGGGGTGCAGGTTGCCACGAGAGGTGACGATGTTGGTGGGTCACCCGGGTGACTGGTGGGCCCCCCCCCCCGGCATCCCCCAGACCCTCGCTCACCCCCAGCTTCCTGCTTTTCATCCTCACATAGCCTTGCTTGACGATGTCGTTAAAATTCGTCGCCATGGTGATGGCCCGATGGGGTGAGGGATATTTTGGGAGGGGGGGGCTGCCTTCACCTTCGCCCCCCCCTCTCCATCCTCTTCCTCTGTACCCGCCCTCCCCCTCCTCACCGCTGGCCCAGCTTCGTGCTAGCGGCGTTGCCCATCCTGGCTGGAAAAGAGAAATGACAGATCCACGGCTGACATCTTCCTCCTCCTCCTCCCACTCCTCCACTCCTCCACCTCCTCTTCCTCCTCCCTTCGCTGCCTGAACCATCTGAGTGGAACAGTCCGGTGTTAACCCCTGTCAGCTCGGCAGAGCCAGGCATTAGCAGTCCCACACCACCAGCCCCAACCTGTGTCCCAAGGGACACCCACGCTGGACCTCGCCCATGCGTCTCCATCACCTCTCTCCCTGATCTTTTTCCTCCCAGCGGGCTCCGCTGGGCAGCAACATGGCCCCGGCCACTGGGCATCAGTAGGGTTCAGTGTGAACAACCTCCTGCATGGCCAAGCCAGCTCTGCACGGGATGTTTTGTTTCTGAGTGCCAAAGGGATCCTGGCTTCCAACCTCTCACCCATTGGCACAACCCAGCCTCCCTCCAGCCCTGCTGCAAGCTGTGCCTGGTCCCACTGCCCAAGGAGAGGGGACCCCAGCCCCGCAGCAGGACCAGGCAGGGATCATGTTCCTTTCCCAGCTGGAAAATTCCCCCCTAAAAGGATGACCATGGGCCGTCCCCAAGGATGCTCTGTGCCCGGTGATGCCAGGTCCCCAAAGCTCCAGCATCAGGGGGGATCCATTCCCGTCCATCCCACACACAGCAGCCCAGAGGGACTACACCCCAACATCCCCCTCCAGCCGCTGCCACAGGCTGTTTAGTGCCACCGGGATGGCTTGTGTCATGTGTGTGTCCCCAGGAGCCAGGCTGGCGCCGCTGCTGGGTTCCCCCACCCTGGGCTCTGCTCCGGGATGGCCCCTTGGGACCAGGCACAGGGGTGATGGGAGCACCCCAGGGTCCCCAGAGGAGTCAGAGCATCTGAGGGGAATATCCCCCTGAGGGAATTCAGAGATGTAGGGGGACAACTGCTGCCCCCCGCCCAGCCCCCCTCCCGATCTGTCACCTGGCTCGCCCGCGAACCTGTGCACCCCCGACCCCTCCATAACCGCCATGTCCCCGCCGCTCCCACCGGCACCGTCGCTCCTCGCGCTGTCACCCCCCGCGGTGTCACCCCGCGCCTCGGCCAAGCCCCGTCCCGTGTCACACACCCCCCCCGCCCCACAGCCGGTCCCCGTCGTGTCCCTCCCGGCCTTACCCGCTCGCTCCGCTGCCAGCGGGGGCTCCGCGGAGCTGCGAGCCCCGGGTCGGAGCGGCCCCGCCCCAGACCCTCCCCTCAAGGCCCCGCCCCCTACCCCTGTCCCCCCACCCCCCCACCACCCTGGCCACCTCCTCCGTCCCTCCGGGCCCTGCCCAGCCCTGCACAGAGGTTTCCATGCGCTCACATCATTAGGCTTCAGCGTGAACGCCCCGTGGAGCCTGGCGGCAGCCTCTCCCCAAGCTGCTGTCCCGGGCTGTCCCCAGGCTCAGGCTGGGGACACTTCCTCATCCCTGCCCCCCCCCGTGCTCCCCAAAACTCTGCTGAATCTGCCGCAGGCACCTCCAGCCCCGCAGTCCCATTTGTGGGGCCATAAAGAAATGAATAATCGCTGGAAAGAAAAGGGCATTAAAAAACCCAAGTAATAACATGAGCAGCAAAGAGGCGCGCTTTTAGCCAATCAATTAAAAGGCAGAGGAGGGATTACCTCACCAAAATATTAATTTTTAATAAGGTTGTGTCTGAGCTCTTCCAAAGCCATGAAAGGCCCTGCGCTGTTGGGGCTGGTCTGGGCCGGTCAGCACCTGTGGGTGAGTACCCTACATCCACGGTGACCACTCTGCACCCACCGTGAGCATCCTTCACCCATGGTGAGCACCTCTGCATCCATGGGTGAACCCACTGCAACCCTGCATGTCCCTTCATGGTCACAAGCCTCCCTGCTTCTTGCTTTGCAGGCATAGCAATCGGTTTTACCCAAGTGCTGGGCTCATCTCCAGGTGTGGGGGCAGCAGTGGCTGTGGCACCACACCACACATTCAACCAGCAGCTGCACATTCAACCCCAATGCTGTCTCCTCCCGCCCTCTATCCCTGCTCCAGCGTGGGGACAGACCAGCAACTCAAGACACCACTAGAGCCTGGGCCCCTCTGGGCTCTGTATTTTTAGTAAAAAAAAATCATATACAAATACATACATGTATATAATACACATAGAAAACGTGGGCAGGAGAGTGTGGCTTGCAACATGGCTAGGTGCCCCTCTCTGCCCTGTGTTTTCTCTTTCTGGGCTGCTCAGGGATGCTGCCTTTGGCGGCCACATTTGTGTCCCATGAGATGCTGGGGGCCGAGGGGCAATGCATACTGCTCAAGAGGCAGCAGGCTTGGAGCATCCCTGGGCAAAGCCCTCCCCATGACTCCATTTCCCCATCTATATGAGGGTCACCACCCAGGGACAGGTGCTTGTGGGCAGAAGCCCACCATGGGACGTCCCCGTGGTGGTGACCCAGGGCTCTAGGGCACTTGGATCTGCAGGTCCTCATCCTCATCGGGGTCGCTGGTACCATCCCCAGTGTCATCAGGGCCGAAGCGGGCGCTGCGCATCTTGCCGAAGAGAGGGGTGCTCTGCTGCCGCCGGAGCCTGCCAAGGGGGAGCTGCTGGGGCAGGGGACAGCAGGCACAGACCGGCCCCCCACGCCCCTTCAGCACCCTACACCCTGGCAGGATCCATCCCTGTGGCACCAGCATCTCCAGCTTGGGACCAGGGAGCTCTGGATGATGCTTGGCACAAGCCAGGCACCAGCTACAACCCTCCAGGGCCGGACATCACCACGCTGGGCAGTGCAGACCCACAGAGAGTGCGCAGCAGGGAGAGATGGCCCCACAAATTGGGGTCCCAGATCCCAGGAGCCTGCGGTAGTTTTAGCTTCTTGCTCACCTTTGCATGAAAATTTATGAATCAAATTTGAAATCCAAAATCCCAGGAGCTGGTCAGATTCAACCAGTTTGCTGCGTTTTACTGGAAAGCATGAATTATTTAAGGTGGAGTGCAGGGGGGGAAGATGGAGCCTCCATTATTCCTCTATGATTTAATGACAGTGTGCAAATAAAATAAAGGAAGATGATAAACACACTCTCCAGCATGTACCGGAGATGCAGCATTGATCTCCCACGGCCATTTCAGCTCTTTGCTGCTGGAGAGGCGAAGTGAGGCCAGGGAATGTTTTCAAGGGCAATAAACCCCACCTCCCACCTCCCCAAACCAGCGTGGGATGCTTGGAGCCTGCCTTAACCCTGGTGCTGGCAGGTGGAACCCCAAGCAGCATCAAACTGGGCTGTACTGGTTTGTGGGCAGCTTTGTGCTGGTTGAACTGGGAGGTGAAGGCTTCTCCAAGGATGGCTGCGCACCCTCCTAGGATGCTGGAGGCACTTTGGGCAAGCTTAGCCCAATGCTCACCAGGGCTGATGTTGGTTGAGGGGTGGTGGTGAGATCACTCCACCACGGTATGTTGATGGTATCCACTGCAGCCCACCCCATTCCCCCACTCACCGTGACTGCAGATGTTCCAGCTGCACTTGGAAGCTCTCACTCTGCTCCGTCTGCTCATCCAGCGACCGCTGCAGCTTCCGCGTCTGGTTGTGGGCCTCATCCAGCTGTGGGGTGGGAGGGGAGGGGAGGGGAGGGGAGGGGAGGGGATGGGATGGGATGGGGCTGTCAGTGATTGAGTGGAGCTGCACACCCCAAGCCCTCTTTCACCAGCTTGAGCTTCCCCACCTCGTCCTCAGCTTGGGCCAGCTCCTTCTTGAGCTCCTCCACCCTCAGGCGTAGCTTCTTCACCTCACCCTCATGCTGCTCCACGCGACGGTTGGCGTGCGCCAGCTCAGCCATCTTCTCCTGGTACTGCTTCTTCAGCTTAGTGTGGACATGCTTCAGGTCAGCCAGCTCCTATGATGGGCATGGGGTGGGGGCTGAGCGGGCAAGAGCCACCCCACTACGGGGTGCCCCCTCCTTCCTCTCAAGAGATCTCTTCCGCCACGCTACCCCACAACAGAGGAGCTGATGGAGCAAGGATGGGGTCACTGCCACCTCTCAGAGTAGGGGTGGTGGCAGAGTTTGGGCTTGAGAAGGTCCCGGGGCATGCTGAGCCACCACTGAAGTGACAGGGTCACCCAGGGAGGGGGTGGCAGGGATGGGACAGCACCTTGTTCTTTTCAAACAGCTCGGCCTGAATGGTTTTGAGGTCTGTGTCCAGGGCGCTGGCCGTCTGGCGCCGCTTGCGAGCCAGCACCTCCTCCAGGTCCTCGATCTGCGCCCGCAGCTTCTTGTTCTCCCGCTCCAGGTTGAGCTTCTCCGTCTCCAGCCGCTCCCGCCGGCCCCACTCAGCCGCGTTCTCCGCCTGCAGCCGCTCCATCTGGGACAGGGACATGGTGGGGCTGGGGGGCGGCAGGGACCCCTCTCGCTGCTCCCTTCACCCCCCATACTGGGTATCGTCCTCACCTCTGCTCGAAGCTCAGCCAGTTTCTTGTCCATGCTGGAGCGAGCGCCCAGCTCATCCTCCAGGTCCTCAGAGATGCGCCCCAGCTCGTCCTGGTGGATCTCCTTCAGGATGTTGAGCTGGAAGGGGGACAGCAACCAAGGCGGGCAGCGAACATTCACCTTGTACCACACGAACCCAGCCTGCACCCATGTACCCAACCTCTGTGGATGGACCAACTGGCTCAACAGCAATAATAAAGACCCTTAATGAGCACCCTGGAGCTGGGGAGGTGGCTATGGGTCACCATGTCCATCCACCAAGGACATGATGCCCACTGGGGGACAGGCCACCCCCCAGCACACCCCTGGTACCCAGGCACCTCGCTTACCTGCTTCAGCATCTCCTGCTTGTTCTTGTTGAGCTCCTCATACTTGATCTTCCACTGGCTGAGCTCGCCCTCCAGCTTCTCGATGCTCTTGCTGAGTGCCAGCTTGTCCCTGAGGAGAGACAACACTGGTGACAACCGGCAGGACACCATGAGACATCCCATCCTGGTGGGGACCATGCTGGGCTCAGCTGGCACCCCACGAAGGTGACGCCCTGAGCACTCACTCCCTCTCCTTGAGCAGCACTTTCTGGGACTCATCCAGCCTCAGCTTGAGGGCAGTGACTTTGGTGGCATCCTCCTCCACAATGCTGACGTCCTCCCAGAGCAGACGGCTCCGCTCCTGACGGTTGAAGGAGGCCCGGCTGCTCCGCTGCTCCCAGCTCTCATCCTGCTTGCTCGCCAAGATGTTTTCCATCAGTTCCAGCTCCTGTGGCACCACAGGTGGCTCAGCACAGGGGACAGGGTGAGGCGACAGCCCTGGCTTCCCACACCCTGCAGCGCCCACCCTTCACCCCATAACCAAGAACATCCCTCCAGCCAAACCCGGCAGCATCCCTCCCTCACATCCCCAGGGACACCCTGAGGCTGGTGCAGAGGGACCTGTCTTCCCAGGGGATGCTTAGGCTAGTCCCAGATGTTCTGCTCAGCAGCAATGCCATGGGGTAGACTGAAGTAGCACGTCTTGGCACCTGGTGTGGTGACTTCTGTGTCATGGGGTCTTTGACACGTGTCATGTCAGAGCCAACAGCAGCAGGACAGGAATGGCTGGGGCACCTGGGAGCATCCCTGGTGTGGCTCTGGTATCCCCTCCTCCCTCTTACTCCTCCTTCCTCAGCACAGACCTCTGCCAGAAGCTCATACAGACACCCTGGCATTGTAGCTGTCGCTGGGAGATATCATCAGCACTGCTTGGTGTCACTGTTTCCTCTACTGGCACAATGACTTTTGCCCAACACGTCCAAAGGGAAAGCCTAAGAAGGGGACCAGAGCCAGTGCCAATGAGACCTCCCTGCACAGGGCTACAGGGGTCCGTGACCCCCACTACACTGCTCCTAGAGGGGTCTGACACCCAATGCTGCTTCAAGAGGGGCCTGTCCCCCCAGCACTGCTCTGAGAGGGGTCTGAGGCCAAAATTCTGCTCCAAGAGGGGTCTGAGCCATGACTCCTCTGAGAGAGGTCTAAGCTCCCCCCCACTGCTCTGAGAGGGGCCTGAGCCCCCACACAGCTCTCCTTGTCAGGGCAGGGAGCAGCCTTGTGGCCAGCTGCAGAGAGGGGTGGTTTGGGGACACACGCAGGCAGTGCGTGGGGTGGGCACTCCACCACCCATAGGCAGACACCCCATGCCCCTCACCTTGGCTTTCGGGGGTGCCTCAGCTCCCACATCCCGCACAGGCTCATGCTCTGGGTCAGCCTCTCCCTCTGCCCCATGCAGCCGGTCGCGGTCGTGCTCGCGGTTGTGGTCATGGTCACGGCTGTGGTCGCGGTCGCGGTCACGGCGCAGGTTGGCCAGCTCCTTGGTGAGGGCCTCCAGGCGATGTCGTAGCTGCCGCACCTCCTCGCGGGCCCGGTTGCGCTCGGCCCGCACCTTGCTCCATTTCTCCCTCCAGTTGGCCGTGCAGTCCGACCACCACCGCATCGTCTTCTCCATCTGTGCCGCGCGCGCCCGCGCCTCCTCCAGCTCCCGCAGCCGCAGCTCCTCTCGCCCTTCCCAGTCCCCTTCCAGCAGTGCTGGGGGGGGGCCTGGCGAGGGCGTCCCGCTGGGGGGGGACGGGGAGGGCTCAGTGGCCAGCAGCGCCAGCAGTGAGCCCCCTGGCAGCGGTGGCGAGCCCGCCAGGCGCGAGGCCCCGCTCTGGCTCATGGCGGGTCTCCCCTAGGACTTGGCCATCACTAGCCAGGGACCTGCGGGAGACAGGAGGGGTCAGGGAAGCCCGGGGGGAGTTGAGGGGTGGCACACTGAGTGACGAGGTCACTGGCATGGACCCCAGACATGTCACAGAATCATGGAATCATAGACTGGTTTGGGTTGGAAGGGACCTTAAAGATCATTTAGTCTCATCCCTTGTCATGGTCTGGGACACCTTCTAGTAAACCATGTTGCTCCCCAGTGAAGACTGGCAATGTCCCCAGTGAGGTCCCTGGTGATGACTCCAGCAAAGAGTTAAATGATGGCCTCAGCCAGGTCTCCAACAAAGACACCGGTGAGGACCTTAACAAGAAGTCTCTGGTGATGGCACCAGCAGGGTCCCCCCATGAAGACTCAGTGAGGTCTCCAGCAAGGACCACAGCCACCAGCAGCTTGCCCCAGTCTGGCCCAGACACCTCTGCCAGCACACTGGAGGCAACAAGTCTACATGTTATCTGGATGATGTCATCCTCATGAGGTCACCCAGACAACGTCATCTGTGGGCCTCCAAGACCATCCCTGGAGCTGTGATGGGGGAAACCAGCTGCACCTCAATTGCTCCAGTGAGGGTTAAAGCATGGATCCACTGCCAGCGAGGCAGGAACAGTTCCGGAACAGGAGATGGAGCTGCCAAACTGGCGTGATGGGAGGGTGCACGGCATGGCTGGACATGCTCTCCACTGATGCCGCTACAAAGGGCCTATGCTGCCAACCAACGTCCCAGAAGGGACCTCACACCCGGGGTGGCCAGGCGGGTAAACCGCTCCGGGAAACCGTAATGGGAGGCTGCTTGTGTCCTAATGGGATAAGTACAGACCCAGCCACAGCCAGCCCGCAGCCTCCCGGCAGGTTTTTGGGATGGTGCAGCTCTGACCGGCTGCCAAATCTGGTCGGGATGAGAACTGGAGCAGAGGCTGATGGGAATTCTGGGCTTTGCACGGCTGAAAAAGTTAATTTATCTGGTGATATTTGGTAGAAATGATAAAGTTTTGGTACAACGCCAAGGCGAGCCCTGGCCTGCGCTGTCCTGAGGCCCTGGGGAGCGGATCCAGGTCCCGGCAGAAACCGGCACAACAGATCCGGCTGTGCAGTACCCACGGGAGCTCGGACGGACGCAGCGCAACCCCACAGCTCCTCCCGAGGACACGCGTGCACCCCCTCCCCCGCCCCATCCGTCGCGGCCTCCCGTCGGGCGGAGCCGCCCGCCCCCCGCGCCTCCCCATTGGCAGCGGGCGCTGTCACTCCGCCGCGGGCGGTGACGCCTCGGGCCCGCGGGACCCGCCGCATTCCTCCGCTCCCGCCGCGCCCCGCCGGTCCCGTGGGGCCCGGCATGGCCCGTACCGCCGGGCTCGGCTCGGCGGGGCCCGGGACCGCCCGTCCCAGCGCGAAGCCGCCCGTCCCGTCTTGTCCCTCCCGTGCCGTCCCGGTGCGACCGCCCCCCCCGTCCCCGACAAAGTTTCCCGCAAGTTTCCCGCCGCTCCGCGCCGCGTCCCGCCCGTCCCGTCCCGTCCCGCTCCGCTCCTCACCAGTGCCGTCGGTGCGGGGAGCCCGCGCTCGCCGGGACGCTGCGGTCGAGTCTCCTCCTCCTCCTGCCTCTTCTCCTCCTCCTCCTCCTCTTCCTCCTCCCCCCGCCCGCCGGGGGCCGGTCCCGCCGCCGGAGCCCAGCCTGGGGCCGCGGGTGCGTGTGCTGTCTTCGGGGGGTGGGATCGGCGTGTTGCTGCGTGTGGGGCTTGCACAAATCCGTTTGCAAGCGGCTAGCCTCGTGGGAGGCGGTGCACACGTGTTGCACGTAGGTGCACGCTTGCACACGCATGTGCAGGCGCGTGTTTTGCCCCCTGCAAACGAGGGAAAGTGCTCGTGGGTATTTCTGTAGCCGTTTGTACGTGCAGGTGTGTCACAAGCAAGGGTTTGTGTCCAGGCGTGCATGCAAGCTGTTTTGGGTGTTTTCACGGATGCACACAGGTGCGCACACACGTGCATGTTGCGTGCGAGCTTTGCTACGCAAGAGGTTGCACGCGGACTCTTGCCCATGGATGCTTGCACAGTATTGCTGTTGCCTGTGGGTGCTTGCAGACATGTGCAGGAGCATGCTTGCTCCGTGAGCGTGGTGCACAGACACATGCTCACCCACAGTCGTATGGCTGTTTGCATGCAGCTGCCAGATTCCAGCCTGGGGCCCAGCTTCTTTCCAGCTTGGGCCTCTTCAGGGTGTGAGTGCTGCTGGAGCTCTGGAGCAGGCCAGACCCTTCTTCCCTGTGGCTCTGGCTGCTCCTGCAGAACTGGCATCAACCAGCACCAAATCTGTGAGTTGGAGGCTGAAACATGGGAGAGGGTCTGGGGGGGGACAGCACATCCCCACCTGAGTGTCTCCACAGGTGAGTGCATCCCAGACAGACACGCAGCACTGTTGGCTGCATCCCCACACATCCTGAGCTTGCTCCTTCCTGCTCCTGACCAAGAAGCAAAGCTCTGAAACACCATTTTGCCCCAATATTTTTCCCTTTGCTGGATGCTATTCAGCAAGGAAAAAAAAAGCCAGGAAATAAAGCAGCCAAGAGGATTTGTGTTCCACGGGATGGGGAAACAACACCATGGGACACCAACACCTTGTTCTCCCCCATCCTCAAGCAGCGCAGAGAAAAACAAATCCTGTTAAAGCAACACTGCAAATGCTTTTGCGTGTTCTCTCCATGCCTGGTATTTTCTGCTGGAAACAATCCCAAAAAAACTGGAGGCAGGGGATGCTTTACTCTCCCACCCCCCTACCCCTGGATTTTGGGCTGGGGAAGCTGGAACCAGCGGCTCCGCTTGCAGCCGGTAAAGCAATTTTGTAGGCATTTTGGCCAGAGCTGCTGGTACGTGCCGGAGGGCTGGAGATTTAACCCACTAGTGGCACTAAAGCTGGGCTTCATAAGCCGGCAAAGCTTTTCCAAGTGTGACTTCCCTGTTGGCTTCGAGGTGCACATCTTGGTGACACCAGCAGCTTCAGGGATGTGTTGCAGCAACCTGGTATCTGTGTGGTTTGTCCTTGTGAAAACCAAACAACCTCCTTATCTCAGGGTATGTCACCTGAGGACGTGGGCAGTGACTCATAGCTGTGGTCCATGGAACATCCTCCTGGCATCCTTCTCCTCCAGCTCTGCGTGAGGAGCTTGGTCCATGGTTCCTGACCATGCCCAGCAGTTCCCCATATATACATTCCCAAAGGGCTCCTGTTTTCAGGATGAGTCAGATGAAGGCAGATGGTTGTCCAGAGAGCAGAGGCTAATGACACTTGGAGTGGCTGCAGGCTCTGGGTGGCATCACGGTCCTGCAGTGTGGCTTGAGGTGTCCCCATTCCCCTCATCTCTACACCAGACCACATCCCTGCAGTGGTACCCAGCAGCCTCTGGAGCACAAGGTGAAGCCTTCTGGGACAAACTCATTTTTCCCCCATTTTGTGAGAAACAAAAAAGACCTTTTTGCCTTCATCTGCACCAGCCACCGTTGCTGGGAGCTGTGTCCTCATGGCTGGGGGCAGCATGGAGGGTGCTGGCTCCATCCTGGCAGTAGCATCCAACGGTATTATCATAGAATCATAGGATATGTCAAGTTGGAAGGAGCCCATAAGACTCATTGTAAGTCTCTGCTCCTCACAGACTACCTAAAACTAAACCATATGACTAAGAAGCCCCCAGACACTCCATGAACTTTGACAGGATTAGTGCCATGACCACTTCCCTGGGCAGCCTGTTTCAGTGACCCTGTCAGTGAGGAACCTTTTCCTCATGTCCAATCTGAACTTCCACTGCTGTAGCCCCATTCCATTCCTTCATGTCCAATCACTGGTCACTGCACTGAAGAGATCAGCACTTCCCTTTCCACTGTCCCTCTTGAGGAAGGAGTAGACTGTGGTGAGGGCACACCTCAACCTTCTCTTTTCCAACCTGAACAAGCCAAGTGACCTCAGGCACTCCTCATAAGTCTTGCCCTCGAGACCCTTCACCATCTGGGACACTTTCTTCTGGACACACCATAGCCTGATGTCCTTCTTCTACTGAGTGTCCTGGGTTCAGCAGCAGCAGTCATTTTTCTCCTTCTTGGTAGCTGGTGCAGCGCTGTGGTTTTGATTTTGGGCCTGGGAACAGCGCTGATAACACCAGTGTTTTCAGTTAGTGCTTGGTGATGTTTAGGCTGGCCAAGGACTTTGTGAGTCTCATGCTCTGCCAGGGAGGAGGGGAAGCCAGGAGGAAGGAGAGACAGGACACCTGACCCAGACTGACCAAAGAGGTTATTCCATACCACAGCGTGTTGTGTCCTGGATGTAAAAACGAAGGGCAGAGACCCAGAAGGGTGGGGGTGCACAGTGGGGGGGTGCACGGCTTGGTCGGGTTGGGATTGATGGTGAGCTATTGTATTTTCCTTTTCCTTGTATCTGCCTTGTCATTATTATTACTGGTGGTAGCAGCAGTGGTTTGTGTTATACCTTAGTTACTGGACTGTTCTTATCTCAACCTGTGGGAGTTGCATTCTTTTGATTCTCCTCCGCATTCCCCCGGGACTGGGGGAAGAAAGAGTGGGGAGTGAGTGAGAGAGCGACTGCATGAGTTATAGAGACTTAAACCATGACACCAGGGTTACCCTGTCCCAAGTGGAGAATCCAGTGCTTGCTCTTGATAAATATCATAGAGTTGGTGGTTGCCCTGCTCTCTGGTGTACCCTGCTGTCTCTGTAAGGACCCACAGCTCCTCCTAATTTAGTATCACCAGCAAACTTAATGTACATTCGATCCCTTCATCTAGATCATGTATAAAAACATGGAAGAGTACTGGCCCTAAAATCGAGCCGTGGGGAGCCCCACTGGTGAATGGCCATCAGCCTGATGTGACCCCATTTACTACAACCCTTGAGTCAGTTGCTCACCCAACATGTGATGGACTTCTCCAGGTGTGTGATGGACAGTTTGCCCAGCAGGATACTGTGAAAGACAGTATTTAAATCTGCCCTAAAATCCAAACCCCCCACATGTACTGGCTTTCCTTGGTCCGCTCCATGGGTGACCTTGTCAGAAAAGGAAATTCAGTTTGTTAAACAGGTCTTTCCCCTCATGAACCTGCACTGGCTGTGAACAATGACTGCATTGACCCTCAAGTGTTCCTCAATAACCCCCAAGATACCCTTCCCTGTAATTCACCAGGCACTGCAGTGAGACTGACAGGCCTGTAATTACAGGGTCTTCCTTCACACCCTTCTGAAAACTGGGACATTTGCCAGTTTCCAGTCAGCTGGGACCATTCCAGACTTCCAAGACCACTGCAAAGTAACAGAGAGCAGTACCAAGATGACATCAGCCAGCTCTTTTGGTACTGTGGGATGAGCCCCATTGTGCATCCATCTGGATGAGCAGGTCTCCAGCAAGTTCAGGATGGACTGGGAGTTCAGCATCCTCCAGTCACAGCCTTCCAATGCAGGACTCTAGGCATCCCAGAGACCATCCTCAGTGCTGAAGACAGATATGAAGGTGGCATTAAATGTCTCTGCTTTGGCTGCGTCCCTGTTTGTCAGGTGACTGATCTCATCAAGCAACTGACCGACATTACCACTGATCCTCCTTTTGATACGTATTTCAGAAACCATTTTTGCTGTCCTTCACCGTGCTGGCCAGCTTGGGTGCTCATCAAGCTTTGGCTGCACAATTTGTCTCCCTACAGTGGCAGTGAGCACCTCTGTAATCCTTCCTTTGCTTCCAATGTCCGTACACTTTCCTTTTCCACCCGAGTCCTAGCAGCAGATCCCAGCTGAGGCACGCCAGCCTTCTTCACTGCTGGTACAGGAGAACAGGGGCTGCTGGTGAGCCAGGGGCAGGGAGAAGCTCATTAGAGGCAGAAGGTTAATTGCATCAGACATGCCCATGTTGCTTTGGCCTACACGGAATCTCAGCTGTGTCCTTGGGTTTGGTGGTGCTGGAGATGTTCCACCTGCCCTGGTCCCTTGCCAGGCTCTGAAAAAGAGCAAGCGAGAGGGTAGCTGGCATTGCTGTGAGCAGCTTGGGGTGTTGCGGTGGGTACAAACCTTGCTGCCAGCCTCCTTCACCTCCCCCCTGCACTAGGGACACATCCTCCTCCCCAGCTTGGTGCTGTCAGCAAGCGCCAGCACCACAGCAGACCACACTGGTGACCCTGCTGGCTTTCAAGCTGCTTGCTGGGGATCTGCAGCCATGAGCTTGAATGGCAGCGGGGTCCCAGTCCCTGCTGGGGCAACAATGTGAGGCAGAAGCTTTGTCCCCACCATGCCTTGCCATAAACGCCTTGTTGGGCTGTGCCGTGCCATGCCATGCCAGATTCTCCAGGTAGAGCTGTGCCATGCCATGCTGTGCATGTTCCGTGCTGTGTCATGCTTCACCATACCATGCCATGCGGTGCTGTGCCATCAGGCAGGCACTCCTCAGCACCCCTGTCCTCCCTCCTCTCACAGGCAGCAGCTGAGGGATGACATGACCAGGATCCACATGCATCTCCTGGCTGTGCTGCTCATGCTGGGCCCACCACTGGCCACCAGCGCCGAGTGGCTCTGCCAGGCCACTGCCACACTGATGCACGCTGGCCTTCCCTGTGCTCGGGCATGGATGGACACTTCCACCTCCTTCTCCTGTTCATCAAGGTCTTCAGCATCTACATCCAGCACTACCTCCTCAAGCTCTGCCTCTTCAGGAGGCTGCTTTTGTCTTCAGGAAAGGTCTGTATGGATGCCACTCTATCAGTACCTCTGAAGGCTACAGGAATGCAACTGTGTGAGTGCCAGCTTCTTGGGCACCCCTGGCACACCACACACCCCAGGCACAGCATGGACCCTTAGCTTTCCAAGCATCCCGGACACACCAAGCACCCTGGGCACTCCAAGCACACCATGCACCTTGGGCACACCAAGCACCCTGGATGTGCCAGGCACCTTGGGTACCTCATGCACCCCAGGGACCCCAGGCACGTGGAGCTGACCCAGGGCTGGGGCCAGCAGGAGCCAGCCATAGCAGGGGGGTTGGCAAAGAAGGACTGGGTAACAGTGCTGGGGCTCACCTGGGTTCTGGCCTTCTTCAGCTCCAGCGTCTTCCTCATCCCCCAGTTCTACCTCTTCACCTGGTGTGGAACTGGGGGACAGGCACCCTGTGACTGGGAGGAATCACAGAATCCCAGACTGGCTGGGGTTGGAAGGGACCTTAAACCTCATCCAGTTCAAACCTCCTGCCCTGGGCAGGGACACTTTCTGCTAGAGCAGGATGCTTCAAGCTCATCCCAGCCTAGCCTGGAACACCTCCATAGCAGCGGGGTCCTTGTTGCCTTCCCGCTCCTCGCAAGGGGTTGGTGCACCCATGGCAGTGACCTTGTTGCCATGCACCCACAGGTACCTTTATCTCCCTCTGGCAGGTCACCGTGCGCTGCTGGAGCAAGCCAGGGTCTGCCAGCAGCACTCCAGATGCCCTGGTGCTGGGGTGAGGGGCTGTGAGTTGTCCCTCGAGAACATGATGTGGCAGCACCCCCCAGCCGGTGCCACAGAGACTGTGTTGCTTCAGGAGCAGACACGCTCTGCCTTGTCGTTAGTGGAAGTCCCACTAGATGGCATGAGGATTTCGAAGATGGCCCCAGCTCTGGACTGTGCGCACAGCGGTGCCGGTGATGCCGGTTAGTGGTGTGGGGATGCCTGACCCCGTCGGGGAGCTGCCACCCCACATCTCACAAGGGATAGGCAGGAGTGAGGTCTCTCCAGCTGTATCCCCACAGCCCACTTGATGCCAGCACGCCTGTGGGCTGGCTAGCTGTGCGGTGCCCCCAGCCCCCCGACCCTGGGTTTTTACCTGTCACTGCACCCACCAACAGCTCTTCTGCTCACTTTGCAGGATGAAGGCCACCCACGGCCCCGGGGAGCAGCCAAAGGGGTGATCAGGGCTGTAGCTTGGCAGCGGGTGGACGTGCTGGCGTGGAGAGGGTGGGAAGTGAGGGAACTGATAGCTCGGCTTTCCTCCTGCTCCCACTTAGGAATTCAGACCCTGTGCAGAGCTCCTCACTGCACTCACTTTATTGGGGTTTAAGCAGTTCATCCTGTGAGAGATAAACAGTGAGGACAAACTGCAGGGACTAAAACCATCAGCTGGATGTGATGAGTCAGCTCTCAGCCCCCACTGCATCCCCGCACAGCAGGCTTAACCTCAAATTCACCCGTGTCTTTGCCTTTCCGGTACCTGAGATTTTGGAGCCGGGATACCACTTTGCCCGTGGAGATGCAGAGCAGCAGCAGAGCGCCATGATTCCAGCATGGCTGCGAATCCACCCATGGTGACAGCATGGGCTCCTCCAGCCACGTGCTTGTAGCTTGATGGTGCTGCCAGTTCTGCTGTATTGGAAGGGGACTGGGAATCACTGGTGAGGCTCATGGGGTGACACACTGCCTGTCCCAGCCTTCCTGTAGCATTTCCCTTTCTGGCTGCTTCCCAGGGCCTGGTTCTGAGCAGCGTAGGAAGCTGCCGGATATTGTTCTTTGTTCCCTGCACAAAGGGCAGCCAGCACTGCGGAGTTTCCATCTCTCCTGCCGTCAGCCAGGACAAAAGCCCATGGGCATGGTCCCATGGTGTGGCGATGAGCTGGGCATGCATCACCGCTCCAGTGGCTGGCTTAGCTATTAAAGAAGAAGGTTGAGGGTTTGGTGAGGTGCCAAGTACTCAGCTTGTCAGCCATAAGCCCTTCCATGGGAGAGTCAATCTTGGCTGTGCAGCTTCAGCCCCTCGGTTGCTCTTGGGATGCACCTTCCATTTCCCTTCTCCACATCTGGAGATTTTGGGGCTTGTGGTGTGTGTCCTGGCAGTCACAGTGGCCACTGGCATATACACTGTCACTGGTTTGTGGATACACCTTGTATCCAGTGGCACTTGGAAAACAGTCGTTGGGGGTTGCCTTCCAGCAGTGGGAACATGGCATCCACAGGGCATGGTGGTCCCTGGGGAGCTGAGCCCACTGGGGACTCGTGCGATACTGATCCTTGAGGAGCCCAGTCTGTTTGGGACCAGCATGATACAGTGGACCTTGGGGAGCTGCCCATTGCTGGCAACGAGGGGCAGAAAAGGCGCTTGTTTGAGGGTACAAAACTCCCTGGATGCCCTGGGAGCACAGGGTGGGATCCAGCCTCCCACCCCTGGTGCCTTACGGTGCCAGGGCCCCATGGGCAGAAGCTGAGTGGCACCCCCCCCAACTTCCCCAAGGAGAAATAATCCTATTTACCTTCTTCCCCTGCACCTTACTGGGCAGAAGGCCAGTGCTGGTCTGACGGGTGTGTGCGGTGTTCCATCCTGTTTTCCACAGGAAAGGTGGCTTGGCATCAGTGCAGTGCCTTCAGGCCCTGGTGCCACCCCAGCGCCAGGAGCAAAGCTTTGGAATTCTTGTAAATTCTCCATATTTTTGGGAAATGAGCAGCCAGGGAAGAGACTAAATCCAGTTGGGAGTGGAAGCAGAACTTGGCTCCATTTTGGGATCCACCTCTGGGACTTGGCTGTGGTTCCTGCATCCCGCAGTCGCATCCTCACACAGTGGTTGTGCCAATACCCCTGGGGACTAATCTTACTGCAGACTTCCCTGACATCATCGCAGGTTTATGTGCAAAGCTGAGCTGAAGCACATAAGTCAATTGCTCTCTCTGTGGTTGGATTTTACAGCCCTGGCATGTATGGAATTGCTCTCATCATTGCTACCTGATGGAGAAAGCCTGACTTGGTGTGTGGGGGGACCCACCTCCCCATTTGATGCATATTTGGGAGTAAGGCTGAGAGAGGTGAAGCAGTGGTGATGGGGGAGGAGGAGCACCCACAGCCACTCAGCACAGCTGAGGAGCTTCCTTGGGATCACCATCCTCCAAGGCTCCCACGACTGGCATTGCTCATTGGATTTGCACAGGGCACCTCCAGGCATACCCTCTCACCAGCACTCATCTGCTTCATCATCCCCATTCTCACCTTCCTCCCCCAGTCACTGGAGCTGAGCCCCACTTGTGCTTGCACCTCCATTGGGAGCACCATTGTCTCCCAAGGGACTTTTAGTGAGGATCTCTGCACTCTAGTGTGTGGCTGCCACTGCTTGGCAGCAGGGCTGGCACTCACCAGCTCACCCTCCACTTCCCACAGCACCTCCGCCTGTATTTGCCTCTCTGCCTGTGCTTGCCCTGTGCCTGTACTTGCCACACTTTGGCTGCAGCAGCCTGGCAGGACATGCCCTTGCCTGTCCTTACCCTTCTCTATCATGGCTCCACCGCTGTGCTTCCCCAGCATGCTGCCAGCACTGGGGCCTTGCAGAGCTTCTATGAATTTTCAGGGCTCATAAGGTTCTTTGGAAGATTTTGATCTTTTAGGAACTTTAAGGGTTTGGGTTTCCTTATCTTTTAGGGCATTCAGGTTCCTTTAGGTCTTTTAGGAACTTTATGTTTTGGGGGGATCTTTTAGAGGCTTTTAGGGGTTTAGAAGCTTTCAGAGCTTTTAGGAACATTAAGGGATTTTTAGGGATCTTCTAGGAGCTTTTAAGGGTTTTAGGAACTATTAAGGCTTTAGGAATGCATATTTACGCATATTTAGGGGCTTTTAGGGCTTTAGAAGCTTTTAGGGCTTTTTGAAGTTTTTAGGCTTTTCAGGATCTTTTACAGCTTTTGGGAACTTTTATTTTATTTTATTTTATTTTATTTTATTTTATTTTATTTTATTTTATTTTATTTTATTTTATTTTATTTTATTTATCTTCTAGGAGCTTTTAGGGGGTTTAGAATCTTTTAGGATCTTCAAATTTTTGGGGGGATCTTCTAGGAGCTTTTAGGGCTTTAAGAACTTTAAGGTTATTTAGGAACTTTTAGGGCTTAAGAGCATTTAGGTTTTCAGGAACTTTAAGGGCTCTGAGGAACTCCCCAGCTGGAGCAATAAACCCTTACCAGCCTGAGTGCCGCTGGCGTGAGCCCAAGGGCAAACGTCCCTTGCAAGGGAAAACACAAGGATTTCCTCCCTCTCCACGCTCAGCCAGCGTCTTTGAAGGCAGAAGCAGTGCCGGCCGATTTACCGGATAATCCCGATAACATCAACAAGTGCAGGCGTCGACCTAAAATTAACTCCTGATAATGTCAAGTATGGACAAAAGGCTCTTTGTTCCATCAACAGCGTCAGAATCATGGCCTAAAATGTCCTTTCCTCCCTGGAAAGTGGGGCTGTACCTGATCCCTGGCTCCAGGAGGACCTGATCCTGTGGGAGCTGCCGCTGGATTTAGCAGCATTGTCCTCAGGAGGCAGATCTATGGATTTCCCAAAAGAGCTGGTCAGGATAACCAGCAGTGGGAGGCTTGGCTTGCCATGATGCTCCCCTGGCTCCGATTGCCATAAGCGTGTTTTGGAGCTGGCTCCAATCCGTGTGATCTGGGGGTGGTTGGGCTTCAAAGGTGGCCGCATTAGCCATGCTCCAGCCACATGAGCCGCTTCCCATGGGAGCCTCGTCCCATGAGAGCCTCTTCCTGTGGGAGCCGGGGGCATTCGGGGCTTTGAGCTGGCAATCAAACCAAGCTGGGGCAATGAGAGTGTGGGGGATGTGCCCCGCTCCAGGCACGCCAGTGCAGCCATAGCACCTCCAGTGCTTTTTATCTGCATTGCCTTCCCTGTGGAGCGGGAGGTTGTTTCTTCCCCCAGCAGAAAGAAAAGCCTCATTCAAGCCATTGAACATATCTGCAAGGGCAACTCTATTATTTACCCACAGCACTTCCCGGAGCTCTCCCGCCTGCCCTGCTCCCTCCAGCTCCTGGCAGCGCCGGCTCCCTCCTGCGCGGCTGCTTTCAGAGCAACACAAAGGGCTGGACGCGGTCGCTGCTGGCAGAGCCTTTGGCAGCTCTTCCAGTGCCCGTTGCTGCCCCGACACCTCCAGCACCAGCTCTCACTGCAGAGCACCGAGGGCAAGGGCCCCGGTGCCCCGCTCCAGCCTTGGGATGGGTGGTGAGAGCTGGGGGGGGTGGGGTGTGTCACATCCAGGCTCTGTGCCCCCCTCCTCCAGGGATGTGCTATGAGGGGTACCAGCTCCCCTTGGGTTGGGGCCTGGGCTGCGTGCCCTGCTTCTTACCGCCATCATTTCCTGCAGAAGCGGGGCAGGGTTCGCAGGGACATGCTGTCCCGGCTGCTTTCCCATTAATTGTTATTTTTTAATCCCGTTTGCAGCCATGCGTGCAGCCTCCCAGCTCCGTCTGGATGCCCACCAGCCCGGAACTGAAGGGCACGGGATAGGGCACCCAGATCTCCCCAGTGTTACCCAACCGGGGTCCCCCATCCCATCCCATCCCATCCCATCCCATCCCATCCCATCCCATCCCATCCCATCCCATCCCATCCCATCCCATCCAGTCCCGTCCCATCCCGGTCGCGCCTGGGCGCGGTGATGCAGCCCGGTGCTCCCAGCCTGGTGCTCCAAGGCTGAATCGGGCAGAGCCGGACAGGTGCCGCGACCGAGGGCTGATGGCCC
Organism: Amazona ochrocephala; assembly: GCA_039720435.1. Classification (NCBI taxonomy): domain Eukaryota; kingdom Metazoa; phylum Chordata; class Aves; order Psittaciformes; family Psittacidae; genus Amazona; species Amazona ochrocephala. The sequence continues at coordinate 78,300,549 of CM077909.1, read as the reverse complement.
CAGAGCGACCCCAGAGTGTCCCGCTTCGGTGGGTGCGACGCGAGTCCCGCCCCGCTGAGTCACCGCCCGCCCGGGGGGATGAAGAGGGGCGGGTCCGTCTGTCCCGATGCACCGCGCCGAGGCTGCAAGGTGCGGTGCCGAGCAGAGCTGAGCCCAGCCTGGCCGTGCGGGGTCGAGCCGAGCCGAGCTGAGCCGAACCGAACCGAACCGAACCGGGGCAGAGAGCCTAGCCCTGCCCGGGCACAGGTATCGGCTGCAGCGGGAAGCGGGAAGGGAGGAGGAGAGGCGGGGGAGGGGGTCCGGTGTTTGCTGTTGGGGTACTAGAGGCCGTGGTGAGGGGCGCTACGCGGCTTGCCCTTATTGAGTAGACTGGGAGGGGATGCTGTGGGATCCGCGATGCGGGTGGGGAGGTGGGGGGGTGAGTGGGGGGGTGGAACATCTGCCGATGCTGCGGCCAGCCCTCCAGGACTGGTGGGTGGCACTGAGCAGCAGCACCCCGGGGTACTCAGCTGGCCGGCAGGGCAGGGATGGAGATAAGGAAGGCTGTATGGAGACCTCGGGGTGGCCCCAGCTCCATGGGTACGGACAGGGACATTTTGCTTCCCCGTGCCTGAGTGCGCAAGCATCGGGGTCTCTGCTGGTTGGTGGCCATGGAGTGAGTGGTCTGGTGAAGCCTCCATCCCTGGGGAATGGGATTTACCCTCCTCTCTGCCCCGGGGTCGGGCTGGATTCCCTGGATGCAGAGCCACAAAGTCCCCATATCCATTTGGGACCAGCTGCTCTCAGCACAGCTGAGCCCCATGAAGCCCCTGCTGCCAGGCCAGAGGCTGCATGTGGCCTCTTCTTCCCACCCTGGGGACCCACCAGCACTCCATTTCTCCTTCACCTCCATGCTGGCGGAGGGTGCAGCATCCCAGTGGTACCTGTGGCGTGTCTCGACAGGGCGATCTCCCTCCCCTAAAATGCCTGTTGGAGGATTCCTCCTGCACCATCTCTGCTTGCTGCTGCCAGTCCTGGCACGCTGCTGTGGGATGCGGGATGCTCTGGGTGCTCCCTGCCCGCAAGCTGCCTGAGCTGCCGCTTGAGAGGGACTAGCAAAGCCCAGTGAGGCCAGCTGGAGAATTGAAATGAAGTCTCCTGGAATAACCTCCTGCAGCACATCCCCATGGCTGCTGGGAGGGATAGCAGCCAAAGCTCATTTCATAGTCTGAGGGCTGCAGTAACCCCCCCTCCAAGCTCCTCTGCTGGGGGAGGCAAGAGTGTTTCAGAGATGGAGCATGAGGCAAGTCCTTTAAGCTGGGCCTGCAGCCACAGTGGGTTTTGCCATGCCTCTCACTGGCTTTGCAGCTCCCATGTGAATGAAGTGAGGACTAAAAATGCTGCATACTTGATTGCAGGCCAGCTCTTAATCCCACGGCCTGGGGGCTGCTATTCACAGAGCAACAGGTTTGCAAGCAACTGCATGCTGCTGGGACAGGCACCGCGAGGCTGGCACCCTGGGTGCTGACCATCCCCACACTTTGCAATGGCACCTATGGGTGCCAGTGGGATGCAGTACTGCAGAGTCTGCAGCCATGGTGCCAGCTCCCTGTGGTGCCGGTGGGCAGCAGCCTATCAGTGCCGGTTTTTCGGGAGTGCTCCAACATGCCTGCTTCTTTCCCATCAGCTCCCTGATAGCTGCGGTTTGGCAGGAATCTGGGGGGGATGTGCTCATGGCCTCTTACCTGGCTTCTGACGTGCTGGGGACTTTACCCTGGCTGTGCTTGGCTTTCCTGCAGCCAGAAAGACCTGCTGGGACCTGGTTCCCCCTCACCAGGCTCCAGGTTAGCTGCTTTCCATGCCAAATGCCTGGGAGCCTGATTTGGGGTGGTCCTAGGCTGCTCTGTGCTGCCCTGTACCTCTCTTCCCTAGCACACGTGGCACAGGCAGGCAATGGGGACCCTGCTCATGGAGAGGGGAACAAAATCTGGGAGGGGACAGGGTGTTTTGGGAGCTATTTAAAACCCAAGTGTGTGGTTTGGGTGGAGGGAAGGTACAAAGTGACCCACAGGAAGAGGCCAAGGGGTTGCTCCTGAAGAAGGCTGAGCAGTGAGAGTACACTATGATGGCTGCTGGGGGTACCCCCCAAGGCCAGCAACATGGCGTAAGGTGCTGGGAGAGGACAGGCTTGCACCGCTTTATTCCCATTTCATGGCAGCCTTCAGTTTGGCACTGATCCTTTGCATGCCAGCGAGCTCTGCACCGTGTTGCCTGGGCACTGGAGGAAGCACTGGTTGAGTTGGCTGTGGCATGTCTGTGGTGGGGTGAGGAAATGGAATGTTCTACATTTTTGATGGTAAGACCCAGCTTTAAGCAAATTCATCTCGGGAGCCTCAGGCACTGGTGGTCTGCCTATGCCAGCCTCCCCCTGCTCTCCCCACGGCTGCTGGGGGAGGGATGGCTGCCAGCAGCTGGCAAAGGACAGACCTCTGCTGCTCCCGTGGGAATTTTTATCAGGTCTGATTTTGTCCTGTCAGCAGAACTCGGCTCGGGGGTGCTGAATGTTGTGAGCAGCTCCACATCCTGGGAAGAGCTGAGCCCGTCCCATGGCACAGGCTTGGCACCAGAAGGGTGCTGGGTTGGGCTCTGCTGCCCCTGTGACAGGAACAGCTTGCATGCTAATGCCATGAATAATATGCACGAGCTGCCGGCCGAGGACAAGGGCCCTGTGTGAAGACCCACGGGACTGATGCTGGGGCATCCCCCCTGTGCTCCCTACTGCCATGCAAAGCTGTTTCTGCACCTCACAGAGCCTCTCCGTGCCTCAGTGTCTCCATCCCGTTCCCAAGTCCTTGCCTGGGTGACAAGCTGAGGGCTTGTTGGCATCTCAAGGAACAGAGTGTCAGTGTTATTTTCCTAGTGGACCTAGGAAAATAACTGTCTGTTAAACAGATCGAAGACCCTGAATCTCCCCATTTCTGGTGTTGTTTGAGGCATCAGAGCATCTTCCTTTCTTGGGAAAATCATCATGGCCAAAAGCCATGTGCCATCTCCAAAGGCTTAAATACCTGCTGCCAAGTCACCCCGGGAGCAGCAAGGTGGTAGGAAACACCGGGCTTCTTTGTTTTGTGGGAGGCCACAATGTTATTCCTTGAATTTTCTTTCCAGTACCAAAGGGTTCTTTGAATAGCAAAGCAAGGATACAATGTGATACCTGGGGCTGAGCCTCCCTCCCAGCCAGTGGCGAGGAAGCCTGCTCCAGCCTGGCCACCTCTTTTTACATCATCTGGCTGGTTTTGGGGCTAAACCAGGAGTTTTTCTGTGCGTTACTCTTCTTGGTGGAGCTCAGCCCCCCAGGGTAGCAGGTAAAGCCATCCTGCCCGGGGTGAAGGGGAGATAGGGTTGGGTGCTGAAAGATTGGGTCACTCTGATGGCACTGGGCTTTTGTAAATGGTGACACTGGGATGGCATTGCCGAGCATCCCCACTGCTATCCCGGGATGATGTCCCTCCAGTCCCACTGTGAGCTCGGCACATTTGCCTCCCTCCGGTGCTGCAGGCACCTATGGGAACTTTGTTCTCCCACTGAGAAACCATTTCTGGGGGACTTTCTCTTGCTATTGTTCAGCTCAGGAAACAGTCATTGCCGTCGAGGTGAGTGGGACCATACAGGGCTTGGAGGGGAAATACCAGCTTCCCCACCCACATCCCCACAGGGGTTTCTCGTCCCGGTTGAGTAACAGCTAAAAGGGGATGATCCTGTCCCCTGACTACCCCAAGCAGCATCCTAAAGATGCCAGCACAGCGGGATGGGCTGAAGCTTTGTCAGGATGCAGCATTCCCCATCCTGAGGGAATGCTTTCTTGGTGTGCTGGCTCTGTGCTATCACTATACTGTTGGCGTCTGTATGCCACTTGGTTGCTTTTAAGCTGTATGGGTGTTTTCCATCACCACCGGCATTTTGTCACTCAAGATCCATGCTTTTTGGATCCACATGCATGATTCCCAAGTGTGCAGCAAGGCACTGGGATGCCAGTGCCGTCCACATCCTGCCAAATTCTGCTGTGCCATACCCTCCCAGCCCACACCAGGAAACCTCGTTAGTGCCACACTCAATTATGGCAGCAGGTTAATTAATAACCCAAAGCCCCATCTTCTGGTGATAAACTGCTGCAAGAAGCAGACAGGGAGGAGCACAAGGGGCTGTGCCCATGGTGCTGTGCCAGTGCAGGATGTGCCCCGGATCCTTGCTAGCCAGAAATGCTCCCAGGAGAAGCCCATGCTTGTGGGGAGATCTGCCAACAAGGATGCCAAGTTCTCAATCAAGTGATGTTCCCCCAGCCTCCCCATCTGACAGCCCCTGGGTGCCTGGGAAAGCTCAGGAGCCTCTTCAGTGATGCTGGTGGGTGCCCCATATCTGCTTGCAGGAAGCAGAACAGGATTCAGCCACTTGCTGGGTTTTGAGAAGGATGCTTTGAGAGTGGCATGGGATGCAGTGCTTGCAAAATAGGTGCTGGCTTGTATTTGGGCATTGGCAAGTGTTTGGCTCTGCTGGCTGGGCTGGTAGCCTCCACTGATGCTGTCCTGCCCTGAGCAGGGGCTCCCACTGGTTGCTGGATTACCAAATCACAGAGTGGTTTGGGTTGGAAGGGGCCTTAAAGCTCATCCAGTTCCAACCCCTGCCGTGGGCAGGAACACCTTCCACTAGAGCAGTTAAAACAGAGCCAAACCAAAGACACTGCAGCATCCTTCATGCCCCACTTGTCAGTGGTGGGCTAAGCCATGGTATTTAAAAGATGATGGTGACACTACCAGAGATCCAAGGACACCTTCAGTTTTCCAGCTCACCGCAAAGCCTCCCTAGCTCTAAAAACACCCAAAGCCACATCTCCTTCAGAGCACTGCCTGTCTGAAACATCTCTGGGCTGTCAGGACACAAGGTCCTTGCCAGCTGAGAAAGCACACGAGGATTTATCCTTCCTTGCAGAAGCAGCCCTGACATTTACCTTACCCACCTGCTGAAACGGGATCCCGGGCATCAACCTCCAGGCAGCTTTTCTTGGCGAGTCCAAGGACCATCTCTCAGGAACACAGAATGGTTTGAACTGGAAGGGACCTTAAAACTCACCCATTTCCGCCCCCCTGCCATGGGCAGGGACACCTTCCACTAGAGCTGCCTCGACCCGTCACTGAGGTGATGCAGGGTGAGCAGGAGGTGAAGCTCAGTGGTCCCAGCAGCAAACAGAGATGCAGTTTGTGGTGTGGGGAAAGTGTAAAGCATGATGGGAAGGGCTGTGGGTGTGAAGGCTGTGGCTTTGTGGAGCACATGGGTGCAGCAGCACCTGAGAGTAGTCATCACTGGCTTGGGTGCAGGTCACAGCAGCCCTGTCCGCATATAAAGAAAAAGAAAACTGGGGGGGAGCAGAGTGCAAGGTGAAGGGGTGGGGAAGCGGCTGCAGAGGACAATGCCCACCTGGTCATGAGGTGCAGAGGGGTTTTGGCAGCCACAGTTGCTCCAGGATGAGCCTGGGAGAGCCTGTTTCTGCCAGGCTGCAGTGACAGAGCAGTTTGCATCATGCCTGGCTCCTCAGCTAATCTGCAGGAGCTGAGAGCACCCGAGACAATAATTTCAGGGCTGGTGAGCTAGGAAACCACCGTTTCCTTCTGTTCCTATCGCTTGTGATAAGAAGCCAAGGCCGGACCGGAGATCTGAGGCTGGGAGTGGAAGGGGGGACCCTCCCTCCTGCTCTGAGTCACTGGTGGTTGGTGCTGGAGCTGAGGTGTTGGGGCACTCCTCAGTGTCCAGGCCCAGGGACTCGCTGCCGTCTGCCCCGTCCTTCCAGCCCTGGTGCTCGTGCCTCCTCATCACGGCAGAGGCACTAGGGAGCTGTTTCCCACCAGGACAGCCTTTGCTTTCCATACCCAAATACTCACATGGCCCCTTTCCTTTGTATGCTTCCAGGCCCTGCTTTTTCCTCAGAGGCCAGGCCAAAGCAGAGAGCTTCCCGGAATGAAGGTCCTTCTTCTGCTCCTTCTCTCCCCGCTCCAAGGTAGGCTGCCCCAACCATGTCCTGCCCTGGCATGGTGAGAAAGGTCTGGGCTGCTGGAAGTAATTGGCAGCCCCAGAAACCTGCCTGGGGAGTACTGAGGGGTGCTTGCTGCTGTGATTTCCACAGAAATGAGATGTCTCATGGGCTGATGTGCCTCTGGTGGGGTTTCTTGGGCAGGATGGATTCTTTCCGGAAAAAGGAGACGACCTCTGTCCATTACTTCTGGGGATGGAGAGGTCCTCTCTCAGTCTCTGCTGATGTGGCTAATAGCACCTGGGAGAGGGTGGCTCCGCAAGACAGGGGCTCCTGCTGCCTCAGGAGTCCTGACAGACCCTCCCAGCATGGCCGTGGGGACATCGGGGAGATGGGCCAATGTCACTGACATCACACAGCCCATCCAGGACAGGATTGGGGTGACAGCGGCAGAAAGCCCGGCTGAACCACCATCTCCAAACACTTGTGTATGCAGGGGCGGGAGCCTGTGGCCACCAGGAAGAGGACTTCCGCTTCTGTGGTGACCGAAACCAGACCCAGAACAGCTCCATCATCTACGAGCACGGCCCTGCTGCCATTTCCATCGAGAACAGGGCCCAGGCGCTGATCATAAGAAGGCCCTTTTTGCCAAGCAGGAGAAACTCCTCTTACAAGTACAGCTTGCCCCCCACGCTGGGCAGGTACCGCTTCTGCGTCTGCTGGTTCAGGGCCAACAGCACCCTACGGCTGGTGTACGGGAAGCAGAGCTTTCTCCTGGGCCGAGACCTGACCAGCAGCAGTGCCCGGGGGAAGCAGGGTCAGGACACTGCAGGAGCCAGCACATCCATCTTCAACGTGTCCTACATCTTGAAGGGCGGGAAGAACACCTCTCTTGACAGTACCTCTGAGTACTTCTTCCCCGGTAAAGGCAGTTCGACTTTACTTCAATGAAATGCAGGGTTCCTTTCATCTCCAGGCCATTCTTATGCCATCAGCAGGTGATGTCCCAGGATTTGGTATGGTATTGATGTGAAGACACAGCTGAATGGTGATGGAAGGGGATGTAGGTTTGCTTCCAGCAGCCCAGAGGCAGTCCTGGATACCCAGGCTCCTGGAAGATGGAGATTTTCAAGTGTATTGCCCCCTAAAATCGTGGGCTTTGCAGAAGTTCCGAGGGTCCCGTCTGCACTGCTAGGCACCTAGACAGCCTGGTCCTGGTGGCCACAGTGAGAGCCACTGTGCAGCAGGAGAGGCCCTCTAGGTTGAGGTGTCCATCACGTCCCTGGGCTTGGGGCTACCTTGAAGCCTTCTGCGTTCTGCTCCCACCAGCGCTGTTCCCAGTTGGTTGGGGGCATGAGAAAGCCAGCTCTGCCTGTGTATTTCATGGCATTCCCTTCTGTATGTCCTCCAGCCTCACCAGAGGACATGCCCATCTGGGAGCAGGATGTGGAGGAGCAACTCGCTGCCTTGGACAGGCTCATTGCCCAGCCCACAGAGCCAGATGCAGGAGCCATGGGGCAGCGGGTGCTTCGGCGGTGAGTTCCCAACTCATGCCCTTCCTGCTGCTGCTGATGCAGTGCTGGCTGCATCCCACACTGCGCCCCTTCCCTGACAGCAAACTCGGGGAGCTGGAGCAGATGCTGACCAAGGTGGAGCTTGAAGGGCAGAACCAGACCTTTGGAAAGGCCACTGTGCGTGCAACTGTCCTGATTGTCCGGCCCGTTCAGGCTCCTCTGAGCCTGGTTTTCGCTTCCCAAAGAGAGGTGGGTCCTGGGCGGCGAGCCCTGCTGGTGTCTGCTCACCAGTGCCCTCTACCAGCCTCCGTCCTCATGAGTCTCTCCTTGCAGGAGGACAGAGAGGCCCACGGGATCATGGTGGACCTGCCGAGCAGCCTGTTCATGATGGCAAAGGAGAGGGAGGAGATGATAGAGCACAGGGTGGTACTGATGGACATCAGCAGCCAGACCATGTTCCAGGTGATGCCCACATGGGTGACATAGAATCATAGAATAGTTTGGGTTGGAAAGCACCTTGAAGCTCATCCAGCTCCAACCCCTGCCATGTCCCCTGCCAGGGACGCCTTCCACTAGACCAGGTTGCTCCAAGCCCCATCCAACCTGGCCTTGAGCAGTGCCAGGGATGGGGCAGCCACAGCTTCTCTGGGCAACCTGTGCCAGGGCCTCAGCACCCTCACAGGGAAGAACTTCTGCCTTATACATAACATTAATCTCCCCTGTTCAAGTTTGAATCCATTGCCCCTTGTCCTATTGCTACAGTCCCTGATAAAGAGTCCCTCTCTGGCATCCTTGTAAGCCCCTTCAGATACTGGAAGGCTGCTCTGAGGTCTCCACGCAGCCTTCTCTTCTCCAGGCTGAACAGCCCCAGTTTTCTCAGCCTGTCTTCATATGGTGGGGTGTCCCCACTGAGCCAGGGACTCCAGTGGTACAGGGCAGCAGGGATGCTGCCCAGACCAGGGTGCTGGCTCTCTCTTGTAGAAGATGCTTCAAAGATGAGCTAGAAGCTTGACAGGGAAGAAGTAGAGACCTTCCTGCGGACTCCCCGCTTCTTTTCTGGCACCTCTCCCTTCCCACGCTGCTGTAGCCTCCTCTTCTTTTCCAACAGGATGAAAACAGCAGCCACGTCCTGGGTGACAAGGTGGTCGGCATCTCTCTGGTGGACATGGTGGTGGCCAACCTCTCCGACCCAGTGATCCTCACTTTCTCCCATGGCCAGCTGCCAGTAGGTGGGGAAATAGCCTCATCAAACCTGATCCCACCAGGAATGGAGGGGCAGGGAGGGCTCAGGCCCTACCTGCTTAGAGATTTGTCACAATCCAGCAGGTCCATGCCATTGCCCTGCCTGTACAGGGTCTGCTACATCTTCTGGGGCTGTGTTGTGGTCATGGCTTCACCGTGTGCACTGGTGGTGGTGCTGCCTGTGCTTGTCCAGGAGATGCTGCTTTGCAGATGTGTCGCCTCCAGTACAATCTTCAGGGCTGGGGGGCACTTTGAGTTAACAGTCCCACAGCTCATTCATTGTCCTGTTGGGCACCTGCTCAACGCTGAACCCCTTGTTTGAAAAAGGGGACCTGGGAGAAGGAATCTGCTCCACAAGCTGCCAAGAGAATGGTCTCTGCCTGTCTCCACAGGACAGTTTGTCTCCTGAGACCATCTCTCCTCCTGCCCCATGTTCTCCCCTGTAAAACATGGTGGCCTGGCAGCAAACCCACCACTGTGTCCTGCTCAGGGCCTGTGCTTTTGTCATTGCAGAGGAATGTGACCCCGCTGTGCGTCTTCTGGCGGGAGGACACCACTGGTGAGTGCTCCTGCGCTTGGTGTGGAGCCAGGTTCTGCCTTTGCTCCTTTTGCAGGGTACCACAGATCCGCTGGCAGGAGTAGAAATTCCTCTGCACTTCCCTTCCTCACTCTAGCTCCATAAATCTTTCCCAAGGGTTGATTTCAGGTTTTTCCCTTGCCTGAGAGCTTCCTCCATCCCTAGGGATGCCAAGGGCACTATCTGAGTGTGTGTGCTTGGCCTGGGATAAGCTGGGACCCCCACTTTGGTTCTCCTCCCTGCCATAGACACCTTGCCCTGAGGATCCCCAAACCCAGAGCAGATGTTCCTGCTGCTCATCAGATGCTGTCCCTTTCTCTTGAACAGCCAACTCTGGGAGCTGGGACAGCTTCGGCTGTACAACAGAGACGGGGGGCAGCTGGACAGAGTGCAGATGCAACCACCTCACCTACTTTGCCGTGCTGATGGTGGGTAGCACCCTCCCATAGCTCTCCACATCATTCCCACTGGCTGTTTTTCCTCACCATCTCATTCCTCCCTCTCCTCAGGTTTCTTCCCTGGAGATCACCTACATACACAGGGATTACCTGAGTATCATAACCTATGTTGGCTGCCTGATCTCAGCTTTGGCATCTGTTTGCACCATCTTATTCCTCTACTTCAGGTACAGTGTGACAGTTCGCCCCATGCCCCCTGTCTTTGTCCTGTCCATTGCCACTGCACCTGGGTGGGTGCAAGCTTTCCAAATGCAGTGGGGTGGCCTGGCTGGGAGCACGATGGTGGCGACATGCTTGAAAAAAGCGGAGTTCTCCTGTCCAGAAACCACCCCTTGGTCAGGTCTCCTGCAGGGCACTCAAAACCACTGGCTGTTTTCAACGACTTTTGGTTGTTAATGTGGACCCACAAGCAGAAACAGATCTTTCAAGGGCCCAGTGGAGAAAATGAGTGTCTTCTCCTGAGTCAGGTCACTGATCCTGCATGGATGATTCAGAGCTGAAATGATGTTCCTCCCTGCCCTGCTTGGCCCAGACCTGAAATGAGGGCTCAGCTGCAGGGCCCTGGATTTGCACATGTAGTGATGGTCCCAGTTGTGGGGCCTGGCTCTCAGCCCTGACACCACCAGAGGGTCTCTGTGTTTTTCTGGTTGGGACGAGTTGCCCAGTGCAGAGCTAGGTTGTGGGGCACCAAGGGTGCAGGCCACACCACAGGCATGGTGGTGAGGTGTCCCCACCTTGACCCTCCAGGAGCAAGCAGCGAGACCAGATCACGAGCATGCACATCCACATGAACCTGCTGGGCGCCATCTTCCTCCTGGACATCACCTTCCTCATCTCTGAGCAGTTGGCTTCCAGCAGCAGCGAGGCTGTCTGCAGAGCTGGTGGGCTCTTCCTGCACTTCTCCCTCCTGAGCTGCCTCACCTGGATGGGCATCGAGGGCTACAACCTCTACCGGCTTGTGATTGAAGTCTTCAGCACCTACCATGACCACTTCCTCCTCAAGATCTGCCTGGTGGGCTGGGGTGAGCATGGGGGAGGCAGAGAGACCCCGAGGGCACAGGCCATGGGGTGGAGTGCACCTGGGCAGATCTTCCCCACTATAGGTGGTTCCTGGATGGGGATGGAGACATGGCTGTGGGGGAGCAGATGTCTGAGGGCAGAGAGGTCTCTGCTGGGAGACTCACTGGAAAAGGAGACTCCATGGCTGAGAGTAGAAGCTGGTGGCAGAGCAAAGGTCGTGGCATAGCAATGGGGTGCTCTTTCTGAAAGGAACACCCAGGGCAGCCCAGAGATGGGCTTGATGCAGTAAGCACCCGTGCATCTCTGCTGTCCTTCAGGCAGGGGGATGTGGTAGGAAGATCCCATGATCCTTCCTGGCCTAAAATTCCACAGCCCAGTTTGATCCTCTGGCTGGGGTTGATGCCGAACAGTCAGTTCTGCGTCAGGGCTTACAGTAGGTGTCGTTGTGTGCTCCACTCTTAGTTCCGCTTGGTGGGGAGGATGTTGGTTTGTACTCTGTGTGGGGAGAAAGAGGCAACGAGTCCTTCCAGGAGCTCTGAGGGCTGGGGACTAGGGCTCTCGCTTCACTCTGTTCTTGCCACCCAGGACTCCCCTTTTTCTGTGTGATGCTGATCTTCCTGGCCAGCTGGAGAAACTATGGTCCCTTCTTCATTCCCATCTATGAATCCGTTGGTGGCAAATCCACCAATGCAACCATGTGAGTCATCGGAATTGGGTTACCTGGTCCTTGGTCTTGGATGATGTCAACTGGCTAAACCTCCACTGTGTCCTACAGGATCTTCTCAGCCATCCTGGGCCTTTCCTGGGTCTCTGTGCAGGGTGGTGGTGGGATCCCCCCTCCCTGTTTGACTAAGCTGGGTTCTGGGCCTGCACCACACCTTTGTCTTCCTCCCAAGCCCTCAAACTCATGTCCCCGTCGGGTGACACAGCGTAACCCTCTGCCCACTCTCCTCCCTCCAGATGCTGGATTACGAACCCCCTGATCCATAACGTTGTGAACCTGGGTTTCTTCAGCCTGGTGTTTCTCTTTAACTCGGTCATGCTGGGGGCCATGGTCCGGGAGATCCTCCGGCAGAGCAACAAAGGCCACAAGCTCAAGCATGTTCTTGCCCTCTTTGGGCTGAGCATCCTGCTGGGCATTCCCTGGGCACTGGTCTTCTTCTCCTTCACCTCTGGCATCTTCAGCCTCATCTCCCTCTACCTCTTCACCATCATTAACTCCCTCCAAGGTGAGCTGGGGATGCAGGATGCCTGTGAAGGAGTGTTGGTGGGGTGGTGGCAGGTACGGAAGGAGCTGTCCCTGGCAGGCTGCTGCCTCACTCGAGAGGATTTGCCCACCCTTTCTCCTATGTCTCCTAGGGTTCCTCATCTTTCTCTGGTACTGGACCATGGTGCTGCAGGCGAGGAAGTCCTCTGATTTGTAGAGCAGCTCCGACAGCATCGAACTGCAGCCCAAGAGCAGGCAGAGCCCCACTATGGCTATGCTGAGCCAAGGACAGCCACAGGAAGGACCAACGCCGTCCACTTTGCTACAGCACCCACCTCAGGGGCTGCTGGAGCCCAGGGACCCCTCATCTCTGCCAGCCCCCTCACCAGCTTTCCCTTGGTATCCCTTGGTTTCGCATCCTTGGGGTAGGAGGGAGGGATGCTCGCCCAGTCAGTGGCAGTTGCAGGAGGTAGAAGGGGCAGGGACAGGGTCCCTGGTGCCTCTGGATGTCCCCTACCATGCCCTGGGGCCAGGGATGGGCCTTTTCCCAGGTGGAAAAGGCCCCATCTTCAGCCCTTGCTGGTGGTTACCAAGAAGGTCCATCCCCAGTGAAGACAGAGTAGCTTCTCCCCCGGCCCCCTCCAGCAGCTGAAATGGTCTATTTTTGTTAATTTGTTGAATGCCTATTTTTGGATGGTGCAGAATTAAGTGAGTGCACCCACACAACAGACCTGCGCCCATTAAAATTGTTCCTGCTTGGAGCATGGCTCGCTGGGGTCTCTCTGCTGGGCATGTTGGCAAATTGGTGGGCTCTCCAATGGGATCCATTTCTCAGCCAGGGTTATCCCATCCTGGGCAGGACCCGGTGTGAATTCCAAATGATTCTGCTGAGTTGGGACTGGTGATGGTGCTCCTGGCAGAGCACTGGTAGCCTAGGGCCATAGGGATCAGGGTGATAGTGGGAGATGCCATGGCTTGGAAAGCTACTGTGGTCTGCAAAGACCCTTGTACTCAGCACCTATGAGGCTGCACCTCAAATTCTGTGTTCAGTTCTGGGCCTCTCACTACAAGAGAGACACTGAGGTGCTGGAGCGGGTCCAGAGAAGGGCAGCGGAGCTGGTGAAGGGCCTGGAGCACAAGTGTGATGGGGAATGGCTGAGGGAACTGGGGGGTTGAGTCTGGAGAATAGAAGGCTCAGGGGGGACCTTATTGCTATCTGCAACTGCCTGAAGCTGGTCTCTGCTCCCAGGGAACAAGGGATAAGACAAAAGGAAACAGCCTCGAGCTGCACCCGGTGTGGTTTAGGCTGGGTGTTAGGAACAATTTCTTCACCAAAAGGGTGGTCAGGCATTGGAACAGGCTTCCCAGGGCAGTGGTGGAGTCACCATCCCTGGAAGTGTTCAGAAACCATGTAGGCGAGGCCTGCAGTGACATGGTTCAGTGGTGGCCTTGGCAGTGCTGGGGTAAAGGTTGGATGTGATCTTGAAGGTCTTTTCCAACCTGGTTGATTCTGTGATTCTATGACCATCACTTCCCAGCAAAGAGGAAGGCTGCTGGGGGATGGGAATCCAAAGAGGGAGGTTTGCAGGACAGGAATCTCCTCAGTGCTTGTGGGGCGTAATGCAGCAATCCTGGCTGTGCTACTTGCAAGCCCAGCACTGTGCCTCTCATCCCACCAGTTCATCTTCTGGACAATGCTTCACCTGTGGCTCATCCCCGTCTGCGGGGATTCTGGCTGGGGTAGGGGCAACCTTCCCACGAAGGGGATATTTCATTCCCAGCAGCTCACAGCAAAGCCTGGTGGCATGCCCTGTTTCCTAGAGCAGCACAATCAGAATGGTTGGGTTGGAAGGGACCTTAAAGATCAGCTACAAAGGGTTGGGATAGGGATGCTCCGACATGTCACTGGGCTGGTGGGGGCTGTCAACCAAGGATTTGCAGGATGCGGGTGAGAGGGGAAAGACAAAAGCCCCGAGTCAGATGGAAGTGGCCAAGGAGAAAAGGACATGGCTCTGACAGTTACTGTTGAGGTGGGGCAGGAGGTCACTTGCGCACCCACAGGAAGATGTGAGGGGTTCTCAAAAGGGAAATGAGGAGACGGCCGTTTCCTCAGGAGCAGTCACAAGCTTCAGGGGAGCCCAGGGAGAAGCAGAGCTGTTGGTGCATGAGGAGCAGAGTGCTGTGGGATGGCTGGGAGCAGCCCGGACACCACACAATGCAGTATGAACCTGCTCCTGAGCACAGTCCTGCTGTTTCTGGTGCTGCCCGGTGAGTGACGGGTCAGGGAGATGTGGGCAAGTGGGGCTTCGGGGTGGGTTTTCCCAAGGAAAGCACTGACTCAAAGACCACGGCAGGGTTTCACCATGGAATGTGGCTGGGCCAGGAGGCAGCGTTTCTGCTGGGATGTGTGGAGAGCTGGCAGTGGGGTGGGTTTGCTTCTGGGGCTGTTCCAAAACCTGGGACCAGCAGCTCAGGGTCTCATCTTCAGCCACCAAGGGGCCAGATGTGGTGGCTTTGACTTCTCCGGCCCTGATGCTGTCCATGTTTTTGAAGCCCACGTAACTGAAGGGCTGCTCCTGTTGAGCCTGGCAGCTGCCAGATTCTGCTGCCTCCCCTCCTGCCGGGGCATGGGGAGGGCTGACCCGAGCTGTTGGGGTTTTCCCCCCATTTCCCCACATGCTTTTCCTCCAGACGCTGACCAGGGACAGGAGATCTGTGCTGGTGAGTGGTTCCCCCATCCCTGCCCGTGCCCCCAGTGCCACGTTGCCCAGTGGTCACCTTGTGCCCCTCCTGCACAGCCCTGGGGCGGGGTGATGGGCGACACCAGTGCTGCAACATGACGGTGGAGCAGGAGGAGCGAGGGGACAGGACGCTCAGCCCCGACCTGCCCCGGCGCTGCCCGGAGCTGGGGCACTCGGGCAGCCCCGCGTGTGCCTGCCTGCGGGAGCGCTGGCTCAGGTGAGGGCAGGCTGGGCATGGCAGGGCTTGGGGGCTCAGTCCCCCATGTCATGGGTCCCACAGCCCACCTGCCCTGCAGGCTGCTGCAGGTGGTGGGGCCAGTGCTGCACAGTCATCCGGCCGGGGTGAAGGTGCTGCTCCTGAACGTCAGCAGGGCTGTCACCTGGGACGTCCTCATCGCTTTTTCCCCCACGGAGGTGAGACGTGCTCTCATCCTTGGCTTGGAAAGGCCTGTGCCTTCCGAGCATCCCTCAGTCCCTGCCCCGGGGCTTGGTGTGCCATGGCGTGCTCTTCCTCGACCTTGTTCCGTGGTTGCATCATGGACCAACGTCAGCTTTAGCTTCCTTTGGCAAGAAGTCACATGAAATAGTGTTAGGGAGGGAAGAGCCTCCCTGAAGAGCTGGTGGTCAGGGGGAGGGGGAGGTACACAGGGAACATGTGGGACCTTGTGCCTCCTGCCCACACGCCAGCTTTCCCACTCTGGATGTCCCAGGGAACAACATCCCATGGGGTGATGGTGGGCTGGAGCTCTCCTGGGACCTACTCCCTGCTCTGCCCCTTTCCTGCTGGGTGCTAGGGATGAGGTTCTCCCCTTCTGCCCTGGGGATCCTGCTGATGTTGCTGAGCAAAACCCATCCAGGCAGGGCTGAATTTATGCCTGGAGCAACACTGGTGGGTCCTGAACAGAGAGGTGATGGTGCCAGCAGCACATACCAACCTTCTCTGCCACAGCACCCCAGGATGCTGAATGTGACAGAGAAGGCGAAGGCAGGGAAAATCCATCTCCCTCGGGAGGTATTCCGGTCCCTGAGCAGCCAGACAGTGCGCGTGGTGGTGACGGTCCTCAACATCCCACAGCTGGGCATGTTCCAGGTATGAGCCAGTGTTGCTGGCATCCCTCTGGCCACCACTACCTGCTGGCTTGGCTCAGGCAGCGCTGCCCCCACACAGGAGGTCAACCAGACAGGGCAGGTCCTGGACAACACCGTGGTGGGCATCACAGTGGGAGAGACGAGCATCTCCGGGCTGCGGGACCCTGTGCAGCTCACCTTCACCCACGGGCAGCTGCCCCACGTCAGTCAGCCGTGCCCTCCTTCCCTCCCTCCCTTCTGCCCCTCACTGAGGCGTTGGCTGATGCTGGTCTCCCCCCTTGCAGGGCATCACTCCACAATGTGTCTTCTGGGATCCCAGCAAAGGTCTGATCCTCGCTGGGGCCTCGCTGGGGCCGGGTGTGGGTGCTGTGCCTGGTGCTTGGGGTCATCCCTCTGTGCCTGTTTCAGGGCAGGCAGGAGGCTGGAGCAGCAGCGGGTGTGACACAGAGCTCCGGAACAAGGGGACACGCTGCTCCTGCGACCATCTCACCTTCTTCACCCTCCTCCTGGTGACAACCCCACTCCCCACAGCTCCTGTCTGTGCTGTGTGCCCCACCATAGTGGCCCCTTGGGTGCCACCGGTAGCTGCACAGGGACAGTTATAGCTGCTCCAGGGCAAATTGAGGTCCCAAAATCAAGCCCAGCTCAGGAGGGCAGCAACAACTCAGCGGAGCAGGTACCTGGAGGAAACAGCTCCCAGCCTAGTGCAGGGTCTGGAGCAGCGAGGCTTGGAGTCCTGTCTGCTGCTGGAGGTGCTCATGGTGGTCCACCATGGTCTGCCATGATCACCTCACCTTAACTCATCCCTTACCCCACCCCAGGGAGCATCTCCTCTGAGCCACCACTGCCGCATTGCCCCCAGAGACCTTCTAGGGGAACAGACCAGGGGCTTACCTGGTGTCTCTGCAGCAGTCACTGGGGCCAGCAGCCCTGTGGCTCTGGTAGCTGCAGTTGGGTTGTCCAGGTTGCCCCAAGGCCTGTCTAACCCAAAGTGCACGTGTTTGGCAGAACCCAGCTCTGGATGGGTCCACAGCACAAGCCCTGATAGCTGTTGCCACTGCTGGTTGCGGGGTAGCAATGGCTTTCTCCGTCTTCACCATAGCCTTCTGCATCTTCTTCAGGTAGGATGTGCCAGCAGCACCCTGGGAACTCATCAGGCTGGGAAGGGTGTAGGGCAGTTCCGGTGCTCCTGCATGAACCTGCTGTGACACAGGGCACTGCTCAGCTGTGACGCTGCCTTTCCTGCTTCCCCTGGGGATGCTCAGGTGCAGGTTCAGGTCCGAGGAGACCCTTCGCATCAACCTGGGGCTGCATGTAAACCTGGTGGGCAGCCTGTTCCTCCTCAACCTAGCCTTCCTGCTCAACAGCAGGCTCTCCACTGGAACCATGCCGGGGACCTGCAAGGTCCTGGGGGGGTTCACCCACTACTGCCTGCTCTGCTGCTTCACCTGGACGGCGCTGGAGGGCTGTCACCTCTACCTTCTCTTTGTCAAGGTCCTCGGCACCTACATCCGCCACTACCTGGTGAAGCTGTGCCTGCTGGGCTGGGGTGAGCACCATCAGCCTCAGTGAGAGACTGGGGAGAGGCAGGCAACAGGTTACAACCAGAGGGGAAACTGCAACAGTGCAGCAGTGGTCAATGATGCAACGGTGGGCAGAAGATGAACAAGCCCCTGTGCTGCCCACAGCTCTTCCAAATGCCTTGGTCAGGGCTGAGAAGTGTCTTATATGGGTTTGGGGCATCTGCTCCTTCCACCCTGTGAGGGACCATCCTCCTGCCCATCAAGCAGGTGATGTCCCTGCGGGTCTTTCCTCACCCATTGCCCTCCATAGCAACATGGGGGGCACTGGAGAAGAGGAGGGGGCACAATGAGCCCTGGTACTTCCTTCTCCACATCACATCCCAGCAGCAACCATTGTGCCCCCAGCACTTAAGCAACCTCTGCGGGTCCCTAAGCTCCATCCTCCTGGAGCCCACCCAGGCTCCACACCAAGCACACCCAGGGCCATGCAGAGTCCCCAGGTGATGATCTTGCCTCCTTCTTGCCTTCCTGTTCTCCCCCAAGTGTCTCCCTTTTTCTTCCAGGCTTCCCCGCTCTTGTGGTGGGGGTGGCAGGAGCCATCGGCAGCTATGGAGAATGCAGCATCCAGACCATGGACCACCAGGTCATAGCCCACCTGTGCGTGGCCCTTTGGCATGGGCAGCAGTAACCTGGTCCTGCTGGGAGGGTTGGGGTGGTTGGTTGCATCCATCCTGCCCTGCTTTATTCTGCACTTCTGCTTCCCCAAATGTGATTACAACACAGCAGCCAGAGCTGTGGTAACCACCACCTCTAGTGCTGAATCTGCAGCCCCCAGGCCATGGAGGGACATCCAAGGGTCACCTGGAGCTTCCCTAGGCTCCCTCCTCCCAGCTGAGCAACAGGAGGGCAGCAGATACGCACCCGCACCACTTCCCCCCCTGCTTCACTCTGGGCTTGGAAAACCCCACTAGCACAAGGGTGTCCCTGCATCTCCCAATATGTGCCCCTGGGGAGGCCCTCATGGGTGCTGCTGGGGCTAGCAGAGCCACTGGAGGCACTGTGGTTGTCTCTTTCCAGGTGCTGGATCACTTCCAAACATCTTCTGGTCCACTACATCACCAACTGTGGCTACTTTGGCCTCATCTTCCTCTTCAACACAGCTGTTTTTGGGGTGGTGATCCAGAAGAGCTGCCACCTGCAGGGCACAGGGGTAGTACAGCGAGACCACAGGGCCTGGAAGGTGGCCCTGGTGGCAATGGGGCTCTTTTGCCTGCTGGGAGCCACCTGGGCCCTGGCATTCCTCACCCATGGCACCTCCTCTGCGGCCATGCTCTACCTCTTCACCATCCTCAACTCCCTCCAAGGTCAGGGCTGGTTCCAAACTGGGCGTCCTGGGCTTGGGTGGAGAAGATGGAGGAGCAGGAACCAGCCTGGTAGTGGCTTGACCTGGGTTCCCAAGGCATGAGCATCTTCCCAGCACTTCCCTTTGGCAGGGAAACAGCAGGTCCCAGCCACCAGCACGGAGCTGGTCATGGCTCCCAAACCCATCCACTCCACTGGGGGTGGTTTTCCTCAAAGGAAGCCATCTGTTAGCAGAGGAAGAGGGACACTATCCACCCAGGGCATGTCCCAGCCAAACGGCTCACCATGAATCAGGGGGAGACCCTCCTGCATGGCAGGGGGGGAACACCCTGAAAGTGGCAGGGAAGAGCCAGCAGCATCCCAGCAGGGTGCTTCCCACTATCTCCTGCTGCTGAGTGTTTGCCTTCCTTTCCCTCCAGGAATCTTCATATTCATCTGGCTGGTTGTCCTCTACTACCCAAAGGTGAAGGAGACCGTTGGCTCCTTCTCTCACATCATCAGACATGACAAAGCCACCACAGCCTCCCAGGACTAGCTGTTGGCTGCACCTCCCTCCCTGCCTGCACGTGCCCCTGCTGGGAGCATGCTTCGATTGCAACAGATGCAGCTTCCCACAAAGGATGAGGGCTCAGTTTACCATGCCTCAGTTCACCCTTCAGTGGGCATGATCCACTTTAGCAGTAGATACACTTTGCTTCAGCCCAGCCTGCCTTGGGCAAGGGGCTCTGGAGACATTCCTTCTGTGAAAGTCCCTCCTGCAGCTGCGCCAAGGTCTTGAAGTGTCCCTGATCTCCTTCCCCAAGGGCTCTAGTGGGGGCGAGGGGGCAACCCATGAACCACCTGCCTTCAGCCAGGATGGGGCCATCCTCCTCTGCTAGAGATGGCCTTTGATGCTGGACCAGCCCAGTTGTGGGTTTTTCTGCTGTTGGAGGTGGGATGACTGATTGATTCCAGCCCAGACTCAGGAGGTTCAGGTCTGGGAATCATCAGAAATAGAGAAATCCCATGAGGTTCTTTGCGATACATCCCCTCAAACAGACTGGCGCTGAGCTCTTTGGGCAGGGATCTGCTGAATATCCCTCCTTTCCCAACCATTTCCAGGAGGTCAGCGTTCTTCAGCTGAATGCACACATGGCCACCCCTCTTCTTTACCTGTGTTTAAGTATTAAATTTCTGTCAGCTCTCTGAGCAGTTTGATTTTAGTCTTTGATGGTCACAATATTGTTTATTATTTGCTTTATACTAGGGATGTTTTGGTGGGTAGAAGTCTTTCCTGGGTTCAGCAGTAACGGTCATTTTTCTCCTTCTTAGTAGCTGGTGCAGTGTTGCCTTTTTGACTTTCAGCCTGGGAACAGTGCTGATAACACCGATGGTTTTAGTTGTAGCTCCATAATGTTTACTCTGACCAAGGACTTTCTGAGTCTCATGCTGTGCCAGGGAGGAGGGGAAGCCGGGAGGAAGGAGAGACAGGACCTGACCCAAACTGACCAAAGAGGTATTCCATACCACAGCACGTCATGCCCAGTATATAAACTGGGGGCAGTTACCCAGAAGGGCTAGATCACTGCTTGGTCAGGCCGGGTATCAGTCGGTGGGTGGTGAGCGGTTGTATTCTCTCCCCTCGTTATTTCCCTTATCATTATTATTATTGGTGGCAGCAGCAGTGGTTTGTGTTACACCTTAGTTACTGGACTGTTCCTATCTCAACCTGTGGGAGTTACATTCTTTCCATTCTCCTCCCCATCCCTCTGGGAGTTGGGGGAGGAAGAAGTTTGGGGGGAGTGTGCGAGCAGCTGCATGGTTCTGAGTTACGGCTGTGCTTGACCCACGACAAAGTCTTGCTGGGAATTTGTCATGAATTAAAGGAGAAATCTGTCATGAATGAAGGATGAAATCTCCACGGATAGGTGTATATATATATACATATATATTATACATATGCGCATGCACAGAGCAGCCCTTTCTCTGCTAATGCTACATGTGTCACACAGAACCATGCAAAGTCCAGCTTTGGTGGGCAAGTATCTAGTGTGAGCACCTCCAGCTCCCCATGGGTGACTCTCTGAGAAGGAGGAAGGAACCTCCCATCACAGAATCATAGAATCCCAGACTGGTTTGGGTTGGAAGGGACCTTAAAGCTCATCCAGTTCCAGCCCCCTGCCATGGGCAGAGAGACCTTCCTCTAGAGCAGGTTGCTCCAAGCCTGTTCAACCTGGTTTGAACGCTGCCAGGGATGGGGCAGCCACAGCTTCTCTGGGCAACCTGTGCCAGGGCCTCAGCAACCTCACATAATGTTATAATAATGCAGACATGCATATCAATAAGTATTTAAACTGCTTAGAAAGTTAAAATACAAGCCTTGAACTGTATTGCCCACTCCACACTCACATTAGATGGCCTGAGAACCTCACACTCTGCAAGGAAGTTAATTATTAGTCATTGGTAATGTTACAGCTCATTAGGGATATAAACCTAAGAACTGCTCTGAGTGCTCATTATTTAAGCATCCATAATACTACTGTTATTGAGATACATACTGGGCAGGACTGACCTGTGACCAGACTCAGCACAGCAGGTCAAAATTTCCTATGAACTCGACCATGCATGCATAGAAAAGCAAGTTTTGAATAAGTGAATAAAGGTGCTTGAGGGCGTGGGCCAGGAAAGGATGAGAATGTCCTAGGGATGCTATAGGGAACCAAAACACTCTGATGTGGCTCATTCTTGAAGCACTTTTTGCATCCAATCATCACAGGCAGAAACCTCTCTGTTGCTGTCACATTTATTTCATAGAATCACAGAATAGTTAGGGTTGGAAAGGACCTCAAGATCATCCAGTTCCAACCCCCCTGCCATGGGCAGGGACACCTCACACTAGACTATATTACCAAAGATTTCGTCCAACCTGGCCTTTAACACTGCCAATGATGGAGCTTCTGGGAACATCTACCTTCTACACCAGCCAACGCCTTGCGCTGATAGCTGCCACAATCACAAGGAGCAAAGTGAGAGTACATAGCACAAGGAGGGTTGTAGAGAGCCATGGGTTGTGTCCTGTCAAAGATGAGAAAGGTTGGTTACACATAAGGAGCCCCTGAGCCACTGCTGAGCCCTGAAACAGCATCTTCTGGCTGGGGCTGAGCTGGGGAGATAAGAACCACTGCAGCCAGGAGTATGTTGGGGTCCTGAGGGCACTAATAACAGGACTCAGTCATCCCAAGTGTCCTCATGCAGGGCCTCCACCCACACCCACTGCCTGGGGGCTCTATTCAGCTTGTCATTCATGCTGCTGGTCTGAGCTATGCTGTAGGCAGGCTAGATCCTGGATTGATCTCAGTGCTCAGAAGGAGCCTACCTTGCTGGGTTGATACAGAGATACAGTGTGAGGACCCTGACTTCCTTGCCCAGCTCATGGCTCCTGCTTCCTTCCCGCCCTGCTCAGCCCGACCTGTGCCTGCTACGGAGCTGCTCACCAGAGCCAAGCTCTGCGTGCCGGTTTGGCTCCCGGAGCACACCCAGCATGGCTGTGACATCTGAAAGACTCCACGCTCCTGTGCAGAGCAGCGACTTTAGCAGTGCTTTTAAATAACCAGGCACTGCCTAGAGAGTTACAAAGGTCTGTGAGCTGCTCCTGCCCTCCCCAGAGGGACACACATACCCTTCGGGTCCTTTTGGTCGTTTGTGGAGTGGTTGGTCTTTTTTCCCAGTAGGTAGATTGGCCCATAGGAGGCAATCTTACTGTAGTCATTGGCCAGTGCCCGCTTGCTCCTCCAGTGCCGAGGGCATTGCTACGGACAAAGCCAAGGGAAGGGTGTTGGGACCAGAGCAGGGGAGAAGCCCACTCTGGGGCAAGAGCACATGCTGGTGGTCTGCCCATGCAGAGGTACCGCTGGGCTGCAGCCTGGGAGCAGTCAAGAGCCTGCTCCTGCCCAGGTCCCAGCATAAGCCTCTCCATCTGCAAATACCCAAAAGACATCAGGAAGAGGGAAAGGAGCTTTCCGGTGGATTCAAGCGTTTGTACCTTTAGTTCAAGGTGCTTGGCTGAGCTCCTGCTGCTGGGACCTGTTTATTGTGCGGAGGCATCCAAAACCAGAGCATAGCCCCTTCTTCAAGCAGCAGGACCAGGGAAGGCAGGTCCCTCTGTGTGGCCAGGCAATGGTGCAGACCACTGGGAGAGCTCACCTTGGCACAGGGCTCCAGGCTGCTGGGGAGACAGAGCTGGACACGGCAATGCAGGAACACCTTGGTGTAACTGGCAATCTGGAACATCTGGAATCTGAACTTGGCAGTAGCGCTCTCTCCAAAGCTGTTCAGGTATGTCACTGTCTCATCATAGGGACACCTGAGACACCATGGCTGAGTCAGAAGGGGGAAACAAAGGAAACCATCCCAACGTGGGACACCAAGCACATGGGGACTGGGTGCAACTCCCAGGCACTGCTGAATGGAACTATTACTGTCTTGGTGCTATTGGGGATGCCTTTTCTTGGCATCCTGCATTGTGCCCAGCTCTGGGAGGAACTGTTACCAGTACACGAGCTGGCATGTGCCTTGCCCTGTGGGGCCACAGCTCTACACAGGTGCAGTGAGCCTGGCTGTCTTCCCACTTCCCAGATATCCATGTTACTGGCTTTAGCTTAGCTGCAGCCAACACAAGCTACTCAGCAGAGATCTCGCTGTACACTGCAGCAAGGTCTCCCCTCTCCCCTCCCTGCTATTTGCCTCACCTGCTGGCCAGAAGTGATGCTGGAGGGAAGGCAACAGAACAGGGTCAGGAGTGGAGGCTCAGTTTAGAGTGATTAGAGGGATCATCTATGGGGCTGTTCCACCTGTTTAATAATGGTGTCCACCACAGATTCCACCCATGCAAACGGTGGTGTCATTGCTCCCTCACAGCAACCAGTCCTCAGCGCTCAGCAAAGAGACACAACTGTGCTCATGGTGCAAGGAGACCAGCTGCGCGACGGGCCCTCCACTCACCCCTCCTCAATGAGCTTGTGCTGCGCATCCTGGTAGGGATCTGTGCTCGGCGTGCCCCAGCAGCCCTCAATGCTCAGCAGGAAGCTGAGCTGGTGCTGTCCTTCTATCTCCAGCAGAACATACAGTGTGTCTTTGATGGGGGTAGCCTCAGCTGGCAGGTGATAGGGCTGGAGGTAGGAGGCAGTCTTGTACAGTCTCATGCTGACATTGAAGTGTCCTTCTCTGACCTCGAACTGCACTGGCCTGAGAAGAGAGAAGGAGACCTCACATACAGAATAAGGCAGGAAGGACATAGCACAAGTTAGGCCAGCAGCAGAGCTGCATCGACTCGGTATGTGCCTCTGCCCTCAGGTGAGAGCCAGGCCCCTAGCTGCCTCTGGGCTGGTATGTCCACACTGTGTGCAGACAGAAGCAAGGAGCTCCAGGAGTTCCCGCTGACTGGCTGGCCAGTGAGGGCTATGAGAAAGGCAACTCAGGAGGTCCTGACCTGCACCTTTACAGGGCCCGGGGGGGGGGGGGGCATCTCCCAGTTCCCACCCTTTATTTTTTGGATAGTTGGCTTCAAGCAGTGAGGCTAGGAGAAAGGTAGATTGTGCGTGCCCCTGTGTTTCTGCCCCAGGCCCAAATCTCATGTTGAAAAACTGTTTTGGGAAGAGAAAGGGAGGCAGCCTGATCTCAGAGCTCTCTTGTGGCTTCCCGCAGCCTTTGCAGATCACCTCATTGAAGGCATCTACTTTTATGCAAGCTCTTCCATGTCAGCAGCGGGGTGAAGAGGGACCACTCACTTGTCAGCAGTAGTGGGACCTGCGGGCAGTCTCACCACTCGCTCGTAGGCGTAGTCACAGGAGAAATTCAGCTCAAGCTGAAAACTCTCGGGGATCGCCACCCCCTGCGCATCCCACCCTGACTCCATGACATTGGAGTACGACACATGGGAGCCGTTTTGCTGGAATGACACAGAAATCAAGTCTCCAGAATACGTCTAAGTCCATATGCAGAGACCTAAGGTTCACTTCAGGTGATGCAACTCAGCTACTCCATGCCTGGATATCTGCGGGGGTTTTGCTCAAGCCCCATGTCCAGAGGCTTCTGGCAACCATCACCAGAGCCGGTAGGAGTCAGCAAAGTGACCACTGGTGAGGGCAATGCAGAGCTGGAGCACTGGTTCCTTTGAACCCTCCCTGACCCGTGAATCAAGTGAGGGACTAAGGGGCTACAGCCAGGGCTGCAGAGCTCAAAGGATGCTACCAGAAAGCTGCGGGCTGTTATCTAGGTAATAGCTAGAGCTATCCGATAGCCCCACAGTGAAGTTTTCTAAGGGGAATGAGAACTTTACAGCACTCGATATCAAAGGAAAAGCTTCTAGGACTTCTGCTTTGCTGTGCACACTCTGCACATCTGCTCCTTCCATGGCTTCATAGCTACACAGAGAGGCTCTGCTGGATCCTTACCTGAATTACTGATCCACAGGCAGTGTGATTTTCACCTGTGAGAGTGGCTGCAAAAAAGAGCTCACCCCTTTCTTCCATTTCTGAGACCTTGCATGCCTGGTTCCTCAAGTGGACAAGCTGCTTAGGGATCTTCAGGAGGTCAAACGCCTCCTTCCTCACCATCATCTTCATCCGCCCTTCCTCACAGGTCAACTTCAGTACCACATCTAGGGTAAAAAGCCATCTGCAATAGCAATACGGAAGAGGCCTGAAGAAGCCCTAGGTCAGCTATGGGGTGGCACAGTCCCACTTTGCTCAGCAGACCCTCACCCCAGCCTGGCTGGAGGCTGCTGGTGGGGCTCTTCACAGGCACTGGGCAAAAGACAAACCTGTGGGAACATACAGATGTTAATGTGGGTCTGTTACTTTCTCCCGGTTGCTTGAGACCTGTAAAAGTTCATGGCCACCACTACCCTGAACAGAGACAGTCTTTAAAAGCTCAAGACACGACGAAAGACAGGTGTTGTGGGTCTGGCCCCTTTCAAGGGCTGTCTACAGAATCACTGCAGCCTGCCAAGGGCACAAGGCAGAGAGAACGATCCGATCTTGCAGGTTGAGACAGCTTTTGGCCAGTGCCTGGAAGAGGCTGCACTGGAGCTGTGATGGAGTATGTGTGCTTGTTCTGACACTGCAAGTCAGCTGTGTTCTACAGCATGCCCTCCTGCATTCTTGGCAACCAAGGAATTAAGGAATGAAGACTTTTGGGGAGGAAAGGAATGGCCTGCAACTGGGTTTTGTACCAATGTGTATTCAGGACACGCTGGTGGTGGCAGGCAGGAGCTAGGACATGCTCCTGAAGCCTACACTGGAGAGCAATGGTAACACCAGTGCACCATGCCCATCATCCTTCCCTCTGGTGCCCCTGGACAGACTGGGGAGGGCTCATAGCATTCCCTACCTTGGCAGAACGTCCCTGTGAAGCCCGGTTTGCAGCTGCAAATGGGTCTGTCCTCCACCAGCTGGCAGTGTGCCTGGTGTTGACATGGGTTTGGCAGGCAGGCATTCGGGCTCCTCTTGAGACGAAGGGCAGCCACCCGCCAGGGGCTCGCCAGCAGCCCTGCAGCAAGGGAAAGGTGAGAAAGCTGAAACCCAGCAAGAACATCTCCCCTGTGACAGACACGAGAGCGAACTCACCCACAGCTTCAAGCCCTGCACAGCTCGCTAGGGCTGAGGTCCTCGCCTAGAGCCAGGGCAGACATATCTGAGGAAGAACCTCCCCCTTGGCTTGCCTGGGAGGATGTGAGTGAGAGCCTGGGAGAGCTCCTCAGCATGGCTGTAATCTGGATCAGAGCTATGGAGCCTGCCACCAGCTAGCAAGGAAAGTGGTGGCATGTCACAGCCACTGTGCCCATCTCCACAGGTTATATACTGCACATGGTGGGAATGGAGAACCTGAGATTTCTGCCTATTTTTCTGGCTTTTGCACCTCATTTCCTGCCTCCCCTTGAATGCTGCTGTGTTATCTCCCCATAGCAGCCTTTAGTAAGTGCCCTGAATGAGGAACCTGGACACAGGTCAGGTGAGAGTTTGACCTCTCCTTTCCATAGGACCCATCTGTGGTCCAGCAGGTACAGTGTACAGAAAGACTCACTCTTGTTGCCTTCAAAGTCAGCCAGGCAGAAGGCACAGACCAGCAGCAAGCATCTCATGACCCTTTCCTGTGAAAACAAACAGGCTCCGGGTAACAAGGTTTTAGTACACCCGCTGGAGGTGTTTGCAGTCATCCAGAAAGAGCTCACCCTCAAACACCGGGTATGATAATTTCTTTACTTTATCTCCTCCAGAAACTCTGTGTTCAATGGCACAAAGTCATTTCCTATCCCAAAGGAACAGATCAGCAATGCCCGCCCCTCCTAGATTAACACAAGAATTAAATACTGTCTTGAATTTAGGGAGCTGTTCCAGACCAAGAGGGTGGTTAGAAACCAAACCTTGGACCTGCAGGGACATGCTGGCAGTGATAAAGCCACATTTCAGTAAGAATAGGCACCTTGATAAAACTGTGTAGCTGAGGCATCAGCCCAGGCTCCCCAGAGAGGAAAGGCGTTTCCCCTCTTCCCACTACAGCTCTCCTGAAGAGCCAGGATTTGCAAAAGGATCCTCACTTTTCCAGTAACCCATATCCACAACAAGAAGACAATGGGATAAGAAAAACAAGGTTTTGAACACAACTAAAATTAATGCCAGAAAGTCACAGATTAACTCATCTCTCCTTGTGGTACAGATACTGGATTTCTTTAGGGAAATTCACAGCACGGTGTTGGATGAGCCCTGGCCACTGGAGTCTTCTTATCAGAGATGTGGGTAAGAGCCATCTGGGGCTGGTGGCTGGAGCAATGCAGTGCTAAAAGCCCCACTCCAGTCTGGCAACACATGGCTCACCTTCCACATGCCCCTGAAGCTCCAGGCAGGAGAGTTTACTCCCTACTCTGCTCCTTGCTCTCCACAGCAGTCCTGAGGGATCCCACCAGCACCAAGCTCTCGCCTTGTTCTTACCCCACTTACCATGGCCAGGCTGCTCCGTGCTCCTTCAGACGCTGATGCTCCAGTTGCTCTCATGCTCCTCAATCCGGACCTTATATTGCCTTCCAGCAGCTAATCCTTGCCCCCCACACAAACACGCTGTCCTATGATTGCACGAGAACCAGGTTAGCATCCTTCATCATTGGCCCCTTCCGAGGTCCATCCTCCAGCACCGACAGCTCTTCCTATTAGCAGATTGCTCTTGACCGCTGACCCTATTCACCGCCCTGGTAGGATCCTAAATAGGGCAGCATCACAAAATCCCTAGGAATGCGCCGTTTTGTGCATCCAACTGTTTTGTGCTACCTGCTTTTGACGCAGCAGTAACAACAGATACCAGAGCAGAACACTGTGAAGGCCAGATAACTGTGTACTGAACACAGGCGGTTTCGCAACCAGAAGTACAGCTGCTTTGGCTGGTTTCTTAATGGCTTCTGACATTTAAGATCTGGTGAGAGATGGAGGGATGAGGGCTTAGTGGCTTAGTCCTACCATGCTTTGTGTGGGAAACAGTAACAGGCCGCCAACAGCAGTAATCACTCAAGGTGATGCTTCTTAAATATACATTGACTATGTATGTGCTTTAATTGCTACAGTCATCACATCAAATAGGCAAATGTGCACAATTCCTAACCACAATGAAAACCAGAAAACAAAAGTGTTTAGCACTTGACCTTGCTTACAGCCTAATGAACAGCCCATTAGGAAAAGAAGCAGAAAGAAAAGGCCTCCTGCCATCCCTGGCTGCCAGCTTTTGGGTGAGAATCTCTGCTTTCCGATATGTGTTGTACAAAGCAGTTGACAGAAGCTTGCGCAGACTCGATTTAGGGAAGTGAAAGTAGCGCAGCCCAAAGGCTTAGGAAGCAACAGAGGAATAGGATATTCCTCTGGATATTCCCGGGTGGGGGGTGGGGGGCTTTGCAGTTTTATTATTATTTTAAAAAAAGAGAGTGAAACTGTGAGTTTCAGAGTTGCTTCTTGGTGTCGTGGGAGCTGTTTGAAGAGCTGCCCCAGAGAGCAGGGTTTGGCTGCTTCCCCCCGCTTTGCACAAGTGTCTCCTGGCAGAGGGGCTGCAGCACACACGGGCTGTGCGCCGGGGCGGCAGCGGGAGCTCAGCCAGCGAGCCTCAGACCAGCGGCGGGGAGAGCCGGGGCAGCCAAGGGGGTGCGGGCTGAGCACCTGCGGAGCCCCCGTGGACAGCCGGGGCCTGGGGAGGGCCGGTGGCCTGCCCGGGGTGGTGGGAGACCTGAGGGGGAGGGTCGGGAGGAAGCCTCTGGGTGAAGGCTGGGGTAGGCTCGGGGGAAGGCCTCGGGGGAGGCCGGGATAGGCCGCAGGCCTCGGCAGAGCTCCGCGCTGCCTTTGTGTCGGCGTTGCCATAGTGCGGGTGCCGAGCAGCAGCGGCGCGGATAGGGAGCGGCAGCGGCAGCGGCAGAGCGGGGCCGCAGAGGCAGCTCCGAGGCAGGGGAGCAGGGCTGGGCCATCCGTCCCCACAACGGCAAGGTCTGTGACTCAGATATCTGTGTGTGCTTCACGGGTCAGCCTGACCGCCGGGGGCGGGAGAAAAACAGCCCCCACGTCCTCGAGAGGATATCAGTAACAAGCAGCCTCTGTCCTTGGAGGCTGCTGAGCACTGCGGAACGGCCGGTTGCTTCAAGGCCCCTGCACCGCCGGCTCGCTCCGTGTATCCCCGAAGGCTGTGGCAGGGCCATCAGCTGGTGCCTGGAGGGTTCCAGAGCCGGCTTCCAGCTGGCAGCAGCCCAAGCGGGTCGAAGGATGAAGCAAGGCATAATAAGCAGGGAGTGCGCACGACCATGCAGCATGGTGTGCTGAGCCTGGCTCCCCTGGTTAGCACGACACCCAGCAGCATGCAGCAGCTTATTCACCAAACCCAGTCCAAACTCAAATTCAGTGCTCACTCCTCACTGTCACAACTCAGCTGTGCTCACATACTAAATCACTGTGGCCAGCATGCTAATGCTTCTGTGTTGCTGTGTATCTGGGTCCCACTCCTGAGTTCTCCCTGATGCATCTGTTTCTGTAGTTCCCCAGAGGAGGCAGAATGGACGCCCTGGAGGAGAAGGAGGAAGATGAACAAAGAGTGGAAGAAAAGCTGAAGGGTTTGGCAGTCAGTGGTGACCTCCAGCATGTGGAGACAAAGGTGACTGTGGAGCAAGACTGCGCCCCAAAGCAGTAAGTCATGTGTGTCAGTTGGTTGCTGGCATAAGCAGAGACGATTCCTCTGGGGTCCACAGGGGGATGGCACATATGTGGATGGCACACATGGTTCCCTGGCACAGGGAGGGGAGTGAGCAAGTTTCACGTGCCTGGTTTGTCTGTGCAAGAATGGGCACGTGTGAGTAAGACAGAGTAATTCGCTTCATTGTACATGGATTCACTGCTGTGTCTTGGCACTATACAAAGATCCTCTCAGCCTCTGGGTATATGTCAGCTTGCCATCACTCCAGAGAAGCTTGGCTATGCCAAAATCATGTCCATTGATATGATCCCCTTTATTCCTAGGGAAGAGGGAGCCCCTGCCATGTTTTGATAGCAGATCATCTTGCCTGAATTCCTCCTGGCTTATTACCTCTGTCTTTTTGCCTCCTCCTGCTCTGGAATTGGTTTTGGCTGTAGCTCCATTGACATGTCCCAGTTACCGTCCTCGTATAAGACCAACTCGCCCAAGGAAAAGCAGCTGCTCCACATCGCTGACAATTTCCTCCAGCAGTATATTCATCTCTGCCCTGACCGCAAACCGCTCTTCCTCCACCCAGTCAACGAGTGTGGAGTGGAGGTATGGGGTGATGAGGGGCTGGGGCACATGTGCTGGGCAAGGACAGCCCTTCCTTGGGAATGGGAACCCACTTGCTGTGCCCACAGCAAGCTGAACAGGGACCCAGCACCCTGGGAACACGCCAGCTGTCCAAATCCACTGGTTTTGTACCACGCACATGATGGTGGTACCCTGTGGGCTGCAGGCAGCTCACAGCCCTGCAGTGCAA
Source organism: Amazona ochrocephala (assembly GCA_039720435.1). Classification (NCBI taxonomy): domain Eukaryota; kingdom Metazoa; phylum Chordata; class Aves; order Psittaciformes; family Psittacidae; genus Amazona; species Amazona ochrocephala. Next base: position 78,269,820 of record CM077909.1, on the reverse strand, counting down.
TGCTTTGGAAACAGGAAAGCATAGAAACCATAGAAACATAAAGGAAAGTAAAAGAAACACATGAAATAGATAAGGTTCAGACTTAATCACAGATATGGAATCTGAATCCAGAGTTAGGTCTTCCTCTGAACTTTGCAGAAGTTACAGGGAAGGAAGTGCACATGGAAGTTTGTATCTGGTTTTGTTTAGGACTGGATCCAAGCTTCACAACTGCTGTCTAGTTCTGTACCTGATCTGCCCCCTGACATCTGGAATTGCTACTTTGGATCAGCTTTCCCCAGCATTTAGTATAAATTGAAAGAGTGGGGGGTTAGATTAGGCATTAGGCAGAAGTTCTTCCCTGTGAGGATGGTGAGGCCCTGGCACAGGTTGCCCAGAGAAGCTGTGGCTGCCCCCTCCCTGGCAGTGTTCAAGGCCAGTTGGACAGGGCTTGAAGCAACCTGCTCTAGTGGAAGGTGTCCCTGCCTGTGGAAGGGGGCTGGAACTGGGTGAGCTTTAAACATACTTCCAACCCAAACCATTCTATGATTCTATGATTAATATTCTAGGCAAAAAATTGTGGATTATATAAAAAGCTGGAAAGGGCAGTAGCTGTTTGTCTTGCTTGAAAACTAAGAGCAGAACTGGCTTGCACCTGTAATATGTCTGGCCTGAGCTTAAAGTTTTAGGCACAGATAAGCAGATGGCCTCTCTCCCTGTGCAATTTCCATTTTGGAGCTGGTGAGGAGGGTTTCTGATGCTGCTGATATGCCTTAGGGAGGTCCTGAATGTGAGCTGCCACATCCAGGGATGTTCTGAGGATGGCTTTGGACAGGAGACTCTCTCAAGCATCTGTTGGGTAACCAAAGTCCTCTTGTTGCCCTACAGAAGTTTGTGAGCACAACGGTGAGGCCAACCCTGCTGCCTTACACGGAGCTGTACTACTGGGATGGCTGTGCCAGGTTCATCTCAGATTACCTCATCATGGAGCCCCTTGAGTGCCCTATCACTCTGGTAAGAAGGGGGCTGCAGTCCCATCAGAAACAACCCCATAATGGAGGTGCCAGAGGGGTCTTTTGGCAGCACACAATGTGGAAACCCCAGTGGCTTGGATTACAAAGGTCTCTGACCTCTCCTTCATCCCCTCATTACTTTGGCAATCCCCCAATCTTCCCAGGTCCTGCACACTCTGGACCTGTAATCCCAGTACACGTGCAGCATGGTACCTGTCCAGGAGTTAAGCACCATTTCTACAAGATGGGGCCTGACCCTGCTCCCAGTCATCCCATATGACCAGCTGTCCACTGTGGTTTGCAATGGTGATGAGCTTCCCCTCACCTTGGAACAAAGGAGTGTATGAAGCCTAGGGGACGATGCTTGAACTCAGCGACCTGTTCTTGGGGACTCTAGACATTTCTATTCCTGTTTTGGGGACATTTTGTGGTGGCTGAAGGGAGATTTCTTGACTGGCAAGAAGGAATGATGCCAGAATTTGGTAAGCTCTTGTCTGGTGTGAGTTTAGCTTATGGGTCTTTTGCTTGAAAACACTGCAGACAGACCAGCTAGAGGTGGAAGTTACGCCCTGCTCCAGAGTTGTGGTTAGCATTAAATTTTCATCAGTTGGATGAGCTTGTCCTGCCCATCTCTCCCTATGGTTAACTTTGGCACCAGATTTGGGTCAGAATTTTCCCACATCTCTTTGGAGAGGACTTCTGGGGTCTGTGGCTGTCACGTTACACAGGGAATTTCCTCAAAGCCTTTATATTTGATCAGCCTGTCAGTGTCCCTTGTATTCCACCAGCCTGTCTGCATCCCATTGTGCACCCTGTCACACAGGTGTTAAGGTGCCATTTGCAGTTTGGTAGATGATTACTGATTTTCTTTAGAACCATGAGGTTCTAAATCAACCAGGTTAAAAAAGACCTTTAAGATCATGAAGTCCAACCATTCCCCAGCACTGCCAAGGCCACAGCTGAACCATGTCACTAAGGGCCTTGTCTACACAGGTTGTGAATGCTTCTAGGGATGGTGATTGCACCATCAGTACCCCAGGTAAGATTTTGAAGTTCTCTCCTGACAGTTAAATTAAACAAAACAACAGACTCTAAAATACTCTTTGTAAAGAAGTCATCCTTTGTGTCTCCCTGATCCACCAATCTAATATTGATAATTGATGCTTTTGCATGGTAAATGGTCCTTGAGCAAGCATAGTTGGGTTGGGTTTGACAATATCTGTTTTGAACATAAATGTTGGTCCTGCACTACAGTGAGCCCAGACACAATCACAGAAACCAACAAAAAAAAATTAACCAAGGTTGATGCTATACCAACAATCCAGTAATTTGGGGGCACACAGTTTCATATCTTTGCTCTTGGGCCTGATGTACTGTTGGACACTGATTTGAGTGGCTTTCTTGTGTGCAGATCATTGATCATTCTACATTCTGTTTGGATTTCTTCTCTGACAGTCCCCACCAAGAGGAAAACCCAACTTGCTCTATCCCAACCCCTCTCATGTTTTGACTATAAGTCCAATAATTTTCCCACAGTGGCTTATATATAGGACTTTTATGTAACAGATTCTGTACGGGTGCAGAGCCCAGGGATATGGGCAATGCCCTCTTACCTCTTCTGCTTTCTGCATGGTGTATGTTTCAGCTTCACAAGACAAGCACTGCAGATGTGTATCTCTCTCTTTCAAGCCCAGTTCACTCTATTCCCCAACCACCACTCTGAAACACCGGCGAGGGAACTGCTTTGACTTCAGCTTTCTGCTGTGCTCCATGCTGATCGGGGCTGGGTATGATGCCTACTGCGTGCAGGGCTATGCCACCCTTGAGACATGCACCCTGGATGAGACACAGGAGCTGTGCCCACTGCTCAGGAAGCCACCAGAGGTGAGACCTGCAGGGAGGAGCCCAGCCTGCATGCTTAGCCTCTTCATTTCCAGTGAGCTCCAGAGGTGAGCTAAGGGGAACAGCTTCAGGCCCACACTGGGTTTCAGTCTGTACCAAGCAGGGACCTCACCAAATGAATCTTTTGAGTGAGTTTCTACAGTTCCTTAAGAGGCTTCTTTGGCTTCACAGAATTCCTGCTCACTAGGTCCAGTATTGCAAACAGCCAGGGGTTGGGAACTGGGTGGTACCTGTAAGCCATGCCTTTTCTCCTTTCTGTTGATCTCTGCTGGGTTTCACAGCAATACCTTGCTTTTGTAGACACAGGTACCAAAAGAGGAGGTGAAGAAAAAGTATAGAATTAAGCCCGTACCAGACATGCAGAGCAAGTTTGAGCTTCAGCAGGAGGCCAAGAAGGCAGCAGCAATTGAAGCTGCTCAGAAGGACAAGGAAAGAGACAAGAAGGTGAGCAAGCAAGGTCCACCTCACTGTAAACTTCAGGGTCAAGAGATGAGGTACAGGGAATGGCTGACCAAAGAATGGAGCTCACTGGCCTCCTCTGTGAAGTATGACACAACCCTGAGCATGGCAATGAGCACTTGGCCTCTGGGAGCACTGTGTGTGCTGGCACAGCAGTATGTACTGAGTATGTGCTACCTCATTCTTCAGAAGAGTGTTAAGGGCCTGGAGACCTTTAGAAGTGGTCAGAGGACAGAATAAGATTGCCATTGGGTTAGACTAAGTAGCAATAAAATGGCAGTAATTACTGCTCTGTCCTCTGTGATACAGGAAGCGGGAAAGCTGAAGCGTGAGCCTTTGCATGGCTTGAGGGTGCATGCATGGGTTTTGGTTCTGTCTGGGAAGAGGGAGGTTCCTGAGACCTTCTTCATCAACCCCTTCACGGGAAACAGACACAACACCACAGATAAACGCTTTCTTGGGATTGAGAGCGTCTGGAACCACAGGAACTACTGGGTGAATATGCAGGACTGCAGGCACGGCTGCAAGGTAATGAGCCCTTTAGCACCCCATGCCTGGGAAGGACAGTTGGGCTAACCAGAGTCCTGGGGAAGTCCAAGATTAGTTGTGCTCCCGGTTCCATTTAATCATTCCTCGTGTTGACTCTGGTCATGTTGCTGTGATGATACAGACTCTGAACTACTCCAGGACATTCCAGACCCTGAGCTAGCAAATACGGATCACACCTATTAAACCCCTAGAGTGCTAGAATATCAGCTTTTAAGGCTGGCTGGATGCTCAGTCTCCCAGACAACAGCTTTTAAGGCAGAGATGTTTCAAGCCCATCAGGAAAGATCTTGATTAGGCTTTTCCCACACCTCAGCTACTCCCCAGCTGATATAAAGGTCTACGAGGCAAGAGTCTGACTTAGAGCAACTTGACTCTGGGGCTATACGTGCCCCAGGAATGGAGGCAGAAGCATCTCCAGCAACTTTGATTCATCTGCGGCAGAGGCATCATGAGGAAAGGGGTCTGCAGTCCTTTAGGCACAGGGGCAGTCTTTGGTGTCCCAGCAGCCAGCCATGGGTCTGACACCCACCTCAGTGAGATGCGAGGTCTGTCCTTTATAATTTTCAGGGTTATAAAGGTCTGTCCTTGATAACCTGACAGCCAGCCAGGTCCTGAGCACTGCAGGCAGGCAGAGACAGCCTTCAGTTTAGTGCCCTGTAGCTAAGTGGGTTTCTTCTGTATGGCCTAGGATCTCAGCTTTGACTTGGGTGATGCTATCCACTGGGAAATCATGCTCTCAGAGAGCAACCCTCTTCAGCTGCTCCCTGAGGAGGAAGAAGAGTTATTTGACAGTGACACAGTGAGTAGCTCAAATGGCTCTTGTGCAGTGGGGATGCGCTATTGAACTGGTATGCTCATAGGCCCACATATGTCTCCCTGCGTGCTGCCCCCTCCAGGTTAGGTCACTATTACTCCATCTGGGTTTTAATTGGCGCTTTCAATTCCTTCTCAGCCATAGAATAGAATCATAGAACAGTTAGGGTTGGAAAGGACCTTAAGATCATCTAGTTCCAACCCCTCTTCCATGGGCAAGGACACCTCCCACTAAACCATGCCACCCAAGGCTATGTCCAACCTGGCCTTGAACACTGCCAGGGATGGAGCGTTCACAGCTTCCCTGGGCAACCCATTCCAGTGCCTCACCACCCTCACAGTAAAGAACTTCCTCCTTATATCCAATCTAAACTTCACCTGTTTAAGTTTGAACCTGTTACCCCTGGTCCTGTCACTACAGTCCCTAATGAAGAGTCCCTCCCCAGCATCCCTATAGGCCCCCTTCAGACACTGGAAGGCTGCTCTGAGGTCTCCACGCAGCCTTCTCATCACCAGGCTGAACAGCCCCAACTTTCTCAGCCTGTCTTCGTACGGTTCTAATGCTTTTTGAAGCAGTACTCCAAGTGGTACTTCTGGTGTCCTCAGTGGCTCGGGATCTCTGTAGGCCTCCAGTACATTGACCTTTGGGATGAAATCAGTAAAAGAAATAAAGTCAAAACAGACATTTTCTGGACACTTTTGCTCTTCTGGTCAGCACCCAGCCCTCGGGGCTGCTAGGTGGAGTTGCCAACCAAGTGTAGAAACAATGTATGTACTCTAATATAAAAAAAATGCTGGGTACTGGAAGGAAAAGATAGTATGTTGCCCTGTTGGGAGAACACAGCATGATAAAAGAGGCGCTGCACCAGCATGGCAGGACAGAGGAACACCAATAAAAGCATGTTCCCTCCTGCTATCTGCCCTTCTCAGCCTGTGCCCACAACCAGGGAGCAAAGTGTCCTCCACAGTCTACATCATGTAAGTTGGTCATCAGTTTGAATGCTGAGTGTCCTGTTCATCCCCTGTCCAGCAGGAACATTAGCCAGGAGAAGATAATTCCATTAGTCTAGAGTAGGGGTGTGCTAGTGAGAGTGTGGGGATGTGGTGAAGCCCTCCTTCCACATAAATGCAGTGTGCTGCTTGCCTCTGTCCTTGTGCTGTGTGTGACCAGCGCAGCTCTTACAGCTGTGCCACAGTGTACCTGAGCTGAGTCTGAGCTCTGGTCACTGCACCAAAAGGTCTTCAGGCACAACAAGTGAAGGTGCCAGAAATGCAAATCTTTTCTTATGTGTCATCAGGAGAGAGAGAAGAGAATGAGTTTTGACATGCCACCATCGTGGGTAGCCCCAATTCGGATATCTCCCAGAGGTATGTGTTCTTTTGCCTTTTGCTTTGCCACAGGTACTCTTTAGTGGATTTGGGATATTTGTTTGTCCGGCTCAAGAGTTCTCCCTTCAGGATGAACAAGGTACAGCAGTGAAGTGCAGCAGATGCAACAGCCATTAGGTTGAACGCTTGCCCTCAGTGCAACAGCTATTAGGTTGAATCCTTTCTCTCGGTGCACTGTCTCTTCTCTTTGGGAACTTCTCTTTGGGATCCCCCCCAAAACTCCCCTTGCACAGACACACTGTGTTTTCCTGCCAGATGAAAATCATCCCAGTTTTGCCTGGGACGGACTTTCTGTTCCAGTTTTGCCTGCATTATCAAATACCTGCTTTGGGAGAGAAAAGAATTATTATACTATTACAGCTTTAAGGCAGGGTCTGAACAGCTTTGCTGGCAGCTGAATGTGATCAATAAATGCAAGGCTTTCCTTAGACGGTGGTTTGCTCCCTCTTGAATTCTTTTACCTCAGGCTGAATACATGGGAGTAAATCTTTATGACACCTCTATCTCCCGCTACAGAGTTTGAGACCCGCTATTTCCAGGGGAAGAAGTTGACTCTGTACAACAAAGCAAAACTGGAGAAATGGGCACCATACCTGAATGGCAATGGACTGGTGCAGCGCCTCACCACCTACGCAGGGCCAGACTGTAAGAGGGGTGGGTCAACAACAGCAGACACAACAGGGTTCTGTTGGTGGGAAGGGTAGGATGTCCCCTTTCTGCCAGGGTCTCTCCTGTGCTTTCCCATCCTCCTTTCACATTTTGGGGGAACTGTCTACCACATTTTCAAATGCTTCATCAGGCTGTCTGTCAAGCCCCAGAACTCTCCAGCATTGCCAGGGGTCCTGTGAGAATTTTGAGTCTGTTTTACAGCCCTTTAGTGAGGCTGTGCAGTGCCACAGATCAGCTGCTTGGATTTTCAGTCTTCGGAGAAATGGAAGACTGATTTGATTTGATCCGGTAGTATCAGTATTCCCACTGGTGATGATGGAAGCCATAGAAATACCCAGACTGTGCCCTTTCTATGGGCACAGAATGGGAAATACCCAGACTGTGGATATTTCTGTACTCAGAAGCATTATTCTTTGGTCCAAGAAACAGTGTACATTCCTAACTGGACATCCAATGTCCTGTCCTCAGTCCTCTTGGATAGTGTAATATCCCCATCTCATTTCACTTAACTCCTGACAGTATCATAAAGTATTTGGGATGGAATTTCTTTTGCCTAAATGTAGCCATGTGCCATGCCACCTCCTCCTGAGCTGACTACTTTACTTCTTGTTGATGGAGAGGAATAATCTCTCCTAAGGTATAATTTATCTACTCAAATATAGCTTAGGATTCATCTACAAAATGCCCCTGTGCACAGGGCCAGTTCCAGTGACTGTACTGCATCAGGAGCACAGGGTGCTTTCATAGACACTGAGAGTGTGTCAGATGAATCTTAGCACCTCCAACAGGGTGATGTGGGGTTGTGAAATGCTTTGTCTCCTGCCAGATACTGATGTAGTGGATGTGAGAGAGTGGTTTGAAAACCGAGAAGACATCCTGGTTGGGAGAGAAGTGAATAAACAAACACAGCTGACCACAGACTACTTCAACAAAGGACATTCCCTCTGTCTTAAAGGTATTCCCAGTTATCAGGCAGCCACTGCAGCTGGTAGGACTCCATGTGGATCCTTCCAGCAGTGGCAAAAGCCCAATGGTGGGGGTGCAGAAAACTTGTGGGATGAATTGCCTAGATAAATAATATGGTCTCCAGTAGAGAGTAGAGAAGTGGGTTGTTGGCTTACAGTCCTGGAGTGCTCCCCCCAGCATAACAGGAGAAAAAACCATACCTATCATATATATGGTGATCTAACTCACTTTTACCAGTAGAGATGAAAGTAGAAACTTTCTCTTTAGAATTATAGAATCCCAGACTGATTTGGGTTCAAAGGGACCTTAAAGCTCATCCAGTTCCAATCTCCTGCCATGGGCAGGGACACCTTCCACTAGAGCAGGTTGCTCCAAGCCCTGTCCAACCTGGCATTGAACACTGCCAGGGATGGGGCAGCCACAGCTTCTCTGGGCAACCTGTGCCAGGGCCTCAGCACCCCTCACAGGGAAGAACTTCTGCCTATGATCTTGTTTCTATCTCCTGTCTGTCAAGTTAAAGCCATTACCTCTTGTTCTGTCCTAACAGGCCCCTGTCAAAAGCCAGTTTCCATGTAAAAAGTCCCTCTTTTGGTCTGTCAGTGCTGTGCAGCTGGGGGAGAGAAAGTCCTGCATCAGATCTGTTGCTCAAGCAACATTTCACCCAGAGGCTGTGCCCATTCCTGGTTTGGAAAAAGCAGGGTCCAGGCTCCACTCACTGCTGCGTTACTGTGTAAGGAAGGAGTGACCCTGCAAAGCCATTCTGCCATCCTTAGACCATGACATTTTGGTACACGACAGTGAGGAGATTACATTCCCTTCTTACATTCTTAGGTGCATTTGATTTATTGGCTGCTGAAGAAAATGAGACTTCTCTGGACACACTCATGTTCACCGTATCATAGTTGCTAATGTCTCTTACATCCTTAGCTCACACCTACACGTCGCTGGAACCCAAGACTGGACATACAATGGAGTTTTACAATGAGGCGCGAGTTGACGGCCTCCAGAAGCGTGTTGAAACTGCTAGTGAGATGACAGAGTACTTCATGGGGCGGGATGACTTCCTTTACCTCCGGCATGTTGACTTTGGCAAACAAGGAGAGAAAACACAGAGAATTGACATGAACTCCCAGCCTATCGTGGTACGGTCAAGGCAGGAACAGAAGACTATCTGTTATAGTGATATTTATACTGTACAGAACGTACTGCCTAGGGCACTAGGTTTATTTTCAGTGGACACAGAAAGGCAAAGCTACAGATGAGATATCCGAGCCTTGCTCAGCTGTTGTGTCTCATGGTTGCTTGCCTGATAGAGAGCTACAATGTGACCAGTTGTCACCAACCGCCTTGAGCGGCTAGAATGAAAACTGGGAAACTAAGACTTGGAAAATGTGTGTCAGAGGAAAGGAAAAAAGCTCGACTATGATTTTGGAATGAGATTTTTCACAGGACTCAAAACTACTAAAATGATCTCATGTTCTGACCCCAGACTAATAACATTTTAGGTTAATCAGCTTTGTGCTATTTTCCTCAGGCACAGGAAAGAACAGTAGGACTATGGGCCAAGAGATGCCATCGTAATCCAGGCAGAAAAGCCTGATTTTTCCCTTGGGTTTTTACCCAACTCTGCAAATCTTCCCAGGTTTTTTGTCTAATCTGCTTCCGTCTCTCTTTTTTCACCCCCATTAGCAAATCAAGGAGTGTTTTCACAGAAACCCAGAAAAGGCTGCTGATGAAGATGTCGCAGAATGTATCTTTCTGATCACAGAGGAGGACATCCATCTGACATACCACCTCAAAGATAAATACATTACTGCCTCAAAGAAGCTTTTCCACAAACTGCCAGAGAGGACTAGTAAAGAACATGAAGACTTCATGACCCCAGAAACATGCATCACATACCAGGTATGAAGGAAAACTACTTATATAGAGCACAAGACACAAAGGGGAGGTGAAATGTCAGTTGAAGAACTCCAAGCATGCCTTATCCCATGCTGCCCTCTGCTCCATGTGCACACCTCCCTCGCAGACAGCCTCCATGCTGACAGCACAAACACCCCTGGAGATGCACTGTCATGCTGGAATGTAGGACATACTGTAGCATGAAGGGCTTGCTGTGGCCATGCCTGAGGTCATCTTCCTAGACCTGGTCATCAGGCAGCACAGGCACTGGGATCTTTCAAGGTGCTGTTTCAGCAGCTGTTGGGCTCAGTCCTGTGGATTCATGGCAGGGAAGCTGAAATTTCCTCTGCTGTTCTCTCTTGAAGAAGAGGTACAGAAGAGAAGCAGCGGCAGACATCCCATCCATTTCTGCCTTGGACTTCTTGGTTCATATTGTTGCTTTTACCTTCCAAAGTTTACCCTGCAGATGCAGAGCAAGATGCTAAGGCTTAATGTGTTACTGATAGGTAGATAGGTAGATAGGTAGACAGGATAGATAGATAGATAGATAGATAGATAGATAGATAGATAGATAGATAGATAGATAGATAGATAGATAGATGATAGATAGATAGATAGATGATAGATAGATAGATAGCCTTCAATAAAAGATGTTCTAAAATAAGTAGAGCGCTGTCATTAAGCCAAATTCTCTCATTTAGGGGGGTCACTCCACTGACATCATTGATGTGAGTCTGTAATAATAAATTCTGCAGTAATGCTGCACAATTATACTTAGGAAAATTAAACAGAGATTAAAAATACAGGATTTTTTTAATGTTAAGCAAGTTTTCTTAAAGTTTCTATTTCCCACTAGGGAGGATACACAGGGCACAAGTGCCATCCTTTCATCTCTAATCCTGCAAAATTGGTTCCAACCATATAGAAGTGAAAGATATGCCATCTGCCTCACATTACTGATGGATTCAAAATCAAAATGAAGTCTAATAAAGTGTTTTCTATGAGTTAGGTATTTCAGTGATGGAAATCAGCGTAACTATCTTGACTATAGCAGAGTTGTGCTAATTTCTGATAGTAGAGTACCTGCTCCCATGCACCCAGAGAGTGCTACTGGCCTTCACTAGTTCATCTGCTTCCAGGCAGGGTCCTTTGAGAAAGGCAAGAGTTTGTTCCATCTGAACAACTTGTTGAAGGAGCTGACAGCAAAAGAGAAGCGGGTGAAGGAACAAGTCCAGCAATCTCAAGCAGAGGTAACAGGGGAGCTCCCCACACTGTGTCAGAGTTGGTCAGGCATGGGAATCACAGAATGGTTTGGGCTGGAAAGGACCTTAAGATCATCCAGTTCCAAGCCCCTGCCACAGGCAGGGACACCTTCCACTAGAGCAGGTTGCTCAAGCCCCATCCAACCTGGCCTTAAACACTGCCAGGGATGGGGCAGCCATGGCTTCTCTGGGCAGCCTGTGCCAGGGCCTTACCACCCTCACACGGAAGAACTCCTTCCCTGTGTCTAATCTGGACTTCCCCTGTTTATGTTTGAACCTGCTGCTATCACTACAGTCCCTGATGAAGAGTACCTCTTCAGCATCCAAATAATTTGAGCTGATTGGTTGCCAAAGTATTCTCAACATAAGCTGTGGTAAAAATAAAACTGGTGCCACAGAGCTGGTCTCCGTGCTGAATTCTTGAGCTTGCTGCCCAGGCATTGTTCAGTAAAGATGTAGCTATAATGTATTTATGGAGAGTCATACACTCTCCAGCTCCTGCTCTTACTCTACATTCTCTGAAAGACAGCTTCAGGGAGCAAATGAGCGTGTATGAATTGGGACATCTGGAAACATACCTGCCTTTTGCCTGGGAATGAGACCAAAAAGAAAGGGTATTGTATGTAATATATCTGGTTGCTAGGCATTTCCAGGAAGTCCTAATCAAAACATTGAAGTAACTTCTTGTGAGAGCAGCTGTAGGGAAATACTTCATAAAATACATTGCTTGTACTGCTAACCACACTGTGACCCTGTAACAAATCCATATTCTTTGTACTTGTACTTCATGTAGTACTTCTAGTACTTCATGCTAAATACTACTGTTTTAGCAGATGGAGGAAAAGCTACTGGATATTTTTACATGTTTTGCTAAGGAAGAGGAACTCCTGAAGGAGCTGGAGAAGTACTCGATTCTATTAGCCCAGAATACTAGTAATAACTCAGAATGAGATTGCAAAAGTCTTTCTTTTTTTTTTTTTCTCCAGAAATTTGAAGTTTGTTCCCTGTAACCTCATGAACACCTTGATGTATCAATAGACAAAATATTCATATTGCTTGTGCTGTATATCCTGTTGAGACAAATAAGACAAAGCTATTGGTGCAATTTCAGAAGTAGTTGCAAGACCATGACTTCAGAAGAGCTTCCTTAACACATAATATCAATAATTGTGTTCAAGAATTTAATACAGAGCAGCAACCTGAATATAAAAACACTATTGGCTTGATTTATCAGCAGAATAAGGACATACTTGAATAGATCTCCTATATTTAATCCTGTACTGCATTTCTTGTACACAGCATCTGCTCTGCTAGCAGGTCAAGCACGTAAAAGTAGTCATTTTGTAAGAAAGCTGAGGGCTGTTTCTTTGATTTTTTTGAAGGTGTTAACTATTTTGAAGATCCGTCAGACTGAAGAAGCCGATATTAAATTATCAGTTTCAATTTATAATAGAGAGAGGAATGAAGAGAGAAGACGACAGCATGAAGCCATGGTAGGTCAACTTCATTAATCCCAATATTTCTTACAAGTACAAAAATAAATCTAGATAAAGCTTTTTCTGTCTTGAGAATTGCCTCTGAGTAGCTGTTAGTACCATTAAAATACCTGGGCTGATCCTCTAGCAAGGTAGCACAACTTCAGCTGAGTTCCCATTAAAACAATATGATCATGCTTTGACCACCTGAAAAAATCTGCATCACCAAGAAAGATTGTTGTTTTACTTTGTTTAATTGATAAAATAATAAACAAGTATTAGTTGAGAATAGGGATTACAGCGGGGAGTATGAGAATGGATTCCAAGGTGCACCTTTCTAGTCAGGCTCATTTTGTTAGGCAAATACACACTTCTTTGTGTGACAGGAATCAGTTGCTTTTGTGGGTTTCATTCTTAACTTGCACAGCCAGTTTTGTTCCAGGATCTTTGTTGAGGAATTAAGAACTTAGAAATGTTCTGGACAAATGCAAAAATAATAATTACTTTCAGTTCTTCCAAGATCTCCAGGATGCTTTTTGTGAAAGGTTTTTAGACTGAATAGAGAGGTTATAAAAAGTGGTGCTAAATTTTACATGCTAAACTTCTGCTGTGAAACAAAACAGGGGCAAAGATGCAAGAACCAACTGCTCACCAGCCTATAAACTTGTGTCACTCAAAACACCCTGTCCTGATGTCTTCCTGTCCTAATACAGAGATTTCATAGATCTCTTCTTGCACCTCAGTGGATTATACATTTTCAATAAGAGATGTCTTTAAAATCAAGGAAATGAGGAGAAATGTTAAAAAGGATGATTGAAAAGAAACTACAGAATAAAGAACACACTGGGAAAGGGTTGATATGCAAAGCTAATGCAAAGCAGTAATTCTGATGAAACTAAAAAAAAGAAATATTTCCTTCCAGGGGTGGCCACAGAGGGAGGAGTTTTGGCCTTTGGTTTTGTTTTGCTTTATCATGGGGTGTTTGGGGAAGTAGGTAAACGGGACCATGACTCTTTCGGTCCTTTCTCTTCTAGGAGAGCACCATGAAGGATGAGCTCCTAGGACAAAAGGAACAGGATCTGGATTACCTATCACCTTTCCTTATTCGAAATGGCTGCAGAGATAAGCTGAACCAGGAGCAGGCCCTGCGTGTCAGAGATGACTGCCTGACTGATTTTAAGCATCATCTCACTTACAAAGTCAACCTCATCCAGGCTCACCTTGAAAAGGTATTCCCTGTCTTGTTCCAGGATGTGCATGCTTTTGGAGTCTCTTCTGCACTGGCAGGAGGGTAACACACATCTAATTGTGACAGCAGGCAAGAAACAAACCTCCTTTGATTAAAGAGCCATATACATTCCTGGTTTTACTTTTTTACCTTTTTTTTTCTGTTGTTTTTGTTGCTGTTGTTAGCATCTGAGATCAAAGAACAAAATAGCCCCAGGGTGAAAGTCCCTATCTCAGAGCTGATTTAGGTGCCTAGTGCTTCTTGACTACAGGGAGGCAACAACAGCCTCTAGCTGTTCCACGTTTTGATATCTTTCATCATCTTGTTCGGTGAGACCTCATCTCAAACTTACTGCCGTCCATGAAAGTAAACCAGCTCCATTTTGTGGTTTCCTTCCTCTCAGCTCCCTGAACCTTGAGTTGCACTTCCGTGTGCCTTTGCTCCTTGCTTTTCTTTCCATTACCCTGACTCGTGGTTGCTTGCTCCCCCAACAGGCGGTGGAGGAGCTGCAAAAGAGACACCTGTGGTTTCAGGAAAACAAGAATCAGCTCAGCACAAAGGAGAAGGATGATTACCTCTCTTGTTGCTCTGAATCCATGTTCCATATCAACCTTCTAGAGCAGAGACTCAACAGGTAACTGGACTGCCTAAGTAGTGCCTAAGGGAGGTCTACAAGTCAGCCCCCCAGGAACTAAGGCTATTTTAGAATCACAGAACAGTTAGGGTTGGGAAGGACCTTAAAATCATCAAGTTCCAACCCCCCTGCCATGGGCAGGGACACATCCCACTAAACCATGCACCCAAGGCTCTGTCCAGCCTGGTCTTGAACGCCACCAGGGATGGAGCATTCACAACTTCCCTGGGCAACCCATTCCAGTGCCTCACCGTCCTCACAGTAAAGGATTTCTTCCTTATATCCAATCTAAACTTCCCCTGTTTAAGTTTGAACCCATTGCCCCTTGTCCTATCACTACAGTCCCTAACGAAGTGTCCCTCCCCAACATCCCTATAGGCCCCCTTCAGATACTGAAAGGCTGCTATGAGGTCTTCACGCAGCCTTCTCATCACCAGGCTGAACAGCCCCAACTTTCTCATCCTCTGGACTTGTTCCAACAGTTCCATGTCCTTTTTATGTTGAGGACACCAGAACTGCACACAGTACTCCAAGTGAGGTCTCATGAGAGCAGAGTAGAGGGGCAGGATCACCTCCCTTGACCTACTGGTCACGCTCCTTTTGATGCAGCCCAGGATACGGTTGGCTTTCTGGGCTGCAAGTGCACACTCCTGGCTCATGTTCATTTTTTCATCGACCAACACCCCCAAGTCCTTCTCCACAGGGCTGCTCTGAATCTCTTCTCTGCGCAACCTGTAGCTGTGCTTGGGATTGCTCCAACCCAGGTGTAGGACTTTGCACTTGTCCTGGTTAAACTTCATCAGGTTGGCATCAGCCCACCTCACAAGCGGCAAGGTCCCTCTGGATAGCATTCCTTCCCTCCAGGGTATCAACTGAACCACACAGCTTGGTGTCATTGGCAAACAATACCCTACTCAATGTCCTGCTGCATTTTTTCATTGATAACCCCCTTGTTCTAGGGAAAAGCGGATGGCGCCACAGAAATACCTTGCTCTAGAGGGTAAGTTGCGCATGGATTCTCGCCTAGCAGAGCACCTCAGTTACGTCTGATTTCCTTATTCCTTCACACACCAGACACTGGGAATTGGTGCTGAAGCCTGAGAGGAGCAGCCTGGAAAAAAAATGTGGAAAGGTTTTCCTACTTGGCTGCAGTAAATCTTTTGTTATTAACAGATTGTTGGAGATTTTAATAAACTTATTGCATTTCCCTATCTTTTTATTTTCCCTCTTTTGTTTAAAGGCCCATCTACAGTTGCATTGGTTGTCTGTAATACCAACATGCTTGAGAACCCAGGCCTGAGTGAGACCTCACCTTTAAGGTCTGCTTCAGAAATGGCTACAAATTATGCACACTGTATTGCAGGACTCCTCCAAACCTGCTCCCTAGCTGCTGACAATAGGAAGAGGATTATTTGGGAATACTGATTCTTTTCCAACAAAATAACATTTTTGCAAATTTATAATTTTATAATTTGGTTTTGTAAGTAGCACAAGCAAAGATCTTGAACTTGTAAGATCACAACAAATGTAACAAGTCTTTGACCTCATTGAAAGGCCAGACTTTGGATTTTAACATCTTTGTTTTTCTCTCTGAATGTCTCCATTCACAAATATTGGCAGATAGGGTAAAAAGTCAGGAGTAAATCCAAAAGCATTCCCAATTAAATAAATTTTAGATAATCAAGTATTTTGGTTAATTCCCCAAGATCAACAAATGGAAGTCACTACATGTGGCATTTATTGGTATTTATGTGAGTCCCTGAACCTGGTAGGACACAATCCCCTATGTACTCTGTAGTATATTGAACACCATAGACACCCACGAGGGTTCCCCCTACAGGTCCAGTCCCTCTAAGGGTTATCTTCAGTGAAGACTATACTGATTGCAGCTGGGGAAGGCAGAAGCTCACTTTGCTGTGATACAGCAGAGAAAGGGACATCACACCTGAAACAAAGCGTGTACTACAGCACACTGAACTTCGTGGTTTGTGTTAGCTGTCCATTTTAATGCAGTAGATATACTAGAGAACTTTTCCAGAGAAACATCCAGCTGAACTGCCTATTTTATTGCAAGAGTCATTTCTCTCCTGTGTTGTTACTTTAAGAGATGAAATACAGTGTTAAGACCAGAAGCCAATTACAGTTCATTATGCCTATGCAGCTAATGGTCTGCAGTGTTTGGCGCCCACCACAGCAAATGCCCAGGTCTGCCCAGGCCTCCCAGCTCCCAGTTTTGGAGCTGTGAGATGTTTTATGACAGCATGTTGTTTCAAGCCATCTGACCCCAGCAGCAGGCTATTTTACAGCACCACCATTTTTGACAGCTCTGCACCCCTCCGTCAGTGCTTGGCTGGTAGGGCAACCTAGCACAGATACAAATAGGCCAGGGAAGGAGATTGCTCACAAACAGTTCCCTCTTGCAGATTAAGAGGGATTCAGATAAGAGGGGTTCAGATAAGAATGCCCTACTGAAAAGGATCATCAGGGATTTCAGGAAAGCCTAAAAGATGTCCAAACCAGAAGAACTGTGAACTGGCGAAGGACTAAGGGACCTCAGAGAACTGGGAAAAAGGGAAACTCTAAAGTCTCTAAACAAAAAGGGAGAAAGGGAAGGTGGGGGAGTAAAAAGAAGGGGGTGAAAGATAAAAAGGGGGGCAGAAAAGAGGGAAAGGGAAAGGAAAGGGGTGGGTGAGAAGATAGAAAGAAAAAAGAGCAAGCAAGCATGTGGTTAGGAGCCCATCAGTGTTAGTTTAACACCAGAATAAATTCATTTAGAATCCTTTTACAGCCACCAGAGACATAGCTGCTGCCAAAAATCAGTTAATACATACTATCAAGGACTCGCATCAAAATAATTTTATTAGTAATTGGCCTGAGAGATGGAGTATCTGGCTTGAGAGACAGGAATGAAAGCATGGAAGTGGCATGACTGCAACCCTGCCAGGATGAAAGCACCCCCCAAGGAGGAAAACCCACGTGAGGCTCTGGTGGGCCTGACTCTGCGGTCAGGAAGAGTTGAGGAGCTGGTGCCAACGTTACCTGGCAAATAGTCAGAGAGAAAGGGGGACTCGGGAGAGCAGCTCCCGCCAGGGCCGTGCCTGTGACACCCGGCGAGGGGAACCGCCTCCTAGGGACACACCGGCCATAGCCATAGGGCGCAACCACCGGCCCGACCAGAGCTAGAGGGCTGGGAAGGACCTGCCGGCAGCCCCCGTCGCCAGCCCCTCCGGCAGCTCTGCTCTAACGGGCCACTCCAGCTCCCCCAATGGCCGAGACGCGGCAGCACTCTCCCCGCTCCCCTCAGGGGAGCCGCAAAATGGCGGCCCCTCACAGCCAGCGCGCCGCCCTGCCTCATTGGCAGAGCTTAAAAGGCTCCTCCAAGAAACTGCGCTGAGATTGGTCATCCGCTTTGCTGTCGCTATAGCAATCACCCTTCCCTCAGCTCCTATTGGTGGAGCTGCGTGCGGAAACCTGGCAACGGCATGGAGCGGCGAGGCCCTGGCCCGCGCCCCGCCCCTGCCCTCGCTGCCGCCTCGGCGCGGCCTTCCCGCCGCTGGGCGCAACGCGCCGGGGATTCCGCAGCTGCTGCTGGTGCCTTTGTTTGGCCTCCGGACGGCCGGAGCAGCACGGGCGGATGGCCCGGCCGCGGTAGGACGCGGCAGCAGAGAGGCGGCCCGGGTGCGGGGGGGAGCCTCGCCAGTCGGAGGAAGGCGTTTTTGCCCTGCCCATCGGAGCGGCCTCGCCGAGCAGAGCCATGGCCGAGGCCGTCGCCACTAAGACGGCGTGGAAGCTGCGTGAGTGTGGCCGGATGCCCGCCCGAGCGAGGGCGGAGAGGCTGCCCCAGCTGGAAGGGGGGTGGAGGAGGCGGCTTGTGATAGGAACCGGCTAATCCCTGCCTCGGGTGTGGGTGCCCCGGCCTTTTCCCAGCGTGCTGACTGGAACTTTTTAACTTCCAGAAATCCCTTTTGAAAGCACAGCCACACAGTGGAACATCTTAGGGCCTCGTCGTGGCGGTTTGCAAAGGTTCACAGCCTGTGTTTTCCTGATGAGGTGCTGTAACGCCGCCCTGATGCTATCTATTCTGGGTAGCCTCACATGAGTAGTGCAGTGCAAGAGCAACTAAGGGAGGGATGGAATCCCCCTCAGAGCGCAGGTCACAGCGGGGAATTGGTCTGGTTGGGGCTGCCCTTCGCTGCTGCTCACTTGTGACAGCAGGTGACTGAGCTCTTTGCTGTTGGAGGGATGAGGTGAGCTCTGCAGGGCCTGTATGTCTCATCTCTTGCACCTGCTTTGTAAGAGACGGTAATAGTCTGCTGGTTTACATCTCTTATTTTCCTCACAAGGAGCAGTAAACCGTTGCTGGCTATCCATTTCTAGATGCTTTGCTAGTCACTGATGAGTTATTCCATAGGGGCTGTTGCGGAATGCTTGGAAGCAATGGGAAGAGTTCAAAAGTGTGAGCTTTAGACCAGTGACTTGGGGTCTTGAAGTTACCTAGCAGAAATACAGTACCCTTGACTGTTCACACATTAAGGGAGGTGAGATAATTGACTTATTTTATTTCCTACCTTTTGGAGCAGAAAGCCTATTTGCCATGTTATCTTTCCAGCTCTGAAACTCCTGCAGTTACAGAAAAAGCTGGAAACTGATCAATCTCCATTCTCCTTAAGTGGGCAGTTCTTGATCTTCATTGTTTTTCTAGGCTCTGCCCCATTTTACCATCCTCTTTGGAGCAAGAAGCATTCTGAACGTTAGGAATGTTTCAGTGATGCTAATTAGGAGCTTTGTATGACCCAGCTGGTGGGTGATATCTGATGATGAATACTTCATTAACAAAAACCGCTGTGGGTTTAAGGAAACGGGCATTTTGCTGGGGGGTGGATGAAGCTATCTGGCCACATCATCAGGCTATAACAAATGGCTTTTATGAACAGAGGGTTGAATGCTTCAGCAATGACTCTTACACATAAAATGTGTTATTAAAAATGAGATCAAGAGGAGGGAAGCAGCGGAGGTGCTGACACACTGCTCTCAGCAGCAACACTGAGCATCTGTCCTTTCAATTTTAACTAGTGGGTTGCTCTGTTAATACTAATTGTACTGTTTGTTCCTTCAGGTCTTTGTATATGTCCATACTTTAGCACTGTCTTATGGAAGATAGGTCTTTCGACACAATACAAGCATATTTTGCCCTTCTCATGTAATTTATGGTCCAGTTACCTGTGTCATTTGAAAGGTGTTTCTCCAGCTAAGTGAAAATTGCGCAGTTTTGCTTTCAAAAAAGCGCTCTGAGAGCTTGAGATCAAAGTACCTGTAATTATTATTGCAGCTATCTAATATCCTTTTGGATTAGTGTTGCATGTAGAATAATCAAATTGCTCCTCCCAGCAAAAACAGTCTGAACAAAAGCTGAATTTATTGTCTTTTCACAAACAAGTTTTATAACTATTAGGCATGCAAATCCTGTGAACTTTCAGAGAACTACAAGGGGCAGAAATTGGTAAATACGTCTGCCAAAAGCCCCTCCAGAAATTTTAGTAGGTTTAAAAAACACTGTGAAAATCAGATGTCTAAGCAAAGATGCTAGTTTGTCGTCTTCTTTGCCCCTAACTTGTTTGGGATGAGGCCTCCTTGGAGCTCTGTCATTGCAAAGCCCTCTCAGTGTCAGAACTTCCCCTCAGCCCCCAGTTTTTGAACTGCCTTTTAGTATCAATCCCATTTGTTCTTTCGTGCCCTTTGGGATATGTATTCATCCTTCATTTGTCACAATTTCACATGCTGCATTGCTAAGTTTCACCTGTGATATGCAGTGGGACCGTAGCAAAGCCTCTGCCAAAGCTGGGAGAAGGGAGCTCCACCTACCCCCGCTGCTGAGTCTGGCTTTTTCTGTGTAAGGTAACAAACTACACTGCTGCTAATCTGCCAGTTCCTCTCAGGGTTGGACAGTCTGCTGCTGCTTTCTAGAACAGCATTAGAAGGCTGTTCATGAGATGACTCTGGCTGCTGCATATTCTTGCAGGTTCTCAGACACCTCTGCTTGCCTAGACCCACTTGCAATACTGAAGGTAAAGCAGCTTCTGTGAGCAGCTTGCCACAGTTGAGCAGATCTTCAAAGGCTACCAAGCTGCTGCTAGTGAGAGAAGATGTTTTTTGTAAGCCATGTGAGCACTGGGGTTGTGAAGCTTGGTCAGCAGATGTCTTACCTAGAGCAGGCAGAACCAGGAAGGGCTGTTTCAAGCAAGATAATAGTGTTACTTCTTATCTGAGCAGTGGGCTGCTGCAGCTTGTCCAGTGGAAACTGGAAATTCTTTCTGAAGGAAGAATATTTTTTTGGGGAGGGATGGGATGAAAATTGTAATAACTGTTTGCTTTTTGTCTAGATGAGATCACAGCTCACAGCAGCAATGTATCCTCACTAGTCCTGGGCAAAACCTCAGGCCGGCTGCTGGCAACTGGAGGAGATGACTGTCGGGTCAATATATGGTCAGTTAACAAGCCCAATTGCATCATGGTAAGAACAGGCCTGTCTTCAACTTGTGGGGGATGGGAATATTAATTCTGAGGTACAGAGGGTGAGGAGTGAGGGGGAGATTGTTGGGTTGTAGCTTGTTGGACTTGTGAATAGAGTTTACCATGCAAAGACTGTGTTCTAGCTAAAGATAGGGACAGAATTCAGTAACTGGTGAGACCACTGCTCCAGAGAGGGTCTGGGATGCCTGGCTGCTTCAGCTGGACCAGTGCTTGCCCAGATAATGAATACTGTGCCTTTTGTTACAGGCTACAGATAATTATGTGCAGAGTTTTGTATGAGATCAGCTAGTTCGAAAGTGCCAACTACAGATCCCAGTTTTATACCCTGGAGTTTGTCCTCACAGCAGGAAACATCCCCAGCAGGATATGTTCCCACCTGTCCGCAGTCACTAATTGTCAGCACAGAGTTGTCTGTAGGCTGGGGAAGAGTAGTGCTGGGCACAGCGTGTTAGAAAGAGCAGGATTACCCCAGTTGTGATCACTAAAGCAACCAGAACTCTGTTTAACATATGTCTATCCTGCATGGCATTTGCTTTGAGTGGGTGTTGTCTTTAGCCATTGTCCCTTGTCACTTAAATTTAATTAACACCACAATGATGTTGTGTTATGGATGGTATTTCTCTAACCAGCATGAACCTTGTGATGAAGCAACTGGGGAAGTAGGATCAAAGAGGCTAAGAGGAGAACATGTCTACTTTATTTTCCCATTCATTTACTGTATAAAGAGATTGAAAAGGGTGCAAAAGGAGTTGCTCACTTTTGGCAGTGCTGTGGTGCTTGCAAAGCGTAGTTAAGCTGTGTCTTCTCAGCCCTCGGTGGTGGCATGGCAGTAGTTTGAAACGAGAGTATTGCCTTCCACGAGAAGGTTGAAAGACTGAATGTCTATACCCATTCTGTGGGAGCAGGGAGCTGTACCTCTCGTGTGCTTCTTGGGAGCCACAGATGTTGGAAGCTGGTGTTTCTGAGAGGCAGGGGCTGGCTGGAGCTGCTGAGGGTTTGTGCCATTCTTGTATATCAAAAGAATCTTGATTTTTGGGGGTTGTGCTTTATATTTTGTCCCCTGAATTTCATTTTTAGTCTTTATATTAGGATTCCATATGTTTAGATATTGGGGAAGAGGATGAAGGGGAACTTTTCAAGTAGCGCTGCAATTTGATTCCAGTTTGAGCTGTCTTACTGAGCAGTGACAGTTGCAGCAGTAGAGTATGTAGAGGATTTCAGTTGCACATGAAAAATCCTAGAAAAGCCCCATCAGAACAGGCAGCTTCCATCTGGTGTTCCCAGTATGTTCCCTCTGTATGTGTGAGTTAGCTAGCTTAGCTATTTAAAAAGATCTGTTGGAGGGTGGAGTAAAGAATAGAATATTGCTTAATTGACAAGTAAAAAGAATAGTTGTATTGGTTTTCTGAAACTCATTTTAAATATTCTTGTGTTCTAATTAAATACTGGCCTTTTCAAAATACTCACCTAATTTGGAAGCTTTTAGATGTCAAGTTATACTTCAGTATAGCACCACGTTATCAATGTGACACCCCTGCTGGCAGCAACACTGGAGCTCCTTGCTTACGGGAAGGTTTTGAAGTAGCCCTGCTTTTGCTCTTGCTT
Source organism: Amazona ochrocephala (assembly GCA_039720435.1). NCBI lineage: Eukaryota > Metazoa > Chordata > Aves > Psittaciformes > Psittacidae > Amazona > Amazona ochrocephala. The sequence continues at coordinate 78,247,444 of CM077909.1, read as the reverse complement.
TGATTTTGTAACTGGCTCATGACACTTTGTGACCCATTTAGAGCAAACATGTTGCTGTTGTTTTTGCGCAGCATAATTGTTATAATGTGTGTGTCAACGTTGTCTGGGCGTGCACACCTAATGTTTAAATACCCATGTCTCTGTTGATGCATCCTTTCAAAATTAGTCAGTGTACCCCAGAAATTGAGATGATGTGGAAGATAAGTGCATGGTGCTATGTGCAGTGATGGCCATAGAGAGTTATAGAATCACAGACTGATTTGGGTTCAAAGGGACCCTAAAGCTCATGCAGTTCCAACCCCCTGCCACGGGCAGGGTCACCTTCCACTAGAGTAGGTTGCTCCAAGCCCCGACCAACCTGGCCTTGAACACTGCTAGGGATGGGGCAGCCACAGCTTCTCTGGGCAACCTGTGCCAGGGTCTTCTTCATAAGGTGTCATCTCAATCTCTCCTCTGGCAATTTAAATTTGGTCTTTAGGGTGTTCTATCATAGTGGTATATGATGTGGAAAAAAGGAGCAGTGGTGCAGCCAGGTGGTTCCAACTCTTGGCTAAAGACATGAACAATGCCATTATGGACAGGGCTGTGTCAGTAGCTGTTGATAGTGACTTGTGGTTTTCTTTGCAGAGCTTGACAGGCCATACGTCTCCCATTGAGAGCCTACAGGTCAATACGAATGAGAAACTCATTGTTGCAGGGTCCCAGTCAGGGTCCATTCGAGTTTGGGACCTGGAAGCTGCCAAAAGTATGTTTCCATGAGTTCTGTTAATGCATGCTTTTTATAACATCCTTATGCTTAATACATAATGGTAACCCAAAAGGTTCCTAATTTATGAAGGAGCAGGAGCCTGGCATTGCTTTCATCTTGATTTTCATCTCCTTAGAGAGCTTTAGTGCACTTCCTACTGAGGCTGTAGAGCTGTGTATTCACACTCAAGCAGATATTTGTACACGTATTGTGGAGACTGATCCAAGGAAATAGTTTCCGGTGTTGACTCAAGTGTGTTGAGATCTATATCCCATATGAGTTCCCACGCATGTGTAGAGTAACTAGCATATAGAATTTGTATCTAGACTCTCAGCTTAAAATTGATTTTGGATCCTTTTAAGGTTGACAAATTGGAAGTTTTAAGTATATTAGGTTCTGGCAAGTAGAGGAATCCCTCACTTACTGACCCCTTGTTCTCATTCTTCAGTTCTGACTTTTGTTTTTTTTCCTCAGCTGATTCTTCTCCTCTTCAATTCTTTCATGAAAAACCTAATTTTTAATAAATCATAAAAGCCATTAGCTCATTGACCTCTGATCTTTAAAGGCCAACTGTTCAGTCACGCTTTATTTATTGCCTTTTTCTCAAATCGTAGAACAAGTTTGCAAGGGAGTGTTACATCTTGTGAGTGCATTCTAGCAGGAATCTGTAAAATGACTGACTATGTCTTGTAGGTTGCTATTTGTTCATAGAAAGAGTATGTAATGAAGATAGACTTCCACTGGCTGAGCTAAGGCAGACAGCAGGTGGCATAAATAATGAAAACTGCTTTTGTAATTCAGACAGTTAGAGTCAGTTCAGTAATAAACCAGTTTGGCTCTAAAAGTGCGGAGTAGCTGATCTGGCTGAATTTATTAGGACACCTATGAGCCAGTGTCTCTGTAAATGACCACTCTGGCTCAGTTCATTTTTGCTAGGGGAATCATCAGGCTTTTCCAGATGACAGATGGTGGAGAGAGGTCGTCCTTGTTACTGTCTGTGCAATTTTTCTTCCTCAAAGGTGAGTCCCTGCTTTCAGAGATAACAGTGTTCCAGTTCTACTGGTCCTTTCTGGTTTCCAGAATTAGAAGGGGTGTTACTTGGTTGGTAACTTGCTGAAACCCTGCGATCATTCCTCTGTCCCTTGCTTCTCAACTGTTCTTTCCCAGTCTTAGGAATGCTTTTTGCAAGGAGCAATTGAAGAAGTCCAGGGAGAGTATTGGAACCTAAGAGGCGGAAGTCAGGCTTGTGCCTGGATAGGAGTGCAGAGTCCTGAAGGGTCTTTCCAAACAATGCAGGCAAAAAAAATGTCCCTTTCACTTCCTGACTAAAACTGTTGTCCCTCCCTTACCCTGTTTTGCTCTCAGTGTAACAGGTGGAGAGGTAAGCTGCCTAGAAGCTGCCTCAGAGTGTGGCTTTTCAGTTTTATTTTCAGCGTGGAGGCCTCTGGAGTTTTATTCATAGTTTCCACACCTAAGGACAGGACTTTCATTAGGATCATTGAACATGGGCCCTCTATTGCTGTTTCTTTGCATTGCAAGGGCAAGGTCAAAAACATTTCCGTAAAATAATGTGTACAATATGTACCATGTCTAATGTATGTTCCATTGGCTTGTGCTTAATGGTGAGCATAGTATGGCTAAACTTCTGCATGGTGTCTGGGGGAAATGTTCTACTAACTATTTGCTCTCTATTCCTTCTTGCTCTGCTGCTTCTTTTCCCAGTTCTTCGATCCTTACTTGGTCACAAAGCAAATATCTGCAGCCTTGATTTCCATCCTTATGGAAGCATTGTGGCATCTGGCTCTTTGGACACAAACATTAAGGTAAAACCCATCTTCTACTAGAGGTTGCCCTCTTTACTTGCAGCATGTCTGTTTTGAAAAGTGCCAGAATGTGCTTTGTGTCAGGCTGTTGGTAGGTGCTGCACATCATCATTTCCATGTGTGTGGGCAGGCAGATTTGTGAGTGCTTGTGAAATCTATGCATGTGTGTTTGCAAAGGCAGCTTAGGAGTGTGACTCCTGTGCTGTGGAATGTGGCTCATGGTGCCAGCCAAGTCCAGTGTCACCCAGCACAGATGTCCTGACTGCTGTGGATTGCATCTGCTTCATCATGCTTATCCTAGACTGTAGGAACTGAGCTTCCGTAGTAAGAAATACCTTATAGAAGTGATTCTCACTTGGTGAATCGGGTTAGAAAATACCCCTAAAGCAAACAAGGGTTCAACAGCCCCTTCAGTGTTTTCATTCTGTTGGTGTCATGTCAGCTTGGTTACAGGGAGAGTTCTTGTTACGGGACTCTTGGGCTACCTGCCTGCTGGTCTGAATATATCTTTTGTTTGCTTTCTTCCCTGTAGCTCTGGGATGTAAGAAAAAAAAGCTGTGTCTTCAGATACAAGGTAAAGTGCTTCATTAGTTTTCAGGCAAAGAGTGGGGAAAGATTTCTACTGAGAACTTGTGAACAAACTTTAAAGTGATTGTGTACAATTAGTTCCCTAGTTTTCCAGTGTGAAAATAGGATCTGCACGATTTGTGAAGTGGCCTGGCAAACCTCTTCAGGCCATTGTGAGCTGCATGGGAATATGAAATGGATATCATAGGAGTTAAAGTACTCCAGTTTTGTTTGGTTTAGTGCGGGGTGGAGAGCATCCATGAGTGTTACTTTATACTGTGACTGGTATTACCATGCAAGTGCCCCCTGCGCACCAGGATGGGTCTATTCTTGGGGCGTTTTTCAACCCAAAGGACTTGCTGTATATTTTTTAATTTAGAAACCAGCTTAGCGGAACAACATTTCTTTGTGACCACCCATAAATCTGTGTAATTTTAAATTGTTTCTTAATAAGTCAGAGCTATATTTACCGTACTTAAAGTGTTGCCAGAAATGTCCACACTCATTTAGTGTAGGTGAGTGTTCAGTGTTCTGTGAGCTGTGGACTCTGTGAAACAGTCAGTTGATTTCATTGTATTGTATAGAATTAAAAGACAAAAGCCAGGATTCCCTCAAAAGAAAGGGAGAAAAAAAAAAAGAATAAAATACTGTTTATTATCCTCATTTCAGGGCCACACAGAAGCAGTTCGATGTCTCCGCTTTAGTCCTGATGGGAAATGGTTAGCCTCTGCTGCTGATGATCACACTGTGAAGGTAATTTATTGTGACACTTCCTTATGTGCTTGTGGCGCATAGGAATGCTGGGATCATCTTTTACCAAGCATTACCAGCACTCGCTCATAAACACTTTTAGTTAATTAAGCAGCTGACTGAGCCCTGTGGCTTTGCAAGAACCAATCTGTTTATGAGGATCATGTCCAGTGACCCACAGCGTCCAGAAGAGAGCTGTGTGTGTTGCAGTGCACTTATCCAACAGACATCTTGGCACTATGCACATGAAAATTCAAGTTTTGGTGGTGGTGAGAGTTGTGAGACCTGAACATTGGCCTCGGTTTTCTCAATAGTTGTTACAGAATGAGTTGCCCACAGCACATTACTTCGCTATACCAGTTTCTGCTCTGCTCAATGAATTCAGTTAGGAGTGTGTTATCGTAGGTATGTTTGGGTTGGAAGAGACCTTGAGATTCATCCAGTTCCAACCCCTTGCCATGGGCAGGGACACCTTCCACTAGACCAGGTCACTCCAAGCCCCGTCCAGCCTGGCCTTGAACGCTGTCAGTGATCAGGCCGCCACAGCTTCCGTGGGTAACCTGTGCCAGCGCCTCACCACCCTCACAGGAAAGAACTTCTTCCTTATACCCAACTTAAATCTCACCCTTTTTCACTTAAAACCAATCACCCCTTGTCCTGTCACTGCAGTCCCTGAAGAAGAGTCCCCTCTCCTGTATCTTTATAGTCACCTTCAGATACTGGAAGGCTGCTCTGAGGTCTCCCTGCAGCCTCTCTCGGCTGAACAGCCCCAGTTTTCTCAGCTTGTCTTCATATTATATACATTACACATGATCGTCTGTCTGGGACTGAGCAGAGAAGGAATTCAGAAAAGTATCAGGTGAAACAGTGACTTCAGTTGTTTCAGGTGTAGTATGGAGGACTGTGGGCGAAGAACTGTTTTTTGTTTTCAGCTTCACATGAAATAACCTGATCAGTTGTTTCACTCTGGATTTTTCAGTGGCAGCTAATGCTAAGGGATTCAGAGCTTTGTGCTTTCTGTCTGTTTGTTTTTGAGATATAATCTGTGGGGACAGGTGAATCTGCTGTATTTTATGACAGTCTCTAAATATAAACCAGAAACTTCTAGAGGACAAATGAAATGAAAAATATAGAAGAAAATGCCAGGGGGAAAAAAAAAAAAGGACAAAAAGCAGCTTCAAATGACTGGGATTGTACTCCTTCCCTGAGCATTGAGTCTGTTCCTGGAGCAGAAGAAGCATTAGAAGGTTGCCAGTACAAGGAAGCCTGAAGTGTATTGGAATTCTCTAACATGAAGTCCTTTCAAGAGTCTCTGCTCTTTCTTTCTTCCAGCTGTGGGATCTGGTGGCTGGGAAGCTAGTGTTTGAATTTAGAGAACATACTGGCCCAGTAAACGTTGTTGAATTCCATCCCAATGAATACCTTTTGGCATCTGGTAGCTCTGACAGGTATGTAAGGGGAGGGAGAAAGAAGGGAATAGTGTATGTTCCCTTTCCTGATGCTCTTCCTTTTAGCAATGTGGAAAATAGGAATGTCGCACAATTTAAAAGTGCCACTGCAAGAGCCTGGCATCTAGCCAGCAGCACATCACATCTTTTCTTCTTGTCCAAAATTGGTGGCCCTCTCTACCACACCAGAAAACAATGCTGTAGCCTGAAGTCTCTCACTAGTTCAGCTGACATCCTGAACAGCCAGTAGTCCTGCCCAGTTAGCAGGCTGTCCTCTTAGTTCTGGATCAGCAATAGATACCTTTTCATGTCTAGAGCCTCTAAGCATCTGTGGCTGTATTATGGATCTTAGCTCGACTGGCCTTCTGTACAGGGTCATTATATGTGCATGACGGCAAAAGCCATTCTAGCAGTTTGAGCATCATTTCAATTCTGGATCCTACAGCAGATCTCTAGAGGGATGAGTGATGATTTTTATTCTGTTCTGTGTACAGGACTGTTCGGTTCTGGGACTTAGAGAAGTTTCAAGTGGTGAGCTGTATTGAAGAGGAGGCTACTCCCGTCAGGTATATTAAATTCCTACTGCAGTGTCCAAGGCAGAGACTAAAGCGTGGGTAAAGGGAGTGTTTCCTGACAGAGACTTTACTGGGGAGAAGTTTGGGCTGCTGGAGATGTTGCCCAGGCCCGCCAGGTTGCACATCTGAATACCAGATTGGTAGGCTTATTGTTAGACACATAGCTGGAAGTGTTCAGTGAAGACAGGGATACAGCTGTAGGGTCACTGTGGGAAGGTTGGAAGATGGTGTGTGCCTAATTTTTCACCTGCCTTCCTCCCAGGTGTGTGCTTTTCAACCCAGATGGCTGCTGCTTGTATAGTGGCTTTCAGGATTCGCTGCGTGTGTATGGCTGGGAGCCAGAGCGCTGTTTTGACATGGTCTTGGTGAACTGGGGAAAAGTAGCTGATTTATCTGTTCGGAACAACCAGCTGGTAAGCCACTGCTCCCAGGGAGGGGGCAGGCAGCTGCAAAAGATGATATAAAATCCTCCTGCCTTCTTTCAGGCCTTAAAGGTTCTATCAGACTGTGTAAGCAGCCAGGGCTTACCACATCCCTAGCACTTAGACAAAGATTGTGTGCTTTTGCTTTGAGCAGCGTAGTGCTCCACTTTGTCTCTCTTTGGTTTCTGGAGGGAAGAAATAGGGCTTGGTTTGACCAGTGTTTAGAAACTATGCTTGTCAAAAGTCTTACTGCAGCCTTTTGTAAAACACTGGCAGCTTCAAATTGAAAAAGCCAAAGCACATAACTGGGAAATTCTCAAACAGTTGTGCAGGGTCACTGCATCATGCCTGCTCTGAAAAAGGCTCAGGGTGTGCACCCTGTTCCCTGGTGGGTTACCTTGGTCTTTTGTCTCTGCAGATAGGTGTTTCCTTTGCACAAAGCACAGTCTCTTCCTTTGTTGTGGATCTCAGCAGAGTCACAAAGTCAGATTCTATTCCTCATGGGCTAATCAGGGATGATGAGCCTCTTGTGCCACCTGCCCCCACGGGGTCTTCCCTTCGCCGCATCTATGACAGGCCCTCAACTAGCTGCAGCAAGCCACAAAGGTAGGGAATCTGCTAGCTTGTTGTATTTCAAGATTTTAAGGAAACATAAGGAAAGCCTATTGTTTTCTCTCTGGCAGAGTCCATGTGACTTGCTCTGACAGCATCTCTTTTTCCACAGTAGAGTGAAGCATAACTCAGAGAGTGAGAGGCGCAGTCCCAGCAGTGAAGATGACCGGGATGAGAAGGAATCAAAGGCTGAGATCCAGAACCCAGAGGATTACAATGAGATCTTCCAGCCCAAGAATGCTATATGTCAGTACCAGGGTTTATTATGCTATTGAGTAGTTTTTGTATTAGCCCTGTAGATGCTAAACTGGTTCAGTAGAAGTGAGCTTTGGGTTACTATCATAGAGGCTTTGTCTGACTGGGAGAATTTAGGAAATGGCTTTTTTGGATGCTGAACCACAGATGATGTTTGTGAACTGCTAGGAGGTGGCACCTTTACTAGGTACAGTGATGTCTCGTCAAAGTCTGTCTCAGAATTCGAGCTCCATTGTAAGCATTAATTCACAGCCTGGTTTGGGTTGGAAGGGACCTTAAAGCTCATCCAGTTCCAACCCCTGCTGCAGACAGGGACACCTTCTACTAGACCAGGTAGCTTCAAGCCCTGTCTAGCCTGGCCTTTAACACTGCCAGGAATGGGGCAGCCACAACAGCAAAGCATGCTGACTTCTCGTTTTGATTAGGGAGGACTACTGTGTTACAGGATCTTTATTAGCTTAGAGTTGTGCTATGTATAAAATCAGCAGCCTCCGTTAAAGAAGGAAAGACAAAATGTTTTGTTAAAGCAGAAGTAGTTGTTTAGGAAGGACAGTGCAAGGCCTGTGCCATTTTTATGTGAATGTGAAAAATTAGGTAACTCCTTTTGAGGAGTTAGTAATCATTAATTGGGTTTACTTATGTAAATCAATTTAGCAGGTGGTGATTTATCTTTTTTTTTTCCTCATACAATTTGTTGTGACAGTGTCTTTTCTTGTGCTTCACACCTCTACAGCAGCAATGAACTACAAGGGTCAGTTTTTTATCTCTCATCCATGAAGGCTTGAAAGCCTTTGGCTAAACTCAACAATAGCGTTACTGTCCGAAGGAGATAACTCTGCTTGTCATAGAGCTGAATACCCAAATGTGTGGAGTTTTGGTGGTCTCCCAGCTCCAAGGTTGACTTATCTTAATCTGTAGCCGTGGATGCTTCTTTGTTTGTTTATTCTGTTCCCTGTCTCTGTAGGTCGCACTCCTCCTCGGAACAGTGAGCCCTTTCCAGCCCCCCCTGAGGATGGTGAGTATGAAAACAACCCCTTGGGGAGAATGGGGTTAATGACCTCCTAAGTTGGGATAGCTCCACATCTGCAGAAAAGACTACTTGTAATCTAGCTGTACAGAAACTTTGCTGTCAACTTCTCTTGAAAGGAGCAATCAGTTTCTGCTTTCTCACTTCTTTTCCTTTTGGTAGAGCCCATAGCTGCAAAGGAAGCAGTGAAGCCCACACGAGCTCCACATGTCCAGATGCTGTTGCCAAAGCAAGAACTTCTTGTATGTAATGTTTGATCTGTTAATAGCTGTTCATACTCCCACTGTGAAAGATACATGAGTGCTAGAGACTTACAATTTCTAAGGAGGCCAGTTCCTCTACTGAAGAGCAGTAAAAGTGCAGCTTCAGCTTTGTCCTGCCCTAAGTCTTGCCTGATCTGTAGAATCAAAGGCCAAGCCTCCAACAGGCAATGACTCTCATTGCTTCTGTTCACTTCTTGCACTTGCAGTGGTGTTTCTGCTTGTATCTCAAAAGTGGTGCACTCTGAAGAGGACCAAGTGCAGGATATATTATCCTGGCTTCTCTCTCAGCCTTCAGGCTGGCTACGGCCTCTTACCCTGATTTTAGATACCACTGGCAGCACTTGGCACTTCTGCTGGAACATCTCTCTGTTCTTTGCAAATCTTAATTACATCTAGTACGTAACTGGGAGATACTTTATTGCCTCTTTAAACTGTACTAGTAAATTGGAGACTGCTTCTGCGTTAGGACCCTACTGTGAGAGGAAAGCAGGTCAGGAAAAAAAAGACATCAGGCTAGGGCCAGACTGCTGCTGCTGGAGCTTTTATCCTAATTTCTCCTGCAGCCTAATCCAGTCCAGAGGCCACCAATTGCCTCTTCAGCATCTTTGACCAGAGCAGAGCCGTTGGTGATTCCTGCAGCCAGAAATGAGCCCATTGGCCTGAAAGCCTCTGACTTTCTACCAGTGAGTATCTCTGGACAAAAGAAAAGTTTCTGGCTGGTGTCTGTTTTGGGTGGCATCAGAAAGGGGGTTCTCTGACATGCAAATGTACTGAGTGCTTTCTGCACCCAATATCTTTTAATTTTGAGAGTTTCTCCAAAGCTTCAAACATATTTGTGACTGATCTTGTAGAAAAGGCAGAAGAGAAGTAACTTAGATCAGAACAAATTGAGCATTTCAATTCCAAAATGTTTTTTTAAACAATCTTCAAGGAAGTCAGTATTTGCTGGGACTCTGTACACCAAAACCAGCTCTCGCCTGCACCAGGGAAAGCTACCTTTCTGTGCCACCCTGCTGTTATTGCTGCTCCATTGGTATCTACTTTCAGGCTGTGAAAAACCAAAGCCAGACAGAGCTTGTGGATGAGGAAGCCATTTCCCAGATCAGGAAAGGCCACGAGACCATGTGTGTGGTGCTCACCAGTCGCCGCAAGAATCTGGACACTGTGCAGGCTGTGTGGAGCTCCAGTGATATCAAGGCAAGGATGTAGAGATACCTAAGGCCTGTGAGGCTTGTTCAGCCTGGAGAAAAGAAGGCTCCGGGGGACCTTAGAGCAGCTTCCAGTGCCTAAAGGGGCTACAAGAAACTGGGAGAGGGGCTTTGGACAAGGGTCTGTAAGGACAAGACAAGTGGTAATTGCTTTAATTTGACAGAGTTCCCAAGATATCTTCTTGGGAAGTTCTCCTCTGTGAGGGTGCTGAGGCCCTGGCACAGGTTGCCCAGAGAAGCTGTGGCTGCCCCATCCCTGGCAGTGTTCAAGGCCGGGTTGGATGGGGCTTGCAGCAACCCGATCTAGTGGAAGGTGGCCCTTCCAGTGGCAAGGGGGTGGAGCTGGATAAGCTTTAAAGGCTTTTCCAACCCCAACCAGTCTGTGTTTCTATGTGATGGGAGCAGCCGAACAGCTCTTCTGGCTTGCGGTGGGTCAGTTCTGCCTCTTGCACAAAATGCAGGGTCTCATAGCTTTTGTCCCCAGGCGGAATGCTGCTGTGTCCCACCTGCACTTGGATGGCCACAAAGAAACATGGAAAAAACTTTCTTACCAAAGAGTTCTCTTCTCTTCCCTAGTGAGCTCCACGTTTCCTCTACCTTGTTTTTGAAAAGCTATACTTGATACTGTTTGCACTAGCCTAGCCAGTTTGAGCTTTGCACTTGGTGATTTCTTCACCTTCTCTCCCAGAACTCTGTGGACTCCGCAGTGGCGATCAACGATCTGTCTGTTGTCGTGGACCTCTTGAATATTGTCAACCAAAAACCGTGAGTCTTGGGTAGGGGCAGCCCTTGAGATACCCAAGAGGCACCTGGCTTGGTGTCAGGAGTGCTGCTTTGTACCTGCCTTGTATCCAGTGGGCAATGACAGCATGAAATGCATGTGATTGTAGTCAGATCTTCAAGTCTGCAGCACCAGAGACTGCTGGAGATGCATGGGGCCCTTGTGGTGGACAAATGGTGCCTCAAGAGCTTCATAAAGTGATTCTGTTGAATCAAAATAAGTCAAAACCTTCCATTTCCCATCACAAGGGGGAGTCAGTGAACTTGCTCAGTAAACTTGAGTGCTGCTCCGTGGGCTTTTTTTTCCAGAAGGCATTATTTGTGTCAACTCATTCTTGTAAAGCCTCAGAACCCTGTCTCAGCTTGTGTTCTTTTCTTTTCAGGTCTCTCTGGAAGCTGGATTTGTGTGCTATAGTCCTGCCACAGGTAGAAAAACTACTCGAAAGTAAATATGAAAGGTGAGGCCCCAAAAACATGTGTTGGGGGAGAAGGTGGAGGTACTCTTAGAATTGCTCCTCTGCATGTTTTGTAGCTGAAGGAGCATCCAGAAAAATCACAGGAGATACAGTATAATGCCAATACGACAGCTGGAAAAGGGCAGTGGAGTTGCCAAGTGTGTGGGGGAAGAGTTATGGAAAGTCTGCATGGGCAGGAAGAGCAGGATATTGAGATTTGGAGTAGGTGTATTGGATTGAAGGCAGCTCTGGCAGCAGGATGGGTCACATCCATGTAGAACAAGTGGGTTCTGCACGCAGATGGGAGTGAGACTGTCGATGTGGAGCAAGAGGAGTGAAATAATGCATGAGGATCACTTGGATTGCTTTGAACTTTGTTAGGTGGCAAAAAAATATGCAGCCTCTCTTAAGATGGAGTGTCTGCCATTCTAGGTCCCCTCAGCAGGACACCTCTGCTCTTGATCAGAAAGGTCTTGCTTAGCATAGAATATGCCAGGACCTTTTAAAAGGACTCACTTTGTCAGTCTTGACTCAAACAAAAATGTATGGGTACTTGCGTGGTGCTTTCTTTACCAGGTTACAGGTGGTGGTGGGGGGTTTGGTTGAGTGGATTGTCCCCAGTGACTGGATGTGAGTGACAACTGTGTGCTGGGAGGACAGGAATGAAACTCAAGTGGGACACGATTCTCTGTTTTTTTAGTTATGTGCAGACTGGCTGCACCTCCCTGAAACTCATTCTCCAGAGATTCCTGCCACTGATCACAGACATCCTCGCTGCACCACCTTCTGTTGGAGTGGACATCACCAGAGAGGAAAGGTGAGGCACTTACCTCCTCCACTTGCTCCCTTTTTTGACCCAGTCTTTCTCTTTGGTGAGCTTTGCTCCTTGTCATTGAGGCTTTGATACTAGACTGGGCATGCCTGCCCTTTTGTCTGTCAACACCAAACGCTCCTGCCATGAGAAAAGACCAAGGACTGCTTTTCTGTCTGTCAGTGTGTATTAAGTCATACCTGAGCAAAGCGTCAGTATGTCAGGAGTAAAACCACCCTGTGGCTTCACCCTCTACCTCTCAAGATGCATGAGTTGTCAGCTAGGAGCTGGATTTCCAGTTCATTCACAGGATAGCTCTGCTCTGAGAATTTGCCCTCTGAAAACAACACCTCCTTCCTCCCTGGACTTTACTGCCAAAGGGGAAAGGAGGAGTAAAAGAGCCCTCATGTGGATGCCATTCTCCTGTGTCATCAGGATGTGGGCTGAATACATAGTGTTTCTGCAGAGCCATGCTCACATTTTAGCCTCTTCCAGGCCATTTGCAGGGCTTGTGTTTTCTCGCCTGCTTATGTTGCATCTTTGGCACTGCAGGAAAAAGCACTTCTCTTCAGCAGCTGAGGATTCATGATGTGTCTGCTCTCTGGCTTTTGCAGGCTCCATAAATGCAGGCTGTGCTACAAGCAGCTGAAAAACATCAGCGGCATCATCAAGAACAAGTCTGGGCTCAGCGGCCGTCATGGTAGTACCTTTCAGGAACTGCACCTCCTCATGGCTGTCCTGGAGTGACAGCCACGACCTCCTCATGTGCAAATGAAGGTGGCCAAGCTCCCCGTGGTCTGGCTGGATTTAACTTCTCTCTGTGTGTCTATCTTCACCCCGCACAGCGCAGTAGGGAAGTGGGATCTCGCTGGCTGGTTGCCTGCCTAGCCTGGGTGCCTTTATGGGCTGGATGGAGGACCTGAGTGGAGAGACATCTTGCGCTGCGTGAGGGGACCCGCCTCGTGGAGGCCCCCACAAAGCCCTGTTGGGAGGCAGCTTCATTTCAGCTTTTCATCTCAGCATCAAGCTGTCAGCTACTCCATCTGTGTGTGATGGCCTTTTGCTGATGGGAAGGCTCTGAGCACACTCTCACATCTTCACCCATGTGTGCTGTTGGCTTACTGGCTCTATCGGCTGGGACTCACTTGCCCCACTCTCTCTGTGCATTGTGCTGCCCACAACAGCCTGATGGGGCTTGGAGTGCCCTTTCTGTACAGAAGGACTTCACCTTCCCTGTGAGACTGGCCCATTGAGCTTCCTTCATCAAACATGAGCCAGGACACCAAGAGTCCATGCCTGGGGTAGCTTCAAGGACCTGTACTGAGAGGGGGTGCTTCTTGGCCTCTCAGAAAGCTCTGCTGGCACCCTGGGCTGCACCAGGTTGATATTGGAATCGCTGGTAACCGAGGTCTACCTGGAGGACTTAAAATGTGTGGCTTTAACAGGACTTCTTATATTTTTACATTTGGGGATAAGGATTTAGAAGGGCTGAGAAACAGAGGCATGTGGACTAATGTCTTTCTATATCCACTGAACCGCTCTTTTTCCCTCAATAAATGTGTCAGAACCTTTCTGTCCCTCTTTCTTTCCAGTGCGGAAAGTGGTTCCCGCTGGTGCTTCCCCTGCTCCTCCCAGCCTGTCTCCCATTTTATTATATACTGGAGCTTGTTCTTCAGGAAACTGTAACTTATAATGGAGTTTATTAAAAGATTTTTAACTTTTTTTGTAAGAAGCTGTGTTAAATGTCTGAATCTCCTGAAGCCCTGTTCACCTTGTCATGCCTCCTGGCTGGGAGTGTCAAGGGAAAGCAGGGCTCTGCTCCGTGTGTCTCAGGGGGAAGCCAGCCCTTCTCACCATTCCTGCTGGGAGGCTGGGGTGAGTAAGTGGATGTGGTGAGCAAGCTAGAGAGGCAGCACTGGCCGAGTTTCACTTGCTGAAAGCCCGGGGGAGGTTTCACTCTGCTGGGTATTCCCAGCCCAGAGAAGAATGTGACTTGTCCTTCCCCCTGGCCTCATGCAGATACCTTCTCCCCACTTGAGCTCTCCAGCAGGTCTCAGTGCAGCAGCAGGGGTTTGTTTGTCTGTATGGTGTTCTGTGAACTCCTGAGCTAGGCACTGGTGGTTGGGGGCGTAGGATGCTGTTTTGGGTTTGGATAGTGGGACCAGCAGGAGTCAAAATCCCAGACTAGTTTGGGTTGGAAGGGACCTTAAAGCTCATCCAGTTCCAACTCCCTGCCACAGACAGGGACACCTTCCACCAGACCAGGTTGCTCCAAGCCCTGTCCAGCCTGGCCTTGGATGCTGCCAGATATGGGGCAGCCACAGCTTCTCTGGGCAGCCTGTGCCAGGGCCTCACCACCCTCACAGGGAAGAACTTCTGCCCAACATCCCATTTCAGTCTCCCCTCTGTCAGGTCAAAGCTATTCCCTGTTGTCCTGTCCCTACAGGCCCTTGTCCAAAGCCCCTCCCTAGGTTTCTTCAGCCCCTTTAGGCACTGGAGCTGCTCTAAGGTCTCCCTTTAAGGAGCCTTCTGTTCTCCAGGCTGAACCAGCCCAGCTCTCTCAGCCTGTTTCCAGAGCAGAGCTGCTCCAGCCCTCGCAGCATCTCTGTGGCCTCCTCTGGACTTGCTCCAACAGCTCCATGTCCCTCTTGTGCTGTTGCCCCAGAGCTGGACACAGGACTGCAGGGGGGTCTCCCCAGAGCACAGTAGAGAGGCAGAAACCCCGTCCCTCAAGCTGCTGCTCATGCTCTGGGGATGCAGCCCAGCACACAGAGGGTATCTGGGCTCAAGTGCACACCGAAGCCGGGCCATGTGGAACTTCTCAATGCCCAACATCCAAGTCCTCCTCAGGCCTGCTCCATCCTGTCTCCCGCAGCCTGTGTTTGCGATGAGGATTGCTCCAACCTTTGGCCTTGTTGAATTTCATGAGGTTCGTATGGTCGAGCAGAAAACAAAAGCTAAAGCCAATCTCAATCTTGCTGATGCTTCATCCAAACATGGTCAAGATTTGGGAGTGAGGGGGAGTGTCCTGCCCTCCTCCGTGTCTCCGAAGGTGTCTCATGGGGCAAGAGGCCCTGGCAATGTGTGGTTGCAGGACAGCAGGACTGAGGCTGAAGATGCTGTGTACTTTGTGTGTGCCCTGCATGCACTGCTGCTGCCTCACCCAGGGCCTTTCTGGTGATGATCCCATGGCTGGACCCAACTGGGGCGTGATAAGGCCCCACGCCAGCCCTCAGCAGACCCCACAGTGGGGAGAAGCATGAGGTAGAACAAGACGCTGCAGTGCTGGGGTTTACTTAGTGTTTGACAGCCCCATCTCATGGTACCGAAGGGAGGTGGGTAGCTGCAGTCTGGGGTCTGTGGTGCTCCCAGGCACAGCTCCAGGAGGAAGCCTTCATGGGCTTTCCCAGCTGTGAGGGAGATGCTGTGCCAGGGGAGGGAGCACCCACCCATCCATCCTGCTACAGAAACAACAGCAGCACAGGTGGACTGGCTTTAACAGTTTATTTGAAATAAGTTTTGTTACAAAACAGGCTTTTTTGTTATTATTAAAATACATAGAAACATCTAATCTTAAAAAAGGCTAAATTTTTTCTTCCCTTTTTTGCCTTTTTTTCAATAGAATATGCTGTGGAAGAGCAAGAGGAGGGGAGCTGTTAAGAAGGAGCCATCAGTGCAGCCGGTCAGGTATGTGCAACAGGAGAAAGTGTACCCAAGAGTGGGTGCTCAGAGGTCTGAGGGTCAATGCCACCTCCTCCCATACCCCTGCCAGCCACCATCCCCATATATAAACCAAACAGCTTTTGGGCTGGAGGGTTGGAGGGGGGTTTTGTTTGTTTTCTGCTTGTTTTCCATCCCAAGACCATGTAAACAGGGTACAAATATTTCAAACACTTTTATCTTGACCACGCTGTGATCGCTCTTCACAAGACAACTGCTAAAGAACTTTACAATAGCTTCATTCGAGACCGCTAAACCCACCCTGGTGCCATGTACTACTGTGCCAGGGCAGCACTGGCACCATGGGGAACGGCAGCTCGGCTCATGCGTGGCACTGGGGTGCCTCCATGCAACAACAGGGCTTGAGAAACCTACACAGGGAAAGGAGCTGATAGGATTTGTTTTCTGGCTTAAAATAGAGGAAGCGCTGCTCTACAAGACATGGGGCAGCTGCCCCAATGCAGCCCCAAGCCGCGCCCCCAGAGACATTTCCAGGAGCTCTGCTAGCTCTGAGCACCCCCTCCAGCCAGATACCTCTAGAAACAAAGCTGGATAGAGGGAGCACCCAGGAGCTCCTGGGCAAAAAACATCCATCCAGCAACAATGAGAGGTCACAGAGCTAAGGGTCTGAGGGGGCAGATCCCTGCCCAGCACCTTTGTCCCCACCCTGCGATGGGGGCCTGGCTGCTGGGAGACCCTGGCTCCGTGCTGCTCATGTGAGAGGTGCCATCACCCTCTGGTTCTGAGTCCTGCTGGGCGAGGGGATGGCACCCAAGCCTTTGTGTCTCCCAGCAGCCAGCTCTCAGTAGCACCATGTGGAGCCTGGTCCTGCAGCAGGTTTGGTGCCAGGGCTGGCACTTGTCACAGCGGCACAGCCCTCAGCTTCCCTGCAGGAAGAGAAGCGTGGGTCACAGGGGGCACAGCCATCGCTGCCCCGGCCCCATTGGCAGCATTCCAGCAGATAGATGCTGCATTGCACTGGTCCCACAAGCACCCCACAAGCACCCCTGCAAGCGGCAGAGCCCGGCGCCCCTGCCCTGCCCTGCGCGGGGCCAAGCCGAGCCCTCCACCGGCTCCCGGCAGCAGGCACTCACCTGGCAGCCGTGGCTGCCCCTAATTCAGGCTGAAATTGAAGGGAGAAAGGTTCAGCCCATGGGCACCCCAAGCTGCGGCTTCACAGTGGGGCACTCTTGGGGAAGCGATAACCAGGCTCCCCATGGCTAATTAGCCAATAGTTAAATAGCTGGATCACAAATCAGCTACCTCCCCCCCACTGGCTTTGCCTGCCAGTGCCTGGCTGGGACGAGGCTGGAGGCAGGAGGCTGTGATGGTGATGGAGGGGCTCTGGTGGGGTACCTGGGGTGTGGAGCAGGGCTGGGGTGTCCCACCACCCACCTGAGGGCTGGAGCTTCCTGCGGATGGAGGCGGCACGGCCAGAGAGGTGCCCCGGGCTGGGGGACATGTGGGCCCGGCCAAGGGGTGCTGTGGTCCCCGAAGAGTCACCCTGGGAGGAGATGAAGGGGTACGGCCCCAGGGTCAGCCCGTGCCAGTCTTCAGAGGGAAAGAACAGGGATGGGCTCATGGGCAGCACGGTGTCCAGTTGTGCTCTGGGGGTACCATGGGGCTGCTGCATAACAGGGCTTGGAAGAGCCAAAGTGGCAGCATTGGCCAGATACCACTGCTTGGGTACAGCCTGTGCCCCATAAAGTGATGATTCCCAATGGAGGGGACCCAACAGCAAATAGCCCTGGGACCCATATGGGGGCAAAACAGAAGGAACCCACACACACACAGGGGTGAGAAGGAAGAGGAGAGGCAGCCCCTCATTTACCTCTAGCTGCTCCTGGCTGGGCCAGGAGCCCAGCTCAGCCTTGCGGGAGACAGGACCCAGCTCCACAGAGCGAACCCTCTCAGCAAACTTGAGGGAGCACAGTGTCTCACTGGTGTTCTTCTCGGCGGGGGAGACCTGTGCGTAGGCAGCAGCAGGCAGAGAGTCACTCCGGCAGCTGCCTGCACCCCTGGGGCTGCCCTCCTGCCCCAGCCAACACACTGGGCCATGTCCCGGCCAGATGCTATTATTAACCTGCCGCTCCCAGAATAGCCCAGTCCAGCGTCTGATCTGGTCAGATCCCCTGTCACCAACTGCCTTGGTGCAAGGGACAGCCAGGAAAAGCTGCAGCAGGTGGCAGGGGCAATCACAGGGCAAGGATGGAGGAGCTGCCAGAGACCAGCATCCACCCAGTGGGAGATGGGATGGGGAGATGTCAACATGCAAAGACATGGTGTGCACAGAGCCAGCACCCATGCGCAGGCAGGAAGGGCAGGAGTTCATCCTCCAAGTTCATCCCCCATCCCTTGGCCTCGTCTGGGGTGCAGAGTCAGTGACAGAACTTCCCCTGGCCCCATGACTGCAGACCCCATAGAAAAGCTTGGTCCCTCTCCAGCCTCCAGCATCCCTACTGCCTCCAGCAGCACTGGGACCAAACCCACCCCCAGACCCCATACTGCTACTGATAGGCACTGGGTGCCCAGCCCCTACCTGGACCATCATGAGGGTCTTGCTGTCACCGCTGAGCGAGTCCTGCAGCAGGTAGGTCAGCTTGGAGTTGCGGAAGGGCACGTGGCCCTGTCGGGAGCGCAGGGCATAGATGACGTCCCCCAGCGCAGAGAGGGACTTGTTGATGTGCTGTGCCTCGCGGAGCCGGCTGCCCTCAGCGCCCGACCGCCCCACACGCTCCGATCCGGCCAGGTCCACCAGGTTCAGCTTCCCTGGGGACGCACAGCAAACAAGCGGCCATGGCTGCCATCAGCCCCACACACCCCTTGGGGACCCACTGTGGCCCAATGCCCCGGTGAGGGTCTTGCTCTGGGACCCACCTGTGGTGCGCAGCCCCGTGCTGCGGTCAAGCCCGCGGACGGTGACGATGAGGAGGGCATGGGAGCGGGAGCTGTGCTCGTTCAGGTTGGTACACTCTGTTGCACGGTTGACGTGGCCGAACTCAAAGACCTGGGGGAGCCCAGGGAGATGGGGGGTGAGGCCAACCTGCTCCAAACCCACCACAAACCCCCTGCCACCCACGCAACAGCCCCCCAAGAGGTGCCTGGTCCATTGGGGTAATGACTGCTGTCAGGTCTCAGCCTGAGTGACGCAGAGAAGCCAGAGGGTGACAGGCAGGGCACTGCAGTGACAGCCATCATCCCGCTAATCCCCTGGGAGCCACCTGGACCCCATGCTTTTCTTTTAAACCCCCTGCAGCTCACCCCATGGTTCAGTGACTGTCACATCGCACCCAGGGACCTACTTTCATCTCTGCTCCTCCCCAGTGCTTCAGAAATACTCCCAAACCTGGGGGTCACACACCACAGAGCCCCCCAGTGGCTACCCCATCCTGACAGCGTTCAAGTCCAGGTTGAATGGGGCTTGGAGCAATCTGGTCTAGTGGAAGGTGTCCCTGGCCGTGGCAGGGGTTGGAACTGGATGAGCTTTAAGGTCCCTTCCAACCCAAACCAGTCTGTGACTCTGATTGTGCCCCGTGTGCCTCCCTCTGCCCCCCTGCACCTTGTTGATGTCCTCCACGCTCTGCACCCTGAACTCAGTCAGCCCCGGCACGTAGAGCTGCCCGCTGCCATCAGGACACAGCTTGATCTCCAGCTTCTCTTGCGGCTCCTTCCCCAGCAGGTCCCTGGGTGAAGGGGTACCTGTTATACTCGTTACCATCCCAGGGGGTCACAGGCAACGCTCCCCTCTGGCTCTGCAGCCCCTCCATGGCACAGAGCTCTGACCCCATGCTGCCGGAGCAGCTGGGTCCTCCTGGGATGCTGCACATCCCAGTCACAGGCCTTGGCTCTTGGCTTCCCACATGCCCACACAACCCAGACCTAGTCCTTATTGCCATCCACATAACCCATATGGCTGCGTTCCCAACCTCCTCCCAGCCTGCAGCTGGGCTGGGGAGGAAAATATTTCTTATGCTCCCAGTTAGCAGTTTCTAAATATAACATCTTGGGGGGGTGCCGAGGAAGGGAGGAGAGGGGGCTGCTCTGGCACCTGTGCTTGGGAGTGCTGGAAGGGCTGGGAGCCTATAACAGAGCTTGAGGGAGAGCGCTTTGAAAGGGCAGCATGCACCAAAACCCCCCAGAAAATTAAAACTAAATCCTCGCACAGCCAAATCCAGCGCCCAAGGAACAAGCTGTGCAGCCAAGGCCGGGCTGCTGGGACAGGAGCAGAGCAGCGTGGGGTGATGCCCAGGTGAGCTTTGGTGCCCCGTTAGAGCCTTTTCCCCTGTCCATACCTGAGGGACTCATTGTAGATCTCAGCAGCACTGACGCTGATGGCATAGTCCCAGTCAGCCGCTTTGCCCCGCACCTCCGAGAAGAGGAGCTGCAGAGCCCGCTGGTTGATCCCTGGGTTTGCTGCTGTTCCCTGATGGATTGCGGTGAGAAATGGGGGGAGGACACGTGTCACCCTCTTTCATCTTATCCTGGTTAGGGGAGGGTGCTGAGACTGGGCACCATGGGATGGGAAGCCGAGAAAGAGAGAAGCAAAGCCAGGCAAATTCACCTCCATTGTGTAGGTTTTCCCTGCCCCAGTCTGCCCATAGGCAAAGATGCAGACGTTGTAGCCATCGATGCAGGATGTGACCAGGGCTTGAACCTCCTGAAAGACCTGGAGGGGCACCAGGGATGTAACAAGAAGGTGGCTCTATCTCTCCCATCATGCCAGCAGCATGGACAGCAGCACCCACCTCCTCCTGTGATGCTTGTGGGGGGAAGACCTTATCCAGCTCGAAGGACACCAGCTTCCCCTTGTGCAGAAGGTGCAGGACAGCATCATCGTCAGCGTCAAAGGTTACTGCGTTGGCTGCTTCTGCACCCTCACCATCCTCCTTTGTAATGGGGCGGACCCGCCCAAAAACACGGATGTTTCCTTGGAGAAAGAAAGGGATGCAGGGATGGTATCAGCCCCAGCACGCTCTGTTGCCACCCCCATCACCATCAAACACTGGGCAAGCTGAGTGCTGCCGACCAATGCAGCTCATTGCCAACCCAAGCATCTTAGAGGGACGTCATGGTGCTGGGTGGTGCTGCCCTGTTCCCCCTCAGGGACACTCTCTCTCGTGATGGGACACGCACCTTTGAGCCGCACCAGCTCATTGTGGCACTTCTTGCGGAGCTGCAGCTCGCGGCGGTACTTGCGCAGCAGCTCCCGGTTGGTGCTGTGCACCTCCTCGATGGCCTGGCTGATCTGTGGGGGATGGAGACCAGTGGCTCACTGACGCCACCCAGCATCCCCACTGGCATGGGGTGGCAGCCCTCGGAATGGGGGGGGGGGTTTACCTCGGCCCTGGCGCTCCGCAGGGTCTCCTGGAGGAGTAGGGGGAAGTCTCGGACCTGCCTCTTCAGGCTGTTGTAGTCATGGGTGAGGGTGCGCAGCGCCGGCTGCAGCGTCAGCAGGTTGGTCCGGACACCTGCAGGCAGGAGGCAGGGTGAGGGACATGTGGCACAACACCCCAGCTCCAGCCCCCCGCACACTCCTCACCTGCCAGGTTCTCGTGCACTGCTTTCATCTCCACTTGAGCACGGGAAAACGCCTCCTCGATGGCATGGTTCTTCTCCTCCTCCATTGCCTGCATCTCCTCCAGCATCTGCCCATGGGCTCTCTCCAGCTCGGCCTCGTACATCATGATCTGGGTGGAGAGAAGCAAGGGCGGGGACATGAGCCGTGAGCACCCACTGCTGCACCGCAGCACACGGAGGCAGGCCAGGTGGTTTCTGTTCCCCTGCTTTGCACTCAGACCTGAGCTCGGAGCTGAGCCTCTGTCTTCTGGGAGTTCTGCAGCTGCTGCTCCATCTCCTTTAGCACCTGCCTCTGCATTCCTACCTGCTCCTGCAGGTACTGGTTTCGGGACTGGCTCTCACACAGGGCTTGTTTCATCTTGGCTGAGTCCACCTCCACCGTCTTGATGATGTACTGTGGGAGAAAAGCACCCAGAGATGGGGTGTACTGGGAACACAGCACCCAAAGATGGAGCTTGGGCTCATTTGTGGAATCATAGTGCTGCACTGATGCGTACAGGGCACAGGGATGGGTAGCACTTGCAGGGCACCCACTAAGCCCCAGTAGGCACCCAGCCTAGCTCCCCTTGTTTGGCCGGGAAACATGGATCAGAGGGACATGGATCAGATGCTGCGAGGGCTGGAGCAGCTCTACTCTGGAGACAGGCTGAGAGAGCTGGGCTTGTTCAGCCTGGGGAAGAGAAGGCTCCTTAATGAGAGACCTTAGAGCAGCTCCAGTGCCTAAGGGGGCTGCAAGAAACCTAGGGAGGGGCTTTGGACAAGGGCCTGTAGGGACAGGACAAGGGGGAGTGGCTTTAACCTGACAGGGGAGACTGAGATGAGCTCTTGGGAAGAAGTTCTTTTCCTGTGAGGGTGCTGAGGCCCTGGCAGAGGTTGCCCAGAGAAGCTGTGGCTGTCCATCCCTGGCAGTGCTCAAGGCCAGGTTGGACGGAGTTTGGAGCAACCTGCTCTAGTGGAAGGTGTCTCTGCCTGTGGGAGGGTTTAGAACTGGATGAGCTCTAAGGTCCCTTCCAACCCAAACCAGGCTGTGAGTCTGTGATTCTATGGAGAGCCCCTCGGTGCTCACCTTTATCTGCTGGGGCTGGGACTTGAGGCTGGCGATGGTCTCCTGGCTGTCCCTCAGCCGCCGGCTAAGCCTCTCCTGCTCCTCGGCTTTTTCTGCCAGGGAGTCCTTGAGCCGCAGCTCCACCTCGGCCAAGCGGTTCGTCTTCTGCTGCACCTCCAAGTCCAGCTCCCCCAGCTTGGCCCGCGTCTCCTCCACCTCCCGCTGAAGCTGGGACAGCCGCTCCTGCAGCCCGGCGTTCTCCTGGCCCCAAACAGCACAGCCGAGGCCGTGTCACCCATGGGTGCCCAGCACCCTGCCGCCAAGCCGCCACCGCCAGGCACTCACCTGGAGGTGGGCGCAGTCCCGGCACAGCGCCTGCTGCTGCCGCCGGAGCTCCCGCAGCTCCCCCTCGCACGTCTTCATCTCCTGACGCAGGCGCTCGTTCTCGGCCACGAGCAGGTCCCGGTGCTTCTCCACGTCTGTGCTGCCCTGCAACGGGATGGGTGCGATGGAGTGGGAGCTTGACGCCCTCTGGGGAGCCCCAGCCTGCCGCATCCCCCAGCCTACCATGCTCAGGGAACCCCAGCCTGCTGCACCCAGGGAAGCCCTCATCTGCCACACTGGTGACCCCCCCCAAGCCTACTGCACGGATGAGTCTCTGCCTTGCTGCCCTCAGGGAGCCCCCAGCCTCCTCCATCAGGGGAGCCCCAACCTCCCATGTCAGAGCCCCCCCCACCCTGCCTGGGGACCTCGCACTCTGCTGTCCCCAGGGGATCCCCGCCGCCAGGCAGTCTGTCACTTCCCACTGCAGGGTGACAGTGCCGGAGGGGGTAGCTTTGCCTCCAACAGGGCCGTCAGTTGTGACATTGCATTGGACAGAAAATCCCACAGACTTCCACCCCTCAGTGTCTCTCTCAGCTTGCAGGGTCCCAACTGCGACCCTAGGGAAGTTTCAATCCTTCTAGGCCCTCCCCATGTGCCCGTTCCTCCTCCCCACATCTCCCAGGTCCCTCAGGGCAGGGGTGGCTCAGCCCCAGCACGGTGGCAGCTCACCAGCTCCGAGCGCAGCCGCCCAATCTCTTGCGCCTGCTCCAGGAGCTTTGCCTTCAGAGCTTCAACCTGTCAACACAGGCAGGGTTAACCAGGAGGCACCTCAGCAGCTTTTGGAGGAGACCCCGTGGTGCCACGCCGGCCACCAGTCTGGCTCGCACCTTTGTTATGCCTTAATTTTCCACCTTGCTCTGAGCGCCTGATTCACGAGCTGATTAAAATGAGCCTTAATGAAAGGCCTGCTTCGACCTTGTTTGACCATGTGTGTAATTTGTCCATGTTGAGCATTAGCAGAAACCATTATTAAAGAAAAAAAAAAGCAAAAGCAGCATCTTTGGAGAAGGAAGAAAACAAACCCATCCATAATTGTGCTTCAAGAGCCTGGAGTGCCTGTCCTGCAACGCACCTCCATTTTGCCTTCTCTATTTTTCTTTCCAGGAAAGTTATCTTTGGAGAAAGAGGGAGCAGGAACCCTTCCAGAAGTCCCCATGTCCGAGTCTGACAGGAGGATGCTCCCAAGGCAAACCCCTCGCTTGGACACAGCAGACTGCTGCTCCAATCCCAATAACCAGCAACCGGGCCTCCACAGACCATCATTTAGGAACTGCTGATTAATAGGATACTAAATTAGGAACAATTTCTTCCCCAGATGCTCAGGCATTGGAACAGACTGCCCAGGGCAGCAGTGGAGTCACCGTCCCTGGAAGTGTTCACAAACCGTGTAGACAAGGCCCTCAGTGACATGGTTCAGTGGTGGCCTTGGCAGTGCTGGGGTAATGGTTCAACTTGAAGATCTTCAAGGTCTTTCCCAACGAGGCTGATTCTATGATCCTATGATTCTAACAGCAGTGCGGATGTGCTGACACAGTGCTGCAGCTAACGATGATCGGTTAACAGGGCACACCCTCGCAGGGACAGGGGAACCTCCCGCACACTCGGCACAGAGCGTGGGTCCTGCGGGAGAGCTCTGCTGCTCACAGTGACAAGCCGGGGAAGGCAACTGCTCCCTGCGGCATCAGGAGCCCCCGATCGTGTGCTGTGTACAGCAGCCTTGCGCTCAAGCGGGAAAATCCCATTTCCATGCTCAGGAAGGCAGATTATTAAGGTATCTTTTAGACACGCACGCCAGAGCTTGCCCACCGCTCCCTGTGCCAGCAGCACCCCAAAATACACCTCCATCTCCTACCTGCTCATGCATCTCCAGCTGCATCCTGTTCTCCGGAGGCGACAGGGATTCCTTGGCAGCCGGATCTGGCTGAAGCCGTGGCCCAGCCATGCCCAAGCTTTGGAAGTTTGGGTCGGCACTTTGCTCTGTGCTTGTTGCCGAACTGGCCGGCGCGGGGCTGGATCCTGCCAGCGCTCACGCTTGTGTCATGCAGAGTATGCCAACCAAATGCAGGACAATTACCTCCGCCTTTTTGACACCCGTGGAACAAGCAGAACCTGACTGTAACAGCTTCCACAACAGCCACATGCAAATGCCTTTATGAGCAGCCAGAATTTCTATCTCCCCGAGATGACCCAGGTCCTCACACTGAGGATGCAGCCATGGTGGTGTGGGATGGATCTGGGGAGGGCTCTGGTGATGGCAGCGGAAATGCTCTCCCCTTTGGCAGACAACGCTGTGCCTTCACGTTCACCTTCCACCTCCTGAGTCCCAAAAGTCACTAAAATCAACCTGCTGCGTCAGTCTAACAAACTTGTCCTGCTCTAGAAGGCTGGACGATGGCCACGGAGCTGTGACCCTGATTCCCAAAGCCCTCCCCGCCACATCATACCCAAGGAGCCACGTGCCCTCACCAGCATTATCCCGGTGTCACCACAACAACAAACAAGGGGCTGCAAGCATCCTGAGGGAGGCACAGCCAAAGCTGATGGGACGGCATCAGTGCTCAGGAGCATCCAGCTCATCCCTATGCACAATGCTTGATGATGGAGGTCCTATGCTCCTTCCAAGCATGGCCCTCATTAACTGCAAGGCACGGTGCTCCAGCCAAGCCACAGCCTGAAGCTGAGGACCCCAATGGACTCTCTCGTGTTGCCCTGTCCCCGCCATACCTGGCCTTGCAGCTGGAGAGAGAGAGAGAGCTCGTCATTCTCCCGGGCAGTGAACTTCTCCTGCAGCCCCAGCAGCTGCTCCTGGAGCCGCAGCTTCTCCTCCTGCAGATGTGCCATGGAGGCCATCACCTTCTGGATTACCGGGAAGGGCCGGGCCGCCGGCAGACTGGCGCGTTTCCCACCGCAGATCCTCCCTCCTGCAGTGGGAGCAAAGACGGAGCTGCTCAGGACCCGGCTGCCTCCCTGAGGAACGGGATACCGGCTATGGGAAGAATCCCAGAGGCTGCAATGGAGATGGGACTGCAGGAAACAGGACTTGCAGAAGTCCCATGGAGAGCAGCAGTGTCCTAGGAGGTACATCCTGCATGCCATGGTGCTGACTGTGGCCAGCAGCACCAACGGTGTGAGTCCCTGGGAGAGGGTGGGATCCAAAGGGTTATGCTGATGCCAGCAGAACATCCTAGGGCATAATACCGAGTGCCTGCCCAGGCCACTGCGCTGTGACCCAGCCCCATCACATGTCAAGGTGCTGCTGCCTCACTCAGATAACAACCACCTTCACCACGGCTCTGATTCATGCCGGCATCCTCTTTACTGAATGAGCAGGTGCCGGTCAAAAACCAGGATGTGATCACGTTATTAAAGACTGCATCATTATACACAAACATAATGAAAGCCAAATTAAAATGAGATGGGTACCCTGGACGGCCGTGTTGCCTAATCCTTGTGCGTTTGGCTTCCCAACCTCCTACTATTACTTTAAACATGGTTTTCTGTGCATTAATGGGGCCACCGATGCTGACAGAAGCCAACCTGCCTGTACATCAGAGCCTGCCAAATGAATCCCTAAATGACTTGGTAGTTCCCAAGAAGAAATGAGCTGGCCTGACTCATTCCCAATGTGGGGATGAGGCACTGCAGCGGGCAAAGTGGCGGCCAGGATCCCGGCTGCCCGGCGCCCTTCACTGCTTGTCGTGGATTTCAGCTGCTGCCACCAGAAACCTTGAGGTTTTCAAGGCAGAAGGTGAGGCTGGGAACTGCTTCGCTGCCTGCAGGAAGATGCTGGCTGCTTCATGGGAAACATCCTGAATACAAGGAGCAAGACTTTCTTTGTCTGTGAATCAGACCTGCCACCTTTCAAAGGAGTTAAAGAGCCAGCAGAGGGGGTAGAAAATGGAACGCTGGCACCAAACCATGACTCTGCTGTCAACTACATGCCACGGGACTTATCAGGCAATGTCTGCAGAAGTGATTGCTGGGTTTTATTTCCCTGACTTGGGCTGAATACCCTGGAAGTGTGACAACAGACAGCAGTTTCTCTTTCTTTCCACACCAACAGCTCAGCCCAGCTCGGGCAGAGGACTGCGACGTTCCCTTTGAACCCAGCACACACAAAACCTATCCCAGTACTTCTAAAGTTAACAGGAATGCCAGTTCTCACTCCTTGGGGAGTGTGCAGGGATAAAACAAGATTACAGGAGGCACCAGGGTTCTGCACACATCATCCGCCCTAATCCCAAATCTGGGATGGAAGGCAGAGCCAGGTTCAAAGCCACAACACCCAGCTGCAAATCAAACTGCCAGGCAGGGGTGATCCTGCACGGGTAACATGCTCCTCCTTGCTCTAACACCTTCCTCCTGTGAGAGCATCCTAGGGAGAGGAGTTGCTAGAGGGATTCCCCAGCCCCAGCATTTCCAGAAGCATTACATTTTTCTTCAGAAGGAGGCAGGTATTGCAGTTGCTCACTGGCTCTGTTCACCCTGTTAAATAATTCATCGGTGGCCTGGTGCCACCTGGCAGTTGGCTGGTGTTTGATTTCTACCAACATCCAATATCTTCCCAGTCCAAAAGAGGACAGGTCCTCCTGGTACCTGCTGGCAAGTACCAGGCTCCCATCCCATCCCATCCCTCCTCCTGAGTGCCCACCACTGCATCCTGGCTTCCCCCCAACCTGTTTTCTCCAGGTCCATGGTGGAGGCTGCCTTTCCTGGGATGACTACCGCTGGTGTGCAGGGAGATGCCAGCAGCTCCTTGGAGGTGGGTGTCGGGGCCTGGGGCTGTCGTTCCTCCCCCTGCTGCTCCGATGCCTTCTGCAGGGCCTGTGTCCATGAGAAGAAACAGGATGGGGAGCTGAGATGCAGCAACTGTGCATGACATGGATCTGGCAGTGGCATCTCACCAGGCTGGCCAGGAGGAGAGAGCAGGGAGGACATTCCAGAGGACAGGCTGAGAACATTGGGACTGTTCAGCCTGGAGAAGGGAAGCTGTGTGGAGACCTCAGAGCAGCCTTCCAGTAACTGAAGGTGCCTACAAGGATGCCGGAGAGGGGCTCTTCATCAAGGACTGTAGCAATGAGACAAAGGGGAATGGCTTTTACCTGACAGAGGGAAGATTGAGATGAGATCTTAGGCAGAAATTCTTCCCTGGGAGGGTGCTGAGGCCCTGGCACAGGTTGCCCAGAGGAGCTGTGGCTGCCCCATCCCTGGCAGTGTTCAAGGCCAGGCTGGATGGGGCTTGGAGCAACCTGGTCTAGTGGAAGGTGTCCCTGCCCATGGCAGGTGGTTGGAAGTGGATGAGCTTTAAGGTCTCATCCAACACAAACCAGTCTGGGATTCTGTGACAGGACAGGAGGGCCTGGGGAAACGCTACCTCCAAGGGATTTCAGTAGTGAGAAGCTGCTGTGATGGACTGACAATGTTGCTTTCAGTTATCCCCACAAATATCTCCTTCCCTCAGTTTGCTCATGCAGTTACACTGACTAATACCTATTTTCTTTTCTCTATGGCCTTAAAAAACACCAGACCCTGGCTTGCAGGCAGCGTTGGATGTGAAGCTGCTTGCTGGTGATCCATGGCTCAGGCAGGAACACCATGCCCTGTGGGACAGAGGACAGCTCAAAACAAAAATGCAGAGAAGAAACTGGGAAGAAGGGAAAAGAATACACAGAAGATCCCAAATTTCTGCACCTACCGGATGTATCATCAGCTCACAGGGAAAGAAAAATAAATCTGCTTTTTTAATCACTATTTATAAAAGCATTGTAGCACGGATACCTTCAGAAAGCTGAGCTGCGGATCGGCTGAGCTCCCTGCCCTGCTCAAACTTATCTCAGAGCCTATGGTCTCATCCTGCGGGCAGAGCCGGGAAACCCGCCTCACCTCATCAAAGGGGTGAATACTCGGCACATCCAAAATATTTGAGTGATCTGGAAGAAGGTGGCAGCAGCATCCTGGAGAAGATGTGTGTCTGCTGTGCCTCCACCTTTAAGACTGTGCCTCTACCTTTAAGACTCAGGAGGGTTTTGCCAGAGGGAATTCATCAAGGCTGCTGTGAGACTAGAAGATGTTTTCCTTCTTGTCAAAGAAGAGGAATTTAAATTATTTGCCCGAAGCCCAGGATGAACTGGTAGCATCGACACCAGTACAGAGTGTCCTGACTCTCCCTTGACAGAGCAGCTTTTCTGCTCCTTCACCTCGCTGCAAACGCCACCTCCAGATGCCGCATTTTCTTGTCTGCCTTGAGCTCTCCTGCCCACATGACCCAGAAGTGACCCAGAAGATGTTATTCTGGGCTGCTCCACGGCATTTTTTGATGCCTTCTGACTTCCTGGAGATGCATTTCCCTCCCCACCCAGGCAGCAGCTTTGCTCCAGGTGCATGACACCAGTGTTGGGGCAGAAACTGGCTGTGGTAATGGGGAACTCCCATTGAGGGATGGCCCCACAGGATGTGGGGTGTCCTTCCCACCACCCCAAAAATGCCCTCCTCACCTGCAGAGCCAGGCAGAGCCCGCGGGGCTTTGGAGTGTCTGGCCAGCTCACACTGAGGATTTTACGGTGAACCAGTGCAGGTGGCAGAGAAACCTGGGCAGAGGCGTCTGCTCCACTCCCAGCGATGAGCGTGTCCTGCCCAGGGCCTGAGATGGTGCAAAAAGCATCCCTGGATCAATCCAAGACTCCCCAGAGGGACACGGCCTTCACCCTCAGTCAGCAAACCCACCACCTCCTCCCCGCTGCCATCACCGCACTGGGGCGGCACACAGAGTGCATGAGTTTTATTGAAAATATTAATTATGTTAATTAGAAAAATTGGCCCTTCAGGGGGCGGAGACAACCAGTAATGACAACTCAGGGTGTAGCAACCACCTCTCTGCAGGACAAGATCTGTCCCTCACTAGGGACATGCCACCCCTGCCCCTTGCCAAGCCTCTCTGCTTCCCGCAACCCTATCTCAGATAAGCTGCCAGCGCCAGCTTGCATCACCAAAACCAGGTGGACAAACCGTGCCCTTACCTCCCTCCACTGCCCCCAACTATTCCCTTCATTTGTCAAGCAGCCAAACCCAAAAGCACACAGGGCAGCAATTCTGAGCTGCACAGAAGGAAAACAGATCTTGAAGATCTTTTACCTTTGGCTATACCGTCCTTTGCTATGGGAAAACTGGCTGGTAAGGGCTACATCCCAAAGGGAACTGCCTGGGGACACTGTGCCCCTTCCCCACCTGCCACCACCGCAGGCAGGCAAATGGCAGGCAGGAAAAAAAACAACCAACAAATTAAACTCCACCAATGCAAGTTTTTGTTCCCTAAAATCCTCTGGACGAGCTTGGGCCAGAGGTGGAAGCAGCACCTGGAGGGAGATGTGCCCTGATGAAGTCAGCTCATTGCTCTGGACTTCTTCCCAGCCTGTAATTAGCCATAACATCTCTGTGCGGGCTGTGACAATCACACACTTCCAAAGAGAATGCCTGGATAAAGGTGATGCGATCCTCATCCTGGCAAGGGCCACAGCAGCCGCTGGGCACAGGAAGCACTGGAAATCCTGGAGGCTTTGAGCCTGACCAGTGTTCAGCTGGGCTGGCCCCAATGCCAGGGAAGAAGCAGCACACAGATAAGCAGCTGCCAGCACAAACGGCTGGAGAATGCTGAAGCCAACAGCAAAAAAAGCTCAAAAGGGGGGTCCAGCCTCCCCCTTTGCCGAAACCCATCCGGCACCTCTGGCAAGGAGGCAAGAAGGGCTGTATCCCGAAAAACGGCGGCAGGCCAGGGCAAGCAGCCGCCTACCTTAACGCTCGACTGAACTCACCTCCGGGCGCGGGCGCCGTGAACCGGGACGGACAAGGAGCCTCCCGAGGAGCCGAGGCCGGGGGAAGCGAGGGCCTCGCGTCCCGCTCCAATTTCTTATCTACATCCTAAATTCTGACGTTTCTCCCTCAGCTTCCCGCTCAGAAGGGGCAGGAGGGAGATGAAGGCTGCCCTCTCGGCTCACCCCAGAGGCTACCAACGCCTTTGCGCCCGCTTCCGAGTCTCCATTTCTCAAATCCCAAGCTTCATCCAGAAAGAAATGTGAAAAATGCAGGCTGGCCTGTTCCCGGCCTCTCCTTCCCCAGGCGTGAGCAAGGGCGTGAGCTCAACTCACCGTCGCGGGGAAGGTCCTTCGTCTTCCAGCCGGCTTTTGCGGATCTCAGATCCCAGGTCGTGAGGGATGTGATCATGGCACGGGGGTCCTGAACACAGCACCTCTGCAGTTAAGCGCAAGGAAAGACATCTCAGCGTGCCTCAATTTCCAGCCGGGAGAGCCCAGGGGACCGGGCTGTAGCAAAGCGCGACGGCAACGCCGGCCCCGACTCCCGCGGGAAGTTGCATCAATCCCGACTCCACTCCCGGGACCCGGGCACTGAAAGCCCCGGGCTCCCTCCGTGCTCTCGGCGGATGTGACATAAACCGTCCCTGTAATTAATTTACTCATTCCTGAAGCCTTCCCAGGCTCCTCCTAACTGCAGACCGGGCGCTATGTATTCATTAACTCAGGGACCGCAGGCAGCCCCGGCCAAGGGCCGGGCAGCCCCCGCCGACCCCCACTGCCGGGGTCGGGCGGGTACCGCAGCGCAGCGCCGGGACCTGCGGTGCCTCGTAGGGCACGCAGACCCCGGGAGCCGCCCCCCGCCGCGGGGGTCCCTTGTCCTCCCAGCTGGCGGCACCCGGGGCGGGAAACGCAGCGGCGGGGCCCGGTCCAATGTCCCGGGGCCGGTCCCGGTGCACAGAAGGCGCAGCCCCGTCCAGAGCCCCCCGGTCCCGGCGCCGGTCCGGTACGCAGAGGCCCGGCAATGCCGCGCCCCGCTCCGCGCCCCGGCGGTGCCGGAGCCGGTCCAATTGGCGCTGCCCGCTGCAGGCTAACGGGGAACCGCGCTCTCGCCGCCGCCCAGGGCGCTCCGTGCCCCAGTCCCTCAGACAAAGAGAACCCCGCTCCGATCCGATCCGATCCGGTCCGGTCCGGCCCGGTCCGGTCCAGCCCAGCTCAAACCGCGCCCCTCCCGGCGGCGCCGGCGCCGGTGCCGTGGGGCCACTCACCGAGCGCGGGACAGCGACAGCGGCGCGGGCATCCGGAGCCAGCCCCAGCCGCGGCCCCGCCCTCTCGGGCACTTCGGTAACGGAAACGCCGAGCTCCGCCCTGCTCTTATTGCCATGGAAACCCCCGAGACTCCCCTCAGACGGCGCCCCCCCCCCGCACCGGGAGCACGGGGCTGGGGCGGGACACAAGCCTTGGAGCTCCCGCTGCCGCCCCGGCCCCTCTCGCCGGAGCCGTGGGGAGCTCCCGGGGTGCCCCTCGCCCCTCCCGCCCCTGTCCCGGGGCTCTTCTGGGAGCCCTGGTCTATCCATGCCCTCTTCTGCCTTGCTCTCAAAAGTCGGAGCACCCTCCAGCACTGGTGCCGATGCACCCCAGGCTCAACGTGGCCCTGGGGAGACAGATTCCATCGGGAAAACCACGTGTTTCCAGCCCACAGGCATGAGGAAAAGAGTGCAGGGTGCCCTGGGACGTCTCCAGGGGGCCTGGCATGGAAAGGCAACAAAAAATTCTGCTTGAAACATGATTTATATACGCGTTTTTAGAGTCTGATTTGTATCTAGCTGCCTGCACTGTACATACCATCAGTATGTTAATGGCAGGTTTGGGTGACACGAGTTACTCATGACTTGCTCATGGTAATTAACCGGCATTACCAGATATTTCCCGCAACAAAACTTGACGTGGCGCGGTAGCAGCAGCAGGAACCCCGTGCTAGTGGCTCACATCCACATGCTGGGGTGCACGGGTGCTGCACGAGTTCAGGGGTGCAGAGTGGGGGTCCCATGGGAGATGCAGGTTTAGTGCCAGCCCTGCAGGCTCTGCCTGCAGTGGGCTTGCTCCCCTCACACATGGATCCTCCACCTGCCCATTGCTGTGCTGTCAGAGCCTTTCATTCCCTTGGGCAGGTTTGGAGCAGGATTTGGCCTTGTCCTTTCATCCCAGCTTCTCCCTCTTGGGCATTCTCAGAGACCTCTCCCAGGTCACTGTCCCATCCCCTACCACAAGCCAGCCCCACGGCTGGGGGGTAATGGGGAGTCACTGGGTGGGGGGCACAAGTCACTCCAGCCACTTACACCAGGAAAAGGGGTGAGAGGGGTCCTCTCCATGTCCCCATGGCCCTGGCACAGCTTCTGTTCTCTGAGAAGCAAACAGAGACTGAGATGAGCTCTTAGGCAGAAGTTCTTCCCTGGGAGGGTGCTGAGGCCCCGGCACAGGTTGCCCAGAGAAGCTGTGGCTGCCCCAACCCTGGCAGTTCAAGGCCAGGTTGGATGGGGCTTGGAGAGACCTGGTGTAGTAGAAAGTGTCCCTGCCCATGGCAGGGGGCTGGAAATGGGTGAGCTTTGTGGTTCCAACCCAGATCAGCCTGGGATTTACAGAGCCCTCAGTGTGCATGGGAATACATGAGTGTGTCTGCAGACAGGCATGTATGTCTGTGCCTACAGAGGCCATGCATTATGCTGTTAGGCATCAACATTCTGATCGTGTGCAGCTCCTTTGGCTAGTTCGGTGATAATATTGGCGCACATCAAGTTCCCTTCTACTTTCCAATAGCAACTGGAATGTTGTGTCATCACTGTCTTCGTTTATAAGCTGTAAGGGTGAAATAAATGTTTATGTAAATGACTTTAACTGGTAATTAATTTCCTGTCTTTTGAACACTTCCGTTTTTTAATGTTATTGCAATTATGCAATACACATAAATTGCATCAATTACATTAAACAAGTCTAGATTAACCAGACATATGTGTGAATTCCCCAGTTTAGAAAAATAACTTAATGAATAAGCATGGAGCAAAACTGGAGATGCAGAAAGGGGTTTTGTGCCAAAAGCTATGCTCAAAGAGTCACCTGGGAGCATTGAAACACCCCCCATGCCAGGCTGCTGGCAAGGACAATATGGCATTGCAGCAGCCCCAGCACACCAGGGACAGGATCCTTGGGGATCCAGAAGCAAGGTTTCTTGGGGCTGGATGCACCAACACCATTTCCCTTGGACGCTGTGCTATTGGGCTCAAGGGAGTGCTGTGAATCCCAGGGAATGTCCACTTGCTGCCAGGTGGGCTTGAGGGGCTGCAGGCAGCAGGTAACCTGCTTGTATTCCCGCTCTCCGCAGGGATTCATTGATTCTGCCTTGGGATTCACTGACCCTGACTGGGCTCATCTCAGCCTGGTCCCCCAGTGGTGCTCCAGTCCTCCTTTTCTTGGATGCCATGTCTCCAGGACCTGAGCTGATGACATCACTGAAGGTATTTTTAGGAACACTGCTGCTTTGCAGGCAGAAAAAGGCAACGACATGCAGTGCTGGTGCCAGCAGCATTCCCCTGCTAGCACCCAGCAGGTAGGGGGACAGCTCAATATATTGATGACCATCAGCACTGGCCCGCCACAGGGACTCAGAAGAGAACTGAAAGCACAGTTCAGCTCTTTGCTTTCAGCCCAGCCTTTGCTGCAGCTGAAAAGAGTTGCTGTGAAGTCAGGCAGGTTAATTTGCCTTTTACTTGAATGAAGTGAACCTCCAGCAATCAAAACACATCACTGAGTGGGGCCTTTTGCATTAGGCATTTGTTCTGCCCTGAGCAAATACCTAACCTGCATCTGTAAAACAGCTAAAACATCCCTAAATGCCAGCAAAAATTTAACTGCTCCTCCCCTTCCTTCAAGTAACCCAGTAACATAGTCCAGGAATGCCGGCAGGAGCATACCTGAAGCCTCCTGTACATTGGGATGCTCCCTGTAGAAAATTCCTACCAGAAGCACCAGACACCATTGAGAATGTGTCCCCAGAGCACAATTAATTATAACCCAGCTTATTATTCTAATTGTGCCCCTCCTTAAGGAGGTGAGGGGATTTCTCGGCCTTGCTGGGACATGGTCTCCCAAACTGACATGAAACCCTTCCCAGAGCAGAAATGACGCCCCTGCATTCCTACATTGCCATTTTGTGCAAAGGTAGGAGCTTTAATGAAGTCTTAGCATGCTCCTGAGAAATTTAATACTCATTTTAAACTTCACCAACTGAATTAATTCAACCCTGAGGCTCTGATACTTGAGATAGGATTGTGCTGAGCTGGGTGGAGAGCAGAGACTGGGGAGGGGTGTTGCAAGGATCACTGCTAGCCTCCACAGCACTTTTGGATCATAGAACCATAGAATCCCAGACCGGTTTGGGTTGGAAGGGACCTTAAAGCTCATCCCACTCCAAACCCCTTGCCATGGGCAGGGACACCTTCCACTACACCACGTTGCTCCAAGCCCCGTCCAACCTGGCCTTGAACACTGCCAGGGATGGGGCAGCCACAGCTTCTCTGGGCAACCTGTGCCAGGGCCTCAGCACCCTCCCAGGGAAGAACTTCTGCCTAAGATCTCATCTCAGTGTCCCCTCTGTCAGGTTAAAGCCATTTCCCCCTTGTCCTGTCCATACTATGGGGAGGGGGGGTGCTCCCCAGCTTGACTCAGCCCCCTGGCTATACCCCACACACCAATTAGGTTGGGTTTGGGCTGCTGGGTACAGGAGCAGCCCAGGGCAGGACAGAGGAGCTGGCTGGTCTGGCTGGGAGCTGCTGCATGCCACAGTTCAGCTCTGCCTGTACCCCCTTTCCCCATGCAAATGAAATTTATATTGAGCAAATGGCAAAGCAACCTCTTCTTCAACCTTGGGCTGCGCTGCAGAGCCACCTCACCAAACCCTCAGCCTCCCTCCAGCCTACCTTTTCTCTTCGTCATATTTTCAGCTGGCTTCAGGTACAACTTGGGTTTGACTTTGATGCTTAGGGGGGGCACATCCCCTAAGCAGAGCACTCCCGGGCTCATCCGGTGCCACGCTGGCTGCTGGGGAGCCAGGATCTGCACAGCGGGAAGACTGCAGCTCACCTGCTAAGTCATTACATTAATGTTTCATGGCATTAATCAACACGAGCTCCTGCTTATAAAGCACTTCTTGGGAACAAGGCTAAGAATAAGCATGATGTGTCCTGGCTGAGGCTAAATCTGGCCTGTAAGCCAGGGAATACTCATGCTGGTTTCAGACGATCCAGCAATGGGGCAGCTTGATACCAAGTAAATTCCTCCTGCATCCCAGATAGGAGGGCCTGGAGGTCCTGGCCTGGCAGGAGCTCATCAGTGGTCCCCCAGGCAGTGTTTTCAGGGCATCTTTGGGACCTTTGGCTGGGGATCTTGGGTTCTTTCTGCAATTCTTTTTAGACAAGAAAATGTCTCAAGATGGAAGCTACAGATGAGAAATTGTTCCAGAGTTTTGCTACTTCTGCTGCTCATCTTCTCCTCAAAGCCAAGCCCTCGCGGTGCCACCAACCTTCTTACCCTGGGTGACACTGGTAACGGGGTGTGCAAAGGGTTAGGCTTTCCTCTGCACAGGCAAGAGTGATTGGAGCCACCTTGTTTGAAAAATACATTCCATTCCCAGCAAAACCATTAATCTTTAGTGTCCTCCAAAGTGTTGCTTCACCTCAGAGAAGGTTTTGGGGCTGTTTTGTGCTGTGCTGTGCTGGGGGCCCGGAGGTTGCAGGGCTTGCTAACATCCAGCTAGTTTAGGCATGAGCACAGGTAAATCAATCAAAGCCTCTACAGGGAGGAAGGAAATACCTCTATAGTCATAAAGTAAATGCCCCCATGGAAAGGATAATATGGTGATGGTAGGTAATCCACAAGATGGGCTCAGGTGCATCTTGAAAACATGCAAGCAAGGTGGAACATTCTCCTTGGGAATTAAATAGCACTCCCAGCTTTGGCTGCTCGATATCGACCTGTCTGTAAAATGCCACTGTGAGTCCATCCCGGCACAGGTACAGCTGCTCTGGTCCGCCAGGTCCTCGGTGCACTCTCTGTCACCAATAGTTTTTATTTGCCCTGGGGCTGTCCAGCAGGACCCAGCCACTTCACTCATCCCACATACTAGCATGTGTGGGATGCTGTACCACTACTGCTCTGCATCTTTGACACCAGAATTCCTTCGGTGGGGTGGAAACATTATCATCCCTTCCATTATTGATGCCTGTCATATATAATTGATGTCCCTATGCTCATACTGGCAATGCAGCTTGAGGCCCCACAGCAGCGGTGCCTGTGCCAGCTCCTGGGTGGGCATTAGCAGAGTCCCACAGTCCTGGGGCACCGGCTCCTCAGTATCCTGTCTCCCCAGTGCTGCAGGGATGCTCCCACCACCTCTGTGTGCTGGTGGGCTAGATCTTCCCTGCTGTTTCCTTTCCTGAGCTGGAGCATGTCATGCCAACCCATCGTATCATGCTTCCCACTTCCAATACCTAAAGGGACCAAGAAGAAGAAACCTGGAGAGGGGCTTTGAACAAGGGCCTGTAGGGACAGGACAAGGGGGAATGGCTTTAACCTGACAGAGGGGAGACTGAAATGAGATCTTAGGCAGAAGTTCTTCCCTGTGAAGGTGCTGAGGCCCTGGCACAGGTTGCCCAGAGAAGCTGTGGCTGCCCCATCCCTGGCAGTGTTCAAGGCCAGGTTGGACGGGGCTTGGAGCAACCTGGTCTAGTGAAAGGTGTCCCTGCCTGTGGCAGGGGTTTGGAATTGGATGAGCTTTAAAGTCCCTTCCAATCCAGACCAGTCTGGGATTATATGCTTAACAAGAATATAGGCTGAGGTCTTTCTAGTTTAACTTACTGAAATGTATTTCACGGTGGTTTAACTATTGTGGACCTAACTGGGACCAAATCCTCCTTTTTTTCTCCCTGTTCCCATGTTGGTGCTTCAAAGACATCATTCATTCTATTACTGCAGACTACATAATTGAAAACTACAAATAAAGTGCCAGGGTCTGTCCTCAAAAGAGGTTTTATACCCAACAAGGGTCTTCTGCTTCTTGGCTAAGGCAGTGGAAGTTGAGGAAACAAGCAAAGGAAACGTTAAATTCCAGCTTCCCACTACGGCTTAGGAAAGCAGAGCAGCATAGTGCTGTGCAAGGCTATTTTGGAGAAGAAAACTTTAATGTCTATGCCCAATGAATATTAAACAGCCACACGCTCCAGCTCTGCCGCCTGCTCCCAGCGCTGCGTGAGCAGATTTTATTTGTCCTGAAGGAGAGGAGCAGACCCACACCCATATTTTCATGCATATGCCTTAGAGATGAGTGGGGTGTGAAGGGTGAACCCAAGTTCTCTCTGCCAGGAGATCCCTTGAGCAATCACTCCCAACTGGAAAAACGAGGAGACATTAAGGAAAATCTGGCACAGCATGCAGGAGAAGCAGGCAGGAGGCTCGGTACAGGCTGACTTGGAATAACTGCCAGGTCACTGCTTGTTTTCATGCAAACCTTCCCAGGCTTTCAGGTTTATTTGGGGATCCTAGAGAGGAGTCAGGTGAAAAAATAAGGATGAGAGGGAGAACTAAGTGGTACTGAGGTATGGTCAGGGTGCTCAGCATCCCAGGTGAGGTGGGACTGGGCATCCCTGGTGCTCAGACATCTCTATTCAACTATCATCATCTTCAGCCCACCAGACAAAACGTACTGCCTGATTAACCCTCAGAGAAACTCCAGCAGAAGAAATACAGAGCCCATGTACAAACATCCAGACAAGTTTAGTGAAAATTACTCCAATCCAGAGGAATTTGGCTGTTTGTCATCCCCAGCATTTGCTTTTGCCGCAGCCTCTGTCCTGCTTGCCCCAGCACCAGCCCTCTGCTCTCACCTGTGAGCCCATCCAGGACAACCCTGGTCGTGGGCACATTTTTGGGAAGCATCCTCCTGCACGGGTTGGTGTCTGCACAGGCTGGCTGTGGCGCCCGCCCTCCTCTCCACGGGCAGCGATGCTCTCCGCAGCCTGCATCCCACTTCTCTTGCTGCTGCTCTTGCTCAAGCGCTGCACGGACAGTCCTGCCAGGGCACACAGGGCATGCATAGCTCAGCACGGCCCAGGTAGGGTGCTGAGCTCTGGTATAGCTCCCACCACAAGTCTCCCTGGAGCCCCGTGCTGGTGCTGCTGGTGCTGGCAAGGTGGGATGCTTTCCTGCGCTTTTCCACACTTGGTGCCACGTGGTTGGCACACCAGCACTGAAAAATCAATGCCTTTTCATCAAGGGTCGACTCAGCCCAAGCTCAGGGGTCCCTGAGTGAAGCCTTCAGGCAGTTCTTCTCTTGTTAAGGCCCAGTAAATGCCTTTGGGAATATGGTCCGTATTGGTGCCTGGCCCCAGAGGCTGCCAGCAGCTGATCCAGGGTGGCAGGTCCCCCGGGAATGCTCCACTCGCTGCCAGCCTCCCCAGCAAGCAAAGGCAGAGGATGGCTCCCTGCACCCAGGGCTGCCTCTGCTGCCAGACTTCTCAGCAAACCTCTGGTGGCTCTACCCTTGCAGCAACCGGAGTCAGAGAAAGCAACATCCCCTCCACTCTCATCTGCAGTACATTAAGAAAACGAGAGCTGATTAAAGTCCATCCCCTCCTGAGCACCACTGGTCTCCAGCAGATTGCTGACACGACCTATTCAGCAGCGCTGCTAGGCAGATGGACTTTCCTCCCCTGCAGACACCCAGGCTGAGATGGGTTTGGGCTTGCTCAGCTTTGCACTTGCCGCACTAAAATAAATGAAGTGGTTTAATTGCACAGGATGTGTTAATTTGAGTATTTTTTCTTTTCCATCACCTGGTAAAAGGTTGGCTCAGGCAGTGCCTTTCCTTGCAGACCTCCTCCTGCACTACACAGCATGGGAGGATGCCAGAATGGGATGGGAAGTGGCACAGCAGGAGGGGCTTCTGTGTGCCCACACAACCCCATCAACCTGCATGGTTTGGAAGGTCCCTGGAGCACCAGAACCTCTCCTGTTTCCAGAGGCAGCAGGCAAGCTGCAAAGACCCATAGCCTCCCATTAACCTCCACCTGTGAGTACTTTCTAGAAGGCAGCCAAGAACAGTAAAACCTGGGAAATCTGCAAAATAAACAGTGATCAAACACAGAGACCTCGGCTCCTGCTCCGGAGGGCCAGTGCCAAGACACACAGATCATATCAGGCTAATTTACAAACAGAAAACCACCCTAATTAGTGCTCAGGAAAACACTTTAATGAGAAGCACGTTGGTGCAAAAAGTAAGAGCGCCAAGAGGTCACTGCGTTCCTGAGTGCTGGAAAAACAGGAAACGGGGCAGAGCCTGCCAAGGCTGCAGCACCGTTTTCTCCCTTTTTAAACTAGTATTTCAGGTTATCAAGCCCAGAGCCCAATGCTCAGTGTAATGGCAGAGACACTGGACACAAGCAGCTCTGAGCATGGGCCAGCTCACACTGGGGAAGGTTGGGCAGCCCCTGCGCATATCTGCCCTCCTTTTTGGAGCATAGCGTAGGTTTTGTGACTGGAGCTTTCCCTTGAGAAGGGCAGACCAGAAGCCCTGCCAACAAGACCAGTCCTGTCTCACCGGTGGCTGTGACAGCAGCTGGTAACCATGGCAGCAGAAAGATTTCTGCAGCACAAAAGAGCCTCTTATCTGCAGTGAGTAGCTGGTCCAGCTGGTCTTCATTCCTCCAGTTATTGCTGAGACAGAGAAGCACAGCCACGTGATGCTCACCCCAGGGTGAATTTGGACCCTCCGCTGGCCAGGAAGGAAAGGACATACCAGAATTATAGAGTCCCAGCCTGGTTTGTGTTGGAAGGGACCTTAAAGCTCATCCAGTTCCAACCGCCTGCCATGGGCAGGGACACCTTCCACTAGACCAGGTTGCTCCAAGCCCCGTCCAACCTGGCCTTGAACACTGCCAGGGATGGGGCAGCCACAGCTTCTCTGGGCAACCTGTGCCAGGGCCTCAGCACCCTCACAGGAAAGAACTTCTGCCTAAGAGCTCATCTCAGCCTCCCCTCTGTCAGGTTAAAGCCATTCCCCCTTGTCCTGTCCCTACAGGCCCTTGTTCAAAGCCCCTCTGTGGGTTTCTTGTTGCCCCTCTAAAAATGGTATCCAGCCAGAGCTAAGCCTGCTGTTAATAAACGCTGGTGTGGGAGCCCATCGGGGTGCATACCGCTGTGTGATCCCTTCCCAAATGGAAGTCAGGGTTTTTAACTCAGGGTGTTAACTCCAGTGAGACCATCACTGCACTTAAAAGGAGCTGTGTGCTCAGGGCAGGGAAAACCGAACTCCTATTAGCTCCGATTTAGAGGAAGGCAAAAAGGGAATCAGGGGAATTTAATTGCAACTGTGACTCAAGGCAGATCTACACAACACAAAAAGTATGCATAAGCAGAAGAAGTGGTTTACAGACAGTTCCCAGAACTAGGAACATGTCCTGCTGGTTAAGGTCTCCAGGTTTCAAGGTTAAAGTGGTCTATTTTGCTTCAAACTTTCTAATTAAACACCATTTCACTGGACTTTCTGTTTATGCTGCAATTTCTTTCCAGACCTGAGTCTAATCCCCAAACCTGGTTATTTGTTTTACTTTCCTTACAACTTTATCAGTGATTAACCTGCAATTGCTCTTAATCTTTTTAAGAGATTGCTCTGCTTATAAATACAGAGAAGCTGCCTGCCCCATTTCTATCCACAGGAAAACAACTTCCTCCACTGTCAGATGTCTGTGGTGGATAATATTATTCCTTTCATAAGTTGATTGTTTAATCAGAGTTGTTTGTCTTCTCTCACCTCACACAGAACATTAAATCAGTGTCACTGTTCCAAAAGATGTAACAGCACAAGTCACGAGGAATATGAACACACTCCAGTATAAAAAACGTATATATATGTATAAAAGCATATATACATAAATATATATATTAAACAGTGTATATGAAGCCTCCAGTAAAGATGGCTGTGATACTGACTACATGCAATAGTGGGACAAAACCTAACACATTCACACAAACCCATCAACAGCATGCTCTTCTTCCATCAGCAGTTCTCTATTCCAGTTACTTCACTCAAAAGCAGCAAGAGCTAAAATACTGTTGCAGGAAAACCTGGTTTCTATGGCTATGGACCTCTGAGAAATCCATTAATCAGAAATACATGGCAGAAGGAAGACTGCAATGCAGAACTTCCAGGGTGCTGGACTGGCAAGTGTCCCGTGAGATCCCCCAAGTACTCCATTAATATTATTAGAGGATCTCATATCGTATCAATCCAATGCTTAAGGATATTGAAGTGGAATGAGCAAAAGCTAATAAGAAATGCTGTGAAGGTACATGGAGCATTACCAAATCTATCAGGAACATTCCAAGGGCAGTGAAGGGAACAGACCTGTGATAAGTACACACTGCAAGATATTTATAGGAACCAATCTGAAGGAAGCCCATGGCAAATATAGCAAAACTAAGAAAGGAATGGATTTACAAAATCCAGCAGAAAGCCAATTTATCGTGACCCCCCAAATAAGAGGCACTAAATGAGCTGCCCATCTCCTCAGCCTGTCATTGCTACAGAGCCCCCACAGCAAATACACCTGAGCACATCTCCAACCCAGGCTATAAGCCCAGCCCTATCTTGACCTTAATTATTACCTGGAGAATAATCTTCCTAAAGAACTAAAGCCATTAACAGACAGCAGAGGAGGATAATTTCAAATCTCCCCACAGTTCCAGAATTACCAGTTGTGTATCCATTACCGACTAATGCTGCATGTTGAAAACCAAGATCTTCACACAAGTGTGT
Organism: Amazona ochrocephala; assembly: GCA_039720435.1. Taxonomy (NCBI): domain Eukaryota; kingdom Metazoa; phylum Chordata; class Aves; order Psittaciformes; family Psittacidae; genus Amazona; species Amazona ochrocephala. The sequence goes on along the minus strand of CM077909.1, from coordinate 78,205,306 downwards.
GCCATTTAAGAAAGCCTTTTTCCCCCCTCCTTCTGGTGATGAAAAGAGTATTACAGTTCCATTGTAATACTACAGTTCTAAGACTCTAAGTAGTTTATTGGGAAATCTGCGGACCGCACGTGGGGACTTGCCTTGGCTCCACTGGGAGCAGAACGATGAGAAACAACTGGAGTTTTGAAATAAAGCCACACAAAAGCATGGTAATCTATGTGGTGTTTATTGTAGATGCAGTGAATTATAAAAGACATTACAGCCTACTATTTATTTAAACGCTTTTTCTAACCATATCAAATCGGAACAGCAGCTTGACTTCTGCAGGGTTCCTGGTTTTATTATATGAATATTTATATAGTGAGAGGGAAAAAAAAGCTTTGCACTTCCCACCAAAACCTTCTACCCAGCAGGAAACCATTTGCAAATGACTGAGGATGAGAAATATTTAGGGAGGTTTGGGTGAGTCCAGGTTCTCCCCTGCAATGTGAAGGGCAGTGATGGCTTCAGACCCTTCTGTGGTGTATTAGAGCTCATTAAATTTGTTTTAAAGAGCAAGCTAGCATTAATTAACACTAACATATATTCTGGTTTCTTCCTACCACAGAAACCCATCTGTTTTCCAAGAGAGGGCAAAAAAACCCACAGCTTTTTAAGAGAACCCTGAAGGAGGTGAAGATCAGCCCCAGGTTGCTGATGGGAAGAGACATCACCCAATCCTTCACGAGCAGCCTGGCTGCCCAATGGCCTGACCTGTGGAACCTACAGCACTGCTCATAGTGTTTGCTGAGAATTCCCTCAGCTGTGGCACTGGGGCTGCTCCCTGTGGCAAAATCTGCCCCTGCTTCTCCTCCAGAGGGTGGAACAGGCTCCTCTTGACAGAGCCAGCGGTCCCAGTTGGAGACATGGCCAGTGAAACCTTGGGGCGGATCTGCATCATCCCCATGTGTGGTGGCACTGTCGCACCCACCACTTCTTGCCACTTCTCAGCTCACAGGAAGCTTGCTCCAGTGGTGCTGGGGTTGAGGAAGATGGGGACTGGTGATGCTGGAGGAAGATTGGACAGCTTGAGCTGTCAGCTGGGCAAGCTGGCTGCTAACCAGGCGTTCACCTTCCTATCCAGCACCCTTGGGAAGGTGCCTTCACAAGTACCCTGTTGCAGTCAAGAGCAAGACCAGAGTCTTGCTTCTTCATGGCTTCTCCTTGGGAAATGTGGCCAATAGCCAACCAAGTGACCAAAAGGGCTGGAAATTGGCTGCTGGAGATGTTGTAGGTCACTGAGGTCCAGCAATGAGGCAGGGGACCAGCCGCACAGTTGTGCATTCTTACTTGCACACTATGGGCTCTGACCTGGCTCTGAAACACTGGCTGGGAGAGGAGAGCACGTTCTGCACTGCACTTTCCTGACCCAGCTGGAAACCAACAGGGTTTCTCCCTTCCTGCACTCAGTTTATCCCTCCCAGCTGGTGCACCCATGGAAAACCAGGGATCTCCAGAAACATCTCCTCACCCAGGACTGTGCTTCTCCATCCCTGAAAGGTGCTCATCACATCATAACAGCCACCAGTTATGGAGATCCCATCGCCTCTCTGGGGTGAATGGTTGGTAGGAAATCGTCTTCCCAGCAGGAAACCCAAGGCAGTCATGGCACCACACAGGGACCCTCAAACATCTTGCAGCCAGCCCATGCACACAAGGACAGACCTTGGCAGTGTTGTGACAGTGGGTCTGTGCTCGGCCTGTGAGCACAGTCCACATAGTTCTTGAATTAATCACTCTCCATCTGCTCCTGACTACCTTAAGCCCAAGAGAGAAACCTTGTTGTTTATCTCCCCTGGTTGTTCTGACCAAACTGTGACTCAGCTGTCAGAGGCAAAGAACTCTTCACGCTTCACCTGAACACTCATTAACCACCCAGAGCCATAAAAAGCAATTTCTTCAGGGTCCCTCTCTGCAAGCCTGGATTTCAAAGCAAGAGGGCTGGCCTGAGACTTAGTGGGAATATTCATAAAGATGCCTAGGTTTAAGAGCTCAGAAAACTTGTATGAGTTTGGGTCATATGGCAGAGGGTTTTATCAACAGTGAGTGAAGGTCTAGGCTGAAAGGAAACGCAGATCCTACCTGCAGCACCTAGCAAAGCCTACAGCCACAGCTCTACTCCTGCCCCAGGGTCTGCTTGGTTCTCATTTATCCTTTTTTTCCTCTTCTTGCTCTGAAATCTCAGCAGCAAGGATCTCTTCATCTTCTTGTGCTGTGGCAATCACACGAATAGTGACTAAACTATCAGAAGATTTAGAGAATATTTCTTCTCCCAGGTGGGTGCGTGCTTTGTGGGAGGTGACGGGTGACCTCTGGTGTACTGGTGATTTTGGCGGGGTTGGACTTAATCTGGAACCCTGTGATCCAAGGAAATAAACAAACAATCAAGAGAAAGGCAGAGTGAAGTTTAGCAGACCCTTGTCCACTGCCCCAGCCATGGCGTCAGTGCTGTGCAAAGCCAGTGTCCTATGGAGCTTCACCACACTGGACCTCACATCAGGATGTCAGCTTGCTGCCAAGGATGATCTCTGAGACAAGGGCAACTGGAGGCTATCTTGCACATCTTGAGAGATGTGTTCAGCAAAGCTTTACCACACCTCCTGACCCTGTTTTGCACATGAAGCATCTGGGGGGGCTGATTTACACAAAAGCTTGGTGGAAGTGCTGTTGTGAACGGCCCTGTCCTAAGGCCTCCTTTGGAGAGGAGCTTCAGAAACTTCATGAACAGATGTGCCACAGAGAGGGGTGTCCTTCTAAGGGGTCCTCCTAAACCCCATTAGCAGGGTTAGCTCCTAATATGGGTCTTGTTGCCACTAGCACATGGAGCACACAGTGACTGTCCACTGCTGCCTTTGATTGGTTGTTAGTGCTGAGCACCTTGTTGTATGAAGCATCTGTAGAGGCACAGATATACTCAGCATCTACCTGGGTATTTACCAGGCCATGGCGTGCTCCCTATCAGCTGCTCTTTCACCTCCCTTTTCACTCCAGGTAGTCTGCATAACTCCACGCTGGGAAGAGCCACAATAAGGTCTGCATGGAGATACAGTCTCTCTTATGAATTTGAAAGAGACATTTGGAAGAAAGGAGAGAAAAAAACAGAGCAGGGCCATTTTCTTTTTCGGTCGCTTGTGACAAACCAGCATAGGGGGTTTTCAAAGGCAGCTCCTGCAGAGCTGGCAGGACAGTGTGTCTGCTGCTGGGGCTCTGCCCCTGCCGTGCTGCCAGAGCTTTGCAAATATTGATTGGATGTCAAATATTATGGGTGCTGGATGCCAGCATCACCCCTGTCCTTCCAGCACATCAATTCCCTACGAGTGGCTCTGTCTCTGAGGCACAGAAGATACATGCATTTGTGGCTATAGCTCAGTTGGAAATTAGGCTCAGGCTTAGCATAGCTGGGCAAAAAGTCAATGTATTTCCCTTTTATGCTGTAAAACAACCCACTGTGGGACAACGGCATTCTCCCAAAGCCATGTGTGAGATGCTGAACCACCCCTTCCTGTCTGCCCACACCACATCAGACCCGATAACCTCAGTCCAACTCGTTTAAGGTACCTTGACCACACTCATCCTCCCCATGCTGACCTGTGTCGCCTGTATTGCCTTCAGCTCCCTTAGCCTCCAGCGGAGTTGTGCCAGCGGCCCTTTGCCCCCAGTCCTCCCTGCTGCAGCCAGAGCAGCCTGGAAGAGCTTCGGGGTGTCGGGTTTTGGGGGGATGATCAGCGAGTCTCCAGGGACTCCTTTCACGTCTTTGGGTTTATTGTTGCTTTTCAGCATTTTCCTACATCAAGGAAGAAGAGAGATGATTTCAGTCTGGGGATATGTTATATTAGCTGGGTTTTATAATGCAGAAAAAGCAGGCTTTAAAAAAAACAGGTATTTTTTATGACTTAAGAAGGCAGGACTAACAAATAAAAGTGGTTCTAAAAATATGAATTTTTATATATATGAATAATTTAATTTATTTTAAGATGAATGCACATTGGTTGTTCCTGAGTTGCACTCACTTTTGGTATTGAATCATAGAACCACCACAGAATCAGTCTGGTTTGGGTTGGAAGGGACCTTAAAGCTCATCCAGTTCCAGCCCCCTGCCACGGGCAGGGACACCTTCCACTAGACCAGGTTGCTCCAAGCTCTGTCCGACCTGGCCTTGAACACTGCCAGGGATGGGGCAGCCACAGCTTCTCTGGGCAACCTGTGCCAGGGCCTCAGCACCCTCCCAGGGAAGAACTTCTGCCTAAGATCTCATCTCAGTGTCCCCTCTGTCAGGTTAAAGCCATTCCCCCTTGTCCTGTCCCTACAAGCCCACGTCCAAAGCCCTTCCCCAGGTTTCTTGTAGCCCCTTTAGGTATGGGAAGGGTGCTTTGCAGCAGGACTGGGCTGTCTCTGTGCATCTCCAGGCTCCTTGCCATGATGCAGGAGCTCCAACCCCACTCTCCACCTGGGACTTGTGCCTAATGCCTGCAACAGGAGCTTCGCCAGGGCTTTGCACACAGACACGTCTCCCTTGTGATGTTGAAACCCTTTCCCTGTTTTCTTTGGAAACCCCATGGGCTAGAAAGCAGCTGCTCAACACGCACTTGGCCTTCTTCTTCAGCAGCTTCTGAGACTCCGGATAATGCACCAAAATCTCGTTCAAGTCCTTCTTATCCAAAATGAAAAGGTTGGCAAAGCCATGAGCAATGACGTTTGCTGTTCGACGATTGCCCCCTCCTGCTGCCAGCAAGCTGAGAGAGACACAGAAGTCAATGCTGTTACAGGGCATGACTTAAAGAAAATCTCCCTTTCCGTGTCGTGATCTCTGTTGTTCAGAGGACTCAGGTTCAATTTTCACCCCCAATGAAACACTGCAAGCCCAGTTTTTAAACAGTGATGGAAACATTGGCAAGGAGAGCCATATAAAAAAGGATTTGCCTTTTTGAAAGTTTAAATATTGCATTTTACACCAGTCTGGTGTCTGCTGGGCTGTATGGAGGCAACCTCTGTCACTGTGTTATTGGTGCAGGACTTTACATGCTCAGGAAAGGGGTGGATGGGGGGCTGGTTTAGTGAAATACCTTTTCTTATTGATTTTTCCACCCCTCCGTATACCTCTGCTTGCTGTCACTAACTTTCTAGGCAGAAAACAGCACAAAAATATACAGGATCCAAGAAAACAAGCTGTAATTTGTGTAGCAGACACTGCTCAGTGTTTGTGGCTCGCAATCACAGGGATTAACTACGGTGCTGCTGATCTCTCCAATTCCCACCTTCCTCACTCAGAGCCCGCAAGCTGTGTTCCCCTGGCTCCTTGGAAATGCTTCACTCACCTTATTTCTCCAAACACGGATCCAGGTTTCAGAGTCACCAGCACAGTTTTGCCATCAGGTCCCCCCAGCACCTGCACATGTCCCGCCTGGATAATGTACATCTCACGGCCAATTTCTCCCTGCAATGAAGATAGGTGCTGTGTGGGGTGCCCACAAACAGAGAGAATTTATGAGTGCCCTAACCTGTGTCTTGCTGGAAACCCCCATCACCATGCTGCCTTCTCCAAATTCTCTAAATGCTTTGTCCTGATGGTACTCTCTCCTGAGCATCCTCATCTAAGCATCTCAAAGTCTCCCCCTGCTCTCCTGTTGTTCGTGGCTGCAGCAGAAGAGGTCAGACTTTGCACAAGACCAGCCGCAAAGGAGGATGTTTTTGCTCTGTGAAGTGGCTCCATGCCATGGTGATGGGCCAGGCCTGTCTTTCCCCACTCTGCCCTGCTCCTAGCGCAGCCCAGTGCTGCTGCACAGCCCAGCCATGACACTGGGGATTGGAAGGCACTTGAGCATCTCATTACCTTCTTACACACGTAGTCATTGGGCAGATAGACCACGGATCTGAGCCGCTTCAGCATATCAAAGATCATCTGCCTGTCACAGCCCTTAGACGAAACAAAGCCAGCAGCATGGTTAGCCTGTGCCAGGGTGGCAGGCTGTGCCGGGCAGAACCCGCGCTGCAGGGGCTACCTGAAAGAGGGCCACTTTGCTCACGATGCTGTAGTTCACATCAATAGCAATGTCCAGTCTCATCTTGTCTGGCAGCTGCACCAGCAGCTCTGACTCATCTGTGGGAGAAAGCAGAACACTGGATCTTTCTCACAGTCAATCCCAGATCATGCCCTTGGTGTGGCAGGAGGAAAGCAGCCCACGTTCTGGTGGCAGAGGACAGGAATAAGCTTGCCCAGAAGGGTCTTCTCCAGCCTCTGACCACCAAGCAACTTGCAGGTCTAAAGCCAGTAAGTGATGGAGAGCTGCCTTTCTCGTTATCTCTGCCCTGACGGCTCTCAGAGACAGACCAGTGAGTTCAAGCTGCAACTTTCTTGGCCAGGATGATGGGTGCAGTGGTCCTGCCTGAACAGCTACAGGTTGGGCAGAGATGTCATGCAGAGCAGATCTGCAGAGAAGAACTTGGAGGTGCCGAGTGACAAGAAGCTCCTCCTGACCTGGCTTCAGTGTGCACTAGAGCCCAGATCCCTGCTGTGTGCTGGGTTACATCCCCAGAGCATGAGCAGCAGCTTGAGGGAGGGGATTCTCCCCCTCTGCTGTGCTCTGGGGAGACCCCCCTGCAGTCCTGTGTCCAGCTCTGGGGCAACAACACAAGAGGGATGTGGAGCTGTTCGAGCAAGTCCAGAGGAGGCCACGGAGATGCTGCGAGGGCTGGAGCAGCTCTGCTCTGGAGACAGGCTGAGAGAGCTGGGCTGGTTCAGCCTGGACAAGAGAAGGCTCCAGGAGAACTCAGAGCAGCCTTCCAGTGTCTGAACAGGGCCTACGAGGATGCTGGAAAAGGACTTTTTATCAGGGACTGTACTGACAGGGCCCAAGTGATAGGGATTAAACTGAAACAGGGGAGATTTAGCTTAGATATAAGAAAAATTTTACCCTGTGAGTGTGCTGAGGCCCTTGCACAGGTTGCCCAGGGAAGCTGTGGCTGCCCCATCCCTGGCAGCATTCAAGGCCAGGGGTTGGAGCAACCTGCTCTAGTGGAAGGTACCCCTGCCCTTAGCAGGGGTTTGAAACTGGATGACTCTGTGATTTTATGATTTACTCTCCAGGTGAGCTTATGGGTTTGCTGTTAGACACAGTCTGGCCAGCAATTGCTAGTCACTGCCCTCTCCCCAGGGACCAGCGGGTGCGATGCTGGACTTGGTGCTCTATGAGTGATGCACGACCTGATGGCAGCCTAGATGCTATATAGGTGGGTAAACAAGAGTAAAATAAGCCACCCCTACCCCCCCCACCACGTGACCGCAGTGCTATTTGACAGTAACATTTCAGCTCTGTACAGCAACAGCAGTGCACATGTGGGTCCTTGGAGTGGCTGGAGCTCACCTAGCATGCCTTGTGAATGCCATGTGTACTCGTACCACGTTTTCACCCGGTTCTGAACAGTTTTGGGTATTTTGTAGAAGTTCATGTACTTAATGGTACTGTCCATGCAGCTCCGATAATATGTTTGCCCCGCGGTAGCAGCACCAACCACATCTCTCATCTGGATGGGAGGAAGAGGCGAAAGAGATGTTTTAGTTGCTGTCGCTTACCCATCAGCCTGTTAAGCAATCTAGAGCATGTTTGCTGAGTCCTAACAGCATCTGCCAAACACTTTTTGGCTTCCACCAATGCTGAGCAGGTCCTCCATGGGGAAAACAAACCCAGAGACGCAAACCTGTGGACCAACCCCACCAAAACCTTCCCCATTGGAGGCTGGGAGTCCCCAGGACTCCTGCTCACCTGCCCTATCATGACGGAGAAAGCAAAGACACCCGTGAAGTAGTTCAGCAGCTGGAAGACGATCTCAAACAGTGTCTTGGGGTCCGGCAGGCCCCCAATGGTGATGAGGGTTTTGACTGCCCAGTAGTAGCAGCGGATGTAGCTGGGAGGAAAAGAGGAGGCAGTTTTGAAGGTGTTTCTGGCATGAAGGCCTGTTTCACCCCTCACTACTGAGCTCACTTCTGTTGGCCATGGCAAGCCAGAGCCTGCTGAGAGTAACTACGGGTGACAAGGGGAAAATCAAGGGGCTGCAAACTCCCAACCACACCCGCAGGTGCTTCTGGAGATGCTACAGGAGCAGGAGCATGTGGGGACCCTCCAGAAACCTCAGCATGGGAGGCTCAGCTGCTCGGCTACTCCCATTTTCTGCTCTTACAGCTCCAGCACCATAAACCAGCAACGTTTTTTCAGCAACATTTACACTTTCAGAAATAGTCAGGGGGAAAAAAGGGTTTGTGAGCAACTTGTTGGCATGGGACTCCAGAGGTGTCAAGTGCATTCTTGATTCGGTGGTCTTGGGCACTCCCTTGGATGCTATAGTTACACTTAGAGATAGCTACAGATATGTATATCATACTGAATAGCTATATAACGGCAATATTATCATGTTGAGCTGAGTGCTCGAAGGGAAGGCAACACCCTTACTAGGGCTGCAGGGGTGACAGTCACTTGTCCCCACCTACACCCACACCTCGCAGTAAGTCTGTAATGCACTTGCCCATGCCTTTTTGCAGGAAACTCTCATTTGAATGTTACTCAGGATCATATCATGCCAGTGTTGTACAACACTCAGAGTGGGCATTTGCTATGAGGTTGTGCTCAGCTCATGAGCCAAGTGCTCTCCCTGTGGCACCCACCACTCACAACACAACAGACATTCAATACATATATTTTGGAAATGCCATGGCAAGGGGTGGCCACTGTCCCTGTCTCACACCCTGGGAATGAGAGCGATGGTCTCATCTGAGGGCCTGACACATGGCACCAAGAACACCCAGCTTCAAGCCTGGCAGCAGGTCAACAGGAACAGATCTCTCCCTCCCATCCTGCTCAGCCAGGGATCATTCTCCTGCTTCCCAGCACCAGGTTCCCAGTTTTTCAGTCTTTTCAACCTGCTGTTGTCCCCTATCTCAGCCTAACTGCAGCCTCTTTATCCTGCAGCATGTGTGTTACTGCACATCCCACCCTTCCTGTCCCCATCATTCTCCCTGGCTTCACATCACCTGGGACCTGCAACTCGTTCCTTTGTTTTTTTTTTATGAAGCCAGCTGCATCCTAACCTCACTTCTTACTCCAGCTCGTCACAGCAATCTGTGCTACGGGAGGACCCAAGCCCTGGCTGATACCTGTTCCCTTCCCCATCATAGACCCAGGTGGTAGAGCCCAGTCCTTCATAGGCTGATGCCCAGTAATAGAGGCAGGAGTTCACGTGCAAGCTGTACAGTAAATAGGCTGTGGTCCGAATCACTCTGCAAGACAAACAGAAGAGAAGAGAATAGGAAGGGACATGATACGGTATATGCTGGGAAACATGTCAGAACACCCCAGCATCACAAGGAGATTCTGAAGCAATGCGCCAAGTGCAGGAACCACAGAGCACTCAAGTGTGCAGCTCTGCTGCTCCCTCCTGCAACATCACAGGTGCCAGAAAAAGCAGCTTGTCCACTGGTGGCTCATTTTCACCATTAGCACCCCAGGCACACTTGGGTCAGAGACAGGAGATTCTACCCATACGGCTCCAGGACCCCACGTCCCACCTGCATCAAGTAACACCTATATCAGCTAGGGACATCCAGGGATAGCAGGAAAATAAACCAGGAACCCAAAATGGGTGCACACCAAAGCAAGCCTTCTTTCCCAGTAGCAAACAGCAACTCCACAATCTCTCCCTCCCTCTCTTCCCCTCACCTATAGATGTATGCCTTTGTCAGGATAGCCTCCAGGCGGTTGTTGAACTCGAAGAAGGCCATGTACTGGAGGAGAAGGAAAGCAGCATGCTTCAGCGTGCTCCAGCTTCTTGTGACCCCCACCAGGAGAGTTACATCTCCATAAAACCCCACTCCCTCTCCGTTTCCCTCCTGCAGCTCCTCTGCAGCTTGAACTGCCACAAACAGATTTGGTTCCATCTGAGTGCCCCTCTACTCACATGTGAGCATGTTTTAGGATTGAAAACAAGTGTTTGACCAACAGCTCCACAAAGCCATTGGGACAAGACTTTCCATCCATTTTACAACCCTCTTGTGATCATCTGTGAGTGTAGCAAGCCACAGCTTACCCCTATCAGCGTGGTACTCCTTCATGTCCACTGCAGCTGGTGTTCTGCCTGGTTTTGTAAGCTCAGACTTACCTTCAGACAGCGAGGAAAGCGCAGGAGAGGGTTGACACCAACTCTGAAGTAGAAGAAATCCAGGGGCAGGAGGCACACCATATCCATCTGAAACCCACACAGAGAGGAACCCCTGTGAGGAGCCTCAGACATGGTGGGGGGCAGCCGCAAGCCATGGTTCACACTGAAGATTCAGATTAGTAAGTAAAATGATGTCAAACCTTAAAGCGTTGTGATCGCAGGTAGTTCTCCTTCATGGCCTTTTTATCGCTCTGGTTGGGCAGAGGAAGGAGAGAGAGAGCAAGGTTAATCATTGCTTACAGAAAGGAAAGTCGTGGCCAACATGGTCATGCCTGACTTTTCTCTTCCGCACTACAACAGGGAAGATGCTCCCTTTGTGCCCAGGAAAGGGAGCAGAGCAAGAGGAGCAGCAGAGGAAAGCCAGGCATGACCATCCTGGCCATGCCAAGGGAAGACATGGCTGTATGCCAGCTTCCCATCCCACCTTGGGATATCCTGTGCTCATTTTGCATTCCAGAGAAAGTACATCACAGTGCTAGTGCCACAGAAATCAGATTTACAGATCTGACCATTGCTGTGGGCCATGGGAAGGCTGCACCCTGAAGGTCTGATTTTTCCCAGCTTATTTAATTGGATATGGAAATGGATTCAGGGGGTTTCACTTATCTCTGGTGCATGATCTGTGAGTTCAGATTGCAAACGCTTTTGTCATGTTGCTAATGCATTCTGCCTAGCTGTGCTCCTTTGTATGAAACATATTTATCATGCCATCTGCTCACGGTTAGCACCACACTGTTGGGAGCACTGCTCCATGGAGCAGCACACTCTGAGCATTCCTACCCAGGAATGGGGCTGTCGTGGACCTCACATGCCTTATAGATAGGCTGGTGTTGAGTTCAGACCAAAAATATATGACTTTAGGGCAAAAAAATACTTCCAGCTTATCCGTTACATGGCAGGAGAGATGCTTGCAGTCCTCCAAGAGTGGCCAGAGCCCTGGTGGGAAAGCTCAACTCAGAGATCGTGGAGCAGCAGTACCCACATTGCTCAGGGCGATAAGGGTCCCCCCAGCCATTCCCCAGCACTGGGATGCAGCCGTGCCACTCACTATTATATCTCCCCCCTGGACAAACTGCAGCCGGGTCTGAAAGACGAGGATGTCAAGCAGATAGATGAGGTCACAGAGGTAGTCGATGAACAGCCAGCAGTGGATGTTTGCTGGCGTCTGGTAGGGGAAAGCCCAGCGGACAGGGATCAGCCAGCAGTTCCAGTTCCAGGCCATGACAACAAAGAACAGCCACAGCACGTACATCAGATCTGTGGACGGGAATCACGCTGCAATTAGTGGGGCCTGTGTCCCTCATCTATGGGAAACCACTACACAAAGGGCTTTTCATCCCCTTGTCCTGCCCCCAGTGCCACAGGGAAACCTGCAAGAGGTCTCTATTGAATACTGACAGCATTTAATTGCAAGCGAGCTGGGCTTCAGATGCAAAGTGAATACCACCAGCTGCAGAGCACACTGCTTTTTGTCACAAAGCCTTTCTAACTTTGCTGATTCAAGTAGGTTTTCTTTTGCCCACACTTTCTTGCTTTTCTTTCCCTCCTCAAACTGTGCTGAGCACATGGCCACCTGCCAGAGCCTGAGGGCTTTGAAATGGCTGTGAAACAGGAAAGACCCTGGAAGGAGCTGAGCTCCTGAGGGGTGTCACCGGACAGTGGATTTTTCTGTTGTGATTTTTAGTTTCATTTTGGATGTCCACAGCACAGGGGCAGTGTTTGCCCAATAAAACACCTGAAAAGCAGCAGAAAGCTGCCACTCCTTCTCTGCCCGGTCATGCTCCTGACACCCATACCTAAGGGGGAAGCATTTAGGAAAGCCTGTGCCTTGCAGGGGAATTTAAGACTGGATTTTGGCACACATTTGTAAGTTGGTCCTTGCTTAGTAGACCCTCCTGCTCTACAAGGTCTCATCTCTCACACCTCCTCACCCTTTCTGGCTGCCCCACCAGCCCAGTGGCCATGCTCCGTCACTCACTGGTGAGCGGGTCAATGCTGCTGGGGAATTGGTAGTTTCTCAGGCGGTCCAGCCAGGGCCGGTACTTAAACGTGCAGCACAGCATCTCGCAGTAGTGCTCCTCTTCTGCCACCTTCTCCCCCTCTGGCTGCTCCCCCTGAGGAGGGACTGGTGCTGTCGACAGTGCTGGCTTGGCAGGAGCTGGGAGAGGCCGCACAGTTATTTGAAAGAGCAGAAAATCTTCTTGCTGCAATGTATTTTAAGGTCTTTAACGTGTTAACAAGGTCAAAACACAGCATGTGTGGGGACCCAGCCCCACTCAAACTCACATGCTGTCGGGCTCTCCTCATCTGAGGTGACGTCGGGATCGGTCAGCTTTTCCTTCACCTTCTCAGTCCTCTCCTTGAAAAGCCTCACCAGCTCCTGGAGCCGGTTGTTGATGACAGTGCTGCTCACGCTCGTGGCTGAACCGATGCGCTCAGGCAGGCTGTGGGCAAACCACCAGGCATCTCATGCAGGTAGGAAAGGTCAAGGGCAGGTCCATGGCCCATTTTTAACTTACAGGATCCTGATTTAGGATTCACCCATATATTCTTAGCTATCGTGTGATCAGAAGAACACAAGCTAAGGTGGTTTCAGTAAGATACCATCAAACAGCACCAGACCAAACCTCATTCCTGCCCTCAGAGGGACTTGGGAAGCACCAAGATCCCATGCTGGATTGCGTTTGATTGGGAGAGGATGATTTTGGAAGCACTATGGGATGAAAATATGGACCAAGCCCCTGAATGTAGAAACTGTATTGTCTCTTTTCAGCCTCTTTATTAAAACTGGGTTGTGAGTGCTCCATCCCTGGCAGTGTTCAAGGCCAGGTTGGACAGGGCTTGGAGCAACCTGCTCTAATGAAAGGTGCCCCTGCCTGTGGCAGGTGGTTGGAACTGGATGAGCTTTAAGGTCCCTTCCAACCCGAACCATTCAAGGATTCCATGATTCTGTGATTGATTCAGACCAGGATGCTCACCTAGCATGGCCAAGGACCATCACTAGGAGGCGGGACAGAAACAAGCCTGTTTGCTGTAGCTCCAGGCTGGTTCATTGTGTTAAGTGGCACAATGATTTCTACTTAGGAAGAAGGCAAATCCCTGCCCTATGAGGAGGTGTATACCCTCCCCAAGCCTTTGCTTTGCAGAGCAGGCAGCTACCTCTCCCTTTCGTATCCCAGGACTCCTAGAATCTTTGCTGTTTCCATCAGAGTACTGGGATCTGAACCCCTGGGGCTGCTCAGGAGCCTCTCAGCCCCACCACGCACCTTTCCTTCTGCTTTTCATCACAGCCCAGCAGTGCTTGGGTTGGGGACTGGCTCATGGGTTCCTCCTCCAGACCATCCTCAGGGGCCAGTATCTTCCTCCTGTGGCCACAAACACAGCAGCTGAGGCTTGGTTTCTCCCCCATCCTCATCCAGTTCCTCTTCCTCCTCCTTCTCCAGGTCTCATCTGTTTTCCACTTCCACTTCTCCAACCAGGGTCAGTTTTCCCCCATTTTTTGGCATTGCCTGAAGTAAATGAGAGCAAATCACTCTGCTCCTTTGCTGCTAAAGCCTGTTTCTTCCTGGGCACCACCCAGACCATTTTTCAATCCATTTTGGGCACCCAGCAAGATGCACAGAAGGCAGGAACCAGTCTGTACTCGTCCCCAGTGCTGCACCATCACACCACTGTGCTTCAAGAAGTGGGCAAGGGAAATGCAATAGCAGTAAGGTGGAGCAAGGAAATTAAACTGGAAAAGCGAGAAGGTTCTGGGGACACTGCCTGGCTCTGAGCTGGCCCCATAGGACCTGAAATCCCCAAGATAGAGTGAATTGCTGGGCAGCAGGTATATAACATGGACCCTTCAATTGCTGCTGATACTTCTAAAGCCAAGTATAAAGTTCAACTTGCCGAGAGTGGCTTCAAGAGGTTCAAGAGGAGCCCTATGAACACTGTCCTGCTGATGCTGAGGCAGTGGCAGCTGATGTCTTCCTGGAAGATGTGTGCTAACACAGCCAGTGGCTCCCTTTGGTACAGACAGCTTTCAGGGACAACTTCCTTAATTGTGTGTGAGCAAAGTGGCAGAAAGAAGCAGTGGATGTGAAGGTGACAATCATGAAAAATCTGGACTGCAGTCTGCAGCCAAGTCCGGAGGTGTAACTGCAACAACAGAAATTGCCTTCTGCCACCACAGCAGAAATTAACCAGGGTCCCACTGACCGTGGTGCAAAATGGCTCAGTGTGCGTGTGAAGCAGGAGCAAGCAGGACACTGAGGGAGGTCATCCTGCCATCACAGATCTCCTGAAGAAAGCTGGATGTTACGAACCCACCCATCTCCAACCTCACCGGCTCTTGGGCATGCCTTCCTGGGAAGGGGAGCAGATGAACAAGCCCAACCTCCATGTCAAAGTACCCTCAGACATGGATGGAGAGGTTCCCAAAACCACATCATTCAGAAGAAGAAGTCCTGCTGAGATCTCGATGTTGTTAGGATGTCATCTATCACCTCTCATCAGTCTCCAGACACTCTTCCCCTAGCTCTGTCCTGTTGAGGCATCATGCTGCCCCATTGCCCATCCTCATCCATAAGCAAGTCCAAGATGCCTACATCAACAGCTCTTGCTCTATTATGGAGACCCTGTAGAGAGGGTAATGTCACCTCCCTCTTTGCCTGGGGCATGGCTCCCCATAGGCCACAGAGCTCATGTGGTTGCTCTCCAAGTACATGCAAAGCTTTGTGTCTCAACATCCATCTGGGAAAAAATGCCTCTTTTTGTTTCATATTAATGGATGCCCTCGGAAGATGTAAGAGACAACATATGTCCCCAAGACGGCAGTAAATTCAGAGGTACAGGACACTTCCCTTGGTATTCTGCATGGTGCCTGTAGTTTATCTGTGTTCATAGCGGACAGAGATATGAGAAGGAGCAGGAGCTACCCAAAAAGCAATGCAAACTTCAGTGACTTGTGGAAACTGGTGGGCAAAGGGCTCAAAGGCAAACTGGGATGTCAAGTCCCACAGAGAAGCTCATGTATGTGCAACCACAGGTTCAGAACCTTGGAAGGTCTAGCAGGTTCTCAATCATCCATGTTAGAGAAGGAACCTCTCCTGACAATCCCCTGGAAAACATTTAGTTCTTTGATGCAGCCCAGCTGCAGGGACTGCTTTCTGGGACAGGACCTCCAGACCTCTGGTGTGGCTCGTTTGTGATGAGTCTTTCTTGACTCTGTCCAAACAATGTTAACCCTAATACTTCACAGACTCTCTTGGGAAACAACTCAAGACTGTGGCCAATAAAAGTGACTTAGGACAAATGGATGATTATTCAATGCAGAGTTGGTGCCCTCATCCTCTGAAAATACCAGCCAGAGCCAAGTGTCTTCCTTCTGGTTCAGAAGGGTGAAATTTTACTTCTTGATGTAGCAAAATAGGAGGTGGTTGCTTTTAAACATCTCCAGCTCTAGCAAGGGACCTCCAGTGTTGTCTTCAGAGACACTATCTAGAGGCACAGCAGAAAGTTTCATGTGCTCATACATGTAATTGCAAATATACAGCCTGCTTTAAGAAACTGGTAGAAAATAGCATGAGAAAACTGAGGTGTTCCAAAAAATGGCTCTATGGGGAACCATAGGAGCATGGAATGTTTCTTGGAAGATCCAAGCCCCTGCCATGGGCAGGGACACCTTCCACTAGAGCAGGTTGCTCCAAGCCTCATCCAACCTGGCCTTGAACACTGCCAGGGATGGCGCAGCCACAGCTTCTCTGGGCAGCCTGTGCCAGGGCCTCAGCACCCTCACAGGGAAGAAATTCTGCCTAAGATATCACCTCAGTGTCCCCTCTGTCAGGTTAAAGCCATTCCCCTTTTCCTGTCCCTGCAGGCCCTTGTCAAAAGTCTTTCTCCATCTTTCTTATGAGCCTTCCTTTACACATCAAAAGGCCACAATAAGATCTTGATAAAAGGCTTGATAAAAAATTACGTTGGGGACAGAATTGTACATAGGTAAGTGGCTTTAAATAAACTAAGGTTGTGCCTTTGGATTGCTGGATCCTGGGCTCTGAAGATGCCCAAGATGTTCTGGGATGCATGACATGGGTGTTAATATGAATTGTCCACTTTCTATGCTGGTTGAACGCGTAACAGCAAGCCCAGTACATTGATCCTGATTCAGTGGTGGATGAACATCTGCAGCAAAGTCACACATCCCAGGGAGAGAGGAGTTACACAGCCTCACCTGGTGGACTTCTCCATCTCAGAAGAATATTCTGCCCTGTTCATCAACCCTCCGCCTCTCTGAGCATCCTTGATCTGAGCGCACAAACCCAAAGGGGAGATGCTGCAAATTCTTCCAGGAAACATGGAAGGAGTTAAGTGTTGGGATTTATGATGAAAGCCCATAGGCAGCACACAGATCCTCTGCACTCTGAATTTGGGAGCACAGATGTGTGGGACAAAAATGGGATCTGACCATGGCCTGGGTATCAAGCCCACCTCCAGGAGGACACACAGACATGACTCACTATCCAAACCTGCCAGGAGCAGGTTGCTCCATACAGTGGTATAAAATCTCCTGTACTGGCGCTGTTGGGGAGTTAAAGCCCCGGGATCCAGGGATGTGCCAGGGCAGAGCCGTACCTGGGGGACGCAGGAGCCACTCTGGGCACCGCCAGCATGTTACTGGCAGCGGTGGTCACTGGTAACCAGGTCCCGCTGTCCTCCACTGCATTGCTTCCACTGTCCGCATCCTTGATGTCCAGAGTGGGGTAATTACCTGGCCCGTGGAGAAGTACAATAATGGCAGGTAAGAAGGATGCAGGCCCAGCACCCTCTAAGCCCATTGCCTCTGTGGAGCTGCCTCCAAACCGCACAGCATTCCAGAAGGGCTTTCCTTTCCCCCCATTCCCTTCTCGCCTGGCACTCCTTTCTCCTACTGCTTTGTAGCATTTCTTTCTCCTTTCCCCCAGTGTTTAACACCACGAGAACTGCCACCTGCTCCCCTTCTGCTTTCCCACCTTGCAGTGATTGTAACTGCTTTGTCCAAGCATTGGGTTCCCATGATTTGGAACATGATGGAGAAAAGGATTACCAACTGCAGGTGTCAGACAGGAGCCCAGGATTTCCAGCTGCAAACCTCCCTCCCAGGGTCTGGAAACGTCTCCTGGGTCTTCTGAACATAAACACATGGATCATGCAAGCTCCAAATTACATGAGCATTTGCTTTTCATGCAGAATAAGGCACTATATAAATAAGCACTTATGGCCTCTCTCTTTTGCACAGGTAATATCTGCTTCTAAACTGCAGGGTTAGAAGAAGGAAGGTTGGATGTTTATAGTGGGGAAAAGAGAGATGCCGATTGCCTGAGGGAGAGACGGTGCTGAGGGTTATCTTGGCCAGACCCCACAGCCAGCCAGGCTGCAAAATGCCATCTCTGTTCTTAGCTACACAACAAAATGCAGTGAGTTCCTTCAAGATTCCTTCGGGGGGGGGCGGGGGGGCGGAGGGTACGCACATTTGAAAGACCCCACACATCCCTTCCTGTCCCACACAGTATGGGACCAGTGGATCACAGCACAGTTCCACCAACTCACAGAGAAAAGACCTATTTGGGTTTCAAAGTTAAAATCATATTACATGTAATGAAAAGCAGCAGAATTTGGCTCCTGGTTAAAACAAGGCGAAGCAAAGCTATAGAGACAGAATTTGTACTTCTGGGTTAAGCATGAAGAACAAACCTCCATCCTACTCTCCTCTTAGTAGGAGTGGGTTGCATGGACGCTAAGGAGAAAACTTTGCATGCAGCAGATCTTTAGCCCTCTGCCAGCATTTTCTTCAGGAGAATTTTTGGCCAAGCAAGTTCAAACGTATACAGTGTCATTTATGTGTACCTGCAAGCGCTCTCTAGGGATTAGCTGGAAAGGCACATAGTGATGAGGCAGAAGCAGAAAAAGCATGAATTCTATTCTCCCGTCTCTGTGCTGCAACATGAAGCGAACTTTGACTATGTTTCTCCCCCAAAAAGCACCTACTGCAGGAATACCTCCTTGCCCCCTTCAAGTTATGCAAGCTCATTGTCAAAGCCAACATCTCTAATACCTAGGGGAGGTTGCTCCTCATGGCAAAAGTTGGGATTGACAGCTCCAACCTTGGGCTTGCTGGCGACAAAGGCTGGGATGCGGGAGGCAGCAGCGGCTCGGTAGCTGGGGACATTGGGGAGTTGCTCTAGCTCACCGCGGCTGGGAGGGGAGGAAACCCCCTCAGCCAGCGGCTTGTCATGCACCAGCCGATCTAGCTCGATGTCTCGGGCACGCCTGGCCATGCTGCTAGGTGCCTAGGTGCTTCAAGCAAGGGACAAGGCATCTGAAGCTGCAATAAAACACAAAGTGGTTTGAGACGAGACTGTTATGTCAGCAGAGAGAAACATAGGGCTGTGGAGGGCTGTTCTGCCTGCTGCTCACAGACATTGGTGGTGCAGGACAGTGGTGGTGTGCATCCTATCATGAGTTTTTCTGGCACTTACGCAAAAGCAGGGCATTCTGCAAAGTCTGCATGAGCAGAGGAATCTCCAGGCTGTTCCAGGGCTCAGGTGAAGCCTCCCCTTGTGCAACTCCCCTGATGTCAGTGGACTTATGCCAGAACCTTCCTGTGCTCACTCAGGCTGTGACGGCAGCTCATCACTCCATTTTCATTACCAACCCCTTACCTCCTTACTATGAAAACATGCTTTATGCTACTGGTTGCTTCCTAAATTGAGTAAAGTGGTATCCCCCTCTAAGATTTTCAGCTGAACAAGAAACTCTTCTTTCACATCCGATATTGCTTAATCAAGACTAAGTACCATGCAAGCACCAGCCTTCCAGAGCTGGCTCCAGCTGCTAACAAAATTGCCATCATGCAATGCCCATGGGATGCTTTAAGCCCATGGAAAGCCTAACACATGCCACACCGCAGGAGGTTCAGCTGACTGAGGAGGGAGTGGTGACATTTTCTCCTTACTGGGCATTGCATTGCCTGCTTTCGGTCATCCTAATTTGCCTTTATGCTGCTATATAATATACCTTCAGCACCAGTTTCAGCAGCTTCAGCTGGCTCCTCTTCCACCTTCAAAATGAAAAGAGCCTTTTTAAGGAGGGCAAGACCTGCTCTGTAAGAGAGCAGACTTTGCAGTTTGATTGTTGCCCCATACCTCCCTATCCCTCCCCCCTGTCTTTCTCCAGCCTCTCAGCTTGTTGTTCAGCACCACCAGTCTAGGCTGAAAGCACCCCTCCCTTGGTGCACAGGTACTGCTGCTGTCTTGGGTTCAGAGATAGGGATGCCCTGGTGGGAAACATTTCCAGTGCCCATTCAGGTCCCTGCTCCTTGTCAGGACACCGCATCCCTCCAGACAAGCTGTGAGACCCTGGCAAACACAGGGCAACAAGAGCTTATTGCAGACCTGATCCCAGGCAGGGAGTGGTGCTGTACCTGTACAAAAGCACCTTCGAGATCACTTATCTCAGCTTCTTCCAGCTGCTCAATCCTGAAGGCCTCTTCTGCAAAGCAGACTTCCTCCATATCCTCCTCAGCAGAGAGACAAGGTGACAGGAGCAGGGGTCTGGATGGAGGACATCAAGCAGAGACAAGTGCCCTCACTTCTGCCCTTTCTGAGGTCGGGTGTGTTGCAGGTGGGGCATCCCATCCATGGGGATGACGTATGGTGCTCCCAGTTTTGGGGGGCACCACGGGCCTCATTTACAGGTGAGCAATACCACAGAAATCTTCATTTAATACAAAAATGGTAACCAAAACGTTGCTGCTTAGGTTAGGACTTTGAAAACGTACTACATGGGAAACCAGGTGAGAGGCGCATAAATAATGCAGGGCATTGCAGATGCATCAGGAAAAATCACATATGCAGAAAAGTACAGGCAGTATGTTCCCCCTGCTGTGCAGAATGTTTTCTCATATAATGAAGATCTGCCACATAAAAAGCTGAGAGCCTGATTTCAAGGCAGGACTGCACTGCAAGCACCATCTGAACCCCAAGTCTACCTATGCAAGACACCACCAGGATACATAACCCTCATTTTCCTCCAGCAGCAAACGCAGACCGCAGGTCCACCATTCTGCAAAGGGGGCTCACAAGGTAGATTTTAGTGGTTTAATACAACTATAACTCAAAAAACACCAAGCCTCATCATGTTGTTCTGCGTGTTTATCTCCTGATGTGCTCCTCCCCGGAGAGAAACATGAAGCGGGGATTTGGGATAATGAAAATATTGTAAGACAGCTGAATGCAAGAAAACTGAAAAACCCAAAGAAACACCCTCCTGCATCCCCTGCAGGTCCTAAGTCAGAAGAGGTATGTAAACAAGCAGCGGCTCCTTTTCTCTTTTATCTCCGTGCCTTGAAAAGCTGTTCTCTTCCAAGGTCTTTTTAAAATAGTTTTTAATAATCTCCCTCCCCCTTGTTTTTATTTAAATATGCTCCCTGCAAATGCAATCACAAGTCTTTTATCCTAACCTAGAAAACCCGCCAGTGTCTCTCTTTTCCCATGAACAAACACAGTGAGGGATGGAGCAGCATCTCATTCACCCAGCAACCGACACACAAGCATCTCCAGTGGAGCTCTAGGAACAGATTATGAAGAAATACAAACGTACGGGTTTAACACTGACTAATTGAGCATTTTCAGCTATTTCAGAAGAATTAACAGAGAATAATATTGCAACACTAGGTAACAAATCCCTAAATGTTTATCTCATCTGAAATCAGAGCGAACCACCGAACTAAGTGGAAAGATTTTTTGAAATAGCATCTAGACCAAAGTCACCACCTACAACCACTAGCAATAATTGGGCTGTTTTCTACAACAGGAAAAACAATGTAAACTTGTACCTGCTTGTATTAGGAAGCATTTGCAGGCACAACACATAATCCTATCCTTAAAGTCAGCTCCATAAACTCCATAATCATCCCGACTGCCCTGAACTAATGGAGGTGGCTTTAAATCACATGGACAATCTCCAGGAGCTGGGTGCTCCCAAGGAAGGAACAAACTGGGTCCCTGCACAGACCCACAGGAAGGGACGTCTGAGGCTACGGTTGCTACAGGTGATGGAGATGGAGCCTGTGTCACCAGGAGACACTCGCCTGGCATCAGGTGCCGCGTCAGCAGTGAGCCCAGAGCATGCCTGTTTGTGAAAGCATCCCTCCTGAATGTTGAAAACAACCCTCCTAATGCATCCATTCTGAACACATCCCTCCTGGATGCATCCCTCCTGAATGCATCTGTCCCAAACACATTCCGCCTGAACACACCGCTCCTGAATGCACCCCTCCTCTCAAACACATCCCTCCCTAACGCACCCCTCCCAAATGCATCCCTCCTCCCAAATACACCCCTCCCAAATGCATCCCTCTTCCCAAACGCATCTCTCCTCCCAAACGCATCTCTCCTCCCAAATGCATCTCTCCTCCCAAACGCATCTCTCCTCCCAAATGCATCCCTCCTCCCAAATGCATCCCTCCTCCCAAACACATCTCTCCCTAATTCATCCCTCCTGAACACACATCTCCTGAACGTATCCTTTCTCCCGAGAGCATCCCCACTTCCCCCCCGAGGCTGGGTCACTTCACTCATCCTCTGGTGTTTCAACGTCTCCAGCTTGTGAATGCAGCTGAACAACTGCAGCCATGTTCATCCCAACAAAGCCATCAAGGCAACAGGAGCCACTCACCCTGCACTCTCCTTCAACTCCTCCTCCTTTTTCTCCTCCTCCTCCTCCTCTTCCTCCCCGTCCTGCTCCATTTCCTCTTCCTCCTCACCAGCACTCAGGGAGCACAACCACAGCCTGGGAAGGAGAAATTCATTAGGTGAAATCCAAAAAGTGTTTCTGAACCTTGCAGAGGAGCACTGCAGCCCAGATATGCTCTCTCTGCACCCACCAGCCAGCATCTGGGGGGTGGGCACAGCTGTGTACTCTAGGCATATAGTGCTCACAGTCCATTAGTGTCTGCCACCCAATGCTGGTGGGAGAAATGAAGGGAAAAAGCTTGGGAATGGAACAAGTCCAGAGGAGGGCCACGAAGATGATCAGGGGACTGGAGCACCTCTCGTATGAAGATAGGCTGAGAAAATTGGGGCTGTTCAGCCTGGAGAAGAGAAGGCTGCGTGGAGACCTCATAGCAGCCTTCCAATACCTGAAGGGGGCCTATAGGGATGCTGGGGAGGGACTCTTCATTAGGGACTGTGGTGAGAGGACAAGGGGTAATGGGTTTAAACTTAAACAGGGGAGGTTTAGATTGGATATGAGGAAGAAATTCTTTACTGTGAGGGTGGTGGGGCCCTGGAATGGGTTGCCCAGGGAAGTTGTGAATGCTTCATCCCTGGCGGCGTTCAAAGTGGGGTTGGACATAGCCTTGGATGGCATGGTTTAGTGGGAGGTGTCCCTGCCCATGGCGGGGGGGTTGGAACTCGATGATCTTGAGGTCCTTTCCAGCCCTTACTATTCTGTGATTCTGTGATTCTGTGAAAACCAGAGTCCTTGAGCCATCAAATTCCCCCTGCAGCATGGGGAGAGGATGTGCTTAGGGGTCACTTGTTGCTGATTTTGACCAAAACATCCCTGTATCAACAGCGAAATCCACCCTCCAGCACAGTATATGTTGTGGTTCACAGCTTCACAAGCTCCTATACCAAAGGGAAAGCAGTCTGAAAAACATCTTTATAACCTGTCCAGTGTTTCTTGGTCCTCCAGGAATTCATAGATTCCCAGGGCCTGCTGGACCCAAAGAAATAAGACGGGAGAATCAGGCCTCCCTGGATTCCCAGGAACACCAGGAGTTTCAGGAACAAAAGATATTGAGGTGCCTCCTGTTAATCCTGTCCTGCCTGGCCCGCCCGGACCAGTAGGTGACACTGGTCATCCTGGCCCTTGTGGTCCTTCAGGGAGAAGGGACAGCCTCTCTGAGACGGTGCCCCTGGACCAGCTGGTCAGAAGGGGGAACCAGAGCAGAAGTTCTGGCTTGTACTTAGTGCAGTTGATCATTGCCCATGCTGGAGGTGGAGGCCCCTGCACATCTTCCCCCGCAAGTGCTCTAGGCTCAGGGAGCACTTGGAGGGCTCCCAAGCCCTTGGGTAGCACGCGTGGACACCTCTCATTTCCCTGCTGCAATTCAACTTGATCCCAGATTTGAAAACATTGCCCAGGCCTTGGAAGGACCTTGACAGGGTTTTGTTTTGGAAGAAGTAGGATGAATTATATAGAGCTCTGTTTCCAAATGTCATGACAGCTGGATGCACAATTGACGGGAACAAGGTCCAAAAATTCAGCTTTTGGGCCCCCAGCACAAAAGGCCTGTGCGGCTGTTGGAGCAAGTCCAGAGGGAGGAGGCCACGAGGATGACCAGGGGCTAGAGCAGCTCTGCCTGGAGACAGGCTGAGAGAGCTGGGCTTGTTCAGCCTGCAGAACAGAAAGCTCCTTAACTGGAGACCTTAGAGCAGCTCCAGTGCCTGAAGGGGCTACAAAAAAGCTGGAGAGGGGCTTTGGACAAGGGCCTGTAGGGACAGGAGAAGGAGGAATGGCTTTAACCTGACAGAGGGGAGGTTGAGATGAGATCTTAGGCAGAAGTTCTTCCCTGTGAGGGTGCTGAGGCCCTGGCACAGGTTGCCCAGAGAAGCCGTGGCTGCCCCATCCCTGGCAGTGTTCAAGGCCAGGCTGGACAGGGCTTGGAGCAACCTGGTCTAGTGGAAGGTGTCCCTGCCCATGGCAGGGGTTGGAACTGGGTGAGCTTTAAGGTCCCTTCCAAGCCAAACCATGCTGTGAGTCTGTGATTCTATGATTTGAAGAGTATCCTTTAGCTGTCCTCTGCAGGGCAAAGTGAAGCATCGCATTCCCAGCTCTGCCACTGCCTGCCCCAACCCAAATCTCAACACCAGAAGGAAAGGCCATTTGCTGAAACACCTTTTGGGTCCTTCTGGTGCCCCCCTCTTTGGAAACAGACACCTCAGCTGCCTGCTGCCAGCTCCACCACCAGTACTGGCAAGGAGGGATACCCAGGGACATTCTCATCCCCTCCCATGGCCATGATGCTGGTGGTCAGAAAGCTGCCCATCAACAGCCTCTCCCTTTTCCTTCCTACCTATTTTCTTCTTCCTGAGGTTCCTCCTGGATGGGGGGAAGAAGATGAGTATCCACCACCATCTCAGCCTCAACATCCCAGGCCACCATCTTGCATGTGGCTTCCTTAATCCAGCCACCATGGATCTCTTCCGGGATGAGGTCTTTGTCCTTGGGTTCCTCAGGGACAATACGAACTGAAAAGTGAATGGGGGAAGGCAAGTGATGAAGTGAGAAGTACATTTTAGAGAGCCCAGTGGTAGAGCCAGGGCAGATCCCATGTTTTCCCTGCTCAACAGTGAGATGCTGCCACATGCCAGGACTGAAACACCTCTCAGCTCACACAGAGCTGTGCAGCCCCAGTCCCTGGCATGTTACTGGGGATGCTGCAAAGGGAACAGCCCAGGCCTGACCCATGATGAGCCTTCTCCATGTCCCAGGGGTATCCCCCTGCCACATCAGGCACACAGTGGAGAAACAGGAGGAGGAAGCACATAGCTTACTGTAAAACCAGTTTATTTTGAGGTCTGCCTGAGAACAAAACTTACATATACACAGCGAAGCTCACAGAAAACACACAAATTCAACTACAGAAAGGCAGGAAACACACCTATGGCTGGCTCTGCACTGCATTTACCCACCCCACAGTGCCTGTGCTGCCTTCAGCCTGTTTCCTCTAGATCCCCATTAATTAAAACACGGCACAGCAATCAGGGAGATGACTTTTAAAACATGCCACAACTTTGGAGACATTATATGAAAATGGAGCAAATACTAAAATTGTAGCCTGGTATCAGCAGGGCTCCTTATAAACACAGAGAATGGATCTCAGGCTGGTTGTTGGCTCCTGGCTCATTGTTACAGCTGCTTAGAGATGCAGTGAGATGGAGAGAGACCTTATTGAGGCCTTTCAGTATAAACAGGGGAATTATACAAAAGATGAAGACTTTTTACTAAGCTCTGAAGGGACAGGACAAGGGAAAATGGCTTTAACCTGACAGAGGGGAGGCTGAGACGAGATCATAGGCAGAAGTTCTTCCCTGTGAGGGTGCTGAGGCCCTGGCACAGGTTGCCCAGAGAAGCTGTGGCTGCCCCATCCCTGGCAGTGTTCAAGGCCAGGTTGGAAAGGGCTTGGAGCAACCTGGTCTAGTGGAAGGTGTCCCTGCCTGTGGCAGGGGGGTGGAACTGGATCCTCCAACCCAAACACCATTCTGTGATTCTAAGATCTTTACTAGAACCCTGGGGTGTAGGACTTTCACCCCATCCAGCCCAGAGGCCCTGCACACCTCTGGACTGCTGGCCATCCCTGGGATCCCTTCCCATGCCAGAACATTCCTTCAGCTGCAGTTAATGCTGCACCTGAGGAGCTGTGAGCTTCAGGGGCACCAATAGTTGAGGGTAAGGAGAGTCTGGGGTAAGTTCTCCTACAAGGAGAGCTCAGGAAAAGGTTTTTAACCCTACCTACCCATCTAAAGTTTAACCTCACCCACCTGCACTGGTGGCTGCAAATCAGAGCCCTTTCCACTCACTGGGAGAAAACACCCAGTTAATGGAAGAAAAGCAGTAAGAAGCTGATGAGGGCTTAAAGAGCTTTATGATGTTACACGTCAGAGGCAGCAGTCAACTAAAAGAAACCTGGGGGCTTCAGCTGGAGGTCTCAGGGGTGAATATTCACATGCTTGATGCGGTAGAGAGAGGACCAGGGGTGCCAGGAAGCTGCAGCAAGAGGATTTCTGCCTCCTAGTGATGCATTTCTCATTTATCATCTATATTTCTCTATACCAACTATAGCTCCAGTCTCATATACATCATCCTGCAAAAACAATAGCTCTGGTTCCCAGAGCCAAGAGGGAGCAAACATGGGACAGTCCCAGGACCAGGGACACACAGCCAGCATCCCTGGCCAGCCTTGGATCCTGCCACCCTGGCTTGGAAGGAGCTAGAGACCATTTGCTGATTGCCCTTTGCTTTTCCTCCCCAGCTGCACTCTCTCCTTGGGTTGGTCTCACTGGGTTGTGGGAAGGGCTGGCTGGCCATGGTCTTCGTTTTCCATTTGTTTCAGAGGCACTAAGCCCCTTTGCCCCCTGAAACAAAAGGAGAAGGAAAACATTAATGAGCTTGCTGGCAGTTTGGGCAG
This sequence comes from Amazona ochrocephala, assembly GCA_039720435.1. Classification (NCBI taxonomy): domain Eukaryota; kingdom Metazoa; phylum Chordata; class Aves; order Psittaciformes; family Psittacidae; genus Amazona; species Amazona ochrocephala. Next base: position 78,178,851 of record CM077909.1, on the reverse strand, counting down.
ATCTCCTGCTGACCAAATAGCTCCCTTCTTCGGGCACATGAAGATGCCTCAAAACACCAAAGGGAGCTGAAACACAGCCAGCTGCGCAGGCTGCCCTCACATGCCCACTGGCTTTGCCTCTTCCCAAGGTAATACTCTGATGTCCAGTTTGTACAGACACATGGAGAAATGTCTTCCCGCGGAATTCCCACAGGAGATCCCACCCGGCGGCTGCTGGCTCGGTGGGACCCACGTCCTGGCATGTTCCTGGGGGGATGCACAGCCTCTGTGTGCCAGGGTGGGTCTCTGTTCTCACCAGCAGCTCTCACAGCCCAACCAAAAGCAGCTTCCCTGACAGCACTTGTGCAGGCCTGCAGGACATCTCCCCTGCCCTGTCCATTCCTGGTGGCAGCCATGTCTCCCGCTTCTCTCAGCATCCCACAAGGTAGCTGGTGTGGGGAGCCAACCCCATCTGCCTGCAGAACCTGTGCTCTTTCCCCACTGCGGGCAGGCAAGCAGCAGTGAGAACTCTGCAGTGTTTTCCTACACCATGCAGACTCACATCCAACACTGCTAATCACAGGATATTGTTTTCACGAATTATCTCCTTAGACATCACAGGCTTGGCAAACACCCTCCAGTACAACAAGAACCATGCCAAAGGGAGTGATGAAGGCAGCAGGTTTGAATTTCCTTGTAATGCTTTGATCAAATCCCAGAAGCCTAGCAACCATCTTCCAGCACATCTTGAAGACAGACGTTGATATCAGCACTAACCTCAAAACCTGGGGCCCAAGCATGGGGGATGCTGCACTCAAAGACTCCCACAGCCCAAGTTTTGCCAAGCCTGAGCCACAACCCTGGGCCTGTTCCTGCTTCCCAAGCAGTCACAGTTCCTTATGGATTCCTGGGGGGACCTCAGGGATCTCAGGGCTCCTGGAATGGCACCCATAGTATACTGCAGGATAAAAGCCTCTTCCCAATAACCTCAGCAAGCAAACCAGCACGGGGAGATAGAGCAACCACTTACTTTCTTCCACGGGACTCAAAGTTGCTGCATCCACTCCCTGTCAGGAGGAAAAGGGAAACATGAGAATTTTGGGTTTCAGTAACTCAAAATTTTTACTCCAAACACCCCATTTTCAGTAAATGTGGCCCTTTTATGCTAAATATCCCATATGATTTCTTGGTGCATGTTGGTTAGCTTGGCCATGGGGACAAGCATCCCCACACATGATGGGAAATGGTAGGAGCACATCAGTGAGCTTGCCTTGGTGCAAAGGAAGGAAAGGAGAGCGTGCAAAGCTCCTGCTTCTCCTTAGCACTGGAGTGTAACCCGGTGAGGTGCCAGGACCTGGGCACCATCCGGTGCTGCACAGGAAGGCAAGGAAACAGTAAAGAAAGCACAAGCTATGGGAGCTCTCGATGCTGGGAAGCCAAATCCTGGTTATCATTAACTAAGCAGGTTGTGGGGATTTGTTTTCTTGAAGGAGCTGTGGGACAGCCCAAACTACATCAGGTCCCTGCACTGATCTAGTGGCATGTGCATAGCAGGGGACACCCTTCCTGCTGGGAACATGGTGTTCACATGCCCTCTGCCTATCCAGCACAGAGCATACCTGTGCCTCCTGCTTCGCCCTGGTCACCGGCTGCGGCATCACCTTCTCCAGCCCCTGAACCAGCCAGGCAAACACCCTGGTGACCAGAAACCACAGTTAGGCCTGGCTGCAGGGGCCTCTGCTCCCACAGCCCCGTCCCGCTCACCAGGTACCCACACAGAAGCTGCTGCTGTGGTTACCTGCTGCTGTCCCCAGCCAGGGACCGAGGGACAAGGGTGGCCACTGGCTCAGGCTGCGCCTCAGCCACTGCTGGCTCCACTGCTGCCGGGGTGCTCTGGGTGGCTGAAACGCTGCTCTTTGGCTTTGCCTGGGGTTTAGTTCCTTTTGTACCTGCTCAGGTTTATTGGGAAGGAGAAGGGGGACAGGCAACGTAGCAGTCATCTTACAAATCATCGGGGAAGGGGAGCAAGTGAGGAAGGGTCACCTCTCCCATGGAAGGACAGGCTTGGGGGACCTCCCTGACAGCTTCTCCCCCAAGGATCCAGCCTGGAATGAGGACATGGGGTTTGGGGACAGAGGTGGTGTAGGGGCAGCGCTGTGATGCTGGGACCTCGTGTGCCCACCCCAAGGGCACAGGGATGGGACAGCCCCAGGGCCAGTGCCTGTCTGCACCCAGGTTCCAGAGTGTATTCTCTGAAAGGGCACCCAGGGAACTCACCTCCTACTGCTGCTTCGCCCTTCTGCTCCTTCAGCTCTGGCTGCAGGGGGACAGAGGGACAAATGGACATGGCAAAGCATTGGATGTGGCCCCACATCACCCTGTGGGGGCACGTCCCCTACCCCAAGGGGACCCATGTCCCCAGCCCCACACACCCTCCACTGCAGTTTTGCCCCCATTTCCTTGACAAGGGTCATTAAACCCAGACACCTGACTACTGGTATCAGCAGGTCCCAAATGGAGGGTCCCCCTGGGTGCAGTTGGGCTGAGGAGCAGCAGGATGCACCCCAAGGCCTTTTTTTTTTGTTCTGCTCAATTCCCCATGGGTTTTATTCTCCAGCATCCCATCCAGGGCATGTGGGATGAAGATAGGGAGCCCACCCCACCATCACATCTGCCCAGCAGCCCCACAGCCTCCTGCACTGTGCAGTGCTCACATCCAGCTTCTTCAGCACCTCTGGCTGTGGCACCATCCTTTCGAAGCCCTGCACCAGCCAGTTGAGCACCCGCACTCCTGCCCTGCCAGAGAGGAGAGCAGCCACAGTTGGGGAGCTCATCCCATGCACCCCCTGCATTCCCCCAACAGTCACCCCAGGGACCCACCACTCCTTGGTGGCAGTATCCAAGCCAGGATCATGCTCAGGCTCACAGTCATCCAGCTTGTCATCCTCCAGATCGAAGGGAATTATCTCTGCAAGAAGAGCAGTAGCATGGGCACAGGGGAGAGCCAGGACCTGCAGTGCCAGGAGCTCCTGGTTCCCCCATCAGCTGGTGCAAGGGGACAGTAGTGCCAGCATCACTGACTGGGGAGGTGGGATGTAGGAGTCCCAGAAAGGCACCTGGGATGCTGCAAACTGCAGGCTCCTGACTCTCCTTACCCAGAGCTTCCTCTTCCTCGTCCTTGAGGATCTGGACCTCCGTCTGAAAAGCCAAACAGACCATCACCCCCCTGGCAGCCAAGTCAGGCTCATCCCAAATGGGATGAAGGCCATGCAAGGCAGGTATAGTGCTCCCAGTTAGCATTGAAGAGTGATGGGAAGGAGAAATAAGAAAAGGCGAAAAGAGTTAGAAGCCCCAGTATGCCAGACTGCTGCCTGGATCTGTCACCTACTTGATCAGGAACATCGATGCTTGTCTCGAAGCTCTTCCCAAGTGCCTGCATAGTCCCTGGGGCCGGAACTGGCTGGGGAATCACCTTCACCAGTCCCTGGGAGAGCCAGGAGAGCACACTGCTCCCCACGCTGTCAGGGAAGCGGCAAGTCAGGCTGGGAACCTTCATCCCAGGCATGCAGCCCCAGAACTGAAGGCAAAATCCCAAGCAAGCCATGCTGCACACTGAAGGATGCAGTGGCAGTACCTCTCAGACACAAAGCCTTGGTCCTCAGGGACTGCAAATCCCACCTTCTTGTCCATTTCTTCAATGGCAGCAGGAAAAAACCAAAACGAAAGCCCCCATCACCACTCCAGCAGCCCCTGGGATGCCACCCATGAGGGATCCATGCAGCAAAGGAATGCTGATCCCCTGCCCAAACCAGCATGTTCCCCTGCATGGGGCCTTACCTTCAGTGCGTATGCAGTCAGCAGCATCCTTGGAGCCACCAGCTTTCCCTGTTGGTGCCTTCAGGGTGAAAGGCAAAAGGTATCAGAAAACAAGGAAAGGAGACAGTGTCCCCTGGTCAAAGATGGCTGCAAACCCGAGACTCCCCATCCTTCCTGCTGCAGAGTGGGGATGCATCCTGGCCCTCATCCTTCCTATGGATGCTGCAGAAGCACCGGGCATCTCTCCACCATGCCCACAGGGTGCCTGCTATGTCGCAAACTCGGGTCCCCACTTACCTTAGGTGGCTTCAGGTCCTGCTCTGGTGCTGGGGTCGGAGTGATCTCCTCCACCAAATGGGCAGCTGGAGGCTGGGGGACCACCCGCTCGATCCAGCTCAGCATCCTGCTGGCTGTGGGCAGCAAGGAGGGCTTTCCAGCAGTGAGGGAAAACGGATGCACCAGCAGCTCACACTGTCCCCAGGGCAGCACAGTCTGCAAGTCCTACTTGGGAAAGGTGGCTCTGCAGTACAGCCAGACCTGCATTAAAAGAAGCGTGACCAGCAGGTCGAGGTGATCCTGCCCCTCTACTCTGCTGTCATGAGACCTCATTTGGAGTATTGTGTGCAGTTCAGGTGTCCTCAATGTAAGAAGGACATGGAGCTGTTGCAGCAAGCCCAGAGGATTCCACAAGGATGATCAGGACCTGGAGCACCTCCCATATGAAGACAGGCTGAGAAAGTTGGGACTGTAGCAATAGAACAAGGGGTGATGGGTTTAAACTGAAACAGGGGAGATTAAGGTTGGATAAAAGGAAGAAATTCTTCCCTGTGAGGGTGGTGAGGCCCTGGCACAGGGTGCCCAGAGAAGCTGTGGCCACCCCATCCCTGGCAGTGTTCAAGGCCAGGTTGGACGGGGCTTGGAGCTATCAGTGGAAGGCGTCCCTGCTCATGGCAGGGGGTAGAACTGTATGATCTTTAAGGTCCTTTCTAACCCAAACCCGTCTGTGAGTCTATGATTCAACCCTGACCCCTCACCATTATGATGAGCAAACCATGCCCTCAACCTTAATCTCACAGGCTCAGTTCATCTTGCTGTTCCTAAATGTAAACAGCTGTCACACAAGAAGTGCTCATGAAGGCACAGCAGACCACAGAAACAGTGATGCTCTGCTCAGGGTCCTCCACACTCCCCTTCTTTCATTTGAAGGGTGAAAAGCAACAGTAATTTGAGCAGAATTTGTCTAGGAGCAAGTTCCAACACGTGCATCAACTCTGCTCCTCACCTTTCAGCCATGGCCCAGGGACATGGGGGCTGCTGGGGCAGGAGAAGAGCAGCAGGGACAGCCAGCTACAGTGCTGGGGCTGCCATGGTGTTGATCGGGTACGTAAAACTAAGATGTTGCAGAGCAGGGATTCAGCTGTCCAAGCACTGTTTGCTTGGCCTTTCTGGGTCTCCTGCACCTCTCCTCAGTGCAGCTCTGGTCTGGGATGCAGCACGAGTGAGCAGAGTGATGCTGCATGTTGGGTGCAGGACTCTGCCTGGCTCAAATAGGGGATGTTTGCTGCTGCTACCCCTGCAAGAGCCATGCTCAGCCCAAAATGCCTCCCAAAATCATGCCACTCTGCTCAATAAGGGGCTCAGGAGCATCTTGGGGTGCCTCCACACTGTTGCCCATAAGAGATGCCAGTGAAGGGCAAGAGAAAGCAGATCCCTGAGCTCCATCTACAGCCACGAGACCGAATGGGAGTTTTCATCCCGGGTTAACACGTGATCCCAGTCCCACATACGCAGCAGGCTGATGGCTGGAAGCTGCTCAGTGCTTGGCTTTTTGCATTAACCCATCATTCAGCATTTCAGGCATACAAAAAGATCCCTCGAGGTAGTTCACTGAGGGCTGCCCAAAGCCTGGTATCTGAAATCCTAATGAGCTGAGGTTCCCAGGCTCACGTGTGATGTATAAGCTGATGTACACCCTCAGCTCTTTGTTTGCCCCTGCCTTGTGCAGGGCCAGGAGCTGGGTAGGGATGCGTCCAAAGCATTGCTCCATGTGGCACCTCCAGCCCCTGGCACAGCACGGGCAGGCTCAGCTCTACCGAAGACCCCCACATCACCAGAGCAGGACAGGGTGGCTGTAAAACACCTCCCAGGAAGCCTGATGACCAGAAACCAATTAAGAAATTGCCTTTTCCCTCCCACTGGGTACAAGGGATCAAGGAGCTGCAAATGTCCCAGGAACTGCAGAGAAAGCCCAGCAGTGACACGTGGCACAGCAGCACTTCCGTCTGTGTTTTGGGACCTTCATAGGTCCCAGAAAAGCCCAAACGAGCCCAGAGAAAACCCTCACAACAACCAACAGCTCCTCTCTCAACATAAAGTTGTGCAGCTTTACTGTAAAAGCCTGAGGCTTAGCTTGCCCTTGGCCTCGGGAGGAAAGTGGGGGACTGGGGCTGCTCCTCTGGCACACCCCAACAACAGAGGGGCAGAAACACTTGTGGGTCCCCAGAAGATTAATTGCTGGAAGAAACAGGAATGAGCAGCCGGGATTTGCCTGTGATGGCACCAAAGAGCCGGCAGCCACATGTAATACCCCATGCTGCGGGCACCAGCGCGCACCACTGCCTGTGTGCAGCTCCATGGGTGAAGGGCTTTAGTCTCCACCAGCACAAGGAGTGCGCAGACCTGCCATTCTCACTTGGAGTAGGAAGCACCACTGCCTTTCCCTCCCCTCCAATAGCAGATCAAACCCCTCCACATTTACCCCAATATATCACCCTCACAGCATCACCCTTCAAGGACCCATGTCCCGCCACAGCTCATCCTCCAGCTCCATTTCAGAGCACTGACTCCACTGTGATGTGCGACCCTGCAGAAACCCCAGCCATGTCCTTCACCTCCATCACTGTCACTTACCCCACTCACTTGCTGCTGCCTCTCAGGAAGCCACTGCTGGGATCTGCAGGCTTGTTGGCCACTGTAGCTCACCACTGACCCCCCAAGCCCACCCCAATCCTCTCAGGGCTCTGCGAGGATTAGCTCAGCACTCCCTGCAAATGGGATTACTGGCACGCAGCTGTCTTGAATGCCCCAGCTCCCAGCAGCCAGCCTGGCTTTGGTGCAGGATAGTACAAAGAAAAGCCAAAACTCAAGCAGGTTTGAGCATCCTCCACATTGCTGGACCCACAAAAGCTACCTCAGACTCTCACCAGCTCAGTGCAAGCCCAGCAGTGCTGTGGGGACACTGTCACCTCGCCCAGGGCCAGCTGCACTCAGGCATGCACAGACGAGCAGCAGTGGGGCTGCTGAAAACCTGTGGGGCGATGCAGGGGTGATGTGCCCCAGGACGCTGAACTCGCTGCTCTGCACTGACCCCAGCACAGTGGCAGGACGTAGAAGAGCCAGGCTGAGCTAAGCCTCCTGTTGCTGAGCCTGCCAACTGCTGCTTGATCCGTTTACCTACAGCCCTGCTGACTGCCAGCTGTTCCCATTGCCCTAATCCCAGCCATGGTCATACCCTGGAATCCTAGTTCTGGCACAGCTTTGCTGCTCAACATCCAGCCCCAGGCTGGCCAGAGCCCCCTGACCTGAGTCCTCCTTCCTCAGCGCCACTGATGTCCCCATCCTAGTGAGCGACAAGTCACCTTCCTGCCTGGCCCCAGCCTGGCACCTCTGCAGCTCTGATTCACAGCTAGAGAAACTGAGGCACACAGCAGCAGTGCAGGCACATTGCACCTCATTCCCCATGCAGTCTGAAAGGCACCACTGTGCTCCTAAGATACTGTTCACTCCGAAACGGAGTGATGACTGCTTACAGGTCAGCACTGGACACTGACTTTACCGGCAGAAACACAAATCAAAGGTGATTGCTGCGCTCTCCCAAGCCTTGTGGCTCCCAAAGCCATCGCCCAGCCTCAGCTCCCTGCACTTTGCTCCCCATGACTCTGGCCAGCAGACCTGCTCCTGCCCGGCAGGAATTGGCAGCAAACCCCCATGGTGGCCAGAAGAGGAGCACAGGGCTCCTATGCTGGGCCAGGCAGCTCGGTTGCTCTCAGTTTCCCCCTCCTCACTCTTCTGAATGGTAGACTCAGACCCCAGCCCAGGGCTGGCAGAGTTTAATCTATCAGCAACTTCAACTGCCCCAGTTGCCCACCTCCAGGCTGGGGGCAAACCCTCTGCTCTGCACTGCAGGATGGATGCTGATCCCACATCAGCACTGGTAGAGGCAGGGAAACCTCAGCTCTGACAGGAGAACACTGGGGCTGCTATGGAATGCCTTGAAAACCCCGGATCACCAGGAAAAAAAAAACCTGTGAAGGGAGCAGGCTGGGCTGGGCCTGAAAGCGCCACATGCAAGCTCCTGGGCAGCAGCAAAGGCTCCCGAACAGGCATGGTGTTAAATGGACTTGCTGCCCCTCTTGCAGGACCAGTGATGGAAGTGGCACAAGACCAAACCGCACAGCCTCCAGGGAACAGCCTGGCCCAGGTTCCACCTTGCAGGGGGCTCTGCAGGTCTCACCTGAGAAGACAGTGCTGCCTAAAAGACCAAAGCAACACAGGGACAGCTTCAAGTGAACTGCAGGCTCAGGCTCATGAAATCCTGCAGCAAGGGGTTAAAAAACCCCAGAATCAGCTGATGGCTAAACCTGCATCCCCTCTGAGTGCAAAGATGCAAGTGAAATGTCCAAGAGGAATGCCTGGAGAACAAGGGGAAGGTTCTGCTCCTTACCTGGGTGATACTACCAGCTCTCCTGGCATCTTTGCCGAACTATTTTCCACCCACTTTTGCTGTCCTTTCATTTTCATCCTTGGCTTTCACATTGGTGGGGTAAGGCAGGAGGGACCGATTACAGTACCTTCATGGAAAAAAGATACCAAGTAGGTAAGTAAGGTCTTCTGAAAAAGCAATCAGACCTTAAGGGGCTGGTGCTGAGGGGATGCTGCTCCCACCAGCAGCTCCTGGTCATCCCCCAGTAAGAGCCTGGGCTCTGGCATCTGCAAGGATTACCTGCTTTGCTGTGATTCAGGGAAATCAAAGATGAGACATTAAAGGCCTGTGCAGAGCGAGGGTGGTGCCGATGCCATTTGCTTGCTTCCCCTGAGGATATGGAGTATTTCCTCAAACCACAAAGTTCAAACACAGGCACTGCATGGGACTATCATCTGTGGTTCAACTCTTCATCTTCCCATGGAAATCACCCAGCTGCAAGTAAGAAATTAGGGCAGCTGGGAAAGATAACATCCTTTCTTTTAAGAAGGACATGGAGCTGTTGGAGCAAGTACAGAGGGGTCACAAGTATGATCAGGGGCTGAAGCACCTCCCATGTTAAGACCGGCTGAGAAAGTTGGTGCTGCTCAGCCTGGAGAAGAGAAGCTGTATTGTGTTTAAACTTCAACAGGGGAAGCTCAGGTTAGATATAACAAAGAGGGTGAGGCACTGGCAGAGGCTGCCCAGAGAAGCTGTGGCTGCCCCATCCCTGGCAGTGTGCAAGGCCAGGTTGGACAGGGCTTGGAGCAACCTGGTCTAGTGGAAGGTGTCCCTGCCCATGGCAGGGTGTTGGAAATGGATGAGTTTTAAGGTTCCTTCCAAACCAAACTAGGCTGGGATTCTATGACTCTGCCACCAGGCACCATCCTGCTCTGTGGCACTAATGCCCTCCCAGGGCTCAGCATAGCTGCCAGAGGGACAGGTGACCCAGGATCAATGTCTACAGAGGGGAAGGGGTCCTGCCCTCTCCCTGAGAGGGGGGCATCCCTTCTCTTCCTCCTCCCGAGCTCCTCTGCACTTTAACTCTGAATGGAGAGATCACTTGAGCTCTGAGTGAAGAAGGCAGCATAAAAGGATGCCATGCCACCTCCCAGCTGCGGGACTCAGGTGAAGCAATGTCCCCACTCTTGCCTCAGTTTCCCATCCCAAACCTTCAGCCAGATGCATTTTTTCAGTGATCGAAACACACATCTCACTTGGCTGTGGGATGGAGCAAGTCAGGCTGTCTGCTGGTCTCTTGCTATCACAGGGTGCCAAAAAACTTTTGGGGAAAGCTGAAACAGCCAGGTGAGGAGTTGGGGTTCTCGGAGCACAACATGCATCAGCTTCTGACTCCTCAACAGGTGCTCTTGGCAGGCAGAATCCTGCCTGCTTCTGCCCTGAAGCCCCAGCTTTGCCCCAGAGAACTGTACACCCCTAGCAAGGGGCAAAACCTGGTCTAGTGGAAGGTGTCCCTGCCCATGGCAGGCGTTTGGAACTGGATGAGCTTTAAGGACCCTTCCTTCCCACCCAACCCAGTCTGGGATTCTATGAAAACCACATTGCTGACAGCCTGCTTTTGCTTTCAGCCCCAGATGTCTGCCTGTACCCCGTGTCTCAAGTTTTGGTTACCAAGTGGATGAACGATCATTTCTCCATCAGAAAAAGTTCAGGGGAATGAAAGAAAGAAAACATGGGGAAAAAAAATATATATAAAGCAGGGCCAGACAGAACATGAAGACAGAGGAGGCTCTGCTCCAGAAATCTTACCCACAGGAATGTATAAATAACTATAAATTTATTAGTAAAGCAAACCCATTTGACACTCACACAGAAGAGCAGGATGTGTTAATACAATATATATACACACGTACATGGAGTATCATCTTAGAAACACATGGAGAGCAGTTTTAAAGGCACTGCAAGCCACACAAACCTCAGCATCCTTGGCCGCAACTCCGCATGGCCCCAGGGAACTCTGCCAGAGGCACAAGCACAGGTCAGGATAACCGAAAACCTCACAGTCATGGAATCCCTCAGATCCATGTGCCGGATGATATGGAGATAAGCTTGTGGTCCAGCTCCCTCCTGCTGTGCTGCTCTCCCACCGAGCACCCAGGACATGCTGTGACAGCAGCTCCTTCATGCCCAGGAAGCACCAGAGGCAGCTGCTGGCCCCAGCCCTTGCAGCAGCCATTATTGCATCTCAGCATCATGCGTGCAGGAACCTTCCGCAGGTGAACTTGCCAACCAAGGGAGAAACAGTCAAACTCTGAACAAGTGGGGGTTTTGCTTAATATTAATAGCCAGGCCCTGCTGCAGCCTTGATTTGATGGTAAATACCCAAGGGAAGTGTAGAAAGTGCTCTCCTCCCTCCTAACAGTGCACAGCCAGGCTGGAGCACCCAGACTGCTTTGATCCCAAACTACTGTGAGAAGACACTTTCCCCCCTGCCCTCCACTTATGGGCCCTCAAGACCAGAGCGTGCATGTCTTCCCACCCAGATGGCAAGGATGGCATGTGGTCCCCAGAGAGCTGTCAGGGCCACCTGGGACACCTGTGGTCCTAGAGGTGCCCATGCCATGGCCAGCTCAGCTGAGCCACCTGCCTGATGCCCACAGCTGCCCAGCAGGCATTCCCAAGGGAACTGAGTGATCCAACACCCCCCCCCATCAGGGCCATGACTTCTCCCCAGGAATGTCCGACAGCCCTTTACTGATTTAATGCCCAGCCCTGGAGATGTGACAAAGGGACCCACCATGCAAATGGCTGCTCTCACCTCAGCACCTGTTTCCTATAGTCCTGCTCTGGCTCAGACTCACTTACCAGAGAAGAGCTGCACCATGGACACAATGCGGCCAAGACAACCTGCTAAGCCAAAGGCATAGCCTGTGCCCAGTGCGATGGACAGCCTCATGGGGGAAAAGACCAGAAGCACCTACTGCATTTCAGCAAGACTAGGGTCCCAACACCTGACCTTATCATCATGGTTTGGCATCGCCTGGATCTCAACCTGGGAGAGGAATTTGGGGCAGGACAAAGGGAATCTGGGGTGCAAAAGGGGGAAGAGACCTCATAATCAAAATGAAAAAAAAAAAAAGGGGGGGAAAACCAAACTGCTGCTTGCAAATAAAGAGGTGAACAAAGGGTGAAGAAGCCAAGAAGATCTTATCTTACAAAAGTGTAAACAAAATAGCTGTGGAAGGGAAGGGCCTGAGACATAGCTAAAGGCAACCTGTAGGTAGGCTAAGAGGAAGTGAAGATCAGCAAAAAGCCCAGGTAACAGTCTACTTTCTTCCTGGACCTAGGAAGACAAAGGAACAGCAGCCCTAAAGAGCTGGGCTTATCTCCTGACAACATCCACACAGCCTCTGGCCAGCCAAACCCTGACCAGCACCTCCCCAGCAGCATTTTGTGCTTGAGCTGCCCTACAGAGCATCCTCATGGCTGGTCACCAGGTCTTGAAGACACATGCAACACCAGCTCCAGCATGGTGACCCTCCTCGGTTCTGTGTGGCAGTGAGTGATGCCAGAGGCCAAGCAGAGGCAGCATGAAGAAGCCTGAAAGTCTCTTGAAAGAAATGTCAGAAGCAAAGTGCAACACATGTGCAGAGTAGAAACATGTTTTACTCACAAGAGGCTTTGGCCACAACTGCTCTTTGGTTTGAAAAGGAAACACCAGCAGTTAGCAGAGCCCTTGGTGGTGGGTGCCTGGCCAGCCCCCACTTCCCCACCCAGCACCACACTCCTGACACCCACGTGCCTCTGGCCATTTCCATCACCTCTCAGGTCAAAACAGGACCCAAAGCCGCAGACAACAGAGATCGACCTGCTGCTTCCAGCTAGACAATCCCACTGTAAAAACACTCCTGAGGCTCTTGGTGGCCACTCGGCAGCCTGCTCGACATGGGTCCTCCACCAGCCAGTACCAACATCTGGCAGCAGAAGCCAACAGGGGCTTCTACTGGATCTGGGCAACAAACAAGAGAGTCACCACAGCCAGTCCTACTTAATGATGGTTTAATGCTGCATCAAGATGTTTTTGAACCTAGAAGCACCAGCTCACAGGCACCAACTGATGACCTGCACTTGTCCCCACCAAGCACCCCACAGAATCCCTTCTCTTCCAGGTATGGGGCCCCATATCCTAAGCAGAGCTGGAGCTCCTTGCTGGGCACCGAGGGCTTTCCCAGCTGTGCAGCTTGAGGAAAACAAACACTCCACAACAGTCCCTGTGCCCAGGGATATAAAAGGAATGGGATCCACCAGCTCTGCGGCCAACGCAAGGTGCAGAGCTGTGCCTGGGGCACACTGCCACCCTCCTCTGCCGCAAGCACCTGAGGCTGTCCAGCCACCCAGGCAGCCACTGGCGCCTTGGGGAAGGAAGAGAGCAGGGAACAGCCACAGGGGGCCATGCCAACAATTCCTCCAACCCCCTCCTCTAGCCAGCAGCCGCCCCAGAAAAAAATAAAGCCACAAAAGCCCCTGGGGGCTTCAGCAGCCTCCATTTCACACCCTGCTCCTACTAAAGATGAGCTTCTCTGCAAGCTCCAGCTCTGGGCACTGCTCCTGGCTGCTGCGGAATCCCTGGCTTTGTGGGACCTGTGGCAGCCATGTGGAGCTTGGGCAGGAGCAGAGAGAGGGCTCAGGTGGGTGCCAGGCTCCCCAGCTCACACTTGTGGTTGCCATCAAGCCCTTCTGTAAAGACAGGATTAGCCTTCCTTGGACTAATTTTTGATCCTATGGTAAAGCATACACTGAACTTGCTACATATTAAACAGCAAAAAACAGCTATTTAGAACCAAAGAGATCTTTAAAAAACCAAGGTATCACTTTTTTTGTTGTTGTTTAAAAGATCCAGTATGACATCAAGTTAAACTATACAGTATTTTTAATGAATATTAACAAACTGCTTTTTTAAAAAAAAGGCGAAACAAGAAAAAAGGAAATAGAAACACAGACAGAAAACTTGGTAGGAAGTTCTACATCTCTGAGGCAGCATGAAGATAACCATCAGTTCCTCTTCCTTGGGCAGCACAGAGCAAGGTCTGCTTTAACCCACTTAAAGCTGCACATGAAGACTGAGCCCCAGGGTCAGACCTATCACTGAGTTGTCCCCATCCCTCCTCACCATCCTCGAAACGAAAGTCCTTCTCCACCTTTTAGATGAGTGTCCCCAACCAGCAAAGCAGGCGCTGCCCAGCCCTCTACAAGGTTCATCTTCCCATACTTGCTGTGGACATTTGTTAACCTTGTTCTCATCACCCGTGCAGCACAAGGACAAGTTACTGGCTGCTGCTTACTAATTACTACTCATCACAATACTCCTACAAACAGCACAGAGAGCTGAGGCTGGCAGGGACCTCAGGGAATCATCTCGTCCAACCTGCTTGCACAAGGTCAGCTACAGCAGGCTGTCCAGGACCACATCCAGCAAGGGTGTGAGTATCCTCGCAGATGGATGTTTAACGTCTTAATGTCTCCAAAGACAGAGAGGGAAAGGCTGATGGGCAACCTAGTGAGCACACCTTCAATCTCCAAGGCATCTAACTGGCATGTAACAGGTCTCTCGGTCATGAGAAGCCAGCAAACTCCTGCAGAGGAAAACACCTGAGGCTGCATCAACTTTGCTAGGGGAAATTTATTTGTAAGTGATGGTTACAAGAACTGTGCAAAACCTGAAAAATACAGAAGAGGTAAAGAAAGAGTAAAGGGGTAAAACAGGACTCCCGCAAGAGGGGAAAATGCACTCCTTTACCCACTGCTGACCTTCCCCTCCCTCTAGAGCCCAGCCTGCAGGCCAGGATGGATGCCCTGGCTTGCTCTGGTTCCCTCCAGCAAATCAGCCACCAAGCTCCTGGCAGCATGGGGTCCTGTTGGTAAGGGTAACACTTCTCAAACTGTAGGTTATTAGTAGTGTTCTCTCAGCCTTTAGTGTTCGAACTGCCAGGAGGGCCCTTTGCCTGATGCCCCTGGGGGGATGCTAAAGCCCAAGCAGTGCAAAGGGGCTCAGGGGCTGGAAGGGAGTTTTGGCAGGAGAGCCGGGTCCCTCAGGAAACAGGCTCTCAGTCAGGAGCAGGCAGGGAGACCCTCTTTGATACATTCTCTGGTAGTGGCACAGCACTTGCTACTCCTCCGGGTGCTGCTGGCAGGGATGGGCAGGCTCACCGAGGATCCTTGCAGGGTATGACAGCCAACGACTGCAAAAGCAGCAATGCCAAAGTGCTTTTTGGAGCTGCGCAGCCCCATGGCTTTTCCCTTTCTACACTCTGGAAAGAGGGAGAGCAGGGGAGGTCAGGCCAGTTAACACTAACAAACTGAAGCAGTCCTTGCAACTGAACTTGGACCAACAAAGGTGGAAGATCCCAGAAGCATGCTACTTCCTTGCTGAGCTCTCTCTGCCCTTCTCCAAAGCCCCCTCAGGAGGAGTCACCCAGCCCTCTGCACCAGCCCTGTCAGGCAGGGCACAGAAAAAAGGCCGCATGCGAAAGGCTGGAGCCCACAGCTGAGCTCTCAGCACTGGAACTGCAAGTACAGCATGAACTAGGCAACTACAGGCATTGCTTTGTCTCCCCCTTTCCACCCCTTCAAGCTTTTCACATTGTCCATCGCTCCTGTAAAACAAGTGGTGTAGCAACCACAGAGGCCAGAAGAAAGTTCGCCCGCCTGCCCTCCCTACCCTTCTATCCCCAAACTCTGTTTACAACCAAAAGAAGGAAGGGGGAGGCTAAGGCTCCGGAGCATCACATGCAAGCTGCAAGCCACCAAGGGGCAGGAGGCTCATGACAAGCAGGCAGCCACCTGGTAGGCGCCCTCGGTCGTGTGCTGGACACTGTGTTCCTGCAGCAGGCCCAAGTCCAGAAAACGCTCCCCGCACCACATGCACTTGTACTGCTGCTCCCGGGCATGCACACTATGGTGCTTGTTGAGGTGCTCACGCTGCTTGAAGGCCTTCTCGCAGGAGGGGCACTTGTAGGGCTTCTCACCGGTATGCACACGCCGGTGGCGCTGCAGGTCCGAGGCATACTTGAACCGCTTGTCACAGTCAGGGCACTTGAGAGGCTTGTCGCGGGCTGGGTCACAGCGGTGCTGCACGAACTCGGAGGAGGAGAAGAAACGTCTCTCACAGAGCGTGCACTTGAGGGGCTTCTCGGAGCAGTGGGCCAGCTGGTGCTTCTGCAGTGCTGAGGCCCGCTTGTAGGCCTTGTTGCATATGCCGCACTTGAATGGACGCTCTGCGTTCTGCACGCACTTGTGCCTCAGCAGCTCTGAGGACTGGTTGAAGCCCTTCTGGCACACGTTGCACTTGAAGAGGTTTTCTATGCCATGCACGTGCTGGTGGTACACCAAGTGCGAGGGCTGCACGAAGCCCTTCTCACACAGGTTGCACTTGAAGGGCTCCTCAGCCTTGTGTGTGCGGCGGTGGCGCATCAGCGCATACTGCTGCTTGAAGCTCATCTGGCACAGGTCACACTTGAAGGGCCGCTCCTCGCTGTGCGTGCGCTCATGCTGCCGCAGGTCAGATGGGCGCTTGAAAGCCTTCTGACACTCACCGCAGCGGAAGGGCCGCTCCCCGCTGGGTGTGCAGGGGTGCTGCAGCAGCTCTGACGACTCCTTGAAATGCAGCTCACAGACGTTACACTTGAAGAGGTGCTCCCCAGAGTGGGCGTACATGTGGCGCACCAGGTGGGAGCGGTGCTTGAAGGTCTTCTCGCACACCGTGCACTTGTAGGGCCGCTCTGAGCTGTGCGTCCGCTTGTGGTGCACCAGGTGGGACGACTGGCTGAAGCTCTTGTCACACAGTGTGCACTTGTAGGGCTTCTCACCCGTGTGGACGCGCTCATGCCGGGACAGCTCCGAGAGGTGCTTGAAGGTTTTCTGACAGATGGAGCAGCTGTAGGGCTTCTCCGAGGTGTCAAGAGGCTGCAGATGCTCTACCTCAGGGGGCTTGTAGGTCTTCTCACAGATAGAGCACTTCATGGCGTTGCTGTTGTGGACATTGTGGTGCTGTGCCAGCGAGGTCAGGAGAGAGAAGCCCATCTTGCAGACGCCGCACACAAAGGGCTTCTGTTCCACCTGGATGCACTGGTGTTCGAGAAGGTCAGTGGCCTGGTGGAAGACCTTCAGGCACTGGGTACACTGGAAAGAGCGATCATGGCCTGGCAAGCACTGGTGCTCATGGGGGTTGGAGAGGTGAGTGAGGTCGTGGCCACACACCCCACATTTGTGGGACAGGTCTCCAACCTGGAGGGAGGCGTGCTGGGGGTGCTGCAGACCGGGGTCTGGCTGGAGCAGTATGCCATAGACAGCACAGCCCAAGGAGCTGTCAGTGCTGGGCGGGATGGAGTGCTCTGTGAGGGCAGCTGCCCCAGCGTGGTGCTGCTGTGGTGGCTGCGGTGGTTGCTGCTGTTGCTGCTGCCAGCTTTCTGACATGCTTGGGGAAAAGCACAGGATTTCAGTAGGGACAGCTTCAGCTTCTTGGTGGAGAAGGTTCAAGCAAAAACAAGAATTGAAAGTATCCAAGATCCTGATTCCCCGCAGCTGATCTGCTGAAGTCAAGGACAGAAAATCCAGCCGACAGCCAAGATCCTGGGAAGCAAAGAACAGACGGAGACTCCAGAGCCTCCTCCTCAGATCAGCTCAAGTTCTTTGTGGACTGATCTGGTTTGACTTTTTCCACAAAAGAACAGGAGGCAGAAGCAACACAAGAGGAGGTCCTTCTCTGTGCTGGCTGCGATGTGCTTACATTTGGGAAGGGTGAGGGAAGCAGCCCAGGGAACAGCTCTCTCTGCAAGGAAGAGGACAGCTGGTGTCAGGTCTTAGAAGAAAGATGGGCAACTCTCCAGTCAACCTCCTCCCACAGTTTGCTTTGAAAACCCTCCTGTGTTGCTGCAAGGCTGCCAGGAGGCCAGTTTGCAGGAGCTGACCAGAACCAGAGCCCCCCTTACTGCTGGGCTAAGGATGACTGGACCTGGGGAGGGTCAGGCTCTGCCCCCACACAGCCAGGCATGTGTTTGAACCATGTGCTCTCAAGAGAAGCAGCACAACTGCCCAGGTTCAAGTCAGCAAAGCCACTACCCCAGCTGCCGTCAGTGACTGGATCTCCTGGCCCCACTGGGGGCTTGGGCTGAGAACACCAGTCTCTGCCCAGGCTGAGGTACACCAAATGCCATACAATGAAGAAGCTACCAAATCAGATTTTACAGACATCAAGGCAGATCCCAAGCTGACCCCACCCCAGCTGAAACACCCCTGTGAGGCATTCTGCTCCTCCTGCACCTTGGGTATCGGGCACATTACCCAAGGGATGTACGTAAGAGATTTCCTCTGCTCTTTCTGGGCAGCACTTGTAGACTAGGAAGAGCCAGAACCACGATGAAGGCTTGCCTTCACATTGTGGATAGGATGTTATCCCATCCACAAAACACAGAACCCACAGGTATCATGCACAGCACCTGCTGTGAAGATAAAAGAACTGTTAAAGCAGTAACTCAGCTGAAAATCCTACCAAAACATGGAACAGAAGTACACTGGAGCTGAACATCCTACACCAGAGCTGCTGCCTGGTCTTATTGCAAAATATCACAGCTCACTAAAAAGTTTCTTTCTAGAGATGTCCAGAAAAAACTGGCATAAACTTAAGAGAAGAGTAAAACCCACCAGTGAGCAGCAGAGGCAACACATCTTAATACAGAGGAAGGGTCCAGGCTTTGGCAAGAAGCAGCCTGGGCCATGAGTTCCTAACCCCCATCAGAGCACAGACAGGAATGGGTCCACGCACATGTCCCTACCCAGGGTTAAGTAAAACCTGTCTTCTAGGAAGCTGCTTGTGTTTAAAACCAAGTGATAACAAGCACCAGAGAAACCCACTTCCCACCTCCCCAGCGCTCACCTGAGACCGGACGGTTACCTACAGCTTGGGGAGCTTCTGCCTACGGAACTTGCAAAACAGTATTCTGACTGCTAGCACGATTTTGGCCAGTAAAACGCCCAAAGGTCCTACCACCACCCTGCCAGAACGCAAGACCTCCTCTTTATCCTACACAGCCCACCTTGCCTGCGGACATGGGCTGGCAGCAGCAATTCCCAGCACGGATCTTGATGGGATGGATACAGAGCTTCAGCCCGGCTGCCGCCCTCCCCCTCGGGCAGCGTTAACCACTGCGGGTGCATCCCAGACCCATGGAGGAGGGGAAGAACCAGGAATACCAACCTTGGCTTACCGAGGGTTCTGCACGGGTACCAGAGCAGGCGCCAGCTCCGAGCCTAACTCATCCCTCCGTGGGAGGTGGGAAGCGACAACCATTCCAGGAGAGCAGACGAGAGCGCAGAGGTACTTTCAAACTGGAGCAGCGGCCCGCGGCACGGCCTGCTCCGGCATGGTGCTGCCCGCTCCCGCCTCCCACCGCCGGGCCAGGGCCAAGGCCGAGGCCGCCTCAGGGAGCGGCGCGGCGGGCCCGGGGGCCGCGGGGGCGGCCGGGGAGCTCGGGGGCCAGCGGCCGCCGCAGCCCGCGGCCAGGCCCGTCCCCCCGCTCGCCTCTCCCCATGGGACGGCTCCCGCGGCCCCGCCGGCCTGCGCACCGGCGCGCTTACGGTGCCCTGCGGCCTGCCCCGCCGCCGCGCTGCTAGAGGCCCCGCGCTGGGCTGGGGTAGGGAGTCCTTGCCCGCCCCGGCAAGGCCCACACAAAGAGTGGCGGCGACGGCGGCCAAGCCCCCAACCTCCGGCGGGAGGGAGGCCCCTAGCAGCCCGCTCGCCACCGGCGGGGCCGCGGCCTGCACGCTCCGCCCAAGCCCCACGCCGGCGTGGCGGCGAGAGCCGGGAGGGAGGGACGTAAGGAGGGAAATGGGCGCCGGTGCCGGAGGCGGGCGGGCGGCGGCCGCAGAGGGAGGGTAGGGCGCGATCCCAGCGGGCCGGGCCGGCCACGGCGGCGGCGGCGGCGGCGGAGGAGGAGGAGGAGGCGGGGCGAGCCGCGGGGGCTGCCCCCTGCTGGACCGCGGAGACAAAGCGCCCCCGCCGGCACCGGAGCACGGGCACTGGCACTGGCACTGGCGGGGGGGGGGGCACCAGCAGCAGCGACCCGGTAAGGGGCCGGCTAGAGCTATGAGGGCCGCGCTGGTGGAGTACAGCAGCTCGGAGGAGGAGGAGGAAGAGGAGGAAGGGAGGCACCGGGGCGGCGGCGAGCAGGAGCCTTCCAAGGCCGGGTGAGTGCAACGGGAAGGGCCCAGGGCGGTGGGAACGAGCGGGGCCGGGTGAGGACGCGCGGCCTTCATCCTCCTCGTCCTGCAGCGCTGTGCGGCACCGCCTGCCCCTGCCCGCGGACCTGCCGGGCGATCCGGAGCCGGACGAGGCCGTTACCGATGACAGTTCCCGGCACGGCGGCCGCGTCCGCAGCTTCCCGCACGTGCGGGGGAACTGGGCGACCCATGTCTACCTGCCCTGTAAGTGATGGCGGCCCTGCGAGCCCCTGGGGCAGCCGGTGTCCGGCGAGGACGGGAGCACCAAGGAGGGGTGGTGGTGGGGACGGGGACAGGCCGTGTGTGAGCGCGCCGCCCGCAGACAGGGTGCGGGAGGAGTTCCTGGAGCTGCTGGAGCTGCTGGTGTACCGCGCCCGCAGCCACGTCCCGTCGCTGTCGGCGATGGAGGAGTTCCACCTCAGTCTCTCGCAGTGCGTGGTGCTGCGCTACCACTGGATACAGCCCTTCGTGAGCGGCCTCAGGGCGCGCCTGGCCGCCTTCCACAGGTACGTGCCCTGCGGGGCCGCTCACTCCCGCCCAGGCCGCGGGGTGCAGCGGCACCCGCAGGCCTCTCTGGTGCCGATCGCTTCGCAGCTCTCAGCTGGATCGGACAGCGCAATCACGTCTGCCCTCTCCAGGCGGCGGCGGTGGTGCTGTGCCGTGCTCTGCCCCGCGGGTCATTCCTGCGGCTCCGGAAAGCTGCAAACCGGGGCAGTTAGTCCGAGCCCAGGAAGGTTCTGGCTTCACCAATTCGGTCCCAGTGGGGCACACATTTGCCTTTATCTTTCCAATGCTCGGTAAAAATCCTGTCCCCCACACAGGATTTTTTCTCTCTCTTCTCTTCCCTCTCTTTCCCCCTCCCCCCCCCTTCATTTTTCTCATTTTTCCACTTTTGTTTTTTCCTCTTTTTTCCTCCTTTTTTTTTCTTTTTACTTTCTTTTTTCTTTTCCCCCTTTTTTCTCTCATTTCTTCTCTCCACCTTTTTCCTCCCCTGTCGTTCCCCCCCTTTTACTCCACACTTTTTCTCTTTTTTTTTTTTGCTCTTTTTTCCCTCTTTCCCCTTTTTCCTCATCTTTTTTTTTCCCCAATTCCCCCCTTCCCTCTCCTTTTCTCCCTCTCCTCTCTTTTTGTTCTTCTCTCTTCCCCCCTTATTTTTTCTCTCTTTTTTTATCTTGTTCTCTCTCTTTTTTTTCCACTCTTTTTTTTTTTTTTTTTTTCTTCTAGTAGCTGAAATAGATTCTTCCTTATTTCAGGTTCTTTTGTGTAGCTGACCAAGTGAAGGTTTACACCAACCAGAACAAGACCAGGTAAGTGAGTAGCAATGCCTCCTCCCTGCCTGCCTGGGCAGGGATGAATGGGAGGCATCACGCTGCCTGTTCCACAGTGACGGGGCAGTAACAGCATCACCTCATCCCCAGAGGTCTCACCCCATTCCCCAGCCACTTGCACAGAAGTTTAGCTCCAGGGCTGATTCTCTGCCAGACTTTGGTCACATCAGCAGTGGGTGAACCTGTAACCTGGGGTGGGCACAGCTGGGGCCACGTCTTTTGGCAGGATGCTGGTGGTGAAATTGTAGTGCAGGTCTTTCAAGAGCTGGAGTGAAATGGCTCAGACAGTGCTAATTCTCGTGGGTGTCAGCTCAGAAGCCTAATTCTGACTGAATGCAATTAAGCAGTTTAAATGTCAAAGCAAAGGTGATTAAATTGTGAGAAGTTGCTGAATCTAGTGGGAATGGCAGCCCACGATAGTCATGGGTGTGAAGAAGCGGATCCTTCATCTTCCCCTCCCCTCCTGGAGTCTAGAAAGCATCATCCAGACAGTCTTGAGGAGATATCTCTCTCATCTCTCCAGCTTGGTACATCCCATTGCCTGCTTCCTCTCCCACTGTAAAACCCCTCCAGCAACTTCTGCTTTTTGATAGCAGCTTCTGCCCAGGCCCATGCTCTGCTGGAATTTCCAGAGGGTGCATCCTTTGCCTGGAAAATGAGTTTTTGTGTCCCAAACAGTGCTGAGTTAGTCTAGTAAGCCTGTATTGTGTATCATCCAGTCCTGCTTCTCCCTGCCACTACATCTCCATTTCTTTTTTTCTAAAGATTACGGCCAGTTTCCTTGAACGCTTAAACCTGGAATTCCTCATACTATCTTTTGTTAGGGGGTAGGGAAATTGCCTGGTCGGAATGCAGGGCTAAGTATGCTTTCAGTGTGATTCCTGCAGAATGGCAGCATGCTTGCTGTCTCTCTTTGCCTTTTTCTAGGACCTTCATTGGCTTGGAGGTCACTGCTGGGCATTTCCAGCTGCTGGAGCTGGTCTCGGAGATAGACAGAGTTCTGGAGGAATTTGACCTTCCTACGTTCTACAAGGTGAGGCATCTCCCAGTACTTCCCTGCCAGTCTGGACATGCCAGGTGGTTCCCTGTGAGAGGCCTTTAAAATGTTCGCCTCAAATAAAGAGGCATGGGGAGGTTACACACTGAAATGGTCTCCTCTGGGCTGTTCATACCTCCCATGCTGAACATGATCTTGCTGAGAATAGGACTAGTGAAAGTCATAGCAGCCTCAGAGCAGCCTTCCAGTATCTGAAGGGGGCCTACAAAGATGTGGAGAGGGACTCTTCATCAGGGACTGTAGCGATAGGACAAGGGGTAATGGGTTCAAACTTAAACAGGGGAAGTTCAGTGAGGGTGATGAGGCACTGGAATGGGTTGCCCAAAGAAGTGGTAAATTCTCCATCCCTAGCAATGTTCAAGGCCAGGTTGGACAGAGCCTTGGGCAACATGGTCTAGTGTGAGGCATCCCTGCCCACGGCGCGGGGGTTTGGAACTAGATGATCTTAAGGTCCTTTGCAACCCTAACCATTCTATGATTCTATTCTGTAAGTCTGTGACTTCTGTATCATGCCCTATGCAGGACAGTAAGGATGTTAACTGTCTAGTGGCCTCTTGAGAATCATGTCTCTGTGGCAAAGGGCCAGAGCAGACACTCTGCTGTGCATGGAAGCAGGGTTGTCCTAGGATAAAACAGGCTTGGGGTGAGCACTGTGGTGATGCTTGTGCCTCTTCCTTGGACAATTTCTTGAGGGATCAGTCTAGCCTTTTTCCTTGGTACTAGCTTTGAGGACAGGTTGTAGAATTTGAAGGGCAAGATCGTGATTTCTCTGTCTCGAGAGCTGAGCAGGGGTCTCCCGTGTGCTATTTGGAAGTGACCCACCTACCCACTGCAGGACTGGCCATAGGAGGTTCTCTGTGCAGTTGCTGACTGCAGGGAGGCTGGGAATCAGCCCTGCCCACTAGTGTCCAGAAACACTGAGCTGAGGAGTGTGGGACTCAATTCACCTCATGCACTGTCCACATCAGCTCTGCAACTCTTGAGCTGGCAGAGGGGGCTCCCAGCTTCAGGATCCTCCTGCCTGTGTGATCCCAGGCAGGACAGCATCACACCAGATCTCTCACCATGGCTCCATCTGTTGAGCAGAGCCCCCTTCACCCCTCATGATCCAATCCCTGTTTTGCTTTCAGGACCCGTCATTCCACATCAGCTTGGCCTGGTGTGTTGGGGACCTGTCGGACAGGCTGGAAGGGCAGTGCCTGCGGGAGCTCCAGGTATGGCCCCGCACAGCATGGAGAACAGGGGAAGAGCAGAGCTGGTGTCCAGCCAAGGGCAGAGGAGTTCTCTTCACTGAGCAAGACAAACTTCACTGGGTTGGAAGAACTCGTATTGCTTTTGGGGGCAATTAAGTCACCCTCCAGAGGGAAGTCAGAGGCTTCCAGCCACAAATGGCCTCATCTCTGACTTGGTTCAGGGAGGGAGCTGCTGACTCTGTCCTCTGGCAGATCCACCCTCCTAGTACTAATTCCTGCATCTGTTTTCCAGGACATCGTGGATGGGTTTGAGGACTCGGCACTCCTGCTGCGTGTCCAGTGGGAGCAAATACACTGCAAGTCAGGGAACAAGTACTTCTCCTTTCCCTTGAGGTAGGGGCCCTTGGCTGTGCATGTCAGTCCTGAAGAGCCTGATGTTTAACCAGAATAGATCTACAATGCAGCTTGGAGCCTTGCGTGCTCTCACGCACTTCCCACGCTCCTCTTGCCTGCTCAGCATCTCTGGGCCTCCGGTCAGGCTACTTCCAAGTCTGAGTTGCTGGCTAAGGACTGTGTGTTTGTAGCAGGTTACACCCTCACTGCTGTATGTGCTGCAGTCAGCACTGGTGGTTCCAGCCATCCCACGGTTGCTAGTTTTGCCAGGTTTATAAAAAAAGAGAAAAAAATTTCTATAAAAGTCATAAATGCCTTGTGGGAAGGAGGAAGAAGGTAATGTGGGAAGCTGTTGCTAAAGGGAGAGTGTCTTGCACTGTTGGAAATAGCACTGCCATGTCGCCAGGAGGCTCTGAGCATGCTCTAAGTAGAAAGAGGCAAGGACATGGAGCTGGATGGTCTCTCTCAGCTGAGCATCTCCCTACTGTAAGCCAGCTTGGACAAGTTCCTGGGTTGCGTTCTGTGTCCCTCTCCCACTGAAGCTGCCTTTACAGAGAAATTTCAGTATCTGATCCTTTTGCCAAACAGCAGAAGATGAAATCCGGATGGGAGAGGTTGGGAACCCCTTGCATTTCAGTACTCCAGGCTGGGTCTAAAACAGGAGCTTTGATTTAAGAGGGTGCGTGCTATAAGCCCAGGACTTCAGAGGGCTGATTCTCCAGAGAGGCTTGCTGCCATGTGGTCATGGGGTGGAAGCTCCTGCCCAGGCTTTCTGCTTTTTCCTGGTGAGAGCAGCAGCCCCAGAGCCACAGTGACCATGGGGATGGCAGGCTGGACTTTGTCCCTTGGGAGAACTCCTTTTCAATCCTTTTGTTCCTGTGGGCAGTCAGCTGCAGCCCCTGAGGAACTTGGAGCAGGATCCCAATGTGTTGCCCTGAATCTTTCATTCCTCACCTGTCTGATGAAAGATCTCAGGACTTGTGAGCAGTAAAAGTCTGTCACGTGTCATAAAACCATTTGTGGTGTATTTCAGATGTTCCCTTTCAGACACACTGAACTCCTGCAGACTTAAGGTGGGCCAATGGCTGCAAATGCTTCTGTGCGCTTGGTGCCTGCACGCAAGGAAGCCAGGAGCTTTGTGGCCACGGGAGCATCTCAGCACACATCACGGTGTCTGCCAACACTCATGCAGTAACTGGTTTTCAAAATCATCAAATCATGGAATCTCAGGCTGTTTTGGGTTGGAAGGGAGCTTAAAGCTCATCCAGTTCCAACCCTCTGCCATGGGCAGGGACATTTTCCAATATACCAGGTTGCTCCAAGCCCCGTCCAACCTGGCCTTGAACATTGCCAGGGATGGGGAAGCCACAGCTTCTCTGGGGAACCTGTGCCAGGGCCTCAGCATCCTCACAGGGAAGAACTTCTTCCTTGTATCTAACCTGAACTTCCCATTTAAGTTTGAACCCACCACCCCTTGTCCTATCACTACAGTCCCTAATGAAGAGTCTCTCCCCAGCATCCCTATAGGCCCCCTTCAGATAGTGGAAGGCTGCTCTGAGGTCTCCATGCAACCTTTTCTTCTCCAGGCTGAACAGCCCCAACTTTCTCAGCCTGTTCTGAGGTGGGATGAAGCCGTGTCCCAAACCTCCATGGGGTGGATGTTGTGGGACTGGGGGTCTGCCATTGCTGACCCCATGACAGCTGAGGAGGAGGTCCCTGTCAAAGCTGAGGCCCTTCCTATATGCCTTGTCATAGGCCGGGTACCCTCGGACCTGGGGGGAGCTCCTCGGTGTCCCAGTGTTGTCCCCCAGGAACTGGAAGGTGGCTGAGGCAGGCTGAAAGGACCTGAAGTGTTGCGGTGGCAGCCCCAGCCCTGGGAGCGGGGATCTGGGTGTCTCCAGGAGCCGGGAATGTCAAACGGAGGGACTAAACCCTGGGGGATGTGCCGTGTGGTTCCCGAGCTCCGTCGCCATGTTTTGGGGCTGCAGCGCCTGCGGCCGTACCGAGGCAGCGCCGGGGCGGGGCGAGGTGCCTGGGGCCATACCACCGCCGTGGGGAGAGGGCAGCGAGGCGAAAGGAGGACATAAGCGCCTTCCCGCCCCGCCTCATCTGCTTACCCGCCTGGCCTGGCCGCTTGTGCGCATGCGTGAGACGGGAAGCGCTGATTGGCTTACAGGGTAAGACAGACTCCGGGAGCTTTCTGGCCAATGGGAGCACCGCGCTGGCTTCACGTGAGGGGCGTGGACAACGCAGGGGGTGGGCGGTGGAACGTCCCCTCAGAGGTCGCGCCCTGTTGATTGGTCAGGATTGCCCGGCGTCTCGTGGCTCTGTACTCTGATTGGTGGGGAGCCTCGCCAGCCGGGGCGGGAAGCTCGGAGGGAAGCCCCGCCCACCCCACTCGGCTGTTCCCCCGCCTGCCCCCCTCCGCTGGCGTGCCGCGAGGGGACGGGGGAGGGGAAAGGCCGCGACGTGAGCGCGCGACCCTGTCCGCCATTTTGTAGCGAAGCGGCGGAGGCGCGGGGATAAAAGCGCGATCGGCCGCGGCGCGCTCTGGATCTTGTGGTGAGTGTTGCCCGCCGGGCACGGCGCGGCCCCGGCTGACCGCCCTCGGGTGCGCTGCGGGCGGGCGGCACTCCCGGGACAGCGGGGGCCTCGGTACCGCTCTGGCCGTAGGGGTGGCGGTGTAGGCCGCGGCGGGGCCGGTAGAAGGAGCGCACTCGACCCCGCCGTGTTCCGGTGCGAGCGCGGCAGCCCGCGGGGCGCCGGCGGCCCGGCCCACGCCGCTCTCGGCCCTTCGGCCGCTCTCAGCCTGCGTCCGGGCGGCGGGAGGAGCACCCGAGCGAACTTCGACTGTCTGTGCCTCGGCCCGAGGCGGGAGCCGCCGGTGTTGGCGGGCCCGTGGGTGCAGGCCGCGCGGTGGTCTGTGCCGACTGGCATGGAGCTCCCCAGCTCTGGAGCTGTTCTCCTTTCTGTTCCCTGCCTGCTTTCGTGGCGGTCACCGTGGCAAGTGGAGCTCTGGGAGAGTCGGGAAGGGGCCAGTGCTGCCCCTGCCCGAGCGCGGCTCGGCGGCCTCTTGGGAGATCGGCGTTGTTGTCACCCAATGAAAGCCAGCTGTAAAAAGCAGCCTGTAGTGAATCACCGGGTGACCGAACTTTTCTGTAGACCCCATGGAAAGAATGCTTCTCAAGGCTGTTCTCCACTTCAGGACACTCTGCACAGTAAAATGGCCTTGCGTATTTCAAAGCTAGAAATAACAGATGTTGTATTGCTAGAAACAGCTTCTTTGCAATAGTTTCCTAACCTGGAGTAGTATTGTGTTCCCTTTCTACTGCATTTATACTCTGACTAGGCAGTCATAGTTTAATTTAACAAACCTCAAACAGTTTGAACTGTTTCTGCAACAGAACTGAGAGAAAATGAAGAAATAAAACACATAGTCTATGGGTTCACCATGAGCTTAGACTGTTTCTGAATCCACTTGTTGGAAGGAAAGGTGACATCTGTTCTCAGTGGAACTATTTTTTTGAGCAGGTAACAAAGCAGGTATGACACCCGACAAGTCATTCCCAGTGCACACAACTTAAGTGTTTCCTGTTTCTAAGGTAACTGCATTGGCATCAACTAAAATTACAGGCAGGAGGGGTCCAGGTGAGGTGATGTTGGTAGTAGACTTTTTTGCCGTTGCTAGACTTGTTATTGCTTTGGGTATTTCTGTGTTTATGTTTTTCAAGTTTGCTGCTAACTGTTTATGCTGTTGGCCTTTGTGTCTCCAAACCGAACTCACAGCAAGCTGCAAGGGAGTTAGAACTGGATGAGCTTCAAGGCCCCTTCCAGTCCAAACAAGTTTGTGATTCTATGATTCTATCTAGCTATGTCTCCTCTTTAGAGACATACCTACTCCTGTTTATATTTCTAGCATAGTGATCCTAGATATTCACTTTAATTGATGCTGAAGTGGCTGCTGGTGATGTTCAGATGAGTAGGTGAAAGAGAAGCTCTGCAGAGGAAATGTAGGAAAAGTGCACGCTGAAGCTTTGTGACCCTGGGATGGGTCATTGCTGAATTGTGCTGGGGATTCTTATTGTTTTACCATGGTTGAGGACAGCGCTGTTTTAGCCAGACTTCTCTTTTGTTTTATAACCACCTCTACTATATGAGTACCGCCAGTCTCCTTTGCTTTTTGACATAGCATTTAACTCTTCTAAAACATGTTTTGGATGGGACAACAGTACTAATCCTTTGAGAACAGGTCACTGAATTTTCTTCACTTCTCTCCATGGAACTTTATCCTTCAGCACCTGACTGAAGGGAAAGTGGGAAGTGAGAGTTGTTTTTTTTTTGTTTGGTTTTTTTTTTTTGTTCGTTTGTTTGTTTTTTTTGTCTTTTTTTTTTTTTCTGTGTAAACAGCCGTAGCTGAAGTTGTGAACATGCCTGAAGCAGCTATGTTGTGATTGGTGCATGCCTGATTTGGCAGGTTCCTAACATGGAACTTAACTGGCCTTAGTGTATGGGAGCAAACATACCTGCTCAGTTCAGCTGCTGTCTGTAAACGAAAGTTACTGTGACTAGTCGTCATTGTGGCTTCCAGTTGACTGGAGTTATGTGCATTTTTCCAGTAAATGGAATGTTCAGGTGGCTTTTCTACATGTAAACTCCTAAATTTCAATCAGTCAAATTATTCAGGAGCTTATTTTACTGTTCATGTGACTTACATTGTAAGGCTTTTCTTTCTCTAGATTTCAGAATGATGGACATCCTGAAATCTGACTTAGCTATGGTATTATTTCCAGCAGACTCCGTGGAAAGAATGCTTCTCAAGGCTGTCCTCCAGTTCAGGGTACGCTGCCTGGTAAAATGACCTTGCTTATTTCAAAGCTAGAAATAGCAACAGATGCTGTATTGTTAGAAGTATCTCCTTTGCAGTAATTCCCTAACTTGTGGGAGTATGATGTTATCTTCATATGGTAAAGCTACTTACCTTTCCCCCTTGGAGAGCTTCTCACATGGGACTGCTTTTTCCATGAGTTCTGTTCTGGGGTTGAGAAGTGGGTAAGGGACCCTGTTTGGCAGAACAGGTTTAACAGTGATTCTTGAACCATGTTTCATACCATGATTTTGACAGGAGTTTAGAATCTACTTGGCAAACATGTAGCTGTGTCTGTCACTGGAGGTGTTACATCTTCCACATGCAGTACACATGGCGTAAAATGCTCATGCCTCCTAAAATCCAGTGGGAGTTGTCACTTACCTCTGTAAAATACTCTCTAAACATCCAAAACTCCGCTTGAAGTGATTTTGAAATTGCTTTCTTTGTAAGAGTGTTCCTGAATTTCTGGAAGAATTCAGGTTTGTTGTCTTCAGCAGCAAGTCTTAGTTTCTCCTAGTGCTGTCCTTCAGGTTAGTAAAATGTTTTTGTCAGACCTGACTGCTGGCTACATGTTGGCCCTTTCTATTTTGTGATTTTTGTTTTCTTGCCTAAAAATGTATCATGTTTATGTTCTAGTAACAAAGCTCTGCTGTTGAATCTACTGAAATAGATGCCAAATGTTTTGCTGATGGCCTCTCAATTTCCTTAGAAAGCTTTCAGGCTGTGTAATAGCGTGGATTTTGGTAAATATTTACTGCGTCTTAAAAATCAGCTGTATTGCACAACATAAAATCTTAATATTGTAAGGGCTCCTGAGTCCCATGTCTACTATCTTATTCCATGGCTGTATCATAGTATCTATAGTTGAAAGTAGCTAATTTTGTCAGTAAATCTACATATTTGTGGTGAACTCTCTGGCTGGGGACTTCCTTTTCTGAACCTGGGAAGGTGGCAGGTTTGCCCCATGGACTGGAAGCTGCTTGAATTATTGAGACCGGTGGAGGGAGATTAATTATCACTAAGAATCCGTGCATCTAAAAATAAAGTCGGCTTTGCATAGCATTCATAGCTTGTTTGATCAGTGTTGTAGTATTTGAATTTTAGTCTCACGTTGAATGACCTGAGAGTTAACCTGTGCATTTTTGCTTTCCTGGCAGAGCTCCCTGAATTACTCTGGTTTCATATACTGTTGTAAGTTAGGTTGCACTGTTTGAACCTTGGAAATACTGTTTGGTGCTTGAGAGCTGTCAGGTTTTGGTGTATATCAGGATACATGCAGTGCAAACTATGTATTTAGAACATAAATGGGAAGCTGCTTCCTTCAGCTATTGTTTTGTGTCCTGGAGTCTCAATGCCTGCTCAGGCTTTTGTTCTGCTTCCTTGAAATCAGGGAAAATCCCATTCTGACTACAGTTTGGGTTATCCAGTGGTGCTGACAGATTTTGGAGTTGGAAAGTGGTGAACTATTGGCGTCCTGCTTCCATGCAGTTAAAGCATGTTGAGATGGGGGTCCTGCTTTGCCTGGGAGAAGGCAGAACCAATCATTCCACCCTCATGTCAGCATTGCTATGTGGCAGCAGGGAGGATCCCGTTTATGACTGAGCCTAACTCAGGGGTTCCAACACCTAAAAACTTGATTTTTGGGTGGAGTAGGTGTGATGACTGTACTGTTTGTATCAGTCTGAGGAAACAATACTTGGAGAAATGGGTTTCTTCCTTGGGGCCTGAAAGACAAACCCTGAAACTTCTGTTACTGCTTTATAAATGGCCAAGTTTTATCCTGAGTTCTTCAGGCTGACGGCTGAAATCTGGTTCTGCCATAGGGACTGAATTCCCCTCACTAGCTGCTTGTGGTGGCATGATAGCTGCAAGTACTGTGGCATGATAGTCTGTCTGCTTTATTTTTAACAACTGCTTTTCAGCAGCTTTTGATTGGTCTGGTATGTTAAACGTTGCCAGTGAGAACATCTTGGAAAGTGTGCAATTGCCAAGCCCAGTGACACTTTTCTGGATTATTCCAGCAAGGGATAGAGGTGTGTTTGTTTTGGGTTGTTTTTTTTGTTTTTTTTTTTTAAAAAAAAAAAAAAAAGAAAATCAGGTACTCTGCTGCTGAGAAATCTTGTTAACTTTTGTGCCTCTCCTTCCTACAAAGCTGTTTCACAGGCAGTGGGCTTTTAAACCTGTATATACAGGTAATGAATTGCAGCTTGTCAGAGGTACAGGAAAGAAATGGAAGTTTTCTGTAGTTCTTCTCACTGCAGTTTTAAGCATGCCCTTAAATTCTTTCAGAGCACAACTGCCTTGTCATTGAAGAGTGCTTTTAATATTTCCTCTTGAAAATGTCTTCTTCATGGGATGCTAGTTTTCCTGTGCAAGCAGGAACTTATATAGCTTCTAGGAGCACACAGGGTTTTCTGTGGCGTGTTGAAAGCCTGGAAGTTGTTTGATGATTTGACTTCTCTTACCTGTGTTTTTATTTAAGCTAATGAACTTTGCAAAAGAGCAGAATAGTCTTCACTGCCTGTGACAGGATTTGCTGCTCCTGATGTTTTAAAGTGTGGGCAGATGTTAAATAACCTTTAGTTCTAAGTGTGAGGGAGTGAAAACCTCTTTGTAAAGAGGAAGAGGAGGGGAAGACTTCTAGTTCTATCCACAGCTTCTTCAGCTCACCTTGGTGCTGCTCCTGTTCTGCTCTTGCAGAAGCCACACTGCTTCAGGGCCTGCTTTGAACTTACGTGCCTTGAGCATCACATATTCCAAGTTAACGCCTCACCTCTGTGATCAGTCTCAATGATGAGGCAGAAATCATGGACTGGTGACTTTGGCTGTATAGCCAAGACAGTAGAGCGATTATTTTTATCCTGAAAAAGGGATCTTCAGACTCTTAGGCACAAAGTCTAATGACCTTTGTGTTTTGGTCAAGTAGAGCTTCAAAACAGTGACTCTTGCTTGATGCCACCCGTGATAAATTACAGTGCTGCTTCTCAGAGCAGCTTACAGTTTCCCTTGAGACTCCTCAGACTGTTGGTTATGCAGGACTTGCTCTGGGATGTAATTTTATTGCATTGACAATCTGTAATTTAAAGAGATGTCAGGTGGCAAGTTTTGTGTCGTCATAGAAATTTATTAAGCTGGCAACCTCTGCTGTTGTAGCTGGAAAAGCTGTTTTGGTACCTTTGATGGTGGCAAGGCAAAATATTGCAGAGATGCTTAATAAGCACTTTTTTTTAAATAAACTTGATTTATGCTTTGAATGATTCTGACCTCTGATTGTTGCTGTGTGTTGTCTAATTCATTCTGTGTCTGATTTTCTTTCTCCCAGTGCTGGAAGGGTAGTTACTCTTCTGAGAGAGCTGTTTATTAGCTCTTGCAGCCTGGCAAAAGGCAGAAACCAATAAATGTTGGTAGTTAGTGTGAAAACAACTGAGCTTGTGTTGTGAAAACTTTATAGTACTTCCTTGTGGACGTAGTTATGTCAAATGGCTTCTGTATTTATCTTATCAAATTCTGTATTACCATTTCCTTTGTTAAACTTCATTTTACTTGCTTTGCCAAGTTAGCTTGGAAGCAAAAGAATAAGAGAAAGCTGTGATGTTGCTACAGAACTTAAATAATGCTGTCTTTCAGGTGTCATGTTTCAGAACAGAGGAAGACAACTGAGAAAGAAGAGCTGAAGAAAGTAACACAGAACCAGATAGAGGCTAATTGAGGGAAAAAAAATTAACCTGTCTCTGAGGTGACTAAAGGGGAATAATGGTGATTTTGCGCCGGGCTCGGTCGCCTGCTTCCGCCCCAACCAGCAATGAATCTTGACTCGCTCTCGCTGGCCTTGTCTCAAATCAGCTACCTGGTGGACAATTTAACCAAGAAAAACTACCGAGCCAGCCAGCAGGAAATACAGCATGTAAGTAGACTAATGGTGCTGCAAAAGAAACTCTGGAAAGAAGAAAGTTGGAGTGTGAAATGGAGTTTTGCTTCTCGTTTTGATTGTGCTCTGTGGTGCTGTTGTGTGCATTGCTGTACACTGTTGTCTGCAGTGTTGAGAATTGCAGCTCCTGTCTCTGACACTCTTGGTTTCATCTCTCAGGTCATGGAATGCAGCAGCTCAGAGCTGAGACCACTGTTAACTTTCTAGTTGAATATTAGATATTAGACTTAACTGCTGCTCTTGGAGTGTGATATGCAAAACTTTCCCGACTACTTCGGGTGAAATCTCTCAACTTTTGGACATTCCAAAGAACACTGATTGGGAGAGGAAGGAGAACATGCATTTACTATTCAGAGTTGTTCCCCTGAAAGCATGAGTACATGGATACTTACATCTGAATGTCTGAATGCTTTCACTTTACGTTGCATGGAAGGGTTTTGATCCTCATCTGACTGGATGAAGCATGACTTGGTGGTGAAGCCAAGCTGACTATCTGGGCCCTGGGTTTTCAGGAGGCAGGGAGGGTAACTGCAGACTGAAACCCAAATATCTTAAGATCTGGGCAAGAATTCTGGTTTAACTGACCCTTTTAAAAATAGGTCTGAGTAGCAGGATGGACTGAAAAGCATTATCCACAGAGTTGTGCTTGGGAGGAAGTGAATGTCACTGGGCCTGTTTTAGAAGTTGGTTTAGTTCAGTTCCCAGCAGGCAGCTGGGCCAATTAAATACTTTTCTTTTTTTTCTCTTACACTAGTGCAGTCCTGCAGTGATTTGCATCAGATTAGGAGGCCAGAGGGCTTATGCAGAGTGAATTTCTGGTAACAGCTGACTTTTTTAAAAGTGCATTCATTACTTACCTTGAGGCAAGGGGGTGATTTCAGCAATATTCACTGCTTAAAATGATCTGGTAAGCCCTGGAGATGGAATACCTTTCATGTAAGGCTTCCATGCTTTTGCAAATTCAGTGTTTGCAGAGGGGTCACCTGAGATCACTGTTGGTTTCAACAGCCCATTTGTACAGCAAGGTGTGGCTTAGGCATGACTTGCAGATCTGTCAGGAGCACTTGCATAAAGAATAACAATGAGCTGGGAGAAGATAGTGTTGATCTGCCATTCAGTTGGAATATAAATCTCTAAAATGGGACCAATTGTTCCTTATCCTTCATGGCAGGCCTCAGGCTCACTGTGGTGAGAGATTGGAAACTGGTCTTTGGAAATGGCTCTTTTGTATATGTTTGGTTATAAGACAGATACAGAATTTCAAGACTAAACTCTTAAAAAGTCTCCATGATGTTTATTTATTTATATATTTATAAAAAAATTTTTGAACTTTCCTACTGTGGTTACTAGTACAATTTTTCCTTAGATAATTGAAGAGATTATATATCCATGCATTAATTCTCAGTCTGACAGTACACTGGTGTAAAGTTTTGGCATAATTCACTTGGTTTTACAAAGCTTATATCTAAGCAGTTAGTGTATGTGGAAAACTGTTTGGAGTTGTTCTTGTTGCTCTCCAAAGTGGGCATTTAATTACATCTCTCTCAAGCATAACAGTGACTAAGCTTGAGGTATTAATTTCTGCCTCAACATGCTTTCAGTAGTCATTTAACATAGGTGATGTTTTAAGACTGCCTCTGCTCTGGAGACAGGCTGGGAGAGCTGAGCTTGTTCAGCCTGGAGAAGAGAAGGGTCCAGGGAGACCTTAGAGCATCTCCAGTGCCTAAAAGCAAGAAACCTGGAGAAGGGCTTTGAACAAGGGCCTGTAGGGACAGGACAAGGGGGAATGGCTTTAACCTGACAGAGAGGAGACTGAGATGACATCTTGGGGAGAAGTTCTTCCCTGTGAGGGTGGTGAGGTCCTGGCACAAGTTGCCCAGAGAAGCTGTGACTGCTCCATCCCTGGCACTGTTCAAGGCCAGGTTGGACGGAGCTTGAAGCAACCTGGTCTAGTGGAAGATATCACTGCCTGTGGCAGGGGTTTGGAACTCGATGAGCTTTAAGGTCCCTCCCAGCCCAATCCACTCTGTAATTCTATGATTCTTTCAGCTCTCTCTACAAGAAAGCTAGCAATTCTCATTCCAGTTCCCTGGAAAAGCTTTTATGTGAATGTAGTTAGGGTTGAAAGATGTTACACTGCACTTCAAGCCTTCTCTTTCCCTCCTCCTCCTACGTTAAATTTGCAAATTATTGTCCATTTGAAATTACTTCTGTACAATGAAGCAGTATAATTCTGATGCAGAAGAGCTGTGTTGATGGCTTTAGGATGTACAGTTTTGTGCTGCATCCATCTGCTTTGATGAATTCATCTTGGTCATAGCACCAAGTAGCTCCCTAGGAGATTGATCCAGCTTCGTGCTACTCCTGTTACCACATCTGAAGCTTCATATTTAATTGGGATTACCTCAACAAATTGCCTGTTTTCTGAAGCCTAAGCTAACCAGTAGACCTTGCTGTCAATTCAGTTTTACTGACATTTGCACCAGTCCGAGCATGTTCTTACATAATCATGGTGGATGGCTGCCTTCAGAGACAATACTGTCAGCATTATTGGTGTGGGCTCTTTACTCTGGACTGATGCACCACAAGCCTCTGGTCAAGAGGCAGATATATCCAACTTGGGTATTTTTTTCCTGGCAGAACCAGAGTTGGCAGGCACTGGAATTAGCAGGCTGAGAGGGAAGAGGGAGCATAGTGTCAGGTAATGTGTCCTGGGCTCAGCTGTAACAGTTATTTTTCTCCTTGGTAGGTGATGCAGTGCTGTGTTTTCTACTTAATCTGAGAGCAACTCTGGTAACACACTGATGTTTTAGTTGTTGCTTAAGTAATGCTTACCCCGATCTAGGACTTCTCAGTCTCATGCTCTGCAGGTGAGGAGGGGCACAAAAAGCCAGGAGGAATCAGAGACAGGACACCTGACCCAAACTAGCCAAAGGGGTATTCCATACCACAGCACATCATGCCCAGTCTATAAACTGGGGGAGTTACCCGGAAAGCCCAGTTTGCTGCTCAGGTTGGGGTGGGTATCAGTCGGCAGGTGCTGAGGAATTGTATTGGGCATCACTTGTGTTTATTGTTTTCCTT
Organism: Amazona ochrocephala; assembly: GCA_039720435.1. Classification (NCBI taxonomy): domain Eukaryota; kingdom Metazoa; phylum Chordata; class Aves; order Psittaciformes; family Psittacidae; genus Amazona; species Amazona ochrocephala. The sequence goes on along the minus strand of CM077909.1, from coordinate 78,143,230 downwards.
TTCCTTTATGAGTTTTCTATTCTCTCCTCGTGTTATTTCCAGTATTATTATTATCAGTGTTAGCAGTAGTGAATTTGTGTGATACCTTAGTTACTGGACTGTTTTTATCTTAGCCCCTAGGAGTTACTTTCTTTCGGTTCCCCTCCTCATCCTTCTGGGAGCGGGGGAAGGGAAAAAGTGGGGGGAGTGAGCAAGTGGCTGCACAGTTCTGAGTTACTGACTGGGCTTAAACCACAACGTGTAATGGTAGAGGGTTTGTGATAGGAATAATCAAACAGCAGGGCTGGAGCCCACAGAGTCTAAAGCAGTGCTGTTTTTCCTTGTGTACAAAGAAGCTAGTGGCAAACAAGGATATTTATGATGGGGTGAAGCAGTGGGCTTGGTGGAGGCAGTCAGAGCACATGCAGTGCTGCTGATTTGTGCTGGCACATGTTGTGTCTCTCGTGTAGCTAGAAGTGGAGGAACAATGGCAAAAAAATTGCCAGTAAAGGTTGGATTTGATGTTATCTGTACTCTTTGGATAAAAAAGGCAAGCTACTGGTGATTGTGACTTCAAATTTCTGCTGGTATGGGTTTTATTAAAAACAAGTAATGCAGTTGTGTGAGATGAGATTTAAAGGAGTGAACAAGCACTGAAACAACCTGAAGATAACTACAGGCAATGTTGATGAGATGGTCTTTAGCCAAGAGTTAAAGGCAAATGACAGGGGATGCTAGCAAAAACGTGATACTGTTGTTAAGATACAATGAGTTATAGGTGTTGCAAGTTAACAAATGCAGATCACCTCTTTCTGACTGAGGTGTAGAATCCAGTTGAATGAGCTCTAATGACAGGGAGAAGACTTGGTAAAAGGTTTCAGCTGCAGGTGTTTAGCCTGTGGCATTTGATTTTTAAAGCTTGCTAATGAGCAAGTCTGAGATGAGCTTTTTTTTCTTTCTATGGCAGGAAACACATTCTGTGTAGGTACTGCCTTATGTCTTAAAAGACCCTGGAGCCATGGCGGTCAAGTCAGTCAGGATCAGGAGACAGTGTAGAAGCTGCCTCTGAGATCTGTGAATATTCTATGGTGGCTTGGCTCTGGGATAAATTCCTGCTACACAGGCATGGCACAGAGGTGAAGGCTGTCCCATGAGCATACTCCTGCAGTTAGGCACTGTAGCCATGGGGAAAAGTGAGGCCATGGCACTGTGTGGATTCTGGGCTGCTTTGGTGGCAGGGAGGCTTGAAATCCTTCTCTAGGTTTTTGAAAACCCCTTTTACTTAGCTTTTTAAGAGTACTACCCATGAAATGCCTGGCTTCTGTGTCAGTGACTTGTGTCTAGATCCTTTTTTTAACTCTTGGTTTATACTTTTCATTTGCAAATAGGGTTAATGACTTGGTTTCTAGGGTTACTGGTTAAAAAGGAACTTTCGTAGCAGTTTTGTTTAAACTGTAGATGACTTAACCACTGGAAGTACTACTGTGTTCACCGTACTAGACCCAAATCTTCCTCTGTAATGACTAATCGCTACCAAGTTTGGATTTTTCTTTTCCAGATTGTGAATAGGCACGGTCCCGAGGCAGACAGGCATTTACTACGCTGCCTATTCTCGCACGTGGATTTCAGTGGCGATGGTAAAAGCAGTGGCAAAGATTTTCATCAGGTACAGTTTGCACTGAGGAATCTGCTAATTACGTTTGGTTGTTAAAAATCTGCAATAAGATTTAAGCGTGAAGGCAGGTTAGACACAATAGCTTTAAGCTAACTTCTTTTCTTGTCTGTGGCCTTTAAACTGCAAGCACATTTTGTGGGTCCTCAAGTCAGAAGACTACAGATTGTTAATATCTGACTCTTATAATCGCTTGATCTGGAAAACCACATAGCTTCAGTACAGTTGTGTTTGCCAGCACATGCAGTGCTCTATTTTGAAAGCCTTTCTTTGTCTTTTAAAACTTTGAATCCACTAACTGATGCTTCTGGTGTCTGTTCTCTCAGGAGTGTTTTCATCCTTAAGCTGTTCTGCCACAGACTTTTTAGGTCATAAATGGGAATCAAATGTTGTTAAATTGTCTATTGCAGTGTGGAAAGATGCTTGCAGAAAATTAAACATTGCACATACGATGGAAAATATTTGATCACTTTCTTTGTCTTAAAAGAAAAAGCAAACTAAATGTGAAGAAAACTGGAATGAGAAGAAGCTCTTTACTGTTGATGAGAATTTGGGTAATTAAAAAGACTTAAGCACCTTCTCTTTCTTTAGCTTTACTGTGTGCAGTACTGTTCACCCAGTATTGTGTGCAGTAAAGCTGAACAAAGATAAGGTGCTTAGGTCTTTATTTTATTGTCCTGTTATGAAACAGTTTGGGGGTTTTCAAGTTATCTTGTTCTTTTCAGACTCAATTTCTGATCCAGGAGTGTACGTCACTGATTACAAAACCAAATTTTATCTCGACGCTGTCCTACGCCATTGACAATCCATTGCACTATCAGAAGGTTTGTATGCTTCTTGAAGGGGATCCCAGTGTCAGAAACTGCAGTGAATTGGTCTTGAGGAAACCAGCTGGTTTTCCCTGGGGCTTTTCCTGGCTTTTTTTTTTTTTTTTTTTTTTTTTTTATGGCTAAGATTGGTTTCACTGAAGTCTTCAAAAATTGAGCTTGCCCAGAAGTTGGGTTTGTTAAACTGAGCAAGTTAATCATTCAGAATGACTGAAAACTAATTTTAAAGCTTAATCTAAGGTTATTACTTTATGGCTTGTTTGTGGTAGCCAGAATCAAAGTGATTTCATCAGTGCTCTTCTTTTTCTCAGTGTCAAAGTCATGATAGTGGTTTGATAGTGGAAGAGTGGGATATGCAGAAGAAACTTTTAGTTTAGATGTATCCAGAAGTAGTTCCAAAGATGTCTGTTTAGCCACATAAGCTTTATATTAACCTACAGCAGAATAGTTCCTAATATTCCAGATATGCAAATGAACTTTGGATAGACTGCTGCTATTCAAATGACACTATTTCCATAACAGCTTTCATTTAACTCTTATCTGTTTCAGAGTCTAAAGCCTTCACCCCACTTATTTGCCCAATTGAGTAAAGTCATAAAATTAAGTAAAGTTCAAGAGGTAGGTGAATGCTTGCTTCAAAAATACTTTCATGATTTTTGACTAAGCTTGTTAGCAAGGATGATGTCCCCTTACTGTGATACTCATTCTTGTTTGTAGGTGATTTTTGGTCTCGCTTTACTGAACTCTTTCAGCTCAGATCTACGAGGTTTTGGTAAGTGAAGCTTTTGAAGTACTGCAGCAGGGACATATGTTTTCTATGTAAGCAGTGAGCTTTCTAGATGGATAGATGTGTGCCTGCATGATTGGAGTAGTGCAAGACCTTGCAATTAGTGGTGGCATTGAGGTCTAACACCACTTTGAGAGGGGCAGTAGATAACACAGCCACCTTGTCTTACATGAAGTTGAATGCCTTGCTTCCAAGAATTATTTGCTAGATGATGAATCAAATTGAGGTACTGTGATACATTAGATTTTAGTTGTCCATTAATTTTTGAGTTCTGAGGTATGGGTTGAGACTTCTATTTAACTCTCAACTCTCTGTTGTGGCTTGTGGTTAACAAACTCAGATTAAGAGAATAGTACCTAGCTAAAGAGTCTTCATATTAAAAAGAAATTCAGGTTTTGATCCTCATCCTCTTTTGTCTTTAAAAGCTGCCCAGTTTATCAAACAGAAACTCCCGGATCTTTTGCGCTCTTACATTGACGCAGACGTCAGTGGAAATCAAGAAGGTGGCTTCCAAGATATTGCAATAGAGGTCCTGCACCTTCTTCTCTCCCATCTCCTTTTTGGGCAGAAGGGAGCATTTGGGGTAGGACAGGAGCAAATTGACGCTTTCCTCAAAACATTACGTAGAGGTAAGTGTCGTGATGGTCAGGAAACCCGACTAAATGCAGACTTTGAAATGGATTTTTGTAATTTACTTCCAGTGCAGACTGCTGCTTGAATTGTGGGGACCTGGGTGGGGTAGAACTTGGTTGCATGTTCAGAAGTCTGTCCACTGGCAGAAAAATACCACTAATGTACTGGTTTTCTTTTAATGATCTGTAATGTGCTCTCATGTTTGGTTTTTTTGAGGAGTGATCATTCAATTAAGTAGGGAGATATTCTTATATGCTTTTGTGGAATGGTATTTGTAGGTTTAATCAAAGCAACTCAGTGCAGAGTAGTTAAAAAAATTGAACTCCTTATAGTGTAAAGGACATACCATTTCAAACAAGTAGATGTCGCTGCCCATGGCAGGGGGGTTGCAACTAGATGATCTTAAGGTCCTTTCCAACATTAACTATTCTTTGCTTCTGTTTTAAGCACTGGGTTGTGTGTCTATTGAGTGGATATCTATGAGGAAACACTAGTACAAGGGGAGAGTGCATTTGAATAGAACTTGAGTAATTTCCTGGAAGCTACCATGGTCCTTGTGTATGGCAGGGAATGTTGTCGATACAGTAGTGTCTTGCTTTCTGAAATAACAGTGTTTGCTGTGAACCCACCAGAATAAGGAGGATTTGGACTCAAGAAGCCAACTGAATTTAATGCTACTCAGACCTAGAGGGAGGCACCCTTATGCAAGAGCAAAATGTTTATTTAATTATAATTTCTTAGTTCATGCTTCAGGGAAGATTAGTGTATTAACTTCTGTAATTCCTCCCACTTTGCTTTGGGAAATTGGGAATTCTCTGAATGGATCCAAAGAGAATGGAGACATTATGCATCACCTTAACTAAGGATAATGCTGTCTCAGGAAAGCTCAGCCATGAGGTGTCTTTGCTGCTTTCCACTGTGGCCCGAAATCCTGCTCCCACATCTGATATCCTCATTACTGTGTCTCCCATAAACTTTGCTTCCCAGGGAGGAAGAAGGGAGCATTCTCTCTTTTCATGCCTAAATACCTGGTTTACATTTCCTAGACTTCTTAGACTCAAAAGCAGGTCCTTTGTTTCCTAGTACTTCCTGAGTTGGAAGAGGGGCTTTTGCTGTTCTAGTTGTATTGTTTCCTGCTCTGTGCTTTTTTTGGATGGCTGGTGTTACTAATAATCCAGTTCTAAATTTACTGCCAGCACACCTACTAGCCCTTTTGGGCAGCTGCAATGACCTTGTGGGAACCCAGTCTATTCTACATTCTTATTCTTTAGGAATACAAGGGCATGTAGAGACAGGACAGGGGGAACGGCTTTAAGCTAACAAAGGGGAGATTGAGATGAGATTTTAGGCAGAAGTTCTTCCCTGGGAGGGTGCTGAGGCCCTGGCACAGGTTGCCCCAAGGAGCTGTGGCTGCTCTATCCCTGGCAGTGTTCAAGGCCAGGTTGGACAGAGCTTGGAGCAACCTGGTCTAGTGGAAGGTGTCCCTGCTGGTGACAGGGGGGTGAAACTGGATGAGCTTTATGGTCCCCTTCAGCCCAAACCACTTGTCATGGGTTCAGCAGCAGCAGTCAATTTTTTCTCCTTCATAGTAGCTGGTGCCGTGCTGTGTTTTCGACTTTCGGTCTGGGAACAGTGCTGATAACACCAATGTTTATAGTTACAGCTTATATTTTGGTCTGACCAAGGACCTTCTGAGTCTCATGCTCTGCCAGGGAGGGGGGGGAAGCCGGGGGGGAAGCAGAGACAGGACACCTGATCCAAACTAACCAAAGAGGTTATTCCATGCCACAGCACGTCATGTCCAGGATGTAAAAAAAACTGGGGGCCAGAATCATAGAATCATAGAATAGTTAGGGTTGGAAAGGACCTCAAGATCATCGAGTTCCAACCACCCTGCCATGGGCAGGGACACCTCCCACTAAACCATGCCATCCAAGGCTATGTCCAACCCCACCTTGAACGCCGCCAGGGATGAAGCATTCACAACCTCCCTGGGCAACCCATTCCAGGGCCCCACCACCCTCACAGTAAAGAATTTCTTCCTCACATCCAATCTAAACTTCCCCTGTTTAAGTTTGAACCCATCACCCCTTGTCCTCTCACCACAGTCCCTAATGAAGAGTCCCTCCCCAGCATCCCTGTAGGCCCCCTTCAGGTATTGGAAGGCTGCTATGAGGTCTCCACGCAGCCTTCTCTTCTCCAGGCTGAACAGCCCCAACTTTCTCAGCCTGTCTTCATACGAGAGGTGCTCCAGTCCCCTGATCATCCTCGTGGCCCTCCTCTGCACTTGTTCTAACAGTTCCATGTCCTTTTTATGTTGAGGACACCAGAACTGCACACAATACTCCAAGTGAGGTCTCACAAGAGCAGAGTAAAGGGGCAGGATCACCTCTCTCGACCTGCTGGTCACACTCCTTTTGATGCAGCCCAGGATACGGTTGGCCTTCTGGTCTGCAAGCGCACACTGCCAGCTCATGTTCATTTTTTCATCAACCCACACCCCCAAGTCCTTCTCCGCAGGGCTGCTCTGAATCTCTTCCCTGCCCAACCTGTAGCTGTGCCTGGGATTGCTCCGACCCAGGTGGAGGACTTTGCATTTAGCATGGTTAAACTTCATCAGGTTGGCATCAGCCCACCTCATAAGCATGTCAAGGTCCCTCTGGATGGCATTCCTTCCCTCCAATGTATCAACCGAACCACACAGCTTGGTGTCATTGGCAAACTTGCTGAGGGCACACTCAATCCCACTGTCCATGTCACCCACAAAGATGTTGAACAAGACCGGTCCCAACACCGATCCCTGGGAGACACCACTCGTTACTGGTCTCCAGCTGGACACTGAGCCACTGAGCACTACTCTTTGCGTGCGGCCATCCAGCCAGCTCTTTATCCACCGAGTGGTCCACCTATCAAATTGATGTCTCTCCAACTTAGAGAGAAGGATGTCATGGGAGACAGTGTCAAAGGCTTTACACAAGTCCAGGTAGATGACATCAACTGCTCTGCCCCTGTCCATCAGTTCCGTAGCCCCTTCATAGAAGGTCACCAGATTGGTCAGGCAGGATTTCCCCTTAGTGAAGCCATGCTGGGTGTCACCAAGCACCTTGTTGGTTTTCATGTGCCTCAGCATGCCTTCCAGGAGAATCCGCTCCAAGATTTTGCCAGGCACAGAGGTGAGACTGACTGGTCTGTAATTGCCTGGGTCATCCATTTTCCCCTTCTTAAAAATGGGGGTTATATTTCCCTTTTTCCAGTCATCAGGAACTTCACCTGACTGCCATGATTTTTCAAATATGATGGACAGTGGCTTAGCAACTTCATTTGCCAGCTCCTTCAGGACCCGCGGATGGATTTTGTCCAGTCCCATGGACTTGTATACGTTCAGGTTCCTAAGATGGTCTCGAACCTGATCCTCTCCTACAGTGGGCCCAGGGTCTTCATTCTCACTGTCCCTGCGTCTGCCTTCCAAGAGTTGGGTGGTGTGGTCAGAGCATTTGCCGGTAAAGACTGAGGCAAAGAAGTCATTAAGAACCTCAGCCTTCTCCAAATCCAGGGTAGCCAGTTCTTCCAATAGCTTCTGGAGAGGGCCCACGGTGTCCCTAACCTGTCTTTTATTGGCAGTGTACCTATAAAATCCCTTCCTGCTATCCTTAACATCCCTAGCCAAGTTTAATTCCAAGTGGGCCTTTAATTCCAAGCCTCTTTTTTCCTTCGAATTTTGCTCAGCAGCTCCTTATCCATCCAAGGAGGTCTCCTGGCCCTCCTGCTGAACTTCCTTCTAGTTGGGATGCATCGCTCCTGAGCTTGCAGCAGGTGATCCTTGAATATCAACCAACAGTCTTGGGCCCCCCTGCCCTCTAGGGCTGTATCCCATGGAACCTTACTGAGCAGGTTCCTGAAGAGGCCAAAGTCTGCTCTCTTGAAGTCCAGGGCAGTGAGCTTGCTGCTCGCTCTTCTCACTGTCCTGAGGATCTCAAACTCAACCATCTCATGATCGCTGCAATCAAGGCTGCCCTGGAGCGTTACATTCCCAACCAGCCCTTCCCTGTTGGTGAGGACGAGGTCAAGCATGGCACCTCTCATTGTCGGCTCCTCTATTACTTGCAGAAGGAAGTTGTCTTCCACACAATCGAGGAACCTTCTGGATTGCTTGTGCCGGGCTGTACCATCCCTCCAACAGATACCAGGGTGGTTGAAGTCTCCCATGAGAACAAGGGCTTGCAAGCGTGAGGCTGCTCCTATCTGCCTATGGAGCGCTTCGTCCAGCAAGTCCCCTTGGTCAGGCGGTCTGTAACAGATCCCCACAATAATGTCACCCATCGCTGTTCTCCCTTTAACCCTGACCCACAAACTCTCTGTCGACTGCTCACCTGTCCCCAGACAGAGTTCCATACTCTCTAGCCTATCCCTAACATAAATAGCAACTCCCCCTCCCCGTCTGCCGGGCCTGTCTTTCCTAAAGAGCCGGTAACCTTCCATTCCAACACACCAGTCATAGGTACCCGGAAGAGTTTTTGTTTTCAGTTCACAGCTCGGTCATCGGGTGGTGGGCAGTTCTGTCCTCTTCCCTTGTATTTCTCTTATTATTATTACTGGTGGTGGCGGCAGTGGTTTGTATTGTACCTTGGTTGCTGGGCTATTCTTGTCTCGACCCATGGGAGTCGCGTTCTTCCGATTCTTCTTCCCATTCCTCCCCCTCCCCGGCCCTTGGAGTGGGGGGGAAGAAAAACTCTTCCCTTGTATTTTTCTCTTGTCATTATTATTATTGGTGGTAGCAGTGGTGGTTTGTGTTACACCTTAGTTGCTGGACTGTTCTTATCTCAACCTGTGGGAGTTGCATTCTTTCGGTTCTCCTTCCCATCCCTCCAGGAGCGGAGGGAAGAAAGAGTGGGGAGTGAGTGAGAGAGCAAAACTGTGTGTGGCTGAGAAGCTTAAACCACGACACCATTCTATGAATTGCCAAGTCCCTGTATGGAAGGGAGAGAGGGGATGAAGGGATACTGCATAAATGAGTGCCCTCTTGATTTCTGCAGCAGCAGGGGAACTGTAACACAGCAGTCATTTCAAATAGTCAGTTGCATGCAGCTAGTGTTCTGGGGTTTTTTTTGACACTTTGTGTTACTTTTGCGTTTAGATTTTCCGCAGGAGCGTTGTCCTGTGGTGCTTGCACCACTTCTATACCCTGAAAAACGGAACATTCTAATGGACAGGATCCTGCCTGATTCTGGAGGGATAGCCAAAACCATGATGGAGAGTTCTCTGGCAGATTTCATGCAAGAAGTTGGCTATGGCTTTTGTACAAGGTTTGTAGGCAAATGTCATTTTCAGGCATCTTGGGTGATGGTGTTTTTTCCTCTGTGTTTCTTCCAGCAAAGGGTGAAGAACACTTTGTAGTACTGAAATAACTAGAACCTCATTATTATGAGGTCATTTGTTTTGATTCCCTTTTTATATTTTGCTTTCTTCTGTGTGTAGCATGTCTGTTGAGATTGTGTAGCCTTTTTTCATGGTGAGAAGGGCTAGATAAAGGTATTAAGATTCTTCTTGAAAGTTTTGTAAGAATTAGACCGTCATAATTCTTTTGAGTAAAACCAAAGTGGCTAGGCAGAATAAATCCCAGCTAAATCCTACTAGGTCTTTGGAAAAACTTTGCTTTTGTGCCAGACTGGTGTTAGCTCCCTGTTCACGTGAAATAGGTTACAGAAGAACTAATGTAATAGTCTCGCTTCAAGAGAGTTGACCAGCTGCAGCTTTCTGTTGGTACTGGGGTTTGGTCAGTGTGATACACAGTGTGTTTGAGGTCATGATAGTGAATTGCTAGAATATCTGCACAGCTGCATCAGTCTTTCCTGGCTTAGGCTTAAAATGCAGCTGTCTTAAATTTGTCCTGGATTTGTCCATATGTTTATAGTCATACATGACCCACATCTTCAGTAGTGTTCCATATTCTTGCTCTGTGCCCCTAATCTGAAATGTTAGATGGGCAGCTGTCACCTGGACTTGCTGGAGCGATGAGAAATGGGCTATCATGCACAGAACCATGTGAGTTCAGCCTCAGCAGGACATGTGTGAGCTGGAATAGGAGAAGCTAGACTTTAGAAGCTGTTTATTGAAGAGGCAATTCGGATATTTAAAATTATTAATTATATATTAAATATATTTCCTGCTGTCTGTCTATCTGCACAGACCCTGCTTGATTTACAAATACAGTTTTTTAGGGATTTAGGATAGTGCTCTAATACTGGTAGTCATAGCAAGAACATGCAGGTCCCTGTCTGGTTTTGATGGGGGTCTTAGCGCTCAATATGAACCTGATGTGTGTTTTTTGTTTTTAAAGGAAGATTCATTAAGAAACATAAGAGAAGTAAATGATTCTGTATTTTGAAAGAAAGTCTAGTGATTACTTTAGGGAGGTGATCACATCTCAAAGACATTAACATAAGTTTCTGTTCAAACAAGGAAGAGAAAACAAAATATAAACGTGTTGGAAGATGTTGAACATTATTTCCTTTGTTAACATGTGCTTCTTAAAACATTGTTTATGGGTATACTGATGCTGTATAAATCTTGTTGGTCTAATGAAGAACTGTTTCACTTTTAGCTAGCAAAAACTTCACTCTTTGAAGCTCTGTCTCACAGGTCAATACATGGAAGTGCTTTTAACAGCTGTCAGTGCTAACCTGTGCTTCTGCTGTGAAAAGTATAGCCTGTGAAACAGCTCTTGCTGTTGCTGTCATGGATTCAGCAGAAGCAGTCATTTTTTCTCCTTCTCGGTAGCTGGTGCAGCGCTGTGTTTTTGATTTTGGGCCTGGGAACAGCGCTGATAACACCAGTGTTTTCAGTTAGTGCTTGGTGATGTTTAGGCTGGCCAAGGACTTTGTGAGTCTCATGCTCTGCCAGGGAGGAGGGGAAGCCGGGAGGAAGGAGCAACAGGACACCTGGCCCAGACTAACCAAAGAGATTATTCCATACCACAGCATGTCATGTCCAGGATGTAGAAACGGAGAGCAGAGACCCAGAAGGGTGGTGAGGGTGCACGATGGGGGGCACTGGTGGGGGTGCACTGCATGGTCAGGCTTGATATTGGATGGTGAGAAATTGTATTCTTTTCCCTTGTATTTTCTCTTGTCATTATTATTATTGGTGGTAACAGTAGTGATTTGTGTTATACCTTAGTTACTAAACTGTACTTATCTCAACCTGTGGGAGTTGCATTCTTTCGATTCTCCTTCCCATCCCTCCAGGAGCGGAGGGAAGAAAGAGTGGGGAGTGAGTGAGAGAGCGGCTGTGTGAGTTTATAGACTTAAACCACGACAGTTGCTTAAGTAGACCTAGCTTTGACCTGAAAACCTGGCACAGCATGTTTCGTGGAAATAATTGCATGGAGCTTCTGCTGAATTCTTCTTCTTGCTCCTCCTGGAATTCTGTTACATTGGATCATTTGAGTAACATAACTGAGGTTGAGTGAACGGTTATACTTTAGTCTGTGATTAGTTTCTCCCAACTGTACCTGCAAACCTTGGCTTTGGTCTGTGTTAATTTGTGCCACAGTGAAACCTGCTTTTGAATTAAGATCTGTCTGGGTTTTTTTTGCATCTTAGTGTGGAAGAATGTCGCAACATAATCATGCAGTTTGGTGTTCGGGAAGTTACGGCTGCCCAGGTTGCCAGGGTGTTGGGAATGATGGCTCGAACTCACTCGGGGTTGACGGATGGTATTCCATTACAAGTGAGTGGCCTGCTGGAGCGGAGCTTAAATATGTTTTAATCAGCAGATAATAAGGAGTTATAGTGCAATTCTCTAGTAATTCAAGAATTGCTTTTGTTATTCAACAGTTCTAACTGTTTTACTGTAAAGGTCTATAACACATTCTTGAATGAAAGATTCTCAGATGTGCGCAGCTGGTGGTGGTACCGTTCTGAACTTCTTGCCTCCATAGTGCCGGGAGTTCTGTATCTAGGGACTTCTGAGACTGCTTTATTCTTAACTAGTATCTGATGGTGTGTATTTAACTTGCAGTCTATTTCGGCTCCTGGCAGTGGGATTTGGAGTGATGGGAAAGATAAAAGTGAAGGAGCACAAGCCCATACCTGGAATGTAGAGGTCTTAATTGATGTTCTTAAAGAGCTGGTAAGTTTTACGAGCATCTTGGTCTTTTATGCAGAATATCTGCAAGAAGGGCATGTCTTGGTGTGAATATAAAGCTTTTTAAGCTCCTAGCAGCTTGAGTGGCTTTTAATCTCATTAATATAACTGTGTTGCTGTACATAAATGACTGGTGTCATTTTTTCCTCATGAAAAGAATATTTTGAGGAATTGTGGGAAAGAAAAGCTGCATGAATAACAAACTTGGGTGCAGCTTCAGTTTTATTCCACTGCTCCCACGTACTCCAGTGTGTATCCTCTGAGGGTTTGTGGGCTTGAACTTAACTTCTGGCAGTGGGAAGTTAGTGCATCAGGCTCTGTGTTTTAAAAAGCATCTCACCGTAGGCATTAATGATGAAAAGGAAACAAAAGATTTTTGTAGCTACTCATTCCAAAACACTAAATGCTTCAGAAACAGGAACCTTTTTCCACCACTTGCCAGCAGCAATTTTTGTAATTAACTCAGTGAAATGTGAGTGCCATTTCCTTTGCTATACAAGAGTCCCTGTTTCATTTTTCTAAAGCTCGGAACATACAGCAAGATTTCTTTGGTGCTCGCGTATCTCTGAATTGAGTGGTCTGTGGTCCACAGCGGCCGTGGTTCCCTCCAAGCTCCTTAATCCTTATGATAATGTTTCAAGGCTGGCTACTCTCTTCGTTCTCTGGTTGCAGAATCCTAGCCTGGACTTTAAAGTAGTAACCTATGAATTGGACCATCCAGGATTTCAGATTCGTGACAGCAAGGGCCTGCATATTGTGGTGTTTGGCATCCAGAGAGGGCTGGGCATGGAAGTTTTTCCAGTTAATGCCATATACAGACCTTGGAAGCACGCAGAAGGCCAGGTAGGTTTACCAGCACTTCTGCTGTAACTGTACAACATCTGGCAAGTTCCTGGATTTATTGAAAGGCAAATGTGAATTTAGAGACAAGCCACATTTGACAGCTTGGCCTGTTAAAAGCATAGGCCTCAGGTATGTTACTGCAGTACAGTCTGTTGATTGAACAGTCTGCACTGTGCAGGAGGAGATGGTAATTTTTTGTACGTGTGTGACAGCATCTTTGGTTTTAACAGAGTTCTGGTGCGTAATGCAGCTGAGTATGGAACTGTTGCTGCATGGCTGTGCTCCACGGTTTTTATCTAGCTAAACAAAAGCTTTGTGCAGACAAGTCTTCTCAGCATATCTCTGTCTGTTGCTTTCAGAAATCCTGGGAGAAGTGTGAGGTTCAGTCTGGTGTAAAACTTGGCTCATCTCTGTTTGCTTTGTTCTCAGAAATACTGTCAGGTGATAAAGTGGAAGGAACCTGAAGCTTTAAATATCTAAGCTATTTTTGCCGTCTTTTATTCCAGCTCTCCTTCATTCAACATTCCCTCATAAATCCTGATATCTTCTGTTTCGCTGACTACCCTTGTCATACTGTTGCCACAGACATCCTGAAAGCACCACCAGAGGATGACAACCGGGAAATTGCTACGTGGTAAGCCTCCCAGCTGCTTTTCATACCTTGAGTTAGATTATTTTTCTGGTCAAGTGTGGCTTTGTAGTTACACAATCAGGTTTATTTGTAGCTGTGTACATTCTGAGACATCAGCCATTAGTATTTGTTCTGTATTTGATCAGTGAGAGTTCTCGTATTATCCAAACTTCCCATATGCTTCCATAATATCTGAAAGTGTCATTGGAGTCTTCCAGTTCTTCGGAGAATTTCTGCTGACGTATTTTGGAAGATAACTGTGAGCTGATAGAAGAGGATGGAGGTGGTATGAACTGAAATCTGTCTTTCCCAGGATCACATTAGGGAAACTTGCTGGACTTGTATGAAAGAAGTTCTGGGATTAAAATGGTAAATTTACATTTACTGGATCCCACATGCTGACTGCTTTGTAACTTTTTGGGGGGGCTGTCTGTCTATTTTTCTGTTTTGTTAGGAAGAGCCTGGATTTGATTGAATCTCTGTTACGACTGGCAGAAGTAGGACAGTATGAGCAGGTTAAGCAGCTCTTCAGTTTTCCAATCAAGCATTGCCCAGATATGTTGGTGTTGGCCTTACTGCAGATCAACACATCCTGGCATACCTTGCGCCACGAACTCATCTCCACGCTCATGCCAATTTTCCTTGGCAACCATCCCAATTCTGCCATCATTTTGCACTATGCATGGCATGGACAGGTAAGTATTTTCACTGGAGTGTCTGTAGCTTGTTCAGGTAACTGAAAGTTTGTTGAATGTGTTGGACAGTTAGAACAACAATGCATGTATTGGTTAATGAACCAGGTAATTTAAAACCCAAGAAGTAAATTATTGGCGGTTTATGCAAAGTAATGAGTTGTCTCCTCCTCATTTTGAAGCAAACTGTTGTATAATTTCCTCTGGGGAAATACATTCAGAACAAAGAAATAATGTTCACTGAGAAAATATTCCTGGAAGTGTAGAGACCAGTTTTAAGTTTGACTTTTTTAACCATTCAGTTTTATCCAAAGTTGACCGCAGGTTTTTTTATTTTATTCCTTTTTTAAAAAAACAAAAGGACACTAAAAATCTCACAACAATGACGCTCTCCCCCACCCCCAACTCTCAACCTCACACATTTGAAGTGTAGAAACTCAAAAGGAGCAAGAGGTGAAGATGTTTAAAATAATCTCCACTGTACTTGCTAAAAGATGGAGGTTATTCTAGGTATAAAGAAACTATTTATACTTTTTAATCTAGGATATTTTATATCTAGGATATTTTCTGAAAATTTAGGATTTGCTGTTGAGCTTTTTCAAGGAGAGCTTCCATGTAGAGGCAAGGTAACTATACATGTACATCCATACATTTAATCGGGAAACAAGTAGGCCTTTTGGTACGGCCTTCGTCATTGTGTCCACTGGCTGTTAAGCAAATAGGAGCCATAAAAAGAAGCTTTAAGGCAGAGGAAGCTTCTGGGGTGGGAGGGAATCTGCAGTAGCAAACATCTTGCCCAGTTCAGATAGCATTGATGATAAGCGAATATGGCTATTTGCTAGCTGAAGTGCTATGAACAGTTTGTATTTTTCACGACGGAACTATTTAAATTGCAGAATGAGGGGAAGAAATGTTTTGCTTTTTGCATAAGGTCTTGAAATGGCAGAATATGGACTTTTCCCACAGGGTAGGCTTCCTACCTTACGCAGTGATGGCTGCCATATGACATGGTGCCATTCCACAACTTGAGGATGTTTCACTTCCCCATATGAGGGAACTTCAAGCAAAACCCTTGCTGCCATCAAACTCTTAGTTGTGCTGTAGTTTTAAATTGCCCCTGTAAACAGCTGGATACTGTTTTCCGTGTTAAGGTGTGACATTGTAATTCTCACTTCAGGATGTCACCAGGCATAACATTGTGTAAATGATTTGCATAATCCTAAAGCAATTTCTCTGCAAAAGAGAAATTAGACCTCAGGGTAGGAGAGAGATGAGGATATACATGCCATTTTTAGTTATCCTACATCCTTTAGTTGCTCCAGTGTAGTTTGTTATTGCACAAAAACAGCTCAACCCAGAAGTTCTGAAGCTAAAGAGCAAATAATGTTTGCACATCAGGCTTTAGAACTTAATGTTCACATAGCTGATCTTTTTTCTGGAGGCATGAAGTACAATTCTAATGTAATTCTCCTTAGGGCCAGTCTCCTTCAATTCGTCAGCTGATCATGCATGCAATGGCAGAGTGGTACATGAGAGGAGAGCAGTATGACCAGGCAAAACTCTCACGTATTCTTGATGTGGCACAAGACTTGAAGGTGAGCTTCCCAGAGCACTACTCTGTCCAGGGTCGTATGCAGACTTGCCCATCTTAAGCCTAGCTTTAACAAAGGCTAAGCTTAACTGTGACTAATTTAGTAAAGACTACTTAGTTTAAACGTGTCTGAATTGAGTTGTTACTGCTGTACCTCATCTTGGTTTAAAAAAAAAAATCTATGTTCGTGTGGCTTCAAGTGCTCTTCTGCTGAGTTGTGGTATCTGACTGTGGATGCTTTCTAGCCTTCTTGTGAATCAAAGACATTTTACTTGCTGCTTGCAGTAGAATTGGTTACTGTGGCTTAGCTGACAAGTTTTTTTGAGAAGCAGTGTAATAGACCTGCTTGCTATGTGAATGTACTGTAAATCCAGGAAGAGCTTTGACTGTTTTAACCTTGAATACCATTAAAATTGGAATATAGAAAATATCCATTAAGTACTTGTGTGAAGGTGGCACTGCTAAGCTTAATATATGGGGATTTCTTAAGAATACTACAATGCTTTAGTTGTTCACACATTCTCAAATGAGACTGGAGGTTGTAACTAGCTTCTTTGAAGTCTTTACTGCTTCATAAAAGTTAGCTACAAAATAATTGGGTGTCTCAAAGTGCAAAAGCACCAACTGCTGCTGAAAGTCAGTTTTGTTGTAGCAGTTTCTGTTTCAGAGCTGAACACTTTTGAGGAGATACATTCTAAGAGCTCTGAAGGGGTTGAGCTCTGTTTGCAGGGAAATGATAGGCTCTTCTGATTAATTCAGTGGCAGTGTCAACTTGGTAGCTCCTCTTGCTGGTGGATATTAATAAAAAGGAATTTAAAACTGTCAACACAAGGTGGCTTCAAAGAAGGGGTAGGATCATGACTGCAGATGAGAGCTTTTGCTTATTTCTCTCCTTAGCAAGCTATAAACGAAGCTGTAATACCAGTCATTTTGTTGACAAAGAAAGCATAACACCATGAAGAAAATTCTTCCCTGTGAAGGTGGTGGGACGTTGGCACAGGTTGCCTGGAGAAGCTGTGGCTACCCCATCCCTGGCAGTGTTCAAGGCCGGGTTGGATGGGGCTTGGAGCAACCTGGTCTAGTGGAAGGTGTTTCCTGCCTTGGGTTGGAACTGGATGGTCTGAGGTCCCTTCCAACCCAAACCAGTCTCGGATTCTGTGTGATAGCAAGACTACTTTACTAAAAACTATGTGGGGATTAGAAAGGAAAGGCAGTAGAAGGGGTGTCTATCCTTGTGCCTTCACTCATAGTCTTCTGATTTTTTATTTTTTTTTTTCCTTTAGGCCTTGTCAATGCTGCTAAATGGTACTCCATTTGCCTTTGTTATTGACCTTGCTGCACTTGCTTCTCGACGGGAATACCTCAAACTTGACAAATGGCTCACAGATAAAATTCGGGAGCATGGGGTAAAACAGGACTTTTCTTCTTATTTCTGCACTTTATCAGTGACTAACTTAAGTCACTTTAAGAGTTTTATAAGTAGCTTTGAAGTTGTGGAAAGTCTCCATGGTCTGATATTCAGTGTTTTCACTGAATGATAGCTTAGTGCAGTTCCTTCCACAGTGCAGTTGCCAAGTTTGAAATCATGGCTTGGATGCTCTCTGGGAGATTAAGAGAACACTTTTTTCCTCAGGAGCCTTTCATCCAGGCCTGTATGACTTTCTTAAAGAGAAGATGTCCATCTATCCTGGGTGGCCTTGCTCCAGAAAAAGACCAGCCCAAAAGTGCTCAACTTCCTCCAGAAACCTTGGCGACTATGTTGGCGTGTCTTCAAGCTTGTGCCGGGTAAGGATTATATTGCTTATGCAGAATGTGTAATCTGTTTGCAGCTTCTTTGCTGGCACATGGTCACTGCTGGTTTGGAATTTCACAAAGAGAATGGGGTTCATGAGAGTAAATAAGCTTGCAGGCATAGATCCAGAAATGTCTAATTTTGCACTGAAACTTCTGTTGTAGAGTAAGTCACAAGAGTTTGAGTGCTGCTGTCTTTATAATTAGGGTAGCTTATCTTGGTGACAGGGGGATGGCTGGTCAGTCAGATCCTGGGTTGTTAATGACTAGATACAGGGATGTAATTTGAACAAGAAGGCATACAGGCCATAAGTACAGAATGGGATGGCATGTTGGAGAACAGTGACTGGGGAAAGGATTTTGTGATTGTGTTAAGCAAATGCCTCCGTGGTTGCTACCGTAGCAGAAAGGGCTAATGCAGTCATTATGCTGGAGCAAAGTGGTACAAGGTGATTGTAAGTAATGTAGTTGAGTCTGAAACTAGTCGTGTAACCTCTGTTGTCTTCATTTGAGACAGTCTGGAAGTAGTTAAAGAGTGAAAATCATCCAAGATCTTTTTCAAATCAAGATTGTTAAGCTAATGTCAAGAATAAAAGGTGTGGGTCATAGAGAGCAGTTTTATTTGCTAGAGGGAGGGGCGGACTACTGAAAGGCTGATGGAAACTGAAATTGGGCAACCCAGTTTTTAAATACTGTTTTTTAAAATGTCAGTGTTGTAAGATACTTGCAGTGTCATTTCTTGCTGCTGTCAGATCAAACTGGTATTTAACTGCAGCAATATTTCAGAGGTGTAGCATAGTGTGACATTTGAGCCAGGGGGAGCTGAAAGCTGGAGATGGTGCTAGCTCTAGTGTTAAATTTTGACACTGAAATAGGCTGACATGTCTCTGTGTGTGTTTCCTCATGTGAGGCTTCGGTAGTGTCCTTTGGTTTAGCCAGTGTTGTCTTGAAAGATTTAAGAAACATTTTTAAAGGTATCCAGGATGATTCATGGCTCTGATGTAGGTGCCAGGAAATGAGCATCAGCATGGATTTGTCACTATGAGTATTTGGTCTAGAAGGGAATTTGGGGTAGCTCCAAGATTATAAAATAAAGGATTCTCCTGATTTCTACTGGGACCTGTGCAGTTAAACTTCAAAATGCTATTCGAATATCACTCCTGAAACACAATGGCCTAGCATGCCTCTTGGACTAAGAAGATGGCTGTTACTTTTCAACTCGAAGTGCATCTTCTGAAACTACAGTTCAGAAATTACTTTTATTTTACATCCTACCACATCCAGATTTTAGAGGTTTAATAGTTAATTGTAGTCTTTACTTGCATCTGACTCACTGTGTTCTTAATGTGTTACCAAGTTTTTTTTATTCAGTTAATTCCAAGAGCTACTAGTTCTCTACTGGCACAATTTTCTCAGCTTTTTGTTTCTTTTTGTAGCTACTTGTATTCCTTTTTATGCAAGAATGTGACCTACTTGCAGTCATTTTCCATTCGTTATTCTCTTTGAGCTTTTAAAAGAAAATGCTTGGATTTCTTTCATGAAGCAGTTGCTTTTATTAGCTCAGGTTTCAGTCATGAATGGAAGCAGGCATTGTGAAGACTAGAAGATTAAGATCACGATAAATATTAAGTATATCTGGGAGGGTAGTTCCGCTTCACCAGCTGAAGTCTGACATCTCCTAAATATGTGGATTTAGGAGCCCCATCCTTAATTAGGCTGTACTTTTTCTTGTCCTGGTTTACGTCCAGGGAGATGCTTTTTTTAGCCACCAGGACCCTGCATGTTCTGAGACTCCTTGGTTTTGGTGCCACTTGTTTTTCACTGTTGAGCACTGCAGTTGCAGCATCATGTAGCAGAGGCTTCAAAAGGCAATAAGTGTTCCTTCTGTTACTGAGTGCTTTTATAATGAAGTTGGGGTGCTCTTGTGGGTGCCACAGGCTGACCAAGCTTGTGATGTGGTCACAAAGTGCCTGTGAGAAGTCCTCTCCTGGAGGAGCTGCAGTGAGTTGAGAGGGCAGCAATGCCTCTTCCATGTTGTCGTGTCTAGCACAGCCCCAGTGTGTCAGTGTGGGGGACAGTCATCCCTTCTCTGTCCCTCAAGAAGAGAAGAGGCTTTTGGCTACCTGTGCCCAGGAGAATGAAAAAGTCTTTAATTGCTTTGTAAAAATGGCTTAAAAAAGCCCTTGTTATTCCAGCAAGCTGGAGCTTCCCTTAAGCTGACAGTTTTTCTCCTCTAGCGCTGTCTGTTTGCCAGCTCTCCTCCTTACTCATGTTTCAAAGTTCTCTTACAGTTTTTCTCTAGTGCTTTTCTAGGAATGGCACTGATTAGGTTGGACACCTGAATATATTTTTACATGAAACTTGAAAATACGAACATTTTCTTTAAGACCTAGTTACCAAATCATGGCCACTTTTTGATATGATTTGCCTTACATGCAGGGTTTTGATGGGGCTTTTTGTGAAAACTGCAGTTTTGTACTATCTTAAACTACTGTGATGTTTGCATCTCGATTCAGTGTGTCCTTTCATATGATAAAGAAGTTAACCTTCAATTCCTAGATGCCAGGACATGGTATTAGTGGTTTGCTACAAAGCACTAATGGCCTAACTGGTCACCATCTCAAACTCTAGGAATGTATGCCTGGTTCAGTCTTCATTGTGGGCTGTTTGTTATCTATCTGCTATCAAAAAGAAGAAAAAAAGGGAGAGTAAAAGATGGTGGTAACCATGTGCGAACTCAGGTCTTCAGTCCACAGTCCTGTTCCCTGGTTAGCTGCAGTGCTGTACAGTCTTGAAATGCCATAAAAAAGCCCTGTTCAGAAAAAAAGCCTGTTAATTGGTCATACATACATTTCAATGTTGAGATTTCTGAGAATGTGGCATTGGAATGTCGGCAAATACATTCTGTAGTTACTGAGCCTACCATGCCATGCTCAAAGCCCTGTCTTCAGGTCTGGGTGCACTTTCCCAAAGCAACTCCCTTTGAGTTTTTTCACTTGAAGTTAGGTTTCTGATTGCTATTTATCACTCCCTTTAAAAGCTCCTTGCTTTTAAAATTACTTGCCTTGGTGAGAGGGTGTTAAAGCATGTAAAAGACTCAGTTTATGGAACAGTTGATAAAATGTTCGTTGCCCTGTATGGAAACCTGCTCATCAGATTCCCCTTTCTTAGGTGAGCTAATGGTATTGAAGAATAACTGGAAGCTGATAGCTGTGTGTTAGTTTGTAATGGGATACTTGCCAAAGCTGAAGGCTGATCTGCACTTTGTTTTTCTGCCTTAATCATCAGGATGATTCCTCTTTCTTTCCCTTTCCCCTCACCCAAGCAGCTGTGCAGTAAAAGCTTGTGTAAATTGAGTTAAAATGAGCAATCTTCAAAGAAGAGTAACAAAGGTACATTGGTATAGTTGCAGCATTGCAGGAAGAAATCTGGTGCTTCAGCTGTCCTCACCAAAAAGGTAGAACCAAAGTTCAGGAAAGCCATAAACAATTGGCTGTATTTTCCAGAAGAACGTCAGTTTTGTGTTAGCATACTTGTGGTTAGGTATGTCTGCAGCAGAGCTGGCTTTCATTCTAGTTTAGGAACCTGGCAGCCAGACGTGGAATACCTTGGAAAGGAGTATTGACTGCTCTCGATTGTGTAGTGTCTTCATTCTGAAGTTTGAATTCTGTTGGCTTTTGAGTACAATTTCCTTGGTTAGGTTGATTTCCTCTGTTTTGGTTTCATGTTAATGCAGGAAGCATGTTTCAGTTCAAACATATGAATTTCGGTGGAGCAGGTGGTGGTATTCACCTCTCATTTTTTTGAGTAGTGTAGACTAAGCTTCAGTCATGTTGTATCTCTTTTGGAGAGATCTTGTGTGTAATGAGGGTTCAGAATGGGAATAATCACAAACTATGATGTCTGGGACAGGAAGGAGCCTTGAGGAGCAGATTTGAGCAAGGGATCACCGCATCATTATTGTGTGGTTTAATTCATGAGGCTGAGCTGTATAGAGCCCATAATGTGGACAACAGCAGTCCAAGTGTTGTAGATAGTCTGTTCTTCCAAGGACTGCTGGAGCCATGTAGGTGCATATCCCAGCTTTCTGCAAGTCGTTACTTGCTGGGGTAACTGTAAAGCAGTATTTGCGTTAGTGGAAATAAAGGAATATTCTGTTGGAGATTAATTTTTAGAAATACAGTTTAGTATTATCTAGTTAAATATGGCAGTTTCTCTTGGGACAAGTAGCACAAGTTTTGCAAGTAACAAAATGTAGTTTCTGCTGGGGGTTGCTTTGTAGCTCCTATTGGTGAAACGTGACCCAAATTTCTGTAAGAAAACCAAATAAATCAGGGGCTCTAGTTTCAGGACTGTTGCATGGCTCACTACCCTACTTCCATGTTGTAGGAGTGTTTCTCAGGAGCTGTCAGAGACAATCCTCACCATGGTAGCTAACTGCAGCAATGTCATGAACAAAGCCAGGCAGCCACCACCTGGAGTCATGCCCAAAGGACGCCCGCCCAGCGCTAGCAGCTTGGATGCCATCTCTCCTGTACAGGTAGATGAATAATGTGATGTGTTTTTAGAAGCTGTGTTTTACCACTAGTTCCACTGCACTATTTCAGCTCTTTTCAGCAGGACTAAGTAAAACATGATCTGGCTCCCTTAGTTTTATGCTTGCATGTCTAGATAACTTGCTTGTAACTACAGAATAATGCCTGATGGTTGTAGTTCAGAACTATCTTCATGAATGCCTGTAAGGTAACTGAAGTATAGCAGGATGGTAGTGCTGAGAAGGGATAAAGATTTGGTTTATTTTAAAAACAATGTTTCTTCTGAAGTGCTAGAATGTACTAAGACTTCTGAAAATTAAGCACTGCCTTTGAACCTCGTGTGTCTTGTTTGTAGCTTCACTGGCCAAGCAACAGTGCTAGAGCATAAGGACTTGTTATAACTGGGGTTCTTCAGCTCTCAACTGCTCTTTTAACAACAAGGTACATTTAAGCTACTCCCTGCCACTCATCATCCCTTCCTCTTCTGAGAGCAACACATTACAGACAGGTTTTGCTTCTAGCTATTATGTTCAATATCAGATTTTAAAGCAGTGACACATGTTTTCACATGCAATAGTGGCAGTTCAGCATTTAAGAATGTCTGAAGCATCAGTAGGCTATTCAAACTATATACAGAGAGCAGTTTCCTTGTAAATTGTTGCCTTTTTGAAGTTCCTCATCAGCTGTACCAAATATCTTGGCAACTTGCTGCAAATAACTGATGTGAACGAGTGGAGCAGCGCATGTTATCTGTAGTCATGCTGTCTTTTGGGTAGGAAACAGTTTTCTGCTGTTGCTGGTCAGGAGCTTGTAACTTACTGTTTTGTCAGCTGGTGTTGTGCCTTCCCTCCTACTTATCACTCAGGTATTAATGTGAAGACTGCATTCAGGTATTAGCTGTGAAAACTGGGCATAACAGGATCCTTCAGACAGTCAGAAAACTCTGTAAGCTTGATATGAAATAGCCTTTAAGTCTTGGGGTGATGTCTGAGGTCGCAAATTGCAGAGCATAGACTAGTACAAACATGCTGCTGCTTAACAAGCATTTACTGTTGTTAAACTTAGGTGGAGACTATGGGACAATTCGCCTTTCTGTAAAACCTCTGATAGAATAGGATTTTATGGTATCGTAGAATTAAAAATGAAACAGCATTCTATAGACTGGCTAATCTTTTGGGGGGGGTCTGGATGACTTGAGAATCATGCAGTAAACATGCAAAAAAGCTCTTCTCAGGAATATCTTGATACATTGCTGTCTCTATACAAAACCTGCCAAAAATCAGCTTGATTGGGGTTCATGGATGTCTGTGTATAACCTTCCTTTCTTCATTCAGATCGACTCGCTCGCAGGAATGGCATCTCTTAGCTTAGGTGGCTCAGCTGCTCCTCACACCCAGAGCATGCAAGGCTTCCCTCCAAACTTGGGCTCTGCATTCAGTACTCCGCAGTCACCAGCAAAAGCGTTCCCCCCTCTTTCTACCCAAAACCAGACAACGGGTTTCAGTGGCATTGGAGGACTGTCTTCACAGCTTCCAGGTACTGCTATCCAGTGGAGTGGTTTGTATTTATGACATATTGGAACTAAGGCACTACGGCTGGTGTGGTTGGAAATACAGGGCTGACAGCTATGTCACGTGGGAGGGAATTACACAGTCCTTGCTCCTAGGTTGCTTTTGAAACTTCGGAATGTTGAACCGCAGTAGGTAAAAAGCTTGAGAATCAAGAGGGGTAATTTTTTTCAGATTTTGGTAGCTTCATTTTTATGGTAGGACAGAGATGAAGAATTGCTTGAGAGAAAACTGCTTGATATTAGACAGTTATGAGGTTCTAGAGCTCGGAGTTGGAAACAACAAGTGCCTGGAGTGATGTGTGTATTGTAGAGGGTACAACTGAGATTACCAGCTGTTTGCTTTTTAATAGGAGGTCTTACTATGGGTTTCCCTTTCAGTAGGTGGTCTTACTACGGGTAGCCTGACTGGCATAGGAGCTGGAGCCCTGGGCCTTCCTGCTGTGAACAATGACCCTTTCGTGCAAAGGAAGCTGAGCACATCTGGACTGAACCAGCCTACATTCCAGCAGAGTAAGATGAAACCTTGTAAGTGGTAGTGTTGTCTGTGGCTGTGAAGTGTGACTGTGGTCTGCAGTTAACCTGTATTTCCTTTAGGACTGGCTTGGATCTGTAGGTGGTAAATGTTAGAAGCTGTGAAGTGGCTCTTGTATTATGCCATTAGTCTGGAAAAGGTTCTTCTGAACTCTGTATTGAAACCTCGCCAAGTGGCTGGGGGGAGAGTTAAAAAGTTGTTAGCATAAAAACGTAGCATGGTGGATTTGCATGAACAGTGTTGTTTCATTTTTTGTTGTGCTGTGTTTTGAACTAAAGTTTTGTCCTTTTTGCAGAGAACTGTGTGCATATGGTAAGAGGGTGATTTTGGGTTTGTAAAAAGGTTAGGCAAAGCTACTGGGCTAAGGTGCTCTTGCAGCAGAGAACTTGACAGGTGAAGCAGTGAATCAGACTACAAAATGGGATACAAGTAAGACTAACAAAAGTTGGTGGGGAGATGGTTTTTGGAAGGAATAATTTGGTTCGTAATACTGAGCCATTATCCTTTATTCATTTATGCCTCTGAAGTACGCTCACAACTAAACATTCAAGCAATCAACTGTTGCGTTTAGGAGGCATAGCCATATGCTGAGCCTTCCACACTGCTCATACTGTGTGTTTCCTTCGATAGCTCCTCCATGAATGCAAAGTTACTGATCTGTACAGATGGAGGCAGCTGTATTGACCATTGGTTTGTATTTTTTGGCTTGAGCATCCAGTGCAAGCTTGCTGTCATGGTATAAGCCCAGTTGGTAACTCAGAACCATGAAGTCGCTTGCTCACTCCGCGCCCCATCCTTTTTCCTCCCCCTGCTCCTGGAGGGATGGGGAGGAAAATGGAAAGAATGTAACTCCCATGGGTTGAGATAAGAACAGTTTAGTAACTAAGGTATAACACAAACCACTGCTGCTACCACCAATAATAATAATGATAAGGGAAATAACAAGGGGAGAGAATTCAACCACTCACCACCTGCAGACCAATACCCAGCCCGATCTAGCCCTTCTGGGTAACTGCCCCCAGTTTATATACTGGGTATGACATGCTGTGGTATGGGATACCTCTTTGGCTAGTTTGGGTCAGGTGTCCTGTCTCTGCTTCCTCCTGGCTTCCCCTCCTCCTTGGCAGAGCATGAGACTCAGAAAGTCCTTGATCAGGGTAAACATTACTGAGCAACAACTAAAACCATCGGTGTTATCAGTGCTGTTCCCAGGCTGAAAGTCAAAAACACAGCACTGCACCAGCTACTAAGAAGGAGAAAAATAACTGCTATTGCTGAACCTAGGACAGTATCCACCGCTTATTCCATACCATTCACGTCATGCTCAGATCCCACATTTTCGAATATACCATCACTCCTGTCTCATATATATGCATCCACACACACCCGAAGAGAGATATCTCATTCCTTAGTGCATGGACCAATCCCTATAAAGCTGTTCAGTTCATCTGGTCCATGGTGTCGGGCTCCATCTCTTGTAACAGTCTTTCAGAGCAGGAGGGATGGTGTAGAGTGTTCAATTGTTGCCTGCTGATGGCACTGCAGAACTCGTCTGATTTTGTGAAAGTTCATTCTTTGTTGGGATGATGATCAGAGGGAGGTCAGGGCCAGTCACTGGTGACATGAAGACATCTAGTTGGTGGGCTATCAAGGTGCTACATAGCAGGCGATAGCATACAATTGAGTTCATTGGCTGTTTTCCCCTAAACTCAAATCCCCTTGATGTACACATCGAACTTTCCCATCTTACTGTACTACCAACCAAGTATATCCAGGTCTCTGAGCAAAAGCAATCCCACGAGTGGGTTTGCCTTTACCTGAAGCAGGAATAACCCAGACTGTCTTCCCCAGAAAATTATTTATGTGCACCACAGGAGCTTTATCCCTTTCTACACTATGTTAAAGTTCGGACTGGGCTGTGGCAGCCCTGTTGGCAGATCCTCTGGTGTTGACCAACCAGGTGGCTTTTGGTAAATGTGCATCCCAATGTTTGAAAGTCCCACCACCCATTGCTCTCAGTGTAGTTTTTAACAGCCCATTGTACCATTCCATTTTCACAGAAGCTGGTGCATGGTAGGGGATGTGATGTATGCACTCAACACCTTGCTCTTTGGCCCAAGTGTCTATAAGGCTGTTCCGGAAATGAGTCCCATTGGCTGACTCAGTTCTCTCTGGGGTGCTGTGTCACCACAAGATTTGTTTCTCAAGGCACAGGATAGTGCTGGGGGCTGTGGCATGGGGCACAGCTCATGTTTCCAGCCATCCGGTGGTTGCTTCCACCATGGTAAGCACATGGCGCTTGCCTTGGCCGTTGGTGGGAGTGTGATGTAATCAGTCTGCCAGGCCTCCCCATATTTGTACTTCAGCCATCGTCCTCCATACCAAAGAGGCTTTAACTGCTTGGCTTGCATAATTGTAGCACGTTTCACAGTCATGAATGATCTGGGCAATAGTGCCCATTGTTGAGTCCACCCCTCGATCATGAGCCTGTCTGTATGTTACATTTCTGCCCTGATGGCCTGAAGTGTTATGGTCCCACTGGGGCAAAAATAATTCACCCTTACGTTGCCAGTCTAAGTCCATCTGAGCCACTTCAATCTTAACAGCTTTATCCACTTGCTGGTTGTTCTGGTGTTCCTCAGTGGCCCGACTATTGGGTACGTGAGCATCTACATGGCATACCTTCACCACCCGGTTCTGCACCTGGGCAGTGATATCTTGCCACAGTGCAGCAGCCCAGATGGGTTTACCTCTGTGTTGCCAGTTGCTCTACTTCCATTGCTGCAACCACCCCCACAGGGCATTTGCCACCACCCATAAGTCAGTATAGAGATAAAAGTACTTGCCACTTTTCTTGTTCAGCAGTGTCCAAGGCTAGCTGGATGGCTTTCACCTCTGCAAACTGACTCGATTCACCCTCTCCTTCAGCAGTTTCTGCAACTTGTCGTTCAGGACTCCATTCAGCTGCCTTCCATCTCCAATGCTTTCCCACAATGCGACAGGACCCATCAGTAAACAAGGCATACTGCTTTTCCCTTTCTGACAGTTCATTATATGGTGGGACCTCTTCAGCACACATCACCTACTCCTCTGGTGACATTCCAAAATCTTTGCTCTCTGGCCAGTCCATGATGACTTCTGCAATTTCTGGATGACTGGGATTTCCTGTTCGAGCTCATTGTGTAATTAGTGCAGGCCACTTACACCATGTAGCGTCGGTTGCATGATGTATGCCCCTCTACTCTGCTCTCGTGAGACCTCACTTGGAGTACTGTGTGCAGCTCTGGTGTCCTCAACATAAAAAGGACATGGAACTGTTGGACCAGTCCAGAGGAGGGCCACGAGGATGATCAGGGGACTGGAGCACCTCTCGTATGAAGATAGGCTGAGAAAGTTGGGGCTGTTCAGCCTGGAGAAGAGAAGGCTGCATGGAGACCTCAGGGCAGCCTTCCAGTATCTGAAGGGGACCTATAGGGATGCTGGGGAGGGACTCTTCATTAGGGACTATGGTGAGAGGACAAGGGGTAATGGGTTCAAACTTAAACAGGGGAAGTTTAGATTGGATATGACGAAGAAATTCTTTACTGTAAGGGTGGTGAGTCCCTGGAATGGGTTGCCCAGGGCAGTTGTGAATGTTCCATCCCTGGCGGTGTTCAATGCCAGGTTGGACAGAGCTGTGGGTGACATGGTTTAGTGGGAGGTGTCCCTTGCCCATGGCAGCGGTGTTAGAAGTAGATGATGTTAAGGTCCTTTCCAACCCTAACTGTTCTATGATTCTATGTGTAGAGGAGACCCTGCCTTTGAACATCTGGCCCAGCACAGGCAGCCGGGGTGCCAGGAGGAGCTGTGCTTCAGTGCCCATCACTTCCGAAGCAGCTCGAACCCCTTCATAGGCTGCCAGCATCTCTTTTTCAGTTGGGGTATAGCTGGCCTCAGATCCTCTGTATCCCCGACTCCAAAAGCCGAGGGGTTGACCTCACGTCTCCCCTGGAGCTTTCTGCCAGAGGCTCCAGGTAGGATCATTCTCCCCGGCTGCGGTGTACAGTACGTTTTTCACATCTGGCCCGGTCTGGACTGATCCAAGGACTCCTGCATGAACTATCTCTCGTTTAATTTGCTCGAAGGCTTGTTGTTGCACAGGGCCCCATTTGAAATCATTCTTCTTCCGGGTCATGTGATAGAGAGGGCTTACAATCAAACTGTAATTCGGGATGTGCTTTCTCCCGAACCCCACAGCGCTCAAGGAAGCTTGTGTTTCTTTCTTGTTAGTTGGTGGAGACATTGCTGTTATCTTGTTGATCACGTCTGTGGGGATCTGGCGACATCCATCTTGCCATTTTATTCCCAAGACTGAATCTCTTGTGCAGGTCCCTTGACCTCACTCCGTCTTATGGCAAAACCGGCTTTCAGCAGGATTTGGATTATTTTCCTCCCTTTCTCAAAGACTTCTTCCGCTGTATCGCCCCACACGATAATGTCATCAATGTACTGCAGGTGTCCTGGAGCTTGCTGCTGTGCCAGTGCAGTCTGGATCAGTCCATGGCAGATGGCAGGGCTGTGTTTCCACCCCTGGGGCAGTGGTTCCAAGTGTACTGGACGCCCCTCCAAGTAAAAGCGAGCTGTGGCCTGCCTTCTGCTGCCAGAGGAATTGAGAAAAATGCATTGGCGATACCAGTCGTGGCATACCACTTGGCTGCCTTTGACTCCAGCTCATACTGAAGTTCTAGCATGTCTAGTACAGCAGCACTCAATGGTGGTGTGACTTCATTCAGGCCATGATAGTCGGCTGTTAGTCTCCACTCTCCATTAGACTTTCGCACTGGCCATATGGGGCTATTAAAGGATGAGCGCGTCCTATTGATCACTCCTTGACTCTCCAGTCTATGGATCAGCCTATGGATGGGAATCAGGCAGTCTCGGTTGGTGTGATATTGCCGCCGGTGCACTGTTGTGGTCGCGATAGGCACTTGTTGTTCTTCAACCTTCAGCAGCCCTACAACAGAAGGGTCCTCTGAGCAACCAGGGAAGGTGGACAGCTGCTCAATTTCCTCTGTCTCCAAATCAGCAACACCAAAAGCCCATCGGTACCCTTTTGGGTCTTTGAAGTACCCTCTCCTGAGGTAGTCTATGCCCAGGATGCATGGAACCTCTGGACCAGTCACAGTGGGGTACTTCTGCCATTTCCTTCCAGTCAGGCTGATTTCAGCCTCCAGTGCAGTCAGCTCTTGGGATCCTCCTGTCACTCCAGAAATAGAAATGGGTTCCACCCCTTGACAGCTTGATGGCATCAGGGTACACTGTGCACCGGTATCTACTAGGGTCTTATACTTCTGTAGGACTGATGCGCCAGGCCATCTGATCCACACAGCCCAGTAAATCCAGTTGTCCCTTACTTCCACCTGGCTGGAGGCAGGGCCCCTGTAATCGTGATCACAGTGCTCATAGAATAGTTGGGGTTGGAAAGGGCCTCAAGATCATCAAGTTCCAACCCCCCTGCCATGGGCAGACACACCTCCCACTAAACCATGTCACCCACGGCTCTGTCCAACCTGGCATTGAACACCGCCAGGGATGGAACATTCACAACTTCCCTGGGCAACCCATTCCAGGGCCTCACCACCCTCACAGTAAAGAATTTCTTCCTCATATCCAATCTACACTTCCCCTGTTTAAGTTTGAACCCATTACCCCTTGTCCTCTCACCACAGTCCCTAATGAAGAGTCCCTCCCCAGCATCCCTATAGGTCCCCTTCAGATACTGGAAGGCTGTTCTGAGGTATCCACACAGCCTTCTCTTCTGCAGGCTGAACAGCCCCAACTTTCTCAGCCTGTCTTCCTACGAGAGGTGCTCCAGTCCCCTGATCATCCTCGTGGCCCTCCTCTGCACTTGTTCTAACAGTTCCATGTCCTTTTTATGTTGAGGACACCAGAACTGTATACAATACTCTAAGTGAGGTCCCACGAGAGCAGAGGAGAGGGGCAGGATCACCTCCCTCGACCTGCTGGTCACGCTCCTTTTGATGCAGCCCAGGATACGGTTGGCTTTCTGGGCTGCAAGCGCACACTGCCAGCTCATGTTCATTTTTTCATCAACCCACACCCCCAAGTCCTTCTCCGCAGGGCTGCTCTGAATCTCTTCTCTGCCCAACCTGTAGCTGTGCCTGGGATTGCTCCGACCCACGTGTAGGATCTTGCACTTAGCATGGTTAAACTTCATCAGGTTGGCATCAGCCCACCTCACAAGCGTGTCAAGGTCCCTCTGGATGGCATTCCTTCCCTCCAATGTATCAACCGAACCACACAGCTTGGTGTCATCGGCAAACTTGCTGAGGGCGCACTCAATCCCACTGTCCATGTCACCAACAAAGATGTTGAACAAGACTGGTCTCAACACCAATCCCTGAGGGACACTGCTTGTTACTAGTCTCCAGCTGGACACTGAGCCATTGACTATAACTCTGTGTGCAGCCATTCAGCCAGTTCTTTATCTACCTAGTGGTCCATGTATCAAATTGATTGACGTTGGTTACTTACGTCTTGTAGAAAGGGATTAGTTGTCTTTATCACAGGCGCTGGAGTAAAATCAGCTCTTCCACTCCATCTGGGAACTTGCTCACCAGAGACTGAAACTGCAGCTCTCATGGGATGATCATCCTTGACCTTTGTTCTCCTCCTCAGTTCACACACCCGTTCCTCCAGAGCTGAGGTAGGTTTTCCATCCCACTTTCTTATGTCTTCTCCATGATCCCACAGGTAAAACCATAGGGTGGCCTGTGGCGCGTGCCACCTATATCTTCTCTATCAAGCAGTAGGACACCTATTGTTAATAGCTCAGTCATGGGTTGATAACACATGCAGAGCTGGGTAGATTGGATAGATCATTTCTGAATTGTTTGAACTCTTGGGACAGTTTTTCCACAGCTGAACTGATGGAAGGGGTGAGATTGTCTTCGAACTCTTGGAGTTGATGAATCATTTCATCCACTGTTGGTGGTGGTATGTCATGCCAGGTTATTGATGCCCGTGATTGGTCATATGATGATGGTTCACTCCATGTAAATTTCCACTACATGCGTCGTGTACATTCGATTTCATCTGGATCTACAGATGCATTCCCAGCATCTGGCCTATGATAGATTATCTCTGCAATGGCTGATGCCCTCAGAGACTTGATGCCTTTCTCTGTTGACCTCCAGTTGGCTGTACAACTCATAACATTGTCCTTGTATGGAAACCTTTTCTTCACAGCTGCCAAGAGCCGCCTCCAAAGGCTGAGGGACCGTTTCTCTTTTGCAATTGCTTTGTTGGTTCCCCCTTCCCTAGCAAATGATCCCAGCTGCTTGGCTTCACTACCTTCTAGTTTATGACCATTGCCCCATTGTCCCAGCATTGGAGCAGCCAGGTGATGATGTGCTCCCTGGATGATGGGTGAAATCTTTTCACATATTCCGTAGCTCGGTTGAGGTCTGGGGTCGAGAAGCCACCTCTTCTTCCTCTTCTTGTTCTGTTCCATGTAATAATAACTCTTGTTCAGATGCTGTCCTGTGTAGTAAGTGCACTGGTTCTTCATCTTTCTTCACTGTATGGGTTGCTTTTTGTGCCTCTTGTTTGCTTTTCCCCTTGCTGACAGGGGCGACCAATGTTGGCACAAAGTGGTCCTTTGTTTTAGCTGCAGCGATTATCACTGTGGTTGGAGTGGCTGCAGTATCTGTTGTTGGGGTTGGTGCAGCCGCTGTGCTTGGGGGTTGAGTAGCACCAGCAGCTGCACTGTCTGTTGCTGTTGGGGTTTGAGTAGCTGCTCTACTTGTCACTGGGGTTGGTGTAGTTGCTGTGCTTGGAGCTGGAGTAGCTGCGTTGTCTGTTATAGTCAGAGTTTGAGTAGCTGCTATACTTGTCACTGAGGTTGGTGTAGCTGCTGTATTTGGAGTTACAGTAGCTTCATTGTCTGTTGCTTTGCCATCAGATCCAGAGGCATCTTCTTCCCTTTGAAGGTGCTGGGTAGTGTTGAACAGGGCTCTGCAAGTGTAGGCCAAGCCCCAGCACATTGCCATGATTTGTCCCTGTCTGGTATGACCAGAATGACAACACACCTCATTTAAGTGTTTTAATAATTTTTCTGGATTTTGCACTTGTTCAGTGGTGAAGTTCCAAAGCACTGGAGGGGTCCACTGGCTTAGATACTTGCTTATACTATCCCACACACCCTGCCACTCATGGCTGTCCAGCCTCAGGGGAAATTCCTGGTCACAGAATCACAGAATCACAGAATAGTAAGGGCTGGAAAGGACCTATATCGTCGTCTTACCCATGGTCATGGGTAAAACACACTATGCATGCCAACATGGTGATCCCCATCACACTCAGCAGGGAGGTCTCAAGGGTACTCAAAGGCAGTTCAAAATTTTCAGAACTCTCAAATGATGCTGTAAATAGTCTGGTGGGGGAGCTGATAGTGCAAGGGAATGTCTCCTTCTTAGGTTGACCAGTGGAGGAGAGAAAAAAAGACGTGTAATTGCTAAACACTTCCATTATATACCTCCCAAAGTATAGAGGTGGTGACCAAACTGGGAATGCAAGCCAGATCGGTTTCGTGATCAATGAATCTATTGTATTACAAGTCATTACCATAAAGTACAGCGAAACAAGAACCTCAGCCCAAGGTCCCCAGCCAATGAACACTAACACAGCAAATACCAGCTGTAAGTAAGGCATGAGATGCTGAAACTGTGAGACCAAGAGCAATAACTTTGAGAGCCAATAAATCAGCATTGTGACGAGTGACTATTAATCTGAAACAATGAATGCTTATCACAGATATGATTAGACACACTCTGGTCAGGTCTGTCGTTACCTCAACCCTTCATGCCCCACACTGGGTGCCACAAAGAACTGTCGTGGTTTAAGCCCAGCCGGTCATTCAGAACCATGCGGCTGCTCTCTCATTCCCCAGCCTTCTTCCTTCCCCTGCTCCTGGAGGGATGGGGAGGAGAATGGAAAGAATATAACTCCCATGGGTTAAGGTAAGAGCAGTCCAGTAACTAAGATGTAACACAAACCACTGCTGTTACCACCAATAATCATGATAAGGGAAATAACAAGGAAAGAGAATACAACTGCTCACCAGCTGCCGACCGATACCCAGCCCAACTCAAGCAGTGATCTAACACTTCTGGGTGATTGCCCCAGTTTATATACTGGGCATGATGTGCTGTGATATGGAATACCCCTTTGGTTAGTTTGGGCCAGATGTCTGTCTCTGCTTCCTCCTGGCTTCCCCTTCTCCCTGGCAGAGCATGAGACTCAGAAAGGCCTTGGTCAGAGTAAACATTACTTAGCAACAACTGAAAACATCGGTGTTATCAGCGTTGTTCCCAGACCGAAAGTCAAAAACACAGCACTGCGCCAGCTACTAAGAAGGAGAAAAATGACTGCTACTGCTGAACCAGGACACTTGCTCAAAGCTCACTCACTGGCAGGCCTGAAAGTTTGTATGGAAGTTTGTCTGCTTGTTAATGTTGTGTAGCATGCTTTAGTCTGTTTACATTCATCTAGTTCAAGCATCAGCTGAAGTTAGTTTGGGATGCAGTGGATTCCAGGCATGCATCAGTAGGGGGTTAATCCTATCTTAGGATACACTTCTTTTGCATAAATACTATATATTGTATATATATTTGTAAATAACAGTTCCTGACTACTGGAAAGGTTAAATACCCTGCTTTTGAAGAAAACCAGCAGGTTCTGTACAGATTGGTCGAAGAGTTGAATAGGTTTACATGAAATCCTGGCTACCTCAAGTTGTTCTGAGCATGATACCTGTTCCCTTTTTTAACAGCTGACTTATCTCAGGTGTGGCCAGAGGCTAATCAGCACTTTAGCAAAGAAATAGATGATGAGGCAAACAGCTACTTCCAGCGTATTTACAACCATCCACCGCATCCAACCATGTCTGTAGATGAGGTGAGTCCCCTTCAATAGCATTTGCATCACTTGTCCAGCGACTTGCTATGAACTTGGTGGTAATTATTCCTTCTTGTATTAGTCTTAGTGGAAAATAATAAAGGGCTTGTGGTAGATGCTTGCATCATTGCATTTTTGCTTGGCTGAAGTTGTGTATTTCTAAGACAGGATGATTTTGCAGTAAACTTGCACTTGGTTGCTACATTCAGCTTTGACTTTTACATGTCCAATTAACACTCCTGAAATGATGCTGAGTGGGAAGAATTCAACGTGGAATGGAAGCCTGTGTGTTCAAAATAACTGTTAAAGTGTGCCTTTAAGCAATCTCTATAAGTTACACTTATCTTGAATATATTTGTTTTTAAAGTATCTAAAAATGACTACAACATCCAAATATACAAAGGTGCCTGAAGTTCTACTCTCAGAGCTTGGATAATTATTTTGGTTAGTCTAAGTGAGAGTAATTATCAGTCTCATGTACTTAATCATCAAAGAACTTCAACTTTCAAGCTGGGTTGAACAGAGCCGTGGGTGGCATGGTTTAGTGGGCGGTGTCCCTGCCCATGGCAGGGGGATTGAAACTAGATGATCTTAAAGGTCCTTTCAAACCCTAACTATTCTATGATTCTATATTTGTGTGGCTGTGAATTACGGAAGGCACTGAACATTAATTTTCATTTTGCTAATTTTGAAGCAGTGGAGTAGGCAGCCATATGAAAGTTTTATGTGAAGACAGTTACTGAAAAGAAAGGGGAGATAACCGAAGCCTGGAGAGGAAGCTTATTGTAGCGGTGTAGTGTCTACAGGCTAACACGAGGGCTTTTGAAGCAGCTGTTTTGCAGTCAAGCATGTGGTCTTTCAGTTTACCTTAGCAGCTGCAATCACTCTTGAAGCCTGAAGATGCAGAAGAGCTGAAATAAAGCAAATCTGTTGGTAACAATTTCCCATTTCTTTGCAGGTCTTGGAAATGCTGCAGAGGTTTAAGGATTCCAACATTAAACGAGAGCGAGAAGTGTTTAACTGCATGCTGAGGAACTTGTTTGAGGAATACCGCTTCTTTCCCCAGTATCCAGATAAAGAGCTGCACATAACAGCCTGCCTCTTTGGTGGTATCATAGAGAAAGGACTGGTTACCTATATGGCATTGGGCCTGGCCTTGCGCTATGTTCTTGAAGCCTTACGAAAGCCTTTTGCTTCCAAAATGTATTATTTTGGTATTGCTGCACTAGATAGATTTAAAAATAGGTAAGTGTGGGGTTTGATAGTATTTTAACAAGGCATTACATGTACTGTTACCTTGAACCTGCTCTAATTATGCGGTACAAGAGTATATGTGCTATAAATTTACACATCTCAACTTCAGGATTACTTTTAAGATATGCTGTACTGAAACAAAATGTGCTAATGTGCTAGGTAAAGGGTGACTTTTAAAAAGCAAAATTTTCAGTGTGATACTTGTATAAATGCAGGGTAAAGTGAGATGCTGAAACTCCATGGTGAGCTTGTTGACAAAACTAATTCAGTGAAGTGTTGAGTTAGATGAAGTTGTCAGCTTATTAGAAGGAGGGTGAATGTAATTTCTCTTTACAGATACATTCTAATGAAGTGCTTTTTGCACTATTCATTTCTGAAAGCTGTCTAGGAACTAGCTCTAGGAGTTTGGTTTAACATAGAAATCTCAAGTACACCAAAAAGTATCTCAAAAATAAAAGCTCTCTCAAAGCTTTTCCTGGATTGCGAAGAGAGGAATCTCTCAAGGCAGGCTGCTGTAGTAGGCAGGATTGTATACCCGTGAGGAAAAATCTCCATTCTGGAAGAAGATACTTGAAAAGCATTAGGAAGCTCCCTGGAATTAGTTGTGAGAAGAAATGCATGGACTCATAAGCAAGAAGCGCGTTACCTTCTAGCCCTGCGCTCCTTTTATAGTTCATCTGCCCTGGAGTATTCCATCTGTAATAAAAGCTGTTGCTTGCAGCATTTGTGGATGGATCTTGTGTTGTGGAGTTAGCTGAGTAGAATCAGTAGAGACTCTTAAAACTGTCATACTTGAGACATAGCCATATTCTTTTCTGAAGAACCATTTTAAGCATGACATAAAGATTTTACTCTCAGTGAACAGTAGCAGCAGCTAGCATTCACAAGTGGAACTATGATAATTGGTGTGCATAAGGTGAAGCTTCTGTCTCAGGTGTTAGGGGTACTCTGGATTGCTGTTCAAAACACACTGAGCCGGACTACAAATGACTTATCCAACAATCTTACTGCAAAAACTGGATATAAATGCAATTGTATGCTCAGAAGCATAGAGATGTAGGATGAGTTTCTGTGAATAAGCCTTGTGTTTGCTGTTAAATGAGTTCATTTCGAATGGGTTTTGCAACAAAAAGTATTTTGTAGAAGATACTTTGTTTATAGCACAGCTGCTGCTAGGAGTGCAGAAGTAATTCTGTGATGCAGGGTGGGAATGGAACGCCAGTGTTACATTTGTATTTCTCTGTAATATTGTTTCTGACCAGGGTTTATGCTTCTGACTGATAGATGCTTTGTTTGACAGGTTGAAGGACTATCCCCAGTATTGTCAGCACTTGGCTTCTATTAGTCACTTTATACAGTTCCCGCATCACTTACAGGAGGTGAGTGTTTGTGTCAGCACACTGGCTTTCTATGATTTTAAATTCTTTTGAGCAAATTCCTGTTTTCCTTTGGAAGCGTAATCTCACTTGTCACAATTTTAGGCAGTGTACATCCACAGAATTAAATACCTTTTTTTTTCTTGCTGGGGGATAGGTTGGGCAGGTGAAGGTGGTTGTATGATACCTCTTGTTTCCGTAAATATGGTTGGGTTGCTTATGTAGAAATAACAGCCTGACTATATCTGCATGATCAACCAGTGCACATACCTGTACACAGAGGTTTTCAAGTGCTTCAGTGAATTCATATTCCAGTCCCTTAAGGATTTTGAATGTCCCTCTAACATAGAGGACATTCAGCTGCGTTTATAGTTTCATACTCAGATCTGCTAAAATAATCCACATAAAGGTGAGGAAAAGTAAGTAAAATTTCCTTCCTGAAGGTCTGATTGGAGTAATTGGAATACTCTATAGTCCATAGCAGTGTTGGTCACAGTGTCTGCCTCAAAGGTGCTTTCATTGATAGAAATACAGAAAAGCTAATCCCAGTGGCAGAGCTTGAGAGCATGATCTAAGGAAAAAGGTCAGCTCTAACATGAAGGTAGAGAGGCCATCTCCCCAGAGCTGCACAGTCCAATAGGGGCTGAAACCTGTCAGTGAAACTGTTTGATGTTGCCAGTTTCTGGGTACATGTATTACAATGAGGAAGAAACTAATTTTCTACTGTGGAAGATGTAAAATCTGGAAGTTGGCCATTTCAGAACTATGGTTTGCTTGCTAATTGTGAACTTCAGACTTTACTGTGTCTCTGTAGCTGTAGAAGTCCTTGGGGAAGACTTTGTGCCTACTTTACTGCATAGCTGCATAGAATCATAGAATAGTTTTGGGTTGGAAGGGACTTTAAAGCTTATCCAGTTCCAGCCCTCTACCATGGGCAGGGACACCTTCTACTAGAGCAGGTTGCTCCAAGTCCTGTCCAACCTGACCTTGAACACTGCCAGGGATGGGGCAGCCACAGCTTCTCTGGGCAACCTGTGCCAGTTTCTTGATACACATTTCTCCTAGGCTCTTCCCTTCTTTTGCTCTGCTATCCCATGCCTGCAGGGGTGGGGTTTCTTGGGTAGTGCTTTGTAGAATTTTAAGGATGTCAAATCTCTTGATGTTTGATGTCAACCTGTTGAGGTCAGAGGTAGAGCTTGAGGCTCCTCTCCAGTAAGAAAGTAAGTTAATAATGACAAGATCTGCTTTATAAGGCTAAACTTGTAGTTTGCAGATTCCCTTAATGGCATTAATGTCAAGTGTTTTAAAGATTGTTGGGCAAATCTTTATATTGCTCATGCTAAAACTGAGCCTGTTGTTCTGTAGCTGCATGTGAAATTTTGCATGTGCTTGTTCATTCTTTTTCAGTACATAGAATATGGACAGCAATCCAGAGATCCTCCTGTGAAGATGCAGGGTTCAATCACCACCCCTGGAAGTATTGCACTTGCCCAGGCTCAGGCCCAGGCCCAAGTTCCAGCAAAAGCTCCTCTTGCTGGCCAAGTCAGCACTATAGTAACCACCTCAACCACCACCACTGTTGCAAAAACCATTACAATCACCCGACCAACTGGAGTGAGCTTCAAGAAAGATGTGCCAGTAAGTAATCTGTCACATCAGTGCCCTTACTGGGGCTTGAGAACACTTGTTGCTCACTAAACCGCATTTGACCTAGCAGTTCCAGCTGCATTAGGTTTTTCAAGTCTTTAGTCACTTCCATAAACAAACCTCTGAACTGAGAGCCATTACAGGGTTGCCTGAGGGTGTGTAGAGCTGTTACTGTGTGGTAACTGATGCACTGTAAAGTCAAGCCCATCTTGCTTCCTGTACTGTGTTTGTATAGCTCTCTTAAAAGAGGCTTCTCAAATTGAAGGAGACAGAACCCAAAGGTTGAAAGTGTTGTGAACAAACGAGGGGGGGGGAGGGTGAGAGTCCATAGCATAGCTGTTAATGTCTTTCACACCTGATTGTTATGTAGATAGTAGCATTCTTCTAGGAGTACTGATCATGGTTTGTTGAGTAAGAAACCCACTTAGCTTCCTTAGAGTGCTGCCGAAAATGAGACTGAAACTGTCGATGTCACCTGATGAACCTCAGTTCTTTATTTTTACTTGACAGAACAGAGCAGAAGTTTCTTTCAGTGTCTCCTCAAGGTATTGTCTATTTTTAACTTCTTGTTCTCCTTCCAGCCTTCCATTAATACTACCAACATTGATACACTGTTAGTAGCAACGGATCAAACTGAGAGAATTGTGGAACCTCCAGAGAATGTCCAGGAAAAAATTGCTTTCATCTTCAATAATCTGTCTCAGTCAAATATGACGCAGAAGGCAAGTATGAAAGAACTCTAGTAAAATCAATTTTTAATGCATTTCTGAAAATCTATTCAAAAGTGGTGGGTGATTGAGTGTCTACTAAAAATCCAACTTGCAAAAAATTGGGAGGGAGCACACTGTAAAGAAATTGTAGTTTCCAACATTCTGCTTGAACCTCTTTGGAGATAAAATTTTTCAGGGAAAGGAGAGCTGGGTAAAAGATAGCTGTTCCTCATCTTTCTTTCTTCTACAAGCTTCTTTGCTTCTGTATAGCCAGATCCTTTGTACTGAAGTGTTCTAGGTCAGTAATGCTCTGTTTTCAGAAAAGGACTTCTGTTAAATGCCCAGAGTAATTGCTGTATATAGTCCTTCCTGATGTTTTTGTCATTCAAAATAACTGTAAAGTACTAGTGAAGGTTTCTGAAAAACATTAATACAAGTTTGAACAAACATTCACATCATAAGTGGGCTGGGTACCATTTAATGTTGCAGGGCTCAGCTGATGGACTGTTGTATTTCAAGCTGGATTTTTATGAACCAGTGGAGATCAGTACTGCTGCCAGCTGATCTGTCTGTCTGGTAGAATGCTTTAAACTAAGATGTCCACATTTATTTTGCAGTTACCTGGTAAAAAGCTAAGTGAGGGAGAGGTAAATGATTATGTCATGCTGATTTTATGATTGTCCGTATTGATTGAGCAGATCTTCAGATAATGAGATGCTAATTTCAATGCATTTTTTAAAAAAACAACTTTAGTGTTAAAAGCAATTGACTGATCATGACCATGTTGGTCAGAGCCAATCCCAGAAGTTCTTGGTTATCACCTTACATTTTCTGTGGCTTGCTTTTTCTTTGGTATGGAGACAGGTTGAAGAGTTGAAGGAAACAGTGAAAGAAGAGTTCATGCCTTGGGTATCGCAGTATCTTGTGATGAAGAGAGTCAGTATTGAGCCCAACTTTCACAGCTTATATTCAAACTTCCTTGACACACTTAAGAATCCAGAGTTTAATAAAATGGTTCTGAATGAAACCTATAGAAATATCAAGGTAAGTAGCACAAGTTTTCTAATACTTGGGTGGATTTAAAGGTTTAGGAGTGTGCCGTTTTTCTCCTGCTGTTTGCTTACTATGTTGCTGATCTTCAAAAATCTACTTGGTAGCTTAACATTGAACTAACAGGTTACCTTTATGAATACTAAGATTATTCTGTGTTCAGTCAAGAGTGTACCAAAGTCTTAATTCAGTTGTGTAATGAGAAGGCAAATCTGCATTTAAATTCATTTATGTAGGTACAGTCTAAATTTGTGTGAGGCTTCCAAATTATAACCTCAGGGGAAATTGCTTATGGTCTAGTTCTTTTGTGTGGGAAAAGTATAGAGATTAGAAAACCATAGTCTAACAGAGGGGGCGTAGCAACCAAAATTTACTAGAGGGCTAAGATAATGTTAAGGGGAGGAGGAGGGAGAAGCAGTAGCTCAGAAGAGGATGAGGGGTAAAACAAGTTTGTCAAGCAAGCACTATTTTTAAACCTGTTGGTGGAATTTTCTGACCACCATGGGTTACGCTGTAGTGCAAAAGAATCTCCTGGCTCTTCACAGCACAGCTGACCTTGCTCTGTTCAGCTCGTGCTCCTCTAAAGCTAAGGAACAGAAGTAACAGCAGAATACTTGTGAAATCATTTAAGTCTTGAAATAAGAATTAAATTATTTCCAAAGAGCTGCTAACTGTAGCCTTCAGGTGTGTGGTGAAGCATTAGGAAGTAGCATTGCCTTGACAAGTGAGAGTTTATTAAGCAAGTAGTCGTAGCAATCTTGACAAAGGAAATGGGAAACTGTAACCCTCCTTCTTGACTCTCCTGGAAGAAAGGGATTTTGAGATCATTACAGAGCAGATTTGCAGGATGCTGCCTTGAAGTGAAGGCTGCTCTTGATTATCTCTGTCATGTGGCTGGAGCTCAGAACTTCATGTTCCAAAACTTTACATCTTCAGTCAGATAAACTGTTGGATTTGGGTTCTGGGTCTGATTATCTTCTTCTGGTTGTTGCTTGAGTTGCATTTTTTTCCTTAGGTGCTACTGACATCAGATAAAGCTGCAGCCAACTTCTCAGACCGTTCCTTGCTAAAGAACCTTGGTCACTGGCTGGGAATGATTACGCTCGCTAAAAATAAGCCCATCTTGCATACTGTGAGCTTTTGCCTTTATTGGTTTGTTTGGTGGGAATTGGTATGCTGTTATGGGGCAGCATAGGCTATTGGGGACATTTTATCACCTTACTGGTGCCTGTCTTTTACTACAACATATGATTCTAGAGTTAGTCACTTAAGACTTGTAACTATTTTTTAATATCAGAAAAGTAAGTAGTAAAGCACTTGCCAAAATAAATTAATAAATCCCTTGTAAAAATGTGTATCTGTAAATCTTTGCTCAAGAAGTAACTGCTGCTTAGCAGTATGTAAAATTCAAGGACTGTCATGACTCAACCTTGCCAATATATTCCCTATGAAGAAACAAGGTTGAAGTGGAATTTTTGCAATGTGGTTTCTGTTTTCTCCACCTTTTTCCCCTTTTGAGTTGTCGATGTGTTTTTCAGGATTTGGATGTGAAATCACTACTGCTGGAAGCATATGTAAAGGGACAGCAAGAATTGCTTTATGTGGTGCCATTTGTTGCCAAAGTCTTAGAATCCAGTGTCAGGAGCGTGGTAAGTGATTTTGTGCTGACAGAGTTATTGCTCAAGTAGCAAAACAAGTATGGCAGGAAGTAATTAGCTTCTTTCACAAAAGGGAAATGATTGCATCTCATGGAGAGAAAGAAAAGGGTAGCAGGGCTTAAAGTGAAGAGTTCTGTTTCAAGCGAAAGTACATGGCCTGTGCATTTTTGCAGTCTGGGTGGTATGAGCTGAACTGCACTGTGGTGTATCCCTGAATAGAACTCTGAGAAACGTAAGGATGCCATTAAAGAGGTTTTAGGATATATTTAGATTGGGTTTTGTTTTTGTTGTTTTTTTTTTTTGGTTTTGTTTTGTTTTGTTTTGTTTTGTTTTTATTCCCCCATCCCTCTTTGACCCTGATCAGCTCTTGTCAGTTCTGCTTAATGTGGAACTGATCTCACAGAAGGACCAAGTCATTGTGTTTCCAGCTTGATGTTCAGCTGGCTTCCTAATCTAGTTACAGTCAAATTGAGTACTAAATGCAATCCTAATGGCAGTTATACAAACTTTTCCATGGCTGTGTGCACATAATAGCTGTTTGTGTTTCACAAATTTCTACTCCTAAGTTACCCAGATGATTCAAGAAGTTTATCATACTGCTCTCTGTCTCTTGTAGGTCTTCAGGCCTCCAAACCCATGGACAATGGCCATTATGAATGTTTTAGCTGAGCTACATCAAGAACATGATCTGAAAGTAAACTTCTGGTTTTTATTTTACCTACTGAGTGTGAGGTTTTCTTGACATACTGGTCAAGAGGGGTACTGTGAAGGACCAAATTTCATTTCTTTAGCATGGGGAGAATTTGGCATTGCTTAATTTGATAGAATGTGGATGGTCAGCATGCAAGATGTTTGTCTAATCCTCAGTCACTATTAAAGTCTCTAAATGGCCTGGAGTTAGAATGGGAAGTTTGGGAAATCAAGCAGCTCAGTAAACATTTTGGGTCTTTTCTTTGTGACATAACCTAAACTAGACTTGTTGTGCAGTTGAATCTGAAGTTTGAGATTGAGGTGCTCTGCAAGAATCTTGCACTAGACATCAATGAGCTGAAGCCTGGAAGTCTGCTGAAAGATAAGGATCGTCTGAAAAATCTGGATGAGCAGCTGTCTGCTCCAAAGAAGGATGTGAAGCAGCCAGAAGAGCTGCCACCCATCACAACAACTAGTAAGTATACCCAGAATCCAGAACTGCTCATGGAAGTTCAAATAAGACAGGTTATGCTACTGCAAATAAACGTGAAGCTACATACACTGTTGTCACATTGCTGAATGCTTGGGAGAACTTGGATAGTTGTGTGATAGAAGATGGGAAGCTATCCTGAGGAATAATTCTACACATGCTCTGTGTAGCTGCTGCTTAGAAGCGAGTGAAGCAGGATGATCTGTTAACAAG
Organism: Amazona ochrocephala; assembly: GCA_039720435.1. Classification (NCBI taxonomy): domain Eukaryota; kingdom Metazoa; phylum Chordata; class Aves; order Psittaciformes; family Psittacidae; genus Amazona; species Amazona ochrocephala. Next base: position 78,099,957 of record CM077909.1, on the reverse strand, counting down.
CCATCAGGAGCTAAGCTGTGTTGTAACAAGCAGCTCTGCTAAAATCAGAAGCTAGTTTGGTGCTAATCATTAGGGAAATGGAGAATAAAAATTGCTTGAGAAGTTTAGGAGGCTTCATGATCAAAGTGCAAAACTACTTCTTAGTCACTTGCTGGTTTAAATGAAACTGATATACTTCTACTATAAGCATCTGCTTTTCCATAATGGTTCAGTACAAACATTCTTGTATCCTACAGCTGCTTCTACAACTCCGGCTACCAGCACCACTTGTACAGCCACGGTCCCTCCACAGCCCCAGTACAGTTATCATGACATCAATGTCTATTCTTTAGGAGGGTTGGCTCCACATATTACCTTAAATCCAACGGTAAGTTTTAGAGCTGATCTGTTTTGCTGTAAGAATTCTTAACACCAGTGTTGCTAAAGGTTTCAGTGGGTGGGAGCAGCAGTTTGTAAGTTGAAGTTACTGGAGAGTCACTTCTCAAAAGTAATGGGGTGGGTGCGCACTAGCAAGCAATCAAATGGAGAAATTCAGGGGCTGTTAGTAATGGCATTAGCAATCTTAGATCAAGTGATCTTTCATTATGACATTAGTATCAAGTTTATTTCTGGCAATAAGTTTCAGTTGGGATAGTTGCTCTTGGGACTTAAGCGTAAAAGGAGCTTCTGTGTTCCCTTTGACCAGTCAGTGACCTGGCTCTTAAATTAGTCTTTGCATTGTGCAACTTTGGAAGAAAAACGATCATATGTCTCAGTTTCAGAATTGCCAAACATTGTAATGGCTGCATGTGGAACACAGGAGTGCCGTGCTGAAAACAAGCTATGACAGTGAACTTGAAAGTTGTTCAGAAACTGAATGGGGGGTGGAAAAAGGGGAGTGTGAGTGAGCAGCTGTATGGTTCTGAGTTACTGACTGGGTTTAAACCACAACACTAGGGTAGATGGGATTCTACTTTACTTTGTACTCACTTAACTTCCCTAACACTCCTCCAGATCCCACTATTCCAAGCCCACCCACAGTTGAAGCAGTGCGTGCGGCAAGCGATTGAGCGAGCAGTGCAAGAGCTTGTCCATCCAGTGGTGGACCGCTCTATTAAGATTGCCATGACTACTTGTGAGCAGATAGTCAGGAAGGACTTTGCACTGGATTCAGAGGAGTCACGAATGCGTGTGGCTGCGCACCATATGATGCGGAACCTGACTGCTGGGATGGCCATGATCACCTGCAGGGAACCTTTGCTGATGAGCATAGCTACCAACTTGAAAAATAGTTTTGCTACTGCACTGAGGGTAAGAAGCACATCATCTGAAGCTTATTTCCGATTTGCAGGACTGTAGACATCCAGCACTAGCAGATCAGTTTGCCACACTGTCGACTTGTTGATTAATTATGTCTTAACTAATGTGGAGCTTAATTTAGTGGACAAAAATCTCATGACTCTTTCAGAATTACAGCAGAAGGACTGTGCTGAAATTACATCTCATTTCAAGCACTTTTAAGGCCTTTAAGGTGGATCTTGCTTTATTGCTCACAAGCTTCCCAACTACCTTTTCATTTTGCCATCCTGTTCTCTCCAGTTTGATCACATCATGAAGCCTCAGAGTGCTTATCTTTCTGTGGGGTTTGAGGTAGGAAAGCTGGAGTGCCGAGGACAGAGTTGATTCTTGGACTTTCTGGTGATGCCTTGGGTTGTTTCAGCATGCATGCTTGAAGCAGGTTTTACTCACTTGTGCTGTTAGCAGATATGTAAAGACTCTTCTGCACAGCTTGTGAATTCATTGGGTTTTCTAGAGGCTATTTTAGGTCTTTCGATGAACAAAGTTTGAGCTGAAGTAGTAGCTTTACCTTATTGACTAAATGGAACAGTTTGTGACCTGCTAGCCAGAATAGCGCCTGCTGCCCAAAATAGTTTCTGTGCTTACCACCGATGTCAGCACAGACACAAGAGCATGAAGGCTTCAGAAGGATCAAGACATAGATCCTTTCAGGGATTTAAAAGATAAATAGTTCAGGGACTGCCTACCTCTTGCTCAAGGGCATGTGACTGTCTCCCATCTGGTGGGGAGTGACAGAGCAAAGGCCCTTTTGCAGTGGCATTGCTCTCTTGCATGATAACTGCTTTGAGGACAGGGTTTAATGTTTTGAAGGGAGTGCAAAATGTTGCATCTGCAGGTATGGGATGGATAGTCTGTGCTGCAACTCACAGATCTCAAACACTTGACCCTTCATATACAGAACTTCAGGTAACATGATTGCTGAGATGAAGAGCAGGAAAAGCGTACAAGTGAATCTTGTTCCATCCATCTTAAACATGGGGATGGGAGCAGTTTAGTAATGCTTTGTTCACGTGTGAGCTCAGCCAGTGACCACTCTTAGTTCCTGTGCTAATTACAATTCAGAGTTTGGGTGTCAAACTGGTAACCATAAGAGAAAGTGCTGTTATCCTCTGATAAGAGGGGCGGAAAAACTCCTTTGGTTTGCAGTCTTGCTGGGATTAATCCTTGAATAATAAAATGGTTTGAGTTGGAAGGACCTTAAAGCTCATCCGGTTGCAACCCCCTGCCATGGGCAGGGACACCTTCCATTAGACCAGGTTGCTTCAAGCCCTTTCCAGCACTGCCAGGAATGGCGCAGCCACAGCTTCTCTGGGCACCCTGTGCCAGGGCCTCAGCACCCTCACAGGGAAGAACTTCTGCCTAAGATTTCATCTGTCTCCCCTCTGTCAGTTAAAGCCATTCGTCGTTGTCCTGTCCCTACAGGCTCTTGTCCAAAGCCCCTCTCCAGGTTTCTTGTTTCTTCAGCCCCTTTAGGCACTGGAGCTGCTCTAAGGTCTCCCTTTAAGGATCCTTCTCTTCTGCAGGCTGAACAAGCCCAGCTCTCTCAGCCTGTCTGCAGAGCAGAGCTGCTCCAGCCCTCGCAGCACCTCTGTGTCCTTCTCTGGACTTGCTCGAGCAGGTCCACATGCTGCTTGCATTAAGGGCCCCAGAGCTGAACAGAGTAAGATACCAGATAGAAGATATGAAAGAGAAGTAGATCTTAATGGGCAAACAAATCCAAGTAGATTGGACTGTTTGCTGCATTGTGTATTCTGTTTCCAGTGGGAATTGCTGCTTTGCACCCTGGGAAGTAAGTCCAAATTTTCAGGGTTCTCTCAGACCAGACTCCAAGAAGGAAAGAAGAAAACTGTATCAGAAAAGGAGCCCACTGAAAAAGGATTAGCACTACTGTCCAATTTAGTGTACCTTCTGATTACAAGCTAGCAAGTGAAAGAACTTTTACATTGTGATGTGGTTTGTTTTTCCTGCATCTGTCATATATGCATCAGCCCAAAGCAGGGCTTTATGTCTATTCCCTGGAGATAGGTTGGTGGAGAAGATGGAGGACCTCCTGCTGTGTTGTTCCTTGTTTGAAAGTCTTTGCTGTCATCTTCCCTCCCTGTTTTATTCAGAGCTATGCAAAATTAATTTTACTGTTGTATGTTCCATGCAAAAGGAGTGCATTCCTAAGAGCATTCCTTTTTATTGCTCTTGCTCTGTAAAGGCAGTGGCTCAGATTTTAAGGCTCATAAAATACAGGGAAGATTTACAGCTTTCACTGATTATTGTGGTTTTCAATAGGCAGCCTCCCCACAACAGAGGGACATGATGGAGCAGGCAGCAGCCCAGTTAGCACAGGACAACTGTGAACTGGCCTGCTGCTTTATCCAGAAGACCGCTGTGGAAAAGGCAGGCCCTGAGATGGACAAGAGGCTTGCAACTGTAAGTATGGGACTGCTGCGTTTTAGAGGCATCATATGTGCTCATATACATCCAGACTCTGTCTAAAATTCATTGTGATGTTTGGTTGTTTTGTTATTTTGTTGTTTTTTTTCTTCCAAGGAATTTGAGCTCAGAAAACATGCTAGACAAGAGGGTCGTCGGTACTGCGATCCTGTTGTGTTGACTTACCAAGCTGAGAGAATGCCAGAACAGATCCGGTTAAAGGTGAGGATATTAACTGAGCCACACTCTGATGTGGCTTTTCTCCCCCTCCTGATAACAAAAAGTGGGTGCCTGAGCAATCCTGTATATTGCTAGTGTTGTCTGCTAGTGCTGCAACTGCTACAAGCTTGATTAGTAATGGAAACACATGAATAAATGTTGGTCCAGAGTGTTTTTATAATTTTTCTCAGTTCTTTGAGGACCTTAAAAGTCCTGTCTCTTGTGCTGTGCTGCTCCTTTCACTGAAAGATGGCTAGCCTGTTTCATTGTCAACTATGTTTTCTTCCTTTAAAGGACATATCTTGTGCTTTCAGTAGGGCATTTCTCTTGTCAGCTGTGGAGGAAGCCAGTATGACAGGACCTCTTACTTCTTGATGTCTTGGCTACTCAATTTGACTGCACAGCTACCCCTTACACAAATTGCCCTCATTTCTTACTGCCACAGTGCTTAACAGTGTGGTTAATGCCTGTTCTTTTCATTGAAAAGGTTGGCGGTGTGGACCCGAAACAGCTGGCTGTTTACGAAGAGTTTGCACGCAATGTCCCTGGCTTCCTGCCTACCAATGACTTAACTCAGCCCACAGGATTCTTGGCTCAGCCTATGAAGGTAAAGATTTCTGAATTAATTGGTTTGTGAGTACTATAGCCCTGTTGTTGAATGTTGTGGAACTTGTGTCTCTTGCTAGAAGACTAATAAGAATCAGGCTTGGGAGTAGTGGTTGTAAGATGCATTAGTTTTATGTTGTGATTAGGGTGACATTAAAACTTACATCCAGTCTTAGGGGATTGTAACCCAAACTGGGACAAGATCTGCAAGTTGTGATTACCACGTGTAATTTTAGTATCAGTGAAATATTTTATTCAAATCCCATGTTACTTTTGCAGAAAGACTATGGATGGCAAGCATGGATTTTGAGATAACAGAGAGGTTTTTGTATGCATTCTTGGTCTTAAGGACTGCTGGAATTGCTTGCTAGTTTCCATGGCTTAATTTGTCATATTCGTGTATTTAAAATGCCAGCATAACTAACCACAGTACTTTAGAGGTATAAATTCTGGATACAGAGCACCCAGTCAGAATGGGTTGCACAAATATTATCCTTGCAAAATACACTCATTCCCACTTTCTCTTAAGCAGCAAGCTTGGGCTACAGATGATGTAGCACAAATCTATGACAAATGTATGACAGAACTGGAGCAGCACCTGCAGTCCATTCCACACACCTTGGCCATGAATCCTCAAGCTCAAGCGTTGCGCAGCCTCTTGGAGGCTGTAGTAGTGGCTCGAAACTCCCGGGATGCTATTGCTGCACTTGGACTGCTACAGAAGGTGAGTGTTAGCAACTCTTCTCCTGTAACAGCTCTCCTAGAGTTTATTGCTCATCTGGCTTGTGGATTTCATTGCTGATGACTGTACTTTCATGCATCCTGTGGGTCTTGCTTGGTGAACAGTGCTGAGCAGCTTCTGTCTTTGGAAATTCAGTAAATGAAATTGGAAGAGCGTCATGATGTTCACATGGTGTTTTGTACGTGCAGGGGCCAGGCTTCTATGGAAAAAAGCAGGTACACAATGCTGGGATTTAGAGGAGTTTTGTTCAAATGAGGCAAGTAGAGAGCTATTGCACTCAGGAACAGTCTTTGGTTTCAGAATGATTTGTAGGCTGAGGTGACATGTGAATTGCCCATATAGATAGATATTACTGAGCATAGGACTGTATTTATAGTGGCACACGTGGGGATTGTATTTTGCAGTAACTGACAAACGAGTATGTCTAGTGGGTTGACACTGGCAAACAACCAAGCATCCATTTAGCTGCTCACTCATTCTGCTCCTCTGCAGGACAGGGAGAAAATAAACGGAAGGCAAGATGACTTGTTTGTTCAAATTATGGCATTTTAATAGGGAAAGAAAAGGTGTGTGCTTTTCAACAGAAAAAAAAAACTAAAATAAAAATCACTGCTTGCCATCAGCCTGCAGCTTTCTAGCCGCTCCTGAAACAGGACTTCAGTACATGGAACGTTTGCTTGGAAAGGCAAACATGGCTATGAATGCCCCCTTTCATCCTCGCTTCCCTGAGCTTTTATTGCAGAGCATGATTTCATATGATATGGAACATCCCTTCATTCAGTTTGGGTCAGTCATCCTGGCTGTGTTCCTTCCCAGCCTCTTGCCCATCCCCAGCCTGCGTACTGGTGGGGGAGGCAGAGTGGGAAAGAAAATGTTGATGCTGTGCAAATGCTGTTCAGCAATTGGCAAAAGATTGGTGTGTTGTCAACAGTGTTTCAGCACAAATCCAAAGCACAGCACCAAATGGGCTTCTGGGAAGCAAATTAACTCCATTCCAGCTAGAACTAGTAGAATATACCAGGAGGGGGGTGTCACAGTGAGGTCTGTGAGCTGAGCTGGCATCTGTGCCTGATTATTAGTGCAGAGCGTAGTGACGTGTGGAGAAAAATCCATTTGAGGATAGTGGAAGGGTACAAAGCCGTCTACCTGAGGATCCAGGAACAGCAGCAAAACACAAGCTGGAGAGGAGGCTGTTCTTGGCTGGTAGTCCTTGTACCTATTAAAGAATCTAATCCTGACTAGGACTTGCCCATGTAAATTTTGCTCCCCCTGTAAGACTCATCTTCCATTTGCTATAGACTAGCACAGGTGCATCTGAATGCTGCAGCTCTTTGTCCAAAAAAACTAAGAGCTAGCCTCTGGCAGGTTCTGCAGCTCTCCTTCCATGTTGTTTTTCATGAGCCGTATGCAAAATTGCTTGTGAGGAGACATTGACTTAGAGAAGCTGCAGCACAAACTAATGCAGTTTTTCAGACTGGTGCATATATGAAGTGGGGCATAGAGAGGCTTGTTTGTGGTAGGACAGCTGTGTGCAGTGAATGTGTAGATGCCATAGTAGCTGGTAAAATCTCACATAGTCTCATCCAAGGGGTCAACACGATAACTAAATTGGTTTTAGCAAATCTCAGCTTTCTGGTGATAACTCTTGCTGATATAATTTAGAGAAGACTTGGAAGAGGACTTGTTTTTTCCTCTGCTAACAGATTGCATCTATTCTAGGCTGTAGAGGGCTTACTGGATGCCACCAGTGGGGCAGATGCTGACCTCCTGCTTCGCTATCGTGAGTGTCATCTGCTTGTGCTGAAGGCTCTGCAGGATGGCCGTGCCTATGGATCTCCGTGGTGTAATAAACAAATTACTAGGTCAGTTATGAGACAACAGGAACACTGATGTAGCTTTCATCATCTTTTGGGAGTTCCTGTGTATTCTGAATCTCTTGCTTGTTAATATTTTGCATTGCTGCAGTTTGGACAAAGTAACTAGCTTTTGTCAAAAGTAACCAGATCTTATAATGCTGCTTCATCTAGAATATGATAGGAATCTTCAGTGAAAATAGACATTAGAAATGCTCTGGGTGTTGGGTTTTTTTACCCTCATTTTACAGAGGATGTCTGTGAGCTGTCACAAACTACGTGACAATGGCATATCCCTGCAGCAGGAGCACTGGTACTTCAGCAAGGCAGCTGTGCCACTTTGTCCTTAGAAGAGAGCTGCTTCTGCTGAAGCTCTTCAAGGAATGTTACGACCAGTTTTGCAGGGCAGCAAATGTTTGAGGCTGGTGGCTGTTTCCAACTCAAACATTGCCTCAGAGAATGCTCTAGAAGAGACTTCTGGAGCCAAGTAGCAAATCACAGTGATTGATACAGTTTCTGAAGTATTAGATTTGAGTTGCTTCACTTAAACTGTGTTTTAAATATGCTTTTTAAAAGCAGTCTATTTCTTCAGGTGCCTGATTGAATGCAGAGATGAGTACAAGTACAATGTGGAAGCTGTGGAGCTGCTGATCCGCAATCACCTTGTTAACATGCAGCAGTATGACCTCCACTTGGCTCAGGTAAAGCGTACCTGTTCTTCTGGAGGAGAATGGTGGGTGCTCAGTCCACTTCAAAATCTGTGATTGAACTTCAGTTTCCTTTCTCATGTTGACAGTCAATGGAGAATGGCTTGAACTACATGGCTGTGGCATTTGCCATGCAGTTGGTAAAGATCCTGTTGGTGGATGAGAGAAGTGTCGCCCACGTAACAGAGGCAGATCTGTTTCATACGATTGAGACACTCATGAGGATTAATGCTCATTCCAGAGGAAACGCCCCAGAAGGGTGAGATTGAAATATTGTGCAGTATATTACTACTTGTGCTCATTTACGATTTGACTGTTATATAGGCAGTGTCTCAAATCATACAGCTTTAAACTTTCTCGAGGGCTTCAGTCCGATGTTAACGCTGTTACTCCAATGTAATTGTGCTGATTTTTGTGCAAGAATAGAGGCAGCTGCATCATCATGGCAAACTGAATGCTTGAACAGGAAGATCCTTCTGTGCACTATACTCCAAAATGCCATGGTACTGTGGGAAACTTGCTTGAATTCTTGCCTCATCTCAAATTTGGGGAAAGTTTTTACCTGTTCACGTATTTAATATCTAGGTGTTAATATGTTTATTTGTTAATCATGAGCAGGTCATCAAATTAGAGAATCCTCTTTAGACGGTTTTGTTTGGAGTCTATGAAGCAGTCATTCACCAATCTTGTGTGGCTTGTATATCCACCAGCAGATAATTGGGCTGCAATTGGTTTGAGGAAGTTTGGGCTTGTGGGTTTGAGGAAGAAATGGATTGAAGCTTGGAGAACTCAGGATTTCTTGAGATCAGCTAGCAGCTGGTGCTGGTGTTGGCAGTGGCTGCCACTACCAACACAACTGCTAGTGGCAAATCCCAAACAAAAGTCCTTTTCCCAGTTTGGGTTTGCGAACAGCTTGGGTGCTCTACCTTTTCTGTATGTCAGTTGGGTGCCGTATCTTTGCTGTCTGACTTAACTTTCACTGCAGCCAAATGTAGTACCCCAGCCAGACTGTTTAGCACTGACATCTCTCTGTCTCAACAGCATTTTAGGGCTTCTGAAGTACTCATGGTTCTTTGTTGCAGCACACAGCTGGATGAATTGAAGTGAAACTTCGAAGTTTGGCTGATCTCAGTGTTCCTTCTTTCACCATAAATGTGTCTGCATCCGTGACTTATTTCTGCTATTCCAGTGAGGACTGGAAGATACGAAGATTTAGTATAAGAAATAACTTGCTTCCAATTACATTTGACTGAGCGTCCGCTTCCTGTATCTCTTGGTGGAGAAGAAATTCTAACCCAGCTCTTGCTCTTTTGTGTTAGGTTACCTCAGCTGATGGAAGTGGTCCGATCAAACTATGAAGCAATGATTGACCGTGCTCATGGAGGTCCCAATTTCATGATGCATTCAGGAATTTCTCAAGCCTCTGAGTATGATGACCCACCAGGTCTGAGGGAGAAGGCAGAATACCTGCTGAGGGAGTGGGTGAACCTTTACCATTCAGCTGCTGCAGGCCGTGACAGCACCAAAGCATTCTCTGCATTTGTTGGACAGGTAGAGCTTTTGGAAAGAAAGGTGCTTTTTATTCAGCATCAATAGGGTGTGATGCCCTCCATTTTCAAGCAGTGTTGTAACTAACCCATGCTAGGCGTCCTTTTGAAACTTTCAGATGTATAGCAGTTGACTGTCAAAATTCTGCCTGGTTTTGATGGGAATTTCTGCAGAAACCCCTGCCCTTCCCCAGATCATGTTCTTCAGATACTGTAGCAACAACCTGTCAGTTCAGTTTTGGGATAAGTTTGGTGGGAGAGCTTCAGGTATGACAGCTCTTGGGAATAGTGCTTACACACTCTGTGTAATGAAGCTTGAGTATAGTGTTGCTCCTTACTGGTAACAGGTAAAGGCTAAGACAGCCTGCGAAAGCAAATTGTTAATATTGTTGCAAGTGAATTGTTTCAGACCATGCGCACAAGAGAATCCTTTTTTTTTTTTTTTTTTTTTTTTTTTTAACAGGAATCATTCATTAGAGTGAGGAGAAACTTGAAACTTCATTAGCTAAACAGGTGCCTAAATTTAAATAGCTTCTGGCATTTTCCTCCAGGATGCCTTAACAGCTGTGATGAACAGCTCACATCTGCCTTCCAGGTGTGACTGAGCAGGGAGATGCCCCCTATAGCCCAATATGTGTGATACCAAAATCCCTGTGTATCTGCAGTCATAGTCATAAAACTGTCTTCCTGGGACCTCCCTCACTGCAGCTGCAAAGAAGCCCCTGACTTAGTGTGTATTTGCTTGAACTAGTAAATGCAGTATATCAAAGTGTTGACATAGAATTATTTCCTTACAGACTTTAGCTATGGGGTTTAGAGAAAATTTTAATAACTGTTAAACAAGGCTTCGTTATCGAACTTAAATTACCATAATTTTGGCTGCTCAGATTAATCTTTGCTTTCTTTGCACTAGTCTTTAGAACAAGGAGCATAGTACTTTGAAGGCGGATACATTAATTCCTTTCTTAAAAAAAAGTTTCTCCAGAAATACTGGAAGTTCTCCAAGTGTTACAAATTATGGTGTTTATGCTGTGTAATTCATTTCATTTTGATGGTTTTAATGCTATAGGTAACAAATAAAAGGAGGTCTCTTTAAGATGTATGTTACTGAAAGCAAACCCCAGTGCAAAGCAGACAAAAAACCCCACCCAGTCTTTCTCTGTGCGTCATGTTCCTGTAAGGAAAATTCGCTCTCCAAATGCACATAGGTTCTGCAATCTGCACATTCCAGTTCTGCCTCATCCCTGCAGTGTTCAAGGCCAGGATGGACGGGCTTGGAGCAACCTGGTCTAGTGGAAGGTGTCCCTGCCCATGGCAAGGGGTTGGAACTGGGTAATAGAATCATAGAATCTTAAAAGTCCCTTCCAACCCAAACTAGTCTGTGATTCTGTGTTGCTACAAAGTAGTGACAGTTCCTGAGCTAGCAGCTCAGTTCTGCCCTTCATACAGCTTGTACATCCTGTGTGGGCTCCTGAAGGCTGGACAGAACTACTGCTGCTGCCTCTCACTGTCCTTCATGCAAGGTTGAGTACTGGTGGCAGAACTGATACGGAAACAGGCTCCTCAGCTATGTTGATGGTTGGAAAGAATTTGGATCAAAAAGACTCTGTTTGGGAGTAAATGCCCTTGCTAAAATTGTGTTGCCACCCTCAAATTGCCTTAAATACTCATACTGTGAAGGGATAGCAGAGATAGCTTGCTACCCATCTCTCTTGAGAGCATGGTTAAGTTTAATTGTGCCAAGCACGGTGAGTGCTTTGTAAAGTGTGTGCTGTTTGAAATAAGTTGTAAAATTCATTTCCTGAGGTTATAGTTCTGATGTTTTTTTTTCTTTTCCTGGATAGATGCACCAGCAAGGAATCCTGAAAACCGATGACCTGATCACCCGCTTTTTTCGCCTCTGTACCGAAATGTGTGTTGAAATCAGCTATCGTGCTCAGGCTGAGCAGCAGCATAACCCTGCTGCCAACCCTACTATGATTCGAGCCAAGTGCTACCACAATCTTGATGCCTTTGTGCGACTTATTGCGCTGCTAGTGAAGCACTCTGGGGAGGCAACCAACACAGTTACAAAGATCAACCTCCTGAATAAGGTTTGGAACCCTTTTTGCACTCCTGATATTTAAAGTGCAGAATCAGGTGTGCCTTTGCTGATTAATGCAAAATGTAGACCTCAATGCAGGCTGCTGCTGATGAATGAGATTGAGGACTTGATAAACTGTTGAGCAGAGCATCAGGATTCCAGGTGGCTTTCTTGTTCACAAAGAGTTCATATCAAGCAAACTTGAAACTCACCTTTGTGCCTCGAAATGAAAAAGTCCTCTGCTGTTGTTTTGAGGCCTTAGAAGTTTGCTTTAAACTGGGTGATTCCTGGGTATCTGCCTTGAATTTGTGAGGGCTTTGCCAGTACTTTTACACTACTGTGCTTATGGCTAGGAAGTTAAGTGTATGTTTATGGTTAAGGTAGTTAAGGTCTCCCAACACTGCTCAGTAAGTTGTTGTGACCCATGGGACAGGGAGTACAAAATGCCATGGTTGAGAGTTGCTGATACAAATTGTATTTATTTATGTTTCACTGCCAGTAACTACAAGATTTGGTTCTTGTTAGAATCTACAGATTATATTTTTTTACCTACAGGTTAAAGTATTACCTATATGAAGACTTGCAAAGTAATTCTTGCTGTCACCACTGTTACGTCTTGATCTCTTTAGGTCCTTGGTATTGTGGTGGGAGTTCTTCTGCAAGACCACGATGTTCGGCAGAGTGAGTTTCAGCAACTTCCTTACCATCGTATTTTCATCATGCTGCTGTTGGAATTAAATGCTCCTGAGCATGTGCTGGAGACCATCAACTTCCAGACACTCACAGCATTCTGGTATGTATTTGAGATTGGCCACAATGCTCATCCTTTCCTGGATTTTTCATCCAGGGGCTATCTGACTGTTCCTTTGTGGTGGCTTAATCACATTTGGAATAACTGGTTCTCCTATAGACTGTACACTTGCTTGTTTTAAGGAAGATAACGGTAAAATACAAGATGCTAAAATGCCTTGCTTCTAGGGCTGCGTATGTTTTCCTTCAATGTTATGAAAAGCAATCTTACTGCTGTGCACTTCTAACCTGCTCTAACTTTTCTTTCAGTAACACATTTCACATCCTGAGGCCTACAAAAGCTCCAGGTTTTGTTTATGCCTGGCTGGAATTGATCTCCCATCGGATATTTATTGCAAGAATGCTGGCACATACACCACAGCAGAAGGTGTGGCTGCAGTTTATCTCTTCTGAATTAAAGCGCTCACACAGATGCTTATCTAGTGTGGTGCTCTTTCACATCTCTGGAAGTGCACTAGTAGCATGGCTGTTCCGTTTTGTTGTCTTCCATATTCATGGTCACCTAACTGCATGGAGGAGAGTCTTTGTGTCAGTGAACAATGGGCTCTAGGGTGAATTGAGGTTAATAAACATGCTTTTGTGAAAGTCTGGAAGAGCTGTAGTCCAGACAAAATACTGCCAAATCAGAATGGCATGTGGAGTGTAATAGAAACACCCATAGCATACAATGTCCAGCTAAAGCTGTGCTGCACTCACTGCTAGAGGTATCAGTGGGACATAACTCTGATCCAGGTTTATATGAAGACCAATCTAATTATAGTTTTGAAGTTATGATAACTGCTCTTTATTGCACATTTTCCACCTGCTGTTTTTCTCTTGACAGGGTTGGCCTATGTATGCCCAGTTACTGATTGATCTCTTCAAGTACTTGGCTCCTTTCCTTAGAAATGTGGAACTCACCAAACCTATGCAAATTCTTTACAAGGTGAAAAAAATGCCAGCTAATAGATGCAGCTTCTAGCCAGAGTTGTCTGAAAGTAGAGGTTTTTGGGTATCAAAATAGGATTTAATGTGCTTTTAGAACTTATATCTTAAGAGTTAAATGCAAATTTGATGTGGGACAGAAAGTGACTGCCTCCCCAAATGAATTTCTTCCTGTTAATCACATGACATGGAAGGATGGCTCTGCAAGCTCTCTCATATTTTATTTCCCAGGGCACTCTGCGTGTGTTGCTGGTGTTGTTGCATGATTTCCCAGAATTTCTTTGTGACTACCACTATGGTTTCTGTGATGTGATCCCACCTAACTGTATTCAGCTGAGGAATCTGATCCTGAGTGCCTTCCCACGGAACATGAGGCTTCCAGACCCTTTCACCCCCAATCTAAAGGTAAGACTTCCTTTCACAAGCTTTATAATGGGAAGCTTTAATGCTCTAAGCACTCTTCATTTTTTTTGGTGGAGACTCTGGAAATTTCTGAACAGTTTCACTGATACTTGAATTAATGCAACTATTCAGAAGTTAACAGGTAATTGGAAACTTAAGTCACATAGCAGCTAACAGAGCAGCATCTTTTTTTTAAAGCAGGTAGGCTTCAGTTATGTTTGTAACACTCAGTATTTGAGGTTTTCCAGGCAAGCAGAATACAGTCTTGTCTGCAAGAAATCTGTTGCAGTTGGAAGCATAATGCTTTCCTCTTTCTATATGGCTTCATTGGCACCCATAGACAATTAGCTCACTTGCAAGGCCTGTGCAGGTTCAACCTAGAAGGACAGGCTGGTGAGACTTGCATTACATGACACCTGCCCTGACGACCTAGCTTTGCATGGGAAACCAAAGGACTTTTCCCAAAAGCAGACCTATTTTATGACGTCCCTAAATCTGAGTGGCAGAACATGTTGGAGCAAGGACATCTTTATAATTTTCCTGTCTCATTTGTCACTGAAAACTAGACTGCTTAAGCAGTCTTTATGTCTTTACTGTTTGGAAGTTAGATAACAGTTCCTGCCTGTTTTGTTCAGCTCATGCTGAGTTGTACAGTTTGTGCTCTGCAGGATGTGTGGCGACTGGAGTTCGGTTATCTAATTATTGAAGAGCTGGTGAAGAGCACTATGTGATTGCAAATACTTTAGGACGAGCAACATAGATTCCATCGTGTCTTGAAAATAATGAGATAAATCACCATTCTGAGACAAGCTTTTTGCATAATTGGGAGAGGTTTTGAAAAGCGTTAATGTTATCAAATTAAATCTTCTGGCATATGCCAGGCTCCTCATCATGGAATGATTAGAAGCAAACTTTCTCACACTGCTAAAGCATTGTCCTGTTATTCTTCCTTGCCTGAGCTGTGTAGGGTGATGGGAGCAAAGCTGCAATACTCAGCATTTGTTGAGACTGAAGAAGCCTGTTCGTAACTTGTGTGGATGTTGGTGCTTTCTTAAACTAGTGTAGGTAGGGAGACTTCACAGGCAGTGACTGAATTCCCCTACGGCCCTCACCCTTGACTTCTTTTATCTTCTACTCTCCATTCTTTGAAGCAGTCATCTGTCAAGTTTGCACATTAGAGACTAGGTTTCTTCTGGAATCTGTAAAAGCCTAGTGTTTCCTTTTCATTGGTAGGAAAAAGTGATCAACAGCAGTAGTTGATGTCATAATCACAGATCTGTTTTTGCAGTTTGTTGCTTTAGAGATTGCTTATGGTTTAGCTGACTGGGTTTTTCTTTCCACAGGTGGATATGTTAAGTGAGATTAATATTGCTCCACGAATACTCACAAATTTTACTGGAGTGATGCCACCTCAGTTCAAGAAAGACTTGGATTCCTATCTCAAAACCCGCTCACCGGTCACTTTTTTGTCTGACTTACGTAGCAACCTACAGGTGAGTGGTTTCTGATGACGCTAAATTCAGAGAGAGTGGGACAAATGATTTCACTGCTTGAGTCACCTTCGTTCCTTTCAGGAATTCCATTGGTGTGTAGCAAGCTTACGTTCCAGGCAGTAGAAAAGCCCTGTGAAATGCATGCTTCTCTGAGTAATTCTTTTACCACTTCCTAACAGGATGTTTAAGTTTATGTTAAGTAGTTTCAGACAGGTGGAATTTAAGGGCAGAAGAACTTTGACTTTAAAGACCCTAAAATTATTTCATTTAAAAGCATATGGTTTTATCTACATGAGCAGCCAAATGCTTGTGGTGAAATTGTAGAGTTATCCAAAATGCTGACTCTTCTGCTTGCGTGTCTGTAGTGCACAACCTTGCAAATCTTAGTAAAGAATGTAGTCAGAGCTGATTGCATCAAGCTTGATTTCTTTGTCCTCAGCCTTTGGGCAATGAAGTCTTGTGGCTTCTGTCACATGACTCCGGCACTGCCTGAGTAATTCTTCAATGGGGTTTATGGAACTTAATTGAATTTAATTTTTATTATTAGTATTATTTATTTTTTTAGAATCTGATTAAATTTTGACTCAAACTGGATTCATTGTTCT
This sequence comes from Amazona ochrocephala, assembly GCA_039720435.1. Lineage (NCBI taxonomy): Eukaryota > Metazoa > Chordata > Aves > Psittaciformes > Psittacidae > Amazona > Amazona ochrocephala. Next base: position 78,084,204 of record CM077909.1, on the reverse strand, counting down.
AGAAATCTGTGAATCTGCATGCTAATGCTGCAGGAGTCAAAAAAGGCAGCCACATCTCATACATCACAAGGCTTGGTTTGCAGCAAACTTCAGGGCTGAAATGGGACTTCCTCAGAAAAGTGCTCATATGGAAGCATTTGCATAGGTTGTGTGTGTGTCAGCTACCCTCTGGCACTGCTGGTGAATTCACATTGCCCCTACCTTTCGTAGGGAGTACAAAAGTTGTCCATTGGGTCTGTCAGCACTTTTTCTGACGTTTTTGAATATACACACACACATATGTATATATCTGCTCTATTACAAAAGGGTAAATGCTGAACTGAATTTGTTGATGTCCTGAGTGTGTTCTCTCCTGTATAATCAAGAGAAGACTTTGATGCTGTTGTTGTACATGCTGTACCTTTGGTCACTGAAGGAATATAGACTGTTAATGCTTTTTCTATCTTTGCTATTAGGTATCCAATGAACCTGGCAACCGCTACAACATCCAGCTGATTAATGCCCTGGTGCTCTACGTAGGTACTCAAGCTATTGCGCACATTCACAACAAAGGCAGCACACCCTCTATGAGCACCATTACCCACTCAGCTCATATGGACATCTTCCAGAATTTGGCAGTAGACTTGGATACTGAAGGTGAGCTGGAAACACTTCTAGTTCATGATATGTGGAATTTAACAGTAGATTGTCTGTTTGCACTATGAGAAATACAGGAGTTGATTTTATGTAGCTGCTAGGGAATTCACAGCAAGTCATGCTATGTTATAATATTGCACTCTGAATACAGGAGCAATATTAAAGCCAAATATTCAGGATATTGAAGGGAATGAGCAATAAGTTTAATGAAGAGGAATGGAATTCTTCCTGTTCCATCAGGTTGTTTTTTTGTATCATCAGTTGGTTTTGTTTGTTGTACCTTCATCAGGCAGGCTCACAAACCTTCCCCTTAATACTAGCTGCTTCTTAGTCCTTTTTGCAATGTGTGTAAGGGAAACCATCTGTACTCACTGCTTCTTCTGCAGGCCGGTACCTTTTCTTGAACGCAATCGCCAACCAGCTGCGATACCCCAACAGTCACACCCACTACTTTAGTTGCACCATGCTCTACCTATTTGCAGAGGCCAACACTGAGGCTATCCAGGAGCAGATCACTAGGTGAGATGTGTTTTGTATGCCAGCATACAGTTTTTTACTTCCCTTCCTTGTGTGTTGTGGATCTTTTGAGCTCTAACTGGTTTTACTTTTGGATTTCAGGGTTCTCTTGGAACGACTGATTGTAAATAGGCCTCATCCTTGGGGTCTCCTTATTACTTTCATTGAGCTGATAAAAAATCCAGCATTTAAATTCTGGAACCATGAGTTTGTTCACTGTGCCCCAGAAATTGAGAAGTGAGTATAAATTAACCATAAAGTTCACTGAGACCATATATGTGAACCAGGAGCTGAGTTGCACTGTGAGTTTCTGGTGCTTCATAGTGGAACCACCACTTGCTGCCATAAATGCATCTAACACTGCTTTGCTTCTGTGTCCAGGTTGTTCCAGTCAGTCGCACAGTGCTGCATGGGGCAGAAGCAGGCCCAGCAAGTGATGGAAGGGACTGGTGCCAGTTAGATGAGCCACATGTCATGTTGTAAGCATGCCGGCCTGGGGGCCCCCATACATCGGCTGATAGAAGACTCTGTAAGGCTCCTCCTGACCTCCCCAGCCCTCTCGATTGGGTAGATACAACCAACCCTGGGTGAAAGTTGTTCCAAAAGTTTCAGTCATTCAAAAACGTTCCAAAGTTTGAAACCAGTTTTTTGACTTTTGGCCAAATTCAGAAGATGCTGTGAATATCATTTTGAACTAATGTAAATACAAAGAACAGAAACGTTTGTCCGGACTTTTGGGTTTGTGCAAATTGTGTAAAAGACAGATGGGTAACTGGTGCCTGTCCAGCTTGTTATAAGGGGGCAGCTGCTGATGCCAGGCACTTGTCTGGGGCAGACCTCCTTGTCCTGACATTCCCAGACTCCCAAAGAATATTGAAAAGCCAGTTATAATATTATATAACTTATTTTTCTTTATGTGGATGGGGGACCTTCAAATCACTAAGTTGTTTTACTAAAAAAAAAAAAAAAAGGTGGATGTGTTTGGAATATGAAATAGTATGGAGCACGGGAAGGGGTGAGGGAGGGGTTAAGGTTCAGTGTTGCTTTCCCCACACCCTCATGGAATGCTGACAGATAGCAAGTGGAGTGGCAGGCAGAGAATGCCTTCTTTCTGTTGGAGAAGGCACAGCTCAGGCAGGCCCTTTGGGAGAGGGTCAGCTGGTTTTAGTGAAGAAACTAGAGACCTGGACTATAGCTTTTTTGGGTTTTGTTGGGTTGTTTTTTCTTTTGACACTTGTAAATTTTGGAAGGTGGGAGGTTAAATCCAGCCCCTTTCCCACTCCCCCCGCCATGTAAGTTTTTACAAAAAAAGAAAAAGAAAAAAAGAAAAACCCCAAAGGACCAATACAGCCCATTTTGTAAGGATTTTGAATGTTTTGTAAAGTATTGGTCCATGTGTTGTATTTTGTAGCCTTTCTAGTTCTTGGGCTTTATTTTTCCCACTTCTTGTATGTATGCATACTGTAGTTACACATTAAAGTCATGACATGCAGCACATGCCACTGTGCTTATTCTCTCCAATTCCATCCTGCCTGGCCAGTTGGTGTCTTTACAAAGTCTGCTCCACCCATCCAAAACCTGTGGGTTTCCAATATTTTGGACTCTGCCTATTGAAAGCAGATGGGTTTTCTAGGTGAGCTCCAAGGGGACAGTTGTGAGAACTAGATGGGGCCTTGCTTTGAAGTGCCAAAGGAAAGGGCAGTTTTGTGGAGAGAGAAATACCTTAGTTCCAAGATCATGAGCAGTTTGTCCCTGACACAGTTGTTCTAAAAGGATTGTGCTGGCAGCAGAGGGATGCTGAGCACAGACAGCAGCTTAGCTTCATTTCTAATGATTTGTACCCTGCTATGTTTTTCCCTTCAGCAAGGATCTCTGCAAGGTTGCTAGTTTCCTGGAATAAGGATAGGCAGCTTCGGTGCTGCCAGTACTGCAGAATCCTGCAGCCTGTACCTCACAGCCCAGCAGATACTAGGAAACAGAGCTTCACTGCTTCCTCTTTGTATAACATGATTAGTTTGTTAAAACTAGTTGGCTGCTAGTTGTAAGAGTGGAGAGGTCAGGATTTACAGCTCAGGTTTAAGGGATTGTGTATCTGGCTGTGCTTTCCCTGCACAGCTAAAACCAGCTGCAAGGGACCATGGAGCCAGCTGTGCCAGGGGACTGCAGCTCAGGAAGGATTTTTTTGTTCTGGTGTTGCAACTCCAGCTTATTCCTCTTCCTTTATTGGTTTGGGATACAAAGAATTAACCACCAGCCAGTTTATCTAGGCAGGATGCCATGGGACTTTTTTCCTGCCATTTATCTCTAGCACACCTTATGTAGAGCCTGTCTAATGACTCAAAGCTCAAAGACCTCTCTGGTTTGGTACTAGCACTGCTGTCCATGACTGGTTCTCTTGATGCTTTAAGAACTGCAAGACTGGTGTAAAGAGGGGTGGAAGGTGGACAGGTCTTGGCCAGGATCCCAGTAACACAAGTTGGGCTGGTAGAACAGAGGCCATTGCACTTCATACCCTCTCTTGGCTGGTAAGGAACCTGCAGTTATTACTGTCAGTGTAAATCATGCTGATGTCCTTATCCACAAGCATTACTGGTGTCCCTACCAGCAGAGGCCCTGGGTAGAACTAGTGTTTAAGAAATTAAGACTGACCTTTCAAACTACCACATACACCTAGCATGAAATCCAGTCTGCTGCAGGGAGAGAAGCACCAAGGCAGCAGGCTGGACTCCAACCAGACACTGCATTGCATCACTCTACAAGGGGAATTGAACAAAGCTACCCTAGGTACTGTGAAACCACCCTGGCCCCCAGCAGTGCAGGTAGGGCTGTAGCTGATCTTAATCTACATGAGTACAGTCTCAGTTTTGCTTGATTGAAATACCTCTAACTGCAGCAGCAGCAAAGATCCCCCCCTCTTGGATGGGGCTGTGCACTCTGTTGAAGTAGACAGTGTTGGCTGGGTAAGAAACAGCATCTTTATTAAATATAGCTTGGCCTGCAAACCTCCAGTGATCTGTCATGCAAAAACTGCTGAGGGAAAGATAATATAGCTCAACATGATGCAGAGCAGTGCCTGAGTTCAGGGGAGAATTCTTATCAGCTGGAGGGTCTGCACAACTGCGTCAGTGTTCCTTCAGAGCTGTCCCAAGCCCATGCACAAATGCCTTTCAGAAAGGTAAAAGGGGATATCTGCTCTGTTGAGCCTATGTGAAAACTAGATGGATGGGTGTATACTTTTTAAAATGCTTAGTATTAGCCAAGTATAGGTGAAGAGTTCACAGTGTTGTCAGCATCTCCACCTGCCAGATGTTTACCCCGAACAGTAAGGTGTAAGGCCTATCAGATGGATTTCTGCCCTCTCCATCGGGGCAAGAAGCAGTTCTTGCCTTAAATTTGTGATGCTACATGAGGGAACCCACCTGCTGTTCTGACAGTGTATGTTTGCCTTCCTAAAGTCAGCCAGTGGGAGGTCTGGACTTTCTGAAGTCCTCTAGAAGGTGGTAATTGTGCTCCAGAGCTCTCATTATAAGGTAAGGCCACCCAAAACCACTCTGTGTTGTGGAAGATGGTTTAGATAGAGGTAGCTAAAAAGCCACATGCAAGATGCAGTATAAGTGGGCCCGTATTCAATCCTGCCATCTGTTCTTGCTGTTGAGGAAGAGATGGCTGAAGGCCAACCTTCCCTTCCTATACACAGCTCCAGGCAGTTCATTTCCAGGGACAGTGAGGTTTCTAGTGTACCAGCTCCAGCAGCTGATGCAAGATCCTTTTCTGTCCATAGCGCACATGCAAAGCTTGCTTCTCCCTTTGACTCAGTTTCTCATAAGCTTCCTTGTTATGTAGCAAGTCCTGCTCTGCTTTCAAGTCTGACCTGTAGGACTCCAGAGTGAGCAGCACACTGTCATAAAGAAGCTGCTTACAAGGGGGTTTAAGTCTGGAGAGAGCCTCGTTTGAAAGGGTCAAGTTTTCCTCTTCCTCACTGTCATCTTCCCAGCCATCTTGTTCCTTATACTCCTTGAATTCTTCTTCTGACATGCACAACACCTGTAATAGCCCAGGCAAAGAGACAAGTCAGCAGGAGTGTGAGTACATCAGCCTTCTCCACTGAGCTGTGGGTTTAGAGCCGTGTGGGGCAGGTAAATTATTCTTCAGCTGCACTGAAGGTGAGAGTAAAACTGACTCAGGTATCTAAATCACAAGTAACCTGTGGGTTAGAAGAACATCCAAACAGCAAATCTGGGTACTGGCAGCAGTGGTAATGACCTTTGCTGCTACTTAGGCAGGCTGGAGAGGGTCCAGGAAAGGGCCACAACAATGATCCAAGGACTGGGAAACTGCGAGGAAAGGCTGAGAGCGCTGAGTCTGTTCAGCCTTGAGCAAGGAAGGCTCAGGGGTGATCCCCAGTGCCTTAGTATTTAAAGAGTATTTGCAAAGAAGATGGAGACTCCCTTTTTACAAGTCCCATGGAATAGAAAAGGGGTGACGGGCACAAGTTACTCCTGGGGATATTCTGACTGGACACAAGAGGAAAATGTTTCACACTGAGAACAACCAGCTACTGGAATTATCTGCCCAGGGAAGTGGCAACTTCCCAACACTGGAGACTGTTAAGAATTCAGCTGAACAGGGTGCTGGGACATCTAGTCTAGGTCAGGTTTACCCAGAAAGGTTGACCAGAGGATCCTTGAGGTCCCTTCCCACCTGGAATTCTGATTCTAGGAAGGTGCAGCAGTAGAGCAGCAGCAGCCGTGAAGCCATTCAGGGCTGGTGTGTAAGCCATGCGTCAGGAAAGGAAGGTGGCCAACAACAGTGCCTGAAGCCTGGGAGCTGGGCAGCCACGCTCCCTACCACACTTCCCACAGGAGCATTAGTACCACACTGTCCCTGCACACTGCTCTCCCTTCACCAAGCTGCTCCCTTTGTGTAATTGCTGCTCTTCCTCGAGTAGGTCTTCCACCACTTACCTTCAGGGTCACAGACAGCTCTTCCTCTGTCAGCACCTCATCCCAGCCGAGCACAAAGGCACCTTCCTCCCCCACCATCTCCAGCTGGCACAAGAAGTCCCACTGCTCTGAGACCAGCCGCTGCTGCGCTTCGCTTCTGGCACCTGCTTGGAAGACAGCGGAGATGCAAACCCAGCCTAGGTTGTGTGGTGGAGGGGAAGTTCCAAACAGAGAAAGGGAACAAGGAGGCAGAAAACCCCAGCATGGCCCCAACACCTGTCATGCTGTGGAACAGGCTTATTTTTCATGTCCTCGTTGACCCCCGTTTCATCACGTCACTACTTAAGGGGGATCCCTGCCCCTTCCTTGCCCACAGTGCCACTCACGCTGCAGTGCCGCTGTGCGCACCGTCACCATCTGGATGTCGGCTGTGTCGTTGGTGTTGCTGGGGTACGGCTCTGCGAAGCCATACATGTGGAGGAGCTGCCAGTTGGCCATCTGCCCGTATGTGTTGAAGATCTCCTGCCCTTTGCTGATGGGCTGTGTTGTAACCATGCGTAAACATTGCTGCAGGCAGGGAGAAAATCATGGAATCCCAGACTGGTCTGGGTTGGAAGGGGGCTTAAAGCTCACCCAGTTCCAACCCCCTGCCACAGGCAGGGACACCTTCCACTAGACCAGGTTGCTCCAAGCCCCATCCAACCTCACCTTGAACTGCCAGGGATGGGGCCTGTGCCAGTCCAGGGGAGGATGTTGAGCAAAATAGCTTTATATTAGAGCGCTCTGGCCCTGGGTTCACAGACCCAGCCCCACAAGGCGTCATGGGAAAGAGGAACCAGGCCACAATGCTGCCTGATGTAGCAGCTTCGCACTCACAGGGGAGTATTCCAGGTTGGCATTGTGGTTGGCCACGTGATTCAGAATATCTGCTACAGGCACCATCACTGGGGGATTGGGTCCCTTCTCATCTTCATCTTCCTCTTCCAAAGGTTCCTGAAAGCTAAGAGAAGGGCGATGAAGACAAGCCAGTCGCATGCCTTGCAGCACAGGGAAAGCTCCACCTTACACTTAAGGTTGCTACTGCACAAGAAAGTAATGCAGTCTGTAATCTTTCCTGTCATCCTACTTCTTCTCCTTGCTCCCTGTGGGAGCAAAGCCTCGCTTCTCACCTGTAGGCCATGACAAATGCCACCAGCTGCTTGTACAGTTCCAGTGTGTGCAGCTTGGGGTCAAATACGTTGGGATGGGACTCCATGAAAGGCAGGATGATGGAGCTGTACTCCAGGTGGATGTTGGCCAGGTCCTTCTCCACAGCTTCTGGGATGCCTGTGCCCTGCAGGAGCTTTCTTCGCTCTTCTTCAGGCCTGTTGCAAGAAACATGGTGGGTTTATCTCCACCTGCCCCAAGGGAAGGGTCTATAAACTTATTTCTTCACCATCTGAGCTTCCTGGTATTCCCTAGGTTCCTGTCTTTTGGTTATGCCTGCACGTTGCTCCAACCCCAGGCAGTGCCCAGAGGGTCTGTTGAGCTCCTGCTGCTGTTGGGATGGGGCTAGCACAGTGGGTTGGGGTCACCCAACAAGCCCGTGTCCATCCTCCTCAGCAACTGCTAGACTGTGCCTACGTTCAGCTGTCCATGGGAGCTGTCCACAACCCTGTGTGGTTTCACCTTACCAGAACATGGGGTGATCCAGGCTCCTGAAGTCCTGCCAGAGGGAGAAATAGGGCCGCCAGTGGGAGTTGCTGGCTGTGTACTCGTGTAGGAGGGCCAGCAGCAGTGGCACCCAGCCGGACTGGCTCTGCAGGGACTCCTGGCCTGAGGAACCACAGACGAACGTAAGCTGATGTAGAACCGAAGCCTGATCCCATCAGCCTGGCTGCAGCCTGGGCTGGGGGGTTCCGCTCTGGTTTGTCTTAGGTTTGGCTGAAGCAAAACCAGAAGTTGCTGCTCTGGAGCTTTGGGTGGGAGAGCTGCTCCTGGGCCTGTGACCCACCATCACCCCCTTCAGCAAGAAGGAACGTTTTTTCTCCTCGCGGTCTGTCCAGGCCCTCAACAAAAGCATCTTAACAGCGGTGATACAATGCCCAGCCACCCCCTTTCCTCTCTGCTCCAGCATCCCACGTGAAATGGGTACAAGCCTATTTCCCTCCTTCAAACGGGAAGACCGAGGCAAGCAGGCAGCTCAGGGCAGGGGGAGCGCTCACCTTCCCGCAAGAGCGCCTGGATAGAGCTGGTGTGCTGGGACAGCAGCGCGGAGCGTGGCACAGTGCACAGGACCTCTCCCGGCTCCAGCTCCGCGGCAGCCAGCATGCCGTACCCCGCCACCGCGCCCTCCCTGCTCAACCGGACCTGCGGCGAGACGGGAGCCGTGACCGCGCTGCCGCGGGGGGAACGCGGCCGCCCGCGGCCCGCGCTGCCTCCTCACCTTGGGGCTGAGCTGCACCCCGGCCCGGCCGCACCACGCCAGGAAGCCGGAGAGGGGCTCGGCGGCGCCGCTCCCCCGGGCGCTGCTGCCGGCAGCCGCCTGCGATGGGAACAGCGCGGTGAGGACGCGATCGGCCAGGGCCCCCCCCGCCCGTGGCCCCCCCCACCCCGGTACCTTGGGCCGCTTGGGCGCAGACGCCATGGCGGGCTGGCACGTGGTTCTGTCCCACGTGGTTCTGTCCCACGTGGTCCCGGCCGGGCACTTCGGGGTGTGCGGGAGGCCCCGTCCCCTCCGACGGCGGCCGCGGAGGGTCACGGCGGGGCGCGCACGAAGGGGAGGTGTCTGTGAGGCCCTATGGGGGCGGTCTGAGGCTGGCAGGACTGCTCTGTGGGGATCAGAGGTTCGGGGCACCCACTGTGTCTCTATGGGGTGTGGGGGTCTCCGGGGTGTCCTGGTGCCTCTGGTGGGGTCCCACCACCACACATGGGATAAAAGCAATGGGCTCTGATTAATTAATCCAGGTGATCAACCCAGCTCTGATCTCCCATCTGGGGCTTCCTTCCATCCATTCCCTGGCCCATCAACGCTGTCCCGGCACCACCACGAGACGGGCGTCTGCCTTCACTGTATGCTTTTAACACAGCCAGTCAGTGTAAGGGGGTCCTGACGATGCCCCTTTCAGTGGAACCGCTGTCCCTGGGGCTCTGCCGCACACCGTGAGTGTTTGGGGTAGGTTTGAATCTGCCCCAGCCTGGCCCGGTGGATTCCCTTGGAGCAGAGGGGCCCCGTCCTGCAGGGCTGGAGAAGAAGAGCACACCAAGGCCCGGCTGTTGGTAAAGCTGCTGCTGGAACTCGGGCTCGAGCCGCGATCGCCGCAGCCCCAGGGCAGTGCGCTGAGCGCGGTGCGGCCCCGGCCCCCGCGCGGCCCCGCGGCCGCTGCTCTCCTGCGGCCGGATCCCCCCGGGGCCAGCGGAGCTTCTCAGCCGCTCGCGGCTCCCGCTCGCTGCTGCCGGCGCATCCCTGCGCCACCGGCGCTTCCCGGGCGCATCCAGGGTCGGTCCCGCGGGAGCGCGGCCCGTGCCCAGATCCTCGTTCTCCTCCCCCTCCTTTGCCACTCTGGCTTCTGGCTGTCCCCAGCAGGGCAAACGTGGTGTTCGTGCCTGCCAGGGTAGGGTCGAGTTCCTGGTCCTGGTGATGCTCCTCATCGTGGGAGGATGCCCTCCACTGCGGTGGCTTTGTCGGAGTGGAAGAGGCCAAAGCAGGTCCTCGCATTGTCCCTGCAGTGCCACAGTGAAGTGTGGTCCTTACCGCCTGTCTTGAGCATCCCCTAAAACCCCAGTTGTGAGCCTGGATAGCTCAGCTGGGAGAGCATCAGACTTTTAATCTGAGGGTCCAGGGTTCAAGCCCCTGTTCAGGCGAGAGCTTTATCCTTTAGGATCAAAACATGGGGAACCGATGGGCAAAAGCAGCAGTTTCCCTTCCCCTGCTTCTTTTCTATCATCTCTCCAAGGCCAGCTCTATGCCATCTCCTACACAGCACCACTGCTGTTCCAGCCACCCAGTACTGCAGCAAGTTGCATGATGTCCCAGGTAAGTGTGTTGTTTTGGGGGTACGCATGGAGGGACACCAAGAAATAGGATAGATGAAGAGGGAGAGACACAGCAGAGCTGGAGGAAAAGAAGCCAGTTGGAAACGGGGGGCTTGAAGGTGTCTGGTCACCCCCCCCAACCCCCAATGTTAGGGAGTGGAGAGCTATAGGGCACAGTTGAACCTTGACCCTCCTCCTCTTTGGCCTTTGGGTGTTCTCCATCTCTGTCCTTATTCCCCTTTGTGCCAGGAGGCTCTGGGCAGGGAAGACCAGTGCATGCTGCCCCCAAGTAATGGCTGCCCCATCCGTGGCAGTGCCCAAGGCCGGGCTGGACGGGGCTCGGAGCAACCTGGTCTAGTGGAAGGTGTCCCTGCCTGTGGCAGAGGGTTGAAACTGGATGAGCTTTAAGGTCCCTTCCAACCCAGACCAGTTTGGGATACTGCAAAACCAGCCCCTCGCTGCCCACCTCAGCTCCTGGGCAGCTGTCCTGGTGGATGATGGTGTTTTGGCAATGAGACATGGCCCCTGCATCAACCCACCAGCTTATTTATTGTCCCGACGGACTTTGCTTCCAGCGGCTGCCCTCCCTTCCACACACACGCGCTGCCCAGCTCTGGGCCGCGCCGCGGTCGTCATTCAGTTCTTGCCAGCAAGAAAACAAAGAGATAATAAATAGAAGCCTATTTGCAGGGGGAAGGCTCCGGGTCAGGCTGTGCCACGGGCAGGGCTGTGCCTGGCCCCGTACGGAGGGACAGTGAAGCAGCTGCCCCACGGCTGCTGCAGGCAGCACAGCCCCACTGCGGGGCAGGGGGCATATAGCAATCTCTATGTAGTTACATTAAAATAGACTATTTTAAAAAGTTATTTCTGGGAGTTAAAAACCACAGTGTGGCACATCCAACAGCGGCAGGGCCGCGGCACTCCAGCCCACCTCACCCTCCCCACGGGCAGTCCCCTCCTGGGTGCCCCCGGTGGGTGCTAATGCGGTGGCCACTGCTGGAGCAGGTTCTGCGTGTCCCCCGGCAGCCCCGGGGCTGTGGGTCAGGGGCAGAGCACACGCAAGGGAGGGGGATCCCCTCCTGGGCTCTCACGCAGGGTCTAAATGACATGGCAGCAGTTGAACTGCCCCAGCGAGAGGAGGCTCTCCCTGGAGCCCGGCTGCAGTTTGAAGGCCAGCGCCTTCTCACAGAGCGGGAACTGCAGGAGCCTGTCCCGCAGGCTGCCCCCTTTGCTCTTGCCAGGGTCCAGCTTGATCACATTCTCCACACCTCCCTCGATGCTCCCCAGCCCTGAGCTCTCCACCGACCTCCGGGCCAGGCTGGCGGGTGCCTCCTGCCCTTGTGACTTGTCTGTGGGGCTCAGGGGGACAGTGGGGATCATCTCCACCCCCAGCCCCTGGGGCACCTCAGCAGAGCTGCTCTGGGGTGATGCAGTGGCTCCCCTTTCCCTGGGGGGCTCTGTGGAGGAACCCCCAGGGTCTGCATTCTCCTCCCTCTTGGGGGGTTCTGCTCCATCTCCCCACAGTGCTGGGGGATCCCAAACTCCCCTCACTGCCTTCCCAGCCCAGCCCCGGCCCCCCAGCTCAGCCCCAGGGCCCCACAGCTCCCCACAGCTGGATGGGTGGTGGGTGCACAGGAAGGCTCGCATCTGTTCCTGGTTCAGTGAACTGCTCTTCCTCTCCATGGTGCTGGGCTTCCCCTCATCCTCCTCATCCTCCTCCTCTTCCTCCTCACAGATCTGCTGCAGGGCAGGGGTGCTCTTGGTGATGGTGGTGTCAACAGCTGGGATCTTCAGCAGGGTCCTGGGGGGCTGCCGGCTGCCGATGTCAGCTCCAGTGGGCAGGGGGGGGAGCCAGGAGCCAGCTGTGAGGCAGCTCGGCACCTCCGTGAAGGGCAGCAGGCTGCTGGCACTGCCCATGGGGCTGAACGTGCCTGATAAGTTGCCCCTGAGTAAGAGGAAGGATGGAAATCACAGAATCACAGACAGATTTGTGTTGGAAGAGACCTTAAAGCTCATCCAGTTCCACCCCCCCGCCATGGGCAGGGACACCTTCCACTAGACCAGGTTGCTCCAAGCTCTGTCCAGCCTGGCCTTGAACACTGCCAGGGATGGGGCAGCCACAGCTTCTCTGGGCAACCTGTGCCAGGGCCTCAGCACCCTCACAGGGAAGAACTTCTGCCTAAGATCTCATCTCAGTGTCCCCTCTGTCAGGTTAAAGCCATTCCCCTTGTCCTATCACTACAGTCCCTAATGAAGGGTCCCTCTCCAGCATCTTTGTAGGCCCCCTTCACACACTGCAAGGCTGCTCTGAGGTCTCCCAGGGCCTTCTCTTCTCCAGGCTGAACAAGCCCCAGTTTGCTGGTACCCACCTGGGCACCATGAGGGCTACATTGAAGATGGGGATGCGAGACTGGCTGGGGCCCTGCACTGGGGACCCAGGGCAGTGTGGGGGGACAGCAGCGGGACTCACCTGCTCTGCACCTCCTTTGCCAGGTTGTAGACGAGGCTGAGGCTGCGGCTCTGCTTCTCCTGCTTCTCCCGCAGCATCCTCTCCGCCAGCAGGAAGTAGGTGGCCGTGATGTGGTTGTAGCGGTCGGCTTCCAGCGCCCTGCATGGGACCAAGGGGCCTGCGTCAGCACTTGGAAGGACCCCAGAGCCCTTCCCAAGGGCTCCCACCATAGCATCCCCCCCGTCACGCACTCCTGGATGGTGTCCCTATCTGCGATGTTCCCACACATCATGGCCCGGAGGATGATTTCATGCTCCTCCTGCGACACATGCTTGTGCGAGGTGAGGGGCAGCAGGCAGCGGCTGGCAGGGGACGGGTCCACCCCCTGCAGCCACGCGTGGCCCTCGATCTGCTCCAGCGAGGCTCGGCGCTTCGGGTCCCGCTGTAGCATCCTGGAGATGAGGCTGGAAGTGGGAGAGGGGTGACATGAACCCTGATCTCGTCAGCTCTACCGCCCTTCTCCCACCTCAGCTGCCCGGGGCAGTGAGTTGGGGCCCGGGGGGCCCAGGAAGCTGCTCACTCAGCACACTGAGCCGAGACGTGCGCAGGGACGGTGTATCGGCAGTCCATGATCATGGTGAGGGTCTCGCTGTCGTTGGCCTCCTGGAAGGGGGGGTGGCCGCAGACCAGCATGTAGAGGATGACCCCCAGGCTCCAGATGTCTGCAAGAACCAGCAGCAGTTCAGGCTGCACCCACCATGGCCCAGCAGAGAGCCCCAACTCCAGGCACTACCCACCAGCCCCCAGTGCCAATCCAGGGCTCACTGGGATGCTCCTTGGGGACAACGGCTTCCACATCCTGCCCCACAGACGGCCGACTGCCGCCCCACTGGAGCAGGGAAGGATCTTCCCCATCCCCACATCCAAGCAGTTGAGGTCTCACGCAGTTGAGGCCTTGTCCCCTTTTCCAGGTGGGGAGAGCCCTGAGCTCTCACCTGCCCATTTCATGCCCACAGCACTGTTTCATGATATTACTCATCTTCCTTGTTCCCAAACAGACCCCACCGCAGCCATCTCAGCACTGGGTTGTGCCAGAGGGGACACCACACTGAGGATCTGGGCTCTCCAGCTGCCTGCAGCTGTGACGGAACCAGGCCGAGTGGGATCATGGGCACAGGGACTGAGCCAGCGACATCTTCACCAGCTCCTGAGCACTGAGCAAACTGCCTGCGAAGGTGCATTTTTGGCATGCTGAGCACGCCCCAGGGCTCTCCATTAATACCTTCAGCTTCTTAAGTCAAGCGCCTGCATTTGAAATGTTCTCATCTGTGATGGTTTTCACCCTTCATATCCCTTGGCAGAGCCACCAGCTGCCTTTCCTACCATCTCCACATGCTCTCCCCATTCTCAGCTCAGGAGCTGCCTTTCCCTGAGCCGATGCTGGGCTTTTTCCTTTAAGGGCTTGTATTTTGTTTTGCTAAATCCTCCTGTCCCAAATTCCAGCAGAGCTGGCTGGGGTCCCGCTTCCCTCCCACATACCCTCTCTGTCCCAGCAAGTCCTCTTGGTGCCCCTGCTTGGGATGGGGATGGTCTCCCGAACCCCTCTGCACCCTGGACAGGGTGAAAGAGTGCTGGCAGCCACAGGAAGGAAGCGATTTTCAGTGTGGGAATGAAGAAAAAGGAAACTTTCTGGGTGGAGGAGCATTAAGAGCAGCATCCCGAGCAGGTTTCCTTCCGGCATCACCCCCTCAAACCACAGCCCACACCAGCCTGCTCCGGCTTCATCCCCTCCCTGGCATGATGCATGGCTGTATGGGATATTGGTTGGTGCAGGTATAGGCAGAGCAGAGCACCCAAGCGACAGGCTTGCTCCCTGCAGGGACAGCAGTGCCACCAGGGCAGAGGCGCTCCCAGCACAGGGAAGCAAAAGTGAGGTGGTAGCTCACCAGCAGGACCACACTCCTGGCAAGGGACATGAGGGAAGCAGGTCCCCATGGTGAGCACCAGCCATGGTTCTGAGCCCCACCACCCTTACCGACAGCCGGGGCATCGTACTCATCCCCGAGCAGGATCTCAGGCGCTGAGTAAGCCAGCGAGCCACAGCTCGTGGTGAGCATCTTGCCGGGCTGGAAGCGGTTGCTGAAGCCGAAGTCAGTGAGCTTGACCACACCTTGCTCCTGGAAGAAGACCACGTTCTCGGGCTTGAGGTCACGGTGCACCACATGGAGCCTGTGGCAGTAGGAGATAGCGTGGACGATCTGCGCGAAGTAGTGCTTGGCTCGCACCTCAGCCAGCCCGCCCTCGTGCCGCATGATGTGGTCGAACATGTCCCCGCCGTCGCCCAGCTCCAGGATGAGGTACAGCTTGGCGTGCGTGTCGATGACCTCGTAGAGGCGCACCACGTTGGGGTGCTGCACCAGCTTCATGCAGCGCACCTCCTGCAGGAGCTGCCCCGCGGCGCCCCCCGCCAGCTTGCTCTTGTCGATCACCTTGACGGCCACGCGCTGCCCGGTGAAGACGTGCCGCGCCAGCTTCACCACCGCGAAACGGCCCGTGCCAAGCGTGCGCCCCAGGTCATACAGCCCCGCGATCTGCCCCTCGCTGCAGCCCTGCGCCCCGGCCATGGCAGCACGCGGGGACAGCAGCGGGCACTGTGCCATGGGGGAGTCACTGAGCCATGTGGGGGGAGGGGATGGGGCACCCCTGAACACGCCCAGCACCAGGTCAGGATACCCTGGACATCAGAGCCCCAGAACCATGGGCATCCCTGACACCCCAGCATCCCGCGACCTGGCCACCCATCTGCACCCCCACCTCCAGCACCCTGAGCATCCCACTACTCCCACCTACACTCCTCAGCACCCTGGGTACCCCAATACCCATGTCCAGGTTTGCAGCACCCTGGACTCCAAACACCAGCTCTCTTCCCCAGCACCACAAGGCATTCGGGTACCCCCACCTCCAGGTCCCCAGAACCCTGGACACCCCAATAGCCCACGTCCAAGTCACCAGCACCTTGGGCACCCCAATACCCTCGCCTCCACTCCCCAGCATCTCGGGGACCCCCATACCCTCACCTCCAGGTCTCCAGCACCTTCATCACCCCCATTCTCCCACCTCCAGACCCCAGCACGCTGAGCACCCCAATACCCCACCTCCAGGTCCCCAGCGCTCTGCGCACCCCAACACCCTCACCCCCCTTGTTCCCCAGCACCCTGTGCACCCCGGTGCCCCACCTTCAGCCCCACCACCCGCTGGCCCGCTGGCCCCCTGGCCCCCAGCACCCACCCCATGCCCTCCCCGTGCCCCGCAGTGCCCGGTTCCCCCGCGCTCACCGGGGCGGCGGAGTTGGGGGCTACGAAGGCTGCCGGGGCTGCGGCTGCCCGGGCGCGCCGCCCGCTGACGTCAGGGCGGCTCCGGGCTCGCGCCTTAAAGGGCCCCATCCGCCGGAGCTGAGGCCGGGGCGATGCTCATCGCACCTCCCAGAAGGGGGCAGCGCTGCCCCTGGGAGTGGGGGGGGACCTGAGCCCGGCTACTCAGTGTCCGCTTAGGGGTTGGCATTAGCGTTAACGAGGGCTGGTAAAGAGCTAAATGAGCCACCCGGCCGCTTCCAGGAAGAGAGGCAAAGCCCCTGCTCGGGGCTGTGTCCCGAGGGTCCTGCTGTGCATGAGTCCGGCCCTGCTGCTGTCCTGCCTGCTCATGGGCATTGCTGCCATTTCACCAGTCTCCATCATCGCCCACTCCCACCCTCGCTCGGGGCCCGGGGGCACAGACCTGCGCCCTGTTTTCTCGGAAGCGGCCCATCCACCTCATTTAGCTCGTTAATGGCCGCGGGGATGCTCACAAAGCAGATGTTGCTCCTGCAGATTAAGAAGCTCTCAGCGCGGCCGCCCCCGCTATGGCTAATGCCTTCCCAGAAGTCCTGCTCCCGCCTGCGATCCCGCGGGATGCAAACAGGCCTTAATGAGCTGGGCTGCGGGGCTAGCGTCAGCTAGGCGCAGCTCGGACCAGGACCGAGCACCCAGGGCTGGGGGTGGAGGAGCTAGGGGCGGGCAACAAGCTGCCAGCAGCTCCCAACATAGGAATAGGGGTGGATGGGGCGCTCAGCACCCATCGAGGCTTTAGGAATGGGACTGGGAAGAGGGGGAGCTGCCAAACCTGCCTCTAAGCGAAATGAGTCTTCATCCAAGGCATAAGGGTGCAGCCAGGAGCATGGGCTCATGCTCCACTGGAGACGTGCTGGGATGTCCTTGACCATGCAGTGTCTGGGAGCAGAGCATGGGCCATCAGCCTCCCTTGTCACAGCCTTCTGAACCCCTCTCATGTCTTATCCCTCCCATGACCCTGCAGGGTCCTCTGCACCTGGGGATTGAAAGGGAAAAGTGATTCCTTCCTGGCTTCTGGCACTGGGATTTCCAGCAGACAGCACTCAGAGCTGCTGCTGTCAGTGCAGGAGGCGACCGTGGAGGCTCTCACCACCTCCACTCCCGGTTGCCCTCCACTAGCAAAGGGCCTGTGTGTGTTGGGGCCAGGTTCTTCTTCTGACAGGGTGCTGGGTGCTGCACCCATGCTGCGGGTCTGTACCCTTCTTCACAGGTGCCTGTTGTACATTTGCCAACACAGCTCTGAAGCCTTCAGTTGAAAAAGGGAGAACAGATACGAGGTGCACTGGGGTGCATGTCCCCCAACAGCCCTGGCTAGTGAGAGGCTGCAGAGATGCCACCTCCACCAGTGCCTATTCCATGACTGAGGCTGCAGCTCCCTTTGGGGTTTGGAGTGGCCCTTGAAGGTCTCTGCACTGAGAAGCTCAAGGGGCCACATACAGTGGCTGTAAAAGACAATGTTAGGGCTGGGGAGAACTGAGCGGCTGGTTCCTTCCTTTCTTCCCATGAAGTCAAGCTCAGGATGCCCAGTGGGGCTCCTCTGAGAGTGCCTGGCTGTGAGGAGCTGTGGCTTTTCCAAAGAATGCCTGAATGAGAGATACAGTTTGCACAGGTGGGAGCTTGAGGAATTTGCAGTGGTCAGGAGCTGGAGGGCTTATGGAGGCTCCGGACCATGCAGGTGCCTCCCAGGAGCTGTGGGCACCATTCCCTTTGAAAACCAGAAGAGAGGAGCATGTAGGCATGTAAAGTGTGTAACCAGGAACCAGATGTCCTCAGGCTGCAGCCTCAGTGCTGGCATGGCTGGAAAGGGAATTTGGTAGGAAGGACAGTGGGGATCACTCTGAGAAACCTGAGATTCTGGGGGCAATGGGGATCTATTCCTCCCTGCAGCCATGCAGGGTGCAGGGACAGAGTTCTCCCTCCCTCCCCCCTTCCTGTGCATCGCCCCATGGCTGCCTCAGCATCCGTACAAAGCCGGGTTTCAGAGAAGCCCACCTACCTGGTGGTTAGCAGAGTCATGTGGCTGCAGCACTTAATTAATTAAGAAGCTGATATAAACTCCAGTAAGCATATGGGGAGGAGGACATCGAGGCAGAGAGCGGCAGCAGCGCTCCCAGCAAGCTTGGAGAAGCAGCGAGCAGCAAGCCCCCTCTCTGCTTGGAGAGGTCAGTGCTTACCATGGGAAGGGGCTGGGGGCATGTGGGATGCGATACCCACAACTGTGGGTCTCTGCTAGCAAAGGGCTGGATGGTTTTGTGGCGATGGGGAGGTGAGGAGTGGCTGGTGCAGCTCTGGGCTGCTGGAGCCAAAGCTGGAGCCTTAGTGCTGCAAAAACAGGAGGTGCTGGGTTCCATGTGAGTTCCCATCCAGGCCCATGGGCAGGGAAGGGGAACCAAACCCTAGGGTCATCCAAAGGAGGGGACATCTGGAGATGGTGTCCATGTCCCAGGCAGAGAGAGTTTTGTATCCAAGCACTTCCTAGCCAGAAGCCACGCAGCTGAGTTGACTGTGTGGCACAGAAGGGCTGGAGCCCTTGTGAGGGTCTTGCCCATGACATGCCTGCTCTCTCTGCCCACCTCCGCATTGCACTTTATCTTCTCAAAGCCCCATGTTTGTTGGGGTGCCCAAATCCCATGGTTTGGTTGCAAAAGGAGCTGTAGCAAAGCAGTTTGTCTTTCAGGGGGAATACTTGTTGCTGTGTTAGCCACAATGTACAGCTCTCTCATGTTTCAACCACACACTGTGGCACCTGCCCATTCCCAGCACTCCCTCCTGCTGTGCTGCAAACCAGCCCATAGGGCTGGGAGCAGAAACACACCTGTCTGTGCTTTAAAACGAGTGTCATTTCCACGCTCCGTGAGCACAAGCACCGGACAGGAGCCGTGCCGGATGTTTTGGCCACATCCCATACACATGCAGGCAGTGAAAGCACAGCACCGCTGTGGCCTGTGGCTGCTGAAGGATGATGAAGGCTGCTCAACATTCTGGGCCAGGGAGACCCTTCACTGCTGTAAAAGAACTGTAGAATCATAAGGTTTGGGTTGGAAGAGACCTTAAAGCTTACCCAGTTCTAACCCCCTGCCACGGGCAGGGACACCTTCCACTAGATCAGGTCACTCCAAGCGCTGTCCAACCTGGCCTTTAACATTACCAGGGATGGGGCAGCCACGGCTTCTCCGGGCAATCTGTGCCAGGGCCTCAGCACCCTCACAGGGTATGTGGTGGCTCAGGAAAGGCTCTCCAGTCCACGAGAGCAAGTGGTGTGGTGGGTGTTGGCAGGGCCTACTTGGGGGTGATGGTGGAAGGGTGGCAGCGAGGGCCAGGCTGGGCTGCCTGCAGGTGGGCTGACACTGGCCAGGATCCATCTGTGCAGGTTGCCCCCCAGGACCATGCTGAACGTGTTGCTGCTGTGCTGCGGGCTGCTGCAGGGGGTGGTCCTCAGTGCTGACCTGGGCTGTGGGCTGCCAGGGAAGGCGAGCGGAGGGCTGGAGGGCACAGACAGAGCCCGCTACTCCAGCCTGCTGAGGAGAGTCAAGGAGGTGTCTGCAGAGCCAGTGGGTGAGTCCTGTGGTGCCCCACTCTCCCAGTTCCCCCCTTCCACCAGCTGCTGCTGGCATGGCCAGGGCCCTGAAACTGATGTGGGGACCCCCCATCCATGGCCAGGTGCTGCAGGGGAGCCCCATAAAGCAGCACAGCTTTTTCTGTCACTAGCTGGTGAGAGCAGTTGTATAGCCTTCACTATATTGCAGCAGCTCTCATCCCCTTGCTGTCAAGCCTTTATATCTTGCAGAAGCTCTCCCCAGGCTGGGGCTCGAGCAGATGACCTTGGAGGTCCAAGAAGCCAATGGTAACCTCATGCAGAGAGACAGCATCCTAGAACCACAGGTAATGCTCCCTGAGCTTTCTTAAACACACCAAGAAGTGGGACAGCCTTCTTGGTGCCCCTGGGGCCAGCGTGGTGCTGCCTGGGAAGGGCATATCTGTTCATTGCTTGCTGGCGAGCAGTTAGGGCTGCCCAGAGCTGTGAGGGGCTCCGGCACAGAAAGAAGGGTGGTCCAAACCTGCGCCCCTGCAACCTGTTTAATTAACCTCATGTGCACATTCTGCAGAGCTGGAGCAAAACAGGCAGTGCCTGGCTCAGACACTGGTGGTTCTACATGGTGCCGCCTTCACTAAAGTTGAGGCTGCACTTCAAGTTAAATGTGGGCATAAAGGCCTTGAGACATGATGGACGAGACATGAGAGCCCCCGGGGCTCAGCAGTGACTCCCAACAGACCCACTCCAGAGCTGAGCATGACAGAGCTGGGCTGCTGGCAGCGGCAGGTTTCAGCAGCCACTCTTGTCTCTCCCACACAGTGGTCTAACACCAACTCTTTTCCTCCTCCCTCCAGCAGGCATCCTCCACAGAGGTGGAAGCTGCCGGCCGTGAGGAGCGCTCCCCCCGCCGCTGTGTCCGCCTCCTGGAGTCGTGCCTGGGCCACCAGGTCCCCTGCTGCGACCCCTGTGCCACCTGCTACTGCCGCTTCTTCAATGCCTTCTGCTACTGCAGGAAAATCAGCACCAGCTTCCCCTGCGGCAAGAACTAGTGCTTGTGCTGCAGGGCTGCCTGCTCCTTGCCCATGTGTGGCACCTCCTGCTTTGCAGCTCTAATAAACCAGCTGTTAGCAAAAGCCATTGCTGAGTGGGAATGGTTCAATGTGTCAGCTTGGGAATCTCAGGGAAGAGGGGGAGCAGCAAGGTGAGGGTACCTGTGCCCAGGCACCCTCCACCTGTGTGGACTCGTGTTCACACAGCCAATGACAAGCACCTCCATGTCAAGCAAAATGAGATTGACTTTCTTTCCAGAGCAGCTTCTGCAGGGCTTTTCCTAATCTCTCAGGAGGGGTGCCCCAGGAAGTGACATTCTGGCTGCACTGGGAGCTTCACTTGTGTTCTTTTCCTGTTAGTATTGCTTGTGGTGTCACTGAAATCCAGGAAATAAACTTTGTAACCAGAATGACAGGCTAGAAAGCAACATTATTACAGTACGGGGTGCATAGGGGATTGCTCTGCCTATCACACACACTGAGAAGAGACAGTTTACAGCTTATATATCATTATTATATGCATAGAATCATGTCATCTGTGTTGGAAAGGACCTTAAAGCTCATCCACTTCCAGCCCCCTGTCACAAGCAGGAACACCTTCCACATGACCAGGTTGCTCCAAGCCCTGTCCAACCTGGCCTTGAACACTGCCAGGGATGGGGCAGCCACAGCTTCTCTGGGCAACCTGTGCCAGGGCCTCAGCACCCTCACAGGGAAGAACTTCTGCCTAAGATCTCATTTCAATCTCCCCTCTGTCAGGTTAAAGCCATTCTCCCTTGTCCTGTCCCTACAGGCTCTTGTCCAAAGCCCCTCTCCAGGTTTCTTGTAGCCCCTTTAGGCACTGGAGCTACTCTAAGGTCTCCCAGAGCCTTCTCTTCTCCAGGCTGAACAAAGCCCAGCTCTCTCAGCCTGTCTCTAGGCAGAGGTGCTTCAGCCCTCGCAGCATCTCCGTGGACTCCTCTGGGTTTGTTCCAGTAGCTCCAGGTTCTTCTTGTGTTGAGGACACCAGAAGTGCACACAGCGCTCCAAGTGAGGTCTCACCAGAGCAGAGTGCCCACAACTTTCATTACTCACTGCATATGATACTGTGTCTCCCCCAGGTGTCTCTGGGGGTCATTTGAGGAGAAATACCCCCACTCCTTTTACCCTTTTATGTAAATCCAATACTTAAGGACACCAAAATGCTTGTTTAGCCTTGCCAATTAACCACATATTCTCATATGGGCTAATTTACAACCCTCAGAGGCTCCTAATAGCTGTTTTCTCTTGCAACCATTAACCTATCAACGGAAGTAAGGCCCACACGGATTTAAAATAAAGTAGTTGGTCCTCTTGTTTCATGCCTGCTTTATCTGGAGAGCTTTGGAAGTTTCGCTCATGACTATGTCTATACACAGTGACATACTTGTTTAATTCGGTCTCAGTGGTAGCTTATAACCTCCAGGAACAGGGCTTGAAAGGCAGTGCTGTGTTGGGGCTGTCAAGACCACCGACCCCAGCCCCCGACCGCCGCCATTGCTCCCCGACCGCCACAGCCGCTACCCGCCTGCGCTGCCTTAACGGAAGGACGCAGGAGCGAGCACGTACGTACGTCCCTACGTGCTTACATGACCTACGTACGTACGTCATGTAAGCCGCCGCCATAGTTCTCCCGGCTCTCCGCGCGTCGCCATGTCGTCTTTCCCGGAGCTGTATTTTAACGTCGATAACGGCTACCTGGAAGGCTTGGTGCGCGGTTTTAAGGCAGGGGTGCTCCGGCAAGGTGACTACGTGAACCTGGTGCAGTGTGAGAGCCTGGAGGGTGAGTTGGGGGGAGTGTCTGAGGTGGGGGGAGACGCCCCCGCCTTCATACTGAGGGGAATGGCTGTCGGGCTGAGGGGGAAGCTCGAATGGAGGGGTGGCGGGGCCGTGGGGAGGCGGGGGATTGTGTGGCAGCGGGGAAAAGAGTCCATATAGGCGGTTTTGAGGCATTTTTCTTTTTTCACTCCTTGGCTGAGCAGGCGTTTGGTGCCATAGAATCGTAGAATGGTTTGGGTTTGATCATCTAGTTCTAACCCATCTTTCCGTGGGCAGGGATACCTCACGCTAGAGGTGTCCGTCCCCCCGTGGCTGCTTCCTCTGAGCTCAGCTGACTCAATTTTCTGGCCTTGTGATGTAGCAGCTGATTAAAGCTGGCAGTTTGAGGAAGCTCAAGCTCCCAGTGCTTTCTTGAGGAGGCTGCCTAGCTGTGGTGTGTTTCCTGCGGTTGTTGGGAACCTGGTCAGTTTGTCAGGCTTTGCTGAGGAGTCTTGTTTTGGGCTTTCACTTCCTAAGTGGAAGGCAGAGCAGGAAGGCTTTTTAAGGCCAGAAGCAAGATTAATGGGGTAATTTAACTTAATCCCTGATACCGTCATCAGTTTTTGAGGAGATTGGGTCACCTAGGAAAGTACGTGCTGTTACTGAAGGGTAGATATTGGAAAAACTCTAGTGCAGACCTTTGTAAATTCACTGATGAATTGCCCTTCACTTATAATCTTGAGTTCTCTTTCGAGGCTAAACCTGACTTCCAGCCATCATCTTTTATTTTACATCTGTGTGTCAGCCTAGAGAGCTATGAAGGTTTTGCTCAGCGATGCTCCTCATCTCTGGTCAGTTTGTCTTAATTAGCCAGTGCTGATCTATTTCTCTGTATCAGTGACCTGCTTAACAATTTTCCCTCATGGGTGTCCAGAGCCTGGATCACAAATAATGAAGATCAAAACCAGGTCTCTCTTGAAACAGAGAGAAATGTATATCCAGAGATGTTGGTTTTTTTGGTCAATGGGACTATAATTATTGGATCATTCTTTCTTTCAAAAATACTGCTTAAGCATCAGCCTGATCTTGATGGTCATTGCTGAGTGATTGAAATTCATATTAACTATCTAGAGGGATCCTTGACCGGCAGAACCCTGGGTGCAAGTTACCTGGAGCTACTTACTCGACTGTTAGACAACAGAATGGGAACAGGATGGTGTGGTCTGCCTCAGTCTCTACCTTAAAACATATCCAGGGTGGTTTTACTTAGGACAGAAGCCCCTTTTCAGGTAGACTTTTTTGCAGCTCTTTGCTTGTAGCAGTCTCTGTCATTCTTGCTATGGAGCTCAGGGCCTGGAATAGAGTAGTGGGAGGTATTCCTGCTTTCCTGCTAGTCACGAGTCTCAGCATGCCTTAAACTATCACTTTATCACCTTCCCTGGGGTAACTTCTTTTTTGGAGTCTTTCTGCACCTTACAGCTTCTCCTTAAGTGTACATATTTTTTTCCCCCCTCCTTTCATTGTCTTCTGAATGAGGTTGTGTAAACTTTTCTTTCCCTTGCAGTGCTGTTTTCTCCATTTGGAGTGATCATTTTGGAGTTCCCATATCAATCACGGAATTGCAGGTTGAAAGGGACCTCAAGGATCATCTGGTCCAACCTTTCCAGGCAAAGCATGACCTGGACTACATGTCCAAGCATCCTGTTCAGCCCAGTCTGAAGTATTTAGTGTTGGGGAGTCCAAACTTCCCTCCAGAGGTTATTCCAATGGCTGGTGGTTCTCACTGGGAAAAATTTTCCTTTTGTGTCCAGTCAGAATCTCCCCAGGAGTAACTTGTGCCATCCCCACTCAGATATTTATCTTGGTATTGTTACTGCCCTGTCCTAACAGCTCCCTGGTTGTGGCTGCTGCTATGCTCCTTGTCACCATTCATTCAGAGCCTGAAGGCCGTTCTAATTTCACTGCCAGTCTCATTCCTCCTCCACTTGGCTTTCTGTGCCCGTGGAGACGCCAAAAGTGACAAAGTCCCTCTACAAGACACTTTACATTGGTGCTGTTATAGAGGGGTTTTCCTTCAGAGGAACATTGCTCTTGATCACTTACACGTCTTTGGTCAGACCATTTCTTTCCTCTATCCCTTTAGTTCCCATTTTCCTATTTCAGTACCTGTTTTCCATGCTTTGCA
This sequence comes from Amazona ochrocephala, assembly GCA_039720435.1. Lineage (NCBI taxonomy): Eukaryota > Metazoa > Chordata > Aves > Psittaciformes > Psittacidae > Amazona > Amazona ochrocephala. The sequence continues at coordinate 78,059,715 of CM077909.1, read as the reverse complement.
GACTTCTAACATTTTGTCTCCCAGATGCTTGTCTGCACTAAATACAGGCAGTAGCTAGCTTATTACCAGCCAAAATAATTACTCTGGCATAAAATACATTTTCTCTTATTCGGTTTTGTCTCCACTGCTCCTCTTTCCTGAGTCTGGCTCTGCGGTTAGTTCAGGCCTGGAGCGAATTATCACCTTCGTCCCAAAGAACCAAGGCTGCCTGGGGACTGGCCCTGGCAATCTGGTATCCGTCTGGTTGCTACTGCTAGGAGGAGGAGGACTTGGGCTGACAGCTTAGTGCTGCTGGAAGGAGGAGATCATGCTTCTCTGTGTGATCCTCTGCTTATCTGATCCCAAAGAAACCCAGTTCAAGCTCTCGCTTCTTGATGAGTTGGAAATAGAGTCAAAACAGGCATTCTGTGGTCAGGCAGGCTCCTGAACTGGCTGTAAGAAGGGGCAGGAAAACATGACTAGGATTGAGGGGAGGGTGTAAGAGCTGTTTTGGCTTAAATTCTCTCTTGAAACCCTCGCCAGTAATATATTTAATCCCTTCTTTCAGCTCCAAATGTCGTGATTGTTTCTCTGCCAGAGATCCTTGTGTGCCATGCACCTGTGCTTGGATATTGCTTAGAACCTGCTTTCCCTTTCCATTGCAGCCAGTTCCTGCTTCTGACACAAGGTGTCAGTGAAGGACTTGGAGCTGCTTTCTTTTGCCTCAATGCTGTGAGCGTGGATCTGTGCTTGAGTGGAATCTGTCTTGGATAACCAAACTTATGAGTCACCCACATTTCTGCTGTCAAAAGGATGGTGAGCTGTCTCCAGCTTCTAAAAGCTGTGGTGGCCTGTTAGAGATCTGGTGTCATCTCTGGAGAATAAAAAGCTGTTGATGCAGTTTGACAGCAGTGCTGCTTTTTAAGCAGCAGAGTTCAGTCTGGGACTGGAATGTAGGTTATTGGCAGGCTTTGCTGTTGGTCTGCAATGCTGCCTACTCCAAAAAATGTATGAAGCTTGAGAAGTATACAGAAGCATCTTTAGAAACAGGAATTTTTCGTTCAAGTCAGCATTCATGAGCCTTCTATTGCTAATGTTCTTCTTCCTTCCACACAGTATAGGAAACATTTCTTTTCGGCCTGCCAGTGTTATAAATATGATTGATGCAGTGAAATCCAGCAGCAGGACATATCACCTTCTACTTAGGTAATGAGGTTATGAAATGGCCAGCTGAAAAGTTGGCTAAAGCTTCTTAGTGTAGGCCTTTGTTGGGAAAGGCTTTCCACTGGCTGTGTGTTTCCTCCAGCACCACTTCTGTGGGTGCTAGTGCTTCTGCTGGTGCAGTTGGCCCAACTGGGGTCTTCTGCACCTTTATGGAAACAATGGTGGGATGGGTTCTTTCGTGTCTTCAGCATTAGGTGTGTGTAGAACGAATCTCATGCCCCTGCAAGGTTCTGTCAGGTTTTATTTGGGCATCTCAGCCTGCACTTTTTCCTGTGAAAGCTCTTGGGTTTTCAGTTCGCATAACCCCAAGGTGTTGGTGTTGTGTCACATCTGTGAAGAGCACAGCAACCATCTGAGCCCCAAAGATGTATTTGGGAGGCAAAGGCTGTCTAGGAGAAGAAAATACATGTGATTCTTTTAGATAGAAAGGATTTCCAAGACTGTGGTCCTCTCATCTCCTCAGTTTTGTCTACAGGCTTCCATTGTAGGATGCTTGCTAATCAACAGTGAAATTGGAGAGCTTGAAGCGCTGGACTGCCTGACTTTGCACCAGCTGAAGGGCATGGTAGCCTGCCTGAACTGTGTCCTCACACCGGAGCCCTGTTTCCTGTCAAATGCGTCTGCAGGAACACATAGGGAGTGCTGTGCTGTTAATACAGGGCTGGATGGTGCGGAATAAACCAGGACTGGATGGGTTGTTTGGTTTTGAGTCTTGAAGAGCATTTCCAGGGTTGCTGTCTGTAGCCCTCCCTGCCCAGAAGCGGAGTGCTGCTTTCAGTCAGCTGAGGAGTGCGTTACTAAAGGCTTGCTGTCCTAAATGCCTCTTTAGTGTAATGACATCCGCTTCTCCTCAGCTCTCTCCTCTTTCTCCAGGCAAAGGAGAGGTGATGAAATAATTGGAAGTGTATTGAGCATGTGATTGAGCCACTGTGGAGTGAAATCTTTTTGACTTCCTGTTGTCTAACCGCAGAGCAGTAGACACACCAGAGCAGAGGCTTGCCTGAGCAGAGCTGTGGCCTCTTGGAGGCAAGAAATGGGTGTTTGGAGCGTTTCCTCTGTGCGCCAAGCTTCTGCTGAGTGCAGTATGTGCTTCTGTTTTCATAGTCCCAAGGGTCTTCTTTCTCCCATGGAGGCTGCCTTTGCTATGGTGTTATGTGCTGAATGTTCACCACATCCCTTCTCACTGAAAGCAGAAGAGGCTGTGCTACCCTTCTCTCTTCCATTATATTGCTGTTGTCCTGGAGTTCAGGCTCAGAAAGTTTGGAGCTGGGCTTATCTTTTGGCTTAACCACATGACCAGTGTGCCCTCTCTTGAATAGAGAAGTTGTATTGTCACCAGAGCTACAAACTGCCTGCAAGCCTGCTTTTGACACCTCGATCCATGGTGGAGCTCATGGTGTGGGGAGAAGAGGGTAGGTCTTTTCCCATGCAGCTCCTCTGCTGTACAAGCAATCGAGGAGTGTCCACTGGATAGTCCTGGAGCGTGGACGTGCTTGGATCCAGCTTGAACTCTGCGAATGGTTCAGTCTGCATCCTGAACTCGGTGGGTGTAGAAGCCAAGCTGTAATGTGGTAGGTACCTTTTGAAAGTATGATAACAGTGTTTTCTGTCTCCTGATGTCTAAGAGCCCTATGTGGAAAGATGACCCTTGCCTGCTGGGACTGTGCAGGGGGATTGTCCCTGTCCCCAGGAACTTTCATCTGCAGGATGAGGCAGAGCATATGGAAATGGTGACACCTGAGGAGAGCTTAGACCATTCCTGTCTTGTGAATACTGGCTGCATGTGCAGAGAGAGAGCAGTAGCTGAAAGGCTTGTCCTTCTAATCTCAATGCCTCGTCCTGCATCCTCCAGTGTAACTGCTGTCTGTGGCTGGTTAATCAGCTGCCCTGTTAAAACAAGCTCAAGGAAAACATTCTTTATTGGGAGAAAGATGGCACTTCCATGGCCTGCTAAATCATGGCGGCAAACAAACACTGTGGTGTCTGGCTTCCTGCAGGGTTCAGCAGAGGCTCTTTGCTGTTTGTTCTGGCCTCCTTTACTGGGCAGAGACACGCTTCGTGGCTTCTTCTAGCTAAACTTGCATGCAGCAGCTGAGGTCAGCTTCTCAGTACTGGTGCAGCTTCAGTCCTTGTTTGTGTCCTGCCCCTCCTTAGAAGATGGTGGTGTTTGGGTTTCCTGGCAGCATGTCGGTACTTTCATCTTGTTGTTTTTCCTTCGCTGTTGGCTCCTGCAGTGTGAGAATGTTTTCTGTCCTGTTTCCCTTAGCTTCTGGATGATTTGCTGCCTCTCCTTTAAACCACTGCACTAGGTGCTGGGCTGATGTCCTGTTGGTGTACTGCACCTCAGAGGTTACAGCTGTGATTTAGTGCAGTCTGTTTTTAGAGGGGAGGAAAAAAGGGTACATAGAGGTGAAGTTTCCTGGAGATGCAGGTAGGTTAGGAGGTGTTCCTCACCTTTTGGAAGGATCAGGAGAGGACTACCTGGTTGAGGGGCTCCTGAGGAAACAGAACCTGGATGTGCTGGGTTTGAGGCTCTGATGGGGACAACTTCAACCCCTGGAAGGGCTGGCCTAGAAACATGGACTGCTGTTTCGTGCTGAGGGCATCTTAGAGAAGTGAAGAATGAGAGGCAAGATGCTGGTGGGTGGAAAGGGGCAAAGATGATGCTTCTCTGTGTCTAGCTCTGGCCTGGAGGGGTTGCTCCTCCTCTGGCCTGGAGGGGTTGCTCCTCCTCTGGCCTGGAGGGGTTGCTGCCTGACAGTAGAAGAAAATTGGTATGCCTGTACCGTGGTGTGTAACTGCAGAAAAGGTCTTAAATTTGTCAGGGGATTAAGGGTCTCTGGATGCTTCTTGGGTGAGATTTCAGAGAATCAGTTCCAGGAGTGTCTGAGGTGGCTTTAAACAGATCTAATGCAAAGCAATAAGCCAAATGGTAATGACTGCAATCTTCTGAAGGGAGATGTGGGCGATGGAGCTGAACTGCAAACTGCTGCGTGATCCCTCATCTGCTTTACTGCCTCCAGCCTGGGAGATGGCAAAAAGATTGTAATTTTAATATATGCAGCAATGGCCCCAGGTGCTTTGGAGTGAGATGTCAGGGTCACAGCAGATAATTGTGTGAAAACATCAGTTAAGCTTTTGCAGCTTCCAAGCTGATTCCATGCCTGTGTGTGAGAAGACAAATCAGTCCTTGCCTGGAAGTGCTCAAGCCCTTAACTTGATTCAGAGGTCTGCAATGCAGTTATGGGAGGATGTTGAAGAAGGAAGGGTATAAGTTTGAGCTGCTAGGGCCTTAGGTCACTGTGAGTAGAGTTTAGAGGATAGGCTTTGATTGACAGATGTCTGAAAGACTAAATCATGGCTTAATTCCTTGTTATGACACAGCAGACCTGCAGGAGAGCGTAGTAGTATTACTGTGGATCTAAAGTATTTCATTAAAATGTCAGCTGAAATGTCAAGGCGTGGTTGAATTCAACTTCAGTTGTGCTTGTGCCTCACGTACAGCCCGCTGCATCGAAACCAGAGGGCCTTATCAGAGATTTGAAAGGAGGTGGCTGTAAGTACATGTCATCGTGATTTCAAGCACTTCCCTACTTGAATACTCAGCAGAAACAGGCTGTTGTTCTGGCAAACTGTTGTGTTCTTGCATAAGGCAGCTTTCTGGGAACTATGACCTGGCCATGATTTACTAGCTTTTGCGGGGGAGGAGCGAGAACAAAAGTGTTGTGGTAATTCAGACACTCCCATGCCAAATGCTGCCTCAAATCTGTCTCTTAAAGTGTGTGAACTACTTGGAAAAATGCCGAAACAGGCAAATATACCTCTCAGGCAAATATACCTCTCAGAAGCCGTTGCTGCATTGGGGCTGTGTGCTGATGCTACTAAGCATCTGGAGGAGCCCATCAGCAGTGCCTGGGCTCTAGGTGCAGGTCTCTCTAATCTTCAGCAGGCAGAAGACTTGCAGCCAGCATCTTGTCGACATGCAGCATGTGGGATCCCTGGCAGCTGCTGCTGCTGAGGTGTTGCAGTTGATGCCAGAGGCCAACTCCAGCTCAATCTGAACTTGTGTTAGGAAATAGGAACTTGAGCTTCTGGAGAGTTTGGGGCTTGCTCAGCAGCGGGTCTACTTATTAGTCACTTTACTACTGCGACAGCTCTTCTGGCAGGGGATTTGTGAAACCGTGGAATTAGTTTGTTCTTAACTGTGAAGCCTGACATGTGAATAGCCCTATTAAAACCTCCCAGACGCTCTTGGCTGAGGCTCAGTGATGGGCTTGAGGGGGACAGGCTCACTTAACTCACTGCTACACCATGGGATGCACTGAGTCAGGGTTTATAAATCCAGTCAAATTTTTGGAAAATCTATTCTGTTCTGTCTGCTTGGATGCTAAGAGATTCAGAAGACTTTAGTTTGTGGCTGGCTTTCCAAGTGTTATATAAACATGGCTCTTATTCCATTTGCAACATAATGTTATGCTGACTCTGGTGCTGTGGAGCTGGCGGGGCAACCCCCTCATCAAGCAGATCAAAATGCTCTGGGAGCTTGCTCAAAGCTCTTGAGGGAGAAACTGCAAGGCACAGCATGCAGTTTGTGTGACTGGTCTCCATGAGGTGCAGCTCTGACTTCCTGGAAGTGGATGGTATGGCAGACTCTACTTTTTGTGTCACTTGCAGCTCAAAAGGAAGAGCAGAGTTGCAGGTCATGATGACACCAAAAGGAACGTATGGTTTTGGGCTAGTAGAATTGGAGTTGAGGAAATGGCTGGAAACTTTGGAAGCTTCCCTACTGAAGTAGGAGATAGGTAGGATATGCAATAACTGCTTCCTCTCCAAGGTCCTATATAGCTGCAAAACAGCATCACATACCTTTCTGGGAAGGCTTAGTCTTCATTAGAGCTCTGCACAATGGCGGAGAACTGCAAGAAGGAGGTATGTGAATGTAGCTACTGCAGTCCCCTGGGCCTTCCCTTACAGTCTGATTTTATGGGTGCAATGCTCTTACCATGATCCTTTCTCTCACATTCATTGAGCAACTGCTGAATTTTGTTCCATGCTTTCTCCAGCCTCCTCTAAAAGCAAACAAGTAAAGCCCTGATTTGACAGTGGAACTCAATTTCCACTTGGTCTTCGAAGCTTCTCATCCAAGACCTTTCAGAAGAGGGACTGAAACTCATCGAGTATTTGACTTTGTGGCAAAGTTCGTGTTGAAGACTCTGTTGTCTGAGTTATCCAGACAATGTTTTCCCACCTCAGAAATGTGAGCATAAGTTGGCAATGTTTTGGTAGAACAAAACACAGCTGTTTAGCCGCAGCATAGTCTGGGGAGTAGAGATCTACTTTAAGTTTCTGCTTTGCTTCAGCTGGGATGTGTTGTTGAGTAAGTAACTCTTTGCTGCATCCGGGCTTCCTTAATAAGAGTACCACCAGACTCTCCTGTAAACCATGGAAATAGTGCTCGGTTTCTATCATGTTTCTAAGTCACTGGCCTTTCCCTCTCTCTGTAACCACCATGTTTCCTGTGAAGCTTAGCAGTGGTAATGTCTTCATAACTAAAAAGTGCTGGGTCAACAACATCTTTACTAGACCTCCTTGGAAATTACCAGAAGAGTTGAAGTCAGCTTGAAAGCTGTTTGACCCCTTGGGCTGAGGACAGTGTCTTGCTGTACAGTCCAAGCTCTGTTTGGAGCCCAGTGTGGAGGATGCTTTCCAGCTCATGCCTGTAGCTGGGTGGAATGTCAAAAGATCAAACTCCTCAAGCTAGGCTGAGTCCTTGCTTTGACCTCAGTACTGTGGTTGCTTGTGCTGTAATGCTGAGGACTCAGTAATTCAGTGGAGGGGAAAGGCAGTCTCAGTGCTGCTCTTTCACAGAAACCAGGGAGAAATGGCTTTTTTTTTATTTTATTTTTTTTTTTTCCCTTTCTTGTTTTCTCTGGACTGTGTGTTCACATCTGGTTTGACTAAACTCTTCCAGCTACTCTCCCCATAAAGGTCTTGAATCCCTTGGAGGGTGCTTGTCTAACTGGCCCTCTGAGGTGAAGTTGAAGGAAGATGAACATTATGTACCAGTGCAACTAGCAGAGCTTTGTAGGATTGTATGACGTTCTTCAGTTCTGGATTCAGTTTTTCCATGGAGACACTTAAATGCTTTTGGCTCAGATAGGGCTTTTATCTTGACAGAGCTCAGCATGTTGTGGTTGCTTGTTGGCTAGGACTGGAGCTTGGTTGGGCACCTGACCTACAGCAAGGGTAAGGGAGGAAACGAAGGTTCCCTCTACTCCAAACTGGAGGAGGGGAAGGCTTCTGGGCATGTTCCTGGTCTTGGTTTTGGCTGGGGTAAATTTTCTTCTAGTAGCTGGTCCAGTGCTGTGTTTTGAATTTAGGATGAGCACCAGTGTTCTAGTTGTTGCTAAGTAGTGCTTATTCTAAATCAAGGACTTTTCAGTCTTTCATGCTTTGTCAGTGAGTGGGGGCACAAGAAGCCAGAAGGGAGCACAGCCAGGACAGCTAACCTGAGCTGTTCAAATGGGTATTCCCTACCAAAGCATGTCATGCCCAATATAGAAACTAGGGGGAGTTGGCTGGAAACCCCTTCTCCAGGCTGAGCAAGCCTAGCTCTCTCAGCCTGTCTTCCGAGCAAAGGTGCTCCAGCCCTCACAGCGTCTTCATGGCCCTGCTCTGGACTTGCTCTAGCAGGTCTGCCTGTTTTATAATTTCGAGGTTGCTGTTGTGTATTTTTGGCTTTGAAAGCTTTTCCAGTGCCACCCATTGCTAGTATCTGAGGGAACTTGCCTGTGGGTACAGATAGGTTCTTAGTTGTGATTGCTTCAGAGAAGCCTGCAGCCAAAGCCCTTGGGGCTAGAGAATGTTCTTCAGTTGTTGTTTTTTTAAATTATTTTCTGGGAAGTATTTGCTAGAAATCTAGAACCTCCCATCTTGATCAAGCACAGTGGGCAGCTGCATGCTCAGTTACACAGTGCCACAGTTACCTCTTTAAGATGAGTCAAAGCTACTATTGTGAAACACTGATCTCCTGTGTTTGGGTTGTCCATGATAAAAGTGAGTACAGATAAAAATGTGTGATTTAATGTGAACTTTTTCTAGGTGATCTTTCAGAGAAGAGAATGCCTAGAGAAGGCAACAGCTTTCTTGGGTGTGCTCAAAAGAAAAACCAGCCCAAACCCAACACAAACCCTGTAGAGTGGAATTACTCTTTTTCAGACTTGAAACTGCACCTCCAGAGCACAGACTATGGGAACTTCCTGGCCAACGAAGCCTCCCCACTCACTGTCTCCGTCATTGATGACAAGCTGAAAGAGAAGATGGTAGTGGAGTTCCGTCACATGAGGAACCATGCCTATGAGCCTCTAGCAAGTTTTCTGGACTTCATCACGTGAGTACCAACTGTTCATCAATAGCACTTGAAACACTGGTGTTCTTCCAGGCTTGAGGGCTCTCAGACCAGTTTTCCACTCTCAACCCTGTAGTTCCTGTGTGTTCTGCAGCTTCTTGAATAAAACTGGTATCTGGACGCCTCAAAGCAGCAACACAGTATCACTACACTATTAAAGGCTTCTGCTTCTCAGGTGTGCTGGCACAGCTGCTTAGCTGCCTTCCCTGCAGCATTGGTTCAGTCTCTATTGGACCTGTAATTTACCTTTGTCCGTTGTGTTAAATGTTCCTGTTTTATGGTTCTTAAATGTGATCCTAATGCAATGCATGTACGTAACAGCAGTTGCCTGCTCATTCTGACTCATTGAGGTCTGTCAGCCTTTGTCGAGGCTGCTGTGATTCTGATATCTCACTCTGGGCTCTGTATGTCCTCCTCTGATCCTGTCACAGAGTGGTTTAAGGAGTTGACCTGGCCAAAAATTGAACCACCTTACTGTTTTGCCGTTAATATTTTTTTTTATTTTTTTTTTTAAATCCAGCTCTGGAATCCACCAAATAGTTGATTTCCATTAAGGAAAGAGATGGCCTAGAACATGCAGCAGGGAAAGACAGGGCTGCAGCACCCTCAACATATCTCACTTGGTGCATGAAAAAACGCAGGGTGTGTACGCTTCCACAGCAGGAAGTGATAATGTGAAAAGTGATGATGATTTCAGCTGATACGAAAAGCTTGAAATAGCACAGTTTCCTCACAAGTGTCTTCTCCTTGCAATTTTGCACAACCCTCTGCTTCTGTGTGCTGCTTTTGCTTTATTTGGTAATAAAGTGAAATTGCTAGTCTCGGTGAGAATACCAGTTGTGCTAGTCTGCAACCGAAACATGGAAGTAAAATTGCCTTTTTTCCTTTCTTTAGTCTACACTCCTGTAAGATCTATTTTGCCCTGCAGGCTGCCTAGCCAGTGGCCTCCTGTGAGCAGTAAGGAGGTATCTTATGGGTGAAAGTTAATTTCAGGTTCAGTAGAACATGTTTTTAACTTGGATCTCTGAGAGGAAAGTAGTACTCTGTTCTTGGGTAGGATAGTTCATAAATCAGCATTGATTTATTTGATACAGTGAGCTTGGGCTCATCACAGGCGCTCTGGCACGTGGTATTTAAACTTGCATTTCTAGTAGTTCTGTGTGTATTATCTTGCTAGCCACCTAGAGATTTTTGAAGGATGGAGGCTGATGTAAACAGGCCTTTGTGGTCAGTTCCAAGATTTTAAGATTGGCATATCTAGGGTGTCTCCTGCATGTGCAGATATTGATTAAAGACCTGTCTGTCTGCCGCATTCCTTCCTGTTCTGTCCTTTCTGTGTCTGAAAGGACACAGAAACAGTTATCTCATTTTCTAACCCAGTGGCTCTTATCTGTTATTTTCTGGGTCACTCTGCTAAAGCTGCCTGTCTTCTAAGCCTTTCCTATTTTCTAAGAAATAGCTTTTTGTTATATGCTTGTCTCTAAAACACATGGAGTTTTCATATTTGGCTCCAAATATGGAGTAAGATATGGCAAGTCATCAGCAGGACATTACTAAGCCCTCATTTTGCAGGAGTGTTTGCAATAGATGCAGTAGTTCCTACCTCATCTTAAGCTGATTGGAAGAATCTCTTCTAGTCTCTCAAAGTGAACTTTCAGAACACCTCTGCCCATCTTGAGTTTGCTGTAAAAACTGGTTGAGCCTGGCAATATTAGGTAGTTTGTCCTCATGCATGCTTTTCCTTTGCTACCTTACAGGTTTATAGAAATGTTTCTATGGAAGTATCATAGTAATCACTAATGGTCTCTTCTAGCTTCTGCCATGTCTGTTTAAAGGCAATAGTTTGGGCAGGATAGACGAGTATCTTGCAGACTTTAAAACTTTGCTGTTCCCAAGCAGTCTCACTTTGAAAACTGGTGTCTGTAAAAGATGAACTGAAAGGCCTCAGACCATACCTACCCTGATTACATGCTGCATGACTTGGTAGGAAGACTCTTAATTGCTCTGGAAGTCCAGTTCCTTGTTACAACAGTCCTGTTGACCTGTATCCAGTGTCTATATCCAGCTTGGGCTGTGTAGAAGACCTTGAACATCTCCTGTGATCTGATAGCCTGGTGGCTATCATGTTGGAATGACTGAATTGTAAAACTGGTGTTTTGTCCAAAACTTGATTTAACTTTCATTGTGTTCTGCTTCTGTCTCTCTGATTTTGATGAGTTCTGTACAGCAAATCACAATTCTTTGCAGGTATCTCTACCTCTTACCTACTGCATAATCTCTTCTTGAGTATATTGGTCCCATTCAGCAAAGGATGTTTCTTCCTTGAGTTGTCTTCACTCTGATCTCTTCCTTTTTACCCACAAGATTTGCTTTAATACTACTGTCTGCAGTGCTGCCTGGAGGAAGGCAAAAGGTAAAGCAGGAGAAAAGCTGCTTTCCTGCATAAAACATCCTCACTCTTTCAGAGCCTTTTGTACAAGGAGTCCAAGTGTTCAGTTGCATTTTGTTGTGGTTCTGCTGCACCACTGATGGAGTCTCCCCTGAGTCTGTACTTACCACACCAGTTTATTTCAGTATTACTGAAATAGAGAAGGTGTTACCAGCTTCAGAAGGTCCAAGGTGGGAGTCACTATCAGCATGTTACAAGCTCTGATAACTTGTTATGACACTACGGACAAGTTAAAATGTGAGAATGACACTGAAACACAGGAGCTTGGAGAGGGTGCCATCTTTGCTTAGCGGTTTTTACTATGCTGTTGATAGTACTAATATTTAGTGACCAGGCTAGTAGAAAAGAGGGTAGACTAGATACGACTTCTTGGGCTGCCTTTCAGACTATGTTTTGTTCCCTGAAACTGTTGCATAGGTTGTAGCAGCTCTTGGTTCAGGGCAGGGGTAGAAGTTTCAGAGATCTTGTCTGCAGATTCCTCTCCTGGGAAGCTTCCCATGCACATACCAAATAGCTTGAGTGAACACAGGACAGCTCTGTGGGAGTCTGGCAGCATGTACTTGTGCCAGTACTTCAGCTAACCCAGGCTTGTATGCTAGCAGCATCACAGACAGCTTCAGCCCAAGGATGTTGGCAATACTGGGGGTGTTGTGCCTTTGCACGCAGGTACTGTGTCATCTGCCTACCTGGGTGACACTGGAACAAGCCTGTGCCATTTGATCTTCTGCTCTGGCTGTGCACACAGAATAGGCTAATGGGGTGATTTATCTCAGCCTTTTGAACATGACTATTTCCTACTCTTTTCTCTTAGGGTAGGTAATGAAACTTGAGGAGGAAATGGTAAAGATGTTCCTGGTAGGCAGCTCAGGGCAAGTGACTCACCAGGTGGCCAGAAGAGGAAATTGTACTCAACCGAATGTATCTATGTGCTAAACCGTGCAGGCTGAATTGAAATAGAAAATGGTAGAAAGATATGGAAAGTTTGAGCATGTCTGGCTTCTGGAAGGAGAAAAGCTTGAGTGCACTGGGACTGTCTTGAGAGAGAGGCATTAGTTGTGAACAGGTTTTGAAAACTGAGTGGCACTGTAGGAGGTGACTGGCTTAAAATGGAAGGAAATGTTTTACAGCATGTCCAGTTCAGCTCTGAAACTCACTGCTGCAGGATGCCTTTGTAAGTATTTCTTGGCCTTCTTAGAAATACTAGATAACCTCACACCAGACAGAGGCATGTTAAATCATAGAATCATAGAATAGTTAGGGTTGGAAAGGACCTCGAGATCATCGAGTTCCAACCCCCCTACCATGGGCAGGGACACCTCCCACTAAACCATGCCATCCAAGGCTATGTCCAACCCCACCTTGAACGCTGCCAGGGATGAAGCATTCACAACTTCCCCGGGCAACCCATTCCAGGGCCTCACCACCCTTACAGTAAAGAATTTCTTCCTCATATCCAATCTAAACTTCCCCTGTTTTAAGTTTAAACCCATTACCCCTTGTCCTCTCACCACAGTCCCTAATGAAGAGTCCCTCCCCAGCATCCCTATTGGCCCCCTTCAGGTATTGGAAGGCTGCTATGAGGTCTCCACGCAGCCTTCTCTTCTCCAGGCTGAACAGCCCCAACTTTCTCAGCCTATCTTCATACGGGAGGTGCTCCAGTCCCCTGATCATCCTCGTGGCCCTCCTCTGCACTTGTTCTAACAGTTCCATGTCCTTTTTATGTTGAGGACACCAGAGCTGCACACAATACTCCAAGTGAGGTCTCACAAGAGCAGAGTAGAGGGGCAGGAGCACCTCCCTCAACCTGCTGGTCACGCTCCTTTTGATGCAGCCCAGGATATGGTTGGCTTTCTGGGCTGCAAGCGCACACTGCCGGCTCATGTTCATTTTTTCATCAACCCACACCCCCAAGTCCTTCTCCACAGGGCTGCTCTGAATCTCCTCCCTGCCCAACCTGTAGCTGTGCCTGGCATTGCTCTGACCCAGGTGTAGGACCTTGCACTTGGCATGGTTAAACTTCATCAGGTTGGCATCAGCCCACCTCACAAGCATGTCAAGGTCCTTCTGGATGGCATTCCTTCCCTCCAATGTATCAACCGAACCACACAGCTTGGTGTCATTGGCAACCTTGCTGAGGGCGCACTCAATCCCACTGTCCATGTCACCCACAAAGATGTTGAACAAGACCGGTCCCAACACTGATCCCTGGGGGACACCACTTGTTACTGGTCTCCAGCTGGACATTGAGCCACTGAGCACTACTCTTTGCATGCGGCCATCCAGCCAGTTCTTTATCCACCGAGTGGTCCACCTATCAAATTGATGTCTCTCCAACTTAGAGAGAAGGATGTCATGTGAGACAGTGTCAAAGGCTTTACACAAGTCCAGGTAGATGACATCAACTGCTCTGCCCCTGTCCATCAGTTCCGTAGCCCCTTCATAGAAGACCACCAGATTGGTCAGGCAGGATTTCCCCTTAGTGAAGCCATGCCGCAGAGAGCAGTCAGGATGTTGGTGGCTGGTGCTAGGAGGTAGATGGAGCATTTAAAAGCAGTCTTTGTCCTGTTGGACCAATGGGGTGGTTTTGAGTTGATCAGCAGGTGAGTGTTGTGCTGGGTTTTTGAGGGCGCTCTGCTGCTGACCCAGGGCACATTGTTGAGGGATATCTGGGGAGCTGTCTTATCTCAGGAGCAGATAGGCCCTTGTCCCCTCCCCAACCTGCCAAAAGCTGTTTGTCCCCCCTTGTGTCATTTCTCTTGTCTCTTTGTGTCATGAACCCAGGTAGGGGCCACGGGAAGCAGAAGCAGCAGTGGGGCTAGTGTGGGGGTTCTGGAGCGCTGGAAGGATGCCGTTCCTGGTCGCTGTCCCTGCTCAGCTCCAGGGAGGTGAAGCAGCTCTGCCTGTGACTTGCCGGAAGGTGGCACTCCAGCCCTGTCACTATCGGGTCCCAGGGGCATCCCACCCCCTAGGTAACCTCTGGAGGTGAGCAGGAGTTAACTTACCTCCTGAGCTTAGGGAAAAGGACACTGTTTAAAGGCACACAAACAAAACTAACCCAAGAATGCACTTAGGCAGCAACCCAGTTCCCCCTGTCACTTGCTGCCACTGTTTTTTGTCCTGTTGTGCTCCTCTCCTGGCACCACACGGGCTCTTTCCTGGCTCTTATCCTCTCCAGGAACTCTTCTGTGGCAAGTGCAGCATTGTTAGTATCAAAATATAGAGGAAGTTGGCTGATTTCCCTTTTGTTTTTTCAAGTAGTGGCTGTAGCTGGTGGCCCTCTGCCACTGCATATTGCGGCAAGGAAAAGCTCAACTTGTTGAGCCTGCCACAGTCTATGAAACACCTGCTAGCTCTGTGTCTTGCCATGCAGCTCCTTGCTGTTGCTTCTCCATGTCTTTCAACAGCCCACAGTAGGTTCTGACTTAATAGGCACAAGTTGACTTGTTAACATCTGGCTCCAACACAAACAATTGACTGTTTGGCTGAGGGAATGCAGCGATGTTCTGTAGGGCAGCAACAAACAGGTATTAAGTGTACTTGAAACAGCAAAACCCACTTCCTGAATTCAGCAAGCACATATTGACTTGTGGGATGGAAGTGGGTTTTAGGTTCTTCTCAGTGCTGTGCTGCCCTGCCTTTCTGTAAGGGATTTGTTTGTGTTAGCCTGTCACCATGCTATGTCCTGTTTCTCCTTCCTTCCAGTGTTCCTGTATATGGTTTGGATAGGATTCTTTGTCATGGTACTGCTTCTGACTCTTGCCTGCTGTAGCTTGGTCTGGTTGTCAACTTTAGTATTTTTCTGGAGGAAAAAATATAATAAAGGTTTGGTTGTTTGGGGTTTTCTTTGCCCTTGCTTCAGCACAATCTCTTCCCTTCCCTGGGAAGTGGTTTCAGAGATCCTGGTGTGCAGGGCTCTGGCAGCTCTTGGGACCCTTGTGCCCTTGCAGCAAGCTGTTGGGCAGAGAAAGGTTTGATCTTGTGCTCAGGTGGGGAAGCTGCTGGTAACTGTGTGGAGACTTGAGCCTGCTGTAAGAGTGAGGTCTAGAGGTGTGCTGGGTCTAAACACATTTCCCAAGTCCATGATCGAGCCCTCTTGTCAGAGAACAAGACAAGTTGTCTTTTGTCTTTACCTCACCAGTCTGCTAGGGCTGGGAACTGGGTTCTTTGTTGCCTTGGGGGTGCACCTGGGAACTTGGCTTTCAGTATGTTTTTGTGGTCACAAGGCATGTTTTTGATGAGGTTGCATGTACCCTTCCCCTTTCACATGCTTTTTTGTAGCTGACACTTCCCTCTGTTACCTTCTCCTTGACCCAGTGCTGCTCTGCCTCTCCCATGCACTGGATAGATCTAGTTTCTGCTGCATGACTTTGAGTTCGAACTTCATCTTGCAGCAGTGGTTTTTCTGGAGCCAAATTAGTTTCAATTGCTACTTTTACTGAAGAGCAGTAATCCTCTTCTCTGGAGTAGGAAGTTGCCTGTCTATTCTAAATGTACTGGAGTGTGCATTCTGGCATAACTGCAGAGGTTACAAAACATTACTGCATCCTTTTGAAGGTCTCTCTTGCAGAAGAAAAAGCTCCTAATGCTTTACATTAGACACTTGCAGTTTATTTGGGCAAATGCTCCAATCTGAAGGATCTTTCCTAATCTGCTGTGGTTAAAACTGTGCTATACTATTTTCAGTTAGTTGTTGACTGGTGGGTGGCAGTGGGATTGGGAAGCAAAATTGACCGGAGTGGCTGGGGATCCTGCAATAAAAGCTTTATGAGCTTTTTCTGGCAGGGACTGTTTTGGCAGAGAAGCACAGGTTTCTGACAAACAGCTTCCCTGTTTGCAGGGAGTGCAAAGTTGAACTGATAAGCCAAATTCTTGGAGGAATTATGCAATCTTCAAAATAAGAGGGCATGTAACTAATGGTCTGGAAACGATCACAGACTTGTGTCCTCTGGATGGTAGCATTGGAACTGCAGCTGTTGTCCTGCGTACCCACATACTCAAAGGACACAGATCTCCTACCTGTTTCCCAGAACCAGTGTCAGTGAGCACAGACAGGGTTGGGTGCCTGAGGGGGGGGATGGAGTCATCTTTCAAAACGGTGTGACTGCTGTGGGTGCCCTCATTGGAAAGGGAGGCTTTCAAAGGTGGATTCCACTGTGTGTTATGTTGAGGGAATGCTTTTTTCTCCAAACCTCTAATGCCTGGAAAATACTTCATTTGGCCACTGGGTTTGAACTGGAGCAGCATAACCCTCCTCCCACAGACCAGCACTGTTCTTTGCTTGGAAGGTGTTAGCAGAGTGCCTGATAAGCACAGTAAGCTACAGTAATGTTTGGAAGAGCTAGCAAAATGTCAGTGGCAGTAAAGATGCAGAAAAAGCAAGTGATAACCTCCAGATATAAGCCAGTGTTTCACAAAGAGAAATCTTGAGTGGAAGTGCAGCCCCAAGAAGGGGCTCTGGCAAGCTGTGGGTGATTAAATGGGAACTCTGGATAACATCCGTGCCCAAGCTGATGCTGTTTCATCCAGAGGCATTGTGTGGACTTAGCTATCTTCTTGGGCTTTGTTTAAAGCTTAATGTCTCTGGTGATTCTGCAGCTCACAGGAGCAGTCCTTGCCCTTCCCTCATGTTCCTTCTTGCGGTCTTTCCCTCTACAGCCTGTCTGGTAGAGGTGTAAAATAGGGAGGGAGGTTATCAGTGCTTCCCTAACAAATTTATGGTTGAGGCTTTTCCAGAAGGCCACCTGTGTACAGTGCCTTCGGTTGGATGAACATTCACTGAACACTTCTGTTCCCATGTAACATGCTTCAGTCCTCGATTGAAACCATTCTCAAGGTGTTCCGGTGTTGGATGTTAGCAGCCTTCATTTCCCTCTTGCCTTTACACCAGCTTGCTTTACCCAGTGCTCTAGACTGGCAGGTTCAGCCTGGGAGCCAAGGGTACTGCTTCTGAAGGCTTCTTTGGGGTATCTTGGGTCCTAGTCCCCTCTCCCAGATCTATTCTGCATGCAGATTTGAAGTCTAGCAAATACTTGCTTAGAGCTTTGTGGAAGCAACACAGTATTTGGGGGATGAGCTGAATGTAGCCCATATGTTTTGCTGCATGTCAAGTGGGATGATAATTTGTCTTGTCTTCTGCCAGCAGCACGTCTGTATGCACAGTAATGTTCTGCATGTTTGTTGGGTCCAGACGACATGGTCACTGAGAAGGGAGTAAAGGCTTTCAGGCCATCAAACTCCTTCAGCTGTCTTGGCTACAAGAGGCAGTTTTGGGGATAAAGTGAGATTAAACAGTGCAGACTTTCCTCTTAATTTCGTATCCTTGAAATGTGTTATGTTTTGGTCTGTGTGAAAGCAGCATGATTACATGTTTCTGGTCAATATTTAAAATGTAATTAGTGCTGGGGTCTGCTCAGCACAGCACGGAGTGCCAAGACTCAGCCTTGCGTATCAGCCTAGTGTTTTTAAGCTTTGAGGCATCAAGTTTAGGCAGCCAGAGATTCTTGCACAAGGCTTTGAGGTGTTCAAAACATTCCCTGGTATTTCAAGGGATTTGGACACAGCTAGAGCACAACGTCATTTTCATAAAGCCTCAAAGGTAAAAAAAAAAAAAGTGCTTCATCTAGCTTTTTCTTTAGCCTTTAATGCAGCTAACACTATATGACTGCTTATAAGTTACCAGACAGTGCCACTGGAAAACAGAGGTCACTATCCCAAGACACCTAGACTCACTAGAAGATAGTAAAAATTATGTGGAGATGCAGCTAAATACAGATTAATGCTGAGAGCATTCCTAGATGCCTAGATTTGAAAGGCTGCCCCAGCTTCTCTAGTACTGTGATGTTACAGCTCTGCTGTGAAATGGTCTTAATGATCTGAGTTTAGCAGGGCACCCACTTACTGGCTGAATGCCCTTGGTTTGTGGTGGCAACCATAAAATTCTCAGCTTTCTCTTTGGCAGGTTCACAAACCTACCACTTAGGTGTGGTTTTTATTGGTGTGACTCTAGGAAAGACAGTGAGCAAAAGTAGGAAGAGCCCGCTTTGAGCACACATTTGGGCACACTTTGAGCATCACATGCAGAACTCCTACTGGCCAGAAGCTGTTGGTCTGACACATTCTAGGCTGAGCTGAAAAACTGATGTAAAGGTTTGATTCAGTTCATCTGCTGTCCTCAAACAAGCCTTAGTGAGACACTGGGCTCTTCCTGATGTGCAGCATCCTTTTCATTTCCAGTTCAGGACCGCTCTACAGTTATTTACTGATGATCCTAAAAGAACACTCTAGATACAAGTATGTCAGCTGTTGGCACTAGTGTCAGTGTCAGCTACTGCTCTTCTGTGCTTTGAAGTCTGTGAATTGCTTTCCCCCGTAACTGCTTATACTTCAAACTCAAGAGGTGTGACAATGGCTTTGGGTACTAGCACCTTTGCTCAAGTCCTTAGCCCAGTGGGATATAGAGAGGTCTGTGTACTTATGCACAAACCCAAGGAAGCAGCAGTACAGCCAGCCCAAAACTTTTCCATTAGGCTACTTCCCCCACTAGCCTCTGAGTACATGAATTGGATGAGCTGTAAGAAGGAAGCACTGGATGCTGAAGTGACTGTGGTCAGAACAACTCAATTGTCACTTAAAGCTGTCTCTAGAATTCATGCTGAGTTCAAGCACTGCTGTGATCCCACTGGAGATTTCCTTTTTTCATCCCAAAATAAGCACATGCTTCTACAGTCATCCGGGTAACTATCCAGTGCAGTCACAAAGGATGCCAGAGAGAGACTCTTCATCTGTTACTGTAGCAATAGGACAAGGGGCGATGGGTTTAAACTTAAACAGGGGAGATTTAGGTTAGGTACAAGGAAGAAATTATTTACTCTGAGGATGGTGAGGCCCTGGCACAGGATGCCCAGAGAAGCTGTGGCTGCCCCATCCCTGGCAGTGTTCAAGGCCAGGTTGGATGGGGCTTGAAGCAGCCTGGTCTAGTGGAAGGTGTCTCTGCCTATGGCAGGGGGGGTTGGGACTAAATGATTTTGAAGTCTTTTCCAGCCCAAAACAGGCTAGGATTCTATGACTTTGGCCTTGCAAGCATTAGTCTAATGCTGATTTTAGAAAGCATTGAAGTTGCCTGAGCAATACAATACTTTAACCCATCCCAGCAAAACCCTTGAGCTGCAGCCTAGCTGTGCACTTGTGCCTCATCCCACTGTTGACACGAGGGCTGTCCTCATGACCCCTTGCCCAGCAGCTGTTAAGCTACAGTTTGGCTTTGGCAAGGCTTTCAGAGGATCCCTGAGAAATGCAGGTCAGGTCGTGCAATGTTCTGTCGTTAGTCATGCTTTGTGACCACTTGCATTATTGTTTACGGTTTCTTTAGTATCCTGGAGCAGAAAGCAATAAAAAACCCAACCTATCTGCCACAGGACAATGACTCTTGAAGATTAGATTAGTAAGTGGGGGAGGGAAAAGCCCTAACTGACTTGGGGTCACTGCCTTGCAGGGCTGTGGCTGAGTGCCTTCAGGCCAAGTTGTAAACGCCAAGTTGTGATGAGCTTTCATGAATTTCATGTGCTCTCCTGCTATAAAAAGTCTTTCCCAGTGTTCACTGGGCCTCTGCAATCTTTCTTGCATGTCTCATTTGTACTTAAGTAACTCCAGCAGGAGGAGGAACACATACATTGTCAAAGAACCTGCACATGGCTTTTGTGGTGTGCTCTATTCCTCCTTGATGATCCTTCAGTCACAGATGACAAGTTAGCTTCTGGAGCTTCTCTGGCCACTTCTCTCCCTGGGAGGTCTCTGCTGTGCCTGTCTGAGACCATACTTCCCATAGCCAACAGTGAGAATGATCTCTCTGACCTACTGCTCATGGAAGGACCGTGTCCCGTCTGTCCTCACCCGTACATACCTTCTGGCTTTTCTAGGTATATGCTGGCCTGGCTTTGTTCTTGTTATGCAAGTGTCACCCAGTGTGTCGTGTGCTGAACTGGGTGTCACTGGAGGAGTGAAGATGCTGTGAGGGCTGGAGCACCTCCACTCTTGAGACAGGCTGAGAAAGGTGGGCTTGTTCAGCCTGGAGAAGACTTGAGGGAGACCTTAGAGCAGCTTCCAGTGCCTAAAGGGGCTACAACAAACCTGGAGAGGGGCTTTGGACAAGGGCCTGTAGGGACAGGACAAAGGGGAATGGCTTTAATCTGACAGAAGAATTGAGATTAGACATTAGGAAGAAATTCTTCTCTGTGAGGTTGCCCAGAGAAGCTGTGGCTGCCCCATCCCTGTCAGTGCTCAAGGCCAGGGTGGATGGGGCTTGGAGCAACCTGGACTAGTGGAAAGTGTCTGTGCCCATGGCAGGGGTTGGAACTGTGTGAGCTTTAAGGTCCCTTCCAACCCAAACCATTCCAGGGTTCTGTGATACTTACTCTTGTCTCAGACTTCAGGAAGCAATAAACCATCATCTCTCTCCTGCTGTGGATGATATTTCTATGCTTGCTGACTCTTTTCTGTTCTGTAATAAGAAATTGTGCTCTTATGTGAGATCTTGAGGACACTTCTCGGTATCAACTTAAAATTGTATTTCTGTGAATGTGAATTTCTGGAATATACCACACCTCAGTGCAGTGGTGGCAGAAAGAGCCAGGCAGGGCGTAACTGTGAATATGAAACTGGCTTAACATACACTCATTTTGTGTCCATCTCCTTGTGTGGGGAGATAGCAACTCAGAGGAGGAGTATAAAACACATTCTTGCCCAAGAGAGTTTTGCTATGGTCTTTGTGGAGGCAAGGTTGGGAACTTAAGAGAAGGTACCGTTTTATCTTTTAATTAAAACTCTGGCACCTTGTGTCACTGGGTGCAGCTTACACAGAGCCTCCATGTAGTGTTTTCTCCTCTGAGCTCCTACCGAGTGTTCACATGAGCTAGTGCAGAGGCTTGTCCTCACCAAGGAGCTGGTTGGTGTCTCCAGTCTCCACCAGACAAGTGTCTTGGGTCTCCAGTCTCTACCAGACCATCCTATGTCCCAGTCTCTTTTCCTTGCTAAGCAGGCTGCAGTAAGCATTCATGGTGTTGCAAGTGACTCCTTTTTTGTGATGTGTCCCTCTTACTAGCTGCACTGAGAGTTAGTAAAGGTTAAAATGCTCTTGAAGGGGTCTGAGTATGCATTAACCATAAAAGCTGAAACCTTTGGAGCTGGTCAGAATCTAATAGGAGATGAGGAGGATGATGACAAAAGCTGCTCTATTAGACAAGTAGGTGGATGTTCTTGAGGAAACTGCTGCCACTGTAATACATCTAATCCTTCAGGCCTCGGAGGAAATGCCAGCATGGCCAGGACCTCTGATACAGTCTTAGTACAGCTGTGCTACTGGAGGCAGATGCATTCTTTTTCGGACTTGGCACAGGAAAGCAAGTGTTGCCGCTTCCGCAGATGAGAAGAGGCTTTTCCAGCTCCCTTGCCACTAGACAACTTGCTTTGTAGTCATGACTGATTTTGCTGGGTTAAAGCAGGGATTGAATGTGAATAAGTGTGATCCAGGTTTGCTTGAAGGGGATAGAGCTATCAGCAAGGATTTGGTCATGGTGCTGGTGTCTGCATGGTCTCAGCAGGCAGGAGGAGACCTTTATCCTGCTGCAGCTCTCATTATCATAAAGGCTTGAAATGCTGTCACAGTGGAAATTTGTATGAGAAATTTCCCCTCTATGTCTTGCGCATAGTAACTCCTCCTCCTGCAGGGATAAATCCTGCTCTGACAGCAAGATTTAAGTAGTTTCAGTAGGTAAAGTACAAAAAATCAACAAGAGGTTGGTGCCAGGCCTTCTTAGAGACCTTAGTATTTGGTCTTTAGAGTATGTATTTCCCCAGACTTCCCTGAAGGATGAGGAAACAAGCAAGTTATGAAATGGGGAGAGCTGGGTTGTCTTTCCTGGGACCATCAGTCTGAAAGCAAGAGCTTCTCACATGTGAAGAGGTCAGACTTGACCTGTTCTTCCCAAGCCTGGCTTGTTCTTCCCAAGCCTGGCTTTCATGCTGAGCTAGGCTGGGAGGGCATAGGTGATCTCGGTGTGACTCCAGGAAATCAGAGCTAAGCTGCTCTGAAGACCTGTGAACAGAAGGGACTCCAGGCATTTTCCCCTCAGTTCCTCTTGTGTGGTTGACTTTGGCCAGGCTCCTTGCAACTTGCAAATAGCTTGTGGAGAGCAAGATCTGTGGTGGAGCAAGCTGAGAACAGGGAAGAGGTATGCTAGCATACTGTGCAATGACCGTATTTCCTTGCTTGTTCCTTTTCTGTAGATTGAGTGGAAGAAACAAATATGGTCTGGTCCTATGTTATTGCCTTGTTTTGATGGGAATAGTCCTATGTATGGTCTTTCCTGAAAGCCAGTGTGTTGCACTAAACGGACTTACATGTTTGAGGTCAAATGGTGGAGCTGGGAAAGGATGGTTTTGTCCATGGTCTGGTAGAGCTCATGGAGATCCATCTCTGTTGGAGTGCAGATGCTTGTATTTGCCAGGAACCAGCTGCTTACTGCGAGGAACTTACCCTTAGTTCTCATAAACAGACCCCTCTTGCTGTCCTGGAGATTGCAATCATCTCCGTGGTGAGAGGCTGCACAAACAAAAGCAGGGATAATGACCTTGTCGATTAAAAGGCAAAAGGAGGTTTCCTAGGACATGAAGCTTGCACTGGTTGTCTGGTTCTAGATTGAACACCCCTGGAAAGGTAGGCTGCAAACACAGAAAGGCTCTCTGCAAAAGTAGTAGGGCCAGGAGGCACATTACCAGCCCTGTGGTGTGGAGAAACCAGCAGCACCTGTTTGAGGAACTAAGGTGTGGATTTGTTCATGGACATGCCCTTTGAGTGCATTTGAGAGGTAGAGAGCCCATCTAATAAAAACTACTGAAATCTGCCTGTAACTGGCTCAGCTTACCTGCCTTTGATGTGGTTCAAAAGGAAACAGGCCTGCATTATGCCCTTCTTGTTAGCTCGGGAAGATAAAGACCAGGAACATCCCAATGCCTGCCTGACAAGCATGAGCAGAGCCTTGCCAGCTCTGCCTGTGTCCCAGTCCCAGTGTGCTGCTGGCCTTAAGTTCCCTTTCTTTGGTCCTCAAGTACATGTGGGAAGCCTGAACCTCAGCAGTGTTGCAACTCTTTGCACACCTCCTTCAGCAGTTCTAGTTCAAGTCCTGATCTTGTTTGGTTTGGAGCATGTCTCTTCAGGTCTCTTCCATCATCTCACTTTTTAGAGTTTTAGCAGTGTAAGCAAGCAAGTGTAAAATCCCAATTATCCTGCTATTCCAGCATCTGTGCCTCTTCACTGGGCTGCTGAGGGACATTTGCAAAAGCATCTGCTCCTGACTGGAAAAAGACTCATCTTGCCTGGTGTTCTTCATGTTCTCAGCTTGGTTTTCTTATGGTTCATCTGGTGGTGAAGATGCCTACAGCACCACTTCTGTTCTTGCTGGGGATGCTTCTCTCATCTTGTGCTCTTATCTTATGTTTACATGATGCCTTGATCCCTTGCTCGGACCTTTTACTTGGAGAAGGCAATCAGCCTCTTTGCAAGAGAAACAAGGATATACTGGAGAGAAGGGCCACAAAGGGCTTGTGTTGGTGGAAATTGTGCTGAGTGGTATAGACTGAATCTGCTAATGCTGTATAACATAAGCAGAGAAGTTGGGTAGGGACATCATAACATGGGCTAATGCAAAGAACTTCATAGCTTTTGATGGCAGAAGTGTGAAAGACCTTGTGTGTAATTTTGTGAGGGTGTGAATGAAGGTCGTGCCAAAGCTGCCAGCCCGATTGTTTTGGGAAGGGAGTGGGGCTGCAGAAGCGTGACCCTTTCTCCATAGTCTTGGCAAGGTAGAGCAGCGCTGCTGGCCCTGAAGCTGAGCTTGAGTCAGGCTTTCTGCAGATTTCGCCTTTGCTGGTGTCTCTATAGAGCATGGCGACGCAAGATGGAGAGCGGTGGCGATGCAAGATGGAGAGCGGTGGCGATGCAAGATGGAGAGCGGTGGCAATGCTGAAAGGACAAATGTTCCTTGTGGGAGGATATGAGGAAGCTGCAGCCAGGCTCCTCTTGGACATGTGTGGGGTCAGGATGAGAGACATCAGACATGGCCATGAGGGAAATTTCGATGAGCAGTTAGGAGAAGACTTTTCATTGTGTGGTCAGACACTGAAGCAGAGCCCCAAGGAGGTTGTGATATCTGCAAATCCTTGCAAATAATGCAAAGTTCAACTGGACGAAGCCCCGAGCAGCTGGAGCTGGCAATGCTTGGCACAGGGCATTGGTCCAGAGACCTCCAGAAGTCCCTTCCAATTCTTCAGTGGTAGGTAGGAGATGCCCGGATGGTGTGCAGCATAAATTATGGCCTAGGACTGTGTTTGATGTCCTTTTCCTAGGCTGGCATGACAAAGAGACACTAAGGAGACCCCTTACTAGTTTTCTGTGGTAAGGGTGCATCGTTCTGGACATGCTTACAGGGACTGAAGGTGTGTACCTGTCTGGTGCCAGTGCTGGTTTTTGTATTACTTGTATTGTGACAGGCTTCCCCTGGCATTCCTCCAGGTACAGCTACATGATCGACAACGTCATTCTGCTGATCACTGGGACTCTGCACCAGCGTTCCATCTCTGAACTGGTGCCCAAGTGCCATCCTCTGGGAAGTTTCGAGCAGATGGAAGCTGTGAACATTGCTCAGACGCCTGCGGAGCTCTACAATGCAATCCTGGTGGACACTCCCCTGGGTGAGTGGAGTGTTTGAAAATACCTCTCAGCTGTGTGTGGAGCAGATGTCCCTTTTTCCCCTAGTCTAAGTAGGTCCAACTAAGCCTAAATTTTGTGCCAGGAAGACAAAGTGATGGGTAGTGCACAGCTGTGGCTGTGGTGGCGGGGCTTGAGTTCAGGTTTATACCTGTCCTAAGCCAGTTTTATCTCTGGAGGACCAGCTAGCTCACAGCAAATGTCCAAATCAGTACACTGGTAGTACAGGCTGCTGGGGAGTTTGGTTTGTGTGAGCCAGGCCTTGAGCTGCGGTGGCAGTGCAGATGTAGTTAGATCTGATCTGCTAGATATGTCTATTTATCAGCACTTCTGGGAAACATCACCTGCAATTAGGGAGAAAGGAGAAAGTTCGAAGATATCATATTTTCTAAGACCTTTCAATAATTGTCATGAGACACTTGACTTCTTTAGTGAAGAGCTGTCAGCTTCTCTGCCGAAATGAGTCACTTAATTTCCAGCACTTTTAGTTGGACCATTGGGCAATTTCTTATAGGCAATTTTTTTAGAGAATCAGAGAGATCTGCACATGCCCTTGCACATGAGAAATTTAGCTCTAGATGGAGGAAAGCTCTTTATATACAAAACCCCCCGAGCTCAAACAGCAACAGCAAAAGAAAGGTCTCCAAAACCTTTTTAAGTTCATTGTGCAGCAAGATCCTGCTTTGAGGAATACTGTCTCAGTGGTACAGGCCTTGACCAGGAGGCACATAATGCTAAAACCAGATGTCTTATGAACAGCTATTCAGACAGAACATTCTTTAAAGATAAAAGGTGTAAGGAGTGGTTCTGGAGAAAATATGAAAGCCTTTTTACGGTAGTAGGGGAGGTAGTCACAGGTGACTTGCTAGTTTAGCCTCTGTGGGCAAAAACAATGAGGTACACCTGAGTCAGTGGTTAGTCATTGTTTTGGGGTTGCTAAAAAGAACAAAATACACTAAATCATCATATTGTCTGTGATAGAAATAGTTGTTTTTGGAACTGAAAGTGCTTTTGCGAGTGCTCTGTGTAATAATGGGGCAAGTGAAGTAGCTGTCATGGAAAAATGACTTGCCAGATAGAGCCCAGCAGAGGAGGGGAAGCTTGTCTCAAGAGATCTGGGTTGCAAGGTGGGGCAATGACACAGCAGGAGAACAGAGGCTCTGCATGCAGCTGAATTGAACCTGCTGTAGGGATGTTGTGTGGGAAGAAAATCTTCCTGATGAGTAAGTGAGAAATTTCCCATTTTGGGAATAAGATAAGGGTATTTCAAAGATACTGTCTCAGAGACCTCAAAGCTTCCAGCTGTGAAAAAAAAATGAGTGAAAAAGCCCCATTAAAGCAGCGAGGTGGTTCTGGAGAGTGCGTCTGGCAGTTAAGGGTCTTTGCCTCTTGTGTTCATGTACTTGTACATGACTCACTTTTGCCTGCTTCTGCCCTGACTAGGCTGACTTCTTCTACAGACCTTCTGCCCTAGCCATGCCCTTGAGGCTGTGTACCATCTACTGTGGCATTTCTTCAGCAGGAGAACATGGGGAGTAGTTGTGTTGCCTAAACAAGCAGGCATGTAGGCTCCAGTTGTTTAACTTGCGCTCTTTCCAGTGACCACATGCAAGGAAACAGCAGCTCTATCTCCTAAAAGTACTTGAGTAGCTATGTGGCTTGGTAGGAATGCCTAACCCCAAATGGCTTTCATAGGTTAGCAGGGCAAAATAAGACTTGCTGTTAGCTTAATTTGGGATATTGGAGGGCCAAGAACTGAAATAGCTGTGTTCTCATTCCTCTGCTACTCTGAAGTAGCCACTGCTTAGCTAGCTAGGCTAGCCAGGGAGTCTTGCAGTGAAAACCAGTCCTGGCACACTCTGTTTTCGTTTTTGCCAACTGAGGGAGCAGTCCTCCTCCAGCTACGTGGCATTGGTCTCTGATGCTCTTGCAAAGAAACCTTGGTGGGGTTGACCCCTGTTTAGGACTGTCTAGACCCACAGTCTGGCTGCTACAGAAGCGGTGCAGATCAGAGGTGTGAGCCTGCATCATATCTGATTTGTTGCACAGAGCAGAGCACTGGTCAGCACTCAGCATGAGTGCAGTGGCCTTTAGCCACAGCTGGACTGTGTAAGCTGAGAAAGGTCATATTTCTCTATGTAGCAAATTCAGCAAAGTTGGTTGCTGAAGGAGAGTAGAAGAAGTCATTAAAAGTCCTGCCAATGGCTTTTATTGTACCACTCACTTGTCAGCAAGAGCACAACAGCCTTATGTTACATTAGGTGTACAAGACTCATCTTTATCTGGAGCTTGCAGTACCCTGTGTTAGGTCTGAAATCTGTGGAAAAATCTTCTCAAACTCCTTCCCAGAGATGCTTTGGCAAAGTATGTAGGGCTGAGCATCCTACCACAAAAACCAGTAGTTGATCTTTTCTCCTGTTTCTGGCCTCCAGATAAAGAAATAGAAGTCCTTTGAAGAGGTGGAAAATGGGACTGATAGACCTGATCAGGAGAAGCAGCTCCTGACTCCAGCCATGGAGTGTTGTGGGCTGCAGGAGCTGTGACATCTCCATGCCTCATTGGGGAAGGAGGGAAAAGCACCAAGTTCCTCAGGACTTGCTAGCCACTGTCTCACAGATGCCTAATCAGGCAGTTGGGAAGCTGTCTTGTCACCTCTGAATACTTGCATTTAAGAAGAGTTTGGGTTTTGCTTGTTTTCGAACACGGGCTGATCTGGCACTGATGCTGGGGTCTAGAGCTGAGAACAGGCTGTTAACGAAACCATAGGACTAAGGGGTGAAGAAAGACTCTCTCATGGAAGAGCCCCAGAAATGACTGTGGGCTGTGGAGCCATGGTGGAGCCTGAGGTTTTGAATCATGGCAATTTGGTGGCTACTGAAGATAAGGGTCAGGCCTAGAAGGGTCAAGCTCAACAGAGGGTGTGCTGTTGCCTGGTGTTATTGGAGAGTCTGGAAGGTGCTGGGCATGGATCTGGTTAGGGTAATGCTAACTGTGTCTGTGGCTCTGTTTCAGCTGCTTTCTTCCAAGACTGCATATCTGAACAGGACCTGGATGAAATGAATATTGAAATAATTCGAAACACGCTGTATAAGGTGAGTGAGTCTGTAGGAAAGGAAAGAGATGTAACTTGCCTGGTTGTGCCTAGTATTACTACATGTGTTTCCTGGGTCAGGAGCTCCAACCTAGGTTGGCTTTCTTCAACCAAAAATGGGAGGGTGTTTTCCTCTTGGAGTAGACTTAAAAGTAACTTTGCTTTTTCTGTTTTTCTTCCCTGGAGTCGTGATAGAGTAAACATGACCAAGAAGTAGTTGCATCCATTGGAAAGTAAAGACAGCGCACTTGGAGGTCCCTGCCATCCCATAACCCAGCTCTGCAGAATTACATTAGCTAGGCAGGCAGAGTGGTGTGTTTTGTTGTTTTTGGGGTTTTTTTGAGTTAGTCAAACTGCGGAGAGTCTGTTCAAGAGATTTCGCAGAATTTATGCCTTTGAATTTCCTCAGGCCCCAAGCAGGTAGGAGAAGGTTGCTTCTTAACCACACGAGTTCAGATGTGTAGTTGAGTGCATTCAGAGGGCTAAGGTTAACATTAACATTGCTGAAAGACTTCCACAGGCTTGGTTCTCTCTCTTGAACTCTTTTAGAAGAGCCTCCAACAGCCTGCTCAAGGCTTCAGTGGCTGTGGTTGGGGTTAGATGATCATGGTACAGCAGTGTAAAAGGTACAGCTGGGGAGGAGGAGTCCTGCAGGCCAGGAGAGTACTGGCATAAGGATGAGGGAGAGCTAAGGATCTCCTTGTCCTGAGCCCACACAGGGAGCTGTCATCTCTGCAGGCCTTGTCTGGTTTTAGCTGGCAGTATCAAAGCATGTGTTTATGTGCAGGCTGTGGCTATCGCTCCATCTCTACTCTCTGGATTAAGGGTGGGATGCAGATTGTATCTGCCAGCCTTGTTTTGGCTGGTCACAGCCAGCCTGCAGTCAGTGTGACCTCTGCTTCCTAAGGAAGCCATGGCCTGGTGGGAGAGGCAGAGAACAAGCCAGGCGTGAAGGAAAGAAGGTGAAGGGAGAGGAGAAGGAGCTGCATGTCAGCAGTCATGCCCAGCAGCGTGTGGCCTCTGGCGTGTACTGGTCTTCTGCTGTAGTGGTGGGAGGTTTGCATATTCCTGTTTGCATAAATATCTGTAGCCTTGCAGGGTACAGACCTCTGTGTGGAGGACAGCAGGTTGGGGTGTGTGGGTCCCAGTGGGTCCTTGGGTCCCAGCTGCACCATCCTTTCACATCTCCTTTTTGAGGCCTGACAATGGTTTGCATTCTGCTCTCCCTACCTCCAAATTGGAGTGCGGATGCCCGATATCCCTTGGTATATGCTGGAACTGGCTCTTGCTGAAGAGTAGCCCCCAGGGAACATGGGGCCGTGTCAGTTACAAATCAGAGGGGTGTGAGGGTGGAAAGGCAACTGCCACTTACAGGATCTCACTTGAAGCCACCTCTCCCCCTAGGGACTGGAAAATGTATGATACAATGCGAATGGTCTCCATAGGCAAATAAGGGAAATAAAATCAGGACTGAGCTCTGCACAGGGCTGCTCTGAGAAGCACAGCAGGCGGGTGCCTGGGACGGATGCTCGTGGCCGGAAGGAGCTGGTATGGGAAGGGGAGGCACTACCTCCCAGACTTACTGGAGGTGTTTTGAAGGAATCCATGAGCATGTAGACAAAAGCTTTGAGCAGGATTCATTAGAGGAAAGCAATTACGAAGGTTTCTTGTTAGCACTGACAAGTAAGAAGGTTCTTGAATGGAAATATGGCTAAGATGGGGAGTAGATGTTAAAAGTTAAGTGGTCAGCTCTTAGTGTAGAGGGTGGTTAACAGCAGAGTTCTGCAGCGGAGGCATGCTGGCATTATCTTCAATGCTCACTCCCTTTTGCAACATCTTTAATGGCTATGTTGAAGTGAAGCTGGCTGACTGTTGGCCTTTGGTGTTGACCTTCTTGTAGGAAACAGCTAAAGGAGCTTTGTGACTGAACAGTGAAATATAGCAGGCATATCAATGTGGAGTGATAAATGTGGAGTGACGTATGGAAGAGGCAAGGAGGTAATCCTAACCCTGCTGGTATAGTGAAGGCCTCCTTGTTCCTTTCTACAACTAAATGAAATCTTAGGTTCTGATTGTGCTAAGCAAGAGTCTCTTTCTAAGGTAATCTGTTCTTAACAGTAGAAAAGAACTGCACAAATATTACTGTGCTGCTGCATACATCTGAATTGTGTTTGTTCTAAATGCTCATTTCTCTCCTCTCTTGTTTTTGAATATGAACAGTGGAACAGGAGAAGCTGCTAAGGAGGACATGTTTAAGATTTGGGTATGGAAAACTGCAAAAAAGGTTAGGGTTCCTTGCCTGCAAGAGGAGTAAACCCAGGCTGTGGTGGTAGTCATAGGCAGTGTTGGAAAAGTTAGTGTGGCTGGACAAAGCCACAGGTCTCCCTTTAGGCTTTGTGCGACAGACCAATGAGGCTAGCAGGAGGCAGAGGGTGAATATGAGGGTTCATGAAAATAAAGTGCATTAAGGATTATTAAATGCAAAGACACAACTATTTCTGGGCTGAGGGGTTCAAGACACTGGAGAGTACATGGTGAGTGTACCCAGTACAACATTTTCTAGTCTGTGTTCCCATGGTGTCTGTGATACTGGATGCTCATTTGGTGCTGGATATTTGAGTTCACCTATTTTTGCTTGTAGAGCCTTAGGCTTCTGTGTGAACTGAGAAGGGCAGAGGTAATGACTGACCCTCTCATCCAGGTTCCCTCTTCCTTTGGCCTCAAGCAAAGTCCATTATCAATGTCCTTGTTCCTGTGGTAACTGCAGACTGATGCTCTGTGCTCTCTTGCACTTGAGCAGTGGCAAGCACTGGAGGTGATGTTTCTTTGATGTGTGATGCTCACCCAGCAGCGTCCTTTTGCACCATGTGGTAGCAAATATTTACAGAACACAGTAACCCAGGTGCTTTCCTAGTGCAGAGCCTGAGGGTGTCCAACATGTGCATTCTTGGTCTAACCATAGTCCTGGAGTTGTGACAAAGCAGAGATTTGTGATGTCTCATCATCATTTTATTCCATCCCTTCTAAGTAATTCTAGTTGCAGTGCTCTGTCCAGGGAGGTATTTTATCACATGATGACTTCTGAGAAAGTTTTTGCTGAATAGTACTTTTAGCCATGCACAGCCTTCTTAGGCTCCCCCTGGGAGATGCAGTCATCTTCCAGCTGGATTATAGTGTATCTCTGCAAAGGATTACGTTTCCTGGAGGCAGTGTGGCTGTGCTTAGCCTAACATGTTTTCTGCAGTGCTCCAGTTGGGATGGTGACCAAGCAGCTGCAGTGTGAAAAGAGGATTGCAGAGGATGGCTGGTTTCCTTCACAGATGTCCTGTCTCATCTCCTGTCTCCGCTTACACAGTGGTACTTTCTGAGCCTAGGTCTTCCAGCTACGGTTGTGTGGCTTGGCTTGTTTGTGGAGGCCAGAGTGGGATCAGGAGCCACGTGAGACTTCAGCAAATGTGGTGAAGTTAGACAACTCAAAGGAGGAAAATGGGCTTTAACTTTGCTGCCTGGGGATCTTGCCTGCAGTAAGATCATGCAGTCACTTGAACCAGCCCAGCCACCGCCCTTCACATCTCTGGCTCCTGGGGAAGCACAGTTCCTAGTGTGGGCTTGGCATCCAGGTTCATGCAGAGCGGAAGCTCCTGCATTTCTGGAAGCATCCCTGCTTGCTGTCTGTCCTCTGCTGAATGACCCTGTGGGGCACTAGATGAGCCTGTGAAGGAGAGTCCTCACCCACCCTTTCTTTTCCAGGCTTACCTGGAGTCCTTCTACAAGTTCTGCAAGGTGCTTGGAGGTACCACAGCAGATGCTATGTGCCCAATCCTGGAGGTAGGTCTGGAAACCCCTATAGCTGGATGCTGTTGCAATGATACTCATTGTTCTGTGCTCAGGCCCAGCTTGCCTGCCAGCATTAAGGATGCTCCAGATATTTCTCAGCACTGCATGCACACTCTGCCTGTGCATTGGGACACCTGGGAAAACACTGCCTGAAGATGATTTTGGGCAGGTTTGGTTCCCCAGGTGATGGAGAAGATGATGGGCTTGCCATGTGTTACACAGCTGCACAGAAGGCCATCTGTTGCCTTCATGGCAACATCTTCATACTCTCGCATGGAAAACAAGCAGGAGACAATTGGAGCTGTTCATTCCATGCCTGTCTCCATACCAAGGCTAGCTGTGGGGTGTGCAGGGCTCAGAAGTGGTAGGTGAGGAACTCCTTGACCTGGGCAGGGTTCTGCTCAGTGCTTTGGCTTGTGCATGGGATTGGGATTTCATTACCTGACCATTCCCCACTCACCAGCTACTGGGTATACTGGGAGCCTGCATGTATAGCCTGCCCTGGCTGAGCACCATGCAGCTGTATGTGTCTGAGGTAGCTTGTTCACGCTGCCCTTCTGATGCGGTTCTGTTCAGAGCAGCATCAGTACTTGCTCAGCTCTGGCAAAGATGCTGCATCCCAAGGTGAACCGCTCTTCTCCCACAGTTTGAAGCTGACCGGAGGGCCTTCATCATTACCATTAACTCTTTTGGGACTGAGCTGTCCAAGGAGGACCGAGCAAAGCTGTTCCCACACTGTGGCAAGCTCTACCCTGAGGGCCTGGCTCAGCTGGCCCGAGCAGATGACTACGAACAAGTCAAGAATGTTGCTGACTACTACCCTGTGAGTGCTTGGGGTTGGAGCCATGGGGACTGGTGCAAGGACCTGCTCTGGGTTAGAGCTTCTCAGAGATCTGAGGGAACTTGTGGATTGACAGTCTAGGGAGAGGGGTGCCTGTCTTCTGCTAATACTGTTAGTCCCATGCTCTTCTTGGCCAAAGTGAAGTTGGCTTGCCTGGAATGCCATTAGTTTGTTAGTCATGGCTGTCATAGCAGTGGTGGTAGGGAGACATGCTCTGTGTGCCCCATCCCACACTGAGGGGCCTGCCCTCACCACTAGACCCTTGAGGTATCAGGGTGGCAGCAGTGTCAGTCTCTCTTTGGCTGGTTGGGGGTGAAAACGTGTCTTCAGCGAGAAGTGGTTGCTTCCCCAGCTGTAGTGAGTTGCTCTGAGATCTCGTTCAGTCGCAGAGGAGACACTGACCTGGGAGGACACTTTTTGGATGTGTCTGGTTCCTTAAGCTCATCTTGTGCATGGCTTGGGACGTGTTTGGAGTCGGATAGCTCAGTGTCCCCTTACTGAAGCCGCCAGGGCATGTGGCAGTGTTTGTGGGCACAGGGGCCCAAACAGCCCAGTCTGTACACAGAGGGCTCTGTACCTGACATCCTCTCTGCATGTTCAAAGCAATGATGCAGCTTTGAGAACTGCACATTTCAAAGGAAGGGTGGGATCTCTGACTGGACAAGCTCACAGATGGAATAAAGGATTTCTCTGTCTCTCTGGGGATGGCCTTCAACTGGTTTGTGTGCAGTGCAGCCCTGGCAGCACCCCACTGCCAACATTCATGTGTGCACAGGGCAGACTCTTGGCTTCTCTGTGTTTTCTGCTGACCTGACAGGGTGGCTGGGATGTCTCTTTGATGCCCAGGGCCCCCGTATGGTGCTGAGCTGGAGAGCTTTGGGTGTGTTCTCTTATAATGTCTTCCTGCAGGAGTACAAGCTGCTGTTTGAAGGGGCTGGGAGCAATCCTGGAGACAAGACCCTTGAAGACAGGTTCTTTGAGCATGAGGTGCGTGAGCCCCAAGACACTTCTTGGCTTGTGTCTGCCTGTGCCATTTGCAAAGCTAAGGGGAGCAGCAAGTGATCTGGATGAACAGAATTTGGGGGGGAGGAAAAGGATGCTCCAGCAAGGGAGTGGGGATCCAGCATGGTGTTCAGTCCATGTTCTCACCCAAACATATTAGAGCAGTGTGGGAGACAAGGTTGGGAGGCGGGTGAATCAATAGTAAAACCAGTGTAATTACATGGAAAAGAGGATTTTCACAGTACTGAGGGTATAAATAGTGCACCCTTTAAATGTCAGTGCCTGTCCTAAGCCATGTACTGTGGGTTAGAGCTGTTCGAAGGACCTAGTGAGATGCAGAGCAGGATAGCTGTGCTGAGCCTTCCAGCATGCTGGGATAGTCATGGGACCTCCTGAACTGCTCCACACTTATCTTGAGCAGCTCCTCCCACCTGAGATGGACAAGTGACATGTCCATCTCTGGGCTTTCCCCAGGTGAAGCTGAACAAGCTGGCTTTCCTCAACCAGTTCCACTTTGGAGTCTTCTATGCCTTTGTGAAGCTGAAGGAGCAGGAGTGCCGCAACATTGTGTGGATTGCAGAGTGCATTGCCCAGCGGCACAGGACCAAGATTGACAACTACATTCCCATCTTCTAACCCTGCTCTACTCCTGTCTGACCCTCCTGCCCCTGGAATGTGGAGGGACCCCTGTTTAACTCCCTGAGTTACCCCTTGCCCAGGCTCTAGGGATGTCCTGTCTGTGGAACTGACCCAGATGAGGAGGCTGTACAGTTGCTAGTTAAATTATTCACAAGCTGAATTTTGAGTTGTGCATGCTGTGAGGCATCTGGAGGGACCAGGGCAGGAGGGACACCTCCTGTTGTATATCTAATAGTCCCTGTGTTACTGTACTAATACTGTATGTGCTTATGCTCGTAGAGCAGGACCAACTGGGGGGCTGCTGCCTCCAAGGGGTTCCCACTGCTGCAGAGGAACACATCAGGTTTACTATAGCTGTGGGTCCTCTATGTCATTGCTTTGCACACCTCCTAGTTAGTATTGTTCGTGTGAGATTTAGTTTTGAGTGTGGTTTGTAGCATAGGCCATGCTGCTGTGCAATCCCTGTATCCCCCTGTAGCTAACCCTGACCTGGGAGAGACTGGCCAGGGCTGGGTCAGAGACTGTAGGAATGGGAGGGCAGAGCCATACTGCTCCCTGCTCCAACAGTGTTTGCACTAGTACAGCCTCCCTGTGTCCTCAGAAGCAGCTCTGTCAGTCCCCGTCCTGCCATGAAAGGGCTCCACAAGCTGGCTGAGCTCCTTCCTCCCCTGAAGACCCATGGCTTGGAGGTTCCTCTTGCAGCCATGCAGGAGTTTGGTTCCTTTAGCTCTGTAGATGGTGCTGGAC
Source organism: Amazona ochrocephala (assembly GCA_039720435.1). Classification (NCBI taxonomy): domain Eukaryota; kingdom Metazoa; phylum Chordata; class Aves; order Psittaciformes; family Psittacidae; genus Amazona; species Amazona ochrocephala. The sequence goes on along the minus strand of CM077909.1, from coordinate 78,024,739 downwards.
ACTTACATTCCCCCGGGCTAGCACAGCCCACTTCCCTGTGCAGGGTGTCTGCCTGGCACTTGCTGTGGAGCTGTATCCCTGCCACTGGCCCTTGGACACCCTGATGAGTGCAGAGGGCAGCTGTTGGTGGAGATGTCTCATGCCCTGGCCATTTGTGGTGAGGAAGCCAGGCCCTAGGCTGCTGTGTTGTGGCTCGAGGTCTGAGAGATGCCTGGTGGCAGTGGAGAAGCCTCCCTCCTTCCTGGGGTGGGAAACGTGCTGGGTGCTGCTGCTGGGAGGGAGGGACAGACGGACGGATGGATGGAGAGCAGCTCTGTCCAAGCTGGTGCTGTGGTCACCTCTGCAGTGTGTATTATCCTGTGCTTCCCTTCCTGCCTACACCAATAAATATCTGCCTACTGCACTGTGCTCTCCCTGCTTACTAACTCGGGCACCTGTTCCTGCATCCCAAGAGGAATATGCATCATCCAGGGAATTGGTTTGTGGTAGTGGAGCCTGGTGTGGCTCTTTGTATGGCTTGGGATGCTTGTTTCTGCCCCAGGCACGATGTTGTACTATCCCTGGTGCCCTGGACACTCGCTTCTGAGCACACTGAGCTGCAGTGTTCCCCGGTCTGTGGGTGCAGCTGGATGCTGAGGTCATGAGTGCCCAGGAGGTGCAACTCAAGAACAAGGAAGCCCTTGGGTTGGGGGTGAGGGGAAGAAGGGGGGAGGAGGTACAAGCTCTTCCTGCCAGGCTCACCCCTCTTCCAGCACTGCCACTGGCTGCTGCTGTCCCACACAAGGCTCCTGTCATGGCACTTGATGCAGGGCTGGTGGGGACCCAGCTTAGCTCTGCCAGCAGGCAGGGCATCCCTGCCCAACCATGGCACCGCAGAAGGAGACTGCCAGAGCCCGGTGGCATATCAAGAACAAATTTATTTAAAAAGTGACAATCATGTAGCTCATCTCGAGGAGCTCTGCAGCGCTGGCAGCCTGGCCTCGGCCCCTGCGCTCGCTCAGAGCACGTGGAGTGTGTGGTAAGGGCAGGGAGGCAGTGGCTACAGGGTTCTGGGCATGACCCAGCCAAGATGTGATGGATGGAGGTGAATGCAGCTCCAACAGCAGTGACAATGATTTTGGGTAGCTGAGAAGCACCCACTGTCCATTGCAGCATGTGGTGCAGAGCTGCTGAGTGAGGCAGGGCTGGCCACCTTCAAGGATGCATGGGTAGAAAAAATACAAAACTATGGTCTCTAGAAAACGATTCTTGCACAATAGAAAATAGATCTGGTGATTCTGGAAAGCAATTTGGTTTTCACTGTCTAATGCTGCCTATTTCCCCCTGGTGCAGGAGGGCGATGCTGGCGGCTGTGCACACGCTCGGGGGCTGGGGTGCCGGGGCATCCCGGGAGAAGGTTTGCTCCTGCCCCACGACCGCATGCGGGCCATGGTCAGGCCTTCTTGGTGGCATCATGATGCTCCTGCCGCAGCGCTCGTGGCAGCTTGGGGTTGATGAAGAACCCCTTCAGGAACAAGTCTCGCACAAAATAGGGCAGGTAGCGGTGTATGAAATACATGAGCCCAAGGCCCTGCCCTGGGTAATAGCGCACGGCTGGGTTGGCAGCCAGAAGCCCGTCCGTGATGCTGTTCACCACTGCACTGAGGTCCTCCACTGCCACCTTCATGAACTGGATGAACTGTCGGTTGATCTCTTCCACATAGTCCTCGCCGTAGGCCTGCAGCAGCTCCTGGGGCAGGCTGGCTACTAACTGCTTCTTCTGCAGGTTCCAGAAGGCAGGGTCGCATGTTGTCCCTGCAACAATGCAGACCCCCTGTGAGTTGTGTGGCCTCTCTCCTTCAGCTGGAACCATGTCAGATATCTGCCATGGTGGAAGCACCATGGTGGCTGCTGGTACCCCAGGACTGGAAGAGGTCTCAGACCCTGCCTGCAGTAGGAACAGTGCTGCCATAAATGTGGCTGAGCTTGTTCAGCCATCACTGGTGGCAGGGGATCACAGAAATGACAGACTGATCTGGGTTGGAAGGGACCTTAAAGCTCATCCAGTTCCACCCCCCTGCCACAGGCAGGAACACCTTCCACTAGACCAGGTTGCTCCAAGCCCCGTCCAGCCTGGCCTTGAACACTGCCAGGGATGGGGCAGCCACAGCTTCTCTGGGCAACCTGTGCCAGGGCCTCAGCACCCTCACAGGGAAGAACTTCTGCCTAAGAACTCATCTCAATCTCCCCTCTGTCAGGTTAAAGCCATTCCCCCTTGCCCTGTCCCTACAGGCTCTTGTCCAAAGACGCTCTCCAGGTTTCTTGTAGGAGCCCTTTAGGTATTGGAAGACTGTTACAAGGTCTTCCCAAAGCCTCCTCCAGGCTGAACAAGCCCAGGTCTCAGCATGTCTTCTCTTCCTGATCTTCAGGATCTGCAGGCAGAGCTTGCTCCTGACTGTGCTTCTCACTAACCAGAGCCCAAAGGCCACAGGAGGCTTGGGCTACTCAGAAACTGCATCTAGTAGCATCTTTTGCTATTGCTCCATCTTCTGCCTTCCAGGGGTACCTGCCCTTTACCTGCAGGCGCAGGCAGCCAGCAGGCACCCTCCCTCTTACCTGTCTTGTAGTAGCCGGGCAGAACGAGGCTGACTTTGACGCCCCAGGGCTGGAGCTCACTGCGGAAGGTGTCCATGAGCAGGCTGAGTGCTGCCTTCGAGGCCCCATAGGCTGCCAGGCAGGGGAAGGGCATGTCACCTTGCAGGAGCAAGAGGAGAAGTGAGCGGGCTCACTGAGCAGGCAGCTGCCTGCATGTCCGGCACACAGGCAGGGACCGGGAGGGCTTCAACAGGGCTGCACTCCCAGCCCCCGCACAAGGAAATGGATTAGGTTTTGTTTTGCTGAAAAAGCAGCTGGAATTTGGTTCAAAATAATGTGTTTTAACCAGAGGGAGGAAAAACGGGAGGAGGGGAAGCTGGTTTTCCCTCCCTGGGCCAGCCTAAGCTTGGGGTTGTTATTGCCTATGGAGGCAATGTGGGAAGCAATCCCAATGTGGGAGCTGGGCTGACATTACCCACACTGCTGTCCCCAGGGTGCACACACCGCCCTGTGGGTTGTATGGGTGCTCACTGTGGAGCTCAGCAATGCCCTGGGCCCACCCCAGGGTGCTGGGTGCCAGTTGGATGCAGCTGGCACTGGGGTCTTGGGGTGCCAGGGGTCTGGTGTGCCAGGCAGAAGGCAGCTGCTCACCTGCAGGGCTGCTCACGGTGACGATGCGGCCACCAGTGGAGCGCAGCAGGGGCAGGAGCCCCTTGGTGAGCTCCAGCGAGCCGAAGAAGTTCACCTCCATGCAGGTGCGAAACTTGCCCAGCGGTGAGAGCTCGGCGTCGGCGATGGTGTCGTTGAAGCCAGCGTTGTTTACCAGGCCCCAGAGCCCTGCAGAGATGGGATGCTTGAAGAGGTGACCCAAATGGGGAGCCCCCCCCACCTGTGGATCCCCACTGCTCCCCAGCTCATGAGGGTCCTGCAGGGGAATCATGGGGTGCCCCAGGACAAGTCCCATTAGCAGAGGCTATCATGGATGCCCACAGGGTTGCAGCCCATGGTGGGGGACACGCGGAGGCTTGGCGCTGCCTGAGGTCCTGGGGAGCTGCATGGTGTCCCTGGGGTGCAGCAGGGGCTCCTACCTGTGCTGTTGGTGTGTGTCTGGATGTGCTGCAGGACGCGCTGGATGTCCTCTGGCTTGGTCAGGTCCATCTGCAGCAGTGTCAGCCTTGAGGAGCAGCTCCTGCACAGCTCCTGGGCGCCAGGTCCCTGTGGATCCAGCACACTGGCAAACACCTGGAAGCCCATGGCATCCAAGTGCCGTGCCGTCGCCTGCCCAAAGCCCGAGTCACAGCCTGCAAGAGCCAAGAGGAGCCCTGCAGTACAGCCTGTCTCCATGCCCAGGGACCCCAAGCTCTGCCTCCCCATCAACAGGGACCAAACCCTGTTTCCAGCGTCGTTCCCCCACCTCACAACCACCCTGGCTCATCACCCAGCTCCCAGCCTTGCTCTGAAGCATTTGCAGGTCAGAGTTGCTGTTTTCTCTCTATCACACACCGGAGGAAGAAAACGCTTATCTGCAACCCTGTAGCCCTGAGCACCTCTCTGATGCAAGCTGCAGATATAGTGAGGCACCAGGACAGCCCAGAGCCCTGCAGTGGTGTGGGGCGAGCTCCATGCAGCCTCCAAAATCTCCACTGGCACCACTTGGAGCTGGCACAAGGCTCCATGGGAGTTTCTGCCTTTCTCTGAATGCTTTCCACCTCCCAGAAATGGTGGCCATGAGGCACAGCACACCCTTTCCCAGCTGGGGTGCCAAGGGGATTAAGGAAGGGGATAAAAATGAGGAATTCTGGTCTGCTCCTGCCACCCCACATCCTTCAAGGGAGCATCCAACTAGGATGGCCCATGTTGGTGAGCACTGGTGCTGCCATGCCTGCTCCCAGCCTCGTCTCTTACATCTCAGCTCAAGCGGATGACAGTAATACCCCCAAAGCTACTGTCGGGGTGGCTAGAGGATAGTCCAGGCAGGAGCAGAGTGTTGTGGGGCTGGTGGCCAGGGTGGAGCACCTGCGATGCAAACAAACAGCAGCAGCAAGGTACAGCCTGTTCTGCTGCCCAGTCACATTAACCATTAACAGGGGAACACTGCAGGGACAGGCTCATGGTCCCTGCACCCTCCTGCTTGGCACTCTTGTGTGCTCCTTAGGACACCCCTGAGAAATAGCCCCCTCAGGCACCTGGAGCCACCCCGGGATGGACACAACGGTGGCCCTGGGCACTGCCACCCACTTTGCAGGACCCAGACCCCTCGTGGCACCCATCCCACCAGACCTAGGGGGGGCACAAGGACTGGCTGCCCCCTCAGCTCCCCATTCCTGCATCCCCAGCCTGGGATCTGGGTGCTGCCAGCTCCAGCTCTTGGGGTGCCAGTTAAGCTGTCCTCAGCTCAGAATTGACTTTACTGCTGCGTCAGGAACCCATAATAAAGCCCATGGCCAGAGGCAAGAATGACAACACACACCAGAGTAATCAGGTAGCAGCAAGGTGCAACAGGGACCTCCCTTTCCCATCCAGCACCCATCATAGGTGTGTGCCAGGCTGGCTCAGCATCACTCCAGCATCAGCCCCCAGCATCATCACTCCCTGCTCCATCCTTCATGCCACAGGGAACACATAAGGTGCTGCTGATGCAGGACATCCACCTCTCCCCTCCCCGGGAACAGGTCGGGCTGCCAGCAGCCTGCCAGATAAGGTGTGTTTCTCCTTTCCCAACAGGGCAGGAGAAAACTGCAATAAAGATAAGGTTTAAAAATAAAAGTGCTGGTGGCCGCGGCCTCAACAGTTACCTGCATTGCTCCCACTCCAGCCAGCAAGAAAACCTTCCAGTCCAACTGTGAAGCTCCCGATCACCTCCCAAGCCTCAAAACACCAGGAAGCATCCCAAGAACCTCACAGAGACAAGTCTGCCGGCTTGTTTCAGGCAGCCCTGGCTCGGAGGCAACAAACAGAGCCGCGTGCCGCCTGAGCCAGGCAGGGCTTGTTTTGCCTTAGAGCAGCAGGGCGGTCTCAGGGCTTGTTTCGGAAATCCTAATTTATTCACACACACACAAAAACCCGTTCCGGGATGCTGGCGGGAAGCCCAGGGCTGGGAGGGTGAGGATGCTCTGGAGTTATTTAAGGTCTCTGCTTCCCAGCCACCGCACTCAGGCATGGCCAAGAGTGCAGGGAGGGACAATGAACCCCCTGGGGACCACAGCACGTGGCCCTGAAGCTCGCCCAGGGCCACGCTCACTTCTCGTGGCTACCAGCACATGAGCCTCCAGGAGCGCTGGAGCCGGACAGTCTGTGCGGCCTCCAAGGATGCTGCATCACGAGGAGATGCCGGCGCCAGCTCCAGTTCCCAGCTTGCCAACCCGTTTTGCATCTGTGCCGGCGGGAAGGACCGCGGTCGGACCAAGTGCAAAAGAAGCCCAGAGTAGGGAGTGCAGTGAAGGAGGATGGGTGTCTTGAAGCCCCCATCTCATCCCCCCATCGGCCCCGGGCCAGCACCAGAGGTTTCTGCTGCAGCAGAGTACAAGCCTCGATTGCAAAATCCAGCAGAGTGGGGGCAAACGCCTCTTCCAGGGGCTGACTGGAAGCTTCAGCCCCTGCAGCAGCTTCCCCAGGAGCAGGGCACACCAGCCTCCGTGGGGATTGCGGCATGATAAGCCCCAGCTTTACCTATCTTGAGCAAGCAAAAAGGCTTGGGCCCCAGCATCGCTGTTGTGTGCTCTCCCACCTGCACCAAAGAAGACCGATCATGCAGCACCATGCACCACTGCCTAGAGATGCCCCTTGATGATGAAAGCGAAGCCACTGGAGGGGCTGTGCTGTGCCAGCCCAGCAGCTCCCATCCAGCCTTGGCAGCCTGCCCGTCGTGGAGGTGCTGCCCTGGCTGGACTCACACACCGGCTGAGGTCCCAGCTCAGTGCGGATGCAGCTCTTTCAGGAGAGTCAGGCTCTGGCTTTCTGCTGTCTCAGGTCTTTGCCCTGCTCCTGCCGCCAAAACCAAGGCCACCAAGCACAGACACATGCTCAAAATCAATGCTGCAGTTTGCTGAGCGGAGCCGAGATGGGTGATAACGTGGCTGCTGCCCAGGAGCTGCCAAAGCCCAACCACTCCCCTGCTCCTGTGCCCATCCTTGGGGATGGAGGGCTGGTGGGACACATCTACAGCACTCACACCCATGCAAGGCAAGAGCAGCTTCCCCACCTGAGCTGCAAGCCATGAATCTTCATCCCCGAGCCACAAGCAGAACATCCTCAAGCCATGAGCCTCACCGCTGGGCATCCTCATCTCTGTATGAATTACAGCAAGCTGTACATCCTCATCCCTGGGCCGTGCATGATGGGCGAGGACCAGCACAGACCTGGCAAAACCTCAGCAACTGAAAGTGCAGCTCAGCTGAAGCAGTCCCGTATGCCTGTGAAGCTGCTCTGGTGGGTGCCTGGGTGCAGCAACAGCTTCCCAGGAACTGCTCCATCCATGTTTGGATCCCAGTGCAGAACTTCGGGAGGGGATGCCCCAGGATTGGGCACCTGATGGAGCACCCAGGTTAGTCCCGGCAGCCCCAAGGGGCTGCTCCTGAGGGACTCAGCAAGTGCAGAGAGCGGGGTGGCTTTAGGGCACCCCTTGCGGATGCTCCATATCCACCAAGCCCAGACGCAGCTGAGTGCTTTCCAGCCACTGCTCCCCAAACCCCAAGACAACGATTCCACTTCCCATACAGAGCTTTTGGACTGCGTGTCCCACCACCCTGTCCAGGACACCTTGCCAAAATGAAGCTGTCATCACTGTCACCAGCCTCACAGCCTGGGGATGGCGCCGAGCTCAAGGACACCATCAGCCGGAGGGGAGCTGGGGAGCCAAGGCTGAGAGGATTAACACACTGAGCTGCTTGTTTCCATAGGCTGGAGCTCAAATCCTGCCTGGGATGCCAAGCAAAACACGGCCTCCACCACCACCACCTCAGAGCCAGCTCCTCCAGCACAGGAGGGGAGTGAATGCAGCAACATCATGGGGAGACCCATCTGGGGACCTGAGCAGGTGCAGCAAGGACTAATCCTGGCTCCATCCATGTGGATGAGGAAGCCCAAGGTGAGGGTGCACCACGCAGGGATGGCAGCAGTTGGTGGGGATGGTGCCAGCAGTGGGGATGTGGCTTCCCAAAAGAGACATGGGCAGGGCAGGTCCATCTGGAGCAAAAGCACCCTGCAAAAAGCCCATGTGTGCAGGGCAGGGCCCTGCTGCCAACACCTCCCGGATGCTGAGCACATTTGGAACAGGGAGCGATAAAGGGGTGATGTCAGCCCTGGGTGAGAGGGAACAAATTCTTGGCAGGGTGCTGTGCAGGGAGGGGATGGCAGGAGCACCCGCAGCAGCTGAGCTGCCACCATGCTGCCCAGCCACCATCACCTGCACCCGAGGTCCCCACCCCACTGGTGCCATCACAATCAACAGGAAACCACAGCCCAGCCAGTGGCTGGCACCAGGGTGTCCCTGCTCCTTCCCCGTGGAGCTCCCCAGGCAGATGGAGCAGGGGGGGTGGCAGCAGCCTTGGTGCTGTTGCTAGTCCTTGGCACCTGGTTTCAGGAAGCCGCAAGCCTAATTAAAAGAAATTAAACACAGGGAGGTGCCTTCGGTGATGATCCAAATCCCCAGTGATGGGACAACCACCAAGCCCCCGCCCAAGCTGTCCCACCATGAGGGTGGCAGGGGACAGGCAGTCCCCCGAGGGAGGCTGATGGACCATGGCAGAAGGCAGAACTGGGGATGCCCATCACCACAGGGGGTATATGGATGACCAGACCCCCTCCCTGCACCAGGGATGATGGCCAGATGGTATGAATTACAGCAGATTAGCTGAGTGGTTCTGAAGCCTCACACGCCATCACCTCCACCTGGGGCAAGATCTTGCACTTAAGAAAACACAGAGAAGGGGGAAAATCTGATTTTCTGCCTAGACAACCCGGAGCAGCCAGGCAGGGATGACGAGGATCCTGAGGCTGCTGCGGATGCACCCACAGCTCCTGATTTAAAGCCCATTTCTCAGGAGCAGGCACTGGTGCATCATTATTGGGGATCCAAAAAGAGCAGTGTGAGATAAACCAGTGTTGGAAGCCACAGCCCTCCCCATTGCTGTCACTGAAAGCCACCCAGATGCCTTATCCCCCTCCCCAAAGCTGTGGGCAGCAGATGCTGCTTGCAGTGGGTGGGGTTATCAAAGCCAGAAGCTTATACATAGCACAGCCGGGACAGAAACAAGCCCAGCCACCTTCCCCTGCACAAGGCCTGTGCCTGGTGAGATGCTCAAGGGGGTCAGGATCCATCCACGAGCTTGCAGTCAGGCTTTAAGCTTGGCACCCAGACCTGCTAAGCTCTGTCTAAGGGCTTGCACCAGCAAAGTGCAGATGCAAAAGCACCAGCCTTCCTCAGATGCAGGAGCAGGAGGCACAGGACAACTTAGGAGATGACCTGGACTGGTAGCAATGGTGCTGCTGGTGAGAACCAGCCCAGGGCTCACAAACAGGCAGGTGAGGAAGTGCTTCTCATCCCAGCACCACGGTGGGGTTTCACAGAAAAACGGACACAGGAATTTCCTAGAAGCACCCGCTCGCTCCATCCCAGGGCCAGGCAGCATCTTCCAGCTCCCACTGAGGGGAGATCCTCTCACAGACAAGAATTTGAGCTTTCCATGGGCAGGCATGAGCTGGAAAAGACGACAGCACCTGGGCAAGGGCACAGCTTGTACATCAGAGCTAATCTGGGATGGAGAGATGGATGGATGGATGTGTGCCTGAGAAGAGGAAGTTGTGAAGAGCTGCAGTGATAATTGGGTTAATAATCACCTTCAGAGGGAACATGGCGAACCGGGAACACAGAGCCGGTGAGCCGCAAAAGACATCCATCAGCAAGAGCTGTCACTGGGAAGGACACCCATGGCCCAGGGATGGCTCAACTGGATCCATGCTGATAAGCCAGTGCCAGTAACACATCCTGGGCTCTTGGAGAGGAAGGCTGGGAAGCTGGAAATCTCCATGGGCCATGGCTAGGATTCAGCAATGAAGATGCTCCTGAGGAACAAGGTGGTGGCAGCAAAGCCATGCCTGGGTCACCTGCTGGGAGCATCCCTGGGATGCAAAAAGGCTCCCCAGAGACTCCAGCCAAGCCCCGTATCCATCTCTCCCATGCAGCAACACATCAGGCCCCAGAAGCCAGCAAGGAGAGGCAGAAGGTCTGCTACAAGCAGGGCGAAGCCATCCACAAGCAGCAGAAGGGAAGACCAGCCCTCCTCCTACATGGACCACCATGAGCCGCCACCACCACCACCCTGGGACACCTCGGACAAGGTATTTCTAGCAGACGACCAAGAGAACCTCTGGCCATACGGTGGGTCAGGTCAGCCATGGAAGAGCCTTGAAGTACACAGGGTGCCACTCCAGCCACTGCATTGTGGTGGTGACAAGTCACAGGAGTCTGGGACAGGCAGTATCTGCAGCGACAAAGCCCAAAGCTGTGGCTCTAGCCCAAGGCCAGGGGATCACGATGTTAAGCAGCACCATGACAAAGCTAAGGTGGTTTCAATGGAGCAGTGTCAGTTCACAGGTATTTTGGTGATCTAAGTTTGTAAGGTGCCATCTCATCACTCCCCTTGTCACAAGAATAAACTGCCACCACATGCCACAAGCCCAGGCAAGCAGAACGGGTGCAAGCCCTGCCCATCCCCACACCACAACAGGCTCCACAGTTGCACCAGCTCTATTTTCTCTTGCAGCTTCCACATCCATATGGAGCTCAGGTTTGGGGGAGAGTTGTTTTGAGGTTAACATGGAGCAAACCACTTGAGTGAGCACCAACAGAGCGCCAGCCAAGACAGCTTTTGAAATACATTGAGCTCTTTAGGCCCCCAGGCTGAGTTGTACCCCCATGATCACCTCAAGCCACACCAGCCCTTTCTGTACCTGGTATGAGTTGTCTCCTCCTCACCCCCAACCTGCAGCTCCCACCAACTTCAGTATTATAAGCCTGTTTTGGTGCATTCTGCCAAAATACACGAAGGTGGCCTCCAGGCTGATGTGCTTGGACACAATCGTGTTGACCCAGACTGAAGAGCAATGCACACGGCAGCACCTATATGTGCCCTTTGGCTTGGAACAGCACAGGCATAGCCCAGCACACCAGCTGAAGGGGGGACAGAAGTCACCACAGGATGGCTGCACACGCCAGGTTAGAGCTTGTCGCTGCCTGGTAACTGGGACCCTGGAGAGGAGCTAGCATTGAGCACAGTGTCATTGGACAAGGGGCACAAGAAGCGGATGTGCATGGTGTGATGTTTATGCCAAACTGGAGTTTGGCCACCACAGTGGAGAAGCAGGGTAGGGAGGGATCATAGATCTGCTGAAGGGTACACCTGGTGGAAGCTGAGAGACCCCACACAAGATCACCACCACCAGAAGGCAATGAGAAAGGCTTTAAACAAGAAGCCAGGCATTCAAAACCTCTGCAGAAGACACCAGGGCAGGTACCTCCTCCAGGACCTGGGCTCACAGCCCATCCCTCTGCAGCCTGCCTGGCCAGCACCCACCATCTGGCTCCCCAGCGTCAACCCCAACAAGAGGCTTCACCGCCGCAAAGCCTGTAAAGCCAAAAACTGCTTTTCAAGATTACAGCCTCAGAGCCAGCAAATCCCAGGACAGCAGCATGTGGGAGCCAGCTTCCAATGGGGAAGTCGATAAAGCTCAGGGGCTGGCAGCTCTCCAGTGCAGAAAGAAGCAGAAGTGATATGTTGCATGTGGAAGCGTGCACGAGCTGGGACAGAAGAACGGTAACTGGAGGTGGCGAATGTACCACAGCAGCTGGGGGAGCTAGACAAGGAGGTAACAGATACACGCTGGGCAAGGTTAAGGAAAGCCCCAAGTAATACCTACAGCAACACACTGACAGCATGAAGGCAACAGTCTTGGTCATTTTCCACCTTGCAGGCTCCATAGCAGTATCTCTGATCTGAGATAGCAGGAGGGACATCAGGAGGTGAAGAGCTGTGAAAGCTCTACAGCCTTTCCTCCTGCATAGGTCAGCTGGGGTTTTGGAACAGCACCGGAAGAAGACCATGGGGAGAAGGTAAATGCTTGCCTGGCTTGAAACAGGCACCTTGAACACCCCCGCCTCCATCCCTGCTCAAGCAAAATCCTTTGTGGGGAAGTCCACCATCCCTGTGCTACCAGTGGTAAAAGCAGCGTAGCTCTTGTGTAACCAGATCCTGGCTTGAGGGGAGCTAGACTCAACAGTGGGTAACACAATCCCAGACCTCATTAAGGATGTGCTGCTCATTGGATAGAGGGCAGCCACTGCCTCCACTCCTCTCCTCCCGAAGCATCCGTTCCCATCTGACAATCTCATTTCTGCAGGGAAGTCTCTGCTTTGTTGCTCTCATGTCCCTGCATAACCCCAAGTGCTAATCAAGCCAGCTTGGGTTTCTCTCCCAATTCTGGTCTCCCACAGTGCGCAACTTCTATGTGCTTTTCCTCCTCATCAGCTGTACTTCTCATTTTTTCCTTGGTTAGCAGCACTAAAAGCCCACCCCAACAGGTCTGTGTCATTAGTGGACTTCAAAAGTGCTCATTTAATAGATAAGCAAGGACAAGCTGAGGGGGTATATAGACATCTCTGCGGAGAGCAGGGGCAGGTATCAAGTTCCAAAGAAACCTACGGAGGGGAAGGAGAATCCTAAAACCACAGACTTGCTGACAAAGTGGTGGGGGGCAAGTTTCAGCCCTGCAATGACTGGCAGAGGGAGCAGGTTTCCTGCTCTGCTCCCAGAAACCAGCAGCAAAATCCTTCACTAGAGTTACGTGCTGCTTTATTTCCCATACTTTAAATACACAAGGGATTGCTTGTACATCAGGGTTGCAGTTTGGGTGTTTGGCTTGATCCTGTCCTCCCTGCTCTCAGCTTGGAGAGCAGTTGTCTCTGCTGTTAATTTTTAATAGATCCTGGAAAAAACAGAGCAATTCCAGAGAACAAGCTGATGTTCAGCCTGCAATTCACCTGAGGAAAGGCTTTGGGTACCTCTGAGATAACTCACCAGCTCCAGAAGCAGAGAAGAAGCTGTCTATGGAGAACTACGGCGTCCTTGCATAAAGCTTGAGGCTGCTGTGAGGCTTGTGAGACTGCTGGCAGGCTCAGCACCAAATACAGGCATGGAGCATGCCATGCCAGTGCACCAGCCGCATCCATTCTGGAACCAGCCTGGGATACTTAATAGCCCCAAAGTCTCAACCCCCAACATCTCTCAAGCACCCAGTTTAGCTGGAAAACAGGTCTAAGAAACACCACCCCAGTCCAGGCAGGGGTGATGCTGCTCTTTCACAGGGGAAAGTGATTTACCTTCGCAGGAGAACAGCGAGAGTCCCAACATCTGGATTGAATCACTGTCCTGCTGCACTCACCAGATGCTTCCACATCTGGTGAGTCCATGTGAAACATTGAAGCTCCGCTTGACTATGATCAAGTTGCAAAACCTCTGTTAACCTTGAACATGATCTGAAGCTCTGACCCATTTCAGATTGCTAATGGGGCATGCAATTGTAACAAGAGAGCCCCACCAGGAAAGCCACGTTTCCCCTGGAGCAAGGAAGAAGAAGAAAGGAAAACTTTGAAGGGTCAGTGCTGGGGCAGCCTGACCTGCCATCCAGCTTTGTTCATGGAGATGATTTATCAGGGAGAGCACAGGTGCCTCCTGCTCCATAGGCTACACCTGCAGAGCTACAAGGATACGAGACCCAAATTACCTCTCTCAGACAGCCATCCAGCGGTTGTGGGTTGTTTCAGAGCTATGTAATTTGGGTGCAGCTGTCTCAGACAGAGCTTTCAACTTTCAGAGCACTACTTTCAACTTCTCATCCAGGCTGAAGTGTAAGAACCAATACCTTACACACAACTCCTGTCAGTGTCAGCTCAGCACCTCCCTCCAAGGCTGCTCTCACAGACCATCAGCCTTGCGCAGCCTGCAGAGGCTGGACTGCTTTTTATAGTGATTCCCAATAGGAAGGGGATAGGGGACACAGGAGATACAAGCAGCACCCCTCCTTTTCACTCACACCACTCGGAGGACTCCAACACACCTGAGAACACCCAAAAATACCCTTTTCAGCTTTGGGAAGGGGTTTGCACACACAGAAGCCATCTGGCTGATGCTCAGAACAAGGCTGCTCACAGTGAGCCCCTGGCACATGGTGCCAACCACCAACATCAGCACCCCAGCATGTCCAAACTGCACAGCACTGGTGAGGGATGCCAGCTACCTTGCAGCTTGATGCTGCTGCCTGTACCCATCCTGCCCACACCACAGGCATGCTGGGATCCCCACAGCTTGGCCAAAGCTTGTGCTAGACCTTGGGCTCAACTTAAAGGCATATTTGGGCTCACAGGCAGGCTCAGGACAGGATAGAGATGGCCGCTGTCTCCCTCCCAGGGTCTCCACACCCCTCCTCATCCAGCTTATCCTCCTGGGGCTGACCTCTCCCAGCCTGCTCTGCACAGGAGGGCATTCTCCTCCCCATTGCAAACAGCTGTGACCTCCCCATGGAAGGCAGCATTAACACTTTCCTCACTCCCTGCCCCCAGCCAGCCCACATACAGGCCATCAAATGCTTTCAGAGAAGCTGGACCATCAGGATGCAGAGCAAAAGCCCCAAGGTCACAGCCATGGACCAACACAGCACCACAGAGACTAGCAGCCACCCACACTGCTAGCCCAAGGGTTGCACAGTGGGAGACCACAGTGTTCCTTGCTCCTTTCAGGCAAGCTGTCCACCCATGCTCCAGCCAAACCCCAGCCTCATGTACAACACCTTAAGCGTAAACCTGCAACACAAAGGGAATGCCACAGCTTTCCAGCCCTGCTGCCACTACACATCTCTGCCACTTTCCCACCAAGCCACACAGTTTTCCTTGAGCCCTTCCCATGAACTAGTTGTTGATTAGGCAGCAATGTCCAGACCAGGACATACAGCTGGAGCACGACATGCAGAGCTCAGCTTGGGGCTGTTCCCAGGGAGGCTGGAAGAGTAGGCAGCTGGAAGAGCTGGGGCACCTCAACTGGGAGATACAACAGCACCTCAGCCATGTTCCCTTGCTCCACTGCATCACCAAACCTGTGCAACTCCCTACTGCAGGATTAAGCCAGCGGCCAAGAAATGTAGATAAAAGGAAGTGATGCTCAAAGCTCTTTGGGCTGGGACCTGCACTCCTCCGCGGCTGGGATCAGGAGGGGATTTTGTTGCATTTCCGGTGTCCAGCATGACACTTAGCATCTCCGAAGCCCTGTCCCTGACCTTACACACCTTCACTGATGTCCAGCAGCCCTTGCACCCAACTCCATGCTCCTCCCTGTCAAAGATCTTGCTGCTGTACTGATCCTCCCTGGCTGCTACCACAGGAGACAGCAGCAGCGACTCAACAGCCAGTTGCCAGGAGGTGTCCCAGATCAATCTGCAAAGGAATCGGGCTCATTACTCTGAAATGCTCCAGCTAGGGATGCCATCCCGGGCAGAGCAGCCCTTGCATCTGCCTCTGGGCAGGCACCTGCTGGGGCAGTGATGATCCCGCACCACAGCCTGCACCTACAACCTGCAAAACCACAAAATATTCACAGCCAAGAGCAAACGCCGCACAGCTGGTGTCACCTCAACGCACCAGGGCAAGAACACCTTGTTCCAGACACTGACTCACTAATTACACAGGCAGTGCCACCGAGCCAGGGGTGGCTAAACCCGGTGTGCCACAGGGCACCTGTGAGCACATGGCTGTCAGGTATGTCCTCCCCAGGCAGACCTGCCCTGCTGAGGCTTTGACCTTCACTCAGTTGAATCATCCATTCATCCACTGCCTTTCTCCTCCAAGCTTCCTCCTCCAGAAAGGCCTCCCTCTGCTTCTCACCAACACCGCAGAGCCCTTTGAGCTGGACGGAGCACTCAGCTCTCTCCTTCTCAAAAGACTCCTACCATAAGACCCAGCTAGCTAAGAAGCATGTAACCCTCCTTTTCCAACTTGTGGTCACCAAACCATCCCCACCAGGATGCAGGCTCCTGTCCTTGGGAGCGCCACCAAGGTCATACCCACAAGTTTCCCTTCGCTCTGCATTCATGCAGAGCCAGCAGCACTTTCCCAGATCACCTGCAGCAACAACCACCCTGGCTCCAGTGCTTCCTCCTCACCCGTCATCTCACAGCAGAGCATGTGCTGACCCCAGCCTACCTTCATCATCCTCCAGTCCCACTGCCAGGAGAAAGGAATGCAGAAAACCCTTGTACACCAAGCTATCCTAAAGAGATTTAGCCACCAGGGTAGAGCTGTGCAATGCCTGGGCTGGGAGCACAGCACATCTCCTGCAGAGCCACCTTCCTCACGGATGAGGTCTGTGCCAGGCAGCCCAAAGAGGTGGTCAGAGTGGAGCAGCACTTCCCAAAGATGCTCCTGCAAAGATGGAGCCTCCCTTGCCCCTGGAAGCTCCTGGGATGGAGCTGTGGGTGAACAGTGGTGCTCAGCCCTGGGCTCTGCTGTAGCCTCTAGAGATACTGCAAGAAGCTTTCTAAGAACAAGCATGGCTCCGGAGGGGAGGAGAGGACAGCCCTTGGGCCAACCGAGGTGCTCACAAACCAGCTGCCCGGCTCTGCGCCAGGCCCACCACATGTCCCATCCCATGTCCTAGCTTCCAGAGGAAGCAACTCCCGGCAGCGTGGTGACCGCTCGAGCAGTGGAGCTGTTTCAGGGTCCAAAGCAGCTCTCTGAAGCCTCCTTGCTTGAGGACCAGGGCAAGAGAAGGGACATCCTGGACAGCTCTGCTTGGACGTGGAGGAGGAGGAATGATGCGCGGCGGAGGCGCTCCTCCCGCGGGGTGACAGCCAGGCAGGACACAGCAGCCAGCACCGTGCCGGTGCCCGCGGTGCGCTCCGCTCCCCGCCGCGGCCGTCGGGGCGTCGAGACCGCGTGTCCCCGCACTCACCTGTGACCAGGACGGCCCTGCCCGCGGCCGGCAGCAGCCTGCGGGGCGCTGCCCGCCACAGCAGCAGCCCAGCGGCGGCGGCGGCCAGGGCGAGCCCCAGGGGCAGCGGCAGGCAGGCACGGCACAGGCTCTGCAGCGCGGCCAGCAGCGCCAGCGGCAGCACCAGCCCCCGGCCCGGCCCCAGCGCCCGCCGCGCCGCCCGCAGCGCCAGGCTGCCGGCCAGCGCCGCCCACAGCGCGCCATACGCCCAGCGCTCCAGCCCCGGCTCCATCCCGGGCCCCGGCCCCGCCGCTGGCTGCCACTGCAGGCGGCCCCGCCGCGCCCGTTTATAACCGCCCAGGCGGGGGGGAAAGGGGCGGGGCTGGCAGCCACACCGCCAATGGGAGACGGGAGGGTCCGCGCCGGGGCACCGGCACACCGGGGCGTCGGAGCGGGACACCGGAGCCGGCCCCGCAGGAGCCTGGCGGGACAGCCGGGCGCACACTGCTCTGCGCGCCTCGGCTCGGGACGCTGTGCCGCCTCGATAGGCTCAGCTCGGATCAGCTCTGCTCTGGACTTGATGCCTCCCAGGTAGGGACAGCTCAGCTTGGCTCGGCTCGGCTCAGCGCAGCTCGGGGCATCATGCCTTCTCGGTAGGCATGGCTCAGCTCGGCTCAGCTCAGCAAAGCATGGGACATTGTGCCATGTCGATAGGGCTCAGCTCAGCTCGGCTCACCTCAGCATGGCTCAGCTTGGGACATTGTGCCACCTGGGCAGGCATAATTCAGTTCAGCTCTGTTCAGCTTGGCTCATGACATGATGCCCCTCCAGGCAGGCACAGCTTGGCTCGGCTTGGCTCAGCTTGGCTCAGCACAGCTCTGGACATTGTGCTACCTAGTAGAATTCATCTTGGCTCATCTTGGTTTAGCTCAGTTCAGGACATGATGATGCATGGGTAGACATAGTTCAGCTCAGTTCAGCACAGCTCAGGACATCATGCCACCTGCAACATGGCTCAGCACAGTTCAAGATGGCTCAGGGCATGATGCCGCTTTGGTAGGCACAGCTCAACTCAGCGTGGCACAATTTAGCTCAACGTGGCACAGTTTAACTTTGCTCAGCATGGCTCAGCATGATTCAGTCGAGCACAGCTCAGGGCATCATACCACCTACAGGCTGGCTCGGCTCAGTTCAGCGTGGCTTAGGACATCATGCCGCATAGGTGGGCATGGCTCAGCTCAGCATGGTTCAGCCCAGTGCATCTTGGTGCAGCTTGGCTCAGTTCAGCACAGCTCAGGACATCATGGCCACCTAAGTAGGTACAGCTCAACTGGGCTGAGTTCAGCACAGCTCAACACTGCATGGCCCGGCTCAGCTCAGCATGGCTCAATTTGGTTCAGCATGGTTTGAGATGTCATGACACCTCAGCACAGCTCAGCTTGGCTCAGTTCAGTGCAGCTTGGGATATCCACTCTACATAGGTCGGCAAAGCTCTGCTCAGCTCAACATAGCACAGCTCAGCTCAGCTTGGTTCAGCCTGGCATGGCTCGATGCTCCTGCAAGGCAGAGCTTCCTGGCTGCAAACAGCAGTGCTTGGTGGGAGGGTTCCTTCCTTGCCTGCTGTCAAAGCCAAGACCAGTGCCACCAGCACCCACATCCCATTGGGACAGCAGGAGCACAGGGCACAGTGTCCCCCAGGGCTACCCCACCACTGGTGTATCTCCTTACACAATGGTGCCCCTGGACCTGCTCATCTGCTGGGGAATCACCATATGGACGCCATATGGCCACCTCCCGCCCAGGTCCCAGTGTTGTGTCCAGCAGCGCTTCCGTTTCTCACTGTGCTGGGAGCAGGCAGGTAAGGTGTGAATCCTTTCCCATCTGCTCCCAAACCACTTCTCAGCATCCTGCTCTTCATTACCCACCCAGAGCAGGCAGCATCCTGCAAACCCAGCAGTACTCTGGAGCCGCAGCGTGGTGAGCTGTGCTGGAATGTCAGCTCCTGGCTTTCCCTGGCTGGTGCCATGAGGCTTGTAGGAAGCCTCACCATGCAGTGCTGGTGCCAGGTCCATGCCATCTCCAGTAAGTGCCAGCAGGAGCTCCCCATATCACCCTATCTGGAGAGGCAAAGTCCGCTCCTTCCGAGGTTTATTACACCAGGAATTGCTGCCGCTGGGCTCGCTTTATTAAGCACCCGCTTTAATATTTTACCAAGTCTCCGTACTTGGTGATCCTGCTGTGAGCATGACCCTCAATGCCCTCCAGGAGAGGCTTTCACATGCCAGCATCAACACTGGTCTCTGATTCCAGAGGAGCTGGGCTCTGCCAGCCCCTTCCAGCCCTGGCAATGGCAGTGGATGTCCATGCCATCCTTCCTGGGAGCAACCCCCCTTGGTACCAGCACAAACCCCACATTTCAGCAGCAGCAGAATTGCTGTGTCAAACAGGCTGGGGTGGTTTTGCTGGGGTGTGGTGGTGGGACACGGCTGGGTCCCCAGCCCTCATGTTCCAGGCAGGGGAATGCTGGGAATGCTGTCTAGGTAGAGGAGGAGGAGGAGGGATGTTCCCAACAGTATGACTGCGGGTTCTCCCACAGGAACCTGCTCACTTGTGGCACTGGGTTACTGAACTGAGTGAAAAAGATGGAGGTGGCCACAAGGCAGAGCCTCGGGCTCTGAAGAGGACCCTGTTAAACATCCCCACACATCGCTTCGCCAGAACTGGAGAAATCCTTTTGGAGAAAGGTTGTTTTCCAAAGACATGGACTCCAGAGAGAGCATCTTCCACCAGAGCAAGAGCTGGTGGGATGTCCAAGGGAGCAGGGCTGGGGATACGGTGCCTTACAGAGACAGTCAGAACGTAGAGTCTCTACCAGTGACTGTTTCACAAAGGGTAGATGTGGCCATTCCCAGCTGCAGCGTGAATTCCTGCATTCCCTTGAGAGCTGGGTTGGGTGACCATTCATCCATCACTTCCAGAGCTCCTCACACACGGTCTTAGCATGCTCTTCTTGTGGGACACCTCACGATAAGTTGTAGATAGAAGGCCAACCGTATTCTGGGCTGCATCAAAAGGAGTGTGACCAGCAGGTCGAGGGAGGTGCTCCTGCCCCTTTACTCTGCTCTCGTGAGACCTCACTTGGAGTATTGTGTGCAGTTCTGGTGTCCTCAACATAAAAAGGACATGGAACTGTTAGAACAAGTGCAGAGGAGGGCCACGAGGATGATCAGGGGACTGGAGCACCTCTCGTATGAAGATAGGCTGAGAAAGTTGGGGCTGTTCAGCCTGCAGAAGAGAAGGCTGCGTGGAGACCTCATAGCAGCCTTCCAATACCTGAAGGGGGCCTATAGGGATGCTGGGGAGGGACTCTTCATTAGGGACTGTGGTGAGAGGACAAGGGGTAATGGGTTTAAACTTAAACAGGGGAGGTTTAGATTGGATCTGAGGAAGAAATTCTTTACTGTGAGGGTGGTGGGGCCCTGGAATGGGTTGCCCAGGGAAGTTGTGAATGCTTCATTCCTGGCGGCGTTCAAGGTGGGGTTGGACATAGCCTTGGATGGCATGGTTTAGTGGGAGGTGTCCCTGCCCATGGTGGGGGGGTTGGAACTCAATGATCTTGAGGTCCTTTCCAACCCTTACTATTCTATGATTCTATGATTCTATGATGTGCTCTGTCAGCTGCAGTCACGGCTTCCCATGAATGTTCTGGTGGGGTGGGACTGGATCAGCAGCACCTTTTGGTAGCCCTGGCTGTTCCCAGCTCTTCCCTAATAGGCTGGTGTGCCGTTAGGGTGACCTTGGTGGCTATTCCCTTGAAGACAGCGCCTGGCCTTGTTCATCTTCCCATTGCTCAACAGCGGAGGGTGCCTCCCAGCTGCGCTGTGCTGTGCTGTTAGGAAATGCTGGTGATAGCCCCATTACCTTTTGACCTACTTGAGCTTCTCCGTACCCGTTCTGCTAATTACAGCTCACCTTCTTCAGGGGCAGTGGGGCTGGTTCCACCGCAGCCACCTCCCATGCCCTCACTGGGGCTGCTCGCTGAGGTCCACAGCAGTAGGGACACACACCGCATCTTCCGAGTGCTCCCCTTGCCCTAGGCTGTTCCTCCAGCTCCGTGGAGCCTCCCATGACTAACAGGTTTTGAGATAATTGTTCCACTCCCTAATCTCATCTGCAGAAGATTCACGACATTGTTTTCGAAGTGCCATGAGCCATTTCCAGGGGCTCTGAGCCCGTGAGGGATATGATTCATCCACACTGCTCCCACAGGTACTTAATCTTCTCCAAAACAGCAAGTCCTTCTTCCAAGGCTATTATCTCCTTATTATCACCACCCAGGCGAGCACCCAACAGGGCACTCTTGTCTGCAGGGACTTGTGCCTCCTCACAAAGGTCACTTGGAATTGTTCGTTTGTCTCTGGAAGGGGGACTATGGGGGTGGGACCCACATGGATGTTGTCTGTGGTCTGGGTACCTATCATGGTCTATCAAGCCCACATTAAAGGAGGCTCTGGAAACGTTCCTCACTAGCTAAAGCAGATGGGGCTTCTTCTTTCCCACACCATGTCCTCAAGGAGTCCTTGGGATGGAGGTGGATCCATCTTCACAGAGAAAATGTGGGACACTGGATCTTGTTGGGGGCCTGAGACAGTTCAAGGATGACAAAGGCCATTGCACTGCCTGGAATTCGCTCTCATTTTGACCCAAAATGTCAAAATTTGTCTCACAGAGGACAGTGATTAATTACTCACAGCATCAAATATTTGTGTCCTACCACTGAACTTGCAAAGTTCTACTTGTTCTGATGGGACTTTGCTGAGTGAGAGCTCTGTTATTGTGGCATTGTTATTTTTTCTCCACAGAGGGTAGATCCTCAGGTGGCTGTGATTCAGCTAAGCCAGGCTCAGGCCCAGGAAGCCTTTCCTGCACCCAGCACTTGGAGAAGGATACCCATGGTCCTTCCCCAAGTGCAG
This sequence comes from Amazona ochrocephala, assembly GCA_039720435.1. NCBI lineage: Eukaryota > Metazoa > Chordata > Aves > Psittaciformes > Psittacidae > Amazona > Amazona ochrocephala. The sequence continues at coordinate 78,003,219 of CM077909.1, read as the reverse complement.
TGCATGGAAACTGTGTTCTACGAAATGTGCTAGAACATGTTGCATGGTAAAACATGCTCAGCATGGAGGTATTTCCCATGGCATGGCAAATCTGAGCCACAACTGCTCAAGGAGCCACTTTAAGTACTTGTGCTGGGATCTTCTCCCCTGCTTGTCTTGCGATCTTTTCCCCTTTCTTCCCCTAGGACTTCCCATCCTTTTTTCCCAACATACTTCAGGCCATGACTGAGGAATTTTTTAGGGGCTTTCCGTGTGTTTTGCTGCTGTAAAACACGGGTGACCGTCTGTGCCCATCATTCCATGCATCTGGTGACACATTGATGGGATCAGCCTGAGCCCTAGGCTTTGATCCTACATCTGCAGGGGGTTTCTACATCCCAGCTGGATGGTGGCACAGCCCAAAACACTCCCCAGCTCCTGGTGGGACCTCTCTGCTCCAAAGGTGCTGTGGCTGGAGCAGCAGGGCTGCTCCCCAGTGCTCATGATGGCAGCATGGAGCATCCAGCTGAGTGCTGACCCCACACCTGGCTCTTTGCAAATCCCCTCTGTCTTGGAAAATTTCTGCCCTGACTTGTTTTCTTCAGGTTGTGCAGGATCCCCAGGTATTTACCAAACACATCTCCACTTCCATCCACATTCACAGCTTTGGGGGAAGTTTCACCTTCTGGGAAGCCACTCCTCATCCTGACCTCAAGGTTTTCTGCCCTGACGAGGCCCCTGGGTTCCTATGTCCACCCACCCATGCAGTCTTGGCAACTCTTCTTCACCAGCAAGGCTTTCTGCACAATAGAGCCATAGAGGCTATTGTGGTTGAAATAGAAAGTTGGAAACGATGTTGAAGATCACCACTCCAACTGTTCCCCAGCACTGCCAATGCCACCACTAAACCATGTCACTCAGGTCCCAGTCTACACAGTCTGTGGACAATTCCAGGGACGGTGACTCCACCACTGCCCTGGGCAGCCTGTTCCAATGCCTGAACACCCTTTTGCACAATAAATTGTTCCTAACATCCAGCCTAAACCTCCCCTGGTGCAGCTCGAGGCTGTTTCCTCTTCTCCTATCACCTGTTCCTTGGGAGCAGAGACCAGCCACCTCCTGGCTCCATCCTCCTTTCAGGCAGTTGTAGGGAGCGATAAGGTCCCCCCTGAGCCTTCTCCAGACTAAACCCCCAGTTCCCTCAGCCATTCCTCATCACACTTGTGCTCTAGGCCCTTCACCAGCCTCTCCATGGTTCTCCAAACAAGAGCGGCTTTTGGGCTGCAGGGACCTTGTTCCTTTGGTGTGGCTGGGAAGCATAGGTGATGCTCTGAAGTGCTCTCAGCTCCACTAACGCCTTCTACTTTGCATCTTCCACCTCCTGGGGCATGCATGGTACCCATGCCCGGCTTGCTTTGCCAGCCCAGCATTACATTCCCATCTCTTCCATGCTTGTCACAGGGCCTCTACCTCAATTTTAGGTTGATGGGGACAAGGGAAATGTGGCTCCCCTTTGGCCATAAGACAGATCCCAGGAGAGGCTGGCTGGCCCATGCTTCAGGTGACATCCTGCCGCCTCTGCCCCCGGGGAAAAGGGCAGTAGGTCAGATCAACTGTGTCCTGGTTCCTGTCCTACGCCTCTGTACTGCTGGGAAAGGTGGTTGTAGAACAGAGCATGTTGCTAGCCTGGGATTGCTTAAGAAGGCTGGGGACAGGAGATAGGGGAGGAGTTTTCTAGCTGAGGCAGGAGGAGGAATTCAGGGTGGTGGGGCAGATGATCTGGATGCTTCTGGAAGGTGGTCAGGGCACACTGGTGCTTGCAAGAGGCACTCTAGGTGGCTCCAGCCCCTGAACAAAAGTGAGGTTGTGCTGTCCCTGGTGCGAGTCGTGCTTCTCACGCAAGGTGGTGGGGCTGCATGACAACTATTAGCCCAGGACCACAGAAGGTCCCCTTGCTGAGCTTGGGGACAGAAGCGGGGGCACGAAGCTGGAGCCAACCTTGGGGCTTGGCAACAAAGAAGACTGTGCTGGGACAATCTCATGGACAGGGCATGCAGGGTGGGATGGAGGAGGCAGGGGACATGAGCACAGGCTCTGTACTGAGTGGGACTGTCTCTGCCATCGAACTGCTATAGAAGAGGGGAAATGGGATGGCAAAAGGAGCTGGGCTTATCCTCAGTGATTGGAAGGGGGCCAGGGAGAGATGGGGGCCAGGGACAAGCGCTAGAGAGAGGAGCCTGTCCCTGCCAGCCAGACGGATGGCCAGGACCAAGGCCATGGCTGTCAGGATGTCATTCATTCCACTGGGGACATGGAAGTGGCAGGACATCTCTCTGGGGGCACGGGGGGAGCAGGGTGAAGCCCCCCTGGGTGACGGGGGGGACAATAGCAAAGAGAAGGCCAGTGTCGGGAGCCCGAAGAGCGGCGGGACGCGACTGGAAGAGCGGTAAGACGCGAAGTGTGTTTCGGGTGGCCTCGCCGTGCCCCCTCGTGGCAGCAGGACACAGCCGGTGGCCATGGGCTGGGAAAGGCCGGAGCCGCGCAGGAGCTGAGCCCGGGTGCAGGACGGAGGCGCCTCCACAGAGGTCACCTTATCCCACAAGGAGCATCCTTTTGGGGGTGCAGCACCCCGACTCCCTCGTGCCCGAGGCCATCCGCACTCCATGTCCCCACCAACCTGGCTCCTCTTACAAAGGGGCTCCCTGGCACCCCCTCTCCATACGGGGGGGCTGCTCCTGCATGGTGGGTTTTTGGCATCAGCCCCTTGTGCCGCGGCCAAACCAAGCACTTGAGGCGCCGCTCAAGGTCAGTGCGTGCCTGGAGCCAGGCTGGGAATCCTGGAAATATCTCCAAGGCTGCAAAAATTCCCGGGTGGAAAAAAACAAACGGGTTGGCAGAGGCCTTCGCTGGGGGACAGCCACCAAACCACTGGGGGGAGCGTGGAGGGAGGGGGCATTTCTCAGCATCCTGCCTCAGTTTCCCCCCAGCAAGTCCTCAGGAGTAACTGTCCTGGGGTTGTCACATGTACTCTTTGGGTACCTGGGGCAGGTGCAGGGTGTTGGGAAGACGCTTCACTACCCCGTTCTCCTTCCTGCTGTGTGGCTCAACGTAGCCTGTTGTGACTGCTTTATCCTCTCTTTGTGGAACCAAAGCAAGCACCTGGAAGGAAGGAGAGCCAGACCATGTCTTGGGACATCTCTGGGACATCTGCAGCTCCTGCCATAGTATCTTGCTGTCCCTGGAGCCGCCTGGGAATATCTCAGGTACATCACAACCTGGTACTGCCCATCTCCTCTGGGGCCACCAGTGTGTCCAACCTCATAGGACAGGGACAACCCTGGGGAAAGGTTAGCTGGGAGGAAGAAGCTGTCCTGCCTGGTGGAGTTTTTCTTCATTCCTTGAAAGCCACAGGGACCTGCTGTGCAGGATTCAGGGCTGGAGGCAGCACTGGGGCAGTGCTGAGGTGGAGTTGCTCTGACGGATGATGTGACACTGTTCCCAAACGCCCCTACCACAGGTGGCAGTGCCCAAAGCACTGCGGCTGTCAGAAGTGGATGCTCAGAAATGGTACCCACAACCTAGCACCCACAGCCAGCATCCAGTGAGGGTTGTAACCTGGGCACAGGATGGCAGGAGTGATGCAGGGGAACAGGTGGCATGTTCCTGCCTGGACATCTGCCAGTCCCACATGGGCATGGTAGATGCTGCCCTTGCTGTGTTGACACGATGAGGCAGCCCCAAGCCCAGGGAGACGTTGAGCAACCTGCTCTAGTGGAAGGCGTCCCTGCCCATGGCAGGGGTTTGGAACTGGAGGAGCTTGAAGGACCCTTCCAACCCAAACCAGTCTGGGACTCTATGTTTCCCAGGCTTGCAGCTTGGCCAGGTTTGCAGGGGGAACATGGCTGCTGTGCCCTCTGAACTCACTATGGGAGGGAAACAGCCTGGCCCCAGACCCACGTCTAGGTCTGGCTGAAATCCCCCTGGAGATGTTTGTAAAGGAAAGGTGAAGTTGGAGACAGGGCATAAACTCTTGATTTTGCTGCACTGTCCCTCTTGCCTCATGCTGGAGCTGCTGCTCCTGCCCTTGAGCATGCAGCCTTGAGCCCGCAGCAGTGCTTGCTCCTGCTGGCAGGGTCTCCCCAGGCGTCCTGGTAGAGAGGGGACCATACTGTCCCTGGGAGGGATGATGGTCCCTGCAAGCCCAGTGCTTGTCCTGGGCAGCTGGGCTGGGGATGCAGCCAGGATGCAAATGCAGGCGTGGCACAGGGTACCCCAGCCTCTCCAGCGCACAGACACGGGACAGTAGCAGAGTGTCAATTACTTTATTTCCACAGGGGCCATAGGCCAGACCCAGTTCCCAGAGGGGGTCTGGGTCCAGCCCCTTTACCCCTTTAATACTGTTGTGAAGATGAACCCAGAGCCTCGACGCCCACACATGGGCACTGAGCATCCTCTATCCCCATAAAGCAGCTCCAGGGCATCATTCCCATCCTGCTGCCTGCACCTCCAGGAGCTGGAGGCCAGCAAAGAAAGCAAGGTGAGACCAGGGATGCCAATCCTGGAGCAGCAGGACTGCCACCACCTCCTGCCGGTGGTGGGGAGCAGCACAAGCCCCCTCAAATCTCCACACCAGGTGCCCGCCCCAGGCCCAGTGCCTGCACCAGGTCATCGCTGAGCCCGCTCTTCAGCGTCCGTCTCACTGCGGGAAGAGGAGAGGGTGGCACTGGCAGCAGGAGCAGTGATGGCTCAGGGTGCCCACTGGACAGGGTAGCCCTGGCATGCTGGGGAGGGGTGGCAGTGGCACAATCTGGTCTCAGTATACATGCTGCTGTGGCCTGGTGAGCTCAACACAGGAGATCAGGGGTGGCCAGAGGTGAAGATGCCAGGCAGGATATAGGAACAAGGAGGCAGAGATAGGACAAGGCATGGGGATAGAGCACGAGTACAGACACAGATATGGGACAGGGATGTGAAGATTGGAAAGAGTACAGCATAGAGTATAGGGACAGGGCCACAAAGGTGGGACAGGGTATGGGGACAGGGACACTGACATGGGACAAAGTACAGGTAGTGGGTAGAGCATGGGAAGAGAGAGGTAGAGCTGGGATAGGCACAGGAACAGGGATACTGGTGGGACAGAGACAGAGATGGGACAGAGTACAGGGAAACAGGCAGAGCATAGGGACCAGAGCCAGCAAAGGGCACGGGGACAGGGCTGGAACTTACAGGACTTCCTATTCCCACGGGACCTCCTGCGCTCCTTGTTGGCACAGGGCCGTGGGTTGGCGTTGTGAGTGACCGACTTCACCAGCCGGTCCATGATTTCATCCGAAGCATCGTCTGGGGAGCTGGGAACATCCTCCTGGGCTGGAGAGCCCTGGGCCGGGCTGATGTGCCCTGTCCCTGCACAGGGACAAGGGGGATGCTGGCATCAGCTGTGCCCAGCCAGCCAGGCACGCCTCACGTGTCCCTGCCACCCTGCTCCTACCCTGGCTGGAGCGGCTGCGGCGGGCAGGCTTGTCCGTGGGAGAGGCCAGCAGGCTCTTCATGCTTTCGTGACCTGCTTCCATCTGCTCCTTGGGGCTGCTGGACACCACAGCCGGTGAGGAAGCAGCCTCAGCGATGCCGGAGAACTTCTCTGTCTACAGTGGGAGGAGATGCAGGTGTCAGAGACCTGTTGGGCATCCCCTGGTGGTGGTGACAGCCAAGCATGCCCATACCTCAGTGATGAGCCGTCCCCGGGTCTTGTTGCGCTCACGGTGGGCAGCCCGTTTCTTCTGCTGCTGCAGGACGCGCTCCCGGCACGTGCGGTATTCCAGGGCAAACTCTCGCAGCAACTTGCAGATGGGAGTCACCTTCACATCCCGTGCCGCGCTCACCGGATACCCCAGGTACAGCAGGAAGGAGTGAAACCTGCAGGGATGCCAGTCATGATGGGCCATCAATGGGACAGAGAGAGTTCCTCACTGTGCCCCCAAGGCCTGAGCCACTGACCTGTTGAGGACACGCCTGTGCACCACCTTCAAGACAACGATGCGCTGCGTGCTGTCCTTGAGGAAGTCTGTCAGCTTGGTTTTCAGCACTGGCTTGGTCTCGTGCTTGGCGATCACCTTCAGGTTGTCCCAGGAGGCCCTGCACCTCCGTTCCAGTTGCACTAGGCTGTTGGTGAGCTCGTCAAAGTCAACCTGGAAAAACAAGATATCAGCACTCGGCCATGCTGTGGAGCTGGGCAGCTGTGGGACCCACAGCCTTGCCTCGTGCAGGTATCATCTGTCTTGCCTTACCTTGGCAGAGCGGGTGATGGAGGCAATCTCCGAGTAGAGGTCAGTGGTTTCTGGGAACTTCTCTACCACCATCTGGCAGAGATGGTGGAGCAGGGATTGCCGGTGCACTGTGTCCTTCACTTCTGAGACCTTCTCTAGGTAGCCCAGTTCAAAGCCTCTGCTCTGAAACCACAGCGGACTCAGCAAGCCCTTCTCCATCCCTCCTCCAGCACACCTCCAGTCCTCAGACCCACCAGCACCACCCAGCCTCAGGTGCTGTCCCAAGCTCCCATGCACCATGGCTCATCCTGTGCTTGCAGCACTCAAGACGGGCCACATCCCTCCATGCCTGCTTCTCACCTGGGAGCCATTCAAGAAGTTGCCCATGGCTAGCAGTGTGGCCAGGATGCACTTGAAGGTGTGGTTTTTGGCCAGCTGCTCCATGCCCACCTTCAGATCAAAGAGTGGCTCTGCGATCTCCTGTGAGAGCAGAGATGCAGATGAGACCCCTTGGCCACCCTCTCCCTTAGGAGCTTCAGCATTTGCTCTTGCCCATGTGGTCAACCCAAGCCTGTGCTTGCCTTGGGGACATGCAGCCCGTCCCCAGCCAGGATGGCACCTTGTATACTTGGACATGGCTGGTCCCCACTTGGCTCAGTTCTCAGCACTGCTAGGGCTGGCAGTGGTGGGAGGGCACAATGGGGTACATGGCTCTGTACCTGCTCCAGGCTCTCATAGTCCAGCTTGAAGGCCCAGAGCTGGAGCCTGGCTGTGAGGTCACTGATGGAAGACAGGGAGAGCAGGAACTGCTCTGCAGAGCCCAAGGGCACATCAGGGTTAGCTAACTGGGCCTCCTGGATCTTCTGCTTCTCCTCCTCGGTTGGGACCATGGTCAGGATTTTCTAGAGCAAGAATAAGTCCGTGTCAGACTCCAAACATGTCACTATGAGATATGTTGCCCAGGGCTGGTGGTGGCAGGGAGGCCTCCTGGCCGGGGGAAATGACCTACATGAGGTCCTCGGGGGGGCCGAGCTTCTCCTGTGCTCACCTCAATCCCTTCCTTATTGACTGCAAACTCATCGAAGTTGAGCACAGCTGTCTTGATGATGTGCACAGGCGGCAGCACCGTGAGGCCAATGTTGATAGCATTGCTCCTCTTGGGGTCCAGCACCACAACAACCTTCTTCCCGTCAATGGCCTTCTGCAAAGAGGACAGGATAGATGGGGACAAGAAAGCAAAGGGCTTCCTTCAAGAAAACACAGTGGACACAATGAGCTGATCAGGGACTTGGTGGTAAGACAAACCCACGCATCCTCTATCACTGTCCCTGCCAAGTCTCCAGGCTGCAGGTACACATCCTCAGCAGAGGATAGGGGTGACAGTGCATGCCTAGGGTCCCCAAAGGAATTAACAGCCTTCCTCCCACCCTTCAAGTCCCATTGGCTGATGGGTATCAGCCCACAGGTACCTTTGAAGTTGGTACTTCCTTTGACCGTGACTCAAAGAGATGTTCCAGTTTGGCAGCATTGACTTCAACGCTCTGCAGGGATGCCCACAGTGTCGCCTGGCCAAACCTGCCTGTCCCCACAGTGCCATCTAGCTGCTTCAACTCCTTCCAGAAGAGCTTCACTGTCCTCTTCTTCTTGGCCTCAGAGGGACCATCCATTACTGAAGGGCCTGGCAGCCCTGGTAGGGGTGGGCAGCCAGGGGCTGCAGGAGGTGGAGGTGGAGGGCAACCAGGGAATGCTGGAGGTGGAGGTGGAGGTGGTGGGCAGCCGGGGAATGCAGGAGGTGGAGGGGGAGCCGTTAATGCTCCAGCTTTTGTTGCTTCAATGGAGGGAGGGAGCATGGAGCCGTTGGTTATCGGCCCTGTGTCCAGGATGTCAAAGTCTTCTTCTTCCCCTAGATCAGTGAAGTCCAGGTCCTTGATCTTCAGCTGTGCAGGGCTGGCCTCCAGGCGCTCCCATGTCAGCTCCATGTCCTTCTTGATGGGCATCATCCCAGTGTTCTCCAGCTTCTGTGTGTGGGTCTCAGCATCTACGCTGGACATGGCACGCGCCAGCTTGGCATGAGCACTGGCCACCGGCCCATCTGGAGCCCTGCCACGGGGCCAGGCACCCTCCTGCTCCTGGCTGCCACCTCCAATGGCATCCATCACCACCTCACCCTGGACCAGAGCAGGTGAGGGGACCTCAGGGAAGATCCTCCCCCTCCCAGGCTCTGAGGAGCCTTTAGCATAGAGCATGTCCAGCATGAACTTGGTGTCGGAGGACATGGTGCTGCAGGAGTCGGTGGTGTCCCACTGAGCCAGGCAAGACCCTGTAGGGAGAGGGGGAGAGGCTGCAGTAACTGTGCTGGGCTGCACATAGAGCTGGGGTCCTGCTCCTTGGTGGGCTGTGCTCGGATGCCAGTGTTTGGAGTGGGACAGGGAGGCACCTCCATGGCTCTGAGTATCAGGCATGGGCTGGGGGGCAGAAAGGCCACTAATGCCCGTCCTGGGGACCCCAATGAGCCCAGAGGCAGGAACACATACCCTGGCAGCACATACTTGTGTTGGGTGTCTCCATGCCGGGCTCAGGGGCACTGCTGTCCCTGTCCCAAGTGAGAGTGGTGGGATGCTCCAGCGCAGCATCACCGAGGACATCGAGCCGTTCCTTCATCATGGAAGAGATCTTCTCCTTCTGGGCTGCAGCCAGATTCTCCAGGAAGCGCGCTCTGCAAGACAGGGGCAGATGTTGGCCAGGAGCAAGGCAGGGACGGGGATGATTGGGACAATGGGCAAACCATGCCACGCCACACTGCACAGCCAGCCCCACAGCACAGAAACCCCCTGCCTGGGCCACACCACATCACGAACATGGAGGATTCAACCTCCTCTAAGTGCTGCAGAGAGGCAGGTGATGCCACCATGGCTTGGGGACAGGGATGCTGTAGTCCCATGGGAGCCAAAGGCTCATGTCTTTGTCACCTTTTGGCCCCAGCGGACCTGGTGCTCACTGCAATCCTCATCCAAAACCTACAAAACCCTGGCAGAGACTTGTGGGGACCATCCTGCTCCGCATGCCCTGTGTGGCCAGAGCCCAGAAGCCTCCAGCAGGTGCTGGCCCAAGGAAGCGCACGCCTGGAGACACACGCATGCCTCTACTTACTCAAACCTCCTCAAAATAGGCTTGTCCCCATGCAAGGAGGGGGCATCCTCCCGCCTGAGGGAAAACAGGGGTTAGCCCCCACTGCTGACAGACCCCCTGGGCTCGTGCCTCCTACATAGCCCCTCCGGCAGCCCTCCAGCATGGGACCCTTGTCCTGCTGTCACCCCATGGCACTGGGGTTTTCAATGGGGAGCCGGGAGACACCCAGCGAATCCCTTCCTGCCCAGACACCAAATGGCATTAGGTGCTGGTGAGATGGTGCAGCATCCACTGCACCAGAGCCACCCAGTCTGCCACCAGGAATGCGATGCCATCCCCCTGCCAGCCCCAGGGCAGGCTGTGCCACCCCCAGAGGGACATCTCACCCTAGAAGGTGGGGAGAAGAAGGTGCTGCCACCCTGTTATGACAGGGGTCAGAGGGGAGAGGTGAGGGATGGGGACAGCAAGTGGGGCAGGATAGTGCCCGTTCCCGCCAGAGCATCGCGCTGGGAAGGAGCACACACATGCAGAGCCCAGGCACTTACCAGACAGGGGCAGTCTGGCGCAGCCTGAAAAGGAAAGATAGAAAAGAGTAGGCAGAGAAGAGGTCAAGCGTGGACAAGAGGAAGAGTGAGGAGTTGCTGAGAGAAGCTGTGCACGTGTGAAGGATGCCCTGGAGCCCCTGCCCGGTCCCTCTCAGACATCCACTCCCCCTGTCACACTTCTCTCCATCCCCAGTGCCCACCAAGACCCTGTTTCCCTGAGCTGACACAGGGGCATCCCCCGCTTCTGGGAGCCCCCCTGCCACTCTGGGGGGACCACCTGTGCACCCAGCCCCTTCTGGCTCCTTACTTGTAGACACTGCGCTCGCCTGGGGCTGGAGGCTGCTCCTTGTCGGCCACGGGGGAGGCCAGGGCAAGCCGCACACTGGATGCACTGCTGAAGACACTGCTGGGACACAAGCTGGAGAAAGAGGTGACAGGGAATGAGGGCAAGTCCCGCAGAGCTGCCCTCACCCTGGCACTGGGAATGGACCTAAGCGCTGCTCACACTGTACCCCAGCATCTTCACCATAGAACCACAGAATAACAGCCTGGTTTGGGTTGGAAGGGACCTTAAAGCTCATCCAGTTCCAACCCCCTGCCACAGGCAGGGACACCTTCCACTAGACCAGGTTGCTTTAAGACTTGTCCAAACTGGCCTTGAACACTGCCAGGGACAGGGCAGCCGCAGCTACTCTGGGCAACCTGTGCCAGGGCCTCACCACCTTCATAGCTAAAGAACTTCTTCCTTGTATCTAACCTGAACTTCTCCTGTTTAAGTTTAAACCCATCACCCCTTGTCACACTGCTACAGACCCCGATGAAGAGCCCTGGGACTATCCCCACCTTGGGCCACCTCCAGCCAAACTTACTCTGTTGGGCTGCTCGGCATGGGGACAGCTGGGGTGTCCTCAGTTGGGGGCTCCTTTGGGGTGCCCGGGGACCCAAGCTGGGCATCAGGACCAGGCTCTGGGCAGCTGCCCTGGGATCGCCATCCACGCCGGCCCTCATCTGTCCTCCTCCGGTCCTTGCGGCCCCCCGAGGGCGGCTCTTCCACACCATCCTCCAGCTTGAGAGTGCTCTGTGGAGGGGACAGGAGGGCATGTCAGCCCGGCCACCCTATCACTTGCCCTTCCTGCTGCCACAGGACATGGTGCATGGTCAGACCCTACAGGAGCTACACTCACCTCATAGAGTGTGAACTGGTGCTTCAAGTCGAGGTCAGTGCCCTTGCTGCCTAGGAACTGCTGCACCACCTGTTCCATACCCTGCTGCTCCAGGCAGTCTGTCACATCGTAAAACGTATCCTGGTCTGGGAGGGCTGCCAGTGTCTAAGCAGGACCAAAGGGATGGTGCTGGGACCAGCGTGACCCACACTGAGCCCTGCCACCGTGGCACCACAGGGACACCCTGCTACCCCCTGGACCTTGTTGATCAGCGTCATGGCAAAGACCAGCAGCTCCGTGTCAGCCCCATTGCGTTGCTCCAGGACAGCCATCAGGTTGGACCATGGACAGGTACCTATGAAAAGTGGCCCATGCCAGTGACACACGGGACAAAGACACACATACACACATGCTGTCCCCCCGTGGGGACCTTGCCAGAGGCTGGTGTTGCACCCACCTCTTGCCAGGTCCACAGCATTGACAGCGTGGATGACAAGCAGGGCGTTGGGCTCCGTGTACTCCACAAACACCAGCAGCAGCTTCAGTGCCATCTTCACCACCAGGCGATACTGGGACAAGGGACAGTGGCTGGGATGGCAGCAGTGTCTGCTGAGTCACCATGCTCCGGGGCTGGGGGCTTTGCCACGGGACCAGGGACTGGCCTGCAGCTATGATGCTGATGGACAAGGGCACTGGGAAGGGACCTGGAGTGGGACCTTTTTGCTCAAACTCTGCCCAGGAGCGTGGTCACATCAGAATGGGGAGCTCTAGAAATCTGCATGGCTTCCCTATCGTTTGGAGTGCCAAAGGGCACTGAGCCCAAAGGCAGAGGATTGGGTAATCCCCTGAGGAACAGTGCAAGGAGACAGCCACAGGCAGGGAAGAAGGGTGCAGCAAGGGGCACAGGTAGCCCCCAAGGGGAACAGGAGCTTACTGGGCTTCCTGACAGAGTGTAGAGCCACTGGACAGTCTCATTGTGGTTGATGACACCCTGCATCCCATCCACGAAGAGCATGATCTGGCTCAAGGCTGCAAGGCAGAGAGCAGGAAGGGTCACAGCACAGCAGGGATAGGGCTTTCCTTGGAGGGGGCTGCCTCCAACTGCCAGCAGTCCTCCCTAGGGATGAGAGGTGCCTAAACACCAACCCCGGAGGATGTAATTCTGGTAGTTCTGGTCAGCCTCTGCCCCCACTTTGATCAGGCACGTCAGCCCATCCAGGTTCACGAACTCTGGCACCAGGTCCTTGTCCTCCTGCAGGGCATAGGCAGGCGTTACCGTAGTGTGGGAAGGCAGGGGTGGGCTGCCAGTCCCCCAGGAGCCCCCCTGAGCCCCACCAGCATCACTGTACCTGAAAGAGCTGCTTGAGGGAGAAGAGAGATCGCCGCAGCTCTGGCCCCTGCGAGTTGTACAGCTTCTCTGGAAGGAGAGGATGATGCTGAACCGGAGCTCTGGAACCCTGCCAGCTGCCTGGGAAAGCCCCTCAACCTGACTCAGGCCTGTGCTGCCATCCCATGATGTTGGCATTCCCCCCGGGGGGAAGCAGCTGCAGCTCCACAACTACTTATTTCAGCCATGCCACCTTCCAATTTACTTTTGTTTTGCCTTCTTTTTCTGCCCGGCAATGACATAAATATCCCCTCTGGTTTCCTGTGCATAACCGAAACAGGAACAAGGGCAAGAGGCTGAGCTACTTTTAGCCATTGCTCCTTACACATTTGCCCTGATCCTGGAGTCTCCAGGAGCCCCACAGCTTGGGAAAAGCTGCAGGATAGAGATGGGAAGGATGGCAGCATGACACTAGCTTGGGGACAGAAGGACAGTCACTGGGATGGAGACTATGTGCTTATGGGGATGATGCCTACAGGCAGGAGTCTGCACGGAGCAGCCACGGCAATGGGAAGCTGGAAAGCTCCACTTAAACAAATGTGGGGACCAAAGCCACTGGGAGTCAGCACTTCCTGTATCCAAAGCTCGAGTTATCTGAGCATCCCGAGTTATTTGGGACAGGCTTATGGGTGTAACAAGCCAGAAGCAAGCTGTCCAAGGAGCCCTCCAGTAATGCTGACAGGGCTCTGTAAAACACAAGGTCCCGGCAGCCTCCTCTGCTCACTTATCAGTTTGTCACAGCAGCCAGAGGGAAAGCAGAGCACCCCGGAGGGAAAGCAGAGCAGCCTGAGCTCAGCTGGAGCCTGGGAACTGCTCACAAAGAGCATGACCCCAGTGCTGGCCTTCCTGCTCCTTCCCGCACCGCTTGGGCTCGGCTGCAGCACTGCCTGGCCAGCTGATGCCCGGCCAGCATTGCTCTGCTCAGTGCTTGTTTCCCCTCTTGCTGAGGAAAGAGGCTTCAGCACTCCTGAGCATTGTGCAGGAGCTCCGAGCAGGCTGCCCCAAGGTGCAGCAGCACTTTCTGCTGCGCGAAAGCTATTTGTTTGCATCTTGCAAGGCCATATTTAGAGCTTGCCTGAATGACCAAGAATATCTGCAGTGGGTGGTGGGCTCCAAGCCCAAAGGGCAAAAGTCCTGATCTCTGAGCATGGAGGGGATTAACCCAACAAGTCCCCACCAGCCTCATGGGGTCCATGTCCCTGCATCTCTGGGAGGGGTTATGGGGCAGAAGCAGCCCTGGGCTGGATTGCTCCCTCTTTCCACCACAAAAAGCCCAGCCAAAACTCATGGCAGAGATCAAGCCACCACCCAGGGAGGGGGACAAGCTGCTGGAGAAGAAGGACTCACCAATGATGGCATGGACTCGGACGGAGAGCTGTGTGCGCAGGATCAGGGTTGGCCGTCTCCCCTTCCTAAGGCCGGGGGAAACTCCGTGTGAGCATTCGCAGTGGAACCACCATGGCTCCCAGTGTTCACATGCATGTGGAGACTCTGTGTCCCATCCCTGGAGGGCTTGGGCACCCCGTGTGCCTCACCTGACCTCCTCGTAGAAACCTTCCAGATCATCCTTCTGCTCCAGCAGGGACAAGTCAAGGTCCAGGTAGTGCCCAGAGGGTGAGACCTGCAGCGTGCAGTCCTCCAGCTGGGGATGCAGACAGCCTGGCTGAGCCCCTATGCCCACCACAGCCCTCCCGGCTCCCAGAGGATGAAGCACCCCTGGGTTACCCTCCTGCCCACACCAAGCACACCCAGCAGCCACATCTCACAGTGGGGTGGCAGGTCCCATCCTGAACCCATGGGGAGATGCTCTGGCACCCTCCAATGGCAAACAGAAGAAACAAGGAGCCCCAGGCTGGGAAAAGGCCGAGTGAGGGTGGTGCCAGGCTCCTTGGCGGATTTGCATCCTGGGGCTTAGTCAGCACCAGGGCAGGACCTGTCTCCTCCCAGGGCTGATGTCTTCTCCTAGGCAGATGAATCGCCTCCACCTGCATGGACTGGGTCTGTGGGAACCACCAAGGCACACGAGGACACCCTAAACGGGCAAAGCCCACAGGGGTGTCCCCCCGTGATGCAGCCTCTGGCTCAGCCCACAGCCACGTGGCATCTTCCAGCCAACTGGCCCAGAAAAGCACAGCCCAAGGCAAGGCTGGGATGAGGCCGTCTCCCTTAAGAGTCCATGTACAGCACCCACGGTGCACCCTGACGGGTGGGCACAGCACCCAGGGGTGCTCCAGAGCCCCAGAGCTCCCTGAGAGCCAGCAGCACCCCACAGCACCCAGGGATCCTGGGTGAGCTTCGGATGGGAGCAATTTGCCCTCAAGGTGTGTGTAGAGGCAGAGGGAGGGCAGTGCCTGCCTGGCCTTGCCAGCACCCTGCACTTCTGGATCTGTTCCTAAAGCATTTGCAGAATGCCCCTCGCCCTGCCACCAAGGAATTGGTGCCCCTTCCCAACTGCCCACAGCAGTTGCTGTGTAACCACCTGGGGAGCTGAGCATCAGGGATAAACCCCCATGATTAATGCTACTACTGCTGCCAAAAAGAGCAAGCAGCACAAGCAGCAACCAGGGGAAGAGAAGCGGGGCTCATCAGTCACTTAAAACCTCACCCAAATTCAGCCCCAAACTGCACGCCCCTTGGCCAAGGAGAGGGTCACAGCTTCTCTGCCTTTACCACCAATGCCTTTCCCCACCACGGCCCTGTCCACCCTCAAGTGACCACAGCAATGCTGGATATGGCTCCTGCATCTCACTGGGATTGCTTTCCATGAAGCCCCATGTCCTCAAGTCACAAGAGCTCACACACGACTTCACTGTGAGCGTGATGGTAAACCTGAGGGCAAGGAAGAAACGCCACGTGCATTAACACCATTAACAACCCTGACTAAGCCTTGGATAAGAAGCAATTTGGCAGGGCACTGCTGCTGGGTTGTCCTACTCCACCTCCAGTGGTTGCCGGCCACACCAGCCAGCCATGGCAACCTGCGCCAAACACAGGCTTGCCCTGGGCAGCACTCCCAGCTGCCAGCCCTGCCTGTGCGTAGGGTGTTTGCTCATGCTGGCCCCATGCAGGGTTTGATGCAGGGGAAATCTTCAATGCCTCCACAGGTGCAGACTCTTCCAGGCATTCATGTGTCCTCCTGTGCACCCCTGCATCCTCCCAGGCATTCTTCTGAGCACCCCTGCATCCCCCTGGGTATCCCCTCAGCCAACTCTGCATCCTCCTGGGCATCTGTAACCTCACAAGCACCCCTTTAGGCATCCCTGCATCCTCCTGGGCATCCCCATATCCTCTCAGGCATCCCCTCAGGCATTTCCCCATCCTCCCAGGCACCACTGCATCCTCCTGGGCACTCAAACACAGTACAGAGCAACTCTCACAGCTCCAGCACAAAACTTTGCCTTCTCTGGGCAGTCAGAGCCCCAGCAAGCAGAGCTGACATCCCCAGCTCCTCTTGGGGCCGGTGACATGTCCCAGCTGGCGGGGAAGGCCAAGCCCCCGGGACTCAACCCTGCGTGTTTCCCGTGTGAGCTTGGCAGTGCTCCCCACGAGAGACTCTCCAAGTGCTGGGCCTGGCTTTGGCTGCAACCCCCCTGGCAAGCAGCAGCCCCCAGGGATGGGACAGGCTGTCCCAGGCTCATGCTGCCCTGCCAAACATCTTAGGACAGCATTTCCACCCCAGGGAGCACTGACTGAGGATCTAAGCTGAGCTGCTGGGGACAGCACACTGGGGTCATGGGGTACTGACAGCTCCTGGCGTGGGGCGGCTCTGATCCATCCGCCTCCTGCCTGCAAATCCATTTTAAAATGAGCTGGGCTTCAAGGGTCATGGGGACTTATAGGGGAAGGAGAGCATCCCACGCTCACACCTCCAGCCTGAGGCTCCAGGGCAGCCCAGGCACCCCCAGCAGCACTGATGTCCTTCATCTGCTCCATGGGGAGGTTCTGGTGTCTTCCTGAGGACAAGTGCTGGTGCCAGCCCCAGTGTGGGACCAGGACCCCAAGGTTCACAGAGCGGTTTGCCTGCATTAAAAAAGCCCCACTCTACCTATGCTGATGCCTCAGACCTGAGACATGGTGAAAGCAGGAACACATGGATCTCCCTGACCCTCCCGACCTAGCATTGTGGCTGGGTTTGCAGTTCAGCAAGGACACGCATGCCAGGCAAGTGACTCCCCAGGGAAAGCCAGCTCCCCTCAGAGTAGGGCTGCCCCCCTGAACTCTGGGGTGTGATGGAGACATCCTCCACCCACAGCTGAACTGGTGCCACACACCATGGCATCACGTCTTCCTGCTCACTCCTATCATGGCATTCCCACACGGAGGATGCTCCAGGGCTGGGCAGTGAATATCCTCTTTATCTGCCAGAGAAGGAAACACTTTCCCCTTTCTCCAACACTTTCTTTCTGCACTGACCACAATTTGCCAGTGTTGTTGCAGTTCTTCTAGGAAGACCATGGTGGAAATACAGAAAAAGATCTAATATTTGCTCCAGCTGAGGCAGGAGTTAAACACAGACAACCCCAACCAGCAACCAAGTGCGTTCACTGAGATTCCGTTTCAGGGCTCAGAAGGTTGTTTATTGCCAGGCTTTTGGTCCTGCCTGCACCTACCTGATGGACGGCAGCAAGTGGATGGGAGCATTGCCATTACCTTATCACGGGGGGAAAAATCCATTCCCAGGACAGGAGGGGTCTCTGGAGGTCACCCAGAGCTGGCCCCGAACCACGCACCTGCTCACACACGGCCCTTGCTGCTCCTCCAGCCAGGGTTGTTGCTCATTAACAGAGCCTGCGTTGCTCATCAACAGACCCAAGGCAACTGGAGGATCCCAGTCCTGGTGAGCAGCTGGCACCCCATGGAAAGAATGCCTGGGTTCAGCTCCCACCCTGGGATCCATGCATGGACACTGCCGGGTGCTGGGAGTCACCAGACTGCTGAGCACCAGCACTCGGCTCTAACCATTTGGACAGAAGCAAACAGCAGTTTCAAAGCGCTGCTGTTGACCCCATCTCACTACTTCCATGCCTGTCTGAGGTGAAGTGGAGCAAAGACCCTTGGCAAAGCCTCCTCAAGCCAGTTAGGAAATAGAGGACAATGGGGCTGGTGGGACAGGGCTCACACACTTCATAAGTCCACAAACAGCTCTCCTCTATCAAGCCTGAGAGCTTGCAGCGAGCTTATGGCACCAAGGGCAGGGAGCTGTTTGCTCTTCCCTGGGTTTCCAGTGGGGGAAGGGGAAAGCAACGCTCCAGCCCCTGCGTTATGCAATTACTTGGAAAAATCCCTAGGTCTCAGGGGCAAGGGAATACAGCGGCTTTTGGGGACCTTCCCTGTCAAAACCTGCTTGTGGAGGTTCAGAAAAGCCCCACGCCCAGCACGAGCATCACCCAAGGGTACCAGAAAAATGCTGGAGAGCAGGAGAAGATAGTATCAGCCTGCAGCTGAACAATGCGGCAGCACAAACAAAGCAGGAAGGTATTTCCAGGCACAAACACGCTTTCCGGAGAGCATGAAAAAGTCATCAGCGGTGGGTCGAGCTGCGGGAGAGGAAGCACTGAGGGTGTCATGGGGCAGGACAGGCTGTTCAAGGCAGTGACACTGGCATGAGAAACCTCCTGCTCATCTTCTCCAGGCTGTTCCCAGCTCAGGGAGCAGCTCAGCTGTGCCCAGGGAGGGCAGGATGCCACTGGTCCCCCATGGCAGTTAATCCCCTGGGGATCTACGGTTCATCCTCCTCTGGTGTTGTGGAGACCCCTGGTTGCATCGTCTCAGCCGTTGCATCCTCCTCCCTGTGCTGCTCAGCTCTGGGCACGCTCCCCCGCAGGACGAGCCTGGCACCGGGCACCTCTGGCTGAATTTTATAAACAGCCAGTTCCTTGGGAAAAAATCCGACTGTTCATCTACTAATTTTAGGTTAGCAAGTAATGGAGCTGAGCCGTACCTGGCACGAAGGGCACCAAGAGAGGTTTCTGCTCATCATGCCAGTGTAATGACATCTGCGCAGCTCCGGGGTGCCAGCTCTGGATTTGGATTGAACCAGGTGGCTCGGAATAGTGACCTTACTCTGCAGGCTCTAAATCTCGGTGCAGAGGCTCCCAATGAACACGTTGTCTCATGCGAATCCCAGCCAGCATCCCAACTTGTCAGGCTGGGTTGTGGCTCAGAAAGCTCTATGTAACAACAGGGTCATGGTTTATAATCTATATAACTTATATAAATGAGGACTCTGGCTTATACACCCAAAGCAGGGTCCTAGCTGCAAATGTCACCAAGAGTTACAAGATGCAGGAAAACTACAGATAAAAAAACCACCCAGAGCTTGACTTAGGCAGAGAACAGAGCCCGAAATCCCAGATCAACACGCCTCTGCTGCGCACAGGACCTCTTTGCAACACTCCTGCCCCACGGAAGGGCATACCCAGCACCCCCGTGTCACCACACAGCACCCCCGGCTGGTGATCCCGTTACAGCCAGCTTCTGCCAGGGAGGAGAGCACACGCCTGAAATTTGAGTTTGCTCCATTCGTCATGTCTCGGGGCTGGTTGTTCCCAAAGAAACTCCATTTAGTCACCACCTAAAAATCCCATGATGACGATGACATGAGACATTGCCACTTTGCTCCAAGGAAAATGAAAAGTGGGCTAAAAGGGAAGGTTTTGTGGTGCAGGCAAAAGTCTCGCAGTGATCCCCTCTCCCTGGCAGGGCAGCAAGCTCAGTGCCAGGCACATGGAACTGATTTCCCCCTCCTGCTGCCTCCATCTGTCCTCTCCAGCACCGGCCAGGGTACACTGCCCCTGCCTGCCTGGGTTCCTGCCTGCACTCCTGCCGTGCTGCAAGACAGAGATTCTCAACCATTGCCAAAGCTCTGCTGGTCCCACACTCATAAGGAAAACGAGCATATCCACATCCTATATAGGATGCTCTGACAGCATCACCTCAACAAGACACCCCAGAGGGAAGGTCTCCTGACTCCTCTGCTCCCTAGCCTCTTTTACCCAGCCTGGAGCAGGCCTGAGGCCACACAAGCAAAGACACAGAGCCTTGCTTTGGCTTTGGCCTCCTGCCTTCCTCCCGGACGGAGGAAATTGCTCAGCACAAGTTTCCGCTAAAGGCTGCTGGTGGACCGGCGGGGTGAGGGGCTGCGGGTCCTCCAGCCCCGCTGGCACCTCCCCAAAGCCCACATGCTGCAGTGAGTGGGGATGCTGGCCCGGTCCCCCCGATGTCAGGGAGCGGTGTGCTCCCGTCGAGGCCCAGCTCCACTCCTGGAAACGAGCATGAAAGGTGGATGCTGGGGTAGGAGACCGCTGCTGGGTCAGCCCCAATGAGATGGGAATGGACGCCTGCCCTCATTCTGGTTCCCTCTGCCCGGGTTCCCGCCTGCTCTGAGCAAGCACATTCTCTTCCTGCCCACCGACTCATCCGGTGCCGGCCGAGAAACGGCATCCCCCGCAGAGGGCTCACGGATTCCGCCGTGACTCACACCGGGAGCGCTGCCCGTGGTCCGCAGGGGGCACACCGCCCGGTCCCTCACCTCCCCTCCGCGCTCCTTCCACTCCACTCCCGACTCCAGCCTGTGCCTGCCGGGTGCCTTCCCCACCCGTCCGCGGCTCCCCCTTACCGGCAGCGGAGCCCCGACCAGGCGGTGCAGCGCGGGCAGCTGCGTCCCGAGGGGCAGCGCCTCCACCACGGCATAAACCGGGGCTCGCCGTGGCTCCGGGAAGCTGCCGCATCCGAAGGGGTCAGAATCCTCCAGGTACTGGATCCGGCACTGAACCGCCGCCTCCGCCATGGCGCCGCGGGCGCCGCTCCGCCACCGGCGCTGCGCAGCACGCCACGGCCCCGTCCGAGCCCACCCCCACCGACCACACCCCCTCCGATGGCCACGCCCTCATCCCCATCCCGGCCACGCCCACTCCTATACGGACCGCCCTTGGCTCGGCGCGCCCTCCCGCGGCCGCCCGACCGCTCCGGTGGATGCTTCGGGGAATGCTGCAGGGGGTGCTCCAGGAATACTCTGGAGGGATCCGGGGGCATCCGGCGGATGCTGCGGAGGACTCGGGGTGCTGGTCCAGGGGACGCTCCAGGAATGCTTCGGGGGGCTCCAGGGGAATCTGGGGAATGCTCCAGCAGGCTCCGTGGGGCTCCGGGGTGCCTGTGGGTCTTACCCCAGAGCTGGGGGCAAGCGGGGCAGCTCAGTGCTCCCAAGGCTGGTGTTGATGCAAACGAGATCGTTGCACATGCAGGGTATAGATGTTAATGAGAACATCCAAAATGGACAGGGTAGTTTTGCATGGTGAGTTTGGGAATGTGAGTTTCGGAAGAAGGACGCAAAGGGGAGCCAGAACGCCTGGGAGGACCCCCGGGAGAAAGGAGCGTGGCTGCACAGGAATGGGGACACAGGCAGATTTCATCTCCCATGGACTCGGCACAAAGCACAACCCTTCAGGGAAAAGCTTTAGCAAAGGTGTTTTGACCTTCTTTTTGATTGCATACTGGGCACTGCCAATAGCCCAACACAATAAAGCGGTGCTCCTCTCGCTCCTGGCTCCAGCCTGGGCTCCCAGGTAGGAGAGAGGTGTGAACAGACTGGGGCAGTTTTGCAGAGATCCCCATGCAGTAGCACAGGCTGGGACCAAGAGGCCGGGGCTGCAGGGCAGGACCAGCTTGCGGGAGGCAAGGCAAAGGGGGATTTAATTACACCTTTGGCAGCTTAAAGGGGAAACAGGAGGCAACTGCTTCTCAGTGCAGCCCTTGCAAGGCCTTTCCTGTGCCTTCGCAGCCAAGGTGTCCTTCTGTCCATGCTCTAGGGACACACGGATGCAGCTCAGAGCTGGCTCCCCATGAAGTGTGTTGCCACCATGCCTTCCTGCCCTCTGCCAGGCAGCATCACTGCTCCCCGGGCTGCCGGGCATCCCTCACTGCCCTGGATCTGGAACCACAGTGGTGGAATGTGGGAGATGGGGCACTTCCCGTAGCAGAGCAGACAGCCTAGGTTTGGTGGGCAAGTGGGAGCTTTTAGGGGTGTCTAAGAGGGGCTGAGGAGAGAAGAGGGACCCTTCTGGAATGCTCCCAGGCTGGTGCACAGGCAGTGGCTGGAGCAGGAATGAGTGGTCTTGGCTGGCAGCAGGAGGGGGTCTGAGGAGACTGAGAACATGATGGGCGCAGGAGGGCTGAGACAGAGTGAAGGGACTTGGGCAGAGCAGGGGTGCCAGTGGAGGGCATGGGGCACTGAGCTGATGCAGGAGGCACAGGGTGGTATCAGGGAGGAGCAGGGCAGGGGACCCCACGGTGATGGGGGTGGCACCAGAGAAGTTACAGGGAGGAGAGGGGCAGGGGTCTGGCATGGGGTAAGGCAGTACTGGGACCGGTGCAGCGGCACCAGGCTGATACGGGGAGGGAACCGGGCCCGGCGCAGGGGGGCCGAGGTGTGGCACGGCAACAACAGAGGTGGTGCAGGGACACTGGAGGGGACCGGGGCCGGCGCAGGCGGACACCGGGATGTGCAGTCGAGCCGGGGCAGAGCGGGATGCGCGGGGTGTGCAGGCCAGTGCCGGGGCCCCGGGCAGTACCAAGAGGGTTGGCGGGAGGGAGGGGCTGGCGGAGCCGGTAGCGTGGAGCGGATGGGGGCCGGCTCGGCGCGGGACGTGCGCGTGACGCGGGCGGGGGCCGGTATCGCGGCAGAGCGGCGGGGAGCGGCAGGAGCGGCGCGGAGGGATGCGGCCATGCAGCCGCCGGTGGCCTCCCCTGGTAGCCCCGCCGCCCCGGAGAGCGTTGAGCTGCTGCGGTGGCAGTGGCAGGAGGTGCAGGTGCCCTGCCTGGTGGCCGCCTGGATCCTCGTGGCCAGCCTGGCCAAGATCGGTGAGTGTCCGTGTGTTCTGTTCTCCGCCACCGCTTCCCCAGCTCCGGTCCCCCGGGGAACGGGAAGCTGCTGTGCCCATCGCGGGGAGGGCAGGGTGGGATACGACATCCCTGCGTGAGGGGTGAGGGGTGCCACTGCCTCCCAGGACACAGGTCATGGGGACAAATGGGGACCATCATCTGACCAACCATCCTTGGCTGGGCTGCGGTGGCCGGCACGACCCCATGGCTCATCCCCCATTCCCTTCCGTGGGATGAGGTGAAGGCACAGCCCGAGGAACAACGCAGGGGCCTGGGCCCATTTTCCCTGTGACTGATGGATGGATGGGTGGGCACAGAGGGAGGGCTCATGAGAAGAGCTGAGCAGAGGTGCCCCCAAAAGATGTCCTGTGCCCCAGAGGCTGGCAGAGCACATGCTATCAGCTGGGCGGGAGACGGCCCCCCAGCTCAAGAAAGTGCACCCAGTGATGCAGGTGTTGGGCAAGATGTGTCCTCAGCAGCCTGGAGGTGGGTTCGTGCCTGTGGTCCCCTGCTGTGAGTCACTCCACATTCACATGGCCTCAGACTCTTGTGCTCCCCAGCACTGGACCACGCAGCCAGGGGGAGGCAAGGAGGAGGAGGAAGGTGCAAGGAGGAGGTGGGTGAAGTGCTGCAGGGCTGTGCCCCCCCTGCACCCTGGGTGCTGGGGAGGGGATGTCCTTGTGTGGGTGCTGCCCAGCGTCCCCAGAGGGCTGATCCCCAACAGTGCCCCTGTGCTGGGCCCAGGGGATGAGACTGTGACCTTGAGGCAGGTTTGTTTTCCTCATGAGAGGCCACACTGTGGGCCCAGCCCCCGTGGCAGGGGGCACAGGCACACTCATAGTTTGGAGCTGGCTCAGGAAGTGTGGGCTCAGAGTTAGGTGGGGGAGGCTCTGAGCAGCCAGGGACTAGTAATAGGTCTCGTATGCAGTATTCAGCCTCTGCTGTGAACACCAGCTGGTCTCTGCCTATCCCATGGATCACTGAACCCACTGCCATGAAGCTCGTGCTTCTCTCCTTTCTTGCCTTCTCGCAAGGGAGATCTAAAGCATCGCGAGAAATTAATTAAAGGGCATTGTAGGCTTAAAAATGTAACCCTCTGTCTTGAGCTCTGCCACCTCCAGCTGCTGAGTGCGTCTCTCCTACCTGCAGAAGATGAGAGAGGCAATTCCTTTCTGTGGCTTTTATTTGATTCTCCCAAGCACCTCCCTGGAGCTGCTCCCTGTGGGGGTTTCCCTTGATGTCCTCCCATCACCACCCTTGCCTTGTCCAAGCAGGGATGCTGTGGGGGAGCAAGCTTGGGCCATTCCCTGCCATGCTCTTCCAGGCCTGAGGCAAGCTAATGGCCACTCTCATCTAGGAGACACAACCCTGGCGGTTGGTAGCTCTGGGCTGCCTGGCTCAGTGCATCCAGTGGGTCCAATGGACACTGGGAGACTGGAGCCAGAAGCAACACCCACACCTTGGGGCAGGGCTGCCGGCAGTCCCACCCAGTAGGTCACTCCACATCCACATGGCCTCAGGCTCTCATGCTCCCTGGCATGGGACCATGCAGCTGGTGTCCCTGGAGGTGGCAGGAGCCGGGAGGAGGTAGAGCGAGGGGTGAAGGAGGCTTTGGAGCAGAGGGGCAGTGACTGCTGCTGCACCGTGGACACTGGGTGTAGGCTGGTGCAGAGCAGCTGTTGGAGTTGTGGCGCTGGGCTGCCAGCTCACAGCCCTGTGACTGCAGGGGAGGAAGTGGCCCTGCGCCTGGGTGATGGGGAAATGACACTGTGGTCTCTGTTCTCTGAGGCAGTCACGATGCCAGGGTGCCCCAAGCCAGCAAACACCCGGGGCAGGGAGAAACTGGCTGGGGTGTTGCCTTCCTGCACAGTAAGGCATCATCCGGGCTTTGCTGCCTTTTCTGCCCTTGGTCAGAGCACAGGTTTTCTTGAATGGGTGTGAGGCAAGGGACGTGATCAGCATTACCCCAGACATGCTCCCACAGTTGCCCCATTGGCAGGACTGTGCCAAAATCATAGAATCCCAGACTGATTTGTGTTGGAAGGGACCTTAAAGCTTATCCATTTCCAGCCCCCTGCCACAGGCAGGGACACCTTCCACTAGAACAGGTTGCTCCAAGCCCCGTCCAGCCTGGCCTTGAGCACCTAATGATGTTCCTTGGTCAGAATTTGGTTATCCTTGAAGTCAAGGGATGAATTGCCATTGAATTTAAGTGCAATGGTGGCAACTTTTTTCCACCCAGCAGCATCCCCATGGGTCACAACACTCTCCCCTTGCACCATCACCTCTGTTCCCAGGTGCTCATGTCTTGTTTTAGGTGTTTCACCATTCCTCCAGCAACGGAGGAGCAGAGGCAGGTTTTGGACCTGAACCTTCCCAATGGCAAATCATGTATTATGAATGCCTGAGAGTGGATTATGTCTCTGAAGTTAATTCACATGTGGCTAAGTTACTGTTGCTGTGGGAACCTTTAAGCTCAAATCCTTGACTAGCGTGTGTAAAATTAGAGCTCGTTCTATCCGTCCCCGCTGGCTCCTTCCCGTGGCACAAAGGAGCTCGTGTACTGTTATTCACTTGGGAGGATGGCAGCATTCCCCCTCAGCCAGGGGATCTGTGGACAAGCAAGGTCTTTCCCATCGATGCTGCTTCCTTCTTTGCCCAAATTTTTGGCTTGGGGGAAGAAATGACGGATGACAGCCAGGAGCCATGTCCCCATAGCATCTCTGTGGGCTCTCCCAAATCTCTCCAGCCAGGCAGGGCATATCTCTGCAGCACAGAGAGTGCAGATGGGTTGCCAGAGCAGGGATCTTGGCAACGCTCCCAAGCGTGCAGAAAGAGGCCGGACGCCTTGTTCCTTTCTGGAAAGCTTGGGAGCTGTGTTCCCATGGGTGGGAAGTGATTTTGCAGCGTGCTACAGGCACCGTGTACCCACCGGTGCTGCCTTTGCCTGGCTTGTGTGGGGTGAACAGGGCTTTGCCACAGCTTCTGTGGTCATATAGCGGGAATTCCGCTGGGCTGGAGCTCAGCCAGCCCTTCTCCGGGCTGTGGGTGGGCTGGGAAGGCTGTAGTGTCTGTATTGCTCCTGCCTCCATGGCTGGATCAAGCGGAGGCAGCTGGGGGCAAATGGGATGCCCTAGTCTCTGCAGCCAAGCCACAGAGCCATGATGGAGGCTTGTCCATGAGTGCTCTGCAGCTCTTTCCCCTTCAGGTGGTTGCCCGTCTGCTCATGGCTGGGGCAGTGTTCCTGGTGTGTTATGGCAGGGAAGCAGTGCTGGAGCTCACCAGGATGGCACAGACATGGCTCGCCATGCCAAGGAGGAGTGGCGGTCACTGGGAATGTCTCAGCAAGAGGAAAAGCAGCCCTTAGCCTGCACATTTGGTAGTGGGCTCAAAGAGGTTGGCTCTAGTTAAGAGCCAGGTCTCTGAGGCTGAATTATCTCCTCTAATTCATTGCTCAGCTGCAGGAAAGAAAAGCAAATCAACTAAGGGGTGTTAGGAAAGAAGAAAGGATGAACAGGAGGCAATGGCCTCAGTTTCCAGGGTGTCTGCATCTCAGGAACTCTGGGACCTGCCCCAGAAAGGACAGAGCAGGGCTGGGACAGGATCAAAGGGAAAAGCCGAGGGCATGGAAACCTGCTGATGAAGTGCTGCCTGTTCCTGGGCTCCTCTCAAGGTCTATGGCACTGGAGACAGGACCCTGGCCTAAGCAGAACTTGAGGTTTGTCCATGGGGGTTCCTAAAGAGGAAAAAAGCCAAGTGACCTAGGGTTGGCGTGTGACCACAGCACAGGTTCCTTCTGGCAGGATGAGTTGGCACAAGCAATGGGCATCTCTAATCCAGCTAAAAGGCTTTAGGGACTGGCTTTTGGGTTGGCAGCAGTGCTGGGCTTGCAGCCAAATTATGGCTCAGAGGCTGCTGTGCCTCCCTTGTACCTGCTGGCTGCTCAAGGACAGAAGTGGCTCTGGAACCCAATATCCAGGAGGAGGTTTCTTCATCTGATAGCCAAGTCAAGCTAGAGAGATGGGCTGGATGAATGGCAGAACTCAACAATGAGGGGAGCAAACCCACTGTGACCCTCAACAGCCTTGCCCCAAGCACTGCCCTTCGAGAGGTACCAAAAATACAGCAGCCTACTCTAGGGAGGAGAAATCCTCAGGGGTGTGGGCTTACCCACCAGAAAGCTGGAATGATTTGTGATTACACAGGATTCCCTGGCCTTGGGGACAAGGCTTCCAGAAGGAGAGAGTGCCCTGTGCTCTCTGGTGTGACGTCTTACTGGCTTGTGCCAGAGCTGCAGGCTCACTGCCACATTGCTGATGGATGAATACCAGGACATAGCCTGCAGGCTTTAAAAATATATCCTGATCTGAGGCAGCTTAAGATTCAGTCCAAACCTCACAGGGATAAACTGATCTCTAGATCTGCAGCTCCCGTGTGCCTGATTTTTGCATGCAGGTAGTTTAGCTGGTGCTGAGGGCACGGAGACTGCCTAATGCTGCAGTGTTTTGCATGCTGCTCCCCCTGCTTGCTCAGAGAGCTGCAAACAAGGTCACCTCATCACCAGGGCTGAGCATCCTCATCTCTGAGTGGGGTAACATGTCCCAGTGAACCAGGATGTCTCAGACAGCAGCCAGCATTGCTTGTGACACTGTGAATGTGCTTGCTGTCTCTTTGATCAGATACCAGACGCCAAGCAAAGCAAAATGCCTGGCTGCTTGGCTTGATAGGCAGTGCCTGAGAAGGAAAGGAAGATCCCAAAAGGTCAGGGACCTGAAATCCTGACCTGGGAGCTAGCTGGAAAGTCTGTGCACACATGGTCACAAAGCTGCCTTAAGTGCTCCCTTGTCCTCCCTGGCGTCCATCATGTGTCAACCAAGCCTTCTGCAGAGCTTGTGGATCTAAGATGCTTGGTTGAGATGTGGAACTGAGATCAGTCTGTTTGGCTGATGCTCTCATTCCTCCTTTCCTTCTAGTTTTCCACCTGTCAAGGAAAGTGACATCCGTCGTGCCGGAGAGCTGCCTCCTCATCCTGCTGGGGCTGGGCCTGGGGGGCATCGTGTTGGCCGTGGCGAAGAAAGCTGAGTACCAGCTGGAGCCCAACATGTTCTTCCTCTTCCTTCTGCCCCCCATTGTGCTCGACTCAGGCTACTTCATGCCCAGCCGGCTGTTCTTCGACAACATCGGTGCCATCCTCACCTACGCAGTGGTGGGCACTCTCTGGAACTCCTTCACCACTGGCACTGCACTCTGGGGGCTGCACCGGGCCGGGCTCATGGGTGCGTGCACAGGGCTGGTCAGCTTAGACCACATCCCCAACCCAACCAACCATCCCCATCACCCAATCCAAAAGATGGGTTGGAGGTGCAAAGCACCCCTAAGTTCAGAGTCCACTGCCTGGCCCTTCCATGGACTCCCAGGAATTATAGCAGGAGCAGGGTCCTGGCATCCCAGGAATAGTGCTCTGTCAAGACTGTCAAGCATGTAGGCCAAACGGGTCTGGCTTGGTGCTGGGTGACTCATGTCTTTGCTATTTTTGTCCCAGACCTTGACTAGCCCTGCTGGCTCACTGCTGTGTTCCCTGTCCTTGGCTGGAGCTACTGGCCTTCGGGGGCCTGGGCTGTGCTTTGAGCTCTCCTGAGTCCCCAGGAGCCACTTGATGCCTGGACCTGAGGTGGGGCTGCTAAGCCTCCTTTGAACCATACCTACTGGAGGGGCAGCAATGCACCTGGGTGCATGGGGGACATCCAAGCCCTGCTGCCCTCATGTTGCAGCAAGAATGTGCTTTGCTTAGGAGATCACGGAAGTCTGGGAGCACTCCCAGGCTCCGTCCACCGCATCCCAAGGTGTGATGCTGCAGCCAAATGACCAGTAGCAGAGGAGGGATTGGTTTGTTTCAAGCTGATGAGAGGGACTCTGGGGCAGATGTTCTGCCTGAACTCAGTCCTTCTGTCCTAGCAGATCCAGGCGTTGAAGCTGGGCTGATGGATTTCCTGCTCTTCGGCAGCCTCATCTCAGCTGTGGACCCTGTGGCAGTGCTGGCTGTCTTTGAAGAGGTCCATGTAAATGAGACCCTCTTCATCATCGTGTTTGGCGAGTCTCTGCTGAATGATGCAGTTACTGTGGTGAGTTGGAGCTTGGGTAACCCTAGTGTGGAGCCAGGTTTGGGCCAGAGTGCTGCCCCAGGATAAACAGAGGATGCAGGTGACATCCGGAAGTGGGGGGCAGCCTGATGCTCTCTTGGTCTTTCCTCTCTCCTGGCCCTGTGGGACTTTGCCTATTGAGAGGAGCTGTGTTACTTGGCAGATTTGGGGTGCATGATGCCTCTTCTGCAGGGTCCATCCTGCCCCTGGGTGCTGTCCCTCTCAATGCAGGATAATACCCTGCCTTGCCCAAGGCATGATAATACCCTGGCTTGCCCAAGGCATTTGCTTTGCCTGCAGGTGCTGTACAAGGTCTTCAACTCTTTTGTGGAGCTGGGCTCAGAGCATATCCGTGCCACAGACTACGTGAAGGGGGTAGGTGAGTATGCGCCCCACCACCCCTCCACCTTCTCCTCCAGCGTGGTAGTGCTGGAGGAAAGCACAGGTGCTGTCCTACTCTGTGGCAGTGAGCACCACAGCTCTGTTATCTCCATCCCGGTGGTCACGTAATCAGAATAATAGAATCATAATCAGAATCAACCAGGTTGGAAAAAAGCTTCAAGATCATCAAGTCCAACCATTCCCCAGCACTGCCAGGGCCACCACTGAATCATATTGCTAAGGGCCTCGTTTACGCATCCTGGCTGTCATCATGAGATACTTTGGTGGGGAGCCGGGTGGGAGCACCAGGGCCAGCCCAGCATGGTATAGTCATGGGGCCACAGGAGCTGGCCTCTATTGCTTGTAGTGCAGATGAGTCTTCTCCCCCCACCAGCTTCCTTCTTCCTGGTGAGCCTGGGGGGCACGGCTGTGGGGCTGTTCTTTGCCTTCCTCCTGGCCCTGATCACACGGTTCACCAAGCACGTGCGCATCATCGAGCCACTCTTCGTTTTCCTCCTGGCCTATGTTGCATACCTTGCTGCTGAGATGGTCTCACTCTCCTCCATCCTGGCGTGAGTTCTGGGGCATCCCATGAAGGGGGGATCCAGGAAATCAGGGGTGCAGTGCTGAGCAGCAAGAGGTGGTGAGCAGACCCACTTCTCATCCCACCACAAGGTCATGCCAACTCCTTCTGCCCCTCTGCAGAGTCACCTTCTGTGGGATCTGCTGCAAGAAGTATGTAGAAGCCAACATCTCCCAGAAGTCCCGCACCACGGTCAAGTACACCATGAAGACACTGGCCAGCAGCTCAGAGACCATCATCTTCATGTTTCTGGGCATCTCAGCAGTGGATACCTCCAAATGGGCATGGGACACAGCACTGGTGCTGGGCACCCTGTTCTTTATCCTGCTCTTCAGAGGTGTGGGTAAGTCTGCCCCTCGGTGCCTCTGGCCAGTAGCACCCAGCTCTTTTCATATGAAAAGGTGGCATTCCCCAAGAAATGCTGGGGTATGAGGCCAGCCATGATTCCTGGCTGGGGTTTGCTCCATCTCCAGGAGCATCCCAGCATCCCTGCCAGCATCCCAGGCTTTCTTTCTCCTTCTTCCCTAGGTGTTGTCCTACAGACCTGTGTGCTCAACCACTTCCGCCTCATCCCTCTGGACAGGATCGACCAAGTGGTCATGTCATATGGTGGCCTCCGCGGGGCCGTGGCCTTTGCTCTGGTCATCCTGCTGGACAGGACAAAGGTGAAAGCCAAGGACTATTTTGTGGCAACGACCATCGTGGTGGTGTTCTTCACTGTCATTGTGCAGGTGAGGATGGGCACTGTGCCCTTCTCCTGTGCTGCCTTCTTGCCCCAGAGGTGGCCTGGGGGGCCAGGCAGGTGCTTGGGGACATGTGCTTGGGGCAAGTACTTCTTTTCAAGTGACCTTTGATTCTTGGCACCTCTTGGCACTTCATCCATCACCAGGCTGGTGTGGACAACCATGGTGGTGACTGTTGCAATGGTGGGGCCGTGGCCACATTGTTTCCCCATTGGCTTCTTGTCCTGTGGCTGGTTCCAACAGCAGCAACAGTGTGTTGAGAATGTTCTCTTTACAACACTGCTGATGGCCCCTGGCTCTGCAGTCCCTGCACCCTGGGAAGGGGAGACGAGGGGTGGATGGATGTGATCCAAGGGGGAAGGGGACTTGAGGGGATACAACATGGTTGCTGCCTTGGACATGGGAGCATCGCCCAGGTCCAGGCACAGAGGATCAAGTTTGTAGGGGTATGCACTGCTGGCGTAGCTGCTGGTCCCAGTCACTTCGTAGAACCACAAAATCAACTGGGTTGGAAAAGACCTTTAAGATCATCAAGTCCAACCTTTACCCCAGGACTGCCAAGTCCACCACTAATCCATGTCCCTTAGTGACATGGTTTAGGGACTTCTTGCTACTTCTGCTTCCCTTGCCCCAGCCACTCACCCTCTTGCCCTCCCAGTCTTTCCCTTGCCTTTTCCTGCATTCCAGGGCCTCACCATCAAACCCCTGGTGACATGGCTGAAGGTGAAGCGCAGTGACCACCACAAGCCCACGCTGAATGAGGAGCTGCATGAGCACGTAGGTGCTAGTACTGGAGGCTGCCTGGCTCCCTGTGCTGCCTCAGCACCCCGGGGGCACCTGCAGCCTTGTCGCTGCTCTCACCCTCTTCTCCTCGCTCAAGGCCTTTGACCACATCATGGCAGCAGTGGAGGACATTGTGGGGCACCATGGCTACCACTACTGGAGGGACAAGTGAGTGTCTCAGCCAGGATCCTCTGCCAGCCATCAGGTGGAAGGGGGACATAATGCCAATCATGGGGACATTGCAGGGTCCCCACTGGACGACAGCCCTGCTGTAGGCAGGGCAGTACATCCAGGAAGGCTGTATGTCCATCCATCAATCCATCCGGAAAGGGACCATCTGCCTCCTATTATGCAGCAGACTGAAGTGCCTAAAGCATCCCAGAGAGAGGTCAGGCAGGTGGAGTTGGGGATGCTGCAGGAGGTGGCATTGCTTGCCTGTGCTGGAGCTACTGGGGGGGCCTGGGGTATCCATGGTGGTGGCAATGATAGAATGGTTTGGGTTGGAAGAGACTATAAATGTCATCCAGTTCCTGCCATGGGCAGGGACACCTTCCAGTAGACCAGGCTGCTCCAAGCCCTGTCCAGCCTGGCCTTGAACACTGCCAGGGATGGCGCATGGGGCATGGGGCAATGGCCCAGTGTCTCTCCATGGATGGAGAGCTGGGTGCTGAGGAGGCACTGGCCCTGTTAAGGCTGGGCAGTGTTTATGTGCAGCACAGAGACAGGAACAGGATGAGAAAAGCCTGTTTCCTGGAGGGGAAGTGCTCCAGATGGGCAGCCGCTGGCCCCAGTCCCACTCCCACAGACCCACTTGTCTCTGACTTCCCCTTGGGCAGAGATGAAGGGTCAGCATGTCCCCTGTGCTCCTGCTCTCGCTGGCAGTGTGTCCCTGCGCAGAGCCAGGTCCTGTGTGCCCAGCCTGCTTTCAGCATGCTTTGGACACTCAACCTTACATGGGCAGGGGTCCCTGGCTGTGGTACCCCTGAGCGCTAAACACCCATGCTTTCATCTTATGGCAGGTGGGAACAGTTTGACAAGAAGTACCTGAGCCAGCTCCTGATGCGGAAATCTGCCTACAGGCTGCGGGATGAGATCTGGGATGTTTACTATAAGCTGAATATCCGTGATGCTATCAGCTTCGTCGACCAGGTATCAAACTGAACATCCATGATGCTATCAGCTTGCCCACCAGGGGCATGTGGTGGGGACTGGGTGGTGGGATGGCCCCAACAGGAACTGGTGGCTTGGGGTGGTGGCTTCACCATGTATGGAGCCACACATCTACCCGCAGGCCAGGCAGTGGGGACGCCCCAGACCAGTGAGGTCCTTGCTGCCCTCCTGCCAGCCTTGCCCTCCCATCTCTCAGGGTGGACATGCGTTCTCTGCTGCCAAGCTGGCGCTGCCCTCAATGCCCAGCCGCACGTCCATTTCAGAGTCATCAGTCACAAACCTCCTGTGAGTACAAGCATCCCCCAAGCCCCTGGGCAGACCTCGCTGGACTCCTGCATCTTCCCTTTTCCCAGGGGATGTGTTGTGCCAGGGCTGGCAGGGGGCTGCCAGGATGGGGGCACGTAGCCCAGTCGCTCCAACTCCATCTATCTCCACCTTCATTTCCACTTCCATTTCCATCTCCATCTCCATCTCCGTGTCTACCTCCACCTCCACCTCCACCTCCACCTCCACCTCCACCTCCGCCTCCACCTCCACCTCTATCTTCTCTCCATCTTCATCTCCATCTCCCTCCATTGCCATCTCCCCCCAGGAGGGAGAGCGGGAGCGGTGCGTGCCTGGACATGCAGGTGATCGACACGGTGAGGAGCCGGCGGGACAAAGAGGATGCTGCCATGCACCACGTGCTGCGAGGGAGCCTGTACAAGCCACGCCGGCGGGTGAGTGCTCCCTCACCATGGCGTGCAGCTGACCCTGAGGGTAGCAGCAACCACAAGAGGAGCAGGGATGGAGGGTGCTCTGTGGGGCCAGCTGCTCACCCTGTGTCTCTTTACCTCTCCCTCGGCCAGTACAAGGCCAGCTACAGCCGTCACTTCATCTCTCCAGATAAACAAGAACGCCAAGACAAAGAAATCTTCCGGCAGAACATGAGGAGGAGGCTGGAGACCTTCAAGTCCACAAAGCACAACATCTGCTTCTCCAAGAGTAAGGCCAGGCTGAAGGAAAAGGGCAGGAAAAAGGCAAGCACTCCACAGCCTCCTGCTCCTTTCCTATATCTGAGATTTGGCCTCCCCCAGGATGCAGACAGTGGGGTGTAGGTGAGGTGCTGAAGGGCATCAGCAGCTGCAGAGACAGTGGGGAAAGCTGCTAATCTCATCTCAGTCCTGCATATCACAGAATCACAGCCTGGTTTGGGTTGGAAGGGAGCTTAAAGCTCCCCCAGTTCCAACCCCCTGCCATAAGCAGGGACACCTTCCACTACACCACGTTGCTCCAAGCCCCGTCCAACCTGGCCTTGAACAGTGCCAGGGATGGGGCAGCCAATCTCCCCTCTGTCAGGTTAAAGCCATTCCCTCTTGTCGTGTCCCTACAGGCCTTTGTCCAAAGCCCCTCTCCAGGTTTCTTGTAGCCCCTTTAGGCACTGGAGCTGCTCTAAGGTCTCCCCAGAGCCTTCTCTTCTCCAGGCTGAACAAGCCCAGCTCTCTCAGCCTGTCATATGCTCTGTGTGAGCATGTGGATGTTACATGTCCATGTGTCCTCACCATCCCAGCGCTGCTGTGGTGTGGCTTTTCCCTGGACAAAGCAGTCCTAAGCCCTGAGGAAGCCCCATGTTGGTTTTCCAAGAGCACTCAGCGTAAAGTAGCCTGAACATTGGTGCAGATCCAGGCCCTGTGGCTTAAATTGAGCCTTAGGTATCTTCTCTCATTTGGAGGTTTTTGAAGCCATTGAAACTGAGCTGTTTGTTGTAGGGCTATGACGATGCAATGCCTAAGGGCTAGGAATCTGGCTGGGGTGGGAAGCTGGGTCCCTGGGGTTACCCTATCTCGCAGGGCCATCTGGGCTGGGGTTAGGGGTTTGCTAGGGGGAGGTTCTAGATGGTCCCTCTTCCTTCACAGAAGAACATCTCTGTGACCAGGGAGGCTCCCAATGACAAGACACACAGAAATGTCCCCTGGCAGGATGCTGGTGAGGAGGGTGGCAGGCAAGGTTTGCAAGTCCTGCATGGTGACCTGGTGGGGTGGGGTGGGGTGGGATGGGAGCAGCCTCCTGTGCCTGCCTACTGCCAGCATGGTGGCGCAACAACACAAGTGGTTGTACTAGCACCAAGTCCTTCTCCCATGGGTGCAGTTCTTCCTCAACAGGGTGCCCCATCCTCCAAAGCAACTCCCTCCATCTGGCTGCAGCTCCTGTCCTGGTGATGATCAGCTCCGATGAGGAGGACAGTGATAGCTCAGAGACGGAGAGAGAGGATGACGAAGGGATTGTGTTCATTGCTCGAGCCACCGATGAGGTCCTGCAGGGAAAGACAGCTTCTGGTAGGCACTGGTGCTCCCATGCCAGGGCAGCTGCCATTAAGGTAACTTGTCCTTCCTGGGCCACTAAATTGCTTTGGCCTGGGCAAACCCAAAGTCAGCAGAGCATGAGTGGGAGAATCCCTGTTCTCTGTGGCTTTGGAGGCATGGCAGAGCTTCCCTGGTGGTTTCTGCATGCCTGGGCCAGCTGACCTTTTGGTAGCGGTTGGTTCTGCAATGTTTGCAGAGCCCGAGGAGGAACCAAGAGCTGTGCAAAATCTCACTGTCAACTCCTTCTGCATCCCCAGACAGCCTGGATGTCTGCCCCAGCCCCTGCATCATCCCTCCCTCGCCCACCTTGGCAGAGAAGGAGCTGCCATGGAAAGGAGACCAGGCTGGTCTGGCTGTTTACATCTCCTCGGAGACCACCAAAATCGTGCCAGTGGATATGCAGAAGGCGTGGGACCAAAGCATCTCCTCCCTGGAGAGCATTGCTTCCCCGCCAGGCATTGAGAGTGGACCTCAGCACAGGAGGTTCGCCTGCCCTGTTCTGGAGGAGCAACCCCAGTCTGCGAGCCAAACCATGCCAGAGCAGAGCTCCTGCTTCCAGTTCCCCAGCCACGTCTCTAAGAATGGGCGGTCACAGAATGACAGCAACCCCAATGGCGCAGAGCAGCAGGAAATGCAGCTTCTTATGGCCACAGAGAAGCAGGGTAGGGTGCTGCCAACTGCGGAGCCCAGGTGGCTGATGTTCAACTGAGCAATCCACCTCTGAGGGCACACTGCGGACAGGGAAAGGGATGAGGGCTGTGCCCATTCTGCTGTCTTGAGTTCTAAAGCTTGTTTGTCTCCGTAAACTCCAGGAGTGGCAGAAGAACCGACTACTCCTCCCAGAGCTGCACTCCAGGGTGGGCTTTGTCTATGCACTTACTGATACAAACTGGTTGATAATTGGGATTTCTGCTGCAACAGCAGGTACCAGCCTCCATTCACCCAGACCCTAAACCTCATTCTTCCTCTCAGGATATATATCTCTGCAGCTGGGAGGGCAGAGATTCCCAAGGGGACTCCATCCTGTAGTGGCTGTGCTGCCCTGCGGTGTGTGGGTGCTGGTTAATGGGTTGTGGCTGCTCATGGGTGTAGGAGCACGGTGGAGCTGATCTCCAACCTGCTGTGAGTAGACCTCTGCGGAGAGCACTGGGAGCTGTGCTGGTGCATGGGAGCCCATTCACACCCAGCGGTAGGCTGTTGACTTTAAGGTGGCTACAGTGCTGGTTCCTCACAGCATGCATGGATGCACCTAGAAGGCTAGAGATGGGCTTCTTGCCATGGCAGCTCTGCATTCCTGGGTTATGGAGGTACCACAGAGGCAAGGCCATGACCTTCTCAGGACTAGGAGCAGCAATTCTGGGCTCTGGCTCCACAAGGAGCTCAGCTAGTGAACCTGTACGCTAGGGCTCCTCTAGCAGCCAACCTGCTGTGCCAGCCTCATGCATGTGGCCTGGATGTGTTCCCAAAAATGCCGTGTTCAGCTTTCAGACTTTGGTAGGGGGCAGCTGCCCTGTACAGCAACCTTGGTGTTCATCCTGCCTGCATCCCAGTCTCTCCAGTTGCCTGGGGCTCATCAGCTGGGAGGGCTGGTTGTGGGGCAAGGAGTGACGGAGCAGCAGGTATGAATGTACATTAGCGACAGGGGTGATAGGTGAGAATTGAGTGCATCTCAAAGGTCTGTTGCCACCACTCCCCCCAGCCACCCTTGGGACCTCTTGAGAAGCTGTCAGGATCTGGTGGCAACAGCCCTGGTGTCACCCCAAAGACCACGAATTGCTCTCCGAAAGCATGCAAAAGCTCAGCACAGCAGCTGGGCACTAGCTCCTCTGAAGGAAGAATGGGGATTTGGGCTGGTAATGCCCCAGAGCAGATAAATAACTGCCTGTTCCAGCTACAGGGGTGTGCTGGGACAGCAGGTGACACTTGGGGATACTTGGATGTACTGGGTGAGTGAGCCCAGTGTGGAGCAGGCAAGCTGGTGGTACCCCCTGGTGCTGTCAGCAAGGCTCAACAAAGGCTATTATTGTGCTTGGTACCTGTTCCACTGGATGAGCATGAAGTTTTTAAAAGGTTTTTATATAGTTTTGCATTTCTGGTATGCCTTATTCTGGTTTTGATTGCTGATATTGGGCCATACTAAATCCCTAGCTGAGTCAATGTTTTCTGTAGCCATGGGCACCCTGGATGACTCAAGACATAATCTCTTATTTGCAAGAATATTGTTTTAATGTGAAAATACATGCAGAGTATTTTGTAATGTTCAATAAAGCTAAGTTGGAGCAGACATCATGGTCTGATCTCTCTGCTTTCTGGGAACCTCTGCATGTCCTTATTGCTGCAGATTCTGGTTCGGTTCTCCGTCTGTTCTTCTCCACCTGAGGCCACAGCCCCCTTTCAGACTCACTGTGCCTAACTGGGTTTCCTAGTTTTGAGGATGTTTGTGGAAAATGTGAAATTCTTTCCGAAGAGAAGCTTGCCTGTAGCTGTCATTAGGCCAGGCTGTGGGGAGCAGCCAGCAAGAGGCCAGAAGGGCACTACAAATCTGGTACTGTGCACAGCACCAGAGTGCTGGGAGCCCACATCATCCCATGTCCATACTTCCTCTCCCTTTGCCAAAGATGTGGTTCAAATGGGTCTGTTTCAGGGCATCCTGGATCACAGGAACCATCCTGCATTGTTATGTGCTGGCATTGCATTTTCTTCAATCTGCTGGCTCCGCTTCTCCGCAAGCAGACTTGATTAACAAGGTATATGTGTGGTTTGTGTTCAACCTGGCATCTACCATCACCAACAGGTCCTCTTTGGCAGGGTCTCTATACAGCTACTAGCACTCAGAGCTTTGCACTGGCTCCTCTGGAAGCTGCTGCCTTGCATCCCACTGACTAGCAATGCTGGCCAAGGTGTGCTCTGCGTGCTGGACCTCAGTGCCAGTATTCCCTGCAGAGACTATTGGCTTGGCAGAGCACCAGGTTGTGTGGGCCAGGTTGTTTTCCTGGAAGTGGTGGGTCTCTGGCATTCAGCCCCTCAGTGAAGGAAAAGCAGACATCTCAGCTTCAGGAAACACTGGGACTGGCTGTTGCTGTCCTACACAGTTATCTAAACCTAGCAGCTAAAGAGTGCGCAGGCCACCAGCTGGCAGCTTGGAACCCCCTGTTCCAGCCCTCAACCCCAGCCCTGCTGTGGTCAGAGATGGTAGCTCCTACTACCTTTTCTCGCGGGGTTGTTTCAGTTTTCATTCTCATACTCCACTCTCTGTATTTCACCTCATGGGGAGAGATAGCAGCAGCATTGTGCCTGCACAGGGCTGCTCTGATCCTACCAGCTTAGCACAGAGCCATCTCTTCCAGTCTAAAAATATTCAAGTGCTTCAGTGGAAAAACACATGAACCATGCCAAACCACGAACACATGTGCTCAAACCTCTGTTCCTCCAGAAGAGAGTAAAGCATAACCAAAGGAGCTGCTTCTCATGTAACCCAGAACTTGCAACCCTCTGACTGTTACTATAAGCAACCCCCTGACTGTTACTATGAGCAACCCCATCCCTGGCTATCTCAGACCTGTCATTTTCCATGCCAGCTTCTCCTTAGAGCCTGCCATTAAACCTGCACAGTTTTTCCACAGTGATTTACTTTCTCCAGTGCTCAGCTCCTCCAGTTTCTCCGTGGTACCAGAACTTGCAAAGTCAGCAGGTGATGTAAGGCAGTTCTGGTAACAGGGGCATCAGCTGGATGGAAGAGCCAACCTGTGGGCGACAGCTTGGTGTTGGTCATCTCCCAAGTCAGCTAAGCTTCAGCATTGTGTAGTCATCTTCAAATCACCACCTCGCCACTGCACAACATGTTAGAGGATCAGGTAGATTCTAGGCTGGTAGGGGCTCAGGAGATCTGTGGTCCAACCCTGGCTCCACACAGGGCTGGTGGCAAAACTACACCTGGTAGCTCAGAGCCCTGTCCCATTGAGTCTGGAAAGTTCCTGAAGGTAGAGATGTCACCACCTCCCTGTCTTAGAGCCGCACCATGGCTCCACCACTCCTGTGCAGAATGATTTTCTCCTTAACAGCCAGTAACTCAGAACCATGCAGCTGCTCACTCATTCCTGCCCTTCTTTCTTCCCCCACTCCCAGAGGGATGGGGATGAGAACCAAAAGAATGTAACTCCCACGACTTGAGATAAGAACAGTCCAGTAACTAAGGTATAACACAAACCACTGCTGCTTCCACCAATAGTAATAATGAAAAGGGAAATAACAAGGGGAGAGAATACAACTGCTCACCACCCACTGACCGATATGCAGCCCAGTCCAAACAACGACCTAGGCTTTCTAGGTAACTACCTCCAGTTTATATACTGGGCATGACGTTCTGTGGTATGGAATACCTCTTTGGTTAGTTTGGGTGAGGGGTCATGCCTCTGTTGCCTCTTGCTCTTCCAAGTGTGCCTCTGAGAAAGAGCTGGGCTCTGGTTTCTCTGTGCCCCCTTGTAGGTAGCTCCCCTCTTTGCCTTGCCTTCCTAAAGCTGGCTGTCTCTAATACAGGTGTAGATGTAGATCACAGAATCATAGAATAGTTATGGTTGGAAAGGTCCTTAAGATCACCTAGTTCTACCCCCACTGCCATGGGCAAAGA
This sequence comes from Amazona ochrocephala, assembly GCA_039720435.1. Taxonomy (NCBI): domain Eukaryota; kingdom Metazoa; phylum Chordata; class Aves; order Psittaciformes; family Psittacidae; genus Amazona; species Amazona ochrocephala. The sequence continues at coordinate 77,964,105 of CM077909.1, read as the reverse complement.
CACCTCACACTAGACCACGTGTGAACCACCCAACGCTCTGTCCAACCTGGCCTTGAACACTGCCAGGAATAGAGCATTCACCACCGCTTTGGGCAATCTGTGCCAGTGCCTCACCACACCCACAGTAAAGAATTTGTTCCTTTTATCTAAACTGAACTTCCCCTGTTTAAACCAATTACTCCTATCACTACGATCCCTGGTGTAGATGTAGACGTAAATGTAGATGTAGATATCCTTCTTCTTGTGGAACTAGTACCCAGCTGTGTCTCACAGGTACAAAGTCAAGAGGATAATAATTTCCTTGAACCTGCTAGCTTCACATTCTCCATTGCAGCATGGTGCTGTTGACTCATGGGCAGCCTTGTGTGCTTTTTCATTCTGCTCTATTTCTGGCGCACTTCTGACGCCCTCGCGTGATGTTCTCACAATGGCCTGTACATGCACAAGCAGTGGGAAGCCAGTGAATGGGAGCCCCGCTTCCCACCTCCTACTTGGTCCTAGGCCCTAGCAAGCACAAAGCATGGCAAGGGCTTTGACCACACTCTCGTTTTCATGGAGAACAGTGGGAAGACAAATGCAGGAAAATTCTGGAAAGGTGTTCAGTCTAGTCGTATCTGGTACGCATATTTTGGAGACATATCACTTTGTTCTTTGCTCCAGCTCATCTATGTCACCTGGGTCCATCAGACTAGCACCTCTTCTGAATCCTCCTGCATTTGCCTTCTTGCTCTTCTCATATGAAGCAGCCATCCCTGCTTCCTGCTTTCACTGGAAGCTTCCTCTGCCTGTTGGTGGAAGGAATGAGCCTGGAGAAGAGAAGGCTGCACAGAGACCTCAGAGCAGCCTTACAGCATCTGAAGGGGGCCTACAAGGATGCTGGAGAGGGACTCATCATCAGGGACTGTAGTGACAGCACAAGGGGAATGGGCTCAAGTATTATGACAAGATATGACAGGAAATTCTTAGGTTAGATATGACAAGAAATTCTTCCCTGTGGGGGTGCTGAGGCCTGGCACAGGCTGTGCAGAGAAGCTGTGGCTGCCCCATCCCTGGCAGTGTTTAAGGCTAGGAGCAATGCGGCATAGTGGAAGGTGTCTGTGCTCATTGTAGGGGATGGAACTGGATGAGCTTTAAGTACCCTTCTAACCCAAACCAGGCTGTGGCTCTATGAGTCTATGATTTTGACTCCAGCATTACCTCTGGAGGACCGGGAGAGAGCCTGGCCCTGGCCTGCCCTGCTGCACTGGCTGGTGAAGCCATGCAGAAGTTGCTGTGCTAATGGGATATAAGCTGTCTGGGGCGGTGCAATGAGCGCTGGTGATGGAGCTGGGATCAGTCAGCAGCCGGGATGGATAATGAGGAACAGATTTGTGCTGGGCAGTCGTTCCCATGCTGCGTTCCAGGGCAGAGCGGCCAGGATGGGAGAGCCTTTGTGCTTCGTGCTGCGCCCCCCCAGGGCGTGTGGAGCCAGCCCCTCAGCTTGCCACTGCCTCCTCGTCATCGGGTGGTGGTGAGTGTCCCCAGGTTCCCTGCAGAGCTGGGGACACTTCTCCAGCGGCTGTGCCACCACACCAGGCTGCAGGGATTCCCAGGAGGCTCTCCTTGCACCTCAGAACAAGCTGCAGTGTGGGCTAGCTGAGGACAGCCAAGATCAAGTGGGATCTTTGGGTTAACAGGAGCTGGGTGTGGTGATCCACAACTCCCTTCATGCTTTGGATTTCCCTGCTTCTGCCTGGAGGAGAAAACACGGCTGTGGGATTCCCTGTGTGGCCAGGCTGCTGCTCCCGGGGACTCCTGCAGAACAGCCAGGATGGATGTCAGCATGCTAGGAGCTTTGATTTAATGAGCACCACAGATCCTAGAGCTGTGATTCTCCCCACAGACAGACAGAGCTGTTCCTCACAGCCCTGAGGAAGGCAAAGATCCCTGAAGAAGCCACCTGAGCTCCTCTCATCTCACCTTCTCCTGGCATCTGCTGCCCTGCGGGTAGGCTGACCGGAAGGTAAATGGAACCTGTGGCAGGTTAGTTGGAGAGGGAGGGTGCTGAGGACACTGGGGAGGTGGCTGTGAGCCCACTTGGTCTGATACCTACTTCGGACCACAGATTGTACTGAGCTGCAGGCAGCCGGTGAAGAAAGGCTTGGAAAGCCCATGGGGTTGAAGTCAGAGAGAAAGTTAAAGCTGTCTCCCTGTGGGTAAGTTGGCTTCTGGACTGTGCACACACCTGGAGCCTCGTCATACATGGGTCCCTGGTGGCTCTGTGGCTCTGAGGCTCTCTCAGACAGATGGATGTATGGTGGGTTCAGAGCTGCCCTGGGAGCTCTCCTCTGGGCATGGCTGGTGCTGGGGACCACACAAGCATCTCTTGTGTTGAGGTCACCCCCTCCAAGTTTCTCATGATGCTTTGGATGCTGAGTGCTTTCTCAGAAAGCTCCATCTCCCAGCACTGGGATATTCTCATCTACCTCCTACATGCATGTAGATGCACATATTTTCAGTAGGCATCCCTCCCCTCTCCTATTTGTGGAGAAAGCCAGCAAAAGCTTTGGAAAGGCACCCCAGAAAGATGAAAAAAAATAAACAACTACGAAGGCCAAGATCTATTATGTTTTCACATGTGGTGGTGCAGGGCTGGCTGATGGGAGCTGGTGGTGAAGAAGCTCGCAAACACCAGCTTGTTTGCTGGGAGATAAAGAAGAAGTTCTTCCCTGTGAGGGTGCTGAGGCCCTGGCAGAGGTTGCCCAGAGAAGCTGTGGCTGCCCCATCCGTGGCAGTTCCAGGCCAGGTTGGATGGGGCTTGGAGCAACCTGCTCTAGTGGAAGGTGTCCCTGCCCATGGCAGGGGGGTGGAAATGGGTGAGTTTTAAGGTCCCTTCCAGTTCAAACCATTCTGTGTTCCTGAGAGATGGTCCTTGGACTCGCCAAGAAAAGCTGCCTGGAGGTTGATGCCCGGGATCCCGTTTCAGCAGGTGGGTAAGGTAAATGTCAGGGCTGCTTCTGCAAGGAAGGATAAATCCTCGTGTGCTTTCTCAGCTGGCAAGGACCTTGTGTCCTGACAGCCCAGAGATGTTTCAGACAGGCAGTGCTCTGAAGGAGATGTGGCTTTGGGTGTTTTTAGAGCTAGGGAGGCTTTGTGGTGAGCTGGAAAACTGAAGGTGTCCTTGGATCTCTGGTAGTGTCACCATCATCTCTTAAACACCATGGCTTAGCCCACCACTGACAAGTGGGGCATGAAGGATGCTGCAGTGTCTTTGGTTTGGCTTTGTTTTAACTGCTCTAGTGGAAGGTGTTCCTGCCCACGGCAGGGGTTGGAACTGGATGAGCTTTAAGGTCCCTTCCAACCCAAACCAGCCTGGGATCCTGTGATTCTCTGACTGAGGCAGCAGCTCAGCCAGGCCCCTGCTGGGTGGTCAATGGGTGATTCGCACCAGGCTAACTCTGATCTTCGTTTTCTCCGGCTGGGGAACAGTCAGAATTATGATAAATGTTTGATTTTTTTACCCTCCTCCAGAAAAAAAAAAAAAAAAAAAAAAAAAAAAAAAAAAAAAAAAAAAAAAAAAAAACAAACAAAAAAACCCAACCTACCAAAAAGCCCGACCAAACCCCCCAGCTTTTGAAGCAAACACTGTATCAGCCCCAACCAAAGGCCGCCCCACACTTCAGCCGCCGCAAGAGCCGGGAGCTGCGGGGAGCCCCACGCGGCCGGCAGAGGGCGCGCCGCACCGACGCGTTCCCCTGCCCTGCCTGCCGCCAAGATGGCGGTTGCGCTCCCCGAAGGTCCCGGCCGGCGCTCAGGAGCGCGGCGCAGCACGGCAAGGTGTGCCGGGGCCTGCCGTTCCACCGGGGTGGTCCGGTGAGGAAAATAAACCTCGTTATCACCTTTGCGTGGAGGCAGGCTGAGAGAGCTGGGCTGGTTCAGCCTGGAGAAGAGAAGGCTCCTTATGGAGAGACCTTGGAGCAGCTCCCAGTGCCTAAAAGTGCTACAAGAAACCTGGAGAGGGGCTTTGAACAAGGGCCTGTAGGGACAGGACAAGGGGGAATGGCTTTAACCAGACAGAGGGAGATTCATGCTGGATGTGAGGAAGAAATTTTGTACATTGGGGGTGGTAAAACACTGGCCCAGGTTGCCCAGAGAGGTGGTGGATGCCTTGTCCCTGGAGACACCCCAGGGTGAGGCTGGACGTGGGTTTGGGCAACTTGGTCTGGATGAAGGTCTCCCTGCTCCCAACAGGGTGTGGGACTAGATGAGCTTTGAAGGTCCATTCCAACCCAAATAATTCTGTATATCGCCGAGTCACAGAATCATCAGGGTTGGAAGGGACCTCTGGAGATCATCCAGTCCAACCCCCTGCTAAGGCAGGGCTGCCTAGAGAAGGTCACACAGGAGCCATGTGGGTTTGGAATGTCTCCAGAGAGGGAGACTCCATAACCCCCTGGGCAGCCTGTTCCAGGGCTCTGCCACTCTTAAAGGAAGTTGTTCTTCCTCATCTTGAGGTGAAACTTCTGTATCAGTTTATGCTCCTTGTCCTGTCACTGGGCACCACTGAAATAAGTCTGGCACCACCCTGCTGGCACCCACCTTCCAGATGCTGATCTGCATTAATGAGATCCCCTCTGTCTGCTCTGCTCTTGACTAAATACGCCCAGCTCCTGCAGTCTGCTTACAAGAGGGATAGTCCAGACCCCACATCATCCCAGTGCTAGTTTCAGGTCTCTTTCTGTGTGCCCGGAGAGCAGCGGTGTGTGGGTTGAACTGCTCCTTTAGCTTCCCACCACACTCCTCTCGGTTGTGCCGTGCAGGCAGCTGCCTGCCCCTGCCTGTTGGCAGCCCCCACTGCTCAACCCAGTGTTCCTGGGGAGCCTCTAGCTCTGCCTCAGGTGCCTTCACTTCAGCCAGTGGTGAACGCAGGCAGGGGCTGCCTTGTCAGGGACAAAGCACCACCCAAAACCAAAGCCTGTTTTAAAGTAAAAAATACCAGACCAGCAAAGAACACACACTTAGAACGTATGGACTCAGCAGTGGTGAGGAAGCTGCTTCCTGGACTCCGAGGGCTGAGGACTGCCAGCTCTGGCCGGGCTGCTGAACTTCCTCTGCTTCCAGGAGTACCTGGAGAGAATGTTCCAGGGATAGCTGGGATATCAATCTCACAGTTCTTAACCTGTTCATCCCATTATTGCCAAGCTCCTCCACAGGCAGGGGTTCCCATATTAACAACTGGGCCACTTTGGGTTCTATATGAATGCTAAAGGGATATAAGCCTCCTGGTCCCTTCATATAGTGGCTCCATTGCTGGTCTTACCCTGTCTTAATCTGGGAGCAGAGATCCCTTTGCAAGGAGGAAGAGAACAGCAGCAGTGATGGAAGAAAGGGGTGAGAGGAAAGCAGGAGAGACCGATGAGGAGCCATGAGCCCTCTGCCCTTGCCTATCTGAAGAGGAAGCTGCTCATCTCCTGCAGGAGGCACATTGTTATTGCTGCTGGCGGGGTTGAATCACGCTATTTCCTGCTGATGCCCTGGCACCATGGAGAGGAAGTGCCCATCCTAGCTGGCACTATGCTCACAGCATCCCTGTCATGTGCTCCTGCCTGGTACAGGGTCCTCTCTCTCCAACCTGCACTGGGAATGAAGGGTCCCTGGTGTACCCATGATCCACATCACACCACCTGCTCTGGGAACCCCCTGTGCTCCATGTCCCACCCTCTCTGTTCCTGCCTGGCACCCTTGCTGTAGGCATTCCCTGAGGTTCGCTCTTCTAATTGCCAGCTACGCATGTCCCATGGCAGACTGCTCCTATCCCTGTCAAACCAGCCATTCCCAGTGGCATCTGAGGAGCGTCCCCATCACCTCCTGTGCTCTGGATCAGTACAGCTGCTTCCAGACCCCTGGGGAGAAGACCCTGGCCCCAAACTGCTGTTTGCCTGCTGCAGAGTGACTTGAACCTCAGCCTGAAGCCTTGTAGAGCTGCTCTGTTGAGACTGCGATGGAGGAACCAGATCTTTCCCCTTTGCTACCCGCTGGAAAAGGCTGAAGGGGGGCAAAGCAGGTCTCTCCTGTACCACAGGATACCACTGCTCAGCTCTGAGCAGGTTACCCTTCCCCTGCTGGAAATACCAGCAGGATTAAGAGTACTTTGAAAAGCACCCAAAGGACCCACAGTGGGACTGCCTGAGTTCAGTGGGCACCACAGCCCAGCTGCTACAGAAAACAGGATTGCTGGTCCCAGGGAACGCCCATGTGGCTGTATAAAGCTCTTTGGGATTGCATGCTCACATGGAGCTGTACCTTGGGGCTATTGTTCTGCCCCACTCAGTGCTGAGCTAACCCAGCTGCTGCTCGGCCTACAGAAGCAAACTGCAGGCAGGTGAGAGCTTTCCTTCTCTCTGGAGAGGCTCTGCCATGGGAGAATGGTTTGCAGGATCTGCTGGGATATGCTGGCCACAGGCTCTGCAAGTGCTGGCTGTAAGTGTGGGGTCTGTGAGGGGCTGGGGGAGCTGGATGGGGTTGGAAGAGCTTGTGCTCAGGGGGAATAGCAGTCCTGGGGGTGAGAGCTCCTGGAGCAGTGTGAAGGAGGTGCTGTGTTCTCTGGCTGCCATCCCAGGTAGGGCCTGGCTCTGCAAAATGTGGGGTGGAAGCTGCAGTCAGTGGTTGGAAGTGGGGTCCCCTCCCTGGAGTGGGTGGTTTAAGTTGTCAGCTCTCCCTTCTAGCAGGGCACAGTCGGGTTTAGGTTGCTCTTGGGAAGACAAGGGATGGGTCTCCAGCTCAGAAGTGTGTCTCAGCCCTTGTTTGGTAGTGGTTTGTGGTTAGTACGGAGGGTTACATCTGCTTCCCCTGGTGTGGGTGCTGGTTGCTTAGGTGCGAGCTGGGCACACAGCAGTGACAGGTCAGGGCTCCTGTTGGTGCAGTGACACAGAGTGGGGTGCGTGTCTGTCACTGCAACCCTTGCTCTGTCAAGCAGACCTGGAAAGAGTGCTCCTCTGGCAGCTGAGAGGTGAAAATGGCATTTGTGGTAGCTGGGAGACCCTCTGCCCCACATCCCCTGTTCAGGTGGGAGAGGGGCTGGGGAGGTGCCTGGTGGGCTGGGGCAGGAAGGGTGCAGGTGTCGGCTGGCATGTCTAGCTCGGAAGTGAGCATGCTGTCTCAGAGAGTACAGTAAACATGTGCTGTGGGAGTAAATAGCATGGAGCATCACTGCCAGAAGGGAAGGTAAACAGATAGATGACTGGCTTGTGCCATTAAAGACATGGGATCTGGAGAGAGACAGGCCAGTTTCAGGCTGCTCTTCAGCAAAAGCCAATCTGTTCTTCCGTTCAGAGATGGTGCTGAGTTTTGAAGCAGCAGTCCTGAAACCATAGCTGGACTAAACCAAGAGCACTCTTCCCTCAGGAAAGGCAAGCAGTGCCTAAACTGCAGGGAGACAAGCAAGCAGCTCCTCTTAAAGGATTTTAGTTCTGTTTTCCAGGTTTGCATCCATGAAGGCTTTCCCCTGCCCGGCTCTGTGTCTTACAGGTTTCTGTTCCAGGCTCCTGGGGGATTTGGGGTCTTCTCTCCTCCTGCCAACCAGACAGTGGGATGCTGAGACCCAGACCCCAGTAGAGGAGACCACCACAGCTAGGAAACCTCTTGGGGGATGTGTGTGCTATAGAGAAAAAGTGCCTACTGATAGGGTGCCTGGTTGGGGCAGGAGGCCTGGATTCCATCCAAGCCCTGCTCCTACCTGTACTGACTGTGTTCATGACCTTCACGTAAGGAGAGGTCATTAGCCCAAAGCTGCCCAGCCTGAGACGAGTGACTTGGGTGTGTGCAGAAGCCGGACTGTGTCTTGTGGGCTTTGGCAGTGATGCGAGTGCTGGTCTGTTTCTGAGCTGAGATCCTGGGCACTTGGGGATGCCTGGAGCAGGCATTAGACAAGTGAGTGCTCTGCATGTATGAAGAGCAGCTGGCTTGCCTGGGAGGATACTCTATGTCATCAAGGTGTGCCTTCGGAGCTGTGTGGAGAAGCTGTAAGGCTGGCATTGCCCTGCTTGGACTGCTCTTCTGTGGGACCGTGCACTGTGTGCTTGTACGTGTGCTGCAGGGGGCCTGATGGGCAGTTGCTTTATTACTTTTTTTTTTTTTTTTTTATCTCCCCAGTGGCACAAATGCATTTGAGGGCCTGTCCTGGGTTCAGCAGTAGCAGTCATTTTTCTCCTTCTTAGTAGCTGTTGTGGCTTAAGCCCAGCTGTAACTCACAAAACCAGGCAGTCTCTCTCTCACTCCCCCCCTTCCTCCCGCCGGCTCCCAGAAGGATGGGGAGGGGAATCGAAAGAATGTAACTCCCACGGGTTGAGATAAGAACAGTCCAGTAACCAAGGTGTAACACAAACCACTGCTGCTGCCACCAATAATAATGAATATAAGGGAAATAACAAGGGGAGAGAATACAACTGCTCACCACCCATGGACCGATACCCAGCCCAATCCAAACAACGACCTGGGCTTTCTAGGTAACTGCCCCCAGTTTATATAGTGGGCATGGCGTGCTGTGGTATGGAATACCTCTTTGGTTAGTTTGGGTCAGGTGTCTGTCTCTGCTTCCTCCTGGCTTCCGTTCCTCCCTGGCAGAGCATGAGACTCAGAAAGTCCTTGGTCAGACTAAATATTACTGAGCAGTAACTAAAACCATCGGTGTTATCCGCGCTGTTCCCAGGCTGAAAGTCAAAAACACAGCACTGCACCAGCTACCAAGAAGGAGAAAAATGACTGCTACTGCTGAACTCAGGACAGAGCCCAGAGTGGGACCTTCCTGCCTTCTATACCTGTAAAATGTCTGGAAAGCCTTCTGATGGTTAAGGGCACATTAGGTTTGCACATGGCACTGAACAACATCTTGAAGTGTAGCTGGGGACCAAGTAATTCAGTTGCTCTTGTTGCTTCAGTCAGTGAGCATGACCAGCTGTTGTTGTGCAGCCTCTCCTCCAGTCCTTCTGGGAAATCACACCACGATTATATTTCTGGCTTAAGACATTTTTTTCCCCTAATCAGCCTGAGCCTCACAAAGAGGTTGCCACTTAGCTGTAATTACTTGCTTTAGAAGCTGAATGTCTCCTGAGGATTGCAAGTAGGGGATTATCAAATTAATTGTTTAAACCAAGATGTGCTTTTGTGAAGCCAAGGCCTGCTTTAAACCTTTCTTTCAGATCACAAGTAAATATTATTAAACTGCATACGACCTGTTCTTGTGTTCCTGATGGGGAGAAAACTAGTTGTGTACCCAAACGTTGGTTCAAAGGGCTGCTTGCAGCCACACTTGCTGCAGCACTTCCTTGCTTCAAACAGGTTTTGCCAAAGAAAAGCAACATCTATCTCTAGTCCTCAGGTGCCTGCTTGTGCTGAGTGAGGTCTAATGCTGCTTCTTGATGGCTTCCCATGTTTTTATAAGCTGCCAAGTGGAAAGGGAATGGGGTTCACAGTGGGTAGCTTGGTGGGATTGTTAGATACTCTTCTTGAACTTGTAGTTTCAGGGACAGCTTAACCAGATGTAACATCTGCATAGCCATGTGTGTGGACATGGGGGCTGGTGGAAAGGATGATGAGGAGGTGCCTGGAAGTAGATTTAGAGACATCCACTGGTGAGTGGGTGAGCAGGGGCCATAGGTCCTGGACTACTGCTCTGCCAGTGCCTGCTCTGAGGTTTTCCTTCCCTTTAGCAGTCCCTATGGCCATAGGAGGGTCTGTGTGGTGTGCTGAAGACCACACCAGTAGTCATGCTAAACTAACATGGAGTGTGTGGGGCTGTTTTCCTAAGAGCTGTTGGCTGCTGTCTAGCTAGGATGTGTATTGCACAAACTTCCCCTAGGTCAGAAGATGTCCTTATCTGGCATCTAAAACATCTGTCCTGTCTTGTTTCCAGCACAGCAGAGTCCTATTCATAAAAACATTGAGCTCTCCCTGCTTTGCACAACTGAAGATAAGCAGAACTGATTCACAGGCAGAGGTCCTTTCCCTGCCTCCAGCCTCTGCCTCTGCTCTCTCCCTGCACTAATGGGGCTATAGGCTGTGATACTGCTTCAGCAGATCTGCATACCAGATGCAACAGAGGGGAAAGGGGATGGGGAAGAAAGAGATGAAGGTCTGAAGTTATAACCCCTGAAATTTCAAAACAGTTGGTGTACTGACCCCTTTCCTCTCTCAACTCTGGGGAGGTCCCACAGGCTTCAAAATTTGTCTCTCCATCCTTCTTGATGTTGGCCTTTGCTGCCTTTTGCCATATTTTACCTCAGGGACAGGTTGTGCTTAGCACTATTGAACTGCTGCTGCAGGCAGGTACCAGAGCAGTTCCCTCAGTGCCCATCAGTTGCCCATCAGTCCATGCACAGGACCTGGGTCTGCTGTGTGGGAAGCTGCTCTCTGCCTGCAGAGCTGGATGACGACAGCCTTTTGCAGTGGCTTCAGCAATTAAACCAAGCCCAAGGAAAGTGCTGGCCTTGTGCGAGAGCGAGGAGCCGCTCCTGCGAGGAGACAGTGTGAGACTGTGTTGGGGAACAACTGTGGCATTGTTGTCAGGCTCAGTCAAGAGGGGCTTTTGAACACCCACTGAAGTGCTGGCTACAGCTGTCTCCCATGTGCTTGTGCGGGAAGTGGATCTACAATGCAGGAGAGGAGGGAAAGGCCACTTTGCAATGGAAAAAAAAGAAAAGCTCTATATGAGAGTAAACAGCAGTGAGATGTTCTCCTTAGCACAGCGCCACAGCACAGGAAATCACATCACTGCCTCTGACTGGGATGGGGGTGAGCTGAGCTTGGGCTCTCCAGGCTGGAGATCCTTGATGGGGAAAGGTGCTCCTGAGCTTCAAGTGCTGTGCAGCAAAGGGAGGAGGATGAGGTTGGGCTCTAAGCTGCTGTTGTGATAGACAGCCTCTTCCCTCTCTGCTTGTATAAATTTAGATCTACAGCCACCAACTTTCCTGCGTTGTCCTGTGTGGTGTTGGCTTGGGAACTTGTGGAGAGCTTTTAATTATCATCTCCACAACTGAGCTGGCTGCCGCACCGCAAAAAATATGCGCTAAAGGTTATACAGTTTGAGTAGGATGTGAATAGTGTGTGTTGGCTGTGTCTCTGGTCACAGAGGTGGAAAATGGGACAGGAACAAGCTATGGGTTCTGTGTGCTTATGTGGTGTCCCTCTCATCCCTGTTTATGGGGATGCTGCGAACTCCTACACCAGCTCCCGAAAGTGCCTCTTTTTCTGGCCCTCAAAGAGCTGGAATTAGGCAGCTTAATGGTATTTTAAGCTACTAACTCAACTTAAGGAGATGGCAACCTTGTGCTCCCAGACCCCACTTGAAGGGATGAGGAAAGCCAGAAGCTGCTCTCACCCTAGAGCTGCTGCCAGAGGTCTGGGTGCAGGAGACCTAATTGGTTTGGTAGCAGCATGAGAGCAGATTCTCTGCTCCATCCCCTTCATACCACATGCTCTTGGATTGCCCCAGCCCAACCTGGGTCTTTGCTATCCTTCATGCTGTCTGAGGAGCACATGTCTCTTATTCAAAGGATGAGAGAGCTTCTGGCCTGTGGGGTCCCTTTCAGCCTCATTGCGGGCTTTCAAACAGGCTGTATATGACTGTTTGGGGCTTTAACCTACCGCTGGAGTAGCCCAGAAGAGCCCAGTATCAGTACTCAGACTGTTGGTGGCCAAGACTGCTTGAAGGCTTCAGATCTCTACTCAGAGGCTGGTAACTCCAGAGACCTGTTTGCTGGTTAAAGGTAGTCCTTAGGGAGACTTCCAGTGCCTGCAGGAGGATGTTGCAAATGTATAGCCATGTCTGTAGGCTGGGAGGTGTGTCTGGGGAATAGATAAGGGCAAAGGTACTTCTGCAGATGCTGACATCTGTGGTTGGAGGCTGTACTGGGGAAGTATGCCAGGTTCCTCTTTCTCCTGCTATGAATATGGGGGGCAAAGAGGTTCTCCTGCATTAAGCAACATGATCACAAATTCCTTTAATTACTGCGATGACAACTAAGTAGTGGCTGTGCTGGGTTGTCAACACCCTTTGCATTGGCAAGGCTGCTCTCCTTCACCCAGCTTGGGATTATTTCCTTGCGTAAGGAGAACATGGAGCTGTTGGAGCAAGTCCAGGGGAGGTGATGAGGATGATCAGGGGCTGGAGCACCTCCCATATGAAGACAGGATGAGAATGTTGGAGCTGTTCAGCCTGGAGAAGAGAAGCTGCGTGGAGACCTCATAGCAGCCTTCCAATACCTGAAGGGGGCCTACAGGGATGCTGGGGAGGGACTCTTCATCAGGAACTGCAGCGATAGGACAAGGGGTGATGGGCTTAAACTGAAACAGGAGAAGTTCAGGTTAGATACAAGGAAAAGTTCTTTAGCTATGAAGGTGGTGAGGCCCTGGCACAGGTTGCCCAGAGTAGCTGCGGCTGCCCTGTCCCTGGCAGTGTTCAAGGTCAGTTTGGACAAGTCTTAAAGCAACCTGGTCTAGTGGAAGGTGTTCTTGCCCATGGCAGGGGGTCGGAACTGGATGATCTTAAGGTCCCTTCCAACCTAAACCAGGCTGGGATTATGATTATCAGCTGATCTCACCTGATGTGGGCTGGAAGCTCTCCCTGCTGTGGTGCGCTGCAGCGACTATCATCCATTGTTGCTGCCCATAGGAAGCACAAGAGCAGTCATGGAGCTGGTGTACGGAATGGTTAGACTTGGGACTACTCAAACCCTTGTTCACTGGTTATGTCTGAAAACATGCCATGAGATCATCATGTGCAATGGGTTTTAGGGCCAACTACTGGCAATCCTTCCTGGGAGAGGAGTTTCTGAAGGGGGCCTTTAGCTGGACCAGCTGTCATGGGCTCTGCTGTTGGCCCTGTGGAGCAGGACTTGGGAAGGCTGTGGGGCCTGCCCCTAGAGCCATGGCAGCAGGGGTGTTTGGTAGCCATCACCCCAGCTTCAGCAGGCAAATACCCTGTGCTGCTCTTCTGAGCTTGCCCATGCAGGGGACATCTTCCCTCCGCTGCAGGTCCTCATATCCTGCACAAGTCACCTGTCCTTTTGGGATGGTCTGCATGGCATCTTCCAAAGGAGGGGACAACCAGATCCCAGCACTGTGGTTTCCTTAATGGAGGGCCAGCCCCTACGGAGCATCCATGACCACATGCTGCTTTGCCAAGCAAGGCTGGGGAGGCAGTTCTTAGTCCTGTGCGTGCTGCCAGGACTCATCTCCAGGGCTGTGAAGCTTCGCCTGTGTGTCACTTCCTGCCCTGTTTCCCGTTAGACAAAGGCTCTGTGTGCCAGCAGGTCCTGGGATGCCCTGCAGCACCTGCCTCTCCCCTCCCTCTCTGCCTCTGTGGCTCTGCCCTTTCCCGTTGTCACTTCTGGAGGCTGCTGCCTGCCTGTTCCGTGACCTTCCCCACTGCTCGGGCAGTGTTTTGGCCTCTGGCCATCTTAAACAATTAATGGAGGGGTGGAGAAACTTGCCATGTTAAATTACTTCCTCCTTTGGGAGGGGGTGAGGTCTCAATCTCCCGCCTGATACCAATGCAGTTTGTCGTTGTTGCCTGAAGCGGTCACAGCCTCTCTGTTTTCCTCCTAGAAGTTAGCAACACAAAATTTCAGAGCACTCTTTTCGTATTTCTCAGCACTTTGCTTAACCTGCAGCGCTGCCCGAGGATCTCACAGAGTGGAGAAGCCTCTCTGGACTTACAGAAAAGCGAGCCAAGAGGAGGAAGGGGGAGGATTTTGCTGGAAACCTCTTTGGGAAGCTTGAGACTTCAGGATGCCTGCCGTGGGCTTATTCTCCTCCAGCAGCTAGTCAGCCCTTCCCGGGCAAAGGCAGCTCCCTGCCACGAAGCATCTGCATTAAGCAGGTCTGTGCAGAGGCTGAGGCGTGCTCTTGAGGGACGCAGATAGCAGCAGTGCTGTAACCAGCAGCCGGTGAGTGCTGCTGTCTCTGCCCGTGTCCCCCAGGTTCCCGCACGGCTGGGGGAGGCGGCACCCTGCGCTCGCTATGCCCCTCTGGAGTTGGCTGTCAGAGAAACCTTGGAGGTCCCCTGCTCAGCCCCGGTAGTGTCATGAGTTAGATTAGTTGGAGCCGTGCTGGGGGCGGTGAGGGCTTGGATTACAGTCCAGAACTCAAAGTGCTCCGGTGGTTCACGTCCTCGGAGGGGAGAGGAGACGCCCCGTCGTACACATGGAGGAAAAGGAGAAGAAACGCTGCCTTTGGAAGTGAGGGGGAATAAAGGAGGCCGGGAACATGGTAAGGAAATCTCTGAGGAGGGCTCTTCGCCACGGGCACGGGATGGAGCTGCTGTGGGGCAGCCTGCCTGGAGCCAGCGCACGCCTCATGCTGGGAGTGGGAAATAGCTCTTCTGGGACTTCCCGTTACTCTGCGGGCACGCTGTACCCTGGGTCCAGCCCTGGACGGTGGCTGCAGGGACACGGGGCTCTCATTGGCACTGTGGGGTGGTACGTATAGTGGTGCAGCCCTGGAGCGAGGAGCTGGGATGGGGCAGGTCAGCGTGGCCCTGTCTGTCAGGCTGCCTAGATGCTGGGCTCTCCTCCTGCCCTTGCCCTGGGGCTGTGGGCACAGCCTCTTTGCAGAGCCCGGGGAAGGGTAGAGCATCAGCTTTTCTTCTGCCCAGGGAGGCATTCAGGGGCTCACGGAAACCACTGGAGCCAGGCACGGATCCAACCCTTTCTGAGTGGAGTTCTGCATGTGGGGATCCTTGTCTGGGAAGGAGAAAGGCTGTTGAGCCCAGATACGAGCAGAGAGCTCTGTTTCCCTGCGAGGGGCTGCATGCAGGGTCTGCAGGCATTGCCTGCAAACAGAGGTGCCCGGCCGGGGTTTGGCAGAGGCTGGAGGGACCTGTGGTTAGATGCCACTGAGCACCAGTCTGGCTTCTGATAGTCTGTTCCTGGGCTCAGGCTAGGATCCATGTGCCCAGCAGCCCTTAATGCCCTGGATGTGTCCTGCTGTGTCATGGCCTGCTTCTCCACAGCAGAGGGAACAAAGTACATGAGGGGGACAAACAGCTTGTATGGCTGCTGTGCCTAGCAGTGACTTGCTCCTTTTTAAGACTCCGGCTTCTGAGCCTGGAGAAGGTTGGCTTTCACTGGAGGATGGTTGCCCAACTTCTGGCTTTTGCAACCTGAGCTTAAATTCAGACCCATTTCTTTCCCCTTTGCCACCCTCCAGCTCCTCTGTGGCTCCCTATACCCTCACATGCCCATGTCAGAGTTGTGGTGTGCTCTCCTCTCCCATCCTGCTGTGAAGGCCTGGAGGTGTCTTGCTTCTCCCACTCTTCCACCCCAATAAGGAGACCTCTTTCCCTCACCCCGTACCTAGTGTGTCCCTGGCACACTTTGGTCTGTTCTGGTTGTGGTATGAAGCTGCAGTCAAAGGAGAGCACTGTTTGGGTCTGTGCAGAGTGGGTGCCATCCCTTGCAGTCCTAAGGGATGCATTCTGCCCTAGGGCCTGGAGCTCTGCTCCAGCAGAGACTGGATCCTGCAAACTGGAGGTGACTTTCTGATTCCCAAGTGCTTCCTCTCCAGTTGAGGCTCTCCTTCACCTTGTTTTAATGTGCGATGCAAAAGATGTCTGAAGCGGGGGCCTCTGTGTAAGCAGTGCTACAGCCAGTCCAGGTCCATGGTGGGTTGTGGGTGTGTGGGAATCATGCCTTGCTGCTGAGGAGGGATCGTGTGCCTCTTGGGTGCTGAGTTCAGGCTTGGCAGCTGCAAGGAGCAGAAGCCAGAGACTGAACTACCAAAGATGCGCCAATGGGCACTGGCCACACTATGGAAATCTGTCATTCATGGAAAGGATATGTTCTCAACGCTGTGCTAGACCAGTCTGTGTTTAATGAGGTGTACCTCTGAGCAGCTCAGCTGTGCCTGTAGCTCTAAGCTGTTCTGTTTGTCTTGGGTTTTTGGTGTCCTGGTGAATCCAACATACCCTGCAAGCATAAGATCTGGGCTCTGAGTGAATGCGGGTCAGTGTGTTGCCTGCGTCAGACTTCCCTATGGCCTCTGGCAGCCTGCAGGACTCTCAGAGACTTGGCTTCTGATGGAGGTCTGGCACTGTGCAAACTGCTGGCTGCCCTGTCCTGCATGAGGCAGGTGATTCCTCTTCACGGGGCGGGTTGTGTTTCAGTTTAAGGAATGATGTGTGTGTGTAGGGTTGTTGCAGCTGAAGGATTCTAAAAGCACCACATGGATGGGGGCAGAGCAGATGATGTCACCTACCTGGACTTGTGCAAAGAGTTCAACACTGTCCCGCATGACATCCTTGTCTCTAAGTTGGAGAGACATCAATTTGATAGGTGGACCACTCGGTGGATGAAGAACTGGCTGGATGGCTGCACGCAAAGAGTAGTGCTCAATGGCTCAATGTCCAACTGGAGACCAGTAATGAGTGGTGTCCCCCAGGAATCTGTGTTGGGACCGGTCTTGTTCAACATCTTTGTCGGTGACATGGACAGTGGGATTGAGTGTGCCCTCAGCAAGTTTGCCAATGACACCAAGCCGTATGGTTCCGTTGATACGCTGGAGGGAAGTAATGCCATCCAGAGGGACCTTGACACGCTTGAGAGGTGGGCTGATGCCAACCTGGTGAAGTTTAACCATGACAAGTGCAAGGTCCTACACCTCGGTCAGAGCAGTCTCAGGCACAGCTACAGGTTGTGCAGAGAAGAGATTCAGAGCAGCCCTGTGAAGAAGGACTTGGGGGTGTTGGTCAATGAGAAAATGAACATGAGCCGGCTTCAGTGTGCACTCACAGCCCAGAAAGCCAACCGTATCATGGGCTGCATCAAAAGGAGTGTGACCAGCAGATCGAGGGAGGTGATCCTGCCCCTCTACTCTGCTCTCGTGAGACCTCACTTGGAGTATTGTGTGTAGCTCTGGTGTCCTCAACATAAAAAGGACATGGAGCTGTTGGAACAAGTGCAGAGGAGGGCCATGAGGATGATGAGGGGCTGGAGCACCTCCGTATGAAGACAGGCTGAGAAAGTTGGGGCTGTTCATCCTGGGGAAGAGCAGGCTGCTTGGAGACTTCATAGCAGCCTTCCAGTATCTGAAGGGGACCTATAGGGATGCTGGGGAGGGACTCTTCATTAGGGACTGTAGTGATGGGACAAGGGGTAATGGGTTCAAACTTAAACAGGGGAAGTTTAGATTGGATATAAGGACGAAATTCTTTACTGTGATGGTGACGAGGCACTGGAATGGATTGCCCAGGGAAATTGTGAATGTTCCATCCCTGGCAGTGTTCAAGGTGGGGCTGGACATAGCCTTGGGTGACATGGTTTAGTGGGAGGTGTCCCTGCCCATAGCAGGGGGGTTGGAACTAGGTGATCTTAAGGTCCTTTCCAACACTAGCTGTTCTATGGTTATACGTGTAAGATACCTTAAGCCAAAGTGTCCCACTTCCACTAGAACTGACCTTTGCAGCTGTGAAAACTGCTTGGTGTGAGCAAGGCAGGGGCTTGGCTGGGCTCTACCCTGTTTGTCTACCCATTGCTTTTATGGCTGGGGTTCTGCCCTGATGCCCTGGTGGATATTTCTCCTCACTGGGAGGGGAAGTGGGCTTCAGCTGCTGCTGGATGGGGCGCAGGAGATGGTCAGGACATATGGGTAGAGGCACCCCACTTGAGAAGCAGTTTTGATCACTCTTGGGTGGGTTGGCTGGAGGCAAAGTGAGTGTTGTGAGGGACACCTTCCTGCCCAGAAAGCTGCTTTGGCTGGCCAGGGAGCCCAGGGGTGCTTTTCTGTCCTTGCTGGAGTGACTGCTGCTGCTCTTCAATGGTAGCTGGGGCACTGTGGACCCAGCATATGAATTTGGTGAGGCTCCTGCAACTGTGCACTTTGGACTTGCCTGGGCTGCTGCTCTCCTGTGGTGGCATGCTCCAAGGTTCCATTTATCACACATATGTGTAGAGCAGAGCCCATGGTATCTTAAGATGTGGAAATGGTGGTGTCTTCCTGCAGGGAAGTTCAGGTGGCACCTCTGTGCTGGGGGGAGGGAGGTTTCAGCAGAGAATATAGTCTTTTATCCTCTGGTTATGTCTTCTCCTAGGGTGGGAAGGAAATGAGTCTGGGAATCACAAAGAACTTTATGCATTGGGGATCTTCTATTTTTATTTCTGTGCCAAAGCCATGAGCAAGATGTTGGAACACAGACAAAGCCCGGAGATGTAATCCTGAGCACATGGAAGTGGTTTGAAAGTTTCTCTGGGGTAACAAGGATGACAATTTGTGCATTTTACCCAGCTTCTTTGCAAAAACACTAGGCAGGTGAACATGCTGTTCACTGCAGCGATAAAATAATGGCTAAATGTAGGTGTCAGGCCAATTGCATCCATTTTTCTCCTCCCAGTAACCACCAAATGCATTCCAGTACCAGGTGGGAATGCAAGACAAGGCATGTTTATAGCGAGATACTGCAGGTGTCCAAGGAGGACTGTATGCTGAGTGAGTGAGACTCAGCATCCTGTGCCAGAACCGCCTCTGGCCATATTGCTGGCCATCTCGCAGTCCGCCCTGAGGACATGCCTTGCCAGCAGAAGACATCATAACACAAGAGCTTTGCAAGCGTCTTGCTGCTGGTTGCTTCTGAAAAGAGAGCCAGCATGTCTGCTGCTAAATCCTAGAACACATCATAGCCACTTGGCTCCTAGAGCCTGATGTTCTAGCTTCACCTCAAATGTGACCTGTGTGCGACTGATCTATGCAAAACCCAACCATCTTCTGGAAAAGAGAAGGCTTAGGGGGTCTTTATCTCTCTCTACAACTACCTGAAAGGAGGATGGAGCCAGGAGGTTGCTGGTCTTTTCTCCCAAGAAACAAGGGATAGGACAAGAGGAAATGGCCTCAATCTGTGCAGGAGAAGGTTCAGACTGGAGATTAGGGACAATTTCTTCCTCAAAGGGTGCTCAGGCATTGGAACAGGCTGCCCAGGGCAGTGGTGGAGTCACCGTCCCTGGAAGTGTTCACAAACCCTGCAGATGAGGCCCTCAGTGACATGGTCCAGTGGTGGCCTTGGCAGGGCTGGGGAGCAGTTGGCCTTGATGATCTTAAAGGTCTTTTCCAACCTGGTTGATTCTATGATTCTACAGGCTGTGGGCACAGCCTCAACCTGAGAGCATTGGTCCTGAGTGCGGGTGGAAATCACAGACAAGGGGGTCTACAGGCCCCTCTAGTGCCAAAGTGCTGAAAAATCACTTACCGCAGTCAAGGGGTGTTCTGCGTAAGCTATAAACTCAAGCCCCCTGTGGGCATTCAGTATCAGAGCACCTTTTGTTCCTGCTCCTGCCTTTCTAACTCATGAAGGAACACCTTGTTCCTGTCCTGCAGAGCTCAGTGTAGCCGACCTGTGAAAAAACAAATAGTAGCATCAGGTCAGATGTTTTGCTAGCTGAAGAGTATGAAAAAGCAAGGATATGCTGCTGGGGTTAGCTCCCTGCTTCTGGTGGTTGGGTGCTCTGTGCTTTCTACACCACCCAGCACACTTGGGTTGCAACTCGGAGAAGTGAATGGAGGTGCCTCTGTTGACTCTGAGAGTTTGACCATCCTAATACCTCTCTGCCTCATTGCTGTTGGCTGGCCTAGTCATTCATCAGAAAAAAAGAGGCCTTTCTTGTGGTGAGTGCTTCTGGCAGGCTTCATATGGGTCCATTTTTTGCATCACTGGACACCAAGCTGAAGCTTCCAAGATCAAAGAACACAGAATGAATCTGGAGGTGTTTCTGTCTGCTCAGATTTACCATCCTGCCATCAGGCTGGGATGCCTAGGATGAACCTTTGCTCCAGAAACCAGCCATTGATTTGAATGGAGTCAAATGGCTCACCTGAAGAGCAAGGGGGTTGTAACTAGACAAGCTTTAACCCAAACTAGTCTATGAAGCGCAAGAGGGACCAGATGAAGACTTCCATGTGCTCCTCCTGGACATTGGTGCATGTGGCAGGGCAGGGCCTCTGTGGGGCTTCTGGTCACCCCCAGTGGGGCACAGTGGTGGTTTGTGTGGTGCAGAGAAGCAAAGCTGCAGGAGTCGGTGATCTGAGCTAGGTGTCCACCTTGAGCTTTGCAGCCTGCATTAGGTGTGGCAGCGTTGGCAGGAGTGGCGAGGCTTCCTGAGCAGGTTCCTTCAGGATGATACCTTCCCTGAGGCTGCCTGTTCAATCTCGGAGCCTCCCAACAAAAACCTGGCTTTGCTGAGCCTCCAACGTGGTTAAAGGATGTAGGTTATTCACCATCTGTTGCCATCTTTGTGAATACATTTACCTTTTGAACAAGGTCCTTCTCATATGCTCAGGAGGCTGGTATGCAGGCCCGTTAATGGATCAAGGGGAAAATGCCTGTGGATGTATTCTCCTTTGTGTTTGGGCTTATAACCACCCACGTTTTGGCATACATCCCTTCTGTGCACAAAGATCTTTTAGAAATCGCTAGCTAAATCTCTACCCTCCTTTGATATGTATGGAAATAATGGGACATGTGAGACAGTTTTCTGTTTGGAAAAAAAGCAAGCTATAGAGGGAGTAGCTTTAAAAACTTGTGTCTATTCCTTTCTAACTCAGGACTTTACTAAAAGCAATGCAGTGAATTTATGGCTGGTTTACTTGGCTTTCCTGGAGACGTGCTTTTAGTACTGTATTCAAATATAGGGGAAATGTGTTCATCTGACTCTGTCCTGCTCTTGGCTGCTCAGGAGCAGGAGAGCTTAACCACATGCGTGGCTGTTCCCGAGTGACCTTGGAGAATCTTGGAGCAAATCTGGGTCCCTTTCACCAGGGGCATTTCTCCCTGTGGGACAAAGACTGATGCTTTTTGTGGTGGCCCGGGACTGAGCTGGCATAGCCGTGGCCATCTCTGGGCTGCTTGCTCTGTCCTTGTGGCTGATCTATCCTTACAGCCTCACAGTTTCTATTCCCCTTTGGTATAGCAGAACTTGTATTTCATGAACAAGTGGTAATACAACCTGTTTAAAGCCAAAAGGAACTGTGGCTCATCTGTTACCAGATACTGAGACTGTGGAGTACTACGTAGCTCCCACATTGAGCCTGGGACCTCTGTAACTCAAACATGACCTTTTCCTAGTGGCATCCACCCTCAATTATGGAAGTTGCAAGACATGGAGAATCTTCCAGGCCCTGTGGGATTCTGTCCAGCAGCTCACACACCTTGCTAGAGGAAGGGTGAAATCTGAACATGAGCACAGAATGTGTGCAAAGCTGGCATGTAAGTAATAATGTAAATGCTGACCCTGTGAAGATCATTCCTGGCACTTGTCAATTGTCCTGCTGAAAGATTATCGTTTTGTCTCTGAGCACAGGAGGCCTCCCATCTGTTGCAAGATACTCCCAGATGGGTGTCTGAACACAAGGTGTTGCCTATGGCCTAATGCCTCTGAGTAAAAAGTGTTAAAATAAGCTGACTTGTTTGGCTAAGAACGTATGCAGGGTATTTTGTAGCCAGCTGGTATAAGCAAACCTTTCCTCTGCCTGGAGCATCATTAGGCACAAACAGGAAAGGGTACAAAGTGCTACTGCGCAGGTTGGTTTGCCAATGCCTGATGTTGAGGCTGGAGCAACTGCTGTAACTAATAATAAGGTGAATGAGCTTAAGCAATTTCTTCTGTTGCATAGCAGAGAGAAGGGTTTTTAGTGCACTTGCAAGAAGAGCCCTGTAAAGAAAGAAAGCCTGCTGTAACGTCCCAGGGCTCTTCATCAGGGTCTGTAGTGATGGCACAAGGGGTAATGGGTTCAAACTTAAACAAGGGAGGAGATCTAGGTTGGATACAAGGAAGAAGTTCTTCCCTGTAAGGGTGGTGAGGTGCTGGCACAGGTTACCCAGAGAAACTGTGGCTGCCCCATCTCTGGCAGTGTTCAAGGCCAGGTTGGACAGGGCTTGAAGATGATCTTTCTAACGCAAACCATTCTATGATTCTATGACTTGTGTAGAGGTGGCCTGGGAAATTTTAGGGTCTGTCTGTGATACCTGGACTTAGCAAGCCTTGTCCAAGCCTCTTGTAGGAACATGACATTTGGAACAGGGATCTCCTTGGCTGGACCATGGCATATGGTGCCATGGCCAGGCTCTTGGTGACCGAGCCAGGGCAGCCCTTGAAGTCTGGTGGTAAGAGTAAAGAGCCCTGGAAGATCTGGAGGAGGTGGAAGGCCATGTGTGGCTGATGCTGGGCTGTGAAACCACAGCCACCATCTGCTCATGTTCTTCCAGCATGACGGGCACTAGAAAGGGTATTCTAGAAGGACCCAAATCTTTGCATCACACAGAGTACAACTTCATTAATTAATTGCGTGGTTAGATCTATGCCAATGATACTTAAAAACCCCCTGTGCTTAGACACTTATTTCAGATTAAGGACTTAATCCCTTGATTAAGATAAACCAAAATAAGACGGTTTCCAGCTGTAGGGTGATGTTTTACACACAGCTCTTTGCATCTACTTGCAGGCCCTCATTTCAGCTGGAAGATGTCTGTTTAAGGACAGGGCTCTGGTCTGTTATCTCAGCTGCCCTTTAAATACCAGTATCATCTCCCGGGTCTGTTGCTAATAGAAAGTCACAAGTCTTGGGCAGCAGGGCTTGACTGCTGCTCTGGTAAGACCTACGTCCTGTTCGGTTCATTGGGAGCTCAGGTGTGAGTAGGTCACGTCCCTTTGAGGAAAGGCTTATCTCCATCTCTCTGTTCTGCTCTTCTCTGGCTGTATGATGACTCTCTTGGATTGTGGGTCAGTGTTAAATCTGTTCAGTAGTTGTCAGCAAATTTTCTGGGGTGTTGGGTGCTGCACAAAGTCGCAGGCCCTGCTCCAGAGAAGCTGAAGTAGGAAAACCTAAAGGAAAGGGTAGAGAACGGTAATGTGAGTAGAGAGCTCTGGTGGGAAGAGGTGCTGCGCTGCTGTGTCTGAAGGCACATGATGCTGTGTTTCTGGGAGTAGTGTTTGGTCATCTTGCACCCCAGGCAGGTCTGGAGGTGGACAAGAGCAGAGAGCAAGCTGCCTCCAGCTTCCCTTGGGAAGGGCTGGGGCAAGTTCTGCTTCTCCAGGCACAGGCTTTCCTTCCTGAAGGACTGCAGCAGGATATGACTTTGACAAGGATGAATACTGGTGTTTGGGTACATTAAGAGCAGGTTTGCTTCTTCTGTAGCTGTATCAGACCCATATATACATCCTGCAGGGCTGCAGTGGTCTTGGGCTGTGGGGCAGGTGCGGG
This sequence comes from Amazona ochrocephala, assembly GCA_039720435.1. Lineage (NCBI taxonomy): Eukaryota > Metazoa > Chordata > Aves > Psittaciformes > Psittacidae > Amazona > Amazona ochrocephala. The sequence continues at coordinate 77,940,888 of CM077909.1, read as the reverse complement.
TGACTGGTGCTGCTTGTGTTGCCATACCTTAATCTCTGTGGGTCACTGAAGTGTGGTACAGAGCCAGGAATGTTCCTCTTACCTCTGCATCTACTATTCTCTCCCTGTTGCTCCAGTATAGGGACTGGGGTAGCTGTGCCCTAGCTCCAGAGCTCGAGACTCACATGAGGTCACGCTTTGCTTTCAGAGCAATTTGGGATCCCTTAAAATCCCCCATGAGTGAAACCAAACCAGCCCTGGGCTGGCAAGGGGATTGTCCAGCTTTAGGCCTCCCTTTCCCTGGCTGAGCATGACCTGACCTACAGCATGCACATAAGCGGGACCTCAGAGTTAGAAAGCAAATACATCATTTTTCCCTTTGTTTAATTAAATGAGAGATCATGAGTTAATCGCTTCCAAGCGCATGTTTTCCTGCAGTGCCTGGAATGATAATCCTGCGTGCTGCCCAGTAGGAGCTGCTTTGGCTGCTGCAACCCGCAGAAGGGCTGGGGGAGCACAGGGAGGCATCTGGAAACGATTCTCCAGCTCAGTCTGTGGAGCTCCACTCCCTGCAAGGCTGTAGGAGCTGGTTTATCCTCGGGCTCCAGAGCTGTCCTGCTCCCATGGGGATCATGCAAGGGGTCTCATGGGGGCATGCAGAAGGCACCTCGCTTTCAGAGGTACAGCCCATGAGCGAAACTGGTCTGGGTGAGACTGCAAACGCTCTCCTCCCCAGTGGAACAGGGTGCTGTGCTTTTCTCCCTGAAAAGCACAAAACAATAGCCCAAAGAGCAGGTAGAGCTGTTCCTGGTTATCTCACAGGAAGGTGGTGTAATTAAAGCAGTGGGAATGCTGACCTCTGTAGCCGCACCACTTAATAGTGCGTTGTTGCAGTGCAAACACCCAGAGGCAGGCAGGGTGCCGAAGGCAGGCGTCCCCCTCCCAGCCTCCCTGGAGCAAGCGGCAGAGGGGGGAGCTGGCACTTGCTCTGGGAAGATTTTTCTCTCTTGAACTCATTGCCGCTGTGATTAGAGTGGCTCAGGAAACGGGGCCGGGCCGGTTCTCCTCCCTGCAGAAATGGAGTGGGAAATCTCATATTTTGTCAGAAAAACAAGCCTTGTTTTTAGCCAAAAGCCTTTTGAACAGCGAAACGTCTCGTTTTTAAAGGCAAAGTGGTCTGGTTTTCAGTTTTGTGTCAGAACTGGAAAGGCTTCATGGACAGCCCAGCGATCTGTTTTTACTGGAAATGAGGTTTCTCACGTCAGCTGAGAGCTGAGCTGCCCCAGCCAAGTGGCATAGCACGGCAGCCTTTGCTGGCAGCACGACCCGCTCTCCTAGCCCTGCGTGTTCTGCCCCATCGCGAACTGGCTGGGGGCCACGAGCAGCCATTGCCTCCTCCCAGCCTTACTGCTGTTTCTGCTTTCCAGTTCTGGGGTGTGGAAGGGTTGGGTTGTCTCTTCCCCTCACCTCTGCGGGCTCTCCTTTCCTCTCCTCTATTCTGCATTCACAGTGCGTGTTGGTACCTGGGCAAGGGGGAGAAGGCGGGTGCGTGCAGGATGTGGCCAGGCTGCGGGCTGCTGGCAGGAGGGTGAAGCAGTGGGAGCTCCTGGCCAGGCTCCTGCTGCGCAGTGACTCAGAGCTGGGTGTACCACGGGCACCACTTGCTGTGCTCCACTGCCCAGCTATGCACCTCGCCCGGCCAAGCCGCGGCAAGCGCTGGGTTTAACTGGGGCATGTTGGGATATGTAGTTTCATTCTTTGGCTGCTCGGTGGAGGTCTGGGTTTCTCAGAAGAGAGCTGCAGATCCTTGGGCTGAATTTCTGCTGTAAGGTGAATCCTCAGAGCGTTATATGGGCCAGTCCAGCCTGCAAGAAAGGAGCCATAAGTCATGGGTTAGTCAAACAGTTTGGTCCCACCATACTGATGCATTTTAGGAGTCTCCAGACATCATCTGGGCTGTCAGCAGGAAAGATCTGCACTTCTTCATGTTCTTGACCAAGACTCAGTGTTTGAGAGACAAAATTCTTCAGCAAGATGCTAACTTCTTAGCAAGGTGCTTGGGCGAGTTGTAGGGAAAATGCTGTCAAGGTTTGTAGGCCCAGGGAGTCTAGCAGTGTGCAGCCCTTCCCCAGACCAGCCTGCATTGTTCCAGGTCATCGCTGGGAGAGTGCAGGTATTCTGACACCATGCAAGGTGTGTGGTCCTGGGGCTCTTCCTCTGCTCACCAGGCAGGCTGACTTCTGGTTCTCCAAACCCATAAGAGGCTCCTCAGGGTTCAAACTTAATTGGCGAGCAGCAGGTCCCAAAGAGGAAGAGGCTGAGTCCTGAGTCAGAAAGAAATGTAGCACTGCAGGAATTCTCAGTGGCTGGAGCTGCTATGTAGCTCTCTGTACCCACAAAGGTTGGCACAAAACTGCACCTAGAAAAGCCCAAGAACCTACTGGGTACCTATTGGCAGGCTCCTCTCCCATCCCACAGTAGCTGCTTGCACCAGGGGAGAGAAGCTTGTGCTCTGAGCAGGGTTCTAGCTGATCCCAAGTTCCTCTTCCTTCTTCTTAGTCCTGGCTCGGGGCTTCTGTGCAGGCACTCGTAACCTCACCTCTCCCTGACTCCTGGGTCTTGCTGCAGTTCGTGAAGGGGAGATTGGATCTTAGGGCTGAGCAGCAGAGCTTTGCCACACGTCTTTATTGCTCTATTCGCTTCACTGGTCCTGTGACTCCTGTTGTGTGCAGGGCCGGGAGGGCAGGCCACCCTACCCCACTCATTTCTGCCCCTCTTCAGACCCAGGCCCTGCTGGGCTCTCTCTTGCTCTCCAGGCAGGATCATGCTGACTGTTTTCCATCACCGCTCTGCCCACTGAGCCTGTCCCTTCCCCACGTGCATCTTTCCTCTTCCCTCTACATGCTCCAGAGCCAGCTCCTGGCTGAGCAGCAGTGAAAGCCCGCATGGCCGGACGTGACCTTAACCTGGGCTTTATTTAGTGCCTTGATTTATAGAGTAGTTATTTTAAAAGTGTGTTCCTCTTTTGGGAGATGTGGTGAGCATGTGGTGAGCAGTGGCAGTGAGCTGGAGTTCATAGGTCCCCCTGTGCTGTTGACAAAGAAGCATTTGAGTCCCAAGGCACCTTCTGCTTGGGTAGATGCTCTCTGCCTTGCTTGGAAAGCACTCCTGTTACTGCTTGTGCTGAGTGCCTGAGAAGGAAACAAGGGTCCAGGACCTCTCCCATGAGGGGAATGTGGCAATCCTGTTGGAGGCAAGGAAGCCTGGAATTTGCAGTCCCTACAGGAGGGTGCTTTCTTCAAGGAGAGTCCTGTGCTGGGCTCTGTCAGCTCTTGGGGGTCACTGTGGCTGTAAGTGGAAGAGTGCCAAGGCAGGAGTACCCTCTCCTTGGATCCTTGCTGGGTTTAGCTTCTCCTCCTCCTCCTCTCCAGGTACTCACCTCATCCTGGGTCACAGAGGCTTCTCCTCATGCCTGTTACAGATTGAATCATCTGCTTGAAGTAAGGTTTGTAAGTAGGATTGTCTCTAGACACCAGGTGTATCAGCCTCAGGAATCATGGAATACAGCCTGGTTTGGGTTGGAAAGGAGCTTAAAGCTCATTCACTTCCAACCGCCTCCCATGGGCAGGGACACCTTCCACAAGACCAGGTTGCTTCAAGCCCTGTGCAGCCTGGCGCTGAACACTGCCAGGGATGGGGCAGCCACAGCTTCTCTGGGCAACCTCTGCCAGGGCCTCCCCACCCTCACAGGGAAGAACGTCTTCCCAAGACCTCATCTCAATCTCCCCTCTGTCAGGTTAAAGCCATTCCCCCTTGTCCTGTCCCTACAGGCCCTTGTGCAAAACCTCTCTCCAGCTTTCTTGTAGCCCCTTTAGGCACTGGGAGCTGCTCTAAGGTCTCCTGGAGCCTTCTCTTCCCCAGGCTGAACAAGCCCAGTTCTCTCAGCCTGTCTCCAGAGCAGAGCTGCCCCAGCCCTCGCAGCATCTCTGTGGCCTGCACTGCCTCAAGCTGGTTCGTATGAGTTCCCTGAGCCTCCAAACCACATGTGTGGCGGTAGGCAATGCGCGCAGATGAGATGTGTGAGGCTGGCCATCTGCGCTCCACCATTGAACATCAGGACCACGGGGCCTCTTGTGGCCCTTGTGGCCCTTTCCTCAGGCTACTCTACAATCTGAGAAGTTAATTAGTACAAATAAGCAGCCCCATCCCTGGGACTGAGTTGATTTTATGAGCCCGTGATGGGAGGCGGATCTGCTTCTGGTGTTGCCTCCTTGTTCATTTGCAGCACATGGAGGCTACATTCTATAGCTGCCCAAGAATGCTGGTGCTACAGTCACATGCAGTGTGACGGGATTGGGAATTTGCTCCCTGTTTGGGGCTTTTCTTTTGGAATTGGCAGAGAATGGTGGAGAAAAAAAATGTCTCTTGTTTCTACCAAACGGTAGGGGTTAAAACCTTCTTTCTGTCTCGTTAAAGCCTGCACAGCTATCATGGCTTCATGGTATGATCTCGGCAGAGAGAGATAAAGCCTCTTCAGCAGAGTGCACTGTTAGCGCTGAACTCAGCAACGGCTGCAGATTATGGTTATCCTGCATTTTACTAAAGGAAGGACAGTCTAGGACTTGGTTTATTTTAACCATATAAAGGCTTTTTGATTCGGTGCCAACGTTAATAATTGTCTTGTGAAGGATTTGCTAAGGCAGCAGGAATGGTGTGAGAGCCTTCGAGTGTTGCACTGACTCACGTGCAAATATTTTGACTTCTTTGTTTTATTTGCAATAATAAACTTAAATTTCACTTTTTTCTTTTTTTTTGGGGGGGGGGAGTGGGGGGAGGGGTGTAATATCTGAAAGCATTTTGCTCGAGCAGGGTGCAGGGGTGAAGATGGCACAGAACCAACACCAGCTTGTTTTGACTGATACCTGTGGAATGCGGAGGGTTAGAGGGGGGATGTTGTCAGATGCTACCAGCAGTAACACTCCTGTGGTAGTGCTGGGCTCACTGTGGTGGCTGCTGCTGGGTGGGAGAGCACCCGGGGGAAGGCCAGTTTTGCCTGCAAGGCCACAGGCACTTGCTGGGACAGGTTGGTTCAGGAGAGGTCACTGGAGCTGCGTTTGCCTTTAGCTAGCTGTGCATGTCTTCTCTGTCATTCCATAAGGTGCAGTGTGTAATATTCAGTTTGTGGTGTCAAGATTTAGCAATATTAGGTAATGTCTAATTGTGAGAGGCTTTGTGTTAGGCTGGGTACCCCTTTCCCTAGCCTGCAACTCCCTCCATGCCTTTTTTAGCAGGTGCAGGATACCATGTAAAAGGAACATTTCTTATTTGGGTTGTCTTCTTGGTTCTGTACAACTCATCCCACAGTTCTGTCCTCTGCTTTCTCTTGCAGAACTGTGCAGAGTTATCCACTGGTACCCTGTGTAGAGAGGTCTTCACCAGAGCTGCGCAGGAGCTGTAGGCTGCTACACAGAGCAGGCTGTCAGCTCTTGGCAGTTTTCTCTTGACCTCCGTGATATTTAGTGGCAGATTTTCTCTGGAGACCTGTTCCTGTAGAGAAGGAACTTCCCAGCTTTTCATTTCAAGTAATGGAATAAAAGTTGAGGGTTTAAATTGTTTTCTGGAAAGCTTGTTTAAAACAGCCTTCTCCTTCCATTTGGGATTTGGGTTAAATGCTCAGCCCTAGCATTCAGTGCTTGGAAGTGTGCACACAGGGCATTGCCTGGGTGTCCTCACCTCTCCTGTGCAATCACGGAATCCCAGAATCTCCTGGTTTGGGTTGGAAGCGATCTTGAAGCTCATCCATTTCCAACCCCCTGCCACAGGCGGGGACACAGGCCACTAGAGCAGGTTGCTCCCAGCCCCGTCCAACCTGGCCTTGGACACTGCCAGGGATGGGGCAGCCACAGCTTCTCTGGGCAACCCGTGCCAGGGCCTCGGCACTCTCACAGGCTCTCCTGCAAGAAGGCTTTGCAACAGTGCAAGGAGTTCATATTGTGCTTAAAGCATCCAACCCTCTAAAGAAAGAATTTAAAGATCATTATGCTGGGAGAGGTGGGAAGGCTTGTGTGAAGAGCATCTGGCTGCAGGTCAGTTCAGGCTTGCTCTGAGACTGCTGTGTCTTCTCAGACCAATGGGGGTATCCGAAGTGACGATCATGTGCTCCCTTGGAGTGCAAGAAGCGAAAAGGTTTGCTTCCTCCCTATCCCTTCATCCTGCTGTTCCCCAGTGGCTGTGTAAGCTGTTGTGGCACTGCTTTGTTCAACTTTCTACGCTGATCTTGCTGGGTGACTGAGGTGTGTTTTCAGGCACATCCATCCAGCTGTTCCTCTTCTGCAGGAGGCTGTATGGCTTCTGGGCCAGCGGCTGAAATTCTTTTCTTGTCTGTAGTAAAGGGAGGTGGATTTGGATCAGATGAGGATCTGGCCAGACACCTGCGTAAACTTTCATTTGGTTTTGTAGCAAAACTCACTCCCACTGGCTTTAAGTTAGCCAGAGAGGTCCCCTCTAAAACAGAGAGGAAAGGCGGGATCCTGAGCCTCTCTCCAGATGTGTACAGATTTATTTTGTTTACTATTACTTCTTGGCAAGCTCTCTTGATCTGCACTCATGCAATAGATCACAATTTGGCCTCTAGCACTGTAATTGCTCCTGACACTGTGGGCAAGCTCTGGCTGGCAGGCTCTCCTGAATGAAGGTGGAAGTAGGGAAGCCATCTCCTCTGATTCCCGGACAGGAAATGGGCATCCTATGTATGGATGCGCATGCTCAGGCACCAGAGGCAGCCGTGTTCATACGCTCCTCTTGTGAGGCATCTGTCCCTGCAAAAAACTCCTAGCTCCCAGAGTGGGCCTTTCATGAGAGGCAAACAGCTTTTAATAACAAGGAATTGCATTGCAGAGCGCCTTCCCCCAGTACCAAACAGCTTATCCTGTGCAGGACTCCAGAGCACAGCAGGCTGAGGAACTTCAGCCCAGGTCCCCTTAGCCCACTGAGGAGCGTAGCACTGGGCTTTAATGTGCCCAAGCCCCACGTGTAGGAACTGCGGTGCCGCAGATCCGTCCATCCGCCCCATGATACTGTGTCTCGCTTGCACGCACTCACGTGCTGCAGGAATGGTTTAGCAGCCGCCCCACCCAGCACAGGCAGGGAGAAGGACTTGCTGCGTAAGCAAAAGCTGGGAAACCTCGCTGCTGTGCACAGCTAGTGCCGCGCTCGCCTTGCGGCAGAGCTGTGCTGTGTTTACCTGGGGTCGCCAGATGCCAAAAGGAGCAAGCAAGAACAGCGGTTTGCTCCTGCTGATCTTCTTTCCTCCTGCCCTTGGAGGCGGCTGCGCTGCTGGGTGTAGGGCTCACCAGGGCACCCGTGCTGTGGTACTGCTAACACTTTCCCTCTTGGCAGGACTCGGAGTCGCTGGACGGCTGCATTCAGAGTACGTTATCGGCACTCTACCCTCCGTTTGAGGCTACCGCAGCCACTGTCCTGTGCCAAGTTTTTGATGTGGTGGAGAAGACGTACCGTGGGGATGGACTACGCTACCTCATAGACTTCCTGATTCCAGCCAAGCACATCCTGCAGTGCATTCAGCAGGATGCCTGTGTGAGTACCTCATGCTCTCTGAGGCCTGCAAAGGCTTTCTTGGAGAGCGAGCTTTCCACTCTTCTATGTAAAGCAGCTGGCAGAAAGCACTTGCGTGTGTACGGCAGCCCAGGTGGGAGGGCAGGCAGACAATTAGAAAACAGTTGAGAAATTGCAGTTGCAACGTAACCATGCAGAGATCAGATGTGGAGTGGCGCCCTTGCCTTCAGTAACCAGGAACTCCAAACAGAAGGCTTAAGGGATTCAGAAAAAGAGGTTTAGCGAAGCGTTTGCTGGATATGGCTGACTCAGGTGGCTTCTAACCCCAGCCATTCCCTGGCCCTGTGGATGAAGCTGTTGGGCTCCTGCCGCTGGCAGTAGGATGTGTGGGGCAAAATGCTGCCAGTCAGTGTTTTTCCCAGAGCTCCATCTCCGCTTTGATGGTTGCTGGAACGGTCGCGATGCGCCGTAGCCCCAAGGAGTCACATTACATTTACTGCCAGAACGGGTCCAAGATTAACGTGCGTTACTGTTGGGAGTCTGAAATGTTAGAAACAATGAGTCAAATGCCTCCATCATAAACTTGGCTCAAAGTCTGCATGAAAAAAATCCCAACAACCTAAAACTCGGATTTGTTCTAGCTTTTTTGTCTCTGAACCTCAGCAGTGTGTGCAGCCAGGCTTTTGATAGAAATCTTCATTGTGGAAGGCAAGAGACTTCAAGAGGAGGAAAAATATAAAATGGAAACTGAAAAAGTCAATTACTCATTGACTCAAGGGGAAACGCTGTGGAAGGAAACACTCATCGCACAGGATGGCTCCATGTAACAAGCACTGGGAGCTGGTCACCTCGCAGGTGCTGTGGTGCGGTGTTTGTCCTGCTGTTGTTACCCTCTGACCCGCAGGAGGGGTGCCAGTACTGGGGCTGTCCCCTGGGCACCGGGCCGGGGCTGATGGGGCCATGGGCCCACTGCAGGCCATGGCTGCCCTCGGGGACAGGGGTGTGGTGGTAGGGCAGGCCTTGTGCTGCCTGGCAGCCAGTGGGAGTGCAGCAGTGGCTGCAGCAGCCAATGGGAGCATGGAGCTGCCTTGATGTGCATGGTGGCCTAGGGGGCTGTTGGAGCAGGAGATATTGAGGCTCTGGGGTTCCTGAGGTGGGAGAGGTATGAGGGTGGTGGGCTCTGGGGTTCCTGAGGTGGGAGGGGTATGAGGGTGGTGGGCTCTGGGGTTCCTGAGGTGGGAGAGGTATGAGGGTGGTGGGCTCTGGGGTTCCTGAGGTGGGAGAGGTATGAGGGTGGTGGGCTCTGGGGTCCCTGAGGTGGGAGGGTGTGAGGGCTTCCTGGAGGAATTCAGTGTGCTGGTGGCCACCTGCCATGCTCTGGACTGGAGCGTGGGCCCAGGGGATATAGAAGCAAGGGGTCTGGTGGTGGCTGAGGTGATGGTCTTTTGGAGAGGGAAACTGGTATGATGGGGCTGTTCTACGCATGCAGCACTGCTTGGGGAGGTGGGACAGGAGCTGTGCTTGGAGCCACCCTCCTGTCTCAGGCCCAGGAAGGGGGACACCTCAGGCCCTTCACAGGAGCCACAAGATTTGGGGCTGGTGGGGGTGTTGGGGCAGCCTCCTCCAGTAAGGGCTCAGCATTAAGTATGGGTGGTTTTGCTGAGTTGTGAAATGACCTGGAGAGTGGACGATAAGAGGCAGAGTGCAGGCACAGGCCTCTCAAAACGCACAGCTGGGTGCCTTTAGCCTTTTATCCTTTTTTGTGACCCTTTCTGGCCTTAACTCATGGTTTTGTACTTTCAGACAGGCAATACAGGGAGGGCAAGGAAAGCTCCAGGATCCTTGTACTGTCTTTAGTAGTAGGTCTAGGCAATTCCATATTTTATCTAGAAGTCTGCTTGTTTGAATTTTTATTGCTGAAAGTTCTTTCTTTCATTTGTTGTGGACCCCTTGTCTTCCCCAATGCTCCACTATGTGCACCTTCTTTTGTCTTCACTTCCAAAATCAAAGGACTATTTGTTGTTAATTGTTCTTTAAGAGTTTTGTCTGCTGTTTAGAGTCTAAACAAAAAGAGTGTTTCATCCTTAGTTTGTAGTTCAGCTGGTATATGTGAGATTTTCCTAAACACACTAAAGGGGAAAAGTAGCTCCCGTCTGAATGACTGCTCTAGGAAATCTTGAGTGCACTAGATCTTTTGTCAGCCTCCACAGTGACAGAAGTGTAAGTGACTTCATGAAGTATTAGACAAGTTCACAGGCTTCAGCTGAGCATATTAAAATCAATAGCCTGTATGTGATCCCCAGGGGCTGGAGAGGGGTGTGCCAAGGGCTCTGTCTCTGCTTAGCACAGAGTAAGAAACCATGTTTTACCCTGGCCTTCAGATGACATCCTGAGCTTAAGTGGTCTGTTGGTCTGTTCCAGTCTAGCTAGCCCTGTAGCTCTAGGAGATGCTGTATTTGTGCCATCTTTGTCACTGGTGCCCAGCTCTTTCCTCAGAGGCAGCTTTGTTCCTGGCTGCAGCCAGTGGGTGTAGACTGTGTTCCTGACACTCCACTGACAAACCTGCTTTGGCTCAGGAGTGACTGGACATGAGAAGAGCAAATACTTGAGCCTCAAAGTGAAATGTTAAAACAACTGAAATAAGCCTTTTCACGTAATCTTCCCTTTGAAGGTGCTTTATGGAGCAGGAGCAGCATGAGGGTGCTTCACTTCCAACATTCTAAAGCTCTCAAATGTTTAGGCTGTTGAAGGACTTGAACTCCTGCTTGGATGTTCCTCTGGCTCTTGCTGCAGTTTAGACTGTGGCTTTGTGGGTTTTCTAGGAGCTTCAGTGCATTTTGCAGTTTGGGTTTCATGATCTTATTGCTGAGTTTCCTTCTGCTTGTCAGTCAGTAGGCAGGCAGGTCATCTAGGTGGTGAGGTGGGGTTTTGGACTTCTCGATGTATGAATGGCCACCAAATAGGTTACTCTGCATCCAGGTTTTAACAGAAACTCCATGTCAGGTGGGTGCAGATGAAATTCAGCTTTATATTCATGCTACTTCTGATTGTGTATCTCACTTTTCAGTCATATAAGCTATTTATAATAATTTAACTCTGTGCTGCAAGAGGCGGTCTTGGTTTGCTGAATTTAACTGTGCTGTGTGAGAAAGGAACTAGCTAGTAGAGACATCTGTGTCTTAGAGATCAGAAAGCTGAGCGTGTAAGACTGCGTAGCTTAGTTCCCCATGCCTTTGAGGGAAGTACGGGCAACTGCGAGTTATGTTATAGTGCTTTTAAGCTCTTAAGTTAATAGAAAGAGAAAAGAAAGGGAGGTGGGTCTGCTCTGAGTTGAAGGTTAGAATAGAAAAGTAGTATTAATATCATCCTTCAGACGAATGAAAACTGAAGTAAAACTCAGTTTAGTAGTGGTACAATATGAAGGCACAACAGTAAGGCAGTTGCACTGAGCGAACAGAAATAAAACTGCCATGACTGAAATGGATATGGATTTGACTGTATCAGAGAAAAGGGAGTGGCTGGAATCTTGGAACATGGAAAGAGTTAGCATGTAATGCTGAATGTCTGGTTACAGGGACTTACACTGAATCTGTTAAATCAGGACTAGTAACAAAATACAGAAAACAAACTGAGCAGGTAACGTGTACTGAGCAAGGACTGAATTAACTGACCCATTAAAAACTGGGTAATGTTTTTCATGTACGAGGTAATGCAAGACTGGCCTTTTCCATAAATCAGCTCTCTCCAGAGAGAAAAGATTCATTGTCTCATCTCTTCCATAAAGGATTTATTACAGAGTCATATGGAAAATGAATTATTGTGCCAAAGGGATGGAGGTTTATGCAAGTATTGCAAGATGGGTAGCAAACTGATGAAAGGGAGGGTGTTTGTGCTGCACTGCAAACTGAGTTGGAGGCAGGAGTCATGAGACACGCATTACTCCTCACCCATAAACTTGGCATAAAAAGTAAGAGTATGCATACAACAGGTATTTGGGATTAAACCTGTTTGGGAGACACAAGCAATGGCCTAGAGGAGGAGGGAGATAACTGTATTACGCAAGAGGAGCCCTAAAACTTTGTACTTTAGTTTTTATAACAGTAGACTTGGAGGGCCAGCCTGTGCCTGTCTCCACAGAGCAACAGGCAGGATTTCTGATGGGAGCTGGTGTTCATCAGTTTGAAAGAACAGTGAGCAGGTGATGGGGTTACTGTAGGGGCATGGCTGGAGGACTTGAGGGATATTGGCTTTAAGAGGTGCTTTTAGCACAGCTGGGAAGTGTTGGTGCTGTTATACATGGTGCTTGACAATACTTTGCATGATGGAAAAGTGGAACAAAGGAAAACGTATCACTAGGGAGGCACTTCAGGCAGGCTGAAGAGAGATGATCAAGGGAGATGGGCTAAGGTGTTGTGACACTGCTTAATGATTTTAAGCAGTGGGAACAAATCCAGAGAATAAGCTCCAGGGTTGAGGAGAAGCAATTATTGAATCTGAAGGATGATTTGGGTTTCTAAGCCTCTGAGGTACTTGGCAGCAGGTGCAGTGAGGATTAAAAACCTGGCTGGGGTGAGGAAAGTAAACCTTGATGAATATAAGAAAGAGATTACTTGATGCCATTACCTGTTGTTTCAAGTTGCGTGAGGACCCAGGAGGTTCCTTCCAGTTCTGGTTTCTCTGGTCTATAGCAAAATATTTGATTTAAAGGTTTGGGGTTTTTTTCCACATCTGTCTGTTCTTCAATTGTATTTTTATAGATTACTCTGTCTGTCAAGACTTCCATTTGGCCATGTAAGAGAAACAAGATAAAATGGCTGAAGTCTGATGCTGCCAATGTCTTTGGGCTTTCAGATGACAGCTTTCTAATGTAAGAATTGCATCTGGTACAGGTGAATCCTGTATAAGCCCTTGTCATGACAGAGAAAAATGAAATTAAACCATGAGTTTCATGATTATGACATGGCTTAGTTGAAAGCTTACTTTACCCAATCAAAATCAAGTTCAAAGCAGTGATTTTATTTTTTTGAAATTATCATAAAGCTGTAAACAATTGAGTCAAGTCAGTTCTGCTTGATTGGGATTTGTGTGAGACTTGTCCTGTGTGCTGCTATGTTTTTGGAAGGAGGAAATCTCTTGTATGTGAAGCGTAGCTCCTTGCAGCTTGCTGATGGGGCTTGCTGCCTTATTTCTCTGTGGTTTTGCTGTGCTTTCCTCACTTGCTTCCTCCTTTCTCCTGCTTTTGTCTTGCTCTGCAGTATCTCCTTCGGTTTGCTGGTAGATTGCAGCCATCCGTTGCTGCTGTATCCTGTGTGACTTGTCTCCATGTGTCTTATGTCTTGATAGCACAAGATGAATGATGTGTTTTACCTGGCTCCATGCTCTTTAATTTGGCTTCACCAAAATTAGGTGGCACATGCTGCACACTCCAGCAGAACGCATGAGGGAATAAATGCAAGTCCTCAGACAGACCTTGGCGCTTCCATTCTGCTTTCTTTCATCAGCAAAACTTTTCATTAGTCTGAGGTCTGCTGGAAGGGAGGTGAAGACCCACCACTGCTTCACCAGGGGAAAGACATCTCGTGATGCCAGGCTGACTAATGGCATCCTATGCATTGAGGTTTCTGCAGTCTATAGGCTTCATCTGGCAGGTCGGTATCGAGTGTACCTGGTACAACCTAGAGCTCACTGTGGATGTTCTGGAATTGATGAGTGTTATTTGCCACCTCTGCTGTGGGTGGTCTTTAGTTGTGGACAATGATTTTGTCCATGCACTGTAAGCAGACTGCTCTTTGCCTGTGTTTCTGTAATGGCACTTGGTTAGGGATGCAGTATGGTGTGGATTTTCTCTTTCTTGGTCAGTCCAGTTGGTCCAAATGAATCACAAATGAGGTAGAGACAGAGACTCCTGCCTTCAGCTCTTGGAGGTGAGAACTCCTGATTATGCTGAGGTTCTGGGGCTTAGACCTCTGCCTGTCTGTGCTGACTCATCTTTAAAACAGGGCTGAAACTTTTGGCAGCTTATTGGTTCTTCTTCAAATTCTGAGATGATGCTGACTTGTATTGGTAGCTTTTCTTGTTTCTGCTTTTTAAAGAGAAGACCTCAGAGTGGAGAACTTCCTTACACTAATAACCAAAGACCCTAAATTCAACTGTTGTATTGCTACAGCTGTGAAAAAGATCTCTCTTGTCCAAAAGCTTGAGCTGTTCCTGATACTCAAACTTTCTCTTTTCTCCATAGGTTCAGTACTGTGGCTTGCTGTTTCGCCACGAGGGCTGGCCCCTCTGTATCCATGAGAAGATTGTAGTCCAGCTGGCTTCCATTGACTGGCGAATCTTGAAGCCTGGTGACTTCTACCTGCAGGTGGTTCCCTATCTGAAGAAGTCTCCACGTATTGTATTGAAATGTTTGGCAAAAGACAAGCATAATGTAGAGGAAGTTGTGATTCCAGAAGTTTCCTATACCTCTATTTTTACTCTGGAGTGGTTGAGTACTTTCAATGGAAAGCGGATGGGTATAGCACTGGAAAACTGTTTACTAACCACTGATGATAAAATATTTCGTGTCCCCTGGGATAAAGTGGTTAATCCTGAATTTATAAATAAACCAAAAATAATTGAAAACAGTATCATCTCTCCAGAAATTACAGAGGAACATTCAGTTTTGTGCCTCCGCATGGACCATGCTGAGTGCAGTTCACCGGACCTAGAATCTCAGTATCTGCAGGAAGAAAGTCCAATTCAAGACAACCTGGTCATCAGCAGCACAGCTCCCCGGTTAAGTGAAGCTCTTGTCAATGGTGTCTGTGCAAGTCCTGTGCCTCAAGAGAACTTGAAAAGTGACCTTGAAGGGGAGTACGTCGAGCTGGCAGAAGTTTCACTGCCCAGGTTTGGGCCACAAACAGGCTGTTTAACACAGTCGCTAGCTTTAAATTCTCTAACTCAGCCCAGAACAAGAGTGAATACGTCTAAGGGCAAGCACAGGTTCATCGTCATTCAAGACAGTACCTACTCCAAGAACATAATTCAGTCAGCACTTATGCAGAAGGAGAACTGTCAAACAGACACCCTGAGAACCTCTTGTGCAGAAGTTCTCAATAATGTAATTCCGTTGGAAAGCAGCAAACTGGTGGCACTTGGAGAACTCTCTCCAGAAGGTCAGCTGATACCAGGTGGCCCTAGAAACATGGGGAATAGCTTTCCTGGGGCTGAGACTCCTATCTGCAGTGCAGAAGATTCATCTGCAGAGCTGAAAATCTGCAGTGAACACTCAGTCGATTTGAGATACACACTGTGCAGCTACAGCGATGTGTGTGCTGGAGACAGTGTCAGCTGCAAAGCACAAATGCCTGATGCTCCTGGAAACATGGAAAGAGAAAGTAATGGTCCTAGTGGACATGCTGGTGTTGAAATATCAGAGCAGAGCCCTGAAACAATTCTAGATGCTGCTGCTGCTGCTGAGGAGGAGATGATGGTAGGAGCACATGGAGAACCACTGACTGAGGATCAAGATGAGGTGGCACAGATCTGTGCCTCTCCTGTCTCTGTCTCAGAGTCTTCGGGCCCACACTGCACACTGAAGGAAGGTTCTGATGTCTTTTGCCAGAGTGGAAGTGAAAGTGTTGCACCAGCCCAGGCCACTACATTGCTTGTCACACCTGAGGGTTCAGAGGTAGGTGTGGAGGGAGGCTCTCCTTTAGGGAGCACAGCAGATGTAGAAGTTGTTGTTGCTTGCTTCAGTGATCAGGAAGCAAACCTTAGTTCTCCATTAAATGCTCCAGAACAGAACCAAAGAGAAGTAGATGAACTTGAGCTGGGAAGACGGGACAGCCCAGGGGAAGTCAAAGAGGCTGAACAAATATTGACTGCAAATGGGAATCAGACCAGTCAAAGTCACTGTTCTGATGAAGCTCCTACAGATGGGCTCTTGTCAGGTGGTGAAGAGCGAAAGATCTCTACCTATTGGCATAAGGAAGCTGAAGAAGTCACACTACTCCAAGCTGCTCTGTCAGCAGAGGGTGATCAAATGGCAGCACAGTTAAATAACAGTGACGCTTTGATGGGCCCTGATGCACAAGCAGAAGGCTCAGGTCAGTCCAGAACCCAGAGGTCTGGAGAGGAGTGTGAGGAACCACAAGGACGAGTAGAAAGCCATAGCTGTAAAAGTGAAGAGAACTTTGTGCTGAACCCAGAGCATGTCACAGTACAGGACTTGCAGGAAGGAGAAGAGAGCCAGGAAAGTTTTTCCTGTGGGGAGAAGTCAACTATACCCTTGAAAACACTGGAGTCCATTGAAGAGGAACTGGAGGTTGGACCACTCCCAGCAGGACCCACTAAGGGGCATATGGAGTCCACCATTCTGCACTCTCACCAAGAGACAGCTTCTGGGGCATCATGTCCTGAAGGTACAGCAATTGGGTGCGAGTGTGTTTATCTGTTTGATAACATGGGTAGAAAGCAAAGTCCTCAAGAGGCACTGCTGACAAGTGTGTCTGCTGGGAAGCTTTGGGCTAATAGCGCAAACTAGAGGAAGGTGATGAAGTGGTAATTTTTGTGGTTTGGAATTAGCTTTCTCTTCCCAGGTGGGTTTATGTAGATATGTCGTTCAGTAATTCTTTACAAATTTACATTGGTACGAACAAAGTTCCAGTGTAAGAGACTTTTTTCAGTTAATCTGATTGCTGGTGACCTCCACCCATTACATACGCCACGTGCATGTTATGGATGCATGAGGATGCATGGATGCAATAGGGATGTGTGAGGAAAGAATGTCTTAACCGTGCAGGTCTTTATAGTTGAAAACTGGCTTTAGGAAGGTGGTTGTGGCAAGAGGAAGCAGTATTGGATACAAAAGTAAAATACTATGTGTGTAAACATGACCTGGAGATCAACAAATGTGTGTGCTGGTAAGTGATTTAAGAAGCAAACTGCAGATTGAGGGGTTCCCTCCTTCTTTCCACCCTTCCCCTTCAGCATGCTTTCTTCAGCTTGGTTGTGTTTCGAGTAGGAGCTGTTTAACTCCAATGAGAGAGGACAGAGAAATTAAGTATCTAATTTCAACTCAGACCATACCTTCAAGCAGGTCTTGCTGAGGCTCCTGTGTGGGAACTGTGCTCCTTCTGAAGGAATCAAAGAGGCAACCCAGGTATCTCTGCTTTTTGCAGCAAGCCATAGGCAGGCTACTTGTAACCGCATGGATATGATGTTGGCTCTGCTGAGTCTGGCAAGCTGTAGATATGCAGATCCCATGGAGGAGCTGGTGTGTGGCAGGGGCGGTGGAACATGCCATTCCAGTTCAGCAGCTCTCATTCTCTGAGACCCCTGGCTAGGAAGATTACCTGGATTGGGATATTGGAGTGAGGACTATTGAGAGGGTTGATCTACATTGCTAAACTGTGCCTGTGGAGGAACAGGTCAAGAGCTGTTGTCTTGGGACAGGCTGCCAGTGTAGTGCTTGCATTGGTCCTAAACTGTTGATAAAAGCCTGTCAATAAGGGCCTGTATCACCGCTGCAGCACTGCTCCATGTGGCTGTGAACACAGCTGCTTTTTCAAGCATCCAAAAGTCACTTTTTACCCAATGCCTTAGTGTGGCTTCCTAATGTAACTAAAGTGACTGTTGATTAAAATGAAATTTCATTAATGCATCAAAATATTTTAATTCCATAATTAGGCAAGCCCACAGTTGCCAGGTATTTCTGATACTTCAGCCTCCCCATACCTTAAGGGGGCCTACAAGAAACACGGAGAGGGACTTCTTACAGTACAAGGGGGAATGGCTTTAACCTGGCAGAGGGGAAGTGAAGATAAGATCTTAGGGAGAAGTTCTTCCCTGTGAGGGTGCTGAGGCCCTGGCGCAGGTTTCCTGGAGAAGCTGTGACTGCCCCTATCCCTGGTGGTGTTCAAGGCCAGGTTGGACAGGGCTTGGAGCAACCTGGTCTAGTGGAAGGTGTCCCTGCCTGTGGCAGGGGGTTGGAAGTGAATGAGTTTTAAGGTCCCTTCCAACCCAAACCAGTCTGGGATTCTATGATACTTCCGGAGTGACAAGCATTTCTCTTCTGTGAAGCTCAGAAGTTTCTTTTTCTGAAGTATGAGTCCCTCTGAGGATCTGCCCACCATAAGCAGAAAAAAGAGAGGTCCACTTCTGCCTGTCTTTGGGGGATGATGTCACCTGGGGGCTGTATGTCAGTAAAGAACTGCACTGTTGATATCCATTCCCCTGGTCAAGCTGAATCCAGCTTGAGTTCGTTTTTTGAAGGACTGGACCCCAGGAAGCTGGGCTGTGTTGAGTGCTGGGTGCACAGAGAGTCTTCTCATGATTCCAGTGGCTGCTTACTTGTTCTGTTTTCCCATCTCCTCTGTTCTAAAATAAGCCAGGTCCAGCTGGTGTGTGAGACAGTAAGTGTGATGTTCTCCTGTTCCACAGGAACAGGAAGAACAGTCGTGGCTGCTGCTGTGGCTTTCAGCAGTGATGGACCTCTCTGGGGTATGTGTGGAGTTTGTTCTTAATGAAAGACAATTTAAATGTTTCCAGGGATTTAGCTGAAAAAAGTGACATTGGTGGCTCAGTTCTGCTGATGTTAAAACTTGGCATTGCAGTTAAAAAAAAAAAACCCTGTTATCTCAGAGTTTCTAAAGCCAAAGAAACAAATCACCAGGAAAACCGCCAAACCAGCCCCTCTGTAAGGCACGGGGGCAGCTCAGATACCTGTTAATGCCATGAGAATTTCTTAAACACTATAGCTGGGACTGTAATAAGCTTAATCCATTTGATTGCTTTGACATTCAAACAGGCCGTCCCATTATCTAGCTCCATTAAACCCTCCGAGATAAAATAATAAGATAATTCAGAGATAAAATTATGAAGTGGAGCAAATGTCCTGCAAATGGACTTTTTCTCTTTTGAGTCAGTGTCTACAAAAGTTAAATTCTCCATAACTGTGTCTTGGTGGGGTGATTTTCTTGCTATGATTGGAAACTGGGTATTTTTCCTAAGCTATAGATAACAACAAGGTTTAAGCTTTACTGGGTCAGTTGGGAGCTGCAGTTCTCACCTCAGCAGTAGTGGGCAGATGTATGATTTGCTCTGTATGAGGTGGAGGAGCTTGCTTGTTACAGCAGACACTAGATTATGTGAAGATACACATAATGGGGCATTGAGTTTACTGTGTCTGCAGATTTTTCCTTGTCCCTTAAGTCTCTCCTCTTCCTCCTGCCTCCCACTGGGCTTATTTTCTGCACAGATATGGTCTATAACTTAGAAAGATCTTGTGTCAAATGGGAACTGTTTTGAGTTGGCTTAAAATTCACGCTTGGTTCCATTCACAGAGAATGTAACTGCTGTTTGCTTCTAATGACTAACCTGAAGTGAAAGTGAGTTTTGAAACTTTGCAGCTCTGGAAAGAATCCCCATATTTTAGGGGTGGAAAGTATCTTGATAGCAAGGAATTGGTTGGAAAGCCACACTGGGGCATATTCAGCAGCACCTGCTGGGGCGTTCCGTTCCTGCTCCCTGTTACTACATGATGTTAGCATAGATGATACTGGTGCCGGGGCAATTGGCAGGAAAAATGCTAATGTCTCTTTGAAATGCACACAAGCAAATCCTCCTTTACCACTTCCTTAACCTGAGGCAAAGGAGGAACCTGCAAACATGGCAAATTCAGATGTCCCAGCTCCCAGTTTGCTTTTTGATGTAATCCTCCACATTCTACAATTTCCGCTTTAGTAAGTGCCTCCACTCCGCATTGCAAATAACAAACAGTGTTCTGGGGCCTGTGTGGAGAGAGGTGGTGTCTGCAGAGCTGAACTGAGCCCAAGAAGCTTGGGGAAGAGGTTTGTTTGAGTAAGATGGACGTAGTCTGGAGGCTGCACAACTCCAGTGAGGTTTCTCTTGGGCTGAAAAGCCCCTGCACCAGGACTGTGCTTCTCTCATCTAGCCTTGGGAGCTGCTCATTCCAGAGATATCCAAGGCAGGGCTGCCATGTACATTTATGTCTTTTTCTTGCCCTAGTGGTACCTTCAGTATGTTCAATTTCTTGTCCTTAAACATGAGCTTCTGGTCTTCTTTGCAGGCTTTCTGCATTTACTGCAGATTCCTTTGCCACAGACTGGGTGGTTGTTTATTGCCGGGCTTAAAGCACCTTGAGAAGATGACTGTGTTCTCCTAGGAAGTCTGTCAGTCTTTCATGTGAAACCTTTGTGGCATGACATATGTGACCCTGTGAACTTCAAGATACCCCATTTGCAGGAGATCGGTGCTCCTCTGAAATGCTGCTTCAGTAAGATCTAGCAGTGTTGTCCAAAGTGATTGACCTCTTGCATCACTTGGTGGAGGCTGAGGTCGTGCTAGGAACAGATCTGAGCTCTGCTACATACCAAAACCTGGCAGAGCCCTGAAGCCATTGCAGCAGTTTACATGGCCAGATGCAGCAGATGCCAACCTGGGTCCCAGCAATGCTCCCTCAAGAGGGGTGTTACCAAAGAGTAATGAGCAGTGGCTCCAGCATGGCCTCAATGGTGCAATGCACTGGAACCCTTACTAGTTTCCGCCTGCTGTCAGATAATTTTGCACAGTGAGCCATGCTGCTCAGGGCACTTCTCTTACCCACTTTAGCAATTTTGAAAGCAGCTGGGCCTGAGTCTCAACCTGTAAATCTTCATTGCTAAAACTTGTATCAAAAGCCACTTCAAGGACTGCTTTGTTCCTGGTCCTGCTCTTTAATGAAGTATTGGAATCTGTTAGTAAATAAACTGAGTCTAGTGTCAGCATTGTTGATGTAGCAGGAAGGTAGGATGGTTAAAGTCAGTTTTAAATAGCAATTAAAACATCTGACTTCACAGCAAGCAAATAAATACGCTACTTTTATTTTCCTAAAGAAAGGTTGATTTTTGTTGTTGGATATTGAAGTATGGGGGTTTGCAGTGAAGTACAGCCTTTTCTTTAGTCTCTTTTCAGGCAAGCAGTGGGATAGTCTAGCAGAGTACTTAGGATGCTAAAGACATAGTGTAGAAGATGTATGTATTGTTGAAGATGTATTTTTGACTTCTAATCCCTAAGATGTTGGGAAATGGAGAATAATACTTCTTACAGAGTAGGTAGTAGGTTTTGTTTGTTTGTTTTTTTTTTTCTTCAACTACTTTTACAAGAGAATTGAAACTTGGTAAAACTAGCATTAGTATCATGGAATCATAGAATGGTTTGTGTTGGAAGGGACATTAAAGCTCCTCCAGTTCCAACCCCCTGCCACAGGCAGGGACGCCTTCCACTAGAGCAGATTGCTCCAAGCGCCGTCCAACCTGGCCTTAGCTTTCATGTAGTTGCATAGATATTTACTTTTAGAATTAACTGATTCTTATAACTTGTACTTTACAGCTGAGGTATTGGGCAAAGGCAGCATTTTCTCCAGTTCTCAGACAGAGCTGATTAATGTAATCATCCTGTTCTTCAGGGTTTTAAAGTGAGTTCCTGACTTTCACAGTAACTGTTAATTAACGTCTGGACAAGCAGAAACAAGGTCTCTTTGGCTAATTTTCAGTTGACTTGTCAGCCTCCAGTTGACTTCATATTTTCAGGAATTAATCTGAAAATGGTGCTGGGGGAGTAATTCTGCTCTGGAGCAGCTCTCCCTGTCAGAAGCTGGTTTATCACTTCACTGTGTTCGAGCTGCTGGAGCTTGGCCAGGGACTTGTGCTGTGGCAGATGTTCAGGCTGTGAGCGGACATGTACTGCTTGATATGTTACCTTTAAAAATTACTTGGACTGCAGTAATCCTGATCTGAATTGAGGTTTTGTACCTTGCAAACTTTGCAGTTGTTTTTTGGTTTTTTTTGGTGGGGTTTTCTTGGGTGTGTTTTTTTTTTTTTTTTCTTTTTGTGTTTTTTTGTTTGGTTGGTTTTTGGTGGGGGTGTGTGTGTTTTGTTTTTGTTTTTGTGGGGTTTGTTTTGTTTGGTTTTTTGGGGGGGGTGTTTTGTTGCTTTTTTTTTTTTTTTTTTTTTTTTTTTTTAGTGGAATTACAGTGGTACTAATGTTTTAGAACCAGTTTGGAACATGCCTGCTACCAGTGCGAGGACTGGAGGGTGCTGGGGGTGGACGAATTCCTCCTTAGTCTGATACTCACCTGGGACCTTTTGTGTGGAGCTCTGCTCAGCTTCTGGCTGCTGCTTCTCCTACAGGAATGGTGCCAGAAGGGGCAGCGACTATAAAAGAAGCAACTGGCGCAGATGTGTTGAAACCAGTGAGTCAAGTCAGTACCCTGGAGGAAAACTCAACAGCCATTACTCCCCCAACATCCCCAGCTCCTGGGGCTGCCTGGGGTGGTCGGTCTGCACCTACCGTAGCCAAGGATGTGAACCCAGAAGTGCTCAGGAGTGGAGTTGCCTACCTGCCTGGTGAGTAGCTGAGCCAGAATGTGCCCGGTGAGTGTGGTTTGTAGGAGGGCAAAGGAGATGAGCCTCTGCTGGAAGCACTGCAGACTAGTGCCAGTTCCATTTCTTTCACCCCAGACCTCTCCAGGACCAACACTTCTTGAATTATCTAAAATTTCTGGATGGGAAGGACAGGAAGTAGAACTTCACTCTCATGAGAGTAATATTAACTTGCTCCCAGGACTCTGAAATGTTAACCAAGCACCTCTGAGTCAGAAATGCCAAATCTGTGGGCTCATTGCAGTAGTTCAAAAAGAGAAGAGTGAGGGTGCAGCTAATGATGGGCTGGTAGGCCTGACTTCAGACCTGGTCAAAACAGTAGGACCTTGATTCACTTGGGAGATAATTAGAGGATGGAAGATGCTATTTGACAGTGCTCTGTAAAACCAGTTTTATTCTTGGTAATTAGAAGTTTGTTTGATTAAATGTAGCTGCCTAGATATAATAGATTTTTAGGAAACATTTGATTTCATGACACATAGTGTTGGCATATCCCAGTGAGGTGTGGATGAGCAGCATACGGGATGAACGATAGCGTAGCTGAGTATCACATGACAAAACTAGCTGTCAAGAGAGGACTTCCCATAATTGTATTGCTGAGATCAGTTGTAGGTCAAACATTATTCAGTGTTTACATCTGATGTGGAAGCTCTCTTCCAACCTCAACCTGATTCTAAGATCGGTGCTGGGGCTGCAAAACCAGCTTTGGCCTGGGATGTGTAAAGGAGAGGGGATGACTAGCCAGACTAAGAAAGTGCTTTTACCTGTGTGTACTTGGGGTGATGCCTCTCAAATAGTTTGGGCTGTTCTGCTGCCTCTGTTATAGAAGGAAGTGGTGAATTTTGGAGGTGATGAAGGGAAGGGTGACAGCCATTGTGTAATTGAATTGGATGTCTTATGGCAAGAGACTGGGAAGTTGTTTATCTTAAAATCCTAGAATGGTTTCGGTTGGAAAGGACCTGAAAGCTCATTCAGTTCCAACCCCCTGCCACAGGCAGGGACACCTTCCACTAGACCAGATTGCTCCAAGCTCTATCCAGCCTGGCCTTGAACACTTGCAGACTTTTCATAAGATGATTGAGAATGAGGTGAAAACACCTCTGTGCAGGGAAGGAGGAAGGGAAATAAGACTTGTCCAGTCTTCTAGAAAAAAGTGAATGAGTAACCAACTGCAGGGCAGAGTTGTGGTACATTCAAACATGTGACTTTGCCTTGGGAGATTAATTGTTAGAACAAATTGCAAAGGAGGACTTTTAATCTTCTGGTCCACTGAGCAGGTTGGATGTTCTCATACTGTGTACAACAGCCAAAAAATCACCGGGTTTGAGAGAGGAGTCTATCAGAGAAGCTCATAGTCTGTGCTGTTGAAGAAGCCCAACTGTGATCCAGTGTTCTAGTTGTTTCCTTTGTCATACAGTCCTACCAGGAATGTACAGCTCTTAAACATGGCAAATGCGTCTAAGTATGGGATGAAGATACGTATCCTTGAGGTGTGCATTTAAGACACAAGGTTTGGGTTTGACATCACTTCTAAGGGAGGAATCATATCTTCTGTAGAAGCAGTATCAGATTTGAGCGACATCTTTGATCTCATGTGTCTTCTTGGGTTTCAGTGGGCAGTCCTGAGGGAATGCGCTCAGCACTTGATTAAATACTTTCTGTTAGACCTCAATAATGATAAATTAATTACATTAGAAGGGATAAGTTTTATAAGTATAGTGAATAAGAGCTAATTAGTTATCTAGTAGCTTATGGAGTTGGGAAGAAATCTTCCTTTCAGGAGTTTCAATTCTGTATGCTGCTCTTGGGTAATCTGGTTATGCCAGTGTTGGGAACCTAGCCCTGGTGGTTGCTTTTTTGCCCTGGCCAGGCAATTCCCAGGCTCCTATAAGAAGGTTCAAGGTTTAGTCTAGTTCTGGTGAGACCCAGCAGCCCTGGTGAACAGAAGATGTTGCTTTGGAGTAAGGAAGTTTTTATTGAGCCGGGTTATTGAGCTGTTTTCCCAGTAACCAAGTGCTTTGCTTTTATTTTCTGATGATCCCCTTAGAAACAAGGTATATTAGTAAGCTTTTTCTAATTTCTCTCTAGCTCTTTGATTACACAGTGTCCAGAATACAGTCTTGCAGGAGTAATGAGCCTCCTCCTGAACCACACAGACAGTGGAAGACTTTGTCCCTACTGTTAGCAGGAGGGAGCCTGTGCCACAGATCTGGTCCCTGGGAGCAAGAAAGACCTGCTCCTGAATGATGTTATCCGTGTCAGTGGCTCTTACTCAAGTCACACCCTAGTGACAGATTGAGGTCACACCATGGCAGTTTTCTGTGCTTGGGGCTGTCTGTCTGTATATGTTTTACCTGTCCACTTGCATGCTTGTCCCTGGGATGGGGAGAGAGGAGGTCTAGAACTGTATGTCCTGTGGTAGCAATAAAGTTCAGAAGAGACAGAGCAACAGTACTTTCTCTAAGCCTCTGGTTCTGTCTTGTGCTTGGTATTTCCCACGTCCACCCTCTCCATACAATTTGTATGGCAGGATTTGGCTCCTGTTCTTGTGAATTATTTTTCACACAGGAGAGGTGTAGTCCCTACTGTTCGCTGAATAGGTTACCTCCCTGGTTCTTCA
This sequence comes from Amazona ochrocephala, assembly GCA_039720435.1. Lineage (NCBI taxonomy): Eukaryota > Metazoa > Chordata > Aves > Psittaciformes > Psittacidae > Amazona > Amazona ochrocephala. The sequence continues at coordinate 77,916,291 of CM077909.1, read as the reverse complement.
GTTCTCTTCGTTCCCGTCCGAGTTCTTGGTGCATGTTGTGGCTGAAGCCTAAAGCCAGACTATCATTTAGTTTTGGGAGCTCCTAGAGCAGGCTTGGTTCCTGTGATAAGATGTCTTTGGGCTTTTGGAAAGCAGGAGCAGAGAACTCTTGTGGCTGACTGAAGCAGAGGGGTTTCTCTTTCCTCAGTGTATCACTGCTCAGCTGTGTTGCCCATGCTGTGCCTTATCTATTCCTAGGCACTGGGCAAGCTCTGACAATAATGACAGCCTGGCGCTGACTTGGCCCTCGTCAGAACAGTGTCCTTCCGGTCTGCATGCACTGCAGCCTTGGTTGAGAGCGCCAGGCTCTTGCTCCTCCAGCGCTTTGCTCCCAGGAGGAGATGTCTGGTTCCTTGTGTATGCCCAGACTCATTAGGTAGCACATGTTGTTCTGCAAACTTGCCTGCATTTTCTCATCTGACAACAACGTGAACATTGTAACATAAGTTAGGTGTTAAAAGGTGAGATTATTTACCTGGAGTTTGAGATTCTTGCTTTTCTGACATGGTTGGTTTATCATTAGCCAAATTCAGCCATATTTTATGAAGAACATCTGGCTGGGTAGAAGAGAGCAGTACAAATGCAGCTCTACTGTGAGAGAAAGACAAGCAGAGCTCAGCTGCTTTACTCTGGGACAGCATTTGGATGCTTTGGAAGGGTGTATATAGCCTACCACAATCTGTGGCATACTCTATATCAAGTTCTGTGGACTTGATTAGTTCATTTCCAGTAAGGTAGCGGGGTGGTAGGAGGTGAATATTAGGCATACACACCTAGAATCAGGCTCTGCTTACTTCCTTGTGTGACATTTTGTTTCCCCCTCCTTGTTTTACAGGTACCAGAGATAAATCAGGACGTGCAGTAGCCATAATAACAACAAGGAACACAGTCTGGTTAAACCCCCACTGCAATACCACTGAGCTTGTGCGCCTTCTTCTGTATTTGCATAGCATCCCAAGGTTTGTGACACTTTTGGGCTGACAGGCTTATCCTTTCAGGGGTGGAAGCTGAGGCAGAGGGTGGAACAGGTTGACTTTGTTGGCCTAGGAACCTGATCCAGACTGTCCCAAAACTGTACAGATGGGGATCTAGCTAGGGTGAACTGGCTTGTGTTCAGTAAGCATTCTGGCAATTCTGTATCTGCCTTGTGCACGTGCTGTGATAGAATTTGGTATGTACTGAATGTTTTCATGCATTGCCATGAATCCGAGCCATTCTTGCTGTCCTTCATTAGCTCAGAAAATGGGATTTGGAAGCTATGATGGGGCAGTCATGCAGCAGCTCCATGGTAGTGTTGTGACATGATATTTTAGGGCCAGCCCTTCAAGCTGAGAGGGAGGGAGGATCTGCAAGGATTGAGAAAATCTGCACTGGTGTCTGGCTGACAATTTGTTTTGGAGTCTGCAGGCTGGAGTTTGCTGCAGTTACTCTTCCATTCAGTATGACAGACAGCTTCATTATTCCCTCCAGCTCATCTCAGGCTCTATTGAGACTTTGTTTCACTTTTAGATGATTAAACTATTAAGAGGTAAAGCTTAACTCTCTGTTAGTGATTTTTTGATTGTTTGTTCTGTTAACAGCCAAACTGTGGATAAAGGGAGCAGACTTAACCTGTGATAAACCTTCTGCTACTCATGCTTTGTTTCTTATGCTTCTCCTTTCAAATCTGATACTGGGCAAGATCTTTGGGGCTGATCCAGAAGGGCTGTTATTGTGAAGCAGTGTGGTTAAGGCCAAGTTTGTCCCTGAATGCAATTAGGAAGGACTGGTTTTCCTGTGTGGATTTCCCAGAGTGGGCGTCAGCACCTCTGCCATCAGTGAAATGTATCCTAGGAATTGGGAAGTTCAGGTGGAAATAGCAAAGGTAAAACCAGAGCAATCCAGGAGGTGGTTTCCATATGTATATATATTTTGGTTAGGAGAAGGTGGCCAGTTAGTTCCCTGTCCTTACAGAGCTGTAATGTACTGGGTTTTCTTTACCCTGTCATGATTACAGGTTCTGTTTTCATAGTCTTGTTGATTGTCCTTGGTGACAAAAGTGACCTCTTTCTCTCTGTCTTTGCAGACCAGAATGTCAGGCGTTGGGTCTGACTGTTCTTGTGGATGCTCGTCGCTGTTCACCGGTTCCCGCTCTCTTCAAGGCATTCAGCACATTGCAGGTGAGCATTGAGCCTGGGCAAAGGACCACTAGTTGGCTTGCTGTCTTGCTTGGATGTTACATCTCCATTTGCTGCTTATGTCTCCATCTGCTACCTGGCTTTTCAGTTGACTTTGGGAGGTGGAGTTATTCAGCCAGCCCTGTCTTAGGAGGATGACCTGGGCTTGCCAGGCTGCAGACAAAGCAAAAAACCTAAGCAAGTCTCAGTTAGAGGAGAACACCCCTCCGCATCTCTCCAAATTTGCTTCTGTCTCTGTGCTGAGAACACCCCAAACCCAACTCTAAACACTGTCATGAAGTATCATCCTTAGAGATGTTGTTCCCTGCACTGTGAGGCTGTGTGAAATATGCAGGGAGGAGAGGCCACTGCCTGCTGCAGAGGGAAGGGAAGGATACTGCTTGTCTTGCCAGGTGGCAGAGCACATGCAGCTGTTGATGTGGCTGTCAGTGAATGATTGGAATCGGACATGCTGTAACTCTATATTGCTTCAGGTCAAAGGCTTTCATATCAGTTACTTGGAGAGCAAGTGAGCTGTGTTTCCCCCACTCCCAAGTAGCTTTTATCTGCTGTTGCCAGGAAGCCAAGGAGATGCTGGGATGCAGCTATGACTAATCTTGTTTAAGCAGGTGTTCCTTTTAAATCAGAGCTTAGGTCTCTTAGGACTCCAATTCTGCAAACTGGAATGGGGCAATGTTTTAATGAAGCTGGTGTCTCTGTGGTTTGTATGCTTCAGTGCCACATCTGAGAGTTGGAGGTGAGTCAGAAGTCTGTCCTCCTGCTTTCTGGGCTGGGTGGAGCTGTGAGCTCTATCAGTGTGCTCCTTCTCTGTGATGAAGAAGTAGTCAGGTGTTCTGCTCAGTTCTGCAGAGGGAACAAGCAAGTATCTTCTCTTCTATGCTGTGCCCACATAGCAATGGGCTTGCTAAAGCTTTTGAGGATTTTCTTCCCCATGTAACATTTGTGGTCATGGTAGTGGGATGATTTGGAAATCAGCAAAATGTAGAGGCTGTCCCCAGTCTCCTACAAGCATGACAGGAATAGAGCCATTCTAACCTTAAGTTTCCTACCCTATGAAAGAAGGTAGGGGGAAGCTTTTTGCAGTGCCTCTGTAATATTCTGCTATGATGTCTGTTTGGCTCTGAGAACCTTATTATCAGGGTGGTGCAACAGTTAGTTAACAGGGATTAATGTGCTGCAAGACAGACTGTTGGAGCTGAGCGTGTGCCCCAGGTAACAGTGACTGACTGGGCTGATGGCTCTGCTTGTGGTTTTCTGATCATTACCATGACTCTTCTGCAGACTCTGAATGAGACCTGTTCAGCTACCTCATCATCTGGTTATGGCACAGGAATAATCCCTTGGCTCCTCTGAGATCCTTTAGCACTTACCTCTGTGATCCCACTCTCATCTGCTCTGAAACAAGGATATAGAGAAGCACAGAAATCTGACTTTAACTGCAGTGAGGCAAACTAAACTTTCTGGAGCACGGTGAGGTCTGCCAAAGCACAGGATGTGTGTTCCCCCTTTAAGGTTCACAGAACAGATTATCTCCTTGGGTCCTTTCTGAAATCCCTGACACATCTCGCAGTGTCTCTTATCTCTGGCAAACTGTTTCTGGAGCTCATTTCTCTGCTGTTCTTCTCTCTCCTTTAACAGGATTTTATTTATATGGCTTTTGTGAAGCCTACTATGCTAATGTGGGTGGTATCTGTTAAATGTTGAGACCCAGTGTTGCCTGTTCAACTTTGAAGGCTGGTTTTCCTCTTGCCTCCACACTGGGTGAGCACAGATCGGATGTCCTAATGCAGAGTCTCTTCCTGCTGCAGTACTCTGATACGTTAACCCTAGAGAACCTCCTCAGGGAGGGAAGACTGATTCCACAGGCTTCTAGGTCAAGATCTGTCAGTCTGAGGAAATACTTCTTCCACTTCTCTATCTTTCCTGCATAAATGCATGAATGGAATTCAGTGCTAATGTACAGCTTCTGGTGCTCACAGGTAATTTTCCCTACAGCACTGGGATGCTGTCAGTTGCTCTGCCTAGAGCCACCTAGTAAACTGGTGAGAACTTCTCATCCTCTCTGTCTTCAGGGTGGGGGCAGTTGTGTTCTGCAAGCTTTCTTCCCCCTTCCTTTTTAGAATGTGAGTGGCTGGGAAACCCTTCTGTCCCAGGCAGCACCAGGAGCTGGGACAGAATGTGGTGCCGCAGCAGAGCTAACTCAGGAAGGAGCAGGAGGAACTCTGGCAGTTCTGCACGGAGGTGAAGGAAAATGCACAGTGCATACATGCTGCAAGAATAGATCAGGCTTTTTCCTGTGGGAAGCTGCCTAATGATTCTTCAAAACAAGGATTTCTTCAGAGGTGAAAGCTGCTGTGGTGTTTGTTCTCAGGTTGGTTGTTCACCAGTAAGCTCTGTGCTGGGGGGTCTACTCATAGGTGCATTGCTGCTCGGTAGTGCTGAGCTGATATGTTGGTCTGTGAGCAGGCAGGGCATGGACAGAGAGCACTGGCCTTCAGTGGACAGGTATCTGTGGGATTTTCCTCTGCCTGAGTCTTATTGAAGTGAGATTCTTTTGAAGTCTGCAAATCAGGGTGAACACTTGATCATATGATCTGCTGCATCTCTGTGTTGGATTGGGAAGGGGAGAATGTTTATGAAGACAACTACCAGTTGAAAGCAGAAAAGCTCTATGCAAACCTTTCTGTTCAAGAGGACTATTTGCATGCCCTGTTACTGCAGAAGCACAGAGGGCCTTGATCTGATGTTGGAGACCAGGGACCTCCTACCACTCCATCAGAAGTGGTCACTTTGAGAATGAACATGGTATTTAGGGACTGCCCATCTACACAGGTGTTCTGGCAGCCTGTGCTTCAAAATGTGCCAGTATTATAAGTCTGGTCATGAGCTTCCATTTGAGGCAGGGAGCCAGAAGAATATTTGAAATTTAAGTCTGAGAAGGACAGAAGTATTTAATTCTCTTTTTAAAGAATAATACTTAAAGGATAGGTATTTACTGTGATGCGTTCTGAGCTCCTGTTGAGACCCTTCTGTTCTATGCTGTCCACACTGTGCCTGTTTTGGGAGGTGAAGAGTTCACTCACATGTGTAGGACTCTATCTTTTTGCTTCCAGGTAGCTGTTTTTGTTAGCAAAGTCAGTAAGAGTTGTGCAGAAAGCTGCAAGAAGGCTTCCTCAAGTAGCATCCTGCTGCTAGGAGCTCTGCCTTTCTCCTGAGGCACTCCTGTAATCTGCTTTAGTCATTTTGGATTACTCTGTCAGTGCTGGATGAGAGTGACTTCTCTTCTGCTGTTTAAAGAAAAAAATATGTTGAAAAATGCTTGATTTCTTTGGAAATACTACCTCCTCTTGGATTGGAAAACCCTGAACTTCTCCCCTGACAGATTTCTTTGGGAATGGTTTTCCAGTTTCTATTTTCAGGAGTAATAAGCAAGCGAGTGAGTGTTTTGGCTGTTGTAACCTCATGTTACACCATCACTACCTTTATCCCTGAGTCAGATTGCACATCTCATGATTGTTGGAGTGGAAGAGGGATTGTGAAAGAAGAAATGTATTTAGTACCATGGACTGTCTTGAAACTGCGGCTAATCTTCATCCTTCAGCACCTTCTAGCAGGCACATTCAGAGCTGCTGGTAAAGTTGTAATGCTTCCCGTTCCTCTCTTCAGATGAGCTTCAGTATTTACCTAATGCAGCCTAATTATACAATAAATTCTTTTGGCCTTTCAACCGGTGTTCAAGTAACAGTGAAAGTGGGAATAATCTGCTTTGGAGAAAGGGATTTGAGAAGACTTGGAAACCTCTCACAATTTTGGAAGGTGTTTCAGTTGGGATTTTTTTCCTGCCATTCAAAAAGATCCTTCTTTAGGACTAGATGAGAGAAAGGTCTTTTTCCTCTACTCTGGAATCTTTGCTGCTGCTTCCACTTGCAGTACTGGGTCTCTTTGTGTTGGCACTGTGTCTTGATCTGTGTACTGAGCCCAGTGGCAGGTTAGGTGACTCGGCCTCTTCTGATCCACTTGCCTCTGTACTCCGGCTCTGCTGCTCATGTCAGATCTTTAACCCTAAACACTTCCAGAGCCATTTATTTAACAGGTATCCCTTGCAGTCATGGCCAAGCAGTACTGGAATGGATTTGTTGCTTGGCAGTTCCTGAGATCTTTGCAAAGTCAAAGACAATCTAGGCCACATCTGGATAGGATAACTCTTATTTAACCATGTGGCATGACAACTTAAATGGCTGTTCTCCTTGCTGTCCTGGTCATCATGTAGGTAGTGGGCCCTGTCTCCATGGTCTGGTCTTCCTGCTATGTTTCTCTCTTCCTGCTGTCATGCTCTGTGCCTGTTTCTCAGTTCCCTGTAGAGTGCTTCTATAGTTGGAGAGCTGCTCCTGGATCATGGAGTTTGAACCACAGCTGCCAGGCATCCCTTGTGTTTGGACTTTCTGTTGGTTTAACAGTAGCAACAGGATGCAAGTCCTTGATTGTGAGTTGGGAGTAAGTAAAGATGAGACATTTTTGGCACTGTGGGAAAAAAAAAAAACAACAACTTCCTTTTGGTTAGGAAAAGTAACCAGGAAAGTTACCAAGAAAAAACTTGGACATTGAGTATCTTTTTTTCTTGTCCCTTTAGTTTTGTATTTTTTTAATTTAATTTAATTTTATTTTTTTAGTGTAGCCCAAACCTGAACTCTCTTTGCTCTTTAAATGCTGCAGGACTAGTCGATGTGAAGGAAACTACCTGAAGGATATGGCCTTGGTGCTCTGCAGAATGGCCATTCCTATAACTGGTGGCTGCTCCAGGCTTTTGGAGGACATATACCTCCTTTGGAGGATATAAATACCTCTGAAGGATAAATTGCAATCTCATGTATAAACCTGGTGTGGTACATCCTCCTGGGCATCCTAGGCAGATCGGTAATGCCTTTGTGCTCTGTTCTGTTGTAGGAAATAGATCCTCATTGTATTCATGGAGTACTGCTTCTGGTTGAGAGAGACCTGACTTTTCGGATGGAGAAGCCACCAGCAGGACAGGTAATGGAGCTGTACTTGCAGGAGTTCCTGGGGAGCTCTTGTCACCCTTTATTTAACTCTCCAACCAGCATCTTCTCTGTCCTCTGATGTGTGTTTATCCTCACATGAAATCTCTGTGGTCGTTCTCTCAGTTTTATGGCTGTGGTCTCTTAGGGGTGTGGTATTTATAGGGTCGTAAAGTTTATGTGAACTGAACAGATCTACCATGCCCTGTTTACTGCTGAGTCCATCAGTGACATTTGTGTGATAATTATGTCAGTCTGCTGGGGCCCTTAGGACACCGGGGGTTTGTTGGGAACACAGAAAGCTGTACCAAGGAGCCCTGCACAATTAACAAAGATAGAGATGCTTTTCACATTCTCCTGTTAACGAGGGGGGAAATTCTTGGTAAGGAAGAGATCCTGTTAGGCTAAATCCTCAACTTTGTCCTTTGAAAGAACTTGTTGCATTCCTGGAGTTTTGCATATCTCATGTTTCCTCTCCTTACAGCTGCTGCTGCTGCAGTGGCTGAGAGTCTGCTGCAAGAGGGCAAAGAGACGAGTATGACTATGAGGCCCCCTTTGCAGCTGAAATATCTGGGAAGGCTCACAGGAGGTGTCTGTGCAGGGCTGTGAGACTATGCAGGAGGGAAAGTCATCTCGGCATCACAGAAAACCCCCGCTAGAAGTAAATCTGCCTTGATATTCCATAGCTGTATAAGAAATGCAGGCGCTCTGCCACTCTGTGGCAGAAACACACTCTGAGAGAAATAAGCATCAGACTGTGTCTTAACATCTTTCTCTGCTCTCGGACTGTTGCAAGCCACAAAAGTTGACTGAAATTCTCTGCTTGCTGAAACCCTGTAGACTTCAGAGCAGGCTAGGGCCTCCCTTTTGGCTCCTGTGGATGAAAACATTGTGAATAGCATCAGGTTTGCTCTGTGTGTGGTGTGCTGCCCCAATAGGCTGAAGAACACTTAATGAGTCCATTTTCTCATTGCCCCCATGTGGAAGCATCTGAAGTCAGAAAGGGGGCTGCAGGCATGTGCATGCAGGGAGAGCTACAGAAGACATTAAACGTATTGAAGGACTCCAAAGACTGTAGGAGGGAACAGACCAAAGGGTAATAAAGACACAGGCATGCAGGAGGAATTGGAAACATCATCACTATTTTGTAAGGAGGTGGAAAACTTCACGATGGGGGGGTGTGGGGTGCCGTTTAGTGTCTGCACCTGAGTTTCTGTGTCTGGGCTGGCTTCCGTGTACCGTCAGGAGCACTTGTCTGTCTCTCCGGTGAGTATAACACTGCTCTGAGGTACTACAGACTTGCAGAAGGTGAATTATCTGTGTCAAAATCTGGGAAACACTTGGAGCAAATAGCTGCTGTGATGAGCAGAGAGTCAAGGGTAGGGCAAAGACTGTGCTGTTGTACTCTTTTTCCAGGAAGTGAGATGGGGAAGCTGGTGGCTGGATTTAACCTCTCAGCTCTCCAAACAAATGCAAATTGCAGCACAACGGGAACGTAGGGGAGAGTTGCTCTGCTTCTACTAGGAGGTACTAGCTCTGGAGAAGGCTGGCTGCTGCCAGACTTCCATCCCAGCTGTTCTGCTTGGTGAAACGGCATGTTGTGGCCTGCATTCCCTCAAGGTTCACCCACTAAGCTGTACAGCAAGCTGCTGTAGGATGGAATTGATCTCTTAATTTTTTCTTTCATGTAGTTATGATGTTGCAGATATGTGCTGTGTGCCTTGTTCCTGTGCAAGATAGGTAAAGGATGCTGGGTTTTGTTAACCTTCCTCTCCTCCTCCAATACTCATCCTAATGGAAAATGTGCTTTTTTTTTTCTTCTATTCCTGTGCAGTTTGAACTTCTCACCTCCATGAAATCCCTTCATAAGCACATAGACAGCTCACAACTGCCTCTAGAGCTGGATGGGACCTTTCCGTATTGCCACCGGGACTGGTTAATCTTCCGCATGGTGAGTGAGATGTCTTGTATTCCTTGGTATCTGAGAGAAGAAATGGTATGGTAAGGGACTTGAAGTAAGGGGGTCCTGTCAACAGCTGAACATAGACGCGTTAAAAGACAATGGCTTCTGTGACAGCCAAGTATGCAAATGAATCTCTGTCAAAAGCATACTAGTACTGTCATCATAAAATGGACGCACACTGTGACCTGCTGTTATGACTGTAGGAGCTAAAGTTCTAGTTTTCAACTCCTCTGCTTGAACTGCATTGATTCTTCCTTCCCTTCAAAATAAGGTCATATCTGAAACAGAATCCAATTTTGTGTGATACACAGTGGCAGTTCTCTTCAGTCATGCTTGAAAGCTTAAGGACAGATACTTTTTAAGCTGATCTCAGGAGAAGGTGGTAGTATCATTTTGCCATTGAGCTAAAAATCAAGAATTTGAGCTTAATAAAAGTAGTTACCTCTTACTGGGTTCGGAGCACGTTCCCAGACCAATCTAAGAGCTCCTGAGTGAAAGCTGTAGTCCTTGCAGGATTGAAACTTGGAAGCTCCTCATAATCAGTTCAGATACTTCCAGGAACATCTTCTTCCTCCTTTAGATGTAACTGACCTATTTACCAAAGTTGTCATCAAGACCTCCTTAGAAAGCATCTAAACTAAAAATACAGAGAAAGCTCACTCGGGGGGACCATTGTGTTCGTCCTTGAGAGCTACCTGTGTGAGGTGAGGAAACAAAAGCTTCCTCATGTACGTTCTAGTCAGTGAGTCTTACGAGGAAGGTAATAGAGTAGACGACAGTACCAGAAGTACGTTCCTTCTCCCTGTGGTTTGGCTGCTCTGAGTATTCCTCAGTACCATGGTCCTGTTTGACCTTTGTGCTCTTCTCCAGAAGAGTGTGGGTCAAGATACCTGCAGTGAACTGTGCTCTGGTGTGGATTAGAGCCAGCCCAGGGTCCAGGGAGGCTCACCACTCCCTGGAAATGTTTGAGCTGGTCCAGGTTAAGCATCAGAGAGAGAAGGGCTGAAACTGCAGCACCCAAATGCAGTTTCTAAAGATGGCACCCCAGCAAAGGGTGCTGCAGCCAGCAGTGCAGTGCACACTGATGAGCTGTGGCAGGACTGGAGGCATTACTGGCCATGCAGCACAGCATGTACAGACTACCAGGAGTCTGCAAAGCGTCATTTGTGGCACCAATCTCTGTACACTCATTGCGTGGAGGGAGCATGAGTCCCATGGATCATGTGGTTGCTGAATCTTTCAAAGCTGTATTGAGGGATACTTGGCAAACTGAGAACAGACAGGATTAAATCTCTGTAAATCTGCACATAGATTGGCTGTCTTCACGTAGATTGGCTGTCTTCACGTAGATTGGCTGTCTTCACGTAGATTGGCTGTCTTCACGTAGATTGGCTGTCTTCACGTAGATTGGCTGTCTTCACGTAGATTGGCTGTCTTCACGTAGATTGGCTGTCTTCACGTAGATTGGCTGTCTTCACGTAGATTGGCTGTCTTCACGTAGATTGGCTGTCTTCACGTAGATTGGCTGTCTTCACGTAGATTGGCTGTCTTCACGTAGATTGGCTGTCTTCACATATAGTTTGACTTGCTCATCCTGGTAGGTGACAGAGACATCACCTTTGCTTACAAAAGGCTCAGTTATTTTTGGCTCTGGCCTCACTGCTCCGAGGGCTGCATAGCACATTGCAGCATTTGAAGCAGGTTACAAGATCACCAAGAACACCACTGTGTCACTGCTGGCAAGCTGCAGGAGTTAGGCTTAGCACGTGCCAGGTGTTAACTTATGTTCTCGACTTATTTTAGAACCCATTTTTTAAACTTGCAGTACTAATAAGAACCTGATCTGGTGCACTAAAGGTACAGAAGCCTGATCTTGGTGCCTAGGATTGATTTTGAAGTGTATTTGGCAGTGAGGAAGCAGAGAAGCTTTGCAAAAGGTTATGGATTAGTTTTCTGGAAGGAGTTGAGGGAAAAACTTGAGAGGTTTGTTTTGCAAGGTTTTGCACAAACTTGCTCTGTTTGTGCAGAAGGAAGGAGCATAATATCACACTACTTTGTGTTTGTGTCTTACATTTTAACATGCAAAATATTACCAAAGGGAGTTAGTGTAGGAATCAGTATGGACGGGTTGCCTATTTATAGGATGGTCTGATATGATAATGACCCACATGCTCAACCCCTTTAGGTCTGCAGCTATGTGGCAAAGTGTTTATTTCCTGTCTGGGTGATCTCACCTGCATCCTGCCTGCTAATCTGTCACGGCTGGGGTTGTTCCAGCACTCTGGGGAGGAGGGAGTTCAGCTCAGGAAGAGCCAAACAGCTGTTTTTCTGGTTTGTTTTGAGCACTGTTGTTTTGGTGTAGCTGATTTCCATAGCTGGAGGGTGGCATCCGACAAGATTTAGGCTTTATATCACTGTATTTTCTAAAAAGTACTGCCTTGTGAACCATGTGAAATGTTTGGACTGTTTCCCCCACTCCCAAAATGAGGAGGGATTTCAGATTTTTCGGTAGATTAAAATGCTTAATTGTGGAAGCTTTCCAGTTTCCTGATCTTTCATTTGCATTACTTTTGACATGAAGAGAAATGATTTAAGATAGAGAAATTCCAAGTACTCATCCTATGTTTTGTTCCTCCAAAATTCATACGTAATGATTCATCTTAGTGGGAAGTTACAAGAAGAATGTGGGTATTACAAGTGGAATGTGGGAAAAGCAGTGGACTGCTTTTTCCCCTTTCCCCTTTCCCCTTTCCCCTTTCCCCTTTCCCCTTTCCCCTTTCCCCTTTCCCCTTTCCCCTTTCCCCTTTCCCCTTTCCCCTTTCCCCTTTCCCCTTTCCCCTTTCCCCTTTCCCCTTTCCCCTTTCCCCTTTCCCCTTTCCCCTTTCCCCTTTCCCCTTTCCCCTTTCCCCTTTCCCCTTTCCCCTTTCCCCTTTCCCCTTTCCCCTTTCCCCTTTCCCCTTTCCCCTTTCCCCTTTCCCCTTTCCCCTTTCCCCTTTCCCCTTTCCCCTTTCCCCTTTCCCCTTTCCCCTTTCCCCTTTCCCCTTTCCCCTTTCCCCTTTCCCCTTTCCCCTTTCCCCTTTCCCCTTTCCCCTTTCCCCTTTCCCCTTTCCCCTTTCCCCTTTCCCCTTTCCCCTTTCCCCTTTCCCCTTTCCCCTTTCCCCTTTCCCCTTTCCCCTTTCCCCTTTCCCCTTTCCCCTTTCCCCTTTCCCCTTTCCCCTTTCCCCTTTCCCCTTTCCCCTTTCCCCTTTCCCCTTTCCCCTTTCCCCTTTCCCCTTTCCCCTTTCCCCTTTCCCCTTTCCCCTTTCCCCTTTCCCCTTTCCCCTTTCCCCTTTCCCCTTTCCCCTTTCCCCTTTCCCCTTTCCCCTTTCCCCTTTCCCCTTTCCCCTTTCCCCTTTCCCCTTTCCCCTTTCCCCTTTCCCCTTTCCCCTTTCCCCTTTCCCCTTTCCCCTTTCCCCTTTCCCCTTTCCCCTTTCCCCTTTCCCCTTTCCCCTTTCCCCTTTCCCCTTTCCCCTTTCCCCTTTCCCCTTTCCCCTTTCCCCTTTCCCCTTTCCCCTTTCCCCTTTCCCCTTTCCCCTTTCCCCTTTCCCCTTTCCCCTTTCCCCTTTCCCCTTTCCCCTTTCCCCTTTCCCCTTTCCCCTTTCCCCTTTCCCCTTTCCCCTTTCCCCTTTCCCCTTTCCCCTTTCCCCTTTCCCCTTTCCCCTTTCCCCTTTCCCCTTTCCCCTTTCCCCTTTCCCCTTTCCCCTTTCCCCTTTCCCCTTTCCCCTTTCCCCTTTCCCCTTTCCCCTTTCCCCTTTCCCCTTTCCCCTTTCCCCTTTCCCCTTTCCCCTTTCCCCTTTCCCCTTTCCCCTTTCCCCTTTCCCCTTTCCCCTTTCCCCTTTCCCCTTTCCCCTTTCCCCTTTCCCCTTTCCCCTTTCCCCTTTCCCCTTTCCCCTTTCCCCTTTCCCCTTTCCCCTTTCCCCTTTCCCCTTTCCCCTTTCCCCTTTCCCCTTTCCCCTTTCCCCTTTCCCCTTTCCCCTTTCCCCTTTCCCCTTTCCCCTTTCCCCTTCTCGAAAGCATGACCCATACCAGCCATGAGTATGTAGGTTGCTAATGTCTGCATAGAGGCCGTGCTGGGCACTCTCGTGCACATAGCATGGTGCATATGAAGCATCTGATGGGCCTCTCTGCTGATACAGAGAGGTGTAGTTGAAGCTTTGGGTTAATGTGTTTGATCCTCTCTTGATTTCTGTACTTCTAACCTTCTGCAAGCTGAAAAGACAACTTTCCTGTCAGCTATGAAACAATAATCTCTGCCTTGGTCCTTTCTTCTTGTAGAAGCTGGAACACTTGCTACATGGATGCCAAGGGGCTTGTGCCTTCCTCCAGGGAGCTATTCATAAAGTGGAAACTGGAAAATTGCCAGAAAGAGCTGAGGTAAACATGTCCCTTGCTTTATATCAGAGAGACAGACAGCTGGACAATGGGTAGCTGCAGAAAATTTGTAGGTTTGAATTTGCAGCCTGTAGTAGCAGTGTGTTCCAAGTGCTGTGTGTTACTGTGGAGCTGGCAGGACAGCAGGACTAGTAGAAGCTAACCCAGATGAAGTGACAGAGGCTTTGATATATGTAAAAGCTGGCTCTCTGACCCCTCAGCATCACCCAGAAGATCCCTTCAGCTGTACTTGTTGCTGACAGTGCTTGTTCCAGTATCAGGACACTTTTTAGCAGCTCCAGAGCTTTGAGGCTGGTACTAGCTTCGGTGTCTCTAGTGCTGAGCATCTGCCTTGGGCTGTGCCACAGAAGATTGGCTTGAATGGGCTGGAATAAAGTTAGGTGACAACACAGACAGTGTTCGACAGGCCAAGGCTGTGCTGTGCTTCCATTTTTGGGGTCTCTAGAGTAGAAGTTTGGAAGTGGTCAAGAAAAGGAAGGTACAAAGACCAAGCCTGTGTTGTTGCAAACGTTGTATTTCCCCACTCTTGGGAAGCTGCTGTACTCCTTACATAGTAAATGCTGCCAGCTCTGCACTGAGGGTCCCAGTAGTTAAAGCAATAGAGGATGTTAAATAGCCTTCTCTGGGCCTTCGGGCATCCATGTGTATATCACAAATCTTTCATGTGCACCTTTAGCACAGCCTGGAGCCATGCAGAGCCAGGCTGTTAAGACCAGTAGAAGCCAGCTGTGAGTGGAAGATGTGGCTGGAAAGCTTGTTCTTTTCATGCCCTGCAAATGGAGCATGGGCAATGGTAGGAATCTGGTTTCCATTTTAGCCTGGTGGGGAAAGTATCGAGAGTGTAAGGAATGCTGTTTATCATTTTGGGCTTGGCAGCCTTGACAGAAACAGCTGTGGGAACCAAGCTCCCTCTTTCCTTGGGTGAGCCAAGGTGAGATGTGGTTTGTGTGTGTTTTTGGTTGGGTGATGGCTTTTACCTGTTCCCTCATTGCCTGTAGGCTGCAGTAACTGCTCATCTTGCTCTTGCCACCCCTGCAGGAGGCAGTTGTACTGCTGAGGAATTACAGGCAGCTGATGAAGAATGTTCTTGAAGATGCACGGCTGGTCAAGCTGCAGCTGGAGGGGGGAGCACTCCTGGCCAGGCTGCGGAAGGAGGAATCTTGTGTCACCCTCACCCACGACTACAGGTGAGCCCCAAGAGTGGGAGAAGAGGTGGAGGTGAGCAAACAGCAGGCTTGAGAGTCTCTGTGAGGTGATCCATCCTTGGTGTGGGCGAGGGAGCAGCTTTGTGTAGTGAGGACTTGTGTTGAAAACAGCAAAGGTGAAAAGTGTAATGACTTTTACTTTTTTCCTGACTTCTTCCCCAGTCTAAAAACTTGTCTGGGTGGATTCATTTAGATGGTTAAAGCTTTTTTCCAAACCAAAACAGACTTACTGTCTGTAGTGGAGAGAGGGCTGGATATTTCGTGGACCTCTAAAGCACAAGTCTTAATTGATGATGCCAGTGATAAATGTTTAGGTCCAGGCTATCATTTTCCAAGGACCTGAACTGCAAGGAATGTTTTCTGGCTGAAGCAAACTCAGTTCTCCTCACACCCTCATACAGTTTGCACAACCAAATATTCACTGCCCACTTGTAAAATTGGTATGAGAAGCAGGGCCTGAGAGAGACCAGCTGTTTGAAATCCCCAGGGCATTGCACAACTCCTGTTTGTACTGTTAAAGCACCTGAAGCCTTATCAGCATGTGAAGGCTTCTGTGCTATGTGCTGTGCAAACAGCTGGCATGTGGGTGCAGATGAGGGCTCAGTGGGTGGCAGGGCAGCCTTGCTCTGGTTCATCTCTCTGTTGCTGTCACAAGCTGGGAGGTTTTAAGGGAGGGAGTGGAAAGGAGATAACAAAATAGCTCAGAGAGTATCTCACACGAACAAAGAACAACATTTCTCTTTGAAAAGTCAGCAAGTGGATGACAGTGCGAGTTGCTACCCCCCACTGGGAGACTGGGGTCGGTGCTGAGTGAGAGGGGAGCCTGGGGACCGGCCTTGTAACTGTTTCTTCTCCCTGCTTGCTGCAAGTCCTGTCAGCAGCTCTGGCAGTTTGGTTTTAAGCTTAGCGTGCGTTCTTGCGCAGAGAAGTGATCAAGTTTGAAACCTGATCTGACAGAGCCCCTAAGGATAATTTATTGCTTTGATTAGCTTAGCAAGGGCAGGGGTGGGGGATACGTATAATTCGCTGATTGCACAGTGTGAGTGTATGCTGAGGCTGTATAACATGTTCCCTGTTTAATTCGAGTTACATTTGTTGCTTGCCGGTATGAAAGGAGAACATATGCTATGGGTCCTCAGGTCTGAGGAGTGTAAATGAAGGTAGTGGGAGAAAGATCTCTTCTAGCCTGTGGAGTAGTTGCAGAAACTAAATCCATGCAGTATTTTAACTCAGGAGATGCCTGCTTGTCATGTAACTTGGATCAGAGGACTAAAGTCCACTGTTCTTTGTTCCAGGATCCTTTCAAATGGGAAAAAACCCCATCACTTGACCAGAGAACTCTGCATAAGGCACTTTCAGGTTTAGATCATGGCTCTGCACTTGCTCCATCTTTCCAAACTGCTGTGCAGATATTAAAGATTCAGAGCTCTGCTCAGTCTATAAAGGCTCTGATGGTTATGATTTTCAAAGGCTTCTTTAACAGAGAGGATCAAAGCAGGGTAGGGACAAAATATTGTAGTTGGCTTACTAAGCTAGCATGGAGTGGCTTTTGATGTATGTGTCCAGTATCAGATTTCTGACCGGTGACGTGTGAAAATAGAGGAGGGCTGGTGTGTTTGTGCTCTCAGCGTGGCCTGTTGTACTGGATTGAATTCCACATCTATTCCCCTAACACTTGTAATCAAATTATTTACAAAAGCAAGTCAAATGGCTTTACCCGTCTGAGCCACCTTTTGGGTTCTTATGTTAATTGTGTGTCACATTGACTTAGTTTCTTCTTTTCTCTTGTGGTACAAAAGCCTGATCAAGCAGAGTCATGACTGCCAGGACTTCTTAGTCAGAAGCTGAGGCCAGCTGTGAACGGACACCTGTCAAAATGTGCAAAAATTATATACAAATAGAGGAAGGGAGCAGTTTTCTGGACTCCTAGCTCCACTTAATTGAAACATGCCAATCAAAAGTGCAGAACTAAAGGTATTAACTGTGATTTTTCCTAAGAGGCATAAAAAAGACAAGCCCAGCTGCACCATCACCTTGGGACTGAAAAAGCAAAGGATTGACTTGCCTTTGGTTGTTTTTTTTTTCCAGGGGATATGTTTTGCCAGCTCTGACAAGGGACTTTCTTGCTAGTTTGTGACTTCATGTGGCAAAAAGAATAGCAGCAGGTGGTACGAACAGAAATGGATAAACCTGTCTGAAGAGGCCTGACTGCAGGTTAGGGAGCGTACGCCAAAATAGGCCAGGAAGCAGCATTGTGCTCTGTGCAGGCAGATGATATCTGCCAAATACCTTTTGCGAGCACAGAGCAAACAAGACTTGCTTTAATCTTTCTTTAGTCGTGGAACTCTTCCCTTGAGGTTGGTTTTGGCACATTTCCGTGCTGTGCCCTCCTGGAGAGCTGAGATGCCCTTTGGAGTGTTGCATGACACAGAGCAGTGGGATCTCACGGCTGCTCAGGTCTGACCTGAGCTTTGCAAGGGCTTGCTAAGCCAATGACACAGCTCCTTTCCTGCAGAAATCGGACTCATCCCATCGGAGATCGGCTCATGCAGGAGATATGCACTGTGGTACATCCACATGTTTCTGACAGATGCTTTAAGAGCCTCTAGGAGTCATTCCTGGGTGGTCCCATCCTGAAAGATACTGTAGTGCCACAGCAGTGTCTCTGAGTAACTTTACTTGCTCTGTTCCCAGTGTGAATTAACCAGGAGTCTCCGTACTCCTTTCTCCATCAAGTACCACTGTAAAAGATAGCCCTGCCCATCCAGGTGCTTATCCACAAAGAAAGACTTCTCCAAGCAGTCTTTCTGGATTTCTGCCTTTTCCTGGCTCAGGAAGGAGGAGCTACATTACAGAATACATATCCTGCAGGCAGCCCACCTCGGGGAGCTGGCTGAGCAGATGTGGTGTGCTGGGCTGGTCCCACAGTGCTTTTCCACCTCCAGGAAGACATGGCTGAATTTGACCTACAGTTGGCTTGGGTGTGGTACTGGTGAGCCAGTATCTTTGTGGCGCCTCTTTCAGTGCACAGCGTGGCCACCCAGAGGTGCTGGGGGACTGCTGAGGGTGGCAATGCCACTGATCTGTTGTGGTGGAGCTGGCTGGCATCAGAGCCACCACATCTCCCTTCACAACAGCTGCAGCACTGGAGGCTGGGTACTTCTCCAGGTCTGTTAGCTGAAAGCTTCCAGGTTTTGCTCTCCCAGTCTTCCTGGGGATTGAAATGCAGAACTGTTAGCCTAGCTGAAGTTCCTGTAGCTAAGAATGGACAAATGCCACAGAGACATCCATCACTTTAATGCTGTTAATACTTATTTTTGCACTTTTGGACAGAAAATTTATAATGAACACAGTCTTTTTAATTAGTTACATAAAATTGGCTAGCAGGTGTATCCTTGGTGTCAGGATATCTAATGTATTGATCAACCAACCTGTGGCTTGCAGGCCACTTGACTCACTAAGTCAGGGCTGGAAAGTGGATTAATGCGTTGTTTATTTTGTGGTGTAATTTGAAGGCTTCTCCAGCCTTATGATAGATGCGTCAGAGGAGCTGCCAGGAGTCAGGCAGCAGCAGTGGGAGCTCTTGCTAAAGTGGGGCTGGGCAGCTAGTCAGGAAGACTTTTAACCTGGTCTTTAGCCAGACATTTTCCACTGTTGTTCTCATTATTGCTGCTTTTCCAGCATAGCCAAGAGCTGGGAATGCTTGCCTGGACAAAGTGTCCAGTGATGCCTTTTGTCCTGTGGATATGCAGTGAGTCAGAAGTGGAGCAAAGAAAATCTAAACATCTTCTGTTAATATAAAGGTGCTTTTTACTGGTTGAACCAGAATGCACCTGGCATGTGCCTGGCTCCACCAGCAAACCTGCCTTCTCAGTGCGGCACGGGTGTGAGATTGCATCATGCTCTGCATGTCCATAGAATCATGGAATCACAGGGCGGGTTGGAAGAGACCTTAAAGCTCATCTAGTTCCAGTCCCTGCCACGGGCAGGGACACCTTCCACTAGACCAGGTTGCTCCAAGCCCCATCCAACCTGGCCTTGAGCACTGCCAGGGATGGGGCAGCCACAGCTTCTCTGGGCAACCTGGGCCAGGGCCTCACCACCCTCACAGGGAAGAACTTCTGCCTAAGATCTCAATCTCCCCTCTGTCAGGTTAAAGCCATTCCCCCTTGTCCTGTTCCTACAGGCCCCTGTCCAAAGCCCCTCTCCAGCTTTTTTGTAGCCCCTTTAGGCACTGGGAGCTGCTCTAAGGTCTCCTGGAGCCTTCTGTTCTCCAGGCTGAACCAGCCCAGCTCTCTCAGCCTGTCTCCAGAGCAGAGCTGCTTCACCCCTTGCAGCATCTCCATGGCCTCCTCTGTGCTTGCTCCAACAGCTCCACGTCCCTCTTGTGTTGTTGCCCTGGAGCTGGATGCAGGACTGCGGGGGGGGTGTCATGAATGCATTGTAGAGGGGGAGAATCTCCCCTTGGTGATGCCACCCAGGGTGCAGTTGGTTTCTGGGCTGCAGGTTCATACTGGTGGGTCATGTTGAGCTTCTTATCAATCAACACCTGCCTTAGTGGTCAAGACAGCCACAACACTTGGTGTGAGAGCTGGAAGAAAAAGAAAAACCTCTGATGGTGAAGGAATGACCAAGCCAGGTGCTGGGCTCTGTGCAGCATGGAACCAGAAAAAGCATAGTCTCATCCCCCCAAGCTTCTCATCTGAAAAGAGTCTCTGCATGCAAGCTGTGAATAAGCAGCTTATAAATAGATGGAGGAGTGAATTCTCCTTTTGTTTGCAAAAGGCAGTAGAGTTCGTCTCTGAACTTGGGAGGGTGGAGAGGCCAGAGACAAGAGCTGTTTTTGTGAGCTGGCTATTTTGTGTGTCTCAGTGATCTGGTTGGAAGCTCTGGGTGGGGACCTGAGCCGAGCAGAGATAATGGGCAGTGTGGAGCTGACTTCCTGAGCAACAGTTGCCAGGTTCCTGATGCTGGACCTGACTCAGTTGCAGCAACAGAGGGTGATGTTACAGCTAACAGCTTCCACACATGGTATTGAGGCACTAGGTCTGCTTGAAGCTGTGGCCAGCTGATGATGCAGTGGGCTATAGCTGTGTGGTGCT
This sequence comes from Amazona ochrocephala, assembly GCA_039720435.1. Lineage (NCBI taxonomy): Eukaryota > Metazoa > Chordata > Aves > Psittaciformes > Psittacidae > Amazona > Amazona ochrocephala. The sequence continues at coordinate 77,896,338 of CM077909.1, read as the reverse complement.
GTATGAGCTCATGTTTTTGAGTCTTCAGCAAGACTCCCATTAGTAGCATCTTCAGGGATGCTCCAAGGCAGGCATGTGCCCCTCTGTGGTGTCTGAGCTCCTTTGCTGGAATTAAACTTGGGTAATGCACAGAATCTCAGGGGCTCCAGGAGGGCCTGGTGAGGGACTGCACAAGGACCATCTGAAGCTCGGTCTGTCTGGGGTAGAAGTGGAGAGACTTAGCTGATTATCCAGGGGGTGAGGATAGAGGGGAGACAGGGATCTGGTGTAAGTCCCAGTCTGGAGGGACTGGGGTGACTGGCGTTCTTGGTTTGGAAGGTAAATCATAGAATGATTGAATCAACCAGGTGGAAAAGACCTTTAATATCATCAGGTCCAACTGTTACCCTGAGCTGATAGCTGCTGCCATGTGCTGGTGGTCATACCCAGGCAAGTTACACTGTGAAATCCTTCCTGAAGGTAGTATTGTCTCCTGCCATCCCCTTTCTGCATTACAGGTGTGTTTGTTGCAGTGCTGTGGCCTGTTTGATGGTTGCTTCTTTGTGTTTGTATGTTCTTCAAAAGAAGGCAATGCTTGCATACATCTCATTGATGCCATTTTCCTGGTTTGCTTAACTGGTGTTCATCTTCCTGCCTCTCTGGGAGCTTTGGGAACCTCTCATGCTCCCACTTGCCAAGGTGCACACTCCTGATGTAGTCTGTGAGAGGCATTTTTCATTGGAAGGTGTCCTATATATGTTTCTCCAGTGGCCCTAATCCTAAAACCTTCATCTCTTGGATAGGACAAGCTCTTGATACACCTTGAAGCAGGATGAAACCCTGTGCTTAAATCTTGGCCTCACAGATGGGCAGCTTCCTGCCACAAGGTGCCTCTGGGCTGTTGTTGTCGACACAGAAGATGCTGACAAACATTAATGCTTTTGCCTTCAGCAGTGGCAGTGCTCTTCCCTGGGCTCATTTGTTTGTGTGGGGTGGAGGGAGGAGCACAGGGTGACACTTCTATCCAAACACACACTCTGCTGCTTGGTATTCATCTTCGTTACAGTCTAACCTGTTCCCTTTGTGGCGTGGTGGCTTTAGCCTGGTAAAAAGCACTTACACTCACATTAAACAAACCTTGTTGCTCTACGCATAGAGGAGCGTTGGAGCCGTTGTTGTTCTAAATGGATGAAGGGCTGTGTGGAGCCAGTCATGGCACTTGCAGAGAGGTAAAAGGTTGCAGGGTTCTGGCTAGGTAAGTTTTAGTTGTTCTTTTAGGTTTTTCATGAGCTGTTACCCCTCAGCTCCATTTCTGCTATTTATTTTCTGCTGTCTTTTGTTCTAAATCTTCCTGGATTCAGTGGGAATTTACCCAGAAGGCTCTGGTTTGGCTTGTTCTTGTTTGCAATGTTTGTCATACCGACAGGGCATTAGATAATTAATGGCACACTGGTTTTTATCTGTTTAAAAATATAATGGAAAAAACTACAAAAAGTTTCCAGCATAGGATGTTAACTGAATCTTCTGAAGTTTCTGGCTCAGCCCAGACTATCCCACAAGCACTGATTTTTATATAGTTATGTTGGGGTGGATGTTTCTGTCGCTGGGGTAGTTCATGTTGCAGGGAGTGTGCAAAAGGACGGTGGATTGGGGAAATAAGCATGTGACTTTAAATGACACTGGGTGTGTATTTGAGCAGGGCATCTTGAATCTCAGGTGGTCCTAACTCTGGGTATGCAGCTGTTAGACTAGAAAAGTCCACTTAGGTAACAAATATAAGCATAAATACAGATGAGGACAAGGTTTGGAGGTAGAAGCTCTTTACAGAGGATTGAAAACCACAGCTTGGTGTTCCCAGAATGGTGTTTCCACATCTTATCTCAGGCCCCACTGCAGGGTGAGCTTTTCCCATATATAGGCTACTTATTGGTTTGGGATTTCTTATAGTATTTTTACTTTTCCAGTCAGTTTTATGGATCTTACTGGGATTTAAAACCAACCAGTGTCTGAACACAGTTTTATTGTAATTGAATTCAAGCCAGGTTGGGGCTTGCAATCAAAGGTCACAGCTTGGGATTGAGCATGGATGTTTATTTAACTGCAAACATCAATCTCTTTACTTTTACAGGGACCTCAGAGTATATTTCTGCTAGAAACATGTTTAAATGAACTGTGCTCCAGAAGAGCTATTATGGTCTGTGGTGTGTTGGATTAATTGGGTGGGTTGTTCCCAGTGCATGTGCTCGTTGGGTAACCTGGTGAGAAGGGATTCAGCAGGGCTGTGGTCTCAGCTATATCCCATGGTCCCATCATGAATGGCAAGAATCCCACAGGCAACCCTAAACTTGGTGTTTGACCCCTGGGCCTTTCAAAGGGCACTTCAGGGTTCTAAAAAACTGCACCAGTTCCTCAAATACTTTTACTAGGTAATTAAAACCACTGTGGCTATTTGTGTGCTGTAAGGAATAATTAGTTTATTTAGCAATAGCTGCAGTAGCTTCACCATGGCCAGGTTGGATTCTAATCTCAGCTGCATGTGATGTTTTGAGCTTGAAGAGCAGGAATGTGCATTTGAGGCTAACTTCCTTTAATGGGATCATTACAAATATGGCAGTTATGTAGGTTGCTACCAAGATGCATTAGTGGCAATAATTGCATTTCTCTTCCTGCAAAACAGCCCTCAGGCACACAGGACTTTCCCTGCAGAGCTGGGAGGATTTCTTCCTGGGGCATTGCTCAGGGTGCTTCAGTGGTTGTGTAGCCACGGTGTCAACACAGATGATTGTAAAATCACAGAAGGTTTGGGTTCCTTAAAGCTCATCCAGTTCCAACCCCCTGCCATGGGCAGGGACACCTTCCACTAGACCAGGTTGCTCCAAGCCCCAATCAACCTGGACTTGAACACTGCCAGAGAAGACACTTTGATTTCCATTTGTGTCCTTAGATTAAACCGTCCTTCTAATCTCTTACTTGCCAAATCCCGTTCATTTTCTCTGTGTGCTTTTCTAGTTGCATGTCGCTGCTGTTGGCAGGCATGGGTCATGCCGCTCCAGCTCTTGCAAGCTGGCTGGATGTCTCTTCTATAACCATGTGTTTTCAAAAACAAATCAGGTATTTTGCTTTGCAAACTGAAGTGTAACTCTCCAAGACTTAACTTTTTTTGGAGGATGGATTCAGCCAGAAATGGTCTTTCTAAATTATAGGTTTAAAATTACCCTGCCATTATAGAAGAGCTTGGCACTTCTCCAGAAAACTGAAGATGTTTGGAACCTTTTCCACTGAAACAATAATTGCCCAATGAAAACAGAATTTGGGGAAACATAAACTGACATCAAGCTACTCCTTTATTTTTTTGCTGTAAATTATATTGACTCTGCACTATTGCAAAATTACTTTGGATGATTTGACTGTAGAAGAATGCAGTGAAAGACTCTTATTACCGCACTCAACATGTGCAGGGGAACTGCAATGCATCCAAACACATCTAAGCTTAGACAAGACTTTCCATTAACTTCAAACAACTCTTCTTCCACAGAGATGTGCAGCCACTATTAAAATCTCTTTAAGGTTCTTAACAACCAGGTGCTTCCCTTTGTGTGGCAGGATGGAAGTAGGTTTTGCTTCTTCAACCAAATTTTCAGTATTTGGTTTGTTTTCTCCAAACTGCCTCAAAGATAATGAAGGAACAGGAATGAAAAACTCTGAAAGTGATTCTGAAAAAGAAACAGTTCTTAATACAAGGTATCACTTCTCCTATGCAACTCTCTGTTGCTGGATATTGTTGAGTTTACTAATACACTGAAATGATTTAGGAAGAAGGTTTTTAAGATATGGATGGGTGTATGTAAATAGGTAAACAGCTGCACAGAGATTTGGGAGAACATGCTTAATGCCCAGTGAGCACTGGAAGTGCCCAAGTGAACTGGAAAAACAAACTTTCCCATGGACTGTGAGTGGTTTCTTTGTTTGGCTCAGTTTGCCTACCTACTTTATACTACAGGGCAGAAAGGATCATATTTTCCTCTGTGTAAGAGAGTAAAAGATGGATGTTAGTGAGCGAGCCTGTCAGGCTGGTTAAAGTGAACTGTCAGGAGCTGACAACGTATGAATGGAGTTACCTTGGAGATGCAACAGAAGACCAACAACTAGACGCTGAGGTTTTTAATGAATGCCTGCCAAGCAAGGCAGAACATGTGAAAACTGTGGCTGGACCTTGAAGCAAAGAACTGGGATGCTGAAGGAACTTGGTGGGGGAGAAAGAGGAGGAGGAGAGATTGTATAAGGCCGCACCTGAAGTTCCTCTGGTGCTCTGAGCCCAGAGAAGCTGTTTGGAAACAGTTTTTCTATGGGCAGCCTATGTGCAGTCACTCAGCAAGGCATGGACAGGACCAAGGGAAGGGGCAGCTGTAGGGTGTTGGATTGTGCTCTGCAAAGTGTATCAATAGCCTTCTGCAAGCATTCACAGAAAATGAAATTACTTAAATAGCAAGAGTAAGGGATTTTGGATAATATATACCCTCAACAGTCCAGCTTCCAGATAAAACAAGAGCTAACTTCCAGTCCTCTGAACTGAAATCCCTGTCCAGTCACTGTTTATATTATAAACTCCCGAACACATCCTCGACTGTCTCTGAATCAGTTTGAGATGCATGTAGCTCAGTGAAGCAAAGGCTTTTCATGTGTGCATTCAGCCCCAGGGAGTCACTTCGAGTGCCACTGAATCAGCTGAGATAGGGGAAGATGACTGAATACCTGGTGTGGTTTGCTGGTCATTCAGGCCAGTGCTGGCCTCAAGTATGCTCCAACAGACTGGCCTTGTCATAGAGTCATAGAATGGTCTGGGTTGGAAGGGACCTTCAAAGCTCACCTAGTCCAACCCCCCTGCAATGAGCAGGGTCATCTTCAACTAGATTAGGTTGCCCAGAGCCACATCCAGCCTGGTCTTGAATGTCTCCAGGGGATGGTGCATTTACCATAATGTCCACAGTGACACAGTGAATTCACCTCTGCACAGTGAGCTTGTGATAGGCCTATTTCTGTTTGTAAGAAAATACTTAAAACATGGTTTGCAATTGCTTCCTACCCCTTTGCCTTGAGAGTAATTTTTATTCCCCATAGCTGTAGTGTTTTCTTCAGGAAAGCCGGTTTTGTGATGCTGGGAAATGTGCTTTCTGTTGTATGGGAAACTATAGGATTTAGAGCTTTGCAGCCCAGGCTATGACTGATTCCTTTCAAGGAAAACTACTCAAATTTGAGAAACTGGGGGCCTGTTTCCTCCTTCAGGCATGGAAAAGAGTGGGACTCCCTGGCTTGCTCCCCTATGTCAGGTCATACTCTGTGCTAGGTCAGCTAGTGCAAGAGCTGGAACTTGTGCTTCAAGTTGCTACACTGTAAGGTTATCATCTTGTGGTATCTTGTTAAGCATTGAAACCATGCAGGCTGTCTTTATCATGGGTTTGGGTGGACATAAGAACTTCCATTACAGAAAGGTCTAGCAAGTCAGTCTAGCTTGTTGGTGTGATGCTACTCCTTTGACAGCACTCACCAAAGTGATTTCCAGGGAAGCTCAGAGAAAGGTTGGAAAATATCCTGCCTCACGACAGGATAATTGCAGATGGTTGCCTGTAACAGCCTGCAGAGTTACAGGCACTTGTTTGTCTGTGCCATTGGGAGAAAGAGGGTTTACTGTAGCTATGTACTTTCCTGTGTTGATGAGATCATTCATGCCATCAGGGACTTCAGACTCAGGGGAGTACCACCAAAGGGTGTCTGCCTGTCTGGCCATCATTGCGCTGGAGCCTCACGCAGAAACCTTACAGCTATGCTCTGCTGCACAAAACCCACCAGCAAGAATGTTGTTGCCAAATACAACTTCCAGCCATCGTCCCAACTGTTTCTCATTAGCTGTCCTAGCTGTGTCACTGTTGCTGACGGGAACTGGCCTGCACAACCTGCGCTGGAAACACTCTTCCCAGTGCTTAGCCTGGCCAGTGGTCGTGGCTCTGCTGCTGGAAGCTCCTGGGTTGGATCTGGGCCTGTCCCTAGGAAAGTATTACAAAACAGAAGGCTCCTATCAGCACTGTTTGTTTATGGGGGTTTTGGGAAAGAGGAGCACCATTACAGCTGCGATCTTTCCACTAAAGCTTGCGGATTCTCTGTAGAGAACCTGCCTCCTCTGCATTGCAGTAGCGCTGATCGTAGTCCATTTGGTTATTTTTGGCTGCTCTTTGAAGAAATTCATTCAGTCTCATGGCATTTTGAAGAGGAAAAACAAAAGTGTCTAAGAGCCTGAGTTTTGAGAAGCCTATTTTGAGGCTGTTGCACACCGGGTGGAATTTTGAATGGAAAAATCCTGTGGGTTTCTGCTATGCAGAGCTAGCTGTCCAGATCCTTTGCAGTACCTCATGTCAGTTAAGTACTAGTTAAAAACTACAGAATGGTTGTCACTCAATGCTTGTTTTAAATTGCATTTTATAGGTTCAGGATTGCCCAAGACACAAATAAATGTGTATGCTGAATTGCTTGTATTAATTTTGGTTAGTAAAGCTTTCAGAGTTTTATTAGCTCCCTGTTTCATAAGTGCTTTGGATAACTTGAATAACATGATAAAAAAGCCATGCTCTCATGAGACAGAAGGTTATAAGACCATTGCAGAATGAAAGCTGGCCTAGGGTGAGTGCAGGAGATGCACAGGCTGCTGAATGTGCCAGTGTAAAGCACAGCTGAAGGAGGTTGTAGGACTTTGTTGTAGGTATCTGTTGAGTCCTTGTAAAAGGGCGAGAAATCTAGAAGCAGAAGAAATAAAGAATAAGCTTGGATGCTATTCTGTCCGGGATCCTGTCTGTATTCACCTGAGCTTGTGCTGAAGAAGTGTTGCGCACAACTGAAAGATGGAAGATGATGGGTATTAGTAAGTTTCTTGGCTCCAGCACCCAAGGGCCCTGGGCTCCAGCCTGAACTCCTTCATTCCTGCCTCTTCACAGAGGATGTTACCTTCTGCTTGTGGCCAGACTGACTGGTGGTGTTGCCTGCAGGGCTTTGGTCAACACATCTGCCTGTGGAAGACAAGGAGCTCTGTCTGTGAATCTTTCCAGCACAACACTGTAAAATTTGATTTCTCTTGGCTCTGGGGTGCTGTACACTGTGGTTTTGTTTGGCTGGTGGAAATTCTGACAGCGAGCGGGGCATCAGGTGCTTCATATTGTCACTCGGGGGGGATTTGCTTCCTTGTGATTGCTTGTTTACTTACTTAAATTTAATTCAGATGGTGGTTTTGGGAAAAGAGACTGCCTGACCCTGTGTTTGTGAAAGCCTGTTGATGGACTAATCTGTGTTCATGAAAAGCTGAAGATCTTATCTGAAAGTACAGTAAATTTTGCAGGGATTCTGGCTGGGAGGAGATGCTCTTGTCCTTCCTGCCAGGTTGTCTGCATTGGGATCAGGGTGGTTAATCCCAGGAATATGCAGGGAGCAGCATTACTCTCTCCTGTTCTCCAAATGGAAATGGCCACTGCTGGTCCCATGGGGGGGATGACTGAAGTGCTGAAGGAAGGACCTAATGCGAACCCCCTGACCAGACCTGTGTCTCCTTGCAGAGATGCTCTTGATGCTGCCAGCGTGCTTTATAACCGAGTTGATGAGGGTGTTCACCGCCTGGTGATGCTGTCAAACAAACGCATCCAGGAACTGGAGCTGGTGATGGAGTTTGAGAAAGTGGAAGAGTGTTTTAAGGAGGTAAGGCCTGTCTGTCAGTTCTAGTGACTGCCTGCTGCCACCCTCTGACTGTGTATTCCACCACAGGTACTGGGCCTGTTGATCTCCTGTGTGAAGGTGTAAAATGAAGCCTGTAGGCCATAAAAAAGAAAAACTGATGGTGGAGTTGCACAGTCTCCTTTGGTGTAACTCTGCGACAATGAGAAGTTTTATGTCTCACTACCCTGTGTGCGTTAAGGGTTGTGTGTTGTCTGTCTTCTTAGGAACTTGCATCCAAGATCAGTACTAGGACCAGTTTCACCATTGCTCTTCCAGGATTCTGGGCTCTTCTTCTCTGAAGATAACTGGATTTGCAAAGGAGGCTGTAGCTTACCTGTTGTGTTCACAAGCCAAGGTGGATCCAAGAGATTTAATGACCTCCCATTTGGAGGTAGACACTTGGACGCCATGCACTGTGTGTTCAGGACAAGAGGTGTGATGCAAGAACCTAGTAAAGACTCATTTAAGCACTCAGGTTCCTATACCAAACAGAAATGAAAAAAAGGCACAAAGGCAGGCTCTGCAACCTGTCCCTGGTTTAAGCTGAACTACTTCTGCTGGAACTGAGCAAACCTGACTGCGCCCAGCTTACTTTGCTTGCAGATCACCACCGATGGCATCAGTTGCTCCTGCTTTTAAGCCTGCCTAGGAGCTCTAGGGCCTGTGCCGCTCTCCTGGGTCACAACTTGGAAACCCACCTCAGTCTCCTCCTCTTGCCAGTGGGCTTGTTCCGTGGGCATGGACATCCTTACAGTCCACAGGATTCAGAGTTTATCCTTGATTGTGGTGTTGAGTTGGGATTTGGATTCAGATAATAGAGGAAAACAGGATGCATGGGCATTAGGAAACACTTTGTCTGTCCCTTCACCCAGGTGCAGCTATGCCTGAAGCATTGCAGGCAAGTTTAGCAGCCTGTTTTTAAACCCACTATTGATGGAGGTGCTGTGTTATCCTGCCTGGCCTCGTGTGTCTGCTTTCTTTTTAGGACACTCTTGTTGATAGGTTCTCTACCCATGTTTGAGGATACAGGCTTATAACTGCAGCTGTGGCTGAGCTCTGTTGAGGCACCTGCAGTTACTGAACAGCTTTGTGGTGAGCTGCCTTCAGAAAACCTGTAGCTGGGAGTCCCAAAGGACCATGGAACACTGCAAAGGGAAAGAGCCACCAGTACACTCACACTGATGTAGTTCCTGTCCTGCCAGTCAGAGAATGGAAGTGAAGTAGGAGACCTGGCAGCGACGAGATTTTGTCCCATTTGGGGGTAACAATAAGAGGAATATGAGGCCAGCCTGCAGATTGCAGAGCTCGCATTAGACCGTGGCTCACCTGAAACAGAACCCAAGCAGCTACTTGCCCTGTTTGTGCCTAAGGCTAGTGAGCAATAATGCTTTGCGATTTCTCAGGAGCCTGAAGTGGAAAAACTCCTAGCAGGAGGCTCAGACTTGAATGCCAGGATAGGGGGAGAAGTGTACACACACATTCTTTCCGGTCATAAAATGACCAGCATTATGAGAGCAGCTCCTTGCTCTTTCCACATGAAGGCTACCTTGGTGAGTAGCACAGGGTTGACTAACAGTGGAGCTTTTCCCTTTTCTTCTAGGTCAGCAGTTGGATTGAGAATGTTGGCAGAAAACAATTAAAGGAAACAATCAACCTGGATGATTCTTTGGAGATGCTGCTTCAAGCACAGAAGCAATTCAAGGAGTTTGATCTTATTGCCAGTGTAAGTGTTGTTGGGTTGGAGAAATTTACTCTCCAGAGACTGAGTTGGTAACCTTGTGAGTGCTCAGCCAAAGCCATGATGCTAGGGTGGCACTGGTAAAGGGTGCATCACCAAGGTGTGTGTCATTCCTTGCACTGTTTAGCTTCTCCACTCTCCTGCTGTAGATAAAGCCACCAGCTCACTGCTTTAGTGGATGGAATTTGCCAGTCTTGAGGAAAGTAACTGCTATGATGGAAGATGGATTTTGTTGTAACTCCCTTGATGTGCTTGTAACATTGCTTTTTCTTTTTGATCCTAATTGACCTGGACATTGTTGCGTAGGCCTTTACAAGCTGCTGTGTGGCTACTATAAATCCTAAAAGAGGTCAGGGCTCCAGAATTCAGCTGTAAACAAGTACACCTCTGGTCATGTGATTTGAACCTTAAAATCCATTCTAATTAGCCCTAGTTATTAATGACCTTGAAGATTATCTACTGTCTTTGTCAGGTATCCATCCTCATACACAAAATCCCATTATGCTTTCAGGAATATTGCAGAAGGGGGCAGGAAGCACTAAAGAAGATGGATTACTGGGAAGACTTTTCCTCTGTGGATGTGCATTCCTACAGAGTGAAGCTGCAGACCTACAGAGATCAACTGGAGGAGTTTTGCACACAGCTGGATGAAAAGAGGCACCAAATCTGTGAGACAGTCAGGCTCTATGAGTTCTTTGACAAGGTAAGACAGCATCTGCTGCATGCAGGAGGGTGTAAAAGCCTGCTCGGACATAGTCCAGAGCTTGATTGTTTATGAAAGGTGTGAAACAGTGTGTGCACCACCAGGGAGCTGGATCTATGACCTGCAAAAGCCCCCCATGCTCCTGTTTCTGCAGTGAGTATTTTGAAGTCAGGAAGTGGAAGAAGGGATGGGTGTGTATCCAAGAAAGCCTCCATCTGTTCAGAACAGAGGTCTTCTGCTGCCTGTGCTGCAGCTGTTTGGTCCCTCTCATGGCTGCAGTGGAGAGAAGGATCGTGGTAGCACTGGCTCCAATGACAAAGGCCAAGAGATTGGCTGCCTGTGTCCAGTCTTGGCCACTGCGCCAGGGTAGGCTACCTGCCTTTTGCTCATACTACATCCTCACATACTGATAACAGCCTATTGACTCATCAGGAGTAGCACCCTGCTACTCAGCCCTAAATAGAGCCCAGCTCCTCTCTTGCAGAAGCCTGTGTGAGAAAATGGGGCACCAGAATGGGGTATTAGGGGGTGGCTGAGGGAATAAGGGGTCTGGGCTGGCCCGGGCATCTGGGGAGCAGGAGAGGGTGCGTGTGGCGATGGTGCTGAGTGCCTGGTTTTCTTACCTGTTCGGCTTAATGCAAACACACCCATTCAGCAGACCTACATTTGGATTTGGTGTCCTTTAGTTTCTGAAGTTGGAGATGAATAAACAGTAGGATTTTCTAAGTGCATTTTAAAACAAAGCTTTGGCAAGCACAGAAGGCCAGGGAGCCTATGCTCCATTTATTGCACACTTGTACAAACATTGGGTATTGAAGTTCTCAAATTCCACAAAGAATAGGCACTAAAAGTTAAGCTGTACCAGATGTAGGTGCCACTTAGTTGCTGTCTCTGAGCTGTTTTGGCTGCCAGAAGTGCTCAGAGGAGGGGTAAGGAAATTCAGCTAAACATGAAAACATCAAGAAGCATTCTGTGTGAGGGAGGAGAGTGGAGAAGGCAGCTGAGAACATTGCTGTCAAGGCATGTGAGGATTGAGTTGTTTTGATGATGCTCTGTAGGCCCACTCCAGCTCATCAGTGCAGTTTGCTGTGCAGGTGGGGGACCCTCCAGATTCCTGCTGTGGGAATCTGTAAGTTTCTAAATTTTTTTTCCCCCCAGTGGACAGGAAAGTACCTCCTGTGCTGTAGGAGAGTGGCAAGAGCCTGTGCTCTGCTTGAGCACAGACATTCAGAGGCTGCTCTGCTCCCTGAAACACCCTTTGCCATCATGGGGATCCAGGGAAGGGTCCCAGAAAGGATGGGTTTTGTCATGTTTCTTCTGACGAACTGAGGCACACAAAGGTGCTGAGCTGTGCTTTGGCATATTGGCAGTTCTTCTGTGGCCAAGCCAAACATTGGTCCTATAGGAAGCCAACCAACCAAAGCTGGAAATCTGGAGCACAGACATGGACTGTAGCACTTGATGTTTTCCATTTAGGTACAGGGACTACATTGTGGTAGCAGCCAGGGTGGTGAGCCAGGACTCAACAGCAATGAGTATCCTTTCACAGCTTTAAAGCCTTCCAATGCCAGGGCCATTTGCAAGGGCACCGATGTTACGCAGACCCCAAAGATGGCCCATATGTTTTCTTAGGACATCGTGGCACTGCTCATATTGCTTCATTCTGGGGGATGGCAACGTGGGGGATGCTGTCCTTGGTGGCAGCAGCACCATCATCCCTTGTGGTTGTGTCTTTTATACTGCACAGTGAAAACTGAATGATGGTGGCACAGGGTATCTGCACACCATGTTGGTGTGGAGTTATCTTTAGTAGGGAGGAGGATTTTGATCTCGCTGGTTTCAGTAGAACTATAAACAATGTTAGTGGTGTAAAAACAACACATATGTACTGTGAACTGGTGGCCAACCGAAACCAGGGAAGGGGGGAATATCCTGCAGCTGTAGGGTGAGTGCAGGGATTGCTGTGCAGTATGGAAGTTCTTTCAGTAGTGGTTATTTTGATCTTGATCTCCACAGTGCTTTCTGTCTTCCTAAAGCAAAGTCAGTGGTGTGGTCTGGGAGGCAGGGAGAGCAGGAGGTTTTATCTTTAACTGCTTTCACTCTGTTCTGATGCTGAGCTGCTTTGACCTTTCTGCAGTGATCTTGTCAGCACCTGCCATAACCCCCTTCTCTCTTCCTTAATATCTGAGGGGATATCAACAGCAGGAGTCTACACTAAGCAATGTCCTTGATTTTCCTTCTTGTAAAAAGCCTGCAGCATGCCAGACCCCAGGATTTGGGGAAGGAGCCTGAGGATGAGTAAGCCGTATACACTATGGTAATGAGCTGGCAAGCTCAGATCTCTCCAAACGTCTCAGCATGTGCCAAGGGAGTGGTGCACCCACCATGGGGATCGTGGTATTTATCTTGTGTACCTCACTGACTACTAGGAATGGGAGGCTCTGTTCTGATGGCCCTTCTGCTGCATGTTGGGGGCAAGGATTTTGTAGGGTGCTGCCATGGCCTATGGGACAGCACACCACAGCCCCATATGGTCCATCAAGGCTGTACTGTATTTTCACTGCTTGGCAGTTCCTGATGGCCTGTCTAAGCTCGCTGTGATGAAGCAGGCTGATCTGGGCCCGACCACATGGAGCTTGCACATGGGCTGGCAGGGTTCCCTCCCCAAAGCCATGACTGATGCCAAGCTGGATGTTTCCATTTGTCCCCACTTCCTTTGTGGCAGGAGCTGTTGGTGCCTGTTGAGGGCTGGATGATTGCTGGGCTGAGGCAGGAATAGTACTGGGGAAAGCTGCCTTCCTCATCTCTGGCTGTGGGATGAGGGTTGTTTCTCAGTACCACAGACTCACTGTGGGGACCTGCCATCTTCCTGTGGCTTCAAGCCTGGGCTGGCCACTGTCCTTTGTTTACCCAGTTGCAAGACTCTTTTGGGATCTGGCACCACATGGTGCTTCTGAGAGAACTGGAAAGCTGAGCAAGCAAGGGTGTGCCTGTGGTACCAGAAGCACTAATGTCTGCTTTGTTCTGGGATGCCTGAGAGGGTGGTCCCCAGTACCCTCTTCGCTCCCATTGTCTACTCCGTCTCCACAGTAATACTGCCATAGCACACCATCATGGCCAGGAAGAGCTAGAGCAAGCCCCCCTCTCCTTGCTTACTTTGTCAGCCTTCATGTTTTTTCCTTTCTCAAGCCTTCTTTGAGTGAAATTACTTCCCAGGTCACCCGTTGAGTTCTGGGGCAACAACACAAGAGGACGTGGAGCTGTTGGAGCAAGCACAGAGGAGGCCATGGAGATGCTGCAAGGGGTGGAGCAGCTCTGCTCTGGAGACAGGCTGAGAGAGCTGGGCTGGTTCAGCCTGGAGAACAGAAGGCTCCAGGAGACCTTAGAGCAGCTCCCAGTGCCTAAAGGGGCTACAAAAAAGCTGGAGAGGGGCTTTGGACAGGGGCCTGTAGGAACAGGACAAGGGGGAATGGCTTTAACCTGACAGAGGGGAGATTGAGATCTTGGGAAGAAGTTCTTCTCTGTGAGGGTGGTGAGGCCCTGGCCCAGGTTGCCCAGAGAAGCTGTGGCTGCCCCATCCCTGGCAGTGCTCAAGGCCAGGTTGGATGGGGCTTGGAGCAACCTGGTCTAGTGGAAGGTGTCCCTGCCCATGGCAGGGTTTGGAACTGGATGAGCTTCAAGGTCCTTTCCAGCCCAAACCATTCCAGGTTTTTGTAATTCTTATAATCATAGAATCATAGAATAGTTAGGGTTGTAAAGGACCTCAAGATCATCGAGTTCCAACCCCCCCACCATGGGCAGGGACACCTCCCACTAAACCATGCCATCCAAGGCTATGTCCAGCCCCACCTTGAACGCCGCCAGGGATGAAGCATTCACAACTTCCCTGGGCAACCCATTCCAGGGCCTCACCACCCTCACAGTAAAGAATTTCTTTCTCATATCCAATCTAAACTTCCCCTGTTTTAAGTTTAAACCCATTGCCCCTTGTCCTCTCACCACAGTCCCTAACGAAGAGTCCCTCCCCAGCATCCCTATAGGCCCCCTTCAGGTATTGGAAGGCTGCTATGAGGTTTCCACGCAGCCTTCTCTTCTCCAGACTGAACAGCCCCAATTTTCTCAGCCTATCTTCATACGGGAGGTGCTCCAGTCCCCTGATCATCCTCGTGGCCCTCCTCTGCACTTGTTCTAACAGTTCCATGTCCTTTTTATGTTGAGGACACCAGAACTGCACACAATACTCCAAGTGAGGTCTCACGAGAGCAGAGTAAAGGGGCAGGAGCACCTCCCTCGACCTGCTGGTCACACTCCTTTTGATGCTAATCCAGGTCTCTGCCTGTTCTTGACTTTACCGTCAGCAAAGTGTCTGGAACACAGGCTTGGCATGGTCCATGTGAGAGCTGTGTGCCCTGTCAGGACTGCAGCTACCCATCTCGCAGTCATGTGTCTAATGATCTGGAGCACACAACACAGCCTCTGCCAGCCCTGGGATGACAGCCAGTGCTGCAGAAGTTCAGCAGTGAAGGCACAGAAAGCTGCTGCCACAAGTCACTCAGGAAGAAAGTACTGACCCAACAGGAAAGGGCAGAGTCTCATCACCCGGTTCAGTACCCACATCCCCTGCAGCCTGCAGTGGTGTGATGCCTAGAGCCTCACACTGAACTGCCTGTATCGTTACAGCAGGGCCTGAGGCAGCTCCAGGGGCTTTTTCCTGCTTGTCAGTATGTTCTGCAAGATGCTGCCTCTTTTGGTGCTCAGGAAAGGTATGGGCATTGCTCTGCAGTGGCCTGGGAGCCTCTTGCAGCATGAGCTCTTGCCTTCTGTTTGGTTTCTGAGGGAAGCTGTTCAGAGTCCCACTGTTAGGGACTGGTGGTGAGGTGAAGCTGGTTGAGAAATGGCAGCATTTCCATTGTTGGGATTTCTGTGGGGTTTGCTCCATGAGCCATTCCTTCAGTGGCATTCTCTGTCTGCCACCCTTAGGTCCCTTCCCCCAAAGGACTCCTGGGCGTCAGCCTCTGCCGATTCTGGTTTCTCAGTAGTGATTTCCAGCTGTCCTCAGCTTCTTTCTGCTGCACACAACGAACTGCTGCTTCTGAGCTCCACTTGGAGCAAGCAGAATGTTACCCACCCCCTCTCCATCTGTGTTGACATCTCTCCAGGAGTAGGTTACCTGTGCTCATGTGTGGATCTGCCCCCAGCTGCCGGTTCTCCTCAGCTCTCATCCTCCTCGGCCACTTTGTTCTTTGTGGCTTAGAAAACAAAGCCTTTGGCAATTGAAGGAGGTGCCTGCCCTTCCTGGGGGAGGGCCAGCTGGCCTGCGTTTGATTATGGCAGTGCCTCCTCATCCCTCCCCATTGTCCTTACTGCTGTAGGAATGCCAGCCTTTTTGCGTTCCATCCCTTGAACAAGTGTTGCTGCCTCTGGGGCCCAAAGAGGGGCTGGGACTCTTCTTCCCACCCCTCCAGGCCTGGCTGGCAGGAGAACCTGACCACACAGCTCCATGCACCTTTCCTCTGAGCCACGTACACCCATCCTGACTCCGGCAGCAGACGGACACAGCAAACCCTCTTGTAAGTACCAAGTGTCCAGTGCCCTGGCTGATGTGTGAGTTGTACTGGGATTGTTTGGAGCAATGCAGAGAATGCTTTTCACTCGGCTGCTTGTGTGTGTCTTCATGCATCCAGCATGAATCAGAGTGCTTTGTGTGCAGCTTTTGTGTGCTCAGGCAGAGCCCGGTGGGCTCTGAGCATCTTTGCATGGTTCTTCCGAATCTCAGGGTTGCGCCATCTGTAACACAGCAGTGCCTGTCCCTGTTTCCCTTTATTATTGCATGATCATTTCAGGGGGCATCATTTAACTGCATGTAGAAGTTGTTGCTGGGACGGCATTGCTTCCAGACTGGCTGGATGTATGCGCAGGACAGGCGGGACCTCTCAGACTCCTTTTAAAGGTTGTGGATGGCACAAGAAGGGGCTGCCTTCCTCAAATGCTCCAAGGTTTGCTGGGTTCCTGTCCCGGGAGGGTCTGAGACCTGCTGTCACAGTGTTCCCAGCTTCAAGAGATGGAGCTGATCTTGGGTATGAGAGCAGAAATCGAGAGCCTGCTATATTACCTGATTTCCACAGGTATTATTACCTTTCATTTCTCCCCAGAAGCTTCAGAGCGGCAACCTGCTGATGCCTTGTTTTCTGCTGTGTTTCATTTCTGCTGATGTACCGTGTCACAGATGGTGGTTTTGAGGAAAACAAAAAAAATCAAGTCCCCTTCAGGGGATAAATTATTTCTGGTTCTTTTTGTTTAGCCTTTGATGAGGGAAGAAGGGTTGGGAATGCTGGTCTGTGGAAAGCTGGAAAGGATCCTGGTACTGTGACCTGAAAGTGAGATTTTTTTTTCTTTTTTTTTCTTTCTTTTTTTTTTTTTTTTTTTGGAGAGTTAATTTTACTGAAAGGGCATTATGACTGCCTGCCTGGGAATGTGCTTGGAGGAGAAGTGAAGAGTAGAACTTAGTGACAAAGTGGAAAAAGCAGCATTTGATGTGTCCTGCTGCAGTGTGCTTACTGTGAGCAGAGGCACAGGTCGTCGTGCCACAATACTTGTCTCTTGCTAGCAGTCCTGTGCAGGTCAGAGCATGACTTTGGGTCCCAGCACCTCTAAGCAAACAAGGTTTGCCGTGGCTTATAACAATGTCTCTGGGAGAGGCTTAATGTGCGCTATTCTCTCTCTACCTCTGTGCAGAGATTTGCTTTAGTTTTCCAGGGATGGGCTGTGCAGCATTCCCAAGTAACAGCTTTCACCTGGTTACTGGTGCAGGATGGTAAAGGAAGATCAGAGTAGTACTACAGAGAGAAATGTATAACTTCCTGATGCTGTAAAACTGTTTCAGGGCAAGACACTATAGTCTGGCTTCAGCACTGCCTGACAGCAGCTGCCTCATCTCTCTTCCTCCTTCCTCAATTACACTGTGAAGTCGTGTCCCTAGACAGGCATCTAGTCTGGTTTGCTCTCCCATTTCAAGGGTGTCCTTTTTCATGCACAGACTGAAGCAGCTGGGGGAATGAGCCTCCAGGTTGGAAAATCAATCCTCTGGCAGGGTTCATGCAAGGTTAATGTGTGAAATCTCTCCCTTCTCCTTCCTGCCAGGTTTTAGCTGGAGAAGTCTTCTTGCAAATCAATAAGCCTCTAAGGTTTATTTTCCCATCAAAGGGGACATTTAAACCTGATCTACTACAGCTCCCCTGTGTTTTTCTGCCTTGCAAAATCGGTGATTTGGAAACTGTTCTGATTTAGGAATACTCCAGTAATTCGCTGCTAGATCTCCTGGTGCCCAAGTTATTTTCTCCTCTGTTTCATCAATGACTTTATTGCTAAACTGGCACCACAGCAGTGCCCTTAGCTCCCACAAGCTCTGTGAAAAGAGGTAAGTGTTAAATGGTAGCACCAGCTTAGGATGCTCCTTTCTGGTTACACAACACGGGTATGAGACTGGTGCAGAAGCTTGTCCCTCAGTTGTTGTAGGGCAACAGTGAATTAATTATTGTTTTTCATGTGCTAAATCCAAGCACAATTGCAGTTGAAGGTGAGGGGTTCTTGGGTTGAGATGCTTTTGAATACACGTCCCGGCGCCTCAGGCTCTGCTGTAGTGTGTTATGATGTCTGTGTGATGTGTTTGTGGCGTGTGCAGGGAATGAAAGCTTTGATCTGTCTATCTGGGGTCCTTCTCCCTCCTGCTGTGCTGGCTGAACCCTCTCCTCACTGGAAGGCACAGCAGGAAGAATAGGCTAGGGGAAATGACCTGGCATTTTTTGGGATGTAGGATGCTCACCCCTCAACTGCCACCCCTGATCCCAGGAATGCCAACACATTCTGCTGCTGCTATGTATGTGGGGGGCAGTGCTTGATGTGCTGAAAGCACCTTCTGCCTTCATCCTCAGTGGTGTTCAGAGAAGGTAAACGGAGCTGGTGAAGGGCCTGGAGCACAACTGTGATGAGGAATGGCTGAGGGACCTGGGGGTGTTCAGCCTAGAGAAGAGAAGGCTCAGGGGGGGACATTGTAGCTCTCTACAACTACTTGAAAGGGGGTTGTAGTGAGGTGGGGATTGGTCTCTTGTCCCAAGGAACAAGCGAAAGGACAAGAGGAAGTGGGCTCAAGTTACACCAGTGGAAGTTTATACTGGATATTAGGAAGAAAATCTTCACAAAAAGGGTTGTCAATCTTTGGAACAGGCTGCCCAGGGAAGTGGTGGAATCACCAGCCCCGGGGATATATAAAAGGCATGTAGATGTGGCACTTGTGGACATGGTTTAGTGGTGGACTTGGCAGTGTAAGGTTAATGGTTGGATTTGATCTTCAAGGTTTTTTCCAAACTAAACAATTCTGTTTCCTCTCTGTCCTTGGCTGCCCATAAGCATAAAGCCGACAGTTGTGTGTAAGTCTGGGACTGCCCTTCTCTTAAGCTGGGGGGGGGATCAGATCTCCTGCAGGGTCATGGCAGTGGCATCCAGGCAAATAGGGACAGGGAAGCAGTGTTTCCTCACAGCAGATTTAGGGATTTCCCAGTTTATGTTGCAGGGGACTGCATTGCACTTGATGTGCAAGATGTGATGCTAGCAGCCATCTTCTGTCGGCTGACCCCAGCATGGTGCATGTGTGTAAAATGTTAGCTTTGGGTGCTTTTTTTCCACTTTGATCTTGGGATAGGAGCTGTGCCGGGTGACAGATTTTCTGCATGTTTGTGTGCTGGTATGCATCTGGATGCTCAGATCCTCCTGGAGGCTGGAATTCCCTTTAGTCATGGGAGTTAAATAGATCTGTTCAAGCAATCTGGCCATGAAGCTCCCCTCATTGTACAGATGGGGCTGAAGCTCACAATGGCTCCCATCTGCATATCAAAGCCCTGGGCATATGGGCGGGGTTCTCCCCAGCACCCGATGCCTCTGCCCAGTCTCCTTTGCCTGCTCCCAAGGGGCTTGCATCCTCCAAGTACATCTTAGGGTGCTCTTGAACTAGGGAGCTATTTCTAGCTTAGTCAGCTACCCTGAAGAAGAGAGGCCCAAAGGTGAGCTGGGGTTGCAGCTCCACAAGGCCCAAGGTCCTGCAGTGCAGTGCAGAGAGATCTCAGCCATCACTGAATAATAAATAATAATAAATAGGCTCAGCTTGTAACAGGAGAAAGGATGTTGATTGTATGCTGCAGAGAGAGCATCTACGCTTCCCTGTCCTGGCCCAAGGGCACGCTGGAGGCTTTGCAATCCCCAGCGGAACATGGCTCATTAAAGGGAGCCAGTGCGGAGGGGAGACACCTACCACAGCCCAGCCTGTCCTCCCTGGCCTGTGGTGTGCTATTACAGTGGGTTATTGGTACAGTGTAATGATGCAACTGTTGGGACAGATGGAAGAGCAAAGCATACAAAAAACCTCTGGAGGTGGCATTATTCTCTGATCAGTGATTTGTTGCTGTTGTGCAAGTTGCCAGCTTTGACTCATGCGTCTTCTGTCTTGATCTTTAATCTGGTAATGCGAGGCTCTTGGCTCCCTTCAAAGAGAGTCAAAGAGAGTAGGTTGTCACCAAATAAAGCACCAGCCACTAGATTCCAGTTGATTTGAGCAGCAGGAGAGAAGGACAGTGGCCAAAGTGGGTTTTAGCATGCAGTTTGAGTTTGTCACTGTGAGCATCAGAAAGGAGGTAGGATAATACTCACCAAAACAGTGGAAGAGCATCTGCGTTTATTCTGTTCAGCAGAGGTTGTGAGCAGACTTCACTGACAGAAGCTTTGCTGTTTGTGGGTGCACAAAGCTGCTGAATAAATAGGCAGTGGCTCAAAGTTGAGAAGGCTGGTTTGTAGCAAAGGCAAGCGTGGAAGTTTCTGATTGTATTGGGGGCAAACTTAGCCCCAGTCCTCTGGACTCAGGAGCTTTGAAACACTGAGAAAATCCCCTTGTTCGGACAAAAAAACAGGGGGAGAAAAGTCAGTGCAAAATCTACCCAAAAACTGTGAAGCAGAAAAGAAGAACTGAGGGGGCACTGCACACTGTTGCTGTTGGGAAATTTTCTGCTGCTGCAGAGCAGTGGGATCTGTGGGGAGCACAAATCTCAGACATTTGCTGGTACTCATTTTCTACACACACACATATAAATACATACATATGTGTGTCATATATGCATATGTGTGGGTCTTTACATAGATATGTAGTGAAACTGGCATAGGCGCATAGGCAGGTTGGTGGAAGCTCTGAATTGTGCTGCAGCAGGGGTTGTTGTAGCTTGTGATTTCACCAGTGGAGTCAGCCTGGTCCTAATGGAGATTCCTTAGGTGTTGCCTGGCAGTTGCATCACTTCAGAAGGGCAAGCACGCATCCTGCACGCCAGCATCACCACAGCCAGCCGTGTTTGCCCTTTGGGTCCTTGTGCTGTCGTCAAGAGAGCAGAAATCATGTGCAATCCTATTTTATCCAATTATATTCTCCCTTAATTAGACTCTCCTGGACTTGTCAAGCCTGGCTGCCCTGAGGGGGAAGTGAAGAGATTTCTGAGCTCTGGTGCTGTTCACCCATAATGCTGCTGCAGAAGGATTTCCAAGCACCTTGCGCTAATGAGCATCCTTTGATGGTGCTTGGGCTGTGGTGTGCCGAGACCAACCCTGACCCATGTTGCTTCCCTGACCCCTTGGTCTTTCCTGCCTAGCTGTGGGTAGCTGCTTGTTCTTCTTTCTTATGCCTAAATTGGAGGAATTTGTGTTTGTATATTATGCTTTGCGCTCCCACAGGGTTTGTGCAGCATCTGACACTTAGTAACAAGCAGAAAGGCAAAGGCTGGATCTAACGTTTGGTTTACTTAGCAGCTAGTTTTAGGTGATTTTAGCGGTCTCTCCTCTCTGGAGAGAGAAGGAGGGGCACTCGGAGCTACACAGCAACTCAGAAAGGGTTCAGCTTTTTATTTCAAGAGGGTGAGTCCTTTCCTCAGTGTTTAAAGCTGAGCTTTAACCAGCTACATCTGCATAGGACTCAGTTTTGATCAGTTTCATTTCTGCTGCTGATGAATCCCTGGCAGGGCTCCAAATACAGTTTGGAAAAGTTGAATGCTACAGAGTGGGAAGAGAGTGGCAGTGAAACTCAGTGTACAGAGGAGATGACTTCTAACTTGGTGGCTTAGCTGAAATGCTTGTGCTCTGAAATTACAGGGTTTCTTGTCCATCCATGTGTAGCTGCCTGCTTATGGAGCCACACATTTTGGTACAAGTAAGCAGGGGCTTTGGCTTGCAGAGATGTGGAAAAAGCATCACAGTGTCTAGGAGGCATCACTTGCTCTTGCATGTGGGCTGGGGCTTGCTTTGAATTTTGCTTGAATTTGGGCTTGGTTGGGATGTTTTCTCTCCCTGTGTAAGAGAGGCAGTCTGGCCTGCACCCAGTCAGGGTGTTCTCTGCAACTGCAGTAGTTCTCATGTGAAGCACGGCTCCTTCCCCCTCTGCCTTGGCGCTGGTTGTTGGGGCTTCTCAGTCTGGTGTTCAGGCTAGCAGCATTTGCTTGTGAATAGCCAGAGCCAAGATACTGCTCTGAAGCAGTGTCTCTGCTACAGTCTGGCCTTAAGGGATGGTAATGTACAACACTGAGCTGGCACCAGCAGGATGTGGACCCCCTCTGTACAGATGGGAAGGTAGGATCAGATCTGCTTTTAACCAACTGATCAACTTGCCAGGGAGATCTCTGCAGGTCTTGCAGAGTCCCCTGATCCTTCCTTCATGGGTGCTGTTGGTGTGGGTGGGTGGGTGCCTGAGGACAGCTCAGAGCAGACCCATGCAAGTCATGAGCTGACCACTTTCTGCTCTAGCGAACTTGGTCTATGAGTTAGCAGAGAACAAGTTAGCTGTTAGTGTTTGCCAGCTCACAACCCTTGTGACAGTAAGGTTTTTTGCCTAGGTGATTTCGCTTTTACTATGTTTTAATGTAAAATGGCTTTTTAATTGTGGCCCTTCTGAACTATCAGCATACAACACAGTCTCCAGCCAGTTGCTGCTATTAGCGTGCATGCAGCAGCCTATGACAAGGGACATGTAAGTGTTGTGGCCAGGAGCGAGTTATGAAAGTGGCCTAAAGCCATGATGGACTTCAGAGGGAAGAGGCCCAAATGAGCGTCTGTGATAGAGGAGCAGAGCTGAGAGTAGACATTTTCCTGCAAGAGAGCAGCATTTGCTCTGGACTTGTTTTCTTATAAGTGCCCTGTGACTCTACTCTTCACTGGCATCTCAGCTCCACAGGGTTCAGTACCAAGACCTGGGCTGCTGGCAGAGTAGGGCAGCTCTAGAAGCCTGTGCCACCACAGTGTCACCATGTGCAGTTGTTGGGAAGCTCTTGGCTCAGTTCACCACAGTACCTGTGATGCTTTGGCCTTGTCTGGTTGCAGCAGTTCTGTCTGCTTTGCTGCAAGCCAGTCTCGTCTTGCTCTCCAAACTCATGGCTGAAGTTAAGTGCACTTACAGTGAATGTGGTGGTGGGAGGTCTTGTTAAATGGGAGTTGTGCATTTGTTTCTTGCCACAAAGACGTGCCGTTATTTGCATCTCACTACCAAACAACAGAGTGCAGCCCAGCTGGTGTACAGGAGCTGCATGCAAGCTGGGTCAAGGCTTGGTTTGATGATGTTGGTTTCTATTTCTCTGTCCTTGGCATGTTCCCAACTTGTCGTGCTGCTCTCTGGGTTTAGAGGGAGCGAGGGGCTTGTAGTCCTGGGGCATTGCTGCGGAAGGATGGGGCACTTGGTCTGTCTTGTTGCTGTGCTTCAGTCATTATCCCACAGCTGTGTCGCATCGCTGCCTGCATCAGGATCAGTCTTGGCTTTCCATCACCCTTTTCTCAGCTCCTCTGTGCAGTCGCTTCAGACTCAGAAAGAAACTTTCTTGCAGCAGTTAGTCACCTGCTAGGCAGGTGCTTTTTAATTCTGCAGAAAGTCGGAGGGTTTCTGTGCAGACACCCGGTTTCCTATGTTACAAGAAAAATACAGTTACAGTCATCATCTCCCCACAAAGAGAGATGAAATAGAAAGTTTGGACAAAGGCAGCTCACCTTGAAGTTGCCCCTTCTGGCATGTGTCTGCAGAGGCAGTGTCTGTCTCCTGTCTTGGCTACCCAAAAGGTGCCTTAGAGATTACTGGACCTTGAGTATGAGAGGAATCTGATGGGTCTGTGATAGGTTTGTGGTGGCTTGGTTGAGGACCCAGGACCCCTGTAGTTTTTCTGTGAAGTGCTGGAAATGTTCCCTGAGCCAGGGCTGAGCAGCTTCTCTTGATCTGTGATTTCAGATGGTACTTCAGTGGTGCCAAAGACAACAGACCCCAGGAGTCTCTGTCCTCTGTGCACTGCAAGCCTTACTTGTGGTGAAATAAGGAGTGACCAGCACAAGGAGATAGGCTTGGGGATTGCACCATGTTCCAGGGAAGACCCTGGCTCTTCCTTATGGCTCAGCCAGGTCCCCAGGAGCCCCTGCCTCCTCGGGCAGCCTGGCAGGACCAACCTGTTGCTGACTCCTCACGCAGCCCTGTGTGTGCAGGAAGCACGTTAGTCTTTAATCCTGTAATTGAGAGTTTCAGTAACAACTTGTTTGTAAAGATCAAAAGCAGAGGTACAGGCTTCTTCCTGCCTGGTTCCAAACCTGGACGGGAAGATTCAGTTTCCCGGCACACAGGTGCCTCCTATTCTATACAAGCAGCTCTTGCAGCCTGGCAGAGGAGCTGTAGGGCTGGCTGCCCCTAAAAAGCCTCACAGGAGGAGGGCAGTATCCTGGCTGGGCTGAGTGTGCTTAGTAACCTTATCAGGACACAGATAATCATAATACCCATGCCTGCATGAGGGTGTTCCCCCCTGGGTGCCAAGGCACACATGATCTATGGAGAGGACTGTGTTTCATATGCTAAAAGGGTCGCTGAAGCAGATGATGCAACTGGAGAAAGCCTTGGTGGCCATTTAGCATGTTACCAAGCAAGCTGCAGGGTGTGGAGGGCTGCTCCCATTGTGCAGGGAACAAAGCTGAGCTATTCACTGGCCTGCATCAGGCACTGGGTCTGGAAGAAATGCCATCGAGGCTTAGATTCATTTCTCTGCAGCCCTTGGAGCCCTGGCCAAGAGCTGACAGATACCATGTGAAGATGGGAGGTGGTGGGGCTGCCTCCCGTTGTGGTTTGCAGCCCCAATTCCTCCTCACTGTGGCCCCATGCAGATCTGCAGTGTTTCCTAGAAATAAAAGGAGATTATTTTCCTCTCTCTCTGTCTGTCCCATCTGAGCATGGAAGTGAGGTCTCCAGCCTCGGAGAAGGCCTTCACAGGGTGGCTCCCTTCCCAGCTGGCTCCTGTAAAGGCCAGGCTGGCCTGCTGGCTCTGCCATTCCTGCACACTGCTCTCAGCACCTTCTTTCAGAGCCCTGTGTGCCTTTTGAGCTCAGCTCTTCCCATCAGTGGGTGAAATGAAGTCAGCATGCAGCCTTTGGTCAGGATTACCCATTGACCTGCACAGCCAGAGAGGCGAGACATGCCCTTAGCCCACCCTGACAGCCAGCCCTTGCTCTGAAAAGAGCTGGGAAGGGGCTGGTGTTGGTTTGTGTGCAGCTGGACGGAGGGGTTCAAACCCACAGCAGAATAGGCCATCTGTCATTGCTGTGCAGATCTGCTGGGCTCCACCGCACTCAGCATTTCACCTTGCCCTGTGTGCTTCTGCCCCCAGAGAATATCTCTCTGCATCCCAGATAAATGTGGATTCTCACCAGGGTCTGGCATGTCCTCTGCATCTGTGCTCTCCTCCTGGCACCCAGCAATGGGCAAGTCAAAGAATCCCAGACTGGTTTAGGTTGGAAGAGACCTTAAAGCTCAATCAGTTCCAACCCCTCAGGCAGGGACACCCTTCACTAGACCAGGTTGCTCCAAGCCCCATCCAGCCTGGCCTTGAACACTGCCAGGGATGGGACAGCCACAGCTTCTCTCGCCAACCTTTGCCAGTGTCTGTCTACAGTGTAAAGCCTGGATGAAGAAAGAGGCAGGTCAGGGGCCTGTTGCTGCTCTGAGCAGGGTGATGGGAAGAGAGGGGACTGCTGTTCTTCTGGTTGTCCTGTGCTGTGGTTGTATAGGGCTATGTGAGAAGCATTCTCCCTACGCAGCTGCTGGTGTTTCTGAAGCAGCTCCTTGCTCTGCATGAGTAATGGGCTGGCTGCACACATACCGTGCAGCTGCAGCTCAAAAGAGCAGTGTGAATGGCTGTGTGAGCTCCTCTGGAATCCGTCTCTGGCATGGCTCTGCTCAGTCTGCAGGCTACCCCTCATGTGCTGGCATTCAGCTCTCATACAAAGGCGCTTGGCTCTCAAAACTGTCCCCATCCAGAGGCTGAGCACTACATCAGCAAAGCACCTCCTGCCCTCCTTACCTCTGTCACCAACAGACAGTGAGTCTAGCACCTGAACCTGACCACCGCATCCCTGAGGGAGATGCAATGGCTACTCCATGTCTGTGTAAAGCTTGGATGGATATTCTTGGTGTCTAAAGCACAAAAATATGTTCTTTAAACATTTTGAGTGAAGGCTGCCACAGTGAGGCTGTTGGAAAATTATTCAAGAGTGTTCACTTTGTTCCTGACACAAAGGATACGCATTGCTTCTCTGCAGTAACGTAGCAGGTACTTGGAGCCTGACAGGTCAAGTGCTGTCAGGCTAGAGATGGTCTGGCTGACCTTGAGAGCAGGCTGGGGTGTTTCTGCACATCTGCTGGTCTTGGGCAGTTGGTGGAAGGTGCCAAGCAGGTGGGTCCTATGTGTTTTCCCTGCCTTGTGCATCTGATTTTAACAAACAACTGTTTTTACCAAGTGGTAAAGTTTCCTGGTCAGGCTTATGGCAGCTGGTCACATCTTGTTCACTCTAGAGTTAAGCCTTGTCATCATCCCTACTTCATAAAGTAGTGGCTCATGAGCCTGAGCAATTCAGATGTTTGCCTTTCATTTTTATTGATGACAGACAGGTCTTTGTGCACAGTGTTTCATGGTAAGGCACTCCTGCCTTTTCTATCACATCAGACCACATTTTGTCCTGCTCCTCTTGTTCAACTGACATGGCAGAGCAGTTTTAGCAAAGCCAGCACATGTACCACTGCTTTAGTTAAGCCCTGTGAAACTCCTTCCAGCATTCCTGGAGTGTTAGAAATAGACTGCTGAGCTCAGTAGTTGACTCACCAGCACAAGCATGTGGCGCTGGAGCAAGCAGAGCCAGGCAGGTAGGCAGGGCATGGCACACTGCATGGGTGCCAGCAGGCACAGGAGATGCGCAAGCTGCAACTGGGCTTGCATGATCTCTGATTCCTATTTACTGCAAGGATGGGGCAGAGCACTTGGCATGATCCAGAGCTGAGCTCTCACTGAGCTCCAGGCTTTTGCATATCATCAGTTCAAGGGAAGTGGCCTGCGGAGCAGCAGTCCCATTCCCTGCAGTTTACTGATGCCCTCCCGACCTCATCCCATGGGGTCATGATGAGAATGGCTTGGCTAAGGAGGAGGGTGACTTCCAGGTTTTATACCAAGCAAGGCCATACTGAGGTGTGAATTCCTGCAGCCCTGGGAGCAGCTTCCCCTCTGTCCCCTGCCCAGGGAGGACAAATGTGTCCGGCAGTGGGGGTGTGCAGGGACCTGTCGGGGAGGTGGAGCTGTGGCAGAGCAGCCAGCACAGCTGAAGGCCTCTGCATAAAGGAGCTGTTTGTTTTGCTGAATTGTTAAAGCACTATTGACAGTAGCAGCCCCCCCCCTACCCTCACACTCGAGGAACTGTGGTGGCCACACACTGATCCTTTCTTTTGTCTTGAGGCACTGAGTTAGAGTTATTCTTCACCAAGCCCCTCTGGCTGGCTGTTGCCTTTTGTCTTTGCTCTACAGGCATACGAGTGGGCCTTGGAAGGGATGCGGCACCTTGCCTGCATCAGCATGGAGGACTGCAGCTCTGCTGAGCACTGCACAGGTGTGATCCAGTGCCTGGAGAGTTACAAGGGGCAGCACCCAGACATCAGTGATGCCCGGTTCCAGGAGATGAAGGAGCTGGCCTGTGAGCTGAAGAGTGACAAGGGGCTCAAGCAGTGGAAGTTCGCATGGTCTAAATGCCAGGAGACCAAGCTGGTTTTTGAAAAGAAACTCGAAGCAGCCTTAAGAACAAGGAGGTCTCTGCTGCCAGACCAGAAACCAGCTTTAGGGGAGCAGCCTCAGGCTGGCAGCCTGTCCCACCGGAGGCACTCTGAGGGGGCCACCTCCAGGTCCCACTGGGACAGGACTTGCAGCACACCCCACTGCTACAACAGGTCCAACTGCTCTCTGGGGTGGGCTAAGGAGAAAGTGCCCTCGCCCTCCTTGAGCTGCCCTGGTGATGTCAGTGCTGGGGAAGAGCTTGTCTGCCAAGCCACTCTCAGCCCTGGTCCTCAGAGCAGAGTTTCTTTTGCCAGCAGGGCCTCCAAGTCTCCAAAGCTGCCTGAAGAAAAGCCAAACCTGGAGAGTATATTAGAAACTCCAGAGGTGAAGCCATCCTGCACATCTACTGTTGCCTCTGGGAAACTGCCTCCCAGGAGGATGCTTCGTAAGGCCCAAAGCTTCGACCTCCCTTGTGGTGAGAGCCTGTGGTCAGGCTGCCAGAGGATGCTGAGCGAGCCGGCCAGGTACGGCAACACCGGCGTCTTTATCAAGGGGCTGGAGGTGAGCAGCACCGAGCTCGTGGACAGGACGTTCGCTCTGCGGCAGCAAGGCACTCACAACTGGCCTGCAGACTGCCTGCTGCAGGAGGGACCGAGGGGCTGCCTCTCCGTGTCAGAAGCCAAGAGCTGGGGCAGGTAAGTGGCCATGATACTCAGTGCTCAGGTCCTCAGAGTATTGAAAAGGCAGCCAGCAAAGATGTAAAGAGCTCTGTTACTTTGGGAGAGTATATAGGGCAGATAGATGGAGGTATAGCTCCAGCTACATGCTTTGTTGTAGGACTGCAGCCTGGCTAAACTATGGAGAGCCCAGGGATGTGGACTGTGCTTGAAGGGGGATCACAGGGCAGGTCATTCAGCTGCTCTCACTGGAAAAGATTGGAGAAATCTGGGGAGAGACTTTTGACAAGGGCCTATAGGGACAGGACAAGGGAGAATGGCTTTAATCTGATAGAGGGGAGATCGAGATGAGATCTTAGTCAGAAATTCTACCCTGTGAGGGTGCTGAGGCCCTGGCACAGGTTGCCCGGAGAAGCTGTGGCTGTCCCATCCCTGGCAGTGTTAAAGGCCAGGTTGGACAGGGCTTGGAGCAACCTGGTCTAGTGGAAGGTGTCCCTGCCTGTGGCAGGGGTTGGAACTGTGTGAGCTTTAGGCTCCCTTCCAACCCAAATCAGCTTGGGATTCTGTGAAAAAATTGGTAGGAGAGGTGAGAAATTAGTGTAGGGGGACTGCAGAGCTCCTCCACTGCTACTGCTCTGGATGGGAGGGCTGCAGACATCCTCTTCTGGACGGGGCCTCTGATACCCTACCATGTGTCAGGAAAACTCATGTCAGGGGATGAATATCAGCACAGGAAAGTAACTGCTGTGCTTCTCAAGGGAGTGATGCAGCAGTCCTCCTGTCCATGGGCACGGTGGCAGTCCCACTGCTGGGTCCTCTGAACAGTCAGAGGAGTTGGCCTGGGGAAGCCTTAGAGGCAGGGAAGGCAGGCACACATTGGAGTAGTTATGTTTGGTGCTCCACTGCCTCACAGTGGAAACCTTGAGTACCTAAGAGCAATCCTTTTAGAGACGCGCAGAGCAACCCGTGCTAGGAATTGCTGTTCACTGACCCCGTGATACAAGGTTTGTTTTTCACTCTCATTTATACTGGCACAAGCCAAACAGCACCTGGATCCAGAGCTTGTGTTCTCCCAGGGTTAACTTGCCTCCCACAGCACCCAGTCATCAGGCTGTGTCCTCCTCACAGAAGTTACCACAACTTCTGCTGTCCCTGTTGTTTTAGGAGTGCAGCTGTTTGCAGAGCAATCTGTTGTGTCCAGAGCAGGGGCTGGGGGGGCTCAGGGGTGTGTGTCCTGCTGAGACTGGGTCAGGACCACAGCCAGCCAGGGGCTCACCCTTCCTCAACAGAAAAGCCAATGGAATGCCTTTGA
This sequence comes from Amazona ochrocephala, assembly GCA_039720435.1. NCBI lineage: Eukaryota > Metazoa > Chordata > Aves > Psittaciformes > Psittacidae > Amazona > Amazona ochrocephala. The sequence continues at coordinate 77,867,045 of CM077909.1, read as the reverse complement.
TCAGCCATGAGCTTTGTCAGTGCTCAGGGTCAGAGCTATCATGGACATTTGTGAATCTGAGCTTGAATGGTGCTCAGGGGCCACCTCATCTCCATGCTAGGTCTCAGGGAAGGATTCTCTAGGGATAGTCCCATGCTCTGCAGGCACTGTGACTGCTGTAGCCCTGCTCTAGGCTGAGCCCCTTCAAGGCTGAGTGTTTCCTCTCACAGCAAGCTGCGTCACATCATTGATGAGATGGTAACCACGGAACGGGAATACGTGAGGTCGCTTTGCTACATCATTGACAGCTACTTCCCTGAGATGGAGCGCCTGGACCTCCCGCAGGACCTGCGTGGGAAGCGCAGCGTCATTTTTGGGAACCTGGAGAAACTCTATGACTTCCACAGCCAGTATTTCCTGCGGGAGCTGGAGAGCTGCTGCAACCACCCACTTAGGGTCAGCCACTGCTTCCTCCGACACGTAAGGCACCAGCACCTCATCCCTGGGGCCGGGTTCCTCCAGACACACATGTGGCTCCTCTGCCCAGCAGTCCCTGTACATCTAACTGCTCACCTGCATGTTAGTGGGCTGTGGCTTTCTTCAGGACCCTCTGCTGGGTTGGTTTGTCCATTGCCAGCTCAAGTGCTAGGCTGGACTGGGATGGCTCTGTGAGGCTGAGCCCAGGCAGCAGCAGATGCACTTTGTCTTTCCTGTGGCTCTTCACTACCAAGTGTCACTGCCAGGGAGGCAGTGTCTGCTCCTCAGAGCCCACCTGCTCATGCAGAGGTATCCCTTACCCTGTCTTCTGTGCGTGGTGTCTCTGTAGAGTGATTTCAGTGAGCGAGGAGGTACTGACCTGCTGCTCTTCTTGGAAAGGGCTGCTAGGGAGAAGCACTTCCCACTAGTCTTAAGCTCAACTGACTTTTGTGTGTTTGCTTGCAGGTAAATGGTACCTGTTGGGGAATGTAAGGAGCAAGGGGTAACACGGCAATGGATTAAAAACTGTTAGCTACTTTAGGAGGACAAGAAAATTCCCTGACTCTTAACGAACTGAAACAAAGTCGTTCCTAATGTCATAGGAGGCTTTGCTGCAGCTTGGGGAGGCAGAACTAGACTAATCAACCCAAAGCGTGGCTGTCGCTGCTTCCTGGGCAGGCATTGTTCTCACATGGGATTTTCTTTTGCAGAAAGACCAGTTTGGGATGTATGCATTGTATAGCAAGAACAAGCCGAAGTCAGACTCACTGCTCGCCAGCCATGGGAATACCTTCTTTAAGGTAGATTCCACTGCCTGCATCATGATTGCTCTTGGTGTTTGGGTCTTTGGTCTGTTTAAACATTCCCAACTTCCCTGCTCAAGGCATGCTCAGCACTTCTCCTGCTTTCCTGGCACAGCTCTCTGCACAAGTGTACATGGGGGACAGGGGCAGACATGCAGCGAGTGCTTTGGAAAGGAAACCAGCACACAGCAGCACTGGTCCTAGGGCCTCGCATTTCCCTGCAGAGCAAAGAGAGCACCCCAGTGAGGAGAGCTGTATCAGTGCCTGCCTGGGGACATGGGGTGCTCCATGGATGCTGCTGCCTTCACTCTGCTGCATTTCTCAGTTCAAGCAGGTGCAGCTTGGGGATAAGATGGACCTGGCCTCCTACCTGCTGAAACCCATCCAGCGGATGAGCAAATATGCCCTACTCCTGAAGGACCTGATCAAGGAGTGCAGCGAGGCACAAGAGCAGGAGCTGGGATACCTCCGTGCTGCTGAGGAGATGGTGAAGTTTCAGCTTCGGCATGGGAATGACCTCCTGGCCATGGACGCCATCCGTGACTGTGATGTACGTTATTGTTCTCCTCTGCCCGGGGGGAGTGGAACCACTCTTCTTCCCCTTATCTGGACTTAGGGTCTGTGGGTTATATGGTGAACACCCTCCTCAACTTCCTACAGGGAACAGGATACCAGTACAGCATAGAAGAACTACTGAGGCATAGGGCAAGGGAACAGCAGCACTTGGAGGTCTTGATCTGTTAGGACAGACAGTGTTGATGCTGTTAATTTGAACTGGGTGCGCTGCTTGTCACAGCACACTCCTTGGTACTTGTTAGTGAGGTGGGGCAGCCTGGTGGCCCTTGCAAATTCCATCCTGCACGCTGCCTTGGGGCTTCCATCTCTTCTGAGCTGGTGATAAGAGTCAGGCAGTTTGCAAGAAGGAAATTGAACAGATGTTGATGCCCAAGATAGGCCAAAATCAGCTAGATGAGGCTTGAGGGAGAGGCATGTGAAGTGCAGCCCCAGGGCTCAGGTTCCAGAAAGGTGGATCTGGGGCAGGAAAAACTGAGGGACTGGCCTCCTGACCCAAATGTGCTCCTGGCAGTTTGATGGGACTTGTTTCCTCTTCATCTCTTTTCTTCCCCCAAAAAGAAAATTCTGGCTGCTGCCTCCAGTTGTCGCCCCAGAGGTTTGTCACACATCTGCTCAGGGTGACAGGGGAGGATCATCTGTGAATTAGGCCTAGGAGAAAGACACAACTCTTCTCTGAGCTCTGAGCCACTTGTTTCACCCTGATGTGGCCTGCAGCAATGCCACACAGCCCCACCTCTTCCAGGAACCCTCCTAAAATGACACATAGTTGGCACTTCTTAACCACAGCCACATGGGACTCTGCTATCTGTGGCTGCCCAGACCTGATCCTGTGGGGTCTTACCAGGATGTTCCCTGTGTCCAGGTGAACCTGAAGGAGCAGGGACAGCTGGTGCGTCAGGATGAGTTCACCATCTGGCTGGGCCGTAGGAAGTGCCAGCGACATGTCTTCCTCTTCGAGGACCTGATCCTGTTCAGCAAGCCGAAGAGGATCGAGGGTGGCTTTGATGTGTACATCTACAAGCGCTCCTTCAAGGTAAGGGCGGCCCTGCAGCTCCCTCTTGTGCAGGAGGCATCCATGGCTGGTTTCCTCATGGACACATGGCTCTGAAATGGGAAGAAGGAGCACCTTCAGCAGAAAAGCTGCTCCCACCACTGCTAAGCCTTCTTCAAGCCATGCACTGAATCCAGAATGGAATACTTCACACTTTAATGCATGGGCCTGCTGTGTGCTATGAGGTGTGGGGCCAAGGTCTTCTGAGGGGACAGGTAATGTAAGGGAAAGGCAGTATGTGCATGGCAGGGAGGTGATACTGACTCTTGAGTGAAGTCCTGGAAACTGCCTGGGCTGTCTGTGCTCAGCAGCATCCAGATAGTACCTACTACTGTCCAGATCCTCAGGCTCTTTCCTGTTGGGTCTGCTGAACTGAGGGTAGTTCTGGCACAGGGTGTAGGCAGGGTTTACCCTTTCTGCTCCTTGTGGAGCCTCAGTTGATGCTTTTCTCTTTGTTTTTCTGGCAGACAGCAGACATTGGTCTGACAGAGAACTCTGGAGATAGTGGCCTGCGCTTTGAGATCTGGTTCCGAAGGCGGAAGTCCAGCGACACCTACATCCTCCAGGCCAGCTCAGCCGAGACTAAGCAGGCCTGGACCAGTGACATTGCCAAGATCCTGTGGCAGCAGGCAGCCCGCAATAAAGGTGTGATTCCTTCCTGGGGCGTCTGTGCCACAAAAGGTGCGGGAGCCCTGTTCAGCTTATGCTGTCCTGAGCAGGTTTGGAGCATGTTAGCAGGCAGCTCTGTGCAGCAAGTGGCTGTGTGCTGGCATGCAGCCTCAGGAGCATGTGCTGAGCTTGGCTGGGCATGTCCCTTCCCTGTCCCTCATCCCCAGGGAACCTGACCAGTCCAAGGTTTGTGTGACTGTAGACACCCACTGGACTCAGTGGGAGAAATGGGAGATACTAGCACCGGGTTCCCTGCCCCGTGACCATGGGCTCTGTTCATGGAAGGCTTCCTGCTCTCCCTGTGATCTGGGCCACTGCTGGAGTGGCAGCTGCCTCAGCCAAGCTGGCTGAGTCTCTTCTCTCCACTGCAGGCTTCCTGCTTGGCAGGACTCTCATAGGCAGCATGGCACTGAGCTACTGTGCCAGAGCAGGGCATGACTGCTTGTCCCTGGAGGCTCCTCAGGACCGGGGAGCAAGGGGAGGACAGATCTGATCTCAATAGTTCAGGAGTAGCCTAGCCCAGGAGTGCTGTGGTCTGAGGCTGCATAGTGCCTGTGGGGAGGGTTGGTCAGCCTCATTGTGTGGCTGTGGGTCTCTTCCTCCTTAGAAATCCGAATGCAGGAGATGGTCTCCATGGGTGTGGGCAACAAGCCGTTCCTGGATATCAAACCCAGTGAGGCAGCTATCAATGACCGTGCTATCGACTACATCATGAAAGGCAGAGGTATGTGCTAACCATACCTTCCTCCTTGCTCTCTGTGAGCTGGGAAGGATTAGTACTCAGGCTTCTTTGGTATGTTTTCTGGCAGGTGCCAGGACCAGAGCATCCATTGCGGTGTCTCTGTTTGACCATTCCAACCCCTACAAAAGGACGCAGGCGCAGATCTCCACTGGCAGCACCCCTGCTGCATACAGCCCATCCTCCTCCTCCCTTCTGGGGCCCCTCAACCTCCACATGTACCTGGACCAGGCTTTGCTGCCTGGCGTCCTGGCTCCCAGCCGCCCCTTTGACATCAGCACCTGCATTGAGGAAGATGAGCTGGAGCATGAGACGAGCAGCCAGCCCTCGCTGAGTACGTATGAGCCCAGCACTCTGCAGCTCATCCCCACCTTTTGCTGTGAGCTGTGCAGTCAGATCAGGCTCCTGTGTAGTCTCTGTCTTGTCTTGTCCCTGCCCTTCTGTGCCACCTCTGTCTCAACATCCGAGCTGGGAGTTAGGTTGGATGCAGGGATTAGTAAAGCACTCTGTGATCTGCAGCTATGCCTGTGGGAAACTTGGTGGTGGTTCTGGGGCTACTGTGGCCTTGGAGACCAGTGCTATGTCTCTGACCCTTTGGTACAAGGCACTCCAAGTCTTGCTCTCAGCAGCCTGGTCTAGTGACCCCCTGGCTTCCCCTGTGTGAACTTCCCTGGCTAGTGCCTGCCAGTCTCCAGCATCATTTGCCACGCTTCCTTGGGTGATTTTGTGACCTACAGCTTTAAAGAGGCCCATACGGAGTGTGGCTTATCTGTGGGCTTGTGTGGCCAGTGCCTCTGCAAACAGACACATTATCAAGTGTGTGTAGCATAGACCTGTAGGCCAAATTCATGGTCGTGAGGGTGACCTTCCTCTCTTTTCTCCAGCAACAGAGAGTTCTGAGTCCTCACACTGCATGTCAGGCAGCGGCTCCAGCGGCTCCGACAGTGGCTGTGTCTCCAGCATCCCACAAGAAAGCTTCTGTGAAGATATGGGCTCACCACCATACATGCCCCTCGGCTCACAGCACAGCTCTGTGGTGGTGGAGAAACCCCGATTCTCCAACAGCCAGTACATTTCTGCAGTAAGTGCGAGGAGCCAAACTCCTCTCTTCACTCTGCCTGTTCCTGCAACTGCCACCCCAGCTCAAGGCACCACCTCTCCTGGGGGAACTGAAGATGCTGCTTTTGGTCTAGGGGTCACTGTGAGGAAGTGACAGTGACCACAGAGACTCAACCTCCTCTGAGGCGGGTGAGAGCCCCTCTGTTGTGGAGCCTCCCCTTTGGTGACCAAGGTCCTCTAGGAGGTGCTCTGGAAAGAACCTTCAGTGCTGGAGGCTGCAGGGGGAGGGGATACTGCACACACAGGAGCTATGATGCTGTCATGGGCTGGAGTACATGCATGACCTCCTGGGATGGATAGGGCTCTGCTGCAGATGCTGCTGAGCTCCTTTCCTGGAGGTTTGGGCCTTTTCTGGGGAGCAGTGAGATGGAGGCGCAGGAGCCTCTTACTCTGAGTTGTCAGTGTGTCTCCTGTTATGTTCCTGAGAGTTCTCAGCTGCTTCCCTTCCCACTAGACCATGTTCTGATGCTGTTGTCCTCTAACTGTACTAATGCTGGCTTCTCTCCTCTGCAGAAAGCAGGCCAGGTCACCATAAGTCCCTCAACAATAGTGTGAGCCCCTCTGCACACGTATACCGCCTAAGGAAGCAGAGTTGTAAGTAGCCCCTGAAGGGGATTTTCCAGCAGGTCTACATGCTGGTCAGGTTTGTCAGGGGAACCTTACCCTCAGCTTCTCAATGAAAATTTTTCCACATGCATTCCTGACTGGTCTCTGAGCTCTGGTTCATTTGATCAGAGAAGACCAGCGTCCATAGAGCTGTCACCTCAAACAGCCCATCTGATGCCTCCCTGGCTTGAAGCAGAAGCAAAACAAGCAAAATCCTTTCCAGGTAGTAGAGGATTAAGCACCACCTTAGTCACCAGTGTTCAGATGAGCTGCTTTCCTCTGAATGCTGCCCAGCTGTCTAACCACTAATCTGTTTCTTGTGGCTGTTTGCTGAAATCCTCCTCTTAGTTATTCCCTCTGACCTGCCCTGGAGAAAACACAAGCTGGATTTATCCCACAGTTTCCTTTGAACTTCCAAAGGAAACTGCATATCACCAGGTGGAGGAACCTGGGCCAGGGTGCCTGAGGGAGCAGCTGATTTCTGGAGGATGCCTTCCCTGCCAGGAAATGGCTGTTGATCTGAGGAGGGAGAGCACTGGTGTGGGTGACAGCCTTTGGAAAGTCACGTCATGGCCTACTCACATCAGCCAACTTTTGGCTTAGCTCCTTCCTCTCTGACCTTAGAGTTGAGCCTCCATGCTCACAGAGAGCAGAGGGGAATGCACATAAGGGAGGCAGGATCAGGGCTGGAGTGGCCAAGGCACAGGGCACTAGGTAGCTGGTACGTTTGGCACTGCGGGCTGTGATGACCACTCAGGCCCACAGCTCATATCCACAGGTACAGGAGTTCAAACCAGCTAAACAGAACCAGCCAAGGTTAAAGTGTTACACCTTGAGCTGCTGGGGGAGTCATAGTTGGGGCTTTCGAGGTGGCTGCTGCTGGGACTGAGCCTTGGGGTGAGGTCTGAGGTGCGGATCTCCTCACAGGGGAAGAGTCATGCTTCTCCTGCAAGGCTTTTCAAGTAAAACACTCCTTCCCCACTCAAACACAGCTCTGATAAACAGTGGTTCTCAAGCATTTTCCAAGATCACCAGGACAGAGGGACCATGGGTCCTGCCCCATGGCAGGAGTGCAGCTGGTCTAACCCATTGCACGCTGCTGTGTTCCAGGTTTGATTGCCATTTCAAACTCCCTGAAGACCTCTGGCCATCAGAAGGAGACAGTCTTCACCCATGAAGATACATTTTTTCTTACACATAATCACAAACAGCCCCAAACGTGACCTATGGCTGGGGGGAAGTCCCAGGAAGGTTTATTTCAACTACACATAGTAGCTTTGGTGTCGGATGGGGCCTTGGGGATTCAAAACATGTTTGCCTGATATTTATGAGTAATAGTAACATAGCTGTTTGGAGATAAAGAGAAAAAGTATTATTTTTAAAGCTATGAGCTGTACAGATTTTGTTACAAGTGATTCTGTTACTATTTGTTCTGTAAGCTGCACATTTTATAAAGTTTTTGGAAGGGCATGAAGAGAAACTGAGGTATTTAAGTAAAAGTAGCGTAACTTTCTGTTTCAGGGTTATATTGGCCTGGAGCTCAAGATTTAACGTCCTTCCTTATGTTCTAAATATGTCTATCATAGCAGTAATTTATTTTCTTGGCTTAACACTTCTGTTTTAATAAAAGCAATTTCATTGTTATGGTGAATTGTTTCTTCAGATGATTCTTGCAGTTGCTCGGTGCTGAGCTTCTCTGTGGTAACCTCCTGTCAGCTCCTCCGCTCTCCCTGTGCCACTTCTGCACTAACCAGCTGGTGGCTAAACCTTGTCAACCCTGCACATACTCTTGGGAGAGGGGAGAATTCCAAGATGCCAATGGAAAGGCCAAGGCAGAGCAGGGAGCAGCCAGAAGATGCCAGTAGGAGTGTGGAGGAGGGGTGCTGTCTGAGGTCACAAAACTTCTGGCTCTAATTTAAGCCATTTCTCAGTGTGGCTGCTGTCCTAGTGCCACATGTCCTCTGTGCCCCACGGGTCAGGTCCAATGGCACAGGGTGCAAGTGGCAGAGCTCAAATCACATCATGCCTTGTCCTGGTGATGTGCTGGGTTTTGGGGTGATGGGGCCTGGCCACTCACATTGCCTCCACCTCAGCCCCTCTCCAGGTACTCCATTCTGTTGTTGTGGCTCGTTTGAGGAGCTTGGCATACTGGGAGCATCCAAGGCCAGCAGGTTTGGGGTGTGATGGGTTGATTATAATGCCAAACATTTCCTGCATGTTGTTTGAAGTAGCACAGTGTAATGGGAGCCCTGTGCTCCAAGGTGACCCAGGGGAAATGAAAATGAGCGTTTTTGGAAACCATAGTTACTTGCTGTCAAGCTCCTGTTGGTTTACTCCTGGTTTGTGTAGTGCTGTAAGTCAGGCTCTGGTGTCTGTTGTGTTTAGCCTGAGGAAGAAGAAGAAGCAGTAACTTACGGCCTGTCTCAGCTGTTAAACCTCACAGGTCACCCTCAAGATGCAGAGTGGGCTGCTTCCAGCCTGGGACCTCTGTACTGTACATAAGCTGGATGTTTTTAAACCTTTGGTCTTTTTTTGACAGCAAAGAGAACACAGTTTGAAACCTTAGTACAAAGTTGTGTGGGAACAGTTGCACAGGGAATATTTTAGAGGCTACTATTTTAGAGTAGTTGCTGTGTTAGTGCAAGAGTCTTGAGCTGTCAGGACACCACTATCTCATGTCACGGGAAAGACAGAACTTACTAATGCAACAAGAGGAATACAAAACTTCCTGAACTTCTCAGTTTAAAGGTTTCTGCGTTGCTGGAAAAACCATTAGTCACGTTTACCTGACACTGTTTCTTCAGGGTTTGATTGATTTGTCTAATAAAGGTTTTTTCTTTGTATGATCTCATTTGCATTGTATCTTGATTACAGCATGGGCTGCAGTGGAGAAAGCGGGTGGGCTCAGCGCGCAGGGATTGTTGAGCCATCTTGGAATACAAGTCAGGGATTGACACAAGGTTTTTTGAGCCAGGGTGTTAGAGTGAGATGGGGCCTCACTGGAGCTCACATGGTTTTCCAGTGTGGGGTGTGAGCCCAGTGCAACAGCTTCTCCACAGCCGGTCGAGGAGGGAGGTGAGCACTGGGCCATGGCTGGAAAATCACCGGGAACATACAGGCAAAGTGTGTCCTGTCTTGCAAGAGCATCATCTTCTGTTAGATAAACCCCATGTGCTGCTGATCAAGGTATGAGAAATAAGACGAAAGGTGGCGTCTGCTGCAAAGGTTCCTGGCTACACAGCTGCTGTTCAGAGTCGGAGAGCAGCTGAGCAAAACTCATGGAATCCCAGTCTGGTGTGGGAGGGAAGGGACCTTAAAGCTCATCCAGTTCCAAACCCATGTCACCTGCAGAGACACCTTCCACTAGAGCAGGCTGCTCCAAGTCCTGTTCAAACTGGATTTGAGCACTGCTAGGTCTGTAGTTCCCTGGGTCTTCCTTTTTAACATGAGGGAACTGTCAGATGTAGTTGCCAAGCCACTGTTCATCATACTTGAGAAGTCATGGCAGCCTGGTGAAGTTCCTGCTGACTGGAAAAAGGGGAATATAACCCCCATTTTCAAGAAGGGGAAAATGGAAGACCCAGGAAACTACAGACCAGCCAGTCTCACTTCTGTGCCTGGCAAAATCTTGGAGCACATCCTCTCAGAAACCACACTAAGGCAGATGAACAATAAAGGAGTGGTTGGTGACAGCCAGTGTAGCTTCACTAAGGGCAAACTGTGCCTGACAAATCTGGTGGTCTTCTATGATGGAGCCATGATGATGTGGATAAGGGAAGAGTGACTGATAAAATCTACCTCGACTTGTGCAGAGTGTTTGACACTGTCCCACATCCATAGGAGACCGGTGACCAAAGCCATTTCACTTTGGGATGACTGATGCAATTTAGAGACCTCGTAGACTGATGTGTGTATGGAGGGAGCATGCTCTCTCTGGATACCCGTGCCCATCCGTTCCATCCTCCCGCAGTTGAAAGATGTCTTTTCCAGCACCAGAGCAGAGGTACCAGCAGAGGGGGCAGCTGGAGCATTTTTCAGCGGCACTGCTCTTGTTTGGCTCTCCCTGCCGCGAAAACCCCGCAGAAATCTGCAAAGGGACGCAGCGATCTCCTCGCGGAAAACGTTTCCCTTCTTGATAAAGGTGTACACACAGTGCTTCAGCCTGTGCAGAGCCTTCAGTACAAGCTTCTGGCACGGCAAACAAGGTAAAGGCATACACACTGGAAGGTACATACACAGAAACACATATCTGAACCTCTAAATACCAATAATTTATGTTTAGATAGCTTCCTTCAGGGCTGAAAGGAAAAGTCTTAATTCTTTTAGACAGTATTCTTGTGCGAAGAAGATAAGTCCCCATGCTTGCTTCCCCTCTAGCTGTCTAATAAAGTAAAAGAAATACACAAATTCACTCTGCTTACTTAAATTCAGCTGGCAAAAATAATTTTCCAGGTCTTAGAAAGCTGAGATCTTGCTGAAACATTTGCCCATCTCCATGGATTAGAACACTTAGGGGATAGGGCAGCCACAGCTTCTCTGGGCAACCTGTGCCAGCCCCCCATTGCCCTCACCGGGATAAAAGTTCCTCCTCTCATTTCATCTCTCCCCTGTCAGTTAAAGCCATTCCCCCTTGTCCTGTGCCTAAAGGCCCTTGTCCAAAACCCCTCTCTAGGTTTCTTGTAGCCCCTTTAGGTACAGGAGCTGCTCTAAGGTCTCTTGGAGCCTTCTCTTCTCCAGGCTGAGCAAACCCAGCTCTCTCAGCCTGTCTCCAGAGCAGAGCTGCTCGAGCCCCAGAGCATCTCCATGTCCATAGGCAGCAGGCTGGGTGTGAGGTTATGCTGCATTTATTTGCATTTTATTACTTTCATTTGAATATTGAAGGAAGACGTTTGTCATATTTCATTGCTATTCTGTAACCAACTCAGTATACATCTATGGCAGGTTGTTCCAACGTTTAACCAGAAGTATTGCATGATGTGTAGCCTTGCAATTTGCTGGCTTGTCATGATCCATTACCATAAACACATACTAACTATGGAACATGCACACACAAGGGAATGTGAAGGTGATGCTTTAAGTCATTTGCCCCATGCTTTATTGTTTGTCAAGCTATCACAGTGTGGAAAATGAAATGCAAAGCCCAGTGGAGTTTTAGAATCAAATGTCACACTGTTTAAGAGTTTACAGGTTCATTCTTGCCTCTTGATATATTTTCCTCATCTGCCTGAAGGAAGCAGAGAGTGTTACGGAATCTGAAGCAGAAGAGTTCATTAATTTTAGTGCTGGTGGTTGGTATTTCTCAATTCCCCAAAATAAAGTTTCCTGAATCTCTGTTGTGGAAAGAAGCTTCTGATTCTGTACAAGATCAGTCTGTGAAGAGTATTTATTGACCAAAGTGGTTTCCTATTTAGGCACCTTTGTCATATGCAGACTTCAAAGTTACCCCTTTCAGCTGTGCTGAATTGAACTTAGTGTACGAGCCAGCACTGATTTTGCATCTGATACCTTTGTCGCGGATAGAGCGGGGTGTTCCAGGTGGCTTTTCTAGAGTATTCTTTTCCATTCTTAGCTAACATTGTCTGTAGAAGGGTGTGAGCGAGCTTATGTCTATAACTTTTCCAGTGCTTGCAGTAGGCATACAGAAATCACCACGTTCAACTCCTCTGCCTTGGCTGGTGAGTACCGAAAATGTTCCAAATTTCATGCTTAACCTTTCTGAAAGAGCCCATTCAACAGCCACTGCTTGATTTGGGGTTTTCTTAACTGAAGTCAAAGCAAGAAGAGGCTTTTTATCTGCTTGATGACAATTATACTGACAGATCTTGTTGAATAAGAACCCTTCTGTTGTTCTCTGAGAAGGTTCAGTCCGCCCAAAAACAAATACATCCTAATGGGACACCACTAAATTCTCTTGTGAACTGGAGAAATAACAATTCTGCTTCCTCCCTATTCTGTAGCTGCATAACCAGAATGTTAAATGGATATCCATAACAAATAGTTAATTTGCTACAAGAGCTTTATATTGTAATTACAGTGTAGGTTTGTATTGTGCCAGTGAAGGCCCAGTCCGTGCTTCCTGCCTGGATGAAATGTGTATTTTCATACATTAATAGTTGCATTTCCTCTAAGTTGAATCTAAACATTGAGTTTTGTTTGGTTTCTATACATTTATTTTTTTTTGTGAAATTGTCTCAAAATTGTCTCAAAATTGCTATGATACTTAGTATTTTTAACCCAAAACACCAACACTGTGGACTTAACAGGAACATTTTTGGATTTTCTTTTAGGCCTCTGTTTAAAGATGTAGTATCTCCAAATAGTTCGGGAGAGGAAGACTACCAAACCCCTGTAGTCTGTTGTATTAGGAAACTCTACACACGTTTAACATAGGTTTGTTGTGGCATGCCAGGAACATGTTCTACCAAATGAGGATTCATGCATTTTCTGGCTTTAAAGTGCTTTTCAGGGTACCATTATTAATTCATGAAGGTATTTTGTGCACAAAGTCATAAACATGGCCCTAAAGTTGCTTTATACATAATATCCTACAACAGCACAGAAACATTTATTCCAAGTTCCAAACTGATTTATCAGTCAGTAGAAGATTAGGAAATAGAGACTGTTAATCATTCCTATCACTAAGCCAAGCATCAACTCCTCTTTCTAGCATCAAATTCCAACGGCTTGTCATGAGGTTGTTATTGAAAAGATCCCAAAAAGTCCTTCAGGCTTTGTGTTGGGATCTTGGCTATTTCTGTTGTTGTATACTTTTAGGCATGTCAGTGTCATGTCTTGAATTCCAGAACTAGAATACAAGGAAGTGCCATTAAAACCCAAACTTGGCTTTTTTTGAACGTAGGAATGGTTCTAATTATATTACAGGTTCTTACAAATATTCTCCACAAGTTCACTCCAGTTACTTTGAGGTACCTAAAACTTTGGAATCTAGCATTTGTTCTTGTCCATATGCAATATTCCCTGGCATACTTTAGTAGATGTCAAGTCCAGTGCTGAATGCATTACTCTTTCCCATTGCTGCTTTTTACTTTGAGTTAATTGAGTTGAAACAATAAGTACAAAAACTTTACATATCGGATTGTAGATAATTCAAAGGGGGAAATATAATTCATGTGTCCAACCTGCAGACACACCAGTAGCTGAAAGAACACCTCTGAATTCCTGGAGAACACAGAAACGTACTGGAAAGCCGTCAGAGATTCCTCCTAACAGACCAGAATTCACAGGATAGTGTCCTAAACTGGCAAATTCCTTTGCATCCTTAGGAATGCCCCCAGGCTGCTGTCCCTTGCTGCAAGTGAGGAATGTTGCAGTCTCTCAAAGTTTATTTGGTGTGATATTTTTTTCAATAGACATCTGTATTTGAAATATAGGAAACCCCACACAAGTGTTCATTCAGTTGTGCTGGGATGCGGGGCTTCATCCTGTTCTGATATGTGTAAATCCCTTCTCATATTATATTGTTTCTGTCTGTCTTCAGTAATACTTCTTTAAAGATCAGCATCTTCTCACCTTTTGTGTTTGGTTTGGTTTTGCTGTCTGCCAGTTTTAGTTTATCAATCAAGAAACAAAACCTCTTCCAGGAGGTTTCCAGAGTACACGTACCTAAATTTAGCCACTTACGGCCACGCTTATTGGGGTTTTGTGACTCCAGTGGCTTTCTGATACTAAAATGTATTAAAGGCATCAGGTAGAAGAACTCTTTTAACAATCCATAACTAAAGTAGACAAAACTTACATGCTGCTAGATTCAAATAGGTACAAACAGTTACTCACCTTGAGGGACGGTACCAGAGAGAAAAAGCAGCAAAACAAACAGGAAACCTCTTACATGAATCTCTCAAGATGCTGTGATTAAATGAACATAAATCCTATGTTTTCCCTGTCTTTAATACTGTGTCTGCCCATGGCAGAAGGTTGGAACTGGATGAGCTTGGAAGTCCCTTTCAACCCAAACCAGTCTGTGGCACTATGATTATATTGTCTCCTCTAGCACAAATGTTGTCTTTAGGATTGAGTTTTCAAAGACAAAGTGTTCCCTGCTCCCATTTATCTGCTGTGTATATGTGCCTATGGGATTAGTAATACTGAAAGGAATGAAAACCTAGACCTGAGCAGCGAACAGAAGACATCAACACATATTTCCTAAGTTTTACTTTTATTTTCAAGTTAATTGCTTTCTTCATTCAGAAGATGTTGTTGCCTGATGAGATCATAGTTGCTGTGACTATCTCTATGGAGATAATAGAATGTACATAGCTCTGTATTTTCTTCCTTATATGCACAGGTTTCTAATGTTATCTTGTGAAATTGCATATTTGAAATGACAATCTTGTCAATGGAAGCAACACCGAGGTGAGCAGCCTCAGCAGCTGGTTTCCATAAACGTTGAAAATAGTGGGAAATAGGGTGGTGATGATAAACCACTGACCTTCTGGGGATCAGTTTTGACCTCCCTTCCTGGCAGGCTGCTGCTCCATGGTGTCCCTCACCATGGAAGGGACCAGAGGGTTCCCACCATGGTGGCTGCTCTATGCTGTGGCACTGGGGCTGGTGCCCAACCACCCATATTCTGCCCAGGGATAGCTCCGTGTGGGCCTGCGCCTCTCCAGGGACATCATCCTCTTCCAGCATTCCAGGTATCCATCCTGCCTCCAACATAGAATCATAGAATCACAGAATAGTTAGGGCTGGAAAAGACCTCGAGATCATCTAGTTCCAAACCCCTGCCATGGGCAGGGACACCTCCCACTAAACCATGCCATCCAAGGCTATGTCCAACCCCACCTTGAACGCTGCCAGGGATGAAGCATTCACAACTTCCCTGGGCAACCCATTCCAGGGCCCCATCACCCTTACAGTAAAGAATTTCTTCCTCAGATCCAATCTAAACTCCCCCTGTTTAAGTTTGAACCCATTGCCCCTTGTCCTCTCACCACAGTCCCTAATGAAGAGTCCCTCCCCAGCATCCCTATAGGCCCCCTTCAGGTATTGGAAGGCTGCTATGAGGTCTCCACGCAGCCTTCTCTTCTTCAGGCGGAACAGCCCCAATTTTCTCAGCCTATCTTCATACGGGAGGTGCTCCAGTCCCCTGATCATCCTCGTGGCCCTCCTCTGCACTTGTTCTAACAGTTCCATGTCCTTTTTATGTTGAGGACACCAGAACTGCACGCAATACTCCAAGTGAGGTCTCACGAGAGCAGAGTAAAGGGGCAGGAGCACCTCCCTCGACCTGCTGGTCACGCTCCTTTTGATGCAGCCCAGGATATGGTTGGCTTCCTGGGCTGCAAGCTCACACTGCCGGCTCATGTTCATTTTTTCATCAACCCACACCCCCAAGTCCTTCTCCGCAGGGCTGCTCTGAATCTCCTCCCCGCCCAACCTGTAGCTGTGCCTGGCATTGCTCCGACCCAGGTGGAGGACTTTGCATTTAGCATGGTTAAACTTCATCAGGTTGGCATCAGCCCACCTCACAAGCGTGTCAAGGTCCCTCTGGATGGCATTCCTTGCCTCCAATGTATCAACTGAACCACACAGCTTGGTGTCATCGGCAAACTTGCTGAGGGCGCACTCAATCCCACTGTCCATGTCACCCACAAAGATGTTTAAACTAGATGTGTTGTGGGAGGGGGGCATCATTCCATCCCAACACACCCAGTCGGTTGGCAGCACCTACAGTAAATGTTCGGAGCAATGTAGAGATATTCCAGCTGCTCCAGCCAATGAGCCAGCTTCAATTGGATCTCAGCTCAAATGCCTCTATACAAATGCCCGTAGTATGGGGAACAAACAAGAGGAATTAGAGATGTGTGCACATCTACGGGGGTATGATATCATAGGCATCACAGAAACATGGTGGGATGGCTCCTATGACTGGTGTGTTGGAATGGAAGGTTACCGGCTCTTTAGGAAAGACAGGCCCGGCAGACGGGGAGGGGGAGTTGCTATTTATGTTAGGGATAGGCTGGAGAGTATGGAACTCTGTCTGGGGACAGGTGAGCAGTCGACAGAGAGTTTGTGGATCAGGGTTAAAGGGAGAACAGCGATGGGTGACATTATTGTGGGGATCTGTTACAGACCGCCTGACCAAGGGGACTTGCTGGACGAAGCGCTCCATAGACAGACAGGAGCAGCCTCACGCTCGCAGGCCCTTGTTCTCATGGGAGACTTCAACCACCCTGATATCTGTTGGAGGGATGGTACGGCCCGGCACAAGCAATCCAGAAGGTTCCTCGATTGTGTGGAAGACAACTTCCTTCTGCAAGTAATAGAGGAGCCGACAAGGAGAGGTGCCATGCTTGACCTCGTCCTCACCAACAGGGAAGGGCTGGTTGGAAATGTGACGCTCCAGGGCAGCCTTGATTGCAGCGATCATGAGATGGTTGAGTTCGAGATCCTCAGGACAGTGAGAAGAGCGTGCAGCAAGCTCACTGCCCTGGACT
The DNA here is from genome assembly GCA_039720435.1 of Amazona ochrocephala. NCBI lineage: Eukaryota > Metazoa > Chordata > Aves > Psittaciformes > Psittacidae > Amazona > Amazona ochrocephala. Next base: position 77,850,566 of record CM077909.1, on the reverse strand, counting down.
TCAAGAGAGCAGACTTTGGCCTCTTCAGGAACCTGCTCAGTAAGGTTCCATGGGATACAGCCCTAGAGGGCAGGGGGCCCAAGACTGTTGGTTGATATTCAAGGATCACCTGCTGCAAGCTCAGGAGCGATGCATCCCAACTAGAAGGAAGTTCAGCAGGAGGGCCAGGAGACCTCCTTGGATGGATAAGGAGCTGCTGAGCAAAATTCGAAGGAAAAAAGAGGCTTATAAAAGGTGGAAGCAAGGTCAGGCAGCCTGGGAAGAATACAGGGATGTTGTCCGGGAAGCTAGGGACCAGGTTAGGAAAGCTAAGGCCCACTTAGAATTAAACTTGGCTAGGGATGTGAAAGATAACAGGAAGGGATTTTATAGGTACATTGCCAATAAAAGACAGGGTAGGGACAACGTGGGCCCTCTCCAGAAGCTATCAGGAGAACTGGCTACCCTGGATTTGGAGAAGGCTGAGGTTCTTAATGACTTCGTTGCCTCAGTCTTCACTGGCAAATGCTCTGACCACACCACCCAAGTCTTGGAAGGCAGACGCGGGGACAGTGAGAATGAAGACCCTGGGCCCACTGTAGGAGAGGATCTGGTTCAAGATCATCTTAGGAACCTGAATGTATACAAGTCCATGGGACCGGATGAAATCCATCCGCAGGTCCCGAAGGAGCTGGCAAATGAAGTTGCTAAGCCACTGTCCATCATATTTGAAAAATCATGGCAGCCAGCTGAAGTTCCCGATGACTGGAAAAGGGGAAATATAACCCCCATTTTTAAGAAGGGAAAAATGGATGAGCCGGGGAATTACAGACCAGTCAGTCTCACCTCTGTGCCTGGCAAAATCTTGGAGCGGATTCTCCTGGAAGCCATGCTAAGGCACATGAAAACCAACAAGGTGCTTGGTGACAGCCAGCATGGCTTCACTAAGGGGAAATCCTGCCTGACCAATCTGGTGGCCTTCTATGAAGGGGCTACGGAACTGATGGACAGGGGCAGAGCAGTTGATGTCATCTACCTGGACTTGTGTAAAGCGTTTGACACTGTCTCCCATGACATCCTTCTCTCTAAGTTGGAGAGACATCAATTTGATAGGTGGACCACTTGGTGGATAAAGAACTGGCTGGATGGCCGCACGCAAAGAGTAGTGCTCAATGGCTCAATGTCCAGCTGGAGACCAGTAATGAATGGTGTCCCCCAGGGATCAGTGCTGGGACATCTATGCAACCTTTTAAAGAACCTGAAGGTATCTGACGGGTATGAAGTTGAAGAGGAGCTCTGTTCTCCATAGCCTATCCTTTCATATTCGGGGTGTTTGTTTTCAGCTAAACTTGCAGGTAACCATAATTACAGGAGCTGCCATCCTGCTATTCTGTTGTAGGCTGGTAAGCCTAAAATGCCAAAGTAATATATGTAACCTTTTTAATGGCCACATCGTCTTAAAACATAAGATTTACCATACATTTAAAAGGAGATTTTTCCAAGGCAATTTAATCCTATGGCACAAAAAAGCCACACTGCTATGTCTAGTCCAAGTAAGAATGTAGACTTCGAATACTGGGATTGAACTGGGTCTTTCGAGATGTACTTCACCACGTTATTAGCATTATTGCTCAAAGTTGCCATGCTGGTGCACTGGTTTAATAGAATCCACAGCATATAGTAAAATGCTCCAAGGTCGGTCATAAGACCAACCACTGAAACATATTTAATACACCCTTTTAAAACCACCCAACTTTTTCTTTCAGCTGCTTGTCGTGACTTGAATGAAGAAACCCAAAGGAAATCCCAGTGAACCAGCTAGCTGTGATTCAAGCCTGCCACACAATGAGATGCTCAGCCACACACATTTCCATCAGCCACAGACTGAAGAACTTCCTGCACCTTTAACCAACTTCAAATTGAGCACAAACTGACGATGCACAGTTTGTAGAGTGATAGAAAGGTCAACAGGAAGTTCAAACATACAGTCAGCTCATCTCTACCCCTCACATCTTGTTTGCACTTGCTGTTGGCACTAGAGAATGATCCACCGTGGGAGAAATACCATATTGCAATCATTATTCGGAACTATTGTGGATCATTTTTTGATGATGGCTCCATTGCAGTAGCTTCATGTTGGATTGTTCTCCATGCAAAAGGATGTGGAAAGCTACAAGTAAAGCTCAGTAGGTGCAAAAGACAACTGTAGAATTCTCATTTCCTGGCTTGTACTCATTAAAATATAAAGCAAGCATAAAAAGTTCAGTGATTTCCTGTTCTTCTGGATAGGAATTGGCTGGGAACTCACCAGCTTCCTTTTGCTGAAGATATTTCTGAAGCTGAAGTGCTCTGTGCTGGTTTGGGCAAAAGGGGCACCGCACACCACATACCTTTGGGCAAAGGGGCAAAGCCTCTTTCATTGGTAAATGAAAGGTGGTTTAAAAGGTTCTCAGAAACAACAGACAGCAGCACAGAGCAGAGCTTGTAGTAGGTCAAGATTTCACAAGAGCTCTTCCACTTCAAAATAGCACCAGCGATATTGCCTGAATACAATCAAACAATGATCTACATCGACTTTAAAGTAACTGTTACTGTACGACAACAACCTGAAGGACTCGCTGACTGGCAGTGTCAGTTTTCCTTAGCTGAACTCTCCATTGCTTAATCCATTTTTATCCATTTATGAAACTGCCTGTTTCTGATCAGTGAACACTAGAGCAATAACATGAAGTTTTAGGTGAAATATAGAGCAGGTTTACACTGGATTTAGGCAGTGCTGCTCATGGTTTTGGGTAATTTTACTTGCTAAAATTGCCAGTCTCAATCAGTACTGAATTAACTTATTGAATTCCTTCAGTAAGTTCCTTCAAGCTTAGATTATTGAAGTTACTTTTATCAGAAGATGTTCTACCTTAAACATATGAGGTTTCTTTTGTCCTGAGTGTTTTAGTGTCAGAATGTTCTTACAAGTCTTGCTATTAAATTAAAGAATCTATTTCTAACTCCCAGCCTTAGTGCATCCACATTTATGGATAGATATAGATATAGGAATAGAACCACATTTAGCTCTTGCTAAAACTAGACCCCTAGCTTAAGTGCTGGTTTCACTTTGGTTTATCCCCTCTTTTCCTTTAATGGATTTATAGAAAAATCATGACATTTTCACTCAGCCCTTGCTGTGGCTTCTTAACAAGAGTTAACATGATCCCCTTGCTAACCGAGTGATTTTCGCTTTTTACTTATCCCACTTTCCCCTTATTCAAAGAACTTAGGGAGGAAATAATCTCTGGAGGTTGTTTAGTCCAATTCTCTGCTCTGACCAGGATTGAGCAGGTCAGGTTGCTCTGGACCTTGCCAAGTTTTCAGTATCTGTAAGGGTGGAGATGCTGCAGCCCCTCTGGACTTCTGCTCCAGTACTTGACTACCCTTGTGCTGAATGAAGTCACACATACCATTTCCTATGTTCCAACATTTTTTCATTACCTCTGGGCCCAGCACTTTGTACCTCCAAGAAGAATCTGGCTCTGCCTTCTGTGCACCTTCCATTAGCTGTCGACTGTGAGATTCTCCTGTAACTTGTTCTTTTTCAGGCTGAGCACAAGCAGTTCTGTCCACCTCTGCTGTTATGCCACGTGCTCCAGGAAAGGTAAGTTTATCACACTCTGCGCAAGATAATCCAGTTGAAACCTACCCAGGTTTCAACTAATACTACTAACTCTGCTGGAGTTTGCTCCCTCAGTACAACCTACATCCTCACTGGTAGCTCCTTGCTCCATTGGTGGCAATCACTTTGTGATCAATGAATGCAGACATCCCTTTGCCCCATCCAGGCACTAACTTCCACTTGTGGGGTCCTAACTGTATTTCCTGCTGTTTATTTGCAAATCTGACTTCTCATTTTGTAGTAATGACCTTGCTTTCAGTTTAGTCCACCCTTAAGGTCCTCTGGGTCTTTCTGCAGGGGCGTGTTCTCTCTCAGCCACAGGCATATTTCACCAGAATAAGGCAAAGGGGCTGATGTTCAAAATATTTTGCCCTGCCCCATGAGAAAAGTGTGTCTGCAGAAAGCAGTGAATCTCACCAATTGTTAGACGGCATTATAACCCTTGGGAAGGAGGGCTGGATCTTGGAGCAGCAGTTCAGGAATTCTGTGTCATTATCGTGTGGCCTGCCTGATAACAAACACTAGAAAAAGTAACGCTGTGACCCAAACGTCTTAGTGGAAAACGATGAAACAGCAGATAAGCAAGACCAGAGGATTAAAAAAGACAAGGAAATCTGGAATATGGCAGCTCATTGCTGGGCTAATCATTGTTAGATGCAGGGGTTTTAGTTAAAAAATAATTTAAAGGGGGACTTCAGATAAAGCTGTAGGAGCGCTCACCAGTATGTTTAAACTTCATCTGGGGACAAGGCCAGCATTAAAAGGAGCATCAATGTGAACACAGGCTAACTCCACATGTCCATATATGAATTATTTACACAGATTAGTATGTATATATAAAGTGCTGATATACAAATATATCTGTAAAAGAATAACCACATTCTGGGACTTTGTCACACCTCACAGATGATGGGATTATATCTTAGACACTCAGGTTCCCCCATGACCAACTTGTGTATATTTCTGGAAGTCTCAGCTGGCTTGAGGACATCTTTGCTTATTTGCTCTATTAGTAATCATCCCAGGCAGCAGCTGGGAGGCTGCTGCTGAGGAGGGTTTTGTGTCAGTGTTTGGTTTTGGAGTTCTGGTTTCTCTGCCGTCTTCTCCTGGTAGACTTTGCTTCCAAAAACTGGTGCATCGCTATCGAAGCACTGTTGGATACTTTTATATGACACATCGATTGGGGAGGGTGAAAGAAGGGATTTGGAGTGATTCACGTCACATCAGACTCAATCCAAGGGGAGACTTGTCTTGTTTCCTGCAATGGATCTTACTCTAACATAGAGATGCCTGGGCTCAGTGAGATACCCTCCCGACGTGGTCCCCCTACAGAATTGCTCAAGCTCATTCAACCATGATATTAACCCACCTGGACCTCCTCACTCTTCTCAAGGGTCTGTCTCTGTGGAGCAAGAAACTTGCGGGATCCATGAGGGCAGGAAGGCGGCCCTCAATGGGTAGGAGTCTCTTTTGATTTTGTGATTTACCTTGAAGTCTGTTGGGTAAAAACCAGAATGAAGGTGTGTGGCTTTCCCAAGGCACTGGCTGTATCTGTACCAATAACGTGAGCAGGAAGATGATGAGTTTTCCCCTCCTCAGCTCCATAGCCTTGGACCCATGCTCCTTAAGCCTAAAATGCATAATGCAGGAATAGCATTGCAGATGCTGCAGGGAAATGTTTAGATCCAAAGCTAAAATCTGGTTCCAATTATGTCTTAAAAAAAAATAATAATAAAAATCCATAGAAACATTTCTGTTTACATTTTTTCCTGACAACACCTCTGCTCCCTGCCAAAATGCCTGAATATCTTTTTGTGTTTCAGATTTTACTGGATGTTTTGGGGGTTATTTTTTGCACACCTATACAGGAATGCTTTGAAAATGTCCTTTTTTCCTTAGAAGTGTGCTTCAAACAAATACTTCAAAGCTGTGACATAAGGGTTTGCTTAAACTCACACTCATTGTCATACATCATCCTTCAGAGGGCTTATCAGCACCATTGGAAGGGCTCCTAGGGACTTAGAGGTTCTGGCAAAACTGTAGAAAAGGGATTAATTTACCTTAACATTTGTGACTCTTTGTGATTTGGGGGCTTTTTGTTTTGTTTGCTCCTGTCTCATCAGAAGGGGATGCAGCACTGGAAGTGCTGGAGGAGAGCTGTGTGTCAGCTTCCACCTTAGGAAAGGTGGATCAAGCTGCTGCTTCTAGTTCCTGCCTCTCAAGAAATCGAACATCCACCAAGAGTAGGGCAGGACTGATTTACAGCCTCCTGGGCACCAAGTGAATGGTAGCTGATGTGTCTTTATAAGGCTCACAAGAACTGGTGCTATGCAAGCACAGACTTCTTGCACCAGTGCCAGCCTTCTCTAGGAGCTTCGATTCACTGCACAGCAGGAACAAGGTAATAAGGAGCTAGTAACATCACAGGATGGATAAGTGACTGCTGAAGGACCAAACCAAGCTTTCCTGCTGCTCCATACAGTACTTGTAAGCTCAACCTTCTCCCTGTGTTTCTTTCAGGGGAGTTGTTCTGCAATAGTAACCATCTGCATTCTCAGGTGGAATTCCTCTCTGGAACTCAAACAACTTACCAGACTTCAGGAGACCAGGGCTCATGCACGGGACAGCCAGAGGCATGGGCTGGGCACAGGTAGGGTACACAGCTTGCCTGCCATTGATCTGTGTTCCAGCAGAACTCCCCTGGCTCCAACTCACGTATGCTTCTTACAATGGCCCTGCACTGGTGGCGCATGGATGAATTCAGGGCTTTGACACATGAGCACACTATGTTGGTGGTCATATGATTGTGTATGATCATTAATGCACATTGTACACTGCAGAGGGCTGGAACTGGATAGAGGCGTTTAAACCGAGATATGGAAATGCCAGTTCGGAGAGCAGAAAGTCAGGAATATCGTGGGAGTGATGAAACTGCTTCTCTCAGAAAACGTATCTCCGGTCAAAACAAGAGAGAGAAAACCCATGAGGGTGCTGAGACCCTGGCACAGGGTGCCCAGAGAAGCTGTGGCTGCCCCATCCCCGGCAGTGTTCAAGGCCAGGTTGGACGGGGCTTGGAGCAACCTGCTCTAGTGGAAGGTGTCCCTGCCTGTGGCAGGGGGTTGGAACTGCATGAGCTTTAATGCTCCATCCAATCCAAACCAGGCTGTGATTCCATGATTCTAATAAGAGTTGCTTTTTGCAACCACAGTGCTGACGTGTTTCCAGCTGCCTCAACACACGCTATTCATCTCTTTGAATGGTTTCTATCAGTTATTAAGCACTGACAGCCAGCCATGCATGAAATTGTAAAATGAATCAGAGCTGCAGTTGGATTCATCGTGAAATACAGAGCTCTAAGATGCAAACTGAGAGCTCTAACATTGTAAAACGTGACTTTGAGTAAGCGTAAATCAGCCTCTCAGCCTGGGGAGACTGCCGGCAGCAGCTTCACTCTTCTGAATGCACATTTACCATTTCATTTTACTTCTGCAACAGTCTTTCCCAGGTCTGCAGTGTCCACAAACAGCGTTGCTGCCACAGCTGACAGAAGAGAGCAGCCCCACTGCTCACAGAACACCTCCGGAGTTGAAAAATGCACCTGTATTGAGACCTCCTAACAAGGAAGAACTGCGTCAGTACCAACAGCACATGGCTCTGGTCAGTGCTGCACTTCAGAGCAATTACAGCCTCTGGACAGGGAACAAACAGGCATGAAATATGGGCTCTGTTCAGTATTATCTGGGTATAATGTTATGTATGTTATATTTAAATGGTATATTTAAAGCTGATGAATCTAATGCTAGGGGTTTTTTAGTTTGTTTTGTTTCTCTGCATCTTCTGGCTTTTGTCTTCCGCTGTGTTCTTCCATTTCTGCTATTGTATTAATGTTATATTTCTGTTATCATATTAACGAAATGTGGAGGTGACTTCTGTGTAATCCCATTTTCTCTGAACCCATCCCCTGCTGGGAAGATGATGCTTTAGTTAATTGAATTCCCTCCGAGGTAGCACTGAATCAATATTCCTGCCCAGTGCTGGCAGCAGGCGGCTGGCCATGAAGCATCCATGGTCCAACCAGTGTCTCAGGGCACTGGCTGCGAGGATTTAACATCCTAGTCCCAGGTTTAGATGTTTCTCAGAAGAAACTTCCGAGAAAGTGCTGACCCACTGGGATACAAGCTGCTCCCTGGATCTTGTCTGAACACGATTTACAGCCCAGCCTGTGGATTTTGGAAAGCATTGTCCATCAGGCTAGTAATGAAATGGAAAAGTACTGCGGAAGGCAGTGCAGGTACAGCGTGATGAGGAAGCTGTTTTGCCTGGCTTGGGACCAAGGCTCTGCACTCCACCAGCACAAGCAGCTCTGTGGAGGGATGCTCGCTAAGGAAGAATGGTTTTGGAACAGCAACATCTATGAGCTTTTCCTGGTGCTCCCACGCAAGCACACAAAGACCGCTCTGGGCCTATTGGCATCCACTGTCTCACTGTTCTAGGAGTGAATCTACGCCCTTGCAGAGCACTGATAAGCATCTCTGGTCAAACCATTCATCCCAGAGAAAAATAACCTCTCAGATCCCTCACCACAGGCACACAACTTGCTGTCAAAGTGTGGAGCACATCAGACATGACCCTACACACAATCATGGAATGAACTGGGTTGGAAAGGAACTTCAAGATCTTCAAGCCCAACCATTCCCCAGCACTGCCAAGGCCACCACTAACCCATGTCACCAAAGGCCTTGTCTACAAGGTGTGTGAACACTTTCAGGGACGATGACTCCACCACTGCCCTGGGCAGCCTGTTCCAGTGCCTGAACACCCTTTGGGGAAGAAATTTTCCCTAATAGTTTTCCCAATCCAAGCTTCCCCTGGTGCAGCTTGAGGCCATTTCCTCTTGTCCTATCCCTTGTTCCTTTGGAGCAGAGACCAGCCACCTCCTGGCTCCATCCTCCTGTCAGGCAGTTGTAGAGAGCGATAGGGTCCCCCTGAGCCTTCTCTTCTCCAGACTAAACCCTCACCCCAGTTCCCTCAGCCGTTCCCCATCACATTTGAGCTCCAGGCCCTTCCCCAGCTCTGCTGCCCCTCTCTGGACCTGCTCCAGCACCTCAATGTCTCTCTTGTAGTGCGGGGCCCAGAGCTGCACTCCTTAGGGAAGCGACCTTGGGGGGCAAAGAACACATTTTATAGCTCAATATCCACTCAGCTGAGCCTTCCAGGCTGCACATCTCACTGACAGGCGGGGGCATGAGCCTGCCAGAGGGCCTGGGTCTGTCCAGAGCGGGGGAGCAGGTGCATGTCCTGCAGGTGGCAGGGTCTGACGTGTTCCTCCACTGTGGGAGTGGGGACTGAAAGCAGCCAAGGGGAAGCAACAAATGGGAAGGAGAAAAAAGCTTCATGTCCGGAGCTCAGATCAATGTGAACGGCATAAATACTATCTGAGAGACCTTCCACTGTGAGGGAATGGCACTCTGGCTGCACAACACCTTTCTTGAGCCGGTGCAGAGCCAACCACTGAGCAAAGGCTTGGCCAGAGCAAATTCATTAGCACAGGGGAAATGGCTGCAAGCCCTTTTGTTTGGGCTGTGTCAGTTTTCAGCACAGAAAGTAGTTCTGCAGCTAACATTTGAAGGTCTCTGCTGTCTCATCAGCCTGTGGCACCACTTCAGGCTCCACCGGGAAAACAGCCGGAGCTGCTGGTCCCATGGAAGTTTCTGCAGGTTATGGTCTTCTCAAGGGCTAAGCACTCCAGCTTGGCCTCACTTCATCGATCCCATGCTCCAGTGCCAACCATCCTGAGGACTTCCATGTCCCTGTCTCCACTGGTCATGAATGCCAGTATCTAATGGCCATATTGCCTTCACTTACCTCCCTGTGAAGCTGTGTGTTCACCTGGCTTCATCAGCACACAGGTGCTGTGTGATGTGTCTGTAAGGCAGATCACAACCATAGTACTTCAGGCGCTCATCAACATCTCGCTATTCCCAGGAAGCTGTTTCCATCACGTATGGGGAAGCGGCTTCTTTTCAAGTTGATCTTAGGCACTTTGCAGCCATTAGACTTGTGGGGTCCCTGCTGCTGCTGGTTCTCCTGGGGCTGGTTTGGCAGCACTGAGACACCGGAGCATGTGGCCGTTGCTAGCTGAGCTCACCATGCAGCCATGTCCATATCCAGGGAACAACAGCATGTGCTGGAGCTGCCTCCTTGGGAACAAGGTTGGAAAGTCCAGTGCAAGCTGTGGAGCAAGCAGTGGAGAACTCAAAGAGGAGCTGGAGCAGCTGAGGAGCACTTCTAGGCTGGACAGTTTGGCAGCACATGGGAACTGCTGGCCTCTGCCATGGCTTCAGAGGCTGCAAAGAAGCTGCGGGTTGGAACTGGATGCTCCTGATGTCCTTTCCAACCCAAACCATTCTGTGATTCCATGATTCTGCTCAGGATTCAGAACAAGCAGTGAGCAACTGACGATGAGGCTTGGCCATGCTGTTTGTCACATCCCTCCCCCAGCAGCTCCATCAGCCGAGCAGCAGTGGTCCAGCTCCCTGTGCTTCCAGATGAACAACAGAGGTAATTCCAAGTGAGGACCCATCCACTCTCCTCGCAGGCTGCAGACCATGGGTGTTTCACGGACAGCTCAGGCAGCAGCAGAGCAGGGTGAGCATCTCTGGGAGGAACAACTGCTGCTCTGGAATGCCAAGCTCTGACACTGCATGTGGGGATGCCAGAGCTGCTGCTTTTGCCACATGTAAGCTTAAAACCAGGCAGAAATCCGCTTCCCAACCTTGATTTCCCAGTACCAAAATCACGTCAGGACCCACAGCTCCCTCCCTGTACAACACGGGTACCACCTTCCCTCAACCAGCAGGTCCTGAGCAGAGCCACATACAGGGAGGGAATGAGTCCCACAGAGCCTGACCTGCCTCCCTCTTCCCAAATTGTTCTTCCTTTGCAGAGCCTCCCCGTCTGCACAAGGATAGTGATGTGGATGGTACCTCCATGGACCATGGGGCAATGCAGGGCCGCTTTGCTCTGGGAATTTTGCACCTTCTTTTGACAGCCAGGCAATGGAGTCAGAAAATTGTTGAAGCCCTCAGGCCCCCAACAGCAACTTTGGGAAGAGGAACACTGGATCTCAGAAAGAACGTTCAGGGGCACTGACGGCCACAAAATCCCTCTGACCCCCTCAAAGGAGGACAAACAGCCCTCCCCTGTTACTGTAGATGCTGGTGGACACTCAGTGAGAGTGAGGCTGTAACCAGCCCAGATGACAACCTCCTCCTCCTCCTGTGTCTTCAAAAACAGCAGCTATGGTGTGGAAGGTGCAGTGCTGCATGCTGGCACTGAGCGAGCCTGCCCAAGTCATATGTGTGCTCCTAGCACCCCCCTTGTGCCCAGCATCATAAGCTGAGGCACCTGCGAAACACCCGCTGTGGGTTATTTAGGAAGCCTAGCTCAAAAGAGGTGACCACAGAGGTGGGGATCAAGCTGCAAAGCCTGGCACTGCCACTCTGCTGGTGCCTGGGATTGGGGTAGCAGTGCCTGCACACCCATCTTCATGCACCTGAGCGCCCAATGGAGCAGCTGTCCCATGCCTGAGCTGCCGGCCCATCCTGGAGCCCAGCCTGCTCCCAGGGATTGTTACCAGGAGCTCGTGTGTTTGGTTGCAAACAGAGCAGCAGTGGGAGCCAGGCGCTCGTGTTTGTGTGCCTGTGGTTGCTCAGGCAACTCGGGGTGAGCCAGGAGCTGCCAAACCCAACGGCAGCCAGGGCTGAGCCCATGGCAGAGCAGCCCCGCAGCAGCACGGCTGAAAAGGGGTTCCCACCACCGGGAAAAGGGACTCTCACTGCACAGTCCCACTGAACACAATCAGACCAAAAGCATCAGTGCGGACAGGGCTTTATTGCCAAGCCGGATTACAGCATGGGGCTGCAGGATCCTTTGGTCTGGACTTCATGAAGGCAGCAGGATGCCGTGGGGGGGGTTCACATCAGAGACCTTTGCCAATAGCCAGGCAACACCCAACTTTCCTGGGATGCATCCTGAGGCTGAGCCAGGATCACCCCAGCAGCACCTGCACTAACAATGCTGAGTGAGAGGCAAAGCAGGGGCATCCCCATGGTGAGGTCACCAGTGCGGAAGGAAGGAGGCAGTTGAGCTGTGGGGCTAATGCAGGTCTTCAGGGGTCTGTAGGGAAGACAGGCTATGGTCCCTGGTGGGATTAGCAGGGAGGGTACCCCAGAAGCTGAGGCTGAGGTAGGGAAGGTGCCAGTGGGGCAGGGGTGCCCTGAGGAGCAGTGCTGTTAGTGTGTCAGGGGAGCGGAGGTGACAGCACGTAGGGGAACACACAAAGGGCTGGGTGTGTCACAGCATGGTGGGGAGACAGACATAGCGCTGGAGCAGAACACATGGCCCGGCAGCATTCCCATCCCATCAGCGCTGGGCAGCCGACATCCTGCCAGCCTGGGGCTGGCCCCAGTGCAGCCACCCAGGTCCCACATTACCCAAGGCTGACATGAGCCCCATGGTCAATGCACAGGGACCATGGCGGTGGGTGCCAGGAGCGCCCGTCCCTACTTTTTCACTTTGGCATCGTAGGTGCCCGCGTTCTTGTAGGCACTGACATAGCCGCTGGTATCCACAATGTTCTCCCGCCCGCTCTTGCCCTTGCCTTTCCCACTCTCATCAAAGCGCTCTTTGTGAGACCCTGTGTACTTGGAGGTGTCCGTCAGCCTCTCCACAGCCCCCACCGTCTTGGCTTTCTGCAGTGGGGAGGTGGGATGTGGTTAGTCAAGAACATGGCCCACCCTCTTCATCCCTTGCCCCACTGTCCTATGCAATCCCAGATCTATGCCCGCCACACCTACGGCCACTCAGGCCATGTGGTCCTTGGGAGGCATTTTGCACTGTGGGTGGTGCTCTGTCCTCCCCTCTCAGCCATCCCTCCTGCTCCCAGCAACTGAGGAGCTTTTCACTCACCGTGACACCCACATTGATGGGCTCCTTCCCTGCCACCAGCTGGCAGATGGCTTCGTAGGCCTCCTCTTTGCTCTTGTCCTTAAACCTCTTGGGCGCCAGCTCCTCCAGCGCCTTCTTGAACTCCTCGTAGTTGATGACACGGGCTGTCTTCCCTCTGCAAGCACCAAACACAGGCAGTCTTCATGTTGCACCTCCCTCCAAACAGGGCTGCAGTGGGATGAGTACATCAGAGAGACTTCGTCCTCCACCAGCCTCAGTCCCCTCACATGCCTCTGCAATGCAGCCACAGCCTGGACAATCTGGCTGAACAGTGGGGCTGAGCACAGCCCATGCTGAGCTCCAGGGACCTTCCAACCACAAGCTGTTGAAAGTCCCTGGTGTCAAAAACCTCTTCCCTGTACTTTGGTGCTGGTGGCAGAAGGGTATGTGCATCCATCCCCACTGGTCCCAGCCTGCCTGGGATGCTCAGCACACTCTCTTCCCTGGCAGACATCAGTCCTTCTCTGGTCAAATTTGGGAAGATGTGCTCAGAGCATCTCTCCCACAAGCATCCTGTCCTCATCTCTGGGGCAGCGCAGCAACCCACCATCCTAGGCACCAAAAACCTCCTGCTGCTCAGCATATCCTGGCCCCACCAGTGAACAGGGAGGTGCCCAGACAGAGGGCACAGAGGGAGAAACACCCATCTTTGCTCCTGCACCCTGGTTGGAGCACTGGATGTCTTCATGTCCTCAGAGACTGCAGAAGCAGCTCCAGGTGCCATTAGCTCTCCAGCTGCCCCTGTGGAGCAGAATCCTCCCCAAGGTCTTTTTGGGGCTGGACAGGTCCAGAGCACCCTGAGCACCCTCATCTGCTCCCCGCAGCACTTTTTCTGGATGGGAACCGGGCAGAACCACCCAGGCCCACCCCACACTGGGGAGCGGGAGCACCAAAACCTGAGCCTCCCACCTGCAAAATTCAGATTAATTTGTTGTTAGGCCTTGCCAAAGCAGCCACAGCACCTCCGTGAGGCCAGGATGCTGCAGGGCAGCACCCCAGGACACAGAGCTTGGTGTCAAACCCCAGGGAGTGCTGCACCACCACCCTGCCCGCCCCCCCGGGGCAGCTGGAGGCCCCGGGAAGCCAAGTCACTTACTTCACCTTGGAGAAGACAATGTCCACGTCGGTGCTGGTGATGCTTTTGCCGTCGGTGACTTTGCAGTCTTTGCACAGCTTGGCCCAGTTCTTCCCATTCATTTCTTGCCCCGTAGCCTTGGTGTCGCCGTAGATGGCAAACTTGCGGAAGCTCTCTTCCAGGGATGCCATCTCAGCGCTCCCGGCCATGGAGCTGCAGGGCAGGGAGCAGAGGGAGCCGTTACTGCTTAGGCTGTGGCTGGCTGCCCCGGCAGAGGTCCCAGCTCCGCTCCCAGCTCTGCTCCCAGCAATAGTGAGGCCGGAGGGAGCGCGGCAGAAGCTGGGTATTGACAGAGGGCTGGTGGCAGCTTCGTACAAGCCCAGGGGCCAACAGCCAAGATGTGTCTTGAGGGATGGAGACTCCAGATTGAGAGCTGTCAGCAGCGAGGCTGTTGGCTCCAGGGGCTGGCAGGGAGTGAGCGCATCAGCCTGTCCCCTTGGGAGCACTCTCCGGAATGACGCAATGCAGCTCGCTGATCATAAGGAACCACTGCTGCCTCCAGCCCCACCTCTCCCCTGTCTGCTGCCTCTCCCAGATCCTGTATCCCTCTGTGTGGGGCCGGCAGCAACACCAGCTCTGGCTCACCCAAACATGGTGCCTGCAGCAGAGATGCCAAGTCACAGATGGACCTCTGTGTTCTCTCACAGCGCCGTGGCCGCTGCCCTGTCTTGCCTCCCTGCCTGCCTTTGCTTCGCCAGCCTCGCCCTGCCAGTTCCGCACCCCTTAGCATCCCTCAGCAGGCCCTCAGCGTCCCTCGCCATGCACTGAGCACCCCACGACACGGCAGCCAGGGCCCAGAACGTTGCTGCTACAGCGCCCCGACGTGCGGAGCGGGGACCTCGCCCAGTGCCCGGGACGGGGCGTTGGCGAGAGCCGGGAGCGGGCACGGAGGGGCCGAGGGATCTGATGCTGCGTTGCCGGGCGACCGTCGCTAGGGAGGAACGGGAGCGGCGAGGCGGAGATGCCACTGGTCCCCGCCCGGCCCCAGGCTCCCGCGGGGCACCCGCACCGCACCGGGCCCGCACCGCACCGCTCCGCTCCGCACGAAGCCGGGACTCCCCCCGCCCGGGGGACGCCAGTACCAGAGCCCCGCGACGGGCAGAGGCCAGAGCAGGGTCCCGGGTAGTGGCGGCCCCGGCTCCGCTGCGCTCGCCCGGTCGGGCACTCACTCACCTCCCGGCGCCGCGCTCTGAGGCGGGGGGGAGCCGCGGCCGGCGGCTGTTTAAGGCGCCGCCATGGAAACGGGAGGGGCTCGGGCCGCGCCCGCACCGGGCTCCGGGCCGCCCCTTCCCGCCTCCCCCGGGCAGGGCCGCGGCAACAGCCGGGGAGCGCCCGCGGGGCGGGGAGACGGAGCCTGGGGAGCGCTGGGGAGCCTCCGACACCACAGGGCCCCTCCATCATCCCCGAGGGTCCCTCCATCACCCTGCAGCCGCACACTCCCTCTTGCCAGCCCCTCACCCCGTGTGCTGCCCTGCAGCCATGTCTCCTGCGGGCAGCGCGTCCCTCCATAGAGAAAATGGAGCCTGTTGGTGAGTAACATAGAATCATAGAATGGTTCGGGTTGGAAGGTACCTTAGAGCTCATCCAGTTCCAACCCCTGCCATGGGCAGGAACACCTTCTACTAGACCAGGTTGCTCCGTCCAATCTGGCCTTGAACACTGCCAGGGATGGGGCAGCCACAGATCCTCCGGGCAACCTGTGCAGGGCCTCAGCACCCTCACAGGGAAGAACTTCCCCTTGTCTTATCACTACAGCCCCCGCTGAAGGATCCTGCACATAAATCAGCAGCTTGGGTTAAACAACAGAGGCAGCTTTTGTCACGGTGTGGTCCCTGCCTGCCCTTGTCCCTGTGCAGAAGATCTGCAGGGTAAGGATGGACACAAAGTCCCACAGCTGAGCTACCCCAGTGGTATCAGTTCTGCTCCCTCTGCTCTAGTATAGCCGCAGTGACAACCTACCCCTTTTGGCTGAGGGGCACATGTTCTCTGCTGAGACCTTGTTGCCAGCTCTTGGCTGGACAAAGCTCCTAGCAATATGCTTATGCTGGTCCTAGCCTGGAGCCGGGTCTGGAGTCCTCCAGAGGCGGCCAGCAGCCACCTCTGAGAGTCTTTGGCTTGGGATCACTCACCTCACCTCTGCTTTGGAGGTGGGTGCCAGGGCTGCTGTCAGACGATGCAGGCATCCCACAGCAACCTGCCCGCTTTGGACAGCCCCAGATGGTCACGGCCACATGAAGGATCCCACTTTGTCACATCCCTAACCAGCCTTGTGACCTTCTCAGCTTGTTTCACAGCCCAGGCAAGCGGCAGGGTGACAACCCGCGGCTGCCAGGAGGCAAGGACATCCCAGAGGGAACAGTCGAGGAGACATGGAGGCTCACATGGGAGGGCTGGAATTCATCAGGACGACCTCACCAATGTGTGTTTCTCTTCTGTCTGACTTGTCCCGGTAGAGCTCAAACAGGGCCAAAGAGCCCGGGTGCTGTACAGAGGAGGTGGCAGCAGGTGGGCTCTGTCCTGAACAACATGTTCTTGCTCTTCATCAAATGTGAAAGCAGGTCGCAAAGCGCAGAGGCTCAGAGGTGACAGTGGATGGCTGTGAAGTGGGAATTTAAACCAGCAAGGACCTGGGGCTGCCGTCCCACCCTGCAGACAGTGAGGAAGAGCTGCTCATGCTCTCTCTGCTTCAGGGAGGGCAGTAACTGGGGCTGCCATATTAAGAATAAGGCTTGCTGAAGGTGCAGCCTTGTCCTTAGATTGCCCTGCAGCTTGTCACTGAAGCAGGAGACTTTGGCCCTGCTTCCAGCCCACAGCTCCCGAGAGGAGCCCAGGTAACCCCTGGAGCATCCAGCCCATGCAGCTCTGTAGGGCTTGCCAGCAGCAGGCCAATTCACAGAGCTGGCAGCAGGCAGGAGCTGAGCAGGAGCTAGGCACATCGGCAGCTCTTCTGTAGGAGCTCCAGCCAGCACCGTGGGCTACAGATCCCAAAGAGCTAGGAAGTGGCACACGGAGAGATCTGGGTGAGTGTTGCCAGGGCTGGTGAGGTGCCCCATGTGGTCTGGTTGAGCAGGTCAGGTTCCAGCTCCTAAGGGCTGGGGTTTGTTGTGCATTTGTTGTCACCATGACAGCCTTGTTGGGATGGAGCATGGTCCTTGGCTGGCTCCTGCTGCTCTGCATGCAGGCTGGAAAAGGAAGCCCAGGAGGAGGCTGTGACTTGGTCCAGAGCCTGTGGCAGGGGCAGGAGATGAAGAGGAGGTTGCACAGGTCCTGTGATGTGGTGGAGGAGCCTGTACATGGCTCAGTGCTCAGCTCCCAGGGGGCCTTTTCTCTTCATGCCACTTCCAATACAGGTCAGGATGTTCCCAGGCTTTCTCCTGCCCCAGGGAGCTTACTGAGCTGCAGAACTCCTGTGCTTACCCAAGATACACCAAGGCTCGCAGCTCAGTGTCTCCAAGACACAGCTTCGCATGCTGGGATTGTCCCTGCTAGGACCATGCCTATCTCCCCACCTTCACGCAGAGTACTGGGGCGCTGTGACTGCTCCAGGGTGCAGCTCAGAGCTCGCACAAGAGCACAACCTCAGTGCACCCTCTGTGCTCACCCTCCCTCCTCTGCCTCTTGTTTCTCCCAGGGCTGGGCACCAGAGCCTTCCCAGAGTCATCTCATTTCAGGAATGAGCCGCTGGCTCAGCCACACTGGGGTGCGATGAGGTTATGCAGGAACGCTGCTTCTCTAGCACAAGTTGCTACCAAACAGAGGGAAGTGTTTCGGAGGTTGTGCAATATGTATACGGTAACCCCAGCAACAGCGCGTCCACAGGGCATCAACAGGGCTTAGCTGCATCGGATGAGCAGTGTGTGTGTGTGTGTGCCAGGAGTGCCAGCTGCTCTGCATTGGCTCAGGATGCACAGTGCCAGGCAGAGAGGAGGGGGGGATAAGCTCTAGCAGGAGCTTCCTCTCCCCCCTCCCTGCAGCTCAAGGCAGCCCCTTGGGATGCTCTAAAAAGCAGAGCAGGAACAGCCTCACCGAAAAGCAGTTCCCAAAGGAAGGTCCCCTTGACTTTAAAGAGAAAACAAAGAAGCTTGAGCCAGGGCATGAAGATGAAAGCAAGCCAGGTGATGTCCCACACAAGACTAAGGCTTACAGCAGGCCCTGCAAGACCTGGCAAGGCTGCTGGTGACTATGATTTATGATTACAGAGGACTCTGGAAAGCTGTCACTGTCCTGTAAATGCATTTCGTGGTCCCAATAAAAACCCACAGTGTCTTGCAGTGGAAATGGCCAGTCCAGGGCACTGCCTCCTGCTGATGGGAGAGTTCATACCAAAAAAACCTTGTATTTAGTGCTGGTTTATTTTAGTGCAGTGAAGGTGCTTGGAGATGCCAGACCTCAATGTTTCTGCAGTGGTGGGGAGCTGAAGGCACCAGGACTTCTGCTGTCACCTAAACCCAGCTCTCTCTTGGGCTGTAGCAAGGACTCAGCTCATGGTCATTTCAATCCTCTTGTGTCATGGCCAGGACCACTTTTCCTGCATGCCGGCTCTTGCAGCAGTACCCCAATGTGACATGTTCCTTTTGCTTGCTGCCAGAGGTCTACCGTGGACCTTCCTCATCCAGGGCAGTAGAAATGCCCTTGGCACCTGAACCTGCAGGATATCTATGTTGTGGTCCCAAAAGGACAGGAATGAGGAGGGGAAGGCGGGAGCCCAGGCTATGCCTGCTCCTGGTGTGACCAATTCTCTGCCCTGGAGAACTTCCATGCCTTTGTGGGGTACCACACACAGCACCCAAAACCATGTGTATATCACAAAGCAGCAGCTACAAAGGACCTTCCCAGCATGAAGCAGCTCAGCAACTGCCCTTGCAAAGGTTCATCCTTGCTTGGAACTGAGCTGGGGCAGAGAGCTGCTCTCCCAGGAGCTAAACCTATCTCACTCTCACCATTTTCACTCTTGGGTGCCCAATATGCACCTTCAGCAGTCCTCCTTTAATGTGGCTATGGCAAAAAAACCTCCCACAAAACCCAGCCAAAATCAAACACATGATCTTCCTGGCACCCACGACATTCAGGACATCAGGGTCCCACCAGCCTGTTCTGCTGGGGCCTGTTTCTTCTCAGCACCCAGCAGCCCCAACACACAGCCAAGGCACCGCATATTTTCTTCAACACAGCTAGTTGTGAAGAAAATATTCCATGTCTCAGCTGAAAGCAGCAGAAGGATGTCTCCCCTATCCACAGAAACTCCCAAACTGGGGTACCCAGGGCATCCTGTTGGCCTCCAGTGAAAATCATGGTCTCTCTATCCTCGTGGAGAAGCCTCAGGGCTTAACCAGCACAGCCCAGCAGCACATGGAGCTCTGCACTGGTTGTAGCTGGACAGAGACCCTTCTTCAGCTGGGTGTCTGGGTCACACTGCCAGCAGGTACCACTGGCCACAGCAGCAAGGAAGCTGTGAGGAGTGTGACCACAGACCAAGCCTTAAATTAAATTAACCTGCAAATTAAAACATTATCACTTCAACAGCTACATGACACTTCACTTCTGCTGATCAGTCACTCATGTAATTCAATGAAGAGTAAAGGCTCCTCATTCCAGCTCTTACAGGAGTCAAAAATCAGACAACAGGGAAGGACACTAAAACAGTCCTTTAAAGAAGTCTGGGGTCAGTGATCATACCTTCATTGCCTTGCCAGAATTCCCCAAGGACTGTCCCAGGGAGTGCTCAGCCTGTCTCTGAACCACACTTACCCCATGAAAACTTCAGCAAAGGAAGGACTCACCTACTCCAAATTCAGCTCTGCAAGGATCAGGGGTTTCCAGGAGCAGCTGCAGCACTACCTTCTACTTGAAATGCCCACTGCATGAGCACCACACAGCATGGTGTGGGCCAGGTGACACTGCTGGGATGCTTCCTGATGGAGCTGGCCCAGTTGCCGGCACTCAGGGGCACTCCTGGAATGGAACGAAGCTTTCAACATACAGCAGGTGCCTTCCTGCCTCTCTCTGCTGAAGCAGGCTCCCACAGAAGGAAAACTGTTTGGTTGCAAAGCTCCAGGGGAAGTGGACTTTGCAGGGACCTCAGAGCAGCACAGAAACCAGCATGAGCACTGGGATGACGGGCAACAGCAAGACTGGGAGTCCAGCCTGCCTGTCCCATGCTGGCTACCCCCAGAGGGCATTTGTCCCCAGATATCCCATCCAGCTCGGAACCATTTCTGATGAATGCTCAGCAGCCTGAGCTGGGCAAGGGGACAAACGGCTTAACTCCACTCACATGGCACCCTGCCCGTCTTACCCTTAACCTGCACCTGCCAGTCTGGAAAAAGGGTTGGTTGTCGTTTCCATGCATAGAATCATAGAATCATAGAATAGTTAGTATTGGAAAGGACCTCGAGATCATCGAGTTCCAGCCCCCCTGCCATGGGCAGGGACACCTCCCACTAAACCATGCCATCCAAGGCTATGTCCAACCCCACCTTGAACGCCACCAGGGATGAAGCATTCACAACTTCCCTGGGCAACCCATTCCAGGGCCTCACCACCCTTACAGTAAAGAATTTCTTCCTCAGATCCAATCTAAACCTCCCCTGTTTAAGTTTAAACCCATTACCCCTTGTCCTCTCACCACAGTCCCTAATGAAGAGTCCCTCCCCAGCATCCCTATAGGCCCCCTTCAGGTATTGGAAGGCTGCTATGAGGTCTCCACGCAGCCTTCTCTTCTCCAGGCTGAACAGCCCCAATTTTCTCAGCCTATCTTCATACGGGAGGTGCTCCAGTCCCCTGATCATCCCCGTGGCCCTCCTCTGCACTTGTTCCAACAGTTCCATGTCCTTTTTATGTTGAGGACACCAGAACTGCACACAATGCTCCAAGTGAGGTCTCACGAGAGCAGAGTAAAGGGGCAGGAGCACCTCCCTCGACCTGCTGGTCACACTCCTTTTGATGCAGCCCAGGATACGGTTGGCCTTCTGGGCTGCAAGCGCACACTGCCGGCTCATGTTCATTTTTTCATCAACCCACACCCCCAAGTCCTTCTCCGCAGGGCTGCTCTCAATCTCCTCCCCGCCCAACCTGTAGCTGTGCCTGGCATTGCTCCGACCCAGGTGTAGGACCTTGCACTTGGCATGGTTAAACTTCATCAGGTTGGCATCAACCCACCTCACAAGCGTGTCAAGGTCCCTCTGGATGGCATTCCTTCCCTCCAATGTATCAATGGAACCACACAGCTTGGTGTCATCAGCAAACTTGCTGAGGGCGCACTCAATCCCACTGTCCATGTCACCCACAAAGATGTTGAACAAGACCGGTCCCAACACTGATCCCTGGGGGACACCACTTGTTACTGGTCTCCAGCCGGACATTGAGCCACTGAGCACTACTCTTTGCGTGCGGCCATCCAGCCAGTTCTTTATCCACCAAGTGGTCCACCTATCAAATTGATGTCTCTCCAGCTTAGAGAGAAGGATGTCATGGGAGACAGTGTCAAAGGCTTTACACAAGTCCAGGTAGATGACATCAACTGCTCTGCCCCTGTCCATCAGTTCCGTAGCCCCTTCATAGAAGGCCACCAGATTGGTCAGGCAGGATTTCCCCTTAGTGAAGCCATGCTGGCTGTCACCAAGCACCTTGTTGGTTTTCATGTGCCTCAGCATGCCTTCCAGGAGAATCCGCTCCAAGATTTTGCCAGGCACAGAGGTGAGACTGGTCTGTAATTCCCCAGCTCATCCATTTTCCCCTTCTTAAAAATGGGGGTTATATTTCCCTTTTTCCAGTCATCGGGAGCTTCACCTGACTGCCATGATTTTTCAAATATGATGGACAGTGGCTTAGCAACTTCATTTGCCAGCTCCTTCAGGACCTGCGGATGGATTTCATCCGGTCCCATGGACTTGTATACATTCAGGTTCCTAAGGTGGTCTCGAACCAGATCCTCTCCTACAGTGGGCCCAGGGTCTTCATTCTCACTGTCCCTGCGTCTGCCTTCCAAGACTTGGGTGGTGTGGTCAGAGCATTTGCCGGTGAAGACTGAGGCAAAGAAGTCATTAAGAACCTCAGCCTTCTCCAAATCCAGGGTAGCCAGTTCTCCCGATAGCTTCTGGAGAGGGCCCACGGTGTCCCTAACCCGTCTTTTATTGGCAATGTACCTATAAAATCCCTTCCTGTTATCTTTCACATCCCTAGCCAAGTTTAATTCTAAGTGGGCCTTAGCTTTCCTAACCTGGTCCCTACCTTCCCGGACAACATCCCTGTATTCTTCCCAGGCCACCTGACCTTGTTTCCACCTTTTATAAGCCTCTTTTTTCCTTCAAATTTTGCTCAGCAGCTCCTTATCCATCCAAGGAGGTTTCCTGGCCCTCCTGCTGAACTTCCTTCTAGTTGGGATGCATCGCTCCTGAGCTTGCAGCAGGTGATCCTTGAATATCAACCAACAGCCTTGGGCCCCCCTGCCCTCTAGGGCTGTATCCCATGGAACCTTACTGAGCAGGTTCCTGAAGAGGCCAAAGTCTGCTCTCTTGAAGTCCAGGGCAGTGAGCTTGCTGCACGCTCTTCTCACTGTCCTGAGGATCTCGAACTCAACCATCTCATGATCGCTGCAATCAAGGCTGCCCTGGAGCGTTACATTCCCAACCAGCCCTTCCCTGTTGGTGAGGACGAGGTCAAGCATGGCACCTCTCCTTGTCGGCTCCTCTATTGCTTGCAGAAGGAAGTTGTCTTCCACACAATCGAGGAACCTTCTGGATTGCTTGTGCCAGGCCGTACCATCCCTCCAACAGATATCAGGGTGGTTGAAGTCTCCCATGAGAACAAGGGCCTGTGAGCGTGAGGCTGCTCCTATCTGCCTATGGAGCGCTTCGTCCAGCAAGTCCCCTTGGTCAGGCGGTCTGTAACAGATCCCCATAATAATGTCTCCCATCGCTGTTCTCCCTTTAACCCTGACCCACAAACTCTCTGTCGACTGCTCACCTGTCCCCAGACAGAGTTCCATACTCTCCAGCCTATCCCTAACATAAATAGCAACTCCCCCTCCCCGTCTGCCGGGCCTGTCTTTCCTAAAGAGCCGGTAACCTTCCATTCCAACACACCAGTCATAGGAGCCATCCCACCATGTTTCTGTGATGCCTATGATATCATACCCCCGTAGATGTGCACACATCTCTAATTCCTCTTGTTTGTTCCCCATGCTACGGGCATTTGTATAGAGGCATTTGAGCTGAGATCCAATTGAAGCTGGCTCATTGGCTGGAGCAGCTGGAATATCTCTACATTGCTCCGAACGTTTACTGTAGGTGCTGCCAACCGACTGGGTGTGTTGGGATGGAATGACACCCCCCTCCCACAACACATCTAACATTTAATGGCTTTAACCTGACAGAGGGGAGATTGAGATGAGATCTTAGGGAGAAGTTCTTCCCTGTGAGGGTGCTGAGACCCTGGCGCAAGTTGCCCAGAGAAGCTGTGGCTGCCCCATCCCTGGCAGTGTTCAAGGCCAGGTTGATTGGGGCTTGGAGCAACCTGCTCTAGTGGAAGGTGTCCCTGCCCATGGCAGGGGTTGGAGATGGATGAGATTTAACAACCCTTCCAACTCATGATTTGGTAGGTTTCTATGATTTGGTAGGGTGATAAAGGCTTCCCCTCCTCTACTGGTGTACCTATCTGTTCACACACAGCCCAGCACAGTGCAGCAAAGGTGGCCTCTCCAGAAACAGTGCATCCTGCCATGCCATGGAGGCAGGGGCTGTGCTGGTGCCATGCTTGTCAAGTGACAAATCACTGGGCCACATCCATGTCATTTATGATGTGTGTGTAGCTGCTATTCCAGGCTCTGAGATAAGCTGGCTGCTAGGCAGATCTGGACCTGTTGGCAGCTCCGGCCTCAGTGCTCAGCCAGGAATTTGGAATGGGGCATGCAGGCTGGGGAAGCCAGGAGGGCAGGGAATGCCAAGGTACTGTAGCGTGGCAGCCCAGACAGCTCCTGCTCCTCACAGCCAGCACTGGGTGCTGTGACTCAGGGCACTGGCTACGTGCCCCAGTGTCTGCAGTGGGATTTTTCTGCACTCCAGGCTTGGCTGTGGACTAACATGGATCTGTTAAAGAAAGCTCCTTGGCCTGGGTTTCCCACAGAGTCTCAGACATCAGTTTATTAGAAAAATAATTTGATAATTGAGTGGTACAGGAATAGGAACAGCTTGAGCTGGGTGCTTCTGGAGAGGGACCCAGATCAAAGCAATTCCTGGGTTTCATACCCTTATAGTCTATGCACCAACCACCACACACTGTTCATGTGCCCTGCACGCATCTCTTGATGCAGTGATGAATTTTGGTCTGGGGTCTCTTTGTCCACCATTGAGGGATTTCTTTCATTGTCTCGAGGTGGGCTGTAAATTCCTTCTTACTTCTCTAGTTGCTGCCCCTTGGCATCGATGCAACTCCTTTATCTTCCAATTTGTACTGGTCTCTTACACAGCTAAGCACCAGTTGTGGCAGCCTAAAGCTTCAGAAAGTTCCTCAATCTATGACACGCTACTAGGTAAAACCACCCAAGTCAAAAGAATTCAGTTAAAGGAATTCAGCTAACTAAACTTAAATCAAAACAGATCTGGCAGCCCAGGAAATTGAAAGGTTTCAGGACTGGTTGTATCCCAGAGATTCTGATGAGAAGGCTGCCCTGTGGGGCAGCCCAGGCTGCTGGGAAGGTGGAATAGGTCAAACTTGATCCAACAGTCTATGCTGGTGGGGGACTGGGCTTAAGGGTGCACAGTTGAAAGTGGTATATGGACAGGACAGTCCTGAAGTTGCTCCCTGACCACCTGCTGAAGCCCCTGCACATGGCCCAAAAATTGACAGCATGCATGCAGATGGGAAATTCAGTTTTCAGGGTGCAGGAAACAGCAGAGATGCAGCCTTGTTCTTCCATACACACTCTCTCAGGTAGTTACTGCAGTATGAGCGTGCAGAGGGCCAGGAGACACAGCTCTTTCTTCTGGGAAGCAATTGAGCTCTCTCTAACACCCCCTGCCTGCCTCAGGTTTCCCAAATTATTGCCTCTTCCCTTTGGTTCAGCATGAGAAATGTCTCACTGCAGCCTGATGGCAAGTACACAGTGCAGGGATGAGTCCCTTAGCCCTCTGCAGAGTAGTAAAGCTGCAGTCCTTAACCAGTGGCAGCCATGGGCACAACCCTATCAAGGTGGGACCGTTCTCCCTTGACAAGGGGATTGGAACTGGGCTTAGGGCACTACTGCCTTAGGAAGAGGCAGCAGCCAGCAACAATGACGCAGCAGGCTTTCTACTGCCTCTCAGCTAGTTCTGCTGGCAGACAGACAGCATCAGGTAAAGCAATGCTGCTACCTCCAAGGAAAAAGACACTGGAGTCAAGATCTTTATCAGCAACATACAAATAGAAAGGGAATCCCTTGCCTTATCCCCAAAAGCTATGGCTTTAGAAAGCTGGTCACTAGGCCACTGTGGTGTTTGTCCTTATGTCCTTAAAGCATGGATCATGTCTGCCCACATGCGCTGCTGGTTGGTGCGTTTTCTGTGGTGTGACTGCGGTGCTCTCACTGAGCTGGGGCTGAGAGACATGAAGTTCTCCACTGCTCTTACTTACAAACACAGCAGGAACCTTAGCAAGAAGTTCCAGGTCTTGTTCCATGTGTCTGTCTTGCTGGCAGCTTTTCCTTTTTACCCTATGAGCAGAAGACAGCTTCTTCTTCCTGTCACCTCTGGGATCATCTGTGGAGAAGGGATGGTGTTGAGAGTTGCTAGAGTTATTTCTAGGAGGCCTATGAAGGGCCACACTCCCAAGGCAAGTCTGAACCACAGGAATCTCATCCATGGACTTGGCAGACTCCAAGCGATAGTCAGCTGGGGGTCCTGCTGCCTGGATGAGGCTACTGCTGCTGGGGGGCACAGCAGCTTGCAGAGGAAAAGATGGTACAAAGACGTGAAGGCCATGGGGAGATGTGGTGGCATCAGGCATGGTTGTGAACTCTGCAGATGGTAAGAAAGAGAGGAAAAAGCTCAAGGAGAGAGAGAAAGATCCCTCAGCCCCACAAAGAGATCAACAAGGCCAAGAACTCTGACAAAACTGATCCACTAACATCAAAGACAATCATACATACATTAATGAAAAATTAGATATGAAAATGTATAAAATTTACACTCACTCAGAAGTGTACCCAAGTCTGATAATTTTACAGTATTTATCTCCAAGCACTCAGAAGCACTCTTTTCACTTCTTAGGCAAGTTAACTGCCTGCCAGTGCTGGGTTTTCATGACACACTTCATTTCTCTGTGCCAGCAACAAGAAATCCAATCCTGAAGCACAGAAGGTGACTGGTGCATCTCACCTGACTGTGGATCTGAGAAAGAGGGCCAAGGACTAGCGTGTGTTTTAGATATGCTGACCACTGCTGAAGAAGGAGCTTCACGCGTCAACTTTCTTCTTTCTTTCTGTAGCTGTGAAAGCAAGTAGCCCAAGAGAATGAAAGTCACTTTTTCAGCCCAAAGTAATGAGACAGGTTTTATAATTGCTACCTCTTTTTAATTCCTCCTATTTTTCATAATGAGCATTAGGTATGACCTAAGACCAAGAATATTTTATAGTTTAAGACTGAGTTACTATAAAGCAATGATGGAGAACAGGTATTTAATGAACACACACACACGCACACACACACACACACACACACACACACACACACACATACACACATTATCTGCATACAGTGATTCATATCTGCATACATTGTGCAGGTACTTTTAAGCTGTTGTCTCATATAGTTGGAGGACATGCAAGACATTTTTGGACAAATGCATCTGTAGAGCTACAGTAGAAGAGGGGACCAACAGTCACAAAGGACAGGACATCCTGAGAGAGATAGCTCTTGTCCAGAATACAACTATAGTTGAAAACAGAGTCCTTCTTATCATCTAGATAACAAAACTTTGATTAATAAGCTTGGAGGAAAGGGGGAAAGCCATCTGCCATCTGAACAAGGGGAGGGAGCATCTGGATGTAGATATACGAATATCAAAGGCACAGAAAACTTGACTTTGGACAGCTGATTCATATACTCAAGCTTCATGTCTACACACCCCGCATCTTTCCCTGGTCAGGTGCTTTAACACCCATATTTGAACATATAAACCAATGGATTTTGCTCTACAGAAATGTGCACAGCTTTTTACATCAAAGTCACTGCACTGGAGCAGCAAGAAATTACTTCTACAGCTGAGCTGTGAGCTTATGATGGAACTGCAGAGTACATCTGATCACACATGTGAGCTGAGACTGGAGAGCACCACTTGGATGCAGTGATGCACGGCACAGGTATATGTCAAGGACAGGAAAAGCATGTGTACAAAGGAGGTAGTCCCTCCTTTGCACCAGAGGGAGGGTGCAACCATGCACACTGGTGAAGTGTCAGCAGCAGAGGTTATGGCACACAGCAAGTCTCCTGCTTACCTGAGAAGGGACTGCAAAGTGGAGGTCAGGAGCGGAACTCTGCTCAGGATCAGCTTCATCTCTGTAGGCATAGAGCTTTGAAAAGCTAAAACACACAGCAGATATACAAGAGGATTCCTTTAGATATGACTCAAGTCTGTTGCCCACTTTGCTTGCACTTACACATCAGCCTGACCAAAGCACCCCGTCTTGCACAGCATTCCCAGCAAAACTGCAGGGTAACTTTCCTGGCACAGCTGTGCAAAATAAGAAGGGTTTCCTCTCCTTTCCCGAGGAACATGAGTTAAGAGGTAAGGATTAATTAAGATGCAAGGACGCTGTTTTCTCAGGAGTGCTTGCCTATGTTATAGGCTTTGCTATTGCGATTCATCTCTCGACAACCTGAAATGGCATAACTAAAATGAGCTCAATATAGGAATTACAAGACAAATCAGACAGCTTTAAAGAAATTTCAATATAAAATGGCTTAAAAAAGTATTATAGGAAGGATATTATTCCAGGCGAGGGCAGGCAAGTACTCCTGCAGGTATTTACGCTCCTGAGCCTCAAATATTTCACTATGCCTTCGTTAAAACACTGGTGTTCTCTAGCCCTTCTAAGTACTTTTGTCTTAGGGTCCATCAATGACTTTGATAACAAATTCCCATTCACCATGCATGCTGCTGGAAGACTCTTATCTATAACTTTACTTACCCTATTCCTGAAGTTACTGTTGAGAATTTCCCTACTTGAATCCCAGGGTCTGTATAATCAGGATTATCTGAAAAAATGTCTGCTTCCTAAAAAAAAGACAAAAAAAAAGAAGTAACATTTTCTGAACAATGTGGACACCAAGCGGAGAAGAGGGATTTCCACTACAGAGATGTCTTCCTCCTTCCTCAGCTGCATGCCAGACATATTCTGTTCTTACAGCTAGCACAGCAGGAATCTGCTGCTTAAGAAGATGGAGAACCAACAGTGAGACAATTAGAGGTCCCTGATTCATTCATTTAGTCCAGCCAGTATTTCATGTGGCTCAAAACTAAACTAAATCACACTTATGTAGACCAGCTTAATCATTTCCTGGGACCGGATTGAAAAAATCACTTAAAGCCTCCATTAGTTATACAGTTCAGTCTAGAAGCTAAGCAGTGAATGCAAAAAACTTTTGTTCAATTCAAAATGGAGGTGAGGTGAATGAGAGCATGCAATACATAGGAAAAAACAAAGTATTTTCTGGGTTTTGTGTGAATCTTGTATGGCTAATAACTGCTGGATTTTAAAAAGTGTGATATATTGCACATTTGCCTGAATTCAAAGTAACACCATCATGAACTTTAAAATTGTATACCTTCATAAATGTATAAGAAGATTCAGCAAAGGAGAGGGACTTCACAAGGGCCTATAGGGACAGGGCAAGGGGGAATGGCTTTAACCTGACAGAGGAGACATTGAGAAGGGATCACAAGAAATTCTTCCCTGTGAGGGTGGTGAGGTCCTGGCACAGGTGCCCAGAGAAGCTGTGGCTGCTCTATCCCTGGCAGTGTTCAAGGCCAGGCTGGATGGGTCTTGGAGCAACCTGGTCCAGTGGAAGATGTCCCTGCCCACGGCAGGGGGCTGGAACTGAATGAGCTTTAAAGTCCCTTCCCTCCCAAGCCAGTCATAGCAGCATAGCTTATACTATGAATAAGCCTCATAAATGCAAGTGTCTGCATTACAGAAAAGGGCTCCCAGTTCTGCCTCAAAAGGACACAGTAAAAATGGTCAAAGTACTAAGTGACGCAGGGTATGAAGCCCTGGTGTCAAAAAGGATGAACCATGCTCAGAAGAACCTTGACACTACTTTTCAGATGCTCTTAAACTCAAATAATTAGCAATTAAACTCGAATAATTAGACATTGCTGATCTTCCTTAATCCTCTTCAAACATTGTAGTGTGCAGTGACTATAAAGACACACATACATTTTAAGACAAATTTTAGGTGGTAAAGACGGAGGGATTTTAAATGTGATAGGCATTAGCTTCCAAAAAAGCTTAAACAAGCTTAGGAGGACCTATTTGTCTGGATAGCCTGATTAGCAAACTTGAGAAAATGAAGTCAAAGTTGGACGTCCCACAAATGGGTTCCTGAGAGACCCAGGGCCTCTGCACTTCAACAGATCCATAAATAATCGACAGGAGATGGAGTCTGGTGATGACACTCCCTTCTGTAAGGTAATAAAAGCAAAAGCCAACCACAAAGAGCTTTGAAGAAGATTCTTGCAGTATTTAATTACAGGGTGATAAAATGGCACACACAGAACAACACTGCTAGGGATAAAGATATAAAGTGTAAATTTTACATAGAAAGCAATGATATCTGAACCAGAAAAGAATTCATGGAGCTGCACATTTGGTGTCAGCCAAGAAGTCACACTGGAAAAATCAGGTAGTAGTTTCAAAAGAAACAGAAGAAAGATTGTTTTTGACACAGCATGTAAATGAACTGTCACCCTCACTGGCATAGAATGCTGCAGGTGCTGAGTATTACATGGATTCGAGAAGAAACAAGAAAAGCTTGTGTGACAAACCAGAAAATACAAAGCTGTTCAGAGCTCTGTGCTCCAGAAGCCCCTAACAATATATTGTCAAGTGCTGGGAGAAGGTGCTGGGGACTACAGCCCCTGCACTCCTTCTCAGCATCCACAACCAGCCAGTGCTAAGCAGTGCATAGGTTTGGTGAGCTCTGGCCAGACTGCTCTACATGTCAGAAGAGAGATTTCCAAAATGACTAGTTGCTGTTTAACATCTTGGCATCAGTGTCTGGAGTCTCTGTACTCTTGTAATTGTTAGATTGCCAAAATGGAAAGACTTCAGAGTTGTTGCATTTTGCATCATGCTCTGACTTTATTTGGTCTTGTAAAGAAAACAAAAGATGTGGAGAAGAATTTGCAGCTGTGGTAATGTAAAATTTGAAGTGATTTGGTTTAGCAGTCCCAAACAATAAAACTTTCTGATTTGAGAATTATGCTAGTTGGGTCTATTAAAGGTAGGGTTTATGCAAGTTCCAGGTTAATAACTGGACAAGGGTCTGTAGGGACAGGAGAAGGAGGAAAGGCTTTAACCTGACAATGGGGAGATTTACATGAGATCTTGGGAAGAAGTTCTTTCCTGTGAGGGTGCTGAGGCCCTGGCACAGGGTGCCCAGAGAAGCTGTGGCTGCCCTATCCCTGGCAGTGTTCAAGGCGAGGCTGGGCGAAGCTTGAAGCAACCTGGTCTGGAGGAAGGCATCCCTGCCTATGGCAGGGGGTAGGAACTGGATGAGCTTTAAGGTCCTTTCCCTCCCAAACCGGTCTGGGATTTTATGATTCTACGACTTGATGTCTACAGCATACAAACAGACCTGCAGGACTGGATTTCAAAGGAGATTAATAAATTATGCATCTTGAGAATAACATGAACAACTTCTTTCCAAGCAGGGAATGAAAGAGCTTTTTAAATCCATTTTGTTCATTTCAGCCTTCCATAAATTATGTATAACTAAAGCAGCCACATGAAAGACAGTAAACCATTAGAGCTTACTAGGAGAAGCAAATGGAAGAAAACTTGGTCAATAGAAAATACAATGTTCCCTCAGTGAGACAAAACCTACAACTGCAGCACAGAGTTCCAGCCTCCCTCTGCTCCTGCAGTATTTAACAGGACAGCCAGCATCCTTCAGCTGCAACAGCAAGATGAAGCCACCCTTTGCAGTTGGGTTGCTAGGATTCAGCTCTTAGCCTTGCTGAAAACAGACTGCACAGTTGACAGACCCCAAGTTCACTGACACCTTGCAAATCCTGGTCATGCTCAGACCTCCTCTAGAGGCTGAATTACAGCTGTGTCCACCCCAAGTTTCATGCTTACAGCTTCAGGATGAATTCAGTCCCCTTGCCTGCTGCAGCTGCTCTTACCAAGCACTTCAGGGGGAGCAACTGTTACCTGGCTGGAGGAGAAGCAGAATTGATCAGGAAAAAATGGTTCTTGACCCAGATAAAGAAAAACAGAGAAAGTCTGTTGCAAGTGTTGAGACTGAGAGTGAAGACCAGATTCATCTTAACCACACATTGGAAGAGAGAAACAATATTGACAATGTGGGGGAAGCTGAGTAAAATCCATGTGTATTATTTAAAATGAAACCTCACCAACCTGAAGCAGTGCCCAAAGCAAGTTCAAAGCTTAAGGAATGTGAAATCACATCCAAGCTTTAGGAATGTGAAAAGAAATCACTGTGAAAGCCAGCTGCCTGGCATGAATGCAACTACATATTAAAGCATTGTTCTGATTTAGTTTCTATTTCTTTAGACTGCTATGCAACTGCCTACAGAAAAACGTATTACTTGCACGTGCTGCTTTGGGTACAGTAGTAGAGGCAAAGGCCTCTATGTCCGACTCTTTTGCATTTTTTGTGACACCTGAATCACTTCAATGTGCAAATCTAGGGCTTTTACTTTGTGCATGTTCTGAGAAGGATACCACAAGCAAATAAGAATCCTTTAACCTGAACACAACTGAAGACTTAAACCCAAACAGAGAAACAGGGAAAACTGAAGCCAAAAGCAACACCCAAGCTTTAATAAAGCTCAAACCCAAGGATTAAAGGGGACATGCATATTTCTTCTTACTCCCTAAAATGAATGAACAGCCAAGACAAAAGTGGGAAGAGGATGATTTCTAGTTTATGCTCGCAGCATCTCAGATGAATTACAAAGCATGTCTGTGCTCAAGCTAAAAAAGGCTGTAGTCAATACAGCTTACAAAAGGCAAGCCACTTGGTGTACTCCTACTCCAATCTATTTGTTTGTGTTTATCTCAGTTGCTATGTAAGAAACAGGGAAAATCTGGTGGGTTAACATTTTTCTTCACAATGTTACTGAGCATCATCCAGTCTTTCTTGTTCCCTAGGTACTAACTGCAGTCCTGAAACACAGAACAACTTTTTACCCTGCTTCTTCCAGGCTTGCTGCTTCAAGTGAACCATATTCAAACATATCTGGAAAAGCATCAGCACAGACAGGAGAACATCACTGAATGGCAACATCCCAGAAGTGCACACAGAGTCCACCCCTTTTCAAATATATTTTCCGTATCAATCAAAATTCAGTAACTTGGAAATCATTAGAGCTAATGCTTTACTACTGTTTAAATTTTCATAGTGAGCAAAACTCTGTGAGACAAAATGCCAAATATTTTTGTTGTTATGGAAACCTCTGTTTAAACTGAAAGTTCAATTTCTCCAAGACAGTAAAAAGATATATATGAAAATCTGGGGTCTCAATATTACATGAAAGGGAATTAGATCACTTTCCCCTTTGATTTGATAGGGAAACCCTATGAATGAGTCCAGGGAGATCCTAGTATCTCTACACAGAATACTTGGGTGAAGCTTGGATTTAATTAATTTCTTACTAAATATAAAACTGGTAGCTTACTCGCATAAAACTAGAAGTTTTGCAGAATTGCAGAATAATTTAGATTAGGAAGAATTTCTGGAAGTTTTGAGTCCAGACCTATGTTAAAGACAGTACAGGATCTGTCCTGTCACATTTTGAGTAACTCCAGAGATAAAGCTGCCTTGCAGCAAAACAAACTACACTTAACCTCACAGTTCCTAGTGGTGTATGTCTCTGCACAGTGCAAGAATATTAAAGAGCTTGTAGAATTCTTAACAGAGCTACAGATCAACAGCAGGGTAATCACAAGGACTCATCACTATGTAGACTCAAATCAAAGAAGAGCAGGTATCTGGCTCATTTCTGAGCACAACTGGCGTCCTTTTCCTTTTCAAGGTGGTTAAGCCATTGGAATTATTATCTGCTTGATGATTAGCCTCTCTTTCTCCAAGCTTGGAGCCTGTCTCACTTTGAGTGATGACCTGTGATTCTGCCCACAAAGGCCAGCAAGATGTGCACTGCCACCCAAAGAGATGGTGCTGTCGTTTCCAGGGCCAGAATCCTTCCCACTCTCTTCAGTCATCCTTGTTTGTGCTGACACAGGCATTTCTATGACTGCTTGGTGAATAGAGTGGGAGGGAGCTGGGCCAGCTAAAACACAAGCTCAACTATCTTTATATAAAGTTTATTCTTACCCAGATGAGTTCCCCCACCCTATTCACTGCATGACTGTACCGAACAGCTGTGCTGGCAGAAGAGAACAGATAGTACAGGGCCCAAAACAAGTGGTGGAGGAAGACAGTGGGTGGGATTGATTCCTTTGAAAGCAGTACTTGCTTATGCCTAAAGCGTTTACCGAGTTACAGGCGCTACACTTTCTCATATCCTACTCAACTCCACCAAAGGACCTCTAAATGCTCTGACCACACCACCCAAGTCTTGGAAGGCAGACATAGGGACTGTGACAACGAAGACCTTGGGCCCACTGTAGGAGAGGATCTGGTCTGAGACCATTTTAGGAACCTGAACGTATACCAGTCCATGGGACCTAATGAAATCCATCCACAGGTCCTGCAGGAGCTGGCAAATGAAGTTGCTAAGCCACTGCCCATCATATTTGAAAAATCATGGCAGTCAGCTGAAGTTCCCGATGACTGGAAAAAGGGAAATATAACCCCCATTTTTAAGAAGGGGAAAACAGAAGACCCAGGGAACTACAGACCAGTCAGTCTCACCTCTGTGCCTGGCAAAATCTTGGAGCGGATTCTCCTGGAAGGCATGCTGAGGCACATGAAAACCAACAAGGTGCTTGGTGACAGCCAGCATGGCTTCACTAAGGGGAAATCCTGCCTGACCAATCTGGTGGCCTTCTATGATGGGGCTACGGAACTGATGGACAGGGGCAGAGCAGTTGATGTCATCTACCTGGACTTGTGCAAAGCGTTTGACACCGTCTCACATGACATCCTTGTCTCTAAGTTGGAGAGACATCAATTTGATAGGTGGACCACTCGGTGGATAAAGAACTGGCTGGATGGCCGCATGCAAAGAGTAGTGCTCAATGGCTCAATGTCCAGCTGGAGACCAGTAACAAGTCGTGTACCTGAGGGATCGGTGCTGGGACCGGTCTTGTTCAACATCTTTGTCTGTGACATGGACAGTGGGATTGAGTGTGCTCTCAGCAAGTTTGCCGATGACACCAAGCCGTGTGGTTCAGTTGATACATTGGAGGCAAGGAATGCCATCCAGAGGGACCTTGACACGCTTGTGAGGTGGGCTGATGCCAACCTGATGAAGTTTAACCATGCCAAGTGCAAGGTCCTACACCTGGGTCAGGGCAACGCCAGGCACAGCTACAGGTTGGGCAGAGAAGAGACTCAGAGCAGCCCTGCAGAGAAGGACTTGGGGGTGTTGGTCAATGAGAAAACGAACATGAGCCGGCTTCAGTGTGCGCTCGCAGCCCAGAAAGCCAGCCGTATCCTGGGCTGCATCAAAAGGAGCGTGACCAGCAGGCTGATGGAAGTGATCCTGCCCCTCCGTTCTGCTCTTGTGAGACCTCACTTGGAGTATTGTGTGCAGTTCTGGTGTCCTCAACAGAAAAAGGACATGGAGCTGTTGGAACAAGTCCAGAGGAGGGCCACGAGGATGATCAGGGGACTGGAGCACCTTCTGTATGAAGATAGGTTGAGAAAGTTGGGGCTGTTCATCCAGGA
This sequence comes from Amazona ochrocephala, assembly GCA_039720435.1. Taxonomy (NCBI): domain Eukaryota; kingdom Metazoa; phylum Chordata; class Aves; order Psittaciformes; family Psittacidae; genus Amazona; species Amazona ochrocephala. The sequence continues at coordinate 77,815,708 of CM077909.1, read as the reverse complement.
GAAGAGAAGGCTGTGTGGAGACCTCATAGCAGCCTTCCAGTATCTGAAGGGGGCCTATAGGGATGCTGGGGATGGAATCTTCATTAGGGACTGTAGTGATAGGACAAGAGGTAACGGGTTCAAACTTACAAAGGGGAAGTTTACACTGGATATGAGGAAGAACTTCTTTACTGTAAGGGTGGTGAGGCACTGGAATGGGTTGCCCAGGGAAGTTGTGAATGTTCCATCCCTGGCGGTGTTCAAGGCCGGGTTGGACAGAGCCTTGGGTGATATGTTTTAGTGAGAGGTGTCCCTGCCCATGGCAGGGGGGTTGGACCTAGGTGATCTTAAGGTCCTGTCCAACCCTAACTATTCTATGATTCTATGATTCTAAAGTCTCATCTCTAGCGACTGCCTCTAAAGTTTGGAGCTCATAAAAGTGAAGCAAACTTTAAACTGTGGAAAAGTGAGCGTGGTTTTGAGAAATGGACTGAAACTACAACAAATACCTGACTGGATCTCATCTGGTAGGAACCAGACTCCTGTTGATTTTCTACCTCTTCCACATCTTGCCGGAAACGGTGCTGCAGGATGTACTCATACGTAGTCAGTTTGTTCCGCACTGGGAGGAAAGAAAGAGCTGTCAGCACAGGAAAGGCCACTCCCTGATGACACTTACACCAACAGTCTGAAAAAATATACACTTATATAGTAACTATAAACATGAAATGACTGATACTACAAGCCAGAAGTACCTTTGCACTATACATCTTTTACTGTTGTCATCACACTTTCTCACAGTCCTACTATTCTTCTGAAGTCTCATATACATGACACAGCCTCCTATACTGTAGGAATTTGTTCAGCTCATTTCAGAGGAAATCCATTATGCGTACCCAGTAAGGGTAAGAGCTGTATTGTACAGAAAGCTCGGTGAGCAGTTAGAAGGTACGTGATGCTAAATGGAGAAAAGAAATTCAGCAGGTTAGCATGCCCTGTAGAGGAGATTGAGACTCTTGATGCCCAGAACAGCGAGCATCAAATGCACAGCTTGCCACATGCCAAATAGATGTACTAAGAGTTTATATGTGCCTGAGTTTCTAAGCTCCTAAGATCCACCCCCCAAACTGCTTCCATGAATGACCAAAAGCATATGACGTTTCTGAGCAGCTTGGTTTCCTCACAAGACCCAAAATGCTACAAGGATCCAAAACTCAAACATTCCTCCTGCAATGACTCTGTTATGGTAAGTATGTTTAGAGCACAAAACACAGAAACGGATGCTGGAGATTTTTAGTGCACAGCCTGGAAGTCATTCTTCCTTCTTACAGAAGCATAGCAGTTACAGCAGATGATGACAATGTGGAACAGCCAGGCTAAAATCCTTCCTCTGCATGAAGACACTTGCATCACTAATATCTGACCTGTCAAAACCATGCCCTAAACACAGGACTAGTTCATAGGGAAATGGGAAAATGCTGCAAGGGATGGGGCAGCCACAGCTTCTCTGGGCAACCTGTGCCAGGGCCTCAGCACCCTCACAGAAAAGAACTTCTGCCTAAAAGCTCATCTCAATTTCCCCTGACAGGTTAAAGCCATTCCCCCTTGTCCTGTCCCTACAGGCCCCTGTCCAAAGCCCCTCTCCAGCTTTCTTGTCGTCCTTTTAGGCACTGGAGCTGCTCTAAGGTCTCCTGTAGCCCTCTCCTCTCCAGGCTGAACCAGCCCAGCTCTCTCAGCCTGTCTCCAGAGCAGAGCTGCCCCAGCCCTCGCAGCATCTCTGCGGCCTCCTCTGGACTCACTCCAACAGCTCCACATCCCTCTTGTGTTGTTGCCTCAGAGCAGGACACAGGACTGCAGAGGGGGTTCCCCCCGGAGCACAGTAGAGGGGCAGAATCCTCTCCTCATCTGGGGATGCAGCCCAGCACACATGGGGCTCTGGGCTGCAAGTGCACACTGCGGAGACATTTTAAGTTTAAGAATATTGCTTCATAAGCAAAGGGCTATAAGCTATTTTCAATTCAGGGTTCACTGGTTTCTGAATATTTAACAGTGTAACTTTTATAATATTTTAATCAAGCTAATTAGTTAAAAAGATTGTATTTGTCTGGCCAGATAACACTACAGCACATCCTGTGCGATAATCATAGAATTGTAGAACAGTTTGGGTTGGGAGGGAACTTCAAAGCTCATCTAGTCCAACCCCCTGCAATAAGCAGGGACATTTTCCAGTAGACCAGGTTGCCCAAAACCACATCCAGCCTGGTCTTCACTGCCTCCAGGGACGAAGCATCCACGACCTCTCTTTAGGCAACCTGGGCCAGTGTCTCACCACTCTCACTGTTCAAAATTTCTTCCTCACATCTAGCCTGAATCTCCCCTCCTTTAGCTTAAAGCATGGCCTGTGAAGAGCCCCATATCCTTTCCTTTCCTATATTTCCTGTCATTTTTTAACTTGTATTCTGCTTACTATTGGCCTCTGAGTACTGAAAACAAAAAAATATCTTCCCTCCAAACTTCAGAAGTGCCTTACTTCACTGAATGCCTTTAGAACCGAGTCACAATTAAGACTGGTGATTTTGAATAAATGGACATACTATTTTGAGAATGACTGCCTTCCTTTCAAGTGACAGAAGTGAGTAATTAAAATCAGGACAGAAATTGGAAAACTTCACTGTGCTTGTAACAGACCCAGACTCTAAAATGTTCACAGTCATACCTAACTTAAGCCAGGTTTTTGTGTGAAGATAAAAGGCAATACCACTCACAGGGATGCCAGGGTTTTTCCTATAATTCTTTCTTTCAAGGTTTATGAAGAAATACTCATGAACAGTAATTACATTTTAATTGCTAAACTGCATTTGAAGTCCCTAAAGAGGTTACACAGTTCATTCCAACACTGTCTATCTTAAAGCATTCAGATGAGACCACTGAAACTGCAGGAGCGAACCAGACATACTCTATCTCCCTGAATTCCTATTGTAAGCGTAATGCATACTCATATGTTACACACAATATAGGCTTCAGTAGGGTAACATTTCTTCTTTAAAGCAAGGACTTACACACTGTACTTCTGCACAGCTGGAACCTATTTCAACAGGGTAGCAGGTTTTAGTGTAATAAAATGTCAACAAACATAAACAATTAAATTCTGTTTCCATGTAAGCCAAAGATTTAAAATTGAGCCAGAAATGAAAGTTAATTTGGTTTAAAATTTATTCTGAAAAAAAAAAAAAAAAAAAAAAAAGAGAAGGGCAAGACAAGTGCAACAAAATGTTCCCCAAACCCTGAGCAGAAACAGTGTGTAACACAAGCACATTTCTGGTTTTATCCCAAGGAGGGAGCACCCTCTTGTGGAAATTGTACATGAAGACAGGATAATACTGCTTTGTATCAAATCAAATAATCCTTTCTTTTCCATTCACAAAAACCCTTCCTGGAGTGGCCCCAGCTTCATTATGCTTTTAGTCTTTCTACAGTGCTAGATCAACATTTGAAATCTCCAGGCATTGCCATTAACCCAGCAAAGTCAACCTCCAATTCCACCAAGAAAGCAAAATTGCAGCGTGACCAAATTTAAGTTAAGCTGAAATTGGCTCTAAAAGGAAAACGATGGCCAATGAACTCATTGAAGGTATTGTTAATGCCAGCTGAGGAACACTCACCCATCAAACACCACACTTCTGGAGCTGCACTGGTTTGTGCTGACTTAGTTTGTGTTGGCATCATCATTGCTGCTGACTACCCAAAATCCAGCCAAAGATGCTCTGTAACCACTGTCCTCATTTCTCTTCCACCACATCCCTTCTTCCCTAGTTTTGGCACCACTCTCTACTGCAAGTGCAAGATCTTTTCTCATTTTGACTTAAATCAGGCAGCCAAATAGCTTTGGCTTCATTTTAGACAATGGCTGAAAAAAAGGGGTTTGATGCTCATGTGTAGATAAACAAATATAAATCTCCCTTCTTGACAGAGTAACAACTAGGAGATCTAATGAGGAGCCTTTCTGAAAAACTCTTCCTCTGAATTCTACAACTCTTTTGTGTCAATATGGTACAACTTCCATAAAGGGGACTTGACATGAACGTCAGACTTTCCACTAGGAATTTTGATCAACTGTCCACGTTTCTCTGAGTTAATGGAGAAACCCACTCTCTCACACGACAGAAATGCTGGGGAGCACAGTGAAGAGACTCACAAAAGCCCATACACAGAGCCAATCTGAATCTGCCATCACCAGAACTGAGCTGGAATTAACAAATTTATCCAACCTGGCCTCTTTATTACTTTCCCCTATGCTTTCAGTTCCAGGTAAGGTGCTCAGACATTTGAATTCACAAGCCCAACACAAGCCCCATATTACACAAATACTGCTAAGCCAACCTGGTATTGGGAGAAAATCAGAAGGATCATGTTAAACCCAAATTTTCTACCTTTTCAGTGACAATCCTGCACAAAATGTGTATATTTGTGAGATGGGTGAACACACAGTGAATGCAGAATGAGAAGCAGCTAAGCGAAAATGAAATTGGGATGTAGATGACAGGAACATAATACCTACTGAGATAGATGTGAAAGATCAGGAGGTGACCTAGCAGGACCACGGTCATTAGGCTTAGAAGAATAAAAATCCCAGTTGTGATCAAAATGGCAGGTGCCTGAGTCTCAACTGGAGCTGCAGGAAGAAACACAAACCAGCGATCCGTTTGGTTCTTCAGAGCTGTAAAACAAAATAGATTGTCCAGGTATTACATACCCCTAACTAAACTTTACAGCTAGAAATATTGTTAACTCAAAAGTAGCTGCAGACCCATTAGGCACTGGAGGCCTCAAAGATCTTGTATCTGCAAGGCCTTTAGGAAGAGCAGTTAGCTCTGTAAGGAAAGATCTTCACAAAGGTACTTGGCTCTCGTGAGACCCCACTTGGAGCACTGTGTACAGTTCTGGTGTCCTCAACATAAAGACATGGAGCTGTTGGAGCAAGTCCAGAGGAGGCCAAGAGGATGATTAGGGGACTGGAGCACCTCCCGTATGAAGACAGGCTGAAAACACTGGGACTGTTCAGCCTGGAGTTCACAGCTGTTCTGCATGGAGACCTCAGAGCAGCCTTCCAGTATCTGAAAGGGGGCCTACAAGGATGCCAGAGAGGGACTCTTAATCAGGGACTACAGTGATAGACCTCATAGCAGCCTTCCAATACCTGTAGGGGGCCTATAGGGATGCTGGGAAGGGACTCTTCATTAGGGACTGTGGTGAGAGGACAAGGGGTAATGGGTTTAAACTTAAACAGGGGAGGTTTAGATTGGATATGAGGAAGAAATTCTTTACTGTGAGGGTGGTGGGGCCCTGGAATGGGTTGCCCAGGGAGGCTGTGAATGCTTCATCCCTGGCAGCGTTCAAGGTGGGGTTGGACATAGCCTTGGATGGCATGGTTTAGTGGGAGGTGTCCCTGCCCACGGCAGGGGGGTTGGAACTCGATGATCTTGAGGTCCTTTCCAACCCTTACTATTCTATGATTCTATGATTCTATGACAAGGGATAATGGGCTCAAACTGAAACAGGGGAGATTTAGGTTAGATATAAGGAAGAAATTCTTTATTGTGAGAGTAGTGAGGCACTGGAACAGGCTGCCCAAGGAAGCAGTGGCTGCCCCATTCCTGGCAGTGTTCAAGTCCAGGCTGGATGGAGCTTGGAGCAACCTTGTCTAAGGAAAGGTGTCCCTGCCTGTGGCAAGGGGCTGGAACTAGGTGACATTAAGGTCCTTTCCAACCTAAACTATTCCATGATTCTAAACACAAAATTGAAGAAATAAAGAATGGAGTTCCTTTTCAGGAGGAGAGCCCACAGAATCCAATGCCATATTGAGATGTGCTGGCTGATTCACAGTTTGAAGAACTGCTAGTACCATAAAAGCGATGGTCGGAGCGAAGCACCATGGGGTCAATGAAGAACTCTGCAAAGACGTAGCAAGCGATGAGCAGCAGAAGCCCAAGGCCCAGGATGGCAGACAGCACACTATTCAGAAAGAGCCTGTCAAGAAAGTGAGAACTCTGAGTGGCCTCATAAACATCACACATACAATTTCAAACTCCCAGCATCTAATAAAGAAGGTGATACAGACAGCTCTCCTAAATTGTTGTGACACATTCTTGCACTCATGATAGATCCTGGCTAACAGTCTTACTTCTGGTTCGTTACCCTGAGAAACTAAACTGTGACCCTTTAGAGCAACCGTGGTTACAAACCAGTCATGTGTATTTACGACAGACAAAGACCTCCCTGCACAAAATCTGAAGGCAGCGTAACATGGCACCCAGCCATAACAACTCTGCTTTCCACATGGTTTTAGGGCAGGAAAGTAAACTGAGAAACAATAACCAGTGATAGCCTCCTTATTCTTTATCTTAAATGTGGCACAGATTAGAGGTGCCTATATGCTGCTGTAACTCCTGCCAACTGGCAAGTCTTTTAGGAAAAGCATGGAAACTGGATGCAGGTTGTTTCAGAGATGGCAACATGGTTCTACGCCCGATCCGGCTCTCAGAAGCATGAAGGAAACCCAACTGACATCACGTAAGCCTTTCCTGTTACCAAATAAGATTACGTCCTCTGTTTTCACTCACAGATATTCAGTTACAACAATTCTAAGTGTAGGAGTTTTATCCCTGGTGACTTGAATGTCATAATCACATTTGCATTTTTCATTTAGTTTTCTCATGACTGATTTTATTCACTTCTGAAAGAAAAGTGGCTCTGTGTGGCTGAGTCCAGATAGGACTGACATGCAAGAGAATCTTGGGAAGAGGAGGGGTGACATTATGGATGCAGCATTGTGCTCCTGTCCCAATGCCAGGCTCTTACCGGTAATTCCTCTCTCCCACACAGTTGTTGAGCCATTTGCAGTGGTGATCAAAGCCACACACACACTTATTGCAAGTTCCACAGTGCTTTGACTTGGCACTCCTGCCAAAGAAGGGGTAGCATTAGTGTGGCAGCAGCAGCTCATGACCACGACTTACCAGTGCCATAAATACAAGGGGATACGGCAGTAACGATCCTGGTAATAGTGAGAAAACCTATGATATCAGGAGTACTTTAACACTCGAACTTATCAGCCATCGTTGGATCACAAACCTAAACACTGCAAGTTTTGCCTTCCAATGCACGGGGTGATTTATAATTTGGAGATCACTGATTTCTTATTTGAAACCCTTCTGCTGTTCCACAAAGCTTGATCTTAATGTCTGCCCTCTGAGCATTTCCTTCTCATATAAGATACAAGCACACACACACAAGTTACATGTCATTAGGTCAAACACCAACACCCAGATAACACAGACCAGTACAGCCCTCACAACACAACATATGAGCAATTAGACACAATACAGAACCAGGCACATATCTGACACCAGGCACCCTCCCAACAAACCAAAACCTGCCACAGGATTAAGTTTAACATGCACTACAGAGCTGCAGAGGCACAATTTCAATCTTACAGTCTAACATTAAAGACTAACAGTGAAGTGTAATGGTGAGAAAGACAGAGTCGCAGAAGGAAAAGGAAAAGAGAAGGTACTTACACATTTACATCACAGACATGGCAATGATGGTTTTCAATGACATGTGCATGCTGATTACGATTGAAGGTGGCCAGAGGCCCCAGATAGTTTTTTGCTCGTACATTTGCATCCGCAGGATCAATGGAGACTGCAGTAAGATGAACAACTAAATGGTAGATAAAACACACTCCTGGACACTGAAGGTAACACAGTTAAGGATTATATGAGTGAGTTAATGCATCTAGTTTTATCCTCAATGCACAAAGCCCACACAGGTGAGAAATATATGGCTTGAAATTAGAAATTACTACATAACTGGTTGCAGTACATTAATCTGAGCTTTACTTACAGACATGTTTGCACTGTAGTAAATATTAACTGGAAAAAGATAACTAAATCTGCAGGAACAACCCTCCTTATTACATACTACTTTGCCTCACAGAAATATCCTTCCTTTTTAAAGTTTTACAGTAAAACTCCTTTTTAAAGTAAAGGAGTTTTTAAAAAGTACCTTTACTTACCAGAATCTGACCCCACGTGCAGACTGTTGGCACAGATCCACGTTTCTTTAGCCCATACAGACTCTTTGGAAAGGAACAGCCAGTTAAGGCCATGCACAGGCCCCCTCACAAGACCAAACTTCCAAGAAAGAAAGAGAAAAGTGTCATCAAGGAACTAGTATGGATCCTTTTTCGTTTTCCTTAGTCAGCATCCCAAGGAAAGGGATCACTCCCTTAAGCAGGCTCCTACACAATTTACAGACAGACTGGATCCAGGACTTGTCACTGTTCCTTGAAATACTACCTGCTTGGATTCTTATTTCCAAATGTAGCCAGTCAGAGCAGCACTTTGGGTCAGACACCTAAAACAACTGCTGATACTTGGAAAGAATATACAAATATGTAAGAATACACACACACAGAGCAGCCACTCTGCATGCCTGGAGTACCACCACCCTGTTCGAGAGTTTGCTTCTCAATATACTGCAATAAATCAGCGTGTGTGCAAAAATTAACCTTCTGGTTTACTTGTTCTACACACAGAAGTGCAAATAGAATCCCACACTGGTTCGGATTGGAAAGGACCTTAAGGTCATTTATTTTCAACCCCTACTATGGGCAGGGATGCCTCACACTAGAGGTGAGCTGAGCTTTACTATGGCCAACAGAAATAGAGCAGTGGATCAAGGTAAAAAAGGTCCTTGAGAGGTCTAGCAGCCTGGAGCTTTGATGACTGGCGCAGCAGAGTGGGAAGGGATATGCCTTAGACACAAAAGAGACATTAGTGCTTTATTAACTGGTACTAAAACTTTGGGACACGTTAACCTGTTGAATTGGACTGACTTTAGATTGAGTTATGAAGATATTTGGTAGGCAAATTCACAAGGTTTGAACTGTGATAATACCAAGAATTGGGGTAAGATAAGTACACATAAGACCATTGAGAGTTAATGATAATAATGCCTAAATCACACAGGTGTAACTAAAACAATGGTAAGCAAAAGCATCCCAAACATATCAAAGCCTCCCTGGACATTCATAAATCAGAGTATAAAAGAAGTAAGTACATATCCCATCTCTTCAGAACTTTTCCCAACATTCCCTCTGTAATATATTTTGGTTATCTGGTTCTGCTAAGAAAACAGTAAGTGACACTGAACCACTCAGTTTAATTTTCACCAGGAAGATGTTAAAAGCAAACTCTTGCTCACAATTTAAGCACTAAATCAAAATCTCAGGCTACACTCTCCAGTCTACCACTCCCCAGGCAATCTAATCCACAACGAGCCACACAAGGAGCCTCAAGGCCTGGCCTGGAGGACATTCCCTCTCTGCACACAGGCAGCAGTACAGGGTGGCACTGGGAGCACTGGAGTTGCTCACAGCACACCCCCTCTCCAGTCCCTCTCCAATTCCAGCTGTGGGATCAGCAAGCACACACATCTCTAAGGAAGGTGGGTTGAAGAGAGGAGGTGGAAAACGCATTGTGCTGAGCTGAGGGAGGCTTTGCTGGGCAGCACATGAGATTCAGCACATAAGATGCCTTCACAGTATCATCTTCTGATACTGCACATGTTTAGAGGGCAGTTAGACATGTATGCCACTGCTGCTGAAGACAGACAAACCTCTCCCCTGAGGCTCACACTACACCACCTTGTCTGTCACTCAGACGTTTTCTAGAGAAGACAGGGAGAAGATCAACTGCCAGCCATCACAAGCAAACATGCCATATAATCACAAACATACAAAGCTGCCTTTCCAAGGATGTTTCAGGAGGGTCTTTCTTAGTAGAAATTCCCTCAAACCCTGCATCACACTTGTAGAAGAATAATATAAAGCAGAGGAGATACGTAGGTAGAAGCAGACACAAGAAGAGCCTTGGAGGCAAAGATAGGAACCTTAACAGAGTGATGAAGAAGAGTGGGATGACAGTGACCTACCTAAAGTTTAAGGGCAGAGAGGACCTTAAAATAACTGGTTTTATAAACAGAAGATCAAGAGTATGGTTATAATTCAGAAAAAGACTCTGGCTCAGCTGCTTTCTCCTACGCTTTCTATGCTACCTAACAACTGACAGTTTATTACAGTCCATGTCCTTCTCTTGACCAAAGGATACGATATAGCCAGCAGGCAGCCAGTGGCGGGGCAGGAGAGGAACCAGGATTCCAAAGCCAACCAGCGCAAAGAAGAGGCACAGCAACCATCCAGTAATCTGGAATATGTGCAGAGGCCAGCTCCAGCCATTCCTCCGAGCACGTTGGACCTGCACCTCAGGAACAGCTTCACCCAAATTCTCTGGAGCTGTCTTATTAGGAGGTTTATTGCAGATACTCATCTACAGAAATCAAAAATGGAAGACACAAAAACATGTGATTCAAAAATACTATCACTGAGCCCCAGTCCTGGAGAGATGTTTTGAGGTGGAGAGAAAGCTGGAGAGAAAGCTGGAGAGACTCAAATGACAACACAACTGAGGAAAGACTTCTCCCTGCACAGGGGTTTGCGATTGATTGTAACCTACAGATTTTGCCAGTCTTTGAATGGATCTAGACCTAAACTGAGCAAAAAGAGCAAAGAGGGTATTTTGGTGGCAGTCTGGAGATGAAGCACAATAAATTGGTTTGGGGACTATGTCAGAATGCTGTTAGGGATGATGGCAGAACAAATGTTTCAGCTGTCTCACATAGGCCACATTTTCCATCCAGCTGGTGCGGAGTCGATAGCGAGAGCGGGTGGCCCCATGGGAGCACATGATCTGGAACCACAATGTTGCCCTAGACAGCATCCAAGAAAACAGAGACTCCTTTGTCAGCCACAAAGGAAGTGGCAAGACTAGAAAGTGCATAACCCAATGACTAAAAGGGGAGAAGAAGCAGGAGTTACTCCACAACACAAGTATAAGGCATACTGTTGCTAGAGGAACAGAATAGAAAGTTATGTGTGCAGGACATCCATGCAGGAAGCAGCTTGATTATTCAGCTGCCTACAATGTCTGGATTTCTGTCAGGAGAAAGCAAGATTTAACTGCAAAGATGAGTCAAAAAAACGTATCCTGGAAAACTCATGGTGTTTGTGATTCTGTTTGCATAACAGCTACAAGCTCAGAAGCGGTTTCTCCTTTTTTTTTTTTTTCAGTCTGTACTGGATTATTAGTCGCTGCTTTTCAGTTGCCACAGAGCCAGGATGAGCCTTTATCAACAGAGAGTTGGGCTGCTCTGCTCATGGGTGCAGCACATGCTACGGAGTACAATACAGGCAGCAGGTCGGGGTAGCGTTGCAAAACTAGCACCAAGAAGCTCTGCTGGGCCTAAGCCGACATGAAGTACCTCTGCACCACACTTACTGTTCCTCAGTAGCTAGAGAGGATGCTAAACTAACATCTAACAGGGGTAAGCAACTTCAATTAGTCTGATTAATTCGCACACAAGCTTGCTGAAAGAAAAGGAAGCTCCTTTTCTTTCCAAAGGGTTGGAAGAGAGCAAGCATGCCAACATGCTGATAGAGCAGAATTATTCTGATCTTGGAACACCAATGATCCTGCACCACTGCTAACCAAAGGGCTGGAAATGTCTTTGGGGTCAACTGGTAGAGAAGTAGAGGGCCAGAGTACAAAAGTGCTGTGGTTTAAACCCTGCCAGTAACTCAGCATCAGCAGCCGCTCACTCACACCCTGGGCAGGACGGGGACAAGAACAGAAAGAATGTAAACCCCACAGGTTAAGATAAGAACAGCACAATAGCTAAAGTATAATACAAAACTACTACTAATAATAATGATACTGATGAAGGAAATAACAAGGGGAGAGAATATAAAAGTAAAAGGGGAAAAAAAAAAAAAAAGCAAACAATAAACACAAGTGGTGCACAATGCAATTGCTCATCACCCACTGACTGACACTCAGCCCAACCTTAGCAGTGGTTGGTCCCCTCCAGTTTACACAGTGAGCATGACGTGCTACGGTATGGAATACCCCTTTGGTTACTCTGGGTGAGATGCCCTGCCTCTGCTTCCTCCTGGCTTCCCGTACCCCTCTTCCTGGCAGAGGATGAGACTGAAAAGTCCTTGATCAGAGTAAGTGCTACTGAGCAACAACTAAAGCACAGGTGTGTTATCAGCATTGTTCTCAGACTAAAGCCCAAACACAGCACTGTGCCAGCTACTGGGAAGGAGAAAAACAACTTTTACAGTTGAAAGTAAGACAAAAATAAAGTAATTAATACACATCAGCACAGTCTTATCAACAAGCAGGCAGGAAAACAAAGTAATGCCTAACTTCAGCCATTGAAGAAATTAGCAATATCTGTCTGCATTTATAGTTTTAATTGTTCCACAGCAACTGGCTCATCAGTGATGAAAAATAATTACTAATCAGGTGATATTTTACTCACCAGGTTGCTCAAAACTTGCTCATACATCACTTTGATCTAGCTGTTACAAAACCCAGCCAGGTTATTTGAAGAAATTCGCCTTCCCAGAAAGCAGATTTCTCCATTCCAGGCCCATGCCGAGGCCGGAATCCCTGTTTTGCTGCAAGATTTTGCTGGTTTATAACACCAGGTGGTTTTAACATTTAATGCCAAGAACTTGGGTACAATTTGACAGGATTTTGTTTACAGCGAGCATAAACCACCTTTTGCATGAACCATCCCTAAGGCTGCAACCATTCCACAGCCGTGTCTCTGTCATGAGACTCTCTGGAAGAAAACAAGCTGCGTGCAACACCGCTGTCCCCTTTCAGGAGCAAAGTTCCTCTTGTCTGTCAGTGACTTCTCTTGTTGCTGATGCACCGATTATCCACCAAAACTGACGAAAAGCAAACCTACGTGTGAGAAGACTTCAGAATACAGCATCTCGTGCTCCCGGTGGGCTGCCCTATGCAGTGACACTCTGTTCTACCCAGCTATGGAAAAGACCGCGCACAGAAACAGCGCACAGAGTCACCCTCAGGACACGTAACACAGTTAGTAACCATGCAAGTTAACTATTTCGCCATAAATCACCCGGGAGTTACCAGGTTCCAGCCTTCCTATGTTCAGCCTCCGGCAGCGGGACGGAGCCTGAAAACCGGTCAGGCCGTGCCCCGGGCAGCCGCTCCGGGAAGGTCCCAATAAACCCCCAGGCTGCTCTGCCACCGGCCTTTCCTCACCTTCTCCCCGCGGAGGCGCTTGAGAGCGGCCCCGTACCCACCTCATGCCCAAGGCAGGCAGCGGGGCCCCCGGCTGAAGCCGGCGCGGCAGCCACCGAGACCTTCGCGCGGCTTAAACCGCTGCTCCCGTCGCTGTGGAAACGAACGGGCTACGGAAGGGCGAAGGGGACAAAACCTTGTGGCGCAATCGGGACGCTCCAAGGAGTGGGGCTGGGAGAAGCGAGGCCTGGCCCCCCTAGAAACCTGGGTGTGGATTCCTCTCTGCGCCCGCAAGCTGTCATACCGGCGGCCGGCGGGCGCAGCGAGGGACCGACACCCAGGGTGGACTTGGTGTGCCAGGGATGCTGGCAGAGACAGGCACCCCTGGACTGGTCCGCCATTACCCACAGGGCTTTCCTTGTAGCCTTTGTGACAGGTTTCTGCTGTGATGGCTTTGCCCTACCAGCCTTGAGCAAGCATTACAGGAGAGGGATGTCTCTAATTGGACAAGAACTGGGAACACTGAGCTGAACCCACTTCATCACTTCCTGGGAGAGACACTGGCTTGGCCCCACACCCCCCTCCAAATGGGGTCAAAACTCATATGGGGACACAAAGGCTGTGACCTTGAAGACGTGCTTGCCCAGGAGGGCTTTGCGGGAGAACTCGCTCATCTCCAGCTCCACCTCCAGTGTGGCTGGTCCCACCACAGGGCTGGTGATCACCAGCTCTCCTGCCTGCCGGCCAGAGCGCCTCACAGCAAAGACACCCTGGCCCTGGCAGCCAGTGATGGCAAAGCGCAGGCTGTCACCCATAAAGCGGGTGGTGCTCATCTTGAAGAGCACGTGAGGCACAGTGTGGTTGGCCCGGAGCGGCAGGTAGTGGAAGGAGATGGAGGTGGGGGCCAGGCGGCAGGCTTGGCTCTCCATGGGGCACGGGTTCCTGTCACACTGGCTGTCAGGGGAGAAAGGGAAGGGCTGCTCAGTGCCGTGCTTTGGCTCTCAGGGAGCTGCCTGCATCCTTGCCAATTAGCCTAGCCCATGCCACAGGCTGAGCAGAGCAACCCAAGACAGCCACATCTAAGTCTGCCCAGCATCGGATCTGTCCCACCCTGCGTCTACCAGGCAAATGCCATGCCTTGCAGGGATGCAGCTCTGGGTCACACTCTGAGGGGTATCACAGTCCCAGCTGGAGGCCAGGAATGGAGCCAGGCTCAGATGTGCAGGATGTCCCTGCTCATTGCAGAGGGTTGGAATAGATGCCCTTTGAAGGTCCCTTGCAACCCAAACTGTTCTCTGATTCTATGAGCAGGAGCAAGGATGCTCCTCTGATTAGGTGGCTTGTGCTCAGCCACAAAGCAATTCAGCCTCAAGAATGGGGCCAGGGGCTTGTTGCCTGCTGAATAACAGCTGACAGCACTGCATGGATGTGTAGCATGGCAGCATGTGCAGGCTGGGGCTCTGGGGGGGACGGGATATTGGATAAAGCCACCATGTATTGGAGTGCTCCTGTCTTCACCCCCAGCCACCAATGGGGAGCATGCCAGCCACACACAGGCAATTTGCCACACAATATGGTCCCCTGGACCAGAGGACCCGTCACCAGGTGTGATGGTGCAGCCCAAGCCACACACAGTACTCACAAGGCAGAGGTCTTGACATAGCTCGTGTTGTGGCGTGGTGGGGGGCACTTGGGGCGCACGCAGCGGTGGCCTCCAAAGGTGTTGATGCAGGTGTCACCCTGAGTGCAGTTGTGCTGCTTCCTGGTGCACTCATTCACATCTGCAATGGTAGCATGAGGTGAGCGGGGCTGTCCCCATGGTCCCATGGGATGCTCCCTCCCCTGCTCCCACCACTCTTACCCTCACAGGCGTTGCGGTCAGAATGGAGGAGGTAACCAGGTGGGCAGAGGCAGAGGTAGGAGCCAGGGAGGTTAAGGCATTCATGGAGGCAAAGCCGGGTCTGGGGAATGGACTGGAAGAGCTGGCACTCATCCACATCTGGAGGGGTTCAGAGTGGGTCATGTTATGGCCAAGCCTTGGCTTTCCCACCTCCCCACCATCTTTATCCCTGTTTTACCATGGCACATGCCGCTGTCTCGCATCTGGAAGCCAAGGTCACAGCTGCAGCGCCGGGAGCCCGGCTGGCCCTCAGCACAGTGGGGCTGGCGGCTGAAGGAGGCGTTGCTCAGTGTCAGCCAGTCTGCAGTGGAAATGGGTGTCACCACTGGGCATAGGGCATGGGGAGATGCTGGGGGCTGAGGTCCCAGTGGGCTGCCCAGGAAGGGGGGATGGGTGCAGCATGGTCCCTATGAGCATCCTCACCCTCCGCAGCCCAAACCTGGGCACCTACAGGAGTAGATGGGGCTCTGGCAGCTGGGGCCTGACCAGCCCCGGGGGCAGAGGCACATGTAGCTCTGGTTGCCATCCACACAGGTCCCTCTGTTGGCACACGGGTTGCTGGAGCAGTCATCAATACCTAGGGAGAAGGAACTCATGAGCACCAGGTGGAGAAGCTCATCCTTGCTCCATCCCGCTGCCCATTGTTGCAGCCTCTGGACTGCTTTCCCTACAGCCAGGGGAGCAGAACAATGGAACCCCATGGCTTGAGGAGCCCCCAGGCATAGCTAAGCCCATGGCACCCTGACTCTGCTCCACTTCACCTTTGCAGGAGGGCTGGGTGCCGCTCCATGTGCGATCCTACCGGCATGTGCGCGTCTCAGAGCCCACCAGCCGGAAACCAGCATCACAGACAAAGTGAATGTCGTGGCCTACCCGCACACTCTGGCCCAGCACCCGTCCATTCAGGGGCACCACTGGCTGTGGACAGGTCTCTGCAGACAGACAGACACGGGTGAGGGTGGACATTGCCAAGGTGGAGCTGACCCCAGCCTCAGTGAGGAGCTGCGGTCCTTTGCCCAGGCTGCTTGCTGGGGATGCAGGGATCAGAGCTGGTGCCATGGGGATGTCACCCCCCTAGTGTCCAGGCTGGGGTTACCATTGCATTTGGTGGCTGGTCTCTGTAGGCGGCCCTGGAGGACAAGGAGCTGCTGCTGGAGGCTGTGCGTGCCACGCAGTTGAGCAGCCTCCTGTGCTGCCAGCAGCCTCTGCATCTGCCGCACCACACTGAGTGCCTGCTGCTGGCTCAGGCACTCCTGGGGAGACACAAGGACGTCCCCATCACTGGGTGCCACCACCACCCTGCCACAGTGCGGGGGTACCCTCCCAAGCAGCAGCATCTTTCAGGTTTGTTTGGATGCAGAGCCCCTTCCTCCCCATCCCAGTGCAGGGTATGCCCCTGCTCCTGTGTCTGCTCCAGCCTCAGACCATCTGCCTCAGCATTTGAGTGCTGAGGAGCACCTCAGAAGTTCTGGGTGGGTTTAGCATCATTTTGCTGCAGCAGACGAAAAGCCCCATGACCATCCCTCCCCAACCCTGGGCAGCCCCATGGGCGCCGTGGCCGTGTCATACCCTTCACCCCAGGGTGGTGACAGGGTGCTGTGGTGTCAGAGGTGGGTGCTGAGAAGCCCCCAGCCTGCAAGGGAGCTGGCAGGGGGCAGGAGGGTCCTTACCTGGCCACTGCAGAGGGGCAGCTGCAGGGTGCCCATGGCTAGCCAGGCTGGCAGCAGGATGAGGAGCACCATGCCGGGGCTGGATGAGATGAGGTGCCATCAGTGTGGCTCTGCCACGCTCCTGCGCTCGCTGGGATTTATCCACGGTGCGTGCCCAGGTATTTGTTGGTTTTTCCCCTGCTGAGGCCAAGCCACAGGAAAGTTTCCGTTTGGCACTGGCACCAGCCTCTCCATTCCCTTCCCTCTCCACACATCAGAGGCTTTGGGGCCTTTCATGTCACAGGGCTAGCAGATGCCGGGGCCAGGCAGTGGCTGTCACGGCACTTGCTGCTGTGCTGGTGGTGCCGGGATCACCCCATGGCCAGCCGCGGCTCCGGGGGTGCCTGCACGCAGGGCTGCAGGAGGAGGCTAATCCCGAGAGTTTGCTAAGCGTGGGAAAATCTCCAGGAGAAGGGATGCCTTTGGCATCAGCGGTGGGGTCTAGCTCTCCAGTGGGGCTGGGGATGCTGAGGACAGCAGCTGGGCAGAACCAAGGACTCGCCGGACTCGGCGTGGTTTTGCTGAGCTCAGCCATGGCTGTAGCTTAGAGGGGGACACCAGGGCTCTGCTGCAGCCTAGAGTTGGGGTACAGGTTGGCATTACAGTCAGCATTAACATTGAGGTCAGGGTTAATGTGAGGGTCAGCATAAGGGTTAGGATTACAATTAGGGTTAGGGTTAGAGCTGGGATTGGGGTTATATTTAGGGTTAGGGTTGAATTTAGCATGAGGGTTAGGATTAGGGTTAGGGTTAGCATTAGACTCAGGGTTAGGGTTAAGGTCAGGTTTGGTGTTTGGTTGAGGTTTAAGGTTAGGTTTAGGAGCAGTGCAAAGTCTTCAGGTCTAGATGTATACAGGGTTTGGATGAGGTTTGTTGTTATTATTAGCATGAGGGCCGGGGTTCAGGCCCAAATTAGTCTTAGGCTCAGCCTGAACAGCATGAGAGAACTGGTGGATTCAGGGCTGGGCTTCTGCTGACATCCAGCTTACCTCCAGTAGCAGTCGGTGGGATGCTCCAAGTCCCTCCCACCTACAGCAGCATATGCCTGTCCACCAACTACCCCCAGCAGGGATGTCTGAAGCCCACACATCTGCCCCATGCAATCGGAGCACCCATCATATGTGCTGGGATCCCTGCCCTTCAGTAGAGCCATATAGGGGCTAATGAGCCCCCCAGGCAATGTGAGTTCCCTGACCCTTGCCTGATCCCCAGTGCTGATGAGACATGTGCCCCCCTGAGCCTGGCACCTCTCCTGCTGCCGGCCGCAAGCCTTCGCATCCTCCCAGCCCGTATCCATGCTGCCCAGCTCTCCAGAGCCGTTATTTGGCTTCCTGGCTCAGTGGTGTACGTTACCTCCTAGCATGTTTAATTCATGGGGCAGGAGGAAGGCTGGCAGCAGGGTCCCTGAGCTGCTCTCAGCCCCTTGGCATCCACTCTCCCAGCACCCCAGAGTGGTGCTGCTTGGGATTCCAGCTCCCATTTGTCTTCCCATCCCAACCCTGACTTGGCAGTGCGGCTGAGGCAGAGCAAGGTTTCTGACCCAGGTGCAGGGCATCCCAGCAGGGCTCTAGCACAGGCCCTGGGAGCTGTCTGCTGCATTCGCACCAGCGAGCAACTGTTTTGACAGAGCTATTACTCACCCTTCAAGCTTTTGTTTGAGCTGACCAGTGGTGCCTGTCTGAGTCCTGAATAGGATCAAATCCTGCAACCAGACACACACACAAGCACGCAGGAGCGCGCAGGACCGTGCAGCCGAGCTCAGCCCAACACCAGGGCCGCTGCAGGGTGGCTTGTCTCTCCCAGATCCTCCCTGTGGAGCTGTGGGGTCTGGATCCCCCCAACCCAGGCACCTGCATGAAGTTCCTGGTGCTGCTGGTTTGCAGCCTCCTGGTGTGGAGGGTGGGTGAGCCACGGTTGGATGCTCCGGAGAAGTTGTCTGCGTTGGCTCCTGGAGGTAATCAGGAAGAGAGGTTGGGGATGGCAGGTTTAGGGGTGCACCCTGAGCACTGTTCCCTAAACCAGGCCAGGCAGGCAGGGGGCCTGGTGGGTAATAGGCACCCTGGGGTGGCAACAGGGGTCTTGGTGGGTGAAGAGGGCTGGAATGGGAGGGGGCTGGAAGTGGGGGGCATGGGGCTGGTGATGAGATGGGGCTGGGAGGCTGAGCTGGTGCTGGGGGGCATGGGGATGGTGATGGGGGCTGGTGATGGGGGCTAGTGATGAGTGCAGCCTGGTGGAGTCTGGGTGCTGGCAGGACAGAGGGGGGTGGTGGGAACTGGGTACATTCCTGACAGTCTCAGCCCACCCATGTGAGCCGGGGGCTCAGCAGGCTGGACCCCCTTGGCCCCTGCCCCTTTTGTGCTCTCAGCCCAAAAGCGCTTTCTTCTCTCGCGTGGAGTCTCCATGGAGACCCGGGTGCCTTCCCTGTATCCCTGGCTGCGGCTGATGGCCGGATCCTTCAGGGGGCCCTGGAAGCAGCCATCGGGCACACCAGAGGATACAGGGAAGGCACTTGCACCGCACAGTGCCTCAGCCCCAGCCGCTGCTGTCCCCCCTCCCAGCTCTCAGCATGAAGGAGACCTTCCTGGTGCTCTCGCTGCACAACAAGCTGAGAAGCAAAGTGCAGCCCCCAGCAGCCAACATGCAAAAGCTGGTGAGCCCTCCCGCAGGCATGTGTCTCCCCCTTGGATGTCCCCATCCACCTCCCACTGCATGCCCAGGGAGGGGGGCAGCCCATGGATGCTATGCCGTAGTCATTAACAAGCTAACGGAGCAGAAGAGCTGGCCAGCGTGGGACTGGCCCCTGGCACTGCCAGATCTGACGCACACCAAAGACAGAGCTGGTTCCTTCGGGTCCCTATGGGGTCCCCCATGTCCCCTAGTGGCCCTCAGTGCCCCTAGTCATCTCACACCTACAGACACCAAGGGCAAGGCTGGGCCCCTGGAGTGTTCTCCGTGTCCCACAGTAGTCCCTGATGTTTTCCAGTCACCCTACGCCTGCATATACCAAGGGCAGGGCTGGTCCCCTGGAGTCCCCTTGCAGCATCCCCCATGTTCAACCTCCTGATGTCCCTCAGTGATCCCCAGTATCAACCCTCTTGGTGGTCCCCAGACAACCGCTGGGCTGTCCCGCAGCTTCCCCCGCGCTGGGGCTATCCCTGGGGACCTCAGAGGCTCACGCTCCCCCCTACAGGAGTGGGACGAGGAGCTGGCCCGGCTGGCAGGGACGCGGGCAGCCAGCTGCCTGCAAGGCCCCACTCCACCGTCGGCGCCGCAGCTGGGCTGGAACGAGGCGCTGCTGCCGGTGGCCACCGGGGGCTTCGGGGCCGTGCTGGAGCGCTGGTTCGCCGAGGGCCGACGCTACGACTACGAGACGGGGCGCTGCGCCCGCAATGCCACCTGCCACCACTACACCCAGGTGGGCGCGGGAATCTGGGGGGGGTCCGGAGGCCCCTGCACAGGGGTGACACCCCTCTCCCGCAGCTGGTGTGGGCCACGGCGGGGCGGCTGGGCTGCGGCCGGCGCATCTGTCCCGGCGGGCACGGGCCCAGCGAAGCCTTCGCTTGCGCCTACTCCCCAGGGTAAGCGCTGAGAGCGGGAAGCGGCGAGCCACAGCCGAGCTGGGGACGGGGCCCCGGCACCGAGGGGAGGGCGGGTGAGGGGGAATGCGGTGGGACGGCGCTTCTGGGGGCGGGGCCTTCCTTGGGGTGTGCCGCGTGGAGGGATGGACTGGCCAATGAGAATGCGCGGTGATGGGTGGGGGCGTGGCCTTGCACCGGAGGCGGGCGATGCTTGACTATGTGGGCGGAGCTTGTTGGGTGTGGGCGTGGTCTTTTCCATAAAGGGGAGTGGGTGAAGGGCGTGGCTTGGTATGGGGGCGTGGTTTAATCCGGGAAGGGGCGTCGTCTGTCGGTGTGAGCGGTGCTCCAGCTGCCTGCGGGGACAGGGGCAACTGGGAGGTTTCGGGGACCCCCGTCCTGCCCTACAAGCAGGGCCCCTGGTGCTCCCTCTGCACCGCCGGCCTCTCCGGATGCTTCAAGTCCTGGGACCACAGCGGCGGGCTCTGTGGTGAGTCCCTGCGGCCGGTCCCACCCCCAGCCCCTGCTTGCCCTCCAGAGACGCCGCAGCCCTTGATACCCTTGTCTGTGCCATGCCCAGAGGTGCCCAGGAACCCCTGTCGCATGAGCTGTAGGAACAATGGGCGCCTTGACATGAGCAGCTGCCAGTGCGCCTGTCCCCCTGGATACACGGGCAGGTACTGCCAAGGTGAGAGGGGCACCCACACAACCCCTGCCTTACACATGTGCATGGCCAGTGCAGAGCATGTGTGCACAGGGTGGGTGCAGTGCATGCATGTGGAATGTCAGTGCAGTGCATGGGCATGATCTGAGGGCTGATGCAGCTCTGCTCTGGAGACAGTCTGAGAGAGCTGGGCTGGTTCAGCCTGGAGAACAGAAGGCTCCTTAAGGGGAGGCCTTAGTGCACCTCCAGTGTCTGAAGGAGCTACAAGAGACGTGGAGAGGGGCGCAGCACACACATGCACCAGCTCAGCTCAGTGCAGCACCCACTGTGCAGCACAAGCTCAGCTGGGACTGGCAGGGGCTGCTGAGCCCCCACCAGCTAGCACAGCTCTTCTCCTGCAGTGAGGTGCAGCGGACAGTGCCTCCATGGCAAGTTTAGGAAGGAGGAGTGCTCCTGCCTCTGTGACGTGGGCTATGGCGGCGTCGAGTGCGGCAGTGAGTCTGTGCTGTGGGGTGGCAGCAGGGATCTGCAGGCTGGGACCCCCAGAGCGGGGCTATGAGTCCTCCGGCGAGGCCACTGGCACAGGAACCCACCTTCTGCCTGTGTCCCCAGCAAAGATTCAGTTCCCCTTCCACACCTGTGATGTGCAGATAGATGGCGACTGTTTCATGGTGTCGTCTGAGGCCGACACCTACTACGGGGCCAAACTAAAGTGCCAAGTGAGTCCCTGGGATGCACCAGCTGAACAATGCCATCATGCTCACAGCTCCCCATGCACCTCTCCACTGCCTGTGCCATGTGTCTGGGGCTGACTTGCTCCCTTTCCTTGCAGGAGAAAGGGGCAATGTTGGCCCAGATCAGAAACCAGAAGGTCCAGGACATCCTGGCTTTCTACCTCAGCCGCTTAGAGACCAGTAACAGGGTGACAGACACTGATTTCGAGACTGGGAACTTCTGGATTGGTAAGTGATGGCCATGGGAAGGATGCAGGGTACACGGGGTCCTGACGGATGTGCCACTCCACCTCCTGCTCCTCCAGGCCTCACCTACAAGATGTCTAAGGCTTCCTTCCGCTGGGATGTGGGTGAGCCATCCTCCTTCACCAGCTTCGCTTTCGGGCAGCCGGACAACCAAGGGTAAGTTCCTGTTGGACCTGCAGGACACCAGACCTCTGTGCGGTGCCACCACTGTGCCACCGCTGTGGCTGGCTTCACACACACCTCCTCCCCATGCCTATGGGGACACAGGTTTGGGAACTGTGTGGAGATGCAAGCGTTGGCTGCCTTCAATTGGAACGACCAGCGCTGCAAGACCCGGAATCGGTACATCTGCCAGTTTGGTGAGTGAGCAGCTGGAAGTCCTCCTGCACCTTCCCTGGGTGCTTAGCCCCAGGAGTGCAGGCTTCTGGGTCTGCAGGGT
The DNA here is from genome assembly GCA_039720435.1 of Amazona ochrocephala. NCBI lineage: Eukaryota > Metazoa > Chordata > Aves > Psittaciformes > Psittacidae > Amazona > Amazona ochrocephala. Next base: position 77,793,282 of record CM077909.1, on the reverse strand, counting down.
CCGTTCCCTGCTACCAGCCCTGCTCAGACCTCTGTGTCCTTCCTGGTGTGAGGGACACTGACTCTGATATCCCATCACAGCCCAGGAGCACATCTCCCTGTGGCAGCAGGACCCCTGAGTCAGCAGCCCCAGGCACTGGCCAGTGCTGGCTGCTGCGCTGAGCCCGTGGCTCAGGATGACCCCAGTGCTGTGGCAAGCCCAGGCCATGAAGGCCCCCTTCCTGGCTCCCCCACACAGGAGATGGGGGGCTGACGGGACCCAGAGTACCCACTTTACATCAGCATCCCAAAAACTGCATTGTCTTCTGCCCCTCACCTTCCTGTTGCCATCACGCTGTGAATGCCCTGCGGGCAGGGAGATTCCAGGTCCAACAGCATCCTCCTCCTCAATCAGCAGCCGGGATGTATCCAGACCTTGGTGCAGATGCCATGAGGGGCCAAGGGGGAATTCTTAGTGGACACAAACCTCAGCATGTCTCAGGGTGAGGACCAACTCAGCTCACACAGTGGGAGGCCCCCAGCCTGACACTGCAGGTGCCTTGTCATGATCTGGTCTTTCATTATCACCCAGTTCCTCACCATCACTGGGGTGGTTAATAAAGACCTCTCATTTGGGAAGAGCAGTTTGTCATCTTCTCTTGTCCAGATCCACCAGTTTGTCTACCACAGCCCACCTCCTGCCTGCGCAGAGAGGTGCCTCCAGCTCCATCTGTGGATGAATGGATGGAGGAGCGGGGACCAGCTTCTCTTGGCTGGGTTCATGTCTCCAGCACCCTGGGGTGTTTTGGGGTGGAGTTAGTCAAGAGATGTTTCTTACAGCCCCAGGACAGCCCCAGGCTGTAGCACCCCATGTGCTGGCCACAAGCATGTGCCCTGGCGCTGGTGGGTGTTGTTGAAGGGGATGAGCCACATCGCCGTCTGTAAGGCTGGGGAGAGATGGACAAAGCTGGGTATAACTCAGCCGGGAGGGCAAGAGTCCAGCATGTCAGAGGGCACTGGAGGTCCTAGGTAGGGTAAAGAGCCCAGGGAGAATGGGGATGAGGACAGGGCCAGGGTCAGGGGGAGGACAGAGCCAGGGATGGGGATGGGATCAGGGATGGGCTGAGGATGGGGATGAGGGTAGAGATGAGGAGGGGATGAGGATGGGAATGGGGATGAGGATGGAGGCAGGATGAGGTTGAGGATGAGATGGGATCAGGAATGTGGATAGGGATAAGGACAGGATGAGGATGGGGATTAGGAGGGGATTGAAACGGGGATAAGGAGAGGGTCCAGGATGGGGATGAGGACAGGAATGAGGATGGGAATGATGAGGGAATGAGGGTGAGGATGGGGATAGGAACGGGAATGGGATGAGGCCGGGGACGGGGACGGACAGCCGCGGTGCTGCAATAAAGCGTCGCTGAGCAAGGGGTGGGGCGCGATCCCCTCCCCTTTCCCCCTACCCCGGCGTGTCGCGATGGTGCGGCCCGCGCCCCCCCGCCCGCCCGGAGGTGGTAGGGCCCGCTCGGTGGCGGCGCGCTCAGTCGGATGCGGGTCCGGGTTCGGTGCCGCGGGGGGATGACGCTCTTCGGCAGCGGACACGCGGGCTGGAGATGTGAGTACCGACCCGGAGCCGGCCCTGCACCCCCTCGTCCGGGTGACACACCCGGCACCGGCCCTATTCACACGCCCCTTCCCGGGGGATGCTCCGGCACCGGGATGCTCGCCCGGCACCGGCAGCCTAGCCCGGGGCAGGGGTGTCCCCCCGCAGCCAACCTCCTGCTGCACGTTCGTTCCCCCAGCCCACATCCCTCCTCCGGGCAGGGCCATCCCCCTGTGCTCGGGTCCCTTCCCTCGAACACGCGTGTCCTGCCGGTACCGAGCAGCCCCCACCCAGGTACCAGTACCCCAGGGCTGGGATATCCTCCTGGTACCGGCATACTTGGTCCTCCCCATGCATTACTCCCAGGACAGGGATGTCCTCCCAGTGCCGGGATGACCCTAACACAATTCCCTCCCAGGACAGGGATGTCCTCCCAGTAGCAGGATGCCCCTCTCTCACTACAGTGAAAGGAGCCCATTCCCCTGGGGTGACAAAGCCCTGTTGTCTCAGGTCCCCTGCTTCAGTAGGACAGTGCCCTCGGTGCAGGTGGCCTGTGACTGTGTCCCTGGGGTCCCTGGCTGAGGTGCTGAGTTCTCCGTCACACTGGCAGGGAGGGGAGCAGGGGGTTCTGCTGGATGGATGCAATGGTCTGGAGAGAGTGATTGTCACCAGCAGTGAGCATGGCTCCTCTGGGATGCTGGGAACAGAAATGGGTGCCAGCATTACGGGGTGAATGGAGCACCTTCGCCAGCTCACCCCAGAGCAGAGCTAGCCCCCAGACCTCATCACGCAAGGTGACAGCCTGGAGAGCACACAAGTGCCGCTTCTACAGCTCAGAAACCCTCTCCTCAACAGGGATGGAGGGATTTTGCTCCGACGGATGCAAGGCTTGAGAGGACCCATGGCCAGTGTGCATGCTCCTTGGGCAGTCTAGAGTTCTCTGATGAGCTGATGTGTTCCCAGAGGACTCAGGGAGCTTCAGCTCGGGGTTCCTGGTGCAGTGGCATCCGCAGTGTCAGTGGTGGCTCAAATTTACCATGGCCATGTGGGAGTGTGCAAGAAGGAGCCCTCAGCATCTCACCCACTGTCTCACACCCCAGAGGCCAGAGAGGTTTTTGAGCCCCCCAGATAATGAAGTATATGGAGATGTTAGCGAAGCATTGCTTGAGGTGGGTCTCAGATGTATACTCAGAAAATAGATTAAAGCTGGCTTTTATCATAGAATCAGCTGGGTTGGAAAGGACCTTTAAGATCATCAAGTCCAACCATTCCCCAGCATTGCCGAGGCCACCACTAACCCATGTCACTGACGGCCTCATCTACACGGTTTGTGGACACTTCCAGGGATGTGACTCCACCACTGCCCTGGGCAGCCTGTTCCAATGCCTGAGCACTCTTCTGGGCGGAAACTGTTCCTAAAATCCAGTCTAAACCTCCCTGGTGCAGCTTATATGGACGTTGGCTGTGAAATCCCAGAGAAGAGGTGAAGAACATCACTGGGAGGTGTGATGTGCATGTCTGGAGACATCTCCATCTACGTCTCGGTATCATACACATCCTGGCAGTCTTTGCGAGTGGGATGCAGCCGGGTGCAGGGCTCCCTCCATCCCTGGCACCCATCCATGGTGGGCAGAGCTCACCAGCATCCTGGGGCTCCCTGAAACATGGCCCAACTGCACAGCAAGAGCAATAGGAAAGGTGGATTCACCATGGTGGTGGTAAGAAATGTCTCTGGTGGTTAATTACCCTCATCATCAGAGCTGTTTTCTGCAGCTGTGATTGGAGCTGTAATGGGTGCAGGCTCCTGAGGATGGGGCACCAATGGGAAAGGGCTGCTGCAGGGATCGTCAGAGCTGCTCCATGTTCTGACACAACCCTGGGCCACTCCTATCCTTCACAAAAACTTTAATCTAGAAAGAGCTGACAGCTTCCAGCTCATCCTGCAGATCATAGAATCATAGAATGGTTTGGGTTGGAAGGGACCTTAAACCTCACTCAGTTCCAGCCCCATACCATGGGCAGGGACACCTTCCACTAGGCCAGGTTGCTCCAAGCCCCATACAACCTGTCCTTGAGCACTGCCAGGGATGGGGCAGCCACAGCTTTTCTGGGCAACCTGTGCCAGGGCCTCAGCACCCTCACAGGGAAGAACTTCCTCCTTGTATCTAACCTTAATCTCCCCTGTTTCAGTTTAAACCCATCACCCCTTGTCCTATCACTATCGTCCCTGATGAAGAGCCCCTCTCCAGCATCCTTGTAGGCCCCCTTCAGATACTGGAAGGCTGCTATGAGGTCTCCATGCAGCCTTCTCTTCTCCAGGCAGAACGGCCCCAGATTTCTCAGCCTCATATGGGAGGTGCTCCAGTCCCCTGATCATCCTCTTGGCCTCCTCTGGACTTACTCCAACAGCTCCATGTTCTTCTTATGCTGAGGACACCAGAACTGCACACAGTGGTCCATGCTCTGGAGTGGGACATCTCCAGCTAGGAAAGGAGTGTAGCTCAAGAAGCCAGCGTGGGGGTAGGGTGTTGACATCCTTTTTCTTCTCATTGGTCATCCTGCTCTTTTGTCTTTCCTCAGATCTGGACATGGCCAGGGAGCCCAAGCCAAGCCGGGCCAGGCTGGGCCAGAAGCGGCAGCATGGCAGCAGCCTGTACCAGTGAGTGCTCGGGCCGGGGTCTGTCTGTCTCATCCTGCTCCTCTTCCTTCCCTGCTCTCCATCACTCCAAACCCAGCCTGTATGTGTTGGTGGACATGGTTCTGCAGGATGTCCCTGCCCCATCCTGATGGGGTCTGGACACACTGGTGGTGGCTGGAGCCCTTGCTGGGTGCCATACAGCATGTGTTGCCCGTGAGGTACAGAGGTCCCTCTTCCCCATCTGAATGTGCCGGGAGAAGTGCAGAGCCCCATGGTCTCCGCACATTACAGAGGTTGATGCTGGCATAGTTCTGGCCTTTCAGTGCTGATTCTCAGGGGACAGACATCCATGCAGAGGCACACAGTGGTGGCGTTGGCCCTGGTGATGGCAGTAGATGATGGCGGTGATAGCGAATCAGGTCCCCATTCCCGTGGGCTTCCAGCTCCCTGGCTTGGCAGGCGCGTGGTGAGGAGGGGAGGGAGCCAGACTCTGTCTCATTAGAGCTTTTTGTGAAGCCCTGTAGAACTAATTGCTCTGCCTGTTGCCATGATGCCACAGCAATGCAGAACAGGCAGGGCAGGGACCAATGGTCCCCTCAGCCCCCGAGCAAGGCAGCCGCTGCTTTGGCTCTTTTCAGTGGATGCTTTGAGCAAAGATCAAGAGGTTCGTCCTTGGCCAGGAAAAACCCTTACTATGTCCCTAGCTGGGTGCTGGACCCCAAGACCTGGTCTCTTGTAGTGCCACCAGTACTCCCATGGCAGGGGGTGGCCTGTGGCATCCCCGTGCCTTTCTGCACAGGCTCCTGCCAGCAGCAGCCATTGCAGCTGCCACCTTCCCCTTGTCCTGTGCGTGGGTTGGGATCCTCCCACCTGCCCGTTTCCCTCTTTCCCAAGGCAGGTTGTGACCTTCCTCCCCGGGTTGACAGTGGATGTGAAAGATTCACCATCCCCATTGTAGCAATGGGAAGTTGGGATGCAGCAAGGCTGGACCAAAAGCTCCCAAAATAACTCCAGGAGCAGGCATCAGGGAGAGATCGTGGCCCCCCAGGGTTGCCAGCTCATCCTTACTGGGAGGACTGGGCTGCTTTCTGTGCAGACTATTGCTGAATGAGGCAGCGTGGCAGCAGGGCTGGGAGTGCCTTTGCCCTGTGATGGGCTCTGAGCTGCCTCTTGTGCTGGGCAAGCCTTGGTGGCCCAGGCAGGGCAGCCCAATCGCCCATTAGCCCTCCCCAGCAGACCTCCCGCTCTCCCTGAGCTCCAACATCAGTCCCGCTGTGGCAAACTCATCTGCAGCCAAACCTGAAGCCCTGGGGGACCTTACACTCGTCCCCCCATTCCCAGCAGCATAAGTGGGGAAGGCGCCTCATCCCAGCAATGCTCTGAGCACAGCTTTGTCTCCCCTTGGATTTGGCATAATCCCACGCTCCCTGACTCCGGGAGAGCTGAAGCAGCAAAATGAGCTTCAGCATCTTTCCTCCTGCTCCCCCGTGCTCCTGGTCCACGGCGCATGATTTATTAGTGGCACGTCAGCTGCCCGCATTGGAGGCGCTCCCTTGACAGATCCCTTCTTAATCTGGAGCCCAGCAAGCCAGCAGCACGCGGAGCCAGGGACCATGAAATGTAACATCAGGGGGCTAGGAATGCAGCTTCCTGAGAGCAGAGCCTGCTGGTTCTGCCCCAGGAGGCTCCCTCCATCCCCACAGACACCCTGGTTTGTCTCCAGGGCAAATCCCTCCAGGGCACAGCCAGGAGTCCCTGGCGTGTGCTGCAGCTTGTGTGGCACCCTCTAGGATGCTCCCTAGGGATGGGGCTGGAGGTGGGTGGGTGCCCCTGTTTGAAGTGGCTGCTCCACAGCATCCATGACCTTGCAGAGTAGGTGACTTTCATTCTCCTCTGCCTCTCCTGCAGCGGTAACTGCGACCTGGATTATGATCTCTACAGGGACAATTTCCCATACCGGTGAGCATCCAGGAGTGGGATGTGCTGAGCACATATGGCTTTGGTCCATGGGCATCCATCACCCTGCTTTCATGAGGCTTGGTGGTGTTTATCCCGGGGCTGGAGGCCTTGGGGAGTGAACACATGGGGTAGGAGCAGTGTGTGGGGTGGGCAATGCCCAGGTTAGGGGTTCTTCACCACAGAGGGCCCCTGAGAGATGCTTTCTTGGCTGGCAGGGGCTGCTGCTGTCCCTCCAAGGTTGTGCTCACGCACTGTACTCTTGTGCCCTTGCAGGGTGTACAAGTACCAGAAGATTCCTCCCCTTATTAACCACATCCCAGTCAAGACCAGACGAACTCACATGGGGGCAGGAGGCAAAAGCAGCCCAAGTCCACAGCCCGGGCCCAGGAGCAGCACCAGCTTCACAGTAGAACGGACAAAGCGTGAGTGTGATGGGACTGGGAGGAAGAGGAGGCTCAGTCCTCATGTTTCAGTGCATTAGAGTAGTGCCGATGCCCAGAGGTCCCACTCGGTGCTGATCCTGTGAGTCCTCAGCTCCAGCAGACACAGGCTGGACTGCCCTGGGCTGGTGGTTGTCCTCTGGACCTGTCTCTGTTCCCCAAGGATGGGGTTGTTCCAAGGATGTTCCCCAGGGATGCCGGGTGGGGAGGATGGTCTGGAGAGGAGGGCACTCCAGAGGTGGCTGCTGAGGGCTGTGTCCCCTGGCTCCAGGTGGGCTGCAGAACCAGGTGGGATTCTAACAGCTCCTCTCCCTGCAGTGCGGGCTGAAGAGCTGCATTCCATCAAAGGGGAGCTGCGCCAGATCAAGGTGCAGGTGGACAGTCTGCTGGAGAGCCTGGATCACATGGACCAGCGGAGAGAGCGGCTGGCGGGTGAGGGGGCAGGCCACAGGCCCTCCAGCACCCACGTGGCACATTCCCAGTGCCCTCCCCCTTCCCCAGGCTGGTAGGGCAGGGTCCAGCCCCGTGGTGCCGGGGGACCCTATGAGGACAGGGTGGATGTTTGCACAGGTACCCCTAGTTTCTGCTGTGTCTGTTCTTGCAGGATCCAAGGAGGGCGAGAGGAAGAGGTTAGAGACAGGGCCAGAGACACCATCCCCAGCAGAAGAGCAGTCACAGGGACAGGAAGGGAGGGGAGCTGATGAGCACAGCGACCTGCACAACATCGACAGCACCGAGGAGAGCACAGACACAGAGGAGACGGTGAGAGCGGGGACAGGTCACAGCCTGGTTTGGATTCGAAGGGACCTTAAAGCTCATGCAGTTCCAACCCCCGCCATGGGCAGGGACACCTTGCCCTAGACCACGTTGCTCCAAGCCCCGTCCAACCTGGCCTTGAACACTGCCAGGGATGGGGCAGCCACAGCTTCTCTGGGCAACCTGTGCCAGGGCCTCAGCACCCTCACAGGGAAGAACTTCTGCCTAAGAGCTCATCTCAGCCTCCCCTCTGTCAGGTTAAAGCCATTCCCCCCGTCCTGTCCCTACAGGCCCTTGTCCTGCACTGGGCTCTCTACTCCCCTAAAATGCATCCCTGCTTGCTGGCAGCCTGTGCCCTGGTGGGGAATACCTGGTGCAGAGTCGATGCTCCATCAGGTTTCCCCACGCTGTCCTGACTCTGTGCCAGGGTACAACCACCCGTGCCTCCAGGACAGCCCCAAGCCCCCTGCAGCAACCCCCTCAGTGTGTGTTACTGCAGCAGCAGCGGCTGCAAAACCCCCCTTTGGAGTACAAATGCCTTTTCTCCAAGCGGCTGCTCCCATACCCTCATCCCCCAGCTGGGTGCGGGGGGGGTGATCCCGCTGCTGGCACACATCAAAGGGTAGCCACGCTCTGCCTTTCTCTCTGCAGGTGAAAAACCACGTTGGACCATGAGGGGAGCCAGTAGGCACACTGGGATGCTGCGGCCTTCCCGCCTGGCCAGCCCTTTCCATCTTGTGTTCCTATCCCTTTTGAGGCTCCCAGCTCATGCCACACACGCTGGGGCGGTGCCTGCTCTGAGCACAGCCGTACCCTGCCACCAGCAGCTCCGTCTCCCAGCCGTGGCCAGGAGTCTTTGTGTTCAAGTGTGCTTGGGTTTTCTTTTCCTCCTGTTGTCAGACCTAGGGATAAGACATGGCCAGGGAGGGACGGGAGAAGCAAAAAGAAAAGAAGGACCTTATCCCAAAGGAGCATCCCAAATCCTGGCTGCTTTGCCTGCCAGCATCTCCTCACCCACAGGGTGCTGTGAGGTGCAGAGAAGGCTCCCCAGGGGTCCCAACCCCTGTGGCACAGGTCGCATCCAGCCTGCGCACCAAGGCAAGCCACCCTCCAGATCCACCCCGGGAAATGGTTCAGCAGGCGGTACAGCCCAGGAAGGAGGCACTGCATCCCACCATGGAATGGAGGAAGAAGGGACCACCTGGAGACCACTCAAGGGGCTTTTGTGGAATTTTAGGCTGGTGCTGAGCCCAACCCCAGCACCAGCAGCAGGGCAGCGCAAATCCAATTGCTCCGTGGTGCCCCTGCTCCCACATGGCTCCTGGCCACAGGTCACATTGGTGGTCAGCAGGAGCAGGTTTGCCAGGACTCCTTGCCTGCACCCAAGGAAGTCACAGTCCATCCCCTCCCCACACTCCCCATCTCAGTCTGGTGTGCCCCATTCCTAGGTCTCCCTTCTCTCGCTGGTAGGGACTTGTTCTGTGTTTCTCATTTGCTCTGGTAAGAGTGCGTTGTGTTGGAAAAAGAAGAATTTGTATTTCTTTTATCTGGTTACTCAACTCCCATCAAGTTTTTAACTGTCTGAACCACACGCGGGGTTTTGTACCCAACCTGGGGTGTTGCCCAACACCACCCTTGGCTCTGGAGGCTCACTGGGATGCTGTCTTCCCCCAGCTCAACCCAGAGGCAGCAGGAGCACAGCTCTGCCTGTTTCTCAATGGAAACCAGCACATTCCCCACCAGCCCAGTGCATCTACCCATTCTCAGGAATAACCAGACCCCAAAGCAATGCCCCCAACACCCCTTGAGAAGGACACAGGGAGCAGAGTGGGATGATCCCAAAGCCTGGCAGCCAGTCATGAGTGCATCCTTCCTCTGCCCATGGCTGGCAGAGGCCTCAGCAGAGCCATGCAGGCAGAAGACTCCTATAAGAACAAACTTGTTTATTCTAAAAAGAACCCAACCAAACACATCTTTGCCACCCTGAAGCACTGCGGAAGGTCCGAGGGATGTGCAGTCTATGCCACTACATGGCTCCTGCCCGGCGCTGCCTGCACCCTGCTTGTGCAGATGGTCATGGCGGAAGGTCCCACCCCTGGTCCTGGGACCACTCTGGGATGAGTGCAGGGTCCTGTGGTGCAGGCAGCTGCTTGGAGGGAGGCGTCAGGCAGGGTCTGGCAGCGTGGGGCAGCACAGCGGCTGGTTCTGGGGGTCTCCAGCAGCACGTGGGGCTGTTTGTGTCCGGCAGGACCAGTTGCGCTGGGTCTCCTGCAACAAGCTCCAGTGTCCTTGGGCAGGTTTCTCAAGCCTCTGGCTGTGAGTGGAGCTCTGAGGGGTCTCGGGCTGCTCAAGGGCCGGCTCACGGTGCCTCTGGCAGCATGAGGCGTGGCCCAGGCAGGCACCAGGGATCTCCGGCAATCCCGAGGGCAGCTTGGACTGGCTCCAGCCGACAGCCCCACCCCCAGCGCGGGCCCCCCGGGCGCTCAGGCAGTGCTGGCCGCGGTGGCACGGCCGCGGCGGCGGCGGCGGCGGCGGCAGGTGGCTTGCAGCAGGCTCTGCCTCAGCACCGGGTACAGGCGGTAGCAGGCGTCGAGGCCGAAGCACAGCGCCTCTGCCCAGTCCTCGGGCGTGCTGCCGCTGCCGGCGCCCTGCACGGCCGATACTTGGTTGAGGGCCGGCAGCAGGGCCACGGTGAGCCGGACCGCGGCCCGCCGCTCCTCGGCCTCCCCGGGCTGCAGCACCCAGGCCGCAGAGGGATCGGGACCACGGCACAAGGCGCAGCCCACGGCCAGGTCGTACATCTGCACCCCCGAGTCGGCCAGCGCCAGCGCCCCGGCGCTGATGGCGGCGGCCAGCACGGAGCCTTCGTCCTGCAGGAGCAGCACGCTGACCAACAGCCGGGTCCGCGGGTACCGTTCGAGCTGCAACGTGGGCTCCAGCGCAGTCCGCAGCGCCGCCGCCAAGTCCCGCTCCGCGTCCCGCTCCGCCGTCGAGCCCGGCCGCCGCCGAGCCCCGCGGCTCGCGAACGGGGCCCGGCGGAAGTCGCACTGCAGCCGCCCCATTCTCAGCGCCGCCGCCGCGGCGGCCGCCGTGGGGGGCTCGGGCGCCTCCCGCGGGCCCCATGCGGCGCAGAGAACCTTCGTGCCACCGCTCAGCTCCACGTAGGCCGAGCCGTCGGCCTGGCTCAGCACCGCGGCCCGGGCGAACAGCGGCCGCAGGGCCCAGGGGTCCCTCGGAGATTCATCCCCACCCTCCTCCTCACCATCCTCCGCCGCTACAGCCGCCCCGCAGACCGCAGCCCACAGCGCCGGCGCATGCGACTCCTCCGGGCCGCACAGGCGACGGTGATCCACCGGCATGATCGGCGGGGAAAGCGACCAGCAGCAGGAAGAGGAGGAGCCCGGCCCGCTCCGCCCCCGAAAGCAGACGGGAGCCGGCAGCCCTCGGGCGCATAGCGTTTATTGGGAGGAAACGCGGGCAGCAGCGGCCAGGGTGAGGGGAGGGGGCGCTGAGCGGGACCCGGGGAGCCTCCTCCCCCCTCAGTTCTTCTGCTCGCCCAGCCGAAGCCTGGCAAAGTCCGTGGCGAGCTGCAGGGCCTCCCGCAGGCACCCCACGTTCCTGCCCGTGGCCTGCGCAGAGACGTCCTTTCCCCCGCCTTTGCCGTCCATCAGGCCCGACACCTCCTGCACCCACTGGCTGGCCTTCAGGCCCTTGTTTGCTGTCTCCTGTTAAGCAAAACAGAAAAAAATGAAGGCAGTTCAACCTTAACCCCGCCAGCAGTGAGGGAAGGGCTTCTGTGAGCATGATGCAATAGGACAAGGCTCTTCCCACTCCACAGCCCCCAAAAGCTTTGCCATGCCCACAACCACATTAGGCCTGGCTCTTCCTCTTTCCCAGATTGCACGTCTCCCTCTTCTGCAGCCTGGTAACAAACCTAAGGCACAAGGCTTGCGGCTCTTGCCAAACCCAAGAGTTTTGGCTGTACAGCCTTAGAAGGTGACAGCCTGGAGACTGTGGAACCTCCACTGAGGAACAGGGAAGGCAGAGGCAGTGTCTCAGCGTTACCTGGGGCACTTGACAGAGGCAGGTGATTCTACCAGCTTCATTATCTACAGTGAAGAGCATGGTGGCTGTCTGTGGGGAGTGAGTCTTGAACAGCTTCAGAGATTCATTCAGGGCCTGCAGGACAAAATCACAGAATCCCAGCCTGGTTTGTGTTGGAAGGGACCTCAAAGTTCATCCAGTTCCAACTGCTGCCGTGGGCAGGGACACCTTCCACTAGAGCAGGTTGCTTCAAGCCCCGTCCAACCTGGCCTTGAATACTGCCAGGGATGGGGCAGCCACAGCTTCTCTGGGCAACCTGTGCCAGGGCCTCACCATCCTCACAGGGAAGAACTTCTTCCTGATCTCTCATCTCCATCTCCCCTCTGTCAGGTTAAAGCCATTCCCCCTTGTCCTGTCCCTACAGGCCCTTGTCCAAAGCCCCTCTCCAAGTTTCTTGCAGCACCTTTAGGCAGTGGAGCTGTTCTAAGGTCTCCCCTTAAGGAGTCTTCTCCACGCTGAGCAAGCCCAGTTCTCTCAGCCTGTCTCCAGAGCAGAGCTGCTCCAGCCCTTGCAGCATCGCCACGGCCTTCTCTGACTCACAATCCCTAAAGCGCACCTTCCCTGCACTCCCAACCTGGCTCCAGCCTCCGTGGAGACCTCAGGGCTCTGGACTTGCATTTAACCAGCCAGCAGTGTCCTGCAGTGTTCCTTTTCTCCAACACAAGAGACCCTCACATCCCTGCTGGGCAGAAGCCATGGCAGGGGACACAGCCAGGGCTGGTGTCCCCTCACTGCTGCGAGGAACTTCTTTTTTCCCAGCTTATCTGGGAGCTGGCAGAATTAGTGCCAAGGCTGGAGGGGAAAACACTGGGCCCTGGAAAGCAGCTCCCAGAGGAGGCAGCAGCTGCTCTGCAGCAGGTCTGGAGGACTCAAATGCAGCGTGAAGAAGCTGCAAGGGTTTGTCAGCACAGCAGGCACACTGCAGAGCCTGGGGAGACTACTATGCATCCCATTATCCATCCCAGGGAGGGCTAGCACAGACACGATGCTGCATCGAGCTTCAGGGACGGGCCCTCCAGAGGCAAAGCGGTGCTGCTCTAGCTGGGGCTCACAGCACCACCATCCATGGGATACACCCTTCTGCCAGGGAGAATGATTCACTGGCACCATGGAGATGGGGATGGCTACAGAGAGCAAGCAGGCTTCTTGAAGCAGGATCAGCTCCAAGAGTCCTGGAGTGGAAGTTTAAACAGGGCATGAAACACAGCATAGTCCACCCTCAGGGCACCATCAGCCCATTCAGCACAGGGGACGGGAAGGAGCAATTTCAGCCCTGGCTGGAGAACTGGAGCTCTGCTGCAGCAGGTAATGCCCAGGAGGTGGCAGCACATGTTCAGCTCAGGACACCACTCCCAGAGCTGATGTGCAACAGCCACATGCAGCAGGACATGTGTGGCTTGGCAAAGCTTCTGCTCAGTTTCTTAAGACCTCCTATTAGTGTTGTAAGGGCTGCTGAATGAGCCAGGGCACGGTGCCATTTCTATTGGGGTCCCTGCCCACCATCAGGTATGGAAGCTCAGCCAGTGGCCAAGAGCCCCTCAGGCCCCAGCCCCAGTGTAACTTCCCCCTCGTCACTGCTCAGGATTGGCAGGTAGCAAGAGCGCCAGCTGTGTAACACAGCACCATCCCCCGCCAGGGAGAAGAGACCACCCAACTGCTCCTCAGGCATGAGGAAGGCCACTGAGGAGTGATCAGACCCTCCCCTACCTTTGCTGAGGCTCCATTTTCCATTTCCATGATGACCAGTGGCTGGTTAGGGTGACTCTCAATGACTTGCTTGGTCTTCTCCAGCACCTGAGGACAACAGTGGTCAGATGCTGACGCACACACATGGTGTATGCACACAAGAACCATCCAGGTGAAGGTGTAACCTCCCTGCAAGTACAGAGGCTCCCAAGGTGCCCAAACACACCACAGCCCAGCCCGGAGCAGCTTCATGCCTGGAGGCAGGGTGTGTGGCCTGCAAGGCAGCAGCAGTGCTGTGTCTGAGCCCTCCTCCAGGAAAATCCAATGGGATCCAGGAGAAAGCCTGCCCCCAGGGGAACTGTTAGGGCACAAACACCCCAGCTACCAAGACTAGCATTGCATTTCAACCCAGGAAACAGGCATGGAGGCAGCCACGCTCCGGGATAAGCTGGAAGGCTGAAATGCGTTGAGGGACATTCCCACAGCTTGGCTCCCTTCCACACCGGACACAAGTGGAGCTCCCAAAGGAGCCCTCTGCAGCCCTCCTGCACTATCCTTTATTCCCATCAGGGCTCACTCGTTTCTGGATGTCAGCTTTGCTTGCTCTGTCCAGGTCATCCATAACTTTCTTCAGTGCTTTAACAGCCTCCCTCAGTTCATCTTTCTGCCACTGTGGGATGACAGCAGTGGCCAGTGCCTGCAAAACAGGATCATGGAGAGGGTTAAAGGTATCTGTGACCATGGAAGGAGATGTTACACCACACTCATGAACCTCAAGTGCCTCTACTGGCAGAGCCCAGTAAGCTCCCCTCCTCTCCTAGCCTCAGGCATGAGGTGCTGGCTGCAGCATCTGCAGGACACAGGGTGGTGTGGACAAGGGCAGGAAGCTGAACTTGGGCCTCATTAATACCACCCAGTGCTAGTCATCAAGGCGCCATTCACTCTGGGGAGGCAGACCACAGATACCATCCTCACCTCACTGAGATCCACAATCTCCTTCTGCACATCCTTGTTGGGAGCTGTCTGGACCTTCACCTTGGCCTCCAGGGCTGACAGCAGCTTCCTGAGGCTGTCGACTTTCCTGAGGGCCTAGCAGAATAGAATCCCAGTTAAGTCAGGCAGGGAGATGTAGCAGGCTGGGCTTTTGCCAACCCCATGAGAAGGGGCAAGGAATGATGCAGCCCTCAGATGGAGGACAGTAACTCTTCAGGAAGCAGCAGAGACAAAGCAGGCAGCTTGTGACCAGAACCAGGGTGTGATGCTGGCAAGCAAGCCCCAGGATTCTTCTTTGCCAGAAGGAATGCCAAGTTTCTCCATAAAGAGAAAGCCATCTCCCCCATGAACCCTTGTCATGAATATCCCACCAGGGATATTGCACAAATTCGAACAAAAAGAACCTTGGCACATGGTTAATATGTGGGATTTTTTGGAGGATCTCTCCTGCTTCCTCTCACCTTCCGAGCTTCGCCCCCAGTGACTGCAACTATCCTCCGGATGCCTTTAGCAATTGCTTCTTCTGAAACAATCACAAAAGGGCCAGCATGGCTGGAGTTCTGCAAGTGCCTTTGGAAAGAACCCAGAAAGACTCACAATAAGAGAGTTAGAAGTCCACCTCTCACCTCAGCAGCAACTGACGTGGAAGCAAGAAAACCACCCTGCCAGGAGCAGGAAGCAAGCATGGGGATAGGAAGCAAGCACGGGGACAGGCAGAAACCCCAACCTAGCTGATAAAAGCAAGTGAGTGAGGGAAAGGTGGCAAGGGCTTTGTTTCTGCACTGTCAGAGACTGTGCATGTGGGCAGCGACAGCCACAGGCACAGGTTTTTCCTGTCTGCAAAGACTGACTTTAAACGTGGAATGCAAAGGCACACCATGATCACCACCACCTCCAGCTCTGCCCTGAGTGTGGCCAGCAGACACTCACAGCACTCCCAGCAGAGCTCAGGCTCCATAGGGATGCCTTCCCAGCCACCCTGCCACCTTCCCTGGCCTCTCCAGATACTCACGTGCCCCCGCAGAACTCTACTGAAGTGATGGAGCCCGCGGGGCCAGAGGGGTCGGCCAGCAGCTCCTCCACAGGAATGCCAATCGAGACTACACGGACAGGGTCAGGGTAGGTCTCATCAAAAACTGCTCGCAGTCCTTGGATAGCTTTGGCTGCTGCAAGAGGGCAGTCCTGGGTGTACACTGTCTGCAGAGGACAGGAAAGGGGTGCAGGTAAGAGCCGGTCTTGTCAGCTGTGACTGAGGGCCCAGGAAATCCTGACTTCCTCCAAAAGAGCTTAAAAGGGACCTTCTGTGCCTTACCTGAGCTGTTGTTTGTTGAGCTGCAGGGGACCCAAAGTCCCTGAGAGATGCCTCATCTTCAAAACTCCTGATAGCACTGCCTGCTCAGACTCCCCATGTATATTCTAATGGTTTCTAAGCACAGACTCCTGAGAGGAGCAACAGCATCCTCCAGCATCTGCTCTGGCACCACACAAAGCAATGCTCTTGCCATTGAGGACACATCATGGGGTGGCTGAATGTACACTGTATCAAGCCATCCCTGCAAAACTGCTCTGCCAAACTTCCTGTAGCTAAATGCAACATTAGCACAGCCATGGAAACCTACAGAGGACTTGCTACCAATCCACATGGAGTTTTCCCACTCAGGATCCTCTGAGGTGATGCCAGTCTGTGCACAGTACTGCACTGGCAGCTCAGAAGACTCCTGCTGGCTGAGCTCCCAGTATCCCAGATCATCCAAAAGGTGGACTTTTCCTGAGCATATCCAACCTGGCAGTGGTACCCACCTTTGCTTCCTCAATCATCTGGTTGGCGATCCCTTCAATTTTCTTGATCTCCTGGGTGGACAAGGCTCCCTTGGCTGTGAAGTCGAACCGCAGCCTGTCTGGTGCAACCAGTGACCCTCTCTGGTCAGCCTCCCCCAGCACAGAGCGCAGGGCAAAGTTGAGGATGTGGGTGGCTGTGTGGTTGCTCATGACTGGCCTCCGCCTCATCTGATGGAGGAAGCCACTGTTAGATGGGATCCAGCACTGTGGAGCCAACATCACCTCTAGCAGCAGAAGTGGAGGTCAGTGTCCTGCTTCAAGAGAAACCTAAACTGGCTTGAGACCAGAGGAACTTATCATACTTGCTGCCTTAGAGCCTCAGCTAAGGGAACAGGATGTTCCCCACCAAATTTGTGCATGGCTGTTCCTTAGCAGCCCCCTTGTTGGGCCTGTCTGGAGAGAGGCCAGGGACAGACCAGGTCACAGACACTTATCTCTGCTCCTTGGCAGGGAGAAGCAATGCAAGATGGAAACCTTTGCTTTTGCTCCAAAGATGCTGCCTCTAGAGGGAGGGGAAATGTATTCTGCAGACTAGGCACAACCCAGCACGCACTCAGCAGGCTGAGCCCATGGGAGCAATGTCTGGAGTCACACAGGCAGTCCAGGCTCTCCAGTGTCATCCAAAATGCAGCGGAGACCATACATGTTCTACATCCCAGTCCTGATCCAAAATGTGTTTCTGCTGCTGCTCAGCAGAACCCAGCGCGTGCGGCTCTAAGCCAGCTGGGCCTTATTTGCCTTATGGTAGGAGAGAGCCAAGCAGGAGAGGTCTTGAGACAGCCAGACTGAAAGGGCCACTCTGCTTGCCTGCACCTTGTGCTGCAGGGAGAGCAGGCTGAAACACCAGGTCCCCAGAGCACCACCAATGAAAAGGGACAGGACAAAATCCAGGGAAAAAAAGAGATGAGCCCATGTGTTACACCATGTCTTAACTCACCTCATCAATAGACAGGTGGACCTGATCTCCGACTTTCAAGTTTCCATACAGAGTTCCTATGTGAAGCACATAACCTCCTCGGACCTGCACGTTCTTCACTGTGAATTCCGTTTTCTGTACAAAGAGTGAAAGGCTCCTTGTGAGCAGAGAGGGAGAAGAAAGAGGGACACACAGTCCAGCCAGAAGTCTGAGCTGCAAATGGACAGGTCTCAGCTGAGAGCCAGACTGGTGTGTGCGACAGAAAAAGATGAGTTCCCCCCAGTCACAGCACACAGGGCCACAAAGCGGAGAAGTGAATGAAGACCGAGCACGGTTATGGGGCACAGCAGAGCTGAAAGAGCTCCCCACCTCCGCTCCCCATCACAGCTGGAAAGCACTGTCCTGCACAGCAATCCCAGCACCACCACCACAGGCTAGGTTCTGGCAACAGACTGATGCTGGAGCACAGAGTGCAGCTCCCCAAGAAGCAAGGGGAACAAATTCCAGCATATCTGTGCCACACTGGACACCTGGAAAGGAAACTTGTGCAATGCCTGACACCTGCCATGGACAGGGCTTTGCTGGACCTTGCTTTGCCCCTTCTCCTCCCCTGCCCAGGCCCCAGGTCAGACCAAGTCTAGCTGAAGGCTGTCAGGCCCACTCACATCCTCCCTGCTGTTATCATCCTTGACCATGTAGCCCTCATCATAGATCTGTCCACCTTGCTCGGCATAGAAGCAGGTCTTGTCCAGCACAATCCCACATTCCTGGCCAGTGGATACCTCCTCCACAAACATCTTCTCCCTGCGTATGGCTTTCACTGTGGCCACGAGGCTCCCGAAATCTGTCACCAGGACAAAAGGCAGCATAAGTAAAGTAGGAAAACCTTGTAGACACTACACAGAAGCAGAATTTCACAGCAACACCTCCCACCTATTGCAGGAGCTCATGGCAGCTACCACATTTGCAAGAGAAAGAACGAGGGCAACAGTTAGCTGGATAAGAGGGAATTTCATTCAGTGCTCTCCAAGGCAGGGACTGTCACCTCCTTCCACACTTATGCAGTAAAAGTCAGCAGCACACAAGCCGGGGGCCTCCCGAATTTCCACCCAATGGAAGATTCAGCAGGAAAAGCCAAAGCAAGTGAGCCAAGGACCCTCTCTAGCAGACCCAGGAGAAACTGCAGGCTCCTGAACACCGGCAAAGGAGCAGCTGAGAAACAAACATCAGGGCTTGGAGACACAAAGCTGCAGGGAACAGGAATCACCTCAAGTTGGCAACAACAGATCTGAACAGTACAGCAGCCCTTGGACAGCCTGTCCTTCTCCTTCCCTGCTCGACTAGTAACAAGCAGGCTATTCACCTGCATATGCTTCCACTCCCACCTCCACATCCTGGGAAAAGCGAGCCCGGAGGGCGATCTTATTGAGGTATGTGCCAGGAAAGGTTTGGCAGCAGAGGATGATTCTGGGAAGGTTTTTTTCATACCGTAGGTACCACTGGGATCTGAAGCATAGCTATATTTTGGCGAGTCATCGGTCACCTCCAGCCCTCGGGCCCTTAGCTCTTCGATGGCATAGATGTCCAGCATGAGGAGGTCCTCCCCTCCCGCACCCTTGCCCTGGGATTTGAGCTGCAAATGACAAGCATCAAAGTGAGAAAAAACACCTCAGCACTGGCCCATGCACACCACACCTCGCTTGTATCCCTGACAGCTCCTTGGTCTAGCACTTCTTAGAATCCCAGACTGGTTTGGGTTGGAGGGGATCTTAAAGCTCATCCAGCTCCAACCCCCTGCCATGGGCAGGGACACCTTCCACTAGAGCAGGTTGCTCCAAGCCCCGTCCAACCTGGCCTTGAACACTGCCAAGATGGGGCACTCCGTTTGCCCTGTGTGCCAGCAGTTGGAGTGTTCCTGTCTTCTGGCTTCATAGCAGGCTATTCTCGTGCTACCAGCATGCAGACAAAGCAGGCCTGAGCCCAACAAGGGCAAGGCAAGTACCAGCCAGCTGGCCAATGCCACTCCCGGCTGCTATCTACCTGTGCATTTTTCCGCTCTTCTTCGAAGCCCTCCATGTCCACAACAAGGCCCTTCTCCTCTGCAATCAGCCCAGTGAGATCCGCAGGAAAGCCGTAGGTGTCATACAGCAGCCAGGCAGTATCGCCTTCAGAAAAAAAGCGGAGCAGTCAGCACCCCTGTTCCACAAGACACTGCTCCTTTCCCTGGCTATGCATCACGGTAGGACAGCAGAAACCTTTGGTGAACATCTAAAAGGCTCTTCTCTGACAGCACAGGGATCACACTATCACGTTGTGTGTCTGGGCAGCTGAGAAACCTGAGCAAGTGAGCCCAGGCCAGAGGAGAGATGGGGGGCCCAGCTCTGAGAGATGATCTTTTGACTCCAGTATGCCCCCCTACACCTTCCACCATCTCTCAATTCCCAACCAAACTGAGCCTGAACTTTGGCACACATAATAAATGCTTTTTGTTGCACTCAGACCTAAGTCACAGCTTTACCAGGGAGGACTTTACTGTCTCCCAAGCTCTGGATCTTCCTGTCCAGGATACGACGCCCTCTGCTGAGTGTTTTCAGGAACTGATCCTCTTCTTCATTGATAACATCCTTCACCATATCTGGGTCTTTCTTCAGCTCAGGAAAGGCATCTCCCTGTAGACCCAAGGGCATTAATCTTTCAGCATGGAGATCTGCACGTCCCCGCAGAGGAAGTCTTCAGGACATACAGCGGAGTGGGGGAAGGACTTACCAGTGACTGCACCACCACATCAACCAGAGTAGCAAAGAAACCCTTGGGGGCATTGAGCTTCTCATGAGAGTAGCGCACAGCCCGTCGGAGAATCCGCCTCAGCACGTACCTAGGAGACAGCAGAGCCCCTCATGCACATGTTACACCTCTGAATTGTTCTAGAAGATCCACCAGCATCCACCTACCAGCACTCCTTCCCAGGACCAAAAGCACACGGCTCCCTTACCACATTTTCTCTCAGGCAGCTGCTCACAGCAGCAGCAAAACGGAGGTGAAGTGCCAGGCTCCAGCTCCATCACCCAGACTGTGTGCTTCAGAGTCAGCCCTATGAGTCCAGCAGCACCACAGCACAGCCCCCTGGGCCAAACTTCATTGTTTTTTTGACAGCAGCACTGCACCAAGCAGAGTTTTGTGCCTGTCTGTCCAGTGATCCTTTCTGGGGCTGACACAGCAGGACTGGGACACACAAGAACCCTCAGACCTGTGTGCCTTGCCCTTTTGAGCAGACCTTACTACAGGGATTGAAGCATCAAATATACTGAGCCCACACTCTGCTATCCACTGCTTCAATGATGAATCCAAAGACATTCCAGAGATCCCAGTGCCCTTGGGGAAGCCATGCTGAACATATGGGAGTGGCAGCATTGCAGCAGCGCCCTTCTTACCCTCTGCCAGTGTTATCAGGTCTGCCCCCATCAGAAAGGGCCAGCGTGATGGTTCGTGCATGGTCGGCCAGCACACGGTAGGCCATGTCTATTCCATCAGCATCTTCAGCACCAACCTGCCCCATGTAGGGCCTGGCACCAGTGCCCTGTGCAGAGAGGAGAAGGTGGTGGGCAAAGGGCACAATTCAGGATGGTGGGGAACAGCAACATGGCCAAATAACAGGGAAGTGCCTCAGAAGCCACCCACCATTCCACTGCCTGTGGCCACACAGGAGACACGCTCCCCTTGGAAAGTGAAGTGAGAGCTGTGAGACTCTGCATGGTGCCACAGCCTGCACTTCCAGGGTCCGCAACACCGGAGGGAAGGAAAGCCAATTTATCTCAACATTAAGAGTCCAGGACACAAGAGAGAGGGAGAGAAACAGAGTACAGGGAAACCATCTGTTGTGCACACTGGCTCGAGGACCAGAGTCCTGGCATAACCTGCCTAGCCAAGGAACTTGGCCCTGCAAGTCATGTTTTATGGCAAACTGTCATGGTTTATGGCAGAAACCCCCTCTCTAAAGGGACTTATTATAGATCAGCATGTTCCAGGTGGGAAACTGAAGGACAAACTCTGATTCTGGGTTAGCAGCATCACATGCTCTACCACATGGCACAAAGATGGCACTTGGCCATACGGGACTGCAGAGCATCTCCTTGGGAGAGGACCTAGGACTGCACACCAGGGCAGTTCACAGAAACACTTGGGAAAGCTGCATTGCTCATTGTCCCGTATTTTCACCAGGAAATATGTCTCAAGGCAACTATTACTGTGCCAGCCTGCGTTCCTGTCCTCAGCAAAGTACAAGCCCCTGGGGCTCCCAGCAGCTGGGGAAGCAAAGACCTGCAGAAATAATTGCCCTGCCCAATCAGCCCAGCATCTCCCCAGGGATTCAGGGAATGGAAGCAGCTGGGTCAGGCCCAGACCCAACCCCCCCTAGTTCGTACCTTTTGGATGGCTTCAAAGTAAGGAAGGAAAAGGTCAGTGTCATAGTTGGACATCTTGTTTTGCAGCACAGAGACCAGCCTCTCCAGGCCCATCCCAGTATCAATACTCTTCTTAGGAAGAGGTTTCAGTGCCCCATCGGCTTCCCTGCCCAGCCACAGAAAGAAAGATAAGCTGTGATGGATGGAGGCTCTGCAGAAGAAACCCCATCTCCATCAACTCCCATGAGGAAATCCTCATCTCTATGAGATTTTGTGCCTTCAAGTTTCTGATGTGAGCCCATGCACAAGCCACACAAAGGACAAATTTGATAAAATACAGTTAACAAGACCCACAATGACAATTTATCCCCTGAGTGGGATGGCACTTATCCCCTACTGAACTCTTGACAGATAACTAAGAAAATACTTCCAGTCTGTCCCCAAAGCCAGTGTGACCAGCCTCTTTTATACAGGACAGCCAGGGTACAGAGCATCACAAAGTGCACAGGTCCTGGACAAAAGGGAATGGCAAGCAAGCCAGGGGAAGGTAAATACAGAATCCGAGCTGGAGCAGCCTAGGGAGGGAAGCAGGTCTGGCTCACCTATTGAACTGTATGAACACCAGGTTCCAGATCTCCAGGACATTGGGATCATCCTGATTGACCAGGTGGGAAGCGTCTCTATCCCCAATGCGGTCATAGTGGATCTCGCTGCAAGGGCCACAGGGCCCCGTGTCTCCCATTTCCCAAAAGTTATCCTTCATATTGCCAGGCAGAATCCTGCCCTCAGCCAGCCTGTAGCAAGAAACTCCTATTGAAAAACAGATACTAACAGCAAGGAAAGAATTTCTCAAACTAAGAGCTACACACAAAAACCTCAGCTCACTAGCTCCCTGGATGAGCAGATGACCTGTCAGGAGTCTTGAGAGAGGCTAATCCATTTCTCATGACTCCTGCTGAGGAGGATCAAGTCAACATTGGCACCTGGCAGTTGTCCCAGCTGGAGGGAGAGCTCCTGGGTTGTTAGGATGGAACAGCTGCCTTAGGAAGAGAGCAAAGAAAAGAGTCGGACTCTTCAATTTTGAGCGTACAAGGCTGGGTGAGAGACTATGACTCCGATTCAGAAAAACAGGATCAGACATACTCTGAAGGAGCAGGGCCCCAAACAGAAGCTAAGGGGAATAGATGGCTAGCCTTCTAACATAGCTAATCCAACGACTGGATACTGGGAGGGGAGGAGGTGAATGGACTGCACACCAGTCAGGCATGCCTGCTCTTGTAAAAACAGCATCTTCTCAAGTGTCAGAGGCAGCACAGCGTGCTGTGATCTGACCCAGTGGGCACTTCCTATGCTCTTAAGCTTACAGAAGAGATTTTGAAATGAAAGCTCTCAGTAACTTCTAGCTAATACCAGTACTTCCCTTTTGTTTTGCAGCACCACCACCCTGCAAACATTTGTGATGCTTTGATTTTGCTAAAACTTCCTGTTACATGTGCTCTGCCATAGAACATATACTATCTTTCTTTGAGTGACTACTGCTCATCAAGATACACACCTTCCTCAGGCCTTACCCCAAATCCAACCAGATCTGCTTGCACTCCAGGTCTGGCTGCAGTCCTGCAGCCTCATTTCCACCAAAGTAAGTAACATAGAGTCTTTCAACAGGGATGCCAAACTCCTTGGTGAGAAGGTCCAGTGCCAGTTTACAAGCAAGCTCCTGCAGAAGGAAAGATGAGGTCAGCAAGTGAATGCAAGAAGAGTTTCTCTTCAACATGCAGAGTACTGGCTACTGTAGGTATCAGCAGCTGAACAGCCAAAACCTTTCAGACTTCTGACGTAAGAAGGAAACAAATTAATACATGGAGCAAGCAGGTCATGAGAAACATCTTATCTGGCTTTCCAGATGCAGCCAAGTTAACTCTCAGCCTGTTCACTGCCCCCTCAAAAGCCTGTTAATTCTGCTGTTATTCTGTATTCTCAACACCGTCTTTCTGAATTTGAACAATATCTTATCAAGGAGCTTGGGAAAAGACACCATTATTTTATGATCATTCATGTCTGAAGGTCCATCATTGTCACTCAGCATGTGCAAGTCCCCACAACTCCAGGACAGCCACTAAAACCTCTGCCTGAAGACTCCAAACTGGCACAGTTAATTGTCCTGGGTTCAGCTGTAACAGGTATCTTTCTCCTTCCCAGTAGCTGGTGCAGTGCTATGTCTGGGCGTTAGTCTGAAAGCAATGCTAGTAACACACTGATGTTTTAGCTGTTGCTCAATAGCACTTACCCCGATCAAGGACTTTTCAGTCTCATGCTCTGCCAGTGAGGAGGGGCACACGAAGTCGAGAGGAAGCAGAGACAGGACACTTGACCCAAACTAGCCAAAGGGACCAGCACATCCATACCACAGCACGTCATACCCAGTATATAAACTGCAGGGAGTCACCCGGAAGGCCAGACCGCTGCTCAGGTCAGGCTGGGTATCGGTAAGTGGGTGGTGAGCAATTGCATTGTGCATCACTTGGGTTTCTTGGGTTTTTACCTTTCCCTTTAAGGTTCATATTCTCTCCCCTTGTAATTTCCCTTATCATTATTATTACTACTATTATATTATACTTTAGCTATTAAACTGATGTTATCTAAACCTGTGGGGTTTAAATTCTTTCTATTCTCCTCCCCATCCCAACTGGGGGGTAAGTGAGCAGCTGCTGGTGCTGAGTTATCGACTGGGTCTAAACCACAATATTAATATAATCAGCTTTGTAAGCCTGAAGTAATTAATCTCAAAACATTCTGCAGGGTCAGGAGAACTTCCAAGCTCATTAATTCCAAAGGAGCCACATGTGCCTTAGGAACCATTCTGTGCCAAGATATTCTCTTTCTTCTTGGCAATTGCTGAGTTCAGAGATGGCTAAATTCATACAAGAGATTCAGAGCTGCACCTAGCCTATTTTACCTTGAAATAATCCCCAAAGGACCAGGACCCCAACATCTCAAAGAAGGTGTGGTGGTAGACATCTTTCCCAACGTCATCCAGGTCGTTGTGCTTGCCCCCTGCTCGGATGCACTTCTGAGTGTTGGTGGCTCTGCTCAGTTTAGCAAGCGGGTGTGAGGGGTCAATAGTGTTGAGGAAAATGGGTTTGAACTGAAAGGAAAGAAAAAAAGGGCAATCAAGAAAACCACCAAGCGCCTGCTTTCAAATACTGCAAGCAACAGCAAGGCAGTAACTGTTATCTATGTCATGTTACCACTAGGCTGGATACACCCAAGGCAGCTTTCAGAAATAAGCCTGCTGTCTCCTGCCTGTGAGGAGACTGCAGCACTGCCTAGAGCTTAGCATTCCCACACACATACATGTTCCTGGAGCCACCAAACCCCAGGATCTCCAACGGGAATGAAAGCAGACAGATTCCCAGACAACAAAGACAAAAAAAAAGTAATTTTTTTCAGCAGCGCCTCAGCCACTCTTTAAAACTGCTGTCAGCCATTCGTACCAGGACTAGCCGTGGTATAAACGGTCAAAGAAGGGAGACTGGCAGTGCTCCCATTATTGCAGAGTCATCCCAGCAGACACAGGAATCTCTTCCAACACTCTTGCCAGTTTTGTGAGAGCACAGTGGGCTCCATCAGACACATCAATCACCTCGTGTGACCAGAAGGAAGATGGAAGAAACAATAATCTTCCACACAAAACAACTTCACAGCTGTCAACTGATACAGGATATGTCCATAAGGACCACAGTACCAGAGTGGGAATCCTACCTGGTTCATACCAGCATTGGCAAAAAGCAGCGTGGGGTCATCCAGGGGGATTGTAGAAGATGAGTGCACATAGACATGCTTGTTTTCCTTGAAGAAGTCAATAAACCGTTGCCGGATCTGGCTTGCTGTTAATGTAGTCTCCATATTAAAGCTGTCCAAAGCAAGCGGAAGGGAAAGTAGCAAGGGCTTGGTGCAGTCTGAAGGAACAACAAATAAGGTTCTTACACGTATGAAGATAGGCTGAGAAAATTGGGGCTGTTCAGCCTGCAGAAGAGAAGGCTGCGTGGAGACCTCATAGCAGCCTTCCAATACCTGAAGGGGGCCTATAGGGATGCTGAGGAGGGACTCTTCATGAGGGACTGTGGTGAGAGGACAAGGGGTAATGGGTTTAAACTTAAACAGGGGAGGTTTAGATTGGATCTGAGGAAGAAATTCTTTACTGTAAGGGTGGTGAGGCCCTGGAATGGGTTGCCCAGGGAAGCTGTGAATGCTTCATCCCTGGAGGCGTTCAAGGTGGGGTTGGACATAGCCTTGGATGGCATGGTGTAGTGGGAGGTGTCCCTGCCCATGGCAGGGGGGTTGGAACTCGATGATCTTGAGGTCCTTTCCAACCCTAACTATTCTATGATTCTATGTTGTCATCTCAAGAAGTAACATCAGGATCACTGCCTCCGTCTCCTGAAAGGGTCTCCCCACACTGGTTAAGTACTGCCACTGACTCCTCAGTTCAACCATCAGCCTGCCCCAAATAGTGCTGCCCAACCGCAAACTCCTCTCCCCGACCTCCCCTATTTCTAGAGCTCTACATCAAGTTACCCGTTCTTTGAGAACATGTGGGCTTAAAATACCAATTTCACCTGGATACTGAACTCAGTAAGAGGTTGTGTTTGCTCCACTGAAGACATGGCGGGGGATTGCCAAGTCCTAAAACCATTCGAGGTGATTAAATCACAGGATTATGGAAAGGCTGAGCTTGGAAATGATCATGTCACCCACCCCTCCTGCTCAAAGCAGGGTCACAACAGAGGTGCCCGGGTGCTTTCCCAGAGAGGAACCACACTGCCGCACACGCATCAGAGACGGGTGACACCTCCCGTACAGCCTACAGCGTACACGAGGCTGTCCCCTGCCGATGGAGCGCAATGCGATCACCTGAAGGGCCAAGCTCCCCGCACCCTGCTCTGGTGCAGGGACAGTAACTCGTCATTGTACCAAGGCCAGCGAGGCTTTGCATGAAGAAGGGAAGGCAGGACTCGAGGAGAGAAGGAATGACTCGGCGCAGCAGCGGCTGCCGGCCACAGCAGAGCCTCCGCGCAAGCTCCATCTGGTCTCAAGTGCCCTCGAGAGGCAGCGGGGGCCCGGCAGCCCTGCGAGAAGCCAACCAGAGCCGGCAGACGCGCATCCCCCGGAGGCCCCGGCTGAGGTGAGGAGGCTGAGGCGAGGAGACCGCGGCACTGACCGCGGCACTGACCGCGGCACCACCCCCTTCCCCTTCCCCTTCCCTCCCGCTGCCGCTGTCCGCCGCCGCTGTCCACCGCGGCCCCCATGCCGCCTGCCCTGGGCTTGCGCCTCCCGCCCCTCGGCCCTCGCCTCCCCCCAAAGCCGTACCTCCGCAGCTGCCGCAGCACCCAGCCCCGCACCTCCGCAGCGTCCGCTCCGCCCCGCCCCTCCGAGCTCATCGCCGTGCGCCAGCTCCCGATTGGCTGCGCGGCCGTCGCTCCGGGTGAAGCGCGCCCACTCCCCGCGGCCGGCCCGGGGCTGGGCTTCCCGCCGGCTGATGCAATGGGAGCATGGGCGGCAGGCGCGGCGTGACGCGGCGGGGTGAAGCCGCGCTCGGAGCCGCTGTCTGAGGAGTGCGAGCCCTGCTGCGGGGCCGGGGTTGTCGCGGGAGCCTCGCCTCTTCTCACTGTAGGGTCATGCAGTTGTCAGGTTGGAAAAGACCTTCAAGATTGTTATAAATTGAGACCACAACAGACAAAAATCCAATTAGAATTTATTAATTATAGCAAGTAGAATATGAGCAAAAACAGCGCTGGACGGCAGGGGGGTCTACGCTCCGCCAACTGCCGTACTAAGCCGTTCAAACAGTCCCCTTTTATACATCTTTTCTTCCGTGTTCTTGAAGTAGTGGAGGTACTCTGCGCATGCTTCAGTTGTTGCTAGGGGGTCGTTTGTCCTGTTTCTGTCGGTTCCTGGAACATCTGGCGGTTATCTTATCTTGCACAAATGGTCTGACCTTTACATTGGGCTTAACATAAATATTAGCCATGTCTGCAAGCTTCTGACAATTGGCTAAGATTTATAACAGTGTGGTTGTCAAACAATTGATAAGCAAACCAGGTGTGCGGATGAGGAGTACACAGAGTTATCAGATTTACAGAGGACACTTTTTAGGGGAACTACTAAATCTCATTAGCACATCAAGAAAGCGATTAACAAGCCCGACGCGGGATGAGGAGTACACTAAATTTGTAAAGAGGGCCATTATCACTTCACAGACTTGTAACATTGTAAAAGAGCTATTTCTATTTCAAAGACTTTGTTCTCTAAGTTAAACTAGAAATACTTTGATCTCATGTTTTAAATACTTGCTTATACTCAAGGGAGTTACAAATAGTAATTTTTATTAACGTTGCCCTAACAATGTGAACATAGTAACTCAGAGTTTCGTATAGTTAATTATCAACGGTTTCTTACTTCATAATTTTCCTCACCATGTTTTATAACGAACTATTACTCTTAACACGAATCATAGTCTTGTTATAGCATAATGCTAATCAAGCTTAACTTACACGCCTTGCTTAACTAGCAAATTAATAATTCAAGTTTATTACAATTTATCATTATTACAATTTATCAGCAAATTAACTGTTTACATTTATCACAAAGATCAAGGCCAAATGCTCCCAGCACTGCCGAGGCTACCACTGAACCGTGTCACTGAGGGCCCCGTCTCCACGGTGTGTCAACACTTCCAGGGACGGTGACTCCACCACTGCCCTGGGCAGCCTGTTCCAATGCCTGAGCATTTGGGGAAGGAATTGTTGCTAACACCCAGTCTAAATCACACCTGGTGCAGCTCGAGGCTGTTTCCTCTTGTCCTATCCCTTGTTCCTTTGGAGCAGAGACGAGCCACCTCCTGGCTCCATTCTCCTGTCAGGCTGTTGTAGAGAGTGATAAGGTCCCCCTGAGCCTTCTCCAGACTAAACCTGCAGGTCCCTCAGCTGTTCCCCATCACACTTGTGCTCCAGGCCCTTCACCTCTGGTGAGGGGACAGCAGTGGTCTGCAGAAGCAGCTAAGGAAGGGATGTGGAGGGCAGGGAGCTGGCTGGGAATGGTGCATGAGGTGGCTGCTGCAGTGGTGACCAAAGCCCTGTGGGCTTCCCTGTTGTGGGATGTAATGGCTACAAAGCCTTTGCATGCATCTGAGAGGACAAGATCATGGCTAAGAGGTGCAGCGGGTGGGTGTCACTCATGAGGAACGTGCTTTAGTCACATATTTGGGGAGTTGATGGGTAGGGACATGCAGTCCAAGGGCACGTATACAGGGGAGGTGCCATGTTGACAAAAAATACACTGCGAGGACAGTCATGCAGTGAAATGTGGTGCCACACTGACAAAAGAGATCTCTGTCAAGCATTGAAAGGGAGCTCAGGAAGACTGTGGGGTCCCTGCAGGTTTGTGAGGCCGGGTTCAACCCCTGGGCAACCTGATCTGAAGTCATTGCTGACCCTGCTCCTCCTGACAGGTCTTGGAGTAGAGTCCTTTCTAACCTGAGTGGTCCCCAGGTGCCTCTGCAGTGGTGGGATCTGGTGGCTTGGTCTCCTCTCTTCCCCAGAGCATCCCTTCTGCCCAAGCAGTGGTTCTTGAGCCATGAGTATGTCTGTGCTGCTGTCCTTGGCCTTTGTTGCCATCAGTTAGCCCTTTCCAAAGGTTACTTGCTGCTTGCCTTGCCAGCTCAGTGCTGGCCTGCAGCCCTCTTCACTTTACTTTGGTCTCTTTACCAAGGAGCCTGGAAGGAAAAGTGGAAATTCCAGTCCTGTTGGTTCCTAATGGGAATGCGGCTCTGGATGCTGCTTGCAGATAGCAGCAGAAGAGGGCAGGTCTGTGCAATGCAATTGCTTGTGCAGATGATTACAGCCTCAGCAATGCCTGCTACAGTGGGTTTGTGTCTAACACCATCCAAATCCACACCCAGCACGCTTACCTCTCATGGGGGTGGCAGTCTGCCCACCAAGAGGGAAAGAAGCATCACTGCTGCTTCCCCTCCGTGCTCTGCATCCCCTGAAAACACACTTCCAAGCGGGAGCCCCTTCACCCTCTCCCAGATGCTGGCCTAGCTATTTCTTTGTTGCCAGATCTGGAACCACTCATGTACTCGGGGAATAGTCACCTCTGTCCCCTCCACCAGGCTGAATGAGGCTGGGCAACAGATGTGTCCCTTTGGGCACACCCATGTGTGGCAGCTCCCTCCCCACTACTTACTTCTTATTTTCTTCCCCACCTTAAACTCAGGTTTCACCAATTCTTCTCTTTCAGCTGGAGCTTTTTACGTGGCAGCTCTTAGTTTCTTTTGGCACCTTACCTCTGCCACTGGAAAATCCATGCCTCCAAGCACATCTGTGCCACGGGAGCCTTGGCTTTGCAGGCACCTCTTGGGCTGAGGAGCATCCAGCATTGTCCTTCAGGAAAGAAAAGGGTGATGACTGTGTGCTTAGAGCCCCAGCAGTGGGTGGTCAGGGCTGCAGGAAGCTGAGGATCTTCTCGGTGAAAGCAGTGGTACCAGTTGAGCTTCCAGTGTCAGACATGCTCTTCCAGTGCTTCTCAAGCTGGGCTTTGGATTAGCATCCCTGGCTTCAACCGTCCCAAACTCACCCCTCAAACTGGAAGATCACCAGCCACAGTGATGTGGAACTGTTTTCCTGTTCCTGGTGGTGTTTCCAAGTGCTTTTCCAAGCTTTTGGTAGAGGTGACAATTCTGCTATTGTTACAGTGCCTCTTGGAGCTGGGGCTTTAGCGGGGCAGGACTGAGTGATGCAGGAGACATCCATCCCTGTGTGCTGGGTTTCCCTGGCTCCCTGGCTGTGCCTGGGGCAGGTGAGGGGCCAGGGCCGGTGCTGGCATCGTCCCTGTCCCCATGGGCGCCCGGAGCCACACCCAGGGCTGTGCCCTGCTCCTCACAGTCCCGCCGTGTGTCACCACGGGGGATGGCAGCGCTGGCTCGCAGCGTCCTGGTGACAGGCTCCAACCGCGGCATCGGGCTGGAGCTTGTGAGGCAGCTTGCCGCCAGCCCCCGGCCGCCGCAGCACATCTTCGCCACGTGCCGTGACCCCGGTGGGCCACGAGGGAAGGTCAGTGAGGGAGGTGTGGGACATGGGGATGGTCCCTAATGGGGCGGGCGGTGGGAATGTGCAGTCCCTGCAGCCCTGCCAGCTCACTGCCCTGGCTGGGTTAGTCTGGCAGTGGGGACAGGGCTGCTCTGGTGGGGTCTCATAACCCCCAACCCCTGACCTAGCTGGGTGGGATGAGGCTGGAGGAGCAGACATGGTGCCTGTGTCCTCAGACATGGTGCCCATGTCCTCCTGACCATGCTCATGGGCAGCCAACCCCTTCTCCATACTGGGATCACCCAGGACAGGGGCAGCACCTGAGCCCAGCAGTACCCTTCTCGTCCTGGCTACAGGGATGCCCTGACCTATGAGAATAACTCCACACACTTTCCTGACAAAAGCAAAGCCACCATAGCCCACCTTGAGCTGGGGTGACCAGGGAGTGGGGGTGGGAGCAGGGCCCTGCCGCTGCTGACTTCTAACCTCCTCTCTTGCTCCGTCACTTTATTTCCAGGCTCTGCAAGAATTAGCTGCCCAGCACCCCAGCATCAAACTGGTCCAGCTAGGTATGGAGCAATCCCCCTGCTTGCACCTAACATCGCTTCTAGCCCTCTGCTTGCTTCAGGGATGGGTCTGGGGACACCTTTGCCTGAACACAGGCAGCCAGGCAGCTCTAGCCTGATGGGGAGGGGTCTGTGCACATTTGTGTGGACAGGCTTCCCCCTTCAAACAGAGCTGTCCTCTGGCTGGAAGCGGTCAAACCGGCTTTAGTGGCAGGCAGAGGTGGGTCTGGACAGCTTGGCTGGGCAAGTTTCATGGGAAAGGTATGACCTGTGTTCCCAAAGATGTTAAATACAGTGCCTGGGTTTTGGGCTGGGACGTGTAGGTTTGCCAAGTGAATCAAGGCAGGGCATACTGGATGGCTCCTAAACAGGAAGGTTGGTTTGGGGTCTTTTTGGAGATGGCCGTGGTTGGTATGCCATTCCTTGCAAGTAAAAAAGGGAGAAAAGAAACAGACTAAAGGATGCATATGGGGAATTTGGTCCTGCCATGGTGGCAGTATCCCAGGTTGATGCTCAGATCCAGAAACATGCTCCAGTTTGGAGCCTGTACTGGGGAGATGGTCTTTCGTCCTCTCCCTGTTCTCATGGAGACAGGCCAGATTCAGTGGCCTTTGTCAGCAGCACTGCAGAGCAAATGGACGTGGACAGCATAGGGAACTGGGAGCAGAAAAAGGAGAGCAGCCAGGGCAGCATTTGGTGTTGCCAAAGTTGGGGTATTTGCAGGCAGGGAGCTCCCAGGGTGCTGGGCAGGGATGGGGGCTTGGGCACTGGGGTGAAACATGGGGAGATAAAGAGCACCAGGATGAGGAACGTGTTTTCCTGCAGATGTGTCTTGAGCAGGCAGACAGCACTGTCTGAGAGAGCAGGGGCTGCTCACAGCCCCTCTTACTATTAAACAGATTGTTAAAGTATGATACCTTCTCTGTGATAAAAAATAGCATCTTGAATATTACCTGTGGTGGGAAGAGCACATTTACTTTGCTCACCAAAGCATGGCCAACATAAAAGGGACATCTCTAGGGGCTGACCACTAAATAAACCTTCACTAAAACACCAGACTATCAGTCAAGTCCCCAAATAAGCTAAAAACCTATGAAAAAAAAAATCCAACAGCAGCAAGTATTTCAAAAGAGAAGCTGCTGCAGGCTGTCTTTCTCCATCCTGAGGAAAGGTTGGCTTCAAAGCAGTAACAGGAACGCACTTTTCAGAAAGGAAAGTTAAAAATTAAATCCAAGACGCCAACGACCTGTCACTTCCTTTTGTTCTCTCTCTTCCTTTCTCACCCTTATCCTCATATTTCCTCCAAGGAGACAAGAGTTTGTTCCTTCAGCAAATTTGGCTGGCCTGTCACTAGAAGTATGCTGATCCCACATGCCTGGCCCCTTGGAGCAGTGACTCAGCTAGTCCAAACAGCAGGCTAATCATTCACCGAGGCAACTGAAAGAGCCCTCACACATGGTGGAGTGATGGAGCCTTGAACTCTGATCATTATCCAAAGTCACTAATAAAACCCCTACCCTATATCCTTCACCTGGCCATGAGCATGCTCTCAAATCTCAGTGCTCCATCCCCTCACAAACAGCAGCCCCACAGGAGATTATCTCATCAAAATCCCCCCAACTGTTTTCATGACACCTCTTGGGGGGTCCATGCTGAACAATGCAAGGTGGTAACAAGCCCCAGGCTACTCAAATACTTGCTTACACCATAAGGACACCAGCCTTGGTCAGAATCAGAAGATCATAGAATCAACCAGGTTGGAAAAGACCTTCAAGATCTTCAAGTCCAACCGTTCCCCAGCCCTGCCAAGGCCACCACTGAACCATGTCACTGAGGGCCTCCTCTACACAGTTTGTGAACACTTCCAGGGACAATGACTCCACCACTGCCCTGGGCAGCCTGTTCCAATGCCTGAACACCCTTTGGGGAAGAAATTTTACGTGATAGCCAGTTCCTTCAAGCTTCCCCTGGAAGCCCGGGGCTGTTTCCTCTTGTCCTGTCCCTTGTTCCTTTGGAGCAGAGACCAGCCACCTCCTTGCTCCATCCTCCTGTCAGGCAGTTGCAGATAGCGATAAGGTCCCCCCTGAGCCTTCTCTTCTCCAGACTAAACCCCCCACTTCCCTCAGCCGTTCCCCATCACACTTGAGCTGGAGGCCCTTCACCAGCTCCGTTGCCCTTCTCTGGACCTGCTCCAGCACCTCAATGTCTGCCAGGAAAAATAGATCAATCTGTTGCTCATCAGTGTAACAAAACACTCCAAGAGAGGTGTATTCAGCCTTACAAACCTTTGCTAATTCAGTCTTGTATAAGCATAAGAGCAGAAATACAGCTCAGGGGCAAATCTGTTACCAATCCATCTTTGTGATTGCCCCTGCAACCCAGCAGGCGCATCAGATTAGTACCTGCAAAACATCTGTGTGTGAAATGTGCATGGGAGCAAAAGCACACTCCAGCATGCCCATACACATGGTTCTAAAGGGCTTGGTGGTGTAATAAGATTTTTAAAAGGCAATGTATAAAGTTTAATGTTGGTCAAACCAGTCCATTTCAGATCCTGAAGGTGTTTAGATGACTCCTTTTAAATCGACAAGGGCCACTTCAGCGGGGTGAGCACCTGGGGGGGGTCCACTTCCTAAAAAGTAAACCCAAAAGCTGACCACAAACTGAAAAAATCAGAATTACAGCCTGTTTTGTTTTGGAAGGGAGCTTAAAGCTCATCCAGTTCCAATCCCTGCCACAGGCAGGGACACCTTCCACTAGAGCAGGTTGCTTCAAGCCCCTTCCAACCTGGCCTTGAACACTGCCAGGGATGGGGCAGCCACAGCTTCTCTGGGCAACCTGTGCCAGGGCCTCAGGACCCTCACAGGGAAGAACTTCTGCCTAAGATCTCATTTCAGTCTCCCCTCTGTTAGGTTAAAGCCATTCCCCTTGTCCTGTCACTACAGGCCCTTGTCCAAAGCCCCTCTCCAGGTTTCTTGTAGCCCCTTTAGGCACTGGAAGCTGAACCACTGGAGCTCTCCTCCACTTTGCTTTCTGCCCCAGCAGACACCGTGAACTTGCCCAGCATCCGTGGGGCCGTGCGGGCTGTGGGGTCTCATCTGAAGGACCAGGGCTTGAACCTGCTCATCAACAACGCAGGCATCAGCTCGCATGCCACGCTGCTATCCCTGGATTCCCAGGAGATGCTCTCCGTGTTTGCCACCAATGCCATTGGGCCACTCCAGGTTGCCAAGGTACCTTTTGGGTTTCTCCTGCCTGGGGAGATGTTCTCCCTGGCAAAGGTGGCCTCAGCTGGTGGGTTCTGGCTCTCTCAAATGAGCAGAACTGATGGGGCAAGGCCAGGACCGTGGGTCTCCTGTACCCACCCGGAGGAGCAGGGAGGCAGCTCAGCCCATCCCTAGCATCTCCAGTGCTCCATTCTTCCCTGTCTGGGGCTCCTGCCTGCTCTTTCCTTGAGGAAGGAAAAGGCTTGAGCCTGGACCCCCCTTGGGGCATCCTCCCCCTCCCTTGCCCTTCTGCTGGGGGTGTCTCTCCTGTGGTCTGCAACAGAGACCTCCAGGTTGCTCCTCAAGCTCGAGGCTTGTCCCGTGTTAACAGAGCATCCGTGTCTTTGGCAAGGAATTTCTGCCGCTCCTGGAGAAGGCAGCGAAGGGCTCGGGGCAGGAGGGTCTGAGCTGCAGCAGGGCTGCCATCATCAACGTCTCCACCAAGCTGGGCTCCATCGGGCTGTGCCTTGGTGTGCACCAGGCCCCCATGTACCCTTACCGTGCCAGCAAGGTGAGGAGCCGGGGACGGTGCTGGGGATGCTCTGCATGCCCAGGGCACATGGAGGGGTCACACACCCCCTGCCTGGTTCTCCAAGTGTCATCTTGGAGATCGAGACAGCAGGACCCAGGACTGAGCCTTTCAAGGGGGTTGTGCTAATGCTGCACCCCAGGGCCAGGTCCCATTTCCCACCTTGTGGCTGGGAAAAGTCTCCCTTCCAGCCCACCCATACCCCAGGTCATGCTGGCATGGCACTGCCTCTTCCAGGCTGCCCAGAACATGGTGACAAGGTGCTTAGCTGTGGAGCTCCAGGACAAGGGGATCTTGTGCACAGCCATCCATCCTGGCTGGGTGAAGACCGACATGGGAACGGAGAAGGTACTGGGCTGTGCAGAGGAGGGTCAGCAAGACCCCCACTGTGCCTCCAGCTCTCGGGCACTTTGGGATGTTGTGTGGTGCTGTGAGCTGTCAGGATCATCTCCCTGTGAGACAAGCAGCAAGCTACAGTGTGCCAAGTGCACAGGATAACCAGCCCCATTCCCCCCAACCCCAAGTACAAAGAGCGGGGGGGGCAGTAAAGAACATATCCCCATGAGCACTATGGGTGCTGCTCCCCAGGCTCATAATAGAATCATAGAATGATTTAGGTTGGAAAGGACCTTAAAGCTTATCCAGTTCCAGCCACCTACCACAGGCAGGGACACCTTCCACTAGAGCAGTTAAAGCAAAGCCAAACCAAAGACACTGCAGCATCCTTCATGCCCCACTTGTCAGTGGTGGGCTGAACCACGGTGTTTAAGAGATGATGGTGACACTACCAGAGATCCGAGGACACCTTCAGGTTTCCAGCTCACCGCAAAGCCTCCCTAGCTCTAAAAATACCCAAAGCCACATCTCCTTCAGAGCACTGCCTGTCTGAAACATCTCTGGGCTGTCAGGACACAAGGTCCTTGCCAGCTGAGAAAGCACACGAGGATTTATCCTTCCTTGCAGAAGCAGCCCTGACATTTACCTTACCCACCTGCTGAAACGGGATCCCGGGCATCAACCTCCAGGCAGCTTTTCTTGGCGAGTCCAAGGACCATCTCTCAGGAACACAGAATGGTTTGAACTGGAAGGGACCTTAAAACTCACCCATTTCCACCCCTCTGCCATGGGCAGGGACACCTTCCACTAGAGCAGGTTGCTCCAAGCCCCATCCAACCTGGCCTGGAACTGCCACGGATGGGGCAGCCACAGCTTCTCTGGGCAACCTCTGCCAGGACCTCAGCACCCTCACAGGGAAGAACTTCTTCCCAAGATCTAACCTAAACCTCCCGTTTCAGTTTAGATCCATTCCCACTTGTCCTATCACTGCAGTCCCTAATGAAGAGTCCCTCTCCAGCACTCTTGCAGCCCCCTTCACATACTAGAAGGCTGCTCTGAGGTCTCCACGCAGCTTCTCTAAAGGTCATCTCTGAAGGCTGGCTGCTTTCCATGCTGGTCATGGCCCATGGCATTGATGCTGCACCTTGTCTCCTCTGCAGGCACCACTGACAGTGGAGCACAGTGTGCGGGGCATCCTGACAGTGCTGGCCAGCCTCTCGCAGGACACCTCCGGAGCCTTCCTCGACTGGGAAGGGAACAGCCTGCCCTGGTGACAGACAGGCGGCCGTTGCCTCTTGCCCGTGCTGTAGCCTCCTGCTCGCCAGCTCACCCCTCTGCATGGTCACTCTGCTCACCCTCATGCCAGCGAGATGGGAAGGGTGTGGGAAACAACTCCTCCCTTCCTCACCCCACGCGTGGCCCTGCAGTCCCTCTGTGACCCTCACCTCTGTAAACACCTGGAGCTGATGCCTCTTTGTTTCTTCTCTGCATCCCCAGCCTCAACCTCCTCGCTAACTGCCTGAGCACTACGTGTCCATCTGTCCTGCCTCTGACCAAAGCATCTCCCAACTGAGGGGAGAAGGCAGCTGGTCCCTGTGACCCACAGCCCCTTGGGGACCTCAGGCAGGGCACACACAACCCTAGGGTGCCCCAAAACTGGTTAGGGGGAAAAACAGCCCCATGGATGCTCTGAAGATCTCTCTCCTCCTGCGGCAGGGGCTCTGCCCCAGCTCCGTTGCCAGACACAAGGGACAGCTGTGTGTTGGGTGGGCCATAGTGGGCGTGGCCGCACAGCAGGATAAGGATTTGGGCTCCTGGGAAGCAGCTGCCCCGTAGAGCTGACAGTGCACAGCAAAGCTGGTGGCTTTTGGCATTGATTTATTGAGGATGCGGGGTGAGTGGGAGCAGCCGCACAAGGCCCAGCTGTCAGGATCCGGGCTGGCGTCTCACCAGGGAACAACATTCCCTTCCCAGTCCAGGAAGGCGCCGGTGTCCTTCTCAGAGAGGCGGGAGAGCACCTTCAGCATCCCTTGCACGCTGTCATCCACTGTCACCGGGGGCTGTGAGGCAGAGGAGGAGAGGCAGCCCATGCCAGAGACCTGGCTAACGCTGCCCTGGAGAAGAGGAAGTTGCTGCTCAAGGACAAAGGGAAAGCCACCAGCAGGGTACTGCGCAGGGAATCAAGAGGATGGGGGCACCAAGCACCTAGGACCAGGGCAGGAGGAGATACCCCGGCAGCGATGGGACAGGCAGGGAGGTCATGGTCAGGAGCTCAGGGCAGCAGCTCCCTCCCATGGAGAATGAGCACAGGGGCTCTGGTGGACCAGCCATGGTGAAACTCCTACCACGTGTCCGGCACAGCTCCCCATGTCAGTTTGCACCCATCCGGGGTGGAGAGCAGCGCAGAGGATACCATCTTCCTTGTACCTCAAGGACTGGCACTTGGTCAGCATGTTCAGAGAAGCCTGCAGCAGACAGGGCAGGGATGGCAGTGGAGGACAAGGGAGCCAGCAAGGGGTCACGTGCAGACCCTGTGGCAGGGACAGGGCAGGGGAAGCAAATGTGTCCCCAGCACAGCATGGTGGTACCTTGCTGCAGCGGTATGAGACAAGCTGCATTAGATCCCAACCCTCAGGAGAAGCGATGGAGCCTCCGCGACTGGACATGTTGATGATGGCTGCCCTGCTGCAGCTCAGTGCTGAGCCTGGGCTGCCCTGGGCAGCCTTCTTCAGCAAGGGCAGGAATGCCTGCAGGGAGAAGGAGACAAGAGCACACATGGAGGTGGCACAGGGGACAGGACCAGCTCCTTCCACAGTGATCAGCACTGGCACCAGCACTGGAGCATTCTCCCACTGCCCCAGCTCGCCAGGCTCCAGCTCCTGTGCTCCAGCTCGCAGCTCCACGAGCTTCTCATCGTGTGGAGCAGAGGCAGCACCCCCTCCCAACAGCCTTTGGTGCTGCCCCGGGACAGCTCAGCTCGAGTGAGGGTCTCACCTGGCCCATCAACAGGGGCCCAATCGTGTTGGTGGTGTAGACCTGGGTCATGTCCTCCAGTGTCTCCTTATCAAGTGTATTGAGTATCAGCATCCCCGCATTGTTGATGAGGAGGGTGAGCCCCGAGCCCCCCAAGTGCTCCCCGACTCGGGCTGCAGCTGCCTTGATGCTGGCAGGGTCGGTGACTTCTGCAGAGCCGACACAGGGAGCTCAGGCCCTCACATCATAGCTTGGAGATGGCAGCAGTGGTGTCCTCAGAGGGGCAGCTGCCTCCTGGCTCTGGACTCCTGGTGTGCACAGCACCAGGGTACTCGCCAGGTCTGTGGTGCTGGGAAGAGAGGGGAACCAGGGCAGGGACCAGCCCAGGGCACCTACCGAGTGGGATGATGACCAGGTTGCGGTGCTTGGAGGTCAAATGCTGCAGCTCCTGCAGGAGAGGGGTCAAGTGGGCATGGAAGGGCAGGAGGGGCTGCGCACGGGCTCAGCCTTCCCCAGGCACAGCCCGCGTTGCTGCGGCTCCTTCGCTGCTCCGCCTCACCCCCAGCTCCCTGCTCCAGCTCCTGCCGACGGATGGGGAGCGCTCCGTGCCTCCCGCTCGCACCACGGGCCACTGTCCCCTCGGCGCATCGCATGCACGGCCGGTGCCACCGTGTCCCACCCCTGCCCTGTACCACCGGTGCTGGAGCCCTTCCTTGGCAAAGCCCCTGCCTGCTCCAGCCTGTGCCCTGTCCCCAGCTCCCGTCCCCAGCAGCACCCGCTGTGTCCAGCCCAGCCTGACCTGCGCCTGCTGCCCCGTGGGGGCCCGACAGGATGCAAAGACCCACTGGGGGGGGTTTGGCATCCCCAGGAAGTGCTGCACCAGCCCCAGGCCGATGCCCCGGTTGGCCCCAGTCACCAGCACCGAGTGGATCCGAAGTCCTGCCATGCTGCTCCGTCACTACTGCACTGCTCTCACCCCGACTCTGCAGTTGCTTTTTGTTACTGTGTTATCTCACATTTTCCCATGAGCCTTGCATCAGCCCTTGGCTCTAGGAAATTCTCGGCCTGTACCCCAGTTTTTTTGGCCACGGTCCATACCCATGATCCACCTTTCCCAGCAGCCAAGGAATGACACAGAGGGAGCTGAGTATCCTGCCCAGGCAGGGAGTGCCCTGGGCAGGATACCTGAAGAGCTGCCCTTTGTACCTTCCCTGCTCCACTACACACCCCGCTTTCCTGTGCCAAGATGCCCCTTCCCATTGCCACCATCCTTCATGGGACACAAGGCTCTGTCCCTCCCCTTGCCGCATGTCAGCCAGGCAAGAGTGAACATGCTGACCCCACACAGTGCACTTTGTTGGTCTTAACTTGTGGAATACCAAAGGCGGGGTGCGGACGGAGCAGCTGGGACAGGTGAGTGTCCCTTCGCCCTAGTGGGGAGGTTCTGGTTGAAGAAGCCAGCACCCCACCAGCAGTGCTTGGAAACCCTCCAGAGCAACCCCTGAGGGTCTGCTCTATCACAGCTGTAGTATTTACATGGTAAAGGTTATAGAAGGACAAGATTCAGTTCCATAGGAACTGGCACACACAGGAGGTGAGGGATACTCAATCCCAAGGTGGTCCCAGCTCATTCCTGCAGCAGTGAGGCAGTGATGGACTGATTTTCCTGATTTCCCAGCTGCCTTCCAAAGAAAACATCTGACTAGTGGTACAGGAGCGTCAGGACAGGCCTGAAGATCCACCGTGAGCTCCTACGGTGCTTAAAGTCAATGGAGAAGCACCGCATGCATGTGTCCATATGCTTATGAGCACCCATGAGCATCCCATGGTGGTTCCTACTCTCAAACTCTGCACAGACCATTTGTAATACCAGAAGCACTGAATACCAGACCGGTTTGGATGGGAAGGGTTCTTAAAGCTCAACCAGTTCCAACCCCTCTGCCACATGCAGGGACACCTTCCCCTAGAGCAGGTTTCCCCAAGCCCTGTCCAGCCTGGCCCTGAACACTGCCAGCGATGGAACATCCATAACTTCTCAGCATATATAAGCTAGTTAGGAGACGTTCTCTAGGTCCATTAAGACTACTAATAGCAGCAGAGCAGGCAGGTGACTGTGCAGTGCCATCCGGGGAGAGCCTGGGGCTGCTCAGCGCTGTCACTGTAATAGATAAACCTTTGCTCCTCAAAGCACAACATGACGGGCATTGTGCA
Source organism: Amazona ochrocephala (assembly GCA_039720435.1). Taxonomy (NCBI): domain Eukaryota; kingdom Metazoa; phylum Chordata; class Aves; order Psittaciformes; family Psittacidae; genus Amazona; species Amazona ochrocephala. The sequence continues at coordinate 77,752,997 of CM077909.1, read as the reverse complement.
GCTTGTGATAAATGTGAACAGATAATTTGCTGATAAATTGTAAATGATTAATTTGCCAGTTAAGCAAGGCATGTAAGTTAAGCTTGATTAGCATTGTGCTATAACAAGACTGTGATTCGTGTTAAAAGTGATAGTTTGTTATAAAACATGGTGAGGAAAATTATGAAGTAAGAAACCATTAGTAATTAACTATACGAAACCCTGAGTTACTATATCCGCATTGCTAAGGCAACGTTAATAAAAGTCATTATTTGTAACGCCATTAAATATAAGCAAGTATTTAGAACATGGGATTAAAATACTTCTAGTTTAACTTAGAGAACAAAGTGAGTCTTTGAAGTAGAAATAGCTCTTTTACAATGTTACAAGGCTGTGAAGTGATAATGGCCCTTTTTACAATGCTTGTATTGTAATTCTGTGTTGTGACAATGAGATTTAGTAGTTCCCCTAAAACAGTGTTTCCTGGAAATCTGATAACCTTGTGTACTCCTCATTCACACATCTGGCTTGCTTATCAATTGTTTGACAACCACACTACTCTAAATTTTAGCCAACTGTCAGAAACTTGCAGACATAGCTGATAGTGATGATTGAGGCATTCAACTGGCTAAAGGTGAAAAGTGCAGCCCAAAAAAAGACCATTTACTTCATCCGGAAGACCCCGGCCCACAATTATCGAAAGGAAGCCCGCAAGCACCAAAAGAGGGGGGAACTTATGATAATGAGTACCTGAACTAATTGTAATACCCCCACTTGTGTAATAAATACCTGCTCGCTTAATCCCCTGGTGTGCGTGTTGGCAGAGCGGAGACTCTCCACGCACCCAGCGCTGTTTTGTCTGCTGACCGCTTGCTCACAATAAAGCTTTACATTATCACCCTTAACTGGCTCAGGGTGTCATTAACATCACTATCAGAGCCAGAGCGGAGGGAAGGAATGTGAAAACAAGGGAGTGCTGCAGAGGTGGTTTGATATCACGTGTAAGCCACCGATGGGATGTGGCAACAGAACGTCAGGCAAACAACAGGGAAAAGAGGCTGTGTGCCCAGGAAAAGCCTGGAAGAGCATGGGGAGCCTGCTGTGGGCTGGGGCTGTGGATAGACAGGGATGGGAACACAGATGGGGATGGAGTTGAGGATGTAGATCTGGTTGTGTATGCAAATACGAATAGAGGTAGGGGTGGGGTTGGGAATGTGGATGGTGTTGGGGATGCTATTAAGAGCTGGGAATGCAAATAAGGATAGGGATACTGTTGGGGATGCAGACAAGGTCGGAGATGCAGATGTGGATGGACCTGGGGATGCAGATGGGGACAGGTTTGGGGATGCAAATAGGAATGGGAATAGGAATGGTGATAGAGGTGTGGACCCAGATGTGGGCGGAGCTGGGTATGCAGAGATGGGCGTGTGGGTAAAGTTGAGGGTACAGAAGGGGACAGGGATACAAACACGGATAGTGACGGTGACGCAGACATGGATGGGGATATGGATGGAGCTGCGGATGCCTACGTGGACGAGGCTCACGACGCCGATACACACACACACACACACACACACACACACACACACACACACACAGACACACACACACACACAGACACACACACACACACAGACACACACACACAGACACACACAGACACACACAGACACACAGACACACAGACACACAGACACACAGACACACACACACACACACACACACACACACACACACACACACACACACACACACACACACACACACACACACACACACGGACGTGAGTGCCGACGGACAGTGAGGGGGACGGACTGCGGAAGGGGAAGCGGCGGGGATCAGAGCCGCTTCCGCCCGGGATTCTGGCGCCGTTTCCTGTTTCCCGATCGTGGCGCGGGCGCGCAGGGCAATGACGGCTGCCGTGGTGGCTGGAGCTGAGCTGGGGGCGCCGTGAGGAGGCGGGGGAGCTCACCGAGCCTGCCCGTGCCCTCTGCATGGTCCTCCTCCAGCAGAGCGTGTCCCCTGCCCGCGTTCGCGGTTAGGGCACTGACCGGTAAGCTCTGGGCACAGGAAGGTAACTCCTGGTGGGACGATCAGCTGTATGGGGAGAGGTGGAAAATAAGTTGTCCTGACCTGGGCGGGAAACTGGGAAAACGCCGTGAGTGGGTGCTGCAGCACCAGCGTGCCCTCGGCCGCGCATCTTCCCGTTGGTAGGAGAAAACTCCAGGAACTCGCCTGCAAAGTTGAAGTTGACAAGCAGGTATTCTTTATTGCGGCGCCGGGAGACATGGGGGATGGCTCCTCGTAGCGTGTCTCCTCTGTGCATCAACAGGCTGTGATTATATTGTCCTTGAACATACATATTCATTAGATTACATACATCACGTCAGAATCCGTCCCACATGCGCACTAAAATGTGGTAGTGGGCTTTGAGACCCCTGGTGGTTATTTCTTCATCACTCTGTTTTAGGATCAAACCAGGCGGGTCTGGCAAAACTTATCAAAGCTAACAAAGCCTAACGTCCTTGAAGTTACTTATTTACAATCCTATTCTTCAATCAACCCCATTCTTCAAACCACCCTATTCTCTAGTCAACCCCATTCTTCACCCGGCACAGCTCCCATAGAATGGGTGTCCTTGCGGAGTAGCGGGGAGCTTGGGGCTGGATTGGAGCCATTTCTTGGGGTTGTAATTGAGGTGCAAAATCACTACTGGGATGATGGAGCTTTGCTGTGTCCTGCTCTGACAGTTTGGTGCCTCTTCACTTTTCTCTCAGATTCGTGTACGAGAGCAAGAATATGACTTCTCCTAAAGTCTATGCCCTGAAGCCTTGGGTCCACAACCTCCTCTTGAATTATGAACGGATGGATCTCAGTGAGAATATCGTGGCTGGGCAGATCCTGCGGGTGGGTACTGAGAGGGACTAAAGTGCTCCAACAGCGTTTGAAATCCTAATTCCTGGAAGTGTTCAGTGGTTCCTGGTTTGGTGACTGTTTGGGTGACACTTCCTCCTCAGAGTCCCTAACTTTCAATTGGAGGAGCTTTGATTCGCCCATTTTTCGCAGCTTTCTCTAGCTTCTGCACCTCTGATAAGTATGACCTGCTTTCATCCAAAATGTCTGTGGTCTCCAAGCTCATCTTTCCTCCTAGCCTCACACTCACAGGCTGCCTTGCCTTATTCCTCCACCTCTTTGCGTCCCATCCTTCTTTGTACCATGCCAGTTGATGGGTGGCGCTGACAGTGAGTAACATGGAGTAGAAGAAGCTCTTCCCTGTGAGGATGCTGAGGCCCTAGCACAGGTTGCTCAGAGAAGCCGTGGCTGCCCCATCCCTGGCAGTGTTCAAGGCCAGGCTGGACGGCATTTGGGGCAGCCTAGTCTAGTGGAAGGTGTCCCTGCCCGTGGCAAGGGGGTTGGAATTGGATGAGTTTTGAGGTCCCTTCCAACCCAAACCAGTCTGGGATTATATGATTCTGTGATGGATTGGTCTTTTTAGCTTGGTGGGAAGCTATGAAAGGACATGCGTACCATTTATAAATGAAGGTGGCACTCTTATATGATGGTACATGCCTTTTCAAGTCCACTCTTTGTGCATCATGTTCCAGAGTCACCAGTCAGGTGGATGATATATGTGATGTCTGTGACCAAACTGTAGACAGGTACCAGGAGAAGCCCACTACTGGAGGGACTGGGACCGGCCAGGACTGATTCACAGCTCCCAGCCCATAGAACAGGCAGTTGAGACCTGGAGGAGCAGTTTAGTGCTTCCCTCAGGGGTTGTTTTGACCCACCGTGGACATGGTTTAGTACAGGCTCAGGGTTGCTACACCATTCAGAAGAAGGGAACAGTTGTTGTGATACTACTGTTTACTGCTGCTCCCTGTCTCCCTGTGCTCTGCAGAAGAGCGTGTGTCCGAGCCTGCCCAGACGCTTTTTGCCTGGATTCTTGCTGCTGGTTTGGGTGAAAACCACTTGGCTTCATGTTGGATGGTGTCCTTCCTTCCCAAGACTCTAGACTTTCAGCCAGGCTTGTGTGTCCTGTCCTTGTTCACGGGGAAGTATGTAAGTGACATTTCTTTTTCTCCCTTCCCCAATCTCTTCGTAGGTCTTGTGTGACTCAGCTGTGCCAGGCCAACCTGAGGCTGTCCAAGATGCTGTCCTACACGTCTCAGATGGGTCCCACTACATCCGCGTGGTCATTGCAGCTGAAGCTCTGAAGTCAGACAAAAAGTGGGTTCCACCATGCCTAGGCTGTGGCTGGAGCAGTGGTTCTCCACAGCTGCTAGCGGGGCTTCTGCCTGACCTTATTTTGGGTTGTGTTAAGCTAAAACAATCACAGGGTAGGAAGTCTGCATGAAAGAGCTGCTAAGGGAAGGAAGTCAGAAGACTGATGCTTGGTGCTCTGGATTTGGCTGGCTGGGATGGGCACGGGTTGATGGCAGAAGCTGTGATGCACATGTAGATGTGATTAGAAAGGGCTAAAGAGCCTGTGGATTTTGTGTAAGGAACCAGAGCATTAACATGGGAGCTTGGGCTGCTGCTTCAGCAGTTTCCCCAGTTGGACACCACTAGACTCTGGGTTGCTGGTAGCAGAGCCAAGGGTAAGCAGCAAAAATAAATTGCAGGAACCAGGAGCCCTTGGTCTCTGATGCTTATACTGCCGTGTGTTCCAGCATAGAATCCTAGAATAGTCTGGGTTGGAAGGGACCTTCAAAGCTCGTGTAGTGCAACCCCTATCTAATTGTCTCATCTGTGCCCCGGTGTGGTTGGTGTAGCTGCTGGAGGAGGCCCTCTGTGCATCTGGGTGGTCCAGCTCCGTTCTTCACCTCTCCAGGATGTTCCTGCTCTGCTCTTTTTCTAGCTCCCACACACAGATCAGACTTCCCAGCCTCATTTGCAGAATTATCGTCTTGCAGAAGTACACAGTGTGTTTCCAGGAGGAAGCCAGGCCGGTGAGTGCTCTGATGAGTGGGAGCAACTTATTCCTGGCTTCCTGCATGCTAACCTGCTTTAAGCTGCTCCCAGGAGATGGAGGCAGATGATGGGTGGCCTTTCTTCTCTCTCCTGAGCTGGGGCAGGAGAGAGCAGGGCTGAGACTGCAGGTGCCTCAAGGGCTCTGTTTTCCCCTCAGGAGGACTGTGAGTTCTACCTCCGGGTCCAGAAGTTCATCGTGCTGCCCATAGAGAAGCTGAGGTTGGAGTCATCTGACGGGTACAGTGGGGAGCTCGGCTCCAGGGGGGCTTCCTCAACATGCTGGGAGTCCTGTTGTGACCTGGTTGTGGTGGGGACTTTCTGCTCTTTGAAAGAGGAATTATCTCCATTGCAAGCTGTGAAGGAGATGGGGATTCAGAGGGAATCTGTAACCGGCTTCTCTCTTACTGCAGGAACAAGGAGCCCTCTGTGGTGGAGAAGATAAAGAAGCTCTGGCTGTAAGTATGGGCTGGCCACTGCTGGGGAGCATGTCCAGGTACCATGACGAGAGCATGGCTCTGACTGAGGGTTTTGCAGCCTGGCAAGGGCAAGCTTAATTTATGGCAGCTGCTGGTTAACCTGCGGGACAACCTAGCGCAGGATGTGACGGAGCCAAGTAGACCATGCAGAGGGCTCTCCATCCCCAGCCTCTTCCTCTGAGCTGGGAAGAAACACCTGTGGGGAACTTGTTCCTGCCAGCCACGGGCCGCATGGCCGGGTAGGTGATCCCCACACAGCTCAGTCTTCACGCTTGGAGACCCAACTCTGGAGATCCACAGAGGTCTCCATTGTAGAATCATATAATCCCAGACTGGTTTGGATTGGAAGGAACCTTAAAGCTCTTCAAGTTCCAGCCCCCTGCCACAGGCAGAGACACCTTCCACTAGACCAGGTTGCTCCAAGCCCTGTCCAACCCAGCCTTGAACACTGCCAGGGATGGGGCAGCCACAGCTTCTCAGGGCACCCTGTGCCAGGGCCTCAGCACCCTCACAGGGAAGAACTTCCTTGTATCCAACCTAAATCTCCCCTGTTCAAGTATAACCCCATCACCCTTTGTTGTGTTGCTACAGTCCCTCTCCGCCATCCTTGTAGGCTCCCTTCAGATGCTGAAAGGCTTCTATGAGCTTTCCATGCAGCTTCTTTTCTCCAGGAACAAGTCTCAGTCTGTCTTCAGGAGCAAGGTTTCCTGGTGGGATTCCTGAGCAAAGACTGGTGGCCAGATCCAGCACCCAGTGGGGAATCCATTACTTCCACAAGCTGCTTCTCCCAAGCCAGGGTGCTTGATCTGTTACAGAGAGCTTCAGAGGGCTGTTTGGCCTGCTTGTGCTCAGCCCTAACCTGGTTTTGTCATCTTTGTTACTGCAGGAGTCTCGCTGAAAGTGACAGCTCCAGCTCAGGTAAAGGGTTCTGGGGGACGTGTGATGTTCTGGGTGCCTGGTGGGGCTCTCTGCGTTGCTTACCTTGGTCCCTGTTAGGCAAGGGTAGCACAAACCTGACCAGATCTCACAAGGCAACATTGCTAACTGTAAAGCAGGTCAAGATGGTGCTGACAGCTGAAGCAGTGTGGGCCATTGCACACCTCCTGCTGCTCCAGGACCTGCGTAGAGAAAGGAGAGAGTTTCTAGAAGCAAAAGAAATGCAGAATTTTGTGTTTCACTAGTTTTCAGTGCACATGGCACTCATGCAGCAGAGTAAAAGCAGTTGCAAGTGAGGCTTGCCTGAGTTAAGATGTCTTCTCCACTGATGTTCATGTGCCTTGTTCCAGAGCCGTCCATCTCTGAGCTGGTCGATGCCATAAGACAAAACCATCTGGAGGTTTTGAAGGAAAGTGCTGAGGAATGTCTGGATTTAGGGGTGCCCAAGATGATGCCAGCAACAGGGAAGGACAAGGTTCCTGTCACCCAGTGGGAGGAAGAGCGCAAGCAAGAGGTGAGTGGCTGCTGTGACACCTGAGGCAGCGCTGTGACAGCTCATGGTGCTCTGGAGTGGTGGGAGGAGAGCAGAACTGGAGGGTTGCTGGGCAGAGAGGTGGGCTCAGCCGCGAGTTGTGGGTGGGCTCCTGCGTCCCAAGTGAGCTGTCCAGCGAGAACCACGCAGCGTGTCTCATTTCAGCAGGGTGAGGACACCTTCGTGGTCCCGGCCAATATCCTGGTGGTCCCTCCTGAGGAGGGGGCAGTTGGTTGTGATTCTTCCAGGGCAGGTCAGTGCAGTGGCTTCCTCGGCAGGGTACATGGGTGGGCAGTTCACTGAGGCGATGACTCCCTTTCCTCCGGCTCTGGGATGTGACCATCAATGTCCCTTTCATTGCAGAAACAAGTAAAGCAACTCCCAGGGAGAGTGACAATGACAGGATGGGGCTGGCTGAGCTGAGTGTCATATCCCAACCCAGCTGTGAGTAGTGAGACCTCCACATCCCGTCCAGTCTCTTCGTAGTTTCATCTGCAGTTGGCTCAGCCCATTTTCTCCTTGGATTGAGCAGAGGAAGTACTGGCATGGCCAGGTCTTTGGCAGACCAGGATTCCCAGCCCTGCCTTGAGCAGGCAGGGAATGGTCCCATTCCTGCAGCCTCCTGAACTGAGCAGCTTTGGTTTGCTGTGCTCTGAACATGAGTGGTTTTGTCCCTTTGATGCCATCACAGGGGACAAGTCTCCTGCCCAAGTGCAGGAGCTTGGTTCATCACCCAGACAGGCTTGTGTCACCAAGCCTTGCTGCAGAAGGGCCTGCAGGAGCTCATGCACAGTTCTTTGTAGCCACCACAGGGCTGGGTGTGGGCCAAGATCAACTTTCTTTGCTAAAATCAACCCCCATTGCAGCTGTCGCGTCAACGGCTTTGTCGGAGAGCCCAGAGGGATCTACGGACAACCCCTGGGACAGGCTCCCCCCAGTATGTTTGACCATGAGCTGTTCAGATGGTGAGTCCCCATGCCGCCTAGCCTACCCTGCTGGCCCAAGACAGCACCTCTCCTCTTGCTGGGTGACCATGTAGCTCATCCTGGATGCTGCCTTGCTTTCCCTGGCTAAAAAGTGGTGCTGTAGTGTTCCCATTGCCCTGTGCCTGCATCCTTAAGCTCCAGTGTTCTCCTGCCCAAGCTGACCATGCATTTACTCTTTACCAGAGAAGACACTTCCACAAGGCCCTCCATCGAAGACCAAGCAAGATGTGGCTGCTGACAGCAACACCCCAGACTCACTAGAGCTCTGTAGCCAGGACTCCTCTGAGGGCAGGTCACCAGGAGAGCCAGTGCGGACCTCCTCTCCCGTGCTTGGCAACTATGGCAGTGCCAGTCTGGTGGAGACCAACATCACACAGGCGCCATCAGCTGTGGAGGCAGCCGGTGATGACCCCAGTGCTGCCCAAGGACTGCAGGTTTCAGGGAGCTCTAAGGCAATCCCAACACCTCCTTCTGCAGTTACTCCCATCTTGTCCAGCAGCCGGTTGCAAGCCCTGCCCGAAGGGATGCCTCACCAGGAGCAGGCAGACTCCAGTGTCACCGCTTTCCCTCCAGATACATTGGCGCGTGGTCTGGAGTGTGTCAGTTTCCTGAGAGGAGGTGCTGTGGGTGCCAGGAGGAAGCTGCTGGAAGGAGATGGCCAAGCGCAGCCAGCCCACCATGAGCAGCAGCATCTCCGAGGTGCCCCTAAGGGCAAGAGGAGAGAAATGGGCGGTAGGCAGAAGCCCCTGAGCACACAGGGTGCTAAGAAGAGCAGGAAAGAGAAGACAGGGCTGCAGCATGGAAAGAAGCTCGAGGAGGAGGAGGAGCCAGCTGTAGCGAGTGGCCCCAGCTCCCAGGTGGAGCAGCGCAAAGCTTTGCAGCCGGTAAAGATGAGGTGGGGTTCCCTGGGGAGGGGGAAGCCTGGGGAGGTTCTCTGGGTCCCCGCTATTGCTGGGGTCCATCCCCAAAGGCTTTTCCTCACCTGGCTGTTGGGAATGGGGAGTTGAAGGTGGGTATTGACAATACATGGTGGCCACAACCCTATGGAAGGACGATGTGGGCACTGGGTGAGGATGTGATTGAGCCTAAGCTGGGTGGAATCCAGCACTTGCTGGAGGATCTTCCAGCCGTCTGGGTAAAATAAGATTGGAAGAGCAGGAAACGATTAAGGGAGAGGATCCAGGGTTTTGCTGGGATCTGGGGCTGTGCTCTGGGCTTTGTGACCAGCTTCACCCTCCACTTCACTCCTGCAGTACAAGAAGAAGCCACTCCAGTACAAATACGAGGCACCAAGCCCTGAGCTCTGCGAGCAGATAAGATCTGTCAGGTCAGTGACGCACCTTGTGTGGCCATCCCTTGTCCCCACCACTGTTGGTCCCATGGCATGCAGGCAGTGCCACTTGCATCCCTGGTCCCCACATTCTGCCTTACCCTTCATTGCTGGGCTGCCCTGGTGCGTGCTGGCATGTCCCCAGCTGGGTCCCTTCTCACCCTGGCTCCCCCACTGTGATTTCACAGGATCTCAAAGGTGATGCTGAAGTGGGCTTGCTGGATCCTAATGGAGAAGGATGTGGATTCCTGAGCCCAGCCTCTCCTTCCTTTCTTCACTGGTTCAAGTTAAGGCTGCTTAACTTGAAAAGCAGTTGGAGGAAGGATGGAGGAACAACAGGAACCCTGTCCCCAACGGGAGCACTGAGTGGATTGGCCTGACTGCGGAGACTCTCGCTGTAGAGATTCTGGGGATATGACCTGTCAAAGGCCAACACGCTCAGTCCTGAAGAAGGGGGAAAAGCATCCATTCAGGGGTGCTGGCTCCCCTCTCCCACTTCACCCTCTCCATCCTTTCAGAACTCCCTGGCACAGCGGATGGGGACAAGTGATGACCCAGTGCCACCTTAGCAGGGCTGTGTTTGTCAGCCCCACCACCTGATCCCCGCTCCGAAGGCAGCATGGGAGATTGGATGTTTTATTGGTTGGCTTCCTTAGGGTCCTGCACTGTTCATTACAAAAAATACCCCACAGGGTTATGCTGTAGAAATGAAAAATAAAAATTGTATATTTTTTAAATACACAGCTCTTGTATTAAAAAAAAGCAAAAAAACAAAACAAAACAAAAAAGAAGCATCTTTCTGCTTTGTCGTAAACATCCGTGTAAGGAATGCGTTTGGTCCAGAGCGGAGGTCAACACAGGAGAAAGCCGCTTGGATGTTGGGATAATGCTGGTGCCATTGGGAGAGCTGTGGGGCTGGCGCTGGGCTGCATGCTGGAATGCTGTGGGTCATGGTCCCGCCAATGGAAACCTGTGTCTTGAGGGGCTGGTACCTGGTGGGGTGGGGACTGTGGTGGTGAAAGGGCCCTGATAATGTGTGCTCAAAGTGGCTGCATCCTAAACCCACCAGCTACCCCTGCAGCAGTAGAGGAGGCCATCTGCGTAGGTGATGTGCTCCGAGCATTGTGGGGGCTCTGGCACGGTCCCTGGGCATCCCTGTCCTCATGGGTGATGTCCATCCCTGCAGCAGAAGGTGGGTGATGGTGTCGTCAGCCCGGTACAGAGCATCGCTGTGCCCCAGCTGTCGATCCCCTGGCACAGCGTGCTTCTTTGCAGAGTTTTCTTGGGAACAGCGCAGTAGCATGCAGGGGCTTCACTGTCCCAGGGCTGGCTGCCCCCGGCCCGGTCTTTGGTCTATGGCTGCTGAGTCTTGTGCATTCCCAACAGTTTGTGGCCGCTCGCCGGCAGTGCCCGCTCCAGCCTGCAGCTGCTCTAGGCCGGCATGGGGCCAGTCCTGCAGCGTGGCCCCTGCGGAGGGTGCTGGTGTGAGTGCAGAGGAACCCTCTGTACCTCAAACCTTGCAAGCGAGGGGAGCATCTTATCTCACCTGCAGCATCCAAGGACACTCCAGGCTCTCCCTCCGGCTCCGGGAGGGACTCATGCTTGGTTCTCCGTCTGAGCACAGGTGACCGCCGCAAGCGCAGGGGGACGGTGCCCACTGAGAGAGACACAACCCAGCCCCACATTATGGTTGCCCAGCCCCATTGCTTGACTGCCACCCCCTTTCTGCCTGCGAGCTCAGGCAGCCGGGCTGCTGCAGAAGCCAGTCCCAATGCCAAGTCTCCCATGTGATCTTCCCAGTGCAATGATGTCATCCATCACCACAGCACCGTGGATGGCCACCCATGAGCTGGGACAGGCAGCACCACCAGGCAAAAGGATGCCACTGAGCCAGCACCTCCCTCCTCTGGTGGGGGTGTGAGGGGTGCTCGTGGTCCCACTCCAGCTCCCACTTACTTCCCAGCTCCGCTGGGCACTCAGGCTCCCTGAGCTGCTCCTCATGAATGGACACAGCTCGGCGTCCGATCCCCCATGGTACTGCCAGCCGTGGCATCAACTGGTTGTCTGAAAAACAGTGGGAATGGGGAGCCTGAAGCACCCCAACCTCACTGGCAGACCTCTCTGCACCCAGTGCTGGGTCCCTGTTGCCATCATTCCCAAGGAACAGGACTGCAGTGGGATGAAGGACCCCATGGGCTCACACATCCTTACCTCCGGTGTCGGGTGGTGTGGGCAGGGGGCTGCTGGCCCCTGGCTCCCCACTATGGCTGACCCTGCGTGGCAATGCCACTGGCACACTCCGGCCCACCCGCGGCAGGCTGCTGCTCCATCCCTCCCGGGGGCCCTGCTCTGGCACCATGCTGGGATCGGCCAGGACGAAGGAATGCCGGGGCTGCTGGGAGCTGGTGCCCTGCGGCTTGTCGGGAAGCGGCTTCCCAAGGGATCTCCAGGCTGGCGGGGGCTCCACCGTGGCAGCCGGGCTGCGGAAGGGTGTGTCTGTAGGGGGGTGGGACAGAGCCAAGGGTGCAAGGTAGGGATAGAATCATGGAATAAGCAAGGTTGGAAAAGACCTTCAAGATCACCACATCCAACCGCTCCCCAGCACTGCCGAGGCCACCACTGAACCGTGTCACTGAGGGCCCTATCTACACGATTTGTGAACCCTTCCGGGGACAATGACTCCACCACTGCCCTGGGCAGCCTGTTCCAATGCCTGAGCATTTGGGGAAGGAATTGCTCCCAGTCTCCAGTCTAAACCTCCCCTGGTGCAGCTTGAGGCTGTTTCCTCTTGTCCTATCCCTTGCTCCTTTGGAGCAGAGACCAGCCAGCTCCTGGCTCCATCCTCCTGTCAGGCAGTTGTAGAGAGTGATAAGGTCCCCCTGAGCCTTCTCTTTTCCCCTCTGCTGCCCTTCTCTGGACCCACTCCAGCACCTCAGTGTCTCTCCTGTCTTGAGGGCCCAGAACTGAACACAGGATTCGAGACCCCAGGGGATGGGACCATCCTGTATGCTGGGAACCAGCCTGCAGCCACCCCAGGGACTGGGTTTCCATCCACCATCACCAGCATTGGGCACTGTCCCAAGTGTGGGTCCCTGCCTGTTCCAATGCCCATGCCTGCTCCCACCAGTCCCCCTTAGTACTGCTTGGTACTAGCAGAGGGGATAGAGCCCTCTGCTCTGGGGGCTGGTGTGACCCTCCCAGAACCCCCCCAGTGACCTACCTGTGGACACAGAGTGAGTGCGGACCTTCAGGGAAGGAGGTGAGTCTGCAGAGCTGTCCACAATATCCCCTGCAAGCACAAGGCACAAGCCAGCATCAGTGAGCTGGGGTCTGCCCCATGCCACCAGCACCCAGTGAGGGGGAGATGTGGTGGGGCCCACAGGTGTGTGCTCAGGGGGACATGCCCGTGCCCACCCATGGGTGTCCACCCGGGGGAAGGATGCAGCCCCTCACCATCAGAGCCAGCTTTCTTGATCTCGCTGTCTTTGCTCTGCAAGGGGAAAGAAATCTGGTCGGGGAGGGCCAGGGTGGCATTACCCTCAGGAGTGATGGGTGCAGAGGGCAGAGTGCTGCTGGGCCCTGGGGTGGCAGCAGGGGATGGGTGCACACAGGGAAGGAGGGACAGACAGATATCATGCAGTACATGGGAGTCCATATCTCATTCCCCTTGAAGGGGGCTAGGTGACAGGAGAGAGGGCATGGGCAGCAGCAGCACAGACACCCCTACCCCATAGACCACCACCTCCACCCACCCTTTGGGTGCAGGATCTGCCCTCTCCCTACCTGCTGCTTCTTGCCCTCGGCAGCCGGGCCCTTGGTGACGCCGATGCGGTGCAGCATGACCTGCACACGCTGCTCGAAGGAGCCGGGCAGCTCCCCGTCACTCTTCTCCAGCTGCCTCTTCTGCAGGACACACACAGCCCTGCCAGGGGCACGGCACCCACCGCAGCACCCACCCAGCCCCAGCCCCAGCCGTACCCCTGGCTGATGGAGGCACGGCCACAACCCAGCCACCACTATGGTGGCCCCATGTGGTGCCTGGCAGACCCCATCACCAGCCCCCTCGGGTGGGAGCAGCAGCAGCGGCTCGGTGGCGGCGCTTACCTTGTCCTGCCTGGCCCCCAGCGCATCCTCATCCTCCCCAGATAGCAGTATGAGTGACTGGGATTTGCCCTCCCGCGAGTACTTGGACCGGATCCTGCGGGCAGAGCCGGGGGTCTGGCAGTGCTCAGGCTCTGCGCGAGGCTCGGCAGCGAGTTCCCCCTCCTCCGATCTGCTCAGAGGCTTCACTGTCTCGCCCGCCCTGCTGGGCGCTCGTAAAATGTCACTGAGCATCGAGCGCCTGCTCCGGGGGGCGCTCTCGGGGTCCTTCTCGCACCTCGAGCCACGGCTGGATTTGGGTTTCTTGAAGGCAAAAAAATTCCCGATTTTCTTCTTGAGGGTGCGGGAGCTGGAGGAGGCCAGCGGGGTTGATCCAGGGCATGTCTCTGGAGCCGTGGGGCTGGGGAGAGATGGAGCATTGGGAAAGGTGAGCTCTGGGCTGCATTTCCCCCCTGCATCCCCCCCACCCCTAGGGGATGGACCCAGACCCTGAACACCCCACCTGAGATGATGCTCCCAGCATGGGACCCCATAGGTGATGCCCCATTGCCTTCCCAGTCTTATGGCAATGGGGTGCTGGGCACATTCTCTACCCCATGGCTGCCATGCCAGCCCTCTCCCACCAGCCTTGCCCTCGGTAGTGCCCCTGCGTGTGATGTTTCCCCCCGCATCTCCTTGGCACTGGGACCATTTGCAGGGAAGGTGAAGGCAAGGGGCTTGCCCAAGTCCTGGGGATGTGTTCGGGGCCCTGAGCATCCTCTGGGCTTACGGCAGCTCCCCTGTGATGAGTCTCTTGCCGAAGAAGTCCTCCAGCCCTTCATCCACGCGGGTGATGCTCCTGTCCTCGCTGTTCTCACAGGCCACGGGCTGCACCTAAGAGCAAGTGTGGCCATCAGAGACCCCCACACATGAACACGTGTCACCCATACCTGTGCACTGACAAGCGGGTGCCCGTGCAGGATGGGTGCTGGCACCCTCCATCTCACTGTGGATCCAGCATGAAAGCCAGACCATGGTATTGTCAGCTGCATCCCAACTCTAATCATCCTACCGCATCCCTGGGGCATCAGGAGCTCCTGACAGCCGTTCGCCCTGCCTGATAGCCTGCTGCACCCTGCTGGGTGCCACGTGTAGGGTACTGGTGGCTCCTCACACATATATGGCACCCCTACATGCTCAGGCACCCCTGCATTAAACACAGGTAAGGTGCCTCTGCTCCTCCTTGACACATGATGGCAAAACCTGCTGAAGCCCTCCTAGAGCTGGGCCAGGTGTCTGACCCCACCGCCCCCATGGGAGAAGCCTTTGGCAGGAATGCTTTCTCCATCCGTGCTCCAAGGGAGGGACACCCATGCTGCTGGTGGGTGATGAAGCATGTGACCTGTGTGGACCCACGTCTGCATCCTTCAGGCTGGTGCTTATCCTCAAGTCCAACCTCGGAGCACCACCACCACCTGCATGAAGGCTACCCACTCCATCCCCATGGCAAAGCATGGGCCAAGCCTTCCACCATGGCACCTTCCTCATCCTGGCATGTGGCACTGCACTGGTGGCTCCCTATCGGTGAGATGAAAGTGCTCCACCACCGGTGGCATTTCAATCCATAATGACTTTTCATTATGGCTGGATTGATGCTGCTCAGGAGCTGTTCCAGCCATCTGAGATCTGCTCTCCCTGTCACATCACATCCATCAAGGCCTGTCCTTGCTCAAGGCTTGCCCAAGCAGGAAACGACTCCTGCCTCTCCTCCGGCCCTGTGATTCCACCATTGTCCAAGGGCAAGCAGTACTGCGGCCATACAAGCCAGGGCTTTCCAGCGGGTGGAAGGATCCAGCTGCATCATGGTGGCATGGTGACAAGGTGATGCCAGCAGGATCCAGCCCTGGGGACAGCAATGGAGCTGGACTCTTCTCTGACTGCACCCAAAAGTTACTTTTCCTTAGGGAAGGGGGGTGCAAAGGCAGGATCCCCAGTGCTCACCCTTTGATGGGGGAGTGTAAATCCACCCTGCTGTGTCCTGCAGAGCCCCACATCAGCATCACCAGGAGCCATGGTGGCTGCTGGCACTTGACAGCCGATGGGTTTTGGATGAGGGGGAGCAAATTATGAGGAGAGCGGCGTCTGAAGCCATTGCTGAAGGCACCGGTCTCTCTGCACCCAAACTGTGCGGCTTTCCATCCCTGCTGCCTCCCTGCTGCTCCCACCGCCTGGCATCTCCCAGCGGGCAACAGGAAAGGGGATGAAGGATTTCCCTCACCCCTTCCCAGCTCCCTCTGCCCATCTTTTGGACTCCCCCCTCCTCCGAGCAGGCTCCGGCAGGCAGCAGCCGAAATGCAGGATAATAAATCCAGTCGCGGCTTCCCGCATCTCATTTCCCTGTCTTGCCACAAATACTGGCTGCAATAACCTACCCAACTGACAAAATAAAGAGAACCCCCCCAAATCCACCCTTACCAACGGTTCGCCCCCTGCTTACATTGGGCTTGCTGGGCGGCTGCTTGTGCCGGCGGTTGGGCCGGGGCCTGGCTTTGGTGCAATGCTCCAGCTTCTCGCCGGCAGTCGGCAGGTCCATGAGGGATCCGGCGGCGGTCGGCAGGTCCATGAGGGATCTGGTGGCGGCGGTGGCAGGCTGCGTGGAGGGGAGCGAGCCGCTCGCAGGCTCAGCATCCTTTGTGGAGGCAGGGCGTGCCGGCGCGGCGGGGCTGAGCGACAGCGGCGCCCGGTGAGCTCTGAGCCCGCTCGCGTCCCTGCCTGCCGCCGGCTCCAGCTCCGAGACACCTACCAAGGGCGAGAGGGCCTCGGTTGGCAACCGGCCTCGCCAGGCCTCATCATCATCGTCATCGTCACCATCATCATCACCTTCACCCACCCGCGGAGGGTCAGCGTGGCCCCGGCTGTGCCGTGGGGAGGGAGCGTGGCTGCACCCAACCAGAGCTTGCGTGGCTGCTGCTGGGGCAGCAGCTTTGTGGCGCAGCCAGGGATCAATCCTGCTGTGGTCCTTGGAAGTGTGTGTGCATGGGATGCTGGGGGGATGAGGAGGAAGAGAGGGGATGCTGGGGGAATGAGGAGGGGGAATGCTGGGGGGATGTGGGAGGGGAGATGCTAGGGCAGGAATCTCTGCAGCAAGTAGCAACTGTGTGGTGCGAGTCCCACCAGTGCTGGCCCCAGGAGCAGCACCCACCAACGCACAACCGCACAACCGTTTGCTCTGCAGGCAGCTCCTCATCCCCCCATCGGATGGGAAGCAGGATGCTGCTGGGATTGGGACATCAGGGGACACCTGGGTGCCAGACATGGGGGTCCAGTGCAAGCTCTGCTCCAGCCACAGCCGAACACACATCACAGGGAAAGCCCGTGGAAGCCAAAGTGGCCCATCAGCTGCTCATTACCTGTGAGCCCCTAAATCCTGCCCCCCAGGCACACAGGGCTCAATGGGGCAGCATCATCAGAACAATCTCCTCCCCTGTGCTGGGTCCCAGGGTGCTGGGTGGCTCGGTGAAGCCCATGTTCAGGGTGATTCATGGGATGGGCAGGGGGAGATGCCACAGACAAACCTCCCTCCCACTCCCTATGCGGAGGGACCCCACTGACAGCTGACCCCCAAGACTCGCATAATAGCAGGTTCAAGGTGAGCTTTGCCTATGGACCCACACCACGGCACTGAGAGAGGCTCTACAGAGGGGATAGACCCTTGCCAGCACCGCCTGCTGCCTGTAGCATCCTCATGGCTCTGCCCATCACCATGGGGTCCTTGCCCATTATCAGGGGGCTCTTGCTCATCCTCAGAAGGCTCTGCCCATCATCAGGGGACTCCGCTGCCTCCCCCTGCTCTGTCATGCCCTGTGGCCATGGAACAGCACACCCTGCTCTGTGGAAGGGGGAAAGCTGCAGAGTGACCTTACTTCTCACACTTGGCGTGGGCCGGATGCTCCTGAAATGCTTGGTTTTCCTCCGCAGGGCCATCTTGTACTGCAAGAAAAGACGGGTGGCTTCAGCACTGGCAAGCTGGCCACGGTGAGTGGCATCCCATGGCACGGTGCACCAGAGCCACAGTGATGGGTGCAACCTCTCCATCACCCCCAGGGCTGCATCCTTTCATCTTGATCCAGCACTGAAACCACACATGATGCCAGATGTGCTGCTTTTTTGATCAGAATCCTGTGCCAGGTTGGATCCCAGCTCCCAAAGCAACCAGAAAAGCCTTGACCACCACAAGGACATGCTCCCAGTACCAGCAGTGCAGGCAGCATGGCTGGGCAGGCCAGCAGTGCCATTTCCTAGCACTAATTGTCTTGGCACTGCCCTGGTGACGTGCTGGGGGTACGTGCAGCCCCGTTAAGCCTGGCATCATCCGTTAAGGCGGATAAGAGCTGGTTATAGCCAGGCACCATGCGGTGGCAGCGGGGTCAGACCCTACCTCCTCTGCAGCAGGGTCAGGAGGATTCCTGCCCCTCACCAGCGCCACGGCATCGTCCTCAGCCAGCTCTGGCAGCAGTGCCGGAAGGTTGAGCCCCTGCTTGGGGAAGCTCTCCACCTAAAACCGTTAGGAAGTGCTTCAATTACCCTCGGCCGCCCTGCATCCTCCCTGCCCCTCAGTTCCCTGCCTGTGGCCAGGATTTGCGAGCGGATTTAGGCCTGATTAGCCGGCTGCCAGCCCCAGGCACGAGCAGCCAGTGCCCAGCTTCACCCCGGCACCCCCCGCCATGCAGCGGCTTCACTCAGGTCCTTAATGCCGCCGTGACCGCACCAGGGGAGGATTACCTGGGAGCAAAACCAACCTGAGTGGGAATTGTCCTGCTTCCCAGCCAGCAAATCTGTGACCATAACAGTGGCTGGTGCTTGGGCAATGCTGGGGTACCCAGACCCACATCGCACATCCCATTTCCCATTCCCCAGGTGCTGGCAGCTCACCAGTTTGCACTGGGCAGCAGTCAGATCTTCCAGCACAGCGTCCATAATGCAGTCGGCCACGGCGGCTGTGACAGACTGCTTGATTTCACTGTGAGCAAGGAGAAGGATGTCAGGGCCAGCACCCATAGCCCTACAAGCCACAGGGCCAGCCCCCCACTGACAGCCTTCCTGGGTAGATGCACCCAGAGGGGCACTCAGGATAACGCCCTGGGCTCCTGCTTGCTGAGATCAGGAATGGCAGCAGGCACTGGCTGGGATGAAGAATGCCAAGTGCATCCCCTCATTAACGGTTGGGGCTCCCCTTTGCCAGCTTCAGGGATATGCCTGCTGGAACATCACCCCATGGGACTTCCCTAGGGAACATTGAACCAGATCTAAGTGGGAAGCAAAGCCACAGCTGGAAAAATATAGCAGCAGGACCCAGAACACCACCACATAAGGAAGGGAGCAGTTGGTAGGAAGTTTCTCAAATCCTCATCTAACCCCATGGGTGAGAGCCAGCTACCAAGTGAGAACGAAGAACAGCACATCACGCACTTCAGCTTGCTGAAGACATCAGTGACCATCTGGTCCAGGACAGTGCTGAGGTTGAGGTGGTCCTGGAGGTAGATCCGCTCTGACATGGCATTTACCAGCTGGTCCCTGACTCTGCTCTTCTGCACCATGGCTGGGCACAGGCTGTGTGCCGTGTCCAGCACCGCCTGCATGATTGCCTGGAGTTTGGGGAGGAAAGGGGAGGTTTTGATATCGTTTCTATCAGGATTCATGTGGCAATGCCATGTCCCTTATCCTTGGGCTGAGGACAATGGTCATCCCATGCTGTTGGCAGCTCCCTGTGGGTTCCCACCTGGATTTCCCGGCCGCAGGTCTGTGTTGCCTCCTCCGTGAGACACTCCAGCTTGTGCTGCAGCTTGCTATTCTGGTATGGGGTATTTCCTGCTTCATACAAGAGGGGAAGGATCTGCCATAGGAAGAGAGAGTGTGGATCACCCCATGCTACTTCAGCCTTGCTTTCCATCCTTCCATGTGCAGCCTGTATCCACGATTGCCCCACAGAAGAACATTTTCTGCAACAACTTGGGAGACCCAGTGACCTTCTATGTGGGTCAGGATTGGGCATCCTGGCCCCTCGTGGTCCCTGTGTTCCCCCAGCTGGACCCTCAGCTGCTCCCCACTACCAACTAACCTTCAGCCCCTGCACATAGCCATGCTGCTGCCCACACCAGGGAAGACCCTTTCTCATCCCTTTCACCACCTTTCCACCATCAGTACTGTCCTCTTAAATACTATCATCTCCACTGGATTAGGTACCCAGTGGGGTGCCAAAAGAGCTGGGAAAAAGGAAAAGGAGGTGGTTTGAAGAAAAGTAGAGGAGGTAAAGGTGTGATGGGAAGAGAGAAGCAGGATCAGGAGGATCAACCCAGGGCTGACATGGGCTTCATCATGGGCTGATAGAGCATCCTCATCACTGGACTGCACTTAGCTGGGGTGGGATGAGGGTGCCCCAAGGAGGGTCCTCTTGGGGATGTGGGCATCTGTGGGTTTTGGGGTGTACCAAAGCTGGGGCACCCACCTCTCCTATGGAGGGTGAATGAGCAGCGTGAGGGACTCTTGCTGAAGAGGGACTGCACTTGTAAACCTCAGTCCCAGAGGGTGTATGCAACTGTGTGCCCCTGGGGGAAGGTGATTAAGGACATGTTGGGCCTTGTTCTAGAAGGGGACTCAGAAATATGCAGCTTGCACTTGGTGATGTGCATCTGAGGTGTTGAGTGTCTTGGTGTTCCCTGACTGATGGTTAATCATGTCATTAACTAATTGCTATCCCGCTTCGATCCCACATGGAAGCCGGGTTTGCTGGGGGGTTTCTGCTGCTTCAGACTCACGCTGACAGAGAGGTTGGCATTCCTGATGGCCTCCTCGGCAGAGAGGATGTCCTCCTCCACCTCCCTGCCTGCACACATGCTGAGCACGTCCATGTGCTTCTGCATGCTCAGGCAGGTCTCATTCACCATCTGGAGAGCAGAGAGGCTGTATCATGTCCCGGAGCACTGCTGCTTCCCTTCCTTGCCATCACTTTCACAGAAGATATAGTGATGGGGCAGTAGGGGCACAGGCAGATTGCAGCCCCCTAGAGCATCCCTGCCTAATAACTGGGGATGCCATATGGCTCCATGCAAACCTGTTCAGAAGAGGTGGTGAGGATGCCCTGCTGTGGCCTCGAGGTGTGCACAGGCAGCGGATGCCGGAGCTGGTTCCTCCTTAGGCAGGACTGGAGCTGCAGCAGGCAGGAGGCCATGAGCAGCCGGTTTTGGGGCACCCAGCCCCATGTCCCCCAGCCCATGTCCACTACCTTGTGCACCGCCTGCTCTGTCTTCTCGGGGTGGCTGCGGTACGCCTGTGCCACATCACTCATTGGCAATGGCATGCATTTGAGGGTGTAGTTCCTGCGAGAGGGAAGCCTCATGTGGCCATGGTGAGCCTCCATCAGCCTCATGGGGCTCATTCTTACAGCACATGTCCCCACAGACATAACAGCAGCGAAGACATTGCCCCATGGTCCAGCCCTGGAGATGGGTTTGGTGATGGTTTGCCATCACAAACCCCAACAGGGCAGCAGTGACCACCTGCCCAGGCTCTCCATCCACCCCTTTTTATTCACACCTTCAGAGGACTTGGATGGCCAAACACCAGACCTGAAGGTGTACTCAGCATGTGGACAACCTCTACCCATCTTTCATGCACAGGGAGGAGAGGAACATCACATCTCCACCAATAGCAGACCCCTCACACTTGCTGAGGGCTGCCTTGTCTGCTGGGTTAGGATGCAGAGCCATGGGAGACCCTGAGGTGGGTAATGAAGGTGTCACCACCAAATGGGTGGCAGGTTGCTTTGCTGGCTGCAAGGCCAAAGCTGTGGACCAACTCCCTTGGGATCTGTACACTGCATTATGCGCTCGCTGTTTCAAAGGAACAAGAGGCCCTGTGGATGGTGACATCTTGGTGCCATAAGCTCTTTTGCATGGTGGTACAAACCAGGAGGACCAAGCAGCTCTTTCTTTACCTCTCCAAAGCTTGAGCCACCTCCAGGAGCCCATGGGCAGTTGTGTTGTTCTTGTCCCAAACCACAGTCCTGCAAAGAGAAGGATCTGAGTGAGCCCTGCCTGCACCCACATTGCTCCAAGGTGGGTGCCCACCCATGGATGTGCCAGGAAGAGTGAGCCCAAGGCTGACTCCAGGCACCAGAAAGCCTAGAAATGGAGTAAAAATCCGAACCTTGATACGCAAAACCTAAATTTGGACTTTGGAAGGGGCTGTGAAACTACCTGAGCTTTGTGTTGATCTGCAGGGCCTTGGCTAGCATCTTAGCCCCTGTGTCCCCCATGGCGTTGCCGCTGATGTCCAGAGCGGTGAGGCTGGTATTACTGCCCAGGGCGCTCAGCAGGACATTGGTTCCCAGCTTGAGGCGCGATTCGGCCACCGAAAGGGACTGGAGGGGCTAGAAAGGGGACAAGTAAGGGGAGAAGTGGCCAGAGCATGTCAGGACATGTCTCCCTTGCAGACACAGTCACCATCCCTGTCTGGCAGCCGCTGCAGGCAACTGAAGCTGGATTTGGAGACCCCAATTCACACTGAACCCCAAGAAAGAGGGTAGTGATGGGTGCTGAGGCAACCCCCTGGATTTAGCTCAGATCCCTGGCAGGCAGCAAGGAGGAAAGAGAGTTTTTTTGGGAAGCTGGGCTGCAGCCAGGTTACACCAAGCATCTCCTCTGTTCCTTCAGCCAGACACAGGCTCCCGCTTTCCCAGATGAACAGGAACTGCTCTCGCTTCTCTTTCTGAGCATCTGCTTCAGACTCGGGAGAATAAGAACAGAAGGATTTGAATGGCAGCAGGAGGGAGGTAGGTTTGCTCTCAGTCTGTGCTGGGAGGGATCCGGACGGCACCCAGGCACAGAGGCTGTAGGATGGGGTGGCTGAGGACAAGCTGGACTTACGCAGTCATCCTCCTGGGTGAGCTGGACAATGCGGTGCAGGACATCCAACAGCCCTTCCCTGTGGGAGAGGCAAGGCGGGGTTACACGTGCACCTCCCCACGTCCCTGCAGCCACAGGGGAGCAGGCAGAGCTCTGTCCTCCCTCCTCCTCTTGCTTCAAGGCTGTGACCTGTCCCTGTTGTCCCATGGGGACTGTGCCAGGAGCAAGAGATGGTGCCCCCATGGCATCCCATTGGTTTGGAGCAGGCAGGACTGTGATCCCTGGCATACCCAACCAGCCTATGGGCAGAGAAAGTCGAGGTGGGTGCAGGGTGCCAGGATGTCTCCTGGCCCTCATGCTGCAGCTTTGTGCTTACTTGGATTTGATGTTGAAGTTTTTCCCCAGAGACACGTGCCGAATGGACTTGCTTCTGCCAATGGAGAGCACCAGCGTCACCATGTCGGGGTCAAAGCCTGTGATACATGGGAGAAACTCACCAGGATGTTCCAAGCAGTTCACAGAGGTGGCACCAAGGTGGTACCTTGTAGACCTGCAGAGCCATCAAGACCCGCATACGGGACTGTCCCTCCTGCACAGAGTGTATCCACTGGGAAGGTAAGAAATAGAAGCATATTTTGGCAAGGGTTGGATGGAGATTCTGGGTATGAGAGAGAGCTTTCGGAGCACTGGTGGCCTAAACAGGTTTTTGAAGGACTCCAAACCTTAGTGCTGCTAAAGCAATCTGGCTGTTGAGCTGTATGGTCTGCTTTAAGGTTTGGGGCCTTTCAGGTGAAATTAGGAGCTGGTAGAGGTAATATTTGTGATCAGGATTGCTCATCCATGGTTTTGGAGGCCATGATAGGACAAGGTTATCAGCAGAGGCTGCAAACTCCTGCAGAGTAGTGGGAAGAGCTTCATAGAATCACAGGCTGGTTTGTGTGGGAAAGGACCTTAAAGCTCATCCGGTTTTCCAACCCCCTGCCACAGATAAGGACACCTTCCACTAAACCAGAGCCACCACCTCCACTGCCCCCATGGGATGCAGGTCTAGAAATCAGTGGAAGAGGCTTGGCATGCTGGGAAGGACATCAGCAGGGGGGGAAGTGCACTTGTAAGGACTGCCTGCCTTGGTGAAGCTTGGTTTTGGGAGTAAAAAGCCATGAAAGCCTGATAAGGTAGTAAGTTCTCAGGCACGAACCCATTGCTAACTACTGGGTGCCTTGACCCCCATGAGACACAGCCTGTAGTGCTGCAGCTTCTGCTGTGGAGGATGTTCACAGGTGATAAGAGCAGTTGAATGCTGCATTAGCCAGTGCTGTTAAGAGGCAGCAAGTGCAGCAGACCCTACCCATCTCGCTGGGGACTCCTACAAGCTCACAACGTGCCCCCGGGGCTGAGCTTGTCCATGGTGGCTGGACCTGCAGTTGGAGGATCTTCCCCCAGGTGGGGATGAAGCAACCTACCATTGTCAGACAAGTCCAGGTCACTGATGGAGCTGGTGACAGGGATGAGATCCTGGATGACTTGTGCCCCCGCTGATCTCAGCTTGGGAGAAACAGCAAGACATCAGTAAAGGGAAGGTGGAAGCCCTGCAAATGAGTTCCTGCTGTCGGGAAGATCACCCCTGCCCTACAGCAGATAGGGGAATGGAGCTTCCCACACAGGTATCAGCCCCCTTGAGCACCACAGTAGGACCCCCCAGCTTGGCTGTGGGTCCTGGCCCTCACCTCACAGTTGCTGAGATCCAGGCGCAGGTCACTGATGTGGCTGTTGTCTGCCAGCCCTTGCAACAGTGCCCTGGAAAAGCCACCAAAGCTATCCATCAGTGCAAGCCACAGAGGCACCAGCACCAGAGGTGGGAGCTGGTGCTGGAGAAGACAACATAGAGTCATTGCATCAACCAGGTTCGAAAACACCTTCAAGATCATCAAATCCAGCTGCTCCCCAGTACTACCAAGGCCACCATTGAACCATGCCACTGAAGGCCTCGTCTACACGGTTCGTGAACACTTCCAGGGCTGGTGACTCCACCACTGCCCTGGGTAGCCTGTTCCAATGCCTGAACACCCTTTGGGGAAGAAATTGTTCCTAACATCCAGTCTAAACCTCCCCTGCAGCACTGTTCCCAGAGGTCTCCCTCTCAGTGCCCCATTCATCCTCCTCACCAGCCCTCTTAACATGCAAAGCCCTGAGTGTACTCCCTCTGCAAGACCATGCTCACCCAAAATCCATTCCCCTTGGTGGACCCATAGCCCCCCCTCACCTTACAGCATCTGCTGGCAGCTTGGTGCCTGCCAGGGAGACGTGCCTGAGGGCGCAGGCCCGGCTGAAAAACTCCTTGATGCCAGAGGAGCTGGTTTTCACCCTCCTGAAAAGGATGGGCACAGTGTGATATCATCTGCCATCTGGCACCCGCCTGGGTACCACAGTCCCCTCCTTGCTGTCCCAGAGCCTTACTTGTGGGAATACACATTTTTGGAGAGATCCAGATGGGTGAGGCTGGTGTGGCATCCGTGGACCAGGGCTCCAAAGAGCTACCAGGGTGGGGATGTGAGCTGTGCTGGGGAGGACGCAGCCCCTCACAGCCCAGGAATGGTGTAGGGTGAGCTATCAGGGATGCTAAGGGGGTCTGCCCCATGCTGAGGCTCCCCTCTTTCTTCTGTTGAGCCCCAAGACACCATGCCCATGGCAGTTGGCACAATGTGGGAGATTATTGGGCTGTCCCCCACACATCCTGTATTCACAGCCCTGTGCCAAACAGGACGGGGTGGCAGCACCTCCAGCACCACCGCATGGATTTGGGGATGGTTCACTGTTGGGACCCTCCCCATGGGTACTCACAGTATCCAAGGGGCAGTCTGTGCTGGCCAGGCTGAGATGGGACAGCGAGTGGCACTGGTGAAGGAGGTTCTGCAGTTTCTGTGGGCAGAGAGGGCTCAGTGTCTTTGCCCAGGAGCCTGAACCCCCCTCCAGCACCCTGCATCCCATAAATCCCATCTCCAGCCTGCTCCCACTCTCCTGCAGAGCACACGGATGAATCCGGCACCGGGGGATGCAGCCTCACACTGCTCACATCTTTGCTTCATCTCCTACCCTCCCACAAGGAGATGCAGCAGGATGTCCCTGGTACATCCCCTGCTGCTCCAGGGTGGGCAAGGGGGTGATGCAAACGTGAGTTCCCCATCCCTTGGGTGATGCAAGACAGGATGCAGACCCAGGAGACTGAAGCCATCCAAACCATGCTGGGAACACAGCCCTGGTAGTGTCACCCCATCACAGCACTCACACTGGTGTCATCCCCAGTCAGGGAGCCAGGGTTTCCAGAGAGGTCCAAGTGCTGAAGAGAGGTTCCAATGGCTTTGTTATCTGCGAGGGCCTTGCATAACATGCTCATTCCTGCTCAAGGAGAGGAGGAAAGAGGGATGCCCACGAGTCCTCTGCAATGAGGAGAGCCATGGAGCGGAGGAACATGCACTTCCCCACAGCAGGACATTGCATCCCTGAAGGTACCCTTTAAAGTGTGTTCCTGCAGCCCCTTCAACCACCCCTTTGGTGCCAGCCTCACCCCAACTGCTGCCATGCCCAGCCTTCCACCACCATGCAGGCAGTGAGTGGGATGCTGGGCGCTACCTTTGGCAGTGAGCATCGTCCTGGCCAAGCTGAGGCTCTGCAGACCCTTGGGACACTTCTCCACATGCCGGCTGAAGGCAGCAATCCCTATGAAAGAGCAGAGAGCCTTGAGGTGGGTGTATGTCCCATCCCGAGCTACAGCCCCAGGGCAGGGGGGAACTGCTGCTGGGATCCAGCCTTGAACATCAGTTTTCATGGGGAGGTTTAGACTGGACACTAGAAACAATTCCTTTCCCAGAGGGTGCTCAGGCATTGGAACAGCCTGCCCAGGGCAGCGGTGGAGTCACCGTCCCTGGAAGTGTTCACAAACTGTATAGATGAGGCCCTCAGTGACATGGTTCAATGGTGGCCTCAGCAGTGCTTGGGAATGTTTGGATTTGATGATCCTGGAGGTCTTTTTCAACCTGGTTGACTCTGTGATTCTAAGTTGGGTACCTCTGTCTTCCAGCTGGTTGCCATCAAGGTTAATCTTGTGCAGGACAGAGTCGGGATGGTTGCTGAGTGCCTGGGCCATCCTCTGTGCAAAGTCCCTGTGGGGAAAAGGGTCACCCATCTGACCAAGGTACATCCGCCTTCAGGACACATGGCCAACAACCCCTCATCCTTCTGGGGATGTGCCATCAGCTCCTGCCCCCGTGATGTTTGCTGGCCTCCAGGGTCTCTGCTCCAAGTGAGCTTCGTGTTCTGGAGAGGATAGGGACCAACACAACCAAGCACAGAGGACCATGGACCTCTCCGCTCCATGCACAAGGGGTCCACCACCAGGCTGCCGAGACCCTGCTCATCCACCCTGCAATGCCTTTGCTTACGCTTTCAATCCGCAATTCTCCAGCACCAGCTCCTCCAGAGTCACAGATTTGCTGAGCATGTAGAGCAGCTGCTCCGAGATCTCCTGGTTCTGGCAGGGGACAAGGGAACCCTTGTCTAAACCTGGACACCTCCAGCGTGCCCAGACCCACAGCACTGGCACTCACCAGCCTGAAGTCCTTGCAGGAGAGCTTGGTGAACCACAGGTTGAAGGACAAAGCAGCCACGCTCAGCGCCACGTCTCTGCAAGGTAACAAGGATGAAGGAGTTAGGGCCAGGCTGGGATAAGCCTGGTCCCAAATGGGTGCCCCAAGACACCCAACCTCAGGATGCCCAAATACAGTGTTCAACAGGCAGGACTGGGGACCCACGAGGTTAAAGCAACCTACAAACACAGCTCAGCTTCCGCAAATTATTCCCTCAGGGAGAATAAAATGAATCAAACTATTTGCATGCCTCTGGCCTTTTTAATTCTGTGTAAAGAATAATACAGGTTTTTCTTGGGTGGAAATAAGTTTCTTTTTGAGTTCCTGGTCCAAAGAGACCTCTAAAACCATCTCCTTTCGGCTAGCTGAACACAGATCCTGTTTCCCAAAACAGCCCAGAACTTTGACTCCAGCCCAGCAGTTGCCTTCTCGCAGAGCCGAGTCCTTGCTCCATCTTCCTTGGGATGGAGATGTGGCTGAGAACTCCATGGGGACAACACTGGGCATTGCCTGAGCTCATGGCTCTGCTATAAGATTATCTGTTATCTATTTTGTTATAATTATAAAGCTATATCATTACAAGATTGTAACAGATGTCTGGGGTGCTGGGGGTGAGCAGCACTGGCTGCTTTGCATATGGAAACCCCTGACAGCCACGAGTAGTGAGAAGCTGCCGTGGAGTTTGGGTTTCACCTCCGCAAGCAGCTCATGGGCTTATTTAAATGTTAAAAATGAACTGTGACGCTGCCGGCCTCCTGGGACCATAGCCCCACGAGACGGGGCTCACCATGTTTGGTGTGGGGGAGCATCAGCCTGCAGATGCGGCAGGCCTGGCGTGTGTAAAGTGAACAAAGCTTCTAACGTGAGCAGAGGAGGGTGCTGGGCACCCCTGTCATGGGTGGGGAGGATGAGGACAAGTGGGCTCCATGGACAGCACAGAAGGGCACTCACCGGCTCTCCAAGTGGCTGAAGTCCAGCAGGTTGAACTCCTGGCAGTCCTGGCTGTGGTAGATGTTGTCCACATCCTGCTCAGATGGATGCACACATGGATCAGGCTCAGCACATGGCCCTGAGGAGGACTCGGGTGCCCAGTGCCACTGGAGGGATCTGAGCCATTGGGGATCCTTCCCTGGGAGCCCCTTTCCTAAAGCCTGAGCCTAAGCCCACCCGGGGACTGTTGCTGGCGGGGCACGTGTCCCAGGTTGGTGGCACAGCTTGGTGGGTGCTGGACCACCCTGCAGGGGCTGGCCAGCAGAATGCAAAGCACCCTCAGGCTGGTGGGAATGGGGTGTGGGGAGAGGTGGGCTGGAGTCAGTGTCCCAGAGGAAGAGGAGGACCTGCCATGGTGTGGTCCCAGAGGGGCTGTTCTCTGCTAGGGACACCCAGCAAGGCCACAGATTTCCAGAGGCTCTCCTTAAGTGGCAGTCTGGGAAACAACTTGGTCCAAAGTATCTTATTCCCACTTTGCACTTTGATTCCACCCCACTGAAGATCAGAGATAATTCAAGCTGGGCAAAACTGCATTTCCTATCTCTAGGGTGTCCCAGCTCCATCAGTTCCATGAGGCTGTTGAATGGAGACACCCATGAGCATCCTGCTTCCCTGGCCACCAAGCGACACACGGCCACCAGCTCTTCTCCATGGAAGAGACGAGCTTACCCACTGGATCTCCTCTCGGAAAGCAAAGCCATTGTAATCACACAGAGCAGCATAGGTCTCCGAGAACCCCCCTGCAGAGAGAAGGCAGTTTGTGGGCAGACCTTCATTTGGGAATATGGAGGAGGCCCTTGGGAGAAGCATGAACCAGAAGAGGGATGGTGGGAGCTCTCACTTCCCTCCTCAAAGAGACCAGAGTGTCCTGTGTGGTCTAGTGCCAGCCCAAAAGTGATTCCACAACCCAGGGGGCTGCACCTTGCTTTGCTTGATCCATGCAGATACCAGGCAAGATGCAGCATTGCTGTGATGACAATGGAGGTATCCTATTCCATACCAGGCTCCAGGAAAAGCCTCTGACTCTGCAGCTATGCCGTACAAGATAGGTGAAGCATCCACAGCTTCATGTCCTCATGGGTGGGCACCAAGCAACCTTGCCTCACAGCCATCTTACTCCTGCCCCATAGGATGGGGTGGTGGGGAGCAGACCCCACTAGCAGGGCTCCTCCTAACCTAAGCCACTATGGATGCCTTGCCAGCAGAGCTCATCTTGATGGACACTGAGCTGTGATGGTCCCCAGTGTGCTACAACCCTTGTTGTCCTGCATGGGGAGGTGCTGGGGGCTCACCACAGGGTGCAGGGTTGCTCTGCAGCATCTCCTCCAGTGAGTCCGTGATCCGCCGGATCCTCTCATACAGGTTGGGTGGGGAGTTCTTGAGCAATGTCCTGGGGAAGGACCAGAGGGGTGTGTGATGGTGGGCTGGGAGAAGAGCATCCCCACTGCTTTATGCTTAGCTACAGCCCTTGTATGTAGGGTGGCCAGAAACATCCTTCCGGATGTGATTGGGGAGCAGGGTCTGGCCTTCACCAGGGTGGGTTTCTCCTATTAAAAGGGGCTAGTGTGAACCCATCAACAGGCTGAGAAAGTTGGGTCTGTTCAGCCTGGAGAAGAGAAGCTGCATGGAGACCGCATAGCAGCTTTCCAGCGTCTGAAGGGGGCCTACAAGGATGCCAGAGAGGGACTCTTCTTCAGGGACTGTAGCAATCGGACAAGGGGTGATGCGTTCAAACTCATACAGGGGAAATTCAGGCTAGATATAACCTGTGATGTAGGTTAGACGTATTCCCTGTGAGGGTGCTGAGGCCCTGGCACAGGTTCCTCAGAGAAATGATGAACACTCCATCTCTGGCAGTGTTCAGTGCCAGGTTGGACGGGCTTGCTGACATGGTCTAGAGTGAGGTGTCCCTGCCCATGGCAGGGGATTGGAATTGGGTGATCTTTAGGTCCTTTCCAACCCAAACCATTCTATGATCTTATGACACCCTACATGGGGCTTTTCTGAGCAAAGAGGTTGCTCTGGTACCTGCACAACCCCCCTCGAGGAGCAGAAGACCCTTACCCAGGAGATGAGTCTGGAAAGACCTTCTTAAGAGACATGGTGATATGGATGACAACTTGCTCCAAATCATCGGAGGACATGAACTGGAAAGCATGAGATGCTGTATCTGTTTCTATGACAACCTGCAGGGTGCAAAGGGTGGGAGATGGCCAAGTGAGCTGGAAGCAGTGTCCCCAAACCCCCAGACACAGAGGTGACAGCCACCAGCTCCTCACTGCAAACACCCAGGGGCTGCTTATAAACCCCACCTTAGCACTGTGAGCACAGGGGAGGCCGGGAGCACCAAGAATTGAAGATAAAATACGTCAAAGAGATCAAAAAGTGCTGCAATAAGGCAAAAACCTCCCCCAGGTTCAAGCTAAGCTAATGCAGCAGCAGCCCCAGACAGCAGGGTGAGAACAGCCTTGACCCTGCCTCAGCTGGAGGACAGGGGTTTCCTCCCTGAATTTGTCTAATTGGGTTTTGAGACTTTTTTAGTTCCTACCAGGAAAAAAATCCCATGGCAACATGCTCCCTGATTTAATTACAGGCTGATTGAGGCGTGGGAGCAGGATGAGTTATCTGCTGGCATCACTGGAGGATGGAGCTGCCACCGCTGCCCGGGGCTCTGCCTGGAGGGTAACAATGCCTGGGCTCTCCATAGCCCAGCCAACCACCTCACCCCATCCACCCTGGGCTCTCACCCTCCAGCACCCCTCACTGTCTACCCAGCTCCCCTTTGTTTCTCCCCTGGAGCTCAGCCATGCAGCAGAAACCCTGTTTGGAGGCTGGGGCCATGGGTGCCTCTGAGGTTTTAGTGAGCAGAAGACAGACAAGAGGTTAAGGAGGACCATGGCCCTGTTTTGGCTGACACATCCGAGCCAGGGCATCCCATTCCTCTCCTCCACGATTCCCACATGCTACTTCTGCCCTCTGCTCACGCCTCCTCCTAAGAGGATTACTTGGGTTTAAAACACCCTCCTGCTAAATTTGGCTTCGCCTCTGTAAGCCAGCAGCTGCTCGTCACCTTGTCCCTGCCGAGCTGAGGTATCACAGCCAGGCACTATCTGCTTGAGGGGAACAGGCCCCCATGCCCACCCCAGCACCTGTGGGTGCCTCCCTGCACCGCCAGCCCTGAGGTGGTACCCAGGGCAAGGCCATAAGGGGATTTCTTTAGGGGTGTCTCAGAGATAAATACCCTGTGGAGCTCTCACAGGTCATCACTGGTGACCCTTGATGTGCAATGAGGGGGCAGGACAGCCCCAAGCCCCACAGTGGACCCCAGGTCAGGGTTTGCCATAATGGGTCCCCAGAGGTGTTTGCCCCAGTGTTTGGTACCACTCACCAAGCTGGGCTCTTGCACTGTCATCTCCCTCACCTCCAGGAAGCTAAAGCTGCTGTGAACCTGTAGGTGAGAGGAGCAGGACTAGATGCAGCACTGATGGAGGAGGGGGATCCGACAGTACACCTCAGCTCCCCCACTTCACCATGGCCTGAGGAGTGCCTGGCCATGCTCCCCAGCCTTTACCAGCCCTCTTCCCCTTCCCCCCATCCTCATCCTCATCCTCATCCAGGGGCTTTCCAGACTTGGTGGCCTGGGTGCCCCATGGGTGCCCCAAGCAATGCCCTCCTGGGAGCCACTCATCACTTACCCTCACTGGCAGTGTCACTGGCAGCACATAGGCTCGCCAGGGCGTCAGCACCTAGGCAGGGGATATCAGTGTGACATTGGTGTGACAAGAGACAGTGGTGACACAGGATCCACCCCTGGCCCCTGCTGCAGCCGTGGAATGGCTGGGAGCTGGCCTGGGGAAACTTGGAAAGCAGGAGCCAGGCCGGACTCTGCACATACCAAGATGCAGTCGTCATACTTGGATTTCACCTGCAGCTGGACGCTCATCACCAGGAGCACCTCCTTTGTCCCCAGGAAGGTGGTGATGCCCTCTAAGAAGATCAATGTCTGCATGAAGTGATGGGACACCCTTGTTCCTCTCCTGCCAGCCCTGCTGTCCCTGGGGACACCATCCCCTGCATCCCCACTTCAATCAACCCCTCTCCATCCAAATCTGGTGGGGAGACCCTGGTTGCTCTCTTAGCTAAGCCACTCTGCACACTGGGTTTGGGTCTTATTTACTGCTCAGGTGATAAATCCACCTCGCTGTCATCTTCTGCAGCCATGATCAAGCACAGGGCGTTGGGGCCACTGGTTTACGCTCGCATGGTGCCTTGCTCACTGGGAGCTGGTGCTGAGCAACAGAAGGATCCTGGTTTCTCTTCCTTCCTTCCCAAATATACCACTGTGGAGCAACTCTGCACCCAAGCGCTTCCTCCCCTCAGTGCATCCAGGGATTTATTCTGCCTTTCCATTTTTCAAAGATGTGACCTGCACAGGTGGTCGTGGTACCAACCTCTCCATGTCTACAAACCAGCCACTGTGGACCAGTGTATTACTCCCTACTTCTTCTCATTCCCAGCTGAGAAACGGGGGACCAGAACCGCAACTGTCCATCACCATCCAAAGCAACATGTTTTCACTACAACGAGCCCAGTGTTCAGTGGCTGGAGCCACACATCCCAGGAACACACCGTGGTGGAGCTGGGACATGGGGATGCAGCAACCTGGCTCCTTCCTACCTCCTGTTGGAGCTGATGAGGCTGCAGAACCCCAAGAGCTTTTGCTTTTTTAATCAAAGGAGAGAATGCCAGGGGCAGGGTTACTTTACACCTCTCCTGTGCTGCTGGAGAGCTGAGGCTGTGCATCCCCAGGGAGCTGCACCCACAAATTCAACAGCTTGAGCTGTTCAGAACCACATCCTTGAGGAGCCAGGGATGCTTATCTAGGGATGTTTCTGGCCCAAGCGTCATCCTCAACACATAAGCTTTGGGGATAAGAGCAGCCCTTGTGCCCCACACCCTGCTTGGACCCCCCTGAACCATAGCTGATAAGGAACCTGAAAGCATCTCTGCCACCCCCAGCACAGCAAACCTGGGCTGAGGAGGCCCCATACCACGCTGCTCACATTCATGATGCCCCAGCAACAGCAATGATTTACCTTGGATCTCGGTGGGGATGGCTCTGTGGGATGCAGCCATGGCTGAGTCAGGGTGTGGGTGATGCGGGGCTCCGGGCAGCATCCCTGGGTGTTGTGGGGAAGGCGCTGGCTGGGAGGAAGCACGGAGGTGCCTCCTCCCCCTCCCAACGCTCACTCAGTGCCTCTTCCTGCCCCGTCAGACGAGATTTGCAGCCTGAGCAAAGAAGCAAAGTGAAAGCAACGGTGCCCACAGCCACCAGCATCACTGCCCAGCCCTTCTCCTCAGTGCAGCTTCACCGGGGGGAGCAGGGCACCCCACTGCTCTCTCCCAGCCAGGAGACCAGCATCTCCCCATGGTGCCAGCCTTCAACAGTTGCAGGTCCATGGCCTACCCCTGTCCTGCAGCCCCCTGAGGTGGTTCTGCCTGAAGTGTGAAAAGGGTGTGGAGAGAGCAGCTCTACCCTTCCCAGCCCAGCCCCACCATCTCCCACCAGGCATCTGCAATGGGAGACCATTCCTGGCAGTGTCCAAGCCCAGGCTGGATGGGGCTTTGAGCAACCTGGTCTAATGTAAGGTGTCCCGGTCCATGGCAGGGGGCTGGAACTGGATAGCTTTAAGGTCCTTTCCAGTCTGGGATTCTATGATGCGGATGGGTGCTGGTTCCCACTGAAGGCACGGCTTCTCCAAAGCAGGAATGACTCAAGTGTCATGTCAATATGACAAAGCCACTGCCCCAAAGCAAAGGCAAGAGGCAAAGACTTGGTGGCCTCCTTTGGAGCGAGCACATCAACCACTCTGCTGCCACCCTGGACCAGGCAAAAGCCAGAAGCACTCCAGGGTGGAGCAGAAAGCTGCTCTGTGCCCCATGAAGGACTTCACTGGACCCAGTGTTTCTCTGCCCTACCAGACTCAGGAAGGTGGGGGGGGATGCAGCAGAGCTGCTCAGTATTTTTCCAAAGTCTCCCTGCTGCTGCTGAAGCTCTCCTTAACAGAGAAGCTGTTCTTCCATCTTTCATATGCGTCTCCAAGTCCAACTCCAGCTGAGCTTCAGTTCAGTTAACTCCATCCTTGCACACTCAAGCAATGTCTGCTCCTTCAGAGCAGCCTGTTTCCCCCCTTCTCCTTTCAGCATGTTTCAGTTTCCTCTTCCTGCTCAACCACATTGGTTGCCTACCACACTTGCCTGACTTCCTGCTGAAGACCTCCTTGGGTTTTGCATAGCTCCCTAAGCTGTCCCTGATATACAGCTGCCTTATTTTCACCTGGAGAATCATCTGCTACAATGATGTGAAGACAAAGGAGTAGAAGATGTTGTTAGTTTTCCTGCAATGAGGCAGAAGAAAGCATGCCGTGGCTGGCACCAGCAAAACCTCAATCTGACACTGGCCGAAGAAGCAGCCTTGGATCCCTGCTCAGTGATGTGGGAGGAGCTGCTCCTTCTAACATGGGGGAGCTCACAACCTCTGGAAGCCAAACGCGCCTCTGGCAGGTTGCAGCGGTCATGCAGAGCAGGCTTCAGCCCTCCCCCACATTCTGATGCCATTCTCCAGCATGCCCTCAGGAGAGCAGCCCAAATACCAGACATGGCAGTGAGGCCAAGCAATCAGCTGAGGCAGCAATGCTCCCTCGATCCACACTAGCCCTGGCTTTTCCTTCATAGTCCAGGACACAGCTTTTTCCACCACTGGGCTTGAGCAGGGGTGCTCTGTCCACATACACATTCAGGCATGAGAAGCTGCCCTGGATCCACATCCTCAGGAGCAGGCTGGGACGTTGCCCTCCATTTCTCCAGAGCAGCTCCACTAAGGGCAAACCAGCAGCCTGCAAAAGGCACAAAAGCACAGATAACGCTCCCAGCCCAAATCAAGCTCAAACCAGGCTGCACAGCAGGACTATTGACTGAGTAAGCACCAAGAAACCAGGCCAACTGAGCAGACCACCAACTAACACACCAGGCTGAGCAAAAGCCGATGGCCACAGGGTGAGTGCTCCAATCCCCACTAACCCTTGCTTGGGTCTCTGAAGAAGGTTCAAAAAGCAGTCCACCATAAAATGCTGCTTAGAAATGGTTTCTTCCAGCGGCGCAAGAGAAGCCAACAGTGGTCCTCTTTGGAGACCAGCCTCTCCTCTCCAGGCCTGCTGCAGCAGTGGGTAGTGCTTGCTAGGCAGGAGCTACCAAGGTCTACAACCTACCACCAGTGTACTAAAGACTTCTCAAAAGCAATCACATTTGCAGTCCTTGGACAAACAGACCCCTCAGGCTCTCTTCCTTTTAGCCCACCATCTCTGAATATGGAGAGCTGGAAGCACAAGCCCTGGATTCACTTCGACCTGGGTACAACAGTAAAAGCTGCTGTGCACAGAGGTCTTGCAGCAGTGCTCAATGCAGACCAAGAGACCAGGCCAGAGCATGTGTGACACCTCCCAGGGACACCATCACAGGTCATCAGTTAAAACAAAGACACTGCAGCATCCTTCATGCCCCACTTGTCAGTGGTGGGCTGAACCACGGTGTTTAAGAGATGATGGTGACACTACCAGAGATCCGAGGACACCTTCAGGTTTCCAGCTCACCACAAAGCCTCCCTAGCTCTAAAAATACCCAAAGCCACATCTCCTTCAGAGCACTGCCTGTCTGAAACATCTCTGGGCTGTCAGGACACAAGGTCCTTGCCAGCTGAGAAAGCACACGAGGATTTATCCTTCCTTGCAGAAGCAGACCTGACATTTACCTTACCCACCTGCTGAAACGGGATCCCGGGCATCAACCTCCAGGCAGCTTTTCTTGGCGAGTCCAAGGACCATCTCTCAGGAACACAGAATGGGTTGAACTGGAAGGGACCTTAAAACTCACCCATTTCCACCCCCCTGCCATGGGCAGGGACACCTTCCACTAGAGCAGGTTGCTCCAAGCCCCATCCAACCTGTCCCTGAACAGTGCCAGGGATGGGGCAGCCACAGCTCCTCTGGGCAACCTGTGCCAGGGCCTCAGCACCCTCACAGGGAAGAACTTCTTCCCATGATCTAACCTAAATCTCCCCTCTGTTCGGTTAAAGCCATTCCCCCTTGTCCTGTCCCTACAGGCCCTTGTCCAAAGCCTCTCTCCAGGTTTCTTGTAGCTCTGTTACAGCAGCTTCCAGTGACTAATGTCTGCCCAGAGCTTTCTCTTCTTCAGGCTGAAAAACCCCAACTCTATGTATATAGAATTAAACACGTAGAGTCGTGCACACACGCAACTAGTAACATGTACCACAGCCTCGCAGAGGTGTGCCTGCTCTAGTTCTCACGCTTGTAGTGAAAATTAAGTTAAGCAACTCTAGTGCTTTTTACGATTTCATTTTACTGATTTTACTTCTAGTCATACTGTGCCATCTTCAGCAACTCCTGTTCTGAAGCCAGTGGCATGAGAGGTACTACCCTGAACTTCACAGTGTATAGCTACCCAACTGCTTACTCTCAGCTGCTTTCACAGATAACTAAGAAGATACAGTACAGAAACTGCACCTAAGTATCCATCCAGAATGAAAAGCAAATAACATTCCTGCTATTTAAATCATCAGCTATACATAAGCAAAATGAAGAGCAAGAAGAACTTCCACATCATTTCCAGCTCAAGCTACAAATGCTGACATTTTACAACACCTTTCCACTATAAACTCCTTCATGCAGCCCCAGCTGAGCAAGCTCAGCTCTCTCTATTGCTATGCAACACAGGTGGTGTAAAGAACAGGGACTGTGCCCTGGCTTCACCACAGCCCTGACACTTGAATATTGTGTATGCTGGCCTGTGGCGGTGAGAAGAGCTGCTCCCTGCTCTCACAGAATGTGGCTTTGCAGTCTGGAGATCACTGCCAGGTCACCCTGAAGAGCCACAAAGAAAGCAGGCAGTAAGCACACATGTTAATCCATTATTATTTATTAGCTGTACAGCAGTATATTTTCCTTCCCAGCTTTCAAACCCCATTACATATTTTATAACAGTATTTTTTTCCCCATGTTGGCTTCCTAAAATAATGAAAAATATCACACAGTACAGCTAAGTACAAAAATGCATCAACCTAGAGTCTGATAGCTAAACTGATAGCTCTCTTAAAAGCAATACATAGAAGAAAAATTTGTTTGAAATCAGCAAGACTGAGGCTCTATAAAAAGCTTACATATTTTAACATGTGACGGTTCATATACAGGCATCATTTGTATTTCACATTATTTCTTTTTGTCTTTACCAAGAGATCCAAAATTGTGGAATTACTGACCTATCAAAAATTCTTGGCCCAGGTCTGGAGGGCTGCAGTGACCCACTTAGAAATCACCACTTCTGCCTTAACACAGGATTCATAAACACAAAATACAGCTACAAGACAGCAAAGAAAATGTAGTTGTGAAATCGTAACTCAAAACGGTGGTTAATTATCCATGTTTCGAATGCCACTTCCGTGTGCTTCAAAACCAGATTTCAGGTGTGGGTTTCTCTTGTTCTGCAAGCAATAGCCTGGGTATGTCTCTTCCCTACATGACTGGTTAACAGCTTTTCCAACATTTACACTCTATCCATTTGTCTTGTCACTTAGTTTGTAAAGAATTAAAATACAGGGATTTATTTAAACTGCATTTTTGCATACCTCTTAATTAATGGAAAAAGATTAAAATGTAAAAAAAAGTTATTTACAAGCTTGACCATTACAGAAATGCTTTGCAGAAAGCAAAGCATAGTAAGGACAGAAACCAGTTGGAGCATGCCAAAACTAATGTGTGCAGCTGACTGGGAGAACCAGAGCCAGTCAGTGGGGAAAAGCAAAAAACATTTTAGAAGTCTAGAACCCTCCCAAGTCTGCATTTACAGTTAAAAACACTACGGAGAAAAAGATGCTCAAGGACTCTGGGAACTGGAAGGGCAAGTCCGGAGTGGTTTACCATGTACTCTAGTTAAGATTTCTGCTGTTTCATATTAAAACATGGTGCGTGTAACCACGGCCCCTGGACCAGCTTTACCATGCAGTTCAGAGCAAAACTAAATCAAGCATCTCACAGTAAACCCTCAAGGACTCCAAAGTATTTCCTAATGTTCCGTGATCCTGTAATGCTAACAGAAAACAGCAAGTTCTAGTTAAATCACATTCTAACATAATTTTGAACTTTTTATTTCCCAGTATGTTTGGTAAAATGGTCTAAAATGATGCATTTCCCAAAGCCAAGAAAAAAGATAAAAGGAAAAAATAGATTTGAGCCGCTTAAACACAGCCCAGGCCAGTTCAGTCAGCCAACGTGGTCTTCCTCCATCACCGGTCCATCATGCTGAGAATCATCTCAGGAGTGAGGTCTCCGTTGGGAGCTTCCACTACAGCAGGCTGAGCTTCCTCCTCTTCCTCCACTGTTTCTGCATCAGGTTCTTTCTTTACTTCAACTATAATATTTTCAATTTCACCAGTGTTCTGGTCTTCAACCTGAATGATTGCTGCAGCTAGAAGGGCAGAACACAAAGGGGAAATGGGGGGAGCAACAGGGTTTTAAAGTGGTTCAAAGCTGGCCTGCAAGCCTTATCAGGTAACTTCTCAGTAGACATTAAAGACATTTCCATGGAAAGGCCCACAGCTCACGTTCCCATATCAGTGATTTAACTTACCTCATTCATCCAAGCATCAAGCATCTACTTCCTTGCCCCTGTATGAAGATGTGCCACCACTACAACAGTTTCAATATGTCTTTTGATATTAAGATATTCCTCTACAAAAAACATCGTCTGAATAATCAACGAACAAGAGCATAGCAATGCATGGGCATAAGGCAAAACTTCAAATTCAGGGGAATATAGTGATGAATTCAGCATAAAA
The DNA here is from genome assembly GCA_039720435.1 of Amazona ochrocephala. Lineage (NCBI taxonomy): Eukaryota > Metazoa > Chordata > Aves > Psittaciformes > Psittacidae > Amazona > Amazona ochrocephala. The sequence continues at coordinate 77,714,262 of CM077909.1, read as the reverse complement.
TGTAATTCCAGGTAGGACACACACCACGCTTGTAGCACTGAGCGGCCAAGCAAGCCACTGGGGAAGCCATTACCCCTCAAAGAAACAAATTTGCCCTTCCTGCTTTGTTCCTATAATTCATTTACTCACTTTGCAGTTACAGATCTCTAGACTTCCAGAGAAAACACTGCAGAGTTGAAACAACATCTGCACTGATGTTGTGCTCAGAACTACAGGCGTGAAGCGTGTTGTTTTGTGATAATACCTACAAAAGTGTCCTCAGGTAGGAATACTACAGGGAATAGACTAACAGCTGCTTTACCAGGAACTGTATACACCTAGTATACACTTAGTAGAGACACTGTAACTGGTGCAAAATGAAGTGAGCAGTTTCCACACCTCTGAAATGCAATAATACTATGGAAAAAATGTCCTCTCCTTTCAGTCCATGTTCCTTCATGACCAGGAATCCCTTGCAACAAATTTCACATGGAAGGTGAGCTCTAAGGAGAGACAAGTACAGTTACCTACTTTTTTAAATAAGCTCACTTGAGGGGAACAGTTCTCCTAAAAGAACTGCTAAATCTGAGGAAAAAAGCAGCTCAAGCAAGCAGTGTGTTTCAGTTAGTGACTTACGCTGGGATTGTTTTGGTTGGGTGGCAGCTTTGCCTGGTGGTCTTCCTCTTCGTTTCTTGCTAGGAGGTGGTGCAGGAGCCTCTTGCTCAACTTCTGGTTCAGCCTCAATTTCTACTGCTGTCTCCTCTTCATCTTCATTATCATCCAAATCTGGTTCAGCATTTTCCTCTGTAAGAAACATCGTATCAAGTCAGTCTTCAGTTCAAACAGGAATGAAACCATCCCATCTACAGAGAACCACCATCAAATCCTCATCCAAAACAAGTGAACTTGGATGAGAAAGGCAGCAACCAAGACCTTTACTGGTGGCAGACTGCTAGTCTGTTACCAGCACACTAGAGAGAACAAGTTGTCCTTCAAAAAGCAAAAGCAAACAGAATTGTTAAGTTATGTGAAAGCAGCTCCTCTGCACATCCATGAAAGAGCTCAGAGAAACAATGGCAGAAAGTGGAAAAATACTACACTATTGGACTACTCCAAGGCCCATCAGAACATTTGGGGCACAACCAAAAACAGACAAAAGCTGTAAGAGGTGTCGAACAGGGTAATACTGTTTGGACAGCAAAATTATGGCTCTTAAACTTGTAAGGGTGTCCACTGCAGAGAAGAATGGCTTCACTCATGAATAAAAGTGCCACTGCAAAAGGCACACTCTGTTTATCTGACTGATGGGGAAAAAATGAAACTGCAAATCTATGAGAGAAACACAACCCTGGATAATGCAGTTCTCCTGGGAACCTGGTTAGGACCTCTTCTTCACCACTACTCAGCCCACACTAGTCAACTTTTCACATGTATCAAATGGTTCCTGAGGAAGTCAACCCATCTGAAGCTGAAGGGATTCTCTCAGTTCACCAAACAAGCATGACTTCTGCCAGCTTCTCCAAAACAACTGTTCTGAACCCAGACCACATCAACTAAACAAGACTTGGGGTTTTAGAATAGGCTAATACCCAGGAAGCCTATAAATCAGATATTAAAAATCAGATACTCCAGAATCCCACATTTTAAAACACCTTCCATCAATGCAGCTATCTTACGCTTTTCTGCCTCCAAGATATTTTCATATTTTAAACGAAAAATAGTTACAAATGCCTTATTCAACAGACTGTATTAATTTTTTGTCAAATATCATAGATGTCATACAAACATGAGTTTAAGCACTTCTATAGTCAGTCAAGGTTTGAACAAGCCATTTGACCACAGTCATCCTACAAAACCTGTATGCCACAGAAGAATTTCAGATGCACATTCTTTAGCCAGAAAGATTTCTCTTCTTCCAACCTACACTCCTTGATTAAGTACCTAAAGCACTCCAGATGAAAGACTAATTAATCAGCAACACTGCTTTTGCAGAATCATCTTAGAACTGACTGGTCTTGAGACTCTACTTGGATTTTTCCTGTTCAAGACATGACTAAGTTATCTCTCTGCTAGGAGGAAGACTATGCCCGAGCTCCTTCTTCACAGACACTACTATAGGTAAGGGGATCATTATCTGTTGGAACAGCCTGTCACGTCTCTGTTCTTGAGAAGCTTACAGTAGCTACCCTATTACAAACTGCACCTAATCCAACTTTTGGCATCCTATCCAGGAAGTCAGAGGCCCTCTAAAGCCATCTTCTCAATACCAGTATACATGCAAACATAGCCATGAGGTGGAATATACCACCAGCTCCTTGACCTTTTTAACTGTCTCAGCAGGCCTTTCATAACAGTCCACAGACTGCCAGCACTATTTCCACTGCTCTCTTTGATGCTGCAAGCCTTTCTCCACAGAAGCAGTCAAGCAGTTCAGCTGTGGTCATTGTCTGGACATGCCATCCCATAGGAGTAAAATGGAAGCATGTACCACCTCATAGCAGTGCACCACAGAAACACAGGGTTTCTTTACGGACACTGAAAACATTAGCAGAGAGTTTCACACACAGAAGAGCAGGAAGAACAGCAACTGCACAGCAAGGAAAAGGGCATCAGACCCTTTTTTTTCAACTACTTGTCTTGGAAGAGAATCTGCACAACCCCTCACAGGCAGTCATAGAATGGTTAGAGTTGCAAGCTCATCCAATTCCAACCCCCTGCCATGGGCAGGGACGCCTTCCACTAGACCAGGTTGCTCCAGGTCCTGTCCAACCTGGCCTTGAACACTGCCAGGGATGGGGCAGCCACAGCTTTTTTGGGCAGTGTGTTCTCCAGTGTCTCACCACCCTCACTATAATTTTTTCTGCTTGCCAACTAGATAAAAGCCTTTCAAGTGTAGACCCAATCTGCAGAACAGGCAAACTAATAGCAAATCACAGGTCTGTTTTCTCAGGATGTACTGAGCTGTTTCTTACCACTGTCAGAAGAGTCTTCTTTCTTAGACCGCATCTTTCGCTTTCGGCCACGTTTGCCCTTCTTTGTCTCTCCTCCATTCTCTCCTTCCCCACCATCTAGGCCAGAGCAGTTATCAGCATGTCTGGCCATTGTGTTCTACTCAGAAGATTAAAAACACAATAAAAAACATAATAAAAAAACCACAATATGCACTGAATTCAAGATCAGATATTCTGGCTCTGTATTTTCAAGAACATTTCTGTAACTTCTGTACTTATATTTGGGGTAAATTACATTAACTTTTATGAATAAAGCTGCATTTTCTCATTGCTCATGATATCAAGACGAATATGTGGTAGTACTACCTCTGAATTATACCCCTCTTCTCCTCTCAGAAAAAAATGCTCTATTTAATCAATACTGTGCTCTTCACCTCTCCTTTTGTTCCCCTCCATGCTCCCCTCCCCTTGACTAAAAGCCTCACTCCACCCCAATTACACCCACAACTCATGTATTCCTTTACCCTGCGAGTGAACGTTTTGCCACACTTGGAACAGACAAAGGCAGCAGGGACAAAGTTGGGATCATGGTATCGTTTGAAGTGCATATCAAGAAGCTGTTTCTGACGGAAGGTTTTATCACAATGGCTACAGGCATAAGGCTTTTCTCCAGTATGGGTCCGTTTGTGCATGACCATGTGCCGCTCCTGACAGGGACAAGCAAAATGGGATACGTAGCATAAGAACTCAAGACATATGGATACAGAAGAGCAAGTTTTCAGCTTAAAGGAGGCCAAAACATTTTCCTTAATATCAAGGAAAGGATGGTTCCACAGGAATGTGAGAACATCTTGACTGATGGCATATTCTGTACTAGCTACTTCCATCGTATGAAGACTCTTACCCCTTTTTCAACAGTTACATCATGGCTGTGGCTTAGGAGACACTTCTCTATAGGGGAGCACTACATCAAAAAGCAAAGGCCACTGAACTTTCCTTCACACAGGTTTAGAGAGCTGATTTGATCTTGACAGCTTGTCAAACTTAAAAGCCAAGATCTCCACCTCCTATTTTCAGCTGCTGTTCCAACACCAGTCCCACCACCTTACCTGTCTGCATGCGTAATCGCACTGGTCACACTTGAAGCGCTTCTCATTCTTGTGAGACTTCTGATGCTGTATGAGGGCATACCGTTCATGGAACACTGCATCACAGTAGCGACACTTCTTGCCCTGCTCGATGTAGGAATGCTGCTTTCGCAAGTGGACACCTGGGAGCAAACGAATCAGAGGCTTTAACCACCATGGCTTTCCAAGCAGGTAAGATTAGCCCAAAGTCCCCTCTCTGATCGTCCCTCCACATACTCTTGAGCTCAAGCCAAAAAAATGAAACAGTTAATTTAGAATGCAACTAAAGACCTAAAAGACTTGTAATTAAGAGCAACGAGAACAATTTCTAAACAGAAAGGGTCTGCAGGAAAACTCTATCAAGGTTTTCCACAGGATTCTAGATTTGGTTATTAGTCACAATCTCTGCTGGTACAATACGTTTGCATTTGATAACATGTGATTGTCAAACTACAGCATCTTGTGGACTGTTACAGAATCAAAAAATGAACCAGGCTGGAAAAGACCTTGAAAATCATCAAGTCCAGCCTTTATGCCAGCACGGCCAAGTCCATCACTATACCATGTCACTAAGGGCCTCATCTATGTTTAAGATTACTCAGAATAGCTTGGTACAGCCAGAGACCAGGTAATACAACAGGGGAAGCAGGATTTCCTGTAGGATTAGAAGTCATAGTGACAGAGGTAAAAGGCAACAGGGATATCAGCAGGTAATTTCCAACAGAGGTTTTGGTGATCTTTTTAAAATCCTCCACCTGAGAGCATACCACAGCTGCACGAGGTAGCATATGTTAAAGCATTATTTGAAGAAAAACGCATAGCTAGCTTCAAGTTTTTCCTCTGTTGTAAATCAGCATATTTGCCCCTGACATCAACTGATTGCCATCCTCACAAACTGCAATTTACACTTGCCTTTACTGGAAGGGAGCCTGACTTCTCATTACTTGGGTGATATTCTGTTCACAGCCAGAAAGTTCTGCCAAACTGTGGCTTCTTCCTTCTCCTAGCTGCTCTGGGCATAATATTATTTTTCATCTTCTGTAGAACATGAGAGCTTTCCTGGTGGAATCATACTGGGTACTACTCACTAGATCAAGACCTTCCTACTGCAAGGGCTCGGGGCTCTTGTGGCAACTCAGTTTCTCCTACTCTGTCTGTGGCACACAGCTCCACATCCTGGAAAAAATTAACTGTTTGTTCCGATTCAAATCTTTTAGCTTGATGAAAACATCTCTGCATGAAACTTCATGGCCTCCAATGCGCAGGAGGTCACTAGATGATCTTTAAGGCCCTTTCCAGCCCCAACACTTTCTATTATTCTATGGTTATCCAGACCCCAATCCATATGTAATTGTCATCTCAGTCCAAATTCAACAAATGCCTTGCACCTACAGGCTGAAAACAGTAGCTTGTCTTGTACGCTTGGAAAACATACATTTTCAATTAATCAGAAATGGAAAGTTTTTAGTTTGCAACAGCAGCTATTGCAAGCTAGCTAAGAGGGTGTATTACCAGCCACACATCTAAGCCTGAGCTTCACATTGTACAGTTACAAGTATTAGGTTAAAAGAGACAGCAGCTGGGTTACGCGAGTTATAATTCTGGAGCCACTTCTGTGAGATACGTACCCAAGTCACTCTTTCTCGCTATAACAGTATCACAGTGAGGACAGTGAAATTTGGCCACATTTTCCGTGTGCTTCTGCAAAATGTGCATCTTCATGGTCCCACTCTGAGTGAAGCGAGCATGGCAGATGTAACATTCATATGGCTTCTCTCCTTCAGGAAAAAAATAGGACAAGTACTTTTATTAAAGAGAAGTCTCACCAAGAAGCCCCAAACAAAACAACCTTCCAGAACAGACAGCTAGTTGACAGAAACAGTAACTCTAGAAAAGAGCTCAGTGATGCATCTTTCTCTAGAGGTTTTAGCTCCAGCATGCTCCTTTCTGCAAAGAAACTTGAGTTCAGTCTTTAAGCAAATGAGTTAAATTATTACCCTTTACTCTCACAAATGCATGAAGACCTACATGCATGCTGCCAGAAGACAGCAAGCGGAATCAGAGTTTTTTGGAGGTGGAGGTTCTGAATGCTCATGTATTCATTGATGAATGGGGGCATTTCCTCCTCACCCCCCTCTTCAGTTTTAGCAATTTAGTTAATCTGGCACTCCAGTAGCATTCTGTGCTAAGACCATCCTTATATCTATTGAAGGAAAAGTTCAGGTCTTTACTAACATGCATGAGATGCTTTTGCAAGTACACTCAAGATGAAACTGCAAATGCCTATAATATTCTGCTGGAAGCTGAACACTGGTAATAAAAGTTTCTTCTGCTCCTACCACAGGTGCTTGCATTTTACCACCTCACAGTCAAACTCAGAAATCAGAGTCCTCTAAGCTCATTTCTCAGTGCAGGTTATGAATTTACTAGTGCTTACAAATCATGGCGCATTCTCTTCAGCTGCAGACTCTAAAAAGGTTTTATATTAAACTATCAAATAGCATTTCTTTTGCTGTTTAAGTGTTAGCACACATTGTACACAGTTTCAGCACTGATACTAAAATCCCAGGACATTAATACCAGAGTGGGTCCTCATGTGCCTCTTCAGTTTGTAGGTATCCCTGCTGGCATAGCTACATAAGCTGCACTGGAATGGACGCTCTCCGGTGTGAGAGCGGATGTGGCGTTTCAATTTGCTAACCTGGAAGTCAAGAATAAGACTGAAGTTAGCAGAGAGGAGCAGGTCAGATCACCAAAATACCAGAAATCAGTTGAGAATTAAGGCAGTTTGGTTTTACCTTATCACTAAACCAAACATGCTTCAATGCCACTCTGACACATCAGAGTCACTCACCCTTGCCCACTCCACCTCCCAACCTCATTCTGAGCCTTATTTGATGCCTGCCCCACACTCAGTGCAGCCCAATTTAGAGTTTTGTTATCAACCATCTCAGCATTTTAAAACATGTTAAAATTAGACAGCATCCTGGAGAGAAACAAGAAAGTGGGAAAAAGCATGACCCCATGGAACATTGTGGGAATCAGTGAGCCCTGCGCAGGGTATTTTTCTCCACAGGTGCTTCACTGGGTCCTATCCAGCTGCTTTGAGGAACATAATAAATCCTTTTGTTACTCAGAAGAACAAAAATCTAGTTCTGCAATCAACAAAATTACTTAATTCCCTTCATCTTTTGCTTTTATTTAGAAGGTACAAATGCAGCTGAACACAAATGTTAATGCAATCTCTGCTCCAGCCTGACCTTGCTGCTAACCACCAACCTTTGTCTACAAAACGCAGCATGAGCTCACATGAGGGCCTACTTGGTTATTCTTTCCTAATTCATACTATGAAAACCACTACAACATAATTTATTCAGCATTCAAAATACAGGGCTTGGAATTACAGCACTGCAGCCACAGTGTGGGTAGGAAAAAAAGCCCCTGCTCCAGCTACTTCACTGCAGCCTTCTTCCACTGCAGACATCCCTTTTTCTTTTTAAAGTTATGTTGCACATAATCTTGCTCAAATTTCCTACCACAATATAAAAGCGGTCCTTAAGGGGCTGTTCAGCCTGGAGAAGAGAAGGCTGCGTGGAGACCTCATAGCAGCCTTCCAATACCTGAAGGGGGCCTATAGGGATGCTGAGGAGGGACTCTTCATTAGGGACTGTGGTGAGAGGACAAGGGGTAATGGGTTTAAACTTAAACAGGGGAAGTTTAGATTGGATCTGAGGAAGAAATTCTTTACTGTGAGGGTGGTGGGGCCCTGGAATGGGTTGCCCAGGGAAGCTGTGAATGCTTCATCCCTGGCGGCGTTCAAGGTGGGGTTGGACATAGCCTTGGATGGCATGGTTTAGTGGGAGGTGTCCCTGCCCATGGCGGGGGGGTTGGAACTCGATGATCTTGAGGTCCTTTCCAATCCTTACTATTCTATGATTCTATGATTCTATGAAATAATGCTGCATAGGGGCAAGTATTCATAGGTTTCAAGGAACACATGATTTTCAAGGAAGCTTCATTTAGAGCAAATGTGACAATCACCCAATATTAGCAAAGCTGCTTTTCACCAACACTGAGGCAAACGCCTGTTAGCTTTGGCTACAGTCACCTTACTGGCATAAACAGACTATGTGCAAAAGGCACACTTCTAAAGCGGAAGGGCTCACCTCTAGTCTGAAAGCACTCAGATGCAGCAGGAGATGGCTGTCTGCTTCAGCACAGAGCACATAACAATTCCTGCAATCACCTTACAGGCCCAGTAATCTTAAAAACAATGACAATAACTGTAGTCTCAGATGAGGAAATGGGTATCACCCAGGATTTCTGTGCATAAGTGCTCTCAACCTGTTTTCTCATTAACTGAGGAAACCCCACCATTGGCTTCCAAAAGCAGACCTGACTTATGAATTCTTTTGCTCAGAGCCTTCTAAGCAAATCACCAAAGAAAAAATGGCTAAGAACAGAGTGTCTAACAGATGGTGAACAAGCTTTGAAGCCTCCAGGAAGCCTTCAGTGCGGTAGCAACCAACGTACCTCCACACTAGCATAATCGCACATTGAACATTTGAATGGTTTCTCATGGGTGTGTTTGTAGCGGCGATGCCGAACCAACTCTCCACTGGTCACAAAGGCCATGTCACAGTCTGGGCACTTATGAGGGCGAGTACCTAATGGTTTGCAGCAAAACAAGAGACACTGACGTTGAGAATTAGTGATAAAAGGGAAAAAACGATCTCAAACTGTCCCATATTTTAGGTACTGGACTGAAGACATTAGGACATTATACCCTTTCAGTGAGGAAAAGCTCCCTTATTTTTCTATCACACGGTGATTCATAAATTTTAATCCACCTAGTTAGATGTAAGTATGCAGAGAAAATGAGGGATATGAATTATGCTTTTCTTTCAACAGAAAGGTCACAACCACCTTAAGTGTAATTACAGTTCAATTACCTGGAGTTTTATGCCAGAAGCTTTAGTAAGAAGCAACAGAAATGTGCTACAGCTCCTACTCATGAGTTTTATGGGTCCAGTTTCTAATAAATTCCTTGGGGTTAAGAAATTTATTTTTATTTTCGATTCCTTTATGTCTAGCTCCAGTCTTACTCTCATCTTACTTTTCTGCAAGCAGCAGCAACACAAGCTCATAACACAAGTACTAATGCCCAGGACAAATGGAACACCTCCAGAACTTCAGATGATGTCCAACCACGCCCATGATCAGTTTTATACCAGTGTACTAGATAAACTCTGCACCTGACCTGCCTAGGCAGAACACAAGTTCATTTGTATAAGAAACAAACAACAGCACTGCATGGTCCTCTTCATCAGTGACTGTAGCGACAGGACAAGGGGCAACGGGTCCCAACTTAAAACAGGGGAGATTTAGGTTGGATATAAGGAAGAAATTCTTTACTGTGAGAGTGCTGAGACACGACACAGGCTGCCCAAGGAAGTTGCTCTATCCCTGGCAGTGTTCAAGGCCAGGCTGGACAGGTCTTGGAGCAACCTGCTCTAGCGGAAGGTGTCCCTGCCTGTGGCAGGGGGTTGGAACTGGATGAGCTTAAGGTCCTTTCCAACCCAAGCTGTTCTATGGTTTCTTCCTTTTTAGCCTGTTCCATGAGAGGAACTGGATTCAAGATAGATCCATCCTGGTTCTCTCTCTGTTCTAATGACATAGCAGCTCCTAGAGAAACAAGGTGTGCAAAAGCAGGAGTACCTGTGTGAGTGTTGAGGTGGTTCCTCAGCAATGTGACTGTCCGGAAAGCCCTGCCACAGAGATGGCACTTATGTGGTCTTTCATCAGTGTGGCTTTTCATGTGGCGGTCCAAGTTTGAACGACGTGGACAGGTGTAACTGCACAGTTCACACTGGAATGTCTTCTTTACACCTAGCCATGAAGGAAATAATCTTTACTCTTGACAGTACTGTGGTCTACTGCATAACATAAGAGATCAGTAGGGAAAATAAAAGATTCTTGGAGGTGTCACTACCACAAGGAACCAGCATGTACCATTAAATCCAACTGCTTATCCTTCAGAACAGTCATTGCCCATGGTTGGCTTGGCCTCAATTTTCATCAGTATGCATGCCAGCACTCAATGTTCTCTCTCTGCTCTAAAAAGGGTTCCTTAGCTTACAGATTTAAGAAAAGTCAAACACACCTATTGCTGCATTTTGCACATCTTATCTTCCCCAGCAATTGGTTAAGAAAAACCCCACAGAACTAATTATACTGTTGGTTCCTGATGTAAACCACATGCACACAAACTCTTACACATGTATTGCAGCAAAGAGAAAACCCTTTTCAACTGCAGTCTTATGGGAATACATGTGCCATGGCATCCTACTTCAGGTAAATGAGCTCCTTTATAACCTAGATGGAGGACATGGAAGAAACAAGAGACCCGAGTGCTATTGTATAAAGAGTAAGCATCACTGGGCTTTTCTCCCACTTGCACCTACTCAGTCACTTTAACCATACTACAAGGTCCCACCACAACAAACACATTTTCAAAATCCACTTGCAGACAGGGAGCTTACCTTTCTTTTTAATTTTTGTTGGTTTAGGCGGCTTCATATTGCCCACCACCTTTTCTGCATTGACCTCAGACAACAAACCCTCCTGCTGCTCCTCTTCAAAGTCATACACAGAGACATCCACATCTTTGCCTTCCTCAGTGTAGCGAAGCTTACTCTTTTTGTTTTTCTTTGTTTTTTTGGCTGGTGGCTGGTAGTCGGGATCTTTTTGCCAATTGGGATCTTCTTGTGGCTGAAGTTCACCTTGTTCCAGTGTCTCCACCTCACCATTTGCACCCACTTTCACCACTTGGAAGCCTTCTGGTAAAGGCAGGGTGTGACATATCATGGGCTCTCCCTCTTGCAGGCCTCCTTTGGAAACCTCATTTTCATAAGCTCCCTGAAGTTCTTCCACAGATGTGGTGGCAACAGGCACAGTCACTGGTACAGGTACTTGGACCAGCTGAAGCTCCCCAAGGTTTATGGGCTGCTCCTCCATATTAACCACCTGAAGCGTTATGATCTGCGTGTCATCCACTGTGGCCTCCGTTTCTTGAGGCACTGCACCTTCCATTACTTCAGTCTTCATCTGAAGAAGAGTTGGATCCAGCTGCTCCATCATCACCATCTGCACACCACTGTTGACATCCTGGACTACTTCACCCCCATCTGCTTGGTTTGGTGGTATGTGACAAGCATCGTCCTCCTGCCCACCTTCACGGCGTCTTTGATAGGTTTTTCTCTCTTTCCCTTTAATAAAAGTTTCTGACTCCTCCACGATAGCTTCGACTGCCTCACCTTCCATTTCACCTTCCTGCTGTAAAAACATGAGAATGAATGCCACACACCACCCAGTGGAGTTCAACAACTGCATAAACCCCACAGAGGGACAAGCAGCCTAACTGAAAGCAATGGGCTCAACAGCAGCATTGTGTTGCCATCACATTCAGAAGCAGGATTTGAGAACTAGAGTCTCCACAAGCCTATGAGCACTGGGAACCAAGGCAATCACAGAATGCTGCCTGAAGTGAGAAAACTGTGCCAGTTTCTTGGAAACGAAGGAAAGCAAGGAAAAGAAATCGACATGTATGTTGCAATTTCTCAAAGACCACAAGCAAGAGGCACAGCAGTATCATTCCTTACTGAGCTGGTCACTTCACACAGCTTAGCAATATCAGAAGTAGTCTTTGGCTGTAAATTTTAAAGGCACAAAAATAACCTACTATTAAAAATAAAAAGCCAACCTTAAAGAAAGTGTGACACTCGAGAACTGCATAACTTTTTCAGGAAGAAAAAGCACACAGCATTCAGCACAGAACTGAGCTCCAGAGCAGAGGATGCTGCACGATGCCCTCTTCAGGCCGAGCGAGCTGCAACAGGCAGAGAAGGCTCAGGTAAAATTTTACTTCAATTTAAACGATGTGGACTCAGATGCGGACTCAATGATTTCTCATGATACCTGGGCAAAAATCTATATGTAGTCATAAACTGACAATACTGACGCTCAGCATTCTGGTGCACACAAGCATAAGGTTGAGTTTTTTTTCCTCCTCATCCAGCATCATTCTCTGCAGTCAGGGTAAAATATGAAACTCCCGTATTTTCATTCCGCAGGAAGGTTGTTTCAAGAGTAATCACAGCTAGAAGAAATTACGATTTAGCAGCTATCTTCCCCTCTCCCCCCAAATTAAGGTAAGAAAGATCATAGTAAAGGAGCATTTCATAAGTCTACCTCTGTTTCAGGTGGTTTACTTGGGAAAAATGAAAGCAGATTCCACCACCATATCAAATATATTCCTTGCATTAAGGTATAACTTATTATAACCCTCACTTAAGTGTTAAAATTTAAAGATCAATTTTACTGTTGAAGCAAGTAACAAAAATTACAGTTTCCTTACAAAGCTTGTGATAAAGTTCTGATCCCAGTTCCTGATGTGGTAAGAGCCTTCCATATTTTCCTACTGGAAAATGACTGGCCTCTCGGACCAGCTAAAGCAATCTGTTGAACTTGTTTTGGGAACTCCACACTTGAATCTCACAACATACTACTTTCAAATATCTACACTTTACCTTGCATTCTCATTTCAGAAGCACACAGGCTTGTAATACACAAACATGAAACACAGTGTCAGTCTTCATCACAATTACAAGACCTGTAATTTATACTATTTTTAGAGTCCTTGCTTTACTGTCTCTTCTAGTGCCCAGCACTTCTGCAGTGGCCACTACAGCTCATTGCCCTGCAGCCCGCTTAGACTGGGAACATCTACTCCTGCGCTGTTTCGACTCATCCTGTTGTGGGCAGCAGCAGTCTCCAGAGGGCACCAGACACCCAGAAATAGCGACATATGGCTCCATGTGCGCTCCCTGCAGGGATCCACTCTCTCCTCCCCTTCACCGCCCATCAGCTTGTCGAGTCAGAGCAAATTCCATATGGACAAACAGCTAAAGTACACAGGATGATGTAAGTACTTGACACTAGCCAGCAGGTGATCCAAACGGAGCGCTGGTCTTTGGCCTACAGCAACTGCAACCAGAGCAAACTGTGTTTCAATTATCTCAAGTAATTTCAGAGAGAGAGAGAAAAGTGTTGTCAGGTGACCAAGTCTCTGAACAGGAAAAAGAAGGAGATAAATAAAATAAGAATACGGTAAACAGCTGTAGGAGTAATAGCAAAAGATTTAAGGTGGAAGGGGAAAAAACAGCAAAATCCCATCTGCAGAGCTAATGCAATTTCATTTTGGTACCTTGTAGAGGAACAGAGATCAGCATCCTTCAAACAAGCACAGGCAGCTCTGAGCAGAGGTGGGCTCTCATAAGGACCTTCATATTTACTGCCTTATATCAAAGTTGGTAATGAGCCTAAGTTCACCTGAAAGCCAATCAGCAGGCCAAGATTTGCCAGTGTCCTCCACCTGCAAAAGCCATTCCAGCAGAGCCAGCAGGAAGGCATCATCTCATACTTGCACACAAGCAAATCCTGTGTTCACCAAGGAATGGTCACTCACATACCTGAAGACTGCAGCACACAGCTCTGCTGCGAGGGAAGTTTGCCAGCAGAGGAATGCAGGCTTGCACCAAGACCACAGAAATGCCTGCAGGCAATACTTAAAGGATGCTCACAATGGCAGTGGACATGCGTGTGGAAGTTAAAGGACTCTTACAAGCATCCAGTAAAGAAACTAAGACACTCCTATTTCTTCCAGCTTCCTCTCTGATCTCAGGGACACTTACCCCTTACTCTAGAGATTCTACAATTCCATGCATCACTGCCCACAGAATCACAGAATCAACCAGGTTGGAAAAGACCATTAAGATCATCAAGGCCAACCATTACCCCAGCACTGCCAAGGCCACCACTGAACCATGTCACTAAAGGCCTTGCCTGTTAACACAGTTTGTTAACATTTTCAGGGACGGTGACTCCACCACTGTTCTGGGCAGCCTGTTCCAATGCCTGACCACAGTGAAGAAACTGCTCCTTATCTCCACTCTAAAGCTCCCCTGGTGCAACTTGAGGCTGTTTCTTCTTGTCCTCGCCACATCCTTCTGTGAAGGCCAGACCCAAAGCTCAGACCCAGCTGAGCTTGGGTGTCCTTCCACATCACAGCCTCCTGTCACTTCCTATTACATTCCCTCTGGCTGATACTGACTCACACTTCCAGTACTCCAAAAGTCTGCACATGGATGAGCATTTACTCCAAGCTATGCACTACAGTCTGTTTCTTTCAGTAAATTAATATGAAAATTACTGTTTTAAAACCAGGCTCCTGCCACTAGGGCAAATGTTGCAGTATTTTAAAGAAAACTACAAACCTCTCCAAGTTATATTAACAATGTACCATAAAGACACAGAAATACACAGGAGTCTTGACAGATGTCTTGGCCAGCTCAAAACTCATGCCAAGCTGCCAAGATTTCTTCCCAAGAAAGTGTGGATTTTCCGACTACAACTGGGGAAACAGAGGATGGCTTCTACACTTGAGAGGAAAAAGAGCTTGGCAAAAAGCACAGGCTCTTCCCTATTAAATAAGCTCTTTGAAAAGACACCATCCCTGCTGCACTGAGGGTTGCACTGCTTGTCCATGTCATTTCAAAATCACTCTGTTTTAAAGATTTTGTTATTTTTTTTTTTTACCTTAATCCTCCTTTTTCATGAGGTGGGTTATAGAGGAAGGTTTTATGTTTCCTGGAGCAGTCACCAGAAGATGCCATCAACTCACTGGATAGGATCCTGCAGCTTGCTGAGGATTTTCCATTTTCACTGATTTTAAGTGGATCTTCCTCAATTTTTACAGATCTACACTCCTAGAAATGAGCCACCAGAGTTCCAAAATACTGGAAACTTTTTTCAGAGGACATGTGTTATTTCCTACAACTAAGACCATTATCGTGAAACACTAGGAATAAAAACCAAATATGTATCTTGTCATTCTCCTAATCTCTTATTTCTGGCTTTTACTGTCAGCACTTTTCCTACTAGTTACTGTACCTTCTACTAACACCTTAGCTCCACAATGACTGAATCGCAAAAGGAAAACAAAGCAGCAAGTTAATAGAAGATGATTTGGTAAATCAAGACTGAGAAAAACAAAGCGCTTCTACAATGAGAGTGACCAAGGGAAAACCCAGCAACTGAAATCTCCATCAAAATTCCCACGTAACAGCTTGAGATAGTCTTCACACACATGCCTGTGGCAGGGGGTTGGAACTAGATGATCTTTAAGACCCTTTCCAACCCACAACATTTATTGATACTATGATTCTGCGCTCGCCCAGTGGGCTCCACCAAGTAAAATGAGAAACACTGTCACCAAACACTGGGTCACAGGTCAACGCTCTGTCACAATCCAGTAAGCCAGGCAAAAAGTTGTGATGTCCTAACAACGGACCGAAGACTTCTCAAATTGATGGACAGCTCATCTAAAAATTAAATGGGCAGAAATAAGATGGGGTGTGTATTTGACACAACCGACACTTTATGCCAATGACAGGAGTCAAAAGGTTGCTCAAGAGAAAGTAATTTAATGCTAAGAGCCCTACTGACTGCAGCGCAACTATAACACAACATTTTGCCATTCTGGGTCCCCTTCAAAAGCCTTACACTTAAACCAGCAAAACATTAATTCTGAATGTTTTCAGCTTCTTTAACATTCAGGAACAAGATTTAAGAAAGCTTCCAGTACAACACGGCTGATAAAAAAACCAAACAATCAAAAGAAAAAGACTGTGAGACACAGCATTCAATTACTGCAGTCTGCAACAGCTTTAATCTTCCTTGGAGAAGCACTGAAGACAACTTGCTGCAGATGTCAGTGCAGACAGTACAAACCCAGAGGGATGTTTATAGATTAGGATGGCTACTGCATGTTCTTTCAGCTGGGTTATTTATTATAAAGCTACTGTCACCATAAGGCATTTGCCTGCCTCTTAGCCAATGTCACAAAAACAAACCCTGAACTGCATCAAGCTTCGTGATCCAAATAACAGCAAAATGTTTATTTTTCTGCCAAAGTACAGCCTCACTGAAAAACTGTGCGACATGCAAACTGACTGAAGAGTAGATTTAGTGTTGTAATGTACAGCTCACTTGAGAAAACTAAATAAAAACAAAAATCAATAGAAACAGTGAAGCTAAATGCTGTCAATAAATTTTTGGCATTCATAAAACAATGCAAATAGCAGCAGCTACATTAGTGCAAGCAAAAAAAAAAAAAAAAAACAAAACAAACAAACAACAAAACTCCAAAAAGCAATCCTGCAACACATTCAGACTTTGAATTCAGTCAACCCACATCCACATCCTACTCCAAAATTGTCATGGCTTTGACACTTCTGGATTTGCCACTTATTAAAATTGATACGGGAGTGTTAACACATGGGAGGCTTTTATGTTTCTCCTGCATGTCCTATGAACCTTTGAAAACTGAAGAGAGGAGCAAGCAAAAGCTTTACCTAAGAGACTATAGTCATTCAGTATTTCTGACACTTAAAGAGAAAGATTAAAAAAATCCAATGGGATAAACAGGTATTTTTTCCTTTTTTTCCCCTGCTCTTGCAGTCAGCATGGATGTCTAAATACTTAAGGACATTAGCAGATGCAAAGTTACTGCAGGCAGCTTTGGCCATTTTCCTTCCTCACTGTAAGACAGCCATATTTTTCCTCTGAACAGCCTTCTAACTAGGCACAGTCGAAGACGGAGCAGTTCAAAAGGCAGCCAGCCTTCCCATCTCCTCCAGCAGGGCTTCCCTGACAAGATATGAAAATGGCACAAATACAGCTTTCTCTAAAGCAAACAGACGTATAAAAACCACAAAGCACTAAGTACAGCCTTTCCCAGCACTGCTCTTATTCACTATTCACTGCAATTGCTCCTTATCTCCTGGGTGTATCTGAAGCAGCACCAAATCCAGAACATGAACTAGATGGATGTGTGACCTCTTTTCAAAGGTCCACTCTCGGTTTAAAACCATTCCAATGGTTCTTTACACGGTGCAGCACTCCAATTAAAAAGTCCTGACACAATGTGGAAAGTGGGAGGATGATGCCTGAAGAGCTCTGAGGCAAGACTATGCATCCCCAAGCAGAGTTTGCTACCTTAGTCTCAGCACTTCACAAACACTGCTATAAAGCTTTTGAATTCAAGATGGTTCTAGGAGTAGTTCAGCCACAGTACAATACTCAAGAGAAGAGGCTCAGCTGGATTTAAGCTGTGTACAAAACCAAAGACCCACAGGCTGTCCAGAAGTCAGATTATATAGAGCAAAATTTCATACTAAAAGTCTCATCCATTCCTGTTAACTGCTCACAGAAATGCAGATATCTAACAGCATCCAATTATAAATAACAGCTGTAAAAAAAGCTTAAGAATCTTGTGTTCGAGTCTTTCAGAACCAACTTTCCCTCTTTTTCGTTTTAAAGATACGCCCAGGAATGTGAAACGTACTTGATAAAGCTCACAAAGCTTAAAGGAACACGTAGCAACCTGTGAACAACTTGGAGTATGATATTTTCAGTGCTATCACATGCAAAACATGAAAGATTGAGCAGAAAGTAAGAAGCTGGGATAGGTTTCTTATATTAAGCAACTTTCTCATGCTGGAAACTTAAAGCCTTCATTTATTAGCTACATGAAGTTCAATATCCAGTGGTTGTAACTTCTATGTCCATCTCCAGCTGTTTTCTCATTTCCTCCTTGCCACTTACCACATGGGCACTAAAATCAACCAATTAATTCAAACATACTAGTTCACAAACAGCTGCTGCAGCCTTAAATTAAAAAAAAAAAAAAAAAGCTATTAAGCAATTGGCCTGTGAAATATTTTTGCGCCTTGGAGAGAGTAAGGAAAAGGAAAAGCAAGAAACCTAGAACGGAAGAGTGAAGTCCGGCTGGTGGTTACCTAATCGAGGTGCCTGTGCCGGAGGCGTCTCCTAAATAGGGCAGGGAGAAGAGCATGTCCTTCCAGAGAGTGATTCAAAGCTTGTAAGTGGATCCCTACACTAAATTACTATCTAGAGGAACCCACCTTTCCCCTGCATTAACCAGATATGAGACCAGATTTTCAACTCACATAATGGCTTCCTAATCCCTGTAAGACAGGAAACCACAGCTCTTCTGCCAAAAGAGCTGCTCTCCCCTTCCCCTTCCTTTGCATTGATACATTTATTCACTCACCAGAATAAACTTGATCAACAACTAATTCCAGCTGAAAACTAATGCAGAGAAAAAAACAGGTCACTATGTTAGAACATGTTCCTGATCCGATTCCCCACAGGAATGCTTGGGCAGAGATAAGGGAGCAGGTTCAGAGCACCACCTGCAACGCCAGCTAAAAGCTCTGAGCAAACCCCAGCACCAATAACCTTGTGTCCCACAAGCTAGGTGGCTACACTGAGAAATGTCCCTCCCCTCCATGCTATTCTGCCACCCACCCAGTCACACTACAGGTCAATTGCTGCCTCAATCATCCTGCAACCTTCTGGGTCACAGCCAGTTTGTGTGTGCCTTCCTGTTAAAATCCAATAGCATTTAACTGTGATCAAACCCACATACTACTCTTTAATTCAATTAGTAGTTAATTGTGAATTAAAAGTTATCTTTTACTTCTGCGTATGTGAAGATGTTTGAAAGATGTTTGACAACATCTGATTTTGGCCAGATGTTACCAAAGCGATCTTTACCTTCTACCCTTATGAGCTCTCAAGAAGCCCAGCCAAGCCACCGTCTCCATGGCTACAGGACATTCATTAACCACAGTCAGTCTGATGTAGAAATAGGATCAAAAAGCATCCTGTGACAATTCTACAACTACTTCCAGCCTCCCCCTGCCATTTTAGCCCCCTCCTTCCTACCTACAGAAGTAATCTTCCCAGTTGCTGTTCCTGTCCAGAGCAGAGCTCTTTCAAACAGCACGTCTCATTAAATAGTTCAAAGTGGTAAGACCTTTCATTCGGTACTGATTCCTGTTTTTCAGTCAGCAAGTGACTTTCTGCAATTACTCAGGATAAGTTAACCTGGGACTCTGGATCAAGAATTCAGGGGAGGGAAGACGTGCAACATGCAAAAACGGAGTATGTATACAGGGTCTTCCAGCGAGCAGAAGGAAATTCAACTCCATATCTCTCCCCAGTTGTCTGCATCACAAGGTCCCTCTTAATCCTTACACCTGACAGCAGTAAAGGCCCCATGGTCCCAGCTCTTCCAGAACTAATCCTGCTAGTTCTGCTGTAATAAGCTGTAGCCTGCAATGGAGAAGAAAATGTCATGCAACAATGCCACTGCCTCAAACTTGCACTGTGAAGAAATATTCACACCACACCAACTCCCCCCCCCCCCAAAAAAATTAAATAATAAATTCCTGCAGTTACTGATAACAAATCCTACCCATGCTGAAGTCACTTGGGCTATAACTAACTTCACCTGACATGGTAATTCTTAATAAAGAAAGCAGTCTGGTAGAAGCTTTTCAGCTTTATTTCTGGAAGAACCAGTTTTTCCTTGTTTTTCTTTCAGATCTGGAGAACTCAAATTTTATTGACAAGGTAGCAGGGATAATTTTAGTAAATGCTCTTGCTCTTAAAACTTGTTTCTTTCTTCCTTCATTTCTCCTTCCATTCCTACCTAACATTCTTTTAAATTTAAGTTTTTCCCTACTTCTTCCAATAACTGCTAGTGCAGTCTCACCAGATGAGCTATTTCTTTAGTCATACACAGAATTCTCTAGTTAGAGTGGGGAAATGCAAATGAAACATTTTCATATCAAGATTTTTTTGGGAAATGTTTCCCTTCTTAATCTATTAAGAAAGTTACTCTGTTTTGCTAACCTGACAATTCATCTCAGAAGGACAAACACAATTTTATCAGGTGTAAAATACAGGAAGATTTACACTTTAAAAGCAGCAGTCACAGAGGAATTTTTCAACTGATGCTAGATCATAAAAGTAATTAGTCTCTCCCTTTTAGTGTTCTTCATAATACAAAAGTGATGAAGGAGCTCACAGAAGACCACTGGAATGCTTGCAGGTAATAAATTGAGAACAATGGAAAACTATTTCAGGTTAAAATAGTCTGTAAAATCCACTGCCACCAAAAGTCAAGTCTACTACTGGCAGCAGAGATCATGAAAAGTTAATAGTTTTCTCGGCAAGTATCTGCAGTCATTTTTCCCCTCACACATGAATTGAGGCTTTCATTTAGGCTATTAGCAAACTGCTAACAGCAAAAAAAGATACTTCTTCAAAATCAGTCTGACCAGAGCAAGATTCTTTGGCTTCTGATTCCACATCCAAGAAGAGACCAATGCAACAAGTTTCATGGCATTCTAGACTTCATAATAAGTGACAAGTGTTTGGATTTTGTTTTCCTCTAAGGCTTCATCTAGATGAATGAGTATCCAAGAACTACCTTTTGGGGAGCAGCTGCTCCTTTTATCTTCTTGTGAGTACTCATTAAGCAGTGACACTCTGCCTGGACAAGGGAATTCAGGCTTCAAATCAGACAAGCAGGATGTGCTCATGCCTGGGATGGTGATATGGGCCCTACCCCACGAACAACAGGCACCCATGCAGGAACTGTGAGTCATCTCACAAATTACACCCTGATGCATATGAGGAAAACTAAAGTCAGTGCTTAGTTCACTTAATGTCAGGCTGTCAAATGTAGAGGTATAGTTTACTGTTGTTGTGGCACGGACAGGAAATTCCAAGATAGTTTTGGCCAAAGGGAGGTAGAGAAGACAAACTCCTGGAGCCTAAGCTATCCTTGTTTTGGAATCACAGATCACAGGGAAGTTTTATCCAAATTAACAAATGTTGGAACAGATGCAAACAGAATCAAACCCAGGTGAACCCTATACCGCAGCCTTCATGCTAAGTTCTTAGCTTAATACATTTTAAGCACATATATAATTCATTTGGACTCACATTATCATATACTGAGCCCTAAATGTGCCATTAAAATCAACCTTTAAAGCAGGTGAAGGAAAAATAAAAACAAAAATCCTACAAAAGCACTCGACCTTTGAGGAAAAAAGGTCTCATTTTCAAACACACACACACTCTGTCAGAGAAGCCATCTCCACTTTTAAGCTGCCCACTCATTCCTACCAATGTCACCTTAACTATCCCTCACGTTAGCACAAGCATTTCTGAGACTGCAGCTAATTGGGCAGGAAACTAATCTAGGCCAGAATGCACCCAGCCAAAAAGATACTTATTTCCATCCAGACCAGGTCTCTGGTGTGCCCAACACTCAGGCCAGCCACAAGAGAAGCAGGCCCAGAGAGTTTCTCCCAGCACAGTGTAAGCTTTAAACGCCCAGCAAAGTACTGCCTCACACAAAATGCATACCACACTTTAAACCCCTTAATTTACATTTAGGTTCTTGATGCTTCTGCACTTCTGCCTGGACTGATTTGTTCTCTTCATGTTGGCTATTCTTCTTGCAGCTCTTGATGTCAGAACACACTCTGGAACAGAACAGATGAGTTGTACTAGTGAAACTACACAAAAGAGAAAGGGAAGGGAAGGGGGTGAGGGGGAAGCACTGTTTGAATGTGAAATGCTTGTTTAGCAGAAAACATGTAGCCCCACAACTCTAACGGCAGCACTGACAACTGCTTGAGGACCTCTTCACTTACCAAAAAAACCTTAAACAAAACCAAAAGTATTTTAATTGCCTTTAACACTTTTCATGAGGAAGAATGAACTCATTTTAGAAAGTCCTCTCTCTACCTCTTCTCAAACTCTTTAGCATTTTCAATTCGTACAACCTAAACCTCTGTACGCCTCATGTGAAGCGAAGAGTGCAACATGAAATTTTGAAGCTGGTTATACCTACTTCAGCTGTTTTTTCTCTCTTGTGCTGTGGAATACCAAAACACAGCACAAAAGCAGCTTTTATTGTTAAAGGGGTGTAGATTAGACCAAGTATAATTCTTTTAGTACTGTTAATGAAACAAGTAGCACTACTGATAAAATAACAAAATCAGCTCTAACACAATTTTAGCTTTGTTTTCCCGAGGAAGAACACCCAGCTCATGGCAGGGTTGCAAAGCTACCTTTGTTATCCTTATCAATTAAGGATATTAAGGATATCAATTAAGATTAATTTATCCTTAAAATACATGTACAGAACTAAAACATTTACAAGATAGTACATTGCTTCTCATCTGTAATATTTTTCAGTCCTCAGTGTGCACACATGCTACAAACCCCAGAAGCAGTAAGCAGCTCCACAGGAGTATTTCTCAAGCGAAGCACAGTCCTGCTGCATGCAGTGATGTGACCAAGCAGTGTTGAATTTCACTCTAGTTCTATACCCTTTGAATTTAAGTACTTTTCCCCCTGGTGTTTCATCATTTACTTAGTAAGACACTCAAAATCTACGCTCTGCCTGCATTTTTTTCCCTACACAAGTCTATTTTTAATTGTTTATCTGCTTCAAAGTACACCACTGATGAGAAGTTTGTAGAGCTGGGGATGCTCAGCGCTAGCAAGCTTTTAAAAAGCATTTGGAATGGATCTCTTTTTATTTCACACTAACTCTGCAAAAAATCACATCTGCTGTATGCATTCACTGATCAGAACACACGATGCTCAGAGAATTCGTCGGGTGTGTGCCACTGCTAAGGGCATGTTAAGACTGCTGAACCAAGCTGCATCCTTGCCAGGTTCTGCGCTGGTGAGAGCTTGCACACAGTGGTGGTAGGCATGTATCCCAGTTATTGCCAGTAGCTAAGTTTTTATTCCTGACCCGTAACCCTGGAGGAGACTACCATTTCCTCAAACTTAACAACTTGTAAGTTAACCCAGAAGGGTATTAAGAGTGAAGGACTTCTCCAGTCAGAAGACACTTCATGTGAAGCAAACACCTCCCATGTGGAACTATCATCTCATAGGTCTCATCACTGGCCAAAACACCCCAGGACTGCTCAACAGAGCACACTTCATGGAATGGATGCAACCTTTTACCTATCACTAGTCTTTTAACCTAACTTTGGTTTTCCTGAAATTCTGGATCAAGAAATAGTTTTCTCCCAGTTTTCACACCCAATCTTCTCCTTGGCAAATGACTTAACAGTAGAAAGATCTGTTTTGAACAAAAACTGCACCCAAGCTCTTAGTAGGGGAAAAGAGAAAGCAGTAGTAACAGTAGTCTGTTTCCACGCTATAGACAAAAACTCAGAAAGGTTTAATGGGGTATCTGCAGATTACTGCTGATGGGAGTCAATGCAAGGCACAACCACCACTCTTCTCTCTTTACAAGGTACTGACTCTGCTTAAGGATTTTTTTTTTTTTTTTAAATTTTAAAATCTGGAGGTTTTTTAAAAATAGATGATGTGAAGTACAGCAGCCCTGACACCACTCAAGGACAATCAGCCCATTGACATACAATCCGAGGAGCAAAGCTTCCTAGCACTGCAGACATACATACTTCAGAAATGCAAGACATTTCTGCTTGACCCCATGACAATGTCCCAGAGGGAAGAAAAGCCACTCACACCTCCTTTACTGGAAAGATGGCCTACTTCTGTTACAGTATCCAGCCTAAATTCTGGCATAAAATACCTTGCACAAATTTACATTCAATCAGATCTTTGACATATGGGCAAGGTTTGATAAGCTTGAAGGAATACAGGGATAAGCTGCAAATACAAGTGCTCCACATGCCCATTTCTGAGGTTAGTACACATGGGAAAAAGCCCATTAGAGGGATGCCAAAATGATTAGGTGTCTGAAGATCAAGACCTACAAGAGCAAACTGACAGCTGCAAGGAGGCGAAGGGACATTCTTGCTCCTACCTTCAACTACCTAACAGAAGAGCAATGAGAAGCTGACTCACACTCTGGGACATACAGTGTGAAAAGACAAGATGCAACAGACAAGCCACAGCAATGAGTGGTCAAACACTGGAGAAGGCTGCTCAGAGATACTGTGGAAATTAATCTTTCAGTTACTGAAAATATTCACTAAATAGAACCCCGAACAACCTCATCTGACTTCAAAGCCAGTCCTGGACTGACCCAGAGATTAAACCAGGGTACCACAGGAAGTCACTTCCAACACAAATTATTTTACTGGGTAAAATATTCTCTGGCACCATATGAAAATGAAGGATGTACTTTAAGTTCAAACAAAAGTGAGGGATTTTTTTTGTCATCTATGAAGTTATAACTATGAAGCTCTTAGGAAAGAAAGATTTACTGGTCTCAGCACCCTCTTCCACACAAATTCTAGAGGACCTGGAACCCTTCTGCAGGACCTGAAACACTGACCACTTCTTTAGCTGACATGCAGAAATTAAGAGTCATACTCAGCAACCTACTAGTGAGCAGAACTTTCAGAGCAGTGACTACACAAAGCCATAGTTTTTAAGAGAACAGCATGAGAAGAGCACAGGCTCAGTGCATCACTGTTCAGGAGACACAAACCCACATGTGACATGAAGTCAAAGAAGGGCTGTACAAAGACCTACCCCAAACAAGGCTCCTATATGAACTTCAGACAGAAAAAGTGGAAGCAATACTGACAAGGGACCTCACTATTTTTTTAAATGGCAGGAGAAAACCCAGGACCACAACGAGCAATTTTAAACCAATGAAAAAGACCAGTCTTTGAAGAAATAAGGACTATATTGTACTCTTTCCTCCAGAACTTTAACAAGGGATTATATGTTGAGAGCCACAAGGTGGCTGAAAAGGTTCCCGGATCGCCACTACAGGCCAGCCTGCTTGAAGAGGCAGCTCTGGGATAAGAACAAATGGTAACACATTGTATCAAAAACAAATGCCCTGGATCCAGTACTTCTAATCAGGGACAGCCAGACTGACAACAGAGCAGGACAAGCATTCATTGCTATCTCCCTTCTTTGAATCTCATGGAGCTGGAGAGAACATCCCTAAGGAATTGTTTGCACAAGCCACTCAAAGCAGATGTCTCCAAAAACATTACAGACGTCACATGGGGCAAGTCAGACATCTGAATATTTGACAATCTGCTCTATCAGTCATGGAAGCTGCCAAATTCTTCATGTAGGTCAAAACACTGGTAGAACAGGGAGAGGATGCAGCTGCTTCAACAGGACAAAACCATCTCCACACACACTAAAGAAGCAAAGTATAAGCTACTCTAAGTTCATATAATGCTCCAGTAGCTCAGAGTAGATAGAAGCCAACAGTAGTCATTCCTGAGCAGGAAGGAGAGGAGTGCATTAATGTGGAAGGTAGGCAAGGATCAAGAAATCAATGAGTACCTTTTGAGTATTCAGTATTGCCACAGGAAGCGATAAATCTCTCTTCAAAGATCAGAAGTGGCAGTAAGTTACATACTCAGCAGGAATGCTGGATAACACTAACTTCTTCCATCCTCCAAAAAGAAAAGAAAAGAAGAAAGGTTTTAATAATCTGATAAGCTTTGACTGAAATGACTTGTCTTCAAAAATCCACGTTTTCCCAACCTGTAATCTGAAAACGCCTAAGTGCCTCTAAAGGGTTCTCTCACTGTACATAACTGGGAAAGCAAAATTAGTTTATACTGCACCTCCACTAAAAACAGTTTAGCACACAGGAGAAAGCTACTGTTTTAAAATGTAGCATTGTTACACCTGTGTCAAGTATGTACAACCCAAAAGAGCAGATTCTCAATTCAGTAGCATTTCCTGCTTTTATATTAAATCTCTGGATGTTTGAGGTGGTTTCAAGAAAACAGCTTTGCAAATCACACACAAGGAGATAGAAGAACAACACAAAAAAGCCGACATAACTGTCCAAAAATCACTACTGTTAATTTATTTTATGCTACAGCAGTGAAAAGCTCTTCTAGGGGCCAGCCCAGAGCAAGGACATCTCTTTCATCATTAAACAAAGAGAGAATTTATCTCCCTCCATGATGATTTTAACCAAAGTTTAGTGCTCTGATCCTGAAAAGTAAAACATGTTTACAAATATCCAAATGCTGCCATTACTACTTGTGATCTCAACTACCTTTTCAGAAAGCCTCCACTTACCCCAAAACGTTAAGCCCACAAAGGCTTAAATCAAACTCAGAGCTGCAGCTCTTCCACATCCACTTGCTTCTAGCTGCCCCCACAAAGCAAATCTAGGTGACTATCTCATTACTTGGGTGATCTACTTGCCAGTACACAATTGGAAGGAGATGAGGTAACAACAATTCCTTTGATATTCAGGGAAGCCATGACTTTTACTTCCCTAAATACTTTGGTGTTATTCCCAACACATCAAAAGTAAATTCACTTGTATAGCTTTTATCAATAGGCTGGGAAGTAAAACTGTCCATTCCCCAACACGAACATAAAAAAGAAGCCCTACAAGGACAGATCAGTGTCCACTTAGGCGAGCAATATGCCTCCAAAAGCTCAAGCAGGGAACACTGTGTAGAGAGAGAAATCAGTCCTGCCTGTAGTTAACCACCCTTATCCCAACATCCAGCCATGGGATTAGCGACCTCAAGCTTTGGTCCTGATGATCCATTTCTGAACCTACAGTCTCTTACCAAAACAGGTTTTCCATCAACTGTGATGTATTTTCTCCCATTTCTTCCTCCTACAAGCTACAGGTTCACCACTAAGCTCACTGCATCTACCTAAAAAGCTGTCGTGAGTGCTAGGAACCACACCACTGAGCAGCAGACTGGACACAGTCTGAGCTGCTGTAAATCACAAGTGGCAGCAGCAGGGCTACCCTATCTGCCTCCTTACAAACAGCCTGGAGAAACCAGAGCTCCCAAACTCAAGCATCAGGTGCTTCTGCTGAAACTCCCATCCAGAGGAGCACGTGGATTATATGCAGGCTCAGCTCTGTAGCTGAGACAGTTCTCAAGCTTACATTTTCCCCTTCCTACTTTTTTAACATGTGATACATGAAAAGTACCTGTAGCTTTCAAGCAATCTCCACCTAGAGATAGATTCTCAGGCCATCAGGCTACGCACTGTAACATTCTGGAGAGCTCTGAAGTGTCAAACACTTGTGTCAAGTCTCCACACACAATGCATTATCAGAGCTAAAAAGGAAGTATTGTTTACTCCTTTTCCACAGCTTTTCTCTCCCTAGCTTCATTCCTGATTAAGTCAGTACCTTACTTGACATTCACTTTAAAATGAGAATCACTACATGTAAAATGATTTCACACATATATAAAAATGCAACATATGATTCAGTAAATTTTACCAAAAAAAAAAAAAAAAAAAAGGTTTTACAGAGGTATATTTTCTGAAGCGGAGTCAATGAAAATCACCTTGCTTCACCTCCACTGAGCATTTTCCATGCTGTGAATTGTGAAGGAAGAATTCCTTTAGTGACATAGGCTCAGGACTGGCTGGCTGGAGAGCAGCACAGCTGACCAGGTCCCAGGGCTGCTCGGTAGACAGCAAGCCAAATACAAGCCAACAGCATGCCCTCGCAGAGAAGAAATAACATTTATCCTACCAACACTTCATCAATACTACAGCCACATATCAGGATTTTTTACAGTCACATGTTTGGACTAAAAATAGATGGGATACTATTTTGACAGATCTCCAATACCTGCCTGCTTTGCCCAGAAGATTTTATGGCTTGACCATGCTCTAGATTTCTAAGGAAAAGTCCTAAGCCTATCTCTGTTAAAAAAGAGGGAAGCTGGTGAAAAGAGGAGCTGCTTCCCACCCTTTTTCTGTAGCATGATCACCTCTCATTTGATCACCAAGTCTGACCTCTTATGAATTACAGTTCTCTAAACATAAATGAAACAAAAGCAGTTCAGTACCTTGCAGCTGCCTGAAGCAACTTTCAGATTTTTTCCCCACCGTCTTGATTTGAAGTTGTTAAGAAATTCAGAAATATACAGCTGTTCTTCATATCATAACCCAGTGGTTAATCACCTCCACTGTGAAAAACTTCAGACTTTTAATTTGCACTTATCTTTAAAGCTACAAATTCCTGTTGTACTTGTCAGAAACACTAAAAAAAGCCCACTAATATCCAGTATTGTCTTGCCAGGGAGATACCTGCAGACTCTGACCAAGTCACCTCACAGTTTTCTCAAGAAGCTGTACAGTAAATTCTTACTACTTCATCGCATGTCACTACTACTTAGGTCTCCACCAAATTGGAGATCGATCCCCCTTCCAGACAGTAATTTGGGGGCTCTTAGATGTTTATGCCTGAACCATACGTAGTGTGCTGGTAATGACTTCAATTCACCCCACAAAGGCAAGAATCTCTGCTCATTCCATTAATACATTTGAGAACTACATTAGCTCCAAGGTCACAGAATCACCTTAGAAACTAATATTCAAGCTGTTTATCCACTGTGATTCCAAAATGCAGTTCAGCCACTGCTTTTCAGGACACCATGTGCCTTGATTTAAACTCAGCTGAACTGCCTGGCTCTCAGGGGTACAGCAGCCTCAGTACACACATCCTAATGTATCTGCTTCACCTGAGGATAGCAATGGCTACACCATTGTCCTGGTTGCCTCTCCATGAACCACAATTCCATCATACAAAAGTTTCAAATCAACAGACGTTTTGCACCTACAAAATCAGGAATGAAAACAAACTGTGACAAGCCATTACTGTTTTTTGCTGAACATACTAGGAAACTATTCAGACTTGTAGACCCCTGGACTATTCCTGAACAGCATTTACTGATACTCAGTAGTGATTTTCTGTATTCCCTGTGGTCCTCAGCATCAAGAGAAATACCTTTAACAAAGTCAAATAATAAATTTAACAAGCTTTTTTCCTGAAAGCCTTATTTACTAGGATTAATTACATACTCTCTCTCCTTAACTCAATCCTGTACTAAGAACAAACGGGAGAGCTGGTAAAAATGTAAACTATAGATGCACTAACACCATGTAGTATTAGCCATACATTACCATGTTTATGCACTCCATTTCCTTCTAAGACTGATACACCAGCACCTCTCTTATCTCCTGGAATTTCCCTAGTGTTCCAAAGTGCATCAACTGTACATTATTCCTTCCAATACTACAGGTAGGGATATTCCAATGCTAAAAGTGGGAAAAAAAATGCACTGGCCATGGCAAATATCTCTCTCACCTCCCAATGTACTCTGGTGGGGGGGGTGGTTGGGTGTTTTTTGTTTGGTTGGTTTTGGGGTTGTTTTAAAACAAAACAACAAAACACACCACTACAGAGTTATGTCAGAATCTTGCAGAACAGCAACCTAACTCTAAATACCTGGAAGAGAAAGCAAGGATTACTTTGTTATCTTAGTAAAGGCAAGCAGTATTCCTTATCGAACTGAACCAAGCTACTTTCTCCTTTAGTTTACAGATCGCTACTTTACCTTCTGATGTATGCGTCTGAGACACATACAAGCTTCTAATCATGATGCATATTAAAACAGACAAAAGTGTCTTTCATACTCAAAACAATCTGTGATTTGGCTTCTGTTTTGTTAGAATTTGACAAGTTCAATGACGTCAACAAAAAGTTTAAGATTCTAGGGAAAAATAGAGAGGTAAAATAAGATTTCCAGTAGAAGCTGAACTTAGTTCACGGTCTCTTGACATCCGAGTGAAGCTTTTCAGGGAAAAGCTCATGAGGCTTTAGACACTTCACCAGTTTGTCGCTACAGCAAAAAACAGGATGACGCTGATAGCTGACAGACCAAACAATTATGCACTTTACCTGAACTACGGAGTGTACAGAAAAAAGCCTGAGACACAGCTTGCTGCGCTGCTACCAGTACAGCCCTCCCCCTGCGTTACCTGGTCAGCACACCCTAGCTGATCACTGCACTTCTAGTGCTTTTAAATGCTTTTAAACATACCTCACCTCTTGGGATCAACTCCACACCGCACACTGAAATCCTCAGGGAGCTGACAGCAAAAAGTGGGAAGGCTGGAACTGAAGGGCCTCTAAAAACAAAGCTTTATGTAAGAAATGCAACTCTAAACATTTAGGACTCACAGCTTTATCTATAGGGATAGTTAAAGAATAATTCTTCAGGAATCCATTTTATCACAGATCTCCCCTAAGTAACGCATGTTAACTGCTATTCCTGAGAGCTGTCTCTGTGCTACTACTGTATTTCACCTGCTAAGAACCATACTGGAAAGACATAAAGGCTTGATACTTTCCAAGTTTTTATAATCTAAATAAGGGAAACTTCACTTTAGGTTTAACTTAGATAGCAAAACAAAGTTGTTCAGCATATAGTTACCTGAATGTTAATACAACCTGAAACATAAAACTCACTACTCACCTCATGCTTACTCTACCCTTCTTTTCAAGGTTATTTTTGTTGATCAGAAAATACTGAGATCACTCAGCTGAGCAGCTACCGTTTAGTTTTCATATTAAATATGCCTAGAATAAGCATAACTCAATTCCTGAAGAATAAAGATTATTGGAGAGAAGTGGGACAAGCAGCAGAACAGAGTGTTTTAAATGAAATTCAAGTATCCTTCAGTATAAAAAGGGCAACATCTACAGTCAAGACTTTCTAAGTTTCATCAAAAAACCTGAAAGAACAAAAGCCATGTTCTGAACCATTTTTATGAACCGCAAATGTAACCTCTGAGCGAAAAAGGGACATCTCCTGTATCTGTGTGCATATTTAAGGGCAGGTAGCATTGTACAACAGCAGAGCTTCATACTATAATGAAATTTCAAGGTTGAGTAAAACAAAGATTGTACCTGGCATCTGAACTACAGTGAGATGGACTGAACAAAGGTTTAAAGTTAGACAAACAAAATAGTAGCATTGAGTAAGTCACAACAAAACAACCACTGAGTCAAAGCTTTTGTTTCTTGCAGCTTCAGCATGGAAGCTGAAGGCCAGCAGTTCTGTGTGAGCCTTCGCCAGTAACAGTGGTGCAGGCAGCAGCAGTAGCTGTCCCTCATTTCTGTTACATGTATTTCTAGAGCATGTACAAGCACAGAAGGAAGCAGCATTTGCAATCCTAATGCTGTTATTCCCTCAAGCATTCGCTCCCTTGTAAAGAAGAAAAGCAAGAGCTGCCAGGATACAGTTTTTATGGAAATATACTTGATAAGTATATCTGAAATAGCTGACATACAAAAAACTGTTCAGACAGCAGGAAGAGCTAGCCAGGGGTCAGAGCTCAACACAGCTTGCTGTTACAAGTGATGAAGAATCTGCCAAAGTACTAGGGATAAGGGCAAGCAATAGCTGGGCTCTTCTCAGAGGGCAGATGAACCTAATAACACTCAGTATATGACTTCCAAAAAGCTTCATCAGAAAAGCAGGAGATCTTAGACACGAAGTAATAAGGGGCAGAGAAAAAATGCAGATGAAGGAAGATGCAGAAATTCCTCAGGAAGTTAGTAATCACATATAATTAGATTTTTCAGGTAAATGCTGACTAAACATGGGTCAGCTTCCGGCATTTTCAAGACAAGAGCAATGGCACCACATCAGGCAGGTATCAACCTGCAGGAACAAGAGCTGGGAAAGACACAGATTAGCCACGGTTCATATTCAAGACACAGCCTGCTACTAAGGAAAGCAGTTCTTGAAATAGCTCTTTCCCTCAGTAACGCTGCAGGCACGAGCTGCCAGCAAGCTGGAGTGACACCTCCACAAGCTCTGCCCGAATTGGATGAGCTTCAGCTGCAGGGCCACTTGAGGCTGTAGGACTCAAAGTTTCAAGAGTGTTAATAAAGCCATTCTGCGCATCCTAATAACCTTTCCACGTACACTGTAAGTAAGGAGGACATTAAAATAGAGCTAGCCCTGTACATCGAGGAGAAAAGCAAAGTAGACGTAAAAAAATATATCAGCCTGAAACCCCCCAACACTGCTTTGCGCTTATGCTAAAATAGCTCCTTCCCCCAATTCTAACGATGTCTTCTGTTCTGAAGTAAAACGTTAGGTAAGGCTTAAGCAAGAACAGCAGCTTGACTACAATATGGAGTTATTTCTTACACCAAATGGACTCGTACAAATTCAACAGGCTCTGCAGAAGCAGACTAAACTGAAACATGAGAAAAGATTCACATACTTCCTGCACTGAAACAAAAACCACATACATTGTAAGTGGTAAACAGTATTTCAGATGCTTCTAATAAACACCTCTGGAGTGTATTACCAGAATTCAGTAACTGGCAGGAGGTGAGGAGCAGCCTTTTATTTATTTAAGAGAGGAAGACTAGATAAAAAAAAAAAAGGAAGTCACGAACAGGAAAGCGACCTTGTTCTCATAAACAGGCAAGTCCTAAGGATTACACTGAACGGAGAAGGATCCACACGACGTGATAAACCCGCTGTACCAGAGTCATTTTGTAAAGCTAAGGCAAGGCCAAATCTCACACCATACAAACACATTTACTGAAGAAATTTGAAGTTGATGTAGAGAACAAAAAGCAAACTGCTTGGACACAGAGATTTCCTCTTCTCCATCACAGAAAGAATCGGGTTTTGTGCTCCCCCTCACCCCACCCCCCACGCAATAGAGGGAATAAACCCACGGTTCTTGTCGCGCTTTCAGGCTCCGGCCCTAACCGGGAGCGCGGCTGCGGCCGCCTCAGAGCCCCAGCGGCCTGAGCCATGTCGAAGCAAGTGACACAGCTTGTCACCGGGTCGGTGGCAGCTCCAGTGTGACCCTGCTCCCAATACGCCGCGGCGGCCTGAAGCCACCGCGGGAGCCCGGCGAAACGGAGCGGGAGGAGGGTGGGGGGGGTGGCGGGACACCCGCTACCCTGGCACGACGGCGGCGGCGAACGGAGCTGGACGGTGGGAAGGGGGGGGGTGCTCGCCGGTCGGCCAGCGCGGCGAGAGCGGGCGCCCCCCAGCCGTGCCCGCGTCCCGATGCTGCATGGCGCTGCTCAGCCTGCCTTGCAGAGGGAGCTCGAGTCCCGCTCTGCGCCTCGCAGCGCCTCTCACTCCGCAGCACACGCCAGCGCAGCGAGGCGGCGGCCGGCAGGAGCGGGACACGCAGCCGCCGCCGCCACCGCCCTGCGATCAGGATCCGGACGGACACCGAGGGAGGCAGCGGGTGGAGGGCACCGGGCTGAGTCCCCGCAGAGGTTCGCTCTAAGTCGGCAGGGAGAAGAAGAAGAAGGGGGGGGAAGCGGTGGCGGCGGCGGGTGGGGAGCGGGCCCGGCCGGCTCTGCGGGGCGGGGAAGGCGGGGGAGGGGAGGAGGAAGGGACAGAAGGAGAAGGGAAGGGAAGGGGGGGGCCGGCGGCTCGCGTGGCGGGGAAGGGGCGGTCATCAGCGCCGGTGGCGCGGCGGAGGAGACAAAGGAAAGAAAATGGAGTCCGGGCCGGCGGCGGCCCGGGCGGGTGGGGACTGGCGGCGGGAAGGGAGGCCTATGCGGCCCAGCGCCGCGCTGTGGGGAATGGCGGCGGTGGCAGGCAGGCGCCGGCCGCACTGGGGACGATAGAGGGAGACAAAGCCCCCCTGCTTCCCCGGCGGCGGCCGCTGCGGGGCCCCAGCCTGAACCGGAGCCCCATCGTGACACCTAGAGGCCGGAGAAAGCGACTGCAAACCCCCCCGCCACCGCTTACCTGCGCCCGCACCCCGCACCGAGCTCGCTCCAGCCGCAAAGGCCCCGCCGCCGCCGCCGCCGCCCGGCCCCGCGCCTGCCCCCCGGGCCCCGCGGAGCCGCCGCGCCCCGCCGCGGCCACCGCCCCGCGCCCAGCACCAGGCTCGCGGTTTAATCGCTCCCACAGTCGCTTCGGACACAAAATGGCGGCGGCGGCAGCAGTGCGCGTGCGCCAGCGCGGCTGCCCGCGGACCCGCCGGCCCGGGGTGGGGAGGGGAGGGGACGGAGCGCGGGGAAGCGGCCGCGCGGTGCGCGATGGGAACGGGCGGGGCCCCGCGGGGCTCGCGCCAACTTCAAACGCGTGCGTGGTGCGCGTACGTGCGTCCGTGCGTCACGCGCCGCGGGCGGCTGGGCGGGAAGGAAGGAGGGGGGGAAGCAGTGTGGGGCTGCCCCGCTTGGCCCCCACAGGCATTGCTCTCTTCGCACGAGCCACCGTGCCCCCCGTCGTTCACCTCAGGTACCGTTCCTGTCCTCACCTCAGCCAAAGAGATCGAGGTCCCCCTCAGCAAATTTGCAAACAAGTTGTCAGGGAGTGTTGATCTGCTGGAGGCTCTGCAGAGGGCTCTGGACAGGCTGGGTCAATGGGCTCTGACCAATGGGATGAGGTTCAGCAAAGCAAAGTGCCAGGTCCTGCTCTTGGGTCACAACAATCCCATGCAATGCTCTAGGCTGGAAAGCTGCTCATGGAAAAGGACCTGGAACTGCTGACTGATGGAGCTGAGCATGAGCAGCTTGTGCCCAGCCAGCCAAGAAGGCCAATGCCATCCTGGCCTGTATTGATACTAGTGTGACAGCAGGGCCAGGGCAGTGATGGTCCCCTGTACTGGCACTGGTGAGGCCGCACTTTGAATCCTGTGTTCTGAGCCCCTCCCTACAAGAGAGACATTGAGGTGCTGGAGCGGCTCCAGAGAAGGGCAGTGGAGCTGGTGAAGGGCCTGGAGCTCAAGTGTGATGGGGAACGGCTGAGGGAACTGGGGTGAGGGTTTAGTCTGAAGAAGAGAAGGCTCAGGGGGACCTTATCGCTCTCTACAACTGCCTGACAGGAGGATGGAGCCAGGAGGTGGCTGGTCTCTGCTCCAAAGGAACAAGGGATAGGACAAGAGGAAACAGCCTTGAGCTGCACCAGGGGAGGTTTAGACTGGAGATTAGGGACAGTTTCTTGCGCAAAAGGGTGCTCAGGCATTGGAACAGGCTGCCCAGGGCAGTGGTGGAGTCACCGTCCCTGGAATTGTCCACAGACCGTGTAGAGGAGGCCCTTAGTGACATGGTTCAGTGGTGGCCTTGGCCGTGCTGGGGAGTGGTTGGGTTTGATGATCTTAAAGGTCTTCTCCAACCTGGTTGATTCTAACAAAACTCAGGTCCAGTGGAGCAAGACGCTGTGCCTCAGCTCTGGGGAAAGGGACTCCTGAGGAGTTGAAGGCCGTGGCAGAAGCCCACACCGAAACTGGTGCCTTCCCCTGTGCAAAAGAGGGGTTTGTTAGTTAGAAGACCAAAGCTTAAGCTGGGAGAGCAGTCAGTAATATCATAAATTAGTTACTAGGATGTTTCTAGGGGCAATTTTACAAATACCAACAGGTTTCTGGAATTAGGCAGTGTTTGCCTGGTGGTTTTAAAGGACCTTCGGTTTGCCAAGCTGTAATCCAGTGAGGCAAACTCCTCAAGTTTCAGTGCTGCAGGAAGGGTGAATGCAGTGCCAGGGATTTAGTGGGGAGCTTCTAAGGAAGCCAGAAGCCCTTCAGAAGTTTGACTCCACAGCATTTTCTGCCTGTCTGCAACTTTCCCCTCCACCTTCCAAAGGTGGAACCAGCCACAGCATCCAGTGTGAATTCGTATGAGAAAGTACAGGGGCTATCTTTAATTTTCTGTAGTTTCCTTCTGGGCTTAACATACTTTCTCATCTCTGGTAGTGGTGTTGCAGACCCATAGCTGATTGACAGGCAAGCTGAGGGGAGGGAAGAATTCAGTGAGCTTGCCTGCATCCTCTTTATATCCTCTTGCCATAAAAACATGTGACATGGAGCTTGAGTGATGGGTTAAAATATTACTGGTTCAAAAATAAGATGCGTTGGAAGAGAGCTTTGTTTTTTGCTCGCTTATTAATCCCTAGAGGACAATAAGGCCAGGGTTCAGAGAGAAGACTAAACATAAAGAAACTTCAACACAAACCCATGCTAGTAGGACTGACAAGTTATAAGGCTGTTACAGTCGAAACCGATATGAACAATCTTGCCCCAAATTTTTGCATCTTGAGATGTCACTGCAGGGCAGAGTAAAAGCTGTTCAGCAGCCTAGGCTTTACCCCAACCTGCTTAGCAAGCGACAAAGCCACCAGGCAAATGAAGCATACATTAGCATGTGTAACCTGGCCCCTAAATCCTACTCTGAATATTGTTTATGTTGAATAATGCTTATATTGAGCTACATCATGGAGAGGAGAAGGGTCCCCCCTGCTGCTTCTCTGTGAGGATGGAGTTGGGTTGAGAGGTGGTGGCAAGCAAGAAGGTCCAAATTCTGACCCTGCTTTACAGGTTTCTCCTTCCAAAGCTCTCCTGGTCCTTGCAAAAAAGCAGAGCATGGGTGGCAGTGCCATGGGCTGCATTCTGAGCACCAATACTCCTTTTTGGGGCTGTTGACAGCTGAGACCAAGTTCCCCTTCTCAGGATTTTGACACCAGGCTGAGCCCACTAATTTGTTACAGTGGGGAGCTGTAGCTTGAGGGTGGCCAGAGGGGATGAGCTGTTTAGAGTCACAAGGATGTAACTCTATTTCTGCAGCCTTGGCTGAAGGAGTAAAAAATGAGTTACACAGCAATGGCAAAAAGTGGCCATTAATTTTCAGAGGTGACAGGGTGTAGCTCATAGCATAACCCCTGGGATCTTCCTTGCATGAGAGATTTGAATCACAGAAATAGAATATCCAGAATTGAAAGGAACCCACAAGGATCTTGGAGTCCAATTCCTGTTGGCCCATCAAAAGCTTTGTTAAAATCCCAAAATACCCCACACCCATTGCCTTCCCTTCTTTGCTGTAAAAGGAAATTAAGTCAGTACAGCATGAAGAACATTTCTGTGGAAACGAGATTCTGCAGTGTGAATTCTTTCAAAATCAGTTACATTTATTCTAAACTGTCAACCCATCAATCCGTGTGCTATAATGCTTGGGAGAGTAGCACATCTTTCATGTGTAGCTGTGAATCCTGCTTTAAGCTCAAGACTTAGTTCAGGCACGACTCAAAAGAGGGGGGAGCACTGGTTGTATGTAAAATTGCTTCTTATGCTCCTTTAAAAACTCACCCAGGGCTGGGAGTAAATGTGTGCTAATGATCCCTCTGCCTTTACTTTATAGCCATCTTATGACAAATTGTCACTTGTCTTTTGCAGTAGCAATGTCGCTGGTTAGGAAACAGAAGCTGTACTGGCAAATACCTATTCCTGGACTTCTGCCAGAAGTGTCCCTAACCATCTCTACTAGCATGTGCTGTGGGTCTGACCTGTTGATCCTGGTTTATCACTTGGAGGTTTTTTTGAGCTGATTTGCAGAGGATTCAAGCCCCAGCTTCAATCCTAATTGTGGGTGCTCCTGAGAATCAGCCTCCAAGCCTGTCCAAACTGCACACCCAGAGGCAGATGCTCCTTCTGGAAAAGATGCCTGAGTGAGATGTTTCCCATAGACACCTTGCCCATGAGCAGAATGGCAAGAACTGAAGCCAAGGAGCTCCTGTCCACCTCGCTGAGGCCCCAGAGTGAGCTCACCCACCTCTTTCCTTGCTCTTCTTAGCGCCATGCTTCCGTCATGCTGTACAAGTCCTCAGGAGTCTCCTCACTCAGCTGTAAGGAAGACTGTTACAGTCAAGTTTGAGAGCCAGCATTAAGTCTTGGAGATCACCTGGAGCACATGAAATGTGCCGAAGGAAATGAGGCCCCAGTTGTCACCTAATTAGTGGTCCTTGGAGAACAAGCCTATATGTATGTGCCAGACAGCCCTGTGAGGAACATGTCAATGATCATGAGGAGGTAGTTGTTCAGCACAGACTGCTTAGCTGTTGGAATCATTTCTAAGCACCCTAGTGAATGCCTTGGGATTTCAGGATTTCATACAAGCCTGGGATGAGGTGAGACATCCAACACTGAGGCTGCTCAAACCAGACATTCCCAAACTACAACCCTCTAAAAATGACTGCATCAAGTCTTTTCTTACACAAGGGCTGGCCAGAGCTTATGGCGTTCCAAAGTGTCAGCACCACTTTGGGGTGATCCTGGCTCATGGCTGCTGTTGGTATCGTCACAACAGCACCAGCCCTGATGCTGTTCAAGAGGAGGGTGTGTTGGTTCGCCAGTTATTTTGTGTTGATGATCTGCAGGGCTCCTCAGGATGCAGGTACAAACAGATACCACAGGGTGCTCCAGAACCCTTCTGCACCCCTGTGATCAAAAGAAAACCATCAGTAAGTGGGGGAAAGGAACATCTTTTCAAAGTCAGAGCACGTGGGTAATGCAAGCGTGACACAGA
Organism: Amazona ochrocephala; assembly: GCA_039720435.1. Taxonomy (NCBI): domain Eukaryota; kingdom Metazoa; phylum Chordata; class Aves; order Psittaciformes; family Psittacidae; genus Amazona; species Amazona ochrocephala. Next base: position 77,676,136 of record CM077909.1, on the reverse strand, counting down.
CACCCTCCCACGGGCTGCAGCTCCTACAAGAAGAGCAAGTAGCTGCTGAGCACCAGCACGTCAGTACGGGAGGGAGATGGTTCAAGCGCTGACACGGATTTGGCTGACTAACGCAGTGCTGGCACACTGTCTCCTTTGAAACAGCAAACACACTGCTGCAAAATCCCTCTGTGGTGCTGTGTGCGTCCCTGTGTGCTGCGGGAATGGCTCCCAGGGACTTCACCCTGTGCAGCGCTGCAGTTCCTGCACAATGGCTGGACAAGATGTCAAGTCTCAGAGGGAAAAGTTGAGTCCCCTGCCTCCTTTGAAACAGCTGGCTCGTGTGATGCTTGTCCTACTCCTTCCCAGCCCTAAAAGAACCCCAAACCAAGCAGGATGCAAACTGCATTGAATGGTTTCAGTGAGTGCTGTCCGAAAACCAAGTATTTTTGAAGTTTATTCCAGTTAAAATGGCAATCCTTCAATTCCAGGTGACCTGGCAATGTCCTTGGGGCAGAGGTCTTTGGTGATGCTGGCATAGACCCATTCAGAGCAGAGGGCTGGGCAATAGATTCCTAAATTAATCTGTTTTGTTGTTTTTTCCACCACCACTCCCGATATTCTTAAAGCCACATAAATAGTGAGATTGTTCGTTGCAGTTCCAGGAGCAGAGATATTTTGTCCTGACCTGCAGCTCCCTGCCTGCCCTGACAGAAGGCTGCTTTTCCTGGTTCCGTCTCTCTACAGCCAAGGAGTAGCTTATCTCAGAAGACGGAATTGTGCTGCAGGGATGGGGCTAGGTTTTGGTAGGGTGAGGAGGACACACACATAGGTGAGTGAATTGAATTTGTGGCTCTGGACACTGGAGTCCTGTGCTGGTTTTATGTCCAGGAGTTATTCAGGGGAAAACAAACCAAAACAGGCTCAGGAGAGACCTTAGAGCAGCTTCCAATACCTGAAGGGGCCAACAAGACATCTGGAGAGGGGCTTTTGACAAGGGCCTGTCAGGACAGGACAAGGGCTTTAACCTGACAGGGGACACTGAGATGAGATCTTAGGAGGAAGTTTTTCCCTGTGAGGGTGCTGAGGCCCTGGCAGAGGTTGCCCAGAGAAGCTGTGGCTGCCTCATCCCTGGCAGTGTTCAAGGCCAGGTTGGACGGGGCTTGCAGAAACCTGGTCTAGTGGAAGGTGTCCCTGCCCACAGCAGGGGGTTGGAACTGGATGAACTTTAAGGTCTCTTCCAACCCAAACCATTCTATGATTCTATGACATAAAATGGCTGGCCACTTCCTGCCTCTGAGGGGCTCTTGTCCACAGTTGTATGTGCCAGCTGTGAACCACATCCCACATCGCTTGCTGCATGCAGCAGTCAGTGTGATGCAGTGCTTTGGGAGAAACTGTGCTTCCCTGCTGAGGCTTGTCCAGCCTTCAAACCAGGTGGAAGAAGGCTTAGCAAGCAGTGATGCAGTAAAGTGTCCCCTTGTTACACCCTTCCTGCAATCCCATCTGCAGATAAAAGCACATCCCAGAGTGGTTACTCCATGCACCAGGACATGCTTTGCAGCCTGCTCCAGCATGGGTGGCTGATGGTGCTATTGGGGTCTCTACCCTTGCTGCCTTTTGGGGCATCTTTGCTGCTCTAACTCCCCTCCCAGGACCATAAGATGATTAAGGGATTGGAGCAGCTGTCATGTAAGAAGAGGCTGAGGGAGATGGGACTGTTTAGCTTGAAAAAATGAAGGCTCGTGTGGGTTCCTATCCATGGCTGGTGGGGGGTGAAGAAGGCAGAGGCAGATGCTCCTCAGTGGTGCCCAGTGAAAGACCAAGTGCAAAGTAAAGCTGAAATACAGACATTAGACTTAAACTTCAGAGAAGCTTCCTCTGTGAGGGTGGTTAAGCACTGGCAGGTTGGCTGGAGAAGTTCAGGCATGTCCATCCTTGGAGATACTCAAAACCCAAGCAGATGTGGTCCCAGGCTCTTGCTGACCCTGCTTTGAGCAGCAGGGAGTAGATGAAAGATGAGCATTTCCAAAGGTCCCTTCCCAGCTTAACTATTCTGTGAGTGTTTGATCTGTGTGTGCCTCGGTGATGAGATGAGCACCAAGAGGTGCATATCTTTATGGGAGGGATTTTGAAAACCCAGTTCAGCTGTGCGAACTCTGTCCCCAGCTCTCTGGATCCCTGCTTGGGCTTGGGTGCTGTGGTGTTTTACCACCACAGGTACAGAAGACAGAAGAAACCAGGGCTGCCTGTGCCGAGCATCCCAACCTATTAGCCTCAGTGTAGCCACCTAGTGTCACCTTGGGTGGTGCTTCCAATGCCCAGCACCCAGATTTTGGCAACACTTGGCTGGGCTGTGGGGCAGGGATGTACCCGAGTGATGTCAGAAATCAGTTATACCCGATGAGACCCACGACCACCCTCAAGCCTGCTGCACTGACCCCCAGCTTCCGCTGCCCATGGGCAGTGGGGGCAAAGAAACACCTGCACAGCGATGCCATCACTCATTAAAGGTTTGGTTTTATTTCTGGTTTAAATCAAAATTAGTTGCTCTCTGTAATTACATTATATATAGATTTATAGAGATATTATAGAAAAGAATTTTTTGCTTTTTTTCTGCAAAAATCTGTAAATAAAAAATAAAATAAAACAATCGAACAAAAACAAAAGGTCGCAGCTTTTGACTGTGGGTCTGGCCATTCTTCTGCTGCTCCTCCTGCCCCTGCTCTCCACGGCGCTTCCCAGCAGACCAGGAAAGGCCCTGGGCTGGGGCCACATCTCACTAACCTTCCCTACAGCCACAGCCGGGGAGGGATAGGAGCATGTGGAGCTGGAAAGAAGAAACGCCAGGAGAATATATTAATATCTCGTATCTCATTTTATTGAAGTCCGGGGGACTCCAGGTGGCAAAGGGCAGCAATCCCCATGGGCCAGAAAAAAACAAACGGCATGATTTCCCCAAAGTGCAGCTCCAGAAATCTGGTAGTTTCCATGCTGCTCCAGCAGCCAACAAGGGGGGCAGGATAGGTGGGTGCTCGGTGTGGTTTAAATAGCAATCATAGGGCGGGATGTGCAGCAAGTACTTCCCTGCCATGGGTGCTCCATTAGTGTGCGGCTGCAGCGAGCTGCCATGCGGGTGATGCTGCGGTGCGCTGCCGGGAGCAGCATGGGCCAGGCGGCCCCAGCCTGTGCCAGGCCGGTGCCCAGCAGTGCCTTGGCCCGCAAGGGATGGCAGAGGGGTTGCATGGTGTCTCAGAAAGCTGTGCTGGCCATGCTGGCTGGGGCAAAGATCCGCGGGAGGCTGTCCAGGGTCTCCTCCAGCCGCCGGTGAGCTGATTTGCCATCTTCCCCTGCAAGCAAATGCTGTGGTCAGTGAAGCGAGCTCCAGAAGCTCTGTCCTATTCCCATACCCAGCCACCTTCCTTGGCCTTTCCAGGGAAACATGGCTAATGCCAGGCAGAGCTGAGCCTGCATGCTAAAAGGCCACAGAGTGGAGAACTCTCTTGTCCTCCTTAATACACTCTTGGGCAGATTCCAGCTGCGATCTGGCTCAAAAAGCCCCCAGAGTTCCTGATGGGGATGTTGCACATCCTGTTCTGTAGCTGCCTGCCCTACCCCTGCCCACACGGAGGAGGGATTAGGGATCACCCATGTTTGGGCTGCAGGATAGCCTGGCTTGGGGGAAGGGGTCCAGGGCTTGGGGCTCTGCCAGCTCCAGCATCTCAGACGGCTGTGCATATCTGCATACATCTTGTAGGCCCCTTCCAATACCTGAAGGAGCTACAAGAAATCTGGAGAGGGGCTTTTGACAAAAGCCTGTAGGGACAGGAGAAGGGGGAATGGCTTTAACCTGACAGAGGGGAGACTGAGATGGGCTCTTAGGCAGAAGCTCTTCCCTGTGAGGGTGGTGAGGCCCTGGCACAGGGTGCCCAGAGAAGCTGTGGCTGCCCCATCCCTGGCAGTGTTCAAGGCCAGGTTGGATGGGGCTTGGAGCAACGTGGTGTAGTGGAAGGTGTCCCTGCCTGTGGCAGGGGTTGGAGCTGGATGAGCTTTAAGGTCCCTTTCAAGCCAAACCAGGCTCTGATTCTATGATTCACTGGTCCAGGGATCCTAAGGACTTCCCCAGGACCCCAGGCACACACAGGGATGTGTCCATCGATGCTACAAGCTGGCTGTAGTCAGCACCCCTACCCGCAGCAGCCATCCCCAGCAAGATGTGGTGACGTGGACAATCTGCTGGGACATGGGACATGAGGCTTCTACATGTGCTGAGTGCCACGGGGATGGGCTCTATGAACAACCAAGACACACAGAATCAAAGCATGACATGGCTGACAGGCTGTAAGACGGAGACATTCGTGAGCAAAGCGGCTGGTGCAGGGACAGGGGATGAGGACAGCTCACATGTCCCAACCTGTGCAGCAGCTGCCACGACCTGGAGGCCTAGAAACCCACTCAGATGGTTCTCTCAGTGCCATCTAGCAAATAACAGATGACAACCAGGCTTAGTGCTCCGTGGCCACAGGAGCCTGGCCCTTGCTGCCCACTGCCATCTTGCTGTTGCCTGGCAGAACTTGGAGCACGATGAGCCAGGATGTGTGGGGTTGGCAGTGACCAGCCCAGGACCCCCTTCTCCCATGGGCTCTGCTGGCACCAGGAGATTCCACTTGGGATAACGTGTGGGGAGGGAGCAGGGAGGAGCAGAGGGACACTTACCACACAGCATCAGGCTCTGCTTGGCTGCCTCCCGCACAGGCTCCTTGTCGGTTTGGCACAAGTAAACCAGCTGCTCAATGCTTTCCTTGGCCTGCAGGAGAAGGGACAAGGGGCTCAGTGTGGCTGGCAGCAGGGACACAGCAGGAGGGAAGGCAGCACAGGGTGCTGCAGCCCCATGGTGGAGGAAAATCCTGGTCCTGTGCCTTCCCTCCCCACTTCCCTTCCTGCCCCGTCCCTCCTTGCTCCTCCAGCATATGTGGGGCAGCCCCAGCTCCTCTTATCAAGGGAGCTGGTTTGTCTGGAGCCACCAGCCACACGCAATTCCTCTTCCTCTGGAGCACGCAGCTCCGTTGCCTGTTCCCCGCATCACTCACCTTCAGGCAGCCCAGTGCTGCACACCCTGCCACGCGCGTCTGCACCTCCTCATCCTCCAGCTGCTCCAGGTAGCACACAAGGGCCTGGGGGAGAACGTGGTGGTCAGTAACACCACTTTGCAGAGCCAGGGGTCAGCACCCACATCCCACCTCATCCTTGGCTACCCCAGCACATACCCGTTGTCGGAAGCGGGGATTCTCTGCCAGGCTCCGGAGCTGGGCGGACACAGCACTCACCACCTTGCTGTTGCCCTCGACAATGAGCAGGCTCAGCGCTTTCAGTCCCTCCTTCTTGAGGCGGCCTTCAGGCATGCGCTTCAGGGCACGCAGCACCACATCCTGGTCGTCCGAGTTGAGGTTCTGTGCCAGCATTGCTGTGGGGAACCATGGGCTGAGCCGGGGTGTAGGGAGCCCAGCTGCACTGCCCCTCTGCCACAGGGAACCCAGCTGTGACACCCTGCACCCGTGCCTGGTAGAGCTGGCCCCACACAGGCTGCCAACGCATGGGGGCACCCAAGCCAAGGTGCTGCAGATCTACAGCAAGGACCTAGGGTGCGCAGGAAGGCAGCACAGGTGTGGGCTGTGTACTGGATCAGAGCAACTTGTCCACCCCAAGGAAGGCAGAGCCTCCAGGGGATGCCCCAAGGCGACCATGGTGGTACTGCAGGATGATCCCCTGTGGTGATGCTCCAGCACCCCATAGAGGTGGTACTGAGGGTGATCCCCTGTGGTGATGCTCCAGCACGCCATAGAACTGTGGGATAGTTTAAGTTGGAAGGGACCTTCAAAGCTCATCTAGTCCAATCCCCCCACAATGAGCAGGGACATCTTCAACATCCTCATACCAGGGTCTAGGGAGCATGGGAGGGCACCCACCTTCCTCTGCCAGCTCCATCATGTAGGTGTCGAGCACCAGGGCACCAAGTGACTCAAAGTGGCTCCAGTACTGGAAGATAGTGACCTGCTCACCCTGGGCACTGCTGGGCCGCCGGGGCAGCCGCCGATTCAGCACATCCTCCACCAGTTTCACACAAACTGCAGGAAAGGGCTGGGCTCAGGATGTGCAGCAGCCATGGCCACCCCTCTGCGGGTGGCCTGGCACCCATAGGCCCTCACGCATGGTCACTGTGTGGGGCTGGTAACTCCCCAAACACCTCTGTGCTCACCAGTATCAGCCAGGCCAGGGTGCCGCTCATTGATGGGTGCTGCATACTGAGTGCTGAGCATCTGCAGGAACCGCTCCACGGGGCAGGAGTAGACATTGGGGGCCTCCACGCAGCAGTCCCAGAGGGGCAGCACACCCTCCTTTCGCGTCGAGAACTGCACCACTGCAGGGGCAGGCACTGTCAAACACCCTGGGACGCCACGCCACATGCAGCCCCATTGCGGTCCCCTCGGCTGCATGGCTTTACCTTCGGTGGCAGAGGCAGCTGCTCCCGCTCGCTCCTCCGTGAGCTGGCACACAATTTCCAGAACCTGCGCCTCCCGCAGCAGCCTGTCCAGGGCGTACATCTCCTGGCACCGCAGGGGACCGAAGGTGCCCAGTTTCTGCAAGGCACAGTCAAAATGGGGACCTCAGGGACAGAGCTCACCACATGCTGCAGCAAGACAGCCCTCAAAGGGGCACTCAGAGCCCACCCCAGATCTTCCACCCCAGAATATCTGCCCCTGTCCTCACCAGCAGCAGGTGGTTGCAGTTGTTGAGGTGAAGCACCAGGGCCTTATCCAGGAACTCATTGCCAGTGCTCAGGGGGTCAGTGCTGGCCTCGGAGCCACTGCACATGCCGGTGTCGTCTGCGCCAGTCTCGCCAGCGCTGAGGGCCCTGCTGCTGCGCTGAGGTCTGCCAGCCCTCCTGCAAGCCAGGGAGAGATGGAGGCAGATATCAGAATGGGAAACCTGGGCCTGGACATTCCCAGAGGAATTCTGAAGGACCTACAGTATCACAGCATGAGGGCTGGGCAAACGAGCAGGTCCCAGAGGCATAGGGCATGGGGGCTGCCTCGCAGCCCAGCACCCATGGAGAGATGCAGGGTGGCACTGGGCCACCAGAATCATAGAACCACAGACTGGATTGGGTTGGAAAGGACCTTAAGACCATCTAGTTCCAACCCCCTGCCATGATGTGGGGGATGCCTCACACTAGACCATACCATACAAGGCCCTGTACAACCTGGCCTTAAACACTGCCAGGGATAGAGTATTCACAGGCTCATTGGGCAGCCTGTTCCAGGGCCTCACCACCCTCACAGTAAAGAACTTCTTCCTTATATCCAACCTGAATCTCCCCTGTATCAGTTTAAACAAATTACCCCTTGTCCTCTCACCACAGTCCCTCATGAAGAGTCCCTCCCCAGCATCCCTATTGGCCCCCTTCAGATACTGTAAGGCTGCTATGAGGTCTCCACGCAGCCTTCTCTTCTCCAGGCTGAAGAGCACCAACTTTCTTAGCCTGTCTTCATATGGGAGGTGCTCTAGAAGGGCCAGATCCTGTTGCTTCTCAACCTGGACCTGCCCTGAGCTGTGATGGGATGGTCTAAATGTGCTTAGCCACTTTGGTAGAGCTGGACATCCCAAATGCCCCAGGGCTGCATCCTGCCCTGTGCTGCATCCCATAACCCTGCTGTGCACCTCTCATCTTGGAGAGGCTCTTCCTCCGAGCCCTCGGAGTCCTCCATGTCCGAGGTGTTGAGGAAACTGAAGCTCTCCAGTGCGTGCTCCACTGTCAGGCTGATGCTAGAGGCCCGGCTGAGGAAGATGCCTTGCTTCTGCTGCAGAAGAAGGCATGGCAGGGTTAGATCCTGGCTCACCAGCCAGACAGCCCCACCTTCCGCATCCCCAGGCATCACCATCAGGAATCATGGAATCACAGCCCGGTTTAGGTTGGAAGGGACCTTAAAGCTCATTCAGTTCCAACCCCCTGCCATAGGCAGGGACGCCTTCCACTAGAGCAGGTTGCTCCAAGTCCTGTCCAGCCTGGCCTTGAGCACTGCCAGGGATGGGGCAGTCATATCTGGGCACCCTGTGCCGGTGCCTCAGCACCCTCACAGGGAAGAACTTCTTCCTGATATCTCAGTCTCCCCTCTGTCAGGTTAAAGCCATTCCCCCTTCTCCTGTCCCTACAGGCCCTTGTCCAAAGCCCCTCTGCAGCTTTCTGACAGCAAAATGGCCCCATCCCTGTTATCCCTTGGCACTGCCATCAGAGATGGCTCCATCGCCCATGTACCCAGACACTGCCAGCCCTGTCCCCACAGTCCCCAGGCACTGCCAGCCAGGACAAGTGCGTCCCCCCTTGCCCAGGTGCTGCAGAGAGCTCCTCACCAGCAGCATCTCCTCCAGGTGCTTGAGCTCCCGTTCAAGGGGATGCAGCTCTGGGAACTGCCCCCGATAGTCATCCAGGGCTGAGCCCAGGAGGCTGATGGCCTCCTCCAGACCCGAATCCACCACCTTCCCCCGGGGCACCTCGGGCACACTGGCAGGCAGCGGTGTGGTGGTCACCGTGCTCTCATCCTTGGACACTTGTGCTGGTGCCATGAGGATACCAGTGCTGCAGCCACCCCGTGCTGGCGCCTGGCTCTGCACTGGCTCGGCCTCGCTGGTGGTGGCCCATGCGACAGAGGCACGAGGCTTGGCTTCAGCACCCCTGTCATGTGCTGGTGCTACCGCTGCCACCGAGGCGCCGGGGACGGGCTCCATGTCCTGCTCGGCAGTCCCCGTGTCCTGCAGGCTGGGTCCGAGCTCCCAGGGACTCTCTGCAGCCTTGGCCTCCATTGTAGCATCCACACTGGCCTCGCTGATGTGGCTCAGAGTCCGAGAGTAGGGCATGTGCCCATTGGCCACCACTTCCTTCTTGCGGCTGCCTGGCTCCTCTGGCTGGCTCTCAGCAGTGGGAATGCTGGCCCCAGTGCTGGACTCAGCCTCCTGCAGCTGCTGGGAGAAGGAGATCTCGATGGCGGGTGCTGAGGCCTGCAGCTCCGGCTGCACTATGGGCTTGTGCACAGCGTGGCGGGCACTGCCAGGCAGCTGCGGGCTGGAGGAGTCGTCTGAGGACTCGGAGGAGATGGACCAGGCCGTGCCGTTCTCCAGCTCCTCCTGGCGCCGCAGCATGTTCTGGGGAGAGGGAAAATGGTGTAAGGCAAGACCTTTCTGACCTCCGTCTCCCTTCCCTTCAACTGCAGGCACTCTGGCTCTGCCGGCATGGCAGGATCGCAGACCATGACTGCCTCTTCCAGCCCTGCATCTCACTCCACACCAGCGGCAACTCCAGCTCCACACACCCAGCCACACACCCTCTTGTGCCCCTGGTGCCAGTGGCTTCTCGGCATGGTGAGCAGCTCCAGCATGGCCATGATGGGGTGAAACACTTGGAGCCAAGGCCACTACCCACCATGGCTGCAAGGATGGCAACTGCTGCAGCACCAGCTCATGGGGGCAGCACTGGCATCACACCAATGTCATGCCAGTGATCACAGAATCATAGCATCAACTAGGTTGGAGAAGAGCTTTAAGATCATCAAGTCCACCATCACTGAACTAATGCCATGCCAATGGCATGTTAGCTTCACACAAGCACCATGACAGCATCATGCCAGTGCCACACCAGCACTGTCACACCACCACTGTTACACCAGCACCACAGCACACTGACACCACCAGTACAGGAACACGGACAAGCCTACTTTCTAGTGCCTGGAGAGAGAAGCAGGGCCAGCCTGTGCAGCCCAGGCTCCCCTAACCTGGGGACTGTCTCCCTTGGGACAGCCAGAGCCCATCCTGGCAGGATCAGGTCTCTGGGCATCAGTGAAGGCTGGTGAGTAGGAGACAAGGAGCAGCTACAGCTACTGCAGGACGCGCACAGCGCTGGCTATGCTACGGGCTGGCTCCAGCCCTCGCACTTACATGGCCCTGCTGCGGCCATCTCCCGAGCTCGGCTGAGGAGACATCGCCGCAGGGGCAGCTTTGAGACAGCTTCTCGAAGAGTGTCTCCCGAAAGATGTCCAGCAAGGACCAACCATGCTTGTCGGCCGCCCGCCCAGGGCTCTCAGGCTGAGAGAAGAGGAGCTGTGAACACGGGAGGAGCAGGCACTGGTGCTGGGGTGCCCTGGCTGGATCGCTGGAGAGGAGCTGCCCACCCCTGTACACCCACTGGGACATAGCCTGGTCACATCCCTGCGCAGACCCCTCCACGGGCACCTCACTGAGCAGCTCTCAGCACTACACTTACATAGAAAGCCTGTTCCCGCAGGGATGGTGTGTCAGGCGGGCTCTGGTTGTAGGTGGAGAACCTCTTGTTCACTGTGGAGGCCTTGTTGACGGTGCTGGCCGCTGAGGGCTGGTCGTCCTTGTCGAAGGGGCTGGGGAGAAGATCAGTGAGGTGAGGGTTGTGTGCCATCCTTGGTGAGCCTGCTGTACGGCAAGTAGTCTTCCAGGACCCCATGCAGCCCACCTCTCATTTTCCATAATTGCAGCCCAGTTTTGGGATGTGAGAGAGCCCAGGGCAGGCCACCTCTTTTCATACCATGCCAGGCATCTCAAAGCCTACCATGTGCCACCAGCAATGCCTGCTGAGATACTCACTTCCAGGTCACCTCTAGGCTGAGTTTGAGGGTGCCCAAGTCATTGATATCCACAGCCACTACCTGTGGTAGAGCTGCAAAGAGGTCCTTGGTCTCACAGGACACATTGCCCACCACAACGTGGTTGGCCAGGCTCTTTAGCTCCGTCACCTGGAGAAGGAAAGGGAGAAGAGGAAGAGACAAAGCCATGGGCTCTGTTTTATACATGCTGTTTGCATCCATGTGTTGTGCCAGGATTCACCACCACCAGATGTCCCCCTCCCACTCCAGAGGGGCTGAGGTTGAGGTGAGGTCCTGGAGGGAAGCCCTGCAGGGTGACAGCTGGCCCACATCATCCTTGCCTCCTTCTGCACTGTACCTTGATGGAGAGGAACTCGGTGACAAGGGGCAAGAAAACCATTTCCTCGCTGTCCCACACCTGCTTGCTGTTCACCTCAATGCGGCCACGCAGCTTCCACCGCTGCCGTCCATACTTCATGAAGATCTGGGAGTGCAGGGGCATAAGAATGGGGGAGACACATCACTGGGGTGATGGGTGCTCTCTGTGTGTCCCCAGGCATGGCCAGAGAGCCATGCTACCCAGCAATGCCCTATAATACGCCCTTCACACCAGCGCCCACCTATGCCCCCCCGGCATCCCAAAGACCACAGGGAAAGAGAAGAGCAGATCCCAACCCATACGGTCCCACCAACCTCATACTGGTCACCAGCACAAAGCCGGGCAAAGCCTGCCAGTCCTGCAAGAGAAGGTAGAGGGGGATGAGCAGGCAGCAGGTAGTCAGCCAGTGGGCCAGGAATGGAGTGGGACATGTTACCTTTCATCCGGACATGGAACTCGCCCAGCTGGCTCTCCAGCTCATTCTCCAACAGACACATGTTCTAGGGACAGAAGGATAGGCAGCACCCATCAGCAGCCACACATGGGACCCAGCACCCTGCCAGCCCAGCCCAGCGCTGCCTTACCTCCGTGTACTCCTTGTAGCCCTTGCTGGCCTCAGCCAGGCTCTCGCGTGCCTCCCGGCTGCCCGGTGAGCCAGTGCTGTAAGCCTTGACCATGTTGTGGGCTCCATCACGGAGCCGCCGTTGGATGCAATAAGCCTCATAGAGCTCATCTATCTGCAAGGACAAGCCCGACCTGTGGTGATGGGCAGGGCAGGGGGACAGCATGGCCACCCCAGTGCTGCACCTAGGTGATCCTGGTCCCCAGCTCTCACCTTGCTAGCATGAAACTCCAGGCGACGCAAGAAGCGCTCGATTGACTTCACTTGCTGGAAAAGCAGAGGAGATGGTGTGAGTAGCAGCACAACCCCTCCACGGAGGAATTGCAGGTTGGGATGTGTGCTGCTGCTTGTGCTGTAGCTGGGACAGGTCCTGGCCTCCTGCTCTGCCTGAGAGGTGCAGGGTGGCAGTGGTGGTGAGCAGAGGCTGTGCTTGCACCCATGTGCTGCAGCATCCTCCAGCCTTCTCTACTCCAGAGGGTCCCCCAGGAGACAAGCCAGGCTCCAGGGTGCTCTTCTCCCATCTTCAGAGCTAACCCAGGCTCAGCACTCACCAGCAACAACTTCTGCTTGCAAGAAGCAGGTTACAAGCCCCTTGCCTGCCTCTGTTCTATCCCTGCCCAGACCCACAGTGCCCACAGAGCCCCATCACACCCCTCAGGCCACAGGGCAGTGCAAGCAGAGAGGGGCTGGCAGTAGCACATCCAGGCTGTTAGGATGGGGAAGACAAAGGGAAGGGGGTACGGATCCCTCTTACCTTATCCAGATCGTAGAGAAAGCCCTGGAGGAGAGAGGAGAGGGATAAGATGCAGCACAAAGCCAGTTCTGCCCGTCCAAGGAGACACAGCACATTGCACCCACCACCCATAGCATGTTCTGCACCCAGCCAGGGCTGGAGAGTGCATGACAGTAGGACAGCCCAACACCAGAGCCCAGACTGGCCCCTAACATCTCCACAGAATGGACACGGATGGACCATGAGCTGCCCTGGCTGTGTCCATCATCTGCCCAAAGCAGCATCCCCTATAACGGTCTTCCCAAGCGACACTCACCAGGCGTGAATTCCTCTTGGACTCACGGATCTGGGTGCTGAGCTTCTCCAGTTCCAGCTGGTGCACCTCCAGGTAGGCTCTGGGGGCAACCACACCATGGGGTCATGCTGGGGCACCATGTTCAGGGCTCCTGTCAGCCACTGCCCACACCAACCCACCATGTCTGGCCCTGCATCCTCACTCACTGCTGCAGCACCCAGGCAAGGGAGCCCATGTGTGCTGCAACATGGGATGTGGTGGGATGTGGGACCCCACACAGCTCTGGGACTGCACCCAGAAGACCTGGCACATCCCTGCCTGGTGAGAGTAGAGAGCTGCCAACCCCAAGTCATATGGCAGGCTGTCCCCATGCTTCTCAGGAGCTCCCTGCCTCCCACCACCCAGCCATGGGGAGCTGCAGCACTTACGTCAGGCCCTTCTTGAGAGCTTCGTACACCTCATCCAGGCGGTTGGGCTGAGGCACCTTGGGTGGTGGGGATTTGTGGGACATTGAGAACATCCTACTGACTCTGGAGCCAGTCTTGCGGGAGACAGTAGGGGTGAAGGGCGAGAGATTCCTGAGGAGAGAGGCAGGCAAATGGGGGTGGCTGGGGTCAGCACACAGCACCAGGGTCCTCCTTGGTGCCCCAGCCTGCTGGGCACCATGTCTCAAGGAGGTTTGGGATGGAGGCCAGGTCGGCCAGATCTGCCTGCCTCTCCCAGGACTCCCAGTCTAACCAGTGGGACTGGGTGAGAAAGGGCCGTGAGGCTGGGCAGTGCTGCCTGCACGGCATGCCTGCAACCCCCCCCCAGTGCACTGGCTGCCCCAAAGCCATGGAAGGACAAGGAGAAACCCCTCAGAAAAGCTGGCAGTGATGAAGAGCGGGGAGATCAGCCTGTCCCAGCAGGGTCCAAGAGGCTGGCTATGCGGTAGCCTTTGAGAGGTGTGGGGGTCCCAGGTTGGGGGGAGTGAAAGCAAACGGAGCCGGCATCAGCTGGAGCCAGGCTGTGTGCCTGAAGTGCGTGTGGAGACACCTCCACCCCTCCCCACCCTCTGAAGTGGACATGTTCTGCTCAACTCCCAGCATTCCAGGTTGCCAGGCCCATGGAGATGTTCCCTGCAGTGCGGCTACTGTGGCAGGGGAACACATGCCACCATCAGCTTGCTGGCCTGCTACCATGCGCTCCCAGGGATGGGCAGGGATCCCGGTGGGTGGCAGCACAGGAGCATCCTGCAGACAGGCAGCCCTGCCACCCCATCACACGGTGGGGGACGTGGGGCAGGGATATCCTCACGGATGCTATGCCGCTGCAGATGTCACCAAACCCGCAGCACGGAGCTGCCTGCTGAAGGATGCCGACCCAGCACTGGGCCCCGAACACCACCCTTCCTGCCTTGTGCAATGGAGTCGCTCCCAGCCGAGTGAGCAACATCCCACTCTGACCGACTCTTCCCTTCCTCCTCCCAACGCATGGATGCCCAGGAGACACCATGGACTCCTCAGCTCCAAGCCCTGGACTGGACCTCCCATCCTGTGCTGCTCTTCGCAGGAGCAGCCAAAAGACCTCCCCAAATCATTGGAAGGGCGAAATGAACGTCTTGGCCTCTTCCCAAGCAATGGGTAAGTGCTTGATTTCCACCATCCCTCCTCATTTCTGTCCTCCATGGCTCCAGCGGCATCACCCATAAGCTTCCTTCACTTGGTTGTGAGCATCCGAAATTAATCCCTCTTCCCTGACCCCAAGCAGGCCCCTCTGGCAGCTACAGATGTGGCAGCTAGTGACATGCTGGTGGTCTGGAAAGTGTCACTTGGCCCTGAGGCTGGACGGAACCCGGGGACAAGAGCCAAGCAGGACTGAAAGTCTGCTCCTAGGCATGGGGAGGCTCTATCTGGGCTTGTGCCCACCCAGTGAAGGTGCCTGTAGGCTGGTAAGGCAACATGGCACTGCTTTCCCCAGCTACTGGGTGCACTGGGAGGTGAAGAGGCTGGCTGGGTCCTAGGAGAAGGGATTAAAAGCATTAAAATGCTGCAGTCCCACAACCCAAAGCCATGGAACACCCCTGTCCCAAGAACCACTGCGAGAGGGGAGCCAGGAGCCAGGGATGGTGCAGAGGTGGGTGGTGGGGATGAGCAGTGTGTGGGATGATTCTCACCGACGTGAGGTTCAGCAGAGAGGAAGAGGAGGAAGGGGATGGTGGGACCATAACATCGCCAGCGGCCGGACAGGACGAGCAGGGATCGGCTGCTCCTCGCAACGCAGCTGATGGGCAGCCAATAAAACCTTTCAGCAACAGGTTTGAAGTGACCTGGAGGAACCTCTGATTCCCACCAGCACTCAAACCCCAACCCAGCCGCCGCAGGATGTCCAGGCCATCAAGACACAATGTTTCAAAGCCACCTCAGCTTCTTCACTGCATCATTAAACATGATGAGGTGGTCAGAGGGAGGCTCTTCAGAGCTGGTGGTGAGCTACGCTGCCCCTCCGTGCTCTGGTGGCATGGGCTGCAGGGTCCTCACCAGCCTGGGACACAGTACAGCGGAGGGTACAGGTGATGGGCTCTCTCTCC
This sequence comes from Amazona ochrocephala, assembly GCA_039720435.1. Lineage (NCBI taxonomy): Eukaryota > Metazoa > Chordata > Aves > Psittaciformes > Psittacidae > Amazona > Amazona ochrocephala. The sequence continues at coordinate 77,660,895 of CM077909.1, read as the reverse complement.
CGTTTGAGAGCATCTCCCGATGCTCACTGCAGCCCCCACCATGCAACATCCCCTGGGTTGCTGAGGGAGAGGTCCCTTGAGGGAGATGCCTGGACAGCGGGTTGGGAATGTGCCTTGGGATGCACAGCAGGTCATACCACCTGCCCCTGCCCAAGCCTGTCCTCATCCATCTCCTACCTGAAGGGCCGGTCAGCTGTTGAGTTCACTCCAGCGAAGGACTGGCTCCTATTGATCTTGCTGACAAGCACTCGGCGCTGCGGGCGCACAGACAGTGACATCGTTGAGTGTGACCTGGAGGGCCTCCCTGGGGGCACAAGAGAGGGGTGTCACCAGCAGCAGAGTGGGGAAACACACACAGGCACCCATGGGCTGGGAGCCCTCCCTCCTGCTCAGACTAGGGATCCTGCTGGTGGCACTGGCAGGACCTTGCTGCCCCTGAGCGATGCTATGGGTGCCCTGCCTTGGGTGAAGCAAGGCTCTGGACACTGTGAGCACTCAGCAAGGACAGACAGGGCGCTGCACAACACGGTCTAGTGTGAGGCACCTCCGCCTGTGGTAGAGGGTTGGAAATATATTATCTTCAGGTTCTTTCCAACCCAAACCATTCTGTGATTCTACGATTCTGTGTCCCAACTTGGCCCCATGGGAGCCACAGGAAGGCTGATGCCTAATGCCTTCCATGGTCCTTCCCAGACATAAACATGGCAAACCCTCTGCTGTGCCCCTACCAAACCCCCACTTGCTAGACACCTTGTCCCATGTCCCGCTGTTGCCTGTGCCACCCACAGCAGGGGCAGGAAGGGCGCGGGGCTAGATCCGCCTGCCCGGCCCTTTGCTGTCTCCATGCTCGCTTCCGCTCACTCCAGCAACCAGGAGGGAAGCCCATGGACAACAAAGTGCTTTGGAAAGTCCCCAGCCTTGCCAGGAGCTCTGTGTCGGGAAGGAAAGGCTGAGCCATTCCCTGCCAGACCCTGGAAAAGCCGCACGGGCAGCACATGTCCAGCCCCACGGTTGCTGCAGCCCTGCCCTCTGCTCCTGGTGCTGCCAGAGACCCAGCCAGGAGCCCTGCAGTCACTGCTGATGCCTGCATGTCCCTGCCATGGCCAAGACCCAGCAGATTTCTGAGCCTTGGGGCCTGGACCTCACTGCCACCACATCAGGACAAGCAAGGGGATTCTCCTTTCTGCTCATTTATAGGGAGATCCCTGCAGTCCTGCATCCAGCTCTGGGGCAACAACACAAGAAGGACGTGAAGCTGTTGGAGTGAGTCCAGAGGAGGCCACGGAGATGCTGCGAGGGCTGGAGCAGCTCTGCTCTGGAGACAGGCTGAGAGAACTGGGCTGGTTCAGCCTGGAGAAGAGAAGCTCTGGGAGACTTAGAGAAGCTCCAGTGCCTAAAGGGGCTACAAGAAACCTGGAGATGGGCTTTGGACAAAGGCCTGTAGGGACAGGACATGGGGGAATGGCTTTAACCTGACAGAGGGGAGATTGAGATGAGATCTTAGGCAGAAGTTCTTCCCTGTGCGGGTGCTGAGGCCCTGGCACAGGTTGCCCAGAGAAGCTGTGGCTGCCCCATCCCTGGCAGTGTTCAAGGCCAGGCTGGACGGGGCTTGGAGCAACCTGGTCTAGTGGAAGGTGTCCCTGCCTGTGGCAGGGGGCTGGAACTGGATGAGCTTTATGGTCCCTTTTAACACAAACCAAGCTGTGATTCTGCAATCACAGGAAGCATTGCTTCAGGCCAAAGCCCAAGGCAAGAGCAGGGGGATCAGCACTCCTCCTGGTCCTACCATCCCCAGCAGTGCCAGCTGGGCACATGGAGGAGCCCAGCCCACAGGGCTTGACACCGACTCAGTCCCTTTGTCCCTGCCAACCTCCTAGAGCCGAGTCTTGGGCCTGGGAGCCAGGAGCTGACAGGTATAATACAACACAGTGCCTGGCAATCACACTGTGCCAGGAAAGTCCAGGCAGGGTCCTCAGGTACACAGCATCCCAGTTGCCCACCCCAGCATGGCCAGCAGTGTGCCCCAGTCCCAGCAGCACCAGGGACCACACAGGGATGCAGGCACTGCCCTGGATCCCGCTGCTATCCCCGTTCCTTCCCCTGGCACAACAGGAATAAGCCCCACTCCAATCAGCACAGACCTGCTCAGCTGCCGGTGGGCACCGGTCCGGTGCTGTGCTACTTGGTGTCCTGCAGCCATGCTGTCACCTCCCTGCACACCAGCCTGGGACAGGCATTCACAGCACCCGGGATGAGCCAGGGGTCCAGAGTCAAAGCCAACCACCACCAGGAACCTCTATCCCAGCAGAGCTGGGATTCAGCAGATACATCTGGCTCCCCCTTAGCACTCGAGTCATAGCACAGCACCAAGGAGCTGCTCGGTATGTCCCGCCGCCTTGATGTTATCCCGGTGCTAGTCCATCTAGTTTCCAGGACAACACTGTCCCAGTTAAGCTCATTAAGGGGAGCTGTAATCCCTGGCAGCCAGGCTGACCTGCAGGGCCTGGGCAGATTACCCTCTGCAGGGCTCTTTAATCTGCTCCCACTGAGCGAGCCAGGCCCATGGCACTGGTGCTTGCTGCCCCAGCTGGGTGTTACAGCCAACCATCTACAGGGAAAGGAAAGCACCCACCACCCCTAAGACCCTGCTCTCCACAAGTGGAGCAGGTCAGAGTTCCTATGGCGTTGGCACAGCCCTGCAAGCCCATCCTTCTCCAATCCATGTCACTCTCTGGGGACACAGAGGGCTCGAAAGAGGGAGCCCACACAGGGCAAAAGGATATGAGAGCATCACAGGGGTATCTCAGGGGAACAAGGATGCTGGAGGGGCTGCAAGGAACCAATGCCCCTGCACAGCTCCACAGGAGAGCCAGAGCAATCCCCAACCACTCACCCAGGCACCTTGGAGGCTGGGTTGTACCCCAAGGCCACTGGGGCTCCTGGGCTGGCATGGGGAGCAGTGCCATAAGGACCCCTTTCTCCCCTGAACGCCCCTCAAACCCAACCAGCGGCCGGTGGATGCAGACCTGAGCCAACAGCAAGAGATATCGCAGCCCAGTGCCAGGTCCTGCCAGCACCAGCCCATCTCCACAGCACCCTGCAACCCCTGTGCAAGAGCCCTGAAGCTCCTTCCAGAAGGAGAACACAATCAGGCAGGAGCTGGGTGCCAGAGAGCAGCGCCGCCTGCACAAGGCAGGGCATGCAGGGTGTGGGGTCTCCGCTCCTGGCACGCTGGGCTCAAAGCGGAGGGAAAAACCCCGGCGTGGTGCATTCCTGACATTACCAAGGTAAGAGGTACCTGGTACGGGCGGCACAGCCATCCCCTGTGGTAAGCAGAGCCTGGGGCACGCTTGGAAGGGGCTGCTGACCACCACATCTCACCCAGGCTGACTGGGAAGCTGGCACTGAGCACAGCACTGGCACACTCACGTCCCTGCCATGTGCTGAGGCCCAAGCACATCCCTCCCTCTCCTGAGAAGGAGCTGCCCCAAATGCCCAGTCCCTGCCACCCCCACCACCCTCTGCCCTTAATTAGGACCTTGGTGCTAATGAAGCTGCCTCCCGACCAAGCTTTTCACCTTGCTGTGCCTGCGCCGCAATCCTGGGAGTCCGTCTGTCTGTGTGTGCTTGGCCAGCGCTGCTTGCGGACACTGGCCAGGAGGGCAGAGCAGCACTCAGATGTGGGCAGCTGGATGGGCAGCACAGCGCAGGGTGCTGGAGCCCACCCCGGGGCTCCCCAAGCCCAGGCGCTGGCTCCCTCCTCTCTCCTGCTCCTGGTTCTCTGGAGATGATTGGGATCCCAAGAATGCTGGTCGGAGCGGTGGAGGGGGCAGTCCGACCGGCTGGGTTGGTCCCAGCTGGTTTCTGTTTCCGACACTCAGACACCAGCCTCAGGTCGCTCTGGCGGTTTTATCAACACTGCCCTGGTCGGAGACGCCCCAGACTGGCTCCCCCCGAGCCCCCGGCCTCAGCGCTGGGACCAGCATCTCCAGTAACATAACTCACTTGAGGACAGCAACGCATGGGGTGGCCAACACAGCACCCCTGACACCAGGAAGCGGCACCCACAGCCAGCCAGCAGCACCCCAAGGAAGGGCTGGGCTGTTGTCCCCACACTGGTGGCCCTGTGGCCACCTCCCCAGGCACAGTGGGGTACCAGTGTCCCCAGTGAGGACACGGCACAGCGGCCATGGGCTGGTCCATCCTGCCTGCGGTGTCTGTGTTAAGCTGGGGTCCTGCCACCCCACACCAGCAGCACGACCCTTGGGGGAGCCTTGGGCGCATGGTCGGGACGGCCTCAGGAGCCTGTGAACTTGTCCTGTGGCACAGCCCGGCTGCTGCATCCGTGTTTGCACAGCTGTGTCCCCACTGCCCTGACCCAGGCCCCCTGCCAGCCCCTTCCGGCCCCCGGACAGCACTTGGCCAGCTCTTGGCGTGGGCTGGAGCGGCTCTGCCCTCCCAGCACCCCTCATCCCTCCCCGGCACACAGGACACAAGCATCTGGGGACACACACACCATGGTCACAGGGAGCCTGGGAGCCACCTTTTCCCTGACCTCCTCACACTGCCTCTCCTCCAGGCAGACATCCGCTAGTGCCAGGTGAGGGGGGGGATTAGGGATTTTTGGGAATGGGATGAGTCAGTGAAGGAAATCCCAGCTCCTTGTTACTCACCCGGGAGAGAAACTCCCGGCCATAAATCTGCAGCCCCAACCAGAGCAGGGGATGGCGGTTTGGGGGCTGGACGGGTGCTGGGGCCACGGCAGCAGAATCCACCCTCACAGCTGTGGGAGGCCACTGGCTCCTTGGGCCAAGTGGGAGGGCAGCAGGAAAGGGAAGGAGCTGCGAATGGGAAGAATTGGAGGAAGTGCTTATTTACCCCATGGAGCATCCCTGAGGAAGGGCAGGGCACGGTGCAGGCAGACACTCACAGCCGCCTCCCCGCCTCCCACCCCACCACCCATCCCATGGGATTCCAGTAACAGCCAGAGCAGTCTGCAAGCCCCAAACTGGGACCCAGGGACGTGGCCACTGCTGGAGCTGGAGGGTTCCCCAGTGCCTTGTTGAGCTCAAGCCCTGTTTTCTAGGGCAGCTCCTGAGAACCAGCCCAGGACCACCATGGTCCTAGTGAAATGGGTCCCCCACCACCAAAGGCACAGATCAAGCACCCAGCCAGGATCCCAATGGCTTTGGAGGCCCTACTAGATGGGACTGCAGCCTCGCACAGGGAATGAGACCCTGCTCCTGAGTGGGCTGTGACCCCTCTCATAGGTGCTGAGATCCTCTGGAGGGATCCTTGGTTTGTCATAACGTTGCAAAAGTCACACATGCCACCTTCACCACTGCCTGCTCAATCTCAAGGTGCTCTGATGGGTACCAGTAGCTTCCCCTCCACAAATCCTATCCAGGCAACTTGGTCCCTGTGTATGAAAGCAGTCCCAGGATCCCCCATTCTGCCCAGTTTCCCTGGGAATACCACACTGGGGATGCTCAACATGGAGCCAGGCTGTTCATCTTCATTAGCATGGCCACACATAAGACATAGGAGCACAAGGGGGAGAAAACTGATCTGCTGCCGTGCCATTGTGGGCGCTTTGCCCAGGCATCCATGGCCGCTCTCCTGCCTCAAGACGCACCGCCTGGGCCCTACCCTGCCACAGACACCCCTTCACTGCATCCTGCGGTGACAACCATGTCCCTTGCAGGTGGCGGGTACCCATGTCCCTGGTGCCCTTGGCAGGGAGAGCTCTCCTCCTGGGGAACCCGCTCACCCTAAAAAGCACTCCCAAGCCCAGCTGTGTCACAACCGAGGGTCCCCAGGTGCCCTGTGCTTGCTGGGAAGCTCCGTACCTTTGGGTTTGCCATTCATAGCGGGCTGCGGCAGCAGGTCCCCCTCGGGCTGGGGTCAGTGTCCCGGCCTGTGCCTCTCTCATGCCGTCTGTCCGTCCATCCGCCTGTGTGCAGGGTCCCCCCGGGCTGTCTCCTCCCACACTTCCCCTGCCCAAGGGCTGACATCACTGCCAAGCGCCACAACTCCAGACAGGAATCAGGGATGGGAGGACAGAGGACGGGAGGCATGGATGCCTGTCCCCCCTGGATGAAGGGGGCCCACCGGCACTGGCTGCTCCAGACAAGTGGCACTCCGTGGTTCCCCACCCTTCCCTCCCCACCATCTCACTGGGGAAACTTAGGCAAGTGGGCAAGGCTGGGGACCACCCTGTATGTCACTGTGGTGCAAACTCCCTCGCAGCCCCTCTCCAGGTTGCTTTAAAGCAGAGTGAAGAGCAGGGCTGCTGTCAGATCCCAGGATGGGGGGATACAAGACTGCCGTGGCTTTGCTGTGGGTTTCCCATGGCATTGCAGCCCCTCGGCATGTGCATGGGAACCCTGCAACACTGGGAAAAGGGTTTCCTTGCTCAGATGTCCCCAGTTTGTGTCATCAGTGTCTCCAAAGTCTTGGAGGGGCTGGCTTCAGCCAGGGCTTTCTCGCGGGGCTCTCCAAAATGCTGAGTGCCATTCCCACATGGAACCAAGGATGTTACACTCCTCGGGGGGGGCAGCTCACATGAGGCAGCATGACAAAGCCACCAGCCCTCCATGCCAACCCATCAGCACCTCCCAGCCCCACAGCTCCCTGTTTAGGGCACAGAGATGCCCTAAACAACCAGGGGACTTTGTGGCGCAGATGTCACCACCCTCCAACACCATTGGTTCCTGCACAGGTCCCAGTCCTGGGGTACCCAGGCCTGGCACCCCCCCCAGCTCAGATGCAGGAGGCTGGAGCAGCCAACTCCACGCAGGCTGGGACCAGCTGCCATCACCACGTCACTGGAGCAGGAAGAGCCACCTCCCTCCATGCTCCTTTCCTGTTTGCTGCTGCTTTTAGAGCGAGGTCAGGCCGGGTTCAGGAGGAAAAGCACTGCGGCAGAGGCTTGGGGGTGTTCACAGAGATGGGGTGCTCCCAGACACAGCTACCCCACTGCCCAGAGGATGAGACAGCCGTGCAGCTGCTCCTCCAGCCCAGGGCTGGTTCTCTCCTCACTGGCCTCTGTGAAGGATGGGCCCAGCACACTGCAGGGGAGGAGATGTGCCTGGGGTCCCTTGTAGGGTGACACAGCCCCCCTGCCATGGGCATCCATGCATAGCCAGCCACAGTCAGGCTTGCCACCAGAAAGGGCTGTTCCCGGGACACCCACTGTCCGGGTGCCTGGGTGGGTGCCTTGGTGGGTGCCCACATGGGTGCACAGCACCAGCCTCACTGGGAGAGCACTGGGGAAGAGCTGGTGAGCTGCATCCAAGGAGAAAACATCCCAGCACTGGCAAATGGCAGCACCTTGTCACTCACCTGCCTGCTGCCTCCAGGCCAGTGTCACAGAATCACAGACCAGTTCGGGTTGGAAGGGATCAAAAAGTTCCACCCCCCTCCCACGGTCAGGGACACCTTCCACTAGACCAGGTTGCTCCAAGCCCTGTCCAAGATGGCCTGTGTGTCATGCAGGGGAGCCACAAGCGCAGCACATGGCAAAGCACGTTGTGAAGGGGGACCCATCTCCACCCCAGCCTTCAAGAACTTACATGAAGACTGTGTCTCCTCCCTTGCCTGGTCAGGATGCTCCCCCCTGCCTCTCCCCACCAATGGGAAGAGTCCCAACCCAGCAGCTGCCATGGGCAGGGAACCACTACCCGGTTTTCCACCTCTTGCTGCTTCTCCCAGGGAAAAACATCGCTCCTGGCAGTGACCAGCCTTCTGCAAAGCCTCTGCCGCAGCGCCGGCCCATGCCAGCTCATTTGTTCTCATTAAAGGTTAACGAGAAAGCCCCACTAAAGCCGCCAGAGCCGCGGCAGAGCTGTTCCTCGGAGCCACAAAGGGATCTCCAGGCTTCCCTATCAGAGAGGAGGCAGCCCACTGGGACTCTGCCTCTCCATAGCCCTACCTGAAGCCCTAGTGTAGGCAGTGCAGGCAAGATGCATGGCACAGCACCACCCTGGGCATCACCCATGGGGAGACCACTAGGAGCAGGCAGGAGGTGAGGGCTGTGCATTCAAAAGGTGTAGAGGGTGCTGGAGGAGGACATGGGCATGTAGCACCCCGCAGCACCCTGCAGGGCCCTCGGCTGGGACACCTCGCCAAGGGAGGACAGAGGAAGGGCACGAGCTGTGGCGGCACTGCCAGGGCCTGGACAATAATCAAGTTAAATGAATACCCATGCCCTGGCTGGAGACAGGGAACGGATGAAGGGAAGGGGACAACTGGGTGCCAGTCACTCTCCCAGCTGAGGGGACTTCTCTGGATGGTCACCCCCTCTGATGGCTGCCTCCACCTGTCCCATGCAGCAGAAATGTGGGTATAACACCCCAAGCACATGTTTTTTATGGTGTCCATGTCATGCCCTCCTCTCACCAGGCCTGGGGAACTGCCCCAGGCATCCCAACCATGACAGCTGAACATGCGAACAAGACCCTCCATGGGCAGCCGTGCTTGGATACGCATGTTCCAGCCATGCAGAAGGAAAATCCAGGCACCCCAGGAGGACACTCCCACTTCCCTGCCCTCTCTGGGGTACAGGACTCATGTCCCTGAGTCCCCACATCCTGCCAGAGCTGAGCCCTGGACAGGTTCCCCAACACCTCCCTGGTGGCCCCAGGACCACCAGCACCAAGGCTGTGCCCACCCACCCCCGGGAGAAGCCACCACCAGCCCCAGGCGTATATTCCCCTGCTGGCACCAGCACCAGAGACCAAGGTGATGGGGAAGCTAGTTCAGGCTGTTCGTGGACAAGCACAACACGCATATGCATGTTTGACTGGGAATGTCACCACAGCTGGGAATGTGGCATGGCAGGGCACAGGCAGCCTCAGTGGGTGCACAGTGGGCAGGAGTCACTGCTGGCCAAAAGTGGCTGGGGAGGTGAGTGCCAGCACATGGGCACCAGGCTGGTGAGGGGCCAAAGAGCTCCTGGCCAAGGCGGAGACCTAGGAGAGGGCAAGAGGTGACAATTCTGTCAAGAGGACAGAATCCCAGACTGGTTTGGGCTGGAAGGGACCTTAAAGCTCTTCCAGTTCCAACCCCCTGCCACGGACAGGGACACCTTCCACTAGACCAGGTTGCCGGAGCCACACCAAGCCTGGCCTGGGATGTCTCCAAGGATGGGGCATCCACCACCTTTCTGGGCAACCTGTGCCAGCGTTCTGCCACTGAAACGTACAAAATTTCTTCCTCACTTCCAGTCTGAATCTCCCTCTTTCAGTTTCAAACCACCACCCCTCATCCTATCGCAACAGGCCCTGCTATAATATCTCCCCCAAAAAAGACCCACCACCATGGCTTGAAGGAGAACCACTGTGAATGACCAAGTGACTTGTGGCCAGGCAAGAGCCATTCATGGTCTGGGAAAGCCAGGTCCTAGACCCGCAGATGTTCATCTCGCACCACAGGGCTGCAGCCAACCTCTCCGACTTCAGTTTTTGCAGAAACCAGCAAAGCAGCTCCAAAACCTCCCGGCAGCCCAATGCCGCAGATCCTGTGCGGAGTTTTATCCACAGGGTTGATGCCCCAAGGGCTGGAGAAGGACCAGCCCTTGCGCTAAGTCAGGCTCAGCCCCAGCCAGGCTGGCACCAAGGCAGCCAGCAGCATCCCTTGCCATCCGGGCACCGGGGCCGCAGCAGCCTCCAGCCCTCCCCCCTCACAGCGTCCCCACACGGCAGCAGAAATAGAAGCGATATAAATGGCAGCCCTATAAATAACCCCAAGCACGAGGCAGTGAGCTCGTCCCAGCCCGGCAATGGCCTCAACCCACGCTGAGGCAGGCCTTGGGCTGCCTGCACTGTTCCCTGGGGATCCCAAACACCAGCTCCCTGCGCATGACGGGTCTGCCAAGTCCTGTCCTTTAAGTCAGAGCCATGGCAGGAGCTCCAGTGCCCACCAAGCCATGGCCCCTGGTGCGGGCTGGAGCCCAGTGTGGTGGCATCCCTGGGAGATGTCCCTGTGCCACTGCTTAGCTCTTCTTGGGGTAGCAGCAAGCACTGGAAGATGCTTGACCAAGGCATCCCACAGCAACCCAGGCTACAAAGCTCCTGAGTGCTGGCCAGGAGCCTGGAACAGATGCGCCCACCCTGACCACCGTCCCTGCTGCAGATTAACAGTTATCCCCCGGTTGCAGCCCAACACACACCTCATTGTTGCCCATCCCAGCACCCCAGGCCCTGCCCTGCCCATGGCTGCCACATTCCCGCTTTAGCCCCATCACGTCGTGTCCTCCTTAGGGGCTCAGCTGCCACACGTCAGCTCTCACCACGGCTCCGGGGGGCTGTGGTGCTGCGCCGGGGACCTCCACCCACCAAGCACCAGCAACGCTGCTGACCAGCCCTGCGGTGCCTGATTTTGCATGGCGTCATAGCCTGACGCCCCAGCCCTGCCTGGGGACACAGCAAGGCTGCTCCTCAGCCACCAGGCAGGAGCTAGGTCCTCAGCCAACACAGGGTTTATAGGAAGGCCAAGTCTTCCCAGTGGCCCCTGCAGCTTCCTTTGGGATTCTGGCAAAGCTAAAACCCGCTGAGGCTGTTTGCAAGCCCTGGGATGGCCGGAGGTGCAGCAGGGAAGGAGTTAATGGTGTGAGGCCTTCCCAAGCACTTCTTGGCAGGCTGGGGAGGGCTGGGAGATAGGAGGATCGGGCCAGCAACAAAGCGAGATCTGTCTCATTAATTCCTCCGAGCATTCCTCCCTCTGTCACCCAGGAGGAGGAGGCAGAACACAGCTGACACGGAGCACCCAGGTCCCTCAGGAGACCCCCACCCCGAGGTCCTGTCACCCCGCCGGAGTGATGGGGGGAGACGGATGCAGCCTCTCCCGCGCGACTTACGGCTCTGGCGTCGGGCAGACGCTCGGGCACGGCCCTACATGGACACGGGCAGCTTCCCCCTGCCCAGCATTCCGGAGGGATACAAGGAGGGCAGGGCACGGCTCCTCCGCAAACAACCGGCCCCATCCCAAACCCATAATCAAAGTAGCGCGCCCCGGACAGGGGCTGGGGGCGACACGGGGTGACACTGGGTGTGGGATTGGGTGACATTGGGTGTGGGACGCTCGCCCCGATATCCCGGTTCCTTCTCCGGGTGCTTCCGGGCCCTGCAGCAGGGTGCGGAGCTGCCCTTGGAGCCGCAGGGCGACCGGTCGGAGCAGCGGAGCCCCTCGGCCACGTCCCCGTCCCCACTCGCCTGCTGTCACCGAGCCGTGGGTGCCGGTGCCCACCCGGGGCTCGTGGCAGGCGGCGGCGGTGGCAGGCAGCGACGTGGTCCCCCGCAGCAGGGTGTAACCCCCCTAAAGCCACCAGCCCCACTCCCCACTGACCCCGCTGTGACCGGGGTCCCCCGCGAGGCGCGGAGGTGCCGGTGTCACTCACATGTCCCTGGAGAGGCGGGGGACGAAGCGCTGGGCGAGAGCGGTCCTGGCTCGGTGCATCCCCTTTGTTCCACTCCCATGGACGGGGAGCAAGCGGGGAGTTCGTGCAGGCTCTTGGCAGCGCCCACCCCGGCTCTCTCCATGGAAACGCGGGAGCCATGTGATTTCGGCAGGAAACCGCGGTGCAGCCAGCGCCAATGGCGGCTGCATGGCCTACAGCGCCTCCCTTCCGAGGAGACACGGTCGGCACTGCCATTGCCGACATCGCCATCGCCGACATCAGCGTCGCCGACACCACCATTGCCTACACGGCCACCGCCGCTGCCGTGCAGGGGTCCTACCCGCAACATCGCAGCCCGCCGCGGTGTCGGCACCCCCCAGGGGTCCACCAACCGCACCGCTTGCCGTTGCCAGCGAGAACCTGCCTTGCAATGGGAAGTGGGACCCTGGAGCTTGCCCTCCTCTCAGGAAAGCAATGGCTGGAGCCCCACCACCACCCATCCCACCCCACCACAGGCTCCCAGGCTCCAGCTCTCCCTGAAAGACCCCGGGCAGCTTGCATGGCCCTCTGACAGGGGAACGGCAGTGAAGTGACATGACTGAGGCTGTGCACTGGCAGAGGCAGAAGCAGCCCCCAAGCATCCTTGCTCCCAGTTCTGCAGTACTCAGCACCCCACACTGCTTCCCCCCCACTTCCCAACCCTGACTGTGAAAAGCAGGAAGTGTGGTAAGTACCCTGTTGAGCAGCAAGTCCAACCCGGGAGAATAAAGCACAGGCACCAACCTATGTTCCCCATGCCCACCAGCCACCAGCCTCCATAGGGAAGAAGGCAGAGGAGCACTTCCAGTGTCCACAGCTAAGGGACTGAGATGGGCAGGCACCCCTACAGATGCCATGGTTATGCAGTGCTTCCTTATGGACCTTCATGGCTTCTGAGTCAGTGGATCAGACCCTCTCCTGCCAGACCAAGTCCTAAATCCTGACACCTCTGCTTATCCCTGGAGGTGGAGGGGAGGGAGGAAGTCACCCTTCCCCAGCACCGTGCCTGCTAGAGGGATGCACCAGGCTCCTCTCCCTTCTTCCAACCCCATCTTTCCCCCAGATCTGTCCTAGATCATACAGAATCAACCCAGTTTTAAATAGAACCAATGCTTTTGCAGCCCCAGTGAGACACCCTCCACGCAAGGACAGGACAACACAGTGCTCCAGCCAGCCCTGTGGTGCAAAAGCACTAATTAGACCATCACCAGGTCTCAGAGCTCAGTAGAGTAGGGCAACATCAGCGATGAGGAAATCATTGCACCACTGTTGCTCTCCTGGGGCCACACCAAGGAGCAGAGTGCTGCTGTCAAGGACACCCATCGAGAACCAGGGCGTTCCAGCTTCTGGCCTGGTTACAGGGAAGCAGAAGTGATGCAAAGGCGGGAGAGAGGACATCAGGTCCTGTGGCCACCAAGGAAAGCCAGACCAAAGGGCCAACACAGGCAGAGAGGGATCCATCAAACCCAACTGGTCCCAGTGCCACACATTCCCTGTCCCATCAGGATGACCCACCACATGCCTGGTGTGGTCAGCACCTCTGAGCCATGCTTGATCCAGCATCCTGCGTGGATCAAGGTGGGCTGGATCCCATCCACGCCCTGTGGATGGTGTCACCACCTTGCTCACCCCAAAAACTCTCTGGGGGCATCCAGGTCGTGCTGCATAGTCAGAGGAAACCTGGTCAAAGTCCAAGTAGAAGTGCTGTGCTGAGCTCTTGGGCCTTGCGCCATGAAGGTGCTCTGCCAACATCCCTGCAGGGCTCCCAGTGAGAAAATGGAGAGGAAGTTGGTCCCATGCAGCACTCAAAGGAAGCTCTTGGTGCAGAGAGTTGCTTGGGTCACCCTCACCCACACCTTGCAGCAATAGCAAGGGTCAGCACTTGGTTCCACAAACAACATCTCTACAGGCTCACTGCCAACCTGCCACCACACCACCAAGGTGACCGTGGGGACTGCAAAGCAGACCTACCCATCCACACTGCTCTGCACGTGTGCATCCCATCCTCCTTGTGCCACCAGCCTGCAGGTGAGCGCCTGCCCAGTGCCCACCACAGCTTGTCTGGGCTCACTCACCACAACTGAAGACACCAAGCTGATCCTACCCACTCCCTCACAGCAAGGTGGGTCTTCAGATACTGAGCATTTAGAATGGAATGGAATCACAGAATGGTTTGGGTTGGAAGGGACCTTAAAACTCATCCAGTTCAAACCCCCTGCCATGGACATGGGTCACCTTCCACTAGAGCAGGTTGCTCCAAGCCCCATCCAACCTGACCTTGAACTGCCAGGGATGGGGCAGCCACAGCTTCTCTGAGCAACCTGTGCCAGGGCCTCAGCACCCTCACAGGGAAGAACTTCTGCCTTTTATCTAACCTGAACTTTCCAAGTTTCAGTTTAAACTCATCACCCCTTGTCCTGTCACTACATTTCCTGATGAAGAGTTCCTCTCCAGCATCTTTGTAGCCCCCCTTCAGATACTGGAAGGCTGCTCTGAGGTCTCCATGCAGCCTTCTCTTCAGGCTGAACAGCCCCAACTTTCTCAGCCTGTCTTCATGTGGGAGCTGCTCCAGCCCCTGATCATTCTTGTGGCCTCTTCTACACTTGCTCCAGCAGCTCCATGTCCTTCTTAGGCTGAGGACACCAGAACTGTACACAGTACTCCAGTAGAATGGAACAGGATAACATGGCATGACACGGCATGACGTAGCATAGCATAACATAGCATATTTCTGGTTGGAAGGGACCTTCAACAGACTTGTCCAACTGCCTGACCACTTCAGGGCTGAGCAAAAGTTAAAGCATGTTATTAAGGACTTCGTCCAATGCCTTTTCAATACTGACAGGCTTAGGCCACCAACCACCTCTCCAGGAAACCAGTGCCAGGTTTGAACATCCTCTTGGTAAAGGTCTGGCATGCGTGGAGCTGGTCTGAGCCACGCCACCACTATTCAAGGTAAAACAGCATTCCTAGCTGCCAGCGGGATGGGGAGCAGCTCCACCCCTCTGCAGCCCTCAGGAGAGGGGACCACAGGGAGGCTGGGGCTGCCTGCAGCTCTCCTCCTCTTGGCCACAGCCTGCCTGCCCTGCCAGACTGGGAACGTTGAGCTAAACACCGCCGGTGCCAAGGCTAGGGCTGGCGCACTGCATGGGCTATTCCAGGTCACCGGGAGCTTGCCGGGCGCAGGCCAGCTTTGCAAACAAAAGCAAGGACGGGCTTGACACCCTGCAGCACCCCCAGGCTGCCTGCTCCCCAGAGCCTCCTCCTGGGGGGGGTTAACCTTCCAGCACGGGTACCAACGCTCCTGGAACGCAGCCACCAGAGGAGGCTTCCTGGCAGTCCCTGCCCATGCTGGGAAGCTGGGTGCTGGTGCAGGCTGCAGCTCCAGTGCGTGAGGGCTCCCTGTCTGAGCACTGTCTGGCATCGCCCAGCACCTCGCTGAAGTCTGGTGACCCAGCAGCACTCAGAGTACATTCCTGCTCCTTGCCGGCTGCCTGCCATGATGCAGAGGAAGGCCTGAGCCATCAGCACAGCCCCGCACTGCGGGTCTCTGACCAATTTGCTCTTCTCACTGCTGGCTAGGCCTGGAGCCACGTCTTCCTCTTGCCTCTCTCTGGAGGGCAGGAGGCCAGCCCTTGGCCGCAGGCCTGCCTCGCTCCACAGCTGCCCTGGCGCTGCTGCGTGCTCAGCATTCCTGCTCAGCGCTGGAGCAAGGCAGCAAGTAAAGGCCTGAGCTTCCAGCCTTGCACCGGGACAGCCACATGTGTGCTGCACACGCTCGGAGACTGAATGTCATCCCCATGGACCTCAGCTCAGCAGAGTCTGGAGCTGAGCATCTGGCATCCCAACACTGGGCTCCTCATCCCTCTGGCTGCGAGATTTTGGGGAACACAGCCTGGGAAAAGCTAAGGGAGCCGGGTGGTGCAGTGTGAGCAATGTGAGCTGTGGCTCCAGCTGACTCACCAGGGCACAGCCACGCTCAGAAGCTGGCGGCAGCAGGGAAAGGCTGTGCCAGCAGGTCCAGTCCTCTGAGCTCTGCTGTAAACCCTTCCCTAGTGAGCTTGGAGCCAGCTTGAAGCATCAGCAGGCTGGAACACAGCCCTGGCCTAGCCCATACCTCTCCATGGGGCAGAGCTTCCTATCCCAGCACTTTGCCTGCCCATGGCGCTGGGCCGAAGGAGATGAGGGCATCCTTGGAGGGACCACATGAAGTGACATGAGGTGCCGGTCAGCTCACCCAGACTCTCTGGCCAGCAAGCAGACACCCAACTCAGGGCTCAGCAGCAAAGCCAGAACATCCAGATTGCGACTGCAGCAGATGCAGTCCCAAAGCAGGAGGGCAAGGAGCTGCAGAAGGGCATCATGGGCTAGTCCAGGTTCTCCAGCCACCAGCCTGCTGTCCCCTCTCCAAACTCCCTTCTCCACCCTGGTACTGTGGCAGGCAGCCCATCCAGCCCCTACTCCATCTCAGCCTGGGGGGCTGGATGTCCCCTAGGACCACCTTACTTCCCATGAGCAGGCAGCCGTCCCCACCTTAGTGCAGGAGAAGCCATCTCATGCACACCCTGGAGGAATCACTCCACAAGCATTTATGACTCACAAGATTCCCTTGGGGACTGTCCGGACATGGAGCAGGAAAGCTGAGGTCATGCACAAGCCCAGCAACGAGCCCAGCTCAGCACACACATGGCAGGGAGGTGACATGGCCAGACCATGGTATCACCAGCCTGAGGATTCCACACCAGCGATGGGGCTGGCATTCCTTGCCCCAAAGCTGGCCCAGGCCAGGCACACCGGTGCCATAGGGGATGGAAAAGAAGGCAGCAATTTGGAACACAGGTTGCTTTGGCAGAGCTGTTTGCAAACACACGCAGACATGGTCCTCCCTGAGCAGTGCAGGGGTCTCCATGTGTACTCTGATCTGCTCTGTGGTGGTCCCAGATCACCACCGAGGTGAGGCCCCCATCCCCTCATGAGCAGCACTCACTGCACCCAAAAGCAGAGTTGGTCCATGCAGGGGCAGCCAGCGGGCAGCTGCGTTAGCCTGGAGTGTGAAAGCACTCCCTGCAGCAAGCACCAGCCTGCAGCTAAGGATCCCTCCCCTCCAAACAAAACAACAAAGGAAATGAAACCGGCTGCGCAGGGTAAGCAAGGATAGGAAGCGGCTGTAATCAGCTTCTCTCCCCGCTGGCCTGCAGCTCTCCCAGACCGGATCCTGCAGCAAGGCACATATAAACCCCAGGGGAAATCATGTGCTGAAGAGCACATTGGACAGCCAGAAGGCTTCTAAGCTGTCCCTGCTCCTAGGATAGGAACTTGGTGAGCTACCACGCTCTGAGCCTGGCCCTTCCATGCTCAGTCCATCCCTGCAGAAAAGGAGGTCCAGGGACACCTCCTGACTCCACAAGCTGCACTCTGCTCCTGAAGCTGGCACCATGTAAACAGCATCTCAGGAGCTTTGCCCTCCTCTTGTACCTCTTCTGCCTGTCCTGAGCTGCTGGTCCAAACTGGTACGCGCTGGGAAGCATGTCTCTGGAGGAAAGCCGTGGCAGCAAAACAGACAGACATGGGGTAAATCTGGTTCCTAAAAGACACCGGTGGGGTAGGGTAGCAGGGGGAGGACATGCTGATAGCACAAATCCTGCCACGTCCTCCCCTGAGCTTTAGGATGGGGCAGGAGCTCCGCTCATATGCCTCTAACATACGTGTGGATGCCACTAGCCCCAGGCCATGGCTCCAGCCACTATCTCCTGTACCTGTCTGTCACATGCCCTGGTACTGGGGCCAGCTCTGTTGACATATGCAAGTCCCATCTTCTGCTGGCATGAGTCAGGGCTTCCCTCTGATACCAGCATCATTTGCCAACCCACCACCCTGCGCAGAGTGGAGGGATCCAGGCTGGGGAATGCCAGGGAAGAGCTCATGCAGCCTCATGAAGGATGGGAAGCTCCGTGCTTCCCATCCCACTCAGAGCCATCTGCAGCAGCACGGAAAGGCTGGAGCTCACTGCCAGGAAGCTTTCCCTGGCTCAACTCCACCAGGCTTCCTTCCCCTCCACCCCACAGACACGTCATGGCTCAGTGCGGACAGGGTCAAGCCCTAAGCAAGCCCCCAGCCCCCTCCAGAGGGTCTAGCATTGGTAGGATGGTCAAGGTGCTGCTGAGGAACCCCAATGTCTCTATGCCTTGGGGTCCTGGGGTATCCCCTGGGGTGACAGCTCACAGGTGAAGGGGGTGCCCTGGGTTTCGGACCACCAGGGAGAGATGCTGGAGCTTGAAGGAGAAGCCAGCCCTCTTTCTGGCTGTGCCTCACCCAGAGATGCTGAGCTGGTGCTGGACTCTAAGGGTGGGGAGGTGGGTGCCAGCCACATGCCACCATCCAGCCCATGCACAGCAGTTTCCCCAGTAAGAACCAGTAGTCTGTCTCCTCAAGAGTGTCCCCAGCCGAGCCACAATGGTGGCAGCACCCCTGGTTCTTCTCCAGTGGGGACCACAGACATTCTCAGGTACCTCAGCCACATCAGGCTCCCCCTGCCCTTCCATTGCTCCAGCTCTTGCTTTCTGCTCCTTCTTTCCCAGGGACAGAAGAGCTCCCCCTCTCTGGAAAGAGATTATTTTCCCTTTGCTTACAACTTTCCCAGGGTGGGAAAAGAGCCTCCAGGCTCCTTGTTGGATCCTTTTTGGATGCTCGTCTGCATCCCCCTCCCAGGGCTCAGTGCAAGCACAATAACAAGAAGTGTGTTGGAGCCGTTGGGAAGGAGTGATGTTCCCGGATGGCATGCAGCCCTGACAGCACTGGCTCTGCTTTAAAGGGTAACTTTATCCTGGAATAACAAACAAGAGGAGCCAAGTTCCTCCCCAGCGTCATTTCCCTGGCTCCAAGGAGAGGGACATGGGGGAGAGAACTCATCAAAATGAGCTTGGATTCTTGTTCTTACCATCAGTGGGTTTCAGTCCACTCCCTAGAGCAAACAACTGGGGAAGGGTGCTCCAGGGAAGCAGGGCTGGGAGCTGAGTGAACATCCTGGCCATGTCACTCAGCATCCCTAGCAAAGGCTGGGCCACAAACCATGTAGCTGCAGAGGATGGGATGAGAACCTGAGGTCTCCAGCGACATCCCTGAAGTCCCCATGCCATTCACTGCATTTCACAGATGCATTTGGGTGCTTATGTACTGTGGACCGATGGGACAACCCCTCTGGTGTGCCTCACCCCCTCCACCATCCCCACAGCCCCCATGAAGGCTCCTGGCATGGGACGGGCACACAGCAGCTCAGCTCCATGCCAGCTCCTGGTGCCAGCTCCCGGGAACTTGTTCTGCAAGAGCTGGAAATTCAGGCCCAGCTGGTACCAGGGGACAGGCAGGGAGAGGCTGACCTGCTCCAAACCCCCAGCAGAACCCTATGGCCAAGGCAGGATCGCCCCTTTTGTGGGTACAGGCATGGGCAGAAGCCCAGCTCTGGTTGAAACCCATATTCCTGTGCCGAGTTCAGGTGACAGCACAGCTTGCACTGCTCCCAGACAGGCTTCTCTTGGAAGATCCATGTGTGTGGCTGTACCAGAGCCCCAGGGCATGGAGCAGGCTGGCCCAGGAGAACTGCTGGTTTATGCTGGGGGTGCATATGGGCACCTTGGCGTGTGATGGGGTGATGGGCACGTCAACATATGAGGTATTTGCAGGAGATCTCTGCATCACCAGCAGGCTGGCTGACCTACCTGTGCTCCTGCATGGACACCAGTGCTCAGGGAAGGCGTCCCATGGTGGTCATCGCCTTGGAGGATGCAGCCCCAGCCTGAGAAGCAGTTTGGCAGAGTTCAGGTGTGGGAGAAGATGACAGTCTGGAGAAGGCTGCTGAGATGTCTGGCCGATTTCCACTTCCCAAAGGAGCAGCAGGAGGTTAAACCCCAGCTCATCAAACAAAGAAAGTGAAGTGCTGCAATTGTCTTCCACAAGATAGATTTCCTTCGGTATGTGGGCTAAAACTGCAAAGCTTCCACCTCCATGGTCCCACCTTTGCAGACCAGGGGGAATCCCACCAACTAAAAGGAGGAAGAGAGAGCAAGGAGGGAATCATCAGCACCTAGAAGCCTTCACAACCTTTTCTCCACACTGAGAGATGGCAATGCCAGCATCCATCCTTTGCAAGAGTGGGTGTGGGAGACGAATGGGAGACAACGTGGCTTGTGGGAGACCTTCTGGAGGTGCTGCTGGTCCCCAGAAGAGAGGCAAAGCCTACAGGAAGGTCCCAGTACTAAGCCATTCTCCCAGACCAGCTGTGGAGCCCTCCCAGCTAAAGCAGACTGGAGCAGAGAGCAGCAGGAAGGGCAGCAGTGGGTTAAAAGCTTGAAGTGGGACTTGTTGAGCTGCTTCCTCCTGGCTAACAATAACAGAGCAGAGGGAGAAGGGATGCACTGGGCTCTGCCGGGGGCAGATAGCAATGGAGCAACCCAGCCCCGCAGCTGCTGGAGGAAGCCTTGGCATGTTATCTGCTGGCCCCACTTGTCTTCCTTGGCAGCCCTTGTGCTGCAGGTTCTGGGATGAGCTTCCTCCTGAGCCCTATTTCTCATGCACCCAGGCTGATTCCTGGTACCTTTGTGGCAGCCCTGAGCCACAGCACCCCGCAGAGAGCTGCAGTTCTCTGACAATCCAGCCTTCCCAGCATCAGTCTACCCCATTGCTGGTGGCTCTGGGAATGGTCAAGTGGGGCCAAGATGTCCCCGCTGTGAGCACTCTGCTGCCCCATCCCCCTGTGCCATGGGCACTGTCCTCACCTTTCAGAATGAAGAGGTGGTTTTGGCTGGAAGAAGGCCCCTGCCCAGGGGATCCCCAGGTCCTGGCTGAGGTCCCTGCAGTCCTGGTTGCCTTGGCTCCTGGTCCTTCCCTGGCCGGTGTAGGTCTGCTGCACTGGGGCTGCTGCGGCCACCCTGGCCACACTGGCTGATGTCCCGGTGCTTCCTGGTGTGCCGGCTGTTTGTGACCTGCCTCCTGCTCCACCTCCGCAGCCACATCTGTGTCACAGGAGCAGCCCTTTTCCTCTCCCAGCCTCCTCTCCTGGCCCTCTCCTGGAGCGGGCTTTGCCTCTCACCAGGGCTCTGCCTGCTGCTGTTTGCATTGGGAGGTTGCCTCTCAGAATGGGTCTTGTCCTGGTTCTGCCCCGTCCTCCCACGACTCCTCATGTCCTCCCCACTCCTGTCCTGACCCACGGACCCGCCTGACCTCAAATGCTGGTGCAAAAGTCTTTGCCTGTGGCTATTGGTCTGAAAGGAAGCAGCTGGTGGAAGACCATGGAAAATACGGGCCCTTCCCAGCACTGAAGTCAATCCCTGGAGTGCTGCTGGGATCTCCAGAGCAGATATATGTTTGCCCACAGGTGCTACTATGGCTCCACAGGGGTTGATAGAGGCAGTCGGAGAAGCTCTGGCTGACAACCTCCCCATTTATTGTCCGTGGAAGTCCCCATACACGTTCCCAAGCCCTGTGCAGCCTCTCTGTGAAAGGTCCCTGAGGGGCTGTCCAGATTTCCTTACTGCTGGGCCCAGCAGCCTCCTGCACCACTCTGCTGGTCCAGCTGGCACCTCTCATCCAGAGATGTTAAAGCCATTTGCTAAAGGCAGATAGATCCTAAACCATCCTTGCCCTACCCCAGCTTGCCCGTGCTCCCAGGGTGGAGCTGGCATTCCAAGTGTCTCCTGGGCATGGTGCTGCAGCCCAGTGAAAGGACATGGCATGTTGCCATCACGGTGTTCAGGGGTGACGCTGAGGTCTGATGCTGCCCAGAACCAGGCGATAAGCCTGACACAAAGGGCAAAGCCAGCAGAAGGCAGTGAGTGAGGCAGGAAACATCAGGCAGGAGAGGAAAAAGGGAGATAATGAGCTGCATGAGCACAAACACGCAGAACTTGTGCAAAGGAAAATCCAACACTGCTTGGCAAGTGTTTGAGCAGGAGACCTGCCCATCTGGCCTCTTGATGAGGCTTCTTGAGGAACACATGTCCTGGAGCACCTTAAAGAGCTTGGGCATCCCTAACCTCCAAGTTACCATGACAGGCACCATCCCTGCTCCAGTGTATGCGCCCTGGGATAAGCCTTGTCTTGGAGGTTGGAAGGATGGGCTCCTGGGGAGCCACTGACCTCCACTGGTCTGGCAAAGCTCTCACCAAGGGCAATTCCCAGTCATGGAGGTCCAAGCTGGGTCATCCTGCAGCACTCTGCTGTTGGCTTGAAAAATGCGATTGACCCACCTGCTGCTGATTTGCTCCACACAGTAATTATCCTGCTGTCCAAAGGAAGGACCACTGCACAGGCCTCCTATGGGATAATGGTCACAGTTCTTCAACATCCAGCAGCCCTTTGAGGTCTGTTCTCATCCCCACAGCTGCGCTTCTAGTAATGCCAGAGCTCTTTACCTGCAGAGCTTCCCCTTCCTCCTTGCACCGGCGGAGGCACACAAGGCTGCCCACATCCTGGGGGACTTACCCATGCTGTGATGTTCCCATTCCCAGGGGGCTGGAGGAAGATGCTCACACAATAATCAGCCCCCTGAGCTTAGCCAAAACCTCATTGCCACAGTAGATGGGCAACCATCCTGTGTCCCAGCTCTGCACACCACCAGCCAAGCTGATGGAGCTTTTCCCAGCTTTCAGCAGTCCCCTTTTCTCTGTGTTCGTAGAAGAGCAGCTGCATCCACCTCATGGGGCTGGCAATGGTCATGGTTGGAGCTGTAAACCACCTGCAAGTAGTGGTGGGATGCTTGGCACATCTCCCAGGATCCAGCACATGGCATGGGGAGAAGGGAAGAACATGGAGAGATATGGACATGGACCCTACCCGTAGTGACTGGACAGGTTCCAGCTTGCTTGTGTGGAGCAACTGGAGCAGGAGAACCTCTGCCAAGGGGCAGGAAGGGCACTCAGTGGAGGCTTGGCAGTGCCACACAGCCACACAGCAGCAGGATCAGGCCATGGCTTCCTCTGGCACAGCCGGCGGGGGCTGGTATCACCCCCATGCCAGGGACGGGGCAGCAAAACCCCAGCTCCAAGAGAGAAGCAGGACCCAAGTTAGAACCAGGTTGCTCCTGCAATCGCTCCAGAAAGGACCTGCCCATTCATTATGGAAAATGTCTGTGGAGAAAAGGACACCCTCTCCATGCAGGGATGCTCCCAGCACCCCTGAACTTCACAGGGGCATTTGCCTGGTTGGGCACTTGCGTTGTGGTGCTTGGGACCACCAAGAAGGTGGTACAAGGAGTAAGGGGTCCAAGCTCACAAGCTCTGGCAGCCACCTCCAGCCGCAGGCACCCTGCCCCTGAGCCCAAGCTGGTGGCTGGGCTGCAGATGCTCCCTGCTGTCCCCTTCCTTTCAAAAGTCTTGGCTACCAAAATGCCACTGGCTTGGGAGGAACTGGAGTGGGTGAGGAAGAAAAAGTTACAAGTACCTGTGATTTACCAGGCTGTGGGTGCCAGGGCTTGCCTAAGTGGGACAGAAACATCACCCCAGCCCAGAGGTCTGCCTGATGCTCGGTCTGCCTCCGGGGGGTGAAGCCTGGGGTGGAGGGACCACAGCATTTCTGCTCCGGGTTGGGAAATGCTCCTGTGCAGACCAGTGCATGGCCTCAAGATTCCCAGCAAAGCTGGTGCTGCCAGGCAAGGCTCTGGTATAGGAAAAGGTATGACCTCAGAAAAGGCCAGTTCCAGAGGGAATGAGGGGCTTCTGCAGACCTGTCAGACGAGAAAGAAGAAGTGGTGACCTCTGAGGGAAGGAGCAGCGGGTTTGCCTACAAGCCAGGTTTGCTCCTATGAGCCAGGCTGCTCTGCCCACTCAGGTTTGGTTTTACAGGAGCCCTGCCTCCTTTTCCACATGCTCCTCAAAGAGAACCTCTAACCAGAAGGAGCAGAACCCTCCTGAGAAAACCCAGCACCACCCCAAAGTCCTTTTCTCTGAAGCTGTTATCACCTCCTGGGCAAACCCATGCAGTCCAGTGCTGCTCAGCCCATTTTATTAAGGTTCTTAGCTCCTCCATCCCACAAGTGCCATTCCCCTGCTGTGCTCCACAACAGACCAGATTTCTCCCACCTAGGGGTACCATGACCCACTGGGCCTCCACTGTGGGAAGAGTTGGCTGTAGATTGTGGTGCTTGGCCCTCTCATTCCAGCCTCAAGACTGCTCCCAGGGACACCATGTCCAGCACCAAGTCCCCTCCAGGAAATCTGTAGCAAAGACACCATGCTTTGGTGATGCGTTTTTTGTAGGCGCCAGCTCCAGGCCAGGGGCAGAGAGAGTCTCATGGAGCATGGCTAGGAGAAGGCACAGGGACTAATTAACTTTATTGGCAAAGTAAAGGCAAGATCACAGGCTGCCCTGCACGCTTGGTGAAGCCCCTTTAAGGTTATGGACAGTTGAGCATCCCAGTGCTCCAGGGCAATCAGAGTCCTCACTGCAGGGTCCCTCACAGGGACAGAGTGGTCACCAAGGAATAGGTTTACCTTCCCAGTTGAGCAGAGTCCCGTGGTGTTTCTCAGAGAGGACTGGCAGTACAGACAGCAGCCCCTGCACGCTTGTGTCCACCGTCAGGTCAGCCTGCAATGGGCATAAGTGAGGAGCAGGACCGAGACACCACTGCCATTCTCAGCCACAGACTGCTCTGGGTTAGAAGAGAACTTAAAGCTCACCCAGTTCCAACCCCCTGCCACAGGCAGGGACACCTTCCACTACACCACGTTGCTCCAAGCCCCATCCAACCTGGCCTTGAACACTGCCAGGGATGGGGCAGCCACAGCTTCTCTGGGCAACCTCAGCACCCTCACAGGGAAGAGCTTCTGCCTAAGATCTCATCTCAATTTCCCCTCTGTGTTCCCCCTTGTCATGTCCCTACAGGCCTTTGTCAAAAGCCCCTCTCCAGGCATGTTTTAGCCCCTTTAGGCACTGGGAGCTGCTCTAAGGTCACAGCCTTGGCTGTACTGATCCTGAGACAGTAGAGTTTGAGATCCTCAGGACAGTGAGAAGAGCGTGCAGCAAGCTCACTGCCCTGGACTTCAAGAGAGCAGACTTTGGCCTCTTCAGGAACCTGCTCAGTAAGGTTCCATGGGATACAGCCCTGGGGGGGGGGGGGGGGGAGGCAAGAATATTGGCTGATATTGAAGGGTGACCTGCTCCAAGCTCAGGAGCATTGTATCCTGACAAGAAGCAAATGGGGCAGGAAGGCCAGGAGACCTCCTTGGATGGATAAGGAGCCACTGAGAAAACTTAGAGGGGAATAAAGAAACTTATAAAAGGTGGAAGCAAGGACAGGCAGCCTGGGAAGAATACAGGGATAATGTCTGGGAAGCTAGGGACAAGGTCAGGAAACCTAAGGCCCAGTTAGAATTGAGTTTGGCAAGGGACGTGAAAGATAACAGGAAAGGCTTCTGTAGGGATGTAGCAAACAAAAGACAGGTTAGGGACAACGTGGGTCCTCTCCAGAAGCTATCGGGAGAACTGGCTACCCTGGATTTGGACAAGGCTGAGGTTCTTAATGACTTCTTTGCCTCAGTCTTCACCGGCAAATGCTCTGACCATACCACCCAACTCTTGGAAGGCAGATGCAGGGACAGTGAGAATGAAGACCTTGGGCCCAGAAAGCCAACCATATCCTGGGCTGCATCAAAAGGAGCGTGACCAGCAGGTCGAGGGAGGTGATCCTGCCCCTCTACTCTGCCTTTGTGAGACCTCACTTGGAGTATTGTGTGCAGTTCTGGTGTCCTCAACGTAAAAGGGACATGGAACCGTTGGAACAAGTGCAGAGGAGGGCCACGAGGATGATCAGGGGACTGGAGCGCCTCCCGTATGAAGATAGGCTGAGAAAATTGGGGCTGTTCAGCCTGGAGAAGAGAAGGCTGCGTGGAGACCTCATAGCAGCCTTCCAATACCTGAAGGGGGCCTATAGGGGTGCTGGGGAGGGACTCTTCATGAGGGACTGTAGTGAGAGGACAAGGGGTAATGG
Source organism: Amazona ochrocephala (assembly GCA_039720435.1). Taxonomy (NCBI): domain Eukaryota; kingdom Metazoa; phylum Chordata; class Aves; order Psittaciformes; family Psittacidae; genus Amazona; species Amazona ochrocephala. Next base: position 77,635,480 of record CM077909.1, on the reverse strand, counting down.
GTTTAAGCTTGAACAGGGGAAGCTCAGGCTAGATAAAAGGAAGAAGTTCTTCCCTGTGAGGGTGGAGAGGCACTGGAATGGGTTGCCCAAAGTAGTGGTAAACACTCCATCCCTGGCAGTGTTCAAGGCCAGGTTGAAAGGGCCTTAGGCAACATGGTCTAGGGTGAGGCTTCCTTGCCCATGTAAGCAGGGTTGGAACTAGGTGATCTTTCCAACCCAAACCATCTATGACTCTGTGACACAGGGGGAGTTCTGGGCTCAAGCAAACACTGACAGGTCATGGGGAGCTTCTCATTAACCAGCACCCAAAGTCCTTCTCCTCAGGACTGCTCCATCCAGTCTCCCCAAACCTGTGTTTCTGCTTGGGATTGCCCAGGGGCAGTACCTTGCACTTGGCCTTGTCGAACTCCATGAGGTTCACACAGTCCCATCTCTCCAGCCTGACAAGGTCCCTCTGGATCCCATCCCTTTATTCCCAGCCATCTATCAGCACCCGTTCAGCTCATGCCCATAATCAGCAAGGCTCCTTCCACCCAACCACACAGAGAGCCACAGGAGGTGGGAAGAGTCTGTTACATGGGAGGATGGCAGGGTATCTGCACGCTTTCTGGTGGCTTGGATGAAGGTGGCTTGGCTTGTGAAGACAGCTACAGGTTTAAACCAATAGGACGCATAAGAGATCCCCGCTGCAAGTGAGTTGTTATGTGCCGCTCTCCCAGGACACCAGTGTTGCCGGAGCCACCCCCACCCCAAAACAGGGATCCTGCAGGATGAGTGGAGATGACATGGACCTGCAGCTCTTTGGGGAAAGGGACATAGGATGGGATGGCGCTGCTCCTCCCCTCCTGCTCAGTCAGATTCAGGCTCTCTGCACATCTCCAGGCTGCAAAAACCCCTTATCCCCCTGAACATCCTCCTGCTCACCCTGGACATGTGCTGGTGCTATTTCTCAGGCAGCACCCACATGTTCTGCAGTGGCTCAACACAGACACGGGCAACCAGGAGCTCAAGAGGCAGCTTATTCTCACAGAGACCCCTGCTCCTGAGAGCCATCCATCTCAGCGACCCCAGGCACCCCTGTGCACATTAGTAGGCTTGTGTCCCACCGCGGGTGCCCCTCTCGACCTGCTCAGCTGGGACCCACCTCCTGGCCACCCATGTCAGTTTTCACCCAGCCAGGGTGAAGCGCCACACAGAGGATCCCGGCTTCCCTGTAGGTCAGAGCCTGGCACCTGGTGAGCATGTTGAGGGCAGCCTGGGGGAGGAAAGAAGCATCAGCCATGGGTGGTAGAAAGCTCCACGCACAAGGTTCCCCTCCAATGGGAGTGAGAAAAGGCAATGCCAGGTCTTCAAGAGACAGTGTGTTCTGCCTTAGGAGGGCAGCAGCTGGGCATGTGGATGCCCAGGGAGCTTGGGCAGTGATCAGCAGGGATCAATCCCTCCATCTCATCATCTCAGGTGCTCCCCTGACATGAGGCAGCTCTGACTCCCACCAAGCTCACGATTCCCAGTCTCTGTACCTTGCTGCAGCGGTAGGAGATGACAGGCTTGAAGAAGCACTGGGGAGTTTTCTCAATGGACCCCAGCATGGTAGAGATGTTGATGATGGCTGCCCTGCTGCAGCTCAGGCCCTTTTCTGTGCTTTCCTGGGCAGCCTTCTTCAGTAGGGGCAGGAACGCCTGGGGAGAAGCAATCTGTGGGAACCTGTGCCCTGAGCCAGTCCCACTTATGGCAGCTGCATCCCAGCCTGGCTATGGCAGGGTGGATGAGGAAGAACAGCAGGAAGCCAAGACAGCCGGGTGTTTGCTCTAGTGTTCCCAGTTAGTCCAACACAAAACAAGGGATAGAGAGGGCTTGGGCTGGGAGCACAACCCCAGCACTACCCCATCCCTCCTGCAGCCCTGGGAAACGTGGCAAAGCCCTCTGAAATCTCCATCACAGAATCATAGAATCTTTTCCAAATAAGGTTGGAAAAGACCTTTAAGATCATCAAGTCCAACTGTTCCCCAGCACTGCCAAGGCCACCTCTGAATCATGTTACTGAGTGCCCCATCTACACTGTTTGTGAGCACTCCCACAGACAGTGACTCCACCTCTGCCCTGGGCAGCCTGTTCCAATGCCTGAACACTCTTTGGGGAAGAAATTGTCCCTAATCTCCAGTCTAAACCTCCCCTGGTGCAGCTCGAGGCTATTTCCTCTTGTCCTATCCCTTGTTCTTTGGAAGCACAAACCAGCCACCTCCTGGCTCCATCCTCCTTCCAGGCGGTTGTAGAGAGCGATAAGGTCCCCCCTGAGCCTTCTCTTCTCCAGACTAAACCCCCCAGTTCCCTCAGCCATTCCTCATGACACTTGTGCTCCAGGCCCTTCACCAGCTCTGTTACACTTCTCTGGACCCACTCCAGCATCTCAATGTCTCTCTTGCAGTGAGGGGCCCAGAGCTGAACACAGGATTCGAGGTGCAGCCTCATGACCATAGTCTGCCCTGGCTACCCTTCAGCTGGGTCAAATCCCCGCTCCGTGGTAAGCATTATCCCAAGAGCTTCACCCATACCTGAGCCATGAGCAGTGGCCCCACCACATTGGTCTTGTACGTCCTTATCATCTCCTCAGCATCCACTCTCTCCAGTGACGCCTCTGAGTTGTAGATGCCAGCGTTGTTTATCAGCAGGTTCAAGCCCGTGCCATTCAGCTTCTCCTCCACGATCTTCACTGCCTTAGTAACGGTGGAGGGATCTGCAACATCTGCAGTGGAAGAGAAGAGGGTTTGAGATCCACAGGGTCCACCCAGGGAGACGAGGGGAGGTTACGATGGTAAGGAACATCCACGCATCCCGACCTGTGTGCGCTTCCATCTGTGGGCACCAGATGGTGTTGTGCAACCAGCTCGGCGCACCCGGGCGCCGACAAGCGCCAGCTCACCCCAAAACTGCCTTCTTCACCCCACTGCCAGCAGCTGAAGGACCCTGCCGTGGGACAGTCTATGAGGCAAAGCCAGCTGGGGACAATCCACGGTGGCAAAGCACTGCTGGGACTCCCATGCTGTGTCAGCCACTGCTAGTGGGCAGAGTCCATGGCTGAGCAAGCTCTGCAGAATCCAGGGCAGTCTCTGGAGGTTGCAGGGACACGGTCTCCATAGGGGCTGCTCTGGGACCTGCTGTGGGATGACTCTGCCAGGTCTTACAGCTCCTACCCAGGCTCTGGGCTGATCTCACAGCGTTTCCATAGGAGCTGCCTTCCTGGTCTCACCTGGGACCCGGGACCAAGGCAGCTCAGCTTCATGGCAGAGCAAGGATGCAGCCATTCAGCTGGAGGAGCTGGAGGCTGCCAAAGAGAGGTCTCAAGAACCTCCTGGACCTGTGGCCACGGGGCAAGGAGGGTTCAGGGAACAAGGTACTAGGGCTGAGACAAGTCTGGAGAAGCTGGGCTTTTGCCAGCAGGACTTGAAGCAGCTCTGAAGAGCTGGATCCCCACACAGAGCCTGAAGGCAGGTAAGGACGGAAGAAGAAAGGGGGCAAGTGTGGCCCCATTTTACCAGCCACAAATTTACCAACTCAGAGGCAGAGCACACCTACCCAGCTCCACAAGAACCAAGTTTGTGTGTTTGGATGCCAGATCTCTCAGCTCCTACAAAAAGAGACATGGAAACAATCATCATGAGGCAGAGGCAATGCAAAGCACCATGCTGGAGCACCAGCAATGGACCCACCCTGAGGGAAACATCTTCCAGATGTTACTCAGTGCTTGTGAACAGCTGGGATGGGCCTGCTGAGGTTCTCAGCCTTCTGCTAGGATCCACAAACCAAGGTCCATGTGCTCAGAGCACAACATGGCCAAAACTGCAAGGAACTGTGGCCACTCTCCCAAAGGGTCTATATCCATAACCCAGCCAGAGCCACAGCAAAGCGTGAGAGCAACTACCAAGGACCAGCTCCCTGGGGAAGTAGTGCAAACTGGCCAGGGATACAGCCAGAAGTGTCTCCCAGTGGTTGCTGCAAGTGAGATGGAGGAGGAATGGCTGTGATTGCCAAGTTGATGTCTGGGGAAGTTACATCTGGATCCCAATAGCCCAATCCCATCCACTATTCCCTGGATATTCCATCTCTCCCCCCCCCCCCAAGAAAAATGAACCACTTATTTGCATGTTTTTATTATTTTCATCAAACATGGAGGATTCAGAAGCCCTTTCCAAAAACACAACTTTCAACCACACAGCTGTACAAGGCTTAGTGGAAAGCAATGTACATGGCCTACTCTGGCAGACGCTGGCTCCAGTCCAGCCCTGCAGAAAGTCCTCTGAGCGCATCATTGCCATAGTCCAGAAAGTTGTGGGGGGAAGAAGAAGGCCTACAAGGAACCTGCAGAGGGGCTTTGGACAAAGGCCTGTAGAGACAGGACAAGAGGGAATGGCTTTAACCTGACAGAGGGGAGATGGAGATGAGAGATCAGGAAGAAGTTCTTCCCTGTAAGGATGCTGAGGCAGTGGCACAGGGTGCCCGCAGAAGCTGTGGCTGCCTCATCCCTGGCAGTGTTCAAGGCCAGGTTGGATGGGGCTTGGAAGGTGGACCTACTCCAGTGGAAGGTGTCCCTGCCCATGGCAGGGGGCTGGAACTGGATGAGCTTTAAGGTCCCTTCCAACCCAGAAATCTGAGCTAGCTTGGACCCTCTGAACTTGAGCAGCAGCAGCAGCAGCAGGAGCTGGGCACCTCAGGCTGGCAGCAGGGTGAGTTCTCACTGCACAAGCTGGAGTAACACCAGCAGCAAGTACACACAGAGCATCCCAAGGGCTTCCTAAGGCACACACCACACTGTATGGCAAGCTGTGGTGGGTGACAGTAAGGAGAAGAAAACCAAAGCCGGAGCTAAGGAAAGGTGGAGCTATGTTGATACTATGCTCCCGTGATTCCTCAAGTGTGAGTCTCTCCCATTTCAGTGCAGCGCAAAGCGGGGAAAGGAAGATCTCAAGAGCTCCACGTGCCACCGGTTAACGACTCCCCGGATTTTGGGAAGCAGTGTCACGCTGCAGAACCAGCCGCAGCAGAACCACTGAGGTTCACACCAGCCTGACCCTCCTCAGCCCCAACCCCGAGAGGCGGCGCTGTGACACAGCCCCTACGGGCAAAGGTTTGGCACGGGAAGGCCGGCTGGGGCACAGCCAAGGTGGCCTCAAATCGCCCGGCAGCGCGGTTGTCAGGGGGTGACATGGCTGATCCTTCGCCTAAAGCACAACAGACAAGCATAGGACTGTCACACCGTGTAGGACATGGGCACACCGAGAGCTGTGCTGTGACCGCAGTGCTCCTCTCGCACGGGCAAAGTTCACCGAGCGCGTTAATAGCGGCACCCGCCTGCACCCCTGGGTGCCGCCGGCACCCCCGAGGAGACACCCCAGCCCTTCCCCGCGCTGACCTGGGCCCGCGGCCCCGCGGGGTCCCGGCAGGTCGCGAAGATCCAGGCGGGTGGTCGCGGTGTCCGCAGGAGCTGCTTCACCAGCCCCAGCCCGATGCCGCGGTTGGAGCCGGTCAGCAGCACCGCTCCGGCCGCCATGCCTAAGGCTCCGGGGCGGGGCGGGGCGGGGCGCGCCAGGCACCGCCTCTCGACCCTACGGCAGGGGGGCGGCGGGGTGCGTTCATTTCTTTGCGCCTGACGTCTCGTCCGAACGCACCGGCCGCATCCCGAGACTGCGGTTCCTGCCTGCCCCGGCATCCCCGACAGCGCAGCGCATGCTCTGGGAGGGTACAGGGGACCCCCCCATCTCTTCCCAAGGCTGGGGTGCAGGGAAGGCTTACAGCATTCCTGGCCAACTCACCCCAGTTTCTATATCGAGCATGATGTTCCATTGTTTGGAATATCCCTTTGGCTAGTTCAGGACAGGTATCGTGTCTTTGCTTCCTCCTGGCTTCTCGTGCCCCTCCTCACTGGCCGAGCATGAGACTGAATATAGAGTAAGCACTAACCAATAACCAAAGTGTCAGTGTGTTATTAGCATTATTCTCATCCTGAAGCCCAAACACAGCACTGCACCAGCTATTAGGAAGATAATCAACTGTCCCAGATGAAACCAGGACAATCAAGAAGGTATCAAACCCTTCACAACTCTTTTTATTGCCTGCACAGAAATGCACCTGATTTGGTTCTCTCCATGACAATTAGATGCAATGAATTGGGAAAGTAGGTTGTGGTGTGGGAATGAGGGTGCCTGGGGGGATTCTCCTTGTTGTTTTTTGTTAATAGGTGTCAAGTACCTGGTTCAACAGACCAACCAAATGTGTGGAAAGGAGTAAAGTCAGGAAAATAATTGGTGGCATCTAGGGATGGGAAAACTGTGTGTTAGTGAAACCATAAGCGTAAGCTGGAGGAGACTTACATGTACCAGCTCTGCTGCCTGCCATGAGGTGGGTAATGATGTTTTATTTTCAGCTATTACATAGAAAACCATATGCTCAAGATTAAAATTCCAGTACAGTGAGCGCACACCCTGGAGCTTGACAGTGAAGTAGTGGCTGAGCAGCTCTGATTTATATAAGCATCATTATTTAGTTTGCTTATTTTCATTTGGGTTGACAAACCCTAGACTAAGCATCTCTGCTAACAAGAACTAAATAGAATCATAGAATCACAGATTGGTTTGGGTTGGAAAGGACCTTAAGAACATACACTTCCAAGCACTCTGACATAGTCAGGAACACCTCACACTACACCATGTTGCCCAAGGCTCTGTCAGACCTGGCCTCGAACACTGCCAGGGATGGAGCATTTTAAACTTCCTTGGGCACCTGTGCCAGTGCCTCACCACCCTTACAGGGAAGAACTGCTTCCTTATATCCAACACAGGCTTCCCCTTTTTCAGTTTTTCATCCATTGACAGCAACTCTTTGCATGAGGCCATCCAGCCAGTTCTTTATCCACCGAGTGGTCCACCTATCAAATTGATGTCTCTCCAACTTAGAGACAAGGATGTCATGTGAGACAGTGTCAAAGGCTTTACACAAGTCCAGGTAGATGACATCAATTGCTCTGCCCCTGTCCATCAGTTCCGTAGCCCCATCATAGAAGGCCACCAGATTGGTCAGGCAGGATTTCCCCTTAGTGAAGCCATGCTGGCTGTCACCAAGCACCTTGTTGGTTTTCATGTGCCTTAGCATGCCTTCCAGGAGAATCCGCTCCAAGATTTTGCCAGGCACAGAGGTGAGACTGACTGGTCTGTAATTCCCCAGCTCATCCATTTTCCCCTTCTTAAACATGGGGGTTATATTTCCCTTTTTCCAGTCATCGGGAACTTCACCTGACTGCCATGATTTTTTAAATATGATGGACAGTGGCTTAGCAACTTCATTTGCCAGCTCCTTCAGGACCCTTGGATGGATTTCATCCGGTCCCGTGGACTTGTATACGTTCAGGTTCCTAAGATGATCTCGAACCAGATCCTCTCCTACAGTGGGCCCAAGGTCTTCATTCCCACTGTCCCTGCGACTGCCTTCCAATACGTGGGTGGTATGGTGAGAGCATTTGCAGTGAAGACTGAGGCAAAGAAGTCATTAAGAACCTCAGCCTTCTCTAAGTCCAGGGTAGCCAGTTCTCCCGATAGCTTCTGGAGAGGACCCACGTTGTCCCTAACCTGTCTTTTGTTTGCTACATCCCTACAGAAGCCTTTCCTGTTATCTTTCACGTCCCTTGCCAAACTCAATTCTAAGTGGGCCTTAGGTTTCCTGACCTGGTCCCTAGCTTCCCAGACATTATCCCTGTATTCTTCCCAGGCTGCCTGTCCTTGCTTCCACCTTTTATAAGTTTCTTTATTCCCCTCTAAGTTTTCTCAGTGGCTCCTTATCCATCCAAGGAGGTCTCCTGGCCTTCCTGCCCCATTTGCTTCTTGTCAGGATACAATGCTCCTGAGCTTGGAGCAGGTCACCCTTCAATATCAGCCAATATTCTTGGCCTTCCCCTGCCCTCTAGGGCTGTATCCCATGGAACCTTACTGAGCAGGTTCCTGAAGAGGCCAAAGTCTGCTCTCTTGAAGTCCAGGGCAGTGAGCTTGCTGCACGCTCTTCTCACTGTCCTTAGGATCTCAAACTGTACCGTCTCAGGATCACTACAGCCAAGGCTGCCCTGGGGCTTCACATTTCCATCAGCCCCTTCCTGTTGATGAGCATGGGGTCAAGCATGGCACCTCTCCTTGTCAGCTCCTCTATCACTTGCAAGAGGAAGTTGTCTTCCACACAACTGAGGAGACTCCTGGATTGAGAATCAAATCAGAAACTAATTGATGCTATTAATCTGCTGATAGCATCAGGTGATTTGTGCTAATTTTATCCTGCTCCACTGCAGTTCTGCTGCAGTGAGTCTCTGCTCCCCAGTTTCCTTTGGGATACTGTGGAAGGTACAAAGCCCTGACAAGTGAGAAAGTTGGGTCCTGAGACTATGGGGGCTACATGGCCATACCTTACCACAGCTCAGACTGGACCAGGGTATGAATGGAGCCCTGCCAGAGAGCCACTTGGAGTCGGTCCTCCTTGGAGACCCCTGGAGATGGAAAGCCCACCCATTACCAACTGAGTGATTGCACATTTTGAGTCACTGGCCATAAAGTTTAAGAATTCAGTGATGAATCCATGTGACTTCCTGAAGCTGTAGTTGATGCTGGTGGAGCTTTAATTGAGTTTGAACTATAGAGTCCATTTAGCCTCAATTTGCTGGTTCCGTGACAGACATAAAAATGCTTTGAGAACATTTTTCATTTGAACAATGACATAAAAATTGGAATTTACTGACTTTAATTATATTATTAAATACTAAGAAGCAGAAATCCTCCTTTTAGTATATATTTGGACTAAAGGCCCCATTCTCCTTTTCCTGCCTCATTCTGTGCTCAGGCCATTTATTAGGTGATTGGTCACCAGAATGCTACTCTATCTGTGGCAAAGATTGGCAGGAAAGTAGCAAGTAAGGGTAGAGTGGTAGAAACATACAAGCATAGAATCCCAGGCTGGTTTGGGTGGGAAGGGACCTTAAAGCTCATCCAGTTCCAACCCACTGCCATGGGCAGGGACACCTTCCACTAGACCAGGTTGCTCCAAGCCCTGTCCAGCCTGGCCTTGAACACTGCCAGGGATGGGGCAGCCACAGCTTCTCTGGGCAGCCTGTGCCAGGGCCTCAGCACCCTCACAGGGAAGAACTTCTTCTTCTGTCTAAACTGAACTATCTCTGTTTCAGTTTAAGCCCATCACCCCTTGTCCTATCACTACAGTCATGGTGATGCATGCTGAGGAGTGGGGTTTTGACCACCTGCTCCACAGAGATCCTGCCTACTGCAGGCAAATTACATTAAAAAACTCTTCCTAGGGTCTTGTCTCCAAAACCCTTGGATACAAGGATGCCCTGTGATCTGTTCTGCAGGAAGAGTTAATGTGCAGCCACAGCTGAGGTCAGTAGGAGCCTGTTCCGAATATAAATGTAAACTGCGAAGAAAAGGCAGGCTCTAAGCAGCTGTAATTGAATTCTTCTCAGTGTGGACATTGCTTCATCTGTTTTTATGCTTCAGTTCCCCCAGTCCAAATAAAGGAGTATCACTTCCTTGAAAACTTTCTCAGTTAAATATTGTGAGGTTTCCAAGAAGGTAATAAAGAGAAATGCAACAACAACAACAAAACTCACGAGGTTCTCTAGTCTCTCTGAGAGGCCTTGGTACCTCCCTGCTGTCTGGAAAAGCCAGACTCTGGTGTCACTGGATTATGGAGCACTTAAGAGTATAAATATGAGCACGTTTCACCTGTCTGGGGACATGCTGCTGATCTCTGCAGACTCCTCGCTGTCCGCCAGAGCAGCCATCGCCACACCACAGTGATGGACCATGGGGTGGTTCATCTGACCCTGATGACTGATGTTCTGTCCTGCTGCATCCCATAACTTGAAGCTGAAGTGTTTCTGACAGAAGAACAAGTCCCACTGCTGGCTTAAGTATTTTTCCTATGTCTTTGGTGTATGAATTAGGGCACCAGTCAAATGTCTAGGTCACACTGGTTGAGAGGCTTGGGTCTCATCGTGGGGCAGCTGGTATGGACTTGTAGGTAGCACAGTTCCGTAGAATCATAGAAAGGTTTGGGTTGGAAAAGACCTTAAGATCATCTTAAGTTCCAGCCCCCTGCCATGAGCAGGGACACTTCATACTAAACCAGATTGCTCAAGACCCTGTCCAAACTGGCCTTTAGGAGGAAGGTTGTATATTTTGTCTTTAGCAGAGAGGAGGGGCGGGAAAGAAGTTGTTGGTTGTTGCTACACATCAGGTGATAAAATGTTCTTTTTAGCCCTGCCTCCCTCTCTCACTCCAGCACATGAATGTCAGACCAAGCCACGCACAAGCTGGTCATTTAGCCTGTGCCTTAGTGTTTCTGAGGTGGGGCATATTTCTGTGTCACATATGACAGCCCATTTTCCTGCATCCTTGGTAACAAATATCTTAGAGAGAAACCACATTTGCCTTGCTTGGTGGTTCTGAGGTCACTCTTCGTGGCCTCATGCAGAAACAGGAAGGATAACCCACCCAACAGCCCACAGATGGTGACAGGAAAGAGGTTAGAGGGGATCTGAGGTGTCCCCATGGGTCCCAGCAGTGTGGCTCTGTTCCTGTGGATAGCTACCAGAGCTACCAGCACTGCTGCAACTGGGGAGCTGAGGCATCTTGGCTGCTCTTGTGAGAGGAATATCCCCAAAAGAGTGGTTCTGATCCTGGTCTGAGGCCCCCAGCTGGCATTGAGTCCACATGCTGTGGCCCAAGTTAGGTTGTGTGGAGGGCTGGAGTGTTTTACATCTCCCGGGAAAGATTTACTTGGGAAAAAATCCCTTTTGCTGGGGTCCAAGAGGGGCTCAAGGCCCTGCATTTGCAGTGGGCTCTCTGTTATCCTCGATACCACTCAGACCTGGGCATTAGACCAGGTGGCAGTTGTGTCCAGAAGACTTCTCAGGCTGCGTGGGGGGATCCAGCAGAGAACAGGGCCATGTGGACTCTGCAAGCTCAAGGCAGAGTCAAAAAACCACCCAAACCACCTTTGCTTTCATTTCTCTTTCCTTGCAACGAGACACCAGCTCCTGTGAAACCAGTGTGCAAAGACCTGGCTGGAGCCATCTCTTTAAAGAGATGCTAATAGAGACTTTGCAGGGAAGCCTCTTTTTCCACACTTTCTTCATGTACCTTTCCTGACACTCCTAAAATGGCACCAGTACAGTCCAGTACCTTACAAGAATTCTACACTCATTCAGCCAGTGTCTGTCTTTGGGCAACTGGATCAAGCTCTGAAACTCAATTTGAATCTGTTGTTTTCATGGACTATGGATAGTGCATTGGTCAACATTTTTTGCTTCCGCCACCAGCTCAGCTATGATAGGGATTTCTGTTCTGGGCAGGAGGTGGTTGTGCCCCTCCACCCTGCCCAAGACCTGCAGCATTGAAGAAAAACTGGCTCCTCTGCTCTCTATCCCACAGGTAGTGTCCCCCCATCCTGCTCTACCCACTTGTCTCTGGGTCTCCTGAATGAGTGTGGGGAGTGAAGGTGTTTTCTGCACTTTCTGCCACTGTTGGCATCATGTTCTATTCCCATCAGCACCAATTATCCAGCCCAGCTCCCATCTAAGCCTCTGTGCCTGCTATTTCTAATGAGTGGGTTTAAGGTATCTAGGAATGCTTTGCTTAGAGGAAAAACTTGGCCAAGGGCTTTGGTGGGATTCTCTGGAATCTGGATCGGAGAAGCTACCATAAACTTGACAAAGGAGGAATGTCTTTACTCCCTGCCTGAGGTAGCCACAGACGGCATGCGGTTCCCCCCACAAATTGATCTTGATCCTATTAAACCCAACAGCTCCTGTAGCTGTCCTCTGCGCTGGGCAGAAGCTGCCTGAAAATCTGCCTCAGCCTTGTCTTTTTCTTACAGTAAGACACCAGTGCTCTGCCAGGGTCCTGAGTGCTTTGCATGTCTCCTCAGCAATTTGGGCTCCTAGGCTCAAAGCATATACAATGATACAGTGCAGAGGTAACCAAGATCAGTCTACTGGGAGCTCTGAAAGAGTACTATGAGAAGACTCTCTTGGGACCTCCTCACTCTGGTGGGGAGTGAAGGCTCCCACTTACATGCAAGTGGAAGCTTGCATTTAAGCTCAGGCGCTCGCCCTTCGTGCTAGCATGATCCCTTCCCAACGGGGTGTCACCAGTCCTCTTCAGCCGAAAAGAAAATGAGTCAGGTGGGGCGTATGTGCCTGTGTTCAAGCAGTTACAGGGATGGGTGGTTTGCACCTTGCCCTTGGTTAGTAGTTCATTCATCTCTATTGATTCTTCAGCAAGTGACTAATGCGCAAGGACAAACAGCTTGAATACACCCTGAAGCAAATAGGCTTGATAAATGGAGACGAGTTTATTCTTATTTACATGGTAGATTAAATTTCCTGAAGATAATCATGCCAAGCACAAATCCCCTAGCTAGCAAATGAAAGCACATTTCTCAATACTTCTGTAAGGAGGAGTGTCATTGTGCAAACACTGAGGGGAGCGTGAGCACACTGAAGCTTTCTGCATCTGAGAGTGGAGAAGGTGTGACTGCACCTTGGAAAACTGTTTCTGAGCATTCATGGTGTGCTGAGATAGTAAGCATCCATACAAGAAACACAGCTTTCTGAGGAGTACGGGAGAGGAGTGTACAGATGCTTATGCTCAGCCTAAGGTTTAGACCACACAAGAATGTTTCAGACCAAAAGAACCACCTGAATCCCTTCTTTGGAGCTGGTCCAAGGTCCCTTCCAGTGGCCTGGGGAAGGTAGCAGCACTTGCGAAGAGACTGGATCATGAGCCAGACAAGGCTGGTTGCTTTCTCCTCTGCCTGTTGGCACCAGGTTGGACTCAAGTCCTGGAGAAGCAGTGCTTGTTTCAACTCAAGAAGGCAGCACAGGGGCCCCAAAGTCAGTGTTACGAACTTATGACTCCAGAACAGTGTATGGCTACCAAATGGTGGTAACACAGCAAAAATCGGAGATTTTAAGAGGTTGATTCTTTTGTTTCTGGTGCTGTCTGGTTCTGAGGTGCCATGGAGGTTTCTAACAGACTATGGATGACGGCCTCATCCTCTGCCTAGCAGAAAAAAACCTTGGAGGAGCAGAGCTCTTGTGCAAATGCAGTATACTGGCAAGCATAGTTGTGCTCTTTGGTCATAAAGAAGCTGTCGCGGTTTGAGCCCAGTCAGCAAATCAGCCATGCAGTCGTTAGCTCACTCCCCCCCCCTTCCTCCCCCCCAGCTCACCAGGGGATGGGAAGGAGAATGCAAAGAATGTAACTCCCGTGAGTTGAGATAAGAACAGTCCAGCAACTAAGGTATAACACAAACCACTGCTGCTGCCACCAATAACAATAATGATGATAGGGGAAATAACAAGGGAAGAGAATACAACTGCTCACCACCCACCGACCGATACCCAGCCTGACCCCCGCAGTGATTTAACCCTTCTGGGTAACTGCCCGAGTTTATATAGAGGGCATGATGTGCTGTGGTATGGAATACCTCTTTGGTCAGTTTGGGTCAGGTGTCTGTCTCTGCTTCCTCCCGGCTTCCCTTCCTCCCTGGCACAGCATGAGACTCAGAAAGTCCTTGGTCAGAGTAAACATTACTGAGCAGCAACTGAAAACATCGGTGTTATCGGTGCTGTTCCCAGGCTGAAAGTCAAAAACACAGCACTGCACTAGCTACTGAGAAAAATGACTGCTACTGCTGAACCTAGGGCAGTATCCACCGCTTATTCCATGAGTCCGTCCAGTCCATGATGTCGGGCTCCATCTCTTGTAACAGTCTTTCAGAGCAGGAGAGGCTGTGTGCAGTGTTGGATCATTGCCTGCTGATGCTGATCGTTCCTTTACTGCACAACTCGTCTGGTTTCATCAAAGTTCATTCTTGGTTTGGATGATGGTCCGAGGGAAGCCAGGGCTTCCTGACTGAGGAAGCTTGTGACCTGAAGACATCTAGTTGGTGGACTATAAAAAGTGCTGCATAGCAAGCAGGAGCATACAATTGAGTTCATTGGCTGTTTTCCTCTAAAATCAAATCCCTTTGAGGTACACATCTTCTTGCATTGCCCACTAAGTACACCTGGGTCCCTGAGCAAAAGCAATCCCACGAGTGGGTTTGCCTTTACCTGAAGCAGAAATAACCCAGACTGTCTTCCCCAGAAAATTATTTATGTGCACCACAGGAGCTTTGTCCCTTTCTACAGTATGTTGAAGTTCTGGCTGGGCTGTGGCAGCCCTGTTGGCAGATCCTCTGGTGTTGACCAACCAGGTGGCTTTTGGTAAATGTGCATCCCAATGTTTGAAAGTCCCACCACCCATTGCTCTTAGTGTAGTTTTTAACAGCCCATTGTACCATTCCATTTTCACAGAAGCTGGTGCATGGTAGGGGATGTGATGTATGCACTCAACACCTTGCTCTTTGGCCCAAGTGTCTATAAGGCTGTTCCGGAAATGAGTCCCATTGGCTGACTCAGTTCTCTCTGGGGTGCTGTGTCACCACAAGATTTGTTTCTCAAGGCACAGGATAGTGCTGGGGGCTGTGGCATGGGTCACAGCTCATGTTTCCAGCCATCCGGTGGTTGCTTCCACCATGGTAAGCACATGGCGCTTGCCTTGGCGGTTGGTGGGAGTGTGATGTAATCAGTCTGCCAGGCCTCCCCATATTTGTACTTCAGCCATCGTCCTCCATACCAAAGAGGCTTTAACTGCTTGGCTTGCATAATTGTAGCATGTTTCACAGTCATGAATGACCTGGGCAATAGTGCCCATTGTTGAGTCCACCCCTCGATCATGACCCCTTCTGTATGTTGCAGCTGTGCCCTGATGGCCTGAAGTGTCATGGGCCCACCGGGCCAAAAGTAATTCACCCTTACGTTGCCAGTCTAAGTCCATCTGAGCCACTTCAATCTTAGCAGCTTTATCCACTTGCTGGTTGTTCTGGTGTTCCTCAGTGGCCCGACTATTGGGTACGTGAGCATCTACATGGCATACCTTCACCACCCGGTTCTGCACCTGGGCAGTGATATCTTGCCACAGTGCAGCAGCCCAGATGGGTTTACCTCTGTGTTGCCAGTTGCTCTACTTCCATTGCTGCAACCACCCCCACAGGGCATTTGCCACCACCCATAAGTCAGTATAGAGATAAAAGTACTTGCCACTTTTCTTGTTCAGCAATGTCCAAGGCTAGCTGGATGGCTTTGACCTCGGCAAACTGACTCGATTCACCCTCTCCTTCAGCAGTTTCTGCAACTTGTCGTTCAGGACTCCATTCAGCTGCCTTCCATCTCCAATGCTTTCCCACAACGCGACAGGACCCATCAGTAAACAAGGCATACTGCTTTTCCCTTTCTGACAGTTCATTATATGGTGGGACCTCTTCAGCACACATCACCTCCTCCTCTGGTGACATTCCAAAATCTTTGCCCTCTGGCCAGTCCATGATGACTTCTACAATTCCTGGACGACTGGGATTTCCTATTCGAGCTCATTGTGTAATTAGTGCAGCCCACTTACACCATGTAGCGTCGGTTGCATGATGTGTAGAGGAGACCCTGCCTTTGAACATCTGGCCCAGCACAGGCAGCCGGGGTGCCAGGAGGAGCTGTGCTTCAGTGCCCATCACTTCCGAAGCAGCTCGAACCCCTTCATAGGCTGCCAGCATCTCTTTTTCAGTTGGGGTATAGCTGGCCTCAGATCCTCTGTATCCCCGACTCCAAAAGCCGAGGGGTTGACCTCGCATCTCCCGTGGAGCTTTCTGCCAGAGGCTCCAGGTAGGATCATTCTCCCCGGCTGCGGTGTACAGTACGTTTTTCACATCTGGCCCGGTCTGGACTCATCCAAGGGCTCCTGCATGAACTATCTCTCGTTTAATTTGCTCGAAGGCTTGTTGTTGCTCAGGGCCCCATTTGAAATCATTCTTCTGGGTCACGTGATAGAGAGGGCTTACAATCAAACTGTAATTCGGGATGTGCTTTCTCCCGAACCCCACAGCGCCCAAGGAAGCTTGTGTTTCTTTCTTGTTAGTTGGTGGAGACATTGCTGTTATCTTGTTGATCACATCTGTGGGGATCTGGTGACATCAATCTTGCCATTTTATTCCCAAGACTGAATCTCCTGTGCAGGTCCCTTGACCTTACTCTGTTTTATGGCAAAACCGGCTTTCAGCAGGATTTGGATTATTTTCCTCCCTTTCTCAAAGACTTCTTCCGCTGTATTGCCCCACACGATAATGTCATCAATGTATTGCAGGTGTCCTGGAGCTTGCTGCTGTGCCAGTGCAGTCTGGATCAGTCCATGGCAGATGGCAGGGCTGTGTTTCCACCCCTGGGGCAGTGGTTCCAAGTGTACTGGACGCCCCTCCAAGTAAAAGCGAGCTGTGGCCTGCCTTCTGCTGCCAGAGGAATTGAGAAAAATGCATTGGCGATACCAGTCGTGGCATACCACTTGGCTGCCTTTGACTCCAGCTCATACTGAAGTTCTAGCATGTCTAGTACAGCAGCACTCAATGGTGGTGTGACTTCATTCAGGCCACGATAGTCTACTGTTAGTCTCCACTCTCCATTAGACTTTCACACTGGCCATATGGGGCTATGAAAGGGTGAGTGCGTCCTATTGATCACTCCTTGACTCTCCAGTCTATGGATCAGCCTATGGATGGGAATCAGGCAGTCTCGGTTGGTGTGATATTGCCGCCGGTGCACTGTTGTGGTCGCGATAGGCACTTGTTGTTCTTCAACCTTCAGCAGCCCCACAACAGAAGGGTCCTCTGAGCAACCAGGGAAGGTGGACAGCTGCTCAATTTCCTCTGTCTCCAAATCAGCAACACCAAAAGCCCATCGGTACCCTTTTGGGTCTTTGAAGTACCCTCTCCTGAGGTAGTCTATGCCCAGGATGCATGGAACCTCTGGACCAGTCACAGTGGGGTACTTCTGCCATTTCCTTCCAGTCAGGCTGATTTCAGCCTCCAGTGCAGTCAGCTCTTGGGATCCTCCTGCCACTCCAGAAATAGAAATGGGTTCCACCCCTTGACAGCTTGATGGCATCAGGGTACACTGTGCACCGGTATCTACTAGGGTCTTATACTTCTGTAGGACTGATGCGCCAGGCCATCTGATCCACACAGCCCAGTAAATCCAGTTGCCCCCTACCTCCACCTGGCTGGAGGCAGAGCCCCTGTAATAGTCATCACAGCATTGGACACTCAGGTCTTGTAGAAAGGAATTATTCTTCTTTATCACAGGACCTGGAGTAAAATCAGCTCCTCTACTCCATCCGGGAACCTGCTCACCAGGGACTGAAGCCGCAGCTTTCATGGGTCAGCAGTGTCAGTGTCTCCATTGCTGCCCAGTAGCACATGCAATGGCTCTGGGACTTGGTACTTGAAAACTAGGAGTTGGCATGAGGTTCCTGGGGATATGTCTTCACTTGCAGGTGGCAGGAATACAGGATGTGCATGCATAACAATCCTAGCCCTGCACATCTGTAATGCCTCACTTGAGGCAGTGGGAAGATGAGGCTTCACTGGTGATACCACAGAACTGCCAGTGCCCAGTGTATATGGGCAGTGTGGAGAACAGGGCTTTGCCAAGGCATTTCTCTTTGCAGGAGGATGTACTGGGCACCTGAGTCCTCTGTGGTGCTGTCAGAGGGACTGCTCAAATTAGAACTGCACCTGAAGGGATGGAGTGCATGACCAGCAGATATATGATGTGTGAAGAGCCTCTGTTCAAGTAAACAAATAAACAAGCCTGTGTTCAAGTCTGCCAGTAAAACGCTGGCATTGTTCCACTCAAAGGATTGTTCATACAACAATGAGTAATGGGCATTGGCTTGGAACAGGCAAGAACAAGACAAAGAACATCTGCTGTTGGAGCACCTCCTGTATGAAGATAGGTTGAGAAAATTGGGGCTATTCAGCCTGGAGAAGAGAAGGCTGTGTGGAGACCTCATAGCAGCCTTCCAATACCTGAAGGGGGCCTATAGGGATGCTGGGGAGCGACTCTTCATGAGGGACTGTGGTGATAGGACAAGGGGAAATGGGTTCAAACTTACACAGGGGAAGTTTGGATTGGATATGAGGAAGAAATTCTTTACTGTAAGGGTGGTGAGGCCCTGGAATGGGTTGCCCAGGGAAGTTGTGAATGCTCCATCGCTGGCAGTGTTCAAGGCGGGGTTGGACATAGCCTTGGATGGCACGGTTTAGTGGGAGGTGTCCCTGCCCATGGCAGGGGGGTTGGAACGAGATGATCTTAAGGTCCTTTCCAACCCTAACTATTCTATAATTCTATGATACTATGAAATCTGAGGCATGACGTTATCCAGTGTGGAAAGCCCATCTAGCTCACAGGATGCTAGTGAAGCTATAAAGGCTACATGAGCCATGGGGCATGCCACGTGTCTTCAACATACTGCTCCCTCCCTCCTCACCCACAACAGCCTCTCCTGGCGAGGCTGGCTGGTAGCTCCTGGATTATCAGGCAGCTTTGCCAAAGTCAACTGAGGGTGCCAGGAAAACCAAGTGATTTTTGCGCTTCAATAACGGAGACTGGCTCCCAGCCTGGAAATGGGGCCTAGAGAGTTCAAAGAGCTAAAGAGGTACCTGGAGCCAAAAGTTTGTGTAAGCCCATAGTGGATGGGGTGGAACATGGTATAAAGCAGCATGAGTAAGCTGAGTAAACAATGCAGCTGGAGAAGACGAGGAGAAGCGGCATGGCAGGGCTCCGGATCCACTCGGTGCTGGTGACTGGGGCCAACCGGGGCATCGGCCTGGGGCTGGTGCAGCACTTCCTGGGGATGCCAAACCCCCCCAGTGGGTCTTTGCATCCTGTCGGGCCCCCACGGGGCAGCGGGCGCAGGTCAGGCTGGGCTGGACACAGCGGGTGCTGCTGGGGACGGGAGCTGGGGACAGGGCACAGGCTGGAGCAGGCAGGGGCTTTGCCAAGGAAGGGCTCCAGCACCGGTGGTACAGGGCAGGGGTGGGACACGGTGGCACCGGCCGTGCATGCGATGTGCCGAGGGGACAGTGGCCCGTGGTGCGAGCGGGAGGCACGGAGCGCTCCCCATCCGTCGGCAGGAGCTGGAGCAGGGAGCTGGGGGTGAGGCGGAGCAGCGAAGGAGCCGCAGCAACGCGGGCTGTGCCTGGGGAAGGCTGAGCCCGTGCGCAGCCCCTCCTGCCCTTCCATGCCCACTTGACCCCTCTCCTGCAGGAGCTGCAGCATTTGACCTCCAAGCACCGCAACCTGGTCATCGTCCCACTCGGTAGGTGCCCTGGACCGGTCCCTGCCCTGGTTCACCATGCGAGCGCCAGGCACTGCACACCGGGAGCCCCACAGCGGGAGGAGCTGTGCCGAGGGCTGGTGCCTGTGGGACCCCGGGTGCTGTGTTCCTCCTGCCCACGTGCAGCCCCGAGGGCATAGCCCTGGTGCACACGAGGGACCCTGAGCCACCACGGGGTGAGGGCCTGAGCTCCCTGTGTCGGCTCTGCAGAAGTCACCGACCCTGCCAGCATCAAGGCAGCTGCAGCCCGAGTCGGGGAGCACTTGGGGGCCTCGGGGCTCACCCTCCTCATCAACAATGCGGGGATGCTGATACTCAATGCACTTGACGATGAGACACTGGAGGACATGACCCAGGTCTACACCACCAACACGATTGGGCCCCTGTTGATGGGCCAGGTGAGACCCTCACTCGAGCTGAGCTGTCCCGGGGCAGCACCAAAGGCTGTTGGGAGGGGGTGCTGCCTCTGCTCCACACGATGAGAAGCTCGTGGAGCTGCGAGCTGGAGCACAGGAGCTGGAGCCTGGCGAGCTGGGGCAGTGGGAGAATGCTCCAGTGCTGGTGCCAGCACTGCCCACTGTGGCAGAATTTAGTCCTTTGTGCCACCTCCATGCACATTCCTGTTTGCTCTCCTTGACCCACAGGCTTTCCTGCCCTTGCTGAAGAAGGCTGCCCAGGGCAGCCCAGGCTCAGCACTGAGCTGCAGCAGGGCAGCCATCATCAACCTGTCCAGCAGTGGAGGCTCCATTGTGAAAGTCACTTTATTTGATACAACACAGCTTGTCTCATACCGCTGCAGCAAGGTATGTCCTGTGGTAAATATGGGTCCAACTTTCTGTTCCCAGCAAACAACTGTAAACCCCTCAATGTCTCCTCCCTTGATTCCTGTGCCTCTCTATCTTGTGACTGGGTCCTGTCGGTCACAGTCTTGTGCCTAGACCCCAGTACAGCCAGCTTTGTCCTCCACTGACATCCTTGTGGCATCTCCCCACAGGCTGCTCTGAACATGCTGACCAAGTGCCAGTCCTTGAGGTACAAGGAAGACAGTGTCCTCTGCGTTGCTCTCCACCCCGGATGGGTGCAAACTGACATGGGGGGTGCAGGACCACATAAGGTAAGGGAGCTGTTGACCAGGGTCTGGAAGAACCAATTTATTTAGCTTCCAGTGAACAGTGCCAGTCATGTTGGGCTCTGGGGGAGCTCCTTGGCAGATACCTTGAGCTGCAGGCATGTGAGGGAAGGAGATGAGGGATGGGGAACTCTCCTTGCCCTGTGCTGGCCTCTCCTCGCTCTTTTCCATCTGCTCCTGCAGCCGCCCTTAACGGTGGATGAGAGCGTGCGAGGGATGCTAAAGGTGCTTTCCTCCCTCTCCGAGAAGGACACCGGCACCCTCCTCAACTGGGAAGGGAAGGTCATTCCCTGGTGAGATGCCAGCCAGGATCCTGGCAGCAGGGCCCTGTGCTGATACACCGTGTTGTGCCCAAGCCTTAATAAATGTGTGTCTGTGAACAATAAACAGCACTGTTTGAGCCTTCCTCTTGGTCTCTGGTTCACTCTCATTGTGAGGGTCTTCAGTAACGCTCTGAGAGAACTTCTCAGAGTTATTTCTGTGTGTAATTGAGCTGGGTTGGTCTGAAGATTGGTTTTCCTCCTACTGGGGACCTGGCTGTCATCTTGGCAGTGCTTTGTGCCTGTGCACAGAGGGGCTTATCCCATTGCTCTCGCTCTGAATGCCAGCACAGCCTTCTGTTGCTTCAGACACTTCTCCCAGTGAACCCGTGCTGGTTTATGAGTACAAGGTGCATCAGAGCACTGCTTCTCACTGCCTTCTCTACCCCATCTGGCAGGAAGCTGTCACCGGTGCCTTCTGCAGACGGCATGGGTTGCTTATGCCCTGCAGCGTTGCTCCTCCAGCAGATATCAGGAGTTTAAAAGCCCCCATGAAGACCAGGATCTGCAAACGTGAGGCTACTTCTGTCTATTGACAGGCTGAGAACCTTGAAGCTGTTCAGCCTGAAGAACAGAAGGCTGTGTGGAGACCTCATAGCAGCCTTCCTGTATGTGAAGGAGGCCTATAAGGATGCTGGGGAGGGACTTTTCATTAGGAACTGTAGTGATAGGACAAGAGGTGATGGGTTTAAACTGAAACAGGGGAAGTTCAGGTTAGATAGAAGGAAGAAATTCTTCCCTGTAAGACCCTTGCACGGGTTGCCCAGAGAAGTGGTAAATGCTCCATCACTGGCAGTGTTCAAGGCCAGGATGGAGAGAGCCTTGCGCAACATGGTCCAGCATGAGACATCCCTGTCCATGGCAGAGGGTTTGAACTGGATGAGCTTTAAGGTCCTTTCCAAGCCAAACCAGTCCACAATTCAATGATTCTGTGGAAGGCCTCATGCACTTGCTCCTCCTGATCAGGCAGCTCCTAGCTGACACACACTACAATGACACTCATACCAGTCTTCCCCTTAATCCTGACCCATCCTCTGGAGACGTTCCCTCCAGGAGGCACCAGAAGAGGTGCAGAGCCCTTCTTCTGGACCTGAGGGCTTAGGGTACCCTGGATGTGGGGTCCTGCTGGGGACATGCAGATATTCCTTGGTCTGGGGATGCCCAAGGGACTTGGGGTCACAGAGACCTGCTGCCTTCCCCCTCAGTGGGGAATGCTTGCTCCCAGGAGGGACAGAAGGACACATGGAGCTCAGGCAGCACATGCGAAGTGGGTCCAGGCTCTGTGGGTCTGCCTGCCTAGCCAGCCTGTCCCATCCCGTCTGCTCCCTCCTCAGCCCCCTTTAGACAGCATGGGTCTGCTGGAGCAGCCCTGGCTCTGGCGAGCAGCCCTGGCCCCTTGCAGAGCAGGAAGCTCAGGGGCAGACAGGAGCCTCCAAAGAGGGGCTGGCACTGGCCCAGGATGGCCAGCACCAGGACTAAAGCTGCTGGGCTGCGGATGTGGGGATGTGATGCTTGTCTGGATGATGCACACCCACGGCGACATTCAGATCATTTTAGTTCATTTTAATTCATTTTAGTTTAGTTTAGTGCAGTTTAGTTTAGTTTAGTTTATTCTGGTTTATTGTGGTTTATTTATTTTAGTATTTACTGCTTTCAAAATATTTTCTACTGAAGAATTATGACAACCTCTGTTTACTCAAAGATTATGCTTAAGAGCATTCTAGAAAAGCTTTGTTCTGATAACTCGTTTTGCCCTCTGAAGGGATGTGAGCAGCAGCAGAGCAATGGCCTGGAGGCGCCAGGCATATTAACCATATTCCATCTGTTTCAGTGCCTATGTTTCTACACCTACCTTGTATTTGGTATTTGTGATTCACATATCACTAATACTACTTCAGCAGAGATGATTTGTTTTCTAAAAATACTGGCTTTAGCAGAAAAAATAATGTCTGCTTTGTTGTAACTGTATCAAAAGTACATCTCTCCTGTTTGTGACTTGGTGTTCAGGCTTGGCTCCTGGGGCTGAGGAAGCCTGTCCCCATGGTGACAAGTCCCCAGGCTGCTGTGATGTTCCCCATGCCTGCCTGGATCATGTTTTGGCAGCATGGCCATAGCCTATGGTCTCCTCCCTGCCCCTCAGCACCTCCAGAGCTTTCAGCCCCATGCACACAGCTATGCAGACTTCAGAGATAATCCTGGGGCTCTAGTACCAAGTGCCTCTGCCTACCCTGAGAGGGATGCAGTTCAGGGACCTGCTCTGGCTGACCTTCCCCTACAGCACAGAGCCCAGAGCCTTCTCCATGCCCATGTTGGTCTCAACCAGCCTGGATATGTGGCCCTGCACAAGATCCCCTTTGTCTTGAAGCACCCAGCAGAAGGACAGGGGATGGGGAGGACACCCCAAGGAGGGGCCAGGCTCAGGCTTTCCCTTCCCCAAGGAAAGAGCAGGCAGGAGCTCCAGATGGGGAGGAGCAGAGCATTAGAGATGCTGGAAATGGACTGAGCTGCCTCCCTGCTCCTCTGGGTGAGTAGAGGAGACGCACACACCTGGTCTTGCCCCATCAATCTTGATGGATGGAGATGCCTCTTTAGAGAAAGCCATGACAGGGGAATTACAGACCAGTCAGTTTCACCTCTGTGCCTGGCAAAATCTTGGAGCGGATTCTCCTGGAAGGCATGCAGAGGCACATGAAAACCAACAAGGTGCTTGGTGACAGCCAGCATGGCTTCACTAAGGGGAAATCATGCCTGACCAATCTGGTGACCTTCTATGAAGGGGCTACGGAACTGATGGACAGGGGCAGAGCAGTTGATGTCATCTACCTGGACTTGTGTAAAGCCTTTGACACTGTCTCACATGACATCCTTGTCTCTAAGTTGGAGAGACATCAATTTGATAGGTGGACCACTCGGTGGATAAAGAACTGGCTGGATGGCCGCACGCAAAGAGTAGTGCTCAATGGCTCGATGTCCAGATGGAGAGCAGTAACGAGTGGTGTCCCCCAGGGATTGGTGTTGGGACCGGTCTTGTTCAACATCTTTGTGGGTGACATGGACAGTGGGATTGAGTGCGCCCTCAGCAAGTTTGCTGATGACACCAAGCTGTGTGGTTCAGTTGATACATTGGAGGGAAGGAATGCCATCCAGAGGGACCTTGACACGCTTGTGAGGTGGGCTGATGCCAACCTGATGAAGTTCAACCATGCCAAGTGCAAGGTCCTACACCTGGGTCAGAGCAATGCCAGGCACAGCTACAGGTTGGGTGGGGAGGAGATTCAGAGCAGCCCTGTGGAGAAGGACTTGGGGGTGTGCTTGATGAAAAAATGAACATGAGCCGGCAGTGTGCACTTGCAGCCCAGAAAGCCAACCGTATCCTGGGCTGCATCAAAAGGAGTGTGACCAGCAGGTCGAGGGAGGTGCTCCTGCCCCTCTACTCTGCTCTTGTGAGACCTCACTTGGAGTATTGTGTGCAGTTCTGGTGTCCTCAACATAAAAGGGATATGGAACTGTTGGAACAAGTGCAGAGGAGGGCCACGAGGATGATCAGGGGACTGGAGCACCTCTCGTATGAAGATAGGCAGAGAAAATTGGGGCTGTTCAGCCTGGAGAAGAGAAGGCTGCTTGGAGACCTCATAGCAGCCTTCCAATACCTGAAGGGGGCCTATAGGGATGCTGGGGAGGGACTCTTCATTAGGGACTGTGGTGAGAGGACAAGGGGTAATGGGTTTAAACTTAAACAGGGGAGGTTTAGATTGGATCGGAGGAAGAAATTCTTTCCTGTGAGGGTGGTGAGGCCCTGGAATGGGTTTCCCGGGGAAGTTGTGAATGCTCCATCCCTGGCGGCGTTCAAGGTGGGGTTGGACAGAGCCTTGGGCAACACCATTTAGTGGGAGGTGTCCCTGTCCATGGCAGGGTGGTTGGAACCACGTGACCTTAAGGTCCTTTCCAACCCTACCTCTTCTCTGATTCTAACCCACCAGCTGAGGGGATGCTGCATGCAGTGAATTCTCAGATGGCAGCGTGACACTTGGATTAACACTTCTCTTGCTGATGAGGATCTTCAGGCTTTGCCCCTTCAGAAGAGTCAAAACAGCCTTCAGAGCCACCAGGGCTGGGTAAGATCTCCCAAGGGTTTGAGCAGAACCCCAAATATTTGTCCTTCCCCAAAGAACATGAAAAAATTCGCAAAAGGAGGCACAAGAGAGTGAGATAATATGGAGAGTGGGAAGGTACAGAGTGGAGGTCCCAGCACCAGCGATGTCCCCAGCGTTCCACAAGTGGTGGGGCAGACACTGAGCTTCATGCATAGCGAGGCAGCACCGAAGGAATGCAGAGCATCACCAGCACCATGGTGAAGTGGAGGCCATGTGAACCTTCTGCCATTGAACCACAGCAGATTTCTTCCACTCCACAGATCTTTTGCCCAATAATCAATGAGTGGACATTGGCTGGAAGAGGCAAGAGCAATGGAAAGAACGTCGGCTCATGGCCAACTGAGGCATAACCTGGCTCAGGATCCTAGAGAAGGGAGATGAGGTCAGCATGCACACAGGGTTATGTGGGTATGACATGGAAAGCCCACCTTGTGAAGCTGTCAAGCCCAACCGAGCCATGGCACATCCCACATACTGCTCCCTCGCTCCTCACCCACAACAGCCTCTCCTGGCAAGGCTGGCTGGTAGCTCCTGGATTATCAGGCAGCTTTGCCAAGGTCAACTGAGGGTGCCAGGAAAACCAAGTGATTTTTGCACTTCGATAACGGAGACTGGCTCCCAGCCTGGAAATGGGGCCTAGAGAGTTCAAAGAGCTAAAGAGGTTGTACCTGGAGCCAAAAGTTTGTGTAAGCCCATAGTGGGTGGGGTGGAACATGGTATAAAGCAGCATGAGTAAGCTGAGTAAACAATGCAGCTGGAGAAGACGAGGAGAAGCGGCATGGCAGGGCTCCGGATCCACTCGGTGCTGGTGACTGGGGCCAACCGGGGCATCGGCCTGGGGCTGGTGCAGCACTTCCTGGGGATGCCAAACCCCCCCCAGTGGGTCTTTGCATCCTGTCGGGCCCCCACGGGGCAGCGGGCGCAGGTCAGGCTGGGCTGGACACAGCGGGTGCTGCTGGGGACGGGAGCTGGGGACAGGGCACAGGCTGGAGCAGGCAGGGGCTTTGCCAAGGAAGGGCTCCAGCACCGGTGGTACAGGGCAGGGGTGGGACACGGTGGCACCGGCCGTGCATGCGATGTGCCGAGGGGACAGTGGCCCGTGGTGCGAGCGGGAGGCACGGAGCGCTCCCCATCCGTCGGCAGGAGCTGGAGCAGGGAGCTGGGGGTGAGGCGGAGCAGCGAAGGAGCCGCAGCAACGCGGGCTGTGCCTGGGGAAGGCTGAGCCCGTGCGCAGCCCCTCCTGCCCTTCCATGCCCACTTGACCCCTCTCCTGCAGGAGCTGCAGCATTTGACCTCCAAGCACCGCAACCTGGTCATCATCCCACTCGGTAGGTGCCCTGGGCCGGTCCCTGCCCTGGTTCCCCTCTCTTCCCAGCACCACAGACCTGGCGAGTACCCTGGTGCTGTGCACACCAGGAGTCCAGAGCCAGGAAGCAGCTGCCCCTCTGAGGACACCACTGCTGCCATCTCCAAGCTATGATGTGAGGGCCTGAGCTCCCTGTGTCGGCTCTGCAGAAGTCACCGACCCTGCCAGCATCAAGGCGGCTGCAGCCCGAGTCGGGGAGCACTTGGGGGGCTCGGGGCTCACCCTCCTCATCAACAATGCGGGTACTGCGAAAGGAAACTCACTTGATAAGGAGACACTGGAGGACATGACCCAGATCTACACCACCAACACGATTGGGCCCCTGTTGATGGGCCAGGTGAGACCCTCACTCGAGCTGAGCTGTCCCGGGGCAGCACCAAAGGCTGTTGGGAGGGGGTGCTGCCTCTGCTCCACACGATGAGAAGCTCGTGGAGCTGCGAGCTGGAGCATAGGAGCTGGAGCCTGGCGAGCTGGGGCAGTGGGAGAATGCTCCAGTGCTGGTGCCAGTGCTGATCACTGTGGAAGGAGCTGGTCCTGTCCCCTGTGCCACCTCCATGTGTGCTCTTGTCTCCTTCTCCCTGCAGGCATTCCTGCCCTTGCTGAAGAAGGCTGCCCAGGGCAGCCCAGGCTCAGCGCTGAGCTGCAGCAGGGCAGCCATCATCAACATGTCCAGCTATGCCGGCTCCATTACGGATGTCTATATGTGGGAATATGGACAAGTTCCGTCATACCGCTGCAGCAAGGTAGTGCCACACTGCACCAGGCATGAGCTTAAGCATTTTCCTCTACACATGATCTCACATCACCCATCAACCTCACATTCAGTCTCTACACTTCTCTGTGCTGTGACGGAGGTCCCTCTCACAGCCCATTCCTGCGCCTGGCCCTGGTCTTACATGAGGTGGATGTGCTGGGATGAGCCTTGGAAGGGCCAAGAGTGCACAAGGGGATAGTTCAGCAGCACTGTCTGCCCTGTAGAGCTGTCACCATATGGGTGCATACCACGGAGTCTGCACTTGCAGACTTGTCCCCTTGCAGCTAGCCTTGTCCTCCACTGACATCCTTGTGGCATCTCCCCACAGGCTGCTCTGAACATGCTGACCAAGTGCCAGTCCTTGAGGTACAAGGAAGATGGTATCCTCTGCGTTGCTCTCCACCCCGGATGGGTGCAAACTGACATGGGGGGTGCAGGACCACATAAGGTAAGGGAGCTGTTGACCAGGGTCTGGAAGAACCAATTTATTTAGCTTCCAGTGAACAGTGCCAGTCATGTTGGGCTCTGGGGGAGCTCCTTGGCAGATACCTTGAGCTGCAGGCATGTGAGGGAAGGAGATGAGGGATGGGGAACTCTCCTTGCCCTGTGCTGGCCTCTCCTCGCTCTTTTCCCTCTGCTCCTGCAGCCGCCCTTAACGGTGGATGAGAGCGTGCGAGGGATGCTAAAGGTGCTTTCCTCCCTCTCCGAGAAGGACACCGGCACCTTCCTCAACTGGGAAGGGAAGGTCATTCCCTGGTGAGATGCCAGCCAGGATCCTGGCAGCAGGGCCCTGTGCTGATACACCGTGTTGTGCCCAAGCCTTAATAAATGTGTGTCTGTGAACAATAAACAACACTGTTTGAGACTTCCTCTTGGTCTCTGGTTCACTCTCATTGTGAGGGTCTTCAGTAACGCTCTGAGAGAACTTCTCAGAGTTATTTCTGTGTGTAATTGAGCTGGGTTGGTCTGAAGATTGGTTTTCCTCCTACTGGGGACCTGGCTGTCATCTTGGCAGTGCTTTGTGCCTGTGCACAGAGGGGCTTATCCCATTGTTCTCCTACTGAAAAACCTGGCAGGATCTGTGTGGTTAAGGATTGGCTGGGGAGCCCTCACAGCCCTCCTTGACAGAGTCTGGGGTCACAGTGGGACATCCCATGCCAGGATGGAGCTGGAGGCCTTTGGGTGAAGTCAAAGAAGGATGTGGCCATAGTGAAGGAGTCATTTCCTTCTCACCCTCCTGCTACTGGAATTAAACCAGAGAGTGAGGAGGTTGAAAGGATGGACACCCACAGGGTGGACAAGGATGGAAAATCTGTATGCACATGTGTTTCCAGTGCTCAAGAATCTCACCCCAGCTGGTGACGCTTCCAAGAGTTATTTTCTGAGTGCTGTAGACAAAATCAGCTGTGAAAGTGACTGCAGCATCAGGGGGGTTGGGGAGGAATGGGCAGATCTGACGAGTGCAGCAAGAGCCTGATCATCCCTTTCTGGCTCAGACTGGCATCCAGGAATCCTGGGTTCTCTTCCTGAGAATCTTCCTCTGTTCCTGCCTTGGTGCCCACTTCCCAGGTCAAAACCCCTGGCACCAAGAGTTGCTGATCTGATTGCCCATCTGGCGCTCCCAGCCACACTGGCCATGCAAAGTGGATGAGCACCGAGAGGGCTGACAGTGGTCCCTGCAGTGATCCTCCAATCCTTCTTCCTTTACCTCCCCTGTTCTCAGGGTGTCCAACTGTTAGTAATCAGGATATTCTATGTTCTTAGAGACTGCACTGTAAACAGTGAGGTTGCAGTTGTTCAAAGACCTGTGTTTCAGATGTCCAAGGTTGTTGCAGATGAATGCAGCCACAGCTACACTGAAGAAGATGCTCCTGGTAAAATGGATTAAAACCTCTGCCTGCCCTTGCACCACCCCTGAGGTGCATGCTAACTGCTGTTAAGGCATGACCAAATGCTTCCACGTGTCCTGAAAGCAATCTCAGATTGTTCAAGATAAACAGGCCACCAAGAAGCAACTTCTCAGAAAGACCCGTTGAATGTCCTTTTCTGACCCTTCAGCTAGAGGATCTCTTCTTTAATCACTTTCGCTCTTGAATCCATGCCTTTCACAGGTTGTTGGGACTTTTGAACTGTAATTTGTTGGAGCTGTTTTTTTCTAAAGACAAAGCTCATGGTCCACCTTCATGGCCCTGCTCACCTACTTGTGAGGGCAAAGACCAGAGTTTCTGCTGACTTTTACAGGCTCTTTCTAGATCAAAGTGTATACAAGTCACTTGTAGACACAGCAGAACCAAAGACGGGAACGAGAGTCTGCGTTTGGAGGGCTTCTTCTCTTTCACATGACCCCATCTTCCATGTGATTGAAACATCTGATGTGTGCATTGGTTTGAGGGGCAGGGGGACAGAAACATGCTCCTTGTGTTTTGCTTCTCCATTGCCTTTCCATGAGTGTGGCAGAGATTTGGCTGGAGTGTGCTGGCTTGTGGCCAAGCAGCATGGAATTTGTCGTGGGATCTGCACCTGTCTTCCCTGCCCTCCCACAGCATCTATCCCCCAGGGACATTTAGGAGCTGTCGCATCAGATTTGGCAGGCTGCCCTGGAGCAGTGTCCTGTCTGAAGCTGCTGACACCTCCTTGGAGGTGTGCTGCAGAGGTGACTTTGGTCCTCTTTGTCTGTTCTCTCACTGACGTAAGAGTCATCCCTCTGAGGTGTGAGGAGCACACATGCGCAACTCTGTGTACACAAGACCGTGATATCACCCTTTCAGGCCACATCTGAAAGACAGGACACGGACTTTGTCTCCAAGTCCATTGGCATTCTTCCCATACAAAACAGGAAGGTCACTATGAGATATTTTTGATTACTTTCTCCTCACTGTGGGCTGCACTGGAAAGCTGCTGGGAGCCCTGCTCAGTGTCAGTTGGTCCCTCTCCTGTGCTGCACCTACCCCTGACAAGCCGTGTCAATTCTGCTGTGTCCTGCTGTCCTACACAGTAGTATGGTTGACATAGGAGAATGCAGGAAGAGTCACCTAGAGTTAGATCAAGCCTTTACCTAGCCCAGCATCACACTGTCTGTCCTAGAAATAGCAATGGGGGGCCTTTGATGGGTTTAAAAGTAGACACTGTCTACGGAAAGAGTCCAAGATGTGGGGACATGCTTGTTGCACCATTGCATACCTGGGAACCTGCAGCTTGCACAAGGCTTCTTATCAACTCTTGTCATTGCTCCTTGTCAACTCTGAGCTGTGCAGATTCTACTCTAAAGCTGAGGGGCTCATATTAGTCAAAGAAAACTTTGCTATAGGATGTCCAAGTAGCCATGACTTCTCAGAGCTGTAGACTAATTTATGAACAAGGTAAAAACATCACCGGATTGCTCTCAAATACCTCTGTCTCTGTTTCAGATCCCAGGGAGGAGGTATGTAGTAGTATCAGACAAAGTCCTAATTTTCACATGGGTCCTGGCAGTGTCTTCATGGTGCCATGGTACTTGGCTTCTTGTTGGGTAAGGAGCTGAGGCAAAGTTTTCCATAAGATTTCCATTGATTCTTCTCTTCCTTCTGGGGCAATTTCAAACTGCAGGAACCCCAGAATTTCCTGCACACGGATGATACAGGAAAACCATTCCTGAGAGGATACCAGATTCATACAAGTCCTGTGTTTGTGACATAGCCATGCCTTTGGTGACTCTTGAAGGCCCCAAGTGCCCCTAAATGCCTGTGTCTCAACTTTCTGGGGGTCAGGAGTGGTTTCACCTCCGGTGCTTGAGAGTAGTTCCTCAGATCCCTGATCTGACCCTGAGCCTGTTCAGTAGCGTCCTTAATGGCCATGGGCAGGGTGGCTATGCATTACAGATGCCCTGACAAGAGCCTGACAGGGTCTGCAAGAGAGCTACAGGGCAGGATTACAATTCAAACCAAACTTGGCCAGTTCTCCATGTCCGTGAACAGGATGAAGAGGCGAGAGATGATCTTCAATAAGGGAGTCAACTTCTTCAGAGTTTAGGACCAGAAGCGCCAGAGCAGACTGATGGAGTCTTCCATGAGCTCCCAGACCATGGAGGTCTTGTGCCACCCCATTTCATAACAGAGCTCTCAGGGACGTTGCATATTCTGCTTTGGAAAGCAGCAGCTGTAAGAGACCCTCCCAAGTCTCTCCATGACAACACTGTTAGTGGAAGGTGCAACAGGTATATGGTGTGTTCTCATTTGCAGGTTTGATTTTATGCTTTCCCCTGAGTAAAAAGCCCTGGAATGTCCTTCCGTAGGACCTCTGAAGGCCACACAAGACAGAGGAGGAGGAGTAGCTCTGACGGGAACTGCCTGTCATTGTTGCTAAATAACCCCAAAGATGCTTCCAAAAGATCTTGCTCTTGTATAGTTCCAGAGAGTCCTACTGAACGCCTCCTTTTTCCAGGAAGCCAGTCTTGGTCTCCATCCAGAAGAGAAGACTCTGGGGAAACCTTATTGCAGCCTTTCAGTTCTTCAAAGAGGCCTATAAGAAAGCTGAGAAGAGACTTTTTAGCACGACCTGTGTAACAGGACAAGGGGTGATGGTTTTAAACTGAAAGAGGGAGACTCAGGCTAAAAGTGAGGAAAAAATTCTTTACACTGAAGTGGTAAAACACTGGCCCAGGTTGCCCAGAGAGGCGGTGGGTGCACCATTCCTGGAGACATTCAAGGCCAGGCTGGATGTGGATATGGGCAAACAGATTTAGTTGAAGGCATCCTTGCTCGTCACACAGGGTTGAACTATATGAGCTTTGAAGGTCCCTTCCAATCCAAACTGTTTGACAATTCTACGATTCTCTCTGTCAAAGAGAGGAAAGGACTGGAAAAGGCAAAGGAAGAAGGTCACCTGGCAGGTGAGCCTCGTAGAGAAATGGAGCAGAAGGAGAGACAGGAGAGCTAATCACCAACATTGCTTTTCTCCCTCAAACCCTTCCTCCTTCTCCTGCACCAGGTGCTCCCAAAGCACACCCTTTAGTGTGTGACCACTACAGTGCAATTCACAGAAGGGAAGTCATGGTCCCTCCAGGCTCTGGTTATCGCAAAAGTCACTGTTGGTCTCTTTGTTCCCTCTAGCATGTGGGTGCTCGAGTTAAACTAAGTGTCACCAAGGTTTATCTTTAGAGCACGGCACTGAGCTGCTCATGACCACAAGGCAGAGAACTGCCTCATCCCATCCTGATGTCAACTCACCCTTTTGGGTATTTTCAGCTTTCAGCCAAGAAGACAGGATATCTTCTTTGGGGGTGGAAAAGGGCAGTGAGCACAAGCAAACTCTCTGCATCAGGCCTCAAACTGTACTTCCAGTTTTCAGGAAGAAAAAGAGGACATCGCCATCACACCAGGAAACCAGAGCACAGGTCGGGGTCTGGATCAGCGCTGGCAGTGGCTGTAATGGGATGCGGGTGGAGGTCACAGGGGATGCTGGACAGGGTGACTGAGGTCACTCCAACTCCTCCAACAAGCCATCTTCATGGTTCGGAGATGTGCTTTGACCTGCTGGAGAATTTCGTCTCATAGAATCATAGAATCATGGAATCCTAGAATCGTTTGGATTAGAAGGTACCTTAAAGACCGTCTAGTCCCATCACCCCTGCCACAGGCTCAGTCAATCATAAAATCATAGAATCCACTAGATCAGAAAAGACCGTTAAGATCATCAAGTCCAATCATTACCCAGAACAACCAAGTTCAACCATGTCGCCTGCCCTGGGCTTCCCTGAGCAATGCTGCCAGAGAAGGATTTCCCTGCAGGGATCATGACCAAGCAGGGAGGTGACAGTGGAGCCCTGGGGATGTTGGATGAAAGACCCTGAGGACATCCTGGGTTATCTGCACCTCCCTGACCAGATCTTCCTGCAGCATCACTCAGGTCCCCATTGTGGTATACTAAACTGAATAACCCCCTCTGCATGATGCTCCCATGGTACAATGTCCCCCCAGCAGCGCTGTGCTACGCAGCAGCCTCAGTCCCTTGCTGGAATCTCAGCACTACCAGCATTTTGCAGTATTTAGGACCCTGGTCCAGGTTGCTGAGGCTCCAAACAGCAGCTTCCAAGTCCATTAGTAGCCACTGTCATTAAATAGTGTAGTTTTGTTCACTGGGCTGTGCTGGGTGCCCCATGCCAGAAAAGAGGATGGTGAAGGAGCTCTCCTCCCGTGGTCCCTACATGTGGACTTTCGGCAGGAGGGCCAGGAAACCTCCTTGGATGGATAAGGAGGTGCTGAGCAAAATTTGAAGGAAAAAAGAGGCTTATAAAAGGTGGAAGCAAGGACAGGCGGCCTGGGAAGAATACAGGGATGTTGTCCAGGAAGCTAGGGACCAGGTTAGGAAAGCTAAGGCCCACTTAGAATTAAACTTGGCTAGGGATATTAAGGATAACAGGAAGGGATTCTATAGGTACATTGCCAATAAAAGACAGGTTAGGGACACCGTGGGCCCTCTCCAGAAGCTATCAGGAGAACTGGCTACCCTGGATTTGGAGAAGGCTGAGGTTCTTAATGACTTCTTTGCTTCAGTCTTCACTGCAAATGCTCTGACCACACCACCCAAGTCTTGGAAGGCAGACGCAGGGACAGTGAGAATGAAGACCCTGGGCCCACTGTAGGAGAGGATCTGGTTCGAGACCACCTTAGGAACCTGAATGTATACAAGTCCATGGGACCGGATGAAATCCATCCGCAGGTCCTGAAGGAGCTGGCAAATGAAGTTGCTAAGCCACTGTCCATCATATTTGAAAAATCATGGCAGTCAGGTGAAGCTCCCGATGACTGGAAAAAGGGAAATACAAGCCCCATTTTCAAGAAGGGGAAAATGGATGAGCCAGGGAATTACAGACCAGTCAGTCTCACCTCTGTGCCTGGCAAAATCTTGGAGCGGATTCTCCTGGAAGGCATGCAGAGGCACATGAAAACCAACAAGGTGCTTGGTGACAGCCAGCATGGCTTCACTAAGGGGAAATCCTGCCTGACCAATCTGGTGGCCTTCTATGAAGGGGCCACGGAACTGATGGACAGGGGCAGAGCAGTTGATGTCATCTACCTGGACTTGTGTAAAGCCTTTGACACTGTCTCACATGACATCCTTCTCTCTAAGTTGGAGAGACATCAATTTGATAGGTGGACCACTCGGCGGATAAAGAACTGGCTGGATGGCCGCACGCAAAGAGTAGTGCTCAATGGCTCAGTGTCCAGCTGGAGACCAATAACGAGTGGTGTCCCCCAGGGATCGGTGTTGGGACCGGTCTTGTTCAACATCTTTGTTGGTGACATGGACAGTGGGATTGAGTGCGCCCTCAGCAAGTTTGCCAATGACACCAAGCTGTATGGTTCAGTTGATACGCTGGAGGGAAGGAATGCCATCCAGAGGGACCTTGACACGCTTGTGAGGTGAGCTGATGACAACCTGATGAAGTTCAACCATGCCAAGTGCAAGGTCCTACACCTGGGTCGGAGCAATGCCAGGCACAGCTACAGGTTGGGCGGGGAGGAGATTGAGAGCAGCCCTGTGGAGAAGGACTTGGGGGTGTGGGTTGATGAAAAAATGAACATGAGCTGGCTTCAGTGTGTGCTAACAGCCCAGAAAGCCAACCGTATCCTGGGCTGCATCAAAAGGAGTGTGACCAGCAGGTCGAGGGAGGTGCTCCTGCCCCTTTTCTCTGCTCTTGTGAGACCTCACTTGGAGTATTGTGTGCAGTTCTGGTGTCCTCAACATAAAAAGGACATGGAACTGTTGGAACAAGTGCAGAGGAGGTCCACGAGGATGATCAGGGGACTGGAGCACCTCCTGTATGAAGATAGGCAGAGAAAATTTGGGCTGTTCAGCCTGGAGAAGAGAAGGCTGCTTGGAGACCTCATAGCAGCCTTCCAATACCTGAAGGGGGCCTATAGGGATGCTGGGGAGGGACTCTTCATTAGGGACTGTAGTGAGAGGACAAGGGGTAATGGGTTCAAACTTTAACAGGGGAAGTTTAGATTGGATATGAGGAAGAAATTCTTTCCTGTGAGGGTGGTGAGGCCCTGGAATGGGTTGCCCAGGGAGGTTGTGAATGCTTCATCCCTGGCAGAGTTCAAGGCCGGATTGGACATAGCCTTGGATGGCATGGTTTAGTGGGAGGTGTCCCTGCCCATGGCAAGGGGGTTGGAACCACATGATCTTAAGGTCCTTTCCAATCCTAACTATTGTATGATTCCATGATTCTGTGACTTTGGCTGTGATCATACAGTGGTCAGCACTCTGAGCCATGGCAGCAGCAACCTCAGTTCAAATCTGAGTCACAGAAGCCCTTTTGCCAATGCATGCTGAAGATGTCAGGAAGGCCGCTGCAAGGAGGTTGGTTTGAGAAGGGGCATGCCCTATAAGGGGGCCATGAGCTCTTATGTGACCACTAGATTAGATACTAGGTATCTCCGATGGGCGACTGAGGTGAGATCCTAGAAAGAAGTCCTCCCCTGTGCGCATTTGCATACATCTTTTAGGCCCCCTGCCGGTACCTAAAGGGACTACAAGAATTCTGGAGAGAGGCTTTTGACAGGACAAGGGGAAATGGCTTTAAACTGACAGAGGGGAGGCTGAGATGAGATCTTAGAGAAGTTCTTCCCTGTGAGGGTGCTGAGGCCCTGGCACAGGTTGCCCAGAGAAGCTGTGACTGCCCCATCCCTGGCAGTGTTCAAGGCCAGGTTG
Organism: Amazona ochrocephala; assembly: GCA_039720435.1. Taxonomy (NCBI): domain Eukaryota; kingdom Metazoa; phylum Chordata; class Aves; order Psittaciformes; family Psittacidae; genus Amazona; species Amazona ochrocephala. Next base: position 77,599,753 of record CM077909.1, on the reverse strand, counting down.
GATGGGGCTTGGAGCAGCCTGGTCTAGCAGGAGTCCCTGCCCTTGGCAAGGGGTTGGAACTGGATGAGCTCTGAGATCCCTTCCAACACAAACGAGCCTGGGATTCGATGCACTGTCTGCTCCTAAGAGTGACCTGTGACGATGTCCTGACCTGCAGTCACTGCGCATGGTCTCTCGAGCGAGGAAGCCATTCAAACCACCGTCTTCACTCTTCAGGAGCCTTCACACCATGGAGACATCCTGATTTCTTGGTAATGGTGCCCTCTCCTGGCGGCTGTGCAGAACTCACCTTGGGCGGAAGCTTTCAATAGCCATGACAACGAGCGGCGTAAGGTATAGCGCAGCACGCCTCAATTTATTCACCACTGTGGAGGAACTGAGAGCAGCAAAGGGCTGCAGCACTCGGCAGGTTGGCTCAGGTGTCTCAAGGGCACTGAAGACACTTATTTCTTTACTCAGAGAAAGCTCAAAAGGAATTTTCGCTTCCAAAGATAATACAGAAGAAAGAGAAGACAAGGACCTAGAGAACCAGGCCTTTAGCACCAGCAGTACCTCTCCTGCTTTTACACAGCAGAGAACCAAAACCACAAGGAAGTACATAATTTCTCCATCCCGCGTTTTTTTCTTACCCCAGAAAGTCAGTTTGGGTTTATCAAGCCATTAAGCTCCAGGAAGAATAATGTACTGTGCTTGAGCAACTGCTGTATGTTCAGGCTGGAAAATGTTAAAATACCAAGTGGATATTTTTCATCCAAAATTACTCCATTTTCTGTTAAAAGAGTTTCTATCTAACAAAAACAACACTGAAGTGTGTGTACACATACTTAGAGCAATTTAAGGCTTGGTTGAAGCAGTGTGGTGGCCCCATGGGCCACTGCAGTCTCTGTTCTCACACGAACTGTCTTCCCTTTAAAGTGACTCAGGCCTCTGCTTTCGTTGGAGTGGGTTTGGGGTGACAGACAACAGAATCACAGGATGGTTGAAGTAGGAAGGGAGCTCTGGAGGTCATCTCAATACCCTGTGCTCCAGCAGGGCCACTCAGAGCTGGTTGCCCAGATCTGTGTCCAGACAGCTTTTGAGTATCTTGAAGGATGAAGATTCCACAGCCTCCCTGGGCAACCAAAAGCCCTTGTGCCAGTGCTTGATCACCCTCACAACGAAAAAGCATATGATGTTCTGCTGTGTTTCAGCTTGTGCCTGTGGCCTCTGGTTCTGACATTGGGCAGCACTGGGAAGAGCCTGGCTTCACTTGTAGGAGAGATGCTCCAGCCCCTTCAGCATCGCAGCACTGGGAAGAGCCTGGCTTCCCTTTTAGGAGGGATGCTCCAGCCCCTTCAGCATCTTCACAGAGATCGTCACATAGAAAAAGAAGGTGACAGCAGGAACCCAGCCTTTGAGGAAGCTGCTTGAAGATTGTTGGTTTGGGCACCTGAACACCCATCAGTGAGAAAGAGAGCAAGAGGAGGCAGTCTCCTCCTTCATATCCCCCTCAGCTCTCCCAGGAAGGACTGTCTCAGCAGGAGGATAGGCTCCTAAAGGATAAAGCTTTCGCCTGAACAGGGGCTTGAACCCTGGACCCTCAGATTAAAAGTCTGATGCTCTCCCAGCTGAGCTATCCAGGCTCACAATTGGGGTTTTAGGGGATGCTCAAGACAGGCGGTAAGGACCACACTTCACTGTGGCACTGGAGGGACAATGTGAGGACCTGCTTTGGCCTCTTCCACCCCGACAAAGCCACCGCAGTGGAGGGCATCCTCCCACGATGAGGAGCATCACCAGGACCAGGAACTCGACCCTACCCTGGCAGGCACGAACACCACGTTTGCCCTGCTGGGGACAGCCAGAAGCCAGAGTGGCAAAGGAGGGGGAGGAGAACGAGGATCTGGGCACGGGCCGCGCTCCCGCGGGACCGACCCTGGATGCGCCCGGGAAGCGCCGGTGGCGCAGGGATGCGCCGGCAGCAGCGAGCGGGAGCCGCGAGCGGCTGAGAAGCTCCGCTGGCCCCGGGGGGATCCGGCCGCAGGAGAGCAGCGGCCGCGGGGCCGCGCGGGGGCCGGGGCCGCACCGCGCTCAGCGCACTGCCCTGGGGCTGCGGCGATCGCGGCTCGAGCCCGAGTTCCAGCAGCAGCTTTACCAACAGCCGGGCCTTGGTGTGCTCTTCTTCTCCAGCCCTGCAGGACGGGGCCCCTCTGCTCCAAGGGAATCCACCGGGCCAGCCCAGAACCCACCAGTGACCTCAAGCCCCACACAGACCCAACCATCCGCTTCATCCTCCCAGGGAGAAAGAAGCCATGTGAGGAGATGGGAGGCAGCAGCTTTCTGCCCCAGAGCTCAGCTTCAGAGGAGATGCTGGGTAGGAAGGATTTGCATGCGGGAGATCAAAAGTCAACACTACAGGTGAGCTGTAACTCCCCCCACAGCATCCTTTGCTCAGCACCAGCCCATTGCCCTCCTAGAGCACACTGGAAAGGATGAAGCACACTGGGATGACTGTGGCACAATGGGAAGGCTGGAGCAAGCCTTGGGTTCTGCTCCACCACCATGGGTCAGCACCATTCACCTCTTCTCAAATGCTTTCCTCTGGCCTCTCCAACAAGGAGAGCTCTTCACCCTGACTGCATCATCAGGTCCAGTGGGAGAAGGTTTGGTCAGATACACAGCCATGCTGTTCTGATGACTTTCTGCAAACACATTTAAAAAATAATAATTAACCCCCCCCAATTTTCCCCATCCCACAGCCCCTTCCCAGACACAGCCCTACACACGGTCCTTAAGGCAAACCAAAGCATGGAGACCATCTCCACTGCCCACAGCCCCAACCCCACACAGGCAGCTCTGCCAGGCTGAGAGCCAACAGCAGAGATTTTAAGGAGAAAAGTTAAATTATGCCATAATGAGTTCTGGGCTAAGTAGACACCCCTCAAGCAAGGGTCTGTCGAGAAAGGGGCTGGAGGGCAGACAGCCTGATACGAGCAGAGGATGGGGCAGGACTCAGGGTGAGCAGAGGTTTCTTTTTTGTTCCTGTTCATGCTCCTAGAGGTTCCTCAGGTTTCTATCCAACAAGTAGAGCATAATGAAGATGCATCTGCAGATCCTTCCTCCTTTGAGTGCTTCACACTCAGCTGGTGCCACCAAGCTCAGTCCAAGGGTTACGCTGAGCACTGAGATGGGATGGGGAGCCCCCACACCCTGTATCTGACCCTCTCGTCTCCACAGCCAGTTTGCTCAGCTTCATCTGTGAGATTAGTAAGGCTTCCCTTGGGCACAGCAAGGCTTGGGTGCACCAGGAGACTGGCTGAGTTGGGATGATGGAGTCTCGCAGTGGAGTAGGTGAGGGTTGTGCGGTCATATGGAGAACATTCCTGCATCCTCACATGGATTTGTAACCCTTCCCTAAGAAACACAGCACAGAGACACTTTCAGAGCAGGAACTGTGGCCATGCATTGCAGAAACAACTGAAGCTGAGATGTCACCCTCTTCTTCCTCCCCATGGGGCTGGACTGTGCTCCAGGATCACAGGGGACCTGCCAGCAGCTTCCATCAGTGCCCCAGTGGCAGTATCAGCCTCACATGCCAAGGGCAGGAGGAGCAGGAGGGAGCAGGCAGGGAGCAGTAGGAGCAGGAAGGAGAGCAGGAGGAGCAGGAGAAGCAGGCAGGGAGCAGGAGGAGCAGGAAGGGAGTTGGCAGGGAGCAGGAGGAACAGGCAGAGAGCAGGAGGAGCAGGCAGGGAACAGGCAGAGAGCAGGAGGAGCAGGCAGGGAGCTGGCAGGGAGCAGGAGGAACAGGCAGAGAGCAGGAGGAGAGGGCAGGGGGCGGGCAGCCCCTTGGGGTCACCCGGGAAGCACCGTGCATGGGGAAGTGCAGAACCCCAGCACACAGCAGAGGGACACCAAGGCACTAGGAAGCTCCTAAATCCACATATCCGCTCTGCCGGTACCCCCCAGCAGCACTCTCGGGGCACGAAGAGCCCCTGGGCACCTCTGGACTTCATGGCATGTCCCCAAGGCCAGTCCCTCGTCCCTCCCCGTCCCTCCTCCCCTGTCTGCAAGGGCCAGCCCCTTGCAGCTCTCCCCTCCCCTGCAGCCCTTGGCTGGACCTGCGTGAAAAATATCAAAGGCTGTTTTGCTTGGAGACGTCCGGAGGATCCCGGCCATGGGGAGCAGCAGCACCAGGCTCACGCTGCTGACGCTGTCGCTGCTCCTGCAGCCCGCGTCCCAGTTCTGGCTCTTCAACGTTCTCTTTCCACCCACCACCACCCCAGAAGCTCCCCCGACCAACAGCACACCGCCCGTGGTACTTGGTAAGGTCACACCGGCATGGGCACCACATGGGGTACGGGTGGGCACCCCCAGACCCAGCAGTGACACTGGCATGCCAGTGGCTCTGTGGCTCTTGGGCGAGGTGGCACTTTGCAGCCCGGAGCTGGAGCCATCAAGGAGAGGTGACACATGGCTCCCAGGTACCCTCCAGTCCACCGGGCTGGGGATGCAGGGCTGGCTATGCTTGCCCAGAAGTAGGAGGACAAGCTGAGAGCCCCAGAAAGCAAATGGGGCTCTAATATCTCTAAGCTGTCCAAAGGGTGTTTTAGGGCTTGCTTGGTTCTGCGGGGGCTCTGCTAGCAGCGGGATGGGGGCTGCAGCACACCCTCATCTGCTGCTTCCCTTGGCGGCTGCTGCCAGTGCATCCACCACCCCTTGCTCCCAAATCCCACCCCATCTAGTGTCACCCACCACCCTCGGCAATGGTTAACTGAAGGGCATCCATCTCGCATCCCACCCACTGTCCACCCTGCCCAGGGGATGGTGTAGAGGAGGTTGAGCCAGGAGGTGGAAGGAGAGGCTGGGATCACCTTGGGGAGGTGGAAGCAGCAGCACCAGCTGGTCTCTCTGTCTTGGATGGTTCTGCCTTTGCCCTTTGTGCCATCGCTGGGGACAGGAGCTGGGGTTTTGCCATGAAACCTCTGCTGAGCCGAGTTGGGGTTTTTACTCTTTTTTTCTTGAATCGAGCTGAGTTTCCACTTTAAAAGGAGAAGAGAAAAAGCAGAACAGCCCTGCTGCAATGCTGAGGGCTGACGCTGCCGACTGCCCTCCAAGAGGCACCAGAGAGCAGGAGACAGTGTCTGGAGCCCTCATGTACTGAGGCGGGTCTTGCTCAGCCATGGAGACCTGTTTGGCTGTCACCCTGGGCCTCTTCTCAGGGTGATCTGTGACGGCCAGAGCATCACTCCATGCCTCTGCTGCCTCCTTGAGCCCTGTCCCATGCTCGGCTGGGTCTGGTTGCCCCACGTGCCACTCAGCATCCGTACATATCCCATCCCCCTGGAGTGGGTGTCCCAGAAGCCCCCAGTGCCCTTGGGATCACCGATAACCCCTCTGCCCCCACAGGAACTCCCTTAATAATTACCTAATGTCCTCTGGAAGGGGAGGCAGAGCTCAGGCTGTGTGCCAGGGCCGGGGGTTCTGGCTGTGTACCCTCGGGAGCCATCAGGCCAGTTTGTCTTCCCACTCTTCTTGCTGGCCAGCGAGATGCCCTCTGCCCACTCCTGGCCTGGGCTCTCCTATGCCAGGGTCCACTGGTCAGTCTAATCCCCAGCCACATGCTTTGAAGGCAGGATTAGGCCGTCCCTGTATCTCTGAGGAGATGACACAGAGGTGAGTAAGCTGTGAAGCAGGTTGAGGGAGGCAACTTCTACATCTCCTTCCCATTTTGCATGGGACAAGGCTTTCAGAGCCTGCAGCCGTGCCCCTGTACCGCTTGGCCATGAATGTGCCACACTGTGAGTACCAGGGTGAGATGGGAGAAAAGCTCCAGGATGCCCTTGCATGCCAGAACGCCAGCACCCATAGACCTCGGGGTGTGGGGACACTCAAGGCTGCTGGGGACCATTCTGCTCAGATGAGGGATGCCACTCACCTGCATCCTTCACCCCCTACACCAGGCAGCATGGCTCTCACCCCACCATGCTTCTGGGGTTTCAAAGCCACAGCCAACCCTGAGTGTGGGTCCAAGAGCAGCACAGGGCAGGCATCTACAGGGATTTTAGGCAATGAAGCAGCTTGTGGTGTCCTTGGGAGAAGCATCTTGCGTGGGTCATCTGTCAGACAGTGTCTCCAGCAGCAGTGAAGGTCCACACCATCCCCAGCTATGTATTGCTGGCCAGTCCTCAGACCTGCTGGGGCCATGGGAGTCACCACAGAGTGCTCCCAGCCCACAAGTCCCTTGCAGTCCTTTCACCTCATGTCCTCATCCTCAGGGCCAGCACTGGCACCAGGAGCCAGCTCTTGGTTTCTGCACAGCATGCTTTCCATGGTGTCTGCCGCCGGCACAGGCACATATATCAAGGTGGCACTGGGATGCGTCTCCCATCCCTGCTGGGAACCACACTGAAGCTCCCTGAGGCAGACCAAATTACCCGGGTGATAGTCACCCTCCATTGAAAGAGCACAGGTCACACACATCAGGCTGTGAACTTGCTTGAAGCTACACTGTGTTTACCACACACTATTTGCACTAATTCCCACTGGATACAGTTCTGCTCAGCACCAAACCATTTCAGAGACCTTGTGCAGCCTGCTTGGAGGGTTTAAAGTTCAGAAAAACAGTGCATGGGCCTCGGGAGCCAGCACCGGGGTGACTTTCACCTCCCTGGGGACTCTGTTCACCTCCAGCTGTGCTGCCCCCCCAGGACACAGTGCTGGAGGTATGGTAGAGCTGGGCAGCCCCACGCAGCACCTACTCGTTCCCCAGGCTACAGCCAGGAGGGAAGGTGCAAATCCAGCCAGGCAGGGGCAATAATCCAGGATGCTTCATGCTGGTGGCGATTGGCACGTTTGGACCGAGGGTAGCAGTTCTGGGGGTCACACTGTGGGAAAGGCAGCTTGAGGGGCCCCTGAGGATGTGTTTTAGTGCCCATTCCATGCTCAGCTGCATCTTGGATCTGAACACTTCTGCACAGAGCAGGATGTTCTCTAGGGATGCTGCTCCGGCCCAGGTATCCCCAGGCAGACATGCTCATGGAAGCCCTTCCTGGGGGCAGGGAGAAGTGGGATGGGGTCTGTAGCTGTCTCTACTTTCCCCCTGCGGTGCCTCCAGTGCCCGGGTGTCTTGGGAACCAGCTGGAAGCGAAGCTGGACAAGCCGGATGTGGTGAACTGGATGTGCTACCGGAAAACCGAGGACTATTTCACCATCTGGCTCAACCTCAACACCTTCCTGCCAGTGGGAGTTGATTGCTGGATTGATAACACCAGGTAATGCTCATCCCATCCCAGGAGCTCCCAGGGAAATGACCTACCAGGGATGTCCCCTCCCTCTCCTACCTTGCTGGCCATGGCCTAGCACATATAGAAACCCATGGGAACACCAGGATTTTTGGGAACAAGCTGGCTGGCTGCTGCTCCAAGTGCCCAGACCTTTCCCGTGACATGTGCTCGTGTCCAGAACAATGGAGATGCTGCCGCCCTGCCTGGACACAGAGTGAGAGGTCTGCTGCAGCCTGCTCCGTCGGAGCCTCCTGTCCTAAGATGCCAGGCCATCAGCATGGATGCTGGCTTAGAAACACCTGCCCAGGTCCAAGCTGCCACCAGTGATCTCTGTCCCAGCCCCATGTCAAACAATCATAGAATCATAGAACAGCTGGGGTTGGAAAGACCCAAAGCTCGTCCAGTTCCAACTCCCTGCCACGGGCAGGGACACCTTCCACTAGACCAGGTTGCTCCAAGCCACATCCGGCCTGGCCTCGAACACTGCCAGGGATGAGGCAGCCACAGCTTCTCCGGGCAACCTGTGCCAGGGCCTCAGCACCTCCACAGTAATGAACTTCTTCCTTATATCTAACCTGAACTTCCCCTGTTTAAGTTTGAACCCATTACCCCTTGTCCTATCACTACAGTTCCTAATGAAAAGTCCCTCCCCAGCATCCCTATAGGCCCCCTTCAGATACTGGAAGGCTGCTATGAGGTCTCCATGCAGCCTTCTCTTCTCCAGGCTGAACAGCTCCAGTGTTCTCAGCCTGTCTTCATACAGGAGGTGCTCCAGCCCCCTTGGGGATCTGGCTCTTCTACTGCTTTCTGCCCTGTCCCCTCAGGGTGGTGTACAACCGAACCTCTCGGAAAATGTCCAATGCCCCAGGGGTGCACATCCGCGTGCCTGGCTTCGGCAAGACCTATTCCGTGGAATACTTGGATCAGAGCAAGCTGGCAGGTGAGAGGAGGAGAGTTCCGGGGTGTCCAGGGATCTCACATGCTCCCTGCCGGTGTAGAGAGCCCAGCGCACATGCAAGTGAGGGACGCTGGCCTCTTGGACACACTCCCTTCGAGTGTTGGCAGGGATCATGAATCCTTGACCCCAGTGCACATGGGGCCACCACCTCTGGCTGAAGCCACCAAGCTATAGGTCTTACCAGAGAACATTGTGGCCATGACCGCAGCCAGGGTGGAGAAAATCAACAGAACACAGACCTCATTCCCACCTTTCTCCCTGCTCATAGGTTACCTGCACACCCTGGTCCAGAACCTGGTGAACAACGGCTACGTGAGGGACAAGACGGTTCGGGCAGCTCCTTATGACTGGAGGGTTGGGCCCCGTGAGTCTGGGTTTTGGGGAGAGAAGCAGGGTGGCTGTCATGAGCTGGGTGAGCCGCTGGCAGGGGGAAACCACTGGGCAGTAGTTGATGCCCGTGATGGTGGGTGCTCTCATGTGAAAGCATGGCGGCATGTATGGCCACTGCACCCACACCTCTGTCTGGTCAGGGTTCCTAGGGCCAGCCCTTGAACCCTGTGGCCATAAATGAGGTAGGCAAGAGCTGGTGTCTCTCTTGTCCACAGAGGAGCAACCTGAATACTTCCAGAACCTGAAGGCACTCATCGAGGAGATGCACGATGAGTACCAGCGCGGTGTCTTCCTCATCGCACACAGCATGGGCAACCTGAACATCCTCTACTTCCTGCTGCAGCAGACGCAAGCCTGGAAAGACCAGTACATTGGGGGCTTCATCTCCCTGGGTGCCCCATGGGGAGGGTCCGTCAAACCCCTCCGTGTCCTGGCATCTGGTGGGTAACTGCAGCCGCTTCTTGGTTTTCTTTCCCTCCTGCACAAACGGGAGGGTGGTGGTGGGCAGGGAAGGGACACAGTGGTGGAAAAGGTGAGGGATACGTGGCTGAAGGGTCTGTGGAGGCAGACTTGTGCTCTGGTGCTGATGTTGCTGCATCCTGCAGTGAAGAAGGCACCATGGAGGTTCCTATCACAGCCCCAGCAGCAGGAGAGTGGCCCAGCACATGGTCTAGAGCTTGCTCTAGTTTCCATGTTTGGAGTTGGTGGGTTTGTGTGTATGGAAAAATGCTGGGTCCACCTGCAGCCTGGCCATATCCTTCCTTCTGCACCAGTTCTTGCCAGACATCCTGTAGCACAGCCTGCACCATGCAGCGTGGGCCAGAGGTGCCAAAACACCCATCCACAAACCTTGGGGCCAGAGCAGCAGTGCAGGTCATGCTTTTCCCCATCCCACCGCCTCCGTAGGCATCTGCACCACCTCCATCCACGCAGGAGAGTGAGGTTGCTGGACTTTTGCTGCAAACCCTGCATCTCTTCTGCAGTAGAGGACATGGAGGCCATCCCCCATAGACTTTGCTATCTTCAGGCTTCAATGTCCCTTTGCCCAGTTCCTCTTTAGCCTGTTTGCAGCCCAGAAAGCCACAACCACTTGTCTAATGCTGACAACCCAGAATATCTGCAGGTCACAAGCTGAGCCTCCAGAAATTCATGGGGTTAAAATCATGTGCTTGAAGATTTATCATCTGGCCCCTTGCATCATATGAGGTCACCTCCTCATATTTTTCTCTGTTGACACAAGGTCCAGAGGTGATCTGGGATTGTTGTGTGGTTTCAGGACTCCAGACATACCAACAATGCCAAGGCTTGCAGGAGACATGCACATTGGCCACCTACTATCAGCACCCTCCTCGGGCTCAGCAATCTCCTGTCCCCGCAGGCAGGTGTGGAGGTGCCAGGGTTGCAGGGAAGGTCCAGGGCTGGGTTGGTCAGGGCCATCACAAGTCCAGGTTTGTCCACACTCAGCCCTTCCCACAGCTACAGATGTGATGCCAGAGAAGAGTTTGGAAGGTTGCTCTGGATATCTGCAGCCAGAGGGGTGAGGAGAGTGCTCAGCAGGGAAAGATCTGACATGGAGTCATACTCCAGACCAGAGACAGATGTGAGTCACAGCTGGATGAGCTGATCCCAACACAGCCCCCAAAGGAGCCCCATTTGCGAGGGTACCTTTCAGTGCTATTGCTGACAAGACCCTGTATGTCCTGCAGGTGACAATCAGGGCATCCCACTCATGTCCAACATCAAGCTGCGTGAAGAGCAGCGCATGACCACCACCAGCCCCTGGATGTTCCCAACGAATCTGGCCTGGCCCGAGACCCATGTTTTCATCTCCACGCCCTCCTACAATTACACCTACCAGGACTACAAACGTTTCTTCACCGATGTCAACTTGGAGGATGGCTGGTACATGTGGGAGGACATGAAGGACTTGCTGAAGGACTTGCCCCCTCCTGGGGTGGATACATATTGCCTCTATGGCACAGGCTACCCAACTGTGGAGACTTACATATATGACGAGCATTTTCCTTATGAGGACCCTGTGGACATGATCTATGGTGATGGGGATGATACCGTCAACACACGCAGTTCGGAGTTGTGCAAGCGATGGCACCACCAGCAAAAGCAGAAGGTGCACGTCAAGGAGCTGCGAGGCGTTGACCACCTCAACATGGTCTTTAGCAACCTGACACTCAGCTCCATCAACGAAATCCTGCTAGGGAAAGCACAGAAGCAGGGGGAGCCGATGCAGGTAAGATCCAGCCCAGAGCCCAGGAATGCGGGGAAGATCCTACCTGGGCACAAGGTCCTTAAGGAACCCAAAAAGAACTGAAAGGAACGAGGGCCAGCTTCTCTCCATGCTGGTAGCCACCACAAGTTGTCATGCAGGGGAGCAAAGGGCTTGGAGCTGAGTTTGGAAGGAAAATGCGCAAGACCTACAGCTCAGGTGGGTGGGCTGGCACCCACTTCCACACTGAGTGGGGATATTTTGGGGGGAATGACAATTTATTATACTACAAAAGCTTGTCACTTCCCACTAGTGGGGGGATAATTAACCGCATTGCCAGCTCATTAACATCCCACTTGTGAATTACACCGTATGCAAAAGCTCTCATCACTAGCAAGCCATGTTTAGGCACTTTAGAGGCTGTGGAGCACACGGGGCTGTAGCCTCTGCTCACTTGGGACAGATCATCTTGCAGAAGAGCGGGCTCTGCCTTACCAGGGTGGTCACAGAGGTGGCATGAGCGTGTTACAGCAGGTATGTCCTCCAAGAGCAGCTCTGCCAGCCGTGGCATGCAGTCAGGCGCCCTTGGGCAAGACCAGCTCAGAATCAGCATATTGCCAAAATAATAAATATACTTTGCTTCTGAGCCTGCCTGGTCCTTGCCTGGTGGGTGACACCAGCCAGCACCCAACACTGGGGACTCACTGGCACCCCAGGAGCCAGTGCTTTGGGAAAAGCCATGTGCTTGGCAATGAAGCTGGGATTGGTGATGTAAGAGGACTGGCAGCATGATTGGGGTGACAAGTGATTGGGGTTGGTGACATGATCAGGGTGACGATGTGACTTGGGCTGGTGACACGAAGAGGGTTGGTGACACAACCAAGGTAGGGGATGCAGCCGGGCTGGGGATGCAGCTGGGATGCGCCCCGAAGCCCCGTTACGGAGCGCAGCGCTCCATGCCGCCCGTGCCCCTCCGCGCTGTGACCGGCTCTGCCCCACTCCGTTCCGCTGCGCCCGGGGCGGGGCCGGGCGGGCCGCAGCGCGTCGCCGAGGGGCGGGGCTCTCCGCAAGAGCTGCTCTCCTATTGGCTCCTTCTCTCCGGGCGCGGCGCCGATTGGCGGGCGGCGGCGCTTGCCCGGGGCGGCGGCGCGGGGCGGTCGGTGGCTGTGGCGGTGCCGCGCTGGAGGCCATGGTGCTGGACCCGGCGGCGACGGCGGGGCTGGGTGACAGCGCGACACCCACCCTGGTCTCGCGCCATGGCCCGCCGCTCTGCTCCTGCCCGACACCGCCACCTGCGCTCCGTTGCCCGCGGGGAACCCGGCGTCTGTCGGAAACCGGGGCCGTGATGAGGCGGAGCGAAGGCGCGGGGATGCGCGGGGGTTTGCGCGCCGCCGCGTCCCTGCCCCATATCGCGCGGGGTCGCGGGGAAGAGGGCGGCGGGCGGCGGAGCCCCTGCCTGCTCGTAGCGCTGCGGCCGTGCAATGTGGAGGCGGAGAGGGAGCGGTTCTTCCGCGCCAGCTTCGCCTATGACCCGCAGTTCGAGTACGCCGAGCCCGTGCCCGCCGCTGTACTGGATAAGTACGCGGCCGCTTCCGATCGCTTCGTGGCTCAGGTAAGGCGGGGACGACGCGGGAAGCTGCCCGCACCCGGTGCCCGCGGGGGACGAGCGACACGCTGCTGGGCGGGAGGGGAAGGAGGAGGAGAAGGGACCGGCCCCTGTTCCCCGCCTTCCTCCCGCCACGTAGTGTGAAGGTGTGGGTACCCTTCTTGTTGGGTGATGTCATGGGGATGGGTCACGTTGGGACCACTCATGGCTGGTCCGTAATCCATGTGGAGCCCGGCTGCCCGCTCTCTCTCCCGGCTCTCAACACCTCTGACATCCTGCCTGCAGCGCCCTCACTCCATGATTTATTAAACTCTAAACGACAAAACTGTCTGCAGGAACCGTGGTGGACGTACATGGTGCTGCCAGCAACAGCCTGGCTCGTGCTAATGGATGCACGGCGGTGGTTAGGAGCTGGTGCTCCATCAGGAGCGCCTCGCTACTGTTTGATTTGTGTCTTTATTTAACACTTGTTGCTGTAGAAATAGCAGCTGAGAAGGTGGAGCACATGGGTGACCATGTGGGAAACGGTCCTTATCCTGAAAGTTAAGTCCGGCTTGTTCTCTGGAAGTCCTCAAAGTTGCCCAGTGAGGTGGCATCCTTACAGCATCAGCAGATGTGGTCAGTAATGGTAACAGCTGGTGTAGACTCCACTTAAGGAGGCTGTGTTATTTTGCTTAACTGTACCTGTTGCTCGTACACTACTGAAACAGTGCTGACAGGCTCACTGCTACAGGTAGTAGTGACGTGTGGATGTAGGGCACGAACAGCACTGGGAGCGCACAGGCAGTAGCGATCCTGATGCTCTACCTGCACACGAGCCTTTCATAAGTGCAGGCAGGGAATGGAACTGCTCCATCCCTTCACTCTGTTTGGAGCATACCCCAGAACCAATTTGCTCCTTGGACAGGGCATCCCAGCTCTGCAAGAGCATCCTTTCCACCACGCAGACCCATTTTAGTTACATATGTGGGAGCAGGTATAAAACCTCTTCCCCTAAATTCATTTTTGCACCCCAGAAGTGTTTGTTTCCACCTCCAAGTTGGAGCTTACATGTGGTTTCAAATAAAAACTGCTTCACCAATTTATTTATTGTGTTTTTTTTGAGTATTTACTTATTTTTCCTTTACTTCATACATATCTGCCTGAATTATTATACAGATGATTGAGGCTCTTCCTATAGCCAGGTTTCTAAGCACTTAGTCATTTCCAGTGCATCTTCCCTTGGTAAACTGCTGCCAGTGGTGCTGTGGCAGGAGAGATGCTCTCACCCCCGTCAAGACCTTGGTGGCTTTTCAGTGTTTTCTTCCTGCATTTAAGTGCTTTTCACTCTCTGAGTAATACAGTAGAATCAGTTGTTCAGAGCTATTTCCCCACTTGCTTTATCTTTTTGACTTACAATGTAGTAAAAGATGAAGTTAAATGTTGCTAAGCAGTATGAACAGTCTTATCCTGGATCCTGAAACCCTTTGCAAGAGATGTAAAGTGCTGAGTTTCTACCAGTGTTTTTCGAAGTTCTCCACTGACAGTACAGTGGGACAGTTCTCATGTCGCTGTTCCTTTGCTCGTACCCTGCAGTGACCTCCTTCTAGTCTTTTATTGTGGGAAACCTTTTTCCTTGCCAGCTATTATCTATAAACTGCTTTTATTAAAAAAAAAACCTGCATTAATTATGGAGCTTAAATAAATAAGACATTTTGCTAACCCAGCATCCTTGGACAAGAGCTCTGGGAACCAAACAAGAGGGACATGGAGTTGTTGAGCAAATCCAGAGGAGGCCACAGAGATGCTGTGAGGGCTGGAGCAGCTCTGCCTGGAGGCAGGCTGAGAGAGCTGAGCTTGTTCAGCCTGGAGAACAGAAGGCTCCTTAAAGGGAGACCTTAGAGCAGCTCCAGTGCCTGAAGGTGCTACAAGAAACCTGGAGAGGGGCTTTGGAAAAGGGCCTGTAGGGACAGGACAAGGGAAATGGCTTAAACCTGACAGAGGGGAGATTGAGATCTTGGGAAGAAGTTCTTCCCTGTGAGGGTGCTGAGGCCCTGGCACAGGTTGCCCAGAGAAGCTGTGGCTGCCCCATCCCTGGCAGTGTTCAAGGCCAGGTTGAACGGGGCTTGGAGCAACCTGGTCTAGTGGAAGGTGTCCCTGCCCATGGCAGGGGTTGGAGATGGATGAGTTTTGAGGCCCCTTCCAACCCAAGCCATTCTATGATTCTATGAAATCAACACCATCTCCCTGCTTCCAGCTTACTGCTCCACCACCATCTCTATATATGACTTGGGGGGGGGGGGGGGGGCTGGGGGGAGGAATAAACCAGGAGGGTTTTTCTAGCCCCATGGTAGGGGCTCATCACCCTGGAGATCACATCCCTAGTTTGTCACAGGATCGTGAGCAGCACTAGCACAAAACTGGGGCTGGAGGATTTATGCCACTGCATATGGTGTGTGCATGATTTCAGGCTGCCAGGGGATGCTCTCTGCCTCTCAGAATGCTAAACTTGAGATCGTAGGAATTTTGCTTGTTAGGACAAGCTGGAGTTCTTTGGTCATCCTACTCCTGGGCACCGGCTGTACTGGGTTTCTCTTGGCTCCGTGCTTTAGGTCCGCCAGGAGGAGAGACCAAGTGTCGGAGCAGAGGTGGGAGGAAGAAAAGATCCTTTTTCTGCAGCTGGCAGCAGGAGGTACCTTGCGATGCTGCAGAAAACATCCTGAATGTTCAGTGAATGAAATAAAACACCCAGATCAAAAAAAAAAACAAAACAAAACAAAAACAAAAACAAAAACAAAAACAAAAAAAAAAAAAAAAAAAACAAAAAAAAAAAAAAAAAACAACAAAACAACCTTAAAAACCTCAGCAGCTCAAAAACCTGCCCAGCTTCTCACACAGTAAATGACTGGCGAGTAAAAACCAGCTGTGCAGAGAAGACTGTCCAGGGAAGGAAAATCAGGACCTTCTGGGGTGGAGGAGGCTGTTCACCAGGTGCAGACCATGAAGCCCCTCTAACAAGGTGTTGGATGGTTTGAGTGCTGGAGGTGGTGCTGAGCACCCATCTTCTGATTCTGGGTGATCTTAGAGATGGAGGGGATGGGACCTCTTCTGCACGGCTCCAAGTGCTGCCTGGAGCCCATATGAGAGCAAAGGGGGGTCACAAACTGTGTAGACAAGGCCGCTAGTGACATGGTTTAGTGGTGGCTTTGGCAGTGCTGGGGAATGGTTGGACTTTATGATTTTAAAGATCTTTTCCAATCTGGTTGATTCTATGACTTGATGATTCTATGCTCAGCAGGAGGAAGGTAAACAGGCACCATTCAGGAGCAGCAGCCTTGGCCTGGGAAGCTCAGCAGCAGCTCAGCCAGGTTTACAGATGCAGTAAAACTGCTGCAAAAACTCCAGGAGTGGTTCAAAGTCATCGTTGTCTGCTTTGGAATATGTATGAGTAGGATGGAGAAAGTCATTACTCGAAAATGTCTACAATGAAAACTCCCTTTTGGGGAAGAAAATGTGCTGTTAAAGGCTCTTATTTTATAGACACTCCATAAATATTAATGCTAATAAAATAGCACGTGCTGCTTCTAACCAAGGTGAGAAAGCTGTTGGTGTGCAGCAGGCTGGTTTTGCCCAGAACCCTGTCTGAAGAGGCAGAAGCAGTATTGCTGCTGGGCTTGCAGTCCAGCCCTGCAGCGAGAAATGATCTAATTGATTAACCTGATCTAGTTGAAGATGTCCCTGCTCATTGCACAAGATTGGACTAGATGAGCTTTGAAGGTCTCTTCCAACCCAAACTGTTCCATGACTGAAACTCTCGGAGTAAAAAGCAAGCTGATAAACCGGACCTCTATGTGCAAGCACTAGGATTGGAAAAGAGAACTGAAAGCAGAAACTTTTAAGATAATCCTGGCTTTAACCTCCCGAGGCAGCATGCTGTGACAATGTGTCCTGGGTTCAGCAGTAGCAGTCATTTTCCTCCTTCTTAGTAGCTGGTGCAGTGCTGTGTTTTTGACTTTCAGCCTGGGAACAGCGCTGATAACACCGATGTTTTCAGTTGCTGCTCAATAATGTTTACTCTGACCAAGGACTTTCTGAGTCTCATGCTCTGCCAGGGAGGAGGGGAAGCCGGGAGGAAGTAGAGACAGGACACCTGACCCAAACTGACCAAAGAGGTATTCCATACCACAGCACGTCATGCCCAGTGTATAAACTCGGGCAGTTACCCGGAAGGGTTAAATCACTGGGGGGTCAGGCTGGGTATCGGTTGGCAGGTGGTGAGCAGCTGTATTCTCTCCCCTTGTTATTTCCCTTATCATTATTATTGGTGGTAGCAGCAGTGGTTTGTGTTATACCTCAGTTACTGAACTGTTCTTATCTCAACCCACGGGAGTTACATTCTTTCGATTCTCCTCCCCATCCCTCGGGAGCGGGGGGGAGGAAGGGGGGGGAGTGAGATAGCGACTGCGTGGTTCTAGGTTACAGCTGAGCTTAAACCACAACACAGTGCTCTTTCACTTCTGCTTTGTCCTGTTCCTACACCAGATGCTTGCAAGGGTGATAAAAGCAGCAAGAATATCCTGTGGGTCATGCTGATTGCACTGAGTGTCCATCTGTCCTGGTGGCCACCTACAACTGGCTCAGCCTCCTTGGGGTCTTTAGATACTGCAGAACCACTTCTCACTTCACAGTGGGATTATGTCCACTGGGTTTTGTGGCATGTGGGATTCTAAAATGTGTTTATAAACAGGAGTGTGTTTGCACTGATGTTCCCTTTCTCTGTGCAACAGGCAATCAGGATCATTCGTGCTGTCCTGGAGAAGTATGGGACCTATGAGAGCTTTGAAGTCGCCACAGGCGGGAGGCTGCTGAGCAAGTGCCAGATCTGGTCTGTGATCCGAAAGTACATGCAGAAGGAAGGCTGTGTGGGAGAGGTAATCTGTGTCCCTGCTTCACTGCTTGTTAAATACAAATACTTAGTTTCTGGTCAAAAGGACTCATTAAGAAGAAATGTTTTGGGTACAAAGAGGAAATCTTTCTTCTGTCATGGTGGCCTTTCCATATGTGGTGTTCTTTCCATGTTGGCTGTGTTTGCTCTACCCAGGTGCTAGGACATGGGTGCTGGCTCCCCATCTATTTCCTGGGATTTTTTTGCCTTGTCTCCCTTTTATGCTTGAGAGGTAGAGAGAGGAGCTGCTGCTTGTCTGCGTGGCCGTGCAAGGAGCCTTTTGCTGCTTGCATGAGGTATCAATTACCTTCAGGAAGTCATCTCCTGCTGTTAGCAGTGGTATGGCAAACATCTTCAACAGCTGTCTTCACTGACATAGCCAAAAGCAAAGCCAGGGAAGAGATTTCCTGTGGGCTGTGCTGAATAATGGCACTTTGAAACTCCACACTTTGGTTTTAAGGCTGGGAAATACATGGGCACATTTGACAGCAGCCATGTGGGATGGAGCAAGGGGAGATGCTGAATCTGTTCACCTGGTTTCTCAATGACCCCAGCAGCGTTCAGTGTGGGATGTTCTGCAGCTTTGGTTAAGGGTCATTTTTTCCCCCTTCTACCAGCAAGGTATGGGCAAAACGCTTCCACCATCCTGGATTCAAGTGCTGAGGATTTCTGAACCTGGCTTTGCTTTCTTTGGCTCCTGGCGCTCCCTTCAGCCATTGGCCACAGGGCAGGAGGCCACACAGTGCTGGCTGGCATGGGGGTTTCCTCATTACTGCCTCGTGGCCAGGCTGTTCTTCCTAGCTCTGATTTGTCACCTCCGCCTCCAAACAGGGTCACTCACAAGCATTTCTCTAAAGCACCAACTTGCTTGGTGCTACCCAACATATGCAGGAGGGAACAGTTCCTGAGGTCCCACCTGGCCAGGGGACATTCCTCTGCCAGCCTCCTTGGTTTGCCCTGATACCTCCTGGGGTGGCCCTAGGATGTGGATTTGGCACCTTGGTCCACCTGAGCCTTTGCTTAGGACAGAGGATTTCTGCAAAGCTCTTCCTATAATGCCCCATCCCTGACAGTGGTCAAGGCCAGGTTGGATGGGGCTTGGAGCAACCTGCTCTAGTGGAAGGTGTCCCTGCCCATGGCAGGGGGTTGGAACTGGATGAGCTTTAAGGTCCCTTCCAACCCAAACCGGTTTGGGATTCTATGATTCTAATTCAGCTGCCTTTTAGTACCTGGAACCAGTTCCAGTACGCAGTCTAGCAGCTGGCCAATCTTACTTACAGATCTACACTTATGACTTGCTTGTTGTGGTCTATCTATCTCTTGATTTTATTGACTAAATTCATCTATTCCCCTCTTCTCCATTAGCCTAATCTAAATTATGCTCTGGCTGGGCAGAAAGACATCTTTTTCCTTGCATGTTGGTGTACAACTGGCTTCCAGCCCTGTGTAACTTTCCCTTTGCTCAAAGGAACACAGCGTTCAGTAATTACATTTGCACATCAACATGTAAGATCCATGGGTATTTTATCCAGAACTTTTGATAAGTGCTTTTAAAAACTTTAAAGCGTTGATTTATTTGTTGTTACCCGTTAGGAATTTTGCTGAGTTGCTCTGGGGCAGGGAAGAGGGAAGGGTTTTATGTGCTTTTGGTATAGTGATGTTGGCCAAGCTCGTTCCTTGTGCTGGACAAAAACTGTCTGAAATTTCTGCGTCACTGATGATTTAACACCCTGCTGGGGATCGGGGTGGTTTCAGATGTGTATTCCCCACTCCACACCTCTGTCTGTGATTGTTGACTTCCACCTGCTGTGCCCCAGGCTGTTCGCTTCCCAGATGTGTACTAATTGTGATGGCTTTCTTGAGATGAAAGAGAAACTCTAGCAGCGGAGGTTCTGTTAGCCCCAGACTGACCCACTGATGTGCCAGCTACCTGCAGGCAGTGTGGTTGCGCTGGTGACACTCACTGCAGGCAGTGTGGTTGCGCTGGTGACACTCACTGCAGGCAGTGTGGTTGCGCTGGTGACACTCACCGCAGGCAGTGTGGTTGCGCTGGTGACACTCACCGCAGGCAGTGTGGTTGCGCTGGTGACACTCACCGCAGGCAGTGTGGTTGCGCTGGTGACACTCACCGCAGGCAGTGTGGTTGCGCTGGTGACACTCACCGCAGGCAGTGTGGTTGCGCTGGTGACACTCACCGCAGGCAGTGTGGTTGCGCTGGTGACACTCACCGCAGGCAGTGTGGTTGCGCTGGTGACACTCACCGCAGGCAGTGTGGTTGCGCTGGTGACACTCACCGCAGGCAGTGTGGTTGCGCTGGTGACACTCACTGCAGGCAGTGTGGTTGCGCTGGTGACACTCACTGCAGGCAGTGTGGTTGCGCTGGTGACACTCACTGCAGGCAGTGTGGTTGCGCTGGTGACACTCACTGCAGGCAGTGTGGTTGCGCTGGTGACACTCACTGCAGGCAGTGTGGTTGCGCTGGTGACACTCACTGCAGGCAGTGTGGTTGCGCTGGTGACACTCACTGCAGGCAGTGTGGCTGCGCTCGTGAGATTCACTCACTTCTGGCGATTTCGCTGCACTGGTGACACTCACACACAGCAGTGGTGTGGCTGCACTAGTGACGCTCACTCATTGTAGGCAGCGTGGCCGCACTGGTGACACTCACTTCCTGCAAGCAGCTTGGCTTCACTGGTGACACTCACTCACTGCAGGCAGTATGGCCAGGCTGGTGACACTTACTTCACTTTAGGCAGCCTGCCTGCCGTCGTGACATTCCCTCACTTCGGACGCTGTGGCTGCACTGGTGACACACACTCACTGCAGGCAACATGGCTGCGCTGATGATACTCAGTCACTGCATGCAGCAAGGCTGCACTGGTGATGCTCACTCCCTGCAGAAAGCGTGGCTGCACTCATGACATTCACTCACTTCTGGCACTGTGGCTGCACTGGTGACACTCACTCAAGTGCAGGCAGTGAGGCCACTCTGGTGACACTCACTCAGACTAGGCAGTGTGGCCGCAGTGCTGACACTCACTCACTGCAGGCAGTCTGGCTGCAGTGCTGATGCTCAGTCACTGCAGGCAGTCTGGCTGCAGTGCTGACACTCAGTCACTGCGGGCAACAGGTCCGCACTGGTGACACTTGCTGCAGGCAGTGTTCCCACACTGGTGACATTCACTAAGTTCAGGCAGCATGGCTGCACTGTTGACACTTACTCACTGCAGGCAGTGCGGTTGGGCTGGTGACACCCATTTCAGGCAGCTGCCTTTTGTCCCCAGTGTCCATCAGTGAAGGCAGGATCCCGCTTGCTAGCACGGCAGGCAGCATGCTCCTGGGTAAGTATTTGCACAATTATTAACTTCTTGTCTTCAAAAGCTTCTTTATTGAGTCCAAGGTGCAGATCCTGAAGCTCTTCTGCTTTTCCCTGTCTCAGAACTGTTCTGGCGCTGCCGGCGCTCAGAGGTCTCCGTATGGATTTCGGGGAGTGAGCTGCCAGCTTGCAGCAGAGAAACCCCTGACCCCATTGGTAAGTGCTGTGTGGCAGTCTCTGGGGTTGTGAAGTGTTGTTAGTTCAATAGTGGTAGCTGGCGTCATCTTGGATCCCATCGTGGGTGCCCCTCCACCTCCAAGCTGCTCAGTGCTGGAGCTTTCCTGGCATGCGAGTTCCTGAGCAGATCCAGGGAGCTGGGGCGAGGCAGGAGCCTGTGCCCCAGTGCCATCAGCAGTCTTCCATCTGGGAACAAGCTCTTTCTCCATTGCGTCCCCAAAACCTGAGCAGAAGCTTCGTGGACCATGAGGATGGGGGAACCTGCACAGCTCACGAGAGGTCACAAACATGGAGAGCTGCCATTGCTGCTCCCGGAATAGGACTTTGGCTGAAGTCACAGACCCTGTTGTAACAGCATCTGCAAAGCTGGGGGGTCCCAAGATAAGGCAAGTGTTGCTGCTCACTGGGTGGATGGGTGGCTGCAGATGGAGAAGAGCTGTGGATTGTGTCATGGGAGTGTGCAAAGCTGTGGAGAGTCCTTTCCCATTGCTGCTGATGGCTGGCTCTGCATGGGGGGACTGTTGGCACCTCTGTTTAGTGAGAAAAATATATCACTTCATTGCGAATAAAAGGGGAAAAAAGAACACAAGCCAGTACCTCAAAACGTCACCATAGAATCACAGAATGTTTTGGGTTGGGAAGGACCTTAAGATCATCCAATGCCACGGGCAGGGACATCTTCCACTAGACAAAGTTGCCCAAGGCTCCATCCAGACTGGCCTTGAACATTGCCAGGGATGGGGCATTATAGAAAGGGATTTGCAGAAATCCATTCTGTCCTAAGCAAAGGCTCAGGAGGACCAAAATGCCCAATCCACATTCAAGGCCAGTTTGGACAGGCCTTGGAGCAACCTGGTTTAGTGGCGAAGTGTTGAAACTGGATGACCCTTGAGGTCTCCTCTAACCCAAACCAGGCTGGGATTCCATGATTCTTTGTTTAAAGGTTTAAAGTCTGTCCCCGGCTCTCCCCTCCTGCATCCCAGGATTTCAGCCTCCACTAGTTGGCAGTTGGGATGGCCATGTCAGATATCCAGGATTGTATTAGCGTCACATGTAGCTGACCTACGAGATGGAAACTGGTTAAATCATACCAAAACCTGGCTTGTTCCTGCCTCTTTAATTCTGCTTATGGTGAAGCTGTAACCTTTCCTGGCTGTCATTGCTAACAACAGAAGCTGCTGCTGCTTCCAGAAGTCTTCTCCCCACCAAAAACCTGCATGAGAACTCATGAGGCTGGTGGTGATGATCTTGCCAGAAAGGAACCTAGAGCATAAAACCGGTTTTGCTCTGCATCAGTTCCCTGCCTCAGTTTATCTCAGGTCACCAAGGTCCATGGCAAAACATGGGAGAGGGCAACAAAATTGCATCTTTACGTGTTTTGTCCTGCTTGCTGGAGCAGAAACAGAGCTCAAGAGTGCACACAACTCAGAAGTGAACTGGCAAGTCTTTTCTCAGAGATGGAGGGATTCTCCTTCACGCTGGTGTATTTTAATACAGCTAAGAAATTGCACTGTAAGCATTTGATACCAGTTTGCCTGGTGGTATGCTCTGTTCTGCTGCACTTCAGTTTTCATGACCAGCTTGGCATAATAATAAACATGAGTTACAGCAATCAATTTAGTCTCCTCTTGTTTTTGTTTTAAAATGCAAAGAATTGTCCTGTAGCAATGTGTGTGCACATTTTCATTTTGAAAGATGTCAGCTGTGAAATAATAGATGGGGTTTAGAGTTAATGTGTATGTGGGGGGTGAATTTTGAGATGAAAATTATGTCCTGAGCAAACCTTGAATGCAGGAGCTCCCGGGGCTGCCTCCTCAGCTGATGTTGTGGCTTTCAGTTGCTGCAGGTCTGAAGCTGGATGATGAGAAAGTGCTGCCTGGCTGGCACATTACCTCCCGTTAACACAGAGCAGCTGTCTTGGCTCCATCACTTCCCAAAATAGTTGATATTTTCTTTGTAAAGATACTCACCAGTCCTTTGCGTGCATTGCCTGTCCCTGCTATGACTGCAGTGGGCACATGCGGATCCTTCTGCAAGGCTGGGCTGGTGTGGATCTGTCCTCAGTGCTCCTGTCATGGAGCCTTGGAAGGGAGAATCCACAGGAGAGTCCATGAAAATGGAGCCGGAGCCTTGGTTCCCTCATGGGGTATTTATCGGGGGTCTAGAGGTTGGACCCATGACAAAGCAGGTGCTGCTGGTTGTTTCGGTGTCTGATTTTACTGTGCCATCCCACTGCTAGTGGGGATGGAGGAGTGGGACCAGGCAGGTCTCAAGGATGGCCATCAATGCGGGCATAAAACTATGGGGAGCCCATAGGAATGAGCTGGGGAGGGAATACTGGAGGCAGAGAGTTGCTGGAGGAAGCTGTAAAGAGATAAAGGAGTTATTTCATCCATGTGTGGGATCATCTTTTTCCTCTCAGTGCCCTCCCTGCGGGCTCCTCCTGCCTGTGATGTCTTTGAGGAGCTGCAGCACAAGCTGGTGATGTGCAGCAGTGCTGGACACGTTATCAGTGACTTTTTCTTATCATCCACCCCCATCAGCTTCTGCTTAGAGCCAAGACCCTGCTGAGCATCTCCTCCTGCAGGAGTGCTGACGGAGGTTGCCTCTCTCTTCTGCAGGTGGTGGTGCAGCTCACTGATGACCTCCTGTCCCAGGCGGTGATGATGGTGGAGGACAGCCGGCCGACACTGGCCATCAACCTGGCTGGGGCCCGGCAGCACTGGCTGGAGGGGATGCTGCGCCACGAGATCGGTCAGCAGTACAGTCCTGTGGGTGGTGGGCAGAGCAGGGGCAATGCTGGGAGCATTCTCTGGCTGGTAACGGCCTGGGGGCTGCAGGGACTACGGACATGGTGGTACCCACTGGGTCCTTGCAGAAGCCATTCTGGAGGCAGGTTTTGGAAGGGGGTGAGGCCACTGGGTCCTTCTCTGCATGCAGGACCAGGGGGTGTCAAGCACCCACCCATGTACCCATGTGCCTGCCTGGGCTGCAGAGCAAGCAGACGTCCCATGGCAGCATCTCCAGCCAGGACTGGAGCCACTACCCATGGATGTGACTTGGCAAAGGGTGTTGGAGTTTAGATTTTTGGAGGCTGTGGCCATTGGTGCTCACTTCCACCCTCCTCCCCAGGCACCCACTACATCCGCGGGGTGAACAACACCCGCCAGCCCTGGCACAGCTCTGAGGGCCGCAAGCAGTACAGCCTGAAGCCTGCCAACCCCACAGAGGAAGGCTTGGCCAGCTTGCACAGCGTCCTCTTCCGCAAGCAGCCCTTCCTGTGGCGGGCAGCCCTGCTCTACTACACCATTGAGCGTGCCAGCCGCCTCTCCTTCTCCGCCCTCTTCCAGGACCTGGAGCAGTATGTCCAGGATGCTGGCATCCGGTGGGAATACTGCGTGCGGGCAAAGCGGGGCCAGACGGACACCTCGCAGCCAGGTAATGCTGGAGGGGGTTTGCAAAGCGTTTGGGGTTTGGAAGGGATTTTGTATTCTTTTTACAAGAAAAAACAGTGGTGGGTTTGTTTTACACCTGGGTGGGTTGGGCATTGCTGGTCCTGTGGCCATGGCACCATTGGAAAGGGTGGCTCTGCCCAACCTACATCAATCCCCATTCCCATCAGGTGGTTCCAGTCTGATGGGAGCAACTCACACAAGGAGGCAGCAGCCAAAAGAGATAAAATGAGCATTTCTGGACACAGTTTAGATCCTTGCAGTGGCTTACCATGAAAAAAGTAGTAAAGGTAAAAAACTGGTGAAAATTGGAATGGTAAAAAATGAAAAAATATGGTAAGGAGGAAGATGTAATGACAGCGTTTAGCATTTAAAGGTGTTTAAGGTTATTAAGCTTTCTTCTTGATGTTTTGTTTTGATGAAGGGGGGGCTTTAATGGCTGCTTTCTAGGGAATACAGATTGGAAGTGACACAAAGCTGACGGGAGATAAAGTAATAGGGCAGGCAGGCTGCAAATAAAAATGACAAATAATTGGGAGGAAAGGTGAAAACATCCCAGGGAGAGGTTTGGGGATCTCAGTGCTTCTGGCTGCCTCCATGGTCACTGGTGCTCAGCCTTTGGGACCCAGCAGTCCTGGCACTGGACCAGCAACACCTGAGCTCTGGTGCACTCATATCACCCCAGTCCAGTGCCATTGCTCTGGTTATAGCAGTGAGCAGGCGTTGGGGTGAGTGGAGGGTAGTGGGGAGCCTGCTCCCTGGCCTCTCCTGCTTTTCCAGGCTGTTTCAGTAAGGACCAGGTCTACCTGGATGGGATTCTCCGCATCCTGCGCCATCGGCAGACCATCGACTTCCCATTGCTGGCTGCACTTGGAAAGGTAACAGCCAGGGGTAAAGTGGGAAACACTGATCACAGAGCCCTGTCCCAGCCTATGGAGACAGGCCAAGAGAGCTGGGTGTGTTCAGCCTGGAGAAGGGAAGGCTCCTTAAGGGGAGACCTTAGACCAGATCCAGTGCCTAAAGAGGCTACGAGAAACCTGGAGAGGGGCTTTGGACAAGTGCCTGTAGGGACAGGACATGGGGGAAAGTCTTTAACCTGACAGAGCGGAGATTGAGATGAGATCTTAGGAAGAAGTTCTTCCCTGTGAGGGTGCTGAGGACCTGGCACAGGTTGCTCAGAGAAACTGTGGCTGCCCCATCCCTGGTGGGAGGCAGGGCTGAGACAGACACCTTCCTTGACATGGTTTGGGATGAGTTGTGGGGGAGCTGACCCCACCTCCGTGCTTCCCATCAGGTCTCCTATGAAGATGTGAATCGGCTGAAGAAATTTGGGGTCCTGGAGAAGGCCCGCATCCCTCATTTCATGCAGGACCTGGAGCGGTACATGAAGCAGCTGGACCACATCGTCACCACCAACTGCCTGAATGAGGAGGAGCTGGAGCAGCTGCTGCCTGACTGAGGGGCACCAAACCTGCAAGCCGGCACCCCAAGGGTGTAACTGCTGGGATTTATATGATATGTACTGGGACTGGAGCCTGGAGGAGCGGGCAGAGCCTGGGCCTCCCCCTGAGCCCAGATGGCTACTGTGCATGTTCCGCTGTGTAGGGTAGTGCTGGTGTGGTTTGTGTTGATGTGTCGTGTCCCCCACACTGTCCCCTCGGCACTTGCGGGGACAGATGTGTGGTTCCACATGGCTCTGGGGATCTGGAGAAGAGGGTTCAGAGGGAGCAAGGGCAAAGCTGCAGCATGTGCTGGCACCCCAGATGAGGCTACGTGGGGCAGTTGTAGTGGTGGGGGGATGTCCTTAAGGTACATGGGGTGCTCCCAGCAGAGTGGGGGGCACCTGCTAAGGGCTTGGGTCTCTGGGCTGTGCTGGCAGGGAATAAGGGCTGGCCCATACCAACTGATCACCCTGTGCATGCATTTCCCCTCCCTATTCCTTCCCTCGTGCAGCAGGAAGGACTTTAACCTCTCCAAATCTCTGCTCTCCACCACAGGTATTTGCCCATTAACCATTGCCCTGCAGCCACTGCCTGGCTCTGAGGACTTGGGGTGGGCATTGGACTTGTTGTTAGGAAAAAGCATGTAATAAAAGTGATGTCATGGAAACACTGTGTGGACAAAAGGTCGTGGGGAGCACCGAAAGCCAGGCTGCGTGCAGGCAAAGCTGCATGGCCCCAAACTGCTGCGTCAGGAGCTGGATGGGTTCACCAGAGTGCATAAAACAAGTGGGCAGGGACATGAACAAACCACAGCAGGCAAAAGCAGAAGCTGCCCCTGCGCTGCTCCTGGTCTCTAACATATGATCGCTACTGCAGAGCTGTGCCACCCATAAGAGGGCCCTTTTTTTAGAAAACAAAAAAACCCACAGATTTGGTTTTAGCTTCTTGTCACCTTTCATCCCACTGAGCTCCTGCAAAGGGAACCCAGGCTCAATCGCAAAAGCTCCAGGTTTGACTACAAGCCCAGCTCGCAGCACCTCCAGCTGCCTCACACTCCAGGTCTGGCAGGGGAGCTGCAGCCCCTCTGCAAGGTATAGATGCTGTGGCAGCACATGGCAAGCTTGGGAAGGAATAAGATCACTTGTCCTGGAGGGGATTTTGCTTCCCTCAAGTCAGGTCTCCCATATCCCACTGGCGTTTTTAACAGCTCCCCCGTCTGAACACATTGCCAGCACGGTCAGTTAGACTCTGCTCTTTAATGTGCTATTTCTTTCAACGTTGCCATCCCCAACCTCAAACGTGACGCAGCGCTGCTTTAAGAAGGTCCTGCCACACATCCCAGCACCACCTCCCTCGTCATCCCGAGGAGTAAGGCCTCAACTGGCAATAAGAACCAACCAAGGGAAGACTCTTGTGGCACTAAGAACCAACCAAGGGAAGACTCATGGTGCTAAGAACCAACCAAGGGAAGACTCTTGTGGTGCTAAGAACCAACCAAGGGAAGACTTGCGGTGCTAAGAACCAAGGGAAGACTCCTGTGGCCTTTCTAGCGGAAATGGCAGCAATGACAGAGGGCAGCATAGCTACTGCGGTGGTTTGGGTTGCATCCCTGATGAAATAACAGCATGGAGATGAGAGAAAGTGTTAATCTTTCTCCCCAGCAGGGCTAGAAGCGCTTCATCTGGCGGCGTTCTTGGCGGCGTTGCTTCTTCTCGTTTGGTTCCTGACCGGCAGGTGAAGACTCAGCTGTAAACCAGGGCCCCAGGATGTTCACCCACAGCAGGTAGAGAGCGCGCCCCGGAGCCTGCAACACACACGTGGCACAAACTCGGTCACACTGGGGCTGCTCCCACTGAGAAAGACAAAGGAGTTGGAGTATCTCTCCAGGCTGGATCACGGGATGCATGGAAATCATAGGCAGGCATCCAATATACATGGCCTGATTTCATATGGTTTAAGAACTTGCATACGTATACAGCACTTAAGTTTCATATACGGAAAGCCCAGCATGAGGTCTGAATTAGCTACATCAGCTCAAACATTTTGCCTCTCCCTCCTTCAGAAAACACACACATCTCTCTGAATTGAACAGATGTTATCCAAATGGTCTCCAGGGGATAGTCAGGGTCTAGGCTGCCCTCTGCTAGACCAGTTAGAAAGAAACATGTGAGTACAGACTGAAAACAGATAAGCTTTCTAAGATCAACTAGCACAGGTTGCCCAGAGAAGCTGTGGCTGCCCCATCCCTGGCAGTGTTCAAGGCCAGGTTGGACGGGCCTTGGAGCAACCTGCTCTAGTGGAAGGTGTCCTTGCCCATGGCAGTGGGTTGGAGCTGGATGAGCTTTGAGGTCCCTTCCAACCCAAACCGTCCTATGATTCTATGGTAAGACTGGCTTACGTACTGTTGTGGGATATAGTCAAAGCAAATCTGGGATTTTTTAACTAACTGGAGATTTTCTGATCTTCCGCAAAAGCAGTTTTAGCTACAGGCACATGACAAGTCAGGAGTAGAAAATCTGGCGTGTTAAGGGGAAATCAAAGCCTACAGCATTTTATGTACCAAACAACCCAGTGTCCAGCAGTTCCCAGCCTCAGACTGTGCTGGTGAATGACTGAGAAAACCAAACAAGAAGAAACACTGTTTGTCACAGTCACAAAAAGGCTCTACACACAAAGATGGCTTTGATCTGCCTAATGTTTCTTGTTGCCCTTTCACAGGACCAGAGAGGAAGGCCAAGGCCAGCAATAACCAGAAGGATCAGGACTTCTTTCCCTTGTACAGCCTCATTTTTAACAACATTTGACAGGGAGATTAAAAAGTTTATCAGAAAACAGTTTTGGCCTGAAACGAGACACTGAAATGAAATGGATAAATAATGTCCCCAGTGTTAAAGGCACAGACAATGTAGAGCGACAAGGACAACCAAAGGGGCTTACCAAGAGCCAGAAGTACCAGAGGTAGAGAGAGAAGCAGCTCAGCACTTGGACTATGGCTGTCAGCAGGATCACATCCTTGAGGTGCCTGAGGGAAGAAAAGCAAAACATGAACCTTCCATTCAAGGCCCCGCTGCACACACCAGCTCCTCTGGCACCAAAGCCTGTCTGTGCTGCCTCTGTGGAGCAGCTCTGGCTGCCCGCTGCGGCTCTGCTTGGCCACACAGGGCAATCTAGAAGAATCAGAGCAGTAAACAACAAAAATAAATGGATCTGATGAGTTAAAGAGCCAGGCTTCCTACAAAAAGGGACATTGAGAAAGCTGAGGAATGCACGGGGGTGGAAATCAGCAACAAAACCACTTCCCCCGCAGCACGAAGCAGCAGCCAGTGCCTGCTGATTTGACACACATCATGGCATGAAGCTGAGCTGCTCACAGCTGGCTGCGCTGAAGGGAAATATGCATCCTCCCCACTTCCACTTCACAGACACTCAGAGTCACCAAAGAGCTAGGTGCTGCACAGACAAGCATACCATGGCCTGCGTGGTGAGCTACAGCAAGATGGCTTCCTCTCCCCTCCTGCTTATCCAACCCTGGGATCTTCCACACCAGCCCAAGGCAGAGCCAAGAGCAGCTATGGAGGGGAACAAGCTGCCCACACTTCAACTACTGCTCTCAGGACACCTGACACCCAGGAGAGGTGAGCAGGTATTAGCTTTTCCAACAGGAGTCACGGGACATGTCAGGGAGGGTTAGAAAACACCAACTCTTTCACTCCCGTTAAATCATTATCTGTCAGAGCAAGAAACGCTTAAGCCAAATCCAAGAATGGGGTCAAGAAGACAAAGGCGAAGTGATCAAATAGTTTGTCTCATTCTGGGCACACAGCAAAGTGACCACAAACAGCTGGTTCAGGCTGGGACACCATCATCAGCTCAAGACGCTGCAGAATCCACCATCAACAGCTCCACGACCAGACATTGAGGTGCGGAAATCAAGTGCATCACCAGAGGACACAGGGGTGATGGCAGAGCTCCCACAGAATCAGCTCTCCAAGAGACCAGCAAGGTCGCCTTCCTCAATCCCAGAGCAACACAAGAATCTGCTTCAAGGAGGCAAACACCACCAAATCCACAGCGTTCCAGAAGCAGCTCCAAGAGGACGAGTTCATCTGCTGCAGCATGCTCAGCCAAGAGGCGGGAAAACATCCCCTGCATTCTGGAAGTAACCACTAGCCTGGAGTAGTTCCACCATCCCCAAAGTGGCAATTTAGAGCTGACAAACAGACACAGTCAACAGGAGGAGCACTGAATGTTTGGTAACACTTTGTGCTGATGTACCACAGGGTTAAACTCTAAAGGGCTAATAAGGGCTCTGCACAAGTACAAAGGCACAGGGTAAGGGTGGGAACTTGGGCTGTACAGCTTTTGTTTTGATTGCTCAGCCTCCCCCTGTGCTTTGCACAGCCTGTGCCTTGGACAAGCATCAATTCATTTTAATGTGTTATAAAACTCACCCCAGTGGTGTGTTGCTCAGGCAGAAAAACCTCAGCACCCCAGTACTTGTCACCTTTTCACAGTAGGTAATGGCATCCATTGCCAACTCCTGTCAGTCATTTCTCTTGGCATCACCATCACACATCTGCATGGGACAGGTATCAGGGCACCCACCCTGCCTTGGTGCCTTACACACCTCCCAAAGGCACCTCCCTCAACCAGGATACCCCAGATGACACCAAACTTCTGTATTTTCCTTATTCAACTGTCCCATGGTGCCATTCACAAAAAAGGGTATCCACCACACAGAATCCCAGATTGATTTGGGTTGGAAGGGACCTTAAGGCTCATCCAGTTTCAACCCCCTGCCATGCACAGTGACACCTTCCACTAGACCAGGTTGAGCCAGAACAGTGTAAAATGGGAGAAAAATGCTCAGCTGACCATCGGGAAAGAGAAATCACTATAGGATGAAGAAGGCATAAAGCACCCAGCTTACAAGTCACACTAGAAATAACTCCCTCTTCCTGGCCACCTTGTTCCTTGGCTCTTACACCAGGCAGCCAAGTTTCTCTGGCTGCAGGTAGCAAATCTACTATTTCACTAACAAAACCAGAGATGAGAGCTCATTCTGTGCAGACAGCAAGTTCTGTGCTGCACAAGCAGGTCTGCCTGCTGGTAACACCTGCTGGCTGCAGGAACAAAACTCACGTTAAGAAAAACAGAAGTGTATTACTCAATAGATGGCCCTTCCAGCATGAGAGCACTTGATGTGATGCAGTAGGCTCAGCTGGAAGCACCCTTGAAAAAGCCTGCCAGCAAGAAGACAGAGGTAAACCTGAAATCATAAGCCAGAGATGTGGGAGGGAAGGAGATAAGGACTCCAGGTACCTTGCTCAGCGCACACTTAAGAACCCAGCAGAAGGTGGGCCAGCAGGTTAAGGCTGAGGGCAAGGAGACAGAGAGCAAAGCCATGTGTCCACAACTGCCTGGCAGTTCCCTGTAACTAGTTTGCAGCCAACTTTTAGAAAACACATAAATCTAGAAGCTGTTTCTGCTGATTCAGTACTGTTGTCTCCTTATTTTATGTAACAGAGCTCTTCAGGAATTGCCATTGTGTGCTGTTTGACCAAGCATTAGGGCACTGCGAAGAACACTGGACATGCAAACACTTAGTGCTGTCTGCAGACAGACATGAGGCATTCACAAGCATAGGGAGAAGAAAAGGCTAAGGAGATGAGAGAAGCTGCTAAAGGCCAGGGTGGACAGGGCTTGGAGCAACCCGGTCTAGTGGAAGGTGTCCCTGTCTGTGGCAGGGAGTTGAAACTGGATGAACTTTAAGGTCCCTTTCAAGCCAGACCATTCTGGTTCTATGATTCTAAGACACAGAGGAGGACTGCTAGTGTGTAGAACAGTTCTAGACGCAGCCAGGATGGGGTAACTAGCAGCCTTTCTGCTCTGTCGAGCATTACCTGCAGTGCTGGTTTAAAAAGGAATGTACGTATCTGTGTGTTGCAGAAGCATGCACAGTATCAGCACTGTTTCTGTACTGAAAGATGGCTGTAAGCTCCTCCAGCTCTTACTTGTGTGCCTCAGCCTTTCAGACAGTGACTGTTCTAGGCTGACAGACCCATAGAGCAGCTGGTGACTAGTGCATGCCAGGCAAAGCATTCAGATAACGAGGGAGAAGTTCTTTACTGTGAGGGTGGTGAGGCACTGGGACTGGCTGCCCAGAGGAGTGGCAAATGCTCCATACGTGGCAGTGTTCAAGGCCAGGCTGGAGCAGCCTGGTCTAGTGGAAGGTGACCCTGCCTGTGGCAGGGGGTTGGAACTGGGTGATCTATAGGGCCTTTCCAACACAAACCACTCTGTGATTCTATGATTCTCAGATGAAACAACTCCAGCTCCCCTCACACCTGTGGGCAAGCTGAGGTAGGAGCAGAAGCCTGGGCTCTCCCGGCTCTGTGAACACGCTCAGGCAGCAGGTCCTGCTCACCTGGGCTCGTGTGGACACTCACTCTGCCATCCCCTGCTCCATATTCAGGTCAATTCCTCCGTCGGCAAGGCTGCCATCGTCTGTGAAAGACGGCTTTGCCATGGAGCTCATGGACCGGTAGCTTGTGCCGTACACCACGCAGCTGAAGATGAAGGCTACCTGCAGCAAGGGAACAGCCGTCAGCCGCCAGAGCCACCACCCTCCCGCGGCACAGCCGCGAAAGGCCGCGGCTGTCTGCCGGGGCAGGCCGCGGAGCCGCAGCAGCTCACCCATGTCCACGCGGAGGCGGCGGGGTAGAAGATGACCAAGTTCACCATGGCGTAGAGAGCCTGCGGAAAGAGATGGCCCGGGTCAGCTCAGCTCGGCACGGCACGGCCCTTCCCGCAAGCCCGGGCACTCACGGAGGCCGCCAGGATGATGCGGAGGTAGAAGCGCAGCGTCTCCCGGTTCTCCTCGAAGATCTGCTTCTTGCCTTTGGTGCCCGCCTTCCCCTTCGGCTGCGGAGCCAAGAGAGGCCAAGGTCAGCGGTCTCCCTGGGCCCCCGCATCCCCGGAACCCCGCGCCCCGGCCCCGCCACTCACCGCCATTGCCGCGCCGGCTCCGCGCTCCGCTTCCGGACCCGCCGGAAGGGACCCGGAAATGGCGGCCCGGGCGTGCCGCGGGCCTCGGGCCAGGAGCTTCTCCCGCTGCTCTCCGCGGAGCGGGGGTTCCCCGCTTGCCAGCGCCAACGCACACGGGGGCTGTGCAGACAGGGGTTAGATGTCCCCCTTCCCTCCCCCCTCTGTGCCCATCACCGGCTGTCGCAACCCGCAGCACCCACCCGTGTCAGGTCCCTGTTCCCTCAGGAGCTCCGCTGACTCCGGAAGGTGTTGGGGTGTATGGAGGGGCTGCAGAGCACTGCGGGGCAGCGACCTCTCGCACACTGCCCTCACCAGCCTCGGCTCCCCATTAACAGCCTCTGTATGGCAGGGATGCTGCTCTCCAAACTTCAAACCCAGCACTGGCCTGTTTGCAAGAGCTGACGCTGTCCAGGTTGCTCCCTGCAGCACACCTAACTCTTCCTGGGCTGGAATCGGCCTTACCTGTAGACCCACTGCCACCTTCCTTGTAACAGTCCTTCCTTGGCAGGGCCGGGGTAAAGGTTGGACTTGTCCTTAAAGCCAACCTGGTTGATTCTGTGATTCCTCAGGTGAGGAATGGTGACAGGACTTCATGCCTGCACCTCAGCACCAGGAACCTGCCAGCCCTCCAGCCTGCATGCTCAGTGCTGCAGATCCCACACCACCATCCTGCTCTTGCCTGTTTTGACCCTTTTCATAGGATCCCAGACTGGTTTGGGCTGGAATGAACCTTAAGACCACCCAGTTCCAACCCCTGCCATGGGCAGGGACGCCTTCCACTAGAGCAGGTTGCTCCAAGTCTCATCCAAACTGGCCTTGAACACTGTCAGTGATAGGGCAGCCACAGCTTCTCTGGGCAACCTGTGCCAGGGCCTCAGCACCCTCACAGGGAAGAGCTTCTTCCTTGTATCTCACCTAAATCTCAGCTGTTTCAGCTTAAACCTGTTACCCCTTGTCCTCTCACCACAGTCCCTAATGAAGAGTCCCTCCCCAGCATCCCTATAGGCCCCCTTCAGGTATTGGAAGGCTGCTATGAGGTCTCCACGCAGCCTTCTCTTCTCTAGGCTGAACAGCCCCAACTTTCTCAGCCTACCTTCATACGGGAGGTGCTCCTGCCCCTGATCATCCTCGTGGCCTCCCCTGGACTTGCTCCAGCAGCTCCATGTCCTTCTTATGCTGGGGACACGAGAACTGCACACAGTGCTCCATGTGGGGTCTCACAAGAGCAGAGCAGAGGGGCAAGATCACCAGGATCACATTTTGCACAAGCCCTACCCCAAACCTTTGGCAAGAACACAGCTGTGAGTTCTCCACAAGTGTTTATTGTCCCAGCACGTGGGGAGCAGAGGCACAGCCAAGCCCTTGTGCCCTGCAGCAGCCATTGTGACCGCAGCACCCCTGGAGAAGCTGTAGGCACGAGGAGGTGCAGGGCACCGTGGTGGGAGGTAGCTTGTCATGGTGCAGTAGTGCAGCAGCATGGCTGAAGTGTGCAAGTATCTGCACGGGAGTGGGGGGGGGAAGGCACCAGGATTGGCAGAATGCCACAGCACCGAGCAGCGAGTACAGACCAGGGTCTCCTCCTCACACCAGGCATGGTGGCAGTGGGCCCCTGCCCAGCTGATAAGGGGCTGGGGAGAGGGAGCTTGTACCTGAAAGGCCCCCCTTCCAGGACAGGGAGCACACAGGGCTCAGTGAAAAACCATTTCAGTGCAGGGGGCGCCTGGCTGGGCAGGCACATGGTGCTCTGGAGATGACATCTGCTCACCAAACCAAGGGGAAAGGGGCTTTTATCCTTTTTCTAACCATGTTTTTGTCAAGAGAGGATCCCCTGCACTCATGTGGAGAGTCAGGCAGCACGGATTTGTACCTTTGTAGTGCTGTCCCCCCTCCAGCTGTCCCAGAGCTGCCAGCACCTTTATTCCAGCCCTCTCTTTGCCCTCTTTGCTCAAAGCCTGGCAGTGTTGGGGGGTCAGCACCACCCCAGAGGGGTTCAGCTGTCTGCAAAGTATATAGTGTTGCCTGTGGCATGGGGGCAAAGCAGACAGGTCACCCCACCTTAAACAAGAGCCTGACGCTCGGTGGGTCATCCCCATGCTCCCACAGGAGGGCAAGACACAGGCAGGGAAGGGTGGGCTGTTCACCCAGCAAAGGGTGAGCAAGGTGCAGACAGCATGTGCCCAAGCCCCTAGCCAGCGCTGAGCATGTCCCTTTGGAATGGAGATGAGCGACAGAACCTAGGGGAAGGGGGTTGATTTTGAGAGGCATAAGGGAGAACTGGGCACAGGGAGGAACTCACTGCTCTGTTTGGCTGAAGTCATAGCAGAAATTTAAGTTGCTGGGGGGCTTTGGGATGGGAGGGGGGGCGTCGGGGATGCTGATGTTTTCCAGGTCCAGGAGCCGCAGCTTGAGCTCCATGGACAGCAGGACATCAAGGTCCGTCTGCGTTCGTTCACTTGTCATCTCCTTGCCCAGGAGCACGTTCAGCCCATCCGTCCAGAGGCAGAACTGGGGAAACAGCACAGGCACCTCTGGTAGCAGCTCAGGAGACCACCTCTCCTCTCCTGTGGCTCCAATTCCAGGGCCACACATGTGCAAATCCCTTCCTTCCCTGCTACCCCCTGGCAGGGACAACTGGCTGCAGCAAGCCCATGGAGCTCACCTCATAGCGGGTTGGGGCAACAAAGTTGAGGCAGTATTCCTCCATGTCGTACACAATGGAGAAGGCCAGCTCCAGGACATCCTGCACAGGGGTTACATGGCTTCTCAGCTGTGCTCTTTCCAGCCCTGGCGGGGTTCAGAGCAGGAGCTGCCTCCCAGCCTCCTCCTCTGTGCCCCAGAAGACCCAGGAGGTCTCCAGTCTCAAGCCACTTCCTCCAGGAAACCATCCAACCTGACACCATCCACCCACCACCAAAACCCATCACCAGATGGGGATGGCAGCACGCTGGGTCCCCTGTGCAGAACGCCAAGGTGTAATGGGAGGTGCTGACCTTGTTCTGCTTCCCAGAGCTCTTCTCCTTTGTGTGCGGACACTCCTTCCCCACGAGCACCGTCTTCATGTCAGCAATAGGAACTGTGGCAAGCAGAGGAGCTGTCAGTGCCTGCTCTCCTCTCCTTTTCCCCAGGTCCCCAGAGCCCAGGTATGGGGGCTCACAGCCAGCCACAGCTCAGGGAAGGGAAGGAGGCTCCATTAAGCCCCATTGAAGAGCCAGCCCTCACCAGTGGTCACTGTGCCAGCAGGCAGCAGCCATGCAGAGGGGAAATTCCTACGTTATGTCACAACTGGGGTGAGCAGAGGGTTCCCTCCCTCCTTCCCACCCTCTCCTCTCCATCACCTACTTTTCTCCAGCAGGCTCTCGATGGGGGGAGAGTGCACCCCCTCCTCCACGTCCCCATAGTGCAGCACCTTGTGGTTGGGTGATAGGCGGCAGTACCAGAGCTTGTCTGCAACACAAAGGATGTCAGAAAGTGCTCAGCCTCTCCCACTGAGGTCCCCTTCCCGGGTGGACACCCCACGTGGTCCTACTCTGTGGGTTACCCCACGTCAGCCATCCAGGGAGCCAGGCACACTACTCCCCACAGATTAATTGTGCAGATTCATCCCCACTGGCAGGGGACATGGGGACAAGCCTCTGTCCCCTCCCGGGACCCCCATCCGGGAGCAGAGGGCTGCACTCACCCTGCCTGCGGCGGCTGCTGATCTTGCGGAAAAGGGTGCCCTCACAAAGGTGCAGCAGGCGCTGCTGTCGGACCAGCCCCAGCAGCTCCGGCTTCAGCCTCTCACGCAGCTCCCTGGGGTGAGAACCAGAGAAGAGGAGCATGGCAGCTTCACCAGGCGCTCGCTGACCTCCTCGGCAACCCCACAGCATCTGTCCCTACAGCCCCCAGCCCTGCCTACAGCTCACTCACAGCACAGGCACAGCCAGAGTCTCCTCCTGGTGCAGTCGCTCTGTCTGCCGCAGCTTCAGGATCTCGCTGTAGTTCAGTGCATTCACTCGGGTCTTGAACAGCTCCAGGGAGGTGGGCTTGAGGGACAGGGTCCTGGTGATCTGCTCCCGCACTACCTGCAGCACCTACGGGGCCCAGGATGTCACCCCCAGTCTGGTGATGCTCCCCAGAGACCCTGAATTGGTGCACAGTTCCCATTCAGGACCCCAATGTTCCCTCACACCTTGTCAAAGTCCTCCTGGGTAGCACGCATCTCCTTCCAGGTCTTGTTCACCAGTTGGATGCAGATGCAGAAGAGCTCTTCAAAGAAATGATCCTGCCCGAAGAACATAGGGTAAAAGGCCTGAGCAGTCTCCGAGCCTGTGGTGAAAAGGACAGATGATGCCAGACTCCCTGGTTTTTCCAGGGGACTTCAGTGTCCAGGAGAACCTGGACATTTCCCAGCCCCTTTCCCTGCTGTAGGCCACACCAGTGCCTGGTGGTTCTGTGTTCACAGTCCCCTGCCCTGGCAGCTTGTTCCCACTCCTGCCAGGCAGCAGGGCAGGGAGGAAAAGCCAGGGTGCACACATACACGGCTCTCCAATGTGCAGGATCTCACAGAGGATCAAGGTGAGCTGGATGCTGCTTCGAGCGAAGGGGCACTCATGTTTGTCTTCCCGGCTGCTGTTCTCAAGGACAAACTAGAGGAGAGAGCAGTGGACTCAGAGGGCAGCCCCAACAGTGGGGCTCCTCCTGAACTTCCTAGTCGAGCTGTCCCCCCAGGTTATGCCATTCCTAATAGAAGTAGTTAGCTCTCCCCAAAAACCAGCCCCAGCCTCCTCCTTCTGCTGCTGCTGTGTAGGAGCTGATCATAGGCAAAGTGGGTGGCAGCATGGCTAATGGCTAGTTTCATCCAAATTGTCCCGGTCTGCTCAGGTACGAACAAGGACTGGAAACCAGAAAAACTTATGGGGACCCATCAGTCCCACCAGCCTCAAATGGCTGCTCCTACCCACAAGCAGTACTCGGCTCCATCTGAAACAGGGCAGCAGTAGGACACTTGCCCAAAAAGGGACATCCCCGCCTGGCTTTGACCAGGGACAGGTCACAGGGAAAGGAAAAGAAGGAGGAAATCCACCAGCACGTCTACACCAGAGAGTTCTTTAGGCGAGAGTACGCACCCTGCTATAGGCATTAGAGGTGTGCCTGGAGAAATACACCATGTTGTCAAGGGCAAGGAGACCCGGTGGGACACGGCGGAGGTCCTCTGCTGGGTTGCTGTTGTTCTAGGAGGACACAGAAGGATGCAGTTTAGCAGCTGCTTTGTTAGAGCAG
Organism: Amazona ochrocephala; assembly: GCA_039720435.1. NCBI lineage: Eukaryota > Metazoa > Chordata > Aves > Psittaciformes > Psittacidae > Amazona > Amazona ochrocephala. The sequence goes on along the minus strand of CM077909.1, from coordinate 77,561,633 downwards.
CAGAGTCCTCCCAGCGCAGCCATGGAGTTTGCCTTTGAGTCCTGGCAGCTAAACTTGCTGTTTAGGAGTACCACGGGAGCTGAGGGAAGTGCCACATGGAGGCCCATCAGATCAGCAGGGACATGAGGCTTTAGGGGAGCCATCAGAAGGTGCTCCAGAGCACAGGGGTGGGGAAGGGATGCAGGGGAACACACCATGAAGCCCAGCTTGCGGAACTCCTTGGCACACAGGGATCTTCGGCGCTCAGTGCTGAAGCTGCTGGCAGGTGCCTCACTCTCTGACTCAAACGCAGTTTGACGCAGTGACTGGAGAAGGTCCCGCTGTTCCTGGTGAGAGAGCGGAGAGGAGGGAATGCTGGGGAGCCTCACGGAAACAGGTTCTCCCAGGACAAACCGACAATGAAATCACATGTGCTCAGTTCACCCAAAGGCGAACCTTCACCCGCCTTTACTTCCACAGGTGGAGGAGACCAGGAGCACACTCAAAAGGAGAATGCCGCCAGACCTGGGAGTAGGGATCCATGGAGGTCCTCATACGGCGCTCACACAGGTTGAGGCTGACAGACTGCAGCACATACAGGTAATGGGCCATCTCGTCCCCCAGCGGCTCGAAGCTGTGGATGATGTTCTACAGGAGACCGTGAGTGAGAAGGGCCCCGAGGCTGCTTCTCCCAGTTCCTCCAAGCCCAGGGCCCAACAGCCAAAGCCCAGCAGGTTCTGCCAAGGGGTGCAACTCTGGGCAGATGGGTGCAAATGCAGCAGCACCCATCAAGGAAGGCATCAAGGAAGGGGTGTAAGACACAGAAGCAACCCAACCAGGCACTGTCACCAAAGGCTGGGGAGGAAGGATAGAGGATGAAGCACAGAGCGGACCCTTGCACAACCCCAGCTCCTCACCTTGTGGATAAACTGCCTGATATTCTTCCCCCTCAGGTAGTCCATCATGTCCTACGAAGGGATGAGGCTGTGAGATGCTCCCCAGCTCAGCACACCATCATTTCCCCCCAGAAAAGCCTCTGTTCCCTCTGCAGACTCACTTCCCTGCTATGCCTGGCTTTGGGCCACAGCCATGGTGATGACAGGAAGGAACCAGCAGTCTCTGGAGTGACACTGCCCCCAGCTCCCACTGCCCTGGCAGCCAGGACTAGCCTACCTCAGTGGGGCTCAAAGAGATCCTGCCGCACCCAGCTGCCAGGGCAGGTTGTGTTGGTCAAGGAGAAGAGGCAGAGTGAGGATGCTGACTTTAAACCTCTCACCATCCCAGAGAGCACAAACACTGCTGCAGAGGACCCAGCTGCCTAAGAGCCCATCATGGGGCACTGTCACCAACCCTGTCACCATCAGGTCCTGCCTCCTGCCTCATCCCTTACCCGCCGCTCAGCATCAGTCGCAGCCAGCAGTAGTGCAATGAGCAGGGCCATCGCCTTCAGCTGCAACTGAACGTTTGTCCTGCAGGAGGAGGAGAAGGAGAGTCACCAGCTCTGAGCATGGTCTTTCCCTCCCCAAGGCAGAGTCCTCTCCCCACCTCACTGCCAGACCCCACTGCACGCAGCTGGCGGACCCAGAAAGGCCAGAGCCATGAGTGAGCAGCTGCTGACAGTAGGGCCAAGGGTGAGATGGTGCCCACAGCTGAGGCTGCAGAGCACCCATGGATTGGGCAGATACTGCTCTGCCCACACCCATGGGTGTAGCATTTTGGAGCAGCAAGAAAACCCAGGGTGAGCAGCAGACTCCTGCCTGGCAGGAACCCTGGGCACAAGCCTCTTCATTTTCTAGCAGCAAACTAAACAATTCCAGACTGAAGAGATGCAGAGATGCGAGGAGGATGAGGGAACAAAGGACCTGCCTTAGCTGAGAGATTTAACAAACAGTACAGCACCAGCACCCAAGTCACAGGGTGTTCACTCCTGCTCCAGGAAAAGGGAAAGGGAAGGAAGAGCCAGAGCCAGAATAACAGCAGGTCAGCTAAAGAACTGAAATATCTGAATGGAACAGGCCATGAATGAAGGAATCTACCCTGGAAAAAGGATGGGTTTAGGACAGTACGTCCCTTCCCCACAAGTTGTTTGAGGAAGGGACAGTACAATGTTGTGCCAGAGATAATCAGCAACACCTGGAGAAATCCCTTCCAGCTCATCCCCACACCAGCTTTGTGATGGGAACAAATGATGCTGTGGCCTGTCCACTTACACCTGCAGGTGGGCAAGAAGACGATCCAATGTCACTTCTTTTTTGACTAGCTCAAAGAGGAGGCGACTGGTAGGCACCATGTTCTCCAAGATAGACAAGGAGAGCTGCTGGATGGATGCATCCACCACACTCATATTGACGTAACTCACTATCTGTGAAACACAAAACCATTCATTGACAGCAGGCTGAGCCTGGGTGACAAGGGCAACAAGGAATCCCAAGGGCACAGGCTGTGGAGACTGCAAAAGACACTTACCTTCTTGATGAAGGCTGCACTAAGAGTCTCCCAGGAAACAAAATCATGCTCCATCAGCTCCATGAAGGCCTTCAGGGTGTGAGCCAGCATCTCCCCTGTACTGGAGAGACAGGTGAGCAAATGCAGTAAGGACATCTCCAAACACCCCACAGTCACCACCGTAAGATGGGAGTGCAGTTGCACATTGGTGGGTACATTAGAAACAGCTGGAGAAGCAGCGAGCAGGAGAAAAAAGGAAAGAGCCACTGTTGGGCGAGAACTGGAGCTCTCACTTAATCATGTCATGAAGCTGACACAGGGGAAGTTCAACAGTTTCTGGAAAGCTGTGTTACCACCATACCACAGACAAGCCCTTGGGAAAACCAAACCACCCAAATCCCTCTCCCTGCTTCCACAAAACACGCGCTGCACTGCCTGGGTTTAGAGGCCACATCCTCTGTGAGGCAGGAGCTCAGAGGAGATGCACTATCACTTTCTGGAAGAGTCAAGCAGACACCAGTATTTGGCAGCCAGGCGTTTCTCAAGCTGCCTGCAGATCTCTTGCAGCTAAACCCTCAGGACAGAAGGATTACTTGGAATGGCAGGAATAACAGCTGTGGAAGCTAGGATCATCACAAGAGGCTTCCTGGTAGAACAACCCATGAGGATGCAGATGACCCAGCCAGTGAAGGGATGGGAGGTTCAAATTTGGTCACATTCACAAGGAGCAAGGACCACAGACTCATGGGGATGTTCCACCAGCTGCCAGCGTGAGGGGACACAGTCACATACCTGCAGGCAAGGAGCATGCAGAGCCAAGTGCCCTGCAATGACTACTGCCTTTTATGCCACAGCACCAGCAACAAGCCAGGAACATGAACAGAGTCCAGTCCGACACCCAGGTTAAAGCTCACGCAGCATTACCGAGGGAGAAAAGAAGTCAAGAACTGCAAAGGAAGTCCTCTCCTGACACTCACTCATTCCCTTCTTCCACTATATAGAAGATTTGTTTCAAGCCATTCCTGTTGATGAACTCCTGAGCAAAGGTCACGTCGTGGGAGAGGCTTGCAAGCTTCTTCAGTGAGTCAGTCTTCACATCCGAGTTGTTGCTCTGGATCCCACTGTACAAACGCTCTGCTTCTTGGTCCTACCAGGAAGGAAAGAATCAAGACAGCAAGGAGCTTGGAGAAGGCTGGAAGAGCTCAAGCACAAGTTTTAGAAAGAGGGTTAGGCTACAGCAGCCCTGGTGAGAATCTGGACCGAGAGAGAGCCAGCGGAGCAGAGACCAGGAAGAGCTGAGGAAGCAGCTAATGCTAGGAACACTTGATGGCTTGGCCCACATGTCCAAAGCATCTCAAAATGATTTAGTTTCCCTTCAAATTCCCCCAAGCTCTGCTGAGGGAGAATGAAGGTTCAGACAGGTCTTCTTCCCATGTTACTTCTGCTGGGTCTGGGGCACATGAGGAGCCAGAAGTCACAGCAGGGACATCCTACCAGAGTACACAGCAGAGAAGGAGACAAGGGGGGGGGGGGACTGGGGGGGGGACTGGGGGGGGGGGGGGGCAGGGGGATGTACCGGGGAGGTGGTCAGCCGTAAAATGCTCCCGTTCTTGATGTCCCCGCGGTTCTGCGAGGAGAAAGGCAGCGGTGAGGCAGCGAGCGCCACGGCTGCAGCGCTGGGGCAGACGGAGGGTGTCTCACCGACTCGGTGATGTAGGTCTGCCGCCCGTCCACGTACTGCAGCGCGTAGTGCTCGGCGTTGGGCAGGCTCCACCTGTGGCAACGGGCACCCGGTCACCGCGCCGGGCAGACACTGCCGGTCCCCACCGCGCCGGCGGCCGCCGCGGGGGGTGAGCGGCGGGCGCGGTACTCACGCATCGCAGACGTCCTTGAGCACCGAGGCGAGGGGCTTAGTCTGCAAGAGACAGGGTAGCTGCGAGGTGGCGCTGGGGTGCAGGGGGAGGGGTCCGGGGGTGCCGGGTGGTACCTGGTGAAGCTCGATGAGCTGCGGGATGGCTCCCACCATTTGGATCGCTATCTTCACCACGTCCTTGGGCGGCGGCATGGCTCCTGTCTGCTCCCTGCTCCCGCTGCGCCGCAGTTCCGGGTCACTGCAGCCGCCGCCGCCTCCCGTTGGGCCCTGAGGCCCTGCTGCCACCACTTCCCAGCCCTGTTCCGTGCCCCGTTCCCAGCCCCGTTCCGAGCAGGCCCATCCCTCTCACCTGAGCTGACGCGGGCCCGGTGGGACCCACCTCCCAGGGGAGTGCCCAGCCCCACAGCAGGGCCGGCACCGCCTTGAGGGAGCAGAGAGAAAGGCAGGACAGCGCAGGAGTCTCTGGAAAGTGTTTTTGTTTATTCACCTCAGAGAAGATCACTGTACAAATATTACAGGCAACTTTCTTGCAAAAAGAAAAAAAGTATAAAAATAATCTTTATATATGAAAAGTTCAGTACATTTATTCCCTAGGTATCCTTTTTCCAAGGGTCGTCTTAACACAAATGCTTGGAAAGGAGGGCAAGGGCCAAGCCAAGAGCTCGAGCTACACCAAAGCCACTGAGCCTAGCTAATGTGCGCAGGACTGGGGCATCGTGGCCAGCTTCCATGCCAAGGTGAGAAGGTTCAGGGACTAGCTACATGCTGGAATTTTACTGCCCGAATCCCGCACCATGGCTGCCTCACTGGCAGCTGCTGCCTGCTTCACACTAGAGCATCCCCTTGTTCCTCCTGGATTCTTCATGCCTTTCCCAAAGAGGATGGGGCTGCAGAGATGGTCCTGGAACCCATCCTGTTCCCAGCTCTTCTGGATGAGTTGCACACAGGTGGCCCAAGGAGCCACCTTAGGGATGCAGGTCCCAGGCATATATTCTTGTCACCTCTGTGGGCTCCAAGAATTGTAGACTTGACATCCCTTACTGGTGGTGCTCCAGCTGGCTGTGGTTCTGCTTAACAGGAGAAGTTAAACATCAGTGGGTTACATGATCAGCTGCAAGCCCCATGCTCCTGGCCTGGAACTCTCTTCACAGTTTGTGGATGAGGAAAGGCAGGAAAGCTGCAACCACTGTGTTGGCAGGAAGATGTGCAAAACTGAATACACTCAAATGCAGAACCTGACCGAAAACCAAAAACTGGAGCTTTCAAAATACAGCTCAAATCCATCAGGGCATTTTACTCCACCTAAACTGCCCATGGTCCAAGACTAGTACCACCCAATCACCACAACGAACCCAACAGCAGACCTTCCATTACAAAACAAGGAAGAACATCATGAGGAAAAATGATGCAGAGAAAGCATCATGCTAGGTAAAAGATCCTGACACAGGATCAGGAACTGGAAGTGTGGGTATGAACGGTAGAGGAGGAAAACAAATATCAAGAAAGCCTGATCCTGAACAGATGCGGAGAGAGAGAAAGTGGGGACGGGGAAGCACTATTATGACAACACCTATATAACTTGTCACAGCAAAGTACTACTGAACGGTTACTGCTTGGTCACCTTTTAGACAGTTGAAGGCTCAAGTGCAATGGTTGGAGAAGACAGCTATTTGCAAATATGAGCAGGCTCTGATGTACCTGGAGTACCTTACAGGCATCACCTGGAGCAGTCTTATCCTTTCCAACATCTCTTCACTCGGGCAAAACCAAATAAAATCTAAAATGAACCATACTGGCACTTCTTCTTTAGCCCTGTAGGAACAGCCCAGCTGTGCACAAGGAGCTGAAGCCCTAAGCTCACGCCTCAGCAGACTGGGGAACGCAGAAGCAGCGTTCATGCTGATGCACAAGCAGGGAAGGACTCAGCTCCTGGGTCCTCCCAGGACTGCTCAACTCCTGAGTCCCACTAGGAGGCACAGCTGGCTAAAAAAAGTGCTTTTTCTTGCAAAACGTATGAGTTAGTCTGGAGTCACTGAAAGAAATGGACGCTTTGGTGCCATTTTTTTTTTCCCCTCGTCATTCAGAAATACAACCACCCCAATCTGACCTGCTCACATTGAGAAATGTAGCTAACTACCTCCGGGTTTGTGAACTGACCACGCTATTAGGGCTCCTTGTGGTACCCAGGAGGTGCAAAGTGCCTCTGGGAGTGCAGGAAAAAAACAAGGCATGCAGATCTGAGGGAGCTCGGAGAGGCATGTGGGCAAACTCTACAGATGAACTAGGAACACTCAAAACACAGACCCCTTGAAGGGAGGCCCAGAATCCAACGGAGAGGGAGATGCGCATGGCAAGTTGCACTTGCACTTTGCACATGCAACAGAGGAAGAAGCTACCGGGAGGCTCCCAGCCTGCAAGTCCACATCTCTTGGTTCTGAGTCCATAAGAGAGCATCTCTGAATTGCTCACTTAACAAGCTCTAGCACAAAAGGAATCCAAAAATAGACACTTTCCAAAAGAGTTACAAAAAGGTCTGTGTTTGTGAGGCTCACAGCTGCACTGAGGAGTCAGAGGTTGAGGACAGGCACATCAAAGAGGTCACAGACGCCTTCACTCTCATCCAGGTTGTAGATGTAGTCATGATCTCCAGGTGGAGGAGAGAGGCGGAGCAAGGGAGCAAACACTGGGGAAAAAGAAGCTCACAGTTGGTTACAAAGCCCAGCACTCCCACACCTAGCCAAGAGCTGCCAGTGGGCATGGAGCTGCGGAGCCACGAGGCCACCTCACAGTAAGTCATTGAGGTTGCTTCAAATCAGCCTTGTGATATGGAAGAGACAGGCTTTCCTGGTTCTCACACTTCTCTCAGGGACTGGCAGGACAGTGAGAACGGAGGCTGTGTTCAGAGCCCAGAAAAAATGAGGGTTAGTCTGCAGGCATGAGGCTGAAGGCCCACAGCGTGGTCTTCCCCTGGAGAGGCCACACCATGAAGGTGAGGCTCAAAGACTCACCTTCAGATGACATCAGCTCTTCCAGCAGGTCAGAATTCATACATTCTGGGGAAGAAACAAGCATGGTTAAGCCACACACTCTGCTGTCGCATGTGCTGCTGTGTAGTTCCCCCCACCCTTCCCAGGGTGCTCCTCAACCTTGTTGTCCCTTCCCTAAGGCAGAGAGTGTGCAGCAGGCAACAGCAAAGGGAGACTCCTGCCACGGGCAAAGGTAAATTGGTGACAGTTCAAGCTACACCCAAAAAGTCTGCAGGAGGTTTCTGCCTGTTTTAGCTCAACCATGCACCCGTGTCCCTCAGGTGACAGGCTGTGCCCTACCCCTGCACTGGCATGCCACCTGGTACCCCAAACTCCCCCATATGCAACTTTTCAACAGGCATCTGAAATGTAGCTGATGGAGCCCATATTCACAGTTCTCAATGACCCACCAACTTTGCTAAGCATGAGAAAAAAAAACAAAAAACAAATGAGATGTTCCAGAAGCAGGAAAACTAATAAGCCTCCTGTCTCCTCCTCCACATTTTTGTTCTTTGGCCCCTTGATTTGCTCCCCTTGGGCCACGGCCTAATCCAGCCATATGCCCTGGCAGATTCACTGGCTGCCTGCTGCCAAACAGACGGCACAGCTGAACTCTGCATGGCCTTCCTGGATCACCAAGCTCTGGGGGCCCAACATGGGAGGGATGTGGAACTGTTGGAGCAAGTCCAGAGGAGGCCACGGAGATGCTGCGAGGGCTGCAAGGGCTGGAGCAGCTCTGCTCTGGAGACAGGCTGAGAGAACTGGGCTGGTTCAGCCTGGAGAAGAGAAGGTTCCTTAAAGGGAGACCTTAGAGCAGCTCCAGTGCCTAAAGGGACTACAAGAAACCTGGAGAGGGGCTTTGGACAAGGGCCTGTAAGGACAGGACAAGGGGAACGGCTTTAACTTGACAGAGGGGAGATTGAGGTGAGATCTTAGGAAGTTCTTCCCTGTGAGGGTGGTGTGGTCCTGGCACAGGTTGCCCAGAGAACTTCTAATTCAATCTGAGTTGTTATCACCCACACTTGAAATACACTTTCAAAAAAGAACTCAGATGAGCCCATTTTCAAGACACTAATCCACAGGAGCCCACTTACTAGAAGACAAGAACCCACTTGTCTAATTCTGTGCCAAGCAATGAGAGAATTCCAACACCAAGTGACTAGACAGGACCAAAACCAGCTTCAATAAGTAACAATTAAATGCAGAACCTGCCTTCTTAGATTAGGTCTGATAATACAGCAGGGTGTGTACCTGTGTGTGTTGCAATTCGGGTTTTTTCCAGGATGTGAGTTTAAAACAAGCAGTTTTTAAGCACCCATTTAAAAGACAGAGAAAAGCATGCTAAAAAGTAATTCCAATACAAAACACTAAAGAAGAACTACAGGCTTTTGCTGCTTAAATTGCCTTAAACAGCCGTCACTGCCTGGGCAGCAATACTAGGATTACTGGGAGGAAAGAGGCTGCATGGAGCCTCCTGCAAGGCCCATTTCTTTGACCTCTATAGTTTGGCTCTTTTTCCAGTCCTGAGCTTTGCCTCTGCAGCTACTGACTCTGTTTTGTCCTTCACTCCTGGATCCCTATCTTCCCCCTCCAAACTGGGACGAATACTCCACAAAACAACACAAATTGCCATAGACAGCAAACATCTTTTTAGTAATGTCAGCTGGAGTTAAGCTACATCTTCTACATCATCTGCAGCCTTGCAGCAGTTTATGTCTCACATTGCAAAGTCAAACTCACTCTTCAGATGTACTTACGCATTACCAAGAGCTCATCCACTCTGGGTAGTGGGCAAGGAGGAAAGGAGTTCTCCAGGCTGACTGCAAAACCCAGGGCTCCTCACACACGGGCTGCAGCCTTGAATTTGGGACTGGGGAGTTTTTACATGCTAGAGCACTGAACTAGGGACTGTTGTATATATCCTGGGACCACCACTGAAGTGCTGGTGTGTGCTTGGCTCTGCCTAGCAGCGAGGCTAGAAAGTATTCCACCAGCCCTGAAAGGAAATAAATGTGCAGACAAAACGAGTTTCACACTTCAGGCTTATGTCAGACCAAATTCCTTCACCTCTCCTACCCTTAGCCACAAGTCCATCCTGCCATTAGGAAGCAACACCCAGGCATTCCTTAGGCAGGGGAAGAACTCCTAACACAAATAACAGTATCCCCTCCCCTACTGCTCCAAAACTACCAACACTACCAAAAACAGAGGGGTTTAGATGAGAGGGAGCTATCTCCCTAGAGTATCTGCTTGGACTAGCCTTCGGGAGGCTACAGCTGAAACAAGGCTAACAGGGATTTCTAATTTTACATGGTGCAGATGAGTTGGAGAAGGAGCATGAGCAGCCAGAGCCCAGATCAGTGTTGGCATGGCAACAGGAAAGCCCACGTGTGCACACCGGTGGGCAAACTCTGTCAAAGGTTGCTGGCAACACAAAGACAGAAAAATACATACAGAAAACAGCAATTTTAAGAGTGCCTAACTACGAGCAGAGCCAGCAGCCATCAAAGGCAACAAGCACCCTACAAAAAACACATCCAGAATAATCCAAAAGGGAGTGAATAAAACAAACTGTCCCACTTCTGCAGGTAGATGGGTGCAGAACAAAGCTGAGGTCAGGGAGTGAACATACCTCTTGTTGGATCAAACATCTCTAACAGCTCTTTGGGAAGTTCCAAGACTGCAAATACAATCAACCAAATGGTTTGCATCATTACATGAACAGTCTGAGCTTTAAGGCATAATCACCTACTATCCTACTGTACTCCTTACACACCCAAATCATCCTATGCCATCCAGAGCTCTGCTCCCACACCCAGTGTTACATATTTCTGCTGAAATGATAAGCAATATGATACTAAAGCTTGACCACTTTAAAATAAACCTATAGGAGCCCCAGGACATGAATATGTTATCACAGTCAGCATCTCCAGAGTAACTGCTTGGACGTATCTCCAGAGTAATTGCTTGGACATAAGCCTCACATGGTGTCAGCTTGTGTGCACTGCTTTATCTTGTGTAGGATGAGGAAATGCCTTTAGAGAGGCAGCACAGGCCTGCTGGAATATGGTAAACTATATGCACATCAAAGGCCTAATTTCACAATTAAGATTACTACAAGATAAAGACAGACAGTTCGTGCTTCCTGGACATGCTAGCAGCAGAAGTGTGAAAGAAGCACTGGTAAGATTTCCTCTTCTAACCATAACCCTCTAACGTAGAGTGTTTCTGCAGTGAAGGTAGGGTTCAAAACATTACAGCAGTGCGTCTTACCTAGAGAATGCTTTTCTCTCCTTGGGACAGCCTGCCATGTCGTGGCATAAAGCTCTAATGTTCCTTTTTTAAAGCCCATTTCACCTCACCAAGCACACCAAGAAGCTCCCCAAATCTACACTGCAAGATCGTTAAAGCCACAAGATCACTAAAGACAGAGGAAGTATTCCCAAGCAAAGGAGGAAAACAGGGGTGAGAGCTCTACTACCAAAAATTCCCCAAGTGTTACAAAGGTGCTCTCAGTGGTGCCTGCAAGTTCTGTAGCTTCACGCAATCACAAAAATTGGAACTTGTGCACAGAAGGGACTGAAAGGGAATAATCCTACACATAACAGCAGAGATGTGTATCATGCAAGTGTCCCTTTCATATTTTCTAGTACTGACAGCCTGGAGAAGGCTCAGGAGAGATCTTAGAGCAGCTCCCAGTGCCTAAAGGGGCTACAGGAAACCTGGAGAGGGGCTTTGGACAAGGGTCTGTAGGGACAGGACATAGGAGAATGGCTTTAACCTGCCAGAGGGGAGACTGAGATGAGATCTTAGCAAGTTCTTCCCTGTGAGGGTGCTGAGGCCCTGGCACAGGTTGCCCAGAGAAGCTGTGGCTGCCCCATCCCTGGCAGTGCTCGAGGCCAGGTTGGATGGGCCTTGGAGCAACCTGGTCTAGTGGAAGGTGTCCCTGCCCATGGAAGGGGTTAGAACTGGGTGAGCTTTAAGGTCTCTTCCAACACAAACCAGGCTGGGATGCTATGATCACAGAAAGTGGCTGGACACTAGACACACTACAATCCCATTCTCACCAGGTTCCCCTGCAACCTCAAAGGGAAGTGCCTACTCATCCCTTACAGAGTATGCCTGACAGCAAAGGCAGAATGGAGTCCAGCTCCTTCCTCCAGGCCCAGCAGCCCTTCGCTGACTCCAAACAGGATGCTTTTGAAGCAACACATGAAACAAAGGTGCATACTCACTCTCTGTGGGGTCAGGCTTGATGGGCTCAAAGGCAGTGGAGGGGCTGGGTAGGATGGAGCTGCTGTCCAGCGAGGCAGAGGACTGGAGCGGCTGGGTGTCCAACCCAGCCGGCTGGCTGGGCGATACGGAGACATTCCCCATGGGATCAAAGTCATCGCTGCTCTTGGACTCTGCTGCTGAGACACTGCATTCTGGGAAGAGCCACAGACACACACAGGAAGGTCATCTCCCACCAGCTCCAAAGTAAGCCACAGCAGGCTCAATCCTCACTGCAATACTGGCCAAGCTGCATAGGAAGAAGCCTTCTTGCTTTCACCCAGTAAGACCTCCCTGTTCCAGTTCTGCTGGAGAGCACTCATGGTGACATCAGCCTGCACATAAGCCAAAAGCATGCTCTCACAGCAGTTCATACAAGCCAAATAGTAAGCTACACCAGGAGAAATGCGGCCAACGCACTGAGGGAAGTTACTATCCTGCTTGGTGCTGAGACTGCACTTGGGATATTGGGTCCAGTTTTGGCCATCCTCCAGTTCAAGAAAGATGTGGAGAAGATCCAGCTGAGGGCTACCAAGCTGGCCAGGGGTATAGGGCACATGGCCTACAAGGAGGGGGTGGGAGCTGGGCTTCTTCAGTCAGGCAAAGAGAAGTCTAAGGGCGATGTAACAGAATCTTGCAGCTACCTGAAAGGTAGGTACAAAAATTAAGAACTTCTCAGTGGTGCCAAATAACATTAACATGCACAACAGGCACAAGATGCAGACCAAAGCATCCAGGTATCTGGAAAAACAAATTTGCTGAGAGTGCTGCGGCTGTGGAAGAGCTCACCAAGGACGCTGGGGATTTCCACTGCTAGAAGCTTTCAAAATTTAGCTGGACAAAGCTGCAACCAACCCAATACAGTATTTTTGACAAAGTGTTTCTTCAAACTGAAAGTTGAACTTCAGACTCAAAAAGACCCTTTTACAAACTTCTGTCAATCTGTATGATCAGTCTCTCCCCACCACTGCTCCTTCAGCTTGGCACCACCCCCTGAAGCCAAGTGCTTTTCTTCCATTACCACAGACAGTTCCACTAACGAAGACAGAAGAGGCTCACTGCAGCAAATGCAGATATGCCCCCTTTGCCAGGATTTGACAGAGCTGCATGACCAGCAGTGCCACCCCCAGCCAGGCTGATGAATGTACTCTCCTTGTCAGCTTCCATCCTGTACCTGCCTCTTGCAGCATCCCTCTCACCTGTGCTTGTGGGATTCTCCGCAGGAGGGCTTTGCTCCTGACTGCTTGTAGATGCGGGTGTAGAGGGCTTGGTACTGCTGGGAACAGATGTCTCCTGGAAGTGGGCAACTGGTGAGACTGGTGGTTTTGAGTCTGCAACTGCCTGGCACTGAATGAGATCTTCAGGCGGAGGGACAGGCAGTACAACAGGAGGAGAGCTCCATGTATCTTTGTTTACTAAGAGAACATCAATGGGACCATTTGTGCTCTTCAGATGGATCTGGTATTTCTTCTGCCCATTTAGGCCCTGAGAAAAGTCAAAAGCAAAACAAAACCATACACTAAATGCTCTTTCCAAACAGAACAGGAATTTCGCACAGCCAAGACATCTGAGAGGGATCTTTTACAAGGGCATGTAGTGACAGAACAAGGGGAAATGGTTTTAAATTTAAACAGGGACACTGAGATGAGATCTTAGGCAGAAGCTCTTCCCTGTGAGGGTGCTGAGGCCCTGGCACAGGTTGCCCAGAGAAGCTGTGGCTGCCCCATCCCTGGCAGCGTTCAAGGCCAGGCTGGATGGGGCTTGGAGCAACCTGGTCTAGTGGAAGGTGTCCCTGTCCATGGCAGGGGTAGGAACTAGATGAGCTTTAAGGTTCTTTCCAACCCAAACCAGGCTGTGATTCAAAGACATGATGTCCAGACAGTTCAGCACTGTTCCACACACAACTCCCCTGACTCTCAGGATTATCCTCTCCCCTGCTGCTCCTGCAAATACTCACATACTTGCAAATAACAGTTTCCTGGCAATTATTTAGTATCTGGAGCTTTCCTTGGGTTGTCAGTTTCTCTGACTCCACCAACATCCCTGCCTTATGACTCTCAGGCTGGCCAATCCAGCAACAACCCCTGCCCCAACATATGCACAAGCACACTCCTGCACTTTGCCCATGCATTTCTTGCTCACCTCAGGGATGGGCACCTCCAAACGTGTGCCTGATGGGGCTCGAATCGCAAGGAGGGTGTCTCCTGTGGAAACAGACTGATGATCATTAAGCACTGACAAAGAGCCCCTCCTCAAAGCCCTCCATCTCGAGAGGACTGCCATTTACACCCACCTGACCTGCTAAGCACATCAAACAGCTCCCAACATGCCCAACTGCTCACGGCTCAAAGAACGTACAAAACTTCTCCTAAAGCAATCCTAGTGTTTTAGTGGCATCCTTAACAGGACGAACCTTTCTTTTAGTCAGAAAGGCTGGCTTAAATTCACTTTTGAGAATACCTTAATACTGGAGGAAGGATCTTTCTGTCACAAGCTTTTAGATGTGAATTAGAACCAAAAGAGCACACAAATCCAAGAGCTGCACTGCTAGCAGAGAGATGGTGTTGAACTAGGCTGAGAAGCAGACTGCCAACAGCATAGCAACCTCAAACTGGAGACCCAGTACCCAAAACCAATACTACACAGTCTCTACTGGCAAGACAGCTGCCTGGTGCTATTTGTATTGGACCTTGCAGAGAGCCCAGCACACGCAGGATCTCTGCAAGAGACCTCAGCTGACAACATCTTTCCTTTTCAAGTTCTGCAGCTCCTTAAGATCTGTCTCCCTACTAACACAACCACAGGTGAGCAGCTTCCAGTCCATATTCAGGTTTAGAGAAATGTGAATAGAGAAATACCAGTGCCGTGAACACTAGACACACTCAGACTAAGCAGTTAGCAGCTTTCACTTTGAATGTTTCAGCTTTAGTGTGGTTAGTACTTGCACTTCACTGATAGTCTGCATTAAGCTTCACTTGTAATATGGAAGATCCTCGGAGCAATGGGAGAGAATGGAGAGTAGAGGAGCACGGCCTGTAATTTCAGGCAGGCAATCAAAGGTCAGATCATCTAAGATTACAGGGATTCAAAATAACACAGGATTTGTCAGTAAGACGGGATTCCTTTAACAAATCTGCACTGAAGAAAAATGTTGTTAAGAGGCATCAATGCATATTAAAGCTCAAAGACACAAGCTCAAGCTTTAAGACCTGTTAGTTTCAAACACAGGTGCTGAATTTGTACCCCCCCTGACAGCTACATCCCAAATACTTTTACAAAACAGTGTACAGTGTGTTTCCATTTCCTTTTTGAGACTGCAACAACAGCAACAGATGGGAAAACTACATTTCAATGTCACTAAAACTAATATATTCTTAATTATTTTCTTTTTAATTAATCCAAGTAACGAATTCATTGACAAGAGTCCAAGCACGGAAATTCTCAAGCCCTAACTCACTTTGTGAGAGACAGTTCAATAGCAATTAATCAGAAAAAACAAGAGCTGAAATTCAAACTTGACCAAAGTTCAAGAACACAAGCTGTCCGACAAGGAACCTCTGCAACGCTCATATGCTCAGGAGAGAAAACAAAAGTCATGTAAGGCACATTCCTACAAGAAAACTGAACTGACAATGGAAAAACATGAATCAAACCTCTCTTCTGGAGAGACTTCAGATCTGCCTTCTAATCTCTGTGTGTTTTGGTGAGGTCTAACTTCAAACACAAGCTGCTTTACAAAAACCAGGTGCAATAAAATGCAAAACACTCAATCAACCAAGCAACAAGCTGTCTGCTGGTCTCCAGTAAACTCAGAACAATCTGGAAGAATTATCTGGCCCCAAGTGCTGTCAAACTGAAAACACAATCCCTGCCCCCAAAAGCACTAGCTTCAGTCAGAAGAAACAGTAAAGCAAAGAGGGTGGTTGCATATAGTACCAGCAGGAACTTGAGCAGTATAAAGCCTGGTGGTGAACAAGGAAAGCACACAAAGGCAAAGAAGAAAAACAGAAGAGCTGATGAAGTGTAGGGCGAGAAGACTGCTTGGAAAAGACAAGGGTGAGATTACGTGTGGGAGGTCACGGTAGGCAGCTTCAATCTCTGCTTCAAGCAGATGCAGGCTGTCCGTGGTCAGGAAAGGTGAGGCATCCACTGAAGCAGAAAGGAGCTGTGACTCCACACCACTACAGCAAGAACAGCTGACATTCTGCAGGCTGCTGAGCTGCACGGTGGCCACCGGGGAATTATTTAACTAGTTTTGGTCCCACAGCTGTCATTAAAATTGGCAATAGAGAAGAGACACTCCTGTGGGTCTTCTTCACTTCTGCGCCACAGAGACACATACAGGGACCTCACAGCTTTACAAAGGCAGTACAGAAAGGAGTGAGGTCACAGCAGTGTATTCCCTTCCATCCTGCTCTTTACTACCTCCCTCTTGCATTCTTATTGGTAGAGGTCATGATGCAGCTGGGGTACCATGTTTTATGCTGTCTTCCTGCTTACACCCAGATCTCTACCATGCAATAAAATTTGCTTTATTAGAAAACTGTCCACCCAAGCCCCTAAAACTTGAGGGCTTGGGTGGACAGCGTTCTAATAAACAGGCTTCTAACTTAACACATGCACATCCACATAGTGACACGCAGCAAAAAGACTTCCTTAGGAATGGCAGCCATGTTATGGCAACAGAAATCACCTGCCTGCTCTGATGGTGATAAGAAAGCTACAACTCAGTAATACATAAACCCAGGATGGCATCAGAGCTCAGCTACATTTACCCTGATGCTGCTGGGCAGCCTGCGGTTCCCTGCCTCCTCTTCCCTGGAGAGAGGAAAGCAGCTGGGACAGACTGCTAGGACTGCAGCATTACATCTTTACGATGGAATGTCACTTCCTCACCTGTGAAGCACCTGCAGATATCTTCATGTGTCACATACGCTAATGTTTCCAATGTTAAGGAGAAAGCCTGCAGCTTCCTGTGCAGTCAGAGAACTCAAAGAGTACTGAGTGCTTCCTTCCTGAGCACAAGAAACACCATTCCCAGAAGGCTCCCTGTGCCACGCTCTGAAGTGGTCTGCAGGTGAGCTCTGCAAGCTACATGCTCATCAGAGCTGACATCCTAAGAGAGGCAAGCCACAGGAGCACCTCTGCACTCCAGGAAGTGGTACCTGTGACTCAGAGAGAAGCACTTTCCTTATCACGGTAAACATTACAGTGGTTTTCACTTCAAAAAGCCAGATAAGGAGCCATGCACCCCAGAGAAAGTTGGTTCCCAGGCTGGACAGATACCCCAATTCCAAAGCCAGGCACTGCCTTTTGATTCTTTCAGTGCAGATCCTCCAGCAGCAGCAGGTCACCACCACTCCTCTGATGTGAGCAGTGTGGCACCAACCCAGCCCTCAAGCCTCTGCCTTCCAGCCCCACAGGCAAATGCAGAGACAGTAATGGGTTTACACAAAGGATATTGACTGTTCTTCATGTCTTCTGTAACGTTTTTGATGCTCTGCTGCACCCACATCTTCTGCTGCTCCAGCTCCTGCTCCCGCTGCTCCAGGTCCTCTATGTCTGCCTTCAGCTCGATCAGTTTGTGAGCTATTTCGCGAGTGTTGCAGCCAGGACCCACCCCTCTGGGCAAGATAAAAAGGAGTGACATATGTCAGGCCCTGCAGACACCCAGACCAGCCCCAACTTCTCAGAGGCTGCCACCTCCCTTACTGCCACCCCTGTCACACGCCAAAGGCCAGATCACCCAGAAAGCCTCATCTGTACCTGCTCTAGATCCCCACCTCCCAGCACTGCATTGTTTGGTACATCTTCCTATATCCTGCAGACTGGCAGGACTCTTGCCCATCTCCAGTCCCACAACAGGCATCTTTTCTAGCCCAAAGTGCTTCAAACATTTTCTGTCAAAATAACAGCTCTGCTGTAAAAAAAAAGACATAAGTACTTCAGCTTTCCTCATAACCACCATCACCGTAGCCCAGCTGGGGGAAGTACCAGAACACACAGACCACTGAGGAACCCTGGTCTGAGCAGCATGTTTTAACCCCAGTGTCACTCAGACCTGGCCTAGAAGGAACCTGTGAACGATTTAAACCTTCTCTTGCCACTCACTTCCACTGGATACTGTTCTTGGATTTCTTCTCAATCAACCCAATGCCTTCCAGGACATTTGTGATATCGTAGATCCGTCGTTTCTGTCGCACAGCCAAGGTATCCGCAGCCTGCAAAAAGGTTAGGCACTTAACTCCAAACTCTCAGTCATGTTTCGCTCCTTCCTGCCTGTCAGATTAATTCCTGGCCAAGCACTCTGCTCACCGTCTTGTTCCTGTCTTGTTCCAGCACCTCAAATTACAAAGCCATGTTCCCAATGTCATTATGACCACGAGAAAAGAAGCTGCTGACCCTTCGTCCCTTTTCTCACCTTGCGATCTCCTCACTAAACACAAACCAAATTCAGCCAATCCAGTCCACTGTGGATCGACAAATTATCATTCCACAGCAGCAAAGCAGTGCTAGAAGATACTAATTTGGCAGCCTGAAAATGCAGTGCTCCTTCAGGGTGGAAGGGATGGGGATGGGAAGAAGAATGCAGAGCTGTCTCTGTGACTGACAATGGTTTAGCAAAGTCAACGCTCAAAGGTCTTTTCTAAATTGGAACTGATGCAGTTGATAGAACTTCAGCACCTCTCAAGAGGCAGATTCCTCTCTTTGCAAGACAGAATGCCAACAGGAGCATAAGCATGGCTGCAAGGCAGGAGCTCCAGAGCAGCCCTGCAACTTTCTGCCTTACCCATACAATATTACTCCCCTCAGGCTTCAGGACATGCCAGACTGCACCAATACACCTGTTTCCACTACCACATAGCAACCCAGCACCTCAAGAGAGAATGTGTGCTGCCACAGCCCAGCCAGGACCAATAGCAGCAGTGGCACCACACACAGAGCACAGGAATGATGTTACCTCTCAACTGGCAGTAACAAACAACCCTACACCACACAACTGATCATATCATACAATGGTTTGGGTTGGAAAGAACCTTAAAGCCCATCCAGTTCCAACCCCCTGCCATGGGCAGGGACACCTTCCACTAGACCAGGTTGCTCCAAGTCCCAATCAACCTGGCCTTGAACACTGCCAGGGATGGGGCAGCCACAGCTTCTCTGGGTACCCTGTGCCAGGGCCCCAGCACCCTCACAGGGAAGAACGTCTGCCTAAGAGCTCATCTCAGTCTCCTCTCTGTCAGGTTAAAGCCATTCCCCCTTGTCCTGTCCTTACAGGCCCTTGTCCAAAGCCCCTCTCCAGGTTTCTTGCATCCCCTTTAGGCACTGGCACCGCTCTAAGGTCTCCCTTTAAGGAGCTTTCTGTTCTCCAAGCTGAACCAGCCCAGCTCTCTCAGCCTGTCATAGCAGAAGCGCTCCAGCCTTCACAGCATCACCTACCAAATCACACTCTAACCAACGCCAACCCACTTTACGGACATTTTAACCATGGAAACATTGCCCGACATTGCCGCCTCGAGTGCCGACCCCCCTCCAGCCAGGCTCGTCCCACCACCCGCCTCCGGACAGCCCCGCACCAGCTTGAGGTCGAGCACGCCGTCCTTGGCCTCCTGCAGCAACGACACGAACTTTGTGGTGAGCAGCCCCAGGCTCTTCTCGTGCCGGCTCGGCGCCGCGCCGCCTCCGGACCCAGACCCGCTCCCGGACCCGCTCCCAGACCCAGACCCGGACCCACTCCCACCGCCCGGGGGCTGCGGCCCGCACTCCGCCATCTGCACACCGCCCGCCGGCTCCGGCACCGCCGAGCTTCCGCTTCCGGGCCGCGGGGCAATACGGCAGCTTCCGGGGCGGGAGAGGGGTCGAGGCTGCTTCTTTGCGGCGGCCCGGCGGGGCCGCGGAGCAGGTCTCGGGCGCCGCTTGCCCCGAGCGCGGCGGGGTACAGCCCAGGGTAACACCGGGGCGTCCCTCCCCTCGCTCCCAGCGGTACCGAGGCCGCAGTTAGACCCTGCAGCGCTCGGTTTGCTGCTGTGCCCATCATCCGTCCCAGTGTGGGGGCAAACGCTTTGTCCCGCGCCCGGCGAGGGCTGTGTCTGGTGGAGGGACGGCGGTGGGTTCATCCCCGGCCGGGAAGGCTCCGTCTCCAATCGGGAATGGTCCGTTCCCAGCGGGAATGGTCCGTCCCCAGTGAGAAAAGTCCGTCCCCAGTGGGGATGGTCCATCGCCGTTTCCCCCCGCTCTCTCTCCCCCTCACCACTCCCCCCTTGGTTGGCTGTGCCAGGCGGAAATTTCCTGGCTGTGCTCCCGGAATGGACGGACAAGGTGCGCTGGAAGCGCTGGCGGGGGCCGGCGCCTCTCGCTCCGTGCTCCCCGGGCAGAGCTGCAGGGCACAGCGAGGGGCTGCGGGGCCGCCTGGGGCACGCAGGGCGTGATTTCGAGACCTGAGCCCTCCGGCAGCAGCGGCGCCTTTTCCCCTGTGCCTCCCCTCCCCTCCGCCCCCCGTGCCTGACGTCCTGAGCGGCGGGAACACAATGGGGCTCTGAGGCTGAGGAAACGGCCGCAGCTTCCTCCGCGCAGCCCTGCCCTGGCTCCGTTAGCCCCTCGCAGCCGGGACGCCATGGGCTTGTCTGCGGAGGACGAGCGCGCTGCCAGCCCCAGAGGTAACGGGACGATGCGGCCAGCCCCGGGGCGGCGGTGGGCAGGGAGGGATGGCTTGCAGCACAGTTCGGGGGCTCCCCTGCCCTCTGCCTCACCACCCCATGGACCTTTTCTCTGTGCCGGGGCTGGTCCTTGTGCTCTTGGGGAGGGTGAAGCCTGGCTCTGTTTCCTGACGGTGATAGCTGCTCCTGAAGCAGCGCTGCTCATCACATGGCTCGTCCTCAGAGCCAGCGGCCTCCTCTGAAGCTTCTAGTGCCCGTGCAGGCAGGCTCGCAGCAGAGCCGAGCCTGATGGTGACATCCCCACAGGCTGCAGGGAGGTGCTGGGGATAGGGCAAGATGAAACAATGAAACCTGCCGCTAGGGCTGGCGTGTGATAACTGAGCTGGTTCTCAGCTCAGCTCTGCTCTGCTCTGGCCAGAGGTCCTTGGCATGGCTTTGGACCCTGTGCCAAGGGGGACACTGTGGCCCCTCACCTCGGCTTGGCTCTCCCTCATGCAAGAGCTGCCATCACGCCATCCCTCTTGCTGACTCACTGCCAAAGCCTCAGGCCTGCCATGGGCTTCCTGGTGGCATCAGCCCCTCCTCAGACAGCACAGCACTGCGCTGGGAGGGTGGTGGGGTCGTGTGCTCAGCCTGGAGGACAGCCCAAGCTGTGGGGCTGGGTGGCAGCCCCTCAACACAGCCACTGTGACAACCCCAGCCCATGGTGGTGTCTCAGGGGCCCTGCAGATGGGCCCACTTGCAGTCTTTGTTTCACACATGTGGCTGTGCTTGGAAGTCTGATGGCAGCTTTCCGCCACAGGGGCCCTTCCTGCCCTGCCAGGAGAGGCTTTGTTGTGCTTCTTAACCCCTGGCTTCATCCCCAGATGAGGAGTGGCCGGAAGCTGAGAAGGCCGAGAAGTTGGCGAGAGGAGCTGCTCTGAAATGGGCTTCAGGGGTGTTCTACCGCCCCGAGAAACTGGAGGGTCTGGGGCAGTACCGGAGCCGAGAGACACAGAGGAACAGCTCCATTCAGTCCCGGCTGAAGGTGGGTGTTCAGCACAGCCCACCCCAGGGACACCCACAGCCTCCCCAAGCAGAGATCCCAGCCAGCATTCCCTCTTGTGCATTGAGTCATCTCTGTGCCCACTTCTGTCAAAATCTCGTCCTAAAACGAGTCTCCTGTGTCTCTACCCCTCCTTAAAGCAAACCACCAAGGGTGTTCAGCACATCACGCCATTCCATCCCAGCACCAAAGGCTCCTGTTCACCATGGCCAGGAGGAGGCAAGGAGTTCCAGCCTGCCCCTGCCTGCACATTCCCACAGGAGAAGCACCATCTCCAGACATCCATAAGGGCTCCCCATGCTCCCTACTCAGGGTGACCCTTTTTGCATAACCCAAGGAATAATTAACCTCACACCTTAAGAAGGTCTGAGCACCTCGACCTTCTCTTGACGATTTTGGAGATAGTTTGTCCTACCTGCAATGTGGGTGCATTGTCCAGGAGGTGACGCATTTTAAGCAATGTGGCCTCAGAAAGCAACTTCCTTCTGGTGATGCTGGGTTAAAGCGCTTATTGGCACCAGGAGCTGGGTGTTAAATGAGTGGACAGGGCACGGAGATGTGCCAGCACTGCTGCAGGGCTGAAAAAGATGGAAATCCATTTGGAAGGAGGGTTTGTATTGCCATTGAGGTGCTGCATGCCATTAATATGTCCTCTTTACAGGGGCACATGGGGACCCTGTGGCCTGTTACTGTTCTGCAGAAGCAAAGTAGGCATTTGAAACTGAAAAACATCTGGTTACAGCTCACCCTGCTGCCTTGGTCACTCAAAGTGATGCCCGTCTCCCAACCCTGTATGAGCCATTCCTCCTGCTGGAGCTGGGTGGGATGGGGTCATCACAGAAGGGCTCGGGATGTCATGGTATGATGGTGTGATGGCAGAGGCAGGTGTGGCCCTGCGAGGCTGCAAAACTGGATGTAAAAGGGACCTTGCAGGGATGAGGCACATGGTTTGTGAGTTCTCTAGCCTCTGGGAGCTGCTCCGCTGCCACTTTGTCCTCTTCTGCTCCCCAGTCCACTGTCCAGTCATACCTGGAGGGGGTAAGTGCAGGGCTGGAGCAGCTGCAGTCGGCAGCCCAGGAGGTTCAGAGCTTGTGCCAGGACCTGGGCGCTGCGCGATGGGCCCTGCTCAACACCGCAGACAGCTTCCAGGGCCTCCAGCAGATGCGGGCGCTGATGGCAGAGCACGTGCAGTTGGCCTCGGTGGTCCAGGTGCTGCCCCAGCTCTTCTCAGGTAAGACACTGGCTTGGTCCTCATGGCTTTGGGCTGAAAGGCACTGGGGAGAGCTTCAGTCCAACCCTAGGCTAGTGGCAAAGCTGGAGCAGGTTGCTGGGGCTTTGCTGGTTGGGTTTGGAAAGTCTTCATGGATGGAGATGCCACTTCATCCCCAGGGCTTGATCCAGCATGGTGTTCCCAAAGTCCTGGATCTCAGGCCCTTCCCTTCACCATCTCCCTGCTACCCTGCACCCATGACTCTGGTGGCCACCCCCTCCACTCTCTGCACTCAGTCCTGGCATTTCTCCTCCCTTTCCCACAGTCCAAGAAGTTTTCTCCCATACACTTCAGCTGCTCCATGGGCAGCAGCTTCTGGAGGCCCACGCAGAGCTCATGATGATGGAGCACCTCCGGGATGACATCCTCTCCCAGCTACACCTCCGCGGGTTCTCCAGTGCTCAGGCAACTGTGCTGTCCTACTTCAGTGGCCTGCAGGAGCTCAATGACACCCTGGCCAAGCAGCTGTGGGACATTGTGGGCAGCAGCCTGCATCTGGTGCATGAGGACCCAGTTCTCTTTGTCAGCGCTGTAAGGATTATCGAGCGGGAGGAGAAAATAGATGATACTCTGCTCCTGGAGGCCACCTTCCTGCCCCCTGGCCGTCCAAAGAGCTGGAGGCAGAAGTTCTACCACGTTCTCCAGGAGACCATCACAGGATCTCGCTTTCAAGCCCCCCGCATGGACACGGAGGGGTCAGGGCTGGCCAGGCACTTGGCAGCACTGCAGAAAGGCATCGTGTCTGAGCTGCATGTGGTGAAGGACCTAATGGTCCAGTGTGTCCCAGCTCACTACAACATCCTCAGTGTCTGCACTGCCACCTTCCACCAGGCCCTCAGCAGCCACCTCCAGGACATCCTCCGGGAGGACCTGGACAAACAGGCACTGTTCCTCCTCCTGGAGTGGACACTTCATGTGTACCACAGGTCAGCACCGACCCAGCAGGGAAGATAGTGGAGAGCCAGGTTGTCCGCCAGCACATGTGTGGGTTGGGAGAGTGGCTCTGGCTGCCTGGGGATCATAGTGGGCGGAGGGAGAGGTGGGAACTCCTGGAAAACATAGGTCTTCCCAGCCCTGTCCCACCTCTGCCCTCCAGCCAGGAGATGATGGGTCATCCCGACCTTCTCCCAGAAGTGGACGTTTCTGCTCTGGGTCCCTTAATGTCCCCTGAGCTCGTGGATGAGACAGAGAGGAAATACGTGATGAAAGTCAAGGTGAGTGAGCTGGACGGTCAATGGGTAAGAGGACCCAGTGGCCACCACTGAGCCAGCATCTGCTCTAACAGCAGCAGAAAACTGTGAGCCTGTGGGATGAGGCCCAGAACTTGCTGAGCTGTGTTGGGTCTCAAAGGGAGTCAGTACCTGACTTCTTGGGCTAACAGTGGTGGGCACACATCCCACAGGCCAGTGTGCTCGAGTGGATGCAGAGGACCCTGGAGGTGGAGTTCAAGGAATGGTTCAGGGAAGAGGAACCTGAGACAGACCATCAGGGCTTCTTCCAGTCAGCGTTGCCCATGATTGTCATGCAGGTGGGTCTGCAGCAACCATGGGTGCAGGACCATGATGAGAGCCCCCAAGAAGGGGGCTATGGCTTGCAGCTTCTCACTGACTCCACTTGCCTCTCCCTCTGCAGATGCTGAAAGAGAATATCCAGGTAGCCTCCTTGATTACTGAGTCTCTGCGGCAGAAGGTCTACAACATGGCCTTAGAGGAGCTTGAGGCATTTCTAGGCCGGTCAGTGGAGCCACTCGCACCCCTGCCCATCCTCACAAACCCGGGGTGCCATGGGAAAGCATCATAGGCTGATGGAGGAGATCCGCTGCAGAGCACCCAGTGCTCATCCAGGTCACAGAAGGCTCAGCAGCCTGTCTACCCATGGGACTACTGTCCCAGCCCTCATGGGGCATCAGCTCTCTGGGCTTGCTGCCGCAGGGGCTTCTCTGGTAGTGGCAAGCTCTGTTCTTCCAGGGGGGTCCAGAATGGGTGCAATTTCCCACCCTGCCCAATAACCCATCACTCTCCAACCTGGTGGCTGGAGCTGGAGTGAGCCATGAAAGCTGGGAGGGGTGTGGAGGTCCACATGCCCCCAGGAGCACCCCAACTCCAGGTCTTTGCGAAGAGACATCCAGAGCTCGCCCATTCATGTTTGACTCACTGTGTTGCAGGCTGCGGGAAGCCCTAGTGCAGTGTGGGAAGGAGCACCAGAAGGACCGTTCCGTACCCAAGTACTACATGTCCTACCTACTGGCCACACTCAACAACAACCTGGCTCTCAGGTAACGTGCCCCAGCAGCTTGTAGCTCTTGTAATGATCCCACCACCAAAAAGGAAGCTGTATCCTCCCTTCTGCTCTCTCTCCCAGCTCCTCTGTCTCCTCCCTGCACCCCGACACTGCCTGCAGAGAAGTCCCCTTGTCCCTCCATGCTGCTTTTGACAGGACACAGAAGAAGGCCTGCCAGCTGCTGCTGGAGGAGCTGCTCCTGGACCTGCAGGTACATTTGTCCACAGCCACTGAGGCTGGCAGGGCAGCAACAAAACTGTCCCCAGCAAGAACAGCCCTACAGCTACAACCCCAGGCAGGGTTCATTCCTGCCAAGTATCCCTACCACTACCCCCTGCCCTGCTATCATCCTGCGGACATCACCACCAGCCTGGCTCCCAGGCCTTGATAACCACACACAGCTCACCCCATGTGTCACCAGGCAGCCCACCCTGCATCCCTGGGGCAAATGTCTCGTGGCCCCCAAATCACATTCCAACAGAGACTAGGAGCCACAGCCCCCCCGGCTGCCCAGCGCTCCTTTTGATGTCCCTTCCATGGCAGAAAACCAACAGGAGAGATGCAATGTCCTGCAGAGGATACGAGCCCATGTGCTGCCCGAGTCACTTCCTGCCAGCGTAATCACATTTAGCTTTCCTGGACTGAAAATCTGGAATAATGAATGGCATTGCTATTTAGGGCTTGAATGCCATGAAAAACAAAGGAGCAGCTAAAGGGTGAAACACTCACAGGCAGTGTGGAGACTGCTCTGGCCCCAGCAGACACAGAGGAAATGTCTGCCTGCAGGCAGGAAGACAGGCAAGGATAGCGGGGGAGGAGTAGGAGATCAAAGCCCTCGGCCATAAACGTTACATCTACACAAGCGAAGTAGAGTAGGAATTAAGAAGAAAATCACAGCAGCTCAGGCCAAAAGCTCCAAAAGGAGTAGCTTGCTGCCCAGGCATTGGGTGCTGCTTATGATGGGGCATTGGGACCTAGATAAAGCCCTAACCAGTGACTCTGGGTGTGAGAGAGGGAAAGACCCTGTGTGTTTGCATCCTTTCCTAATCTGGAGCACTCTTCTGGTTTGATGGTGACTTTTGGCTGGCAGCAGGGCTGGGGGGACACTCCAGACAGAGCAGGCAGCAATGGTGGGATGTCAAGGTGCCCTGTGGCTGCGAGGGTGAGTGGATGCAGGGCACCACACACTGCTCCTCTGCTCCTTCCAGCATCTCTGCCTGCAGCTGCATTCCCGCAAGTGGCTCTTGGGGTCTCAGCTTGTCAGCAGCATGTGCGAAGTGATCGACAAGTACGCAAAGGACTTCTCCCGCGTCAGGAGACCTGTCTTCATGGTACGGCTGCTGCAGGGTGTCTTTCAAATACCTCTTGTCTGTAGTGTGAGGAGGGTGGGTGGTTGGTGCCACACTGGGGTGCAGGATCCCCAGAGGATGCAGTCGCTGCTGGGTTTTGCCTGTATCCTCTGAAGCAGCCCCGAGGGCACCACCGTGCAGAGATCTTCAGGGTTTCCCCCAAATTCAGCTCCTTTCTCTGTCCCTCCAGCCAGGGAGCTTCCCACCAGGTTGTCCTCATGGCTTGGTGTTGTATGCAATCCCTTTTCCTTTGCCTTTCCCTGGGCCATTGGGATTGACACCCAGTCGGCGCCCAGTGCTAACAGCTCTCCCTGCCCAGCTCTTGCTGATGGAGATGGAGCTGCTGGTGGCCAGCCAGTACCTGCGGGCGCTCATGCAGAAGAAGGTGGTGTGCAAGAGTGAGGAGGAGCGGGGCCAGCTCTGTGCCCGCCTGCTGCTGGATGCCACGCAGCTCCGCGAGCTCTTCTGCGGGCTGGTGAGAGGTGCTGTGGTGTGCTGGGGAACTGGGGCTGGCCACACAGTGAGGTCGGTGCAGGGAACTCACAGCTCCACTCCATCACTCTCCTGCTGCCCTCCAGAATGGAGTTGGGTACATCAGCCCATGGACAAGATATGGCTATTACACTTGGGCAGGTGGGAGGCCAGGACGGGAGGAACCGGCTGGATGAGGGACTCGGGGGACCATCCACCTTGTCCAGTGGTGGTCACTGAGGCTGCACAGTGGGACATGCTGAATGGGGAGGTGGAAGGGGCAGGTTCCCATGTGCGTATTGAGGACAGGGCTGCATCTCACCCGCCACTGTGGTGGCCTC
This sequence comes from Amazona ochrocephala, assembly GCA_039720435.1. Lineage (NCBI taxonomy): Eukaryota > Metazoa > Chordata > Aves > Psittaciformes > Psittacidae > Amazona > Amazona ochrocephala. The sequence goes on along the minus strand of CM077909.1, from coordinate 77,534,625 downwards.
CTGGTCCCACATGTGGCTGCTCTCCCTTCCAGGGTCTGGACCAGAGTCAGCAGAGCCTGGAGGCCGTCTTTGACCTGCAGGAGCTGATCTGCCTCAAAGACCCAGCACTGCTCAGCCTGGAGGTGCTGGGCTTCATCACCAAGTACCCCGATGTCAGGTAAAAGCCCAGCTCTGGCCTCCTGTGAGAAGGGAAGGTGTGAGTCTGGCCAGGGCAGGTGCTTGGGGTGGACCCTGGGAGGTTATGCTGCAGAGCAGGCACCAGCATGAGCTTTTTCTCCCTTGTCCCTGAGGTTTCCCTTTCCCATGCTTCACATTTGAGGGGTTCTTGCAAAGTCCTGTGGGCAAAGATGTAAAGGAAAAAGCAGTTCTGCTTGTGGCACTCACCCACCTGTATTTGGTGGCCAAACCAAGTGTGAGCAATCACAAACCACCAAATTGGAAATGTCAGAATCAGCTGAAACCCATGAAATGGCAAAACCAAATCTATAAGGTTTGTGGGGTTATTTAAAAGTAAACCTTAAAGTTTGGCTGGTGCAAGGCACCACCTCTCCACTGGGCTCAGCTCAGCTTCTCTGGATCATGGGAGGTTTGTGGGACACTGTGTACAGTGCCATGAGACAGCAGCACCTGACTCACCTCTTGGTCTCTCCCAGCGATGAGCACATCTCCACCTTGCTGGATATCCGGGGTGATGTCTCTAAGGAGGTGCAGCACATGGTGCTGGACATGATGGCACAGCAGCCCCAGGTCGTGCCGGAGGGCTACCGGCCCATCTTCAGCACCATCCTGGTCCCCGTGCCGGAGCTGCCCTTCTGCCTTCGCAAGGGCAAGTGTGCTTGATGCTGTGCCCCACAGCCTGCTCCCACTGCCCCACGGACATATGGACCATGCAGGACACTGCTAAAGCTGCATGAGGGGAGAGTGGAGATACCACATGGCATCCCTTACACACCACCTTGCCCTGTGTTGGAGACAGTCTGGATATGTGCCATCCTCCTCTGCTCTTGCCTTGCTGAGATGATTGCTCCCTGCTGCAAACACCAATCCCAGGAGATCCAGGTCAGGAGAAAAACAGCCTGTAGCTGCTGTGCTGAACTGCTGGGGCAGGAGTTGAGGGTTGGCCTATTGCCTACAGGAAAGAGAGGAGACACAGGCCACAGGACAGGGGTCTGCAGCTGGGATGAGTCCACGTCTCCATGAGGCTACAGATATTTGGGTTTCCCCAACTCTCTGAGCCAGCATATCCCACCACGGAGTCTGTTACCACCTCAGCTCTGAGGCAGGCTGGAGCCTTGCTAGACTGCAGGAGGGTTTTAGCCATGGGATGACTTGCTCTGTTTTGGCTCAACCCAGAAGTCTGCTGTTGCTGCTCCACCAGGCTGGGCCCTGCACAGACAGTGGAAAGCAGCTTAGCCGGCTCATCATGGCTCATGGACGCAGAGGAGTAGGGCACAAGAGGGTCTCAACACCTGCTGATGTGAAGGGACAGCTCTGAGTTCCTCTGACCTGCCCAGCTCCTGGCCCGGCTCTTTTGCCAGCATTCAGGACAAGACTCGAGTCCAAGACTGTTGCATTGGTGTTCAGCATCCCCCTGTCACAAGCTTCCTCCATGATGGGCAGCACTGCCCTGGGCACTGGCTCTTCCTCCATCTTCTGCTGCTGTCCAGCCGTTGGTTATGTACTCCCCAGGTGCCATGTGGAGATCAAGAGCGAAGCCTTGTCTCTCTTCCTGCATCCTTCCCCCGCAGCACCCTGTGGGACCTCCATGCTTCCTGCCTTGTGGTGGGCCAGATCCTGCTCTCCTTGCCTGGCACCACTAGCAGAAATAAAACCCTGAGCTCTGCAGTCACTCACCCGCATCCAGGCTCTGCTCTCCAGTGTGCTGGGGCAGGGGACAGGGCATATGGGTGGCACAGAGGAGAGAGGGGGGTTTATCTCGTGCTCACCATCACCCCAGGGATGGTTCCCTGCTCTGGGTACCACGACAAGAGCATCACCCAGGGGTGACGAGACACTGTGTACCCCGTGTCCAGGGTAGGTGCCCCCATCCTCCCTGGGGGTTGCAGTGTCTTTACAGCTCTGGCCACGTCTCCTGCCTGCCTGGGAAGGTGTCTGTGCACCCCACCTGCCCCACTGGCTCTGGGACATGCTCACCTGCATCTAGCCATGGCTCATGGTCTGTCCTTGTGCCCTGGGAACATCCAGCTGGGACTGGCGCTATCCCAGGCCAGGGCTCGCATGGAAAAGAGCTCTAGGTCCAGCAGATGTGAAAAGGGCAGGGGATGGGGTGACCTCCCCCAGCCTGGGCAATGGCACCTGTCCCAGCACACCCAGCCCTACTGCCACCCCACCTGTGTGCCCCCAGCACTGCCCTGCAGTGCTCCACAGCACAAACACAGCTATCACAGCCCAAGCACCCCAGAGTGCTTTTGACAGCTCGTTCCCAGGTCCCCACTTGCATGGGACAGGATAGGTGCCAGGTTTGGCCGGGTCCCCACAGCAGGGACCTTACCTTGCCCAGTTACAAGCCACACTGCTCCTGGCTGCTATAAAGCTGGTGGCCTCAGTGGCACAGCCGAGTCCTCCTAGGATGGCTTTTCTGTGGGTAGTTGCCTGCCTGGCCCTTGCCAGCACCGTCTCAGGTAAGCGCTTTGATGGGTGTGAGGAGGTCCTTGAGGTGCAGCAGGACCGGGACACCCCAGGGATGGTGACAGACCCACTTGCACCAGCACAGGCGGCCCCTGGGTGTGAGCCCTGAGCTTTTGGGGTCATCCCTGTGCCCATCTGCCTCCCACAGGCTGTGGGGAGCCCAGCATCAGCCCGTCGCTGCACCACACTGAAAGGATCATCAACGGGCAGAATGCAGTGCCCGGATCATGGCCCTGGCAGGTCTCCCTGCAGGTACTGCGCTGATTCCTTCTCCAGGCACCAAGGGGCCCTGTGACACCCTCTGCCTGTGCCCCACCTCAGGAGTGAACTCAGCCTGCAAGCCCCAGCTCTTCCTCCTTCTTTCCTCCCCAGAACCGCTTCGGATCCCACTTCTGCGGTGGCTCCTTGATCAACGAGAACTGGGTCGTCACCGCTGCCCACTGCGAATTCAAGTGAGGAGCAATGTCCGGCCAGCCCATGCTGGTGCCACTGGGGGCTTGGGGCATGCTGAGCATCACCGAGTGGCACTTGGGACAGCCCTTAAGGCCAGCACCCAAGGAACTGAGCAGCCCAGGGCTTCCCCCCAGGCTGTCCCCAAGGTGGCTTCCCTTGGGCACTCAGTGCAGCATGTTCCCAGCACTGCTCCCACCCCAGGTAATGACTGCTGTGTGTCCCACTGACCCTCTTACCTCCTGCAGGCCGCTCTTCCATGTCGTTGTCCTTGGTGGATATGACCGCACCTCCAGATCTGGCTCTGTTCAAGTGAAGAATGTGGTCAGGGTGAGCTAGGCAGCCCTGGTGCTGGGACAGGGCTGCAGTTCTGCACAATGGCTGCTCTTGGAGGGCAGGGATGAACCATAGAATCCAAGACTGGTTTAGGTTGGAAGGGACCTTAAAGCTCACCCAGTTCCAACCCCCTGCCATGGGCAGGGACACCTTCCACTAGACCAGGTTGCTCCAAGCCCTGTCCAACCTGGCGTTGAGCACTGCCAGGGATGGGGCAGCCACAGCTTCTCTGGGCAACCTGTGCCAGGGCCTCAGCACCCTCACAGGGAAGAACTGCGTAAGATCTCATCTCAATCTCCCCTCTGTCAGGTTAAAGCCATTCCCCCTTGTCCTGTCCCTACAGGCCCCTGTCCAAAGCCCCTCTCACATTCTGCTATTTCTTGGCAGGTCATCACAAACCCCAACTGGAACTCCAACACCCTGAGCAATGACATTGCCCTGCTGAAGCTCGCCTCGCCCGCCAAGCTGGGACCTCGCGTGTCCCCTGTCTGCCTGCCCCCTGCTGACCTGCATCTGCCCGACAACCTCCAGTGTGTCACCACTGGCTGGGGACGCACCAGCATCAACTGTACTTAACTGCAGCTTTGGGGAGGGCCCTGCATGGTCTGGGTGTGCTTGGTGGCACCTTTGGGGGTGACACCTTGTCTGCACGTGGGGTAGGGGAGTTGGGCAGTGTGTAACCCTGTCTTGGCATGTACGAGTGTGCGTATGTGTGTGGTGCTGCAAGCACGGGTGTAGGTGTGTGCTCAGGATGTGGATGGGTGCAAACTGTGAATGGGCACAAGCTTGCCCTTGCTCAGGGCTGTTCGGCCAAGATGATCTCTCCTGGGGAATCATGGAATCACAGAATGGTTTGGGAGTGAAGGGACCCTACAGCTCATACAGTTCCAACCCCCCGAGGGCAGGGACACCTTCCACTGGACCAGGTTGCTCTAAGCTACATCTGACCTGGCCTTGAACACTGCCAGGGATGGGGCATTTTCTTGGGAAGAAGGAATACATTGGCATGGACAGAAAGGCATTTTGCATGGCAGCACCCATGTGTTCAAGAGCTGCCCAGGGTGCCTTGCACACTCCCAAAGGCTCCAGAAGAGCTGCTGACACCAGGGTGTTTTATGGTGCTTCTTTCCCCTAGCCAATGCGCTGGCAGAGAGCCTGCAGCAGGTATCGCTGCCCTTGATCTCCTCCAGCAAGTGCGCCGAGTACTGGGGAAGCAAGATCACCAGCTCCATGGTCTGTGCTGGCGGCGTTGGTGCCTCATCCTGCCAGGTAAGGAGCTGAATTCCTGCTGCAGCACAGGGAGGCCAGAGGAAGAGGAGGACACATGGGCTCCTCCTCCTCATGCTTGTATGGGCAGAGCCAGAAATCTAAGCTCCATGTCCAGGGGACCAGGTGCCTGGGGTGGCAAGGACCAGTTTGGAGTATGTGCTGGGACCACTAAGCAGGAGGTATCTTCTCTGCAGGGTGACTCTGGTGGACCTCTGGTATACCAGGATGGGGGCCTCTGGACCTTGATTGGCATTGTCTCCTGGGGTAGCAGCAACTGCAATGTCAACACACCAGCTGCCTATGCCCGTGTAAGCCACTTCCGAAACTGGATCGACAGCGTTATTCAGGCTTAGAGATAGAGCCGGTGGTGGAGGGATCCCCGTTGCTGGTGGCTGCTCGCAGCATAGGGAGCTCAGCAGAGCTGGGAGCAAGGCAATCCGCTTTGGAATAAAGCATCAGCATTTCCCAGCGCTGCTTCTGGCTCCTTTCCTCTCATGATGCAGACCAGGGGGAGCCTAGGATACCCCCTGCTCCTCTCTTGAAGCTCAGCACTTCTCAGAGCTGGAGCTTGGTGCCCACCTGGGATCTGGAAAGGGGGGAAGCCAGGATACAATGCCCAGGCAGAGGGGGAGCAGGGCTGGATGCAGCTCAAGGGCTGCTCATGGCAGCACCAGCCCAGAGACGACCCCAGTACTGAGGGTGGGTGAAGTGCCTGTGATGGTTCTTCACTGATCCAGGCGCAGGTTCTCCAGCACCAGACAGTCCTACCAGGGAAGGGCCTGTGGAGCTGCAGCTACTCTTGCCAGGGTGGGGGGGGTTGGTTCTGATGGGTGCACAGGGTCTTAGAAGTTCCCTGCTTGCTATTTAGACCCATAACTTACACGGGAACACACACCAACTGAAACCTGGTTCCTGGCAGCTCAAAATAGTGCTGGTCCGAGGAGCAGGATCAGACTGTCCCAGAGCGATGCAGAGGGTGGTTTTTTAACAGTGATGTGAAAGTGATATAAAACCTCCGCCAATGTCACCACCCTGGCGCTGCTGGGATGGGGTCCCTTGCTCCTGGGAACTCACCTTTCCAGGAGGGGATAGTTAAAAAGGGGTGTGCATTCTTCACTGGTGTGGCAGGTTTCCTATTGGTCCCCAGAAGCTGCTGAGTGGAACTGGAGAGGTGACAAGTTGCTGGAGGTGAACCAGGGTACTTCTCTGGCCCAGTTTGCCACCTTGCAAGCCAAAGAAAAGGGGAGGAAATGTCCCCAGGTGCCTGCTCAGCCTCCAAACCCTGCCTTCCAGCAAGAGGCTGAGCACCCGATTCCCCCAGAGCATCCCTGTAGACATCCCAGCCCTGTACCAGGTTTCCCTCAGGCACCTTCTGAGGCTTCTGCATTTAAGACCCCAGCAAATTCTTTTATGGGCACTCTGGTACCTTCTTGCAGTGCAACGTATTAGAGGGCTGAGCAGCTCCTTCTTGCCTTTCTAGACCATCATTCACAGCCCAGAAAGTGGCTCCTTGCAGCAAATCAGCCCATGGTAACCCATGGATACTTGAATCCTGTGTTCAGTTTTGAGCCCCTCACTACAGACAGACATTGAGGAGCTGGAGCAGGTCCAGAGAAGGGCAGCAGAGCTGGTGAAGGGCCTGGAGCACAAGTGTGATGGGGAATGGCTGAGAGACCTGAAGGGGATTTAGTCTGGAGAAGGATCAGGAGGGACCTTATTGCTATCTGCAACTGCCTGAAAGGAGGATGGAGCAAGGAGGTGGCTGGTCTCTGCTCCAAAGCAGCAAGGGATAGGACAAGAGGAAACAGCCTCGAGCTGCACCAGGGGAGGTTTAGACTGGATGTTAGGAACAATTTCTTCCCCAGAGGGTGTTCAGGCATTGGAACAGGCTGCCCAGGGCAGTGGTGGAGTCACTGTCCCTGGAAATGTTCACAAACCATGTGGGCGAGGCCTTCAGTGACATGGTTCAGTGGTGGCCCTGGCAGTGCTTGGGGGAACACTTGAACTTGATGATCTTAAAGGTCTTTTCCAACCTAGTTTCTGGTTCTATGAGGCAGACGTAACGACAGCAGGGCGATGGGGTACACAGATACACTTCCATGTTTAGCAGACCGAGTACACAAAATAAATAGTTCTGTACACACTAATTGTAATGTTACAGATTAATTACAAAGGTTCAGACTTCATCCTAACAAGACAGTTTTCAGGGTAAAGACTCAAAAGGGAAGTCACAGAACTGGATGCTTCTCGAAACAGCCCTGTAAGGAGATGAACAGGATGCGACCAGAATTACTTTCAAATCATTCCAAGCCAGCACCGGAAATTCAGTGACCAAAAATAACAGTGAGTGCTGGCAGATCTCCAGCCCAACAGCATCCTGGGAGGTATCTTTCCATAGTGAAAGGCAACAGGAAAACTCATGGCATCTGGGCACCCACACAGGAGCTCCTCATCCCCAACCCACCTGGCCAGGGCTGCAGATCTCTTCCACATTCAGCAGACAAACACAGTGCAACAGTCACATCACACACGAGGGACCCATGGAATCACCACACAGGGGAGGACAGTGGGAGAAGGAAGAACAGCCATCACGCAGGCAGAGCTCCCCCCACCAAAGGGACACCAAGGGTGGAAGGTACGAAGCTCCATGATGCCATTGCCAACATGCACCCTTCTGCTTCACAATTCTTTTTGTAGCAAATGTACTGCACAGTAAAGCACAAGTGACACGCAGGCACCTGCCTCTGGAGAACCCGGGAGCTGTGATCGTTGTCCAGGCTCAAACAGGAGACTGAGCAGCCAAAAAAAGCACCAAAAACCTCCCCAGAGTGGTGTAGGCAATTTGACATCTGGCACTGAGTGGCACAGGCACTTTGTGGTATTTTCCAGGACGAAGCCAAGCTGGTGGGAGGCCAGAACAGAACCACCCTCCCTGCAAGTCCCAGGGCTCTCGCTGCTGCCAGACAACGGGTTGCCGACTCCTCCAGAGGGTGTGATCCTCCCAAAACCGCCAATCTCTGTGTTTCATTTAAAAAACTGAATTAAGTCAAACATTTGAGATTTCAATTTAACCCACCTCAAACCCTCCAAATCTTTAGTATCATCACTTAAAATACGAATATGGTCCCATGCAGTCTAATAAGAGGCTCATTAACAGCCACACACTAGTTGTCCTGTGTTGCACAAGGCCATCTTTTGCTAAGCCTGCACTGTATAGCTCCCAAAGAGAGCCTTCTCACACCTGCAGGACACTGTACACCTGCTTTTATCTCGCTCCAGGACTCACCACAGCTCCTGCAGAGCCAAATCCAGAGCTGCTGCCAAGTGGCCACATTGCCCATGCCTCCTATTCCAGTTTGTGCACTGCATCAAAGTTGATTGTATTAGTATTTCAGCCAAACACCCACACAGAAAACGGTATTGAGAAATTGAGCAGTAAATTATCAAAGTAGAAAAGACTACAAGAAGAAAATAACCAAATTCCAACGAAGTTAAGAGTTTGAGGGTTTATCATTTTCAACATAAATCTGTAACACAGTCCCCACCCTGCAGCTGGTTTCCACATCACTACCAAAGCCAGGTCAGAGCCCTTTTGTCTGTGCTTGCACTCCAGTCGTGGCTATAAAGCCTTCAGATACAGTTGTGCACTTCCAAGAACAACACAGTCCAGGGACTGGCAGGAGCCTCTGGATGCTCACAAGCTCAGTGTCAAATAGCACAGACTTCTCCTGGGTTGAAGGAAGGGAGGTTTCTACCACCACTTGGTTGACATGTTAGGTTTTTAGAAGCCTGAGAAGGGTGTGAAGTAAATGAAATAGGGACAAGTAGCTGCTGTTTTAGCAAAATGCATAGAAAAATACATGATGTATTCAAAATCTGAACGTAAGTCTGCAGACCACCTAATGTTATTTCTGGAAGACCTTTCCATATTCATAGAATCATAGAATCATAGAATAGTTAGGGTTGGAAAGGACCTCAAGATCATCGAGTTCCAACCCCCCTGCCATGGGCAGGGACACCTCCCACTAAACCATGCCATCCAAGGCTATGTCCAACCCCACCTTGAACGCCGCCAGGGATGAAGCATTCACAACCTCCCTGGGCAACCCATTCCAGGGCCTCACCACCCTTACAGTAAAGAATTTCTTCCTCATATCCAATCTAAACCTCCCCTGTTTAAGTTTGAACCCATTACCCCTTGTCCTCTCACCACAGGCCCTCATGAAGAGTCCCTCCTCAGCATCCCTATAGGCCCCCTTCAGGTATTGGAAGGCTGCTATGAGGTCTCCACGCAGCCTTCTCTTCTCCAGGCTGAACAGACCCAACTTTCTCAGCCTATCTTCATACGAGAGGTGCTCCAGTCCCCTGATCATCCTCGTGGCCCTCCTCTGCACTTGTTCTAACAGTTCCATGTCCTTTTTATGTTGAGGACACCAGAACTGCACACAATACTCCAAGTGAGGTCTCACGAGAGCAGAGTAGAGGGGCAGGAGCACCTCCCTCGACCTGCTGGTCACGCTCCTTTTGATGCAGCCCAGGATACGGTTGGCCTTCTGGGCTGCAAGCGCACACTGCCGGCTCATGTTCATTTTTTCATCAACCCACACCCCCAAGTCCTTCTCCGCAGGGCTGCTCTGAATCTCCTCCCCTCCCAACCTGTAGCTGTGCCTGGGATTGCTCCGACCCAGGTGGAGGACCTTGCACTTGTCATGGTTAAACTTCATCAGGTTGGCATCAGCCCACCTCACAAGCGTGTCAAGGTCCCTCTGGATGGCATTCCTTCCCTCCAATGTATCAACCGAACCACACAGCTTGGTGTCATGGGCAAACTTGCTGAGGGCACACTCAATCCCACTGTCCATGTCACCCACAAAGATGTTGAACAAGACCGGTCCCAACACCGATCCCTGGGGGACACCACTCATTACTGGTCTCCAGCTGGACATTGAGCCACTTTCCAATAACCCTCAAAAAAGTATATAAAAACCATGGATCTGACAGGCCACATGCTTTGAAGCCATAAATTTCTCCCCCAGAAAGCAGCCAGACTCCCAGGGCGAAACGACGGGGATGTCTTACACAGTATTGCTAAGTTCCAAAAGACAACCAACCATCGTTGCCTTTACTCCTTAGAACTGCATTCCCTTGAAATAGAATATGCTGGAAAGCAACACCCTGAGCTGCGCCATAGTGTCTCATAGAATCATAGAATAGTTAGGGTTGGAAAGGACCTTAAGATCATCTAGTTCCAACCCCCCTGCCCTTTCACTGAAGACATTTTTTCCTATCCATTCTAAACCTCCCTCAGCACAAATTGAGGATCTTTCCTCCTGTCCTGTTGCTTATTACCTGGGGAAAGAGACTGACGCCCTCCTTGCTGCAACCTCTTTTCAGGTAGCCATAGAGGGCAACAAGGTCTCTCCCAAGCCCCCTTTTCTCCAGGCTAAACAGCTCCAAGTTCCCTCAACTGTTCCTCATAAGACTTGTGCTCCAGGCCCTTCACCAGCTTTGCTGCTCTTCTTTAGGCAGAAATCAGACCCTCTCCAGCACCTCTATGTCTTTCTTGTAGTGAGGGGCCCAAAATTGAACACAGTATTTGTCACCAGTGTCACATACAAGAGGACAATCACTTCCTAGTGCTGCTGGCCACACTACTGATACAAGCCAGGATTCTGCTCATGTTCAGCTGGCCATCAACCCACAACCAAAGGTCCTTTTCAATACAGCATCAATCGCTGGGCGAAAGGCCCAAACCTAGTGATTCCAGCCTTGGTGTCTTTAGGTTTTCCTTTCTCTCCATGTCACCCAAGACGCCTCCCCAAGGGAGGGTGCTGGTGAGCATCTCCTTGAGACCCTGGGGGGTTGATACATTTCAGTGGGTACACATGCTCATCCCCTATAGGGATGCTGGGGAGGGACTCTTCATGAGGGACTGTAGTGAGAGGACAAGGAGTAACGGGTTCAAACTTAAACAGGGGAAGTTTAGATTGGATCTGAGGAAGAAATTCTTTACTGTAAGGGTGGTGAGGCCCTGGAATGGGTTGCCCAGGGAAGCTGTGAATGCTCCATCCCTGGCGGCGTTCAAGGTGGGGCTGAACATAGCCTTGGATGGCATGGTTTAGTGGGAGGTGTCCCTGCCCGTGGCAGGGGGGTTGGAACTCGATGATCTTGAGGTCCTTTCCAACCCTAACTATTCTATGATTCTATGATTCTATTCTATGATTCTAATTGCTCTTCAGGATCACTGTATCACTTCAGGATAAAATGGTGCCATGCTGAGAAGGTTGCTGAACATGAGGACTGCAGATGTGGTCCTTGACCATCACTCAGCACACCAAACCCAGATTCCTCTTTGTAAGAGCATGTCACCCAGGAACGGTGGGAAGGAAAGCAGGAGAGGGCTGTACATGGACACACTACAATTTGCCACTAGGTGTCATTCAAGCTTCATTTTCATTGCATGAAGAAAAGCACTCAGGAGATCTGCACCCCAGCTAATATAAAGCTGCAACTCAGCAAGGGGCTGATACATGTGTTTGTTACCTGCCTCCTCGCAGCTAATTCAGTAGCAGAGGCAATATTCCCAAAAACCCTGCCAGACAAATCAGAACCACCATTAAAAGCCAAACAAGGAGATTCAAAAATCAAAGGAAGAGCAGGGAAAAAAAAACACATCAGACAGATTTTAGCTTCTAAAATCCCCAAACAAGGCACTCCTGAAAAGTGTAAACTCCTGAGACTTGAGATAAACTGAGCACTGAGATGCTCCTGTGGAATATATATGGAAGACAGATGACCAACGTAATTCACAGTGAAGAGCTTCTTAGAAGATTGAAGGCACTTGAACTATGGCTCAAAATCATAGCACTTTGCCTGTGTGCACCCCCTCTGATCCAGCTGAAAATGTGCCACAACTGCACGGGTAAAAGCACCAGAGAAATTGCTCTTAAGCTGGATCATGCCACACAGCATTTGGAACACCCCAGCTTTCCAGATAGAGTGAAAACAGAAAGATCGCCAACGACTCCAAGGGTCAGTTGGATGGAGCTCTGCTAGTGCACCTCTGCCATACATGTCATTGTCTGGGTACAAGAGTCCTGAAAATGCTGAATTCTGGAAAAGAAGAGGGATTGAGCCAGAGGTGTTATAATAAAATAATCTAAGAAAAGCCCATACAGATTTTCCCCATGTTTATATTGATTTTTCCATGCAAACAAGAATACATTGCATTTGTAAAGAGAATTAGAGTTATCTTTATAAAAAAGTCAAAGCCCCCTGTGGGATGGACTTGGTCCTCTTTGGTGCAATTCTCTAGCAGCAAGATGCCTGAGGACCACAAACATCTCCACATCTCAAGGAGATGGGCTGCAGCTCTCCAGTATTCCTCCTGTCAGTGAAGGATCCTCCCTTCTGCCAATCCACCTCCTAGTCCTAGACCACCAAAACAGAAAGTTGACACCATCAGGAACCTATACAGCAACATCGTGCTTCCCAAAACATAGTCCACCCCAAAATCACCTCAAGTGACACCACTGTGAACTCCTCCTTTCACCAACTACTGAAAAGAGCAACAAAGCAAAAACTGACACAGATGAGAAGATTCTTGTTCTGTTTTGTGAAGGTGGAGAAACAAGCCTGGTCAAAGCACAGCTCAACATCCTGACCTCATCTCCATCTCCACGGATCCCACCCAAGAGAACACAGGAAGGAGCATTATGTGTAGACACCTGTACAACACCTGTGCATTTTGATAGCCTAGTGGTTAAAGGGAAGGGTCTCAGGTTCTACAGGTCTTGGCTCAGTTCATCACTTTGACCTCCTCACGCAAGCAAAACACCCTTTTTAAGGCTACACATGGTGCAAGATAATCTGGGGATGGCCACAAGAGCACCCAGGAGGCAAAGGGGAGCACAGTGCCTGCATGATGCTCCAAGACTCCTACAAGCTCAAAGCCAGAAGCCCTCTGAGAGCATCCTGTCATCTCTCAACATACAGGGCAACAAGAATTTTCCAGTTGCTACTTGCTGCAGCGTGGCTGCTGCTTTTGGAGAGTCATCTGAGGGGCACTGAATTGTTCATGAAGCAAGAAGAGGCAAGCTGCCTGTTTTGTCAGGTATCAAAAATCATATCCAGCTTACAGTTCATAATAATGAACCAGGGAAAAACTATGTGAGAAGGTAAAAGAAGCTAAAGAAACTTTTCTTTTTTTTTGCAATCCACAGAGCTGAAAAAAACCCCTATTTTAGGTAATTCTGTGGTATCTGCCATAGCTGATGGCAGAAAGACCATGAGCAGGATAGCTACTAAGAGAAAGGGCAGCCTGCAAAGGATGCACAGTTCTAAGAATAATACGCAAAACCATGCGAAGGATTTGGAATTCACCACTGCTACACACACCTCCTGTCCTCAGATGTCCTCTGCTATATTCCCCATCACACGCCTGGCCTCACAGGCTGTGCTCACAGTGGTTATAGCCCATTTTAGCACAGCAAACTCAATTTTCCCGCACTGAGGCTGAGCTGCTTTTGAACCTCCCTGGAGATGTGACCGACCACTTAAAATCTTGCTGACAGTAAAGTGTGGTGGCACAGATACCAGTCTTGGGTGGAAAGGCCATGCTCGCCAGCCCTTGAGCTCACATAGCCTGCATCTCCAGCTCAGAGCCAAGCAAGCACTTCCAAGTGCACAGCATAAAGCAAACCGTAGGGCTTCATATGAGAAGTTTCCAAGCCCAACATTCTCCTTCACTGCAGGTCTTGTCTCTGCTACCACAAGAGGCCAAACACACCCTGATACTGTGCCATCAGCCCAATGCGCTGCTCTAACTAGCTGGGGAGGTATCTCAGCAGGCTTGCACAAAGCTCAGCTCCAAAGCTTCCACCTCCCCTGCAAGGTCCTCCACAACAGGCCCCCACAGCACCCATCCAGCACAAGAAAACTGAAAGGCAGCTTTTTCCTGTTGAATTTAAGTCACCCCTAGCAGCCCTAAAGTGTTCATGCAATGCCTCCAGGGTATTGTCATTGCTGACACTCCAGGACTGTCACTCCACTACTCAAACCCCTACCCTGCCATCTGTGGCTATCCCGAGATGTCCCACAACCACTTCACTGTCCCAGAGCAGGGATAGCAGTACCAGGGCAGAGCAGGCACGCAAGCAGGGGAGCCCTGTAAAACCTGCAGACAGAGAGCAAAACCTGGTACCATCAAAACTTTGGTGAAGTGACACAGTTGCTAATGCTGGTCTGAAGGGCAAAAACCACATCTGACAGGGGCAGGTCATGGCAAGAACAAACCCTGCTTGGGAGGCACTGGTCTTGATGCAAATAGGGGAGGGATAATTCAAGGGGGACAGCAAGGCACCCCCCAAAATCCTACCTTGCCAAAGACATCTCTCCGTGTACCATTAAGTTCCTGCAGGACAATTATCATCATCCCATCCTTCCACCAGAAGCACCCCCTAGTCCAGATCAAAGGAGCCAGACTCCAAGCTCCAAGCTCGCAGCACTTCAACCTTGTTCCCAAATTGCACAGCAGCTCTGGTGCGGCTCCAGTAATCCCTCAATTCTGTGAGGCGGATGGCAGCCCTTGGGGAAACCTCGCAGCTTCCCATCCCAGAAAACTGGCACCACTTCAGCGAGGAGCTGGTGGGCAGCACACCAGTGAATCAGACCTATCCTACTTCTGATGCTACGATTCACACCAGTCTCACTACCAAGGCACTAAACCTGGCAGTGACTAAACCTGCTCCAACTCTGTGTATCTATCATTTTCAAACCAGATACACACCTACATGTGTCTGTGCACACACTTAAGCTGTGTGTAAATCCACTTAAAGTGATTCCTTCTTTTTTTATATGTAAGTGAGAGAAACTTAACACTCTGGAATTAATAAATAACTATGAACAACCAAGCTCCTGGGCTACAGAAAGAGCTTTTCTCCCCATGTGGCTCCTTAATTTGTGCATTAATTGAGACTCTGAGCTGTGCTCTGAGTCACAAGGGCTCCCCCGTTTCAGACATGAGACCCTCGTGGCACAGCTTGCAGGGTAATAGCCATGACACGGTTCCTCATGGTGAGGGGGACACCTGGAGGGAAAGAAGGAGGAATCTAGATGTTCCTCACTGAGTGTGTGGATGGTGCACACCTACACTGCAGAGAAGAAGTGTGTGAAGATGCCTGGCAGGTCCCAGCCCAGTGCTCAGCCAGTGTACTGCTGCTGGTAGCGCAGGTTGAGCTCGCGCAGCTCCCGTTCCCGAACCCGCCGTGACTTGTTGGATTTGGTGGAGCGGCTGGAGCGTGTGGACTGGGCGGACTTGGTGCTCTGGCAGCGGGAAGACGCCCTCTTGAGAAGGTTCTGTGAGATGGAACGGTGTAGGTTCTTCATGGAGGAAGAGGCTGCCATGCTGACCACCCATGGGTGCTTCAGCGCCTGAAGGGCTGTCATCCTGTCACTGGGGTCCACCGTGAGTAGACGATCGATGAAATCCTTGGCCAGGTTGGAAACACTGGGCCAGGGCTGAAACACAAAAGAGGTGATTACAATGAAACATCCTGGCATAGCTTTGCTGATTAATTCTCCCCATGCCCAAAAGGTGCTTTTGTTGTCTTTTATCCTCGAATCTTCCAAGTTGTGACCAACACTATCTGTCCAAGGAGAATCCCAGACTGGTTTGGGTTGGAAGGGACCTTTAAGTTCATACAGTTCCAAACCCCTGCCACAGGCAGGGACACCTTCCGCTAGGGCAGGCTGCTCCAAGCCCTGTCCAGTCTGGCCTTGAGCACTGCCAGGGATAGTGCAGCCACAGCTTCTCTGGGCAACCTGTGCCAGGGCCTCACCACCCTCACAGTAAAGAACTTCTTCCTTATACCTAACCTGAACTTTCCCTGTTTAAGTTTTAACCAGTCATCCCTTGTCCTATCGCTACAGTCCCTGACAAAAAGTCACATGAATGACTTCAGGATGAGAAGAATGAGTTGTGTCTTCAGAATGAGACACACTAACTTCAAGAGACTGTTAAGGGGAGAGGCTAAGTTAGGAGGAATGTCTACACGTGCATAGGTGGAGGATGGATGCCTCCAGCAGCTGGGTTTGGACACTCAGATGACTCTGGATCTCAGGGGTCTTCCCAGGTGCCTCAAGCCTACAGACACCTACACATGGATGTGCACAGACACACAGGCAGTCTTGGTCAACCCCAGACTCAAACATCTCTTCAGCAGCTGGCTGGGACCTCCCTGGTCCCTCTAGTCACCAGATCCTCATGTGGTCTCATCCTCGCCCTTAGAGTCATATACACACACGCAGACATCCCCAGTTTCCAGGTCCCTTCTCCCCTTGTCCAGCTCCATCTTCTCCAGCAGTCACACAATAGTCACACACACATCTTGCTCCAGTTGCTCTACCATGAACACACATGGGCTCCCAGACCTACATTCCGCTCCCACCTCATCTTCTCAAGTCATTTTCCAAATCACACAACAAAAAGAGCAGTAGCTATATCCCATGAAGACCCTCCTCAACTTAAGTGCTTTATATCCAATGAAACTGTTACTGCTTGAATGCAAGATGCACTGCTCACAGAGGATGGATCACTGACCTCTGCATCAATCCTGAAGTGAGAACATTGCCTGTAGCATGAGGTGAAGGTTGGGCTGTGGGCAAAGCTAGGAAGAAAATGGTGGCAAAGTCCAGTGTATGAGTGGAGAAGGCAATATGGCCAGTGTGAAAACCCAAGTGATGATTTGACCCTGGCTGGAGCAGGTTTCTGCAGTCACCAGGTGTTGTGGGGGTCTCATCCCTCCTGAAACCACTGATACTGAATTTTTCAAGTACATGAAAACAAACAGTCTGAGCAGATCCATCAATGAAGTGAAGATTCCAATACAATACTTAAGGTGATGTCCAAACACAAGTGCAAACGGCATGTGTGGCTAAAAAAGGAAAATACTGCTACTCTCTGTCTTTCACTCTTCATTTGGTGAGGAGAAACTCAGCTAGTTTAAAACTGGGAGTCCACCAACTGTACAGTCAGATGCAGTGCCCCTTTCCATGTGCAAAAGGTCTAAAAAAGGCATGTCCTGATTTTTTTGAGGTCTATTTATTGCTACCAAAAGCAAATTTCTCTTTCAAAAAACCCAAAGGCACCAGGAAGAGAGTTGCCATATCCATGGGAGGATTTTATAACGAAGGACAAGATGCTCTGAGAGTTCCAGCCCTGCTCCTGGGACATGGGCAGTCCATGGCACGGGCATGGAAGATGAACTCAAGCAACCTGGTCTAGTAGAAGGTGTCCCTGCCCATGGCAGGGGGTTGGAACTGCATGAGCTTTAAGCTCCCTTCCAACCCAGACCAGTCTGTGATTCTGTGATTCTAGCTGAGGAACCACCTGCTATGATAATCAGGTTGCAGAAAGTTATTCTTCTAAAGCAATGACTAAATCAGCCTGGCATGCTCAGCTAAAATGGGATGTATGACCACTGTCACTACCTATGCAAGAGAAGAGAGTAAAGATGATATGAACTGATGATATGAATTGAAAGAAAATCCTGGTATATGAATAAAAACCTACAAATGTTCCTGAATGCATTCAGGGTAGAGATGGAAATACTTCGAGCCAGGGTGCTCAGGAGAGGAAGCACAACCTTCTACGGATCAGACAGCACTTCTGCACTGTGAAATCACATCCAAAATCCACTTCCCTTTCCCTGTCAAGAACAAAAATCACCTAACGCAAAGATTTCTTACAATTCTAGCTTTTCTGTCTACTGCTTTCACATATAGTTTGTCATGACCAGCCTTAATTTTTTCTTAGCTGATGAAACGCATCTTGACATGAATGGTAAGAAAAAACCAGGCACTTGTTAGAATGGAACCAGGACAATCTTTGATCAGAGACTCATTAAAGTGTTTGTTTATAAGGAGGATAAATAAATAAAAAAACCCTTTCCAAATGTAGCAAAAAACACAACAGAGTGTAAAATTTTCGATGAACACACTGGTCTGTGTTATAAATAGTGTAACCGAGCTCTTTGGTTATGCTATTGATAACAACACATCCCAAAAAAGCAAAATATGCCTCTGCCACAGGGAGATAAAAATCCCACTTCAAGCTACTGATTTCCTACCAGACTTCTGGGTAAGGCTTCTTTTGTTAAATAACAGTGAAGGGCATCAACTTGTAGGGCTTAGTCTTCATTGGCGTAATCTCAGATAATACCAGAGTCATTCCATATGTCCATTGGCAGGTCAACACATCATGTTCCCTTTAAACTCCGGATCTCTAGTTACAGATGACCTTTGGATTCTCTCTTCCACAGACAGACAGATCCAAACGAAATCCAGCCACAAGAGGTTTTCCCTCTGCTTTCACCAGGCTTGCCTTCAAATACTTTAAAAACACAATTTTCTGTAGCCTTTTTTTAGACTTATTTAAGTTATCAGCTATTCACACAGTTAAACTCATTAAAGTCATCATGACCTGTCTAGACCCCAACTTCCAATCACTTCTTTCCTTGTCCTCCTCCTTGCAGATAAAGCTCACCCCACTCCATTTCTTTCATACAGGACTCATCTTCTGCTCTAGAAATAACACTAATGAGATGTCCAAGCTAATGTCTACCCAATTTACCAACTTTAATTCAAAGTGATAATAAAAGCTGGTGACAATTCTACTCTCCTTTAGCAGCTTTTCAAGAACTCTTGACTTCTTCATCTTCATTACTGCTACCAGTAATTGAGATGACTTTGACACCTTGAGACAGTTTTTGTCCCACTCAAATGGAGAAAACAGATTCACATGACTTCAACTGTTTTTCCTGTGTATTTTTTCCCTTCTATCTAAGTTCTTTTACCTTTCGGAATATTGTCTCTCATGGAGATATAGTCATGGCAGGATCTCCATCCTCCCTCTGTTAGCTAAATCCAAGGAGATGGAAGAGATGCACTCAGGTGAGAAATACTTTAGGACTGACACGATACTCTTCTTGGAAACCTATCTTCAGAACATGCAGGAAAGCATTATTTCCTATTGCAGGTGTTAGTAATTGCACAGATTTGGAACCTGGGGCAACCTTAGAGCTATTTTTGATGGTCAGATGCATTCAAACTTCAGACAACTAATGGCTGCCCAACACAGAGCAAGAGATTCTGGAAGGTGGAATGAGCCTCTAAACACCAGGAACAGTATTACTTCAATCATTATAACTCATATTAAAAAAAGCCAAATGAGATCATTTAGAATCTGAAGAAATCCATGAAGAGCTTACCAGTCTGGAGACGTAGAAATATTGAACACATAACCAGCCTAAGCCTTGAGAGGGTTGTGCATTGCACCAGACCAGTTTAATGAAACCTAAAGGATAAACTCCAAACAAAAGCAAACTGGATTTCTGATTATTGCAATTACTCTAGCTTCCCCACAAACATTGACTATGGAGTACCTGCAATTAGATTTTTCTTCTGGTCAGCAAACACAAATCAGTTTATTGATCTGTTTATGCAGCTGGACGTTTCATTTGCTGCACCATGCACATCTTTGGGTTTATTTCGCTGAAGCCTTTTATTAAAAATAGTTAGGGCTACATTGTACTGAAACACTCAGCGGCATGAATTTGGCAGTTTTCAATCCCAGACCCTAAAGAAATATATCCACTCACCAGAAACCTTGCATCAGTTGGCAAAACAGCAGCTTTAACTCAGCAAAATTCCAGGAGCCCTCCTGATTAATAACACTGGGCAGCAGGAGGAGTTTGTGAGAGCTGATAATGGTCAACATTGGTGTGGAGGAAGTGAACACCAGATATGAGCTGCACCCACACAACAGGACTGAAGCGATCTAGAGGAGGTTCTGCCCCTCTCTTTCTCTGAAGAGAAACAGAATGGCTTGGAAGGAGAATGCTGTCACCCAGTGGCCATGTAATTTTGCATCAGCTAAACACCGTCATAGCACCCTAAACTGGTTTGGGCTGGAAGGGACCACAAAGCTCATCCAGTTCTAACCCCCTGCCATAGGCAGGGACACCTTCCACTAGACCAGGTTGCTCCAATCCCCGTTCAGCCTGGCCTTGAACACTGCCAGGGATGGGGCCGCAGCTTCTCCTGGCAGCTGTGTCAGGGTCTCACCAGCCTTACAGTGAAGATTTTTTCAGACAGCTTTCCCTTTAATCTCACTGTTGCAATGACATATTCCTGTCTTCTGTGAAACAAAAATACCACGAAAATGAAGATAAATCACCAATACTTGTTCACCTTGCACTCCTGTTCCCCTGTGAACTGATTTCAAACCTAATGCAGTCTGAGTGTAACTTCTGTGCCATTCTCTCTGTTAGACCGCATTTCTCCAGAAGGGAAACATACTACTATAGACCTGTTGTCTTTCTACATGCTTAAAAAACACAGGTAAATAGCCACATTGTGAGCAGAGCCTCAGCAATACTTGCTGAATGCCAACACAGACTTCCTACAGGTGACCAGCTTTTCGAACAACTGCAACCAAGTCCTCTGTCTGTAATACCTGGCGCCGCATCCACTTCACAAACCTCCTTTCTCGGGAGACAAACACCAGATATGGACTAGTTTAACACTGGAGATACTGGCCCTCATGTTGAAGAGCTGAACATCCTCTGAAAAGTACTGTATCTAACTCCAGAATTTAGCACAATGGCTAAAATCATGATTCAGCAGAATTAAATTAAAAAAAGGGAGGAGGAGAGTAGAAGAGCTGCAGTAAGTAAATCTGAATAGCTCATCCTAATGCAGAATTAACAAGAGTCCTTGCAACCACTAAAGGAAACAACAGCACATCTTTATTCGCATCTGCAGGCCCAGCAGAGTGTGAAGAAGGATGTCATGCCATCATTTTGCTATCCTTTATCGAACCATCAGAAAGCACTGGTGGAGACTTACCAGCTCGTGCTTACAGGACAACAGCCCTAAGGCACTCTCCCCAGGGTTCACCAGGCTTCTGAATCCAGAATACATGTGACACAGTAAAGCTTAATATTACTGTAAGCTGTAAATGACCCTTAAATTAAAATAAAACACACACAAAAAATACCTAACAAAACCATGCCCTACAGACTAACTAGCACAAACCTTCAGACATGTGGAGATCCATAGCAGGCAGGAAAATTTCTCTAGAGACTATATATGAAAACCAGCCCTGAGTAACTCCTGATCTCTGAGATAAGCTGTGCACTCATTCATTCCTCACTTCCATCTTTCATGCAGTTATCCTATCCAACAACTGAATCCAAGAGGTTAAGAAGCCACCAAGAAGAGGGGAAGGAAAACAGGCTTTAAAGATGTATATGGACATTGCATATCCAAGAACTGCAGTTACTGGCAAAACTCTCTTGTCATCAGAGTGCCTGTCCCCCTGCATCCCTCCAGGCCTGAGAGACAGCTTCCATCACGCTGCACCTTCACAGAAAACCTAGAAGAGGATCACAGGGTCACTCTGATGCTCAAATCCTGAAGTCTCATCGTGCTTTCATTGCCTGGTGAAATCATGAATGAAGTCTGAGATGGCAACCTGGCAAACTTCAGAGACCCATTTCTTACAGGTGACCTGCTTGAGCTTGGCTACAGCATTCTCCAAGAT
The DNA here is from genome assembly GCA_039720435.1 of Amazona ochrocephala. Taxonomy (NCBI): domain Eukaryota; kingdom Metazoa; phylum Chordata; class Aves; order Psittaciformes; family Psittacidae; genus Amazona; species Amazona ochrocephala. The sequence continues at coordinate 77,513,318 of CM077909.1, read as the reverse complement.
AAAAGCAACCCCCCCGTGACCACCTGAGAAGTTTCCTTGACTCCACAGATTCAGCACAAGCCTATACTCCGCTCCTCCAAAGCTCACTGTCATTTTCACTAGAGACACAAAGCCACAGAGGGGTTAATCCTGTGCAAACAAAACCAGCCATCTGACTGCCAAGCTTTACTTTTAGTCTTGACAGCACCTCTACAGGAATATATGATATATGCTTATTTCCCAATTCCTACCCAAGTTAACGTGTGGTTTTCAGGAGAACTGACGTGAGCTCTAAGACATTAAGGGGAAGGCAAGGGACACCCAGAGGCCTGACTCTCCTTTGCCAGTCAGTCTTTACAAAAACATGAAGCACAAAGCATGTCATCACAGCTGCAAAAGATAGCTTTTAGGTCAAAACTACTGTATCCCAGTCCCACTGATTACTAGGATGAGCGCTGGAGAAGCCTCAAAGCACCAGGGAGGCCACCTACAGCAGCCTGACACATTCATCCACAGGAAACCATCAGATGTCTACTTGAAGTTTGACAAGACAAAAAACATTTATTGGGAATGAGCTTGCCCCAACAGATACACTGGTTGAACATGTTCACTTGGTCAAAGGAACTGCCTTCATACCATGCTCTTATTGCTGCCAACAGCAATGCTGCATGCCACAGATGAGCATGCCATTCAAGAACTGCTCATTCCCATTTTGATGCTGCATTCCTCATTATGCTGGCAGATGCTTTGGTCTGTTAACCAAAGTGAGCCAAAGCAGGAACTTCATATCAGTTTTTTTGTTGAGGTTTTCAGCTACTGTTCTGAGTCATGAGTCATAAAGCGGCTGCAGAAGCAGCTACATCAGTTCAAGCAAGCAACTGGCAGAGTCCAGAATTAGCAGCACTTTAACCAAGAACAAAACCTGTGCCACAGTCTGCCTTACAGCTTTAACGACAAGCGGAGAAACTCCTGTGGTGGAGATTGGTAGCTCTGGCCCCTCAGGAATGACAGCTACTGCTTCTGAGGTGCACCAGCATTTCCTACAGCAGCATCTCCTGAACTTTTGAGCCCTATACAGCATAGGGCGCATTGCCAACCTGAAACTCCAGCCCTGCTAAGTAACATATTCAGGGGAAAGAAGCCTCACTGATGATGCCTTAAAGAGCTCTCAAGTACCCTACATTTTATTCAGACTCAGGCTCTGAGTCTGGAGGAAAAGCAGGAGATTCTCCTATGAGTGTCACTTAGGCTAGGTGATTGCGTGCGGCCCCAGGCCTTCTGTGATAAAACCCCGTTCCCACCCCTGCCTGTTATTCACATCAGCAGAAAGGCTACTGAGGTGCCAACCACACCTGTGTGTGGGGAACAAACAACTTGCTCTCTGGTTTGAGCCACCAACTCATCTCTTGCACTTCCAGATGAAGTGAGCACAGACCTGGCATATGCCGCAGACAGCTCCCAGCTCATTTTGAGCCTCTGACATAAAACAGTGACCTGTGTTATAAACGTGAGCCCTCTCGTCTCACTAAACCTAGGTGCGAGTGGGAGTTGGCACTTGGTAGGCAGAGCAGCTTTTAGGGCTGATTTCAGATATCAGAGCAGAGGCCCTGAATTTCACCCTGCCTGTGATGGAAGCACATGCTGCTGCCAGGCCGTCACCAAAACCTGCACTGTGAACAAGCTAACAAGACAACTGGTTTATACTTTTTACTTGTTTTTACCTTAAAATACATGGCAAAGATGGTTTTGATCTGTTTTCCTGTTGGACAATAGTTCTTTAAAATATTTCTATTATATTCAGGTTTCTAAGTTACTTTCCCCCATGTAATTTTTTCTTTCAAATAAGTTTTCAGAAGAGTCTGGATTTCAACAGTGCAAATTCCCCCACACGCACATCCATACCTCTAACAAGGACAAACCATGCAGACAGCAGAAGCTGAAAAGACCAGCCCTGCCCTGGGCAGCCAGAATTTTTAATACAAAGGATTAATAAGGATATAAAGGATATTCTTAAGGATATGAAAGTTCAGGATGTTAATTATGTGCATCAGGACAAGCCCTTCTTGAAGTACTATGAGAGATGCAAGGCTCATTACAGTTGCTTTCTATCCTATAAACACACTTGGCCATGCTACTGCTTGGAATTGTCTGTGTGTCCCTATACATGTCTCCAATCAGACTGTAGCTGTTCACAGTCCCATTAAAGACATGGGGCTGCTGGAGTGAGTCCACAAGAGGCCACAGAGATGTTGCAAGGGCTGGAACAGCTCTGCTCTGGAGACAGCCTGAAAGAGCTAGACTTTTTCAGCCTGGAGAAGAGAAGGCTCCATAGGACCTTAGAGCAGCTCCAGTGTCTAAAGGGGCTACGGAAAACCTGAAAAGGGGTTTTGGACAAGGGCCTGTAAGGACAGGACAAGGGGGAATGGCTTTAACCTGACAGAGGGGAGGCTGAGATGAGATCTTAGGCAGACGTTCTTCCCTGTGAGGGTGCTGAGGCCCTGGCACAGGTTGCCCAGAGAAGCTGTGGCTGCCCCATCCCTGGCAGTGCTCAGGGCCAGGTTGGACAGGGCTTGGAGCAACCTGCTCTAGTGGAAGGTGTCCCTGCCTGTGGCAGGGGCTTGGAACTGTATGAGCTTTAAGGTTCCTTCCAGCCCAAACCAAACAGTGATCTGGACCATTAAAAACCATTAAGAAGGAAGTCAATCAGGACACCAACGACACCCTGGTATCACAAATATGAATAGCAAAAGCTTTTTTTTCCCCCACAAAAAATACTTAGTCTAACACGTCTGCACGGTGCTGGAGGCAGGGCGCATCTCTCCATCTTCTATAATTTTTCAGAGTAGCTGCATTTTTCAATTCAGATGTCTCTTGTGGTAGACAAGTGACACACTGTTGCTTCTTAAATGAAACTGTTGGTGCTCAAGTATTCTTTGCATTGCATCTTTCACACATGCACACTGAGACAAGGAGGCACAAAATTAAATACAAACTTCTGTAACTAAGTAGAATAAGTTCTAAGTAACATTAAGTTTGATGGCTTCGTAACAGTAGCAATGGAAAACAACTGAGATGCACGTTTCACAGAAGAAGAAAAAACAGTAGAGTGCAGCCAGAGAACACACTGAGAATTCTTGTATAAGATAAACCATTGTAGTTGGCGTAGTTTGAGGTCCTTACGACCTTAGTACAAAAATAAGTGTAAGAAAAACAGGATAGAAAAGCAGGAAGTGTAGATAAAGAGTATCTGAAACTAGAAGATGTCCAGGATGGGCTGCAGCTAAGCTAACTGATAAGGAGAAGGACAGGATGATTATGCAGTGTTGCAGAACCAATTAAGCTGGTATAAACATTATCTACTGTGTGTGCTTCAAAGACTGCCAGAAGCGATGAAGATTGTTGGAAGAAGTAAACGATCCCCAAAGACCACCACCACATTTTTGTACACATGCGGGGAAACTTTCTAGAAGAATGATGTAATACATAAGTAGCCTCATCAATATGCATGTATGTAATGAATATGTATGTTTAGTGACTATACAAGGGCAGCTTGTTTAGCAGTTTGGAGAGACAGGCTAGGAGGAGCTATCCCCCGTGTCTCCTGGCGCCACAATAAAGAATACCTGCTTGTCAACTTCAACTTTGCAGGCGAGTTCCTGGGGATTTCTCTGAATCAACGTTAACGTAACAGCAGTTCTGTCTAATTTAGGAGCTCCCCACATGACTTCAAATAGAAAATGTCAGCTCCAAAGGAGCAGGCTGGGGACAGCAGCTCTGAGCTGTTGTGTGGTAAACCAGCCTAGGACCACGCTGTGGCTCAGGAATACCCCAGGCATTGTTCAGCCCATGAGCAGTTGCAAAGAGGTGATCAAACCCAGCCAGTTCAAAAGAGCTAGAACACAAAGTTTCTGATGAAAAGATGTTATGTACTAAAGACTGCACAGGACAGACTCCCAAGCATTCAGCATTAATTTGTTGATGTGGGGAGGAGGAATAGAGGAAGGATGAAAAAGGAAAATACAACAGCCCTTTAATAATCCACAGCATTATAAGTATGCGCAGCCATCTGGTACTGTGAACTTCCATAACCCAGCTTTTCGAATGGAAATAGCCAGCCCATTTTCCCTGTACAAACACAGAGTATTCAATTAGGACCATGCAGTAAGATTACAGCAGCTACAAAACCAATAAACACAAAGCTTTTCTCTACAGCCAGGCCTGGCTCTTCTAAATGCCAAGAAAAATAACTGATATGTTAAAATGGGGTGATACCACATTTTAGCTTGGATTGCTTCACCTCCAACTCTTAAAAACATGTCATAGAACTATGGAATGGTTTAGGTAGGAACGGACATTAAAGTTCATCCAGTTCCAACCCTGTGCCATGTGCAAGGATAAGCAAGTTACAGTTAGACATAGGGGACTTTAACCACTTGTTTGACTGACGAATTACATATTGGGAAAGTCAGGGTCAAGAGATCTGCACGTGGAAGAACACAGGTGAGAAGATGAGCTCAGGCATTGGAACAGGCTGCCCAGGGCAGTGGTGGAGTCACTATCCCCAGAAGTGTTCCCAAACTGTGTAGACGATGCCCGCAGCAACATGGTTTAGTGATGGCCCTGGCAGTGCTGAGGAACAGTCGGACTCGATCTTACAGGTCTTTTCCAACACAGCTGACTCTGTGATTCCACACAAACTGCTAGATACTACCACCAAAAAGGCAAGCAGGAAAAAGAGACAGACCTTTCCAAAGTGAATCTCAAATACCACTAGTTCACACCAGTATTTGCAGTAACTAAACTAGGAAATACCTTTTCCCAACTCACAACATCTGGGTGTCCTGACACCTTTAATGCCTTTAATCTCAAAAGGAAAACTCAACTGTGATCTGAACAATGTTCTCTCATACTGAACTATTACTTTAAGAGATGTACTGGCTGAGAATTGGAACTGGAACTAGCACAGTACATAATTCTATATGCCAATCCACAGCAGCAGTTCAGCTAAGAAATGGTGGTCATTGACAGGAAGGAAAAATCTTCCCTAGGGAGGAAGAGTATCTTCTATCACATGATTAGTGCAGCAGAGGAGGGGGAAGAACAGATAATCTTACAACCTTCCACATATATATACACACACACCTTCCTTCCTGCAGGCTTCAACCTGTTGATGCACAAGAGAATGAGGGACAGGGAGTAAATCCGAAGACAGCCTTAGTTGTTAGTCTACCCTAGGTGACATGAGCTCTTCTCTGCTGCTCAGCACAGCATGGGGTATCCAGTAACCTCCTGGAGCCCAAGCAGGTCTTGCAGCACGCAGGTGAGATGTGTTGTGAGCATCAGACGTGCCAAGGCCCCAGCAGAAGGGAAGCACCTGCCCCACTCTCTACCCTGACCTTCCTTTCTTCCTCATAGTCACTCCTTCAATCGAAATCGGAATCCAACCCAGGCATGGGTCATAGTGGGTAAAATACCCTTCTTCATCCAAGCATTGCCCGAAAGCCCAGGTTTAGGTATCTAAGTGCTTCCCAAGTTCAGCCACTATGGCCCAGTCTAATGACACTCCTGTTTCTCCCCAAGAAAGCCCTGGTTTGGGTAGCCAAGGATAAAATCTACTGCCACTTTGAAAATTTTAAAGGCATAAAACATCAGGAGACACTAGAAGTAGATCTGCTTGGTTTATACCACAGTTCAGTCCTAGGTTACTGGTTTATAGCTGTCTTTCCCGGCAGTGTGTGGGATATTCTTGTTAGAACCCAGAGCAAGACAACTGTTCTGGAACTCACTCCACTGTGTTTCTTCATACTACCTTTTCAGTCTCTTTTCAGCATCCAAACTATTCAGTGAAGGAGACAGAGATCCTCCTGAACAACAAAGTATGTCACTGAAACTGCACCCAACTACATACACAAGAAGGAAAAATTAAAGCAGCAAGGACAACTCAAACACCTCTCTTTACACTTGCCTAATTTCACACCTATAATCTTATACTAACGTGACATTTGCCCCTGTTATATCCTACACTGTCTTATCCCACATTGGGTTTTTTTGTCCTTTTTTGGTGGTGCAGGGGTTGTTTTGGGTTTGTTTGCAAAAAGATGCCCACAAGTTTTCAGTTTGCTATGTGGAATCATACACTAGCTACTGCCAGTTTGGCAACCCCCAAGTTTAAGGCAGCTGTGGAGAAGACCTGGGGGAGGGCTGCCAAGAAGGCAAGGGATTGCACACAGCCTTCCAGAAGGGGTGGAAGGAGCTGGGTTTGTCCAGCCTGGCAAACAGAAGTCTAAAGGCAATCTAACAGCAGATTGTGTGTATTTGGAAGTAGTTACTCTGCCTGTGAGGGGTGTTGAGGTGCTGGCACAGGCTGCCCTGAGAAGCTGTAGCTGCCCCATTCCTGGCAGTGTTCAAGGCCAGGCTGGATGGGGCTTGGAGCAACCCTGCCTAGTGGAAGGCATCTGGGGTTGGTACTGGATGAGCTCTGAGGTCCCTTCCAACCCAAACCATTCCATGATTCTATGATAACAGAGCCACACAGCAGCAATAAATAATACAAGGGGCAACAGGGAGAAGCTGGTCCTTAGAAGGTTCATACTAAGAAATACCAGGAAAAATACCATCCCTGGAAAAGATCACCAGGGAGGTGGAGATCTCCATTCTTGAAATCTTTGGAGGCTGAGGAAGACAAAGTTACAACCAGCACTACCTAGTATTGGCAACAGTCTCATCTCAAGTTGAATGGGACTAGAGACCACCAGAGGTCTCTTGTAACATGGTTTCTATGATTCTAGTGCTTCTCCTCCCTGTCCCTGATCAGTACCACCATCTCCATGGCAGCAGCACATCCCTCCTGCCTACACACAGCACTGCCCAGGCTCCATACCACACCCTTAATAGGGTCAAACGCACACGAATGGTTCAGAAACAAATATGTGCTCACCAGCTCTCTCGATAAATTTGGACTGATATTTAATTACCATTCCTGCAGCGAGGATGGAAATTTAGTTCTCTCTCATAGGGAGAGCAAGCCACGGACTTAGAAAATTCCCAGAAACTCCAGGCCTTTGAATCCTCCACATTGCTCAAATTGGGCTTAGGAGTTATACAGTTAATTGTGGGAGACTGAAAGACAGGTAGCACAGTTCCATAAACTTCGCTTCCTTGGGAAATCAGGATAAAAACAGGGTTGCAATAGACATCCAAGGATCATCCAATCCATCCCACAGTCCCCAAAGGGTCCACCACAGATGCACCATTCCTCACAGATGACTGCCTAACTTGTCTTCAAGACAGCTTCAGCAATCCTCTGGGTAAATCTTTTTTCAGGAGCAGGAGCCACTAGTGTTGTAAAAGGTCTAAGATGAATCTTTCAAAGTGCAATTTAAGGCTTTTGTTTGACATCACCTGGAAAAGTGATTATTCCTTCTCCTCTTGGAAGCAGCCTTCTGTGTATTTGCAAACCACCATGCCAACACCTTCCTTTAGGCTCACAGCTGAAACCATTTCAGTTTCTGCAGACTGTGGTTTGTTACTCTTCTGTCAAGTCCCCACACTTGCCCTGCAGTGTTTTTGAAGTCCACTGCCCAGAAGTGCTGGAGATTCAGCTTGGCACGTAGCACCAGCCACTAAAAACACCACATGCTCCTGTATTTCTGCTCATACACATCATGTTCATTTTTGCCATGAGTATCATATTGCTGTCCCTCATAATAGTTTGTGATTCATAAACAGATCCTCTTCTGAGAAACCCACACCTGCTAACCTGCTCTTCACCTAGTTTTGTGCATTAGATCACTTTTATTTTTTAAATCCTTGCACCAGATACTAAATTGCCCACATTTATTAGGGCACTCCGGAATTCAATGCACTTTGCAACCCTTCCAATTTAAAGTTATCTGCAAACATAATGAACATTCCTTCCCTTCCCTCAGCTGGGTTATTGTTCTGCTCATGGAAAAGGACCTGGGGGTGCCAACTGACAGAGCTGAAAGGAGCAGCTTGTGCCCAGGCAGCCAAGAAGGCCAACGGCATCCTGGGCTGTATCAGCATCTGTGTGGGCAGCAGGACCAGGGCAGTGACTGTCCCCCTGGTGAGGCTGCACCTCAAATCTGGTGTTCAGTTCTGGGCCCCTCACTACAAGAGAGACATTGAGGAGCTGGAGCAGGTCCAGAGAAGGGCAGCGAAGCTGGTGAAGGGCCTGGGGCACAAGTGTGATGGGGAATGGCTGAGAGACCTGAAGGGAGTTTAGTCTGGAGAGGGCTCAGGAGGGACCTTATTGCTCCTACAACTGCCTGAAAGGAGGACGGAGCCAGGAGGTGGCTGGTCTCTGCTCCCAGGCAAGAAGAGATAGATAGGACAAGAGGAAACAGCCTCAAGTTGCACCAGGGGAGGTTTAGACTGGATGTTAGGAACAATTTCTTCCCCAAAGGGTGTTCAGGCACTGGAACAGGCTGCCCAGGGCAGTGGTGGAGTCACCGTCCCTGGAAGTGTTCACACACCTTGTAGACAAGGCCTTTGGTGACATGGGTTAGTAGTGGCCTTGGCAGTGCTGGGGAATGGTTGGACTTGAAGATCTTACAGGTCTTGAGAAACACAGTCACTAATTAGCCTACTTTGTTGATAAGCCACCACTAATAAATGCCCATTTTAACACAACAGATTTGGGGAAATAGAAGATTTTTGTCTCCATGCTCTCCCTGCTTCACCTGTGGCACATCCTGAAAGTGCTGTACAGCAGAATCTGCCAGCTGGCTTCTGCCCCAGAAGGACTGGAGAGTATTACTGTCCTAGTTTCTAGGACTAGGACTTCGTCTAGAACTAGGACTTCTACTGAAGGGCAGAGAAGGGCAAAATAATATGTAGCACTAAATGAAGCAGCATAGTTTTTCCCAGAGCCAAATCCCCTTTCCCACAGTACTTGCCACCCATTGATGCGAAAGGTATCAGCTGATGAGAGGATGTGTGATGCAATGCTGCTTCCCCAAAGCCAAAGACAGGAAAAGGTTCCCTGCTTCCAGAATCATCATAGAATCCTAGATCGGTTTGGGCTGGAAAGGACCTTAAAGCTCATCCAGTTTCAGCCCCTGCCACAGGCAGGGACACCTTCCACTAGACCAGGTTGCTCCAAGCCTTGTCCACCATGGCCTTGAGCACTGCCAGGGATGGGGCAGCCATAGCTCCTCTGGGCAACCTGTGCCAGGGCCTCAGCACCCTCACAGGGAAGAACTTCTGCCTAAGATCTCATCTCAGCCTCCCCTCTGTCAGGTTAAAGCCATTCCCCCTTGTCCTGTCCCTACAGGCCCTTGTCCAAAGCCCTTCTCCAGGTTTCTTGTAGTCCCTTTAGGCACTGGAGCTTCTGTAAGGTCTCCCTTTAAGGAGCCTTCTCCTCTCCAGGCTGAACAAGCCCAGCTCTCTCAGCCTGTCTCCAGAGCAGGGCTGCTCCAGCCCTTGCAGCCTCTCCATGGCCTCCTCTGTCCTCTTTTTTGCCTGCAGATGTGGGTAATTCACTATCTCTGTTAACAACAGCTACCATACTAACTCATTGGATTTGCCCACGCTTCCTGTTGGGGAGCTCCATGTGCCTGGTGCACATTCAGCACACACAGGTTTCCAATGCAAGTCTGTCCAGTGATACAGCCCATTTCCAACCAGGGATTTTTTCAGAGACCATGGAGCAGTTTCAGGAAATAGCTAAAGATGCCACCAGTGTCAGATCCATCCTTGCCAAGCCCCGTGACAAACACTGGAAGTACAGGAACTCCCATGAATTTTGAGAGACGAGCATGCCATGAAATGGTTTTACACTCTAATCCTTGAGCCAAGGGAGTTTTCCACAATTTTGCAATACCAGCCTCTTGAGCAAAATGGTAACTTACTGCAATGGTAACTTAATGCAATGGCAACTTAATGTAACTTAGCAATCCCTCAAGCTTGTAAGGCTAAAAGCACAAGAAAAAAAAATATGAAGGACTAAGTGGAAAGATAAAAGAAACTGTAACTCCAGCATTCCTATTAGCATTTGATACAACAGTACATCCCAGCTATAATGAGAAACCTTTCTTCATGTCTGAGCTACACATCCATCCTTGAAACAATCAGACTGTAAAAGAACCCCTTAAAAAATTCTTCAGACACGGACAAATGTAGGAAACATGCACATACTTTCCTCCTCAGACAGCTCAATTCTACCTTTTGTTAGATACAAAATCAAACTCAGTTCATTGCTCCAAGGGCCTGAAATGCAGGGTGCATTTGATGCCTAGGGTGTACCATGCTGATGGAAGTTCCCAAGCCATGGACACACAGCCAGGCGTACATCCACACCAACAGTTAGGTGGACACTCCATTAACAGCAGGTATCTCTTAGTAACCACCACAAGAACATTCTGCCTCTCCTCAACTCGTCCACACAGCTTCCATTTCACCAATCAACACTAATTGGCTGTATTAGTAAAAGCTCAGTTTTTGGGAAAATCCATAAAAGCATCCACTTAAAATAACAAACGTATTGGAAAACATGCCTGGGATTTCTATCTTAGCACACACTTGGGCAGCAGGAGGGCAAAGCACGAAGGTGGTGAGAGGGATAGAAGAGCCAGCCCTAAAGCTCACGCTCCAAACCAGGGAACTCATATGCCTTTGATCCACCCCCTCCAACTCAAAACAACTAACACAGTTTCCTTGTGTCTACCAGCCTGAAAGCTTCAATCGCAACCTTCTGAGGTATAGGGATTTCAGGGATCAGGTAAAGATTCTACCAAGAAAAACTCCAAGCTTAGGAAGAACCTTTTTAGTCTTCCGCACCAATGGAAGCTCCCCAAAACAGTTTATACAGTTGAAAAGAGATCTTTACCTAAAATCAAGACCTTGACTTCCCACCCATGTCACATATGCTGGTTAACTCCTCTGCTGTCTCATCCCAGGGCACACGAATGCTGCAACTGCTAGGGAGATCCCAAATCCTGGTTCTGAGGAATCTGAGGACATCTTTTAATTACAGATTGTTCCAAACAGGCCCAACTGCCTCTCTCCAAGGGCCAACTACAGGCCACAAAATCATTTGCAACAAGGTGTTTGTTAACAGCCCTACTCTGCAGAACTCAGTTTTTGTTCAATAAAACTAGATTTTAAACTACTGCAGGGACAGCAGCTGGAACAGCAGCCCAGACAGCCAAACATCCCCAGATCATGAGCAGCAGGTTGAGGGAGGGGATTCTCCCCCTCTGCTCCTCTCCGAGGAAATTCCCCCTGCAGTCCTGTGTCCAGCTCTGGGGCAAAAACACAAGAGGGAAGTGGAGCTGTGGGAGCAAGTCAGAGGAGACCACAGAGATGCTGCGAGGGCTGGAGCAGCTCTGCTCTGGAGACAGGCTGAGAGAGCTGGGCTGGTTCAGCCTGGAGAACAGAAGGCTCCTTAAAGGGAGACCTTAGAGCAGCTCCAGGGGCTACCTACGGGTAACCCAGGGGCTACAAGAAACCTGGAGAGGGGCTTTGGACAAGGGCCTGTAGGGACAGGACAAGGGGGAATGGCTTTAACCTGGCAGAGGGGAGACAGAGATGAGATCTTAACAAGAAGTTCTTCCCTGTGAGGGTGGTGAGACCCTGGCCCAGGTTGCCCAGAGAAGCTGTGGCTGCCCCATCCCTGGCAGTGCTCAAGGCCAGACTGGATAGGGCTTGGAGCAACCTGGTCTAGTGGAAGGTGCCCCTGCCTGTGACAGGGGGTTGGAACCTTTAGGGTCCCTTGCAGCCCAAGCCAGTCTGGGATTCCGTGTAACAGCACATTCTGCCACTCAAAATGTACTCCACTATGGTATTAGAAAAAACACACAGATGAGGCACAAGTAGAAAGCAAAGGATTAAATCAGCCAAAGGTAAAAGAGAAAACTGCCAGTCTATTTTTAAGGAACTGTAAAGGAATCAAAGACACCAAAGGTAGTCAGTAGTTCAAATCCTTTCTGTTAGTAATGTATATTCAGCACAGAGGCAGCTTAATATTCTTTTTCTACCCTACCAATCTCCTTTTATCCCTCCATCCCTAATTCTGCAGAAATACTATTCTGCCATTAACAGCATTTTATAGGCGCAGGAATGTAGGAATGAAAAGATAATTCGTCAAATCACAGTATTATCGCAAGTCCTTTTCCCGCATATGCGGCTCCTGCCTTCCTCCATCCTTACAACAGTTCCATGACATATGCTGTGCAACACTTTCCCAAACCCATCCACCCAAAAATCTTAACCAAAACACTCTGCTGCTGCCCTTCACCCTGCCTTGAACCTGCAGGTACTACTGGTGTGGAAAGCAGCCTGAGAGATAAAGGGCTGGGAAAAAACATGCTCCTTTTCTCTATGGAACTTCACTCCCTGCTTTCTTCTTTTCTAGGAGCTTCGAGGCTCAGTTTCCACCCTGGACTCCTCCCCTGGACACACCGCAATAAATCCGAGCATTACACTGCAAACAAGGCACCTGGTCAAATGAAAGGTGTCCCTGCCTGGGGCAAGGAGCTGGAACTCAATGATCTTTAAAGTCCCTTCTAACACAACCTATTCTATGACTCTCTGCAGAGTCTCCACCTCATTGTTTCAATAGCTGCTTCCAGCCACAGAAACCACAAAGCCAAACTAAAGGAAGGCCCAACTAACTCACCTGCCACTAGTCACTGACTCAGAAAATCCCCTGACCTAATGACATGCATGATTCTGTGAAATAAAACTCTTCCTGGGGTGCAGGCTGTAGTGGTATGGAAACAAGAGATGTATGCAGAGAAAGACCACCCCTCTCCTTGCCTACCATGCCCTAGGATTTGGAGCTACCTTCACAGCTGAGTTACAACATAAGCTGAAATACATCAAAAAAAGCAAAAAGAATGATTTTTGGGAAAGGTCCTTGTCATACACCAATTCCATCTGAGGAAACAACCTCAAAAAATCCTCAAGCAGCAGTCAAAGTGAAGGGGAACTGACTTTTAAATGCACACCTTAACTAGAAAAGGTGTTTCTACACCTGTAAATAAAGTGTTTCTCCACAACACAGTGCACTAATTTCTTGCAGGAGTGTGGTCACTGATACATTCAGGAGGTTGGAGGATTTTCCAGGTTTTAACTGAGCTTATCATGTTTCAGAGAGCCCAAGATGTCTGCTCCTGCAGCAGGAAAGATCTGGACAAACACTTCAGCTCTCAGACACACACAGGGCAACACAACCCCACCTCTACTCCCAGACATTGAGCCAGTACATTAGAAGAAAAAGAAAGAGCGGAAGCTAAGAGAAGTGCATTTATGGCTGGCCTTGGTGTTTGTGCCAGGCTAGGAGAGGCACACTTTCATCCTCTTCAAGTGTTTCAGCTCTTCAAAGCAGAGCGTAGTGCCCTTTTCAACAGACAGTCATCTGACTACATCTCGTCAACACTGGTTACTCTACTTAAAAATCACTGCCTTCTCACAGCTGTATGAAATGCAAAAGCATATTCCTCTGTAAATTAAGATTTCTTTTTTTCCCTTTTCCAGGCAAAGGGCTCAGCAATTTCTATAAAAAACAATTCTTCCTTACATGGAAAAAAAATCTCTAATTTTTAGGATAAAATGCATGGCTTTATCTAACAGCAAGACTGCTAAAAAAGACTTCTACAATCTAATGTGGCTCACAGGAAAAAAAACAAAAAAAACAAACAGAAAAACAAAGCAGCTGCTATAAGTAAAAAAGTCTTTCTTCACCCAAGGAGGCTAAAACATGGCCCCAGAGACTCATATGATCATGCAAAAAAAGCTCCACAAATGTGGTTTAAAACCTTGCCTTCAGCTGCCCTGTGCCTGTTTCCTTGTTATGCTGTATTTCAACAGCTTGGGACACTCAGACTCCAGGGAGGAGACTGTACCATTGGTTTGAGATCTCTCCTCTCTCCTGGCATGGAGCTCAGAAGCCAAGGGGAGGACTGTGTCTTGCAAGAGCCTCTAATGGGTCTGCAGACTGACTGGCACAGCCAGGGACAGCAACACCATCGGCCAGTGCTACTGGCCAGGATCCCCACAAGCAAGGAGTCCTGCTGCATCCGGACCTTCCCAGGCACTGAGCCCACAGAGAACTTCCAGGAGAACTGGGCGGCTTTGCAGGCAGCTCCTGGTACCGCAACAGGCAGCACAGGACACCCTGCAGAGGTAAAGCTTCAATAACTGAAGACACACAGTAGCTTTCCTGTCCTCTTGTAGATACATCACTTTACCTCCTGCATTAAAACACATATAAACAGGACTAATAGGAACATTACACATATATATAGGACTAATAGGAACATTAGAGGGCAGTGGTGCTTCTCTGATCCTGGCAATTTTTTAACTCTGCTTTGAATGTTCTCCAGAAGACACACTCCAGTCCAAACTGGAGCTTGCCTTCTGGAAAACCTGACTGTCCAGGCTGCCTCACTGCCCATCTTAAACAGGAGACCTACTAGGAGGACATCACCAGAGGGAGCAATTTCCCCCTTTCAAGGCAGCTGCTACCCAACAACCAATTTCATTATGGAACCCACTGCGCAAAGCTTTATGATCTATAACAAAACTACGGATATGAAAAAAACCCTGGACAAATCTCTGGGGGAAACAAAGTACAAAACAGAAAATAAAGCTAATACATGATGAAACACACTATTCTAAGTTGGAATCTTTTCCCGAAGTGGTTATACATTTTGTTATCAAGCCAACAAAAGACGATTTATTTTTCAATTACAGAGGCACACGTAAGTGGTTCTAAGTTACCAGAAGCACAAATATGCACGAGCCATTCTAGGACTGGCAGCCAAACAGTCAAGCATCAGACCTGCAGCAGCATTAATGCAAAACTTACTGGTCTTTAAAAACCTTTGAGAAGGTTTGTCCTATACCCACTGAACTCTGCAAAGCAACGGGGACTGTGGAGAGCTTGTTTTCTGTGACATGCAAGTACAATTTTCTTCCTCTCCTACAGAAAATTCATTTCTACACTAAAACACAGAATATGTAAAAAATAGGCAGTTATGTTGCTTGGGTTTGTTTTTGTTTGTTGTGTTTTGTTTTTTCCCTGCGGATCTCTGCCACTACACATTTCCATCTGCAACTTTTAAGGGAAGAAGGTTATCAAGAATAACTGCTGTTTCTTTTTAATGCTTGTGCCTTTTTTACAGGCAGTTTGTCGTTTGACAGAAAATCCAGCCACAGTCCACCTAACATAATTACTGACCAGTCCCTTTGGAGAGGGATACGCAGCTCAGTAACCAGTTCCCAACGGAGTCAGAAGCAGTCTAGGCTCAAGCTCTATGCCGTTCTCTCTCAGAAAGTTGAATAAATGCAGAAAATTAGTACTAAAGTTGACAAGACTGTCATGTGTCTCTTCTATTACATGTTGTGAGGGATTTGAGGGGTTACAAGTCCTCCACAGTATTTAACCAGCCTCCACAATGAGGATGATGGAAAAACACGTTGGAAATGCTCTGCAGAAGTGCTGCTGGGGTAAGGACTCATCCCATAAGCATGCATCAGCTGCTTTGAAATTGCTTTTCATGTTCTCATCTTGCTGTCCGTCATTTAGCACAGGGACACAGTTGGTCTGATAGTGCACCTCCAGCATGCTGCAATTTCCCTGCCTCTGGTATCACGCACATGCAGGGAAAACTCTTTGGGCAGAAAGTGTTACGGTTTTTTACTTACTTTCTGTCCTACTGTGGGAACACCATTCACACTACTTCACTCACCTACAAGGTTAACTTGTTTCTTATGTAATTAAAGCCATTCTTCAAGTCTGAATCTCTCCATAGCAGTATCTGCAATTTACTCAATATCTGCATTTTAACTTGGTGCTTTCAACTCCAAGCTAGGACAGATGATCACTAAGGTGCTGAATGCTCAAGAAGAGAAAAAAAAGAAATGCTATGCCCATACAACCTGCACGTAAAGCCCCTCTCTTTACCCATTAAATTTTTTAGTACTTGCTTCTTGGTTGCCTTTGACCAAGATTTAATTTGCAGGAGAGCAGGATCACCCTGCAGAAGGACCTCAACTAGCTGGAGAATCGGGACGGGAGCTATCTGCATCTGTCAGTACTGTCGGGGCAGTTACAGAGAGGACAACACCACACCAGATGTTTCAGAGATGCTCAGGGAAAAGGCAAGTGGTGACTGTCTAGCTGCAACCAGGTAAATTCTGTCAGGATGTAAAGAAAACACACAGTTCAGACAAGACTGGGTTGCCCCAGAACAGGGCTGAGTGTGGTTATGACACCTCCGTTCTTGTAAACCTTCAAATCTTGAGTGAACAACATGCTAAGCAACCTCATTTATTTTTACATTTAGCCCTCCTCTAGACAGGGATGTGGACCAGAGACTTCCTGATGTCTCCTTGTGCCTAAATCTTTCAAACCAACTGCTTGTTGATCCTGCCTGGACTGACACTGGCCAGTCTGCTGCAAAATAAAAAGCAAAATGAATTCATGAATGCTACGAAGTTCTTCATAAAGTTATCCCAAGTGATGGCACATAGATTTAGAGACAGATACTCTTCATTTGACTTAACTTCTAAAGATGACAAGATTCCTACAAAAATATTACAAAATGGCTAGTAACAGTATTTTTATGCGCATCTCAGTTCTTTCACCATATTACAAGCACTTGGAGCCCATATGTATGAACAGCTCAGCAGGCTTGATTACCCTAGCAAGCTGCCATCCATGTCAGGGCCAGTCTATCAAACGACAGCACTCCCTTTCAGCAGCACCATAGTTGCTATCAAGCAGCCACAGATCAGGTGAACTTAGGCTGAAAGCATAGGTAACCCAGGTAAAGAGATGGAGAAGACCAAACCTGGGTGGATGTGGCCAAGGAAACAAGCAATAGAAAACTGTGAAGCAGAGATCTGGACACGTGAACACAGAGCAAGAATGTACTCATCAAGTCAGGAGAATAACGATAGCCTGGCTGAAGAGTTTGCTGTTGGATAAAGAGAAAAAGCCAGTTTTTAAATGAACAATGAGCCAGACGTGAAAATGAGACTTTGGTGAAGATCCACAAGAATCCTTCAGCTTGAAGTGGATGTTTCTAAACATGCCCTCATGCAAAAGGCACTTCTGTTTCTGAAGCTACCGAGGGCTTTAGATTCCACATGAAGACATGTGGAATCTAACAGGGCAGGCAAAGGCACTGCACGGTATCAGAAAGAAATGCTTAAACACTTAGACATGGGGCTTTGGCAGCCATCCCCCAACTGCTGTCACCTTTGCACATCTGACAGCAGAAGCAACACGGCAGACAGCTTCTTGGGATGTTGTTGGGAGTGTGAAGGAAGGAATTCTAAACAGCAACACTAACTAGCAAGGGGAGTCGTCAAAGAATGAACCCATCATCTTAAGGGCACCAGGGAGGAAGGCAGGCAGGCAGGATGACTAGATGGATTCTGCCTTCATGCTTCAAATCTGAGTCACGGAACAGAGAAAGGCAAAGTCACAAGCAGAATGCAACTCACACCACGTTTTCCTTTATAGATGTAGAATGTCAAGACAGACTCATTTCTTCCAAGGAAGAAAAAAAAAATAGTCTGCAGGAGAAGGGGATGTTCAACTAATTTTATCATCAGCAAAATACACTTTTTATTACCACTTAGTCTGCATACATTCCCTGCTTTTCCACCTACTACAGAAGAACTCAGCACCGGGGAGTAATTAAAGACTTGAAGAGCATTTCAATTGAATAGATGTTTACCCTCCTCACTTCTTACACATCTAGCCTTCCCCAAGCAGTATTACACAGCAAGCAAAATCAGCGCATGGGAATTGATAAGCCTTGGGATTGATTTGCCATTCTCAAACTCAGCTGAAATAACGCTGCGTCCAAACCTCGAGTCAAAACCACACGAGACATGTGATATGTGCTCTATCAATGTCCAGCATGGGACCGCTGAACAGCCCTAACACACAGACAGGTGTCCCAAATGCTGCACGCACAACCTCGAAGCACTTCCTGCTCTGCAGGCTGCATATTGCTCAGCTCAGTAACTCTTGGGAGTGGATGAAGACCCCTACTGAGAGATGAAATGGGAGAAGGAAAGACTAGAACCTCTTATTGGACTGAAAGTGATGGGATCAAACATACAGTGTTGGAGGGGGACAGAGTAGGGGTCTTGGATGATGATAAGTTCCTGAGGACACAGCTTTAGTGTGTCCTTGAGCCCAGAACCCCTCCGCATGCTGGGCTGCATCCCTAGAGGGTGAGCAGGAGGTTGAGGGAGGGGATTCTCCCCCTCTCCGGGGAAATTCCCCCTGCAGTCCTGTGTCCAGCTCTGGGGCAACAACACAAGAGGGATGTGGAGCTGCTGGAGTGAGTCCAGAGGAGGCCACGGAGATGCTGCAAGGGCTGGAGCAGCTCTGTTCTGAAGACAGCCTGAAAGAGCTGGGCTTGTTCAGCCTGGAGAAGAGAAGGCTCCTTAAAGGGAGACCTTAGAGGAGCTCCAGTGTCTAAAGGTGCTACAAGAAAGCTGGAGAAGGGCTTTGGACAAGGGCCTGTAGGGACAGGACAAGGGGGAATGGCTTTAACCTGACAGAGGGGAGGCTGAGATGAGATCTTAGGCAGAAGTTCTTCCCTGTGCGGGTGCTGAGGCCCTGGCACAGGTTGCCCAGAGAATCTGTGGCTGCCCCATCCCTGGCAGTGTTCAAGACCAGGCTGGACGGGGCTTGGAGCAACCTGGTCTAGTGGAAGGTGTCCCTGCCC
Source organism: Amazona ochrocephala (assembly GCA_039720435.1). Lineage (NCBI taxonomy): Eukaryota > Metazoa > Chordata > Aves > Psittaciformes > Psittacidae > Amazona > Amazona ochrocephala. The sequence continues at coordinate 77,494,620 of CM077909.1, read as the reverse complement.
ATCGCAGGCGGCTGGAAGTGGATGACCTTTAAGGTCCCTTCCAGCCCAAACCAGTCTGGGATTCTATTATCCAGCCAGTCCAGTGTGGTGTCTCTACCATCAGCTGACAGCAGATATGGATTGAAAGCTCAAGCAAACAACCCATGTACTGCAATTAAAATTCTTCCCCCATATTCTCAAGCGTCACAACTTTGTGGCTTAGACACCTCTTTATCCATTCTTGGGACTTTTTAGTGTCATTCTCTGCACTGATTTATCGTCCGCGAATTGCTCCAGCTGCTCTTCAAACTCAGGCAAACTTCTAAGGTCCACAGCTCTTCCTTTCCTCATTTGAAGATCTTTGTCATCAGTGACTGTACCCCTTTTTAGCGAACTTTCTTCTTAAAGTTTTGGGCAAAAGAGAACAGATTCTTCAAACTTCACTGTTTTCTTCTTCCTTTCCTGTGGACTGACCACGTATTTCAGCTTTGTGCTTATCTCCAGCAAACTGCTGGTCCATGCAAAGGCTGCTATTGTGTTACAGATGCAAAATTCCATCAAGTGTCTGTGGTGAGGAACTTTATTAAACGCCACTGGAAAATCTAAGCAAGCCACATCAACCAAATCATCTGCCTGCATAGCAGAGATTCTACAGACCTGAAATGCCCAGCTTCCTTCATGTATCAAACATGCCTCACCTTACATCCCATTTATCCACATCTCCCATCTCCAATATTTAGAATAAGCTTTTTGGTTGTTTGATAAAGAGATGTTCCCACACCATCACACACCAACCTCATTCACAGTGAACAATACCACAAAAACGTGATTCTGGTTTATGAATAGCAAAACAGACACAAGGGGAAAATATCTGCCCAGTTAACATATTTAAACCCTAAGAATCCATGCACCCCAGCTCAGTTTCCCAATTTAACCATAACATGTATTACCTTCCACTTCTTCACCAAGTTTCCCAGGTGTGTAAAGCAACATAAAAGCATTCAGTATTCAAAAGAAGGACAAGCTTTGAAAAAGAACCAGAGCAAGCCTGTCAGGATAATGGTGGTCCAATGTTTATCTTTGCACTTTCAGATTCAAAGGGAACTGTGAATGGAATTCCAGCTTTAATCTTCAGACAATTTCTTAAGCTACAAAGAGATCCCAAAAATCAGTTTTATCCCCAAGATTTCAATTAAAATATTGCCAAATGTTCTTTTTGGTGAGTTCTAACAAAACAAGTGACTTTGTAGCAGGCTACATCAAACACAGTCTCAATATCCCACATAACCCTTACTCGGAAATGTTCAGGAAAAAAACATGCCAAGTTACAAAGCCAACCTTTCTTTCACTCCTCACCCTACCCATTACTTGAAGCAGCTCAGAATGTACAGCAGGAGATACAAGAGAATCAGAACACTGATGTCAGCAGTACCTGAATAACCTGTTATGGGAGATCTCTCCTATTGATCTGCTAATAGCCTCTTCAAACAGACTTCACACTCCAGGAACAGGAGAGTGGTGGTAAAGGGTCCCAGACAGAAAGCAATTACATTAGCTGGCCATGAGCTCACTTGTTTTTCAAGAACATGGAGCTACTTCTCAGGTCAGCGTGCACCTCGGCTTTTGTTCCTCTCTCAATACAGCTTTGTCCTCTCTGAGCAGATACTGACGCCAGACCTTTCAAGAAGTGGGGCTCGGAGTTGATTCTTGGCAAACTCAGGGCACTGGTGCTGTGTGACAGCGTATAGCAGCACTGCTGGGAAGACAGCTCCCTTCTTCCCTACTGAAACTGGTCTGAGCCTCACAACTCAGGTTCTCAGCTCTGGGCACTTCACAGACTGCTTTTAACATTTCCTCTTTCGTTTCACATCTTTAAAGTTCACGTTATAGAGAAGAAAAGCATTAATTCCCATGAAATCTCTGCTTCTGCAATGCAACCGGTTATTCTGCCCATTCTTATTCCAAATAAACCAGGACTTACAGCTCCTGCCATTTCCATTACTGTGATGAATTTCTGACATCTTTCCACTTCTTACAACGGAACACGCTCAAAAAAAAAAAAAAAAAAAAAAAAGCAGCAATTTTCTGTAAACATTAGGAATTTGGAAGCATTTATAACTCCAGAAGATGGCTTTAAGATGCCATGGGAAACATGCCAGGCTCCTCTAAATCTCTGGCTCACTTTGTTTTCACCTAAAATTGATCCACAAAGTGGGCAGACCGTTACTGCATCTCCTGCCAATACCTGGCTAGAGTCGAACATGCCTGCAATTTACAGGCACACGTTTAATTACACTGGAAAATTAAAGCATCCATTTCTCTGGCTCTAGAACAACAGAAAGCATCTGGCCAAAAGATTCTGGCTATTGGCTGACACAGATTTGCTTTCCAAGCAGTAAAACATCTACAGCTTTCCAAAACAACCACTCATGTCATACACAGTATCTGTAACAGCCTCCTGAAGTATGTAATTTGTGGTGGGATAACAAGCAAAATGCTTCAGACTTGCGCACGGGCACTTTCTAAACATATAGTCTAATGTTTTTGCTGTGGTACATGTGCTGCCTTTGTATACAGACACATATACACAATATATATACACTACATATACACACACACATATATTCTGTTTCTATACATCAATGTACTTAGCCTACAAGCATCCAGTGGCCTCGTTGCAATGAAGACACTAAATTTCCCAAGATAATTTCAGTTCCGGCACAAGGACTAGAGAATATCAAAAGAAGTTACCCCAGGGAACACTCACAACAGTTGCTTCTCTGTTCACTCTCCCTATTCCGTCCGTGGCTGTACAGTTTGGTCAGAGCCCCCCGCACTGATTTTTTTGAAGGAAAGGCCCTCGTCTGTTCACTCATTCTTCATTTCGAAGCCAGCCCATACCTTTGATTGTTTACACTATCATTCCTTGTGTGCTTTTCAATCTTGTATTTTATTTGCCAGAGGAAGCAGAACTGCGCTCCATGGCACAGCAAGGATACCTGCAACAATAACACTAACTCCTAATATAAGATGGCTTTTGATCATGAATATCAAAATGATATTTGGAAGTGCTTAACCTCAGATTGTTTCTTCTGAAGAGCAAGAAGCACCTTCAAGGCCCACCATCACTTACAGAAAATGCAAACTGTCCCAGTCTTCCCATGGGACCAGCTCAAGTTTGTCCACACCAAACACCAGCCGATTTATCACATGGTCTCTCACTACTTCCTCAGCTTTGTTTTTAACCTCAGCAGTTCAGTATCATCAGCATAACTTACTAGGTGCCAAACCTGTACGCCACCGCTTGCTTCTAAGACTCCAGAATAACCAAATTTTGCAATAACAGGCAGAACATGCCCTGGAATCATGGAATCACAGAGTGCTTTGTGCTGTAAGGGACCTTAGAGCTCATTCAGTTCCAATCCCTTGCCATGGGCAGGGACACCTTCCACTAGACCAAGTTGCTCAAAACAGATTTGCCACCACTGGTTACAGAGTAAACAGGACTTTGTCATTCAGTGTGACCCTGCAGAAGTTATGTGTGGCTGGTAATTCATCTGTCTCTGTATTAGGGCAACCTGACTGCATCCATAAAACTCTCCAACTGGTTAACAAATCCTATTAACCAAGTTAACCAAGCAGCAAAGGTTGCCAAAGTCAGCAGAAGCTTGGAGCTCAAGGAAGCAAATAAGCAGTTCCTGGGAGTTTAAGGAAGCTGCTGATAGAACACTTCTGGCAACAAATGAATCAAGTACTGCAGTTCCTGAAGGAAGCAATGCACTTGGTCCAGAAAGCAACAAATCTGGGGTTTTATGACTCCTCACTTTTGTGCCTCCTCTGCACACACAGGGACTTTCTGTGGAGGGCTCATGGGAAGAAATAACAAAACTCACCAAGGTGTCAAATCTGGGCTTTCCTCAGGGGCCTCCCATGCTAATGCCAATATTCCTCAGTTTCATGTAACTGGATATTCCACCTATTAACACAAGCTGGCGCGACAGCTTTGAAGCAGAAAAGACTTTGTGACGCCTCTGAAAACCCTGCAGAGAGTGATTCATTTTTTTAAAAAACACAATCCTAAAGCAGCTTAGGATGGCCTTAACATGTTAGAGTCCTTCCATCCACCAGTAAAATGCCAATATACCTGTCACAACTAAGCATATGAGAACAATCATTAATTTATTCTGGGTTTTTGACAGCTGACTTACTGTCACTTCAGAATCACAAACTTAGACACTCATTAACACTTTCCCAGTGGGCTTCCCCTCACAAGGTCATGGTGCTCAGGAACCCAAGCATTTTCCTCTCTTATTAGAGCTTATAACAGGTAAATTTTTAAATCTTGCCAATGAGGGATACAGGCAGAAGCACAACTTGCAAATCTGGATGCCCCCATTTTCTAGTGTGTGATTTTTAGTAAGGTTATGCCTATACTTGGCAATTGCACTGGTAAAGGAGGAGGCTGATAGCTGAGAGCTCCCAACACGACCAGAAGCAAGTTTGCAGGAGCTGCGGCAATGATGGAGGGATGGGACTCTAGGACGGTAGAGGTATGTAGCTTCTGCTTAAAACCTGTCTCCTAAGGTTCCTCCTTTCATAGTTATTTAAGAAAACTACCCTGTAATCCTCCAGTTTGTCACACACTTGGATCAGGACACAATGCAGACTGATTCCAGAAATGCTCATGTCTCCAGATGTAGACTCAAGTGACACTTTGTCTGGCATAACCCTGTCTTTCAGCAAAGGTGTTTTTCAGACTACACCTGGATTTGTATCAGAAATCAGGCAAGGTATGTACACACTACACTGCAACACTCACCCTGGCATGAGTTTCAACAGCAAAGTTTCAAGCAGCAGCTTACCACAGCTGAGGTCTCCCCAGCTAGAAACCCACAAGAATCCCTGTTCTGTTCTACAGGAAGAGACCTCTTCTTTCTTTGCACACACATTTTTACAAGGAGCTCTCTATGCTGCACAGGAAGCAGTTTTGGAAATCAGAGAAAACAGAAAAGGATTCTAAAAGCCAGAATCACAGACTTTTTTTCAACCCTGGTGATGTTACCACCTTGCACGAAACAGCCAGGTTCTGGTCATCACAAAGAAACGTCTACGGAGAAATTCTTGCTTGCCTTCCCCGCACCATAACCCCTGGCACACTCACCTCGCCTGAGTAACTGTATTTTCCTTTCAGGATCTGCCGATACAAGCGGGTGCGGTTGTCATCTTCAAAGGGCATAGTGCCACTGAGGAGAATGTAGGAGATAACACCCAGTGCCCACATGTCCACAGAGTTCGTGTACGGCTTCCTGACCAGGATCTCGGGAGCAATGTATTCCGGGGTCCCACACGTGGTTTTCATCAGGCAGTCATCGCCCTTCTTCCGAGCACTTGCCAGCCCAAAGTCCGTAATCATGATTTTGGAATCTGTTCCTGGATGGTAATACAGCAGATTCTCTGGCTTTAAGTCCCGGTGCGTAATACCCAGTGTATGCAGATACTTCACACCATCCAACACCATCTGCAGCACGCGTGTAGCATCTCTCTCAGTGAAGGAGCCCTTAGCAATGATTCGATCAAATAGTTCTCCTCCAGTTGCCAATTCCATCACCATGTACACACGGTCCTGGGTCTCAAACACCTCAATCAGCTGGATGATGTTGGTGTGGCGAACCCGGCGTAGCACACTAAGTTCTGACTCACACACTTCCCTCCCTTCCCGGTATTTGGTCTCTATCATCTTGATGGCGTAGGGTTGCTTGGTGGCCTTGTGTTCCACCCGTACAACACGGCTGAAACTCCCTCTCCCAATCAGGGCTTTAATGTCATACTTTGCTGTCACTCTGGGGTCAAACTTGGCACGGTATTTAGCCACTTTGTTCTTGCGGGGCTCAGGCTGGTCCAAGTGGGCAGGCAAGTGGTTTCCAGGGTACAGGTTAGCGTGCTGTGGAGGTGAGGGAGAGCCAGCTTTGATCCCACAGTCATCTTTGATGAAATGCTTGTATATCTCATTGTGGCCTGTGTAAGGTTCAACTTTTTTCACCAGATCTAACTGCACATCTCTGGGCGGCTCGGGAAGCACTTTGCTTGTCCCACAGCCCATCACTGAATGGTGTTAATTTCCTATCAGGGCATTTTCCCAGAGCAGCAGCAGCAACCACATCCAGGGCAATTTCCACATTTGAACCTTAGGAAAAGAATGAGACAAACCAAATTAATACCGCGAACAAGGGGTGTGGAATGTTCTCTGTACTTTACTGCAGAGCACATAAAGCACTGCAGAGTACTCTGCAGTGCTTACCTACTCTGATGAAAGCTTTGTTGCTTTCATCATAAGCCACTGGTAATAGTGCCTGTAAACCCAGAGTCATGGCCAAAACAGTCCTGGAAATCACATAGTACCTCTTTTTATAAAGCACAGCTTGTTTACTGCTCCCAGCTGAGCACTGAAACATGGAGTTACAGATTGGCTGAGCTAGAAAGAGGCCTCTGGAGGTCCTCTTGTCCAGGCACAACTTAATAATAACCAAATTCTGGAGAGGGGCTTTTCACAAGAGCATTTAGTGATAAGACAAGGGGAAATGGTTTTAAACTGAAATGCAGTAGATTTAGATGAGATCTTAGGCAGAAGTTCTTCCCTGTGAGGGTGCTGAAGCCCTGGCACAGGTTGCCCAGAGAAGCTGTGGCTGCCCCATCCCTGGCAATGTTCAAGGCCAGGTTGGCCAGGCTTGGAACAGCCTGGTCTAGCGGAAGGTGCCCATGCCTGTGGCAGGGGGTTAGAACTCGATGAGCTTTAAAGTCTCTTCCAACCCAAACCAGGCTGTGATCCTAGACTTAGTTTTGCTTCACTTCTGCTTTTCCATATGGGGCCGCATGTAGGATGTGCAAGTGGAATTTCTACCAGCTGTTCCAGACTAGGAGGAGGTCTTGCTCACCACACTGTATTCCAACAGAACCAAAGCAGATGCATTTCAGCAAGTCTTGATTAAAACAATATGACTGGTTTAGGAGATGGAGAAACCGTCTGTCTGCTCTGTGGCAGTTAGCCAGGCAGATTTAACTTCCACTGTGGCTTAGAGCCCATCAATATGGCGCCTAAGCATTCACAGAAGGCTATGGAGATGTCATTAGACTTGAAATGTAATTGTAGGACTTGCCATCACAGAGAGTATGTTTGCCATTCACCACCTCTCCAAGCAGCCAGTCAGCTTGAACAGCAGGAAGGGAACCCCAGCTGGTCTTCCATCAGGACAATTACATGGAGAAATACATGTTTTAGAGGGACACCTGGAAGAAGTTTAGTCTCTACATCCAATCTGGAAGGAAAACAAGGCTTTGTTAAGATTCAGTTTTAAAATCAGACATCATCAAAGTAACTCCTCGTGGAAGTTAAGCATGCACAAACAGTGCAGTAGAAATAAAAAACTTCATAGAAAGCTCAACTGACTTTCACCAAGCGCCATCCTGTAACTAGGTGCTCATTTAGATTCAAGTACCATGACAATAAAGAAATCAAGAACTACAGCTAGCCCTGAATAATGCCTCCCACTAAGAGCTCTTCTCAGCACTGTGGTACCTTAAAACGGATTAAGTCAACAGAGAAACCAAATGAGAGCATCCAGAAACAGATTATTACAGAGTAATTCCACATGTAGAGAACCACTCATGCAAAATGTCCCCTTTGTAAATAAAACCAAGAAGAAGGATCAAATGCTGAGCTTGAAAACATCATATATAAATCCAGTAATGTTAACTGAGATCAGGCATCAACTACCAGTATGTCTGCAGCTCTTCCTTGTATGTGTAAGCATCTTGGTGAAGCCAAAAGAATCATGCCATAGCCAGCAACAAAATGCTTAAGTCCATGTCAGTGCTGGTGGAAATGCTCCTTTGTAATAATCACCAGGAGTTTGGAGGAAGGAACAAAAGCACTGGAGAAATGGAACACCCAAAGCCCTATCCAAGCAGGACATCAAATACTTGGCAGGTGCCAAGATATGGGAGAGGACAGCATGCCCAAGCTGCAGATGCAAGAAAGAATATGGGGTATATGCTTCAATGTTCACCCACTCCTCTCCTTAGTGCCACCAGCACACTGCATCCCACAGCTCAGCAAGGCAGCACCTCAGCTCTTACTGATCCATAAGCTTCCTTCAGCTCTGAATTCCTGAGGGTGGCCCTGTGGTAAGGGGTGTCAGGCACTGACTAACCCGCCCTAGGCTGAGTGGGCCTTCCACCCACAATTAGTTATCTCACAACTTGAAGTGATTTAACTTGGCTTTTCCATGAGTGGCCAAAAGGAAATTTCAAGACACCAGCTCTTAACTGCATTATGAGATGGTCACACACAGCACCTTACCTTTAGTGTTACTAATAAATCTTAAACGTGCCTCTTACAGCCTGACATGAGCCTGGTGTGAGCAGCCACCTGGCTGACAGGGAAATCCGGGGCCGTAGCTGCTGTAGCACTGCAGGCTGCGATGCTGGAGCAAGGGCAGGCCAGAGTCGGTCGGCCCACCCGTGATTCCCTGATTATTGCTCATAACTCATCCCGAACCACGCCGGTTTTCCCCATCCCTTCCAGCGAGAGGACCCAGGGCCGGGCCGGTAGCTCGTCCCGCGGCAGGCTCGGCTCCAGGCCTGGAAGCACCGCGCCCGCTCCGGTCCGGCCCAGCGGTCAGGGCCCCCTCCCTGACCGGCCCGTACTTGCGGCCCAGCACGCCAGGCAGCGGCAGGGCTGAGCCGCCGGGGCCCGGCGAGCCCACGCCTCCCAGGCCGCACCGCTGCTGCATGGCGGGGCCGAGCCGCCAGCACCCCGGCAGCGAGGGAGGAGAAGGCAGGGGCAGACGGTGCCGGCGCTACCCCCCGAGCTGGGGCGGCGGCCGCTCCCGCACTCACCTCGCCCCGCTCCGGCCCGCGGCTCGGCACCGCCTCCTGACGTCATCCCCGAGCGCCGAGGCGCCGGAAGCGGGAGGGGACGCCGCGCGCGCTGCGCCAGTGCGGCGGGCAGGGGTCACTGTACCGCCCCCTGCCGGGGCCGCAGGGAATCCCGCCCCGGGGCCCGCCCCGACTCGCGGGTTGGGGGGTGCTGGGAGGGACCTTGAAGTGCCAGGGGTGGACTTGGGAAGGACGCGGAGGTGTCGGAGGGAGTCCGGAGGAGGCCGCGGGGATGATCAGGGGCAGGAGCACCTCCTGTATGAAGATACGCTGAGAAACCTGGGGCTGTTTAGCCTGGAGACGAGAAGGCCTCCAAGAAGGCCTCCTGCTAGAGACCTCATAGCAGCCTTCCAGTATCTGAAGGAGGCCCATAAGGATGCTGGGGAGGCACTCTTCATTACGGACTGTAGTGGTAGGACAAGGGATAACGGGTTCAGACTTGAACAGGGGAAGTTTAGGTTAGATCTCAGGAAGTTCTTCCCTGTCAGGGTGCTGAGGCCCTGGCACAGGTTGCCCAGAGAAGCTGTGGCTGCCCCATCCCCGGCAGTGTTCAAGGCCAGGTTGGACGGGGCTTGGAGCCACCTGGTCTAGTGGAAGGTGTCCCTGCCCGTGGCAGGGGTTGGAACTGGATAAGCTTTAAGGTCCTTTCCAACCCAAACAAGTCTGGGATTCTGTGGTTCTATGGGTCATTCACAAGTTCCTTGGACTCTGACCCCCTCACTGCTCCAGGACTCTCCTCACCACCCCCCCCCCCGGGACCTGGGACTCCATCAACCCCAGAGGTGCCAGGACCCCCTCAGGCCCCCAGGCTGAGCAGGAGTCCCTCCTGACAGGGCTGGCAGGCACTCAGTTCCCCACACTCCCCCCTCAGAAGGGCTGCCTGAGGAAAGACAACTCCTCACCTACTTGTAGCCAAACGCAGCCCAAGCAGATCTCTGGCAGCGCCTGGGATTGCTGCTCCCACGGGGGCTTCCCCCGGGGCTGCAGGGCTCTGTGAAAACACTCCTTTTGGAAGAAAATCACCAGGAAGCATCATCCCTTTTCCTTGGCAGGTAAAACCCAGTCCCTGAGGGCTAGCTCTTGTGCATAAGAGAATAACCTGGCACATTGCTTTCCCATTTTTTTTCCCAGCTACTAAGTGCCACAAAACCCATAGAGCCTGCTTGGTGTCTGCTGGTGGACTTTCTTCCTCACGCCTTTTCCCCATCCTTAAACCAGGCACTCCACTCTTCAGCCCTAGATGACCTGAAAGCAGGAGGACGAGGGAAAGATGACACTTCATTCTCTGGGGAAGACACAAACACAACACCACTGGGTTTGTTTTACACCCAGCTGTTGCACTGTTCCCAACACAGTTCTGGTGAAGAGGGGCTATTTCACGCTCCTGCCATGCCTTTCAGAATAACTGGTTTTATTTTAACATTCCTGGGCTCTTTGGCTGTTTAAAATGCTCAGGAAGTCATACTGTATCGAAAGTTATACCTGCTGATGCATGCTATTGTCATCAGTTGGTACATTTACAACCTTATAACCCTCCCCCCCCATGTTCTACCTGGAGATAATTCCACAGCCAGTCATTCCCACACTGTCTCTGGGACGTGGCTTAGCCCGTGCCCGACATGTAGAACTTTGCGTGTGTCCCTATGAAAGTTGATCCCCCTATTTTAGGCTGTTTTTCAAGGTCATCCCAGCTTGGTGTCACCAGCAAATTAAAAAGCATGTGTCTCTCGTCACCCACCCTGCTGCTACAGATGGGTGTCCAGCAGCGGGCAGCCTCAGCTTGCCCACAGCTTCTCAGACACAGGCAACCACTCTGCAAGTATGGGTTTCCCTCAGGGCTTTGCATCTTCTATTAGTCACTTCCTCTCAGCTTTGCTTCCTGACCAACTCCTGAGAACACCAAATGAGGTGGCCACTACTTGTCAGAACAACGTCAGAGCCAACACCTATCGAACTCTTGGGCCAGAACCATGGACTTCTGAGAATTGCAACCAGAGCAGCTGTTCCTTGGGTTGTTCACGGTGTGGCAGTGCTCTGGGAGCCACTGGAGCCAAGAGAGTGTCACACCAGGCATCTGCTCAAAGCCAACACATCCACCCAGGCAAACTACACAGGACGTGGCCAGGAAGGGCTACTAGCTAGCTGCAGGAGGTCTAGGGGGAGTGTGAAACCTGCGACAATGCTGGGGAGCGGACAGAGATCTTAGGGTACCATCCTTTCTTCTATGGTGCACTGCCCTCTTGTTTGGGCACCCATTTTGAGTTCTGGGTCAGTGTCGGTTAACCCCTGAAGACTTTTACTCAATCTTAGGTCCTTACTTCAGCTACAACAAGAAGTTTCATGAGCAGAGTAAGCGTTTAGCACCGGTAACAGGCTTTGAAGCCCCAGGCGCTCCGGGAGGCTCTTCAGCACCTTGTCCCACCAGCATTGATCTGGCCAAACTCCAATGACTTTAACTCCCTTCTGACAATTTTCGGCGTGCTTACACAGTGGTGCTGTATTTGAGCATGGTCTAACAGCTTGTTTTGCTGACAGAATGTCATCTGCTTGTTTTCTCTTGACTGATTTTCACCTTATTGTGTCTTCTGCCTTCCAAGATGTGGCTCTCGCAAGAGAGGAGCCTCACCCTGCTCCTCTTTGCTTGCTCCTTTAGAAATCCTATGCCAGCTCTTATCACTCCCCCCACCCCCGGAGCTGCGGCCTGCCTCTGGAGCCATGTGAAGGATCCAGGCTGTCAAGACAGGGATCTCTAGGAAGAAGTAGCAGCAGAGCTGGCCCCACAGCCTGGCTGCTCCTTCCTGGGAATCACCATCCCTCTGCAAGGACAGGTTCTTCTTAGGGTTTTGCATCTCCTGTCCACAGCTTCCTCATGGCTTCTTCTGTGGAAGCTGCTAAATGCAGGCTGGGACCACCAGGGCAATGCCAGATACCCAGAGAGGTAGAGAATCTTCCCTCCTTGGAGAAACACAGCTCTCTGGAGTCAGCCTTGAGCAGCCAGTTCCAGTGTCAAGGTAAATTCTGCATGGATCAGGAGCTGCAATAATAAACCTCCAGAGCTCCCTTTGCATCCACCACCTGCCTGCAGCACTGCCATCCGAATCCAGAGTCCCCCTGCTATTTAATGAGCTGTAATTTCCTCTGGAGTGATGGAAATGGCCAGCACCACCTCCAGCATCCCGCAGCACCCCCAAGATGCTGGGGCATGGCTGTATGTTGAGGGCAGGAGGCAACTCGAGCAGCCTGTGGCTTCCTGCAGTGCCAGGCCATAGGAAGCCAGAAACAGAGAACAGAGTCCCTCATCCGCTGTTGAGCAGACGCAAAGGGAAGCAGGAAACACAGATTTCCCCCGAGCCACATCCCAGCCCTACACAGCAGTTAAGCCCATGGCTCAGTGGCCATGCTGACCTAGAGCTCAAGGTTGTCCCAGCAAGGCTGAGCAGAGGTTGGAGCTGCGGGATGTTCAATTAAAGCTGCTTAAAAAAGAAATCCAACTTCCCATATGCCTCTCTGGAGACAAAACAGCCCCAAAGCTGTGTGCAGATGGGGTGTCAGGCTGGGGTCTGAGCACAGCACTAAAGACAAAGGTGATTCCAGCTCAGCCGTTCCCGCTGTGTCTGATGCGCAGGGATTGAGGTTGCCTTTTGGTGTTTCCTTATGGAAAGTTGGACATTTGGCTCGGCATAAATCCCCACAAGAGCTCAGGCAGCAGCCAACCCTGCAACATAGTGTCCTCCAGGCTATGCACGGCCCCCAGTGCTCCCTCTGACTCTGGCACGCTGAGGAGCCAGCAATGCTGGCAGCAGCTCTGTGATGCCTTGGGTGTGCATCTCCATGGGGACACCAGGCCTGGACAGGGGCACAGGAGCAAGGAGCCATCCCACCTCCACTAGTGGTCCTGGCACAGCTTCAGCCCATCCTGTGGAGAGACCAACATGCATTCCCACAGACAAGGAGCTATTCCCCAGCCGGTAGCTTTGCCAGGAGGAATTTCCTGGTCAAAGGAACAGAAGATTCAACCATCCCATGGTGAAGGCGTTGGACAGGAGGTTGGCCCTTGTGTCTCTGTGCCATGTGTGCCATCTCACTCACAGAGCTGCCCAGAATAGTGTCACTATCTGGTTCCAGCTGCCCAGCCCCTTTTGCAATTACAAAGAGTGAATTCCAACATCAACCCAACCTAACTCAGCCTTCCTTTATCCCCCTCCCTTTTCTTTCCTATAATTCAGGTTTGTCTCTCAGAAAAGAGAGGGAGATAATGTCTGCAGAGAATTTAATCTTCTGCCCAAAGAATAGCAGAGAGCAAATTAGGATCTACTCCAATTAATTTGCCTTGATGGGCAAAATCTGGATAGCGGCCATATCTGGGAATTAAGAACAAAAGCAGGGGGTATAAAGTAGGTCGCAGGAGTTTCATAACCAGAACGATGGGTTTTCCCAGCACGCTGTGTGCTCAAGAGGCTCCTGGTGCTGGGGGCCACTGGTTCCTCTCCCCCCCAGTCCAGCGACCCCGGGTTTCAGCCTGGGCAGTTGATTTAAGATGCTGGCCAGCATGTGGGAAGCCAAGAACGAGGACCTTGATGCTTCCCGTGGCAGGACACGGCCGCAGGACTGGCCCAAACCATTGCCACAGACCCTGAACCCAATGGGAGGACAGACACTTGTCCTGGTTTTGGAGCACCCAGACTGCTTTCCTGCTGGTTGACGTGCCTGTCCTTGCTGCCACCCTCAGCCTTGCAGGCACTGCCTTGAAGGGGGATTAGGAGTGACACAGAGATGGTGAGTTTAGGGCAATGCTTTGCTATGAACCCTTGTACCATGAGGTTTACCAAGCAGTGGTGACCCGTAGGGCCGTCCTAGCCCTGCATTCCCAAATCCCAGCCCTGGCTCCCTGGAACCATCAGTGTCTGCAGGCTGTGCAGTGACATATTCTGGTGTCACATGTGGTAACACCCACCATGCGTGTACCTTCCAGAACACACATGGTAGCATAACCAAGGGTGCAGGCCATGTGTGGCGATACGTGCTGGTGTGCAGGACACTGGTGACATAGCCAGGAGTGTCGGATACATGCGATAACATATGCCAGCAACCGTGAGGGGAAGGACTTGGGGGTGATGTGTGATGAGTAGCTTCCCATGACCTGGCTTCAGTGTACGCTTGAGCCCAGGTCCCCCCATGTGCTGGGCTGCATCCCCAGAGCATGAGCAGCAGGTTAGGGAGGGGATTCTGCCCCTCTGCTGTGCTCTGGGGAGACCCCCCCTGCAGTCCTGTGTCCAGCTCTGGGGCAGCAACAGAAGAGGGATGTGGAGCTGTTGGAGTGAATCCAGAGGAGGCCATGGAGGTGCTGTAAGGGCTGGAGCAGCTCTGCTCTGGAGACAGGCTGAGAGAGCTGGGCTTGTTCAGCCTGGAGAAGAGAAGGCTCCAGGAGATCTTAGAGCAGGTCCAGTGCCTAAAGGGGCTCCAAGAAAGCTGGAGAGGGGCTTTGGACAAGGGCCTGTAGGGAAGGACATGGGGGAATGGCTTTAACCTGACAGAGGGGAGACTGAGATGAGATCTTAGGCAGAAGTTCTTCCCTGTGAGGGAAGAACTTCCCAGCTGGATCAAAGTGGTGCAGTTTGGTGCACGCTGGTGTCACAATCACTTTGGTGTCTCTCCAGCTCCCTGGCCACCTCCTGCCACCCCACAGAAGGACGACAGGGAGCAGCAGGAAAATGGGGAGCAGCAGGATGGTGGGGAGCAGTGAGCCCCTGCTCTTGGCCCTGTGGAGCTGCCGACGGGGTGCTGGGTACTGTGCATGCGCGGCTGGTACCCATCTGGGTTTATCCTCTTTAACCACCCTGCGGGGATCCGGCACTAATTCACCCTTAAACACAGGATTGTCAGGAACTGGGAAGGAAAGACTTGGAGGATTATCCATCCTCCTGGTGCTGGCATTAAACATGGGGAGCAGCAGCTGCTGGATGAGGGGAGCTGGGGTGGGGATTTGCCCTGCTCCATGGAGCACCAGCCCCCAGGCTCAGTGACATCCTTCCCACAGCAAAGGCTGCCAGCCGCATGGCCCCACGCCTCCCCCTGTGATGTTTTGTGACACTTCCCCCAGCCAGCTCAAGGCTGGTTAATGAAATAAATAACATGAAATAAACACAGGGTCTATCCTTAGAGCTGAGGGAGCAGCAGCAACTGCTCAGCCCCCCAGGATGTACCATGACACAACAATCCAGGCAGCATTTCCCAGACTCAGAGCTTGTCAGGGTACCCGGGTGACATCCCGGAGCGTGGGGATCACAAAGGTAGGTGACCTGACCTTGCAGGAAGAGGTTCTGCAATGAAACAAGCAGTAATTTTCACTGGGTCAAGGAGGACAGCGATAATTGAGCTTCTCACTTGCACGCTGACAGCTTTTAGGCATGAGCCAGTGTGCAAAGGCTTTCCGGGATCAACACCCTGACCGTGTCCCATGACTGGGCATGGGGGTGTTTTTGGAACAGCCTTGATGTCACCCCGGGAATCAAAGGAACTGCAGTAATTCACTACTCACAGCGTGTCGCTGCCTTCCTCATTGCTCCTGCTAGCAGATGAGCCTTGCGCGGGCCATGGCACGGTGGGCTCGTGTTGGCTGGAGGATTTTGGCGGTCAGGGTGCTGTTGCCTCTGCCAGCAGGATGGTTTTCCCACATGCCAGCCAGAGCTGCAACCACCACTGACAGGAGCTGTTGTTCTGTGCACTGGATGGGGAGGCCCATTGGCAACTTTAATGTCACTTTATGTGGCAGGCAGGGAGGTGGCTGTGCCCTGGAGTGGGATCACATCGCCAATCCCAGTCCAGAGGAACTGGTTTGTCTTGATGGGTTTTAGTATGCTTGGGAGAAAAAATATCTGAAGTATGCCAGCACCAGGGATGGGAATGGCACCTGCCACTGAGAGACACAAATTAAACTGCAGAACATCCTCTTGGTTTGACCAGCAAGTCCTCATAGCGGCCTTCCAGTATCTGAAGGAACCTACAGGGATGCTGGGGAGGGACTCTTGATCAGGGGCTGTAGCGGTAGGACAAGGGGGAATGGGTTTAAACTGCAACAGGGGAGACTGAGGTTGGATCTTAGGCAGAAGCTCTTCCCTGTGAGGGTGCTGAGGCCCTGGCACAGGTTGCCCAGAGAAGCTGTGGCTGCCCCATCCCCGGCAGTGTTCAAGGCCAGGTTGGACGGGGCTTGGAGCCACCTGGTCTAGTGGAAGGTGTCCCTGCCTGTGGCAGGGGTTGGAACTGGGTGAGCTTTAAGGTCCTTTCCAACCCAAATAAGTCTGGGATTCTGTGGTTCTATGATTCTAAGTCCTGCTCAGACCTGGATATGAGCTTCAGTTCCCTGGGTTTTTTTCACCTGTATCATCTTGGCTTAAACTAAACCCCCTTTTTCCCTGCAAATCCCAGTTTCCTTCGTGACCATCAATAGGACTGAACACAGACAGACCGAAATAAAAAGGACAGAAAAGAGGATTTCTTTCAGCAACTTGCCTGGTGCTGCTGGAGTTGCCCATCAGAGGACAGGCTGGCAGCCGCTGGAAGGAAAGGAGATGCGGTCTGTGTTTTCTCTTTAAATTAAAGAGAACATTTGACCCAGCTCTAAGGGAATATCCTTTATGCCTGCCCCTGAAAAGCAGTTCTCAGGGAACGCGGGGTGGTGGGAATCCCTGGTACACTCTTCCCAAGGCTATCACAGTCCTGTGGGCTCCCAGCATGGGGGGACAGAGCCACAGTCCCCACTGACCCTCCCTGAGGAGCTGGTCCAGGGAGCATCTCCTCTCCAATCCGTGGAGCAAACCTGGAGCTTGGGAAGGGCACGAGGAGCATCCCTAGTGAGAGGCAAGGAGGAGAAATGTAAAAGCATCTTTTAATATAAATATAAATCTGTCTGAAGGGCTGCTGGAGAGGCCCATGGCATGTGAGGGATGCCTGGGGGTAAGGTTGGCTCTGCAGGGACCACAGCCAGCACCAGGGGGACAGACACAGGATATCCCTGGCACCGGGATGAGCACAGGGCTAGAGCTGGGGCACCAGCAGCAGCAGGACCACCTGGGCCAGGAATGGGGGGCACAGGGGGATGGCCAAGCCTTGCAGCGTGGCCTGGTTGGTCTCGCCGGCGGGAGAGCTGCGGGCGCTGGCCAGGCGTCCCCGGGCACTGCACAGCTCCTGCAGGTTCCCCTGGAACTGGTTCTTGCGGGATTCCTGGCGCAGAGACTCCCAGATGGCGGCTGCTTCCTCAGGGCAGCTTGACAGCACCTCGCTGGCACAGGCGTGGAAGTCATCCCAGGACCTGGGGAGATGGGCAGGAGTTGGCACCTCTGGTGGCAGGTCACCCAGACATCATCCCAGCAGCTGTCATAGGGATGGGGACACTCACTTGCAGATGGTGTCCAGCTCCTGCAGCTCCTCAGCACCCTCATCCTGCTGGCGCTGCACGCTCTGGACCATGCTGTCCCCCAGGCTGATGAGGCAGCTGGCGAAGCCCTTGTAGATGGTGTCACACATCCCGGCCTTGCTCAGGGGCTCCTGGCTCACGGCTGTGGAAGAGAGGAAGAGATGGAGCTGAGCCCCTACAGATCCCCCCACAGTCATCACCTGCTGTGGGTGTCACTGGCAGCAGTGACACCATGCTCAGAGTGACCATCACTCCTGCCCAGGAGCCCAGCAGGGCACAATGTGATGACCGCACACGCAATGCTGCCATTCGCCATAGGGAAGAGTGGGAGCCAGCTGCTTTGCCCCGGCCTCCCTGGAGCCATCTGTCCCTGCTCTGATCCCCCACCAGCGAAGATTAATTTGTGACTACAGCAGGGAAAAAAACAAGGCTCAGCAAGCTGGAGTCCCTGCTTACGCTAGGGTGGGAGAGAAGGGGGATGGAGAAGGATAAAGAGGAGGGGAAGGAGCGGGGGAACAGAGCCAGAGAAGGAGAAGGGCAAAAGGAAGAGGCAAAAAGGCAGTTCCTTCTGCTTCAATCTGAGAAGCCCCAATTCCCTGTTCTGCTCCGCAAAGTATTCACCCCGGGACTGGACAAACCCCAGTGCCAGCAACCTAGCAACGCCTGCGAGTGCAGCCGCAGCCGGGGGGAGGCCCAAAGAGCCGGCGGGGGCTGGTCACAGCGAAACGCCCGGTGCAGGGCTCCCGAGGCCAAGCCACGGGAGCACACCCGGTTGGTCTCTGCATTGAGGGCGCTAAGGAGGGGTGAAGCGTCCCCGAGGGATCCGCAGCGGGGAAGGTGACCCAGAAGTGGACAGAGTTGCCCAGCGGCTGCTGAGGCGGCCAGGATGCCTCCAGGGAGCCGCAGGCTGTGAGGCTGGCATCCCATGAAACAAGGCCCCAGGCTGTGAGCAACACCGGGGTGAGCCTCAAACCTCAGCCCATCACAGAGCACAGGGGTGCTCATGAGGAGAAACCTGCTGAGCACAGCCGAGTGTCAGCCTCACACCAGTTACATGGGTCACACATAGCACAGGTATTGATAGTGGGATCTCTTGCTCATCTTTCAACCTTCCCTCAGGAGGAAGCTGGGCAGAGCAGGGAAGGCAAGGAAGGAGAATCCAGGAGGGCAAAGCACCTCTGTTAAACCTCTGCAAAACCTTGTAGGAAACCTGCTCCCAGCTCCGTGAACGAGAGAACCAGAAGCGGAACACACGGGTGGAGTTTTCTTGGGGGTGCTGCCTCCATCGCTGACTCCCAAGCGAGCACCAGCGCAGCCACCCCGCTTCTGGAGGAAAGGGCTTGCATCGTCCACACATCGAGCCCTAAAACCGCCCCGCGCTTGGTCCTGGTCCTGATTCTCCAGGCTGGGATCCCCAGAACTCTGCATCCCTCTTCAGAGCAGGGCTGCCACCGGGTACTGCCGTGCCCGGAGAAGGACGGTGCCTCCATGGGCTCAGGGAGGAGCGGAACAGCGCGGCGGGATGCGCTGGAGGTGCAGGATGTGCCGCAAGAGTCCCACGCCGGCTGGAGGCGGGCGGGCAGGGAAAGCCCGGCACCGGCACCGCTGAGCAGCGCAGCCCGGCAGGGCAGCGAAGCCGCCTTCCCCCTTGCCCAGCACTGCGGGGCGGGGAGCGGTGGGTCGCGGCGCCTCGGGACAACTGGTCACCCCGCTCCGCGCAGGGGCGACCCCAACCCCCGCCCCGCTCCCCCCGCTCTGCCCGGTCCGCAGCCGCCGGCAGCACTCACCGAGGGGCAGGAGCAGCAGCGGGCACACGGCCCGCAGCAGCCGCCAGCAGCCGCCGCCCATGATACGATCCACGCCGTGTGCTCCGCGCTCCGCCGCCACCTGCACCCCCCAGTCCCGCCTCCCACCCTCGGCCCCTCCCCGGGGCCCTCCCCCGGCGGAGAACCGGAGTCCCGGGGAGAGGAGCCTCAGAAGCCGCGTCTGCCCCGGCGCCTCCTGCCCGCGGCCAGCGGCGCACGTCCCCCGCAGATCTACCTCCTGGCAACGCCTGCGAGTGCAGCCGCAGCCGGGGGGAGGCCCAAAGGGCGGGCGAGGGCTGGTCACAGCGAAACGCCCGGTGCAGGGCTCCCGAGGCCAAGCCACGGGAGCACACCCGGTTGGTCTCTGCATTGAGGGCGCTAAGGAGGGGTGAAGAGTCCCCGAGGGATCCGCTGCGGGGAAGGTGACCCAGAAGTGGACAGAGTTGCCCAGCGGCTGCTGAGGCGGCCAGGATGCCTCCAGGGAGCCGCAGGCTGTGAGGCTGGCATCCCATGAAACAAGGCCCCAGGCTGTGAGCAACACCGGGGTGAGCCTCAAACCTCAGCCCATCACAGAGCACAGGGGTGCTCATGAGGAGAAACCTGCTGAGCACAGCCGAGTGTCAGCCTCACACCAGTTACATGGGTCACACATAGCACAGGTATTGATAGTGGGATCTCCTGCACATCTTCTGATGCAGCAGGAGAAGCACATCTCCCACCAGCCCAGGGACACAGCAGCTGGCAGGAGCAGCAGATGTGGGCCCTTGCCTGGTTGGTCCCTGCTTCAGGCTGGGTTTTGGCCTCCTGGGCTCAAGCTGTCCCCTTTGCCCAGTTCCCCCCGTAAGAAGCTGGGCAGGGCAGGGAAGACAATGAAGGAGAAACCAAAGGAGGGCAAAGCACATCTGCTACCCCTCTGCAGAACCTTGTAGGAAACCTGCTCCTGGCTCCATGAGAGTCGCAAGCAGAACGCACAGGTGTTTTCCTTGGGGTGCTGCTGAGCATCGCTGGCTCCCAAGCCACCTCTGGCTGATGCACCCATCAAACTTAACCAGAGACCATCGGGAAGATCTAAGAACAGCCTCGCACTGCTGGCAGAAAGCAAGCGTGTCACAGCTCCTCAGCTCAGGCACCAGTCCAGGCTCAAGCACAATGCCTCAGCCCATCCACTCCTCCCTCCACGGTGCAACAGAAGCAGATCCCCACTTGACAATTTTTCCTCAAAAAGTTGTTTATTGAACTGTTTTTAATGTTATTTCAAGAAAAAAGAAATCCAAAACTTAGGTAACAAGAAAACCCCTGGTGTAAACCCAAAACTGATGAACGTGAACATCTGATCCAGAACAACAGAAGCCCAGGGACTTGTGCAGCTTGCTGCTGCTGGACTCTTCCAACAAAGAGGATGTGCAGGCACACACAGAAGCAGCCCCAGCCCTGCCTGCACTGCAGATCTGGAGTTAATGAAAGCCCTATGTGCTCTGCTGATGTCCTCCCAGCTACTCACCCCACCAGGGAGCAGGAGTTTTGAATCCCCAACTAAAATACAGGTGAAAGTTTCTGGTCAAAGAGGCGCTCAGATCCCCAGCTGTGCCTTCACTCAGGGCTCAGCATGTGCCTCCTTTCTCCTGCACTCATGGGAGCAGTTTCCAAACTAAAGCGATAAATCCACCAGCTCCTCCTGAATGCAGCTTGGGCTGCCAGGCAGGCCACAGGGATGGATGGATAGGCGAAGAACAGACTTAACTCTCTTAAAAAGAGGCTATTTAGGAAAAATAAGCCAAGTGAGCTTTCCATAACTATTTGGAACTATACAGAGACAGCATTTGCCTTAGAGACATCACACATTGATAGATTTCCTGGCAAGAGCTCTTAACATAAGCCATACATGGTTAGTGACTACTGGACCTGCTCCAGAGTGAGCAGGCCCTGGAGCATCATCGTGAGGCGACGGGCCGGCCTGCTCAGTGTGTTGTGGGGCTCCACCTGCAGGAACTGGAAGAGCTTCTGCCGTACCTGGTGCATGACTGACCCCATGTGGTCTCGGGTGATGGGGTCACTGTGGTCCAGGTGCATCACTGCCTCCTCCAAGTAACTGAAGGAGAGAGACCAGGGTGAGAACCAAACCCAGCACACGATCCCAATCCAATTCGGTTCATTTTAAGGCAGAATGTGCAATTCTGCTCCCCCACCCACCCAAGCTCAGGGCTGCATGTTCAGCCATCACAAAACAAATGCTCCTGACTCACAGCAGTCTACCTATCTCTTCTTCAACTCGTAAGGGCAGTCTATAGCTTCCAGCCTGCAGTATGTGCCAGATAACCCGGCTGCCCATGCTGAAGCCAGCACACTGACACACTGACCGGCAAGCCAGAGCTCCCTGCAGTGCAGGAGGTGGCACCTGGTCAAAAATCCGTAGGCATTTTTGTTGGTGCCTTTTTAGCATAAGCAGAACTAGTCACTCATTAATGACATTCTCTGTTGCCCAGAGTGGCTGCCCCATCCCTAGCAACGTTCAAGGCCAGGCTGGATGAGGCTTGATGGTCTAGCGGAAGGTGTCCCTGCCCGTGGCAGGGGGTTGGAACTGGATGAGCTTTAAGGTCCCTTCCAATCCAAACCAGACTGAGATTAGACAGTAAAAACCCTCAGCAGTGAGTCTTGGTTTATGTAGGGATATATTTAAGGTCTTCTTCCAATATGTCTATCCAGGAAGGGGTGTGGGAAAAAGAAATTTTACCAATGAGCTGTTCTGAAGTTCCAACAAGCCATAAACATTCAAACCACGGCCTGAGCACAAGGCAAGGCAGTCACCGCAACAGGTTTGCGCTAAGAGACCAGCTCGAACTTAACAGCAGCAGCTCATCTGTAACTTAAAGCTCTTTTTCAGTTTTTCTAACTTGCTTTATTCCTGTTGTAAATTGATTTAGAAACTTAAGTCATTTTTCCATATAAGCAATGGTCAAAACCTGCAGGTAATTTAACAAGTTAGGACTTTCAGGTAACAGGGGTTTGACTCATTCACTAAAAATGTTCATGGCAAGTATCAGCACGCTGCTTTGTCACATAAGCTTTGTTTGCAGCATATAACAGACATTACTGCCAGTAGCTCCTGCTGCCACCTCCCACTGAATGTGCCTGTCAGTCATGACAAGAAACTGCCAACACAAAGCTCAGCAACACTGTAAGGATTAAAGACAGAGCAAAGTTGCTCTGCATACGAAACTATCTAGGAAACATGGCACCATCCCTCCTTTTGCCTCCACAGTGGAACTGTTCCTTGGTTAAAGCGTATTGCTGCACAGACTGCTAATATTCACAGACTACAATTCAGGAGGTTACAGCACCTACAGCTGGGTATCCCTTCCACTAACTATTGGGCAGCAAAGCTCTCTATGGCAATGCCTCCAGCTTTTCCCAAGTCGCTATAGGTTGTTCACAAGCTAGTAACAAGCTACAGAAGCTCCAGCTTTCCTCAATGCATCACCTTCCCCTTTCAGACAGTGAATTAAAAGCCAGAGCCACAACAGGTCTGCATAGGTTCAGACCCCGTGCCTTGATCATACTCACTTCAACTTCAGTTCTGTACGAGTACCCAAATCAGAGGAGAGCTGCTGAATGAGAGAGAGCAGCACAGGCTGGGACAGTGGGCATGGATGCTGCCCAAATACTTGCTCAGTATCCACAGTCTCACACACATACAGAACCAGATTGAGATCAGCTGCTGTTAGAGCCTGCAAGGAAAACACAGCTAAAAATACAGAGGAAACAGCAGGCACATGAGAGACACAGGACAGAGCAGAGACAGCTCTCTGCTTTGGGGCAGCTCAAAGGCTTGCCAGCTTCCTCTGGGAGAAGAATTCTCTGCAAACCCTGCTGTACATGCAAGCAGGAGTGTGTTCAGGCTCTCAGGGGACCCCTGTGTCTGTGCTTAGCTGAGCAGACTACAGCCAGCCAGAGGGGAGCATGTTACAGTTAGCACCATGGAACAGGGCCATGTTTACATCCCCTGCCAGCCCATTTTGCCATTATTTCCAGAGGAGTTTGTTCACAACAGCTCAAACAGATCTGCCTACATATTCAAAGCCAAAGGCAAGGTCAGGCCTCAGATGGCAGATCTGCCTGGAGTGGCTTATGAAGCCGCTGCTCCTCAGGGGTGCACCATGTGCCACTCCTGATGGAAAACACTCTGGCTTACTGGAGCACTGACACTGTCCTGACAGGGCATGGGCAGGGCAGAAAAACTTAACTGCCACCAAATCATGGAATCTGCACAGCCCTGGCTCGACCTGCATGAGAGTGCAACTGCACCCCTCAGTCTGTTGCCATGGGTCTTTTCAGGCAACTCCTGTATAAGTTGGTGAGGGATTATGTTCCCACCTCAAGGAGCCCTTTCCCCCACCTCCATTCCCCAGCAAGGAGCAATGCCTACTGCCAGGCAGCCTATGTACCTGCTGGAAGGCTTGGTTGAGGCGTCCCTGCTGGAGCAGCTGGAGGATGTGAGTTTGCTGAGACTGGAAATCCAAGTGAGTGGAGGGGATCGGAGTGCCAGCTGCCGAGCGCATTGCCTGGACGATGCTTGAGGTGACTGCTGCTTGCTGCTCCTTCATAGCGAGGCTCACTTCTTCTTTAATGACTCGCTGTACTTGAGTCAAAGTAGACTCCTGCATGCTAAAAAATAGCCAAAAACCAAAATCCAAATGCATTTCTGAAAACAAAGAACTGAGAGACAACACTGCACAAAGCTTGTACTGCTGAGACAGCACAGGCTTGCTTATTTATTGTAGCATGGCTCCCAAAGGGTTATAAAAGTGACTCTGAGGCACAGGCATTGGAACCATGCTCCCAAGGTAGCTCCGTGACCAACAACACAATGGCCCAGGGTGCATGTGGAAGATGCTGGGATTCTGTATGGCAAGTTGATGTTACAGGGAAATAAGATTCTCATTATACAGACATCTTTAATGGCTCTGGGTTACAAACAAGGCTGAGCTATTAAGTTCATCCCCAAACAGGCTCAGTGTTCCACATCAGATCTGTTAGATGCAGCTTCCTCACCTGCGGATGACACGTTTAGAATGAGAACACACTTTCACTGAACCTGTGACTTCTCCACAGAAGACCAGCTCACAGCACAAGCTTTATTGTTGTTACACCTTTTCCCCTGCAAAGAGCTGGATCCTCCCCTCTTAAAAAGCATACAAAGCATCAAACCTGCTCTACCACAAGGAAAATAACAGGACTTCTCTGGGAGCAAGCATAGCCCAAGCAAGACCAGAATTTCACCTGGCAGCTTTCCTGGCAAGTCTGGTCTGCTTCAAAGATCCCAGTGTGCTCAGACACATGTTAAAGTAGACAAGGGCATTCTGCCCTGCAGCTGACCATCAGCCAATCTTAATGCCTGGCAACCTGCCACCAGCCTCACAGTGTGAAGGTAGTGAAGGCACCACTGGGATCACACCCTGGAACCAGAATGGCCAAGCATGAACTGCTGCAGAGCAGCTGGGAGGACAGAAGTAGCCTGCAGAAGCTGTTAGTATGTCTAAGGACATAGTGCTAAGAAGAAAAGCCTTCGAAAGTCCTGTTCTGAAGTGATCTGAAAGAAGTGTTCTGACCCGAGTACGCTTACAGGCTTCCTTAGGAACTTCTGTCCTCCATCATGCATGTGGGACCATGTGAAAAGCAGGCCCTGAGCTCCCACATGCAGCATCAATACAGCTATGGTCTTTTTTCTGTGCTCTACAGGGCAACAGATACACCAGCCCATGTGCTTTACCCCACTGTGCAGAGCCAAGAAGCAGCCCCACAGTGAATGGCTTGTTTCAACAACCAATCAGGGAGAGGTTTTGTCATGCACCTCTCACTGACATCTCTTTCCACAAGCCCAACTGCCAACTTACTTGCCCATAAAGATATGCAGCTGATGCTCCACCTCAGCATTGACACTGGCTGTGATAGAGGAAGCCAGCTGCTCTGTGGTGCTTTGGAAGCTGCTGGTGAGCTGTCGAAGTTGATTCAGCAGCAGCTCCTGGGCCTCCTGTTCTCGTTCATTTTTGTTCTTCAAGTGAGCCTCAAACTGCTGGACATCTGCAACAAGCATGAAGGAAGACATTTATGCCATCAATACCTGTGGAGATGGTCAGGGTAGAAATCCAGCTACCAGGCTCTACATATTCTCCAGCAGAAACAATTACTGGGCCCCTGTATGAGAACATGAGAGAAGAGAACACACGAGCCTGGTCTGGGGCTGTGTTACACTAACCAAGAAACCCTGCCTCCACTTTCCCCATTATATGACACAGCAACAAAGCCATAAGTTCTCTCATGACAGACCTTTACAGGTGCTCTTTGTTCAGGGCAAGACAAAATATCCACACACTCCCACCTTTATTTCATCCACAGTATGAGCTGTGATGTGCATTAGTGATAGAGTTCAATGTCAACAAAGAAAGAGGAGGAACACTTCTGACCAAACAAAAATCATGTCTGCAGAGATCAAAGAGCTGTATTTTAAAATATTTTATGAACTGGTCTGATCAAAAGGGAGAAAGTAAGCTCTATACACTTGTGGGAAACTTGTGAGGAAGAGAAAGGGTGCAAAATAAGAGCAGCTGGAGACACTCTGCAAATCCAGGGACAAAAGACGTTGCTGTACTAGCACTAGCCAACTTCGTATGCCCTCAGAAACCAGCTCTGCAGACACCTGCCAGGCCTCCCAGGCCAAGGAACTGGATCTCAAGCATGGTAACATGAAAGATCTTCTTCAGTACATCAGCGCAGTTTTCCTTACTTAAGGATATACTTCTCTATTTTCCAGCCTGACCATGCTTGACACTGTTCAGACACTGTTTAACCTCTGATCGTCCCTATACCCTTCTCTAAACCTTCCTCAAGCCATTACCCCTCTGAGATGAGGGCTTTGCTGCAGGACTGCAACCCGCTCTGTCATCAGCTTCCTGATGGCAGGATGCCTGATCCTTTCAGCTGGGCTTTTCTACTCAGTTGATGATGTCACAGGTTCACATAACAAAGGCAAGTGTTTTACTGCATGTAGCCCACGCAAAGACCAGAGGTGAATCTCTGCTCCAATTGCACCACTTACAAAAATCTCCTCGCTTCCACTTCCCAAGTTTGAAACGGAACACACAGATGGGCTAAGAGGTTAAACAGTTACCTGTGAAACTTTGAAAGGCAAAGGCATGAGGCCAACTTGTTGTCAGCCACTAATGCAATGATACTGTGCAGAGAAAAGTCCAAGAAGGAAATCTACTCACATTCCTGTGTACCCTCCTTGAAGGTGTCATTAATTTGCTGGAACATCGACTGGCAGCTCTTCTCAAAGGCTGGCAACATGACATTCTGAAATGCTTCCCTGTAAGATGACTGGATTTGCCCCTGCACGGTATCAGTCATTGTCCTCACAACAGCATCTGTAAGGTTCTTAACAAGCACACAGAAGAGATTCCAGAAAATTAACAGCAGCGTGCTGCACACTAAACACTAGAGACCTCTGTAAAACACCCACACCAGACAGGGACAGCCAAGTGTCGAAGTGTGTATTCCCACAGCTCTTCCCACAGGCAGAAGATCTGCTTGCTGAGGGGCTGCCTGAGAACATCACAACTCTCCTGTAGCTAAGCTGTACAGAAATGGAAGGTGGCACAGTCAGGCATAGCTCCTTTCCCCTTCCCCTGCCTCCCTCCCATCAGCCACCATTCTCTGCAAGCTAAGGTAAGTAACAAGCTTCTGCTTCCTACATAATGTAGAAATGGAGAACAGAGGGGGGAGCAGAAGAGCCAGTCACTTCTTTCCACCACTCAGCTGATTGAGCTGGCCTTAAAAAGCACTGCTATAGTGAAAATCTCTAGTCTAGCAAAAAAAATGCACAGCCTGGTAAATGAAAGAAAGGGCTAATGAGGCAAAGCAGGGAGGGGAGTATACAACAAGCTTGCTCTTCTGATGAGACCAGGAAGGAACTTTGACCCCTGGCAGCTATACTGACCTTACCTGGATATACTGGCGAGGGGAAGAAGTATGAGGAGTTGCTACCCAGGCAGGTGACAATTCAGTGTTCCAGGAAAAGCTACACTCTGGTTCTCCTTACCTTTGATTTCACTAGCTTAGTGATATTTTCTTTCAGTGTCCCCTCAACAGTAGCAAACTTGGCAGCAATAGTGTTATTTAGCTGGCCAGCAATAGAGTCCATGCTCCTGGAAATGCCTAGACATAACAAACATGTCACAGTTGCAGATTTAGGCCCAGAGTCACACTTCAAAACCCAGAAAAAGAAAAACAAACAGAGTCAACCTGTTGCTGGATATGACACAATGAGGGGCAATGGTCACAAGCTCTAGCTTGGGAAGCTAAGGTTGGACATTAAGAGAGACTTTTTGCTAGGAAGGTGCTGCAGCTCTGGGAATCAGAGAGGCTGTGAAATCTCCAACCATGAAGGTTTTCAAGACTTGCCCCAGCAAACTCACAGCTGATCTGATCTAGAATAGTGGGTAGCCCTTCTTCAAGCAGGACACTAATGGCTGCAGAAGGCTCTCCCTCCAGCTTTTCTTACATGGATGATGCTAGCATGTCAAGGAAGGGCAAAGACAAGTTAACTTTCCTCCAGTCAACTCCCAGCTTTTCCAAACTCATTACCCTCTTTTGCCTTCCTCCACTGAACAAACTCCAGAAGCTTTATGGATTACAGTGGCAGGCCAGACCCCACTCCCTGGAAAGCCATCCGCCTCTGTCAGCCCCACATTCCTTCCAAACCACAACTCCTATTCTCACACGACAATGGGGCTCACAACAGTCTGAAGTGCAGTGACTAGTCTTCATGTAACTGAACTTCCACTTCATTTAACACCAACACATACACAGCATGCTTGGAAACCCTATGGGCCTTCCACCCTCAAAACCAAGGCAGCAAGACTCACACTGGGGTACGGTCTTCTTCATCTCCTCACGAATGGTCCTCTCCAGACGGTTGCACACCATAGTGGAAAGGGACTGAGGGAGCTGCTGAGACAGATGCTCCTGGAGCTGCCCGTTGCGCTGCTGTACCTCCGTCAGCAGTCGGTCTAGTCTCCTCTCTATTAAGAATGCATGTTAAGGGGCACAAACAACAGATTTCCTCTCTATTGTCAACATCCCTGTCCACAGATGGACACTAGCCACATCTCCAGAGGCTCAGTGAGAGCAAATTTACAGCTCTGGTAAAAGAGGGGTCTAATTAAATATTGCTCATTCCAGTAAACAACAGCATGCTCTTAAATAAATTATCAGGGTGAGAGAATAGCTCTGGAAAGCATGACAGAAAAAGCAATACAGCTAAAAGAAGCTCAACAGCAGCATTCCCTACACACTGTGGGTTAACTTAGCTGCTCCTGTATTCAGCTCAGTCCCCTGCAGCCACTCACTCACTCAACTCCTCTGCAGTAGGACAGAAGAGACTACAGGAAGGGTTAAAGTACGAAAGCTCACAGGTTGAGACAAAGACAGTTCAATAGGTAAAGCAAAAGCCACACATGCAAGCCAAGCAAAACAATGAATTCATTTACTATTACTCATCACAGGCAGGCATTCAGTCATCCAGCAGCACTTCAACAGTAACTTGGGAAGACAAATTCAGTCAGTCCTGTCTTCCTCCTCCTCCTTTCACACAGCTTTTACTCTTGAGCACAGCACCACAGGGTATGGGACATCTCTTTAGTCAGTTTGGGTCAGCTGTGTCTCCTGCCTACTTCTTACCCACTCCCAGCCTGCTCAGTAGTGGAGCAACATGAGAAGCAGAGGTCTTGAAAGGGATCAGCAATAGTCAAAACATCAGAGAGCTATCAATGTTGTTTTGGTCACAAATACAAAACATACCATCAGATGAGCTGCTACGAAGAAAATTAACTCCATCCCAGCCAAAGCCAGGACAATCCAGACAGTAAGAAGTCCCATATCCTTGAAAAGCAAATTGGTAAAAATGTTTCTAGAGCATGAATTGGTGGCAATGAGTGATATAGCACACAGGAGCAACCCAGGCTTAACCAGAGAATGGTGTGGGTTGGAAAGGACCTTAAGATCATCTGCTTCCAACCCCCTGCCATGGGCAGGGGCACCTCATACTAGACCATGTCATCCAAGGCTCTGTCCAACCTGGCCTTGAACAGTGCCAGAGATGGAGCATTTACCACTTTTTTGGGCAGCCAGTTCCAGTACCTCACAACCCTCACAGTAAAGAACTTCGTTATATCCAACCTGAACTTCCCCTGTTTCAGTTTAAACCCACTGCCCCTTGTCCTACCACTACAGTCCCTAATGAAGAGTCCCTCCCCAGCATCCCTATAGGCCCCCTTCAGATACTGGAAGGCTGCTATGAGGTCTCCATTCAGCCTTCTTTTCTCCAGGCTGAACAGCCCCAACTTTCTTAGTCCATCAACAATAAAAGCTAGTCATAAGCCATGAAGCAACCAAGCTCCCTGAAGGAGCCAACATACAAACACTGAGATGAATGCACATCTTAAAAAAACATGAAACAAGAAAAGAAACTAAAAACAACCCTCCAAATCAAACAGTGAAAAGAATTCAGCTGCTGACAGAATTCAAGGAAAAATTATTCTAATATTACAGTATAACTCTAGACTCCCAACTCCAGTAGAAGGCTATCCGAATTACCTCTGAAAATATCAGCCTAATGGTCAAAAAGGAAAATCCAACACTAACTAATAGAGAAAACAGAAATCATTGTCATGCCATACAAGTTAAGAGTGGTTGCAGCCTGGAAACAGGCTAGGGCTTCTTAGTATGGCAAGCACAACCAAATTCAGTGTAGTACAAGATGCAGGAACTCACTATTCACCATACAACAAAAATAACTGGATATCAGGTTTGAAAATACCAAAATAAAGTACTTTTCAGACAACACATAAGGGACCTGTGGACCACCAGAAGTATATAGGGGTACAGACAAGATAATTCTCTATTCAGCTATGCTATTTCTGGTGCAAGTACTGACTTGCCTTAAGGAGAAAAGGGAAGAAAGGATCATCACATAATTACTTTTGTGCAACTGGCCACTGCCTGACATAGGCTAACATATTACCTGCACCTCTAGTCTACTCCAGCTTTGCAGCACTTAGGGTCCTCATGGTAACAAGAAGACTTAGTAGCATAGGGAAAGCAACAATTCTTCCCCATTCTGAGTTTCTTGTTCTTTGGAAGGAACTGAGAAGAATGGAAACAGTTACACTACAGACAGGTAATTTTACTGCACTGATTACCCTTTCTACTAAGATCCTTGAACCTTCTGAGCCTTCTTCATGCCTCTACCCTGCTCCATAGCCTTCCACTTCTTAGGTACAACCCAACATTTGCACACAAGGATACGGCTCTGCTCTTGCTGGGAGTTAATCAGCCTCTCCACGTGGCCCATAAGGCTGCTCTGGATAGCATTGATGTGATCCATGACTCTTTGCACCAGCTCCATCTGGTTCTGACGCAGCCGCGAGAGCTCCTGCTGTTGCCTCCTCAATACGCACATCACCTCCTCCTGGAACTCTGGTGTCATCTGTATGAGAAGAGGACACGGATTCATTTCTAAGGATCAGAAGGCAGTCAAGCTTTTCACTAGCTAAGTCAATCCCTGTACCAAGGACTGAAGTGCAACACACAGAGCAGAAAACAGAAAGTAGCTGCTGAATGCCCATTTCTAAGGCTTTTGTCCCAATAAATAAACTGATAAAGCAAGGTACACAAGGTCCCTGCATGGAATTCATAAATGGTTGCTTAGAATATCAACTGTTTAGATTCAAGACTTGCTTCAAACCTCTGGCAGCTAAAAGAAAACAGAAGAAAACACACTATTCACTTTTGGTCATGCACTAAGAGCATGTTTAGGCTTCCTAATGTAAATCATGTACTCAAATACTTAGGAAAGTGCTATGCAATCAGTAGAGCAAGAAGGAAGTTTCTTAGAGCACTTTTTCAGCTCTTCTGCTTAGTTATGAATAACCAAACAACTGGAGAAATACATATTTATAGTTTGTTGTCTCTTGACATGCTCAAAATATCCAAAGGAGGCACATGTACCAAGGGTGGTTTAGGAAGTGCACACAACTCACAGAGCATTTTCTGCCAGATATAAGGGTATTATCAACAGGGATAAGAAATTCCGACAGGCCAGTCCCACTGTAAATCTTATTTTTCTGGGAACAGTTTACCCTGCTGCCAAAGCACGTCAGTCACCTCAGCAAGGAAGAGGGAATGAGTGGGAGCATCTTCGATTATATCAGGTATCTCTGCGTTCTCACAAGCTACGCAGAGGTGAGAAGGGCGCCACCTGCCTGGATAGCACTGAGCAGCTCCTTCACTGCCAGAAAGCAGAGCAACGCCAAGCTCCGGCACAGTTCCATCTCAGCCTGCTGGGGCACAGCAGGGGCCCACAGGGCTTCAAGGAACTAGGATGAATTTTCTCCCAGGTCTCTAGCAGGACAGCAAATAGAGCTGAAGCATCAGGCCCCTGGGACAGACTCAGAGCAGCTTTGACTCACCAGGCTGTTAGATGATCTTGGCGACTGGTTCATATCCCTGGAAATAAAAGAGAGAAAGTAGTGTCGTGGTTTAAGCTGTAGCTCACGCAGTTCACTCACTCGCTATCCCCTCTTTCTTCCTCCCAGCCCCTGGGGGGATGGGGAGGAGAATCAAAAGAATGCAACTCCCACAGGTTGAGATAAGAACAGTCCAGTAACCAAGGTATAACACAAACCACTGCTGCTGCCACCAATAATAATGACAAGGGAAACAACAAGGGAAGAGAATACAACTGCTCACCACCCAACACCAACCCTGACTCAGCAGTGAACTCAACTCTTCGGGTCCCTGCCCTTAGTTTTTACATCCTGGGCATGACATACTGTGGTATGGAATATCCCTTTGGCTAGTTTAGGTCAGGTGTCCTGTCTCTGCTCCCCCCCGGCTTCCCCTCCTCCCTGGCAGAGCATGAGACTCAGAAAGTCCTTGGCCAGACAAAACATTCTAAGCAGTAACTGAAAACATCACAAATATCAGGTCTGTTCCCAGGCCAAAAGTCAAAACCACAGCGCTGCAGCAGCTACCAAGAGGGAGAAAAATGACTGCTACTGCTGAACCCAGGACAGTAGTAACACAATTACATCAATTAACTGCTCTTATTAGCCAAGTCTTCTGCCAACACATATCACACATTTTACAGTTGCTTTAGCTTCTACACTCTAGCTAGTACTTCTAGACTTCTGTTTGCCTAGTATAACATGAAGAGTGAGGTGAAAGTTATGAAATCCCAGTCCTTACAGCACTGACACTCCATCAGTTACACTATCCACAGGCCCCAAAGCTCCCTATAGACTGGTCCCTTTGCAGGGAGAAGATTTAAATTAAAACTTAATGAGGACTGTTACAACATAAAATGCATGCTGGTTTTTTTCAATTTTGTTGAAATTCAAAGCCAGGGAAGGCTTTGCCAAACAGCTTTTGAAGGTCTCCTGGTATTCTCCAAATTAAAATCAAGTGCCCATTTGTTAACTATAGAATTAATGAGCTTCAAATTATCTAGAACAATTCTAGCTCTCAAGGAGAAGAAACTAGTGATGCACTCCAGCATATACAGCAGAATAAAGAAAAACACTAAACTAATCCCCTAAATATTGCATGTCTCCATCAAAGTCACACATCTATGAATATTCAAATGCTACCAGAAGGCAAGTAAACATTTGTTGTTGCCAGACAGCCTCTATTCAGCAACCTTAAAAAGGACTGAGGCAGGAAAAATGGAAGTCATTTCTGAGGCTAAGAGTTTCTGCGTGTCACAGCACAGGACCACAGCCAGAGATTAAATGCCATAGCCCATCTTTATTGTAATCTGCACAGCTAGAGATCCACACTATGGAACAGAATAAAAGGAGAGCACTCTGTGCTGCTCTCCTCCCATTAATGCAGGCACCTTGGTCCAACTTGCCAAGGGCAGACCCTTCAATCATTGATTTTCACTGACAAGACATTCATATGGGCATGCTGAGAAATACACTTAAGCAGCAAGCAGGTAACAAACAACAGATATTGCTGAACAAGGGCACTGTGCCAGCTTTCAGAAGGCAATTAAAAGTGGAGGCCATGTTCAGGTATACTCACACCCTGGGTGGCAGCCAGTGTCCAAGTAACCAGCAACACCTTCTGTGGGGTTACTGCCATTTGCAAAAATGGGTGAGAGTTGGGAGCACTTGGCCACTCACTGCCCAGCCTCAGACCCTGGCCTTGCTGCTAATGTCTGATCAGGCTGTGGCTCTGCACAGCTGGTCCCACAGCCACATGTATTCTGGCAAACCCAGTGTACCTGTCATCTTTCTTGCCCTTCCTCTTTAGCTTTGGGGAAGCTTGTGGGGACGTCTTGGCTTTCCAGTCCTTCACAGGCAGCCTCTGCGGAGATGCTTTGGCACCAAATCCACCTGATGTAGAAGCCAAGCTTGCAACTTCATCATCATGGTCACTAGAAAGGAACAGCAGGAGAGAGAATATCACTTGCAATACTGGACAGCATTAGCCTTCACTAATGGGAGGGGATTTACACTCAACTCTTCATCCACACGCAGGCGGTCATGCAGCTAAGCAGCTCTCCACTACAATCTTTAACAGAGAGATCTCCACAGATCTCAGCACGTGCTCTGTTCTGATTCAGGCCTGCTCAGGATGAGCTCAAGTGCTGCACAACAAGACTTTAATGTGCATTTGGGACAACAGTGGTTGAGGTAGTGTGGGGAAACAACACCTGTTCTTACTGCATACACACAAGGATGTGACACTGGCCGAGCACATAGCATATCCTCACAGACAAAAAGCACTTCACACAGCAAGTATTGCAGGAACAGAGGAGAATCAGGTTGAGCCTAGGAAGTACATGATCCTCAGTACGCTGGAGTCTTTCAGCTGCTGACCAGCCATCCAATACAGGCTGGCTGGCTTTGTCAGTCTGAATTTCAGTGTGCCATATGAACAAACTCTCAGCTGTCAAACAGGGCTGAGCTTGCCAAGCACACATAATGTGCCCACGGAGCTTTACAGTGGCTCATGAGTGAGAAAAGGTGTCAAAAGCAAGGAACTCCCCTCTCTACCCTGCTCTCATGAGACCTCACCTGGAGTACTGTGTTTAGGCCTGGGGCTCCAAACACAAAAAGGATGTGGAGTAAGTCCAAAGGAGGACATGAAGATTATTCAAGGACTGGAGTACCTCCGCTAAGGAGACAGGCTGAGAGCTGGGCTTGTTCAGCCTGGAGAAAAGAAGGCTCTGGGAAGACCTTAGAACAGCTGAAGTGCCTAAAGGGGCTACAAGAAACCTGAAGAGGAGCTTTTGACAAAGACCTGTAGGGACAGGACATGGGAGAATGGCTTTAACCTTTTAAATCCTTTTTAATGGCTTTAAGAGGGGAGACTGAGATGAGATATCAGGAAGAAGTTTTTCCCTGTGAGGGTAGTGAGGCCCTGGCACAGGTTGCCCAGAGAAGCTGTGGCTGCCCCATCCCTGGCAGTGTTCAAGGCCAGGCTGGATGGGGCTCAGAGCAACCTGCTCTACTGGAAGGTGTTCCTGCCCATGGCAGGGCGTTGGAACTGAATGAATTTTAAGGTCCCTTCCAACCCAAAACATCCTATGATTCTATGAAACTAACTCCTGAAACACCCTCACTACCTTATCTAAGGCACAGTATCTGGAAACTGATCCTTTAACACATTTTCACTGGTAATTAAACCAAGCTTGGTACATGCTTTTCGAAGCCGCAGACATATTTTTCCCTGCAGAGAATAAATTGGGTAGTGCCCAGAGACTTATCTGGTGAGCAGCTGAAGTCATCAGAACATAACAGAAGCTGGATTGCATAGACACATGAAGTCAGGAAACAAAGCAAAGCCATTCACCCCACACGCGAAGGCTTGCTGGGGACAGAAGCACAAATGCAGCCTGAACTGAGTCCATGCAGAGCGAGAGAGGGGTCTAGGCACTCTGATACCTTTGTTCTGCACTAGCATCCTGGCTGTCATGCTGCAGCAGGTGATAGCTGTGTCGATGATAGGAAGAGCTCTTGTGCTTTTCTTCGACCTCATCCCTTGGGCTAGAGGAGGAAAAAAAAAATACCATCATGAATATCTCTTTCAGCTTGGATATTTGCTCCACCTCTCATGAGAGACTGTGATAGAAGGTCTAAACGAAACAACCCCCCACACCTATCTGCACAGATGTAGAAAGCAGCAGGTGCTGTACAGAGCCATTAGACACTCCAATTTCTCAAAGTGTTTTTCTAGGGGCCTTAAGAAAGGATAAGCAGCTCAGCTGTGCTTCAGGTACTAACCAAGAACAATCTCCCAACAGATGCTTGCACAAGACAGGTAAGCCACTACTCAAAGTGGGCAGTACAGTGCACTTCGGTGAATAGCATCAGCTTGGATTTGTTTTTCCTAAGGGGATACTGATCTCTGGGGCAAAAATCAGTGCTTCCCACTTCTTTCAAGTGTCTGAGGAAGTGTGTGAATTACATGGCTTAGCTTTACCAGACAGACAGAACAAAATTGCAGCAGTGATTCCAGTCTCAGTTTCATAAAGATTTTGAAAGGAAATGGCATGTTCTTCTATGCTGTAAACTGGGTCTATGTGAATTCAATTGCTGGAAGATCTTTAGACAGAAGTGAGCAGTTGTTACTTTCGCACAGGTGGCTGCCTCATCCCTGGCAATGTTCAAGGTTGGATGCGGCTTGGAGCAACCTGGTCTAGTGGAAAGTGTCCCTGCCCATGCCAGGGGGTTGGAACTGGATGAAGTTCAAAGTACCTTCTAACCCAAACCATTCGAGGATTCATTCTATGATCCTATGACTTTACTGAGCCAAAAACAACCGCAACCAACCAAACCAACCAGAAATCTCTCAGATCCAGAGATATTCTGATACTCTGATATGAGGAGTCCTGAAAAATTCAAAGACAGACTGCAAACTCCTGTATTTTCTCAACTTCAAATTAACAGCAAAAGCACTGTGTAGAGACACAGCTTCAGTACCCTCCCCAGAGCTGTCAGAACTGTTTCCTGAAGCAGAATCCTCAAGTGTGG
Organism: Amazona ochrocephala; assembly: GCA_039720435.1. Taxonomy (NCBI): domain Eukaryota; kingdom Metazoa; phylum Chordata; class Aves; order Psittaciformes; family Psittacidae; genus Amazona; species Amazona ochrocephala. The sequence continues at coordinate 77,458,393 of CM077909.1, read as the reverse complement.
AGGCACAAAGCAAGGCCTTTCTTTCTGATGTGAGGGAACAGTCCTAGATAGTTTGAGGGACAACACTGACGCTCTCAGCCTGCTAGTCCAGTTGAAGAGAGAAGTGTTTGCGCACAGCCTTGGCCTAGACACTCTGGAGATAGTAGGTGCCCCTTGCTGCTCCCATCCCACTAGAAGACAGGGACATGAATTCTGTGATGAATTCTAGCACTGCTCCAGTGTCATAGTTTGCTCCTGGTAAGCAGGCATATGTAATGTTGCACCACTCTGCATGCCTGCTCCACAGAGACATCACCATTTGTTTCTGACTTCTAAAGTACCTTATTTGCAACGCCAGCTGCACAGAGCCAACCCTAGAAGAGAGATGTACAACTAACCTATACTCAAACCTGGCAATCAGTTATGCGTTAATTGATTCCTTTCAACAAGAGCATGCAGGAATGCATCGCCTGGTGCAGAATTTAGCTTGTACTGGGATTTAAAAAAAAAAAAAAAAAATTCCATCTCATATCTATTCCAGGTGAACATGAAGGCCAACAAAGTAGACTTTCACCTTGTTAACAGAGTTCCTTTATGCTACAAGGGGTATTGGAGAGGGCAAACTGTTAGAGCTTGCCTAGGAAGTTCAGGACACAGCATACACAGACCATGCACACAGGAAGGCTGAATTATCAGATCCCTTAAGGAAAAGAGGGATAGAGAACAGCTCTGGCTTAACCCCAACATAAGAGCTTTCACTAAGCAAGCAATTTGGCAAGTGCAAAGAAAATTGCTCTAAGCAAGACAAACCCAAGTGATTACCTGTCTGCCATGGTGTTCCGAGTTTCTCTGGTTATGTCAGGAGCAGCTGGCCATGGCTGACTCACAACGCTGTCAGAAGATGCATTTTCCTGAGTTAAAGCAGTCTCCAGTAGCGATGGAGCATTCAGCCTGTCCACCTCCACTGGAGGTATGTCCAACGAGTGGTGGCTGTGCTCAGAATTGTGCCGGGTGCCTGGAGACAGCAAATGCAAGGCTGAGGCAGCGGATGCCATACTGTCTGCGTGATGGCTGGAATCCAGCACCTCTGCAGGAAGCCCAGAGGGAGCTGCTGCAAAGCTGCGTTGCAAGGTCTCAGAAGCAATCTCAGGAATATCCTGGGACATGACTGTGGAAGCAGAGGAAATGACGTCTGGCGAGCGTTCACGGGTGGGAGAAGCCTGGGGCATCACCAAGGGCTCCACCTCCTGCAGTTCCAGTGCTAGAGAAGGGTTTCCTGGCGAGACCTGAATACAAAAATCAAACAAAAGCCTTCAGGATAATGTGGAGACACCTCAAGAGCCCTGGTGCCTTACAGCAACCACCCCTGGGAACAGCCGGCTGTATCCTTTCCTCATGTGATCTCTGCGCTCCCACTGTCAGATAGAGAAAGGCCCCAAGACTTGTAACAGGCTCTCAGCTGGGCTAACAACACACTTAACCAATGCCAGTTTGAACACACCTTCAAAAGAAAGTGGAACACCAGTTCTACTTCACTGCTCTGCTCCAGGATCCCTTCTCTTTGTGGGGAAAAGCTAGTTTTAACAATGAGTACCTCCTGGACTAAACAGCTTATTTCAATTTCAAGCTTTGGTCATGACCAGTTTTACATCATACCTGAAAAGAAAGATTTAGGAATAGGAAATGATTGTTTCAGACTTCTCAGGCCAACAAGGAGGAATATAGTGCTTTCCAGGTAGCACTGTCTCCTAACACAAAGGCTGACCACATCCAACCATTGCAACAGTGACAGCACAAGCTAGAGCTGTCTCTAGTTTTCAGGAAAATGCTGTTTTACATGAGGTCAAAGTCCATTAACAGGTAAACCTGTGTTCCAGAGGGCAGCCACTGGCCCTTTTAATATCCAAGTAAGTTTAATTTCAGCTTCTATAGGCCCAGAGAGGGACATCTCTTGTCCCAGGAGGAGACTAAAGGGAGCCTTACTGGAAGAGGTGCCTTTGGTGTCAGCTTGTCAGAAAGGCCTGGGATAAGAACTGAATGGCCCCTAGAACTGGTCTGGAGACCACTGGTACTGCTGCTCAGTGTGAGGCTGGTGTCCAGCTGCATCTTGGGGCTCACAGCTAAGTCTTCTGATGGCCTGCAGGAAACAGACACAAACAAATCAAGCAGGCCAACCTAATGGCACAGATCTGCATCACACACTCAAGGTGAGGAAACAGAATCCACAAGTCAATGGAGGAGCCCAACACAAACAGCACTAGTGCTCTCCAAGTCACCTTCCACCATAGTCAGCTACTCCCTGTCAACTAGCACTTGCAACTCCCAGTGCGCAAGGAGACACTAGGTAGAAAGGTCGAAATAAACAAGCAAAACGAAGGAGGAAAAAAATAAAAAAACAGAAAATAAAAATGAGGGAGAGGATTACAATTTCTTAAATTTGAGGTGTCAGCAGAAGAAGGGACCAGACAGACCAGATATACCTTCAGTGCCCATTATACAGTTTAGGGAGAATCAGGACGTTACTGGATAGGTCTTTGTCCTTTTCCCACCCCCAGAAGTGAAGTTTTCACCTGGTATGCAGCCCAAACCACTGCAACACTAGTAAGATTTTCCTAACAGCCCCAATTATCATCCTGTCCTTGGTGGCTGCATGTGCTCTTACCTGTACAGAACAGCCCTTTGGGAGAAGCATGTAAAGCAACAAAACTGAGATGCAGTAAGAGAATCCTTCTGAGGCACAAATGAAACACTACTGTTGGTCCCTTGGATGACAACAGGCATGCTCCAAGCTGCACTAGAGATGCAAACAGTTGCCTATACTGGGACGCTGGGACTCAAGACAGTTTCTAACTCAAGTTAGTCTCCTCTACAAGACGCACTACAGCTCTGTGCCACACTGAAGGACTGTATCAGTTCATCTGTGGATATATTATTTAATACACATGCTATTTACCTGGGCATAGAGGCATCTGTGACAGAAGTGCTACTTATGGCTGTGACTGAAGTCAGGGAACTGACACTGCTGCCTGGAGATACAGCAATCTAGAAGAGAACACAGGAGTCAGGCTGTGACAGAAGAGTTCAAGAGAACTTTACCTGAGGGTGCTGGCTTCAGAACTCCTAAAGGGTCTTTGGTGAAGAGCGAATAGAAAAAACAATAGGTCAAGTGGTACTGCTTGAGTGCTCAGGTGCTGGTCGAAGGCAAGCCCCAACACACCTATCACATGAACCATAACCACTGTTACTGACGAACTGCTCTCCCAAAAAGTGGCATTCTGCAGGGCTCTGCCCCAGATTCCCATTTTGCTCTTTGAGCCTAGGCTGCTTTGCCAAGGCCTAGTGAGGCCAGAATCTGTACAGGGTTTACGCCCTGCACTGCTGATACATGGAGGCAGAATGCTCTTATCATCTGTGAAGAGCACAGGGGGACATGCTGACCCCAACTGCTGCTTCTGGCTACCAAAAAAACACATACAGAGAGTACACAAATACTCAGCTGGGAAAGCTGGAGTGGCTAAGCTTCTTAGGCTTCACAGTACTCATGGCAGAGAGCATAGATTGAGCAAAATTAAAGGCTGTGTGAACCCTACAGTGCTACTGGGTGGTGGCGCCAGCCGGAAAAAGCCTGCCATGAAACAGGTAGTAGTGAAAAGCCAGGTTTAAACTGAACAGTTACACTGTGCAAACTGAAGAGTGAGCTGCTCCTTGCAGCAAAGAGTATGTGCAATCATCACTCCAGCGACAACTTCTCCCCTCCCTTCGGACATCTTTGCATTGGGAAAGATACCCACCCACAGGCACAAAATTAACTCCTGCACTCAGCAACTTTGCCAGCAACAGCAAAACCTTTAAGAGGAGTTTAATTTATTCTTCAGTGCCTAAGTTGTCACCAGTGTGGTCTCTCATTAGTCAGCTCAGCATGACCTCCCTTTCTACATATGTCCATGTGCCATCTGTCCTCATCCAGCCTCCTCCAGTACATGTTCCAGCTGTGGTGACAACCATGGTGTCCTCCCTTGGAGGGGGAAGCCCTGCCTTAGGATGTGTACGTGGAGTGCTGCTCACAAGCACCCTCCTGCTTCCCTGTAAAAACCATATCAGCACAGCAAGTAACTGCTGACAGTTAATTTCTCACAGAAAGGCAGAGAAACCACAAAGAGCTTCTTACCAGTGGAATCCTTGTCCACACTTTGTCATTAAGATGCAGATTACTTTTCTTAAATTAAAAAGTATTTTTCAAAATGCATCCTTTATGTCTACTCCCATTCTAAAAGCACACAGAGAAAACTCCATAGTCACAAATCCAGTACAGAGTCAGAAAGGCAGGCTATGAAGCAAGAACATCTGAGTGGCTTTAAGACTAACATGACACCTGGATGCAGAATGGTCAAGAAACAGCAAGCTCCTGCACTTCCACTTGCAGGAATATCCAAGAAGGGCAGCAGAAACCTGTGCCAAGTTAGACAGATGCACACTGTCACTGCCAGACAGCCTCTAGAAATGCCCAGCCAGGCACAATGGTGTGTGCTTCAGCACTGCTGGTCACACGCATAGGACAGGGCATTGGTTCTTCACCAGGATACTTTGCTATCCTCTGCAGAGATCTCCAACTCCCAAGGAATGCTCCACAGGCTTCCTGCTACTGAAATCCCTGGTACAACCACAGATGACTTGCCTTCTGTATAAGCTAAAGCCTGTAGTGTTAAGAGTCAAAAAACCCTACCAAGCAGCTGGATCAAAGCTTTGAAGATCTCATGCAGATATTACAGTCCATCTGCCTACCTCAGCATTTCCACAGGATCCCATCAGACAGGATGTGCAGGATGGCACATCAACAGAGAAGGTCGAAGAACAACAAGTGCCAATCGTGAACAAAACAGTGCACCGGTGGCAATACTGCACCAACCAAGACTCCCTGATCCCCATCCTTAAGCTGATCCATAGACTGGAGAGTCAAGGAGTGATCAGCAGGACCCGTTCACCCTTTCATAGCCCCATATGGCCAGGGCAAAAGTCTAACAGACAGCGGTGACTAACAGTAGACTATCATGGCCTGAATGAAGTCACACCAGCACTGAGTGCTGCTGTACTAGACATGCTAGAACTTCAGTATGAACTGGAGTCAAAGGCAGCCAAGTGGTATGCCACGACTGGTATCGCCAATGCATTTTTCTCAATTCCTCTGGCAGCAGAAGGCAGGCCACAGCTCGCTTTTACTTGGAGGGGCGTCCAGTACACTTGGAACCACTGCCCCAGGCGTGGAAACACAGCCCTGCCATCTGCCATGGACTGATCCAGACTGCACTGGCACAGCAGCAAGCTCCAGGACACCTGCAATACATTGATGACATTATTGTGTGGGGTGATACAATGGAAGAAGTCTTTGAGAAAGGGAGGAAAATAATCCAAATCCTGCTGAAAGCCAGTTTTGCCATAAAACAGAGTAAGGTCAAGGGACCTGCACAGGAGATTCAGTCTTGGGAATAAAATGGCAAGATGGATGTCGTCAGGTCCCCACAGATGTGATCAACAGGATAACAGCAATGTCTCCACCAACTAAGAAAGAAACACAAGCATTTTGGGGTGTTGCGGGGTTCAGGAGAATGCACATGCCAAATTACAGTTTGATTGTAAGCCCTCTCTATCACGTGACCTGGAAGAAGAATGATTTCAAATGGGGCCCTGAGCAACAACAAGTCTTCGAGCAAATTAAACGAGAGATAGTTCATGCAGGAGCCCTTGGATCAGTCCAGACCGGGCCAGATGTGAAAAACGTACTGTACACCGCAGCCGGGGAGAATGATCCTACCTGGAGCCTCTGGCAGAAAGCTCCACGGGAGACGCGAGGTCGATCCCTCGGCTTTTGGAGTCAGGGATAGAGAGGCTCTGATGCCAGCTATACCCCAACTGAAAAAGAGACACTGGCAGCCTATGAAGGGGTTCGAGCTGCTTCAGAAGTGATGGGCACTGAAGCACAGCTCCTCCTGGCACCCCGGTTGTCTGTACTGGGCCAGATGTTCAAAGGCAGGGTCTTCCCTACACATCATGCAACTGATGCTACACAGAGTAAGTGGGCTGCACTAATTACTCTGAGAGCAATGGGTGGTGGGACTTTCAAACATTGGGATACACATTTACCAAAAGCCACCTGGTTGGTCAACACCAGAGGATCTGCCAACAGGGCTGCCACAGCCCAGTCAGAACTTCAACATACTGTAGAAAGGGATAAAGTTCCTATGGTGCACATAAAGAATTTGCTGGGGAAGACAGTCTGGGTTATTCCTGCTTCAGGTAAAGGCAAACCCACTCGTGGGATTGCTTTTGCTCAGGGACTCAGACATACTTGGTGGGTAATGCAGGAAGATGGGGAAGTCCGATGCATATCTCAAGGGGATTTGATTTTAGGGGAAAACAGCCAATGAACTCAATTGTATGCTCCTGCCTGCTACATAACACTTTTATAGCCCACCAACTAGATGTCTTCAGGTCACCAGCAACCGGCCCTGACTTCCCTCCGATCATCATCCAAACAAAGAATGAACTTTTATGAAACCAGACGAGCTCAGCAGTGACCAGATGAGTTCCGTTGTGCCATCAGCAGGCAACAATCCAACACTGCACACCGTCTGTCTTGCTCTGAAAGATTGTTACAAGAGAGATGGAGCCCGACATCATGGGCTGGATGAATTCAGCAGCTTTATAGGGATTGGTCCATGGGCAAAGGAACAATCTCTGTCTCTGTGTGTGTGTGGCTGTATGTATATGTACATATATATGAGACAAGAGCAATGGTATATATTGAAAAATGTGGGATCTAAGAATGACATGAATGGTATGGAAAAAGGGGTGGATACTGTCCTGGGTTCAGCAGTAGCAGTCATTTTTCTCCTTGTTAGTAGCTGCTGCAGTGCTGTGCTTTTGACTTTCAGCCTGGGAACAGCGCTGACAACACTGATGGTTTTAGTTACTGCTCAGTAATGTTTACTCCTACCAAGGACTTTCTGAGTCTCATGCTCTGCCAGGGAGGAGGAGAAGCCAGAGGGAAGCAGAGATAGGACACCTGACCCAAACTGGCCGGGGGGGGTGTTCCATACCACAGACTTCATGCCCAGTGTATAAACTGGAGGAAGTTAACTGGAAAGGCTAGGTCGCTGCTCAGGTCAGGCTGGGTATCGATTGGTGGGTGGTGAGCAGTTGTATTCTCTCATTATTTCCCTTATCATTATCATTATTTTTGCTGGCAGCAGTCGTGGTTCGTATTACACCTTTGTTACTGGACTGTTCTTATCTTGACCCATGGGAGTTACATTCTTTCAATTCTCCTCCTCATACCTCCCGGCGCAGAGGGAGGAAGAAGTGGGGGGACCGAGCGAGCTGCTGCATGGTTCTGAGTTAACAGCCGGGCTCAAAAAATGACAGTTCTTTGTCCATTTTATTCCATTATTTCACAGCTCCAAACAAGACATGTAAACCAGTAAGAACAGCCTAACAGCTCAGACACAGCTACTTAGCAAACCCATATTCCTACACCACACAGTTACCTTAGCAGGTTTGCCACTGAACACAGCACTGGCAACACAAGCTTATGGTAGCTTAGCATTTTAGAAGTGCCAACACGTCTTTACTCCGTTTGGTTACATGCACAGAGTTTCCTGCGTGCTCTGCATTCAGCTGACATAGCCTATCAGAGTCACTGCAGCCTAGAAAAAGTTCCCAAGAGCATCAAGATCCAAACTCACCCCTTGTACCACCAACAGCAGTTCTGATTTCTGGTTACCTGTTGAAGAGATGTACTCGGTGTCATGAATGCATCTGGAGTCATCAGCTTAGGTTTGGCATCATTTGAGAGAGAAAGAAAGTCTGCTGGTACAGGCAAATCAGCAATGTGCTGCAGGTCTGGTTGAGAGCCATGAACTGATCCTTTTTCTGATCCCAGCTCTTCTGTGCTTAGATCAGCCATGTGGTCTGGAAAGGCTTCCAAGGGAGAAATACAAATCAATTTACAGGATCTTCCCCCAAAAGCTAAAGCTTTAATTCCACAAAGTATGAACTTATGCCATTATCAGACATACTTGATTCCAAAAAGAACAAACAAAAAGACCCTGCAACATCCTAGTCATATCCTGTGTTATGCTTACAAGAGTAAGCTGAAGAGTGGATTTTATCAGGTTTTGATAATAAGAGATCCAAGATTCCTTTCTTCCCTAAATGCAAGGCCAGTTTAACAGCCACATCCCAGAATGGTGAATGAACTGAAAGAGCACACTACACACTGCCCTGTCCCCTCTGCTCCCAGAGCTCTGGTGTCACTCTAATCTTTTCCACCTGACAAGAGACAAACGTCAAGTTGCTGGCACAAGTGCAAAAATCACCTAGGAAGGTGCACTCAAGCGTGCACAAAGCATTAGCACTCCTAGCCTAACATGTCCCCATGCTCCATCCTCACATGTTGTTTAATCAAGGACTGTGCTTCACAGCTAGTTCGTATTCAAAACCCTTTACAAAATGACAACCACTATTACAAAGAGGCACCTAAGCTGCCTCCCTCCCCCAAAACAACAACCACCTTTAAAGGCTCAAAGATAAATTTAACTCAAATCCTCACCAAATTCTTCTTGAGAGCCATGGGAAGGCATGGATGCATTTGTGTCAGGGCTATGAAGAGGCTGAAATCTAATCTGCACATCCTGTAGGGCCCTGAGAAAGAAACAGGCATCTCTGATTAGTTTATGAATCACCAAGAAAAGCCGAAAGCTTAGAAGATTTCTCTTCATGGAACTGATTCTCCTGCAATATGCTTTTAGTATTTTCTGCCTCTGAAAGAAGTAGTGGAAGCTGATCCTCATTCAGCTGTGTCACCAAGTTGTTCTGGTGCCCAGGGTATTAGAGAGATGTTTCCCAGCACTTACACATGAGCACAATTCTTAAGTCACTGTGTACTCATGATGACAAAAATACTAGGTTGCCACAATATAATGAAGGGCTACTTCCTGGTAATGCCATGTTAACCACACCACTAGAAGCTTCTATGGGGCCAAGTAGTTTTTATTATGAACAAAAGGAACTGGTAAGTTAAATTTCTACAGGTCAGTGAACTGTTAGGAGAACCACACAGCGGCTACACATACTCACTTGGTGTGTACACAGAAGAGTTTTATCAGCACACCTGCTGCTGATTCAACAGCACCAGCTCCCTGAGCACCTTCTGGAAGTGAAACAGAAGTTAAACAGGAAGTTGGATGGAAACTGTAGACAAAGTACTAGGAAAACATCATAGAAAGTAGAAGCAGCAGTAGAGCACCAGCACAATACAGCTTACACACTTCAGAGGTGATTCATCCTGTTAAGGTAAAATATAACCTGCACTCCTGTTACTTTTCAATGTGAGAGCATTCAAGTTTGCTCTAATTCAGCCAAACAAGCCTCAAGAAAGGTTATTAAAGAAAAAAAAAAAAGATACCTCATTAGTTAAGAGGAGAGGTCTGGAACTGCCAGCAATTTGTTCTGGCTGTTGGAGCGACTGCTTGGACATATATCAAGAGAGACACACAAGCCTATGTCAAACAGAACTTCAGACTACGGCTCAGACATCCTTCCTGGCTGCAAACAACTGTGGTTATGAAGAGCTCTGCAATAACTTCACATAAACCAGCACTGTCAACATTCACTCCACACCAGTACAAGCCTCACTGCTAAGAAAGCTGTGTAGAAAGATAAACCCCATTAAAAAAATTAACTGGCACTCCCCAATGTAAGTTGTCCTCATCATGTAAGCACAATTCAGGGACCTGATATTTTGGTCCCAGGCTACTCCTGACTCACTACTTGTATCAGTCATTTTTACTTCTGCATTTCAGAGCCATATGGCACCAATATTGTCAACAATATGAATTAACTATTGCATATAACAGTTATTAGCATATCACATATAATAACAGGCATAGGGAAGCACACAGAATCAACTAGGTTGGAAAAGACCTTTAAGATCATCATGGAATTGATTCTCTTGAAACATGCTTTTAGTGTTTAGTGTCCAGCCATCTCCCAGCACTGCCAAGGACACCACACCACGAAGGGCCTTGTTTACACCGTTTGTGAACACTCTGAGGGATGGGACTCAACCACTGCCCTGGGCAGCCTGTTCCAATGCCTGAACACCCTTTTGGTGAAGAAATTGTTCTTAATCTCCAGTTTAAACCACCCCTGATGCAGCTTGAGGCTGTTTCATCTCGTCCTGTCACTTGTTGCTTGGGAGCAGAGACCAGCCATGTCCTGGCTCCATCCTTCTGCCAGGCAGTTGTAGAGAGGGATAAGGTCTCCTTGAGCATTCTCTTCTTCAGACTAAACCCCCCAGTTCCCTCAGCCATTCCTTATCACACTTGTGCTCCAGGCCCTTTACCAGCTCTGTCACCCTTTTCTGGTCCTGCTACAGCACCTCAATGTCTCTCCTATAGTGAGGGGTCCAGAACTGAACACAGGATTAAAGGTGTGGTCAAGGATTCTTTCTAGCAGGAAAGATGTTACTCAAAGCATCTTTCCAAATTTTACTAACAGAAAGGTAGAAGACCAGAAGCAAGCCAAGAGTTGGAGAGAGGCGGCAATTAAGGAATGACTGCATGGGACAGTAGTCCAGAAGATTCAGTATCATATTCATTATAGTAACAGCCAGAAGAATATATCTCCTGTGTTTTTCAGTAACCTCTCCCCTAAAAGTTTTCTTGTTCATTTCTGTTGCAAGATCTGTGATTTGGAAAAACATGCCTTCCAGATACAACGGAAAAGAATCCCACCCTTTCCCTCAGCTCCGACTGTGCACTGTCCTCACAGTTGACACAGCTCAGAGGCAACCAATTGGTTTCTCAGACCATGTGCTCACACCTCTGATGTTTAATAACACAGAGAAAAGCTTGTCTTAATTACTCAGACAAGCAGTCACAGACATCCTGCCAGTTGTTCCAGGAACTCTTTTGCTCCTGTGAGCTTGTAAAGGGTAATGGAGTGAGGGTGACTCATCCCTGTGTTGCCAGAAGTTGTGCCCTGTGTTCTGCTGGGGGCAATGACTATGAAATACTATGCAATTGTATCACAGCTCAGATACCAGGCAGCTGATATTGTACCTTAACCAAAGCCTCACTTGCACTCACTTCAGCCTGCACACCTCTGGAATGCTTCTTCAGTAACAAAAACACCTCACTCAAGTTTCTGGGTGGTAAGGGGCAATGGCTCCAATCTGGGCTGGGACTTCAGGTTCACAGTATTTTCTTTACAAAGGGGTCAGCCCTGGTACAGGGCACCAGAGCAGAGTCAGAAGTGTCACATTTGGGGTCCATCAACATGCAGCCAGGTGAAGCCACAAGTGACCTGATTAGCCACTAGTCCTGCTTCAAGCAGCAGGTTGGACCAGAGACCTCCAGAGGTCCCTTGTACAGAGCTCTACTCTGCCTCCCTGAAGTACTGTAGCTGCGCAGGGTGTATTTCATACAAGAGAATAACCACCATGAATTTGTTTAGGTTGAAAAAACGCTTCTCAGTGGTTCCAGGTGATAGGACAAGAGGCAACAGGCATAAACGAAAACACAGGCAGTTACATCTGAACATGAGGAAGAACTTCTCTGTGGGTGACTGAGCATAGGAACAGGTTGCCCAAAGAGGTAGTGGAGTCTACTTCCCTGGAGATATTCAAGAGCTGTTTGGACACAATACTGACTAATGTGTTCTAGGTGACCCTGCTCAGGGATGGTTGGACCAGATGACCTTCAGTGGTCCCTTCCAGCCTCAGCCATTCCGTGATTCTGTGGGAATGGCCTTAAAATGACCTTAGGTTAGCATCAGACTTTAACCACTAACCCAGCACTGCCAAGACTAGCACTAAACCACATCCCTGAGCTTCGCGGGGGTTTAGGAACAACGAAACACGGATCAATGTGATCCACGCTGAACAATTTATTGTGTGCAATCGTGCCTTTTATAGGAAAGTTTCAGAACAGTAGAACATTCGATAACACTTGGTTGGTTAACTTCACTTAGCCGAGTGCTAGCAACAGTTTACTGATTGGTTAACTATTACAGCATATGTTTCAAGGTTACAGTTAACATTCCTTCTCTGCGTATCTCTCTCAGTAGTTTTCCGTGCTAACTTTTCCCAAGGCTTCTGCACATACACGAACTTTAGTAAACCTCAGGCGAGGCCTCAATGCCTGCGGGTCACTACCTTACAATTGTCAAGCAGTTGTCTGGATTGCTCGCATGCCCGTTCACAGCCAAATAGCTCTCCACACCTGAGCACCACATCTACACATCTTCTAAATATCCCCAGGGATGGTGACTCCGCCACTGCCCTGGGCAGCATGTTCCAACACTTGACAACCCTTTTCAGTGAAGAAATTGTTCCTAACCTCCAGTCCAAGCCTCCCCTGCTACAGCTTGAGGCCACTTCCTCTTGTCCTATCGCTTATTAATTGGGAGAAGAGACCAACATTTCATGAGAAAGCCAGAATGAGCCAAGAAAAAAATCCTGATCTCACAGCAGCCAAATTCTCTTCCCACCTACCTACACTCAAGTTGTCACTTTCCTCTTCTGGTGGGAGCACCTCAGTGTGCCTTAACCGACAGCGGCTCACCGCCTGTATGCCAAAGCTTAGGACTGGGTGGGTAAGGAGGAACTCTGAGATGGAGCTGAAGTAAGCTTTGCCCTCGTCTTGGTTCTGCATCAGCTCCATCACATACAAAACCTGGAAGAATCAGAAACAAGAAGTCACTGGACTTTCAGAGCAGACCATGCATACGTGTGGGGACTACAAAGCCTAGCATCTAAACTAAAGGTGGAACAAGGGAAATAACATGAAGAATAAAGCCTGTGCCATTTAAACCTGAAACAGAACACCCAAAGGAATTTCAACAAGCACACTCCTAAGTCAATGCTGATCAGGACTCAATCCTACTGTGCCAGACACAGGTTTCTCCAAGTGAGAGCTTTACTACAGAGCAAGAAATAACCCTGAAGGCTCCTCAGGATTAATCAGCTAAATCATTACCATTTGCCATATTACACTGAAATAGCTGAGGCCAGCCTCTGAATTTTTAGCTATTAATGTACAATTCCTAGACCTAAGCAGCAGAATCAAACACACAGAAAGCCACTTCTCCTTCTGTTGCCATTACCCCCCAGCCAGCAATAGAACGAACCACCTACTTTTCTTTGCACATCACTCAGTATCAGATATTCAGCTGAGAGGTCCAGGCAGACTTTCAGGCTGGGAAGAATACTCATGGAGCTGAAGATGTCAGGAGAAAAGCTAGATCCACAAATAAAAGGGGATGGAGGGTGGTGCAGAAAGCAGGTAGGTTAGCACAACCAGAACAACTGCTATGAAACTGTATTAGTTCAAACAGACAAACATCTTTAGGAGTTTACAGTCACATAACAATGCAACCACCCAGTAGAACAAAGCCAACACTGCTGAAATCAGTGCTGACTTCAGCTAAGAGGGAGATCACACAATAGGATCTAGTTAAGGATTTTGAACATTTAAATCAAAAATGACAGTTTGTCTTTATTTAACATGTTCCACAGACCAAAATAACCCATCTACATGCTTTGGACCTTCTGTAGTAGGTGGAAAACGCAGCACTCGGCTGAATGCCATATTCTTCTTGCTTTAGAAGGGCAATTCAGAAGTGGCCTTAAATGAGCCTGTGATCAGAGAGGCCATGATCAACCATCAAAAAACAGAAAGCAAGGGAACATAAGTTGAGTGAAGGAATGGACTAAAGCAAAATTTGAACTTCTGGATGTATATGACTCAGCAAATAAGACTTGCATAATTGCTCAAGGTCTGTCAACATAGCAGCTTCTGATTATTTAAATCAGAAAAAGCAATAATGGGAAAAGATCCTAGTATTTTTACAGAAGCACTCAAGGTGTGCAATTTCGGCATGCCTCTTCTTATGCTACAGGTCTGTCTATGCTCCGGAGAACAAAGCAAAGACAACAACTATTGGTAACACCAAAGAGACTGTATAGAAGGATCAACTTCTGCAGCCTTGCCAAAGGTCAACCTGACACCATTGCCAGCCTGATGCTCAATCTGCCACCACCCTGACTGCCATCTCTCCTATCTGTTGAAAGCTAAGGAGGAAGCTCTAACTGGGGCTAGAGGAGACTACACTGGGGATCAAGGATCACCTTTACAGAGTAAATGTACCTGGAAACTGAGAGCTTTGTTATGATCCACTGCTCAAAGTAAATCCAACCCTTCAGGGAGTCAGCACATCAACACCTACCGAACAGTCTGAAGACAGGTCCAAGACACAGTGCACCACATCTTCAGTTCTCTGTTCTGATCTGCTCCTGTGATTAGAAATCTCCAGAAGGGAACCCTGCAGGCACCACAGAATTAAGTTCTCTTAAAGCAAGTCTGGTCCTTCCCTTAAGGACATTTCACAGAAGAGCTCCTCATAAGCCACCCACAGCTGATTGTGCCCCACTGTGTCTTGAAGTTCACAGAAAATTTCTGCTTCTAAGGCACAACCACAGCACTCAAGAACATTAAAGCCACAACTGCCTGATGAATAAAAATTAAACAAACACAAAAAACACCCAAAACAACCCCAAAACCACCACAGAACCAAAAAACACCCCAAAAAACCCAAACCCAAACGCAAAAAAGCCTCAAAGAAACAAATCCACAAACCTATTTCTTAATCAACTGCCGTTGAAATTTGGAGAATAACAGACCAGTCTGAACTGACCATACCATAAACCTGAAAGGGCTCATCAATTTACAATTTTTGTTGCTTTCATGGAACTGACACTAGAATTAAGGTCACTTCAGGCTGTGCTTCACAGCCTTATTTATTTCTCCATCACCAGAAAACTAATTATAAAGAGGACAGGACTTGCTCCTGACACAAAGCTGAATTTTTATGAGTACAATGCAGTTACAAGGAGCTCTCCAAAGGCAGAGTTAGAAGACACTACTAAACTTTGATACTCCAAAGAACAGGATTGGGGACTTACTCTGGGTCTTGTTTTTTATGATTGTCACAAAAGAGCAGGCAGGAAAGAGGCCTACCATCATGGGGTTTCCACTCATGAAGACACCTAGCAGAGAATCAGAGAATATAGCCAAGTGTGCAGTGAGTGGTAAGCAAGGAAGATAATATGTAGGTGCTGAATGCACTACTCCTTGTCCAAAACCTGCATTTAATCAGCAGCTACCAAGAGTTACCAACTTGTAGGTGTTTACAGCCTTATAAAATAAGAAGATCACAACCCATGCAGACACAACTGTGACCAATAAATAAACAGATGTTGCCATTTGGTTTGGTATCTTAACAAAGGTACAATACATGAAGGAACTCAACATTGAGAGGAGCAGCTCAGAGAACCCTTCTGCATTTACAGGGACAGTCCAAAAGAGTCTGCCTACAGGCTGTCCAAAGCACAGAACTCCTGTTGCCAGACACAGCTCCTTGTTTTTCCAGAAGCTCATCAAACCTCGTATGGTATTTCATGATACAACTCTTCAGCATCAAAATACTTTACAAACACCCTGTAAAGTAAGTTCACCCTGTATCTTTATAGCGTGTTGAGAATGACCATTGCAAGCGACTCTATAACAAGGAAATTCTCACAGGAAAAGGCTGCTCTCTGTTCCAAGATCCTTTATTTTCTAATTCTCCAGTTACCTTGGCTCATCCTGACCCTCAATATAGATCTGCCAGAATTTGACAAAACCATCATGGCTTGCTGTGGCCAGCACAGTTCCATCTGGAGAAAGTGCTCCCTCACTCAGGCACTACACAAGAGGGAAAACAGATACAGAAAATCATGTTACAGCATTTTTACTCACAGGAAGACACCTAGAGTGTCTCTTCAGGAAACTGACTAACAGTTTAACAATACAGGTCAGAGTGATTTCTGACAGACATGTCACCAGGCAGCTTAACCCTTCACAGAACTGTGAGGACTTTGTTTTGTTGTTTGGTTTAATAATAATTAACAATCATGTTTTCCAGACAGCAAATTTAAGTAGGATGGATTGTGCTACTATTGTTCCCACTGTTACTCATGTTATGAACACTTTGGTTTGGGATCTTCTGGCTTTTCGCCATCATTATAATTTCATAATCGTTTTATTTAAGTGATACAATTACTCTGTCATCATCCTGTTCAAGAAGGAAATTGGGCTCTCTCCAGTTGTTTCTTTAATATTCAAAATACCACCTACTGGAGAATCAACTGCAGTCCTGGTGCACTGCATTCACAGATATAACTGTAGTCTGGGAAATCATAGAAGAATAAAGATGACACTGGGCTTAATTTTCCTCTTTTCATCTAGCAGTGCACCACAGCAGTGTTAAGTGTTTCATATACTAGGAGGTATGACAAAATAGTTGAAGTACAGCCCACGTTGTCAAACAGGCCCTTGGAAATACAGATTACTTTTATCAATAGCCATTTTCAAAGCAAGTGACTACTCATTCACCTTGGCTCTTTAAACAAAAGCTGCATACCAATAGTATGTGTACAGTGTACACAGCTAGCAGGTTGTGGAGAGTGTGGATGGGTAAGAAACTGGGGGTTTTTACAGCCAAGTGTCTAACAACCGCGGCTCCTGAGACACTACAACCCAGAGAAAACCTGACTGACTGCTACTGATCTATAGCGGTCATCTACAGGATGACAGTAAAGAAAACGAAATAGGTTCATACCGTGCTGTGGCCTTTCACTACGATGAAGCCTTCTTTGATATTAGGCACTTCCACTGGCCAGGAGCTGTTGTTTGTTCTGATAATGTCCAAATCCCACACCTCTGCCTGGAAAACAAACATGTAGGCACAGAGGTTTATTTCTACAGCTACTGGAGAATTTCTTATATCCTTATTTTATATCCTGCTATACCAGTCCAATGAACAGTATGTGACATAAACCTTCCTGTTCCCACCTGATTTGGCAATTAGATGCTTTCCTGGCACCTAGCTGTACATACATACAGGGAACTGCTTGTGGCAGCTATAGTTGCTGCTCAACAAATCCCTCCCCTAGGTACTGGCTCAGCCTGAACAGATGAGTGATGCCCCTGGCCCTCTGCATTGTTTCTAGTGGTCCTTGCTATCTGACGTCCAGCAGAAGTTACCACTTCCTACCCTCCTGGGGCCCAGACAAAGATCAGTATGAAAAGATCTCCCCGGAAGAGAGAAATCCCACATCTCATATCACAGCAGGATCCTCAATGTGGACTAGACGAGAGCCTTTACAACTCTACCCGTATCACCTCTTTCCTTCAACAGATTCTCTCCCTCTAAGGATACTAAGGGATAACATTTCAAGCAGGTTTCCTTACCCTGTCCTCATGCAGCAAGGCCAGTGTCTGACTTCCCTCTTCACCACTCTCCTCATTATCATCCGGGATGAAAGGGCACCAGATGATTCTTCGAGAGGTGTTCAGTGGGGTATTGTCAGGCCGTTTGATGTTAACCAAGATCTCCTCTCTGATCACCATGGTTAAGGAACTTAATGTGCTGGCTGCTTTACTAATGCTCAGCATTAAACCTATGCAGGCTTTGTCCTCTGTTAAATATCATTAAACCTCAAGAGTTTTTTGATCACTGTGATTCAAAAAGCAAGCAAGCAAAAAGATTCTGCTAAGAAAGCACACAAGCTGGTGTTTCTTCACTGGCAGGAGAGGTTAAGCTTACAAAAGTTAACAGATTTTCATCATTTTCCCTTGCAGGGTGCAGACAGGGACAGTATAAGCACAACAGGCACATAATCTGAATGTGCAATCTGCACAACTGCTGATGGAAAGAATAAATGAGTGCAGCTAGCATCGCAACACTACCACAGAAAGACAGCAAAGCTACAACATTGCACAGGCTGAGGACTCTAGTCCACCCTTCCAGATCAGATCTTATACTACAACCACCCTTGCTCCACTTGCTTTTGAAATTATGATACACAATTAAAAATAAGAAGTTATAACCTATGATGACATACCCCACAGACTGACACGCTTCCCAGAAGGACTGCGTAGTCCCTCCTAGCAATGAAATTATTTAGGGCAATGAATCAAACACAAAAAATACCAGCGAAGGATGACAGATCTGGAAAGAAGACAGTGAGTGGAAATATACATACTTAAATACTCTTCCTCTGAAAAGTAACTACGGAAAAGAGCTAGAATTGGATAAACATGAGTAAAAAAACCTGTGACAGTTGAGGTGACACTGTAAATGTGTAAGGCCAGCTTGTACAGACTGACATTTCTCACTGACTACTTTTGTCTGGACCAGAAAGAGCACTGAGGTGCACTCCCAGAATTTCAAGTTGGCTGCAATTTTAGATGATGATTTCATCAAGTACAGACACAGGTTGACTGATTTGATACTCTGGAAGGGGAAAAACCATCAACATTTCCTCTACAAGCTGCTCTTCTGGAAAGGCTACAAAAGAAGTTGCAATTTTGATGTTGCATTCACATCTACCCATTAACCAAAGACTGAAATGAGGTCTACTTTGACAAGATACTGGATTTTTTCTTTATCCATGGTCAGGCGCCAGACAAAAAGGTTGCCAGCCTCATCCAGGCATCCCAGCTGGTTGGAGTTCAGATGAGCAAAAGCCAGATCTGCCACACCACCTGTGAATCCTTTCAGCAAGGTCCTCTCAGCAGCACTGATGCTCAGGACCCGCACCATAGCAGAGCCGTTGCTGGCAGCTGCAGGAAAGAGAGGGAGAAGTCATCATTTATCCATGCAGTTTCCCTCCAGGATTGCCTCTGCTTTCAGATCCCATCCTGCCATCAGCTGTGCCCGGCAGCACTCAGAAAACCCGCAACAATAGGTATCATGTTAACATGGCAGACAGGCAAAAATACTCACTGCACTCTTCCTCTGTGGTGCAGAAGACTGCAGTGGCAGCATCATGAGGGATTTTGCCTGCCTTGCAAGGGGCATCTTAATTTTCCACCTCATCTGTTTCTAGAGCACTGCAAGTTCTGAGTTGTTCTACTTAAAAAGAAGGTAACAGAAATGGATTTCCCATGATTCTCAGGATTATTCTCATAAAGATGCCCTCATTAAATGTGACGCCTAAATCTTGTTTGTGAGCTCATGATAAAGCTACCAAATCTCCAAGGCTGACCTTCGGTGACAGTGAATTAAGTTTAATAGTAATTTCATTCCCAGTGACTGGAAAAAAGGAGTCACTGAGAGGCAGGCAGCTCAAATACACGTCCTGTAAGAGGAACGTAAAAGGCACAAACACTGACCTAGTAAAAAGCACTGCTCTTTAGCTTGCACGACTGAGAAGACCATGCTTTAGAGCATGCACATAGCAAGCAAAGTTTCCAGCTTCCCCATTTCAGACAAACATTACTATAATGCAAGCAGTCCATCCAGCTTTCCATTGTGCTACTGCACCCAAACTTTAATGCTTTAAAGAAGAGGGTGAAACACCCTAAAACTGCTCTAAAATAACCCCAGGTAGGAAAAACCACAGCAGCAGAGTAGTAGATTTCACAGAAGGCCAAACTGATGGGTGCTAGCGCTAAAAGAAAGTGAAGAGCTGATGGAGCCCCAAACGCTGTGTTTGTACAAGAGAGCAGAAAGAGACACTGCAGATGACCAAGTGTTCATTTGCTTCATGTATGTTGTGAAACAATCTTCCCCTGCGTGGTTCTGCTTTTCTCTCCCTTTCTACTGCAAAATACACTGCATTGCTCTGTGGCTTCTCTAAATTTAGCCTTAAACTCAATTCTAAATTTATGCAGGCAAATCTATCACAAACATTTACCTGCTCAAATTACCAAAGGACTGTTTCTGTGCTTAGCTACTGAGAAGCTTGTTCACTGCAGAAATATTTAATCAGATGAGTAAAATGAACATCAGATTACTGTCCAGTGAAACCAACGTAGTTCAACCTTTCCTCCATCCCCATGGAGTCCTTCTCTTTCATTTCTAACTCCACAGAAGGTTTCTTTCTCATTGAAAGCCCTCCTACACAACCAACTCTTCCTTCCCTGTAGCTCCAGCTTCACTTATATTCCCACTAGAACAGCACCCTGAACTGGGTATCGCAACATGTGTTTCAGTTACTGCAAGTTACCTCCTTCTGATGCAAACTTTAACTCTTTTAGAAATATGCAGAGCAAAAGAATACAAATCACACCCAAGACAAGAAGATATCTTACCTCTAATGGCATAAGCCAGGTAAGAGTTTGAAACTGCTATCAGATTGCCATAATAGTACTTCTGCTCCCAGTCATACCTAGCAACAGGCTGTATCTTCACCTGCTCAGGATAAAAAAAAAAAAAACAAAAAAAAAAAACAAAAAAAAAAAAAAAAAACAAAAAAAAAAAAAACAAAAAAAAAAAAAAAAAAAAAAAAAAACAAAAAAAAAAAAAACAAGAAATGTCTGGAATTAACTTTTCCCTGAAACAAACCCACCAAATATACATCTTCCTCCAGGGAAGATCTGTAATGCTTAATAAGAAACTCTTGGAAGCAGGAGTTGGTAGGAAGAACTGCACACTGAATGCCAGGTAGCAGAGCCCTAAACATTCAAAGTTCTGGAAGCAGATGAGTATTTCCTTCCATTGCAAAAAAGGAACACAGCTCACTGAAGCTGTTATGTTTCAGAACACTATCTTGCAATTACAACAAAGCAGACTTTATCTCTTTATGAGAACTGGGTCTGGATTCCCAGTTCTTGGAAAGTTTTTTGAAATATGGAAACACATTTGCTGTGTGGACACTTGCTTTTTACCTTTAATACCGCTTTCCAAGAAACAGAGTCCTAGTCTTATTCAATAAACATTGCCTCTGTGAGCAAAGAATAAAGAAATACTATGAGAATTATGGCAGTGATCCTCCCTTTCACCAGTATTACCTATGAAAAACAACATGCTTTTCATATGCTAACATGGTACAGTACTCATTTACTGTCTCTGTGGTCCCTTAATTCACTGCAGGGTAAGGAACAAAATGGTATAATACAGAAAAGGGCTGAGATATCAAGACCAGAGTTTTCTCTCCTAATTCCTAACATTTGTTCTGAACACCCTTAGTACTCTGCTACAGCACCAGCTCTGATCTCAGCAGAACCTGCAGCCCTGATCTGCCAGGTGGAGCTCTCAGCAGGACTAAGGCTAGCAAACAATCAGAAACAACCCTCCCTTCATAGTGAAGATCTGCCAGGAAGGAAAACAATCAGCAGGAAGAGCTGGTTTGCGAAGGAGGAAGATTAGAGGATAACTTGGCCAGACTCTGGAATAACAGTAACAATCGGCTATGAGACACACCTCCAATTTTCCCCCCTTTTTAAGCTCTGTGACAAACTTCTACCTAATTACAGATTCCTATAACACAGGAAAGATGATAATTACAGTTTAAAAAAATATTCAAGCATGAGCTGATGTGACTAAGAAAAAAAATAGAGAGAACCGTACTTTCTCTTCCTCCTTACCTTGTTACTCCCTCTGGCTTTACTGGTGATGCTGGAATCACTGCTGGCCACTATCTCCACATCTTTTGCTGTTATAACTATGCAAGTGGAACTGTCATCACCAGAAAGGCAGCTTTAATTAAAACAAAGGGGAAAAAAAATATCAGACAGGACTCACAGGAAGAGAGGTCAGAGATTTGCTACTCATCATTTTAACAGCAATGACGAGTATCTGCGCAACTAGGAAGTCTGAGCAGAACAACTGAAAATAAAAAGAAACTCAGTTAGGAGTGTCCCTTCCCCATGTACCACAGGTTTCAGAGCACCAAACACCTGGTTTGTTCAACTTCAAACCTCCAGTCTATTGGACTTGAGCACAAACCTACATTTGGTTGACTACTACCAAACATTAGAAGGTGCAAAGAGACCAAAACTAAGCAGTTGAACCTCATCTACAGTACATGCAGCATCCTCTCTCAAAACCGTGAACAGAGAACCCAAGCAAAAGCTATTTACATGAGCTCTAATGTTAAAAGTCAGTATGTGAAGTGAAGCATTACACTAATTAGCCTGATGTGGATTTGTATTATTACTCCCATGACAAATCCAAAGTATTCTATATGCATATATTCTCTAGCATATAAGCAGTAAAAGCATAGGTACTGCCCAAAACACATTGATATATCTCCACAAGTCAGCAAACAGACAGGTAGAACCCTAGCTCAGGATCACTTGTCCTGTTTTAAGTCATATGGAGAGAAATATCTGGACAAGTGCAAGGTCTACCATACTGCAGACTGATAAAAATCACCCCTGAGGCAACTTGGGGCCCAGAAGGAGTCCAGTGGGAGGTCTAAATGAGAATGCCCAGTTTCACCGAATGCCCTCCTAATTAACCTCCATCCTGACTCCTGATGTCCACCATAAAACCAGTCCCGTTGCCCTTCTCTCTACACAGCTCTGCCAAGACTCTTCAGTTCCTGAGCTGCAAGGATGGCAGGCTGTGCACATCAGCCTCACAAAAGCTCTAACTGCCAGCACTGACCCACAACTGTCACCTGAACACAACGTGAAACTTGTCAGCTTCCCAGCATGCTTGTCCAGGCTCACCAGAACTGATTTTTCATCATTTTCTAGTCACTCTCAGCCCTTCTTCAACGTAGCAAGAGGACAAAGAGTAACAGGTTTAAACTTAAACAGGGGAAGTTCAGGTTAGATACAAGAAAGAAGTTCTCCCCTTTGAGGGTACCGAGGATCTGGCACAGGCTTCCCAGGGAAGCAGTGGCTGCCCCATCCCTGGCAGTGTTCAAGGCCAGGTTGGACAAGGCTTGGAGCAACCTGGTCTAGTGGAAGGTGTCCCTGCCTGTGGCAGGGGGGTGGAACTGGATGAGCTTTAAGGGCCCTTCCAATACAAACCAGTCTGGGATTCCATGAAAACTTACATGACTTGTTTCTCCTGCAGGGCTCCCAGAGAAATGGTCCGATGCACTGGCTTAGCCAGAGAAGGTACATCTCCAGCCACGACAGGGTCAGGCACCAGCAGTCCATTCAGGTCTCCATTATATGAATTCGATGGTCTCTGGCTCTCATTCACCGAACCTAGGGAGAAGCATGACCAACTGAGCCCAATATGCATTCAAAAGAAATAGCACTGTGTGAAATACATTACCTCCAGATGTTTTTTGTCAGGTTCTTCTAGTCTATCAGGTGGAATATGCTGAAGTTGTTGTGAAAAGTATTCTTCTCCAAAAAGGAGGTGTTAAGAGATCTCCTGCGCAGGAAACTCATCTCTACTGAAAGTGAAGTCATGGCTCTTTTCTTACACAAGCAATTCCAACAGACCAGAAAAACACCAAAGAACACGTACAAGGAACTTGCCAGGTTCAAGGAGTAAATAGTCTTGGATCAGAAAGACTAAGCTGGCAATTCACATTAATGACACAGGTGCCAGAACAAAACATTCTTGAAAGCTCACTTCCAACCCTGATGCCTGCAGAAAGGTATCTGAAGTCCAGCAGTGCAGTGGTTAGCTGCAGCATTTAGGGCTGGCTGGACATAATACGTTTGTCACTTTCCAAAACTGGCTTCTGACTGAGACCTCACCTCAAAGTCCAGATGTTAGAGAACCTTAGCTATGAAAACATGCAGCTGAGTCTATGGGATTCCTTACACTCTTCCCTTGGTTGACTAGTCACCTGGAATTTTACAGCTCTCGAGTTCTGTGTTCAACCCCTTGTTCAGCATTTCAGCTATGCTCTGAAGAGTTCATGTGCCCTGACTGCAACCTGGCCCAGCACAAGTTGACTGGTGTCCCCTGTGCCTTCTGAAGGCTTTTAGAAAGGGATAGATGTAACAGGAGTTTAAGGAGACTCTGCTATTTCACTAGCAAGGTAAATGGTTGATGATCCACAGAGAGGAGCCCACTCCACTGGCAGTTACACACTGAAGTCAAAGCTTCCTCTTTCAGCAAAACCCTGGCTTGAAATTTACACTGGTTTTGAAAAGTGAAATTTCAAACACTGTTGCCAGGTAACGACTGCTGTGGAGCTCTTGCAAAATGGCTGCTCCAGGACCAGGAGCTCCACTCTTCCCAGCACACGCGACAAACCCCAACATGACTGCATACAAGAGGCACATCCTCTGAAAGTAAGGCAAGCTTCCAGTTACCAAATAGGCTTTAATAGCAGATTGAGTGCTGCTGCCCACAGAAATAACTGCAACCATTACTCATTTGCCAGAAGAATATTTAAAACTTGCCTGTTTATGAACAGTCATTATATCACTAACTATTGTGCTCACAAAAAGCCTGTGCAGTGACAGCATATCCCACTGCAGAGTCCATTTGAGTGCTCACTTCACTGCATGGAGACAACAGCAGCAGCACTCAGAACAAGGAAACTACGGACCAGAGAACATGAACCTGTAACCACCTAACACATCTGTGCTGCGCCTACAAGATTAAGATTTGCCCTTATTCCTATAGCATACAGTGGGTGCTTGTCCTGTTGAAGCTACTTCCACTGACTAAAATCTATCCTTTGTTAAAAAAAAAAAAAAAAAGAGGAAAACATTCACTATAGAAGCAGCATCCAGGCTGTCAGAGAAAGACTATGCATTCTTTGCTCTATTTGCAGCAACAGGAATGCCTCAAATAAGTATCTCTGCTCTTTAATGGACAGCAGGACAGTGACTTTCACTCCGCCGGGAGGAGAAGGAGAAAAAAACTCCCCTGAGGCTGATGGGCACAACAACAGTGCATCCAAGTTCGGGAAGAGGCGTAGCCCATCACTCTGTTCTAGTGGGAGCCAGACAAGGACAGGTGCTGCCTGAACACAATCCTGAAGGTATAAAAAAAAAGTGAAGAGGTTCAACGTTTAGTAGATACATAAACAAAACCAAAATGTTAACCTGGTAGGTCTAGACCTCCAAAGGGAAAGAAGTGCAGCAGTGTTCAGTGCCTTTTTAAAGAGCAGGAACAGAGGAATAATCAGAGCTGAGATCCTGAACTCTTACTCTCACCACCACCTGCACCAGGGGACTCTACCTTGCAATGAAAAAAACATTTTACTGATAAACACCACATGAGCAGGGGCAGCCCATGGAACACCTGGTTACCTGCAGGGATTTCAGCATGCTTTGAAGGATCCAGCAAGGACACTCGTCCACAGCAGACTGGCATCAGCAGCCTGTGTATGTGCCCCAGCTGGGAGCTCCATGGCTCAATCATGCAGCTCCCCCTTGCTTAGGGTATGGCATGGAAAAAGGGAAAGGAGCTATCAAAGCAATGGGCGATGTTTGCAAAACTGGGAGAAAACTGCATCAAGAGAGAATGGGTAGTAGATAACGTTTTCACAGTCGCCAAACCCAGCAGAACTAACAAAGCACTGGGAGAATTAAAAATCTTTATAGCAGGGTGTATTTCTTTCACCAGTCTGGAGAGCATCCAGAATAACATAGAGCTGTTCACAGCCACCAGCACTGCAAACCTTTCTTCATGGCAAGGAGCTACACTAGCCTCTGCTGGGTATTATATCTGTAAGTGAAATCCAGGCTACAACAGAAACCACAACTAGACAGAACCTTGACCACAGCAACTTGATGCCAGACAAGACCAGCTCTACCCATGCAATTCATGAGGATGCTTTTATTCTCTTTCATAAGTCTTGAAGGACCACCCAGTTCCCCTTTTCTCTGACATCCTACCAGGATTTTCAGAGGCTTTCAGTTAACACACATGTACTCTTGCTCTTCGTCTTATGTCCAGTTCTTTCAAATCTATTTGCTATTACCCAGGCAGTGATTTCTGCTGAGAACAAGCACGAGTTCCTTACTGCCTGACCTACTGTCCAATAGCTCCTTGTTCTCTCTATTGTCTTGTGCACTAGTGATGACAGACAAGGTATAATGAGAACCAACAGGAAAGAAGAGAAATTAAAAGAAAGAATCCACACTCAGTAAATACCTCCTTTCCTTCGACCAGAAAGAGAAGCTGCTTCAGGGAAAGGCAAATCACCTTCAGAGAACAGAAACAACTCCAAGCATTTCACAAACATCACACATTCCTTCAGCTCAGAAACTGCTTGTGAAAACATGCGCTTCTTCTCACTGTCCTGATTTCTTTCAGCTTTTCAAGTACAGAGCCCTGCACAGCTGATTCCTAAGCCTGCTGCTGTTCACCACAAGTGTTTTATAGGCAGAAGAGAATCCACTGAACTCTGACAAGTAGAATAACTCAAAGCAAAGGAAGAACAATCACAGGCACTTTAAGAGAGATATTTGTGACCGAAAAGTTTGTGGGAAGTTCCTCCCTGTGAGGGTGGTGAGGCCCTGGCACAGGTTGCCCAGAGAAGCTGTGGCTGCCCCATCCCCAGCAATGTTCGAGGCCAGGTTGGACGGGGCTTGGAGCAACCCGGTCTAGTGGAAGGTGTTCCTGCCCATGGCAGGGGGTTGGAACTGAATGAGCTTTAAGGTCCCTTCCAACTCAAACCATTCCAGGGTTCTATGATTAAGATAGCACTGATGCCGGAGAGGCCTGGCAGCCCCTTCCACTGAGCCCAGCCAGATAGCTCGGGAAAACTCGAGTGCTCTTAGTAACAGAGGAAGGCTTGGGTGGAGAAGGTCAGCGCTGTCAGCTTCCAGGGCGACACCTCTCGGACAACAAGAGCCCAGAGACCAGCAGCAGCAGCAGCGAGGTTTGTGTCCCGACTGCTCCCGCTCTGCTCAACCACGAGAATCCTCCCGCACCAGTGAGGCCCCTCACACCGGGTCTCTGCTCCTCTCCTAGGCAGGCTGCACTCCCCAAGCACTCCTCGAGGGCAGCGGTAGAGCAGAGCCGGCCCCGCGCCCTGGGCGAGAGGGACCCAGCGGAGGGCGATGGCTCCTAAGCCCTGAAGGGAAACGAGCCTCTGCCTGGGAGAATCCCGCAGGCCCGGGACAAGGCAGCGCGGCCCCGGCGCTGCGCGGCGGCCCAGCCCCGCCCTGTCCAGGCCCGCCGCCGCCAGCCTCCCGCTCCCCCCGGTGCTGGCCCCTCACCTCCCGGCCGGTCCAGCTTGAGGATGTCCCGCAGATGTTGGGTCGCGTCTTCAATGTCGATGCTGGAGGAGGAGGCCATGGGGCCCGGCCCGCGCGAAGCAGCGCAGCCGTCCCCTGCCCGGCCCGCCCAACTGCTCCGCACCACGGCCGCCGGGCTGCCCCTGCCCGCCGCCTGCGCTTCCGCCTCCGGCCCGACCCCCGATCCGCCGGGCGGAAACCGCCGCCGGGATAAAGGGTTCCGGGCGCGGCGCGGGAAGAGCCAGAACCCTGCCCCGCCCCTCAGCGAAAGCGGCGCCGGGATCGGAACAGTGCTCGGCGGAGCCGCTAGTTGCCGCCGGGTTCAAAGACCTGCAGTGGCACCCCTCGAGGCATCTCATGGAATCCCGGCCTGGTCTGTACTGAAAGGGACCTTAAAGCTAATTCAGTTCCAACCCCCTGTCACAGGTTGTCCCTCTTCCCCCAGACCAGGTTGCTCCAAGCCCCGTCCAACCTGGCCTTGAACAGTGCCAGGGATGGGGCAGCCACAGCTTCTCTGGGCAGCCTCTGCCAGTGCCTCAGCAGCCTTACTATAAAGAATTTCTTCCTCACATCCAGCCTGAATTTCCCTCTTAAAACCATCACCCCTCGTTCTGTCGTACAGGCCCTGTTAAGAAGTCATTCCCTATCCTTCTCAGAGGCCCCTTTTAAGAGCTGAAAAGCTGCAATAACGTCTCCCCAGAGTCTTCTCCAGGCTGGACAAGCCCAGCTCTCTCAGCCGTTCCTCACAGGGTAGGTGCTCCCAACCTCAAATCGTTTTTGTGGTCTTTCTCTGGCTCCTCTACAACAGGTCCATGTCTTTTCTGTACTGAGGACTCCAGAGTTGGACGCAGTACTCCAGGTGGGGTCTCACCAGAGCAGAGGGGCAGAATCACCTCCCTTGATCTGTTGGCCACATGCCTCTGGATGCAGCCTGAGATACAACTGACCTGGGCTGCAAGCACACATTGCCCGATCACGCCCAATCTTTCACCCACCAGAACCCCTAAGTCCTTCTCCTCAGGGCAACTCTCAATCCCTTGTTCCCCCAGCATGTATTGATACTGGAGTTTGCCCTGACCCATGTGCAGGACCCTGCACTTGGCCCCATTGAACCCCATGAGGTTCACATGGACCTACCTCTCAGGCCTGTCCAAATCCCTCTGGATGGGATCCCGTCCCTCAGGTTTGTCAATTGCACCACTCAGCTTCGTGTCATGTAGATATTAGATGGTCATTTAGATTTTGGTATTAGGAAAACCTTCTTCCCCAGTTCAGGCATTGGAACAGGCTGCCCAGGGCAGTAGTGGAGTCACAGTCCCTGGAAGTGTTCACACACCGTGTAGATGAGGCCCTCAGTGACATGGTTCAGTGGTGGCCTCGGCAATGCTGGGGAATGGTTGGACTTGATGATCTCAAAGGTCTTTTCCAACCTGGCTGATTCTATGACTCTATGATCTGCAAACTTGCTGATGACACAGTAATCACCGATGAAGATATTAAACACTATCATAGAATCAATGAATAATAGAATAGTCAGGGTTGGAAAGGACTTAAGATCTAGTTCCAGCTCCCCTGGAAGTTGGGGCTGTCCAGGGCAGGGACACCTCACACTAGATCATGTCACCCAAAGCTCTGTCAAACCTGGCCTTGAACACTGCCAAGGATGGAACATTTACCACTTCTTTGGGCAACCTGTGCCAGTGCCTCTCCACCCTCAAAGGGAAGAACTTCTTTATATCCAACCTGAACTTCCCCTCTTTCAGCTTAACCCCATCACCCTTGTCCTATCACAACAGTCCCTGATGAAGAGACCCTCCTCTCTGGCATCCTTGGAGGCTTCCTTCAGATACTGGAATGCTGCTCTGAGGTCTCCATGCATGGACCTCTGAGGAATGCCACTTGTTACTGGCATCCATCCAGACATTGAGCCATTGACCATGACCCTCTGGATATGACCATCTGGGTATGACCATCCAGCCAGTTCCTCACCCACCAGTCTATCAAATCCATATCTCTGCAGTTTAGAGAAGGATGTTGTAGGGGACTGTGTCAAAGGCTTTACAGAAATCCAGATAGACAACATCCACAGCCCTTCCTTTGTCAGGCAACCTCAGCCATGCCTGTGGCAGTACAACCAACACAAACTCCTGCCAGGCCTAGTACCATGAGAGACATGTAAAGCCTCACCTGTGAAGGCTCAGGCCGGTTGGTTGTGGGCTCAGTGATCTCCTGAGGCCTCCCAGGCCTCCTCCACTTTGGCCATGCCCCCTCACAGGTCAACCAGCTCTGAGGGAACTACTAGGGCTCATCCTAATGCTGGCACTAAACACAGACACCAGAAACAAAAAGAGACAGCAAATACACTGGGCCTCAAAACTGATCTGTAGGTGTCACAAATATTAACCAATACTGATTTAGAAACAGCAGTGTTTATCTCGTCCCAGTAAGGACCCAGGAGTAACTGCATAGAGAAAGGCAGGAAAAAGAACCCCTGAACTAACTAAATGGTCAATTCCAGAGGATAACTCCTTTGAGCTTCTAATGGCCTAAAAGAATCTAATTTTAGATAGTTCTAAAACTAACACCTGCCCTGTGTATCATTCCTTGAAACTGACTTTTAAGCAAGCTCTCTCCTGGGTTACTGAGCTCGTTATTTGGAGGAATAACCTTACTTTGCAGAGCATTCTGCTCTGCAATCCTTCTGCAAAGCAAAGATCCTTCTGCAGAGCAAGGTTCCTAGATCCTCCCTCCTCCACCAGGCTTCATTTGGAAATAGAGCCCCAGCACAAGGATCCTTGCTTAGCAGTGACCACACAAAAGCCTCTTTCTATTGAAAGAGCTGATCTCCTCAGGTGAGGAATTTTGAACACAACTTTTATAGCTCAGCAGCACTGACAGGAGAACAGTTCTGAATTTGAAATGGAGAACATATAAGAATGCTGCAACAGCGAGCAGGAGGGTCCTAACATCAGCTTCCAAGAAAGCTCTGTTCCAATTCAAAGACTGAAGCAGTCAGATTTGAACCACAACTGGCTCAAGCATGCCCCATTCCAGGCTTTCCTCAAAAAAAGGGTAATGCCATGGTCATAAACTTTAAAAGCAAGCCCCGCAAGGCGTGCTAATCCCTTTTAAACTGGGTCTTAAAAGCCAAGATCTGTAGGCAAAGTGAAGGCAATTCTGCTCCTGTGCCACCTCATCTGCTGGACAGAACCTGAAGAAGGCTCCAGGGAGACCTTACAACAGTTTCCAGTGCCTAAATGGGCAACAAGAAACCTGCAGAGGGGCTTTGGACAAGGGCCTGTAGGGACAGGACAAGGGGGAATGGCTTTAACCTGACAGAGGGGAGACTGAGATGAGATCTTAGGCAGAAGTTCCTCCCTGTGAGGGTGCTGAGGCCCTGGCACAGATTGCCCAGAGAAGCTGTGGCTGCCCCATCCCTGGCAGTATTCAAGGCCAGGCTGGATGGGGTTTGGACCAACCTGGTCTAGTGGAAGGTGTCCCTGCCTGTGGCAGGGATTGAAACTGGATGAGCTTTAAGGTCCCTTCCAACCCAAGCCATTCCATGATCAGTAAATTCCTTCAGCGGTAGAACACCACCATCTCCAGGGTGGAGGACACACGACAGCCGATTATGTCCTGGAAACCTGCACAGCAAAGGCTGTACTACCGACCGGTTCCATTGACAGTGCGTGGATGCTTAGAAAAGCCCTGCAGAGCATGGATCTAGTGGGAGCTACAGAGCTGGGTACAAACAGCAGGAGGGCAGTGGTGAAATGATGTCCTGGCGGTGAAGAAAATACAACTGGCCTGCTCCACTTTGAGGGTGAACATAACGACTGCCATGAAAATTAACAGGCTGCTGTGACTGTTGGCATCCTTGAGTGTCATTTGAGATGTTTGTCCTGGTAAAATCCAGCAGATGAGAACTAACCTGTCAGTGTTAAAAACCAAGATAGAAGTCTTGTCATAAAAGCTGCTGAGAAGGAGGGAGAAAGAAGTTGTATGGCCAAGGGCGTATCAGAACTGCCTCTCTGGTACAACTGTCAAGTGCTCTCCAGTCTGAGTTGTAAGTTTGTAAGCATTTCCACACCAGCCAGACACAGGACATCCAGAGCAAGTACTACCACCTACTCCATATCCAACTCATTAAAGCAATTTAAACTGTTAAGAAAATCTCAAGGTTTTATTGTGTAACGTAGCATTAGAACATCTGAACAAATCAGTATCGGGGCTGTACAGGCTGCTGTTCTTTCATTTCTTTGGGTTATAGAGCATCTTGTCAGTACAACAACCTTTTGCATTATTACTTCTTTCTGAGGCATGCTGGTACAACACAAATTTCTCTTGTCAAATGCAGCTAAGTCTAACTTCCAAACATCATGCACAAGAAACTCATCTCTGACAATGTAAACTCAGCAGAAGGGCAGGTCACAGCTCTTGCTTTGCTCACACTCTGCAGTGCTGCAGGTTTGTGTATGATATTTGGAATGTTCTGTGAGTGTGAATAATACCAGTGAGAGAAGGAAAAAAAAAAAAACAAAAAAACAAAACAAACAAAAATAAAGCTGGGGTGCTTCAGGGTTGTCAGCTCAGCCAAAGTTGTGCAGTGCTAGCCTGAACATGTCATTGGTGCAAACCCAGGCATCATTGATGTTCTTTAATAAAAATATCTGGTGGAATCCCATAATAGGATCTTCATCAGCCTGCAGAGAGAAGAAAAAAAAGTTCAAAAAGCTCTTTTACTGCAAAATGTATTCCAAAACTCACAATAAGACAACTGAAAAGCTGATGTTCACAGTGATGTCACATGCTGTAAGATGCAGAATACTGAGAGAGACACTACTACAACCAGAGGTTCTGCTCCAGGGCACCTTGCAGACAAACACTGATGAGGGCCAAGGACACAGCACCCCTGCAATGATCTGAAGTTGGGGTTTTCTGGAAGACCCAGGGCCATGTCATTCCTGCAGCTTCACCACACTGATAAGAGCATGCCTGCCTCAGTGCTGAATCACACATCTGCTTTGGGCCTTGCCTGGAAACGAGGCATAAACCAGGGTGCTTCAAAATCAGATTTTAGCTGCTGTGCTTTGGTGACAGAAGGAAGTTTCTGTGGAAGTCGGTATCAATATTGCCTCAATGACTTAGGCACTGATTGAGGCTTTTGAAAGCATTCCCAGAGCAGATTCAGCTGGCCAGCAATACTGTACTTCCCACCTCTGCCATCAGGAACAGCTCAAAGGGAGCAAAGTATCTTCTATAGCTGCAACAAGGTGTTCCAAGCCCAGGGAATCTTTGCAGCAGAGCCTCAACTCCTGCCTTTGACATTTCACCTGCATGCATGAGCATAGGGCCTGTGCTATATTTGCTATTTACTACAAAGGTAGAACACAGTATTAGAGGGAGACTAGTTCTCCTACCTAATGCTTACCAGTCTCCCCAGAGACATCATGCAGGAACTGAAGCCTGAAAACAACAGAAATGATTCCCAAGTCAGCTGGAAATCACACAACAGGGCATGATCTGAACAGCACAGGACCAAGCTACAAAACGATCTTCTGATAGTGACCACAGTGTGGTCATTCACATTCACAATTCTATTCAGCATTTTGAGAGATTTTAAAGCTCTATTCTTTCAGCACACAGCAATTCAGCTTCAGAAAAAGGGGGAAATGCTTTAAAAAACAAGGCACTGAAAAGCAGCAGCAAGAGCAGCACATGAAACAGCCCGTCAGGGAGCTGAATAGTTATTCACAATGCTCCGCTGCTCTCCACCAAGAACAGCACATGAAAAGGTGGAATAACAAAGCAGACTACAGAATAAACAAAAATATCTGTACTTGAAAAAGTAATACTCACATAAATAATAAATTGACTGGGAAACAAGTCAGCTTTGGGGAGCAACTTGCTAAGGCCATCAGTTATACCACAAACCAGCAGGTCTGCCAAAGCACTGGCAGGATCAAGCGCATGTAAAAGCAGCATTCAGCTCTAAAACCACTGCCAGGATTTCACAGTGACAACTGCCTAGGAAGTAAAGTGGTGTAGATGAAGTGCAGTTTCAGTAAGTGTATGCTAATCCACAGAGGAAAACCAGATTAGTTATGACCTCTCAGGAAGGTGACGCTGAAATCATGCTGGACAGGTTTTATTTATTTTTTTAAACCAACTGGGAGCTCAAAAGCTATCAGGGCAAGCACAGGGTTAGCAATTATTAGAAAGGAATACAGAACCAAACCCCATAAGTAGGCAACTGCTTAAGTGCACAGAGAACACCCACATAACAAATCCTGCATGCATTTCTTAATATTAAAAAAAAAAAAAAGATTATACAATTAGGAAAGGCCAGAGAAGGACAAGAAAGATGATCCAGCTACAGGACAGCTTTCTGACAAAGAAAGTCAATAGAGTCTAACTCTCTGGCTTGCAAAAATGCAATCAGGGTGAGGGGAACAGGCAAGATAAATTGCTATAAAATCATAAAGGACAAAGCGAATAAGGAACAATACAGCCAGAATTTAAGAAGGCAACAAGGCCAGCAGTATGAGCAACTCAAGGGTTCAGTAGATGAACGAAAGAAAAGTCCTCAGCAAGCCAAGTGTCAGCAAAGTCACTCTTTGACATAGTGATGAGCTGGGCAGCTTTTTGTCATGTCGATATACACCTTCCTTTGCATTAGCAGAGGCTCCCTAATGACCAGCACAGTGTGAACACAAGCAATTATGCTGACTTAAACCCACCATCCACCTTGTTCATTAGCACATGGTAGCAGTCATGCCAACTATTTCAGGGGAAGTATTATCACTGTTACAGCTGCTAAGAACAGATGCTTGCTTATCCATGCTGAAGAGCTGGCCTGTGAACTAAAACCTGTGTGTTTATGCCTCTTTTAGCTTTACAGTATGGCCTCAGTGCTGCTTGATAATTGGTAGGTTTCTGGCCATGAAGGAGTCTTCAAGAAAACTGAGCAGCATTTGAGCCGTACGTTAAAGTTTGAGATATGGTCGCACACAGAGAGTTGCAGCCAATGGCTCAATGTCCAACTGGAGACTGGTGACGAGTGGTGTCAACATCTTTGTTGGTGACACAGACGTTGGGAACGCACAGCGAGTTTGCTGATGACACTGAGCTGTGTGGTGCAGTCAACGTGCTGGAGGGAAGGGATGGGATCCAGAGGGACGTGGACATGCTGGAGAGGTGGCCAATGCCAACCTCATGAAGTTCAACAAAGCAAAGCTCAAGGTCCTACACCTGGGTTGGGGTAATCCCAGGCACAGCTACAGGTTGGGCAGAGAAGAGATTCAGAGCAGCCCTGCAGAGAAGGACTTGGGGGTGCTGGTTGATGAGAAATAGAACATGAGCTGGCTTCAGTGTGTGCTTGAGCCCAGAAACCACCTGTGTCCTGGGCTGCATCCCCAGCAGCGTGAGCAGCAGGTCAAGGGAGGTGATTCTGCCCTCTACTCTGCTCTCATGAGACCCCACTTGGATCACTGTGTACAGTTCCGGTGTCCTCAACAGAAGAAGCACATGGAGCTGCTGGAGCAAGTCCAAAGGAGTCTAAGAGGATGATCATGGGCAGGAGCACAGCCTGTACTGTCAAAGGCTAAGAAAGTTGGGGCTGTTCAGCCTGGAGAAGAGAAGCTATGTGGAGACCTCATAGCAGCCTTCCAGTATCTGAAGGGGGCCTACAAGGATGCTGGGGAGGGACTCTTCATCAGGGACTATATCAATAGGACAGGGGGTTATGAATTTAAACTTAAACAGGGAAGTTCAGGTTAGATATGTGATAAATAATATAAATAGTCTGCTTCAGCAAAAGCTTGCTTTATCTTTGTTTTTGCATTGTATCCTGCTTAAGCACAATCACATAGGTGGATGAGAAGAATGTAAGCTCCTGAAACTGAAACAAACAGGAACAAGGGACTTTTACAGCTGGACATAGGACATATGGCAGCATGCTTGATCAAACCAAGATCTAGTCTGGAAGTAACAGAACAAGTTATACGATAAGGGCTTTAGGCACATGCATGGGGTTAAGTAGGTCAAAAGTCCAAATCAAAGAAGACTACTGGCCATTATCAATTTGCTCTTAAAAGACCCTTCTGGATATGCGCAGAAGAAAGAATGAAGATTGCATCAGCCATAGGGAGGTGGGATTCATCTTCCTGAAAGTCCTATGAATATGTAAAAGGCTTGACTATAAGAAACTTTGACTCTACTCATAAGCATGCATGCAGGATATGAAGGCAAGCCCCCAGCACTGTACATAAACCTTTGCTCCACTGACTTTGTCCCCAGTTAATGCCTTCTGAAGGTGAGCGTGTTTCTCACAGATATGAGGCAGAAGTTCTTCCCTGTGAGGGTGCTGAGGCCCTGGCAGAGGCTGCCCAGAGAAGCTGTGGCTGCCCCATCCCTGGCACTGTTCAAGGCCAGGTTGGACAGAGCCTTGACTGACATGATCTAGAGGGCGGTGTCCCTGCCTGTGAAAGAAAGTTGGAATTGGATGACCTTAAAGTCCTTCCCAACTCAAACCATTCTATGGTTCTATGACATGACTTTGTAAACCATCTTACTAATGCTATCTCTTTTGACTAATCACAAAATCAGAGAGTATCAGGTAGGAAGGGACCTCAAGGATCATCATGTACAACCTTTCTAGGCAAAGCATGATCTAGTCTAGATGGGCCCAGCACCCTGTCCAGAGAAATCAACAGTGTCCAGCACTGCGGAGTCCACCACTTCCCTGGGCAGATTATTCCTGTGGCTGGTTATTCTCAGTGTGAAAAATTTTCCTCTTGTGTCCAGTTGGAATCTCCTCAGGAGTAATTTATACCCATTATCCTTCATCTTTTAGAACCACAGACTGGTTTGGGTTGGAAGGCACCTTAAAGCTCTTCCAGTTCCAACCTCCTGCCATGGGCAGGGACACCTTCCACTAGACCAGGTTGCTCCAAGCCTCATTGAACCTGGCCTTGAACACTGCCAGGGACGGGGCAGCCACAGCTTCTCTGGGCAATTTCCAGTTTTAGCTCTCAAGCTAATGAAAGAGAAAGAACAAGGTCCTACTTTTCCATGTGACTCATCATTAAAAGAGAGTGTCTTCTTTGTAGCCATGACCAAGTTGGAATGAATTCATATCCATGTCAGCTCCTTTCTAATGGCTTAGTTTAAACCAGGCAGGCAGAATCACTTCAGCTTGAATTGCTTCTAATCACAGCTATTACTAAGCATTTAGTATACTCTCATTTGCCCCATGGTCTTCTCAGGTCACTGAGGCATCTATTACAAGTTTTGTAAGTAGTCTGCATACCAAATTTGAGCATGTCATTACTGACATGAGTACAATTTAAAACTATGCCTCTGGAAAAAAGATACCACCACCAGAGTGGTTTCAGCATAGATTTCCTCCATTTCTGCTAAGCCCAGCTGCACTGCAGCTCTCAGTGCTTTAGCTGGAGGAGAATTTCCTACTTCCTTGCACAATTCAGGACTGGACACATGAAAAAAAAAATTAAAAGGGAATTCTTCCTCAAATACTTGCTGTTGTTCAGATGGCAAATTCCTCAATACAGACACATTATTGCTTCCTTCATTCCTTTCATGTTGTATCTTCACGGCACAGAGGAGCCATATACTTTAAAAACACGGAAAATCCTAGACTATATTTAAGGCAAAGTAAATTATTTATAGTCTGTTCCCAAAATTCTGAATATGTCCTATTAACATAGCAAAGACCCACAGCTGAGTGACTAGAGATGCTCTAGAAGGCATAGACTAATCCTGTCCCGTTTTAGTTTGGATCTTTAACACAGCTCAGATAACATCGCTGAAATTCTTTACCCTTAGCTTCCCCTCCAAAATCATCTATGT
Organism: Amazona ochrocephala; assembly: GCA_039720435.1. Taxonomy (NCBI): domain Eukaryota; kingdom Metazoa; phylum Chordata; class Aves; order Psittaciformes; family Psittacidae; genus Amazona; species Amazona ochrocephala. Next base: position 77,421,545 of record CM077909.1, on the reverse strand, counting down.
TCAACTCAAAACTTGCGTTCTAGATGTAAGGCTTGAAACACAGGGGCTCTACGTTTCCCACAAAGCTTTCCTGTATGTGGTTCTAATTCTTTCATTACATCCTTCAATTAAAACAAAAGCAGAAGCAGATTGGAAGGATCCTCTGGTTTCCAGGCCAGCCTCATGCTCTGCATGAGCACAGACTACCAGCAGCAGTGTGTCCAGAATCACAGCATGGTTTAGGTTGGAAGGGACCTTTTAAGATCATCAATTCCAGCACCCCTGCCATGGGTAGGAACACCTCCCACTAGATCAGGCGCAGCTTTGTCTAGCATGGCCTTCCAAGCCTCCAAGCACAGACATTTCACAAGGTGTACAGGCACCAGGGTTTTAGCCTTCCAGTGAGAATCTTCCCTGGTGCTCAGTCTGAACTTCCCAAGTTCTGGTTTGCAACCACTGTCCTTTGTTATACTGTCTGGCTCCACAGGGAACAATTTGCTTTCAGGTTAAACACTCAATTACTTTCCACCTACAGGGCAGATTGCCCTTAGCCCCTCCTCTCCCAGCTCCACAGTCTGTGCACAGAACATTGACAATCTTGGCAGCTTTTTGACTACTTCCAGTTTTTCTACATCCCTTCTGACCTGCAGGCTCAAACTGTAGAAAGTCCTTGGCTCAAAGAGCCGTGGGTCATGTCAGAGTATTAGATGCAACACTACTCTGCAATCCAAGTTTACTGCACAGCTCTTTCCCGGAGAGAGACAGTTTTACTCTTCCACTAGCACACCACAGCATCTGCTGATTGAACTGTAGGGCTTCGACTATCCTTACCTCAAAGGAAAGGCTAATTACTTAAGATAGCAGGCTTTTTCAAATGTTAAGCCTCATTTAACAGGCTTTAAGCAGTGCTTTAAGTATTCAGCATGCATTACAAAACCATCCAGTGATTTTAGTTGCAAACTGCCTCTCCCTTTTTAAGGCTAGGAAACACTCCATAACAATTAGTTATTCACAATTAATTCTGCAACAACCACTTCAAAATTCACACTCTGTGGGAGAGCCACAGGTCTGCCAGGTTGCTCTGAGAAGGCACAAGCCACAACCATGCTTCTCAGCCGAGCTCAATGGACAGAAGAGCGAGAAGAGAGCGCTCCTTACTCAACCAGGACAGCGAGGACTGCATGGAAGAGTGGTATGACAGAGGGTTAGACGTTGTGGAGGGCTAGCCTGAAGACTTCGTTGGTGCACACCCAGGCACCATGAAAACTTTTCAACAAAAATGACTGGTGGAAGCCTAGAAGCTGGTCATCATCTGCCTGAGCATGACAGGAGAAATACATTATGAGGTGAAACACACTGGGTAACATTCTGGATGAACACTGGCAAAGTAGAGTCACACCAAATAAAACTCACACCTACAGGCTTAAACTGATGCTTATTCTTCCTAGTTGAAGCAAGCAAACATGCACCCAGACGAAGAACAGCAATAAAACATGATAAGAGAATTAGAGTTAGATCCTTGCTAGTAACATGCACCCCATTTAGATGCTCTATTATTCTCCAACATCATCTCCAAGAAGCTGTTGTGCCCAGTCCTCTCAGTGCAGATGATTATTGTGCTGCAAAATACATTGCTTGGTTTTAATTTACAGCTCATACTGGTATTAGTATGCTGGGCTGGAAGAGATACACATCCTGACCTAGTCACACAGCAGTAATGATTTCAACTGACCCCAGTTAAATCCCCCTCCAACAGGGAAGGCCAAAGGCTTAAAACAACTCAAACCTGCAGGTTTACTTAAGGCATAGTATTCTGGCAAAAGAAATAGGGTCTGACACTAATAGTCCTTGGCCCTGTGATTTCTTCAGAACTCTTCTTGTGCAGTTAAGAAGACAGCTGAGGCTTTGTGACAGTTTGATAGCAGTTCACCCCACAGTATATGCAGGGAGAGCAGAAGGTTCTTCTGTTTTGGTTTTTTTCTCCTCCCCCTAAAATTAAACAAGATCAAAATATAATGGTTTAAGAAAGAAATGGAAGATGTGCCCAGCTGACTTTAAGAATGAGTTTCCACTGAATTTTTGGGACTAGCAACTCAAGCAACTAAGGCCTCAGAAAATCCATTTAAATATCATGCCAATAACGACTTCTTAGAACGGGCATGTCCCAGGTATTTTAGCATTATTATTTTCTTAGATTACTTATTAAAAGCATTATGCATGCTCCTTCGTTGTATAAAATGATGCAAGTTTTGGAAAATGGCAGAGGATTCAAATGGAACTCTGTCTGGGGACAGGTGAGCAGTCGACAGAGAGTTTGTGGATCAGGGTTAAAGGGAGAACAGCGATGGGTGACATTATTGTGGGGATCTGTTACAGACCGCCTGACCAAGGGGACTCGGTGGATGAAGCGCTCCATAGACAGATAGGAGCAGCTTCACGCTCGCAGGCCCTTGTTCTCATGGGAGACTTCAACCACCCTGATATCTGTTGGAGGGATGGTACGGCCCGGCACAAGCAATCCAGAAGGTTCCTCGATTGCGTGGAAGACAACTTCCTTCTGCAAGTAATAGAGGAGCCGACAGGGAGAGGTGCCATGCTTGACCTCGTCCTCACCAACAGGGAAGGGCTGGTTGGAAATGTGACGCTCCAGGGCAGCCTTGCTTGCAGCGATCATGAGATGGTCGAATTCGAGATCCTCAGGACAGTGACAAGGGCGTGCAGCAAGCTCATTGCCCTGGACTTCACGAGAGCAGACTTTGGCCTCTTCAGGAACCTGCTCAGTAAGGTTCCATGGGATACAGCCCTAGAGAGCAGGGGGGCCCAAGACTGTTGGTTGATATTCAAGGATCACCTGCTGTAAGCTCAGGAGCGATGCATCCCAACTAGAAGGAAGTTTAGCAGGAGGACCAGGAGACCTCCTTGGATGGATAAGGAGCTGCTGAGCAAAATTCGAAGGAAAAAAGAGGCTTATAAAAGGTGGAAGCAAGGTCAGGCAGCCTGGGAAGAATACAGGGATGTTGTCTGGGAAGCTAGGGACCAGGTTAGGAAAGCTAAGGCCCACTTAGAATTAAAATTGGCTAGGGATGTTAAGGATAGCAGGAAGGGATTTTATAGGTACATTGCAAATAAAAGACAGGTTAGGGACACCGTGGGCCCTCTCCAGAAGCTATCGGGAGAACTGGCTACCCTGGACTTCCGGAAGGCTGAGGTTCTTAATGACTTCTTTGCCTCAGTCTTCACCGGCAAATGCTCTGACCACACCACCCAAGTCTTGGAAGGCAGACGCAGGGACAGTGAGAATGAAGACCTTGGGCCCACTGATATAAGGAAAACAAGTGCCAGGAAACGAAAGGGTTAAAACACTTTTAATTTAACTTAGGTCTAAGAGAACAAGGTTTGTGTTGTAAGTCTGTGGTGTGATAACAGATGTAGGAGAGGATCAGGTTCAAGACCATCTTAGGAACCTGAACGTATACAAGTCCATGGGACCTGATGAAATCCATCCACGGGTCCTGAAGGAGCTGGCAAATGAAGTTGCTAAGCCACTGTCCATCATATTTGAAAAATCATGGCAGTCAGGTGAAGTTCCCGATGACTGGAAAAAGGGAAATATAACCCCCATTTTTAAGAAGGGGGAAATGGATGACCCAGGGAATTACAGACCAGTCAGTCTCACCTCTGTGCCTGGCAAAATCTTGGAGCAGATTCTCCTGGAAGGCATGCTGAGGCACATGAAAACCAACAAGGTGCTTGGTGACAGCCAGCATGGCTTCACTAAGGGGAAATCCTGCCTGAACAATCTGGTGGCCTTCTATGAAGGGGCCACGGAACTGATGGACAGGGGCAGAGCAGTTGATGTCATCTACCTGGACTTATGTAAAGCCTTTGACACTGTCTCGCATGACATCCTTGTCTCTAAGTTGGAGAGACATCAATTTGATAGGTGGACCACTCGGTGGATAAAGAACTGGCTGGATGGCCACACACAAAGAGTTGTGCTCAATGGCTCAATGTCCAGCTGGAGACCAGTAACGAGTGGTGTCTCCCAGGGATCGGTGTTGGGACCGGCCTTGTTCAACATCTTTGTGGGTGACATGGACAGTGGGATTGAGTGCGCCCTCAGCAAGTTTGCCGATGACACCAAGCTGTGTGGTTCCGTTGATACATTGAAGGGAAGGAATGCCATCCAGAGGGACCTTGACACGCTTGTGAGGTGGGCTGATGCCAACCTGATGAAGTTTAACCATGCTAAGTGCAAGGTCCTACACCTGGCTCAGAGCAATGCCAAGCACAGCTACAGATTGGGCGGGGAAGAGATTCAGAGCAGCCCTGCAGAGAAGGACTTGGGGGTGTGGGTTGATGAAAAAATGACCATGAGCCGGCAGTGTGCGCTTACAGCCCAGAAAGCCAACCGTATCCTGGGCTGCATCAAAGGGAGCGTGACCAGCAGGTCGAAGGAGGTGATCCTGCCCCTTTACTCTGCTCTCGTGAGACCTCACTTGGAGTATTGTGTGCAGTTCTGGTGTCCTCAACATAAAAAGGATATGGAACTGTTGGAACAAGTCCAGAGGAGGGCCACGAGGATGATCAGGGGACTGGAGCACCTCCCGTATGAAGATAGGCTGAGAAAATTGGGGCTGTTCAGCCTGCAGAAGAGAAGGCTGCGTGGAGACCTCATAGCAGCCTTCCAATACCTGAAGGGGGCCTATAGGGATGCTGGGGAGGGACTCTTCATGAGGGACTGTGGTGAGAGGACAGGGGGTAACGGGTTCAAACTTAAACAGGGGAAGTTTAGATTGGATATCAGGAAGAAATTCTTTACTGTAAGGGTGGTGAGGCCCTGGAATGGGTTGCCCAGGGCAGTTGTGAATGCTTCATCCCTGGCGGCATTCAAGGTGGGGGTTGGACATAGCCTTGGATGGCATGGTTTAGTGGGAGGTGTCCCTGGCATGGCAGTGGGGGTGGAACTCGATGATCTTCAGGTCCTTTCCAACCCTTACTATTCTATGATTCTATGATTATACTGGGCTTTGAAGAATCTGGATCACAGGGCCATGGAAAGGACAACTGTAAGCGTGGCTTTCCCCTTCTGCTACTGGTGGTCTTGGAAGTGCCCTTCCTTGTGCAACTTTCTCTTCAGTTTTTCTTGAGACCAATGGGTGCGAGCTGAACTACCACACCATTAAGAAAGCAATTTTTAAACAAAAGTAAGTATGCAGCTCCATGTTTCCGTGTTGAAGTGCACCCTGTTCTACTGGAGCTACAGAAGAACCACTTGTTACAACACACTAACTAAACCCAGTTATTCCCAGTTACAGTATTGCATCTGGAACAGCACTGCGATGCATTAAAATCGCTGTCAGTGCGGATGTAGTTACAAGTATCCTCTACATAAGACAACGTGTTATGTTCAGGTCATGAACACATCTTGGCAAAGAGATCACAAAATGACTGACTTTTCAATCTTTGGAAAAGTCAGAAAGAAGGTCAGCAAAGCCGCCACCTTAGACTTCCAGAAGGATGACTACAACCTGTTTAGGACACTGGTCGGCAGAATTCCTTGGGAAACGCTACTGAAGGACAGAAGAGTCCAGGAAAGCTGGACACTCTTCAAAAATTGAATCTTTAACGTGCAGAAGCAGGTGGTCCCTATGTGCCAAAAATCAAACCAGCAGTGAAGAGACAAGCTTGGCTGAACAGTGAGATAGTGCTGGAATGCAGGGAAAAAAGAGAGTTTATTACCTATGGAAAAAGGGACAGTTACCACATGAAAAGTTCAAGGATGTTGTTAGGTTACGTAGAGAGAAAGTCAGAAAGGCAAAGCCACAGCTGGAACTAAATCTGGCCACTACCATAAAAGATAAATAAAAGTACTTTTAAAATGTATTAGCAATACAAGGAGAAACTCTATCCTCTCCTGCATACTAGGGGAAACCTAGTGACTGAGAATGAGGGAAAGGCTGAGGTACTTAATGCTGCTTTTGTCTGTCTTTAATAGTCACACCAGCCATCCTCAGGGTACTCAGCTCCCTAAGGCGGATAGCAGAGATGGGGAGCTGCCTGAAGTCCCCATAATCCAGTAGCAAACAGTTAGCAACCTCCTGCTCCACTTACAAGTTACACAAGTTTATGGGGCCAGATGGGTTACATCCAGGAGTGCTAAAGGAGCTGGGAGAGGAGCTTGCTAAGCAGCCCTCCATCATCTATCAGCAGTCCTGGTCTACTGGGCAGGTCCCAGAGGACTGGAGGTTGGCCAACATGAAGCCTCTACAAAAAAGGGCAGGCAGGAAGGCCCAGGGAACTACAGGCCTGTCAGCCTGAGCTCAGTGCCAGGGAAGGTCATGGAGTAGATGATCCTAAGTGAGATCAAAAGCAACTGTGGGGAAAACAGAGGGATCAGGCCCATTGAGCACTGAGTTCAGCACCAGGGTACATGAAGGGCAGGTCCTGCTTGACCAATCCGATCTTCTACGATAATGTGACACGCGGCTGAGGAGGGAAAGGCTGTGGACGTTGTCTATTTGGACTTTAGTAAAGCATTTGACACTGTCTCCCACAGCATTCTCCTGGAGAAATTGGCTGCTCATGGCCTGAATAGGTGGATTCTTTGCTGGGTTGGAAACTGGCTGGATGACTAAGACCAAAGAGTGGTGGTGAATGGTATCATGTCTAGTTGGCAACTGGCCACTAGTGGTGTCCCTGAGGGCTCGGTGTAAGGGCCAGTGTTTAACATCTTCACTGAAGATCTGGATGAGGGGATTGAGCTCAACTCAGTAAATTTGTGGACAATTTACAAACCAAGTTGTCAGGGAGTGTTGATCTGCTGGAGGCTCTGCAGAGGGGTCTGGACACGCTGGATCAATGGGTTGGGGCCAGTGGGATGAGGTTCGACAAGGCAAAGTGCCAGGTCCTGCACATGGGTCCCAACAACCCCATGCAACATGCCAGGCTTAGGGAATAATGCTGGAAAGCTGCCCATGTAAAAGGACCTGCGCGCGCTGATTGATGGAGCTGAATATGAGCAGCTTGTGCCTAAGCAGCCAAGAAGGCCAAACGCATCCTGGCCTGTATAAGCACCAGTGTGGCAGCAGGGCCAGGGCAGTGATTGCCCTGTACTGGGCACTGGTGAGGCTGGAAATACGCTTTCTAAAGCTTAAACTAGAGACACATAAAAGAGTGGAAAAATGTTGCCTCTCCTACCAAAAACTCCCAAACAAATTAGATTTGATCATGACAATGGGAATACTTTCATTCACTATGTTCTTTCCAAATACACAGATGCACTAACACATGATCCCTAAATTATTCTGGATAATATCAAGAAGCTAAAGTGATTCAGAGAATAAAAACAGCACTACTCCAAGCCATGGTATTTATGGAAAGCTGCCAGATTGCATCTACAACCCTAATGACCACACTAAAGGATAAGAAAACCCAAAAGCTTTGCAGTGTCTTTCAGAACTTGGTATCTTGCCACAGGATTCAATAAAATCACTGTTGCAAGCAGTGATCTGCTCGATGATTTTGCAACAACCTTAGAAACATGACAGTGCAAAACCAGGTGCGGATGTGAACGACACAAGACACTGAGTCAAAAAGTCTTGGGCTCGTCACTGAGTTTTGTGCACACCCAAGATGAGCTCAGCACATCTGACTTCCTGCCTGCCCTGCCATTTAGTGCTCCATAGCCACATGTGGCTGTCTTTCCCCAGTGTGTGCAGGTGGGACTGAGCAACAAGAAAGCTGGAACCCAACTTCTAGCTAGGAAGCAGGAGCAGCTGTGGTGAGAGACAAAGCTATCTATGTTAAGCTTAGAAATGGATGCCATACACTAGGAGCCGCTCAACTGCCCAGTCCAAAACAATTAGGACGAATTCAGACTTCCAGTCCCACACTTGCTTAGTTAACAGTTCAGTCAGTACAACTTTGAATGTTCTGATACTGAAGGTGCCATTCAGAGTTAACAGGAAAAAGAAGCCTAAACAGCTACTTTAAAAGAAACTGGGATCAAGTAACTCTAAAAACTGGATGGCTTTAGGGTCCTGACTTGACTGTATGGCTGGACCAAACCCTGACAAAACTACTCTCAGTAATTTTAACTATTGTTATGTAATTTCACACTTTGCAAATAATCACTGCCCACTGTGAGCAAGTTCTGCCTTCAGCTGACTTTACATACAGGATATTTTTTGCAGATTCCAGGACAATTTCTTTCATAAGTAGTCCTATCAATTTACAAATCTGTGACCCTGGAAGAAGATGCAACATGTCCTCAAAAGAACAGGACTGGGTCAGCTTACACAGTTCAGCTGTGTAACCGAACAACAATAACTTAAACCACAATGTAATCAAACTACAGTCTGAAAAATAATCTGATTTCTTCAAAGAAGCAGCTGTTTAAACAATAAGTGTTTCATCTCAGAGGCCACACTCCCACTGTTGAACCAGTTTTGACCACAGAGGGACTGCATTGCATTAACACCAGGACTATGCTCCAGTGTACAGTGACAGCAAACAAAAAAGCATGGTCTTACTGAAGGGTTGACAGCTAACAAAGTATCTGCAAAGCCACAGCTCGATGCACATGTTACATCAAAGAGCACATTAACTGAGATGTGCTTACATTATCCAAGAACACTGTAATAATGCTTTTAAGCACAACAGAAGACACTGAAACCTTATTGCATCAGAGTAAGATGTTTCCAGAGATCCTGGTATTTGCGTGCACAGTAAAAACCATGGCACTTTGCTCGGCAGGAACATACGGCTGTCAAATTACAGGTGGTTTACCTAATGCTAGTTATCTGAAGGGATGGGCAGTTTCTTGACAGTCTGGAAGAGCAGGAGAATGACGCCCCAATACAAGCTTACTGGAGTTATTTCCCCACCCAAGAGAGCATTTTAATGTTTTCAGAAATCAGATTATTTAGAATCCTAAAAATAAAACCTATGACATAAGCATTTGTTAACCTGTCATGGAAGGAGTTTACCTTAAGCTGTCCCACTACCATACTGAGTATACAGCTATCAGGTGTAGGTTGGTGGTCTTGTGCTGTGATGCTGTGTTGTATTTTTTGGAAAGGGAGGCTCTGCAATGAAAAGAAAGCAAAATAAGGAAGTGTATAGTCATTGCATGATGACAAAACAAAGATCAAGCAAATCCAACATTATGAAGCATTTGACTATTTTGGCAGGACTGTTGCAACTCGACACTACTCCGGCTGGGTTGATCACAACAATTGTGCTTTTCAAATACCGAGACATAAAACAATGTCACCCTATACAGTAAACAGCATCTTTTCCTGGTCTAATTACACTGCCTGAAGAGTTTCAAATCAACTCTAAGCTGAAAGTCCACATGACGAAGGCACAAACATGTTCAAATAGTGCTTTGAACAGTGTTCAAAGATCGTATGATCCTGTACGGGGGTTTACCAGAAAACTCTCAGTTGGCTATTTTGTTCAAGCGGCTACGAACAGAAAGGAAATGTGGCTGACGCAGAACCAGTTTCCAAGACTGGAAATCCACATATCCACCTCTCTCCTTTTTTCTTCCCTTAATGCTCATGTAGTCAGTGCAAGTGTGTCTGGAGTTAAGTGTACAAGGAACACACGCTGAAAACCACCAAACACTGGGGCACAATTCCTCTCTTTCAACCAAAACCACTCTCATATTCCAACCATGGACAACTCCAAGCTATGAGTATCAAATATTTTGGGGATCTCAGAGTCCTGTCACACAAATGACATTTTGGCACTGTTCTATCAAAAGCTGTGTTAATGCTCGATGCTTTAGAAGTGGCAGTTCAGCACAATGGAGCTCTGTGAGACAAAACCCAGAGTCTATGTACTGCAGAGGACCGCAGCATGTGGTCATTTAAACCTCAGAGTGTACTTTAATGCCTTTGCTTCATTTCCCTGGTTTGTTAACAGGCTCAAGCAGACTCAAACATGTTCTTTGACAAGTCCTGCATTTCACCCTAGCAGAATGAGCCTGAAAGACTTCCTAGAAGCCCCAGAATACGAGAATGGGAGACCTGAGCCCCAGTGTCAAGAATGTGAAGTACAGTTTTCCCTGTACAAGCTAAATCCTTAGATAAGACACAACACAGAAACTGTGGAAAATCAGGACCTGGGGAAGCAAAGGACACGTAGGGAGCAGCCCTCTAATCAGAGGGACACTATTCAAGAACACTCACTAATAAAGCCGGCAGTGTTTCCTCTTGGCTGGGAGAAGAATCCCAACCTACTATGAACTGCAAAGTGAGCCAACTGGTTTGTAATATGGAATAGACATTTAGGAACAAAAAAAACCCCAGAGCACTCTTTCCTGAACCACCTGCAGAGTATTTTCTAGGGTCGCCATCCCAAACTTGAATGTGCAATGTGCCCACATGGCCTGTACAAACATAGGCTGGAGCATTGCATACCCCTCCTTTGAGGAAAGAGTACTATGAAGCCTGGTTTCACCTCAGCACAACAGCTTCTTGTTGAACAAGTCCTGCAAGACATCTCTTGAAAAGGCAGAGGAATGAAGGGGAATTAATGTGGTTGTACCCAGAACTCAGCTTTCAGTGTGACAAGATGCCAATGAGAGGTGAGACTGGGGGGAGAAAACTTTCCAGCTTTGGAGTCAAGAGTGCTACAAAATGGTGACAAAGAACCAAAGACTAGGCTGGGTAAGACAGTGCCTGTTTCAAGCACCTGACTGTCCCCTTCAGAGAAAAGGACCCCAATGGTTGGCCAGCCAAGTGACCTACTCAGATGACACAGTGGGTAAAATCCCACTGGGAAAAGAAGGGTCACCTGATAGGAGAGATCACCAATTTTTATAATAGAGGCTACCTCAAAAGGATGATTGCTTATGCATCTGTACTGGAGAGAAGCATCTCTTGATCTGAAGAGTACAAAAAAGCAACTAAGATGTGAGAAGCTACACAACAACCAAGGCTCTTGTGTCCTCTGACACTAAAACTTGTCTGGGCTTTCACTACCAAAACTTCTGAAATCTCACTGAAGCCAGGTAAAAAACTGTGCAAGAATAAAGTTGAGTAACTGAAACTCACTCCTGGCAACAAAGCTACCTGTCCCAGCCTTCTCCTTGGTCCAGGAGGTTAATAGAACTGCAGGATAATTACTTCAAATGCTCAATGAAAAATCAGGCTTTCCCTGATTAGGACAGACACTCTACTAGAAACAACTCTGAAGTCCAGCACCAATTAAGAAAGAATGATCAAGTGTTAATTCCCATGCTGTAGCAAGGTACAGGTGCACCAGCGATGACCTTCTCAAAGGCAATGCAGGCACCTAAAAAACAGACCCGAGGGCAAACCTCAGCCTTCACATTTCAAGTTGTCCTGTATGAAAGCAGTGATTCCAAAACACAGGAGCAGTAGCTGTGCAACAAGACAAGTATCCGAGTTAAGGACTTTTCTTCTCAATCCGCAATAAAAACGGTGCATCTACCGGACATACCATACTCTGAGCAGAACATCTCAGGACCTAACGCATGCCCTCCACATCTTGCAAGAGAAAGAAACTTTCCAGTCCCATGACAACTTGTAAGTACACCCAGTTTTATAACAGAAGCATAGATTTACTCAAAAAGATAAAACTTCTCCAAGTTTAACTAAACGAACATAGAATTTCTGTCTCTATGCAGTAAGGAATGCTCTCCTGTCACTTGCTGAAGAGGAAACACTGCTTTCAAAGTCGTGAATCATAACTGCTCATATCTGAACATCTGATAAGTGATGCATTGAGAAGTCAGGCTCTCCACTGTAGAAATTATTTGCAGTTTATGTATCAGAAAGCAAACGGTTCCTTGTAATAACATTTAGCCTGTAACAGGCAGATCCAAATAAGTTTGCTACTGCTACTTCCTTGGCATGCTTTAGAAGAGCAAAACCCACGTTTTATTCCTCTAGATCACAGGGTCACTTTATGAACTACACTTCCTTTAAAAGTAAGTTAACAATGTCAAATGTAATTACAGTCACAAAACAATCTCGCAAACTAAGGGAGTCAGTTAACGTTTCACCAGTAGAGCCCCCAATGGAACACCACACTACATAGAATTAATCACAAGTAATGTTTTTTGAAGACCAGAAGTTGGAAGTACAAGTCCCACATTTGATATTTTTAAACTGCTGAAGTCTAACTCAAATTTTCAGAAGCCATTCACTTAAGAGTCTTCAGAACTGTTTCCCAAAGCATTCAGGAAGGATTACAGACTTACAGAGAGTTTTTCAACAATAGCTGCTTTGCCCTGGAATTGCTGTCCTTCCCACGTAAGGCATGATGCATCAATCTGGGGGGAAAAGAAAAAAAATCATCAGCTGGCTTAGGTAACCCTTAAACCCCAAGGTAAACCCTTAAACCCTTAGATAACCCTGGTGAGGGACTTGGTTTACTTGGCACAGATCCTTAGGATCCAGCTGTCTGAAAACTACCTCCAAGGAAGATAGAAAGAAGCTACAAAGAGCAACTGAAAAAGTTTGGAATAATCAACTAGAAATTAAATAGACTAAATTTCATTATCATGATTCTACTAGCAAAGAAAGTTCCTGCCTTTGGATCAAAGTTAGCTCTCAGAAACAAATCTAAAGGGTACAAAAAATAATAATAAACCTATGCACACAAAGTCAAGCATGTAGAAAGACAAAAATATATTAAGAAATCTGACAAAATGAGTTTCTCAACCAATTTTTTTTTCCTCTCGGATACTGATTTGCATATCCTACTCACATCTGGAAACACAGAATGTGCCTCTAAAGGTTTTCTAACAGACTGCCCTCCCTGGCACGAAGTGACTGAGGTGGTTCAGCTTACAGGCACTTCCAGGATATGAGGGAGGGTGTTCTGAGCACACTCTGTCACGTGCAACAGTAACAGACAAGAAGCTCTCTGCTCAGTTTAGGATCTGCTTAAACCAGAGTCACAATATCCAACTGCTGACACAGCTCTGCCTTTTCAAATCCAGTCTTAAACCATGGCAGATTGACATTTGAATTGGTTTTCACTGACTTCAAAGTCTGCCTGCTGCTGTTTCCAACAGCATCCTCACCCTATACCTGACAGCACAAGTTCTTGTGCACCCTATCACAGATGGGAATTCCTTCCACCTTTTTGAGTTTAAGTAACTCCAGGAACACAATTCCCAACTCTTTCCCATCCAGTTTTCAAGTCTCACTGAAACTCTGAATGCCTAAGCACAAAATGGCAGATTCCTAAGAACCCCACTTGCATGCTCTCTGGTAGACTTTCCAGGGCCTGTTTTTACTCACACCACGTCAAAAAGCCACTTCTTCTAGTCACACTGTGCTAAACCTCCACAATATCACAACCACTCTGAAAAAGCTTCTGGTCCTGCATGTATCATCAGGTGGAACTACACAGTGCAGCAAGAGCCAAAAGAACAAAGAAGGGAACCAGGGGCCACAGCATGAAGCATTTCAGGGTCACAGATGCAACCAAAAGCAGTATGAAGAGCCCCTGAATACAGCGTCAAGCCCTTGAGTTTGCCCATGCTCCTTTTAGGAGAAGATAGGCTGTGTAACCTGAGGTCACATAGCAAATCACCTGGCTGACGCCACTTGCATCTTACATGAAACCTGGACAGATAATGGGAGAGCACCCCAGCCCCCATTGTGTAGATACTTACATATATTGCTCCTAACTGAGTCCTATCTGCATCAAAAAGCTGGTAGTAATGTTGTACGAAGCTGGACCCAATCTGCTCCCAGATAGGCTTGTCTCCCATTCTGAATCCTCACCAGAGACTGTAAAAAAAACCAAAATAAAACAAAAAACACAACAAAAACAACAGAACAAGCCATCATCAGAAAGGTCACAGAAACAATCATAACACTTGGCTTCAGTGCTAGGCAGCAATAAACACAGATCCTCTGAGGTGGACAGAAATTTTCTTTGGGAAAAGTAGGACAAACCTCACTTGCGTACTCCAGACTGGTAAATAGAAAACTCGGATACCAATTGGTTAAATTCCTTATTATATGGAAATTTATAGAGCTATTTCAGTGTGAAGTCATAATTCGCATACAAAAGTGGAAAACGAAAACAAAACTGATCTATCATTGCCACCTTATATTTCAATAATTATACCACTGAAGAAGCTGGCAAGCACTTGCCATTTCAACTTGATCTCATTTACTGTAAACAACTGACACGTTAATATGGACTGTTTGCATGTGCCTTACACCAACTGATTTATCTGTTCAGCTCCTCAGTATTTCATCATCCCCAGGCCACTCTAAGGAAGAGTGTCCTCTCAATGGCACACAATAGGAGTTAATTAAGCTCTTTGCTTAACACACTTACTTCCCTCTTCTATCCTGTCACTAAAGGTGAAGTACACTTGGGATTTGTCTATGAGCCTGCAGCAGTTTCAAGATACAAACCATGATATTTCACAGCGGTGAGAACCTGCAGGTTCCAGGGAAGGTACTGGAAGCTCAGGGGCATCCCACACTTCCAAACGCGAGTGCCTCTATTTTAGAGGGATTAGACATACAGTATGTGCAACGGCCCAGGCAGATGATCATGCAGGATCAGTACAAATGATTGCTTTACCATGCCAGCGAGCTTTTCAAGACAGCAATTTTCTTTATCTTGTTCTCTCTCTGAAAGACTGAAGAAATGTGCTAAAATTCAAAACAGAATACCACTGCACTAAAAAAATATGACACTACATTTCAAGATCTGAGTTTACTTCACACAAACTATAGTTGCTGAACATCAAGATCTACCAGCCACTAGACCCTCTTTGCAATCCCTGACCAGGAACCCTTGAACCACAGGTGTGTGTTGCACTGTGAGTGTGCAAAGGGGCAAAATTCTGGTTTAGGACACAACACATGACAGCTGTTTTGGCTTCCTTTAGATGTCAATTACTTACATACCTAAAATTTGACAAATTCTTAAAAGCAGCGAAACACCATATTATCAAGTTCTCCACATCAAGTGTCACCAGGCCTAGCTTTCTGTGCATCAGACAAGAAAGCTCTTTTCACGCTTTAGGCCTCTGGCTGCTTTGAGCTTTACTCATACAAATGGGAACTGAAGTGGATTCAAACCCTAGGCCAGCAATATTAGGGTTACACAAATTTGGCCAGACTTACAGAAGAGCAAATATCTTTTATTAAACCAATGGTGTAACAGGAGATAGCATACAAGTTTTCAGGGTGGTTAATTCAACCACCAAAATAAAATACGAACTAAGAACCGCTAGAGCTTAGATACTCAGAACTACCTGTGGGAGAAAATGGCTGGCATCTATGGAGCAGAGAATGCGACAGTATAGAGACCTGGCAAGGTGGTTGTCCCTGCTGAGAACAGGATGCTCCGTAGCCTGTGAAAGAGGAGAGGTTCAGCAGAAGGAGCTTTGGTGGGACAGTGCACCCCAAAAGCGCACTGTGAGTTCTGACTTCCAACTAATGCTGGCTGCAAGCCAGCTCTCAAGTGCACCTTAGAATCTCAACTTTATTTAAGGATGAGGTCAAAGGTGAGCTAAATACCAATTCCAATTTAAAATAGGTTAGATGGGGCTTGAAGCAACTTGGTCTAGTGGAAGGTGTCCCTGCCTATGGCAGGGGGTCGGAACTGGATGAGCTTTAAAGTATGAAGATAGGTTGAGAAAATTGGGGCTGTTCAGCCTGGAGAAGAGAAGGCTGCATGGAGACCTCATAGCAGCCTTCCAATACCTGAAGGGGGCCTATAGGGATGCTGGGGAGGGACCCTTCATGAGGGACTGCGGTGAGAGGACAGGGGGTAATGGGTTTAAACTTAAACAGGGGAAGTTTAGATTGGATATCAGGAAGAAATTCTTTACTGTAAGGGTGGTGAGGCCCTGGAATGGGTTGCCCAAGGAAGTTGTGAATGCTTCATCCCTGGCGGCGTTCAAGGTGGGGCTGGACATAGCCTTGGATGGCATGGTTTAGTGGGAGGTGTCCCTGCCCATGGCAGGGGGGTTGGAACTCGATGATCTTGAGGTCCTTTCCAACCCTAACTATTCTATGATTCTATGATTCTATGATTATCCACCACCTGATAATCAACATCAAGCTCAGCAGCCCTGCACACTAACACAGACTAGAAATTTAAAGACTTGTTGCCACATAACTTATACTTGAACTTCCCCAAGGAGATCTACAATCTGGCATCAGTCACTACCACAAGTGCTCCACTAGCACTTCCAACACATGACTTGGTCTGAAGGAGTTTTAACCAGTGTTGTCACGCCTCTGGGAAAACAGATCACAAATTAAAAAGCCATCCAAGTACAAAGGATTTTAAAACCAAAACACACCTACCAAACAACTTAAACTTACTCCTTTACAGAAGAAGAAGTTGGATTGATTGCACATTCACAGTTGTCACATACTAGCCTGTCGTGGTTTAAGTCTATAAACCCACACAGTCGCTCTCTCACTCATTCCCCACTCTTTCTTCCCTCCGCTCCTGGAGGGATGGGAAGGAGAATCGAAAGAATGCAACTCCCACAGGTTGAGATAAGAACAGTTTAGTAACTAAGGTATAACACAAACCACTGCTGCTACCACCAATAATAATAATGACAAGAGAAAACACAAGGGAAAAGAATACAATTTTTCACCATCATCAAGCCCGTGCAAGCAGTGCACCCTCCACCATGCACCCCCACCACCGTGCACCCTCACCACCCTTCCGGGTCTCTGCTCTCTGTCTTTACATCCTGGACATGACGTGCTGTGGTATGGAATAATTTCTTTGGTTAGTCTGGGTCAGGCATCCTGTCTCTGCTTCCCCCCTTCCCTGGCAGAGCATGAGACTCAGCAAGTCCTTGGCCAGCCTAAACATCACCAAGCAGTAACTGAAAACACTGGTGTTATCAGCACTGTTCCCAGGCCCAAAATCAAAATCAAAAACACAGCGCTGCAGCAGCTACCAAGAAGGGAAAAAAGAAAAAATGACTGCTACTGCTGAACCCAGGACATAGCCTAACCTAGAACAGATGCAGAAATCAAGTAATTTCCGCTTGTAGTACAGGATTTTATAGCGAAAGAAAATCACCCTAAAATCATCACACTAACTACCTGGAAACTCTGTCCACCCTGCTGTGAGGAAAGACTCGTGCATCGTTTGGAAAACCAGAAATACTTTAATTTAGTCTTGAAGTCTGCTGTTCTCATTCCAGACCTGAAGATGTCTAGAGGTGTGCAGCTTGGGATGGCAGCGGTGGAACCAACAAGCAGTCGAAGTGAAAAATCACATATTTTCAGTTTCGATGGATGGTTGTAACTTCAGCTCCAACCCATGAACTCGCACCACTATCATGTACCCTTTCTAAACATTCCAGTGCAAATCTAGCTGACAGCATAAAGGTTAAACTGCCACACATCTAATGTTGAGAGGAAGTAGTGAATAACAAAAATCCACAGCTTACTCTCCTGAAGCTAAAGCAAATTAGCTATTCCTACATTAAATTGCACACACAATATGTATATTCCCCCTTAGCAGCTCACTGTACCATCATACCAAGCCAAGATCAAGTTGTATGCTAGCACTGTGCTTCATTTAGACCCTGAGGCTTTCAACTCCTCAAGGCACAACAGTCCCACTCAAGCACCAGATGCCTTCTGTTCAATCCTGCAACTGTGAGAAAGCCTTTGAGGCTGCAAGAAATGAAGGAATTAATATTTTAAATACAGAGAGTAGTATTATGGTTTCTAAAACTAAAAGCATGTTAGCCTGCTATCTCCTTCTAAAAAAAAAATGTATTCGTGCTTTGGCAAGTAAAATATCCTTAAATAAAAATAATCAGCATAAACTTGATCAGTTATAGTGTTGACTTTGCACAAGGAACCACACACACAAAAAAGCTCTTCTTTATTTACTTTTTTTTTGCTATTGTTACAACCTTGCTTTCTTTCCTGTGCCACTCATGGTTTTGCTGAACACTCTCGCTATCCACAGAAGGGTTTTTTATTTTGCTTTTCTGATTTGCAACCTTTTCCTCCATGCTCTCATGTTTTCTGCCTGCTATCACAGACACAAGAAGCTTAGTGATGTACCTGAAGAAAGAACAAGATAGAAATGCTCTTCCATGCCATCAAGCCCAGTCTCTTTCAATAAGACACTATCCATATAAGATCCTATTGATATACTTATTAGGCTGTTTAACAAGATAAGTGTAATATAAAATGCTTTTAACATCTATTCCAACACTAGGAAGAATGCAGATGTCCTAATGTTGTCAAACACGAGGACAACATTGATGTGCCTCAGAACCATCCAGACAAATGGTTTACTCAAAGTTTGGTTACAGAGGCAAGAATATCCAGCATATAAAAGAAGCTTCAATAAGCTACAAAGCACCTAAGACGTGCCATATTTGTCCTTCTAAAGGCACTCGCTGGTAATTACCACTGTGTAAGTGTATTATTGAATATTCTACCTTAATTCCTTACTGAAAAGGAGACATTTTCCTTTAGCCAATTAATTTTCTTTCCTTTGTCACTTCAAAGCTACCTCATCATATCCACTTCAGAATATCACAGTCAATTTGATTAACAGCTTCTACGCACAAACACAGCAGCAAAGTTGAGCTACCATCATGCAGTATAACACTTCAATTCACATTACTCACTCAATTTCCCAGAATATGCTCATAGTAGAGCATTTATCCCCCACCTCAAATACCACCCAGCAGTCAGTGTTCAAGATGAAACTCAATCGAGTGCACAAAAGCTGCAGCTGCCAGCAGCAATCTCTTCAACAAGTACATGGTGACACTGCAGAACTAGGATCGGTGCTCCACAGAGGACTGTTCCACAGTGACATCTATATCACATTTTCCAATGCCTTTGCCAGACCACACACTGACACATCCTCAAGGGTAAACTCCAGCCCTTCACACATCTCTCACCTCACTTCCTACAAACCTCAGAATACAAGGTACCATGGTATCCCGAGTATCTTCATCCCATGCCCATCCCTTGGCCTGCCACTGCCACTGCTGCACAACGCCTTGGGGTACACAGCATTCTTGCATGCACAGCAAAGCTCTTGTGTCCAGCATCCCACATTAAAGGGAATTCATGCCCTAACTCACACAGAACTTCCCAATTTCCCAGCACAACAGGCTGCAAAAATACATGCAGTATCATCACTACATGCAGTCACAGACTTCGAACATCACCTGGATTCCACAGCCCCACAATCCCAGCAGCCCTGCCTGCACAGTCTACATTGCCCAGTGCTTCTGTCGCTCCTCAACCTTGCCAAGTCATTGAAGGTGATGCTGCACAACAAAGCCTCTCTCCCCACTTCCCCATAGGTTCCTCCAGGTTGTCCTGTGCCACCAGCCATGCTGGTCCAGGAGGGAGACAACTGCCTGAGTTAAGCTCCCCCCTCACTTGCTTTTGGCACATGGCAGATGGCAACAATAGCATGCGAAGCTGCATGACCCAGAGAGCAGTAGCACCAGGAAGGAAGACGCATCAACGTAAGAAACAGCAGAAGACTAGAAGAGAATGGAGCCTTCACATGAGCCATGAGTGACCTTGAATTAGACCAGGGTTACACTGGCCTCAGGCAGCAAGTTTTCTGTCCACAGAATTTAAAACCACAATCTCTTCCATGGCTAGACCCAGCTTTTAAGTTCTTATCTACACTCATACCTCTTTCTTCTCTGCAATAATTCTGGCCATGAGAGATCAGCACAAACACACCAAGACTGCCCATAACTCCTAAAGGGGAGCACAGTCCTTGTAAGACTCATTTCTGCAAAAAGGTCTGGATGAAACCTCTTCCCATTACCTCCTTCCCAAACAAGGAACCATGGAACAGCCTGGAGATGATTTTCTGTCAGCATATTTCAGCACAAAATCCATCATTCTGCTCAAGTGACATCACCAAAGCTACTTGGCAGTGCAACCCAAGGAAAAGGCTTCACCTTTTCACCTGACAAAGTACAAAGAACTGGCTGCCGACAGACAGATGGCTTTCCCTGGAACATAAAAGCACCAATGACATCTGGAGCACATGGGCTATTAGCACATCTCTGCAATACGGAGGAAGACACAATAATTGTTTCAACCAGCAGTTATGTTTGCTGCATTATCAGACCTGGACGCATGCAAGCCGACAGCCATCAATTACAAAAATTAAGACTTTCTGAATTCAAGTGCGGCAGACCTGCACTTCTAAAGAGTCCTTGAAGAAGTCAGCAAAAACTAGTATGAGCAATAGTAAAGTATAATGCAAAGTGCAAGGGGAAACAAAGGTGGTCTCCCTGGGATGGCCACATTTAAAAAGCACGTTGGATTCTAAGAATCAATGAACAACCACCACAGGCAAGTAAGCTCAGTAAAGACTTGCTAATCTGCAGAACACCAAGAAAGAAACAACTGAATTTAAGAGGAAAAAACCTCAAACCAATACATTCTAACATGCTAGTGGAGGGAATAAAAACCCAAAACATTTACTATCCATTTATGATGACGCTTATTCCATAATTAATCAGAGCATAAATAAACCACACTCCCTGGATATTCGAGCTGGCCCTACACACCACTGCACCAACGTTAAACTCTCTTAACGTTGAATTTAAGCTTCTTTTCTGGAAGGTTTTAAAGTCAGCACCAATGCTCCCCTTAAATTGGTGCTGTTGGTCCAGGGATACACAGGAATCCATAGCAAATACGATTTAGACCATCAGTTGCTGCATCCTTCAATACTGACTAATGAGAGTAAACAGGGACAATGAAAGAGCTCTCAAGTTGTTTCAGTCCCTGTCATTTGTCAAATTTCTAACATGTATTTTTGATCGCTCAGGTTAAAAAATTGTGACCAGACTTAAGAAAGCAACAAAAACAAAAAAAGTAAAGCAGCAAACATGTTTTAGACTATTTTTCCTCCAATCTCTTTTCTATTGCCACTAAAACTGAGATATGAGTGTCTCCTATGCACACTTCTAGGAACACAATGGGACAGGCATCACAGGACCACTTAATCTGCTCTCAACCAGATCATATGTTCAACTACACCCAGAATTACCTAGTAATAGGTCACCTTCCTTTAGCAAAGGCACACACTCTCAACAGAAGAAACCATTCAAATTACCACAAAATAACTCAGGTTGTAACGGACCTCCTCCAGCTCGAAGCTGAGACAGCTAAGAGATAAGACAAGCTTGCCCATGCCTTTACCCACAACTTGATCCCAAAAACCTCTTGATGATGAAGACTACATACCCTCTTTGCCAATCTGTTCCAATGCTTGACTGTTCTCATGCAGAGGGCAGCTCTCCCATGTCTCTCCTGTTCCAGTTTATGCCCTTGTCTTCTATCCCTCCACCCAGTATCCCTGTGAAAAGCCTGGCTCCATGTTCCTGATAATGGCCTAACAAGTATTGGGGGTTATGCCTAAGCCCCACTCAAGCCTTCTTCTCTCCAGGCTAAGCAAGCCCAGGCCAAGTGGCAGGTACATTAACACAGGGATCACAGAATGCTGGAATTTACTCAGGGACATCATGTACCACAAATCATTTACCTTAAATACACTGTACTTCTTTCTGATAAATGCCAATTCAGGGATCAATCTTTCTCCATTTGAAAATCTCCCACTGAGAGGCAAATTCAGGCAAAGACTGAAAGAAAGAAGTGCTTCTCCTAGGTGCCTTTGCTATAATCTTCGCAGCAGCTGACTGATGCACGGAGGTTAACAATCTGAAAATTACTGCTCCAGGACTATCAGAAATTATTGATTCCAACAGAGACCTTCATCAAATAGTTGCTATGGGATGCACTGTGGACGAAATTACATTATTCTAAATATGCTTTCAGATCTAGAAGTACTTATGTCTAGATATGCGAACAGTGGAAGGATGGAAAGAGGGGAAGAGCGACAAGATGCAGTCTGTTTCATTCAAAAAATACGGAAAATAAATTGACTTCCCCCTTCTCAGTCTTTTTATTCCTGTACTTCAACTTCATTAAAAGAAATTAATGGAGGAATTATGCCAACCTGAAGTAGATGGGTTTTTTGGTTACAGATATCAGCATGTACAAGGCCACTAGTAAATAAAATACATGGAGAGGACTCCGGAAAAGCTTTTGTTGTGCCTACAGCTTGACACTTGTCTTGTCTGCAACCTGACAACCCAGTAGAGTCACAAAGCATCAGTCACTGTGATTTTCAAATATAGTGATGTCTATTACACATAACTGAAAGGAAAACACAATGTTTTGTTGTTAACAACGCTACACATCTGCCATTTTTTTCCCCCACAATATTCTTTATGCAAGCCAAAAACTGAACTCAAGTTTTTATTTCTTTTCCCCAGGATGAACCCAAGCCTGCTCAGTTTTAAAGCAACAGAGGAGGCATGGGGGAATTGGAGGGGAGAACTGCTCCACAGTATTTTAGTTCACCTTATAGGCATTGCAACATAACATTAAATCTCCAAGAAACAGCAGAATATAAGATAGTTCTACCTATCTGTCTCCATCATGACAACTGTCTCCAGTTAAGAAAAAAATAGAAGCTGATTTTTAAGCTACAGAAGCAAAATCACCAGATTTTAGTTATACATTCTTCTCTATCAAATCAATCAAACTTAACCAGGTTCATTCATGACCTCAGTAGGAAAACAACATTCAGTGTTAATTTTCATTCTAACTAGAACTTGTACCAACAACTGCAATCTGATCCTTCAAAGTTTTCTTGAGGTTCACGACTGAAGTTTTGGACATTTGAAAACAATCAGTATTGTATGTTCGCCAAAGCAGCCAGTTGTGTAACTAACAGCCCTGAATTAGATGAACCAGATGATCTTTAAGGTCCCTTCCAACCCTAACCGTCCTATGATTCTATGAAGACAGCACAAAGTAATCACCCGTGTGCAGCGCTAAATGCAAGAGGACCAAGATAACATTGCTATTTCAAATTACACTGCCCCATAATTTTTGGTTTAGCCCCAGTATCCCTCTATTACTGACTGGCATCATTCCAAACATAGAAAATTTTCTCCAATATGCTTTATGATCCGTAAGCTTTTCACATGGTTCTGCAAGGCTGCTTGTACCTCACCTCCATTTGACTGGTATCAGGTCTTTGGTTGAGGTCCAAATTTCCAAAACAATGCTGGGAAAAAAAAGGCACCAGAAGTTGTCTGACAGCGTCTACCTGTCTTACGCTTCCAAGCCCACACATTTTCTCTCCTGCTTTGTTTCCTTTCCCTTCCTTGCAACTAGCAACACTCCTGCTTCAAGGAACATGGTAAGCACACCACAAATATGAATACCTAAACTGTCTGTGAAGCCACAACAGCTAGGAATTTTAGAACAACTGAAAGTAATCATTACTTACAATGTTACCAGCTATTAGTATATACCATAGTCCTTACAAAAAACCTACTCTATATCATCACTAACTAGACAACCTCATTATTACAGACAAAGACAAAAGAAATCCATCAGAGAACTGCAGAAAGTTGATCCCACTTGGTACTGCTCTAAAGAACTGACCAAACACAGGTGTTAAGGCAAACCTACTTCAACTCATCTACCAAATTACTTGCAATCATTTTGAGAAGAACTTGAAATAATAATTAGGACCCCAGTGAGAACACTGCTAAATAGTCCAAAACTGAGCTAAAATACCACTGCACTTTAAATTAGATTACATGTCTCACTGGTAACTATATATGGTAAGTACTTTTATGTGGACATGTGTGAAATGCCTGTTTTTGCCGCTGCTAAAAGAAAACTTGAAGTCATAAAACACAAAGCACTGCTCGAACACCAGAAAAAGAGAAATCAAAAGAAGATCAACTTCAGAAGATGGCTTATTAAGGAATGAGATTTAACTTTCAAATAACAGTCCTGCAACCAATCCCTATACAAGCATTTAACTGGGCTTTGTTCCACTTCAGCTGCAACACTGTGTATGCCATAAATCCAGCTTTAAAAGACACATTTAAACTGAAAGTGTTGGACTTCAGATGAGAACAACCAGTTGAAGTATCATCACAGTCTGCGTTCAACAGCAAGCTAAGTGGGAATTGCAAGAAGAGCATCTTAGGTGCTTAATGTCTTCAGAAACCTGTACCATATCAACAAAATGCAACATAAACTCATTGCTGCTATAAATTATTGCAGGTTTAGATTGTTTTTTAAGTTAAAAGGGTGGCAACAGCTAAAGAGATAGAAGAAAAAAAAAAAAATCTCTTGTAGAATCACACCGGAAACTGGCAACTCAAAGGAAAACCCACCCAGCTGCAGCAGATCCCCGAGCACATGCAGTTTTGGTAGCTCTCCTCCAAGGAAGCCTGAACCTATGTGACAAAGCGATTCCACCACTTCAGTCCTCGCATAACCTCCTGGCAAGGCAGTAATACAGTAAGAGCATCAAGAACACCCGAAGAGCACTCCAGTGCAGATTTCGGCTACACAAATCAGCTCTGAAAGTTCAGCCCCTCTACCTTCCCTTCCCCACCCCCGCCCACAGACTATCGCACACCGAGGTATAAGCACCGGCGGGCACCGGGAAGAAGTCCCGGTGCCTCAGATCGCCGCTCTCCCGGGCAGGGCGGGGGCTCCGGCGGGACGAAGACACAGGCGTCACTGTCCGGCCGCCCGGAGCTGCACCCTCAGGGCTGAGACACCTCGCTTCTCCAGGAGGAGCTTTTCCCCAGGCACCACCGCCCGCCCGCGGGGCCGCACCCGCCCCCCTCAGCCCCGAGCAGCGCCGCCGCCTCAGCTCTCTCAGCCGGCTGCGGCTGGCACCGGGCCCCAGCCGCAGCCCGTTCAGGACAGCACTACCAGAGCCTCAAAGACGGGAAAGGTCAGGGCCGCTGCGGCCGCCGACTCCAGTCCGGCCCGCGGCGGGGCTACGGCCGGACCATGGGGCTGAAGCCGGGAAGCGCGGGGTGGGGCTGCACCATGTGCCTGTCGGCGGCCGGGCTGAGGGAAGGCCAGAGGCCGGTGACTGGTCCTCAGTTGTACCGTTCCGATCTCCCCCTGCCCGCACTCACCCCTCAGCTCCCACTATGGCGGCAGCGGCGGCACCGTGCGCGGCGCGAGCCCCTTAGCCTCCCTCGCACGCGCTCCCCGCCCCACCTCCGCCCACCCCGCCCCGGCGGCCCCCGCCCCGAGGCACGCCGGGAGAGCGAGTCCGGCGGGCGCCAGAATGAGCTGTGGGAGAGGCACGGAGAACTACAATTCCCGGCGTGCCTCGCGCCGCCGCCCGGCGTGGCTATTTTAAGTGAAAGGACGGGGGCCTCGCGTCGCTAGCGTCGCAAGGCGGTGCCGCGGGGCAGTTTGGGATAGTGGCGGAGCGCTGAAGGCTGGGGGAGGGGAAGGCGGGAGCCCTATCCGGCCTCAGCGGTGCCCGCCCAGAGATTTCCTTCGGGCTTCCGGGGCGCTTTCGGACAAGCCAGCGGCCCCGCTCGTCCCGCCGTCGCCCAGGCGTCACCAGGAGGCCCTGTCCTCCCGCGGGACCTGAGAGGTGGCCGCGATGGGTGGGTGAGGACATTCTCAGCCCGCCCTGGACCTGGGCTCTCGGTACAGCTGTGCCGGGGTTGTACCCTGGACGGGATGTCACCCGGAGAGGGAGACGAGGAGGGATTGCATCCTCAGAGGGGTGTGGACCCCGAGTGAGGAAGGAGGTAATGAGCTGCAGTCAGAGCTGCAGATCTCTGTGAATCTCTGATTCTCCCCCTCTGCTTATTTCTGGGGACACTCCTCCTGCGGCCCTGTGTCCAGCTCTGGGGCAACAGCACAAGAGGACGTGGGGCTGTTGGAGAGAGTCGAGAGGAGGCCACAGAGATGCTCCAAGTGCTGGAGCAGCTCTGCTCTGGAGACAGGCTGACAGAGCTGGGCTGGTTCAGCCTGGAGGGGAGAAGGGTCCTTAAAGGGAAGGCCTTAGAGCACCTCCAGTGACTAAAGAAACCTGGAGATGGGCTTTGGACAAGGGCCTGTAGGGACAGGACAAGGGGGAATGGCTTTAACCTGACAGAGGGGAGATTGAGATGAGATCTTAGCCAAAAGTCCTTCCCTGTGAGGGTGGTGAGGCCCTGGCCCAGGTTGCCCAGAGAAGCTGTGGCTGCCCCATCCCTGGCAGTGTTCAAGGCCAGGTTAGATGGGGCTTGGAGCAACGTGGTCTAGTGGAAGGTGTCTCTGCCCGTGGCAGGGGGTTGGAACTGGATGAGCTTTAAGGTCCCTTCCAACCCAAACTACCATAGATTCATAGAATGATCCTATCATTAATTTTAGCTCTTTTAAAAAGGGCTAGACAGTGAGGTTTTTTTTTTTTTTTAAGTAATTACTCAGCTTGTTTGCAGTGAAAGAAGTTGGCACAGAAGATACAGAGTGGTAGAAAAACACCTTCAAATAAATACTTGCAAACAGATAAGTGGTTTGGCCCACATTACCTCCAGTCAAGTGACAGCAGAGAGGACTTACAAGGGTGCAGAAGTCTTCCTTATCCTGTAGTTTAAACCACAGGGCTGAGACTGAAAGATAGCTCAGTGTTGTCTCATCCCCAGCTTGGCATTGGGGTCAGCTCTGAAGGTTCCCAGGCCGCTGCTGGCAAACCTCTGTGTTACCTTTCTGCTTACTAGAGAGACTACATTGCACAACTGTGCATCAAGATGGGTCCACAACGTGTGTCTGGCCTTGCTGTTGAGTACTAGGAAAGGCATTAAAGGTAGCTGATTTGAGCCTCTTCCCTCAGCTCAAATGTTGAACTAACAATGTCTTCAACAAGTTTCTTCTATTTAAAAAAGGCAAACCTGGGTGCTAGTACTGTGTCAGTCATTGTCTTGTGGCTTCTTACCCTGTGTGGCCTGGAAATGGAGACTGCAGGCAGCTGATACTCCACTAAGTACAGGTGATGAGTAGCTGAACAGTAAAGAGGTGATTTTCTTCCCCTCTCCTCACCTTGTTTTCTGACTGAGGTACTGGTTCATGCCTGAGAGTACATGAGGAGCTTTTTCATTGCCTTTATCATACCATTTTCAGATCTCCAGCTGCCAGCCTGACACGTATTCATGTTTTCTTCACCTTGTGTCTGCCACTGGTGTCTTTGCCCTGGGGGAGGGAAAGATGTCAGTGGAATGACTGTCACCATCCTGATGACAGTTCTTTGTGGACTCAGCTTAAAGATTTGTGTCATGAACGAAACCTATTTTCTAAATTGGGGAGCCTGTGACGCTCTTAACACGAGTGAACAGTTTGTGCAGTGGGCCTGACCCGTAAGATTTCTCTAGGAAGGTGTAGGCACTGGGTTGATTACACACCAATGCAAAGCTGTGAATATACAGAAAAAGCAACTTCTTGTTTGTTCTTCATGAGGAAAGACAAAAAGGAAGGATTTCCATGGTATGGTTTTCCTGGAGTCCCTCATCTTAGCTGATGTGATGTGGAGTCATTTCCAAACATAGATCCCAAGCCTGGAGCTTGCAGACTTTCAGATAAAATGGTGTTAATTATCCTTCTGCTATTCCTCTGGTAGCCACTGTAGTGGGATAAGGACCTTTTAGGATGTGACTACCCAGCTAAAGTAGTCCCTTTCTGTGAGCGAGAATTTCTGTGTGATTTGAGAGGAAAAGTAGAACTGAGATGGTGAGAGCTGAATGGAGCATCCAGAGACGGAGGGAACTGGGTTTGGGGATGTTTTCCTTGTGTGAGAGCCATTCCTAAATCGTACTTCACCAGAAAGTTAGTACATACCCAGAGAGGAGTGAAGGTCTGTCAGCGGATGGTAACTTCCACACACACAGCAGCACACCATTTTTGCTCTTTTCCTGCCTGGTGACTCCCAGATGAGTTGTGGGACCAGCACTTGCTGGTCCAGCATGCCTACCTGAACTGTTCCATTTATGCTGGGACCAGTCACCCCTTTGAAGTGAGAACTGACTCGACAGCAGCCAAATTATGCTGATCCTTTATCTTTTTAGCAGATATTAAGAAGGGTGTCACTGAGGAGCCTAGGCAGCACTGAAGCCCTGCTTTGCTGGGTACTGTGTGCAAGTGGACAAGAGGGACAATTTTTACACCTGACAATGCGCAATCTAAACACCAGAGAATAATCAAGGCACTGGAGATGGGACTCCTGTCTGGAGGGCCTGTGGTTTGAGTACTGTAACAGATCATCTCCCCCTACACCCACCAAGTGGGATGGGACAGTCAGGAAAAGTCATCTGCTCAGTAATTTAATGGGAGCAGTACTGAGGTGACCTGAGCAAGCCTGGTGTATATACGGAGAAATCAGTTGGGGTTTCATGTACAGGAAAGAGGAACTTGCATTGGAGAGCAGCTTCTCTGCCTTTCTCCTGTTTGGTTCTGCTTGTTACCTTTAGTCACTCTGGGATGAGCCACTCTGTCCCTTCCCACCTGTAAATTGTGAAGAACTCAACACAGAGCTCAGGCTACTTGGGTCTCACAGGGGCTCTGTGGCCAAAGCTCCCTTCTCACAAAGACTGATTTTACCCTATAAAGCTCAAATTTGTTAGTCTTTGGAAATGCAAACAATGGGTAGAAACAAGTGATTAGGTGCACCACCTTCAGAAAACAATCTTTGTTATTTAACGCAAAGGTGGAGACCACATGGTTTGTACAGATGCAGAGAGCTGTTAGATGAAGACTGTGCACGTTAGAACACTGTTTTCCCTCAGTCTAGCCTGAACTTCAACCAGTCCTGGTGTGGTATTGTCAGCTATCTTGGAAAACCAGGGAAGGAACAACCAGAAACCTTGTACAGATGGTGAAAACACCACCAGCCAGCTGGCAGCCTGGCTACCAGCTCTCCCTGTTCCAAGCAGGCTGCATTGTCTTCATCCATGTTGTCAGATTTGAAGATTGCATGGCCAAATGTGCCATGGTTGGAGTTTTGTTTCTAGATTTCTTGAGTTACTGGAAAGCTGAGCTGGTGGACTTGCACCACAACACTTAGGGAACACGTGAGTTGTTGGTGCTTCAGCTCCATAGCCTGATGCTGAGCAAGAATGCATCATTTTAAGTAAAATAGTTAACCCTCTGGGTTAAAGGCTACAGAAAAACTTAAAAATAGTTACAGAACCTAGAAATGGAGCTGTATTTATCTCCAGGAGTGACTGTTATAAACATGAAATTAAGGTTTTCCCTTAGAACCATAAAAGCTATTTCAAATAAATATTATTCAAGTCTCATTGGGCTAACATTTGATAATAGACACGCAGAGGAATGTGGCAAGACTGGCAGAAGAAACATGCTCATCAGTTAGATACAGGATGCAGAAAGGTGAGTTGAAAAGGAAGAAAAAGCATTTGCACTGAGCAGTAACAGTTTATATATTAGCACAGCAAGATGCCTTCATTCAGAGTTAGCCTCTGAATTCACTGCCAGGACTGTTCCTTTGCTTGATTTAGCAGCAAATGGGGGAAAGTGGTCATGCTGCTTTGTTCAACATTCCCAGTTCAATTAAAAAGTACGATGTTTGAGGCACAGCTGATTTTTATTTTTTTTTTTCCCAGCTTACTATGATTTGAGACTCGTAGCTCTAAAACAACCAGACATTAGAGCTTTGGGAAGTGGGATTTAAAATCCAAAGGCACTACACACTGTTCCCTGCACTACATTGCCTCATTGGAGGCTACTGGCACTGTCCCTCCAGCCAAAGCACTGCAAGGAAGCTCAGATCCCTCTTGGCTGTTTAGGGCTCCCCTGCCCCAACAGCCATTTGCTCATCAAACCAACTCCAACCCATGTGTAGGCAGGCAGTAACACACTGACAGACTTCAAATGCCTCTTCCTTACCCTACATGAAGGTGAAGCTGTTCACGCTGTTGCAGCTGTGGAATTCATGAGGAATACAAAAACACTGCAAAAGAGAAGACAAGCCACAACCATTGAGAAATATGTATATATATATATACACACACACATATATATACGTGCAGCATAGAAACAGGAGACATAACAAAACAAAATATACTTTATTAAAATTAAGCATGTTAGCACCTCAGTGTAACCTGGAGAAGTCCAAGAGTCCAGCAGTTAACCAGTCCAGCAGGGCCAAAGGGCTGAACGTCCTGAAGTGCATTCCAATGGTAGAAAAAGTACCACGAGTGTTGTGCCACACACATTCTCAAGAAGCTAGGACATACAACCGGTCTCATTTGTGAGGAGAGAGGTTGTGCTGCCTGCTGTCCTGATGGGAGCATATAGATCTGCTGGACTAATTACATATGTGAAATCAGATGGTGTATCAGGTACCTTCTTTCCATACACAACCACCCAAAACAACACAAACCAACCAATTAACCCAAAACCTTGCTGCTTAACTCACAGGAAAATCAGGATATCAGGGAGCTGAAGGTAAGAGCTACATTTCAAATTAGAAAAAATAAATTAAAATGAAATAATGGCAAATACTTAGTACATAAAGAGATGTGTAGTATCTTTACAGTCGACCATCCAACTTGGTACACATTAATAGAAAAAAGAGCCATGCATCACATAGCAGGCTGTGACAACTACCACCTGTAGCTGACTGGGCTGCACTATCACTAGACCAAATCCCACTGTGCCATTTTCTGTGGTCAGAAAACAACCCACAGTCGTAAAGCTACGTTAGCCAGGGTTACAAAGCTTACAATATTTTCAAACTAAAGAGAACTTCTTACATTTAGAAAATGCTTCTAGAAAAATTCGCAAAACTGGCATCCCGACCTCGCAAGTGTAACATGCTCTGATCATGGGAGAAAGATCTCACAGGGCCACGGGCCCCTGGGCATTCCTCCCGCTAGTGCAATTATGGGCACACTGTGGTGAACTGCACTTGTTCTCAACACCTGCTGCTAGCAAAGACATACCCCTTACATACACACTGCCACTGAACTACGGAGGTGCACCAGATAACCCCTCTTCCTCTTCTGAAGTGCTGAGGTACCTGTTTCACCAGCTAACCAGCAGCGTGTATTCAAGCCCGAAGAGTGGCCTTGCTGCCCTCATGCCACCCTCTTTCTAGCCAGTGTTGATTCGATTTCCTGTTGCTGAAAGTGAAGGGACTAACGCTGGCTGGAACCAGAAACTACACAATCATTACACATGGTTTGTTATAATAGTCTTAAATCTCAGTTTAGAATACACAAGCATGTTTCAGTAAGGTCTTGCCTAATGTACAGATTATTAGTCATGCTGACTAGTTTAGGATTAGATAGCAAGGGTTTCCAACCACTGCAGATAAACTCGCTTTGCTTCTGTTACATCCTGAATGAAAGCCAAGGATTTCAATCCCAACATGTTACAAAGCCTCCGTTTCATGAGGAGTTCTTAAGCTGGCAAGATAAAACTACAGCTGTCAAATGCCACTGGACTCTTTGTACCAGACTAATCCTTACTAAGTGTTGAGACATCTGTAACAAATACATGTGCACTGCAGAGAAAGCAGAAACTACACAGGACAAGAGCACTCTTTAACCTAGGGATTCTTTCACTCTAGAAACAGCAGTCTTTTATGGCATCAGTAATTTACTGAAGAAACACATCACCCTGAAAGGGTTTATAAAGCTTTCCTCATGCCTCTGCTATGCAAGGCCAAACACGACATCCTTGTTCATTCCTATGAAGGGCTCAGTGCCAACCATGCTTTCAGCTGCGCCTTCTCCAGGGTAGTGTTGCTGCTACCTCACTTACCACGAGCGGGTTTAGTTGCTGAAAACCGACACCCTACTTCCACTTGGTGGTGATACGGCTCCCATCCGCACTACGAGAAGGGCTTTCTGCCGCTGCCGGCACGGAGGGTGTTGATGGGCCCGCTGTAGGCAGGATGA
The DNA here is from genome assembly GCA_039720435.1 of Amazona ochrocephala. Taxonomy (NCBI): domain Eukaryota; kingdom Metazoa; phylum Chordata; class Aves; order Psittaciformes; family Psittacidae; genus Amazona; species Amazona ochrocephala. The sequence goes on along the minus strand of CM077909.1, from coordinate 77,389,750 downwards.
CGGTAGGCGCCCGCAGTGCGAAGCTTGGGTAGAACACAGTAACGGGGCTTGGCACTGAGCCGACAGCGGCTGCCCCGTCTAGGAAGAAGGATCCCTATGGCGCGGGTATGCTTCGGGGGGAACAGGAGGAACCGGGCAGAGAGGGCCGGGGTGGGGGCCGCAGCCCGTCCCGTCCCCGCTCTGCAAGGGCACCTCCCCGAGGGCGGCGAAGGCTCCTGAGTGCAGAGCCCCGCATCGGGCGCCAGCAGCCTCAGAGGCCGTGGCGCTTGCGGGTCCCGGCGCTGGCGGCGTGAAGCAGCCGATCCTTCTCGCGAATCTCCTCACGGAGCTGGGCCTCAGCCAGGCGCAGGCGGCGGATGCTGCCCTTCATTTCCTTCATCTTCACCTCCAGCAGCGCGATGATGTCGCGCTGCTCGTTCAACTTCCTCAGCAGCTCCTCAGACGTGGTGCCCGACGACAGCGAGTACGAGTGGTCCGGGGGACCGCCCTCCAACGGGCCCTCCTCCCCTGCCGCCGGTAGCCTCCCGGGGCCGGGCCCCACGGTGGCCCCGGGCCCGAGCTCCACCTGCACCGTCAGGTCGATGGGCTTCACGTCCTCGGCCGCGCCCCCTGCCGGGACCGCGACAGCAGCGGCAGCAGCGGGGCCCTGCGCGGCGGCGGCAGCGGCGGCGGCGGGGCGCGGGCGGCGGGCGGCCCGCTGCGCCTTGCGCTCGTTGACGCCGCGCAGTGGGAAGATGGTGGGGACCCGCACTAAGTAGGACTTGCGGCCGCCCTGGAAGTGCTCGCTGCAGACGCGGTGTCCCGTGGTGGGCTGGAAGGTGCTGAAGCAGCCGCTGACGCCCGCCCGGGAGACGTTCTTCAGCCAGAGGCGCCGCAGCTCCTCGTCCTTGGGGAAGGTGTAGAAATGCAGCGCCTTGTCGCGGTGCGAGTTGTTGTAGCAGCCGGGCACGCAGCAGGTGAAGCCCGGCATGGCGGGGCGGGGGGGAACGGCCGCGGGAGGGGGGGGCCGCCGAACTACAGCTCCCACAAGGCCAACCGCGGCCTCTCGCCGCCGGCCGACGCCGCCCGCCGCGGCCGCACCGGAACTACGCGAACCACAATGCACCACGACGGCAGCACCGAGCCGGAACTACCCGTCCCACACTGCGCTGCTCCCGCCCCCGCCAAGGCTCCTCCCGCTCCAGTGAGGCGCCGCGCGCGCGCGCCGTTAAACTGCCGTGTTGGCCAGGGGGCTGATCACGGGCGCGGCTGCCATGTACGCCTTCCTCTCATCCGCCCGCCGCTCGGCCACCGGAGCGGCCGCTGGTCCCTCCAGCCCCTCGGCCACCGGAGCTACCGGTATGCCTGCCCGCTGCTCCTCCGCCTGCCGCTCGACCACTGAAGTGGCAGACGAGGTCGGGGAGATGATACGAGAAGAGGTAAGGGGAAAGAAAGCCGAGGCGGGACCAGCTGCCACGTGCTGCCCGCTCTTCCCGAGAGGAGTGAGGCCCCGCAGCCGGGCCGGGGAACGCAGGGTGCTCCTTGTTCGTTTAATGAGTAAAACGGGCTGAAGACCCTGAATTTCGCGCTCACCGAGTAGCCAGGGCCCTGAGAGCCTCGCACCTCCCTTATGGTTGTGTTCTGTTACCCTTGTTTGCTGTGTTCGCGTGAGGGGCCGTGGGCTGTGCCCTCAAGTCCCTCAGGCTTTGGTCCGCGATGAGGGTGGTGCATCACTCTGAATTGTCTCCTGCCAAAACCAGCGTGCCAGTACTGTTAAAAAAGCAAATGTGTTTCATTGTCTCAACTTGTTTGGGAATTTGGAAAATGTGTTAGGTAGCTTAGATTGTTATTCAAGGATGAATGCATGATGAATGCTCTTGATGCTAAGGGTCATCTTTAGTGATAAAAATACAGCTTTTGAGTTGTGTTTGTCTAATGTCTCTCTTTAGACCAGATCTGATCCAGGAAACAAGAATTCAGGCAGAACTACTTTGATGGGGCCGGGGCCACTGTTGTATGATGTTATTGATGACACACCACGGACTTTAATGAAGAAAATCATCCACCTGTGTAAGTATCCTTTATCTACAGGAAAGCAGAGAGGAGAAGGATTATATTTTGGTGGAGCTGAGAATAGATGTTCCTCTGTATCCTGTTCTTACCCTGTTACGTCGAACAGAAATCCAGACTCTTGTATGACCAGTGTATGTGTGTCCTGGGTTTGGCTGTAACAGTTATCTTTCTCCTTCCCAGTAGCTGGTGCAGTACTGTCTTTGGGCTTTAGTCTGAGAACAATGCTGGTAACACACCAGTGTCTTAGTTGTTGCTCAGTGGCACTTACCCCAATCAAAGACTTTTCAGTCTCATGCTTTGCCAGTGATGAGAGGCACAAGAAGCTGTGAGGAAGTAGAGATGGGACACTTGACCCAAACTAACCAAAGAAGTATTCCATACCATAGCATGTCATGCCAAGTATATAAACTGGGGGAGTCACCCAGGAGGCCCTGATTGCTGCTCGGGTTGGGCTGGATATAGGTCAAGTGCTGAGCAATTGTGTTGGGCATCACTTGTATTTATTGGGTTTTTTCACCTTTCCCTTTTAGTTTTATATTCTTTCCCCTTGTTATTTCCCTTATTATTAGTAGTAGTTTAATATTATACTTCAGTTACAAAACTGTTCTTATTTCAGCTCATGGGGTTTACATTCTTCAGATTTTCCTCCCCATCCCACCTGGAGGTGGGAGGGGAAAGGAGAGGAGGGAGCGAGTATCTGCGTGGTGCTGAGTTACCAGCTGGGCTTGAATCACTTCAGTGGCAGCTGAATGAGGACAGCCGATGCAGCTCTGTCTCAAAAACCATGTCTTGCACTGGCAAAGTCATATTCTTGAAAATCCTCTTCACTTACTGTAATTATCCTGGGACCAAGCATGTAATCCTTGTGGTGCCTTTACCTTTAGGACCATGAGTAAATCACAGAGGCACACACTATCACAAACTCCAGCATATAGGACTCTGTTGGCTCTGTCACTGTATGAGCCATCCTTCTGAGTAGAACCCAAATAGTTTTAACCAGTTCTTTTAACCCATTAATACATATAACTTACAGAATATAGTGTAGGTTTGTCACTCTGCTGCATTCTGGCATTCTTGCTGGGTTGAATTGGGAAAAATAATGATGTTTTGGTTTGTTGGCAGTGCCACCAGCTTCACCTGTGGTACCTGGCATATCAAAACATGAAGAACCAGAAGTGGCAGCAGAAGAAGGTGAAGCAGAACTCCCCACTGGGAGGCCTTCCAGCATGTAAGTAATTGTTAACATTTTTACTTTGGTTTTTTTTTTTTTTTTTTTACACTATAGCTGCAGTTCCTATGATAGGACTGGGGAAGAGGATTTCTCTGCTTCTGTTTCGGTGATCAGAATTGCATTCCGTCCAGTGAGATTTTCATAAATACCTCTCCAACTTTGAAAGTCACGTAGGAATCACTGGAACTAGGGGACTGAGAAGCAGATACTGTGGGCTTGTGCTTAGTCCCCCTTCTTAAATACTGTCGTGGTTTAAGCCCCCTCACGCAGTTCGTTCATTCACTCCCCCCTCTTTCTTCCCCCAGTCCTGGGGGGATGGGGAGGAGAAGCGAAAGAAAGCAGCTCCCACAGGTTGAGATAAGAACAGTTTAGTAACTAAGGTATAACACAAACCACTACTGCTACCACCAATAATAATAATAATGACGAGAAATACGAGGGAAGAGAATACAACTGCTCACCACTCGATACCAAGCCTGACCCCGCAGTGAACCCCCACCCTTCCAGGTCTCTGCCCTCCATTTTTCCATCCTGGACATGACGTGCTGTGGTATGGAATACCTCTTTGCTCAGTTTTGGGTCAGGTGTCCTGTTTCTCCTTCCTCCCGGCTTCCCCTCCTCCCTGGCAGAGCATGAGACTCAGAAAGTCCTTGGTCAAAGCAAAACATTACCAAGCAGTAACTGAAAACACTGGTGTTATCAGCACTGTTCCCAGGCCCAAAGCCAAACCACAGCACTGCACCAGCTACTATGAAGGAGAAAAAATGACTGCTACTGCTGAACTCATGACAAATACAGACTTCTAATACCTTTTTGCAGTGGAAGTGCTGGTCAGGAGAATCACAGAATCCCAGACTGCTTTGAGTTGGAAGGGACCTTAAAGTTCACCCAGTTCCATCCCCTGCCATGGATAGGGACACCTTCCACTAGACCAGGTTGCTCTAAGACCTGTCAAAGCTGGCCTTGAACACTGCCAGGGATGGGACAGCCGCAGCTTCTCTGGGCAACCTGTGCCAGGGCCTCACCACCCTCACAGGGAAGAATGGGCTAAGATCTCATCTCAGTCTCCCCTCTGTCAGGTTAAAGCCATTCTCCTTTGTACTGTCCCTACAAGCCCTTTTCCAAAGCCCCTTCCCGGGTTTCTTGTAGCCCCCTTAGGCACCGGGGCTGCTCTGAAGTCTCCCCTTTAGGGGCTTTCTCTTCTCCATGCTGGATAAGTCCAGCTGTCTGAGTGTGTCAGGCCTGAAGGTCAGAGATCTTTTGGTGGGAATGTACTTTCCTCAGTTGTCCGTGGCATACTAAAGAAGTTCTTGGATCTCTTCAAGGCTTCAGGCTGCATGCTGACAATTCTGGTTCGTAACGAGTGACTGCCATGTCTTGTATTCAGAGCACAGGCTGCTGTGGCTTTATACAGTGTTGCTGCTCCTTGATTGTCCTTGTTTTGGACTGCTCAGGGTAACTTCCTTCCTGTAGAGTGGTTTGGAGCTCAGCTGCTTTTAGTCATTAGCTACCATTAATATTTTAATTTGCTAGGCCTAGCTGAACTGGAGAGGCTAAAGTATGGTTCGTTGACTTCATTATGAAATAGAAGAAAGCCAGTAGTGATAAGTCTTAATTTGCTTTAACCAGTTTTGTCACAACACTGGTGCCCATTTTTGCTTACTGCAAAACAAACTGTTCTAAATAATGTGATGTTCTTTGTGTTTATAGCTAAACTCTTTACATTGACCACAAGCAGCCTTAAATAAGGTCATGCAAAATACTATGTGAACTTCTATTGATATTTTAATAGAGGAAGAAACACCCGAGTTTTCTGTAAGTGTGGCAGCTTGTTGATTTGTATTTTGTTCTTTTCCTTCTTAAATTAAAAAAAAAATGATCAATATTATTTTAGTTCCATCTTGATTTTGCTTGTTGTAGTTCTTTAACCTCTTTGAATGTGCTTTTTCTCAGCCTTTCTCAATTGAAAAGCCAAACCAGCTGATCCTTGCAGGGTCCTATATTCCACATGTTAGCTAGTTGTTGAATGTAAATAGATGTAGACTTTTTGTTTTAAATCCTTTCTCACAACCTTCCTTTAGTTGATGTGGGCTTTCCTTTGTTTGGACAGGCACAGCCTTCCTTAGCTGTAATAGCACATTCCAGGAGGGATATGAAAAAAAAAAAAAAAAAAACCACAGTGTTTTCCTCAGTACTTCACATCTGTTCCCCATTACAAGCTAGTTAATTCTAACACTTTAGACTTACATTGTATGAAATGAAACTTAGCTACACTTCTGAGTGATAGAGAATGTGATTTATAAGGGGAACAGATTCGTTAAGGTGATGGTCTTACCATTTGGTGCGGTGCTGTCAGCAGCTGACTGCCTGAGCATGACCTTCGTGGGAAGGGGACTCTTGGAACTTCTCACTAAAGGGGGAAAACAAAACAGGAACTTACTTGCTGATCTTGACCCAGTGCCTGGCTGGGATATGACATGTCCATTCCATGTACCAGTGTGCTTTGTTGTGCCTACTGTTGTTTCATGATGATGGCTTTTTCATTTCGTCCCTCCTTGGGTGCAGGAGAAGGACTCTTCATCAGTGACTGTGGTGGTAGGACAAGGGGTGATGGGTTGAAACTTGAACAGGGGAGACTGAGATGAGGTCTTTGGCAGAAGCTCTTCCCTGTGAGGTTGCTGAAGCCCTGGCACAGATTGCCCAGAGAAGCTGTGGATGCCCCATCCCTGACAGTGTTAAAGGCCAGGTTGGATGAGGCTTGGAGCAATCTGATCTAGTGGAAGGTGTCTCTGCCTGTGGCAGGGGGTTGGAACTGGATGAGCTTTAATGTCCCTTCCAACACAAACCAATTTGGGATTCTACGGTTTACATTGTAATAATTGCCAAGCCTAATTGCTCCTGTGGGCTGTTAGGAGGAGAGTGCTATGGAGCTTGTTGAAAGTCCAAGCTTTTTCTCTAGTCTGACCTTTTTGAACCTTGCTGTTTTGAATATACACTTAAGTTTTGATTCTCCTTGTGAAATTTACTTTGATTTAGTAGGAGGGAATGACATGTTCCTGCATTTGCCAAGCTGATCACTTAGTTCCTTAATTCTGCTGTAGCAAGGTCAAATCATTTTAGTTTGATTTTCAGTGGCATTACAGGGGCTTTTCTAGGGTAGCCGAGAGATAATGTCATCCTCTCTTAAAAGCTTGGTTTGTGTTGGCAGGGAGGAAATGGAGCTGCCAGGGCTTCTTCCTGAGGAGAGACCTGTCTTCACACCCTTCACAAATAAGGAGAGAAAGCAGCTTGAATTTTCTGAATTTGAGAGAGCAGTAAGCCAACAACTTGTCCAGAACCAAGGTAAGGCCACAGTGAAAAATTGCCTTGTTTCAGCACTGCTTTTGCTGTCAGTGGATTTTCATCTGCTACAGTTTACTTCTTAGTAGCTTCTAAGCTGAGCAGCTGTATGTTTGAAAGCAAGATTGCGGCATCTTGTGCAAAGGGCATAGCAGAGAAGGAAAATCCCTTCCTGTCAAATTGAAAATAAGCCTTTTTGAGCTAAGTTACAAACTCTGCCTTGACTGTAACTTCCTGACTCTTTTTACAGCTGGGTGTTTTTTGAGTTTTGAAGTATCTCCACAGAAAGCAATCCCTGTCTTTCCCTCAATTCCAGAAACTTGAAAATACAGCAAGCTGCAGACTTTACTACAGTTACATCAAATAAGTTATAAAGTTCTTGTTTGGGAAAAAGGGATATTATAGTTTTATAAAATAAATAATGTTTTGTATTGGACTGAGTCTCTCATGTAAATGTAAATATGCAAAATTTGGTAAATATAATTTTAATTTTAGTTGCAGTTTAACAAAGGCAGTTAAAGCACCTCCCCTTAGCTTACGTATCCTATTGGCAGTAGCAACTGGAGTAGAATTCAGGGGTGGGATTCAACTCCAAATTAGAGACCTCAGGGCCAAATTACAGATGCTCTGTGCCTGTGTGTACATGAGGTAACAGGAGTCCTCCTGAAGTTTAGAGGAGGTCTGGTCAGTGGAGTATGGAGGGTGATTTAGCTTACCTTAAAAGTAGACACCTAATTTGATTAATGGTGCTTGGCTATAATTGGAACATAGACACCTGTGTTTGGATATTTTAATCTGGAGATGAATCCCACCTTGACTCACCTGTGGTCAAAAAAATCAGCTTGTCTGTCTTTAGCCCAGTACCTGGTCCGAACATGTTCTGGTAAAATGTGGGCAGCTCTGAAAAGCAGACCACTGCATGCTCCAGTATTTTCCAATATGAGTGTGATTTTTGTCACTGCTCTCCAGATCTGCTTTTTGCATATTTTTGGTAATTCATGAGTAGAACAAGTTTGTGTTACAGTTTCACACACAATCTACTTCTAAAGTTTCCAGATGCTTTAGTATTTGGTTTGTGTTGCTGCAGGGTGGTTGTGACTGAGGACCTAGCCTAGCATCTTGCTATTAATGTAGTAAGATTAATATTAGTGAGTGAGAGGACACGTGCCATATTCAATTTTATTTGAAATAACTTTTATTACCCTTTCAGAAATTGCTTATTAGAATTCTCATACACAGTTCTGAAATGCAGACAGGAATTTGTAAAGTGAACCCATCATCTTAATTCTGTTCTCTCTAAAATGAAACTTCTGAGAACTGTAGCACATAGAAGGAGGGCCATTGGGCTGCTCCTGTAGCCTGTGGTGTAGAGAGTAATTTCTCACCTGCTGTGCTTTCTCAACTGACATATCACCAATGTTTTCTAGCTCTGTCACTGCTGGACAGCCCTGTGGCTCGGTGAGTTTAAACTAAAATGTCTTTACTCCTACCTGTCCTAACTATAGCTGCCTTGATTCATCATCTCTGTAGTTAAGAAGGGCAGTATAGACACCTGGGTGTATGATGAAGACCTGTGTCAGTAATAGCACAATCATATTCCCCCCCAGCAATGATGGCATTTGAGTGTGTCACACTACACACCTTGTGATTTTCAGAAACTGTGGTTCTGCCCTGTATGCTCAGGTTAGGGTAGCTTGAATTGCTGCTATTGCTCATCTCTTTACTCAGTAGGATCACTACTTCTTTCCTTTCATTCTCATGTTTCTAAAAATAAATCAGTATGTAGTACACCTTAGAGTATTTAATTATCTTTGCCTGTTAATTGTCTCATCACACAAGTTGCATCTATGCAATCTTTAGTCCAACCTTCCTGGGCTTTAAAAGCTTCTTAGCAAGTCAGAAAGCTTCTTTTGCTGTGTTGCCCATGCGCTTTGCTAATGATCCTAGGCATAATTAGCAAATTAATTCACCTTTCTCACTGCAGCCCTTGCCCCACATAAGGCTATTGCACAGGGCTGCATTCTAAAAACCCATGGGTTGAGATAAGAACAGTTTAATAATTGAAATTAAAGTGAAATATAATAATACAGTAGTAATGGAAAGGAGAGGAAGAAATAAACTTTCCCCCCCAAACCTCAAGTGATGCACAGCACAATTGCTTACCACCAGATGACCAATCCCCAGCAGCAGTCAATGCCTCCTGTCAACTCCCCCATTTCTATTCCGAGCATGATGCTTTGTGATATGGCATACCCCTTTGGGTGGTTTGGGGTAGGTGTCCCTCCTGGTTTCTTGTGCCCCTCCTCACTGGCAGTGGATGAGACTGAAAAGTCCTTGATCAGGGCAAGTGCTACTGAGCTATAACTGAACCATCATTATGGTCAGCATTGTTCTCAAGCTAAAGCAGAAATGCAGCACTGCACCAGCTACTGGGAAGAGAAATAACCGTGTCCCAGCCAAAACCAGGATAGTACCTACCTATTCCATGCCATTTGTGTCATGGCAGTGCACTACCGCGTTTGCTGTCTTTCAACGTGTGTACCTGTGAATTCTCTGAACCCCCTTTTTCATTAGGCTACCTTGAGAGAGGGAACGAAGGTAGCTGAGCATGGCCAGTTTCCTTAAGATGCGAAACATTTACAATGATATACATCTCTTCCCGTGCTTTACAGGTTGCTATCTTAGCTCCTGTCTTTAAAAGTTACAGTGTGTTGGTAGCTGCACCTAGCTGTGAATACTAATACTAAGCAGTTTCTTAGGCTTGGTCTGAAGTCTTCCTACCAGTCCACTGTCATCTAGAGGACAGCTTCATTCTCAAGCGTTTATTCCCCCCCCTGTTTTTTTTCCTTCTTTTTGTTCTTTAAAGCTTCTAAAATTCCTGAACCTTTTTGTCTGATGTGGTGTTGCAGCCCTCTTGAGGCTGGAGTCTGTTAAACAGTCTGTTTCCTGATCTCTGTGGCATCCTTCCCGATGGTATGTGGTATCATGGAATTAAGCTATGTGTTTAAAGTTGGCTGGCTTCAAGGTTTTGGGGGGGAAATTTCTCCTACCCAAGGGATTTGTGATACTAATTGATAATAACTGTGATAATGATTGTAATAATTGGTAATGATTGTGGTAATAATTGTCTTGCTGTTACTGGCGCCATGTTTGAAATCTGAGAGTAAAAGGGAGTATGTAAGCTTGGAAAATTATTTTTTCCTTCCTCTTGACAGATCTCTTAGCATGTCTCTTGACTACTTGGTCCGGCCAGACACTGTTGAAAGGAGACCCCTGCGCCGGAGGGCAGAGAATCGCAAACCTCTTGACATAAAAGCTTTTGAAGACAAAGTGGAACAGGACATGCTGAGGAGAAAAGGTTTGTTTCATGTTCTTCCTTCTGTTTTGGGAGGGAGTGCCTTCTATAAGGTGGCTTGTAGAAGCAGTTTCTGAAGCGTGGGTCTATATTTTATGGTTTAAAGGGTACCAGCACGCTCACAGAAACCCAGTATAATTTGGGAAGCAAGATTAGAATGAGGCTCTGTATCTGTACTTGCTTTGATTCTATGTGCTTAAGTATGTGCTCTTCCCAGTTTAGTGATTTATACCAGGAATCATTTGATATAATGATTGTAACTGTGGGTAATGGGGAGGTACTTTGGTGGAAAAAGTTTGGGACACTGAAGTGTGGTGATACCATTTCAGTTTTTGATCTGTGGAGAATGAATAAAATTTGGTTGAATGATTTCAATTTTGTATTATGCAAGTCCTGGTAATAAATGTGTCTCCTGTGACCTTAAACACTTTTTCAGATAAAACTTGTTTTAAAACTCTCTAAACAGCACAGAGCTATCTTGTGGACTCAGAAATGTCACCTGGGAGTCAAGCAACCATGCTGACAAGTGTGGGTACAGGCGAGAGAAGGACCCAAGGATATTCTCAGGACTTAATCCTTGTCCATGAGCTTGTTGACGTTATGACTCCTGTATCTTCAAAACCGCCTGAAAACCCACCAGAAAATAAGCAAGATCATTCCCAGTGGACTAACCCAGTGGAGCAGCTCTCTGTTTCAGAAGAAGTGGTGGTTGGCCGTGAGTACTACGGGTTAGGGCTTGGGGCTTAGCAGGTAATATCTGAAATTGCAGGATAGTTAAGACAGCAAGGGACCTCTCGTGGCCATCTTCTCCAACCCCTCTACTCCAGCAGGGCCACCCAGAGCAGGTTGCCCAGAACTCAGTCACTCTCACAGGGAAAAATTGTTTCCTGATGTTTAAACAGAGCCTCCTGTGTTAGAGTCTGTGCCCATTACTTCTTCTCCTGGAGCTGGGCATCACTAAAAAGACACAGGCCCTATCTGTTTTGCACTGTCTGTCAAAGCTCCCTATGCTTTCCGTGAAGTATGGACAGCTGATGTTTCATTTAGGCATTTGAGGCGAGATCCAATTGAAGCCGGCTCATTGGCTGGAGCAGGTGGAATATCCCTACATTGCTCCGAATGTTTACTATAGGTGCTACCAACCGACTGGGTGTGTTGGGATGGAATGCCGCCCCCCTTCCCCAACACATCTAGTTTAAAGCATCCTTGACCAGTCTGGCAAGCCTCCTACCAAATCCACTCTTCCCCTTCTTTGTCAGACCAGCTCCACCAGCCCCCAGTAGACCTGGCCTGCTAAATTGAGTACCATGTTCAAGGTACCCAAACCCCTGACTATAGCACCACCCTTTATATCACCAGATGTAAGTGATAAAGAAGAAGACGTGGCTATGACAGTGAACAGAGTGGATCAGGAAGAGGATTTCAGAGAGGGTAAGAAGTGCTTTCAATGTTGGAAGGGAATGCAGTGCTTTAATCTGGTTAAGAGTTTTTTAGGTAACTCACAGAGTGAAGTCAAGACTTAATTGTGCAGTAGATGCTGGAGATAAAGTAATTGAAGTCTCGTCAGAGAGACTGATGCTATGTGCATTTCCAGACAAGCTTTCTCAAAGGAAGGTGTGATTTGCTCATGTGTTTTCTTGTCAGTATTTTCTCTGTTCACAGTGCTGCAAATGGAATGTAGGTTCGTATGTTTTGATAGGTCCATAGTACTGATCATCAGATGATTAGTTCCCTCCTGGCAAGGAATGCATCTGGCTAATCACTCTTTTGGTTTGTATACATTCTAATGCTTTACTATAATTATTTAAGCCATGTTGGCTGTTATGTTTCTTCAGTACTAACCAGCATCTTTTTCTCTTAAGACAAGAGCTTGAAGGTTGCCTTCTAGTAAGTAGTGAAGATCCAGTTTAGGATCTTTTTCAAGTCTTTTCCGTTGTTCCTTTCACAGGAGCAGCTCCTTCAGAAGAAGAGGGAGTAGCAGAAGCAGGTGTTGAAAACCAAGGCTCTCCTGAAGCTGGTGAGGACAAACTCTAATACTGAATCTCTAACGCCAGAGATGTCTCAAGATGCATTATTGGCATCATTGCTGGGAGAGATAGTTGTTCACTGTCTTTCCATTCTGGAATCTGGGAAAATAGCAAGCTAATTTGGGCATTTTAAGCTGAAAGATTGCATTCTGCTCAAACGGAAACCAGAATTGCTTTGGCAATACTGTTTAGAAATATATAATTGCAGAAGGCATCTTCAGTTAAAATTTACCATCAGGCAAAGATTAATAAAATTTGCAGATCTTCTGAGTGTGTTGGCAAATCAGGATCTCCAAAGTTACTTTTCCTGAATTGTTGGGTCTTCTGTGTTCAACATGCTACATTAAGGCTTTGGCAAGACATTTTTTGAGATAAAAGTACTTCCTAAAGGGAGTTCATTTCCAAAGGAGCTCAGATAAAATTGCCCTTCAATCTCATAGAATCATAGAATCATAGAATAGTTAGGGTTGGAAAGGACCTCAAGATCATCGAGTTCCAACCCCCCTGCCATGGGCAGGGAAACGTCCCACTAAACCATGCCATCCAAGGCTATGCCCAACCCCACCTTGAGCGCCGCCAGGGACGAAGCATTCACAACTGCCCTGGGCAACCCATTCCAGGGCCTCACCACCCTTACAGTAAAGAATTTCTTCCTGATATCCAATCTAAACTTCCCCTGTTTAAGTTTAAACCCGTTACCCCTTGTCCTCTCACTACAGGCCCTCATGAAGAGTCCCTCCTCAGCATCCCTATAGGCCCCCTTCAGGTATTGGAAGGCTGCTATGAGGTCTCCATGCAGCCTTCTCTTCTGCAGGCTGAACAGCCCCAATTTTCTCAGCCTGTCTTCATACGGGAGGTGCTCCAGTCCCCTGATCATCCTCGTGGCCCTCCTCTGCACTTGTTCTAACAGTTCCATGTCCTTTTTATGTTGAGGACACCAGAACTGCACACAATACTCCAAGTGAGGTCTCACGAGAGCAGAGTAAAGGGGCAGGATCACCTCCCTCGACCTGCTGGTCACACTCCTTTTGATGTAGCCCAGGATATGGTTGGCTTTCTGGGCTGCAAGCGCACACTGCCGGCTCATGTTCATTTTCTCATTGACCAACACCCCCAAGTCCTTCTCCGTAGGGCTGCTCTGAATCTCTTCCCCGCCCAACCTGTAGCTGTGCCTGGCATTGCTCCGACCCAGGTGTAGGACCTTGCACTTGTCATGGTTAAACTTGATCAGATTGGCATCAGCCCACCTCACAAGCGTGTCAAGGTCCCTCTGGATGGCATTCCTTCCCTCCAATGTATCAACGGAACCACACAGCTTGGTGTCATTGGCAAACTTGCTGAGGGCGCACTCAATCCCACTGTCCATGTCACCCACAAAGATGTTGAACAAGACCGGTCCCAACACCGATCCCTGGGGGACACCACTTGTTACTGGTCTCCAGCTGGACATTGAGCCACTGAGCACTACTCTTTGCGTGCGGCCATCCAGCCAGTTCTTTACCCACCGAGTGGTCCACCTATCAAATTGATGTCTCTCCAACTTATAGAGAAGGATGTCATGCGAGACAGTGTCAAAGGCTTTACATAAGTCCAGGTAGATGACATCAACTGCTCTACCCTGTCCGTCAGTTCCGTGGCCCCTTCATAGAAGGCCACCAGATTGTTCAGGCAGGATTTCCCCTTAGTGAAGCCATGCTGGCTGTCACCAAGCACCTTGTTGTTTTTCACGGAAAGTTAGGTTTTGTTCTTACGAGTGCTCTGGAATTTTGGCTCAGATACTTGTTTCAGTGATGTATTTTTCCTGTTTGGAAATCTAGAGCGTGAGATTGCCCAAGGTATTGGAGCTGGAAGTCTGAGTAAGCATTCTAATCCTACCTTCTCTGAAAAATCTGGAATGGAGCCCTTGAAGGATGCTGTTGAACAAGCAGATGAACTAGAGGATCAGGCTGTTTTGGTAGAATTGGATAGTCTGGAAGAAAAGCCTACTGAGGATGAAGCTGAAGACGCTGAGAATGGAGGTAAGTAGTACCTTCAGTAGTAGCAGAGGTAGTAGGAGAAATTTTTCCATTATTTCATGATAGATTAAGGAACCACATAGGTTAATAAGATTATTAACTGTTTAGTCCATCAAGTAGTCCAGGGGAAGCTGTTGGCTGCTATTCGTAGGGCCAGATTGTTACTGCCTCATCAGGTGCTTCAGGCACCTAGATCATTTTGTACTTTTTAAGCTGAAAGTAATGGAAGTGCACAAGTAGACGAAACTGAGTGTAAAGTGGTTTTATAGAAGTGACATAGGGATATCCTCTATTTTATTCCTTCTTTCCTGATTTCTAACTTCATACTAACTTCGTAATGTCTTAGCATGGAACTGCTGCTTCTACAGCCATTCATGAGTCCAGACTTGAAACCGAATACAGAGCACCATATTTTATATGTGTAGTTACAGATTTCCTTTCCAATTAACCAAAAGAGTAGGCTGGTTTTCCAGAAAGCTAGAAATGTCTGTTCTAAACAGTCCTTCAGAGACTGCATCAGTCTGCTCTGTTGTGCCAAGAGTACTTACGCCCTTTGGAAGAACTCATACATCAGACTGACTTCTCTTTGATCAAGGCCATATGTAAGAATGGCCAGAGTGTGTTTTGTGGTGTTTTTGGCACTGGTCTTTAAGTCTTTTGATGTACAATATACACCCTGACATAAAACTGAACTAAGTACAACCTAAAAGAATCCCATTACCAGGATTTGAGGCATTATGGGGAAATTCAGCTGTAATGAGGTATCAGGCCTGTATGTATTTGTGCAGTGTGGAAGGCACAAAGGTGACTGTTTTGCTGGCACACTTCTGCCACAGGGAAAGCTGTGAGGGTTTTTAGGGTGCCTACAGCAGCATGTCAGTGTGGTTGTCTTTAACACAGCTATATGAAGAGATCGCTGCTGGCAGGGTGGAACTAAAAGAGTAGCATCTCTTCCTGTTTAACATCTTTGTTGGTGACACAGACAGTGGGATCGAGCACCTTCAGCAAATGTGATGACACTGAGCTGTGTGGTGCGGTCAACATACCGGAGGGAAGGGGTGGCATCCAGAAGGACCTGGACATGTTGGAGTGTTGGCCAATGCTAACCTCAGCACACACCCTACCTGCCAGTGTGTGCACACGGTGTGTATTACCATGTATGTGCAACATCTGCGTGCACATACAATATCTAGCAGTGTGCACTTGCAGTCCAGAACTCCGCCATGTGCTGGGCTGCATCCCCAGAGCATGAGCACCAGCTCAAGGGAGGGAATTCTCCCCCTCTGCTCCTCTCTGGGAAGAGCTCACTTTGAGCACTGTGTGCAGTTCTGGTGTTCTCAGTATAAGAAGGACATGGAGCTGCTGAACCAAGTCCAGAGGAGGCCACGAGGATAATCAGGGGACTGGAGCACCTCCCATATGAGGACAGGCTGAGAAAGTTGGGGCTGTTCAGCCTGGAGAAGAGAAGGTTGTGTGGAGACCTCATAGCAGCCTTCCAGTATCTGAAGGGGGCCTACAAGGATGCCAGGGAGGGCCTCTTCATCATGGACTGCAGCAACAGGACAAGGGGTGATGGGTTTAAACTGAAACAGGGTGAGATTTAGGTTGGATCTTAGGAAGAAGTCGTTCTCTGTGAGGGTGGTGAGGCCCTGGCACAGGTTGCCCAAAGAAGTGGTTGGACAGAGCCTTGGAGCAGCCTAATCTAGTGGAAGGCGGCCCTGCCCATGGCAGGGGGTTGGAACTGGGTGAGTTTTAAGGTCCCTTCCAACCCAAACAAGTCTGGGTTTCTGTGATACTCATAGGCTGTCCCCCTGTAATGTGATTTTTATTGCTCTGCTTATCCCTGTGTTAATGAGAATTTGACACTGATTTGGCAGGATGGTAAGGAGATAGCTTGTGGACTTTGAAGCTCTCTATGGGAAAAGAGGCAGCACCTTTGTCAGCCTCAGTCCCCACAGCCAACAGCCCCTGCAGCCTGACCCCAAGCATGTTCAGCACACAGGGGAAGCCACCAGCCCATGTGGCAGCAGGTAGGGTTGGTGGCATTGCAGCAGCAGGCAGTTGCCCTGGTTCAGTGTGATGTGGAGCCACAGCCTGGGCACAGGTAGCATGGCACCAGAGCTGATGTGTGAAAAGCTGGCTGGGCTTCTATCTGCTGCTACAGCACTGCCTGTTGAGGAGCTCTGAAAGTAAGTTCTAGTTCCTTAAGTACATTTTGTTCACAGAGGATTTCATGAAGACACCCTCATTTGTCCGTGCTGCAGCCTACAAGCAACCACTGTTAACTCCATCACTTGCAAAACCTGCTGCTCCCAAGTAAGTATAATCAGCCTTCGGCAGTGGCCTGGTAGAAGTGTCTCTGGGAGCTGTGAATGCCAGGGGAGTGAGTTGAGCCTGCTGGGTTGGTTGTTCTGTGCTTTATCATCTGCAGCAGGGAGTAGAGAGTCCAGCCACTGCTTTAGCATTTGAATAAAGGTCTATCAAGCAAATGTCTTCAGAACCACTAGCAGCAGGGCCTGGGGAACTTTTCTAGCCCACGACTTCATATTTTTGTTTATTGAAGCAGTAAACAGTAAAACCAAATTATTGTGCCCTTTCCTGCTGTGAACAGAGATGAATGATGCTTCCAGAGTTGCTGGATGATTGCTCTAATCATGAATAGTAAAATATATTTATAAAATAGATAAAGGAGTCCCTGACACTCTGTTGAAGTGAAACTATGTTATAACTTATGACAGTGGAATAGAGGTGACCTGGGGATGCCCCAGACTTTGTGCACTCCTGCTGCACATCCTACAGGGATGTGATTAAAAACTGCGTTTGTGTACTGGAGAGAACTCTGGTTTGCTGACTGCTTGTTATGCTGACGTGCTTATCTTGGGAAATTCAAGCTGGATTGCTTCTCCCAAGGTCATGATGCCATGTGAACTGTTTACAAACTGAACTTCATGGGCATGAGGGATTTGAAGAATTGGGAGGGAGAAAAAATGAACAGCTCAAAGTAGTTCTTAGCCCTTCAATTCAGCATGTTTGTCCAAACTCAGCACTGTGTTCTCTTCCTCTACTCTGTGTTTGTTCATTTGATGTGTGCATTTTCATTTTGCTTCAAAGGCCTTCTCTTAAGCTGCAGCAGGCAAAGCCAGTTCTAAAGTACTCACGGAAAAAACCACTGGAGCCTAAAATGTCAAGTAGTTTTATAAGAGTATTTAAGGACTATGCGAAAATGCCAGTGGCCACAGAATCATTCAGAATTGTTGAAAAATGGTAAGTGGCAACAAACTGCTTCCATTCTCACTCATTTTAGTGGGTTTTGGTTTGGGTTTTTTTTGTTTGTTTTTTTTCCTTCTGGTCCTCTCCTGAAATAACAAATGCATCAGGAGGGCTGCTGGCAAGCAGAGAGCCCTCCCTCTTCAGGTGGGGACAGTCACAGGAGGTCTGATCAACAGGAGGACAGAAATGTGGCAGATGATGTTGGTCTCAGGGTGGCTCTGGAAAACTGTCCTTGTGTTGGGCAAGGTGAAGGTGTCCCACTTGTGCACTGTTACATTGGAATCCCTTTTTCTCAGCTTCTTGAATTTATGGACCATGTTACCTTCATGAGTAAGACCTGTGGGTTGTTTGAACAGCACCACTGCAAGAGCCAACAGTCTCATCCTCAGTGCTGGTTTTCCCCTGAGGTTAACCCCTTTTTTTGCATGTGTGGGCAGTTTGGGAAGGGTTCTGGCTGCAGTCGTGCAACTCATTCACAGCTGTCTTGGCTGTAAAGTTCCCAGGCACGCAAGGCTGAGAAGCCAAACTTTGTTCCTGGGCTTCAGAGTTTCTTCTCCCACAGTTTTGTGTCAGGCTGTAACCTGCACAGTGAGCAGCTCTGGTGCAGCTTGCCCTGCAGAAGTGGGTGAGTAGCTGGTGCTCAAACACTCCACAGCCTGACCATTTCTCACCTCAATCCTCCTTCAGCACCAAGAAATATTTCAAGCAGCTCTGGAATGATCTGGCAGCTTTTTCCAGCCATGCCGGGAGGAAGACAATAGAAGTGTCTGATGTAGAAGTCCTCATGAGAAGGTAACGGGAGGTTGTCTTCAACGTATAGTAATCTTATGTGGTGCTTTGATAGCCTAGTAAGACAGTCATTGCCAGGGTGTGCACTAGCAGTCAAGTATTTCAGCAGTAAGTGTGGTATTGTGATTTTTACTCTGCACAATGCCACTTGGCCTTCTGTCCCAGGAGGGAACTGGTGCTCTTGGATTTTTATACTCCACAATAACAGTGGTGGAGGGACAAGAATAAGTAGTGAGGGGTTGGGAGCACAAGGAGACATCTGAGAAACTAGTAGCAAGAGGAGGGGCATATATGCAAGGGTGAAGCAGTTACAGCTGCTAAATAGATAGTGTCAGTCATAAAAGCAGAGTAGCAGTAAGTGTGAGGTTGGGCTGTGTTGTTTGCACCCCTGAGTGACTTCTGCTAAAAGCACTTGCAATGGAAACAGTGTGAGCATTTTCATGTGTCCTGCTCTCTGGTTTGATCACTTACTCTTTCAAACCACACCCCACTCTCCCTGCTGCTGCAACTGCTGGTACTTAGGGTTCAAACTGGCAGCTCCTCTGCAGAACAGAAGGAACCTCTGGCCTGGGGGCCCAGGGCTGCCCTCTCCTGGAAATGGTGTTCCCTATCCAGCAGCCTGAAGGGGCGGTTCTCAGAGCCTCTTCACTGCTGTTCTTCCCTGGGGGCTCCCTCCACTGCCCCATCTCATGCCTGAATTTACTTTGTGCTGTTATCAAAACACAGCAATGTGCCCTTGGCTTGGGAGCCCTCTTCAGTTCAGTGAGGCCCAAAACAGCCATACTCATTTCAAGTCATCGTTCCAGGTTATTATTCCTTGTTTCCACTGGGTTTCAGATGGGATTTCAAAGTCATCCAAGGGACTGTGCAGGGCATGCCTGGTTGAGGGCATTGGTTTTGCATGGGCTGTTGGTTAGAAATAATTACCTGTTGCTGTCCTGATCTGGAGATTTTCATTTTCCCACCTGACAGGCGTGTGCTGATGTTAGTATGAACAGGCTGAGAAACTTGGTTTTGTTGGCCATGGTTGAGGATTCTGAACACATTTTACCTTTTTGTAGATGTCTAGGGGCTTTCAACAAGGGCCTGTAGGGACAGAACAAGGGGAATGGCTTTAACCTGACAGAGGGGAGATTGAGATGAGATTTTTACGAAGCAGCTCTTCCGTGTGAGAGTGGCGAGGCCCTGGCAGAGGTGTACGTCCATGTGCTGGCCCTTGCCATGGTGAGCATGTAGCTTTGTGGGAGCTGCTGTAGTTAGCTGCTGTGTCCCTGTGTGTGCAGGTGAGCCTGGGCTCTGCACTGTCTGCAGGACCTGGAGCGTTGCCTGCAATTAGGAGCCTGTATCTGTCACAGGCAGCCATAGCATTTCAGCTGTGAAATGCAAAACAGCCACTGCAAGAAACTTTACAAGTTTTACTCTTGAGTAGAAAAAGTTTTCATTAACGACTCTGTCTTCTCTGCTCTCCTCTTTCTGAACCAAGACAAAAGCTGGTGACAGATGAGATACCCCTGCACGTGCTGATTGAGCGTCACCTCCCTCTGGATTACAGGAAGCTCCTGATTCCAGTTGCTGTGAGTGGAAATAAGGTGATCCCTGAAATTAAACGCAGGAGCAGCCATAGGCGGCAGAAGGATGCCTGATGGCTGGCACTGCTCCATGCAGTGGTTTTCTACCAGTAGCCAGTGGGGCAGCGAGTGGTCGATGTTTTCTGGAGATGATGTTGTGCTGTGGCTGTCACCAGTTGTTACCATAAATAATTTGACTATCCTGGGTTTCTTGTAACCTTTGAATATTTGTGCATCACGATTGTCGTGGTTTAAGCTTCTCAGCCACGCACAGCTTTGCTCACTCACTCACTCCCCACTCTTTCTTCCCTCTGCTCCTGGAGGAATGGGAAGGAGAATCGAAAGAATGCAACTCCCACAGGTTGAGATAAGAACAGTTTAGTAACTAAGGTATAACACAAATCACTACTGCTACCACCAATAATAATAATGACAAGAGAAATACAAGGAAAGAATACAATAGCTCACCACCCAGCTCGACCAAGCAGTGCACCCCCACCACCCTTCCTGGGTCTCTGCTCTCTGTCTTTACGTCCTGGACATGATGTACTGTGGTATGGAATAACCTCTTTGGTCAGTCTGGGTCAGGTGCCCTGTCTCTCCTTCCCCCCGGCTTCCCCTCCTCCCTGGCAGAGCATGAGAGTCACAAAGTCCTTGGTCAGCCTAAACATCACCAAGCAGTAACTGAAAACACTGGTGTTATCAGTGCTGTTCCCAGGCCCAAAATCAAAACCACAGCGCTGCACCAGCTACCAAGAAGGAGAAAAATGGCTGCTGCTGCTGAGCCCAGGACATTCCACCCCTTATTCCATACCATTCACATCATCCTCAGATCCCACATTTTCAGTATACCATCACATATATATATGCATCCACACACATGCACAAAGGGAGAGAGATCATCCCTTAGTGCATGGACCAATCCCTGTAAAGCTGCTGAGTCCATCCAGTCCATTATGTCATGCTCCATCTTTTGTAACAGTCTTTCAGAGCAGGACACTGTGTGCAGTGTTCACACTCGTGAATAATGTGGGCGATAGTGTCCATTGCTAAGTCCACCCCTCGATCATGAGTCCATCTGTATGTTGCATCTCTGCCCTGATGGCCTGAGGTGTCACGGGCCCGCCAGGCTCAAAATAATTCACTCTCCCCTCCAGCAGTTTCTGCAGCTTGTCACTGGGGACTCCATACAGCTGCCTTCCATCTCCGACGCTTCCAAAGCACTGGAGGGGTCCAGTGGACTACATACTCGCCCATAGTGTCCCATCCACCCTGCCACTCGTGGCTGTCCAGCCTTGGGGAAAATCTCTTGGCCACCCTGCATCCTAGTCTAACCCCAGACAAGGCTCACACCCCACTCTGCTTAACTCTCGGGACCAGATGAAATGGTTGTGGGTAAAACACACTCTGTATGCATGCCAACATGGTGATCCCCATCACAATCAGCAAGCAGGTCTCAAGGGTATCCAAAGGCAATTCAAACCCTTCAGAGCTCTCAAATGACGCTGCTGTACTTGTCACTGGGGCTGGTGTAGCTGCTGTGCTTGCCAGCTCTCTCACCACCAGCTGCTCTTTGTCTGAGTCCAGATCTTCCTCCTCTGCCTTGCTGGGAAGTGCTGCGTGGTCTCCTGCATCCTCCTGGGGCTCGCGGGGCTCTGCGGGCGGCTGCTGGGGGGCTCGGCTCGGCCTCGGGGTTCGGCTTCTCCACCCCCCCCTCCCGCTGCTCAGCAGCTGCTGGGCTGGGCTCAGTGGGGGGGCTCAGCTCCTGGTCCCCGGGGCTGCGTTCCCGCTGGCGGCTCCTGGGGCCGCTCCCCCTCGGCTCCCCACAGCCTCTCGAAGACTGAGGCGAAAATGAGGGCCAGGATGGTGAAGAGCAGCCGAGCTGCCAGGTACAAGTCCACGTCCACATCCATGTCCACATCCCCTCCCCCCCTGCTTCTGGAGCCCACCCGTATCACAAGCCATTCCAATAAAGTACACTGAAACGAGAACCTTAGCCCAAAACTCATATCTGAATGCTAAGATAATAAATACCGGCAGTAAGTAAGGTACAACAGGCTGAAACCATGAACTCAAGAGCAACAACTTTGAGAGCCAATAAATCAGCATTGTGACAAGTGGCTATTAATCCTGTCGTTATCTCAACCCTTCGAGGCCCACGTTGGGCGCCAAAAAGAACTGTCATGGTTTAAGCTTCTCAGCCACGCACAGTTTTGCTCACTCACTCACTCCCTACTCTTTCTTCCCTCCGCTCCTGGAGGGATGGGAAGGAGAATCGAAAGAATGCAACTCCCACAGGTTGAGATAAGAGCACTTTAGTAACTAAGGTATAACACAAATCACTACTACTACCACCAATAATAATAATAATAATGACAAAAGAAATACAAGGAAAGAATACAATAGCTCACCACCTAGCTCGACCAAGCAGTGCACCCCCACCACCCTTCCCAGGTCTCTGCTCTCTGTCTTAACATCCTGGACATGACGTACTGTGGTATGGAATAACCTCTTTGGTCAGTCTGGGTCAGGTGCCCTGTCTCTCCTTCCCCCCGGCTTCCCCTCCTCCCTGGCAGAGCATGAGAGTCACAAAGTCCTTGGCCAGCCTAAACATCACCAAGCAGTAACTGAAAACACTGGTGTTATCAGTGCTGTTCCCAGGCCCAAAATCAAAACCACAGTGCTGCACCAGCTACCAAGAAGGAGAAAAATGACTGCTGCTGCTGAACCCAGGACAACGATAAAGTATGTGTTCTGCACGATGCAAATGCTGCTTATGGAAGTGGGCTGAAAGGCTGCTGCATTTAAACTGATGGAGGGAAGACTGAGATGCGATCTTCCTTGTGAGGTGCTGAGGCCCTGGCACAGGTTGCCCAGAGAAGCTGTGGCTGCCCCATCCCTGGCAGTGTTCAAGGCCAGGTTGGATGGGGCTTGGAGCAACCTGCTCTAGTGGAAGGTGTCCCTGCCTGTGGCAGGGGGTTGGAACTGGATGAACTTTAAAGGTCCTTTCCAACCCCAACCAGTCTGGGCTTCTCTGTGTTGGGATGTGGGAAGAGGAAACAAGGGGAAAAAGGCTTTGGAATCAAGGCATGTGCATAAAAAAAATTTCAGTAGATATTTCTCCCTGTCCAGCATGTTTGAGCTCCCCTGTCCCAGGCTTCTTGTGTACCGTTGAACTCTGCTTTACTTTGGATTGAACCTGCTTAAGACTAAAAGCCTGCCTAAACTTTGTACAACATCTATAAGACCTTGATGGGTCTTAATTTAAATGTGAAAAGAGAGTGAAATAACCATTTCACAGTGTCCACCTGGTAAAACGGGGGTGAATAAGCTGCTCTTTGCTGATCCAAGGCTGATGAAGGAAAGTGGCTGGGAAGCACTGCAGGTCATACCTTGCCCTGCTGACCTCAGGGCTCTTGTTTTCCTCTGTCCATTCACAACTGGCTCATCTGTTTCCCAATGTAGGGAACATGAGGGGAAAAATTAATTAGCCCGTAGGCCTCAGTGTATAACTCCTAGGTCAAAGTGTGGTGGGAGGAGAATGACCCCAGGTTGTGCTCATGCTGAAGGCTCCAGAGCATGATGTGCTGCATATTGGGGTGACTTTTTTGCATGTATTCCTGCTTTGTTGCTCAGTCCCTGCAAGAGACTGCTGAGAATGGGACCTTCAGCTGTGTACCTTCCCTGTGGCATAGGATTGGCCTCACCTGTTGCTCAGGAACGCTATATGTGTGCTCCCACATGAGGGACATTATTGACTGTGGCTCTTCTCAGGTCTAGTTATTTAGGCAGAAGCCTTTTTGTTTGAGAGAAAGTGTGGGGAGGATAAAGAGATGATGTGTTCTTTCAGATACTTATTTCGTGCTTTGCAGTCCTATGGCATTTGCCTCAGGCTCAAAGGTTAAGGTGTCCTGGATGAATTCTTAATGAAACACCAGTGATGCTCACTATAAAGCAGGACTTAATCTCCAGGTATTTGATTTGGAAGAGCTCTGGCTTGCCATCTTATGCAGATTCATTTTTTTCATTATGGTCTCATCAGCCAACCAGTTCCATTTTCCTCATTGCAGAAGCATCTCTGGCCTTAAAATGAACATGAGGGATTGTAGCAAAACTGAGCAAGCCCTGAACTGCCTTCAGCCTCGTTTTAGGCCCTGCACCAGAGCACTGGGCAGAGATACTGAGGTGGAATGCATCTGTTTGAATGGATCACAGGTGTGCACAGTGCTGAAGCTCCCCTGGGAGCAAGTAAAGGGGAGCCTGGGTTTAGGGCAGAGCTTAGAGCTGTCTCTGTTAGGCTGTGCTTGTCAGGGCTTATTCATGACAGTGCTTTCCTGGGAGTGAAAAGCTTGGTGGTGCTGGTCTGTGCTGAGACCCTGGCCACAGGCAGGCTGGGAGGTGGGTGATCTGGGTCACCTGTTGCCCAAGGTACAAGTGAGCAGGAGGGAAAAGCAGATAGCCCCTTTGGGGGCAGTGCTGGCATCTCTAGGGGTTACGTGGAACTTGATGTTTAGGCTTTGTCGACAAACTAGGTGTTTCCAGGTGGTGTGTGGTTGTTTCATGCCCAGTCCTGCTCACTATCTTGCTTTCCTAGACATGGGAGAAGCACTTTGGATTCTGCCACGGATTTCTCCAACCTCTGCTCTATTTCAGGAGAGCACAAACAAGGATGCGGCTGTGCTGAAGCCGGGAGGATGTGTAGGAAGCAGTTTCACTGCTTGCTGTGGTCATTGTATGCTTTTCGTGAGCTGCTGTTACTGCTTGAGGAAGGGCACTGCTAGTGAGGCACCTTCAGTGCCCATCCTCTGACAAGTATAGGGAAGTGCAGCTGGTTTCTTTTATCCTGGGGTAGCAATAAGTGGGCCTCTGCTGCTGGGGCTTCAGGGCTGCCTTGGCAAGTTTGCAAATTACACCAAGTTGTCAGGGAGCGTTGATCTGCTGGAGGCTCTGCAGAGGGCTCTGGACAGGCTGGGTCAATGGGCTCTGACCAATGGGATGAGGTTCAGCAAAGCAAAGTGCCAGGTCCAGCTCTTGGGTCACAACAATCCCATGCAATGCTCCAGGCTGGAAAGCTGCTCATGGAAAAGGACCTGGGAGTGCTGACTGATGGAGCTGAGCATGAGCAGCTTGTGCCCAGCCAGCCAAGAAAGCCAATGGCTGGGATGTGATTGCCTCCCTGTACTTGTACTGGCACTGATGAGGCCACACCTCAAATCTTGTGTTCAGTTCTGCACCCCTCATTGCACAAAAGACATTGAGGTGCTGGAGCGGGTCCAGAGAAGGGCAGCAGAGCTGGGAAGGGCCTGGAGCTCAAGTGTGATAGGGAACAGCTGAGGGAACTGGGGGGTTTAGTCTGGAGAAGAGAAGGCTCAGGGGGGACCTTATCGCTATCTGCAACTGCCTGACAGGAGCATGGAGTGAGGTGGGGGGTAGGTGCGGATGTCTGCTCTGAAAACTATTCCCTCTTGCACCAGGATGATCATGTCCCATAGAAGAACTTGGGTGTTTTAGCTCTCCTGTAAATGCCCTCTTTTTCACTGCACAACAGGCTGCACAGATGATGACACAGTGCTACATTTTTTACTTCAAAAGAGTGAAAAGTCGCTACTGTGTGCTAAGATACCTGTGTCCAGTCATGGGATGGATACTGGAATAAAACAGATTGGTGTTTGTCGTGTGTGTTCAGGAGTACACAACCTGAAGCAAGTATAGCTTTTAGTTTCAGGTCCAGGCACTGCTTTGTTGGGATTGCAGTGAGATTTGTGTCCTACCATCTGTAGATGTATCAAAAAGGTGTCAGAATGAGAGGAAAAGCCACTTGGGGTTGTTGGTGGAATGTCCATTGGCAGTGGCTGTGTGCCAGGAGACTTTCTTGAGGGCTGCCAGCTTTAAGAAACCTCTTCTTAGCTTGTCAGTGCGGAGTAAAACTCCCTGCTGTGCAGGGAATTACATGAATAATGGGATCCATGTGGGAGCTCGTGTCTCAGGGTCAGCCCTGTGCTGAGCTGCTGCTGTTCCTCCCCAAGTGCTTTGCTGCTCGTGTGCAGCAGGCTCTGCAAATCTGCTGCTTATTCAATTATCTGCTTGGTTTGTCTCTCGCAAGGCACAGGCTGCAGGGGCAGGAAGAGGACAAGCTGGATGATGTTCCTAAGGAGCACGGGGTGGTCCCCCCTCTCTGCATTTAAACTGGCAGAGGGAAGACTGAGATGAGATCTTCCCTGTGAGGGTGCTGAGGCCCTGGCACAGGCTGCCCAGAGAAGCTGTGGCTGCCCCATCCCTGGCAGTGTTCAAGGCCAGGCTGGACGGGGCTTGGAGCAACGTGGTGTAGTGGAAGGTGTCCCTGCCCGCGGTAGGGTTTGGAACTGGATGAGCTTTAAGGTCCCTTCCAACACAAACCAGGCTGGGATTCTAGAGCAGCGAGGCTCGGTGACTCAGCGGAGGGCGGCCCTCCTCGCCGCCAGGGGGCGCTCTGCAATGTGTGGTGGGGTCATGTGGGCCTTGGCCGGGAGCGGGAGGTGCTGCCGGTTGTACGAGGAGAGGAAGGTGGCGGCGCTCGAATTCGAGACGTGAGAGCGGGAAAGGCCGGGACCGGGAGTGGAGGGGCAGGCAGCGCGAGGAGGTGTGGGCCCTGCCCCGCAGTGCTCCGGGGGCTCTCGCAGTGCCCTCCGGAGGGGTTCTGTGAAGAGTTCACCCCGCGCCCAGGGCTCTGCAGGCCCGGAGCGCTGGGAAGGGCTCTATTCTCCCTTGCCCCGAAGCGGCTCGGTGTCTCCGATCCCCCACCAGCCGCCCCTGAAGCTCATCTCGGAGCCCATCGGCTTCTGGGCCATGGGCGGGGCCGCGGGCAGATCGCGCCGTGAGCTCCTCGCTAAGGCCGGTCTGCCGGTGCTTGCCCAGCGCCGCGGCGCAGCGAGGTGGAGCTGTAGGAACTCGCTGAACACGCTGCTGCGGCTCTCCTAGAGGTGGCCGGTCCGGGCCAGCCCTGGCCGAGGCTGGGCTACACGGGGGTGTCGCTGGGCAGTGGCAGGAGCCTCAGCAGGCCGTGCCCATCGTGCGGGGCCCGTATCCCGTCAGCCTGGGTTCCTGGGGCCATCCCACCTCTCCCTGAGGTCACCCAAGCTTATCCCGTGCTCGGTCCCGGCTGTGGAGATGGGAAGCGGCTGCTTCACCCCCGGGCATTGCGTGTTCCTGGAGTTGTTCCTGTATCGCTGATGTTTGGGCAGAGCTGGGGCTTTCCCAGTCTTTCCCAGGCAAAGGTCTGCGGGAGTCTGCTGGCACGGCCTTGCCCCCTCTAGCGTTGTCCATAGGTGCTCCCTTGGCTGTGTCTTGCTCTGACTGTGCTGGGTGCTTTGCCTGGGAAAGACTGTGCCCTCTGGACACTGCCTGAGAGCTCATCTCATGGAGCAGAGCCAGAGCATCCCCTCGGGACAGCCCAGCACAGGGCTGACCCAAGCAGGACGGTGAGCTTCAGGGGGCAGCTGTGGCTATGGTAAGCCTGGAGGGGAGCTGCTGGTGCCATGGGGACAGAGCTTGCTCTACTGAGGATTCAGTGGGAGATGTGGGAGGGGTTTGGGGTGGGAACCACGTGCCTCAAAACCGAAGGGTTCTGTGGGGATGGCTGTGTGTGGGTAGCAGAGGATGTGGCTCTCGGGACAGGGTGTGTGTTTGCTCAGTCACAAACCCAACCCAGCGAGCCCCTGCTTGTGTCTTGTGTGTTTGCCTTTCCCTCATCTCCTCTCTTTGTTATAAGAATAGTTTCTTAAGGGTGGCTTGTGGCAAATGTGCTGCACTGCCCTCATAACTCCAGGCATACTTCAGTAGCTGCCATTGTGAGTGGTGATACTCCTTGTCTTATCCAGCAGCTCTGCTTTGGCTTACTCTGCCCCATGATTAGGGTTTTGTGGTTGGCTTACACCAACCAAAGTTGGATTTGGGGTCCGATGGTTCAGCTAATTGAGCTGGAAACCCAGTTTTGGAAGGGTGTGAGGAGGAGGTAGGCGAGGGCCAACTCTTTATACAGATACATAGGTTTAGATGAGCTGAAACCCATCCCAGAATGGCAGCACCAGTGTCTCAGATGTCTCTTGCATGGAGTGAGAAGGGACTCACTGCCTCTCAGTTCAGGTGTCTACTTGTGGAGCAGCTCCTGCTGCTTGAATACTCTGATGCCGCACATTGCTTTTCACTGCCTTTTACCCTATTAGTTAAATCCTGAGCCCTTTAAGCTCTTGAAGGAAGCCAGTGAAGTTATTCCTGATCAAACAAAGCTCCATCAGTTAAATATAGGCAGCAAAAGGATCACCCTGATGGTCCCTGCTGCTGGAGCTCGGGGTGTGCCTCCTGCTGGAGCGGCACTGGAGATGGAGCCGTTTGCTCTAAAGCAGCAGTTTGTGAGAGTGGGTTGGGCTGGAACTGTTGGAGACCTTGGCTTTGGAGTGGGTAAAACGAGGAGGGGCTTTGTGATGCCCCTAGGGAGCACAGTGTTCTGTGGGAACACTGGGGGGGCTGGTCAGCAGCTCCATCTCTGTGTGGCCTGAAGAGCTGCCACAGAGATAGAATGCAGGTGGCTAAGGAAGTGCAGATCCCCTTGTTGGGTATTCCAGAGCTCACCATGTGCCCAGAACCAGCTTTCTGTCCTGGTGCCTCAGGTGTGGGAGCAGGAGCTGGATGCTCTGTTCAGTGTGGGGCTCTGAGGGAGCTCCCAGAGAGGCAGCACACATTACCTTTAGCCTGAAAACAACGCTGGTAACACACCAATGTTTTAGTTGTTGCTCAGCAGCACTTACCCTGATCAAGGACTTTTCAGTCTCCTGCTCTGCCAGTGAGGAGGGGCACCTGACCCAAACCACCCAAAGGGGTATTCCACACCACAGAGCATCATGCTCCCGATAGAAAATGAGGGGAGTTGGCTGTGAGGCAGTGACTGCTGCTGAGGGTCTGTCAGCAGGTGGTGAGCAACTGTGCTGTGCATCACTTGGGGTTTCTGAGTTTTCATTTCTGTTTGTTTTTTGTTGTCACCCATTATTATCATCAGCGTTGTTACTGTTGATGTAATTTCTGTTATCATTGCATTTTACTTTAATTTCAATTATTAAACTGTTCTTATCTCAACCTGCGGGTTTCACATTCTCCAGTTCTTGTCCCCATCCTACTAGGGGTGGGGAAGGGGTAGCAGTGAGTGTGGTGGTTAGCTGCTAGCTGGGGTTAAACCACAAGAGGGGGATCTTTCCCAAGGAGATCTTCCTGCACTTGGGAAGGATTGTGGCCTAGGACATTCAAACCTTGATGGGGCACAGACAGGAGAGTACAATACTGGAGGAGGACAAGGAGGCTGGATCTCTTGAGGACACTGCTCATCCCCTGCCGGAGTTGTGCAGCCAAGTGTTTTCCCTTCTCCATTGGGCACCACTTGTATCCAGTCTCTATGGGCCACAAGTGGCAGCTTTCCAGTCTCCATCCAGTCCCAACATATGGGGCACTCTGCCTGTGGCTGCCCTGATGCCAAAGCACCCCATGGCTCCCCTCCATGGGCACCCTGCTCCCTCTCTCCCAACAGTGCAGCCCCTGATAGGGTTTTGTGGCCATGGTGTCCCCCTTGTCCTCCTTGCCCACCAGATCTCTGCAGACAGGCCCAGGATGAGCTCAGAACTGTTTCCCTGCAGTGTGCTGGAAAGAGCACAGCAGGTTCTTAATATCTTTATTAGCTGCTTGGTTGTTGTTTTCCAACACAGTAAATCCTCTCTACAGCAACAAGTTAGTTAATCTGGTTTACATACTGCTGTCTTGTGAGTGCTGTGGCCTTGATGACAAGCCCAGGTTGCACTCAGGAAAATGCATTAAATTCCGCTGTGACTGGGGAAAATAGGGAAAACCGACAAAAACTAAAAGAACAAGCCACCAGGGGAAACCAAACTGACCAACAAAACCAGGGTGAGGAACCGAAGACAAGCACAGCCAGACCACCTCCAGGGGAGCCACACGGCACTGCTGAGACAAGAATGCGAGGGTGGATGAACCCAGGAAGGTCAGGGACTGCACCAACCCTTATATGTATCATGTATATAGGTATCTTTATATATATCACCTGGAAGGACACGCTGAGAAGACAAGAGATCACAGCAGTATCTACAGTAAAAAGGAGCTACGCAGCTTTCAGAGTCACGCTGAGAAGGAAGCACACAGCAGAACCAAGTGGGGGACAGATGGGGACACTGGTGTTTTGGGGTGGCCATTCGATAGGGGAGGATCAGGGCATGGGTCTTACGGCCAAAAGCTCTCATATGTGTGCTGGGAGCCCCACGCCCTCTGCTGCAGAGCGGGAATGGGGCCTGGGGGCAGGTACTTTGGGGTCTGGTTCTGCTTCCCCCGATGGTGGCACCCAGTGGGTCCCCACAAATCACCACGAAGGCCTGAGCACCCATTTGCCACTGCCCCCAGTAAGGGAGGACCCAGGTTCTGCACAGGGCAGGGCAGGGATGGCAACAGAGGTGGGTGGTCTATGCAGTGACACAGCTTTCCTTGCCCAGCACAGACTGGATCCACTGGAGCCAGTGGCTGGATGGGCCCCACAGCTCGTGGAGAGCCAAGCCCTTGAGAAACGCCCCGCTTAGTGTGCAGGCAAGATACTGGAGGGGTGTGGGGGTCGGGGTGGCCGTGATGGGTATGGCCAGCTCTTGTGGGCAAAGCCAGCCACTGGTGAGCTCCCCACATCCATGGTCATGCTGCCAGCATCCTGCAGTGATGCACCCTGCAGGGCAGAGAGTGCTAAGGGGTCCCAGCATTGCAGAGGGGGGTGGGAGTGTCTCATCTTATTGCTCATGGCTCCACTGCAGTGACACCCACAGGCCATGGTGAAACTGGAGGGGGATTTGCCATGTTGCATCCCAAACCCCGTGTCCTCTTGACTAATAGCTGTTAGTGGAAGTGCCAGTGTGGCAGGGACTGAGCTAGTCAGGGCACAGAGCTCCCCTTTATCCCCAACCCCAGGGTGGTGTTGGTGGCAGGTGGTGATTGTCCATCTTGCAACAAGGAACCAAGGAAATACCACCACGGGCAAGAGCAGAGGCAGGGGGACCACCCCCCATGCCACCCTCCTGCCTCTGGAGGAGGTGGGAGGCTTCTGGAGCAGGGCTAAGCCCACTGCTCCAGGGCAACCGTCAGGGTAGATGACCAGGGCACAGGGACAGTTTGGGATGTGATTTCTCACAATGCTGGGCCAGCTCCAGGGCAGCAGGTCCTGGGTGTGCTGGGGATCCTGTGCTAGCTCTCCTTAGGGCTGACTGATGGGGAAAATGGGAGATGCATTCCCGGGAAGGGCCCAGTGGCCTCCCCCAGTGAGCACCATCCCCTGTCCCCATCTTCCTTCTGGCTTGGCCAGATACTGGTTGATATTTGGGCAATAACCTACGTCCTGTGTCCTATCCATGTTCTGCTGTCCCATCCCATCCCACCATCGTATCCAAACCTCACCACATCGCCCCTGCTCCCCTATCCTGTCCCCACCGCCACCCACCCTCCCAAGCCAGGGCCAGGCCAATGCTGGGGAGGGTGAGGACCAATGCAGAACCATGGTGACTGCTGGACGGAGCCAGGAGCTGGAGGTCGGGATGCAAAACCCCTCTCCTTCTCTTGTACCAGACAAGGGGATGAGGCCAATGGCCAAGAAGACAAACTGATCCCGAAGGAGCGAGGGCCCTGATGGAGGATGTTCACAGGGCAGACAGGTGCTGGTGGGATGCTGATGGATAGGAGATGGCTCTGGAGAAGATGTCGGCAGCAGGCGTGGACCTCAGCACGATACCTCCATGGTGTGGTTGATCTGCCCCATGGCCTCGGTGCTCTCCGAGTGGGTGCAGGCACGTGGACGGGTGCCATCCACTGAGCTGGCACTGGTGAGGGAGGCCGTGCGGGAGCGTGCCAGCCGGGTCATGCTGGCGGATGGCACTGCACGGGCACACAGACATGAATGGGCTGCTCAGTTCCCTCCAAAACCCAGCAGGATCTAAGCCCACAGCGACCCACACAAGCAAAGCCACAGGTCCCGCTCCCCAGGGTGAATGACACCGGGCACAAGCTTGCAGCATGCGGTGTTATGACAACATGAGCCAGCTCCAGGCTGGCAAAGAACAGCAGGGCAGGGACAGGGGTCTCTGGAGAGGCTGCACACTGGGAATGTCTCCTGGGAATGTGACCACTGGGTATGAGGCAGTGGGGACCCTGGTTGCCATGCTCCGGGTAAGGAGTGAGCTGGATGCACTTTGGGCTCAACAGAGTGTGCAGGGACAGTGCCAACCCTCCTGCAGCCAGGATGCCCAGCAGGCACAGTGCCTGCCCAGCTGGAGGAGGACACAGTGGCCACTGCCAAGACTTGCCCACTTGGTGGGGAATGTCTCTGAATCTCGTTTCTCAGCCCCCAACCCTGGGTCAGGGGGCTCATGTTGGGCAAAGCGGAGCAAGACAGAGGGCATCTGGCTGGGAAGGGCCATTCCCGCACCCAGGCTGCTCCCAAGGGTGCCCAGGCAGCTTGAGCGCACAGGCCGGGTGGCACCATGCAGCGGCAGGCACTGAGCAGTACCTGAGCCTCCACTCAGCCGCCGATCCTTCAGGTGGGCAACTGGCAGCGGCAGGGTGTGAGAGGGGCAGGGAGGGCAGAGAGACACCATCAGCCAGGAGCCCCCCCAGCCCCACGTGTGCATGCACACGGACCTGCACGCCTGCACACACACATGTGTGCATGGACCTTCAGCGTATGCACACACAAGTATGCACACAGACCTGCACACACACACGTGCATGAGCACACAGACCTGCACACGCATACATATACACGTGTTCATGGACTTACACACACCTATGTGCACGCAGACTTCTCCACATGGACTCTGTGTGTGCACACAGCCCCTGCTTGTGCATACTCACAAACACGTATGTCTGCATGCATACACAGAGGTGCTGTCCACACACGTATGTACACATAGAGCCCTTGTACACACGTCTGTGTGCACACGGAGCCTGTACACCCCACACCCCTATGAACACACGGAAAAATACACCACGGACACATGTGCAGCTCTCCCTCAGGACGGATACAGCAGGGTACCAGGCTTCTCTCCTACAGCCAGGTCAGCACACACACACGGGCACACACACATGTGCACACAAGGGCACACTCCAGCCCCATGCCCAGCCCAGCACTCACTGTAGCCCATGCCCTGGAGGAAGTACTTGAAGGCCTCGGTCAGCTTGCCGGGCTGCAGGAGAGAGCAGAGGTGAGGGACAGCACCAGGGCATGTCTCAGGCCGAGTACACCCAGTCTGGGGACACAGAGCAGCTCACCTGTGTGACCTGGGGCAGCCCACCAGAGTCAGCCATCTGCAGAGAGAAGGTCCTGCTTAGTTTGGGAGGGAGCTTTGCCACCCACCCTGTCCCCTGGTACCCAGGATGGCAGTGCTAGGGGCCACCCTGCTCTCCCTACACCCTCCAGCCCCAAGGCCAGGATGCACCTGGAATGGGGAGATGGGGACACCTTGCAACCCTGGGGAATGGGTACTTGATGGACAGCAGGGACCTCCTGGCTGCCCCTGCCACCGGCCTACCTTCAGGAAGGTGGTGTTGGTGGGATCCAGCTTGGAGTTACACTCCACCTGCGGGCAAGAGGGGTGGTATCAGCACCCTGGGGTGCCCTGAGCTGGGCAGAAGTTGCCTGTGGGTAGTGCCACTGGCCCATGGCACTGCAGTGGAACATCCCACCCCAGGCAGGTGGAGACAGGGGGGCAAGCCCTGAGCCTGCAGGGGACCTTCCTCCGCCAGGCAACCTGTCACATATGTGAACAAGCACAGAGGTACACATACTGAGGGGGCTGTGCATGCAGTTACACATTACATACAAATGTGGTCACCTGCACAGTAACTGAGACTGATTGTGCAAGTGTGGACAGCCACATGGGTGCGTGCAAGCACATGCGTGTGCCAGCAGCTCTTTGAGTGACTGTGGCCAAGGTGGGTGGGTGCCTGTGTGCCAACAGATGCGAGCGTGCACAGTGTGAGTGCATCTGGGCATCTGAGGAAGGGGAGGTTTCCAGCTGTGTCACTGTGCACATGCACACATGAGCAGGTGGGTTTGCACATGAGCACAGTCCTGCACACGGGAGCACACGTGTGTCTGAGCAGGCAGCATGTGTGTGTGCCCATGTAGTGATGGGCACTACCACCCTGCAGGCACTATCCCATCACTCACCACCCCTTCTTCAGCAGGCGCATTGTCTCCGACCACCAGCATCACAGGGCAGCTGGAAGTGAGAGGAGAAAAAGGCATGGTCAGGGCTTAGCCTGAGAGGACTCCACTGCCCTGGGACCCCCCATGCCATGCTGGTGCAACTCCTACCGCAGCGTCTTGGCGTTGGGCACAGTACCAGGCCGGTTGATATCCAGATCCCTGCGGCTGATGGAGGAGAAAGGGCAAGTGTGAGCCCACGGGCCAGTGCTGCCACTGATGCTATAGCACAAGAGCTGCAGCACTGCCAGCTCTGGGAAGCAGCACCCAGCCCCACTGCCCTGGCATGCTGTGGACGGAGAACCCCACATCCATCTCCACCATGACCTGAGCAGGATGCAGCAGCTGGTGCAGTAACACAGCTCCCAACCCCTGCACAATGGACAACATCTCTGCCCCCTTCCCCTTCTGCTCCCAATGCAGGAGGAGGCCAGAGGGCATGCATCCACAGCTGCAGGCTCTGACACATGGCAAGGCTCTGGCACAGGTACCATCATTCCTGCATCCCTGGCCAGCACCAGCAGCCAGCTCTGCACCCATTGGGGCCAGGGCTCCCACCAACACTGCAGCATCTCACCCTGATGCAGATGGGGGCAGCCCAGGACATTCACCTGTTGTACATGTTGAGGAAGAGCTGGAGATTGAACTGGTTCACCACACTGCCGATCTGCTGCCGGTAGCTCTGCACCAGCTCCGTGTTGTTCATCAGCTCTTCCTGTGCCAGCAGGGATGGGTATCAGGGCAGGGATGGAGTTAGGGCAGGGATGGGGATCAGGGCAGGGATGGGGATCAGGGAAGGGATGGGGATCAGGGCAGGCACTGCCTGATCCCACACAGACACCCTGCTCTCCCAAGCCTGCCCATGCCATGCTAGACGGTGGGGCAGGGAGGGAGGATGCTGGGCCATGCAGCTGGGCATGCTGGAGCTGCAGGCAGGATGTGGGCATGGGTCGCACACTTGTCAAGTCTAAGCCCCAGATCAGAGATCAGGCAGGAAGGATATAGGCAGGGCTTGACTAACCCCATCCCTGTGGATATGGGGCAGGTCCAGTGGCACATGGCAGGGCACAGCCCACAGGGATACGGGGTGAGGGGCTGGTGATGGGGACCCATCAGGATGCATCAGAATCCCTTACCTGGCTGAAAAGGTGTGACAGGACAGTGTCCGGCAGTGTGCTGGTGAGGCCAGAGAGCTGTGGAGGGAGCACAGGGAGTTACAGCACCACTTGGTTTGCTACTGCCCCAGGGAGCAGGGTCAGGGCTCTGCCCACCTTGGCAGCTGCCCAGTCAATCCAGCCTTTGCCATTGGGATCGATGTTCATGAGGACCAGTCCTTCAACCAGGTCAGGGAAGATGAGCTGCAGTGACCAAGAGGGGCAGCAGTCAGCAGGGAGGGGAGATGTGCCCAAGGCAGCCCCCAGCAGTACCACTGCCCACTGCACTGGGGGCAATGGAGACCTGTGGCAAGACCCAGCCACCATGGGCATGGCACTGCTGTCATTGCCGCCCATTTCTCCAGGAGCAGCCTGCCCAAGGGTGTCAGCTCCTGCTCTTCCCCATGCCCTGGGCTGACAGCAGCCATGGGCAGCACAGGGCCAGCCCAGCCCAGTCTCAGCTCACCGCAAACTTGGCCAGCACGTAGGCTCCTGCCCCAACGCCGATCCCAATCACGTACTTGAACCTGGAAAGTGGAGAGGTGCATATGAGGGGCCAGTGGGCTCCAGCACGGGTTCCCTGGGGCACCCGTCCACCCACAGCACAAGGACACACGCAGGATGCCAGCTTACTGGGACACCTCCCCAGCCCCAAACCACCACCCTCTGCCCCTCTCCCTGCCCAGCACCCCCAGCTGGCAGTGTGGAGGGGAGGTGACTTACCCAAAGTGCTGCACCACGCTGGGGAGCATGGCAGCCAGCTGGTCCATGGATGGGTACTGGTACCTGCAGCACAGGGGGGCATAGTATGATGTTACGGGATGTAGAATGGGAAAGCTAGGACAGAGCTGCCTGGAGTAGGCAAGGAACTGTCACCCATCCACAAACCAGTGCATCTGGCTGCCCCAGCCTTTGACATGGTTCAGAGATCTGCAGGCAGGGCATGACTGCTCAGGCACCAGCAGCCCGCGGGCAGGAGGGTGACATGCCAGAGGGCAGGGGGTGACATTCTGTGGGCATAGTGAAACCCTCAAGCTGGCACCTACCCCTGAGGGAACTGTGAGGCTCCTGTCTGCTGGCCTGGAGCGTCCACGTGGCACACCACAAAGTGCTTTGTGATCTCCTGCATGTCCTCATAGTTGAAGAAGGTGTTGAAGCAAAGCTTGTCTGTCAAAGGGCAGGCAGGGATCAGACACTAAAAACCCTGGCACGGGGGCCAGAGAGCATGGAGAGATGTTACCTACCCTCCCACTGTCCTTCAACCAGAAGGTGACATGTCACCAAAGCCCTCCCATCCCTTTCCTTCCAGGCTCCTCATCCCCACAGCCACTGCTGGCCAGGCCTGTATCCCTACTGGTGTTGGGAGGCATGATGATGGATGGACACAGCCAGGAGAATGAGGAGCTTGGGATGAGCCTTGTCAGCTTAGAGGGATGTGCCTGGGGGCTGCAAAGCCCAGAGCTGCAAAACCCTGGGCAGCAGGATCAGCAGCCTGGGGTATTATCAGCCCTATCCAAAATCCCCAGCAGGGCCTCAAGCAAACGTGGGATTTGAGAAACGGATAAAAATCTCCCTGCTTGGAAACAGCCAAAGAAGCAGCCCCAGTACTGCCAAAGAAGCAGCCCCAGTACTGCTGTGGACAGGCCACCACTGCTGCAGTGGGATACAGCCATTGCCGGGGCTTGGAGGGGTTCTGCCCCATGGCACGGGTGCCAGGACACCCCTCCTAAAAGGTGGGGGTGAGGCAGGTTGCAAGGGCCATTGCAGCCAACATGACACACCCCTGGAAGTAAGAGTGCTCATTTCCACCCATGGTGACTCAGCTTCAGCTCCATGGAGTGGATGCTCCTCCCCACACAGGGCACTGGGCATCCCAGCTCAGCTCAGGGACACAGCACATGGTCGGGGCTGCAGCTCCAATCATAGAATCCCAGAATCAACCAGGTAGGAAAAGACCTTTGAGATCACCACGTCCAATCGTTCCCCAGCCCTGCCAAGGCCACCACTGGACCATGTCACTGAGGGCCTCATCTACACGGTTTGTGAACACTTCCAGGGACGGTGACTCCACCACTGCCCTGGGTAGCCTGTTCCAATGCCTGAGCACCCTTTGGGGAAGAAATTGTTCCTAACATCCAGTCTAAACCAGCTAACACAGAATCCCCACATCCAGAGCCCCAGCTCAGGTCCCTCCTTTCCTACTATTCCCACCCCCATCAGCCCTCACAACATTCCCCCAGGTCCGTGCTTTGGATTCCAACAGGCATGTGGACCCATGCAGCATCCCCTGTGCCCCATCCCTCCTGGTGTGGCCGGGTGCAGCAGGGTGGCCAAATACTCCTGGCCTGGGCTTTGAGTTGTTCTGAGCATCCGGTGCTTTCAGATACCTGGGGATACACAACACAGCCTGGGAATCCTCCATGGGAGGAGGCAAAGGAGCCGAGATGGGGCTAGGGCTGATGTCCTGCACCCAGTGCAACCCCAGGCTTGCTCCCTCTTGCCCCTGCACCCCATGGCCCAAGGACCTGCACTCACGGTTGAGGCCCACGTCATGGTATGTCAGGATGGCCGGACGATTCCCCTTGGGAGAGCCCCGGATGACCACGTGCAGCAGCCCATAGGGGGTCTCAATGTCATGCTCCTGGAGAAGAGAAGAGATGAGGTGCTGCCTGCCTGCCCCACGACACCCTCACCAATGCTTCCCTGGGCAGCTGGGTCCCGTGGAAGCACGTGGGAAAGACGAGAAGCCATCCTGAGAAGAGCCCCAGCTTTGGGCATCCCTGTGGTAGCAGAGGGTTGGTAAATCACACGGAAGGACAGGGAGGACTTGGGATAAGATGATGGGATTTAGCAAAATGGTGCATCAGGGAACGGGATCATAGGATGGGATCAAGTGATAGAGGTGTGGGATGGAATGGGGTGGATGGGACGATCCAAGACAGAGATGAGGATCATGGAACGAGGCAGGTAGACCACAGCATCGCACAGGAGATCTTCAAGGGCCTGAGAGTGAGGGAGTTTGGCAACAGGGTGGGGATCGCAGCATGGCCCAGTTGGCCTGCATTTATTATTCCTGGGACAAACAGGCTGAGGTTGGACCCCGGACATTGTCCTGGGAAATGCAGCAGCCTGACCCCGAAATCACAGCTAAAGTTAACTTAAAACCTCCCTGGTGTGACGTGGCTGTGCCCCCATAGAGAGATCAGGGCTGCCCTGTGCCTCAGTTTCCCTGCCTCACAGCCATCGTCTTTAGCCAGCAAGGGAAACTGAGATTGCAAGCCCAAATGCTGCCTGGGGACAAGGGACCAGGATCCCCTCTGGATGCCCATCCCTGCCAGCCAGTGACCTTGAAGACAGGATCTGGTGGGTGCAGGAACATAACGGGCTGGGCAGAGAGTGCTGGCACAGTTTTCACTGCAGGAACTGGCAGCCCCATAGGTAGGCTGGCAGGAGGGGAGCAGGTACATGGACGCTCCCATGGGTTATGGGCTGCCAAGGACTCTGAAGGACACAGGCCTGAGGTGGGAGGAACTCCTGAGGACACAGGCTCCTCACTGCAGTGCCTCCCCTCGCTGAGATCCGCTATCCCCGAGGGGATGCAGTGCCTGAGGGCAGCACAAGCACTCTGAGGAGACAACGCTCTGCTCCCCAAGGGCACCCTGACCCCAGTCCCCATCCACAGAGGCCCCTCCACTTCTCGGAGCGGTATCAGGCAGCAGGCAATGAGCAAGGACATCCCCCTGCACAAATGGATGGGGAAACTGATGCAGAGGAAGGGCCGGGCCCAAGGTCACAGAGCAGGAGACATCCATGTAGTCTGATCCTGGGCACAGGGCTGCCTCTTTGCCATCATGGTGCTCATGGTCCCTGTCACAGCCCCAACAGCTCAGGCTGCATTCCCACCCCAACATCACATGCCCAAGGTGCGGCTCCTTCCCCAGCACCTCACGTCCCCCCCGCCCCAAGCCAGGCACATCCCTGCTCATGGTGCAGCCTCTGCAGCATTCCTGGGTACCACAGCCCTGCCCTTTGCTGCAGGAACGCTCACTGGGGTAGAGGGATGGGGGGGGAAAGGACAGGGATGCACGGGATGCAGGCAGCGAGGAGTGGGGGGCACTGACAACCCACAGCCCTAGCAAAAGTGGGGTGAGGTGGAGGGGGGTGTCACAGTACGCGTAGGTACCTCGGGCACCCAGCCCTGTCCAGGTCACCCACTTACTGCTGCAGTGCTCAGCCTCCTCTGCACCAGCCTGTTACCACCACTGCAGAGACCAGAAAGCACACAAGAGGTTGCTTCAAAACAGCAGGAGACCCTTTCCCTTTGCAGATCTGGGGTGGGGAAGGGGCAACATGCCACTCATCACCCCATCAGCAGCCTCTGCAGACATACTCGGCCTGGATGCAGCATCTTGGCTGGGCTTGGGCAGGACGTGCTCAAGGACACTGCGTCCCTGAAGCCTGTGGCACATCAGAGATGCGGCAGTGGGGCTGTGAGAAGGAAAAGCTCCCCAGCACCAGGTCCCCACTCACCAACCCCTGCCTGCCCCACGTCAAGCGCTGCTGGGAGCAAAGGTTCAGCCTCAGCAAGCAGGGGAGGCACTTGAGATAAAACTCAGCGAAGGAAGGGCAGCGAGCATGGAGCGGTGGTACCTACCCCATCCCAGCACTCAGGCATGGTGAGGAACCGGGAGAACGAGGATGCTCAGGCAGGGCGGACCAAGAGCAGGTCCCGGTGCGGAGCCCAGCAGTGCAGTGGGCTGGGTGAAGCAGAGCTCTGCGCTGGTTCAGCCCCTCGCCTGGCTTTATAGCGGAGCCCCAGCCCCGCGCTAAGCCCTGCCTCTGCCTCCCTTCCCCCTCACACAGGCTGGGCTCCATTGCGGGAGTGCTGCGATGGAGCCAGCACTCAGCCATTGGCTGCCAGTGGAATTATTCATGCTCCAATTGGCCCCAAATATCCTTGTTTATGAAGGAAAAGCTGCCTGGCGCCATGCAGAACCTGCTCCATCTTCCCTCCTCGGGCACAGCAGGACAGGCCAGGGTGCCTGGGCACTCAGCACACGCGTGTGGCTCCAGCCACATGCAAACATGCAGAATCATGCTGGACCTGCAGCCTGCACCAGCACACACGCATCAGGAATCACCCCCAAGCACACTCACAGACATGGGCACACGCTAAACACACAGGAGAATGTTACATCAGGCATGCGTTGCAGACGCGTGTGACCACGCACATGCACGCACAGGAACATGCACCAACACAGGACGCACTGTGTCATGTCCCCCCCTCATTTCTGTGTATGCAAACTTCGGGAGAATAAAGAGGAAGAGCCACGCTGGAGCACACACAACCCCACAAAACGC
The DNA here is from genome assembly GCA_039720435.1 of Amazona ochrocephala. Lineage (NCBI taxonomy): Eukaryota > Metazoa > Chordata > Aves > Psittaciformes > Psittacidae > Amazona > Amazona ochrocephala. Next base: position 77,349,320 of record CM077909.1, on the reverse strand, counting down.
TTGTGCATACCCGCACAAGGGGGCTGGCGCCTGTGTGTCTGTGTTGGTCCATGTTCTTGTACATGTATGTGCATGGTCATACGCACATAAGGACCATACCTGCTGCATCCTTCCTCTTTGTGTTTCCCATGTGTGCCATGGCTATCACTCATGCCCGTGGATGCACAATGATCTGCACACATGCAGAACCTTGTGCACATGCGCACGGAGGGGCACACACGTGTACACATGTGAACACTGCCCAGATACGTGTGTCACCTTACCCAGCAGCACAGCCATCCTGCTGGCTGTGGGACACTGGCAAGCAGGGGAGGCACAGGATTTAGTCCCAGTCTGGCCATCACCAGTGGCAGGTAAATAAAGCAGGAGCAAAGACAACCCAGAAGCGCTGAGGGGTCAGATCCTGTCCAACACATGCTGTGTATGCACATGCACACGTGTGTATTCCTGTGTGTGCATGCGTACAGGCATGTGTTTTCTGCCCTGGTTCCAATGAGGGCTCCCTGCAGCTCATACCCATGGGTGGCCTCATGCCCCATGATGGGCAGCTTCTGGGTGCCATCCCCTTTATCCTGCCTGCTCCTGCCCAGTCCAGCTCAGCACAGCCACCTCCAGAGCTACTCCAGCATGAAGCTGAGCAACCATGGATAGAGAAAGAGTGCCGTGGTCCCCCAAAGGGGCTGAAGAGCCACAAGCAGTGGTGGACCAGGACAGCACCCAGTGGGGAGCCTCCAGCCTCCCTGCCCACCGCAGCGATGCGCCATGCTGGAGCATGTCACCACCTCTGTGTCATGGATCATGGCCCACCCTGGCCATGGCTCGCTTCCACCATGGCCTGCACACACCATAGCCATGGGTCCAGCTGCCACCACTAGCACACATACGGGCCTCCCCCCATGGCAAAGCCCCATGAGCTCAGCTTCACCCAGCGGGCTTGTTCTCATATGGTCTCTGATGTCTAATAACAGGGCTGAGCCCCTTTACCTTTGGGAGAGCCCTTTCCCTGACCTGAGCAAGTGATCACCCAGAGCTTGTGGGGAGCCACTGAATGTGGTGTCCTGCAAACCAGTCAGGGGGTCTGGATGTTGGAGAAAGGATGGACAGATGGGCAGAGGGACAGCATCCATCCTGCCTGCCCAAAAACAGCTTTCCTCTGCACTGTTTTGTCCTGCAGGGAGCTCAGAGCCAAGCCCAAGCTCCATCTCTGTTTAGGAAGGACCATGTGAGGGGTAAGTCCATCTTCCAGGGGGTCCTGGCACAGGCACAAAGCTGTTCATGGGTCCAGGTAGAATTTCTGCTGCTTGTGGAGTCAAAGAGCACAAGCAGGCACAGCCTTCAGGGGAAAGCTAGGGCTGCAGAGGAGCATGAGCAGGCAAGAGAAGACAGATGGTGGCAAAATAGAGGGAGCAGGGGTGGAAAAGCTGAGGCGAAGCAAGGCATGAATGCAGAAGGGCTGCAGGGACATGGGAGGGCTGAGCAAGGCTAACTCCACTTGAATGGCACTGAATGGCATTGCCACCCCACTGGCTACAAGCCCATCCACTGGTGGGTGGTCCAGACCTTCAGCAGGGCGAGGTGCCACCAGGTCCCAGAGCAGAGGCTCCTGCCGCCTGCATTCCAACAACTTGGCTTATTCCAGCAGGCCCAAGGGCTTTACTATGGCTGGTGTGGGAATGGGGGACCCCTGCTCCCCCTCACTGCCCCCCTAGGCCAGAGCATCTTGGCAAGGGAGCAGTAATGGCTCTGGTGAGGAGCAGAGGGATGGCCAAGAATTCACCTGGGGCTGGATTAAATGCCCCAAAGAGGTGAAGGAAAAGCGACGGGGTGGGGGGTAAGGGGAGGTTGCCCCTGCACAGCCTGGGAAGCTCATCCCATCCCACCATGAGGCTCTTGGAGGGGAAACAGGGGGGCTCAAGGCCTGGCTGGCTCAGGAATACTGCTTTGATCCTTGCCCAGGTCATTCTCTAGGTGCTGAGGTGCATCGCTGGGGCATTTGCTGTCTGGTCCCACTACAACGAGCACCAGCACGGACACGGATCAGCGTCACTGTGGGTCACTCCCTGAAATACTGGCATGCAAAGGTTGTCCTGGGAGAGATGCTGCTCTTTAACATCCCCTGCACGCTAACCAAGCCCTGCCCTGGCACAGGTGAGTGAGTGCCATACTGGTGCCCAGCTGCATTCCTCACCTCCTCACCCTCAAGTCACTGACACCAGGGGGGTTCATTTCTCCTCCAGCTGTCAACAAGAACCCTGAGTAGGCAAAGCAAGGAGCAGCCCAGACCCACACAGTTTGTCACTCCCATCCCAAGCATCTCCCCAGCTCTAGGGCTGTGGGGAACACTGGAATTTCTTTTCTGCCAATGCCACCCTTTAATAATTCTGTGGCTTCCAAGAGAGGTACTGAGATCTCCCACTCTGCAAACCACTAGCCCAGCATCCTGATGGAATTCCTTGTTCCCCATCTGGCCGTACCCGCATGGATGACTGAGACTGAGCAGGCCAGCACCAAAAGCCCGGGCACCACTTTGAGTCTGTCAAAAGAGGGACCTGTGCTCCTCTCCCAAGATGAATGAAATCCAGACTCATTTCACCCTTGCAAGTGCCGGTGTTTCAGTGCCAGACCTGGCTCAGACAGCGCCATCCAAGCCCACTGTCCCGGTGGTCCCAGCCACAGGCAAAGCAGTAACATAGAACCTAAACCCGGTCACTGGTGTCCCTTGAGAAGGGGGCATGCTTTGGGAGAGGGACAGGCAGCAAGCTGGGGTCTGCCAGCCTCCCTGCCCTCCCTCCCCATCTACCGGCACCCTGGTCTCCGGGGGAAGCCCAGTGTAGGATGAGCTTGGGTGTGACAGTGAAGCCCACCAAAGCAGGAGCTCGTACAAGCTGAGCCCCACAAGCCCCGAGGCCATCTCATGGAGCTCCTACAGAGAGGTGTAATGGAAGTACAAGGTGAGCAGGTTCCAGCCAGGGAGCGGAGGGGCCCTGCTCTCCAAAAGAGGGGGTAATGCCGAAGCCTCCAAAAAAGAAAGGCTTTCAAACATCCTTATGTAAGAGAGGAGCTGGCATTGCCTGGGAAACCATTGCCATGGCAATGTTGGAGGGGCTGGAAAAGCAGTTCAGCCCTCCTGAGAAGAAATCAACTCTTTTAAAGAGATTTTGTCCCTGGCCCTTCGCCAAGTGCCCGCAGCCACATCCAGTGCCAGCACAGAGATGCCTGGCACCATCCCCTCCTGCTGGCGTCTGCAATAGACGTGCAGCCCCATGTACAGACACTGACCAGGAACTGTGTCCTCATGGGAAGGGGGGACAGCAGCACCCCTGGATCTGTTCAGCACCCTGCAGCCTTCCCCAGCCTCAGGCTGCTGTCCCCTGCAGGACCCAAGGTGAACGCACCCCCTGTGGCTGGTCCTACCTTCCAGTCCATGTCCTCTGTGGAGAGGAAGACATCTGAGTTGTCCTGAGGAGAGAAGGAGCCATTAGGGACAGTGACATCCTCCCTCATTCCACCCAACTCATGAAGCCCCTTAGCTAAACGAGCACCCACTCCCAGGGCAGTGCTGGCTGCAGGGAGATACGATGCCCACACATGTGCACATGCACGTGCACACCTACAATATCCACCTACACACCCTACCTGCCAGTGTGTGCACATGGTGTGTATTACCATGTATGTGCAACATCTGCGTGCACATACAATATCTAGCAGTGTGCACTTGCAGTCCAGAACCCCGCCATGTGCTGGGCTGCATCCCCAGAGCATGAGCACTAGCTCAAGGGAGGGAATTCTCCCCCTCTGCTCCTCTCTGGGAAGAGCTCACTTTGAGCACTGTGTGCAGTTCTGGTGTTCTCAGTATAAGAAGGACATGGAGCTGTGGAAGCAAGTCCAGAGGAGGCCACGAGGACGATCAGGGGACTGGAGCACCTCCCGTATGAGGCTGAGAAAGTTGGGGCTGTTCAGCCTGGAGAAGAGAAGGCTGCGTGGAGACCTCATAGCAGCCTTCCAGTATCTGAAGGGGGCCTACAAGGATGCCGAGGAGGGCCTCTTCATCAGGGACTGCAGCAACAGGACAAGGGGTGATGGGTTTAAACTGAAACAGGGTGAGATTTAGGTTGGATCTTAGGAAGAAGTCGTTCTCTGTGAGGGTGGTGAGGCCCTGGCACAGGTTGCCCAGAGAAGCTGTGGCTGCCCCATCCCTGGCAGTGTTCAGTGCCGGGTTGGACAGAGCTTGGAGCAACCTGCTCTAGTGGAAGGTGTCCCTGCCCATGGCAGGGGGGTGGAACTGGATGAGCTTTAAGGTCCTTTCCAACCCAAATCAGGCTGGGATTCTATGATTCTGTGATCACACCAAACCAGAACCTGCGCTCACCCACACACCTGCAATATCAGCACACATCTGCTCACATGTACACTGAATGCCATACAGGCACCCCATACCAGCATGCACACACCTCCCCAAGCTCTCACTTCAGCATCTGCACCAGACTCACCAGCTCGGTGTCCTGACTCCGCAACAGTGGCTTCTCCTCAGTGAAGCGCAGCTCATGCAGCCCTGCCATGGTCATCTCCTGCAGCAGCAGCCCTGCAGTGGAGGTGTCAGGGCAGGTTCTGCTTCCAGCCCCTTCACCCCATCCCCTGTGGCCTCCCAGGTCTCCCTGCTCATAGGTACAAGATCCAAATCAGCTTCACTCCAAACATCTACCACAGGGACTTGGTGATTCAGCTTGTCCATGGGCTGCAGCGAGCCCCTCTGCTGGGAGCTGGGAGCACGCACAGGGCAGGCAGTCCCTAGAGGTCCAGTTCTTCCAGTTACGGTCACACCAATCTCCAGGGCACAGTTCCAGGCAAACTGGGAGACCAACCTGGTCTATCCATGGGGGTCACCCTTTAAGTGCTCAGTTCATGCCAAGAACATCCCAATTCCCACCCCACCTTCCAGCATCACTTAGAGAGAGAAAATCCAGCATTTTGGCTGGGTTTAGGCTGCAGCCAGACACGGGTGGGACAGAGGGAGGTCTCGCTGCACAGACAGGGTGAGTGGTGATGCTTCTCGGGTGTGCTGGGAGGCAGAGGGATGCTTCAAGCAGCAGCGGAGCAGAGAGGCAGCCTGAAGTTTGTATTGCAGTGATGGAGAAAACCAAGTGTGGAGCCTTTACCCTCAAATTCTTCTCCTTTCCTGGGAACCAGGTGCTGGCCAGTGGGTAGCTCATCCCAGAGCTTGCAGGGACAGACTTTACCATGGTGCTGCCTCTCAGCAGATGCTGCTGACCAGGGACTTCGTACTCCCAGAACCAACATCTCCAAAACACCCTCAGGCACAAATCCAGCTTAGAAAAGCAGAAAAGAGCAAGGGGATGTCTATGCCCCTAGCAGCTGGCTCTGCACAGAAGGTGACAGGCTCCCCTGTATAGATGGGGTGGGTAACTGGCACATCCTGGTTCAAGGGGGGTGTCTGTGCTCAGGCAGGATCGGGACCTCAGGTGTTTGCCTCTGCTGCCTCTGTTTCCACCCCTTCCCCAAGGCCAAGCCTTCGGACAACTGCTGATCTTAATGGGCCAGCACCAGCCCTACCCCCCCCCCGCACTGGCTGCCCACACTCTGCAATGTCCCAGAGACACGGGGAATGGAATGGGGCTGTGCTAGCACTGCAGCAGGCACAGACCCTGCTTCATCCACAGCCTTGGCCAAGCCTGCTCCACAGTTACCCACTTTCAAACCTGGGTCAGCACGGGTGAGCAATGTGGAAAGACCAGGCAATGCCACGAGCATTGCAATGCCATCCGGAACACTGAAGCTGGTCATAAACTCCCCTCCAAAGCCAGATTTGCTCATCCAGCTGGGTTTTCCATTCAAAACCCAAGCAGGCTGTGCCACCTGGCTGCTCTCTGCACACATGGCACTTTGCTCCCTGGGAGCCATCCAACAAACCACAACTGTTTGGAGGGAGAAACATCACTGCAAAGCCTCCAGGAAGACTGAGGACACCCAGCACTGGGGGTGTCCACGTCACTCCCTGCACCAAGGGCCCCACTGCACAACACCCTAGTGGGGAGAGGTGTCAACAGCCCCATGGAGGGTCACCTGCCTGGGACATGCTGCTCCAGGCTGGACTGCTGCTGGGCAGATGGCTTTGTGCAAAGGGACAGCCCTTGCCTGCAGCCCACCAGCGCAGCCCAGACGATGCAGCCCTGCAAAGCCACTGACTGACAGCCTCCGACCCCCTGGGACACGATCCCAGGGCTAAAAAAAGGGAAGAAAATCAGCCTCACCAGTAGCAGGTCTGGAAGCGAGCAGGAGCGTCCCACGCTGAGAGCGGGAACCCACCGTGTGGCCGCAGCCCCAGGCACGGCTGAGGAACAGCACTTAGTGTATGGTGAGTGCCTTTAGTAATTAAAGCCTCCAGCTAATATGGGAGGGAGGGAGGGAGGCCCAGCCACGAGAAAAGGCCCCATGACCTTGCTGATGGCGGGGGCAGAGTCCTGCACCAACCGGCATCCTCAGTACAGGGTGGATGGCCCTCCCAGCATGGCACTGAGAGTGGAATGGACCAGGGATCGGTACATCGTGCAGTCCCATGGGTGCAACAGCCTGCAAGCGGGATTCCCATGGGTGCTTTGCTTCCCATGGCACCCCACAAGAACCCTTGTCCCTGCCCCTGCCAGTGCAGCAGTGGGACTGTGGGCAGCCCTACCCAGCCTGGCTGGGCCACTGTCACCGTGGAGGGCTGGTGGGTAAGCCACAGCTCTGAGTCTCCTGCCCAAAACAACTTGGTTCTCATCACGATGGGGCAACGTGCCTGGCAACAAGCCCTTTTCCGTCCAGCTTGCCCCAGTGCTCCTCCACAGCACTCATCCCCAAGGTGCTGCTCCAAGCGTGCCCATCTCTGCTCCCACTCTGCCTTCCCACTGTGATACCACCATTTCCTGGGCACAGCTGGGACAAGCCTCCTCCCTAATCCCAAATCAGTCTCAAACCCAGTGCTGTTTGGGACAAGCACTTTGCCTTGCTGGGGCCCTGGCACTGCATATATAGATGGGGATGAAAACAGCCACATTGGCTTACCTTCCCCGGGGATCTGCAGCTCATTGGAGGAGAACCAGCTTATGGCAAGGAAATACACTGTTATTATAATAATTATTATTATTATCACCATGACAAGGCTGCGGGAAGGGTTTAACACCGGGCAGCGTGCCTAGTTGGAGCCGCGGTGCAGGATGAACACCCCCAGCTTGCTCTGCCCCCATGGCGGAGGCACAGGTCTGCACTCCAGCACACTCCCTCCAAAACCAGACCAATGCGGGGCGCAGGAGTGGGCAGGACCCAGCCTGGGGGATCCGGTGCCACCGGTGAGGGTCTGAGCACCGCGGGCGTGGGGAGCAGCAGCGGGGGCTCTGCGGGAGGCGGGGGCTAAGGGGAACCGCGGCCCCATGCGCGGGGGGCGCAGGCGCCGCAGGGATGCTCCCGCAGCCCCACACGCACCCCAAAACCCACCCCCCGGCCGTTTGCTTGGCGGGCCCCTGTGCCAGGAGGCTGCCCGCTCCGTGCCCCGCTCCCCGTCTCACCACCTGTCTGGGCTTCCCCCTCTGCAGCCCTGCACCTCCCGGACCCCAAAAAGCCGCGTTCTCCCAGCACGCCCGGGCCGCGCCGTTACCTGTCAGCAGCTCGATCTTGTGCCGGAGAACCTTCATCCTGAGCGGCGGGACCCGGCGGGCGGGAGCGAGCGGAGCCGGAGCCGGAGCCGGAGCCGGTGCGGGGAGCGCAGGGCGGCGCTCGGTCCAGGTTGGGTACAGCCCCGCCGGGCCGGTTCCTCCCCTCGTCGGGAACGGAGGGTGGGAACGGGGCCGGGAACGGGGGAATGCCAGGAGAACAATGTGGCCGGGCCGGCAATGGGGGCATTAAACGGGAGATGGAGCGCTGGGGCGTTGTAACGGGTGATGCATTACTGGGGCGGGGGGGGGGGGGGGGGAGAAGGCCACAAGACAGACGGAGCGCTGGGGAGGGACACGGGAGATGGAACACTGCGGGGGGGTACACTTAAGAAGAAGCGCAAGGGGGACACGGGACATGTGGGGACATAAATGTAGCGCTGAGAGGGGTACATGGGATATGGAGCGCTAGCGAGGTTCATGGGAAATAGAGCACTGGGAGGGGTAAACGGAAGATGGAGCGTTAGGGGGGGACATAGGAGATGGAGCGCTGGGGGGGGGGACATGGGAGATGGAGTGCTGGGGGGCAGGCAAACAGGAGATGTAGTGCTGCAAGGGTCCCACCTCTGGACCATGATGGCCAATGGGTCCAGGGGCGTCCCTGTGGTCATGGAGTCCCAGGAGCAGGGGATAGTGGAACCCCTGGGGAGACCCAGGTATGGGGCCACGGCCAGAGGATCTGGGGCTCCCCAAAAGCAGGGGAAGGTGATGATTAGGGGGTATTGTAGGACAAGAAGGGACCTGTGCTACTTAGAACTGAGTCATTATGGCCGAGAGGACTAGGGAGTCTGGAGAGTGGGGGCATGCAGGCCAAAGGAGCTGAGAGCATCCAGAAACAAGATTAAGGATGACAAGGTACATGGAGGTCCTCTTGGAGCATGGGGGTGAAGGTTACCCTGAGCATAGGATGGTCATGGCCAAGGGTCTCAGGTGGTGACAGGATAAGTTGTACCTGTGCAATGAGGGTCTCCACAGTGAGGCCATGGGTGGTGCCAGGGAGTGAGGACAGTGATAGCTGTGGTGTCATATGTGGTGTACCACTGGCGAGTGGAGGCCGTGATTGGAGCAGTGATGATCCCTCACATATTGATGCTGCGGTGGCAGCTTGTTGCCTAGAGCAGGGGGTTTGTGGGGTGGCTGTTTGGGTGAGGCAAAACCAGTGGCTGTGAATGCCACCATGGGGGTGGTAGGAGAGAGCTGGTCCCACAGTGGGGAAGATGCAGGACCCTCATCTTCTGCGTGACGTGTGGATGCTGGTGGTTGCCCCCTCTGCCCTGGCTGTGATGCTGCATTGTCAGAGGCCACCAGCTCTGCGGGGTAGCCAGTCTGAGGAGGTTTGCCCACAACCCTTGTAATAGTGCCCAAGTTTCTAAAGGAGCCTGGAGCTCCCAAGGTATGAAGCAAGTCTGTTCCTGAACTGGGACAGCTTGTCCAGTAATGATAGAGGGCCCCTGTCTGCCCCTAGAGCAAGGGCTGTTTCCAACTTGCCTCCAAGCCAGGCAAGCTCATCCTGCCACTGTTCCTTCCCCTATACTTCTTTGGTACTGCTTTGATTCATGTTCTCCACATTTGGGGATACAACAGCCTCCACTCCCACTTTCATAGAATTACAGAATCCCAGGCTGGTTTGGGTTGTAAGGGACCTTAAAGCTCATCCAGTTCCAACCCTCTGCCATGGGCAGGGACACCTTCAACTGGACCAGGTTGCTCGAAGTCCCAGCCCATCTGGCCTTGAACACCGCCAGGGATGGAGCATTCACAAACTGCACAAGACATGCCATTCAGAACTGGCCCTTCCCAAAACCTTCCTGTGCAGAACCTCCTGAGGACCCCATCACCTGTCCTCCATGGGCTTTTTTTCCCATCAACCCAGCCCCAGGGTTGTTCACCTGGGAGGACTCCCAAGAGCAGGGCTGTGGTCTGGTGTCCAGGCTAGCACATATTCCTCTTTCCTCCTGGGCATATCTGCCAGGAGAGTCCAGGGAAAACATTCCAGATCTTCCTTGCAGAGACAGTGCACATGAGTCAGGGCTTGCTGCTGCTCCATCCTGCTTTTCAGCGCTATTTACTTGTCAGCATGGGAAAACCAAGGTTTCTTGTAGGTTGTGTGAAGATCAGGTTTTCCTACACAATGCAAGATGCTGCAAGAGGGCAGGGATCTTGGAGGCAATGTCTGGAGGTCTTACCCAGCTGTGGATCTAGGCTAGCCCTAGAAAGGAATTTCTTGGCATTCCTTGTAACCACCACCCATAGAAGCAGTGCTGGTGTTTTGAGGGAGGTTGAACCAGGGTCTTGTTAGTACCACTCTCATCCAGAGGTCCAGGTTTGCTCTACTCCTACATTCACAGGATGGCAGCGGGTGCCTACAGGTACCCCAGACCTCAAACTCATCACCCCTCGGCCAGTGGCCAACATAGCTCTGTGTTTCATAGCACCTTCGACTGCTGGGCCATGGGCTGCCTTGAGAATGGCCATGGACAACTCATCCTACAAACATCTCCTGAGGGGCTGGAGGAATGTGCTGATACAGATATTCACCTCCATCCTGGGTACATCTGTTTTAACAGCTTGTTCCAGGCTTTTTTTGGATGGCAACCAGTTTTCAGCTGACTTCAGCCTCTCCCACTGAGTCATCAAGGCTCTGTTCACCTTCCCACCTTGGAGAGATGTCAGGGAGCACAGGGACCATTGAATCTCTCAGCCAGGAACCAGCCCAACACTTCAATGGGCTCAGATCTTTGCTGCCTTCAGGGCTGCCCCCCTGCGGGTCCAGCAGCCAAGGAGTTTCCTCTGAACTGGTCAGGGATGTGTCAGGGTTGGATTAAAATCTTTCTGACAACGTGCAAATTTCAACCTCCACCTCCTCCTCCGACTGCCAGCGATTTCTCTGGGAATAAATGATTTTGCACACCAGGGATCTACCTTCTCCGCATGAAGTTTGACTTGATCAAATGACAGCGTTTAGAAAGCTGCCTTGCCAAAGGAGCAGAGCTCTGTGCTGAGATAATTGCATGATCAATTAGGCTTGAGAAGAGCACAACCTCTCTGTGCTCTAAGGTGGGGCAACTGGGGTATCACCCCATGTAGGGGTTCAGAAATCACCTTCACACAGAGCCTTCTGCACCCTGAATTGTGTGATTAAAGGCAAGCACGGGAGTTCTACAGCACAAACTCTTCCACGTTGTTTTTCATTGCACTTCTAAAACGGGTCAACGTGGCATTTTCCACATGGCTTTCCCTGTGCTTTAGCCCAGCCATGCGACACTAAGGCAGTTGAACAAAGGTCTGGCTCCAGAAATGGCATCAGGGAGGTCGCAGCCCCAGACAGGGACTCCCCAGGACCTTGCTGCAGGGTTGGGGTGCTGCCTGAAGACTTGTGTCATCTCCTGGCGTTTAGTCACATACCCTGATGCTCACTTCCATCAGCACTTCCCAAGGACCCGAAGAGCCCTCTGTCCCAGAGATGTCAGTGATGATGCTGAAGTTGGGCCACAGCTAAGGGATGTCCTGTCCCTTGTGCCAAAGAGCAGTGATCATGTTGGGGATGTCAAGCACAGGGGATGCACCAAGCGCTGCCACATCCAAATCCCTTCATCTCTCCCAACTGGACTTTGCTATGATCTCCTGGAACCGGGCCTAGATTCCCACCTTCGTTGTGCTGCACACATACCAGAGCAGTTGGTGGACACAGGCTCAAGGCTGGCCATCAGGCCAACACCCCACACTCAGTTCACCAAACAAGTGGGTCTGAGAGGATGAGCAGATCTCTGCACTGTCCCCCCTGCTGCTCAGGGCTGAGGCCCCACCAGCCAGCAACCAGCCAGCGACCAGCCAGCAGCACAGGGATTCCTGGCCAGGATCCTGCAAAGCCTGAGCATCCTGGGAGCCACCAGCTCCAATGGGATGAGAGCCAGAAGCAGGAGGAAGCATTTGGATGCTGCAGGGTAAGTCAGGTCACAAATGGCTGCCAGAAGCATAGTGCTGCTTGCCAGACCCAAGCCTCTGCCCCAGCCCTGTGGGCTGCCAGGATGAAGCGGAGTTTGCCATCCTAGGGCCATTCACCCCCTCATCCCCAGCCCACAGTGAGGGCAGGGCCAAGCAAGCAGCAGGAGATGCTATTTTAAGCCTCCTGGCTGGGTGCTGAACCCCTCCAACTCAGCTTTCTGGTGTGTTCCCCAAGCACACACCTCAGCCAGCCTCATTTTGTACCCCCCTCCTTTCCCCATGCATATTGATCCCTGCACCAGCAGCACCAGGCAATTTTTCATGGCATGGCCAGTACCAGCAGCAGTGTGGGGAACTGTCATCACCAGTGCAAAGGTGGCAGCTCCTTTCTGTCCCCTGGCTGGAGCCTTTCTGTCCTCATGGCTCCATACCCAGAGCACAGTGGACAGACAGGGATCTGTGGTACCAGGTCCTGGGACAGACCCAGGTGACCCCATGTAGTGACAGGGAAGCCTGGAGCTGAAGGGTTACGTGCAGGGTTGGGAATGGGATTTTACACTCTCTACCTGTACTGAGCACCAATGCAAGCTGGAATCATAGAATCATACAATCAACGAGGTTGGAACAGATCTTTAAGATCGTCAAGTCCAGCCATTACCCCAACCATGGAAACATCCATGTTTCATATATCTCCATGTATGAAGACATCCTGTGGGATTTGCTGGTAGGGAAACTGAGGCACGAAACAGCTGGGCCTGGGCAAGGGCTGCCATGCTCACAAACTTATTCCACAGGCAGCCTTATGGCAGCTCTGCTATCAAAACAGCATGGTGGAGAGTGGGGCACGTGAATGGAGAAAAGGTTAATGAGATGGGGATGCTGCTGGGGCTCCAGAGGAAAGCTCCAGCAGAAGCTCAGCTTCCAGCAGCATTTCCGCTCATCAAGAGTCACCGCTCTTGAACAAGACCAGCTTGAGAGCCATGTGCTGCTCTTGCAGCCGGGACTGCCAGCACTGTTGCTGCCTCAGCCCCAGTGTCATGCCTGCAACTGGTGAACCCAGCAATGCCGCCATGGGCAGAGGGGAGGTGGCAGGACACAAGGCCCTGGGACCTTTCATTTCCCCCACTTCTGGAAGAAACCTGGAGAGATATTATGAAAAAGAGGATAAAGGCCATAAACCTAACAAAAATGCTCCAGCACAACCCTGCTCCTCTCCAAAGCTGCTGTTGCAAGGACCACGGTGCTATCTCAACCTGGCAGATGCAAGCTGGCACCCCTACCCCTGCTGCAGGTACCTCTGCACCCCTTGGCCACCTTTCCACAGCTGCATCCAGTGCTGGTGATGCCATGAGGACTCATGGTGGAGGACGGCTGGTGATGGATGGAGCACTGAGCCACCAACAGCAGAGAGGAAATGTTCAGATGAGCAGCAAGGGAAGCAGAGGTCTGAACCCAAGCTCTGGGGCAGGGCAGGGTTTGATGCATGGCAAACATGCATGCACATGGGGCTACTGTGGGGGCATGAGGAGAAGCAGCCTGGGGCAGATGTGCTGGCTGCTCACCTTGGCAGTTGAGCAGTGTGATTGAGCAGTGCAGTAGGTCCCAAGCAGAGACGCGTGCGTTCAACTGATGATGTGCAGAGGAGCCAGAGCTAAATTTAGCCTTGGTTGTGCGCAAGTGTGATGTTTGTATTGGTGCCCTTAAAGACATTGTTTGGAGCATGTGGCTGCTGGCCCTGTCTGGCTCAGCCCTGGACCTTTGTTAGTCAAGCTGCTCAAAGAGGGGAGAAACAAGGAGCTGTAGCAGTTGGTGAGACATAATCCCAAGGGCCTATTTCCAAAAATGCCCCGGAACCATCTCTCAGAAACCAGCAGTGCGTACAAAGCAGTGAAAGGGTGACCTTGGTGGCCATGGGGATGTCCTTGTGCTGAGGTAGAGGTGTCTGCTCCACAGGTGTGGGACTATGTGCTCTGGGGCAATGGCAAGAGCAAGGGGCCAGGCTGGCTTGGCCTCAGGGCAGTGGTGTTGGAACACTGTTGGTGATGGGCTCCATTCTGCATCCCATAGCCTGCCCACCTTAGGGCAGGTATGATTTGACCCAGCGTTGCATTCAGAGGGCAACAAAAGCCCCACAGCCCCAAAACAATCAGGGCCAGAATGATAAAAGGGCAACTGGATCTTGGACACCCCAAATAGAACCCTCAGACCTTGGCTAGAGCCTTCAGGGACCGCTTGATTCCCCCAGAACCACTGGGCTCCATGCAGAACAAGGGAAGGCTGCGATGTGGAATGAACTTAGGTCTTGGGCTGCAGGCAACAGGCAGGAGACAGCCACACTCCTCTCCAGCAGGGATGAGGGAGCTGCTTGGGAAGATGCAGTCCGGCAGGGAGCTCAGCACCCTCTCCCTGCAACACAGCCTGGTTGCCATCAGGACCTGGCAAAGGGCAGGGATGTGCTGCGCCCTGTCTGCTCCCCTGCCACAGCACAAAGCATGTGCTGGGGCTGGCAAGCTGCCAGCCCCCCCCCCCCGGACACCTCCTGCCCGCCATGGGACTACCAGTAATTTTCCAACCTGGCTGCAGGCTCTGCCCTAACGAGATGTTCTCCTATGTCCCTCTAATAGGGCTGGGCCCCGTTCAAGTTCCACTGCTCATTCAGACCATGAGTCCCCTCCTTTTGCTGCTCGGGCTACAAAACAGGCTGCTCCTCCGAGCCCTGCTCCTCCCTGCTCTCACAGCCCTTCTGTCTCAGCCAAATGAGAGGATTTTGTCCTAAAAACAGGGGGGAAAACAGCCCATCAACCCACCAAGAAAGATTCCCGTGGTTCAGCTGCACTCTTAGTCCCGGAACAAAGCAGCCCTTGGGATTTGCCATCAGCCATTCCCAAATCTGCCTGTGCACAGGCACCTCCTGCCTGGTATTGGAGGTCTGGGTCCATCAGCTGCATTGATTGGCTGAGGACAGGAGAGTGAAGTTGATTTACAGAGGAAGGAATCTGGCCCTGGAACGCAGTGTGCGTTGAACGTGCTGCCTTGGACTTGTTTTACTTGTAATGAAGCTGTTTGACTCTGATCTCAGCTTAGGCAGTAGATTTCATGGGTCTGGAGAGCCAGATAACCCGCTCCTAAGTGAGCAGAAGATGCAGACATTGGCCCTCCTGCTCCTCTTCCTTCTTCTCCTCCTTCTGTTCCTCCTCCTCCACCAGCCCAGAGGGGACAATGAGACCAGGCATCACTCCAGCACTTGCTATTGCTGCGCCAGAGCTGGGCAGAGAGTGCAGGAATCCGCATGCCCTTGACTGCCACAGGAACAGCTTGTCCCAGTAGGGCAGAGGGGAGGTTCAAGGCAGCGAGGGGAGCTCGCTGCTGCTTTATGCTCCAGGGAGCCAGGGAAAAGCTGTGCATCTGAGTGTCCATCTCAAAAGTCTCAAACCATCTCCCAGAGCTCTAGAATCTGGATCGAAATACGTGGATTCCACAGAAGGGCTCACCCATCTATCTCCCTTGGGTTTTGCAGGCACTAAAGCATGTGCAAACTTCACCCCCACTGCAGTGTCCACCCCTCCAACACCCCTCGTAGCTGCACCAGGAACAGAGAAAGGCACTCCAAGCACACATGCAGAATGCAGGATGCTTAACCATAGAATCACAGAATAGTTTGGGTTGGAAGGGACCATAAAGACCATCTACTTCCAACCCCCTGCCACGAGCATCAAGATGTCTTAGTACAAGCAAACATGTTGCTTTGTACGAGAGGTAGCTCAACTCTCCTGGTGTAGAAATGCACCAGGAGAGACAGACGGCTGTGGCAACAGGCCTGGTGCAGGAAGGGCTCTCCCGCCACCAGGATACACCCCTTCAGGAGGTGCCATTTCACAAGTCCTTGCCTGCAGAGCTCACCTGCAGCCCACTGTGACATTCTGGGCTGCACAGGCCCACTCTCCTGCACAGCCTCCTCCATGGCTGCCTGCCTCCTCCCCACTGCAGAAGCCAGCATCCACAGCTCCCAGCCCTGCTGTGCTGCTCCTGTGACAGCTCCTTCCCAGAACCAAGCCAGGCTTTAAATAAAAACCCATCATCAGAGCAGAGCGGAGCGGAGCAGAGCCAAACTGTCCACAGTGACTGCCTGTGTTTAGCAAGCTGACAGCATGAGGCAGAGCAGAGGCAGCAGGGTCTCTCTCCTCAGAGGCCACAGACTGGCACATTCTCAAAGGTACCACCCACCCTCATGGACCATAGTTTGTCACTGTTGCCCTCCTTGGGAGAGCAGGGTAATGCCACTTACAAGGGATGTGAGCTGCCATGATGGTTTAAGGGGAGGCTGATGGAGTGAAAAGACTTGATTTTAATCTAAGTTTCCATAGTTCACCCATCCCAGCAGCTGTCTGGGGACACAGGATGAAGCTGCTCCTCTCCACTGTCTGGTTATGTGCAGCTTGGTCTGGAGGTGAGGAGGGGTTCCCACTCCTGGTGGGGTACCAGGGAGCCCCATGAGCTCCTTCCAAGGTCAACTTGTGGTGAGATTTAGAGTTGAATATTCTTCCCTGTGAGGGTGCTGAGGCCCTGGCACAGGTTGCCCAGAGGAGCTGTGGCTGCCCCATCCCTGGCGGTGCTCAAGGCCAGGTTGGATGGGGCTGGAAGCAGCCTGGTCTAGTGGAAGGTGTCCCTGCCCATGGCAGGAGGTTGGAACTGGGTGAGCTTTAACGTTCCTTCCCATCCAAACCAGCCTGGATTCTGTGATTCCCGGAACCAGGACATGCCAGCAGCTGAGTGCAGCTGAGTCCAACTTTCCTGTGGGCTGGCAGGGCAGATCTTTTAAAGCAGATTATTTGGCTTCTAATATTGGTAAGACAAGAAGCAAGCTTAGGTCAGCCTGGCAACCCTCTCGCTGAGACAGCAAGATGCTGCTGATCCCAGCATAAGTCTGGATCTGGGTTGTCCCCTCTGTGCTCAAACTGCAGGTAGCCATAGCAGGATGGGCACCCACCACCTCTATTCCATCTGTGCTGCCCAAACTCCCGGGGCCTCCTTAGCACACCTGAGATGGAGCCAGGCTCCTGGGTGGGTGGCAGGGCTAAGGAAGGGCTGTCACACAGGAGGGACAGCAAAGCCTTGGGCAAAACCAGCAAGGGAGTGAATTCCCTGTGCTTGGAGGCAGGGCGCTAGCGGGAGTGGAGCCAGCTCTGCCCCAAGAGCTGGGGGCTCCCTACGGTCACAGTCATGAAAAGAGAGGAGACTGGAGCACAGGAAAGGCATTTTACAGGCATCAGCTCCTCTGCGGAGTGCCTGGCTCAGGAGGGGAAGGCAGTGAAGCAGAGCAGCACATGGAGAAAGGGATCCTGCACAGCCAGTCCGTGCCTGGGCAGGAGAACGCATGTGGAGGGGCCCGAGCAGCCACCCACAGCTTTTCCTCCTTCCTCATCCTGAAAGCTTTAACGGGAACAGCCAGCTCCCCAGCTCCCCTTGCCTGCACCCCTTCACCCCTCCATCTCTGCCTGTGACCTTCTCCTTGTCCTGCAGCTGATCAATACCTTTAGCTCTGAGGGGATCCATCAGCCCTAACAATTTCATCCCACTTCTCGCTAATGCATGCTTGTTGTGCTGCATTTGAGCCATGGACCTGGCAGGTGCTGGGACAGAGGGAGAGGGCTGGCCAAAGGCACCATCACATGCTGTGCCAGGACAGCAGGCTAACTCTTAGCATCCTCCCTTTGCCACATAACCCTCTTCACCATAGAAAAAGGTCTTCAGCTCTTCCGCCCACAGCTTGTGGCTCACTGGAAGACCATAAACCTTCCTCTCTCAGCTCCCCAGCTCCTTGGAAAGGCACATTCAACATGTCTGAGTGACTTAGCCAGGATTTTGGAGCTCTTAGCCAAAACCCACCAATGTGTCCTCACAGTCCCTCATCGCCTTTATCACTTAGCAACTGCTCCTCCAGAGAGCCGCCATCAAACTCCTTGAGCCTGCCTGGAGATGGGGGGAATTGAGGACATTCTAAACCACCAGTGATGGGAAGCTGGAGCCAGCATTTCTGGAGTCCTTCTCTTGAACTTTTAGCCAGGATGAAAGAGCAGGCACTTGGTTAACAGTGGGGAGCTGAACATGCCCCCAGGCCACGCACACAACCACCATCCATCCATCCATCCTGCAGGTCCAGTCCCTTGAGGTTGTCAGCCTGCTGCTGACTACCTCAGTCGCAGCCATTCCTGCCTGAGCTGGAGCACTGAATTGCAGCAGCTTCCCATTAAGGCACTTCCCTCAGGAGCACTGCTGGGGCTGTTCGTGGGAGCACCAAGCCAGCCATGAAGCACACACCTCCCTCCCCACTCATCCTCTCCTTCCTCTTTTAGCCCTGTCCCTTTTAGGAAAAGCACAAGACAAAACTGAAAAAGAAGTCACCAAACTGGTTCGGTGAGGGCCCGATATCAGTGTTGTGCAGGCTGGGGCATCCTCCCAGCTTGGGGGCTTTACATCGCATCCTTGTCTCAAGCAGCCCTGGAAAGAGTGACTTTCACCAGTGGGTGCCAGACACTTATTCAAACCCACTTCTCTTCCAGTCTCCACATCCTGTGCAATAGGGTGTCACACATCCCTGGGGTAGTCATCCTTGATGTGCTGCTGGCTGTGTGGCAGTACCACTGTTTTACAGCTGGTCCTGGCAAAGCTTCTGGAGTCCCATTCCACATCCTGGGGTGCACCAAACAAGGGCCTCTGGCCCAGCCTGTCACTGACCTTCACTGTGAACCCAGTCACATGCACCCTGTCAATAACTAAACATGAGATAACAAAATAAGCTGTCATAGCCAGTTAACATGCTGGGCTTAACCTGCTTGTGGGCTTCCAGGGTGGAGACTGGGGGCAGCTCCAGAACAGAGGGGCTGGGAAAAGGCAGGGTATGGGCTTCAGTGGATCACAGCCACCCTGTCTGCCGGCTCCCTCGGCCAAGAGCCAGGGGCAGAAGGCTCCTGTTAGCACACAGATGTAGCATCTCCCTGGCATGTGGACATCCCAGCCCTACCAAAACAGCAGTGGGATGGGCAGACGCAGGGTTACTGAAGCTGAGACACCCCACACAGGGCTTTAGCCCCAAGGTAGACCCACTAGTTAGGAGAACAGACAGCTTCAACTGCCAAACTCAAAAGGGTTCCACTTAAAGCTGGAAGGGATCTCAATGTCTGTTGTTGAGTGCCTCTCAATTAATTAGCATCCTGCTGATTCTATGATTGAGGCGCTTGCTAAGGAGATTAAATCGGTCTCTGCCACGAAGCAGATGCTGTTCCCAAGGCTTGATTTGCAGTATTTTCCTTTTCCTGTGCCATCCTGCCCTGCTGACTCAGTTGAAGGCCCAGGGTGGGCACAGCCTAGCCAGCTGTGGACTTGGATCCAGGCCTGAGGGTGGAATTGCTTTGCAGAGATGTTCAGAGACACATCAGGTCAGATGCCACCATGGCCTGCCAAGGAGGGCCTCAGTTGGAGAATGCTGGTGTAAATGCAGAGCAGTGCTCATGAGGGGAGCAGCATGGTCAGGAGAAGGCCTAGCCATCCAGGGAGGCAATGGTCTGCTCACCCCATTTTGCCTGTGTCAGCATGGGCAGCCAAAGCTACATGTGTGCACCTGAGAGCCCAAACTGAAAGGGAAAATCACAGCTCAGCCTCCAGGCCAGGGCTGGGTAAATCCACCCCAACTGCAGTAAACCCAGGAGCAGCACAACACAGCACAGCTCTGCCCAGGAAAACACAGGTCTCCACCAGCACAAGTGAGGGGCAGTTCTCTGAAAGCCCCTGCAAACGGTGTGATGACAACAGTTGTTCAGTTAATGCTGACCAGGACCTGCACTCTGCTCCCAAGCCAGCCACAGAACTGTCCCTAGCAGTAACAGTGGCCATTCAGACCCTGAGCACAAAAAGCACTAGGAAAGGGACTGCAGCATCCATTAGCTCCCACTCCCCCAGGTATCAATTATACACCCAAACAAATAGCAAATCTTATAAGTGAGGCAAAGACAAGAAACTCATCTTAAATCATTGTTGGGGTGGGAGCCTAACCACCAAGGTACACACAGCCTGCAGAGTGCGGTCCCACAGCAAGGGAACGAGCACATTTGAGGGTTGTTTTGACAGTGCCTAATTTCTGCATCTGCTTTACTGGTTCCTCCCCAGCTTCAGAGACCCCAGTTACAGGACTGCTGTTGGACAGTTGCCTCCTCCCTCCCGTTTTGCTCTAATGCCTGGGAACAAAAAGCCACACTACATCCTAAGCATTTGGCAGCTTCTTTGTCTGAAGTCAGGGAAAATCTTCCCTTTTATGTCTAGGAAAAGCCTCCTGCTCCTGAGGGTTTGTTGTAATCCTCCTCGTGCTTATGTTTTACCTCAGGAGAGCCAAGAGTCCTTGAGGGACAACAGGACAGCTAGAGACAGGCTCAACCTTAAAAGCCACTTAAACTGAGAGCACAGATTGGGCCCCTGCAAACTCCATTTGCTTTCTGCCACGCTTTTTGTATGGCAGTATTACAGCAGAGATGGAACAGCACAACCCTCAGAAGGCATCACCTTACCAGTGCCATTCCTAGGCTCATAGGAATCTGGAGGTAGCCAAGGCTGAGGCTGTCTTTAGGATTGCAGTTTCTCAGTAAAGCTGTTTTTCTTTGATCTTGCAGGATCCCAGCGAAAACGGAAGACGGCTTCCAAGCTTTAAAACAATCTTCACCCTTGGGGCTCACCCTCTATTTCATAGGCTAACTGGAAGTAAAATGCTTTCAACACATAGTTCCCAAGAAGCACTTGAGCCAGAAACAGTGGCAAGAACAGATCACAATGCATTTGAGTGCTGTGACACAAGCACAGCCCTCAGATCAGAACATCAGGCATTAAAGACACCCTTAGGAGAGAATGCCAGTATGAAATGGGTTTGGGGCTGGGGTGCTGCTGTGCTCTTACACCTTCCAGCTGCAGCTGGGGAGAAGCAGGTCCCATTGTTTGCATTTCCAAGGAGGCTGAGCTGATGAGCAGCCGAACTTTACCTTTACCCCAGCTCCTTTCTCTGTGACTCCAGTGATACCACATCCTGACACAGCAGGATGCAGTGCCCAGGAACAAGCGTGAGGCACCTGCATCCCGCACCTGCTGCATTAGCACAACATGCTTCTCCCTGAGAAGCTGTGCCTGGAACTCCACACCAAGACCTAGGTAGAGCCAGAGAGCACCCTGACACCCTGCACACTTCATCTGCGTTCCTGCATGATCCTCGCACCCCAAACCTTGCTCAGCCTGGGTGCTGCCTGTGACCCAGCACTAGAGGAAAAGTGGTTTCTGTCCTACCACACAAGGGATTTGTGCCTTGTCACAGGGTTAGCAGCAAACCGCAAAGAAACATCCCCTCAGAGGTGTGGGGAAGCATTGTGAAAAGCTGCAGCTACACGGCTTCACGAAGGCTAATGAAAGGCAAAAGACCAGGGTGTCCTGCCAATCCAGATAGAAAGGATCCTAAGGCTGCTGGCACTGCCTGGCAGCCTGCCCCGACAAAGAACTTCAAAAATAGAAGCGTGCTAATCTCAGGAACCTGCTGGTATTGTCAATGACATTAATGAAGTGTTTCAGAAACCAGAACAAATGCTTTGGCTTTTTGGGGCTGAGCTGTCCCTTGTAATTTTCCAGTGGCCTAAAGTGGAGGAGCTGCTCCTCACTCTCTTCGTGCTGCTCTGCTCTCTTGCTCGCAGCATGGGGTCAGCTCTGCTGGTTCCCAGCAAGCTTGGCACCAGCGGGGTAGAGACTGGCCAGCCTTCAGCGCCCAGGAAAGAGGCTCTCAGAAGCAATTTCCTCTGGAAAGCCAAAGCCATTAAACATACTCAATGGAGACAGTGCCCAGGGGAAGTGGAAGCTCACAGTCTCTCTCTTCCCTCTTGTCTTCAGTCCTTGTCTCAATCACCCTCTGCATTCTTTTTCACTCCCTGAGGTCCCTCTCCAGCTCCTGCCTTCTCCTCATCCTCTCCTTTACCTTCCCACCTTTCTTAACCCCAGTCTTTAGTCTCAGACAAGCCAAGCAATGACACGCAGCCTGGAAGTGGTTCTACACTTTATTTCCTGAGGTGTCACACTGCTTAGAACGGAAACACCTCTCAAATGAGGGAGAACCACACTGAATGTTGACCTGCTTCCTGAGAGCCTTCCTCTCCCTTCCTGCTCTTCTTCCCACCATCTCTTCCCACCTCTCATCTCCTGCCCCAGCAGACCCAAAGGGATCAATACAGCTGCCCCCCTGCCTCGCTCCACGTGGCTGGCTGCCTTCCCAGGCATGCTGTTCCCATGAGCAGACGCTCCAGGGCTGCTGTAGGTGGCAAGTTTTCCAAGGCTGATTTTCTTGCTCTGGTAGCTACGACAGCTCCCTCCAGCAAGTGATGGTGAGAAGGTGGCAGATGCACCTTTACCGCTCCCTGACTCTCATCCCAGCAAATTCATGAGGCCATATTGTAGAAACAGAACAGTCACAGGCAGAGCTCAGCTCTATTTACCATAGCTAGGACCCACGATGGCAAATTTGTGCTTGCCAGAAGGGCTCTGAATTTCTGGGTAGTATGTGTGGAGCAGTGGGCTCAGGCTGGCAGAGAACAGACGTGAATGACTTGCTGGTCTCTTCCCTTTCTGAGCTCTGCGAATTCCAGCCTTTAAACATACACAAAGTCAATTCTAACTCTACTTCCCAGGCTTTCCAGCTGAGAATTAAGTAGCAGAAGACAGAATTCCTGCAGCCTGCCCCTCCCCAGCCCACAGCAGGGCTGCAGGAGCCCTTGGGACACTGACTGTTCCAGCACAATGCCAGTTCTGCACCCACTCAGGTACTGCCCAGCACACCTCACATCACCTGATGCGGCACAGCCAACTATCAGTCCATCCCCTCCCCTGCTTCTCTTTCTTGGCAGCTTTCTCCCCACTTCCCCCCTTACACAGCAATCTGCAGTAATACCTCATGGAATAATTTCTTCACCAAAAGGGCTGTCAAGCCCTGGAACAGGCTACTCAAGGAAGTGGTGGTCACCATCCCTGGAGCTGTTAAAAAGATGTGTAGATATGGTGCTCAGGGACATGGTTTAGTGGTGCGTTTGGCAGCGCTGGGTTAGCGGTTGGGCCCAATGATATTAAAGGTCTTTTCCAACCTAAATAGTTCAACGATTCTATGATTTTCATTGCCTCTATAACCGTAACATCCATTCCTCTTGTATGCTCGAATCTAGGACAAGGTAGCACAACTTAAACCACTTTGAATCTCCTTGTGTTTTCACTTGACAGATACAACAGAATGTCATGTAGATGCCTAGTTTGATCTTACATGCCAAGTAAGAGCTCTCCCTACCTACAACTTAAAGCAGTTACAGTAGGACCTGCACAAAAACAATGTCTGAAGCTCTGTGCCCCTCTCCTGGCTGCCCACAAGTAGTGCATGCACACGCCCTCCCTGGCCAGCAGCCTTCCTGTGATGGTTGTTTCAAATTCCACTACTTGATATCCCGACGTGTGCCCTTCAGCCAGCAGCAAAGAGGTTGCTGCAGCCTCTGGAAGGCAAGATGTGAGACAATGTTGCTAAACTGCATAACACCAGCAGGGTATAAAGGTCCAGCCTAATTGTGTATCTAATGTAGGCTGAGATGGTGGTATCATTTGAGCAGAGCACAATGTGAAGCTTCCAGATTCATTAACCCCAATTCATTGCTGAAGTATCTTCATGCTGAAGAGACTTGTGCACACAGGGTCAGAGGACACTATAAACTACATAAAAACTCATTAGACTAGTAACATGTATGTTCAGCGCCTGCCCAGCCACACTACACTGGCATCTTCTCCATAGCAATGTGCACATGACATTAATGTGTGCCAGCACATCCCCAGGGTCCTTATGAGACCATATCAGGTTTAGTTTCAGAATAAAAGTAGATGAGATGAGATCTTAGGCAGCAGTTCTTCCCTGTGAGGGTGCTGAGGCCCTGGCACAGGTTGCCCACAGAAGCTGTGGATGCCCCATCCCTGGCAGTGTTCAAGGCCAGCTTGAATGAGGCCTGGGCAGGAATTAGCACTGCACACTCAGCTACACTCTGCAGGGCCAAGTCGCTGTTCAGGTAGGACAGAAGAACAGAGAGCTGGGAAAGCACTTCATAGAATTCCAGACTGGCCTGGCTTGGAAGGGACCTTAAAGCTCATTCAGTTCCAATCCCCTGTCATGGACAGGGAGACCTTCCACTAGACCAGGTCTTACTCTAAGTTACAGGGTAAGCAGCAGGCTGAGGAAACTCATCAGTAAGGGTTTAATGGGACTGATGAAGGAAACCAGAGTGATTTCTCAAAAGGGGAATATTTTAGCTCTGACAAACACTTATCGAGTAAGAACATGGGCTCTGGCAGACATAGCAGTGCTGGGATAATCTAGCTGGCATATTTGCTGTAACAAAGATACTGGCTTTATCCAAACGACAAAACACACTCTTAATAAGGGAGTATTACCTTCTTTTGTCATTAAAGAAAACTGAGGCAAGGAACAGCTTTGAGTTGCTTCCTGCCAGACAGAAGCAGAGCCAGATGAATAGCAAGATCTTAAATAAAGCTACAAAATCATGAGCCGTATGATGCGCTACCAGACAACGTGTTTTATAAAAAGCACATTTGGGAACAGAAGCAGCTCTGTGTGAAGAAAGCATTCACACTGTGCCTCTACTGCATTACATCACATCTCCGTTAAAAACTGGCTCAATTAAAATTTTGAATGCAGCTCTTGTAATAGCTGGTCACCAAAAAATGGGTAGAAAAATCCCTGATCAAGATCAGAAAGGCTTGTGCTCCTTACTGAGGTTTCTCTTATAATCTGGGGTGTTATAGTATATCAGTTCTGCAAACATTCCTTGCTGCTGCTCCTCCTGGGTGCTGTTGGATCTGAATTACACAATTTATGGCTTCCAGGCTGGCAGAAGCAATGAACCCTTTCATTCGACTGACCAAAAATAAACCAGTGCCAGAGGACAAACAAAGACATTGTTTAGAGCAAAGAAGACCAAGGAACAAACACAGGTATTTTGTAAAAGGGTGATTTAGACAGGTGACAAAGTACTGTTTGAGAGCTACATTTCAGAACTATTTGTATCTAACTGGGGGTCCACCCTCTCATACTGTCTCACCTGCTCAAAGAAAATAACACGGAAGAGATAAGCAAGAGGAGCTTAGAGTTTTATGAGAAGTTAATGTAACACTTAGGTGAGGAAAACGGTTTGGTTTCACTAACCATTCCAGCAGGAATTCACCACCAGGAAGCTTGTCGGACCCCGTCTTCTGGGGTGTCCGTGAATGCACAGCTTCGACTTTATTCACCATAGGTGGCAGCCAGACATGGAAGCAGATTGTGACGGGAGTCTGGGGGCTCTCCTGCAGAGGCAGCTTCTACAGCCCTGGCCCTAAACCCATCCTGAGATGGGTTAGGCGGGGCTAATCATAGAATATCTCAAATTGGAAGGGATCCATAAGGATCATCGAGTCCAACTCCTCACTTTAAGGAAAGGACTGGGCAAGGTCAGCTCATACTCCTTTTCAAAAACAGGCCATTAAGATCCAAACAATATTCCCTGTGAACGCATAACTAATGAACATCTCAAATTTTGCAATCCAGTAAAAAATAAGCAATAAAAACCATTGTGGCAATCCTGTAAAAGGTGTCTATTGACTGCTTTCTCATGATCAGTAGTCCTTCAGTTTAAAAGCCACGGGACATCGGGAGAAATGACACTTTTAAGTCCTTTTCAGACCTCTGTAATGAGGGTTTATTGTGCCAGTCTGCAAACACACAAGGTCCAACTCCTCTAGCTTATAGCTTGCTGCAGTACAATTATAAAGGGCAGTTTGTGTTGTAAAAAGTACAGGCACCCCTTTATTGTATTTCTGGACAGAAAAAAAGCACTCCGGCCAGCAATAAATGAAAAAAAAAAAAAAAAATCCACAGAACATCAAACTGACTAACCAAAATACTGTCATTTAAAATAACAGGATCAGATTTTTAAGGGTTTTACTAGTGTTCACTCCTAAACACTCAGGGTTACCAAAAGTGACACTGTCTACTTACAAATACCCAGTGACACTGAGGACTACTTCAGGGATTTCTTTTCTCCTCACTCTGAAAGTAGCTGCACAAAATATTGGCAAGTAAGCAATTGTCTGCACCCAGCAGAGAGAAGAAAAATGCTGATACAAATGCAGGAAATTCATGATCTAGTGATTATGCTTATAGACTCACTAGATCTCAAAAACACCATCTCATTAAAATATACCTTCCAATTAAAAAATGTATCTCATCACAGAATCATAGAATCACAGAATCAACCAGGTTGGAAAAGATCTTTAAGATCATCAAGTCCAACCTTTGCTCCAGCATTGCCAAGTCCACCACTAAAAGATCCAATCACAGGTGAACTTAAACTTGCCCCCCTTGTAGCTGAAGCACTGATCACAGCTTCTGATATGCTACACCAAGTCTATGCTATAGGGTGAGAATACAGAGACCACCAATTTCCACCTGCCACCACCACTCCACACCAAAGTCAAGGAAACACAAAATCACCCTCTCACGTTTCACAGAAATGCAATTTATAAAATCAATAGCTTATTGATTGCTTGTTAGTGTCTCTTACGACTCGAGTAAACAGCTCTTATCCACATGGGACAAAGCAGACGGGAACTACTTCTACCCTCGCATGGTTGCACGAACATAGCTCCAAGCATGTTACCTGTAAGAGGAAAAATGACACAAGCAGGACTGTGTTATCCATCATGGCCATGGCTTTGTAGAGACCTGCACTTTCCAATCTATACCTGATTTTCCTGCTGCAGGGCAATTAACAATAGACATTTGACATTATAAACATCCCCTCACATAATATTTATTCATCATAAAAATCCAGAAATAGACAATAGACAAAAGCTTCATCAAAATGCACAGGCTATTATAAGCTATTAAGTCCTTAAGTGCAGCAGCACTTATCTTGCACTTACTTCAACTACTTTGTCAGGCACAGCTTCCCATTAGCCTCCCTGGCAGGACAGCTGGCCGTGGGCAGCGGAGGCAGAGACACCAAGGTGCCAGTCACACCAGTATGCTGTCTCCTCTCACCACCTCCAGAGGCAGAGCTTTCACTCCTCTGGCCAAGAAATAGCCATGCACCCTTTGTACTTGAGGTTTCCAGTTTGAAGTATCCAATATCCAAGTGCATCTGCAGGTCCAGTAACAACTCCCAAGATTTGGATCTTGCTGTCACCTCCCAGTAATTCCCATAGAAAAGAAAGCACACCGTATCACTACTGTCTGCCTCCTCCACTTAGGTCCACCTTCTACAGATGCTTAGAAGCACCCACATCCCATACCTGCTTCCAAAGGACAACCACCTTGATGACTGCAGGAACTAAGTCCTACAGAGATACCATGTGCTTTCTGACTCCAATCCAACAGGACTTCAGATAATGCAGGTTTAAGTGCATCCACACAGGATGACAACCACTGCGCTGTTCAGCAAGGTGCCAACAGGCAAGAATGACATTTACCAGGATAACTTTGCTAGGATCATTTAGATGGATCAAGGAAGGAAATTAGGAAGCTTGCTGTCCCTTCTACTGACCAAATTTAGGAATTAGAACAGTTTTTCATGGGCAGACAGATGGTACACATTGGTAATGGAGGAGAGCTTCCATTAAAGTTGCTGCCTCTGATCCAGTCTAGACTAACTCTTTGTTGCCTTCTATTGCCTCCCTGTAAAACAAGCACAGAGCTTATCACCCAGCACAGAGACGCATCCATCGTGCAAGCCAGTCGCATCAAACAAGAACATTCTCCACCTCATGCAGCAACAAGACCACAGTGACCAAGGGAGAGAAAAGATGATGTAAGACCTGCACGGCCTCTTCACTTGCTCCATGGGTTAGAGGAGGCATTTTTCTCCGGGGCACTTAACCCTATGTACAAAATTCAGCAAAGAAAAATATTCCTGCCTCACAAAGAGCACCTGTTCCACCTCAGACTATAAGAAATAGAATAAAATTTCACGTGGTTTATATAGTTATTTTCCCACATCACTGGGGCTCTCCAAAGAACAGGGAACCTGGCATTAGCTATTCCCAGGAGGCTGGAATGGGAAGGGCAAGATGAAATACACTGAATTACACTTTTTTCCAGATAGAACCAGTATTGTAAGTACCAGCTGGGGAGATAAAGAACAACAATAACCCTTCCAGAAAATCTTCTCATATCCTTTCAGCCACCTAGCACACACTTGAAATGCAAAACCTCAGGAGTGGTATAAGTAAGCTGCAAAGTTGTCCAGTGATGTGATGCCATCTCTTTCTTATATCCTTGCTGTCTGCCTTTAAAAATTGCACTAGTTTGATCTGAAGATGTTATAGAGAAGAATTCCCACTAATGGACAGTGAGCCTGTCCTTTCCCAAAGCTGATTCATCTTTATCTTCTGTGACAGAGATGGTAAGTCTCTTGGTGTTCCTCACTGTAGCTGCACATTCTTCAGGCTTTTAACCATCCACTTCTGTGAACTTTCGTTTTCCATAATTCTGGACCAGACTGGAGGCTGTGATTTGAGAAGCCTGTCCCTTTTCCCAGCTCTGGAAGTCATTCAGTTCTTTCTGGCCAGCTTGAAACAAGGCTCGCTCCAGTTCATCCAGCCGAGCCACTAGCGCTGATGTGTCTTCATTGTAGGCATTCTGAGAGGAGTCCATGATACGACGAAATCGGCTAATAAACGTCTGAAGAAGATAAGCGGTATTACTAACAGGTAACACAGAGGCTTCTCCAGCTCACATGCTAAGAATCTTACTTTTGGGTGTAAGCTCACAACTGGGCAAAGGTCTGCAAACAGCATAGCACCTATTAACATGGGATACAAAGACAAAACTTTTCTTGACTGACCTGTGAGATCAGTGCCTGATCTACTGGATGGGAAGCAAGCACAGAATTAGGCTTTGGCTCCTTCCTAATGATAGGCTTGAGCAGAGCACAAGGTATAACACCATTACAATCTATTCCATCATGCTTCACAAGCAATCACTGCTTTAGAGAAGGTAGGACAGATCTCACGCCACAGCAGCTGCTGCAGGAACATACAAATGGCAACTTGTGAAACGGCCTGGAAGTTCAGCCAAGCTGCCACTGTAGAACTTTCAGTATGCTGAAAAAACACTTAGCCATAAAAAGGTGAGAAAAAAAAAATAAAATCTACAAATAATAAATTTTGAAAAGCTAAGCAACAAGACATATTTAAGGATTTTTATTTCCCACCTTATCTTTGCTTTTGGGAATTAAAAGAAAGGCTGAAAGTCTTTGAGAACTGTGCTTTATTATTTCAGAAGCTGATTTTAATCATCAGAACTGTACAATTTTTAAGATTTACTTATAAAACAAATACATTATAAATTAATAATTCTTATTGGCTTTGCTACCAAATAGTTACCCTTCACATATACAGTCCCTAAATGGTTGGGAGAGGGGTTTTTTTTTGGATGTTTTGTTTATTTTTTAAGTCAGCACAACTCCCCTCTTGTTTGCTTTTAATCACGGGAAAGCAGACCTTGTGTGTTTTGATTTTTCTGTCAGTAATGTGTGCTAATGTGTCTTGTTTCCCCAAGACGTCCATTAGCAGAAAGACAAGAGACAAAAAAAGGTGTGGTCACCTTCCCCAATGCAGAAAGTAAGCTTTCAGTGGACAACTCTAAGAAAGCAGTAGTGCTTTAAAGCCTCTCTGCATTGGCCTTCATCTAAGAAATAGAGAAAGGGAAAAAAAAAAAAAAGCTAATAGCAATCATCCCAGACTACTTAGAGAGCTGGCTGAAGAAATCTCAGAGCTGTTAGTGGTTATCTTTAAAAGCTTAAGGGGAACAGAGGTCCAGAAACTGGCAAAGATGTTATCTGTCCCTCGAAAGAGATAGGGGAGATGGACAGGCAGGAAGGAAGAGCCAAGAAATTACACAACCATCAGTATCAATTTCTGGAAATGTACTGGAATAAATGAAGTATGCATAAACTTCTGCAAGAAAACAGAGGAGTAACAGCCAACATGGATTTGGCAGGAAGCAACTCTGAGAGCCCAGCCTAGTTTCCTATGTTGACAGAACGACAGGCCTTACAAACGGAACAAAACCAGCACGCTGGTACCTGCCATGGGGCACCCACAGTCACTAAAGAGATGGGTGGTCGGTAAAGACAATTATACATCCTCCCTATCAGGAGGGAAGAACATATTGGATGGAGTTCGACAGGGGTGTATCTGGAACCAAGTACTATTTGATTTATTAATTGTCAAAGGAATAGAAGTTACATTTGTTAAATTAGCAAACAACATGTAGGAGAATGAGTTGGGATAACAAGCATGTTAGATAGCAAAACTCTAAATTCACAAAGATTCTGACAAATTAAAAACATGGTGTGAAAACAACAAGAGGCTAGCAAAGTTTTACATTAATGCAGAAATGGGAAACTGTATGAATGCAAGAAAAGGAATAACTGTGTGTATGCAGTCTGTACCATCTTACTGTGGACTGCAAACCAAACACCTAGCAATGTCACTTCATAAAAAACAAGGTGCTGCACCACAATAAGCGAGGAGCATCACAGCTACAAAATTCACTCAGTAATCTTTTTGTTTCCATCAGCGCAAGTCCTGAGCAGATCACTGTATGCTGCTCAGGGCACTGCACATCACAGTGAATGCAGATCAACTGGAAGGACAATCAGAGGTCAGCAAGCACGCCCACAGAGAGATGGCAAATGAACTGGGACTGCTGCAAGAAGGAAGAGAATAATCCGTCCCCAGTGTTTACTTTGGATGAGGTAAACAGAACAGAGCTTGCATCGCTGTGAAGGATTCCTCCTGAAGACTGCAGAGCAGTGGGAAACAAGAGGAAGATGGAAAAATGTACAACTACATTTCAAGACTTAGTTCAGATACTTGCCTGCAGGATAGCCTGAGCTATCTCAGGGTTCTCTGGATTGTCAAAATTCAGGAGCTGGGAGCCAAATCCATAGTAGTATGGCCCCATTTTATGCAGATCAACCACACTGGCATCAGCACTCAACACTGTCCTCCAGGCTTCCTTGTAAATGTTTGGCAGTTCCACAGAAATTATTCTTCGCTTGCTGTCATGCAGACCCTTAGCAAGCCACAGAGGGAACTCCAGTTTTGACCCCTGCATAAAGGGAAAAAAAAAAAAAAAAAAAAATCAAAAGTTGTCCTTGCTATGAAAACACAAAAACCAACCTCAAAGACAGCAGTGAGTTTTATTAACAAGATTCAGTATTACAAAAAGTCTATTTTGTTTTCCAAACAGTCTACTGTAACTTGTCTCTAAATTGGAGAGACATCAGTTTGATAGCTAGATAAAGAACTGGCTGGATGGCTGCATGCAAAGAGTTGTGCTCAATGGCTCCATGTCCAGCTGGAGACCAGTAACGAGTGGTGTCCCTCACAGGGATCGATGTTGGGGCTGGTCTTGTTCAACATCTTTGTTGGTGACATGGACAGTGGGATTGAGTGTGCCCTCAGCAAGTTTGCCAATGACACCAAGCTGTGTGGTCCGAATAATATGCTGGAGGGAAGGAATGCCATCCAGAGGGACCTAGACACGCTTGTGAGGTGAGCTGATGCCAACCTGATGAAGTTTAACCATGCCAAGTGCAAGGTCCTACACCTGGGTCGGAGCAATGCCAAGCACAGCTACAGGTTGGGCAGGGAGGAGATTCAGAGCAGCCCTGCGGAGAAGGACTTGGGGGTGTCGGTTGATGAAAAAATGAACATGAGCTGGCTTCAGTGTGCGCTTGCAGCCCAGAAAGCCAACCGTATCCTGGGCTGCATCAAAAGCAGCGTGACCAGCAGGTCAAAGGAGGTGATCCTGCCCCTCTGCTCTGCTCTCGTGAGACCTCACTTGGAGTACTGTGTGCAGTTCTGGCGTCCTCAACATAAAAAGGACATGGAACTGTTGGAACAAGTCCAGAGGAGGGCCACGAGGATGATCATGGGCTAGAGCACCTCCCAAATAAAGATAGGCTGAGAGAGTTGGGGCTGTTCAGCCTGGAGAAAAGAAGGCTGCGTGGAGACCTCATAGCAGCCTTCCAGTATTTGAAGGGGGGCTATAGGGATGCTGGGGACTCTTCATGAGGTACTGTAGTGATAGGACATGGGGTAACGGGTTCAAACTTAAACAGGGGAAGTTTAGACTGGATATGAGGAAGAAATTCTTTACTGTAAGGGTGGTGAGACACTGGAATGGGTTGCCCAGGGAAGTTGTGAATGCTCCATCCCTGGAGGTGTTCAAGGCTGGGTTGGACATAGCCTTGGGTGGCATGGTTTAGTGGGAGGTGTCCCTGCCCATGACAGGGAGGTTGGAACTAGATGATCTTAAGGTCCTTTCCAATCTTAACTATTCTATGATTCTATGATTCTAATAAAAACCAGGAACACTTTATAGGCATTACTTATTACTGCAAGAATATGGA
Source organism: Amazona ochrocephala (assembly GCA_039720435.1). Lineage (NCBI taxonomy): Eukaryota > Metazoa > Chordata > Aves > Psittaciformes > Psittacidae > Amazona > Amazona ochrocephala. The sequence goes on along the minus strand of CM077909.1, from coordinate 77,317,150 downwards.
AGTGTGTGGGGTTTCTTTAAATTCATGCTGTAGAACCTCATAATTGACAGATTATACATGAAGAAGTTCTTTACTGTGAAGGTGGTGAGGCACTGGAACAGGATGACCAAAAGCAGTGGTGAACGCTGGCAGTGTTTAAGGCCAGGTTGGATAGGGATTGAAGCAACCTGCTCCAATGGAAGGTGTCCCTGCCCGTGGCAGGAGTTGGGAACTGGATGAGCTTTAAGGTCCCTTCCAACACAAACCAGTCTGGGATTCTATGAAAGGCCGTCAACCCGTCCTTAACCCTGAAGTCTCCCGGGCCTAGAGAATACAGCTCCCAGGGCCCCCTGCGCCTCGCCTCCGCCGACCTCCCCGGCCCATCCGCGCGGGATCTGTCGGGAGTGGTAGTTCTGCCCTTGTCCCACCGGTTACCTCAGTAATGGCGTCCCCCGCGCCCGTCCCCTGGCCCAGTGCGAAACCCAGGCGCGGCAGTCTGGTCTCGGCGCGGCCCGGCAGCTTCTCCTGCGACATCAGGATGTCATCCAGCGACAGAAAACTCTCTTCCAGCCCCAGCCCGGGGCCCACAGGGAAATACGCCTCAGACATGGTCGACGAACCGGAACGGCACCAGCGGCAGCTCCCGCGCAGCCGATCATGCACCTCCCGCCTCCGCCCTTGAGCGCGAAATCGGACATGCGCCGTGGAGCCGCCCGCCCGTGCCGGCGCAGCCCCGCCTAGAGGCTGTTCTTGATGGGGTCCTGTGCCGGTTCGGGTGGGACGAGGCCTCAAAGCTCAACCAGTTCCGCCGCCGTGCCACGGGCAGAAGCACATTCCACTAGACCAGGTTGCTCCAAGCCGCGTCCAACCTGGCCTTGAACACTGCCAGGGATGGGGCGTTTCAATCTCCCCTCTGGCGGGTTAAAGCCATTCTCTCTTGTCCTGTCCCTGCTTTATCAGGTTTAGGAAATACACCTTTGTGCTAAACATGGAAGCTTGAGTTGTGTGCCGGAAAAGAGCTATGCAAATGGAAAGTGTGCTTTTTCTCAGGTGCAGAAGGAAGTCATACGCATCATGAGCCCAGCATCCTAAACAATATTATACTTTCATAAATAGGATTTCAGGACCTTCCTGAAAGAAAAGGAATGTCCTGTGTCATAACTGAGTCTGTTTGTACTTGGAGGATTTGTAAACCGGAGATTTAATTCACCTCCTGCATTTCTGTAAAGTCACAATCCTTCATGTCACATGGAGCTACACTAACAGATGTAGTCTGAGAGCAGAATCAGACCCTGTAGCTTTACAGAGAAAGAATAACAGCATCCATTTATAACCAGAGTAAAAAAAGGATCAAAAGTGTGTGTAAGAAGAAATGGAAAGATGTGTTGAGAGAAAGTGGTGGTGGAGAAAAAGGGGCAGGAGGCAAAGGCATCTGCCCAAAGCTGAGTAATGTCAAAATACTGCAGAAGTTAAGTCTGAGTGTGATGGGTAAAACCCAAATTACTTCCAGATATGGTAGATAAATTGAGAGGATTGCAAAGTATGGGGAAGAATGAAAACTTGGAAGTCAAGGGACAGTTCATAGAATCATAGAATAGTTAGGGTTGGAAAGGACCTCAAGATCATCTAGTTCCAACCCCCCCGCCATGGGCAGGGACACCTCCCACTAAACCATGCCATCCAAGGCTATGTCCAGCCTGGCCTTGAACGCCGCCAGGAATGAAGCATTCACAACTTCCCTGGGCAACCCATTCCAGTGCCTCACCACCCTTACAGTAAAGAATTTCTTCCTCATATCCAATCTAAACCTCCCCTGTTTAAGTTTGAACCCATTACCCCTTGTCCTCTCACTACAGTCCCTAATGAAGAGTCCCTCCTCAGCATCCCTATAGACCCCCTTGTTACCTCCCACCCGTGTACTTCTTTAAACACTGAATGTGACAAAATTCAGCCAATTGAATATATCAGGTAAATTCAGGAAAGCAAAATATTACCTGCTTCTTCTTAGGGATTTTAATTTGATCAGAGCAGGCTGATGTCTGTGTTTCGAACAGTTGCTGAGATGTGTCATGGCAGCATGTGTATGTGGTTTACAACAGAGTGAGCTGATACAGCCACTGTGGGTAGTTTAAATGACATTCAGTACATGTAGTAAGACAACTGAAGAAGCTGCAGGATGTTGATGGGAGCCCAAAGCACCACTTGCTTCTCCTTACCTAACTTCTTAAGGTCAGAGTGACAGAGGAATCTTCAATCTCTACATATTGGACTAAACCCACACAAACTAGGGTTGATATTAAGCCTTTGTCCTCTGTCATGTAGCATCTTAAATACCATATAGGATTATAGTATGGCTTGCTTCTCTTATTTGTGTTTGTTATCAGGTAATCAGGAGCGCTGGCAGGGTTTTTCTCTGTCTTAAGATCCCTAGATGAGACAACTGACTTCAGTGGAGCCAGAATGTCACTATCTAATCCTAGTTTAACAATCCCGAGTGCACAACTGAAACTCAGGCATGTGGTGTGCGCTGTTGCGAGTGTGGATCATTCTGTTCTGTGGTGTCCAGCTGATAGAAGGCAACACACTGTAGTACATCTCCCTTGCCCACATCCGCAGGCTTTCTGATGCTACTTGATCATTCCTCAATTATATTTCACTCAATATATTTGCATTTCCACATCAGTTGACTTGCCTGTGGCAGTGGGAGTTCTTGTAAGTAATGCTGTAGTCTCATGCAAGCTTTTGCAATCCCTTTGGTCTGCAAATTCCGGCATATAACTTAAGTGAACCAATTTGCTTCAGTAGGATTAGCGTCAGAGTTAAGTGCTACTTCATATGAATAAACACTGCTCTCCAAAAGACAGATTCTGCAGTCCAGTACAACTTTTTGGTGGAAAAGGGGTAGCAGCAGGGGTCAGTAATTACACCAAGGAGATAATCACTCAAGGAGACAATCACATAAAAACTAGGAAGTATTGACCTCTTTGAAAGAAAGATATGGGAATGTGGTACAATAAGAGCTTCACTTTCTAAATGATGGTGAGCTATTTTTCTAAGCTATGCAACACATTTCCAGTAAAAGCAATCTAAAATTTGCAGATTTTACCCTGTAAAGAAACTGAAAGATTATTTTTTGTCTTTCAGACTCAGATAAGCAATTGTAATACCTGACTACAGCAATTTTCAATATTTTTCTCTTTATATCCTGATAATATTTTTCTTCATTTGAGGTTCATACTCTCATGTTACTCTGGAGAGTTTTATAAGTGACTGAATTACTGGGTGGAAAGAAGGCAACATTTCTCGAGATCTAGGATATGAGCTTGAATTCTGAATTGCAGGGATAGTGGGTTTGCATCAATTCACTTGTGTGTAATCTGTAAGCTATCAAAACATGAATGCTATTGATTCCTTCACTGCTATCATTCAGATTTATTGTATCTATCTGGTTGTTCGTTTTTTTTTTTTTTGGGGGGGAGGGCATTCCCCTTTACGTGCTGTGTTCTCTGTACCAGTGACCCAGGATCACTAGCTGGAGAGGATGGTAGTCATCTGTATGTTATGTTTTCAACTGAACCATGGTTTCAGTGTTGCCAGCATTACTCCAGTCCTTCATCCGTTAGCATTTGATGACCAGAATGCTAATATTCCAGGGTCTTAGAAACAGAATCTCCATTTGCTTTACCAGAGTATGAATGCACCTTTTAACCTATGGCTTACTGTCTTTGGCCAGCAGAACCTCTGAATATCTTAAATCTGATTGCTTCTTGTCTGCTGCTTTTCATTTCTGAACTATGGACATCGGATGGGGCTGTCCCATGTTTTTGAGGCATGCTGGAATACAAAAAGATCAAACTGTTTCTTCTCTGATCATATGTGGGAAGTAAAATCTAACAGCATCTTGCTGAAGCACACTGCGTCATGTCGAAAAGCAAAGAATCGTGTTTATAGCTTGAGGTTTTTTTCATCCTTCAATGTAAAAAATGCCATAGAAACATCATGTCACACTGAATACAGACAGAGAATTTGGCTAATATAATATGATTATAGTCAGCATTAGCACACCAAAAATTCTATATTCCAGTGCAAAAGACTATTAGTATAATAACAGCTGGGAGGTCAATGAGGAGCAGAGCAGAACTGGAGTTTCTTGCTTGCATTACTAGCATCTCTGGAAGAGGAAGCTGCTGTGCATGCGAGAAGAACATGTAAGAAGAGGTGGGCTGATAGCAGTGATTCCTGAGCTACTCAAAGGAGCCCTGCAGGAACAACTCTTTCTACCCACTGTCACTTGCCAGACCAGTCAAGTAATCCCAGGTAGTAGGAGATTGCAAAGCATGTGGGGAGAGTTTGAGATATTAACACTTGGAGTCCAAAGATTAAGGGGATGGTTCATTTTGAACACCCCATCTGAAAGAAGTACAGTGATTTACAGTGGGGGGAATGCAAAGGAGAGACAAGACAGGCAGCTTGCATTGACAGAAGTGGCTCTGTGCTTCTGAGGACATCCTGTCGCAGTATATCCTCAAATCTGACAGCTTCTCCTGTTTGGGTATGGACTACTCTTTGATCCTATCAAGTTTGTCTTGATTTTCAGGAAACACTCCTTAAGTGGCCAGCAATATATCTCATTGCCCGCAAGTCAGCAGTGTGCAAGTGTCGTCAGCTATATATCCAGGAATGTTAGATGCGAAGTGACAAAACTCCATGAGGTATTTTAAAAGCAAATGCATTTTCTCTGGACTTCGTGGCTTGTACTCAGCAGCAGGCTTTATCACACAAACCCAGATGTGGATTTTGGGCAGGTTTTTAACCTCTTCTAGGTTTTCCCCATTTTCTTATAATACTGTATGTACCAGCAGAGCTAGTAAAATAACAGAAAAGCACATTCAGTGGGAAAGGTTTGGCAAACCCAGAGTAATCTCATTGAGATGAGTGAGGGGTTTAGACCTTATTTTCAAACTATGGAGTTCAAAATTCTATCTCCTTCTCACAGAATTTCAGGATCAAATACATCCATGGCATAAATAGATGTAAAGCCACCACAAGGAAGTGCAGTTATATGAGCTCACCAATGATGATTTTTTTGCTGATAGCATCTTTCAATATTACAATTAGCAGTCCTTAAAGAGATTGAAGCCTTCTTTGATTGGTGCTTCAATGCAAATGCTTTGATTTTCTTCTCTTTTGATCAATGGTGTCTGTCCTGGAGCCTCAAAGTGCATTAAGTAATGTGTCATGTACATTTTAGCCTTTCCTTGTGTCTTTTCTGAGATTTGTATGCACTACACAGTTGTTTTCTCTGTGCTTAGTTTTATCGAATCCCAGGGTGGTTTAGGTTGGAAGGGACCTCAAAGCTCATCCAGTTCCAACCCCTGGCATGGGCAGGGACACCTTCCACTAGAGCAGGTTGCTCCAAGCCCTGTCCAACCTGGCCTTGAACGCTCCAGGGATGGGGCAGCCACAGCTTCTCTGGGCAACCTGTGCCAGGGCCTCAGCACCCTCACAGGGAAGAACTTCTGCCTGGTATCTCATCTCAATCTCCCCTTTGTCAGGTTAAAGACATTCCCCCTTGTCCTATTGCTACAGTCCCTAGTGGAGAGTGCTTCTCTGGCATCCTTGAAAGCACCCTTCAGATACTGGAGGACTGCTCTGGGGTCTCCATGCAGCCTTCTCTTCTCCAGACTGAGAACAGTTTCTAAATGCCTGCACTTCTGTGGTTTCTGGTAGAGACATCAGACTGGATGACAGTCATTTTTACTTCAGGTGAAACATGATGGCATTTGTGGATCCTAATGACCTCATTCCACAGACCAAGGCTTAATCTGCAACAGTTCTTAGATGCCTGACTCTGTTAGGAGGTAATTATCAATGGGACGTGAAGTACCAAAGATGGACTTCACAGCTCCTGTGGCTGTGGCTTATCGGTTTCCTGTATGGATGACCTGTGTTCACATGGTACAAAAATTAGTGGTACATAGAACCAAGTGAAAGAAATTAAAATCTCAACGAGGTGAGACATGCTGGTGTGTCCCAGCAGAGACAGTTGGGCCAGTGTCAGAACAGCTGGTGGGTTGGGATGCACCTGGGGCTTCTTGGTGCGCACAGAAGTTTGGTGCCCATTTTCCACAAAGAGTGGAAACACAGAGATAGTTAGCAGATCTGAATGATGTGAAGTGTGAAGTGAGTCAAACCATGAAGATAAAGGTCTCATGCAATTGCTTAAAATGGCAGCATGTTCTTTAAAACATCCTTGGCATTCAAGCCTACTTTGGCCTTAAACTTCAAGAATTATTTTATTACAGAGCACTGTATGGGTCTGGCTGGGATGGAGTTAACTTTCCTCATAGCAGCTTGTATGGTGCTCTGATTTGCATTTGTGGCTAAACCAGTGTGGGTAGTGCACCAGTGTTTTGTCTGTTGCTGAATAGTGCTTGCATAGTGGCAAAGCTCGTTCTACTCCCTCCTCCAGGGAGTAGGCAGGGGCTGGGCAAGAGATGGGGAAGGGACATGACTGGAGCAACTGACTAAAGAGATGTTCCATACCATATGATACTGTGCTCAGCAGTAAAAGGTCAGAGAAAGAAGTGGAAGGGGTGTTTGTCTTCTCAAGCAATGGTTACGAGTGCTGAGACCCTACTTCCCAGGCAGTGACTGGACATCTGCCTGCTGATGGGAACTAGTGAATTAATGTCTCTTTTTGCTTTTCCTTTCCCTATTAAACTTGAGCCATGAGTCTTTTCACCTTCCTTCTATTTTGTCCCTATTCTTCAGAAGAGGGGGATGAGCAAGAGATTGGATGGGTGTTTGGCTGCTGGTTGAAGTCAACCCACCACAAGCACTAGAAAATAGACACTCAGCTCCTGCTTCTAATAAATATTGTTCATTTTGTTTCCCTGCATGAGCTTACATTTTAATTCCAGAATATTTCCCTACTTTTCATTTTCCCTTGCATTCAGTTTCCTTCCGGATAATTAGTTGAGGAGGTAATAGCTTTGTCACAGTTCTCTCTGACTGCACACACCAGAATAGTTAGCTGCTTCTGCAGAGTTGATTAGGAATGATACCTTTAAAATACTGCATCTGAATTAGCATTGAATACAACTCTTTGCCAAATATACACTGAGGGAAACAAAATGCCTTCAAGACATGATATATTTGTAAAGAACATTAGTAATGCAGTGAGGTAGATCAGCTTCATATGTTCATTTGAAGATAAGGGTCTAAATTTAGATTTATTCCCCAATAGGAAGGGTTTTGTGGCCTGAATTTCAATAGCGGCTTCAATCCAAAACTGCCACAGGAAATAGTGCAATGAGAAGGCTTTGGTTTGGAGCCTGGGACTGAGTGATGTAGTGGAAGCTTGACCTCCAGCCTTTGGTGGAAATGCATGGCAGAAATTCCTTGCGTGCCTGACTTTGGTCTCTGTCTGGCCCTTCTGCGAGCTCTTGATTTCACTTAAATCTAATAAATTTCACTAAATTCTAAACTAATGAGCATATTACTCATTAGGCTAAGCTGTATAATCTAATAACCTACCATTTGTGTCTTTTGTAGGTTCATGGCGCTGAAAGCATAGGCTTGGTGGTGCAGCCTCTTAACTTGCTTTCAGTGTCATATTCCCTGCTGTGGTGGTCTGTGGAGTGAAAGCTGTAACTCCAGGTGACAGATTCATTTTGGGCTAGAATTATTACCCTGATTTGCCATCAGCCCAGCAATACAATGGCCACATGTCCTAGAATTTATGTAATTGGCACTGTAGGAGATCTTTAACTCCAAATGACAAAGCATTTAAAAGTATATGGGGCAGACTTGCAAAGTTACTCTGGTGTGGCTTGCGAGACAGTCTTATGCAGCACGCAAAGCACAAGGCATCACTTCTTGAGGGCATTCTGTCTTTCTGTATTAAGTGTAGTAATTTCTGCCCCTTGTATATGTGTGTAGCTTCCATCAGGGAACATGGTAATGAGTTTGCATACTAAGTAGATATTAAATCCAGATTCCCCTTTAGTAATGTATAATGTCAACAGAAGCCTTCGATAGAATGCAGCTTCTTCTTAATTAGATCCTTGAGCAGGGGATTATTAATCCATTTATCTTGAATTCTAATTGTCCCATGAATTGCTCGCTGGTTTATGCCTAAGTTTATGATCATAGCTGTCTTTCTAGAACCTCTAAAGAGCCATACTCATAAGTGAATGTATTTCTGGAAACCTAAATTGTGATATTCTTTTTTGTGTTACTTTCCTTCATATGTGTGTGTGTAAACACTCTGAAAGCTTCGCTCCATCAGCCAGCGGAATCCTGCACCGTAACAATTCAGCAGGCGCAGTCATTTCCGTGGTAGTGACATCTTGCCTTTAAAATCATGGATTTGGGCACCAGTAAGGGGAACCAGCTGATTATCATGGAAAAGGCTGGTCCTTATGTAGCAGAATTACTGGGTGGGCATGACTTGGGGACCTGCCAGCTTTCAAGTGCATGTTAAAACTGTAAGCTTAGGCTATGATACTAAAGTGTAATTACTAATGATTCTATAGGTTTAAAAATCAATCATAGGATATTCAGGGCAAGACAGTGTGTTTGCTATAAGAGCATGTAGTTGCCTGGATGGGACATATTTGCCTGGATACAGCCAAGGATTCTTTCGGAAGTATTCTTACAGGAGACAAAAAGGTTTTTCACCGTTGAATTGTGCTAGCTCACTGTTTGTGGTGTGTACTGCAATGGCTCCCTCTGCTGAAACGACTTCTAAATCACTGCAAACTTCCGGAAGTTGCGGCAAACGGGATTTTTTCTCCGAGCGTCTGTGCTATTAATTCCCTGTGTGTTTCTGTATCTAGGGTGAGCTATTTAAGAGTAGACTAAGAACATCTTCTACATCCAGCTCTGGGGGCAACAACACAGGAGGGACATGGAGCTGTTGGAGCAAGTCCAGAGGAAGCCAGGAAGATTACTGCGAGGGCTGGGACAGCTCTGCTCTGGAGGCAGGCTGAGAGAGCTGGGCTGGTTCAGCCTGGGGAAGAGAAGGCTACAGGAGTCCTTAGAGCAGGTCCAGTGCCTAAAGGGGCTACAAAAACCTGGAGAGGGGCTTTGGACAAGGGCCTGTAGGGACAGGACAAGGGGAATGGCTTTAACCTGACAGAGGGAAGACTGAGATGAGATCTTAGGCAGAAGTTCTTCCCTGTGAGGGTGCTGAGGCCCTGGCACAGGTTGCCCAGAGACGCTGTGGCTGCCCCATCCCTGGCAGTGTTGAAGGCCAGGTTGGACGGGGCTTGGAGCAACCTGGTCTGGGGGAAGGTGTCCCTGCCTGTGGCAGGGGGTCGGAACTGAATGAGCTTTAGCGTCCCCTCCAGCCGAAACCAGTCTGTAACTATGTGATCTTGCAGTTTCTTTGTGCCTGTGTGCCCGGTCAACAGAGGGATGAGATTGACATGGCTGGCATTGAGTCAAGTGGAATAACAGATGATAGTGAATGAAGTCATTTTCTGAATGTCCCAGCTATATGGGCTGTTGTGTAGGGCTTTCTTTGTGCAAGAAAGGTTTAATGGCACCATCTAAATTGTAAAGTTGATAACTGGGAAGAGAGAAATGTATTAGAGTGAGGGGGTTTCTTTCTGATGTGTTCTATGGTTTTAACTATCTGTACTGGCTGCTAGTGAAAAATACAAACAGACCCTACCACTGTTACTTCCTATTCTAAATCCAGTGGCAGATGACAGCTCCTCTGGCATGCTCTACTATGTGCTCATTTGTTGCCAAATGATTGCTTGTCAGTGGTGTTACTGGTGTGCTAGCTGACAATATGTCTCAGTTGCCCTTTCCAGTGCAGAGTATGTGTCACATTAAGGTCCCTGTATCTCACTGCTGAACAAATTCAGACTGGGATAAGGTTGACTGCTCCCATCCTTTCAGTTCTAGGAGGACCCACCATGGCAGACACTATATCTATGTTGAAATGCAACTTGACTGAGTTTAGTTCCAGGTATTGATATAAGTAAAACAAGTGCCAGGAAAAGAAAGGGTTAAAACACTTTTAATTTAACTTAGGTCTAAGAGAACAAGGTTTGTGTTGTAAGTCTGTGGTGTGATAACAGAATTTAGCAGTCTTACTAACAAGAGTGAATTATTTCTTTTTATCCTTCTAATGAGTGACTTCTTTCTTACCATCCTTCTAATTTATCAGTAAGTTTGGAGGCAGTGACTCCCAAACATCTGCTAGCTTGGGATACTCCTTGTCTCCCCATCCTGTCCTGCTTGCAATAAATTTTGTACCAAGGTCACACTGCTCTAAATCTTTGGCAGCTATCAGAAACTTGCAGATACGGCTGGTTTCAGCTAATTGTGAATTACTGGGGTATCCAACTGTGCCAAAGGTGAAAAGTGCATCTTGAAGACCCCTGCCCACATGAGGAAGACTACTTACTCCATCTTGAAGACCCCTGCCCACGATCATCGGAGGGCAGTGCGCAAGCGCCAAAAGGGAGGAGATTTATGATAATGAGTACCTAAACTAACTGTAATAGCCCTGCAGCCCTCTCGGGAACCTAATGAATATGCATGTTTGTGTGTAATAAATATCTGCTTGCTTAACCTCTCGGTGTGTAAGTTAGGAGGAATGATCCCCTTTGCACCCGGCGCCGTAATAAACATACCTGCTTTATAACTCTCCTTGAGTTGTAGAGTCTGATTCCGTGCTTCAGTATGTATAAAAATAAAATACAATCGTAGAAGCACATAAAGCACAGTTGTGTGTCACTGAATCTCATTTTAAGTAAGAAAATAATTGGTAGATAGCTATTTTGGATGCATCTATCAGGCTGTATATGCAGAGATATCGGCTATCTGATTAGCAAACAGAGAGGAGTTTCTTGTACTGTCCACACGTGGGAAGCTGTGGTAACTTGGCCTGTTAGGTCCTGCTTCATTTTAATGTTTTTTTCTCTCCTTACTCTTAGTTGGAGGGCTGCTGACCCCTTGTGTATGTCATCATTACCCTGCAACTGCTTTCCTACTAGCATGTGGATCTATGGCATAGGAAAGGGAGCACCAAGTCTATCAGAGCAGCTGCTAGGACACAAAGTCAGTCCCATAGCCCTTCGATCAGTGTGGCTGGCAGCAAACATTGAAAATTATGATCTTTTTATGAGTGACCTGAGCACAGAATGGCATTTCTGCACCCTATGGTTCTCTGAATCTTTCCCAGCTCTGCCAAGGATGTACTTTGTGACTTTGAGAACCTCACTTCCCGCTTTTTCAGTTTCTGTGTCAGTAGAGAGTCTTTGGGCCATGTAGACATCTCTCGCTCACCAAGACTGGAAGGATTAATTACTTGCACATTTGAAGGCATAAATTGCTATGCAGGGCCAGACCCTGCCTCAGTGCATCAAAGAGAGGTTTTACAATTAACTCTGATGGGAGGAGGACTGTGGTCCAAATGCCTACAAATGGACAAACCCTACAGTGACGAGGGAAGTTAACACATACTTTCCTTCCCCTTTCTCCTCCAAACCTCTCTGTTTGCTTTTCTTCTTAACTTAATAGTATTCCTCCTCAGTGTTCGGGCTCAATTTTCTCCTGAGCATTGTTTGTTCCCACCGTTCTTTCTGGCAGAGCTTGAAAAAGGCACTTTGATTCATTCTGTTCTCTTGACTTAGAACTGGTAGGACTCATCTAGTCTGGTAAGTCAGAGTAATTTCCTCTGCATCTCTTCCTTGTGGACTGAGAGAAGCAGAGCTTCCATGGAAGACAGGCACGGGATCGTGTAAGTAAACATTAGGTAAAGTGTATGCACTACATGCCTGTTTCAAGCTGGATAACTAATTCAGTGTAAAAACATTCCCTTTTTATTTTGCTTTTTAACTTCTCAGAACATATGATTATTTTTCAGTGTAGTACACAATCTTGCAAGAAAATCCTGCTTTCTGGTTACCAAACCAGTATGGTATGCATATAATCGCAAAGTGGAGTTTTTCATGACAGGATCTCCTTTTAAATTAGCTCTAGAATGACAATGTTTGATCCAGGCTTCCCATGTTGTCTGCATGTGACCCTGAAGAAGTCATTTATGCCAGAAGCCAAAAAAGTACCCAAGTGCCTAACTCACAGATGAAATCTTAGATACAAGAGACAGTGATGCTGAGGAGCAGCTCATAGTCAAACACCAAAACACAATGAAACACAATTAGGGATTTGCTTCCCGCTTTACAGCAGGACACAGCAGCATGCTGCAGTTCCCAGGGGGGTTAAGCACAGAGACTTTGTGTGCACAGTCTGGGGTGCTGGAAGGGTCCACTGGATCCCAGAAGACAGTGGGAAGGGATCCCTGACCCAGTTTGCTGAAGACTGCCCAGGGATCAAAGCAAAAGCAGAATGGGATAAAATATTCATGCTGATACCATCACCTTGACTTTATGAGAAGTTGATTGGTGCAGATCAGCCATTCTTAGTTAGGGAATGCTGTTTGTGGCCTTTGATTCACCTGATCATGATCCCTTTTATGCTTTTTGTTTGCAGCAGAGGGAGAAGAAGAGCCGTTGCTCCAGAAGAATGGAAGAGGACAATCAGAGCAGATCATGTGTGCAGTGAACCTGAAAGTAAAATGTAACTGGCTACTTGTCCCTCTACAGCAGTTACCTCTTCCCTGTTAGTGGACTAGGGTTCTAGAACAAACCCTCCATCAAGTTGCTGAGATAAGCTTGCAAGTGGGTAGATTCTGCATCCATCAAAGGAACAACTATTACTTTCAAAATATCTTAGATGTGACATTATTCCTTCAAAGTCAAACCCTTGTTGGAAATTACTGTTTTAAAAGTGACCTAAGATTGCCGTAGGTCACTGTCAAGCTTGATGTTGTATATTTGAAAGATCTTCAGGTTCAAGAAGTGCTGCTGTTTCCTCCTGTCTGGTCTTTGTTGTGTGTCTGTGTCTTTCACTAGGCAATGGAGGCATAGAAAAACATTTCAAATGGAAAGCATCTTTATAAAATCAGCAGTGTTTGGGATAGTGGTTCAGGGCACATGAAGCTCCTGGAAATGTTTTCAAACACGTTTTTATATCATCCCTTTTTAGAATTACAGAATCATAGAATAATTCAATTTTGAGATCATTTGAGTGTGACTTTTTTTGGTGGCTGATAAAATTAATTCGTAACTTTGAAAAATCCCTTCACTTGGACTCCTTGTGTGCTGTGGAGTTTTTTGTGTTCTGAAAGTCAGGATGTTAGTTTAGGTTCCTAAACCTGACATTAAGTTTAACATTAGATATCTGTTTATTAAAAAGCCCAAACTCTTGACGATCAGTTTCGTGTGTGATGTATATCTCAGTCCAGCCAGTCTGGTTTTTAGGGGACTAGTTTTTAGAGGACACAGAGCTGTGTGAGAATGCTCTGTGATCTACCAGCACAGTGGTAAGACCCTGATAATAGGATGTATTTACCTAAGAAACTCTTTTTGATGGGTTCTCTCATTTATGAGATTTGAGTTGTGTCTGCTATATTCCACTGAACAAACACCCTAACAGCTTTTTAGTATGAGACTTTGGGTTGCTATACCCTCATATATTGCAAAAGGTTTTGTACTAAACATGACAAGGCAGCAGGAAGGCAATCCAGTTTACTGATGCAGCAAATTTTATCTGCCATGCAGTGCAATTTGGGCTCATGAGGCTCTTTCAGCTTTGTGCTTGGATGAGGATTAAAAATTTGATGAGTGGCACCTAGAAGATGCAAAAATAAAGAACAGATTCTTCACTGCTCCATGCTTTAATATCAAGAACATTCTCACTGTCTTCAACAAGCCAGCAATCACCCTGTGTCAATACAGTGTAGATACTATTTTCTCTACCCATGTCATTCAGTGTCACCCCATCAATGTTGTGGTTCTACACTTGGCATAATCTGCATTTCATTCTGTTTACTACCACATCATTAATTCTGAAGGGAAGCTTAAAGTCCTTGCTTTTCTTTCTGTGCAAGGTTAACTTCTGTTAGGGATTTGCTGCTGGTCATGGTTCTGCGCAGTCACAAGAGGATGTACATGCCTCAGGGCTGGGAATGGCCTTCATAAAGCCCGAGGCTCTGCTTAAGATTGGTATATCTACGTGGATTTCAACGACACAATAACCCCCATCTGTTTCTCAGCTACAGCTTTGTCAAGGTATGCATTGACACAGCACCCAGAAGTCCACATAACAAGCTTAGTTCTGAATGCCAGAGCACATTGATTTTTCACCAGACTTTACATAAGAAAATGATGTATTTCCTTTCTTTCCTCCCAGACTTGTACTACAAGTCCAGGAGCCCCCACACTTCACTATATCTGAATTTCCCAAGAAATTCACACTGCAGGCACAGTGATGTCATTACATCAAATTAAGCTCCCTGGTCTAGCAGCTCATCCCAGATCCACTGGCCATTGTCAGTGCAGGCACTGTACATGGTGAATGGTCTGAAACACTGACAGTGAGAAGAGTCCTTGCACTAGGATGTTGACATCTTGTGTTAGAGGAGTGTCGTGGTTTAAACCTCTCAAACTCACACAGCCGCTCTCTCACTCACTCCCCACTCTTTCTTCCCTCCGCTTCTGGAGGGATGGGAAGGAGAATCAAAAGACTGCAACTCCCACAGGTTGAGATAAGAACAGTTTAGTAACTAAGGTATAACACAGAACCACTACTGCTACCACCAGTAATAATAATGACAAGAGAAATACAAGGAAAAAGAATACAATTGCTCACCACCCAATATCAAGCCCAAGCAAGCAGTGCACCCCCCCACAGTGCACCCCCACCACCCTTCCGGGTCTCTGCTCTCTGTCTTTACATCCTGGACATGACGTACTGTGGTATGGAATAACCTCTTTGGTCAGTTTGGGTCAGGTGTCCTGTCTCTCCTTCCTCCCGGCTTCCCCTTCTCCCTAGCAGAGCATGAGAGTCACAAAGTCCTTGGTCAGACCAAAACATTACCATGCAGTAACTGAAAACACTGGTGTTATCAGTACTGTTCCCAGGCCCAAAATCAAAAACACAGCGCTGCACCAGCTACCGAGAAGGAGAAAAATGACTGCTGCTGCTGAACCCAGGAGAAGGAGTAATGTGCTGGGATGTGTGCCAGTCTCCCAGACCTTCTAGGGGTGGCTGCAGCATAAGCAAATTCAGTGTCAGTTAATTACACTTGAAGACGCTGTAGTCTTTGTGATATCTAAACACAAAATAGATGGAGAGAAGGAGGGAATGTAATATATAATGATATGTCTCCTCAGGACATGGTGACTTTAGTGTGAGGGAATCAATGAAGCCATTGGAAGTCTCTTCTGGTGTTCTTTGCAGATATTTCTCTTTCATCTAATGCTATTTCATAGAATCATAGAATCATAGAATAGTTAGGGTTGGAAAGGACCTTAAGATCATCTAATTCCACCCCCCCTGCCATGGGCAGGGACACCTCCCACTAAACCGTGCCATCCAAGTCTGTGTCCAACCCAGCCTTCAACACTGCCAGTGATGGAGCATTCACAACTTCCCTGGGCAACCCATTCCAGTGCCTCACCACCCTTACAGTAAAGAATTTCTTCCTCAGATCCAATCTAAACTTCCCCTGGTTAAGTTTGAACCCGTTACCCCTTGTCCTCTCACTACAGTCCCTAATGAAGAGTCCCTCCCCAGCATCCCATAGGCCCCCTTCAGATATTGGAAGGCTGCTATGAGGTCTCCACACAACCTTCTTTTCTCCAGGCTGAACAGCTCCAATTTTCTCAGCCTATCTTCATACGGGAGGTGCTCCAACCCCTAATCATCCTTGTTGCCCTCCTTTGGACTTGTTCCAACAGTTGCATGTCCTTTTTATGTTGAGGACCCCAGAACTTTCAACAGGCTTTGTTTTCCTGTTTTATGTTAAAATCCAAGGATTCAATTGTCACGTAGAACAACTGCTGGGATGCAGTTCTCAGCATCTAACAGCATAGGAAATTAATGCTGACTTCACCACTTTATTCTCCTAATCACCTCTGTGACTACCTTAATGCTTATGTACCACAGAATGGCTCTTTTTGTCATGCCTAGCTTTGAGGGCATATAGGACAGTATTCAGACTGCATGTGGGGCTGCCAAACACTGACTTCTTGTGTGGCAGCTTCCCTGGATGAGCCTTCATCACCTGCTATCCCCATTGTTCACAGACCTTGCAGACAAGGCCCTCAGTGACATGTTTCAGTGGTAGCCTTGGCAGTGCTTAGGGAAACGGTTGGACTTGATGATCTTAAAGGTCTTTTCCAACCTAGTTTCTGGTTCTGGTTCTATGAGGCAATGTGAAACGCTACTCACTCAGAAGACTTATTTATAGGTGGCTGGATAGACCCTGACATGTTTGTCCTTACTCTTAATGTAAAAGCTCCCAGCTTTTACACCCAGATGTGAAGGTAACTGGCACTAAAGGCTTGCCTTGGATGGCTGTAGACCTTCAGTGAACAAGTCTTGTTAATCTTGTGGAAGCAGCTGCCACCTTTGGCTTGTATGTTTTTACCCTGCTACCTTGTACACCACTTTCAAGATGTGAGAATTATTTGCATTTGTGTGCCCTGATATGCCGATGGAATTCAAAGGGGCTGAGGTTCTCATTATACATGTTTTCACAACTGAGTTTCATCTGATTTCCTTTGCTGCTGCTTGCCTTTCAAGCTGGGCATGTACAGTGAATCATAATGCCAACAAAACCCAGATCTTTCATTGCATGAACATTGAGCCCCTTGCTGCTGCATCCATTGGTGGGTATTCTGAGCCAATGACGGCATCAGGCAGAAGATGTGAGAGGACCTTGTCTCACATCAGTGTTTGTCTTACAGTATCCACCCAAGTGCATGTTTAGTATAACAGTGCAAAGTGTATCTTGATGTTGCATGATAGCATTAAGTTGTTTTCCTTGCCCGAACATAATGCTTCAGCATGTTCCAGAATAGGTTGTGATTGGAAATATATGGAATGCTCTTCTTTCTGAGGGTTGTGAGGAGTAGCTTTTACCATTTGTTGCTTTCCTGAACTATTAGTTCTACAGTGGCGGTATGGCAGATATTGTGTCTGCAGTTTACCTAGCTCTTTCTTTAGCAATACCTCAGTTTCTTCCTTTGCTCTGTCTGAGGCATTCAGTGGAGAATCCTGCCCAGCCCTGCAAAGGGCTTCCCAATTTTGCAGTTTGATTTTGGTGGCGTTTTCCCCTTCTCTGAAGGATTTTCCTGCTCCCATGTTTCTGCTGAAAAACTAGATGGTGCTTATCATTCTTCTGGTCAAGGCAATTCTTCAGTATGTCTCTTTCTTTGATTCCTTACAGTTTCACAATATTTAACCTTTTAATTACATCTTTTACTTCTTTTGTTTGTGCCAAGATATCATAGGATCTAACAGTAGCTGCTAAAGTAATTTTCCAAACTGGTAGTTGCTCATGGCATTAGCCTCTAGTGCCTTAGAACATGGAATCAAGAAATCTAGGAACAGTTTGGGTTGGAAGGGACCTTCTAAGCTCATCTAGTCCAACCCCTTTCAATGATCAGGGACACCTTCAACTAGATCAGGTTGCCCATAGCCACATCCAGCCCGGCCTCAAATGTCTCCAGGAATGGTGCATCCACCACCTCTCTGGGCAATCTGTGCCAGTGTTTTACCACCTCATTGTAAAGAATTTCCTCCTCACGTCCACCCTGAATCCCCCTCTTTTAGTTTAAAGCCATCACCCCTTGTCCTGTCTCAACAGGCCCTGCAAAAAAGTCTATCCCCATCTTTCTTAAAGGCCCCTTTTAAGAACTGAAAGGCTGCAATAAGGTCTTCCTGGAACCTTCTCTTCTCCAGGCTGAACAAGCCCAGCCCTATCAGCCTCCCTCCAGAGCAGAGGTGGTCCAGCCCTCTGATCATTTTTGTGGCCCTCCTCTGCACCCTCTCCAATAGGTCCATATTTACCACTTTCTCAGAGGGGTAACATGTGCCTTGTGTTAAAAAAGATGTTTGGTTTTGGTTGTGTTACTTTTTTTGGGGGGTTGGAACTCAATGATCTTGAGGTCCTTTCCAACCCTAACTATTCTATGATTCTATGATTCTATGATTCTCTTTGCCAGTGCCAAGTTCTTTCCTTGTTTAGCCTAAGAGCAGAAAATTGCAAACCCTTTCAGGGTATTCCTAGGAGACTGCAGGCATACCAACACTGTGAGGTGCAGATAGCTACCTGCCAGCAGCAGCCATGCCCAAAGCCTGCCAGACATGCCACAGTTCCTGTTAATCCTGCGTTACGCAGCGCTGAGCTCAAGCCAGTGTCACCTTTTGGCTCGGACTGTCTGTAACTTCAAAGTTTGCCTGCTTTGAGTATGATTCCGGGGCCATTGACCTCCAAATTATTCCATAATTCATTGCAATGCTTACATGGCTATATGAATCCCAGACAGAAGTGTTTTCTGTACATGCCCAGGTCATTATCTGAGAATGGGCAGGCTCTCAATAGAGGGTTCAAAATATTACCCGGGCAAATCCTGTCAGATGCAGAGATGTGTCAGGGGAATGACTGTGAATTCCCTGGAAGCCTAAGTTTAAAGCCTGGAGGCCCAGTGCCTCCGTTTGCTTCTCCTGTTCCTGTTCCATTTGTAAAATGGGGTTTATAGTATTTCTTGTGTTCCTCTGCTTGTGTCACCACTGCTAGCATACAAGTAGTATCTTTAGTCTTGTGTAACGGTCTTTGTTCTAGGAGAGTATTACTTGTATAGTTAATGATAATTGAAGTGTTACCACTTTAAATGTGGGCAAGGTTCGTGTCGATAACACTCCCTGGAGGTAATGCTGTGATTAGTGCGCTAGCATTTATGTACTAGAGAGCCTGGGTAGATGTCTTTGCCATTATCCAGTTCACCTATTGAGGGCTTTTCTACTTGAAATGAAAAACTGCATACACATTTGCCATCACCTCAGGACATCCCCTCTCCTTCATGCCTGGAGAAGGTGCCAGAGACCAAAGCTATCATAGTTAGCCCTGTTCCCTTAAGGGCTCTTCGTTTCTCATGCTCTTAAACCCAAATTTATCTCTTTAGACCCCACAGACCCCCATAGCTTTGTAATCTACTTGTAGGACCTCGCCCTCTATTGGTCTGTGAATGTATTTATATCTGAACTATTTTTATTTGTCATCTTTCATACTAATGTCATATTTAAAAGATTCTCATTGTGCTTGGCCTGCAAATGGATACTTTAAATCAAGCCAAGGTAAATCTCTCTGTAACAACCATTTATCTGGAAAGGGCACATTTATACCAGATTATATTCAAGCTATGCAGAAGGAGTAGAACTGAACCAAAAGGGAAGTATTATTTTTCTTACCTGCTTCTCCTGTAAGTAGCAAATCATTTCATCTGAATCATTTATTTTTAAGTGGTACTTTCACTCCAGAATAGCTGCAGTTTGGAGTCTGGCAATTTTACCTGGACTAGTGTCTTTCACGTCTTTCCAGAGGCCTTCAGAAAACAAAATTATACACCTTGTGTATCTCACATTGAGGGTTGTCATTTACATGGTTGAGGAGAAGGCAGTAAACATCACTGACAGGGTGAAAGGGGCTTCATACCTGTTGTGGGATAAGTGACTGCAACATTGTTCACATTAGGAGTAAGCATAAAGTTTTGCTTTCAGTACTGTTACCTCAGAAACAGACACTTGATTTATGCAAGTAAGGTCTGGACATAATCCAAAAGTATCAACTCCTTACCTATTTTAGCTGAGTGCGTACTCCTGCATCTAATACTATTTTAGCCTCTCGTTTCCTGTTTCCATTAACATCCCCATACAAGGAGGTGTATCTGTGACAAAAGTTGCCAGAAGACTCTAAATGAAGTTAGGTTTTAGCCTTTCCTGGATTTCCTGTGATGGGAGTTCCTTTTCAGTGCAATTGGCTAAGAAAAGCCAGATGTCTTGGTACCACTAACAGATGACAAGGAATCAGCAGCTAAACGAGTGTATATTGAACTGTTGTTTACTAGAGCTCAGGTCATTCAGAAGCTTTCATGTTGGGGGAAAACCACTTCTGATAGAGAGTTTTAAAAATGTGGGGCAACACTTCCTCCAAAATCTGTTTTTGTTACCCTTGTTGTCTGTGTGATCTTGAAAGGTTTATAAATTCTCAGATGAATGGTTGATCTTCTTTAGAGGTAGATGAGTTCATTATACCTTCATACTTTAGCCAGTAAAACCCCATTAATACAAGTTGATACCATTTTCACATGTATATATAGACATATGTGTATATATATGTATATATAGGCATATGTATATATGTATATATATTATGTATTCGCACATTCTTTATATAACCATTTACTATATATATATCACTAATTAATCTACTGAAAAAAAATTACATTTGAATGTTGAATGCTGATGTCACAGAAGTTATAACGTGGTTTCCAGAGAGAACAGGAACCTGTATTGACTTAAAAGGGAAACAGGATGTGCAACGTATTAAAGGACTGGAGTTTGACCATATATATGTATAGATATTTATGGAAGACATGATATTTATAAAATAAATTTTGATACCTCAAGAAGCGCCATGTTAGTCAAGAACACAGCCCATTGTGTTCAAACATCATTAAAAATTAGTAAATCACATTTGAACTTGTTAGTGTTGATATTGCAGTATTACTTTCTGTGGAAAATAAAACCCAGCTGCACATGCAGCAGGTCATATGTGAGGGCAGGGTGTGGGTCAGATCCCAGTAGTGGTGGCAGTGGCATAGGGAAAATGCAGGATGGGGGAAAACAAGGCAGCAAGAGTCAGTGGGATGCTACACCCCACATCTTAGGTTGTGTCTAGAATCCCAGACTGGCTTATGTTGGAAGGGACCTATCCTGGGTTCAGCAGTAGCAGTCATTTTCCTCCTTCTTAGTAGCTGGTGCAGTGCCGTGTTTTTGACTTTCAGCCTGGGAACAGCGCTGATAACACCGATGGTTTTAGTTGCTACTTAGTAATGTTTATTCTGACCAAGGACTTTCTGAGTCTCATGATCTGCCAGGGAAGAGGGGAAGCCGGGAGGAAGCAGAGACAGGACACCTGACCCAAACTGACCAAAGAAGTATCCTATACCACAGCACGTCATGCCCAGTATATAAACTGGGGGCAGTTACCCGGAAGGGCTAGGTCACTGCTCGGTCAGGCTGGGTATCGGTTGGTGGGTGGTGAGCGGTTGTATTCTCTTCCCTTGTTATTTCCGTTATTATTAATATTGGTGGCAGCAGCAGTGGTTTGTGTTATACCTTAGTTACTGGACTGTTCCTATCTCAACACGTGGGAGTTACATTCTTTCCATTCTGCTCCACATCCCTCCAGGACCAGGGGGGAGGAAGGGGGGAGAGTGAAAGAGTGGCTGCATGGCTGATTTGCTGACTGGGTTTAAACCACAATGGGACCTTAAAGCTCATTCAGTTCCAACCCCTGCCATGGGCAAGGACACCTTCCACTAGAGCATGTTGGCCTTGAGCACTGCCAGGGATGGGGCAGCCACAGCTTCTCTGGGCAACCTGTGCCAGGGCCTCACCACCCTCACAGGGAAGAAATTCTTCCCAAGGGCTCGTCTCAATCTCCCCTCTGTCAGGTTAAAGCCATTCCCCCTTGTGCTGTCCCTACAGACCCTTGTCCAAAACCTCTCTCCAGGTTTCTTGTAGCCCCTTTAGGCACTGGAAGCTGCTGTAAGGTCTTATGGAGCCTTCTCTTCTCCAGGTTTTGTTGTTCCTTATCATTGTCATTGTTCTCTCATTTTTACAGGTGCAGTGAGGAGGTCTGTGTCCTTGCTGTATCCTCTCAGCCCCAAGGATTCAAATGTTTGGTGTCTGATCTCCAAGGATGCTAGCTAACAGGCTGCTCTCCACCTGTCTGCCAGTCACTGATCTTTAAAGCAGCTGAGACATGGGATGTGATAGAGTCCATTAACCCCAGGGTGCATTACTGTCGTAGAACAGCAAATATTTTTATGAGCTAAATTGCAGCTTTGACCACGATGTATTTTAGAAAATAATGAATTGGGCCCTGAAAGTCATGAAGCTGACTTGGAAGTCACAGATTTTTTTCAGCAGATCTTAGATTATTTTTTTAATATATTCTTCTGATACCTTGTCCTTACCAATTTTTAAGTTTGCAGGAAGTGCCTTTTTTTTTTTTTTTTTTTTTTTTTTTTTCCCTCTACTGAAACCTAGCTCCAGAGCTGGGGCTTTAAAGAAGCCAGTAAATAATGCAAGACAAAAACATGTGGTGAGGCACTGGAATGGGTTGCCCAGGGAAGTTGTGAATGCTCCATCGCTGGCGGTGTTCAAGGCCAGGTTGGACATAGCCTTGGATGGCATGGTTTAGTGGGAGGTGTCCCTGCCCATGGCAGGGGGGTTGGAACTCGATGATCTTGAGGTCCTTTCCAACCCTAACTATTCTATGATTCTATGATTCTGTGTCACAGGCTTCTAAGTCCTGACTGCTAATTATTAAGACAGTATAAGCTAAATGTAAGTTTGTGACACAGGTACCACATCTAAGAGAACAGCAAGATTACAGTTACCAGCCTATAATCAGGAATGTTTTCTTTGGATGCTTCATCCTCTTTTACTACTGAAAGCGTTGTGAGGAAGGTGAAACTTCTATGTTCTGGTGAAGTCAATGACGAGGCAACATGTGCTTGTCGCTGTCACCTAGCAGACATCTGTCACCCTGACGGACCAGCCATTCTGGTCCTCTCACACTGCCACAGCTTTCAAAGGGAAATGGGCACTTGATGCCATCAATGTCAGACTGAAACGTTCAGCTCTGCAGCAGTGGCACTGAATGTGCATTACAGGTCAGGGTGGAGGCTGCAGAGACATGCTTACTTTTGTCCTCCTGGGAAGTAGCTAAAGCTGGCAGCTATTCTCCATAACACCCCCAGCTCTTCATTTTGCTGAAATCTAAAGTTGCTGGGTTTAGGGACTTTTGCTCTGCCCCCAGGGCTTGAGTCACACTTTAGCAACTAATGATACACCTTCGCGGCTGTAGAAGGGCCAAGAATTATTTGTCAGGTTTAAGTTAGGTGATTTACCACATCAACACTCGCATTGTGTTTGAGGTCATGGTCTCTAGACTCTAAATCAGGAAAAAATACGGGATACTGCTATAGTAAGGCTGACATTCCAGTTGCTGTGGTTTCCAACAAACAGCAGTATTGCCTTAATTCCTGGCTTCCAGCTCTGCTGTGATTACTAGCCCACAGGCAATTTGATTTTTGATGTACCTGTACTTCACCCACGGGGAAGGATATCCATAAAGCAGGATGGGTGCATGTTTTCTTTGGAGCTGTATAATGATGCCTGTCTTTCCTCCTCCTCTGCTTGCAGAAATACAGATTGACTCTTGCAGTTTTGGTTCGGTGGAATACACAAGCCCACAGATGGCTCAACAGGTACAACACTGGCTTCTGCGCACTCCAGTTAACATGCTCTGTATTTGAAAGATGAAATAATGCCACTGGGAAATCAGTAACATTAATCATCTTTGTAATAATCTTTTTTTAAGGATTAAGTTGCTATGGGTATGCCTGTCTCTTCTGTGGCTCTGAAAGTTTGGCTGGCTTGAAATTTCACTTGGAGGCATTGTAATTAAACCTTGACATTTAAAGTGATTAATGAGCAAGCTTTATATTTCAGCATAGTCTCAAAGGAACAGCAGGCTGTTAACATAAATGAAATAACTTTGTTAATTTAAAAGCGTCAAAGTTTCTGTAAGCTTGTGGTTTGTAGCATGAGGAATAAGCTCTTCAGAAATATCACTGGAGCCCCTGTAATCTAAATCTCCGTCCTTCCCTAATGAGGGATCGAAGATGGGAATCCTGCTGCAAGAAACTGACCCCGGGGGTTAGTATTGCCCATCAGGGAATACATCATACAACACCAGCCCTTCTCCTTCACCCTAAAATCTTAGGAAGGTCCAGGAAGCCCAAGCCGTGAGCATCTGCCTGGGAAGTAGGCAGATTCCAAACCACTGCTTACTATTTCAGCTGGAAACTAGATTTTATTGATATCTATAAATATCAGAATATGTTTTTTTTCTGTCAGTGCCTCTTGGAAGCTGTTCATCATCACATGCAGATCTAGAAAGGTAAAGAGTGGTGTTGTTTAGTCCAAAAACCTCCAGGAGAGAGACATGGTCATGCAGTGTCTGACAGTAGGCACACAAGTCAGGTTTGCTGGCATGTTACTTACTGCTTGGGCAGTGTTGAAAAGGCAGCAGTGTAAATACCAAGCCCTTTAAGTGAAGAGGGCAGGACTGGCAGCATCTATGATACTCTGACCATGACTCATGCCCTACAAAGTCACAAGCATTTTGTGGAGGACCCTTGTGTCAACTCTGGGGATAAGAGCTTTGCTGAACTTCCCAATGCAGTTCACAAAATCAGGTTCCTGAGTCAGACACATCGAAGCCAAATAAATGGCCTCAGATATTTTCATGGTATCAAATAAGTATTCAGCACTCCTGAAAATCAGAAGCAAGTTCGTGTTTTCAGTGCCTCAGTAGGGACAGAGACCCTGACTTAAGAAGCCTATTTTTTAAGTCCTCCTCCTCTGATGTGTGCAGAGTAAAAGATGAAAAGGATGTGTTAAAACAGATCCTGTATTGAAGCATAAAGGTTTGGGCAGTGTGTGAAGGTTTAGACTCCATTGCAGGCAGCAGTTCAGAGCAGCATCCTCCCCAGCTCCATCACTCAGTGATGGTCATAGAAATAAGCTGTGTTTCCACAAGTTACCTCAGCTGCTGTGCAAGGTGCTTCCCTCACACATCTGTGTGTGCATCTGTAGTGATTCCTTCAGCTTTGCTGGGCTAATTGGTACAAACTGCATTAGCTTGCTTTGTAAGATTAATCCTGATGTTCTTTGGGCAACCTGTTCCAGTACCTCACTACCCTCACAGTAAAGAACTTCTTCCTTATATCCAACCTGAACTTCCCCTGTTTCAGTTTGAACCATTAATATTGCCTGCTCATGTCCAATCTTTCATCCACCAGCACCCACAAGTCCTTCTCCTCATATTAATGACTAGCAGAGCACTGGGAACAATGTATCAAGCTTCCTCCCATTTTTCTGTGCTCTGTAAACAGACATGTCTGCAAGCCCTTACTGCAGCATGGTTATGACAAGTGGCTGCATTCCTTTTCCCTTTGTGTTTCTGCAGGGTAAGTCACAGCAGCCATTGTCCTGGTGATAGCCATGGCCTTTCCTTCACATAAGCTCATAGGTTTATGTTAAGCAGCCAAGATTTTGAGATTTATTCAAGTTGCTTACGGATCCCAAACTAAGCTGTGTGCCTTGTGCCCAGACTGGCAGCTAGACCAAAGGAATAAGGTTTGAGGTTGTGAGTCAGCTAGCAAATGGTTTGAAATAGTGATCTGAGCTCTAGTGAGGGGAGTCACATTGCAAAATAACACTCGAGCTTCACAAACTGATTAGATTAGCACGTCAGCACACTTGTATTAATGGCCAGGTCCCCACTGCATTAGTAGCTTGAGTGCTTGCAGTTCTTGACCTTCCACCCATGCTGACAGTCTGTTACCTAGGGTTCAAAGTAAGCTTTGGATTAAGCCAGAAAATTCAGTAGTTAGAGGAGAGACCTTTAGCTGACCTTTGAAGAGATTTTTTAGTTTTCCACGACCTCGGAAACAGTGTCTGGGAAAGAGCTTGGGGTCAGGTAAAAGGGAAGTGTGCTTGGAAGCAAGTGGCACTGTGGCGATTCCACAAATGTGGATAGGCTGTGCCAGGGTCTGCCTCCCACTGCAAAGTGTTCAGTACCCAGTGGACAGAGTTCATAAAAGTATCTGTGTGCTGCATCTTGACCCAGGGCAGTTTTCTGTCCCAGGCTAGTAAGTATGACCCTGTTCTGCAGTGCCAACTATTGCATTAGTCATTGGATGTCACGTCTTCAGGTCAGTGTCTTCAGGTGTCCTGCAGCTTTGCAGGTGGCAGAACAGCCCAGTTCCAACACAAGAAAATTTTAGGGTGCTTTTATATCCTCACATAGATAAGGCAGGATACCTGGATGTAGGCAGAGATGAAGGCGAAAACTGGAAGAGTCATTGATCTGCATAGCATCTCCTCCTAGGACAGAAGAATTTGTAGCACAGATAACACTACCACTTAAATCATGAACGTTGCTTTGTGAATTCCAGCTATTGCTCTGGGGAAGCCCTGGGAAGCCAGTGGTGCTCCAATCCAAGGCAGGGACTGGAGTGTTAAGGAGACTTCTCTTTGCATGTTCCCGATGCTTGCTGTTAAGACCAAAGGGATGGAACCTTCAGGAAAACAGATGAAAAAAAAATGGAAAAATCATAATTAGGACAGAGGTCCTGGCTGGTTGGAATGGTGCCATAGGCTGCTGGCCTGGCAGAAGCTGTGAATCTCAATTATTCCCGTTGCAATAGGATAAGGGTAATGGTTTTAAACTAAAAGAGAAGTAATTCAGGCAGGAATTGCCTTTTGAATTTCCTTAAGTTTCTCTCCACTATGAGGAAAACCAGCCAACTAAGTCCCACTAGTGTTGGGTCCTTCGTGCTCACTCAACTGTACCTCACCTGCTGTTGTACAGAGCCAATACAAGACATAAACGCACAGAGCAGTGCATGTCACACTCTTGTTCCTGTCTTTTCCACTAACTGCCATCTCATTGAAGATGTTCCATTCGGGATGTTTACTTCTCTGCTTTTTCAGGTATGGGAAGATTGGCATTAAAATGCAGAATGTGCTGGCAAACAGAAATCCATCAGGGCACTGATGACAGAGCTCTCGCTACTGTTATATTAACGGTATTTAACAACTAAAGGTACAACGACTGTAGTTTAGGCTGGTAGTTAAAATTGTCAATTCTTATTTTCCAACACGGATAAACCAGGCAAGGCTGTGTTCTGGATTCAGGATCCATGGCAGTGTATTTCTTACTGTGTCATGAAGAGCATCCTTCATTTCTGTCACAAAAGCCAGCCAAGCATCCAGCATTCCTTGTTTGTAAATCCAACAGGAAGGTATCTCCTGAGGCTTTGGAGGCTCTGATGAACATCTAGAGATGGTGAGAAAACACAGGTCAGAGACATTTGTACCTGGACTTCCAGTCTCAGCAAATGAGACCAGAGCTGGAAGGGGTTTGTAACCAGCACAATGAGGGCGAACTAAGCCACATGATCCACAATGAGCCTGCCACTAATCTGAAAGCTTTTGAGCATTGTCGGGAGACAGATTTCCTCAGTGTAATGATCAAACAGCAGTGATTTCTGAGTGCAAAACCTGTGGCCATCTGTAATCCTTCCCATTTAATCACTTCCAACCTTTAAAAATAATTTAAAACTCTTTCCATTCCCATGGTGTCTGTGAAAACTAGGCAGCTCTTGGCTGTGTGGGAAGGGAAAAGACCCTTTCTTTCTCCTTCCTGTGCTAGCCTCGTGAGATTTCAGCATTAACGGGGTTTTAAATTGTTATATTATGAAGCATACAGGCACAGAGCCCTTTGGCAAGGACACCCTTTAGAAATAAATCAAGTCATCATCCTTATAATAGAGAAGTTAATTCAGTATGGATCTGTCTTCCACTTAAGGGTATGCACATCCCTTAGAGAATGGCATTACTGACTGACCAGACTTTTCCTATTAGCTGCTGTTTGCATTTCCTGACAGATCCCTCTGTTCTGCCTATGGAAATGGCTTTTTGACAGCTACAGTAACATTCTTGTGTGGGATCAGCCTTGCCCTGGGCCCTCTGCTAAAGGTTCTGCTGTACTTCCAGGACATCATATTTACCAGGACTACTACCACCCAAAGGACTCAGCTTGGAGACTTTGTCATCTGACCTGCCCCAAACCTAGTTACCCTCTGCTTTCTGCCTTCCTTTGTCTCCAAGGCAGGATTTGAACCACCAGTGAGTAATCCTGTGTTGTAGTTTAAGCCCAGCCGTAACTAGCACAGTTTGCTTACTCACTCCCCCCTCTTTCTTCCCCCCTTCTCCTGTGGGGGTGGGGAGGAGAATTGGAAGAATGTAACTCCCACAGGTTGAGATAAGAACAGTTCAGTAACTAAGGTGTAACACAAACCACTCCTGCTACCACCAATAATAATAATGACAAGGGAAGTAACAACGGAAGAGAATACAACCACTCACCGCTCGCTGACTGATACCAAGCCCAGCCGAGTAGTGAACCCCTCTTCCGGGTCCCTGCCTCCAGTTTTTACATTCTGGGCATGACGTGCTGTGGTATGGAATACCTCTTTGGTCAGTTTGGGTCAGGTGTCTGTCTCTGCTCCCCCCCGGCTTCCCCTCCTCGTTGGCAGAGCATGAGACTCAGAAAGTCCTTGGTCAGAGTAAACATTACTGAGCAGCAACTGAAAACATCGGTGTTACCAGCGCTGTTCCCAGGCCGAAAGTCAAAAACACAGCACTGCACCAGCTACTAAGAAGGAGAAAAGTGACTGCTACTGCTGAACCCAGGACATTCCACCCCTTATTCCATACCATTCACATCATGCTCAGATCCCACATTTTCAATATACCATCACTCTTATCTCATATATATACATATATATACATATCCACACACACAGAGAGGGAGAGAGATCATTCTTTAGTGCATGGACCAATCCCTACAAAGCTGCTGAGTCCACTCCATCCATGGTATTGGGTTCCATCTTTTGTAACACTCTTTCAGAGCAGGAGAGGCTGTGTGCAGTGTTCACACTCACGAACCACCTGGACAATAGTGTCCATTTCTAAGTCCACCTCTTAATCATGAGTCCCTCTGTATGCTGCATCTCTGCCCTGATGGCATGAAGTGTCATGGGCCCACCAGGCTCAAAACAATTCACCCTCCCCTCCAGCAGTTTCTGCAGCTTGTCGCTGGGGACTCCATACAGCTGCCTTCCATCTCCGACATTTCCAAAGCACTGGAGGGGCCCAGTGGACTACATACTCACCCATAGTGTCCCACACACCCTGGCACTCGTGGCTGTCCAGCCTTGGGGAAAATCTCTTGGTCCTTCTACATCGTTGTCTAACCCCAGACAAGGCCCACACCCCACTCTGCTTAACTCTTGGGACCAGACAAAATGGTTGTGGGTAAAACACACTCTGTATGCATGCCAGCATGCTGATCCCCATCACAATCAGCAGGCAGGTCTCAAGGGTATCCAAAGGCAATTCAAACCCTTCAGAGCTCTCAAATGACGCTGCTGTACTTGTCACTGGGGCTGGTGTAGCTGCTGTGCTTGCCGGCTCTCTCACCACCAGCTGCTCTTTGTCTGAGTCCAGATCTTCCTCCTCTGCCTTGCTGGGAAGTGCTGCGTGGTCTCCTGCGTCCTCCTGGGGCTCGGGCTCTCGGGGCTCGGTGGGCAGCTGCCAGGGATGCTCTCAGCCGCTGTGGGGCTGGGCTTGGTCACGGGGCTCAGCTTCTCTGCTGCCTCCTCCCACTGCTCGGCAGCCTCCTCCTTCCCCTTCTTGACTGCCCTGACCTCCTCCACCAGCAACCACTTCCTCCTGGCCTCCTGGTCCCAGGGGCCACGCTCCCAGACTGGTTTGGCTGCCGGTCGCTCCTGGGGTCTCTCCCCCTCTGATCACCACAGCATCATGAAGATGGAGGTGAGGACAAGGGCCAGGACGGTGAAGAGCAGCCAGACGGCCAGGTACAAGTCCACGGCCACATCCATCTCGCCCTGCTGCCGGAGCCCGCCCGTATTACAAGTCATTACCATAAAGTACAACAAAACAAGAACCTTAGCCCAAGCCCCCCATCTGATAAACACTAAGAGAGCAAATAGTGGCAGTTATCAGTGCTGTTCCCAGGCTGAAAGTCAAAAACACAGTACTGCACTAGCTACTAAGAAGGAGAAAAATGACTCCTACTGCTGAACCCGGGACATCCTGTAAGACTTGAAGGCATCAGTGGTCAAAAGCTGTTTTCTCTCAGTGTTCCTCAGCAAAGACAAGGTATATTGTTCCTGTTGGGCATCTGGCCAGTCAGGACCTTTGTGCTAAGTCTGGCAGCAAGGGGAGTGTTGTGACCTGAAAACACAAAAGGAGAAACACAAAATGCCAAGGAGAGGACTGAAGAGACATGCTTCACAACAGGGAACCGGGCTTGAGGATGGAAGTGCAGTGGAAAAATGCTCCCCATCTCCAAAAGACACTTATACTTGCACCAGCTGTGCAGGAAATGGGTAACAGCTCCCACCTTGTTGTTTCTTCAGGTAAATGAAGCATCCTTTTGTGGTCAGAAGGTGTGGTTGGTTCATGCATGTCATGTTGAAATGATTTGCCCCATATGCTCACACTGCTTTGCTCTCTTCCGTGGCCAGTACACAGCCAGAGGTGTTGCACTCCCATGTCTCCCAGGGAATCCCCTCTGGTTTCTCCCACATGAACTGATTACCAGGACTTGCCCACAGAGAAAGGACAGTTCATGTGAACATGTCAGATTTGATCACCAGAGCGTTATAGAATCACAGAATGGTTTGGGTTGGAAGGGACCTTAAAGCTCATCTAGTTCCACCCCCTGCCATGGGCAGGGACACCTTCCACTAGACCAGGTTGCTCCAAGCCCTGTCCAACCTGGCCTTGAACACTGCCAGGTATAGGGCAGCCACAGCTTCTCTGGGCAACCTGTGCCAGGGCCTCAGCACCCTCACAGGGAAGAACTTCTGCCTAAGATCTCATCTCAATCTTCCCTCTGTGAGATTGGTCTCACAACAGAGATGATCTCCCCTCTGTGGTGAGATGGTCTCACAACACAGCTACAGGTCTCTTTATTATTTAATGCAGAAGGGGTTTCATATCACTGCAGCTTGCAGGGTGCTACATTTACCCACTTGACAGCAAACTTCCCTACAGGGTTGGCTTCTGCAGCTTCTTCTGCCCACCTCGCAGCATCAAACAAGCCTAGTACTCATTACCAGGCCTCTTGATGTGATTTTATGCTCTGCAGTAGCTTTGCAGGGACATCTGCAAGAGGAGAAATGAAAAGGCCTTAATATGTTCAGACAGCAGTGATATGTTGTGAAGAAAGCTGCAAAGCTGGAATTAGCCTGGGCTGAGCTGCTGTACTGGATACTCCTCCATCTCCCTGCTCCTCTCTGAGACAGGTGCTTGCTGTGGCATGCTGAGAGAGAGCTCCTCTGAATGCAACAGGAAGCCTGGAGACCCCAAACAGCAGCACTGTAGAGAAACCTACAGCCCCTTTCACAGCAGAGGGGTGTTGGATGTGCTCTGCCTGAGCGGGGCCAGAAAAGAAAACAGGTTTATAGTCTCACTCTTACCCCAGGGACAGCTAGAGGTTCATTCCTTAGCCCCCTGAGCCCCTGCTGCTCTCCAGCTTGTAAGGCTGGCAGGACTCTGGGCACTGCTGCATGCAAGCCAGAGCCTGGTTCTCCTGGCCAAGAGGAGCAGCTGCGTGAGAGGAAATCTGCTTGTGCAAAGACAACCTGCTGCCCTCCAGCCAGACCCCTGTTTTTGAACTCAGAGCACTGGGTCAAGCCCAAATCCACACAGTTCTAACCTCTGAGAAATGCAGGACTACACAAGCCCTATGCATTGTAGTTTGGTGTGCTAGGGTGCTGAGTGGTGGGCTGGCACAAGCCCAGAGCCTTCCCCGTCCCAGCCACAGCTAAGCCATTTCCATTTGAGGACCATAAGGTATCAAGGAACATGACCTCACTATTCATCCCATGCAACCCCTCCACTTTTCTCCCCACACTGCTGTGCACATGGGGCAAGGATACAGACATGTCCTGCTACCTGCAGGCTTTGACTGTGCTCCTCTGTGTTATCTCTCCATCTCCTCCCAGGCTGTAGGAGTTGAGGCAGGAGAAGAGTCAAAGACATTCTTGCAACTTCACCATGCAACCGTGATCGTATCTTCGCCAGCCTGTCCTTATCAGGGAGGAGTCAAGATACAAGTGAGTAAGAAATGTCTGAGATCATCAAGGAGGACTACAAGCACTGTGGAGCTGTTGGGCACTGGAAAAGACCCCTGTGCAGGTTGCATATGCAGACCTGAAATTACTGGGATGCCATACGTCCCGTTCTCCTAATGCACATCAGGTTTCAGAGCAGCAACAGCCCGATGGTGCTTCCTGTGAAATTACAAGTTGTGTCATTGCCTTGGCTTGTCCCCTGAGCTCAGTCATTGAAATTCAGTCTCCAACCTCGGGGCAGAGAGTGATCACTGCTCCATAAACAGGAAGAGCCTCCAGCTCTGCCACCACCGGTGAAACCTCAGTGTGAGGACTCCTGCACCACTGCCTGCAGATCTGGAGTGAGCACACTGGTGCCCAGGGTGGGCAGGCACAGACGTTGCTCCACCAGCACCCAGCACACAGCTGGCACACGTTCAGGCTCCTGCAAACCTAGCCCAGCCTCAGCAAGTGCCACCTTCCTCTCGCAGGCCTTGAGGCTGTTTTCAGCTCAGAAACTGCCATCTCCTTCTACATATAGCTCAGCACAGGGGTGATACTTCAGTCTGAGAGCTGCTTCCACAGTTGCCACACTCTCAGATTTGGCTCGTTGCTGCTGGAGGAGTAGGGACAGAGGGCAAGGAGATCCTAGGGAATAGTCCCTCTGCCAGCTGGTGGCCAGTCCTTCAGGAAGCAGGCTCGCAGGCAGGATGAATTAACCTCCTGGCCCTGCAGGGGAGCAATGGAAAGCATCTCCAGTGCCTTTATCCCTGCCAGGCAGCACTGCTAGGGAGCCTCTTGAACCTACTGCCCAAAGCTGTGGTTCCCCCTGTCATGCAACCAATAAATTGAGGCCAAATGACATTTATTGCTCAAATTCAATTAAAGCTCCACCAACATCAACTGCAGCTTCGGGAAGTCACATGGATTTGTCACTACATTGCTGATTGTTAAACTTTATGGCAAATGATCCAAAATGTGCAATCCCTCACCTAAAAAGGGACAGCTCTCAACCTCAAGGAGTTCCCTTGGACAGCATCTCTGACTGCAGACCTGCTGCTTCGATGAGGAACGACTCCGAACAGCTCTCTGGTGGAGCTCCATTTATACCCTAGTCCAATCTGTGGTCAGAAATAGTCACATAGCCCCAGTGGGCTCAGGACCCAACTTCCTCATTTGTCAGGGCTTTGCCAGGACTCTATCAGGATGGTTGTACCTGCCACATCTCTGCCAGGCAATGTGTCCCCAGGCTAGTGTGACAGCAGTGCCACTGCTCCCTGGGGACAACACTGCTGATGAAAAGTCCAAGGAAACAGAATTTGAAGAAGCCAGTGGCAGTCCCTGTGGAGCCAGGACCAAAATTCACAACATGGCCTGTTCTGCAAATCTGCCCATGCTCACAAGCACAGCAGGAGCCCCAGGACCTGCTCATATCCAGAAAAGCACACATTGCTGGGCCTCAGATGGGCATCAGTATCCACCATACCACAAAAAATACCTCAGAAGACTCCTCCCAGGTGAAGCCTCAGGGCCTCCCAAATTGCTGTCTCACCTCCTCCATGACAGCAGTGTCTCTCAATTTTGTCCAGCAGCTCCTTCCTCTGGGAGGTGTCTTTCATCAGACATGTATGTTTCAATGACATCCTGCAACTTCATCTGGAACATGAAAACAGCATCAGCAGGCTCAGCAGCAGCTCCCAGCCACCTCCAAAGCCATCCCTCTGCTCCTCCAGCTTGGTCTCAAAGCTCACCTAGTTCCAGTCCCCTGCCATGGGCAGGGACAGCTTCCACCAGACCAGGTTGCTCCAAGCCCCATCCAACCTGGCCTTGAACACTGCCAGGGATGGGGCAGCCACAGCTTCTCTGGGCAACCTGTGCCAGGGCCTCAGCACACTCAGAGTAAATAATGAAATCATGAAAAATTACCTAATTTTTCCAGGCAGATCGGGTTCTGTGCAGCCAGGAAAAAAAATCAAAACAAACAAAATCCTAAACCCATAGCTGTGTGTATGGGCCAGGTGATGATCCTCACCCTGAAGGTCAGGCTGTAATCACCAAACAGGAGGCAGAAAGCTGCATGGCTATTCCAACTGAGGCAAGCGCAGAGGCACCATCTGAGCTGTGTATATGAGCATCCTGTTGACATTCAGGTCCATGGAACTGTCACCCGCTCCTGGGGCTGGGATCTCCAGAGAGCTGCTGATCCCGCATCTCATCGCTGGTCCCCATATGCGCCAGCTTCCCTTTCCAACCACCAAGCCTCCAGCAAAGCAGCCCTGCTCTGGGAAGGTACAGACCACTGAGAGCTCCAGCTCACATTTGGGGTGCATCTGCACCTCAGTGGGGAGGTTTCTGCCGTGGATGCTGCAGCATCCTTACAGACTCTGCTTTGTCATGGGCTGGCTGTAAAACCATGGGGAACAGTAGCAGCAGTCCTGAAGGCAGCTGCCCCCACAGTATGCCTAATTTTAGGAGCTTTGGGAGGGTGTGGAGCATTGTTTCTAAGTGTCCCGGTTGCTGGATCCAGGCCATGGCCCAGTAATGTGACTCGGACTTCCCTGTACTGGATTCTCAGGGCCAACAGTGACGGGTGGCAGGTCTTTTTAGATGTGCACCTCTTCTGCTGCAAGCTGATGATGTGGCCCATCATGCATCTCCACAGCTTTTCTGGGGTGAGTGAGGCAAGTCGACCTAATTCTATATACAGGAGAAAAATCAATGTTCTGGCAATGATGGTCCTATTTCTGGCCAGAAGATGTCAAAAGTTGATTGCGAAACACATTTTGAGTCATAACCACATCCAGTCCATGGG
This sequence comes from Amazona ochrocephala, assembly GCA_039720435.1. Lineage (NCBI taxonomy): Eukaryota > Metazoa > Chordata > Aves > Psittaciformes > Psittacidae > Amazona > Amazona ochrocephala. The sequence continues at coordinate 77,282,413 of CM077909.1, read as the reverse complement.
AGAAACCATGGGATGCTTCCCAGTCTTGTTTTGTGCAGGGATCAACACCCCTCATTGAAGGATCTTCATCACATACACAACTCCATGCCAGAAATCAACCATTTTGAGATGAGAAGGAAGAGGATAGCACATATGTGACACAGCCTGGAGGTCCTCTTTGTATGCAGAGTGGGATGGGGGCCCCATGAAAAAGCTTAACATGGAGTTTCATGGGGCTTAACATGGGGTTTAATTTGTGACATGGGGTCATGAATAAAAAGCTGTGGTAAAAGCAGTTGCTAGCGTGAGGTGGCTGAGTAAGACCACAGAGACTATAAATGCAGGTCCCTACATGGGACCAGAGTCTGTAATGCTCCAATCTCAGACAGCCAGTATTTCATCATTTGGTGGTATGAGGAGAGGCACCTGAGTGACCTATGGTGGGATGAATGCCATCCAGAGGGACCTTGACACGCTTGTGAGGTGGGCTGATGCCAACCTAATGAAGTTCAACCATGCTAAATGCAAAGTCCTACACCTGGGTCGGAGCAATGCCAGGCACAGCTACAGGTTGGGTGGGGAGGAGATTGAGAGCAGCCCTGCGGAGAAGGACTTGGGGGTGTGGGTCGATGAAAAAATGAACATGAGCCGGCAGTGTGCGCTTGCAGCCCAGAAAGCCAACCGTATCCTGGGCTGCATCAAAAGGAGTGTGACCAGCAGGTCGAGGGAGGTGATCCTGCCCCTCTACTCTGCTCTCGTGAGACCTCACTTGGAGTATTGTGTGCGGTTCTGGTGTCCTCAACATAAAAAGGACATGGAACTGTTAGAACAAGTGCAGAGGAGGGCCACGAAGATGATCAGGGGACTGGAGCACCTCCTGTATGAAGATAGGCTGAGAAAATTGGGGCTGTTCAGCCTAGAGAAGAGAAGGCTGCGTGGAGACCTCATAGCAGCCTTCCAATACCTGAAGGGGGCCTATAGGGATGCTGAGGAGGGACTCTTCATTAGGGACTGTGGTGAGAGGACAAGGGGTAATGGGTTTAAACTTAAACAGGGGAGGTTTAGATTGGATCTGAGGAAGAAATTCTTTACTGTGAGGGTGGTGGGGCCCTGGAATGGGTTGCCCAGGGAGGTTGTGAATGCTTCATCCCTGGCGGCGTTCAAGGTGGGGTTGGACATAGCCTTGGATGGCATGGTTTAGTGGGAGGTGTCCCTGGGCATGGCAGGGGGGTTGGAACTCGATGATCTTGAGGTCCTTTCCAACCCTAACTATTCTATGATTCTATGATTCTATGGTGGGCAGGGGTGGCATAACTGGAGGGTCCAGCAGTGTTGTGTCAGAGATTTTGCAGCTGCGGGAAGTGGGGTGCAGTTTATAGCTCTGTCCAGCTGCTCCAGGTGGTTTTAATGGCCAAAAACATATTGTCCCTTACTTTGCTCTGGGAATCAGACTTACCAACAGCTGCGTCTTTCTGTACAGACAAAAACAGCTGGAGAGGGGCTTTAGACAAGGGCCTATAGGGACAGGACAAGGGGGAATGGCTTTAACCTGACAGAGGGGAGATTGAGATGTGATCTTGGCAAGAAGTTCTTCTCTGTGAGGGTGCTGAGGCCCTGGCACAGATTGCCCAGAGAAGCTGTGGCTGCTCCATCCCTGACAGTGTTCAAGGCCAGGTTGGAGAGGGCTTGGGGCAACCTGCTCTAGTGGAAGGTGTTCCTGCCCATGGCAGGGGGTTGGAACTGGATGAGCTTTAAGGTCTCTTCCAGCCCAAACCCATTTGGGGTTCTGTGATCCTGTGACACAGTGCAGAGTGCTGGCTCTGTGTGGCCCTGTAGGGGCAGGGGTTGGAGCAACCTCAACTCACGCTGTGGCTCTGTGCAGCACCTCCAGAGGAGCATAGTGCACCTCCCTCCGCCCCCCCGCCCCATGCCCCAGGTCCTACCCTGGGGATGACAGGAGGTAACGAGCGGCTGAGCAGGGTGTGGGGGCTGAGGTGGCCTGACAGGGGCAGGAGCGACGGAGCCGTGGTGGGGACCGGAGGAGTCTGACAGAGGATGAGCTGGGGAGACAGGAGGGGTGACAGGATCCTGACGGGTGAGTGACAGCTGCCACGGCACGACAGGGTCTGCGACGGCGGCCGGCTGGGGGGGCTGGACCTCCGCTCCGCCGGGGGGCGCTGCGCGGGGGGCGGGTGTGCAGACCTCTCTCGAAGGCGCGTTTTCCGGGTTGGCCGCACGGCGCACGGGGCCGGCCCAGGCTGCAGCCGCCGGCACCGGGCCCGGGCCTAGGCACGCTCCGTGCGGGCCCCGCGCCCGCCGCCCCCGGGCCGGCCCCGCCCTATCCCGGGCCGTGCAGTGCTGTCCCTCTCCGGTCTGGCCCTGCTGCCTCCCGCTGCCGCCCTCCTGCGCGCCGCGCTCCGCCTCGCCGGCCTAGCGCGCCGGCCCCGCGCCCTCCTCCTCCTCCTCCTCCTCCTCCTGCGACCGCCGCCCGGAGCCGCCATGCCCGGCCCGGCCGCGGGGAGCCGGGCGCGGGTGTACGCCGAGGTGAACAGCCTGAGGAGCCGCGAGTACTGGGACTACGAGGCGCACGTCCCAAGCTGGGGGTAAAGCGCCCCGCGGCGACCCTTTTCTCCCATCCCTTTCCCCGGCGGCTCCGCACCCTCCTGCGGGCCTCAGCCCACCGAGAGGGTTCCGTGGCCGATCCCCTGGCCCCCGTTTTGGGGTGTCCCCGGGGGGGTGCGGGCGGCTGAGGGGTAGCCGGAAGAGCCCCCCCCCTCGCCCCGGCCTGCTGGCCCGTCAGTTATCGTCCCCTCCCTCTCTCCTCTTGGTGCCCGCAGCAATCAGGACGACTACCAGCTGGTTCGCAAGCTCGGGCGAGGCAAGTACAGTGAGGTCTTTGAGGCCATCAACATCACCAACAACGAGAGGGTCGTCGTGAAGATCCTCAAGGTGAGTGTCCCGTTGGTGGTGTAGGGGTAAAGGTGGCTGGAAGCAAGGGAAAGAGGAGAAGGGTTGGCAGGGACACAGGACTGCTGGGTCTCTTCCTTTACATAAAACGTCTTGTTTTCACGTTAAGGACGTTGGGATGGTGGGTTTGGAAGTGGATTTGGCGTCCTGCGTGCTGTAGTGATGTTTAGGTGTGTTTAACCCTCCTGTCCTGCATAGCTCTGGGCTGAGAGCTCCTCTCAAGGAGGAGGGCTGTGAGTCCTGAGATTTGAACAGCATTGCAAGTGCTGCCTGTGTTTGGTAAACTGTGTCTGGCAATGCTGGTTTAAAGCAGCCCAGGGACTGTCAGGTCAACAGGAATGCAAAATGTGGAGTGGGGGTTCCTTCTGTTAACCTCTAGACAGTTGGCATGGGGCCTTTTCAGAGCCAGCTTGTGGGATGCTCGGCAGCCAAAAAAGCAGGCAATGTAGAGTTCTTTAGAGGATCTGATGTTGAAAAGAACTTCACCAGACAGGCCAGAAACCACCATCGATGCTTGAGGAAACTGAAAGAGGCCGTGTGAAGTTTGGCAGCATCAGTGTCCTGTGTTCTGGTGTATTGGGCTGTGACGACCTTCATGCAGCAGTAACAGGTTGTAGTTTGCATTGGCTGAATGCATGGCTCAGCCACTGCAAGGCATGCCTTACTTGAAGCAGCAGGCTCACAGTGAGCTGTGGTAACTGTACTAGCAGTAGTCTGTGTTGGAGATCTGGGGGTGGACAAGGGTGTTAAGAAAGACAAAGGAATAAAAAGGTTAGAGAGGAGGTGCTTTTGGTTTTGTCTTGGCCAACACTTGTGGCTGTCACTTGTTGGACCAGCAGCAATTGTCACTTGTTCCTCAAGAGCACGTGGGAGCCGGTGCCTGACCATGGGTGTACTAAGAATTTGGGCACATGTTGATCCGCAGCGTGCAGGAGGTGCTGAGCTTAACCTACCTTTGCAGCCACCAAGAATAGCAGCTACCTGGGACACACAGATCTGCAGGTCTGTAGCCTTAAGGCACTTGCTAGATCCACCACATAGTGTGGCTGGCTGTCTCTGCTGATACCCCACTCACTCACAGTGCCTTCTTCCTTGGGATCTTCCTTGGCTTCCCAGAAACCGTGTCACGGGCTGTGCAGCCACTACTCCTAGTCAAGGTGTGACCTCCTGCCTGCCTCTGGGACGAGGTGCGCACGTTCCTGCTTTGGCTGTGGTCAAGGTGATGCGCAGGTGAACTTTTTGGAAGAGCCCCTGTGGCTGAGCCTGACATCAGGGCAGAGTAGTGAGCCTTGCATCTCCTCGCTGAGTTCCTCTGGCAGGCTGTTAGGGCCTTCCCCTCCTTTTGATGTTCTATGTGGTTTGAAGGTTAGTTTCTTTATTTAAAGTAGGGGCAGGTGGTAGTTTCTTCTATGAGAGAGTAGTCAAAGGGAGTGCAGAGCTGGGTTTTAGGGCAAGATGGCTTGTGGCTAGGCTGAGGAAACTGCTCTTCTGCATGCTTCTCTGGAGCCCCTGGTGGTCCCTTCTGGATTGCTGTGGTTTGTTGAGATCATAGGTTTTGTCCCATGTAGAAAGGCATCACAAGGCTGGGAAGAGACTGAGGATAAAGTTGTCAAGAATCTCCTCCTTGCTTCTTTCCAGCCTAAAGAGCCTCCCCTAGAGCAGTGCTTCTCTCCATGTGGCAGCCAAACTCTGTCATGTCTAGGGAGCTCTTCAGTGTTGGACTGGGAGTCAGCTTTCAAGAGTCATCTGAGGATGGCTGGGTGCTGCTTCTCCTTGGGGCCTGAATGTGTGTCTTAATGCTGTGCAAGCGGGGGACCGTATTGTCCCAGATCTGAAGTGGATGGTGTTGCCAACAGTTCCCCTGGCTCCCTTCACTTGCATTAACATGCAGACAGCATTCCTGAGAGTGAGCAAGGAAAAGCAGAAAGTCCAGATAAATCGGATGAACTTCCTTCTCAGTGGAAAGTGGGTCAGTGAAAAGTGAGTTTCGGAGCGCTGTGGTGTGCACGTTATAAAAGCCTGTGAAGTGCGGCAGTAGCATTGCTCTGATCTGTTGAAAGTGCCTCTGGTTTTCTGCAGCTAGACTCAAACTTAATTGTGAATGTAATTGCATGTATCTACAGTGGAGCCTTAGCAAAGAGGCTGGATCCTCTGAGGTAGGAAATGCAACCAAAAGTCTCTGAGGTTTTGTGTGGCTCCAGGGCAGGGACAAAGGAGAAGACTGTTTCTGGGTGATGGATGCAACTGTCTACTACAGTTGCTCATTTCTCTTTAAGGTTTTTTGAGAGAACAATTTATGTTGAGTGAATTTTAGCAAGAGTCACTGTTTTAATATCTGTGCCTCATGGGAGGTGCCTGATGTTTCTTGCCAGCCTTGCTCTTTGAAGCATGTTATTGCCAAGCTCAAGTTAGCATGTAACAAGTACTTTCCCTGCTTTTTCCTCCTTCTTGTGCTACCTGAACGTCTTGTACCATCCTCCGGAGAGGTCAGGAAATTTTATTATCTTTCTCTTATGCAGAACTGAGCCACAGAGATTTCCTGTGTGACCTTGGGCAAGTCCCTTAGCATCAACAAAGCTGAGACTACAGCATATGTCCTAGTCTAGTGCTGCATGAAGGAGATAACTCTGTCTCTTCTGCCAGCCACTTACCTTGTTTGCTTAAGAGCCCTGTGAAGCCTTTAGCATTGAACAAGGACAGTGAGCTAATGGCTGTGATTGGTAGTACAGTGCTTCAGGCCTTTTGGGCTTGCCCATTTTCCTGGTCAGTACCCCACATTGCCTTTGAGTTCTTGCTACCCTAAGTGCAGGACCAGGCCTAATTCTGCAGGAAAATAGGATGTGGTCACGCAGCTAGTTGTGGTTGTAAATGTGTCAGCAAAGGAGCAGAGTGAAGATCATGTAGGTGACACTAAAATTACCACTGCATGGGCCAAGTGCCTTTCTTTGCATATATGATGCTTCTGGTGTCACTTTTTTTCCAGTAAAATTCTGCAGTCCTTTTAGAAGAAGGCAAACCAAGCATGCAGGTTGTTTCTCACCCCACTGCAGAAGCTCATCAGGATATACTGTGTAAGACAGTGAGTGCAAAGCAGCAAGGCAGGAGCCCTGGTTGCCACACAGACACCCACTGCCAAGTGTCCTCCAGAAAGCTTTGGTCTTGAGAAATGAGGCAGAGAACAGCTCTGCACCTTTGCAACCTGTTTGGGGAGCAAAGATTCAGCCAAAAAAGCTGTGGGGGTGAAGCTATCTTGGAAGGTAGTGGAGGAATCTGCACTGTACAGACCTTCCTACCCCTCATAGGCAGTATTAGCTAACAGTGGTGCTCCCCCAGTCCCTGACTGGTGTAGGAAGCCCTCGTGGGATTTTTCGTCTGGCTGGCCTGGGTTCAGCTGTGGGCATACTTCCTGCATGCTTAGGGGCAGGTCAACCCAGGAAGAGGGAGTGCGTGAACATGTCCTGTATGTGCTTTTGTGTCTAGCTTAAATTTGATGCTGAGGTTTGACTCTCAGGATGAAGTCTGATGTTCCTCAGCATGTACAAAGGAGGTTCAAGTCATCTTTGTTTCCAGTGAGCCATATATCATCTGTAACCAGTCACAGAATGGTTGTGGTTGTAAGTGACCTCTGAAGATCATCTAGTCCAACCCGCTGCTAAAGCTGGTTCAGTGCTTTAGCAGGTATCTAAAGCACAGCTCTGCTCATTCATATGCAATCACATAGATTTAGAGTTTTGGTGGACTGCTGAGGTCAGTCTGTGACCTTTGAGCTGTCTCTTTGATGAACTTTTCATTTTGCTTTTCTGCTAATGCGGCTCCAAAGTGTCTTCTCATGTGCCTTAGAGGTGAATCCTCTATTTTGGAGTAACAGGTGTCTTGGGGAGTGCTGCAAGTTGCCACTCTAAAGGCCAAAGATAAGCTTTCCACGCTGCTTGCAACTTTTGTGTGTGATTCTCTGCGGTGAGAACTCTGCTGTTAAAGTTACCTACAGCTGTGGCTGTTGGTGAGTTTCCGCTGTACCTCAGCATTCTTCACATCGTTCTTGTACCAAATACCACTATCTTTAGAAGGATATGTAGAAGTCCCAGTTAGGGACATGGCTTAATGGTGGCCTTGGCAGTGCTGTGTTAATGGTTGGACTTGATGATCTTAACAGTGTTTTCCGACTTAAACAATTCTCTGATTCTGGGATCTGAGTATCCGCTCAAGGCAGAGGTGATAGCATCCATATTGTCAGCTCTGTGCAGTAGTCCTTCTGCTTTCCTGATGCACACGTGTGTCAAAGCATTAAACCCATCACATACAGACTGTTTTACCTACTTGTATGGTTACTGTCTGCATAGGCACAACACCCATGCAGAGCTTAGGGCAAGAAAGCAGTTACAAGGAGAGGGATCAGTGAAATTGAGGTTCTGCAGCATGATGAAATAGTCCATTTCTCCTTTGGTGGCTTTTGTACCTCTGTGCTGAGTCCATGGGCTGGAACTTTCAACCATGTGCATGGTTTCACAAGTGTGTTCTGGTTTGTTTGGCTTCAGTTTTCCCCTGTTCCCCCTTTCTGGGCTCTGTGAACCCTCCAGAGCTGCTGCTCATACCAGGCACTGCTGCAAGATCCTTCCAGTGCTGAACTCAAATTGTTGTTCTAGTACGTAGAAAACTGTTCGGGTGAAGTAGCCCTGTGGCTCTGGTAAATTATGTTCTGTCTGTAAAATCTTTAGAGCTCACATACATCAGCATGTTCTAGATGGGGGTTGAAATGACTCCCGTGCTGGTGTGCAGAAGGGATTGAAAAGGGAAATAGGACTGGATGGTGTTGGTCCCTCAGGCTGGAGCTTTGACTTCACGGGTGACCTTCCTTCTGCCAAAGCCGTTTGATTCCTGCTTTAGCTATGTGTCTCTTGCTCCTCCTGCATTTGCGTGCACTGAGTCTGCGCTCCCTGGCTCACTTCCTCCCCTGGCAGTCTTGAAATGAGCGCTTTTGCAAGAGAGCATGGTAGACAGCTCTTCAATTTTAAACACCAGTTGCCCATGTTGGGCTTTGCACAGTTGGCTGCTGGAGTCCAGCCTTGTTTGAAGCTTAGACCAACTGAGATGGTACTGGGTATCTCGCAGAGGCCTGGAGATGCAGCTGATAACTCTCATGGTGGTGTTCTACCACCAAGAGACTGGTGAGCTGCAAAGCTGCAGCTCCAGTGAAGAGGAGGGTGAGTTACAGCTCTGTGGCTGTTCAAAGTGGCCTAGGGCAGAGCCTGCATGAATGATTCTCATTCCTTATAACGGTGGTGGTGGGAATTGGGGCTTGGTCCTGTATACCCTTTTAGCTGACTGTGGAAGTCTTGGTGCACTGCGGGCAGCCCTGAAGTCCCAGAGGGCTGTTTTGGGATGTGCTGTGGAGGGAGGGAAGGTATTCTGAAGGAAAGAATGATGCTGCCCTCAAAACGCGTGCTGGTGTAGTTCACCAAATTTAAATAAAAATCAGAAGTGCTTTAGTAATTTTAGGGTAGGTTTCACCCTCCTCCTCTTTTCTAAAATTCAAGAGCAGCTCGGGCAAGTTTGAGTTCCTATAATGGAAGTTGTAAGGTGCAAACAACTGACAGAATATTAACAGAAGTAGACTCTTTGTTTTGTAGCAATTTTGACTACAATTATTTGTTTTTCCCAGATGATGGTTGGCAAAAGAAGCACTGCTGCTCTGAAGCCAATATTCCTGTTGAGCAATTGGCATCAGGCTTTATAGGCTGATTATTGTGATCCTTTCGATAATACTTGCTAGAGACGAATGAGCTTCTAGTGCCAGCTTTTAAATGTTTAAATCCTGTCATAAGGATGCTGCTCCAACCTTTTGCTGTTCCTGAGCATTGTGTGTTGAGATTTCCCTGCTCATTCACTGGAAGCACTGTGGTGTTTCTGGGCTGTTCAGGTTTGATGAGCAAATAGATCTTTTTCTTTATGGGGTGGTGGAATAAATGACTAGTTTGTCATGGATTTGTATCTTTAGGCTGCTAAACCTTCTTCCCTGCTGTGCTAACCCCAGTTCTTTTTCAGAGCACCTGCTGGGCAGAATCCAGTGCCTTTGGTGACTCCTTCAGAGCAGTGTGCTCCTCAGCCATGCCTTTGGCTAATGTAAAATGATTTTTATGCTTTGGATTTTACTCGTGTTTCACCAGTCTTCCTGGTCACTACTTTTCTGTCTGAGTTTGGAAACACTGGGGAAGGCTGGAACTGAAGCATTTGACAGAAGACTGTACTCCCTTTGCTTTAGAAACCAAGTAAAAAAAGACTATTAACTGGGCAGCTGTTTATTACTTGGAGACAGGAAGTGATGGTTGTAGCCTTGTATTTTAAGGTTTATTTTAGCAAACAATGTTAATTCTCCCAGCTGGTGTTTGCTGCAGCTGGACTCCTTCCCTGCTTACAAGTTGACATGATCTCATGGAAAATGACCTGGGATCTGATCTCTGAGTCAGAGAGAGGTGTTTTCTTTTGCATCTACCTGTCTGCAAAGCAACGACTTACCCCATTCCTGATTTTCTGCAGAGGGATGGCATTACATGGTGCCTCCCAAGCTTTGGTCAAAGGCAGCTGGGATAGCACTGGCCACTGTCACTGCCTGCTCTGCCTGACTTTCTACTGGATTGAGGCCCCCTCATGGAATTCTTTGGGCTGATACAGTAGGAAACCTGCAGCAAAAGGTAGCTGGCAGGGATAGCTGAGTGAGAGCTGCTGGGTCCAGCAGAGGCCATTCTCCTGTGGCTGCAGGTCACCTTGTCCCTCTGCACAGTGGACAGCCATGAGCTGTATGTTTGTCTTCACTATCCACAGCAACCTCACTTCCAGTTTGCCTGAGGAAGGAAGCGATTTCCTGGGAAACTGGCTTGTGCTAGACAGTGATGTTCTTCTAAGGGTACTGCTGCAGTTGAACTAATTAAACCCCTCCCAGTGTAGACACGGTTAAACTGAGACATGTCTTTTAGCCTGGTTTCCTATGGAAACATGCCTTATGCAATCCTGCTGTCTGTCAGCTTTTCTCCCTCTCCTCCCCCCCAGTAGTTTTTGCACTGGTTGGCCAATGCGACAAAAGTCTCCAGGCTGTCAAATTTCTACAGATTCCATGGAAATAGGTGTTTGGATGGAGCAGAGGGACACTGCCGGAGCCTGTCTCTGAAGGAAGGACTGCAGTGAGGGTTTTACTCATACTGGTCACTAGAGAATCCCAGCGTGGAGAAAAGCTTTGAAATGCCTCTGCCATGGAAACAGATGGAGTTGGAGTCTGAACCGGTATAAAATGTTGCTTTGCAAACAGACAGATCAAACCCAGGAGCAATTTATTTTGTCTAGGTGCCTGCTCCATTTCTTTGCTGGAAATCCTCCTCCCAGAGAAGGGGGACTGAACTGTGTATGGAACACAACTTGAAATGCTGCTGTTCATAGCCTGGTTTAATAAAATGGCCTTAAATGAGTACTGTTAAAAATGCTTTGGCTGCAAGGGCTGATGTTCTGGAATTTATTCCTGCTGGGAGAGGCAGATGGTTGGAGGCCATTATATATACTTCAGTTCACATTTAATCCATGTGTGTTTGGAGTCAACATCTTTGGAGAGACAGATCAGGTGACTGGGAGACAGTTGTAGCAATGCAGGCTTAATCCTGGTGCTTGGAGGGTATGCTGCTGATTGCCTGTGGCTTGAGTAGTGCTGGGGTCTGGGGACAGGAGGGGAGTTAGCAGAGTTTCTCTTGTTGTGAACAGTTAGCTCCAGTGTGGTACTGGCCATGTGCTGGCATCGTGTTTGACTTGCCAGATGCAAGAGGTTGGCCTTGGAATCAGTTTGCCAGACAAAAACTGATCCCCAATTTTTCAGTTTTGGGTAGTAGACAGTGTTTGCAGTCATGACTGAAGCAGTGGTGGGACAGCACGTGGGTAGCAGGTAGCCTGTGGCTGGGTAGGCTGGTGGGAGAAAACTGGGGCAGGGGGAACTCAGCAGTCAACACTGTTTTCTCCTGCAGATCTAAATTGGGGAAATCCTCCATTCCCCTTCATTGCTCCCTGAGGAAACTCCCAGGCAATAGCTTTTCCTCTCAGCTGACGCTGCTTCAGCCCATGGCATTTGTCTGTCCCCACCTCATCCCTATTTACTAAGTGGCAGAACACCTCATCCTGAGCACTGGCTGCAGATGGGGAGAGCTCTGTCAGGATGCACTGCTTCCCTCTGCCATGAGCAGGGCTTCCCATGCTCCCACCTTGCCCAAGGCTCACACCAGCGTGGAGGCACTGTACCTTTGTGCAGACAACTGAGCCTGAGCTCTGTGCTGCTGCAGCTAAGCAGGAAAACATGCAAACAGCGAGCAGCTTTGAACTTGCCCTCTTGCTGAGACAGAGTTTGCTGGAGTGTTTTCCCTCAGTGCATTTCATTGGAAAAAAGACCAACTTTCTTCTCTCCTTTTTTCCAAAAGGTGATGATTCTGTCTGCTTGAATCTTTTAATAAGTGTGTTGTGGGTAGGGGTAGGTTTCTGGTAGGAGATCTCATAGGGCATCTGTTTCCTGTCCTGAAAAAGGTGAAAACATGGGGAAGTTACTGAAGGACAGCATCTTCTGCCCAGTGGGAGTGGAGGTTGCTATGGAAGGAGAAAGGGAACTCTCAGAGGGATATCCTCCTCTACCAGCTGATGTAAAAGGCTCTTGAAATAACTGAAGTACAAGGGAAAAGATATTTCAAAGTGAGCTTTGAGTCTTCCTGGCTGTTCTAGGCAGTTTTGGCTCCTGATCTGGTGCAGGTGTTGCAGCAGAAAGGCTGTGAGGCACGTCTATTGATAGCCAGGCCATTCGGTGGTCGCCTTCAGGACAGCAGCGACTCTGCTTCCCTCTTTGAAGTTCCTTGGGAAACAGCTTGTGTGTATATCTGCCTTGCTGGGTGAGTGGAGTAACTGAATTACATCCTCTAATTTCATCTTGGCCTTCTGGTAAGATCAGTGCACGTGGGCGATGCAAGGGTGGTGTCTGTCCCTGTTCTGACATAAATGAAATTAGTCCCTAATGAAGCATCTTTCTGTCAGTTCACAAATCCTAGAATCAAAAAATGGTTTGGGTTGGAAGGGACCTTAAAGCTCACTCAGTTCCAACCCCCTGCCATGGGCAGGAGCACCTTCTACTAGAGCAGATTGCTCCAAGCCCCATCCAACCTGGCCTTGAACACTGCCAGGGATGGGGCAGCCACAGCTTCTCTGGGCAACCTGTGCCAGGGCCTCAGCACCCTCACAGGGAAGAACTTCTTCCTGATATCTCAGTCTCCCCTCTGTCAGGTTAAAGCCATTCTCCCTTGTCCTCTCACTTCTGGTTTCTCTTCCCCTGCTCTGGCTGCTTCTCCCTGTCTGCCCATCTTCCCACTGGCTCCAGCCATGCCTGGGTCCTGCCCTGGGCTGTTGGTTACCCCCTCCCCAGCACACCCTGCCCTGTGTCTGACAGCTGGTGGCCTTGCTGCCATTTTCCACAGTGGCTTTATGAGGTGCTGACACTCCCTGTGCTGGCATCAATGTTATTTTTGGCACTTTGCTTCAGGCTGAAATTTTCATCTTTTGGCTTGAAAGTCTAGCTCATGCCTTTTAACTTGTAAGAGGAGAAGGGCAGGATTCAAATCTGAAGGTTTCAGCCACCTGAAAGAGCCTAGAAAGACAGCATGTTTTATCACTTAGATAAACACCATATTTCGCACTGTATAAAAAGCTTCTGTTCCTTCTTCTGTCTGCTTGTGCATTCTTGTGAAGGGTCTGAAACCAGGGCTTGCCTTGGATTTGCCTGTGGCGGGTCTGTGAGTTGCCCATTGGTGCTCTGCCCACCTTATTGAAGTGGGAGGCTGCAGCAGAGGTGAGGTGGTGAGCACAAACTGGTTTGCTCTTGTGGTTCATTGTCCTTCATGTAGACACATCTGATACTGTATATCACTTCAGTAAGGTGCCTTGTACCTCCTTGCTTTTCGCTGTTACTCCCCTCCTCACACAGCAGACTCCATGCTGGATGGTGAATATTTTGGAAACCAGAATGTCTGGAGAAGAAGATTTTAATCAGCAAACCTCAGAGATAGAGCAGTGGCTTTACCAGTCCCTGCAGGATGGATCTGCAGTGGTAGCGGTTGCACAGGATTGGGGATGTTTCAGCTCTGCAGTGAAGGTCTGCTAGACCCAGTGACTTGCAGCCAGTGATGGCTGCACCACTCAATAACTAAGGCTCACATGCTAGCTGCTCTAAGCTGCCTTCCTTCCAAGCAGGCACAGAGCTCGAGCTGTACTGGGAGTGGATGCCCTGCCTTGGGAGCAGCTGGTCTTTGTCACTCTGTGCAGGGCGATGGCCAGAAAAAAGTCAACTTTATAAAGGGAGTTCCTGGGTCTGTGCAGATTTGAGGAGTCAAAACTGTTTAAAATGTCTGTAGGTTTTAAAGCTAATCCTGGTATATGGATGCTATGGCATGCTAAGCAGTTGGATGTATGCTCTCGGGGTGGTTGCACATAGGTATAGCAATGTCTGAACTTACTAGAGGTCTTGGTGTTGGAGACTCTCAGGTTGTTCCATGGGATTAAAGAAATTGTTAGAAAATGGTTTGGGATTAAAAAGTGAAAAACTTGTTTGTGCTAGTAAACAAAAGATGAGATATGAGGTCCACTGTGCATCTCCTGTGGTTCTAGATGAATAACAGAATGAGTGTGTGTCATGGGTTCAGCAGTAGCAGTCATTTTTCTCCTTCTTGATAGCTGGTGCAGCGCTGTGTTTTTGACTTTCGGCCTGGGAACAGCACTGATAACACCGATGGTTTAGTTGCTGCTTAGAATGTTTGGTCTGATCAAGGACTTTCCGAGTCTCATGCTCTGCCAAGGAGGAGGGGAAGCTGGGGGGGGGGAGCAGAGACAGGACACCTGACCTAAACTAGCCAAAGGGGTATTCCATACCACAGCATGTCATGCCCAGGATGTAAAAACGAGGGGCAGTTACCCGGAAGAGTTGGGTTCACTGCTGGGTCAGGCTTGGTGTCGGGTGGTGAGCAGTTGTGTTCTATTCTGTTGTTGTTTCCCATATCATTATTATTATTGGTGGTAGCAGCAGTGATTTGTGTTATACCTTAGTTACCGAACTGTTCTTATCTCAACCTGTGGGAGTTGTGTTCTTTCGATTCTCCTCCCCATCCCCCCGGGAGCGGGGGGGAAGAAAGAGGGGGGGAGTGAGTGTGCAAACTGGGAGTGAGTGGCTGACTGGGCTTAAACCACAACAGTGTGCTGAGATTTCCACAGAGGAGTCTAGGATGCTTTTAACCACAGTTACTGGAGTCACAGGTACATTTGTCTGGAGTGGTTTGATTTTCCCCTGAGGAGTGGAAAGCTTTCATTGATGATGGAAGTCCAATTCATGCTAAAGATGAGGGTGGGAGCAGAGAGAGGAGGGGAGGTGATATGATCCAGTCAAAAACAGTAGCAGAAATCCATGTTCATTTCTGAAAGAACTCTCACTTCTAATTTCTTTTGTCTATTTAAGCCAGTGAAGAAAAAGAAGATAAAACGTGAGGTTAAGATTCTGGAGAATCTACGTGGTGGCACCAACATCATTAATCTGGTTGACACTGTCAAGGATCCAGTGGTAAGTGCCTGTGTGTTGCCTTCCCATCAGCTGCAGGCATGGGGAGCTAGCTGCCCCTTAGCTCCTGCTCTCAGCTCGGGTTAGGTGCTGCCTGTGCCTTTGTGCAGCCGGGGATGAGTGGTGACCAACTCATCAGGGTCTCCTGAGGTGGGTTGGTTTGGATGGGCTCATATTTGTCTCTGTGTTCCCCAGACTCTTTTAAACCGCTTCTGTGAGTTTTCCATGAGGGGAGAAGTTTTTTAGCCCTACAAATGTTCTGTTAGAAAGCAGAGCCTGTGGCCTTCTGGCTTCTGTCTGGCATCTGGAACATAAGAGTATCCTCGGGCTATTGGATATTGAGCACTTTTCGACCTTCTGGTTGCTGTCCTGCCCGGTGACGAGAGTCATATCCTTTGTCTGCATTGCCACAGTTAACCTATTCCTGGGAAGTTTGTCTGAGTAACAGCTGGCTGAGGTCTGTGATTCCAGCCTGCTGGCAGCCATGGAGAGGAAATGACACTGCTGTATCGTTGGCAGTCCTGGCTGACCAACCTTTTGTGGTGGCCTGCAACACACTTTGCGTTGCCTGGTGCTGTCCCTGCTCTGGGGCAGGAGGAAGAGCAGCACTGGCCATGTTTGTGGTTGCTGGGGGGGATCTCATTGGATTTCTGCCTGCTGCGGGAGTAGGGCTGTGTTTTCCTCACTGTCCAGCTTCCATCCTACTCTCTGCAGTGAGGGTTGGGCAGGAAACAAAAGTTTCCTTGGGTCTCTTGGAGCAAAGGAAGGTCAAAAGGGTGTTTAAACCATGACTCTCTCTCTCTTGCAGTCAAAGACCCCTGCTCTGGTGTTTGAGTACATCAATAACACAGATTTCAAGGTGAGTCTGCCTGCGTGTGGAGAGGGGAGGCTTCCCATTTCTTTTGAGTGCTGTGATCTTGGGCTGCTGGTTGCTCCTTGAGAACTGTGGGGGGAGTTTGGAGTTTTCACCTATGTCAGTTTTACCTTCCCTTCTCCCTGTAAATCAAAAAACTGTAAACAGGCTCTAGATGAGAAGGAATAAAAAGCTTGTGTACTGAATCTCCTCTCAACTTGGAGCAGTAAGTTCAACAGGTTAGATATTCTTACTCCCCTCTCAATTTAGTAATTACTGCTGTGCTATATATTCAGCTCAAGTTAATCGCTGTGCTGCTCTATTTACAGCAGTGCAGTTGATGCAGCAGGTGACACCAGTTTGTGCTGGAATCCTTCAGACCTGGGAACTGTAGGTGCAGAGGCTGGAGAGAACAACTCCCAGCACCTGTGGGTCTGGTAGCAGCAGGCTGATCTGTCTTGAATACATCTTAAGAGCTTTTCTGCTTGCCTGAGCCTGCGGCATATTCCATGGCTCTTCTTATTTCTGGGGAGTTCCAAGGGGTGTTACTCCTTCCCAAAATGAAGTGGGTCCTTCTCTCTGAGTGCAGCTGCCCCTGCCTGTGTGACTGAAACGCTTCTGGCTGGCAGCAGTGAGCTGAACCACAAAAACAATATATAACTAGCAGCTACACCTATTTTAATGGTATCTTTGCTTCTGCCATGTGAATCTTTAAGTCACCGAGTCAGTGGTGGAGAATTAATTGACCAGTTGCCATTAGAAGGCCAGCAGTCTACCCTTCTTTTTCCGTCTCTTATCCCATGTTGTGGGACAGTGCTTTTTGCTTCCTGTCTGTGCCAAAGCATTCCGTAGGTACATACCTTGTAGAATGCAGCTTCAGCAGATAGACCAAACAGCCAGGGAAGGACCCTGGGTTAGTGTTGGTGAAAAGAACGCAGCTCGTGGCTGGCCCATGGACCGTCTCACCTGCAGCCTTGCACGCTGCAAGGCAGCACACGTCACTGCTGTCCCTCTGGAGTTGGGCTGGTGAGCTGGTCCTGCTGGGTGGGACCCTGCACATAGCCAGAGCTTCAGCCATGCTGACTGTGGTAGTCTCAGTGCTGCTTAATCTCCTGTAGAGACTTACTGCGGAAGCATCTGCCCTGATGGCTATAGGCAGGGAGATGAATGTTGCCTCCATCAAATAAACAGCCATGAGGAGAGTGCTCCGTGGTGATTTTCAGGGCTAATTAAAGCAGGTTTGATTTGCCTGGTCTTCACTGACATCAGCTGGGCTTTTCAGTGCAGCATGTATGCTGGGAACATGTCCGTGTGCTTCTGGTAACCCAGGGACTGTTCATAATTTAACTTTCTATTTAAAAATGTATGTATTTTTATTTTGAATACATGGGTTGAGATAAACAGGTTGCTAGGGCAGCAGCACACCTTGCTGAGGAGTGCTTTGCATGTCTCCTAGTCAAAATGTGGTTACATCACTCTGTCATATCCTTAGAGGAAGAAGTTACCATCAAAGATATCACCCAGTAACTGAAATACATTCACAAATTGAAGTGGTAAGTAGTAACTTGAGGCTGATGGCCAGCAGGGACTCTAAACTGCAAAATGCAGGGCTGGGTGTCCGTGGTAGTTCAGCTGTTGCAGCCATGCTGAGAGCTGTCACAGGCACTGTTGCAGTCAGTAAGGCACCGCTGGTGTGGCCTCAGCAGAAGTAACAGTGCTCTGCTCTGGCTGTTGCATTAGAAACAGCTCTATGAGTGTGCCGCAGATCATTTCTGGGCTTCTAGGAGAGAGCCTGGCTCCTCAAGGAAGTCCAGGTTCACAGTTGTGCAAGTCTAAGACAGAAAGTACTGATGCTTTTGATGCTTATTGGTACAAAGCAGGAATAACTTGTCTTGGGAATGCAGGCATGTCCCCCAGGGCAGGCATTGTGGCTGTTCATGCTCAGAGCTTATTTGTATCCTCAACTTCACTAGCTGTATGTGGGATGTGTGGGTTGTTGAAGCTGCACTCCCATGGGCTCTGCTGCCTCTTTGGTGTAGGTTCTTGGGGCTACAGCTAATTGGCAGAGTGGCTGCTGCTTATGGGTACCTGTGGATATCTTCCGTAGAGGTTCCCAAGCTGTCTCTTCTCGTGCTCTGAAGTTCCCTTACCAAGCAGAAAGCACTTAGAGTAGATGGGAGGCCTTGTGTTGGAGTTCTTGGCTTACACTATACCTCTGTACAAGAAGCATCTGGAAAGCACACAGCTCCAGTCATTGTCCCTTCTGCTTCACAGTCCTGTCTCCTTGAGCAGCCAAATTCTGCTCGAGTTCAGTGCCACAGCAGCTAATCCTGGCAACAGGGACCTCTCCTCTTTGTTCTGAAGTGGCTGCTGCTAATCTGCCTATCTCTGCATTGACTTCTGGATTCAGCAGTACTGACGAGTACCGTGCATCTCACCGGCAGATCCCCTTCAGGGTGCGTGATGGGGTTTGCAGGGCAGCTTGTGTGCAGCAGGGCAGCTTGTGTGCAGCAGGTTGCTGACTGCTGTACGGGATTGTGCTCTTCTCTGTCCTGTTGCCCGTAGTTGCTCACAAGCTTGCACGTCTCCTCAGTTGTCTCCTCTCAAGCATTTTCCTTCCTTCAATGTTACTATTTTTTGCTTACTGGTAAATGCCCCATCCCTGGCAGTGTTCAAGGCCAGGTTGGACAGAGCCTTGGGTGACATGGTCATCCGTGAGGCGTCCCTGCGCATGGCAGTGGGGTTAAAATTTCATGATCTTAAGGTCCTTCCAGCTCTACCCATTCTATGATTCTATGGTAGTACTTCCCACCTTTGCCCATTCAGATGGCAGGACATTGTTCATGTCTGGGCACTCAGGAAAACGACTGCTGGGTTTCCTCAGCTCTCTGTGCATGGGCAGACGCTGCAGTTCTGTGGGCCCTAAGCCATGGCTGTGAATGATTCTGGATCAGAAGCACCAGCTTGTATTACACATGGTTTGGCTATTTTTAAATGGCAGTATAAAAAGCAGACTTACAAGATACCTCCTCAGCACTGATTACATTTTCTTAAGTTGCCTGGCTGGGTCCTGTCTGAAAGTGATAGCTCTGTACTTGCAGAGGATAAGAGTTGGAACTACACTAAATACGTATGCTGCTGCATGAGGATGGCAGCTTGTGTGCAGGGCTTGTGCTTCTCTTCAAACCTGCTTTATTACTTGTCATCTGGTAGCACTCAAGCTATCCCAGAGTCATCTGCTTTAAATGAGAGCTGCGCTGCAGGACTGTGCAGTCAATTGAGTAACCATCAGTGAAATTAAATGTCTTTTGCTAGTTGGTTTCAAACTGGCAATGAGATGTCTGTTCTTCAACCACCAGCAGCTCTCATGTTTTGTGTAGTCTATGAGCATACCTGGTACTGCACCTTCCATTGTCCCAAAGAGGGAATTCCTTTGGGAAAGAAGGGAGCAGAACCAGGTCTTCAGGAGCAGTTTTGGATTGGGTTTGCTGTTTCGGTCTTAAAACATGCTAGCAGGTTTGTGGCTGAAGGAGGTGGGCAAAAAAGCTGCGCGATGAAAGGTTGTTTCAGGATGTTTGGCCTGTTGGAGTTGTGAGGGCAGGGGGGTTTTGAGTCAAATCTTCCACATTCCCTGCAGCTCGGGGAATTATCAGGCCAAATTCATGTGGGGGAAGTGTGTGTGTTATCCTTGTACATCCAAGGTTAGTCCAAAAAGAGCTGATGCAGAAGTATGAGAGTTTCTCCTCCCTTGGGTAGCCGCTGTGGCTGGAATGCTTTGGGATCCTCGGATGCTTTACCTCAAAGCAGTATCTCTGTCTGACAGCTACTTGCAGCCACCCCGTTGCTTTGCAGATGCTGCTCCCTGCACATAGCCAGCTGTTTGCTCACTCACAGAGAATAAAGGTTTAACTTCTGTCAGCCCCACAGAGAGGGGAAACATGTCTCTGCCTCCTCAGGCACTAATGGCATCAGTCTGCAGGTAGTTATGTGATGTGTGCCAAAATATCACTGAAAGCTGGAGAGTAGAGGCTGCCTGTGGGTGAGTTTAGCCTTTCCTCCTGCTCTGTATGGAGAAAGGAGACCAGCACACACCTCCCGATACATTATGTGATCCTGAGTGCTGGCAGCTACTTAGCCAGATGTTTGAGCTGGATCTGAGTGATACCCGTAGTGATGTTTCTGATAGTTTTGCCCCGAAGAGCCAGCTGTAAGAGCAGAGAATGGGACACGTCTGTAAAGGAGGCGTCTGCTCTGTCCTGCTAGGCTTGGCAAAGGGGATTTGGAGCCCACCATCAAAGCCTTGGGGCAGCTGCTGTGTGATACCTACTTGCAGCGGAAACCTTGGCTCTGTCCTTCAGAGCCTTGTGAGTTCAGGGCTGTTTCCCGCAGCACTCGGAGCTTGCCTGCCGCCCATCATGCAGCCTGCACAGCATGCAGATCGGAGATGCTGGGTTTCACAGGCAGCTGTTTCAGGAGGCCTGTTTAAAGCTGGTTGCCCAGCAGCTGCCCCTGCTGAAGGCTGTGAGTTGGAGAAGTGACAGCATCATGGGCCTGGGAAGAAAGGCATCGGCGAGCTCCCTTCCATCCCTCCCTGTTTACAGGCAGCAAGAGGCAGAGGAGCCAGGGAATGGGGAAAATGGCATCTGGCCTTGTTGTGCTACTGCCTCTTCAGCCTTACTCCTTCCTCAGGTGCATTGGTGTTACCAGGTGAAGTTGGACATGTTTTAAGCATCTGTCCCCTCTTAGTGTTTGTTACCTGAGCAAGCCATTTAAACAAAGTCCTGGAAGGGCTCTGTTGTTCTCTGCTGGCCCTGGGTCATGCATCACAGCCATGCACAACCAGGTCACGAAATCTATCCCTGCTATAGCTTGTGACTATGTCTTTTTTGCTCCCTGCTCACTTGCTTCAGTGGGTTGCTCAGAAGCATTAGGATCATCCCAGCTCACAGTGCAGCTCGTGGCCTGGAGGTCTGATAAAGCTCTGTGGCTGTAAGTGATACTTATATATTGTCAGATGATTTCCCAGAGCAACACTGGGAGTGGTGGGGCTGTTTGGAGCTGGCCCTAAGCTAGTGTCATGGTTTAAGTCCAGCCGGTAACTGAGAACCATGTAGCTACTCGCTTGCTCCCCACCCTTCTTCCTCCCCGCACTCCCAGAGGGATGGGGAGGAGAATTGAAAGAATGTAACTCCCACAGGTTGAGATAGGAACAGTCCAGTAACTAAGGTGTAACACAAACCACTGCTGCTGCCACCAATAATAATAATGATAAGGGAAATAACAAAGGAAGAGGATACAAGTGGTCACCACCTGCTGACCGATACCCAGCCCGACCGAGCAGTGACCTAGCCCTTCCAGGTAACTGCCCCCAGTTTATATACTGGGCATGACGTGCTGTGGTATGGAATACCTGTTTGGTCAGTTTGGGTCAGGTGTCCTGTCTCTGCTTCCTCCCGGCTTCCCCTCCTCCCTGGCACAGCATGAGACTCAGAAAGTCCTTGATCAGAGTAAACATTATGGAGCTACAACTGAAACCATCGGTGTTATCAGCGCTGTTCCCAGGCCGAAAGTCAAAAACACAGCGCTGCACCAGCTACTAAGAAGGAGAAAAATGGCTGCTACTGCTGATCCCAGAACAGTTAGGCAGGATCCTGAGGATCTCAGCGTGGACCTGGAGGGGATCCAGGGCCAGAGCTGCTTACTTGGAATGTAAATTCCAGTCCTTTGCTCTGGGATTTTTCCTGAAGTTGCCAAATGGTGCCATGATGGCAGCTGGCTCCAGTGCAGTCAGTGATTTGACTGAGCTGTGGGATGATCCCTATCTGTTAGGAAGGGCAAAGAGGTCTGGTCCTGCCGCAGCCCTGTGACTGGCCTTCTTTGCCCTGTGCTGGCGTCTCACCTTGCCTTGCTTGTATGAGAGCACAGTCCAGGGGTCAGGCTGGCGCTGCTGCCAGTGGCAGAGTGGATGGCAAACCTGGAGCCAGTTATGACTTGGCAAGGGAGCATCAGGGTGATGAAGTCTCCAGTGACAGTGCTGGTGACATGATGCAGGTTAAAGTGCAGGAGTAGCTGCAGAAGGACACAGAACAGAGGAGGATGGCAAACGTGCTGACAGCACACACTTCCTTGAGACCCCAAGCTGAGCTCTTCTTGGCCCCACAAGTATTTCTGTGCTGTTGAGTTGCATTAGCTTTTATCCTTGGATAGAAGGGAGCCTCTGAGGCTGCCTCTACCCTTTGTGCTTCCCCACCCCATGCTCCTTTAGGTTAATGGTTTCCTCTCCCTGCCCCACCTTCAGCACTTGGAAATCTTGCCCATGTGTTCCCAGCCTGCCTCCTCTGAATGGAGTTACTGATGTTGTCAGGTCACCATGGTAACTTTGCATGTGAACTGAGAGTTGAGATCATCTGTGCCAAGCCGGTGTGCTCTGAAGGGCTTTCTCCTTCCTCCTTGAACAGGCAGCCCACCTGTCTCCTGCTGGAAAGAAGTCATGGCAGGGCTGAATGATCCTGGTAGTATTTCATGAGAGCTCTCACATCCTGTTTGGATTCCTTAGTGTGTAGCCCTGACAGGTCTGAGATGAGGACAAGCCCTTGGGAGCTGCAGCACTCACGAGGGATCTGGGATGGGGTCAGTGGTTGGAGGCAGGTGGGGTGCAGGACATAAAACTAACGCAAATCTCTTGTATTTATTAATCTCAAGTATTCACTTTTGTTTGTTTTTTTTTTTTTTTAATTCTTCCCTCCCCAAATCTTTTTCAGCAACTGTATCAGATCCTGACAGACTATGATATTCGGTTTTATATGTATGAGCTGCTGAAGGTGAGTAGCATTGCATGTAGCAATCTGGATAGGGGCACCAGGAATGAGAGAGGCAGTAGCAGGGCTCATGGGACACTGCTACTAAGCATTTACCTTTCATGTTCAATGTAGAATCCATGTCTCATAACCTGGGAAGGTTTGGGAAAAGATGGTTATGTGGCTTGTTGCTGTGAGGTATTACAGCCAAACTGGGAACCTTTGGCCACTTCCAAAAGTGTCCAGAAAGGGTCTCTTCTTCCCCTGTGAAGCATTTGTGATTATTAGATACCAGGTAGGGCTGTGCTTGGATCCTGTGTCTAGCGCTGCTGGGCTGCTGTGAAGAAAATCAACTCACTTCCAGCCAGATCCAGTGCAAGCACTGGGAGGTGTTTGCAAGGCTGGAGAACTGAAGGCTCCTGAGTGTGCTGGGGAGAGCAGAAGGAGGGGATTGCCAGCTCCAGGCTTGCTTCTGCTGCAGTATTCAAATAGAAAGTGACTTCTGCCCGCTTGGTCTTTAGACCCCCTTGTCACTGTGTGAGACACTAGGACACTTCAGAACAGTTTTGTGTTGTGGTCACAGAACCCCATGAATGTGGTTTTGGGGAACGAAGCTTCTGGTTACACTGGCTGTTATGTGCTGATATAACACTGGTATTTTCCTTTGAGACCTCCCATCCAGAGCTTTCCCTGCCCCTCTGACAAAGCGCAAGGACTGCCCTAGATACTTCCCTTGACTAGCCTGGTTTGCACCTCCCCATGGAAATGTTCACAGAGCCACATGGCAGATCTGAGATCTGCTGCACTGCCCCTCTGGGGTCTTCAGCCACAGGCCATGGAGGCAGCAGGACATAGGGAGAGCTTACAGCTTTCAACTGATCCCAGGGCTGTTCTGTGCTGACGTGCTGGAGCAGCAGCTGGGCTGTGTCAGGTCCCAGCAGGACCTTGGGACTTCAGGCTGGCACTTTGCAGGCCCCCTGCCTCTGGAAATACGTAGCACAGGCTAAGGAAAGCCTTTTGTGCTTCAGGGCTTGGTGACTGCAGGAGATTCCCTGCAGTAGACCAAGTGGCCTTGAGGAAGGCTTTCTTCTGTGCACGCCTAAGATTGCTGCACCTCTCTGCGAGGGAAAGACCTTCCCACTGAAGTCCCACTCTAATCCCCTCCAATTACAGTTGGAAGGGTTGTGAGTTTTAGATGATCCAGTCCTGAGACAAGCGAGACACTAGAACAGCTTGTCCACAAGTAGTTTGTCCAACCTGTTACAGATTTCCTGTATTGGAGATCCTAGGATTGCCATTTGCTGTGACTCCCATTGGCCGTGAGGCCACGTGTCAGTGCAGGGATATCCCTGAGACCTTGCTGTGATGGAAGCTGCTGCCTCCTCTGCTTCCCACTGCAGTTGGGGCCCAAGGGCAATGTTACATCCCTGGCACTGATGACTTGGATATTGAATGACTGCAGGCTGTACCCTCCTTCTGTGCTGCTGAGATCTCAGAGCATCTGACAGATGTTGATGGATGGGTGTCCCTCCCCCTTGGAGATGAGAAAACAACATTTGCACCCCTTTGCTCAATGGAACAGCTGCAGGGAGGTGAATGGTGCAAGGTCGTGGAGCTGGAGAGCTCACGTGTGCTCCTGCCTTCAAGCTTTAGGCAGCTTTGTTTGCCCTCACATGCTATTGCTTGCCTTTTGTAAGCGCAAGTTTGGCTTAAAGGAGCAGGGCAGAGCTGACTGTATAGCTTAAGTGTGTTTTGTGGGACAGGTGGAAAGCACCACTTCAAGGCCATTAAAGTCTGTGAATGTAAGAATTGTCTCTTTCTGGGGAATACAGCAGGACCTGGGAAGCACAGGGCTCCCATGCTGAAGCACTGGGATGTCACTCTGCATCATGTTCTTCAATGAGTGTTCAGGGAACACAGTTCCAGGTGCTGGGACTGCAGTAGGACACAAGCTGTTGCCAGCTTGTCAATTCCTCACGTATAGCATAAGAGGTGAAGATGCCAGTTTCTTGTGCTAGGGTTGCAGCACTTGCTGTGCATGGGGCAGTTGTGCTCCTGGCTGAGAACTGACTGTTCTACTGCTGTGCCCATGGTTACAGACTTGTCTGGTGTATGTGCTTGTGTCTGCCAGGCCCTGGATTACTGTCACAGCATGGGGATCATGCACAGGGATGTCAAACCCCACAACGTCATGATAGATCACCAACAGAAAAAGGTACTGTGGCACCAGGGCTCACAAGCAGGGGTTTTCCAGGGAAACTGGAAACTCTACCACCTCTGTACCCTTAGCCTGGGCAGCTGGACTTACCCCTGTAACCTTTCTTTACTGCCTCCCCTCCACTGTTTGCAGAAGGAGATTGCCAAGGTCCCACAGAAAGCACCACAGTGGGAGTCCATGGCTTGGAGGTTGTTCGTCACCCCAGCCAAGCACACACACAGAAGCTCCTCTCTTTGCTGAGAGGAGCAGGTCTGAGCCATCAGTCTCTACCTGGGGAGGCTGCAGAGACCCTAAGCAGAAGGAGGGTGGCCTTGCCTGAGATCAGTGTGAATATTTTTCCCTAGGGGTCATAAGCTCCTCCTGTAGTACAGTGGTACAAGCAAGGTGAGGTTTATGAGGGGTGCATCTCTTACTAGACCTGCTGTCCTTCAGTAATTGGAAGGATATGGTCTGGCTTGGTGGGCCCCCCTCCTACCTTATTTCTTGCTTTCAGCCCCTCGTTAGGATCAACACTGCCTTTGGGCCACCCCTTCTAAACAGCAGGATAAGACATGTGGCTTTTGCCTGCTCCCTATCTGCTGTGGCTGGTGATGCTGCTGGTGAGGACCCAGATGCCCAGCAGCACCAGTGTGCTTGGACTCTGTCAGAGGAGTCCTCAAACCTGGGCTTTGCCCCAGCAGCTGGTGAGAGGGGGAAGAGCCTGATCAGAGCTCTGCTGAGAGATTTCGTGTCCTCAGAGCACCTGCCTGCATCCCCGGGCTCCACGTGAGCATCACAGCATTAGGAAGGTTGGCCAGTGTGGCTTCACCTAATTGGCTTGTCCTCTGACTCCTGACTCTGTGTCTCTTTATTGCATGTTCAGCTGCGGCTCATAGACTGGGGTTTGGCCGAATTCTACCACCCAGCTCAGGAATACAATGTCCGTGTGGCCTCTAGGTACTTCAAAGGACCAGAGCTGCTTGTGGACTACCAAGTAAGAATCTGCCTTCTCCTTGCTAGCCAGTGATACCACTTGTGACTGCACTTTGACCACCTTTGGGGTGTCTGGTTGTGCCTGCCAGGGCATTGTGTGGGTTGGAAAGGGGCTGGCTATGAAATGGAAAGGCTGAGGTTGCCTGTGCAGCTGGGGAGCTGGGTTGTGAGCATGCCTCTTCTCACAGCTTCTTTTTTCCCCTCAGATGTATGACTACAGCTTAGACATGTGGAGTTTAGGTTGTATGCTGGCAAGCATGATCTTCCGAAAGGAGCCTTTCTTCCACGGCCAGGACAATTACGACCAAGTAAGGACTTTGCTACCTGGCTTACTCCATGAGGTGTTTGTCAACACCTCATTCTGTGTGTACAGTCGAGAGGTTCTGGGGATCAGACCACCAGGCTGGGAGGATGTTGCTACATGCTAAATTAAGCCATGTGGGATTATGCTTCAGTGGCTTCTGTGGGAGACTTGTTTTCTGCACATGTTGCAAAAACAAGATTCAAGGGAGATACTCCTTCCATCTGGGATGTTTCCAGAGGGAGAGCTCCTCAGATTCGGGTGGCTCTGCCTCTGCAAAAGAGTAGTGGCCTGTGCTGCTCCCTCTCACTATATCTTTTGTTCCAGCTGGTTCGCATTGCAAAGGTCCTGGGCACAGATGAGCTGTATGGGTATCTCAAGAAGTACCACATAGAACTGGACCCACACTTCAATGATATCCTGGGCCAGTAAGTGGAGAAGTGAAATGCTGCTTTTTTTCCTTTGTAACACAGAGAGAAATAAACTGATGTCCATCCCCTTGAAGGACTCTCAGCAAAGGCCTGTTTTGATCTTCAGGGTCACAGTGCTACCTGCAGGCCTCTGTCTGGCTGCTTATGTCATCTTAGAAGGTCACTGAAATGCAGATTTTTTGCTTTTGCCTCTCCCATGATCCACAACCCCATTCCCTGTTACTCCCTTCTCCTGCTCATTGACATCCTAGAAGTGGAGATGTAGATGCTGGGGCTGAGTGCAGGCTGAGTGGCTAAACATCTCCCAGCTGAGGTTTCTGAAGAGGACAGGAGGTGGGTATAGCATAGCAAGGACAGCTCCCAACCAGCTGGCTGGCAAGCAGAGCACTTCCGGTTGCAGTGGTGTCACCCTGCCTGCTGCATGCTGTTGTTTAGGCCCTGTAGACAGAACGGAACATGCAATATTGGGCCTTCCCCAGATGCAGGACATCCGCACGGTGGTGTACCTAAAGAAGAGGGTTCTCCCCCTTTGGCACGTGCTTGCTTGTGCAGGGAAGAGCTGTAGCAGTCTTCTCACAGGTGGATAGTGGCAGCAGGGCTGTGCTGGTGGGAGCTGGGCAGTGACTGCTGGTCCCTTTGCAGGCATTCCCGGAAGCGCTGGGAGAACTTCATCCACAGCGAGAACAGACACCTGGTCAGTCCTGAAGTTTTAGACCTCCTGGACAAGCTTCTGAGATATGACCATCAACAGAGGCTGACTGCCAAGGAGGCAATGGAGCACCCCTATTTCTGTGAGTGTGGGGAAGCTGGGATGGAGAGGGGAGACCTCTCTGTGGAGCAAATTCCAGCTCCCTGCTCAAGCCTTGGCAGCTCTGTGGGTTTTGAGGGCAGTTTCTCTGGAAGGGTTTGCCAGGGTGGAGCTTCCGCTTTATTAAATGCTGTTTCCCCTTCCTGCCTGGCCCTGATCTGCAGATCCAGTGGTGAAGGAGCAGTCTCAGCCAAGCTCAGAAAACGCTGTGCTCTCCAGTGGCCTGACAACAGCACGATGAAGTCTGGAAAACGACGGGTAATTCAAGATGTTTACAAATAAAAGCAAAACTTTCGGTCACACGGTGAAGGGAAAAGAACCAAGGACCCTCCCTCCTTCCCCTCCCCTTTATACTTGGCAGAAATCTAACCTGGGGGGGAGGGTCATAAACCTCAGTTCCTCTCTGGTGGTTGTGGCTAATGTAACTCTAACCTTGTGGTACCAAAGCCCTGGGCAGATGGTCTTGCAAGAGCTAAACATGTAGTGATATCCCCAGGGCTCAACACAACTGATTCTGATTCACATCTCTATGGATCCTTCTCCTCCTTCTCAGTCCAGCCTTCCCCACCGCGCTGGTGCGGACAAATTGGTCGTTCCACCATCAGCCCTTAGCATGCCTGTTTCTCAACATGCCTTTCTGAGTTGTAGACTGGATGAACCAAATTCAGGCTTGGGGTCAGCAGGTGCAACTCTTGTTTGGAGGTCTAAGTCCTACTGCTCACTCTGGGCTTGAATTTGGTCCTTGAATTCCAGTTTCACTTGTGAATACTGGGGCAGCAGGGGGGGAGCTTCAACAAAAAACAGCCCCACAAACCCTGCAGCATCTCAGGATTGGTTTGGAGCATTAAAATGAAGGCACTGATCTGAGCTGCTGGAGAGAGTTGAGATCCCCCCTCCAGGTATGTTTGACAAAGGCTCTCTCTGAGAAGAAACGCAATAAACCTGCTTTGGAAACTTGTGAATGTGAGGGCTGCTCTTGAGGCAAGAGAGGGGAGGGACTGTCCAGACTTCCCCACTGAGCTCAGGAAGGTCAGTGTTGTATGATTTCTCTGTGCTAGGTGTGCAACCACGTACCTCATGACGTGGCTCCCATGAGAATTCTGCCAGAGCACAGCTCTGGAGCAGTTCAATCCAGCACCGCAGGATGGATGAGTGGAGAGAAAGCCAGGGAGGAGAGCTTAGGGAGGGGGAAGGATCAGCAAGCAGCAGTGTGGTCTGTTGGGGAGGGGCTTGTGCAGTTACTCATCCAGGACTTGGGATCCCACCTCCTGTTTTAACCAAGCCAGCCATCTGTTGAATTCTGAGGTGCCAATCCTGTGCGGGGGGTGGGGGGTTCATCTTGTGGGTTCTTTCATCAGATCCCTCGATGGCTTTATAGCCCCACAGTTCACAGTTGCCTCCTCTACTTGTTCTGTGTGTGACTTCATCAAGTGGTTCTGGTGACACTCAAACCTAGAAGTTGGAGATAGTGTTTTCCCACCAGCACCTAAACACAGAATTTCCTTCTGCGGCATTGTTGAAAGAGTTGATTTTTTTATAAGGTTGCAATGTTTCTATTTGAAACATCTGTTTACATTCCATATTCCAATAAAGTTCTATTGGCATCAATAGCAGGTCAATCCATTTGTATAATTCACTGAAGCCAATAAATATCTACACGTCTGAACGTCTGCAGTCTCCAATCTATGGGAGAGCCAGGAGTGAGAGCTGAAGGCATGGCCTGCTTGACGGCTGGTTGGCTCTTCCATCCCCTCTTGTCTGAGTATTTTGGGGTCAGTTAGTCTCTGGTTGCAGTTCTTCGTGCTGTCAGGTTGTCTCTTTGCACGGTGATGCAGAGGAGGTGCAAGGGTTTGGGGTCAGCTCTTCAACACATTGGGTTCAAGCAGCTGGTGCCCGAGGTGCTGGTCTTGGTCTCTGTTCCATGGCTGGTCAGTAGCTGACACATAGAATCATAGAATAGTTAGGGTTGGAAAGGACCTTAAGATCATCTAATTCCAACCCCCCTGCCATGGGCAGGGACACCTCCCACTAAACCATGCCACCCAAGGCTATGTCCAGCCTGGCCTTGAACACCGCCAGGGATGAAGCATTCACAACTTCCCTGGGCAACCCATTCCAGTGCCTCACCACCCTTACAGTAAAGAATGTCTTCCTCATATCCAATCTAAACTTCCCCTGTTAAAGTTTGAACCCGTTACCCCTTGTCCTCTCACCACAGTCCCTAATGAAGAGTCCCTCCCCAGCCTCCCTATGGGCCCCCTTCAGGTATTGGAAGGCTGCTATGAGGTCTCCATGCAGCCTTCTCTTCTGCAGGCTGAACAGCCCCAATTTTCTCAGCCTATCTGGGGTCTCTCCATGTGCGGACCCTCACACTTCTCTCTGTCTGGGTGGATGGCTCTTCCTGAGGATGTGCTGAGTCGGAAAGAGCTCTTCTTTCCTCCCATCCAGGCTGTGGCCAGTGCAGGAGCTTGGCTGTCAGTGTCTGGGTTGAGGAGCAGCTCTAGTGCTGCCACCCCACAGGGCCCTCACCTATGTGAATTCTGCAGATACTGCTGGAGGCTTTGGTGTTTCTAGCCGTGTCCTTCTGCTTGCCCCCCTTACAGGCTGCCTGGCCTGAGGGCGTGGGGGTGCCCTTAAGCTGTGCTAATGCCAGTGGGGTTCGTTTGGGGTTTTAACATCAATTTCTGAACTGATTTTAAAACGTATTGAATTGCTCCATTGAGGAGAGGCAGGATTAGGTGTTTCTCATCTCCTGTCCAAGTTGTGGGAGGAGCCTGCTTGTTTTCCAGCTGTTTCGTGTTGGCATTCCCAGCTTCCGGAGAGGGCCAACACACAAGAGATCATTATTGTATGCAAGTGCTTGACAGTCACAAACCTGATGGAGTTTCACGGTAGTGCTTCAGGAAGTCTCAGTTCTGCAAACCTGAGTCAGCAAATCTTCCCTGGTGCCCTCAAGCAGAGGAAGAGAGATGCTCTTCCCAGGCAGTGGAATGGGTAAATGGCTTTCTCTGGTCGCATGGACCAGAGAGGCTGGATCAACCTGTTCTTTATATCCTCACATCCTACTTCAGCTCTAGAGTAGGACGAGCTACAATAGATTCATCCTGGAGGGAGACACAGGAGCTGAGCAGGCATAGCCTGGGGCGGAGGAGGTTTGTGGTGTCTGCTGACCCCCAGGGCAGTGTGGACACTTGCCTGCAGCTCAGGCTGGTTCCTTTCCACACCCAGCACTTGGGGCAGGAAACTGTTCTCCTCTGGACCTCAGCAGAGTGTCATCCTGCCTGTAGGACAGCCAGGAACCGGAGTAGAGCATGTCGTGTCCTCAGGAGACTGGGGAACGTGTGTCTTCATACGCTTTCTCCTGGAGAAGTTTGGGAGAGTCCTGGCCTGGCTTTTCAACTGGTAGAGTGGAGGTTTGGCCAAATGCCTGGCAGGAGGATAGGCTCAAAACCAGTCCTACAGCAGGCACTGAGAACTGGTGGGAGAGATGCAGGAAGCAACTTCCCCAGCTTGTCTGTGCCAGTTGCAACTGTGCTACAGCACTATGGGAGCTTTTAGTGGAACTAGAGCAGATGGTCTTGGCAGTGGACAGAGACAACTCAGGAGGTTGGAGAGAAAAAGGTGACTGGCTGCCTGTGAAAGTGCGACTTTGCTGGACCATGTCTCCCCTCACCTTGTTGGGCCCTGCCTTGTCTCCCCTCCCATCCCTTAGATAGCAGCTGGGGATCCCGTGAGGGACATGCAGAGGGTGGCCGGGTAGCAGGGCATGGGGCACAGTGACCAGCCATCTCCTTGTCCCCTGGTGCAAGAGGAGCTATGTTGAGTGGCAGTGCTCTGGATGCTCACACTTCTCCAACCTCTCCTCAGTTCCGCTGCTGTTGCTCCCAATTTTCCATAGCAGAATGAGAACCAAGCCAAAGGTGCTGTCAGCATGTGTAGAGTGATGGCAAGCCGACTGTGTGGTGTGGGCAGGGCCAAGAGCTGCCACCCACATCTGATCACAGCCCTTCCTTGCAGTGTCAGTGGTTCTTCTGCCTCTGGTTCCTTGTTGAGCTCTTCTGACCCAGAAAATGTGGATATGTGAATGAAGGGTGTGCAAAGCCGTTGTTGGTTGATTGTTTCTTCCTCCATTCTGGCTGTTCCCCATAACCTCTGGTAGACCATGGTCAGCCAGCTCACGCCTGTCCCTGCCAGGGCACAGAGGTGGCAGGGCTGTAGTGTCACGATGGACATGCCCCTAGATTATAATTAAAAGAATTCTGTATTGTGGAATTAAAGTTTTAAAAGAAGCATGAGGAGTAGTGGGGAGAGAGTTGTGGGGCAGGACCAGCCACACTGGGGAATGCTGGGACCTGCTAGGACAAGTTGGCTGAGGAGAGCAGGAGGAACTAGTTGTACACGAGATCACCATGGGCAAAAGAGCCTCTTGCCACCTTTTGGGTGTCACTCATTAGGCCCCCACGCTCTTCTGGAGGTGCCTGAGTGCTAATGCTGGTGCCTGCTTTACTCAGCCCATGGAGCTTGGGCATGGCTGTGTTTGCACTGCAGTAGCTCCCATCTCTTCATCTTTCTTGAGCTGAGACTCCCCTTCTTCGTAAGACCATCACTGCAAAGCACTGAGCCTGGAGCTCCCTCACAGACATGGTGCTTCACCGGCAGCTCCGGGAGAGCCTGGCTGCAATTCTGGTGGTTGTCCGAGCTATGCTTTGCTCTTAGATGTTAATGGGACACTTCAAACTCTGGTCTAAAAACCTCCAACTGGACTCTGTGTGACTATTTGTGGTCTTTTCCACTATCCCATTCCTTCACTGCCTGTGTGCTTTTCCCTAGTTTTCCCTTATACTGAAGCTGCCCAGGCTAAAGGTACTTCTGGGGCAAGCCTGGCAGAGATCCCTGCTGCTGGTCACAAGGAAGGGAGCTTGGGTGAGAGAAGCCATGTGCACCTGCTGGTACTGATTGCACCCAGCCCTAGCAATATGAGTCCTTCCAAAAAGCCTGTCAGTGGTGCAGGTGGGAATTTGCCAACACCATCCTCGTGCATTACATCTGGAGATAGAATCAGAGTATCCTGGCCTAGCTGGGGTTGGAAAGGACCTTAAAGCTCATCCAGTTCCAACCCCCTGCCACAGGCAGGGACACCTTCCACTAGACCAGGTTGCTCCAAGCCCTGTCCAACCTGGCCTTGAACACTGCCAGGGATGGGGCAGCCACAGCTTCTCTGGGCAACCTCTGCCAGGACCTCACCACCCTCACAGGGAAGAACTTCTTCCCAAGATCTCATCTCAGTCTCCCCTCTGTCAGGTTAAAGCCATTCCCCTTTGTCCTGTCCCTACAGGCCCTTGTCCAAAGCCCCTCTCCAGGTTTCTTGTAGCCCCTTTAGGCACTGGATCTGCTCTAAGGTCTCCCTTTAAGGAGCCTTCTGTTCTCCAGGCTGAACCAGCCCAGCTCTCAGCCTGTCTCCAGAGCAGAGCTGCTCCAGCCCTCGCAGCATCTCCATGGCTTCCCCTGGACTCACTCTAACAGCTCCACATCCCTCTCATGTTGCTGGCCCAGAGCTGGATGCAGGACTGAAAGGGGTGTCTCCCCAGAGAGGAGCGGAGGGGCAGAATCCCCTCCCTCAACCTGCTGCTCATGATCTGGGGGTGCAGCCCAGTTCTGAAATGCTCTCTGAGGAAATGCCACCATGCTAGTAAGCATGAGGCACATGCCAGCCAATGAGCAGGAGGTTCCTCTGCAAAAGGGAGATTCCCAGACATCCCAGAGGTTTCTGACCTTACTAGGCAGCAGCCTTTGGCATTGGTGCACCCATTACTGCCTCTTGGAGCACAGGGCTGCAAGCCAGCTGCAGCCGCATGGCACCAGAGGGGTGGGAAATGGCTCAGCAAAGAATGGGACGTGACACTGCTGTTGTGTGACTGAAACATCCTTCCCTCCCACTCCCACCAAAGGCGTTTGAGCTCTCTTGGCCACAGAACTACACAAAAGGGCCTGGCTATGGTGTGGAAGACCCAAGAAAGGAAACAGCTTGGGAGTGCCAGGAGTTACTTTCTGCTATTCACACTGTGGTACTGCTACCCGAAACTGCAGATCCACAGGCACAGGGCTAAGCCGTGAGCATGTGTCACTCATGTCTTAATGGAGTTGCTGGCAGTAATGGTCACACAGGACTTCCAACAGGCATGCGTACCTGCTGATGTGCATTTGCTGCTCCAAGAGTGGATGGATGGATGGATGGACGGATGGATGGATGGATGGATGGACGGACAGATGGACAGACGGACGGACGGACGGACGGACGGATGGATGGATGGATGGATGGATAGCACCTGCTGGTCAAGTGAAGCTTGGGA
This sequence comes from Amazona ochrocephala, assembly GCA_039720435.1. Lineage (NCBI taxonomy): Eukaryota > Metazoa > Chordata > Aves > Psittaciformes > Psittacidae > Amazona > Amazona ochrocephala. The sequence goes on along the minus strand of CM077909.1, from coordinate 77,249,126 downwards.
GCAAGACTGGGGATAAAGGAAGCAGCAAAGTGGAGCGAACACCATCTGGATGCTCCAGTCCCGTAAAACCAGCACCGAGAGAAACAGAGGCTCCTAGGAGAGACCAGGAGAGCTGGAACTGAGAAACGCTCCAGGAGCAAGTGTAGTGCTCGGAACAGAAAACCGGGGCTTCACTTTCTGTCTGATAGTTGTGAACTGCAGGGGGAAGAACTGGGATGCTTTAAAAGCCACAGAATCCCAGAGTGGGTTGGGAGAAACCTTAAAACTCATCCAGTTCCAACTCCTTCCACGGGCAGGGACAAAACGCAGCCGTGTCCCAAGGGTTCAGTGGATGCAGCACCACCCGTTCCCACAGCTACAGCTGTGCGGCCTCCAACGGGGCTGCCCTTTGCCGAGGGCACGAGGGGAGGGTCGGAGCGGTGCCTGCGCGGTCCCGCCCGGGTGGCTGCCCAGCCCTCGGCAGGGCCGTGCCCTCGGCAGGGCCGTGCCCTCCGCTGCTCAAAGCCCGGGCCGGGCGCTGGGCCCAGCGAGCCGCTACCGATCAGCCGGTACTGCTCGGTCCCAACCCGCGGCCTCCTCGCGCGGGTGGCTGACGCCACCGGACACCACCCGCCGCCGTTGCCATGGCACCGTGCTCCCACAAACCCCGGTCCCTCAGCGGAAGTAGACCCGGCGGCGGTGGCAACAGGCAGCGATGCCGATAAGTAGTTCCGTGGTGACGGAGGTGCTGGGAGTGGGAGGTGCGGCTCCGGGCTGCGGAAGGATCTGCGGTAACGCGCTGTGTGTGTGAAGTACTGGCGGCTGGAGAGGCGGGTGGTGTGGTACTGCCATGTTCAAGAACACGTTCCAGAGCGGGTTCCTCTCGGTGCTGTACAGCATCGGCAGCAAGCCGCTCCAGATCTGGGACAAGAAGGTGAGGCGGGGCCGCGGGAGCAGCCTCCCGGGGCGGGCCTGGCGTTGCAGCCGGTGGGGCCGCGCTCGGGTTGCCGCCGGTGCCTGAGCCGCCAGTGCGAGGTGACCGGCAGCCCCCGGGCTGTTTGTTATGGAGGAGAATGTGTCCGCGTCACGGAGGCTTCTGTTCCGCTGTTGAGCAGAGTGCTGCCAAGGCAGCAGGCGGGCCGGGGTCAGGAGCTGCAGCGCTGCTAGAGGCTAAAGCAGTGGCATACAGTGCTGGGAATAAGCAGCAGAAAACCAGCCGGAGAGGGCTGGAGCAGGTCTGCTCTGGAGACGGGCTGAGAGTTGGGCTTGTTCAGTCTGAAGAAGGCTCTGGGGAGACCTTACTGCAGCCTTTCAGTTCTTAAAAGGGGCCTATAGGAAAGATGGGGAGAGGCTTTTCAGCAGGGCCTGTGTGACAGGATGAGGGGTGATGGTTTTAAACTGAAAGAGTGAATTCAGGCTGGATGCAAGGGAGAGATTCTTTACATTGAGGGTGATGAGGCCCTGGCCCAGGTTGCCCAGAGAGGTGGTAGATGCACCACCGCTGGAGACATTCAAGACCAGGCTGGATATGGTTCTCATCAGTCTGATCTAGATGAAGATGAACTTGCGTGTTGCAGGGGGTTGGACTAGATGATGGACTTACCTCTGGCCAATACCTCTGACCCCTAAACCCTAACCATCTTCAAACCCCAGCTGTATGCAGTGGCTTCTCCAGGAAGCTGGATGTAACTGCCATGGGGCTCTGCTCTCCTGCTTGACACACTTTAAACAGGCTTGCTAAAGGCACTCAGGTGGGTTGTGTGGTGGCTTTTAGGGTGTATGAGAAGTCATGAGTGTTTCAGCTATTTGGTTTTTCCCTTTCTGGTTCTCAAGGGGTTCTGTTGAGGGTCCCCACCTTCCCTGGGGCATCTCACATTGGGGAGCCCTGATCAGGAAGTTTGGAGGTGCTGAGACCTGTTGCTTCCTCCCCTTCACAAACCACCCATGGTTGTGTTGCTGCCTGAAAGGGATTCTGCAAAGTGCTTCTTGTACCCTCTGAGAGCAGGCTTTCCTCTCTGAGGTTATGAGCTGTGTTCAGTTACCTGTGCTTGAACCTAACCTGAATTTCTCATGATTTCAGCAGGAGTGAAGGGTTTTGAGGCAGTTCAGCAGGCAGCCATGTTGTTTGACCTTGATGGGCTCATGGGAGCATTTACAGGTCATGGAATGGAGGACAGGCAGTGCAGACCCACCCCGTTTCCCATCAGCGGGGTACCCATGCAGCTCTGTAAAGAACTGGGCTGCCTGTCATAGCCTGGCTGGGTGCATGTGCATACAGTCGGGTTTTTGCACTAATATTGGTGACTTTAAAAGAGTGCCAGCAGCTTATTTGGGTGATGTGAGGATGGGATGCATTCAAGACTCTTAGACAAAAGGTATGTAGTGTGCCTCTGGACTGGATGAAGACACGAGCAATCTGGGTGCTTTCCTGAGGCACCTTCCAAAATGAGTTGTGCTGTGCAGGGTGACATGGCTGCGATGTGCAGCTGGTGGGGTTGCCAGTAGGAGCTCTGCTTGCAGGGTGGACATGAGCAGCAGTCTGCTCTGGTGCAGTATTTGCTGGGTTGGTCAAAAAGACAGTCAGAAAGGTCCTCAAAAGCAGCAGCTGGGTGTGCAGTCTGTTTCCATTGCCTGCTGTAGGGCTTTCATGTGGCTGGGCTCCCCTGGCATTGCCTGGTGGTAGCAGCTTTGTGTGTGGTGAGCAGTAGGGCAGTGTGCGGGTGGTCTTCCTCACTCATGCCCTGATGAAGCACAGTCAGCTTAGGCAAGTTTGTTGTGAGGACTGCTGTGCTCACAAAGGTGTGGTGTGAAACCGGAGCATGCTTTTTGATGACTTTGCCTGTGGATATCAGCATGGCTTGCTCTTTTACCTCACTTTTCCATTTAAAGGAGTTGGGATGGTAGGTTTGTAATAGCTTGGGCATTCCTGTTCTGACACCCTTGGTGTGTTTGCAGTAGCAGGAGGGATGCTGTCCCAGGGGACTCTGTCAGGACTGAAGTGTCCAGGCCTTGGGAATAGTGTGATGACTGTCCCAGTCTCTCTGCAGGCAGAGGTTCCTCTTCCAGCCTTATCTGCAGAGAGCCAGTAGCTGCTGGGCTGTGCTCTCTTGTCCTGCGTTCAGTGTCTGTTACAGAGACCTGTGTGCAAGGTGGTTGCAGTTTGCCTTCCAGCACTGTGTTGTTCTGAGTCCTCTGTTAATTCCTTCCACATCCTGTCACCATGGTCCCCTCCACAGTGCTTGGAAACACACTGACCAGTCTCCAGGAGACTTGTCGACTTTTCTGCAGAGCAGATGGGAACAGTTGGATGGACCTTGTCAATCCCATTGATCCTCTTGCTGATTTCTCCATGTTCCTTCTGCTGGCATGTTGATGTGTGGTATCATGAGCAATTTAAAATGCTGTGGGGAGAATTCACGGTCAGCTAGCGTTCAATACCTGCCTGAATGTCAAACATCACCAGGATGCAGATAGCAATTTCACTGACGAGCATGGCCAGGATCAAGTCCCTGAAATGCTGTGGCAGGGTCTCTCTTGCAACTTTCCACTGACTCTGTAGTTCTTTCACACAGCATCCTTGTCTGGGCTGCCTCAGATCTCTGCATCATGAAAACACCAGCCCACGCTGCTCCCGCCTTCCCAAACCTGTGTGCATCAAGTGCTACAGTAAGCCAGGTAGCTTCTGCTTTTGCTTCTTGTCATGCCCCCTCTCCCTTCCTGGGGGACAGAGGTTGGCACAAAGAGCCTTGTGCCCATTCTGGATGCAGCACTGCCTTTGAGAAGTGCTGGCCTGTCCTGAGGGAAGGGCTGTACCCATGCCTACAGTAGTCTGGGTGATGGCACTGGCCCTGTTTCAGCTTGCTGTTGCTGGCACAAACACAGCCTGAGCATACAATGGATGGAGCAACCCCGAGGAGAAGGACTTGGGGTGTTGGAAGGTAAGAAGCTCCCCATGACCCAGCTTAAGTGTGCGCTTGAGCCCAGAACCACCCCCATGTGCTGGGCTGCATCCCCAGAGCATGAGCAGCAGGTCAAGGGAGGGGATTCTGCTCCTCTGCTGTGCTCTGGGGAGACCCCCTTGCAGTCCTATGTCCAGCTCTGGGGCAACAACAGAAGAGGGATGTGGAGCTGTTAGAGTGAGTCCAGAGGAGGCCATGGAGAGGCTGCAAGGGCTGGAGCAGCTCTGCTCTGGAGACAGGCTGAGAGAGCTGGGCTTGTTCAGCCTGGAGAAGAGAAGGCTCCTTAAGGGGAGACCTTAGAGCAGGTCCAGTGCCTAAAGGGGCTACAACAAACCCAGAGAGAGGCGTTCTGATAAAGGCCTGTAGGGACAGGACAAGGGGGAATGGCTTTAACCTGACAGAGGGGAGACTGAGATGAGATCTTAGGCAGAAGTTCTTCCCTGTGCGGGTGCTGAGGCCCTGGCAGAGGTTGCCCAGAGAAGCTGTGGCTGCCCCATCCCTGGCAGTGTTCAAGGCCAGGTTGGACAGGGCTTGGAGCAACCTGGTCTAGTGGAAGGTGTCCCTGCCCATGGCAGGGGGTTGAAACTGGATGACCTTTAAGGTCCCTTCTAACCCAAACCAGTCTGGTGTGCTGTAATGCTTTAACGGGGGTTGCTGGCAACAATGCAGGAGTGAGCCTCCAGAGGTCGGCCTTGGACTGTGGTGTCCAGTCCACTGGGGTGGGTGGCTGGGCCTGGGGGAAATTGCTCCTCGATGCTCTTCCTCTGGCCTTTGTTGTATGTGACGTGTGTTGCTAGCAGCAACAGCAGCCACAAGAAATGTATGTGTTCAGACACAAATGTGTGAAGCTGCTGCTCTCTTCAGACTCTGCAAGATTTGAGCTTTGTGTGTGCAAAAAATGCTTTTCTAGATTGTCTTTAGACAATGGGTAACTTCCCAGTTATCCTGATTCAGAGGCTATTAGGCATTTGAAGCACTTTTATTTTCTGTGAAGTCTATTACCCTTTTTTCCAGCTTCAGAAATCCAGCTTCTTAGGCCTAGGATGGCTACAGAATATTGGCCAAGTAGAAATGTGGAACGTTTCATTTAGACTTACAAATTTTTCTGCGGTCTTTTCTGTCTGAGTTTCCATGAGGTAGGAGGAAGCCCCTGGAGACCAGGAGCATTCTGAGTAGCCACTCTGAGCATGTCATGACTGTCCCTCACACCCTGTACTGCACAGAGCTGGCAGCTCTGCCTGATGGAGCTGGAGATCGCCTTTTGCTGTGAGAGCTCACTGGGAAGGGATGCCAGGGCTGGAGGAGGATGATAAGTGCTCCTCTGGCTGTGACCAAATGTGTCCTCTGTCAGGGAGGTGATTCCTGCGGCAGGCAGGAGGTTAGCTCAGCCTGTGTCACAGACCCGGGCTCCAGAACAAGCTGAGGGGCTGAGCTGGGGTGTTTCACAGGATCACAGAATCCCAGCCTGGTTTGGGTTGGAAGGGACCTTAAAGCTCATCCAGTTCCAGCCCCCTGCCACAGGCAGGGACACCTTCCACTAGACCATGTTGCTCCGAGCCCTGACCAACCTGGCCTTGAACACTGCCAGGGATAGGGCAGCCACAGCTTCTCTGGACAACCACCTCACCACCCTCACAGGGAAGAATTTCTTCCCAAGATCTCATCTCAGTGTCCCCTCTGTCAGGTTAAAGCCATTCCCCCTTGTCCTGTCCCTATAGGCCCTTGTCCAAAGCCCCTCTCCAAGTTTCTTGTAGCCCCTTTAGGCACTGGACCTGCTCTAAGGTCTCCTGGAGCCTTCTGTTCTCCAGGCTGAACCAGCCCAGCACTCTCAGCCTATCTCCAGGCAGAGCTGCTCCAGGCCTCGCAGCATCTCTGTGGCCTCCTCTGGACTCACTCCAACAGCTCCACGTCCCTCTTGTGTTGTTGCCCCAGAGGTGGATGCAGGACTGCAGGAGGGGATCTCCCCAGAGAGGAGCAGAGGGGCAGAATCCCCTCCGTTGACTGCTGCTCACACTCAGGATGCAGCCCAACCCCGGGGGGGGGGGGGTTGGGGAGTGGGTGGTGTGTTTTCCTTAACAGATCTATAAATCCCTGGGAGTTCCTTTTGTTACAAAGGAGGGATATGGCTATCCTGTAAGGATCCTCCTATGAGCTTAATGTTTTCTGTAGTATCTGTTGGGCTTGAGGCAGTGTTAAGAGGAGCCTGGCATGCTGAGCTGACTCTCATCCTTTGTGGCAGCACATGTAGAGACAGGCTGGGGGGTGGGCTGCTAGCAGGCCTTATCTCTTTCTTCCAGCATATGTATGCAGTGTCACCCACGTACATCCCTCTGAAGAACTGAAATGTGAAGATGAATTGCTAAACCTTTAAATCATTTTGTAGCTTATCACTCGAACCATTCCTTTTGAGGTTTAATGCATCCTATGGATTAGCAGTGGTGATAGGTACTGCAGAAATTAATTCATGGAGCCGGAAGGAGCATTGCCATTTGCTGATCTAGCACTGGGGAAGAGCAGAGGGCTTAATTAGCAAAAGTGCTTTTAAATGGAGATAAATTTGAGGGGAATGATTATTATCATTAAAACAATAAATCCTCAGCCCCTGGGATTCAGCCACATTGCTTGTGGAGAAAAATGAATTTGTGTTGGCCCTGGCCTCCCTGAGCTTTGCAGGCAGCAGGCTGCATCCAAGTAGCCAAATGCCTGTGCCCCTCAGCAGGGCAGACGATGCTTCTGCACTTGTGTGTGCTGAAACTGTGAAGAATTCCAGCCAGGTTTTCATTTGGTCCTGCTCTTCCACAGAGGCAGCCAGCCATGCCAGCAGTATGGACCAAGACCCTCTTGGTGACCCATGGCTTCTGGTGGCTCCCTTTGCTTCTGTATTGCTTTTACTTGTTTTTCCCCTTATCCTACTCTAGTTTGATCTTCCTCTAACTCTTTAATGCTTGTTTATTTGGGCCTCTAACATGAGGCTGGAGTCAGTGATGTTTGCTGTAATTTGTCTGGATAGACCCAAAGTTTTGCGCTTTTTGTCCATGCAGCAAGCTGGGTCCTAAACTCTTGTTTGGAGTCCTGGTACTCTGAGGCAGTGAGCAAAGCCTTGGAAACAGTGATGACCAAAACAATGGGAGCCAAGTGAACCTAGGTGGATCCTCCTGGGATGTTTCCTTCTCTCAGTGGAGCTCTGGGTACCTCTTGTTTCCCTCTCAAGTAAAGGAAGCCTGTGCTGTCTGCCCTGCTTTCTTCCAGGTGCGCAATGGCCACATCAAGCGAATCACCGACAATGACATTCAGTCCTTGGTGCTGGAGATTGAAGGAACTAACGTCAGGTAGGAGAAGGCATCTTATTCTGCCCTAATGTGCCCTGGGGGCTTGGCCCTGGAGCAGAGTGAGAGATGGTGGTGCCCAGCAGACATCTCCTTCTGTCTCGACTTCAGTCTCTTTCTCAATAAATTGAAGAATAATGGTCTGGGGTCAGATGCCTGCTACCCTTCTGTGGCACTGTACCGCAGTGCCTGTCCCTGGATGTGCTTGGAGAGCTCTCTGTCATCCTCAGTGGGGCTAAGGGAAAAATAATAAAACAAAATCCCATTATTTTTCCATCACTTGGCAGGGGAGGAAAGGCTGTATTTGAATCCCAGTCCCCTGTCAGTGCTGCCAATTACTGAGAAAGCAGCACTCTGCATGCTGCATCTTTTATTGTCTTAGGCCTGCTCTGCTGCTCTCCCCACATGACAGCAGGAAGATCAAAGGCAGATGTATGAGGGGAGTTACTTGTGGTGCTTCACTCCTCGTCTCCATCAGTCAGGGAGAACAACGCCAGCTCTGCCAGCGGGTTCAGCCTCTCCAGGACTTCTCCAGGGGCCATTGGAGCAGGGAGCTCCTTATAAGGGCAGTGGAGGCTCCTCTCCTGCAGTCAGGCTGAGCCTGTGCTTCCCTTCCTCCCGAGATGTGTTGATACAGAACTTGCCAGGCATGACGTGCACAGCTAGGCCTCACCACCTCTGTGTTCCCAGCTTCTTAGGGCACACAGGGCCTGTGCTGTGCTCTGGAGGGCTCTACCTATTCAGTCAAGGGGTGGAGGAGGTTGCATTAAGAAACAGCACTGACATGGCCATGAAACTGGGGAGGTGAAGCTGTCCAGGAAGGTGGTTCATGCCCTGGGTGAGAAAAGTGGGATTTGAAATGCATTCTTTGAGCCTTTTATCTTGCTTTCCACACAGCTACCTTTGAAGCTCTGCCTCCCATTAAAGGAAGCTCTGGTTCTTGCTGAGATCTTATCTCTTTCTGCTTGCCCTCCAAGATTGCATTAGGTCAAGGGAGTGACTTGGGACTCAGGCTGTGTGCTTTGTGCTGTGTGAGATCCTGAAGTGTTTTTCTGTCCTCTCAGTACGACCTACATCACATGCCCTGCTGACCCAAAGAAGACCCTAGGCATCAAACTACCTTTCCTAGTGATGATCATCAAGAACCTGAAAAAATACTTCACATTTGAAGTGCAGGTGAGGAGCATGCAGTGGGGAGGCCCCTCCAAGGATAGGCGAGGAAGGTGCCAGAAGGCTGCAGTCTTACTCTGGAGTTCAATTGAGGCAGCGAGTGGTCTCCAAACCAGTTTTGCTTCCTTGGCCATGTGATCATAGTATCATGGAATAATTTGGGTTAAAGCTGATCCAGCTCCAACCCCCTGCCACTGGCAGGGACACCTTCCACTAGACCAGGTTGCTCCAAGCCCCGTCCAACCTGGCCTTGAACACTGCCAGGGATGGGGCAGCCACAGCTTCTCTGGGCAACCTGTGCCAGGGCCTCACCACCCTCACAGGGAAAAATTTCTTCCTAAGATCTCGTCTCAGTGTCCCCTCTGTCAGGTTAAAGTCATTCCCCCTTGTCCTGTCCCTACAGGCCCTTGTCCAAAGCCCTGCTCCAGGTTTCTTGTAGCCCCTTTAGGCACTGGAAGCTGCTCTAAGGTCTCCCTTTAAGAAGCCTTCTGTTCTCCAGGCTGAACCAGCCCAGCCCTCTCAGCCTGTCTCCAGAGCAGAGCTGCTCCAGCGCTTAGAGCATCTTTGTAGCCTCCTCTGGATTCATTTGAGCAGTTCCATGTTCTTCTGATATGTCAGATCTTCTGCCGTGGGGACATCAGTCAGCTCTCAAGCACATTATTGCTATTACTGAAAAAGGGTCTGTTATGAGTTGCAAATCTTCTGCTGTGACATGGAGGCGGGGGAGAGCCCACTCTGAGATGGGCAGAGCCTGAGTCTGGAAGAGCTGTTGTCTTGGGGAGCTGGGGGCTCAGCTCTCAGCTGCCAGGTTCAGCAGCCTCACTTCCTCACCCCAGGTGCTGGATGATAAGAATGTTCGCCGGCGTTTCCGAGCAAGTAACTACCAGAGCACGACCCGGGTGAAGCCGTTCATCTGCACCATGCCCATGCGGCTGGATGATGGCTGGAACCAAATACAGTTCAACCTGTCAGACTTCACACGCCGGGCCTATGGGACAAACTACATTGAGACCCTGAGAGTTCAGGTGAGCAGAGGCACATCCTGCCCACTCACACCCCTGGTTGATAGTCTTCCTGCCTTGCTGCAGGTTGGGAATCTGGGCTTAGCCCTGACCTGATCCTTTGCCAGTCGTACTCTTTATGAAGCAGTGTGGGAAGGAAGCAGAGACCTGACTGGGGCAGCAGAGGTCTTGGCGCTGCATCACTTCACTGGACTAGATTGGGATGAAGAAACCCATTTCCATCTTGTTTCTCTTGCTGACTGTTGGTTAGGGTGGGAGTGGCAGTCCACCTAAAGTTCCCAGCAGTGTGCAACGCATCCTGCTGGGGGAAGGTCTGCAGGGAATTAGCTGTGTGCTGCTTTACTATCCAGACAGCCACTGGACGAGTGGGAGCCTGGCTGGTGCAGAACCAGGGTGTCACAGGCTGTAGATATCCCTGGTCAAGTTTGTTTCCTAGTGGGTAGGGAGCCTTCACTGAGCCCCTTGGACCAGAGCTGACACAACGTTTGTTCCTGCTGAGGGCATGAAGTTCCATATGCTAGGGATCCATGTTCTCTGTGACCAGTGGTATGCATTACTTTGAGGAATGCCCATGCGCAGAGTGTGTCTGTTCTCAGCGTGATGGGACTGCTGCAGTTCTGAGATGGACATGCAATCTGGAAAATGTCTGTCCTCTCACATAACTGTGAGGGGGACTGGAGTGACTCCTTTGCTGCCAGCTGATCGTGGAGGCAGTACAGACTGGACAATCTCATTCCTGACCATAGGGAGGCCCTGAAGAGGGAGTGTTAAAAATGCAGCAAGGTGAGGCTGAGAGTGTTCTGTCAAATCCTGGTATCGGGAGAAGCAGAGGTGGGTTCACAGCAAAGGACCCTCTAAGCAACTAAGGCAGATCTCAATTTGCAGAGATGCCAGAGCTTGGCCAAATCTCTTGAGCCAGTTTCCGTCACTGGAGAGAGCATCCTGTGCAAAGTAGGGGGCAAGGGTCAGTGTTTCTTCTCTGATGCCCTATCAGATTCAGAGAGAGGCAGTGAGGTCTCTTCTCCATCTGCTGAACCAAGGCACCCAGGCTGCTGCATGACAGCACAGCTGGATGTGGAAATATTGCGCGGAAAATGGACTGACTCTGTTTTGGCTCTCAGATCCATGCCAACTGTCGCATCCGACGGGTCTACTTCTCTGACCGGCTCTACTCGGAGGATGAGCTCCCAGCTGAATTCAAGCTGTATCTGCCAGTCCAGAACAAGGCTAAGGTGAGCTAGTCATGTGTAGGGAGGGTGGGAGCAGCAGCTGGGTCAGGCTAGCATTCCTCTTCCTCCTCCCACTGCCTCCACAATCCAGAGTTTCTTATAGCAACTGAACCCTTACAGCTTTGGCCATCAGCCCAGGAGCACCCTCACTGCTGGCAGGGTGAGCAGTGTGTCAGGGTGCCTCACTGAGTGACTTTCCTGCCAAAGCACACAGATGTTGTTATTCCCATCTAGGAGTGGGGTGAGCTGTGCCGCTGCTCCCCACATCCTCCCTGTTCATGCTGAAGGGCTCTGGGCAGGGTGGCAGCCTCCCAGCATCTCTCCAGAGCTTTCACCTGTGACTCAGCACAGCAGCTTTGCTCTTCAGAGCTAGCTGCAGCTCCACGCTTGTATTCCAAGAGAGATGCGGTTTGTGTCTCACATTTACTCCTCTCTCATCTCTTCCCTGCCTAGTGCAGATGGTGGTGCTAAGAGGGAAGGGAATAGGCAAGGTTGTGGCTGCCCACCAGGAGGAGCGGCCAAGTTGTGCTCTACTGTTGATGGGAGAGGAGTCCCTCGCATATTGGCATCAGTCTTGAGGATTGTGAGGAAGCACCCTCTTTGCCAGGACCAGCTTGTCCCAGTGCAGATGCTGATTTTAGCAGAGAAGACAGAATTTCAAGGAGCTGAGGGAGGATGTTGGGTGCTGGTCTCAGTGAGAACTAGAAGGGAGTGTTAATGGTAGGTCACCCCTTTGGGAAGCCTGTCGCTGCCCTCTTGGCAGTGGCAGCCTCCCAGTAGTGTTTGTGGAGTGCTTGGAGCCCTCCCGGTAGCATTGTCTTGGTGTTGCCAAGCCTGCTAAGTGTCTCCTTTTTTCTCCCTGCTCTGTCCAGCAATAACACCACGTTGGGAAGAGATATGAGAAATGTTTGGGGTCAGTCCCAAAACAAAAGCAGGTGGAAGAGAAGGCCCTGCTGAGACGAAGTTTTAGATCAGCTCACCTTGCCTATGGTAACTTTGATTCAGCTGGTATCCCTCTTCTGGACAGGACACAGTTAACCATGTAACAGCTCTGGGACTACTTTTTGGGGTGTGGATTGTACAGAATCAGAGTTTTCTTAGCTGTTCCCAAAGTGGTGAGCCCCAACACTGCAAGTGGCCTGTTACTGATCTTGTGTTGCACAAAGGGTTGCTCCAAGTGGCCACTGTGCCTCCAAGGAGGAGATTCAGCAGGAATTATGGGGTTAAGTATGCCCTCTTGAAGATACCAATGGTTTTGTTCTTTTTTTTTTTTTAATTTCCTTGTTTTCCATCTCTTGTTTTATATGTGCTCTCAATATAGTTGTAATACTCACTCTTGGAAAGTTATTAAACATTCGACTCTAAGTCTGCTTCTGGCTTTTTTCTCTTTTGATATATCCTTTAAGTTGTACATATTAGTGCTTCAGGAAGTCCTGAAGAATTTCTTTAGGACCCCAGATGTTAGAATTTGCCTCTGAATGTGACTTTGATTGGCACCCGCACTGTTCAAGGGACGGCACAGACATGAACAGCTGCAACCTAGAGAGAGGAAAAAGAATAAGGTTTCCACAGAGGAGGCAGAATCTGTCTTGAAAATTGTGGGGCTCTACCTATGACAAAAACTCACATGTTCACTTTTAATCTGTGGAAATGGGTTTTTCACTCCCTCCTTGAAGCTGTTTTCGCAGCAGTGACAAATTGGTCTTAATCTGCCTATTAGGGCAGGGCTCTGCTGACTGTGTAGTTAACCAACTCAGCCCAGCTCTCATCCAAGCCTTTTGCAGCTACTTATAGCAAGAGGCACACAATAGTCTTCTAGCTGCCAAATTGTCCCTTTCCCCAGGGATCAAAGGGGAGATTTAGCAAAGCAGCATAACAGGAGCGGAAGTCTTTTCCTGTGCTGAAGCTGCCCTTCCCTGCCTCCAACCAATCTGCCTTTGTTGTGGAAAGGCTTTCAGAGGGGAAGCTGCAGACCTCCGCCAGTAACAGAGAGTCTGGGAGCAGCTGGTGCCTTTCCTCTCTGGACCAGACTCCCACAGCTACTCCGGGGGGCAGGTACCTAAGGCAGGTCCTGATCCTTCCCAGGTGCTGGGCTGTGCAATGATTTGGGAAGACTTCACTGTCACTATTGTCCATAAGACAAAGCTGGTCTCTCCCAGGTGGAAGAGAGCCTGTTGTGAGATACCTGGGCTTAATCCTGACCACTGACTCTCCACCTGGTTTAAAGGTTTGGTGTGTCTGTACCCTCACAATTAGCAGCTCCTCTGAGCAGACCTTGCTTTATCTCTGTGGCACCTTTAAAGCTAGTGCGCTTTGACCTGGACATGCTGCCATGTGGTGCTGGATTGCACTTGCAGAAGCCTTTCTGGAGGAGACCCTTCCAATTCTTATAGCAGCTGAATAGCATGGTAGTTCTAAGGAGCCAAGCCAGGGAAGCCCACGTGGGAAGGCACCATCCATCTTGCTTTGACATCTGTCAAGGCTTGGCTGGATTTGAGATTAAGTTAAGTGGAATCTCATGGTGCTGTATGCCAAGGATTGGCCTTAATGAAGCCCATGGTGAGGTTTTTGTGTCACATTTGCAAAGCTTGCGAGGGCTGGGGGAGCTGCGGAGGGAATCCATTAGATCCCAGCAGCCTTTCCCACAAGCCTTCCCTCAGGAGTGGGTGTTCTGGCAGTCAGTGGTGGCCAAGCACTCACCAGGAGCTGCTGCTGCCTTTCCCTGCCTTGCCGGGGTCTGCTGGAGTCACTTCTTGTCTCCGAGGAGCTGGCCTTGCTCTGAGCAAGTGACCTTAATGCATTAAGAGGGGCTGTGCTCTCTGGGGCCCTGAGCTGGATGCCTCCATGGAGAGATTAGATGAGCCCTACTGCCAATTCCTGCCCAGCCTCTAGGAGCTGTGCCAGCAGATTTGCTGGAGTAAACTCTTAGCCACAAACCCTTGCATCCATCGGGACCCTCTGTCTATTTTTTAATGGGAAACAAAATACTGAACCTTCCTGTTTACTTGCTGCACAGTGGACCATCATCACATACTGGCTCTTTCGTTCAGGGCCAGATAGTGGTGGATTTACGTGGTGGCTCGTAAAGAAATCTTCCACTCCTATTTGCCATCTCCCATTGAAACTTTGAACTATCTTGCTGAAGGTGAGTGAAATTTGGATGCTCTTCCTGGAGGAGAAAAGGGTGCTGCTTGGTGGAGTGGCCAGAAAGTCACAGGCATCCTGTCCACAGCCATTTCCCAGAGTAAAACAGCATGAGCATTGCTCCTGTGATGAAGCAACCCAGCTTCTTGCTGCTTTGGTCATGGCTCGTGCCCTGACTGGGACACAACATCCTCCTCCACCGGAAGAGTGGGGGAAGCAGGAAGGACATAGGTGCGGAGATGGGAGGCTGCCCCGCAGTGGCTACTGGCTTGTGTGCTCTGGGGCTGCCCTGAGGGGCAGTGCTGGTTGGGTGCAGGCAGCCTACGGGGAACAAGTCTTAAATATCAACTTGTTCACCTTTCTGTGGGTGGCCGCTCTTTCCTTCCTGCCTATGACCTTATTGCAGCTCATGTCTAGTGTGAGAGAAAGGAATCTTTCTTTGTAGGGAGCACTGGATTCAACCTGGGGCCCTCCCAGAGATGAGTTTTCCTTGCCTTTGCTGGCTCTTCACCTTCCACTACCATTGGCTGGTCCTTCACTTAGGCACTTTGATCAGGACCTAAGTGCTGGGAGCCTCCTTTCTACATCAAAGGCAAAGTTTCCCTTTGAAATCCGGGCTGCTGCAGGACCTTGGAGCAAGGCAAGGGCTTGGACCAAGCTGGGGCAGCTGATGGGCACTCTGCAGGGTAGCCAAGGCTGGGGCATCCTTCGGCACTGATGGCTCTGCTGTGCAGGTGGCAGGGGGCAGACTCAGGGTTTTCCTGGAGAGCTTCCCATCTGTTTGCTCCATGCTGGGGCAGGAGCAGTCTGGGTGAGAGTCAGACCTTGACACAGGCTCCTGTCCTTGCCTGTGGCTGTTCTCTCACTCATTGTCTTTCTACTGAGTGGATCCTGACACAAAGCACAGAGCTGTGATCACAGAGGTGATAGGCAGGGATAAAAAAAAATCTGAGCCCAACTGCTCCTTGCCCTCTCTGCCTCCCATCCTGCATCTCCATGGATGGCTGGGGCCAGATGTCATCTATGTCAAGGGATTGCACCTCCAGGTTGATGGTAATCCTCTGCGTGGTGCAAGCACTGCTGGAGGCAAGGGAAAATACTGAGTCTGAGTTTTGCCATTGGCCACTGCCCAGGGAAAGAGTGACCATAGTGGGGACTTTGGCAGCTTCTGCATGCAGGGAGAGACAATCAGGTGCCTGCAGGAGAGGGGTGAAGCTTCCCCTGACAATCTGCAAAACAGGATCACTCAAACCAGGTTTTATGTGGTTGAGGGAGCAGCTGTGTGCTGAGAGGTGCCCTGGGATGGGATGGGGAAAGACTCAGAGCCACTAGAGGTTAGAACGATGATGGATGCTGTGTTTTACTGAAGCAGACCCGCAGAGCATCTGCTCCACTGTCACATCCTGTGCTGGCCCTGAGGCCCCAGAAATTACTTTCCTCCCTGTGGGACAAGAGCAGGAGGCTGGTGGCTGCCCCTGGGGTGCACAGGGAGGTGACTGGCACGAATAGAGCACACATGTGTCAGGCTCGGTGTGCCAGGCTTGGGAGCAGGCATGTTCCCCTGCAGTGTGGCTGTGCTGACACCGGCTCCTGCCCGGCAGCAGCAGCCCCTCGGTCGTGCTGCGGCCGGCGCAGGCAGCAGGTCTGAGCCCTGCCGGGGCCCCACTGCTCTTCACTCCATCCCCAGTGGCGTTTCCTCCGGCCTTGAGGCTGCCGGTCTCTGCTTGGCGTAGCCCAGCCCCAGTTCTTCCTCTGCACAGAGCCCGGCTTCCTCCCTGCTTTCCGGGTCCTCTCCTCAGACGCGCACAGGGGTTGTGCCCTGGCTCGCAGAGGAAGAGGAGGAGAAGGCAGGAGGAAGCTCATTTTCTCCTGCGATGGGACCAAGCAGGCAGAGAGAGCCCCTGCCAGCCCTGGTCATCCCATCACCCATGCTCCAGTGGTGTGTGCAGCCCTGTTCTGCCTGGAAGCCACTGGCTCTTTTCCAGGGGTCTTTTCCAGGTTGGGCTTCTGCAGCCTATTTTTGGGAAGCTGGGAGCTGGGGATGGATCTGATAGGGCTGCCAGGGCCAGGCTGAGTGGGACTCGCATGCCCCTGAGCCACCAAAAGTGCTGAGCGCTGCTGCAGATGCATCCCTCCCTCTGGGATGCTGCACCCATGGGTGTCAGAGGTGACCCTGCTGTGGGCAGAGCGGGAGCCTCCAGCACTGTTGCAGCGCTGGGCGGTCTCCTGTGGGGTCCCTTGCTGCTGTCCATGAGTGATTCCAGATGGCCCCAAAGCTCCTGGCACCGCTGCAGCATCCGGGCAAAAGCAGGAGCGGGTGGGAAGTGATGTCCCCAGTCACCCAACCACAGCAGCCTAGGCCTCTGCTCCCAGCGCTGTCGATTCCCCCCCGGAGAATTGCTCCCAACCGCTGCCCAGGGAAGGGGATGCCGCATGTGTCCCAGGGCACCCTAGGCCAGCTTTCCCTGTGAGCCCTGCACCCTGCTGAGCCCCGGCACCCCCAGGAGGCAGGGAAAACACAGCTGCCGTGGGAAATAGAGCTGCTGCCGGAAATGCATCTGCCTTGGGAAGTGCATCTGGTGTGGGAAATGCACTCGAGCTCCAATGAGGGGGTTGGGAGCGTCAAGTCCAGACCATACTTTCCTCTGGCTTTACCTTGTGGCCAGGTCCATGCCATCTGGCTGCTTCTAGTGCTGGCTTGTTCCAGGTTTGGGGCAGGCTGGGTGTGGGGCTGCCCCATGGCAGGGCTCTTTGGGGGTAACCCACACGGCACAAATCAGGGCAGAAGGGTCAAAACCGAACTGGAGTGCCTTGAAAGCCAAGGAATGTGAACCAGCACAGCCAGGCTGATGGAACACAATCCAGGTGAGCTGGAGACCTCCCCCACAATTCTTCAGGGTTTTTCTGTCCCTGATTTTGCCTCCTGCTTAGCTGCAGTGACGTGCCAAGTCAGAGCCAAGCGTGTTTCCCAGGGAGTCTGCTAGTGGCTGGAATTGCTGCCCAGGGTGGGAAGGGATGGTGGCCAGGGCAGCGGATGTGTGGCCTAGGCCATGGGGTGCCCCCAGCGCCAGCAGCTCCGGGAAAGGCAGGCAGGAGGCGGGATTGATCCTTTCCTTTTAAAGTAATTAGCGGTTGATGAGTGGCTCAGGGTAATTTAGTGCTGGGAAGTGGCAGCAGCGCAGTCGGGCACTGAGCCAGCAGCTCTGGATCATGGAGGGGGAAGGACGGAGAGGGGCACAAAGGATTCATCTCACCCTAGAAGGGGGAGATCCTCTCGCGGGGATGGCAGAGGAGCAGCCCGAGCCCCAGGGGTGGGGGGAGCAGGTCACAGAATCACAGCCGGGTTTGGGTTGGAAGGGACCTTAAAGCTCACCCACTTCCACCCCCTGCCATGGGCAGGGACACCTTTTATGAGACAAGGTTGCTCCAAGCCCTGTCCAACCTGGCCTTGAACACTGCCAGGGATGGGGCAGCCACAGCTTCTCTGGGCAAAGCCATGTCAGATTCTTGCACCAAGCCGCGTGGGGAGGTGAGGCCAGGCCTGGGTGCTGGCCCCATGCTGCTGAGGGTAAAGCTGGAGAAGCCTGGGGAAGAGGACGCTGTCTGGAATCCAGTCCCATCGGGAGACACACCCCCTCCATAGGGTCTGTCACCACAGGGATGGGTCAGACCCACACCACCCATGTACCAACTGCCCACCCCACAGATGCCCCACGGCTCCAGAGCCCCAGCCCTGGCTCACCCCCCAGCTGAGCACCAGCAGAGCCAGGGAAGCAGATCTCCATCACCACCATCAGCCTCTGCAGTTTGGTTTTCCATCCTACTAAAGCTGAGCAACATTTTTCTCTGGCTAAAGCCAACTCCCTATCCTCACCTCCCACTTGGTCTGATCTTTCCCACTCCACTGCTCATTCCCAGTCTCTGCAGCTGCAGGGCCTAGGAGCCAAAGCACCCAGTGAAACCGCTTGAGGAGGGACCGCGCACTGCGCGCTGCGCAGGGAATGGCCATGGCCACCCCGGGGCTGGGGCACCCGCCTGGGGGAGAACAAGGCACGCTGTGTTCCAGCGACA
Organism: Amazona ochrocephala; assembly: GCA_039720435.1. Classification (NCBI taxonomy): domain Eukaryota; kingdom Metazoa; phylum Chordata; class Aves; order Psittaciformes; family Psittacidae; genus Amazona; species Amazona ochrocephala. The sequence continues at coordinate 77,231,226 of CM077909.1, read as the reverse complement.
TTCCCGCTGCCGTGGGAGCTGCTGAAAGGCGGCTCTGTTCCCTGCCGGGGGAGCTGCTTCCACCGACTGCCCCAGGAGTGGTATCCCCAGAGTGGGTGCTGCTGCAAGGACACCACTGGCCTCTGTCCCACATCTCCCGATGCCACCCAGGCCCCAGGCAAGCCCCCCATTGCCCCCACATCTGTTTGTCCCCCAGACAGGACGCACCACGGCTCTCCACACACCCAACCCATTTAATACACGTACAAGGCGGCCATGCCCACAGGACCCTGTGTCCTGGCAGGGCCCAGGATGAGCTGAGCCCAAAGAGGAGATACAAAGGTGGCATCCTGCCCCTCTCATGACATCTTTAGGCACATTCCTTTATCCCCATGGTTCAAGAAAATACACTTCCACGAGCTCGGCATCCCCCCTCCCCTCGCGCTTCCCAGCCAGCGTAGTGCTGGCAACTGAGACCTGCCAGCTCGCAGCACATGTGAGGAGCCCCAGCCTGCTCCCCCCATGCGGCACAGCCACAGCATGGCGGGGGCAACCTGAGGGGCGCAGCCTGGGGCGGGGGCACAAGCAGGTGGATGGTCTCCAGCCCCACCATGACCATCCCCTGTTCCCAACCCGGAGGGGGACATGACACATCCCCTTTTGTGAGGCTGGAGAAGCATCAAGCAACAAGGGGGCAGTGGGACTGAGGCCGTGGGGAAGGACAAGGGGAGGGGAGGTCAGGTTTGTTGTTAGCACCATGGTGGTGGGGAGGTCTGGGGAGGAGCAGGGTCAGACCCACTCCTGCAGGGAGCGCTTGCAGTACAAGAGCATCCGCGGGGTGCCCTTCCTCTGCATCTGCACGATGACGTAGATGAGGCCGAGGATGCAGAGCAGCAGCACCAGCAGCACCAGCACCATGACCACACTCATGGTGCGCGTGTACTCGTCAATCTGCACCACCACATCCACGTCCCTACCCGGCTGGTGGCCACCTTCACCATAATCCTCTTCCTCCTCCTCCTCCTCCTCCTCCTCCTCTTCCTCCTCATTGCCTTCGGCCCGCCCGTCCCCATCAGGGTTGAAGGGGGGCTGGTCCCCATCGGGCCAGTGGGGATGGGGGTCTGGGACCAGCTCCGTGTGACAGCCCATGAAGTCCCGCAGGATGGATTTGGGATAACCCGGTTCCGTCTTGAGCCGCTCATTATCGAATTTCCAGTACTTTGTGCCTCTGTAGAAGTAGGTGGAGGCTGGGAGGCGAAGAAGATGAAGATGAGGGGTAAATGGGCAGGTTCACCCACACAGATTCCCAGGACAGCAGGTTTTGCTCTGGGACCAGTGAAACCCTTCTGCAAGGCACTGCAGACTCCCAGGCACCCTCCCAAGCCTCCAACTCTGGAGATCAGACCACCAAAGGGGTGACCACATCCCCTCTGGTCCCATCCCACCCCTCTTCTCCTCTACTTACAGGCATCCGGGCTGAGGAAGGCGCCCTTGGGTGAGGGAGGTATGCCCACCCAGACGGAGATGGGCTTTGGGTATCCGGGATCCACGGCGCGGGTGTCCTCGTTAAAGCGCCAGTATCTGGGGAGGTTGGTGGTGAGCAGGGGAGAAGCACAGGGCTCTGTGACACCCGCCATGAGCACCCCTGCCAGGGCCTGGACCCAGCAGAGCAGGGAAGACCCCACAGACACTGACCTGTCCCCACGGAAGAAGAAGGTGTGACCTGTGGGCTCCCACCACACGGCTGTGTCAATGCTGTCATAGGGGATGCCCTGCCCATAGGTGACCAGGGGCTGTGGGTACCCGGGCTCCAGGTTGGCTTCTCGGAAGAGCCAGTACCGATCACCTGTATGGGGAGAGGTTGAGGAGGGTAGAGTGAGACAGCGATGCCCTGTAGGTATACACAGAGATATGGATGGGAGCACGATGCCTGTGGCCACCCTTTGGGACCAGGCAGCAGCTCTGGCTGGGAATGTGGATCAGGATGGGGTGAAGAGAACCAGCTCTAAGCAGCTTGGTGATGGGGAGCACTAGGGTACCCCTCCCTCTCCACCTCGGCCTTCCCACCCTGCTCCCCTGCTCACCTTTAAAGAAGACAAACCTCCCATCATGCCTCTCGTAGGCAGCATCAATGTCCCCAGGGAGGCCCCGCCAGAAGTGCCCAATGGGCATCGGGTAGTTGTCCAGCACCCGATTGTGCCGCACTCTCCAGAACCACCGGCCCTGGTAGGAAACAGGGTGTCGGCAGAGAATGGGGAGGACACAGGGCCCGGCCCCAGTGCCAGGCATCTTGCCGGGGGCTTTGTCCCACCCAGAGATCCCCAGCACCCCAGGGGAGGGGCAGTAGGGGGTCCTGGCAGCTACCTTGAACACAAACATCTCCCCACGCAGCACCGCCACCGTGTCGAAGTTCCCATCGCAGATGTCAGGGCCGTACTGGTCAGGCTGGTCTGGGCTGCCAGGCTTGGGGGGTCGGTCTGGTTTCCCTGGTGGGGGTGGCCTCGGGGGTCTCTGGTCTGGCCTGCCAGGTCTCCGGGGCGTCACGGTGGGCAAAGGTTTGGTGGGCTGCGGGTGCCCATCTGTGGTACCTGGATTGGGTTGGTGAAAGAAGGGTTGGGGTGATGCAGACCAGCAGCATCCTGCTTCGGTTTTTCCACACATGTGCCCAGCATCCCACCCCCGAGCCAACCCCCATCCAGCTTCCCACCGTAGAGCTGCTGGATGCCCCTGAGATCATCCTCAGGCAGCTGGAAGTTCTCCGTGTCCATCCACTGGTAGAAGGGGGCCATGATTGCGCTGGGGTTGCTGGAGTGCTCCAGGCCCAGCGAGTGCCCCAGCTCGTGCACGGCCACCAAGAAAAGGTTGTTCCCTAAAGAGAAAGGCAACATCAGCAACATGAGGGGGAGGCCATAAGGTGTGGGGCGGGTCCCTGGCCCCAACACCCTGCGATGAGGGTGCTCTGGTGGGAGCTGTTCTCCTGCCACTCCTGCCCATGGCAGGACATCCATCCCCCTGCCCTCAAAGAGCCTCCTTCGGTTGCCTTCACCACCTCCTTGGCCCTCAGCTCACCAGATACATCTGTGTTCTCCAGCGTCCAGGGCTCATCCAAGTCAAAATGTGTGTCCCCCCCCATGCCAGGGCCAGGAAAGTAGGCGTGAGCCAAAAATCCCCCGACGCCATCAAAGGGGGAGCTGTCCCCGTGGAAGCCGGAGGCGAAGAGCACCATGATGTCGGCCTCCTTCTTCCGCTTCTGCCGGATGTCCTCGTAGGGCACCTCCCGGAAAACCAGCGGCGTGGCTTGCTCCCACACCCGGAATGCTCGGCGGACAGCCTCGTATGAGTGGTACCGACCCAGCTTCTCCGTGTAGTTTTGGATGCTGGAGGTACAGAGCTCACTGTGGGGTGGCGCGAGACAGTGCTCACTCCCGGAGGGGGTCCATGGCACTCCATGGGCTGGGGGAGCAGGAAGCCCTGGCTGGAGATGTTTGGTACCTGAAGGTGAGATGACTCTGGCTCCAGCGCCGCCCTGTCAGCGCGTACCGCTTCCGCCGCATGTTGGACTTCATCCGCGCTCCAAACTGGTCCGGGACCCCACAGCGGGGACGTTTCATCCACCTGCCAGGAGGACACGGAGCCAGGGTGAGCCCACTGCGGCCATGGACAGCGAGGGGGGGTCCTGGCTGCAGGGGAGCAGCCCCCAAAGCTGTCCCAGCTCCCACAGGAGACAGCACCCACATTTCCAGAGGCAGGCAATGCTCTGGGAAAGAGCCAAAGGTCCCAGAGGAGAGCTGCCTGCTGACAGAGCAGGAGGACACGGAGAAACTCACGCCTTGGTCTCCTCATCCAGGACGCCGGTGACGGTGATGCCGTAGAACTTCTGCATTTCGGTGAGGGCCGCGGAGAAGGTCTGAGCCGAGCGCATGGTGGACATGTGCCGGCTGGGCTGCGGCAGGTACCCATAGAGCCGTAGCCATGCCTGCACCGGGGAGCGAGCGTGAGTGGGACAGGGGGGACATGGGGACATGCAGCTCCTCCAGACCCCAGTGGGGCAGCACCTTACCCATTCCCCCCCAGAGCTATCCCCCTGCCACGGAACATCTGTGCCCGCACCCAGGCAGGCAGCACAGGCAAGCCAGAGCATGCAGGAAGCAACTGGGAAACAGGGAAGAGCCCCAACCCTATTCCATATCATAGTGGGGGAGATACTCCATACTGGAGATCCTCCAGTCTCAGAAGGGGTGCAGAAGGCAGCTGGCACTGGCCAGAACCCCCAAGTCAACCCAGAAGCCCCCTCTATTATGTGGGACAGATCGACCTGGGCTCTTCCTTCCTGCACAACCCCTGCCTCCTCCTGCCTGTGTCTTTTAAAAACATCACTTTTAATTCTTGTATTTTATTTTTTTACATTATTTTTCTCAAATTTTCCCTTTTTTTCCCTTTTAATTATTTTAAAATATATTTTTTCCCAAATCCCGCTTTATTTTTAATTTTCAAACTTATTCTTTTTAATAAAAATATAATTTTTAATTCTTGCATTTTATTTTTTCCCTTTTCCCCCCGCATTTTATTTTTTCCTTTCTCCCCCTTTTTAATATTAAAATATTTTTCTACTATTTTTTCTAAATCCTGCTTAATTTCTCATTTCCTGATTTATTTTTTTAATCTTGAATGTTTTAATTCTGATTTTTTTTCTTTATAATCTTTTACTCATTCATTATTTTACCCCCATCCCCAGGCGGGGTGGCAGGGCACTGACTTTTATCAAAGGCTCTTTCACCCCCTTCCCCCTACAGCGGCACAAAGCTCTTCCTCTCCTTTGTCGGATGCTGCCCGCTGCCTCCGGGGTGACCCGGACAAACCTCCTTCCATCCTTCCCTGCCTGCACCCTGTCTGCACCCCTGCCTGCACCTGTAAATGACGGCGCTGTCTGCCCGCGCGGTCCAGGGCAGGCAGCGCCGTCATCCGCAGGTGCAGGCAGAGGTGCAGGCAGGATACAGGCAGGAATGGGGTATCCCATGGGATCTCCCCGCGCCCCTCTCACCTCCGCATCGATGTCCTCTCCCGCCGCCGTCAGCAGCAGCGCCAGCAGCACCAAGACCGGCGGGGGGCGCCCGCCCGCCCAGCAGGGGGCGCCGCCACCTCCTGCCATATCGACGCCGGTTCGAGGCTGACCTCCCCCACACCACCACCACCACCACCACCACGACACTACCCACGGCCGCGCTAGGCCAGGCCGGGCCGGGCTGGGCCCAGCGCGGCGGTATCGGAGCTACGCTGCCTTCATAGTCCGTGGCCGGGAGGCTGCGCACGGCGCATGGGCAGGCAGCGCTGCGCGGCTCCTCGGCCCTGCGGAGCGCAGCGGGCGCGGCACGGCTCCGCTCGGCGGAGGGGGCGCGGCTAATGGAAAGGGGAGTGGCCTGTGCGGCGAGGGGCGGGGCTTGGCGCGCTCACAGCGACACCTGCTCCCCCCGCCGGCTCCCAGCCGCCACCTCGCTCCGCTCCGGCACTTGCCCGCCCTCTGCTGGACTTCGCCCCCGCCGTTCCGCGCCCTGCTGGAGCGCGTGGTTGCGCATTAACTGGGGAGAAACCGGTTGTGGCAGCGCTGCTGCCGCCGGGCGCGGCCTGCGGTAAATGCGGCTGCCGCGGGGGTGTTTTCCCTTCCCCAGAAACAGAGCTCGGGTGAAACCGTGCTCCTTCTCACGCAGATCCGCAGGCAGAAGCCGGCACGACTTTAACTTGTAGTCCAGAACCGCCCGTTTGCGGGGCTGCACCCACAGAGCATGAGCAGCAGTCGAGGGAGGGGATTCTCCCGCTCTGCTCGTCTCTGGGGAGATCCCTGCAGTCCTGCATCCAACTCTGGGGCAACAACACAAGAGGGACATGGAGCTGTTGGAGCGAGTCCAGGGGAGGCCATGGAGATGCTGCAAGGGCTGGAGCAGCTCTGCTCTGGAGGCAGGCTGAGAGAGCTGGGCTGGTTCAGCCTGGAGAAGAGAAGGCTCCTTAAAGGGAGACCTTAGAGCACCTCCAGTGTCTAAAGGTGCTGCAAGAAACCTGGAGAGGGGCTTTGGACAAGGGCCTATAGGGACAGGACAAGGGGGAATGGCTTTAACCTGACAGAGGGGAGACTGAGATGAGCTCTTAGGCAGAATTTCTTCCCTGTGAGGGTGGTGAGGCCCTGGCACAGGTTGCCCCGAGAAGCTGTGGCTGCCCCATCCCTGGCAGTGTTCAAGGCCAGGTTGGATGTGGCTTGGAGCAACCTGGTCTAGTGGAAGGTGCCCCTGCCCGTGACAGGGGGTTGGAACTGGATGAGCTTTAAGGTTCCTTCCAACCCAAACCAATCTGGGATCCTGTGGTTCTTTCTCCCTTCCTCAGCCCCACAGAAACCACCTCATGCCCACCCAGTGCACCACAACGTCACATTTATTGAGTCGAGGTCCCTCCGCTTTCTGCACGTACAAAATACATTTAAAAATGACATTGTTTGTAAACAGTGAGGGGAGCGGTAAGGCAGAGAAACAGCCACAGCACCTCTATACCCCCCTGCCCTCAGCCACCCCAACCCCTCAGGCGGACTGAGGAGCCCAGTGGCTCCCAGGGTGACAACCGAAGTTGTGGGACTCTGTGCCTTGCCTCCACTTCGGCCATGGGACCGAAAGGCAGAGCCACAGAACCCACCGTGTAACAAACACCACTCTATCTTGGAAGAGGATGACCACTGAAAAGCATCTCTGCACTCGCAGCTGCTGCTGGGCTCCATGGGAGGTGGTGCTCTGTTCCCCATGAACAGGAGGAGTAGACTGCAGGTGAGGTGGGCATCCTCTTATTTTGCCATCCAGAGGGACCTGGTCAGGCTGGAGAGGTGGGACAGTACAAACCTCATGGAGTTCAGCAAGTCCAAGTGCACAGTTGTACACTGAGTCAGGGCAATCCCAACCACAAACACAGGCTGAGGGAGACTGGATTGAGAGCAGCCCTGAGGAGAAGGACTTGGCGGTGTTGGGTGACAAGAAGCTCAGAGAGTTCACAGTGTCCCTCAAACATTCATGCTGTGCCTGGGCTTTTCTTCCTCCTTCTCCAAGCTAGGTTTTGCACTAACCTAGGCTGGACCCTCATCACAGATGCAGCAATAGATACACATGAATTCCTCCCTCCCCCAGGGTTTTAGAAGCCCAGCAAGGAATAAGGAAACTTAAAGACTGAAAAAGAATGGTTTGCTGCTGAAGTTTAACTCCCCCAGCTGCATCTTCAGCTAGAGGAACTGCTCAACTCAGCAAAAGCAGATGTGAAACTATAATACAGACAGGCAACAGAGGGACAGCCCAGAGCAACACCAGCCACAGAGAGTGTAAACCACCAAGGGAACGATATAAAATGGATTAATACTGACTGCTTTATCCCCAAAGCATCCCTTAAAACCTACACATGGCCCAGTTCCATTCCCTGGATACCTCCTGGAAGAACAGGATTGGAGATCTGGTGAAGAGCTTTTGCTCTTGCATAGTATCTTTGCAGGTCCATACAGCAACAGCACCTTCTCCAGCAAGTGAGCAACCCCTGGCAAGGAGAACATTGCACTGGCTTGTCTAGGATTGTTCTGATCCTCCAAAGAAAGATTCAGGCTGAAGGCAACATCCCACTTAGTAACAGAAAGTACAGCCCAGGAGGAGGGAGATATAAGAATAAGGGCAGGAGACGGGCAAGGTCGGCCACAGGAAAGCAGTGACACACAAGAGGACTAGGGGAGTGGCGCCCTGTCTCACAAACGTGGCTACTAACTCTCTTTATGAAGACACACAGTCTCCCTCCAGTGTTGGGAGAAGGAGTTGAAGCTGTGGAAAGGAGCCTCACCAGCATGGGGGTACAAGGAGGAGAGCAGCATGCCTTGGCAAACCCCAACTGTGACCCCCTTAGTGATGTCTAAGGTAGTGATATCTACCCCGAAGGGGCAGAAAGGGCTTGACCTGGACTACAGGTCTCCTTGTAGTGATGCTCTGGCTTCAGCAGGGAGTCAGGCCTGAGAGGAGGAGTCTGACAGCCTGGTACGTTAAGACGATGAGATGCAAACCACCACAGGGCTCTGTCAGCCAAGCCCCAGATTACAACGTTCCTCTTGGATATTCCCAACATGACAACTTATTTTCTTCTAATTTCCCTTTGGTCCTAGGGGAAATCTGCATCCCCTCAGCAGCAGCAGTGTGGTTGAACGTGGAGGAGGAGTCAGGCTGTGAGATCCACGAAGATGGCGTTGGCAGTGGTCTGTCCAAAGATGAAGGCTCCAAGGGTGACCATGAACACCCCATAGCTGACCTGGGCCCACCAGCTGTGCACAAGGGACAAGCCTTGTTTACAGCGGAGCTTCACCCCAATATCCAAGAGGGAACAGGGGAGAGAGGAAGCATGTTTTGTTTACCTGATTGCCCTGGTTTCTTGGATCTCGGAGAGCTTGGCTTGAATCAGGCAGAGCCCTGAAAGGCAGGGGAGTCACATCAGACCCAGCTGAGGACTGAGCAGACACCCTACAAGCCAGAGAGCCACAGTGTGCATTACAGAGCAGAGACTTTGGGCAAAATATTTAGGCTGTCCACCGACCTGACACCACAGTTTTGTCTTTCTCTAAAGACCTCCTGGTTCCTGTGTCTCCATCCTGCTCCCTCCCTCCCCAAGACACAAGGCCAGGAGACCTCCGCTGGCCCCATAGCATCCTCAGATGCCCTACCTGGGAAGACGAAAATGAAGCAGGCAGCCAAGCCCCCAATGACAGAGATGACTTTGCCAATGTCGGGGATGAAGAGAGCCAGGAGGAGTGTCAGGAGGAACCAGCTGATGGTCTGAAGCAGGCGCCTTCTCCGCTCCCGAACCACGTCCTCCTCCACTGTCACTCCAGTGTAGCGGAGCCAGAGACCCTCCAAGACAGCTCTGTGGGCACAGACCCATGGCAGGGGTGTTCTTCACGCTGCCCCTCCTGCCCACACCAGCCGCTTTCCTTCTCCCAGCACTCACCGGCCGCAGAAGTGCAGGATGGGATAGGAAGTCAGCACACAGAGGATGATGAAGGCCCGGGCGAGGGCAACGGGGATGTCTTTGGAGGGGTAGGACATCAAGACATCCTGCTCCACGCCGGCTCCAAAGGTCAGGAAGCCACAGACACCTGATGGGAAGGGAGCAGTCAGCAGGGGACAGGGATAAGCCTCCTGCATGTATGTCTGAGGGACCAGACTTGGATGAATTTGGAACAGGGCATATTGTAGGTAGACTCCCCTCCATTTCTGCTTTGTCCCTCTGCTGACCAAAGGGTCATAGAATCATAGAATGATTTGTATTGGGAGGGACCTTAAAGCTCCTCCAGTTCCAACCCCTGCCATGGGCAGGGACACCTTCCACTAGACCAGCTTTCTCCACACCCTGTCCAACCTGGCCTTGAACACTGCCAGGGATGGGGCAGCCACAGCTTCTCGGGGCAACCTGTGCCAGGGCCTCACCACCCTCACAGGGAAGAAGAGCTCTTCTTCCTAAAAGCTCATCTCAATCTCCCTGCCTCCAGAAGCTCACAGCCCCATGCCACACTCTCAGAGCACTCCCTGGCTTACCAGTGCCTGTGTAGACGAATAGGGCAATCACCATGGCCGCTGTCACCACTGCCCCCCAGGTCTTTACCTCTGGCTGCTTCATGCTGTTAAAGACGGGCACGCTGCTCACGTGGCACTGCCGGGGACACGGACAGAGAGTGGGGACATGGGCTGAGCAAGAGTCATGGGGTGCCATGCAGGATCCCACTTGTGATCCCCCCCAAGGTTTGTCGTGGTGAGTCCCCCACCCAGACGGCCACGGGGTGGGAAGGTGAGCACCAGGCTTGTGGCCTTACCTGGAACCCAAAGCAGATGGTGGGCATGGCATTGAAGACAGCGGTCCATGTGGAGGGGCTGGTGGGAGAGAAACACTCACCAGTCAGACAAGGGTCCCCCCAGTGCCCCAGGGGAAGATCATAGAATCACAGAATCAACCAGGATGGAAAAGATCTTCAAGATCAAGTCCAACTGTTCCCCAGCACTGCCAAGGCCACCACTGAACCATGTCACTGAGGGCCTCGTCTACAAGGTCTATGAACACTTCCAGGGACGGTGACTCCACCACTGCCCTGGGCAGCCTGTTCCAATGCCTGACCACCCTTTGAGGAAGAAATTTTCCCTAATCTCCAGTCTAGACTTCCCCTGGTGCAGCTCGAGGCTGTTTCCTCTTGTTCCTTGGGAGCAGAGACCAGCCACCTCTTTGCCCCATCCTTCTCTCAGGTAACTGTAGAGAATGACAATATCCCCCCTGCGCCTTTTCTTCACTGGGGGTGCTCAGTGATGGGCTCAGTCCTCTGCTGGTACTGCGTCCCCCCCTGCCAGGATGACACCTTTGCAGAGAGTGAGGTTTTCTGGGACTTGGCACTCCCTGCAGACCAGGGTCTTTCACTGAGAGAACCACCGAAAATTGAGGACTCACAAAAATAAAAGTATCAGTAAATAAATAAGGAACTATTTGGGCAGTGCCAAGAACTGGTCTGAACTTTGCCTGCCCTAAAATTCCCACTGCCTGCACTGGGTCCAGAAATGTCCCCACACCAGGAAGGAGGGGAAAAGCCACAGGGGCTGTGGTGGCCAAGCGAATAACCAAAATCATCCTAAAATAGGCAGAGCCATTGTTGCTGGGCACAAGCACTGCACAGGGAACTCTGGGCCCAACTGTATCAGAGCTAAAAGTCAATCTGTGCTTCTCAAAACCTGTGATGCAGCCACTTGGGAGCTTCTGGCAGCAATGTGCAGTGTCCCCAGGTGCAGGGATGGGACTCGCGAAGGATTTGTCACCAGCCTCTGCAGCCCTCACTCCTGCACCCCTGCCTGGCTCTGCAGTGCTGTGATAGCCACCATCACCACTCTGTCTCTTGTGCTCACCTTGTGGGGATCTCTGCAGGTACCAGCTCCTTGTTTGGCCAGATGTACTTGATGATAATGACTGCTGTGACATACCAGGTGCCAATCACGCTTAGAGAGCTACAAGAGGGGACAGGAGGCCATCAGCATGCTCCCTCCCTGCTCCATCAAGGGTCTCATCCTAGCACCTCCAGCCTCATCTTCCTCCCTGCACAGCCACCCCAGCCCTCCCATCAGCACCGGCCCTGCTCTCCCTTCCCACAGGAATATGCAGACACCATCACCCCTGTCCCCAGAGCAGATACTGATACAATCCTGTTGCGCTGGGAGCAGGAGACTTGCCAGCAAGGGGATGGGCTTCCTGGGTTTGGGGCAGGAGAAAGAGATGAGTGCTAAAGAAGTGACACTCCTCGGTAATCCTGGTCCAGCTCCAGCAGCCAGGTTATACCAAGATGCTTGGTGGGGCTGGCCTGCAGACCCTCATCCTGGGGACCCTTACTGGCTCTGCTTTCTGCTGGATAGCCACCTCCAAAGACAGGATACAATGCAGCTGAAAGCAGCTCCCCCTGCATCCTCCAGCAAGCAGAAGGGAGAGACACAATGCCTGGAGTATGACAGTGTGGCCACACAGTGCTCAGCAGCTTCTGTGCTTCCCAGATTAGGAAACAGAGGCACAGGAATGTGAACGAAATGTCCAACCCCTCAGGGGCTTGTGGCAGGCAGACACAACACTAGAACCACAGCGTTTCCACTCCCCATCCTCTGGGATGGTGCTTAGATGGATGCTGGCTGACCCCAGCCCCAGAGGGCTCTCCCCACCCACCTGGCGTATTTTTGGAAACCTATCTCCTTGGGGATGGAAAGGGGCAGAATGAGGAGGAAGGCTGTGATGCTGATGGTGAACTTGCGGTCCGTGTACCAGTGGCTGCTCCCAGCTTCCTCAGGCTCCGTCACCAGAGCAGCAATGACTGTGGGGACAACCGGAGCAGTCAGGTTGTCTCCTTCCAGCTGAAGGGACAGCAAGTGGTTGGATTTGTTCCCCCACGGGACACACTTACTCTTGTCCTCCTGGTCTCCAATGATGATGAGGAAAGCGATGCAGGTGCCAAAGGTGTAGACAGCAATGGCCACCTCACACAGCACGCCAGGCACCTTCCCACAGACAGCCCACACCACCTCCTGGTAGGTGCGCTCATTGCTGGCCTGAGAGCAGTATGCCAGGATGACCAGGCCTCCAATGATGAAGATCAGCATGCACTGCAGTGGGGAAGACAAGGAGGGGACACTGAGACAACAGTGTGACAAGGTCCCAAAGCCACGCCAGGCAGCCACCCCCGACACACTGAGCATCTCTGGTGCACATCACCCAACAGCTCTTCTTCCCAGGAGCCAGGCCCTTCCCCAGCCCCTTCTGGAGCTCCATATGTCACCCCATGCCCTCTCTCAGGGTGGGACAGGGGACTGTCCCTTCCCCACCTCTCACCATCTGCAGTGCGATGCCTGCTGCCACGCCACCAGCCATGCTGAAGGCAGCAGGGAAGTTGAGCAGCCCAGCCCCAAGGGCAGCATTGACCACAATGAAGACAGCTCCCAAAGCCGACGTGGCCCCCAGACCATTCCCTTCGCTCTCTCCACTCTTTGGCACCGTCTCCACGCTGGGGCTCTGCAGGAGCCTGGCCCGTTCCCCAGCATCAGCACTCCACTCCCAATCCTTGTAGTCACTGTTGATGCTCCCAGTGCCCTGAGCCATTGTCCCTCCCAGGGTGGCACACACACCACCGTCCACGTCCCGCTAGTGCTCCTGCACCAGGCTCAACCAGCTGCCTTGAGGAGGGTCCTGTGCCAGTGCTGGCTCCATCAGGAGGGGAGGGCAGCAAATGGGCAGGTTGGTACAGCAGCTGTGTGAGGTGCTTCACTGCTTCTAGAAGCAAAGAAGGACATGGAAAGTGTTAAAGTACGTTAACAAGGGACAACCTGAGCATCAGGTGCATGGTGGAAATGAGTTCCCTGGGTCTCAGCTCAGTGTCACAGCACGCAGGTGTCCTCACACCAGCGGTTATACAGCAGAACTCACCTCTCATTCCCCGAATGCAGGGTGAGGAGATCGCTGCCATCAGATGGCAGGCAGACTGAGCTGTGGGACCGGGGAGCTGCAGCCTTGCAGCAGGACTCACCTTCCTGCAGGCACAAGACCCAGCGTCACGGCTCTTGCTTCCCCATTTCCAACCCCAGTTACTGCAAGCTCTGCAAGAGCCGCAGTGCACGTGCTCCTGGATACAGGTCAAGGCTGAGCTCAACTGGACAAACCAGGCCTGCAGCATAAACACCGTGTCGCCGAGACAAGGGCTGGCCCCTTTCAGCGCACCCCATGCTGCCACCAGCATGAGGCGTCTTGGGAGCTTTCGGACCTGACGACCCGGCGTTTCCAGCACCGCAGCCCTCCGGGGTTGGGCAGCGCAGATCCAGTCCAAATGCCTCCGAGCTGGAGGAGATCGACGCTCATTGCCCGGCGGGACGGACCAACGCAGCCGAGGGAAATCTTTTTTCCCCAGACAACGCCTCCAAAGACCCCTCCAGCCCAGCCCGCCCTTTGCCTCTAGGCTTCTACAAACGGCATGCTTGAGCCGGGAATCCTTTTCCAAGCCTTCGGAGAGAGGGGGGGGAACCCCGCAGGCCTGTGGGGCAGGGTCCCTGCCACAGCAGGTCGGCGACGACCCCGGTACACCCCGCCCCTACGAGCCGGCGCCGCTCCGAGGGTGACTCCGCAGCTCCACGTTGGCCCCGCGCCGGGAGTGGCAGGTCCCAGGGCCGGCGAGGGACACCCTGCGAACGCCGCAGCGGGTCGCTGGGCTCCCCGCACCCCTCCTCCGGCTCCCCCCGTGCCCCGGCCCCGCTCACCGGCCGCTCCTCTCCGACACCGCTCCCAGCTCAGCGGCGGCGCAGCGCCGACCCCGCCCCGCCCGCGGCACGCCGGGGATTGGAGTTGCGGCTCCGCCCGCACCGGGAAGCGGCGGCAGGGCCGCGGGGAGGCAGCGCTGCCCCAGGCAGAGCGAGGTGCGAGGGTTCGGTGCAACACGGGGGGGCCGCAGCACCGGAAACGACATCAACATGAGCAGCATCAGCCACGGCAGAGGCACGGAAAGCAGTTTATTGCACGAGTCGGAGCAAGCAGAGGGTACGGGGCTGCGTAAACCGTCGTCAAACCGACCAGGGAGACAGCAGGCTCCGGCCTTCCTCGGGATGTGGGAGCGGCTCCTCTCGGCTCGGCTGAGGAGAACGCGGCGGCTCTGGGCAGAAATGAGGACTGCTCTGCTGAATCATGCTGTCAGTGTGAGGAATGCTTGCGGTTGGAAGTGACCTCACAGCTCATCCAGTTCCAACTCCCTGCCATAGACAGACACCTTCCACTAGCCCAGGTTGCTGCAAGCCCTGTCCAGCCTGGCCTTGAACGCTGCCAGGGATGGGGCAGCCACAAGGCCCTGGTGCAAAGGGGAAAGGTGCCAGTCGATGGAGAAATCTCAGACAAACTCAGAGTTTATCCCCCATTTCAACCTCGGGATGAATATGAAACTCCATTGTGCGCCAGTGGCCAAGCACAGCGCTCAAAGCCTGTGGGAACTCATACAACACCTACATGCAACCCTGTGGACTTCAACTTCAGCTCTGTGACACCAATTCCCACCCGGGGCACTCACAGCCCACCAACCCCATGCTCTTGGGGCACGCATGGGAGCTGCCCTCCCTCTGCATGGGATCCTCAGGAGGTGTTTCATTGGCCAGACCAGATCCTCTGCACTGGCATGTCTCCAAGGGAACATCTGATGCGTGGCAGGGACAGGATCCCACCGTGTGATGACAGGATGAAGTCCCCAGCTCAACACAGCCATGCACCAGTTTATTTGGATTAAAAATCATAAAGAGTCCAGGCACCAGGCCTGAGGGACACTCAGCGTAGGATAGCAAGGTTTTCAAGTTGCCAGCTCTCAGACCTCCCTCAGGATCTCTCCCTCCCATTTTTTAGTGTCACCAGCAGTTTGACTGATCCAAGCAGAAAAGAGAGACACCCCACCATGCAGGTGGACCCCTTGGTTCATGGCTTTGGGGCCCACCAAAGGCCTCTGCTCTGCAGGGAGGGCTGCTGGGGTTGGGAGGGGAATGGGAGAGGCAGAGACTGACAGTAGCTTTCAGAGAAGGTTCTTACTGGGAAGAGAGGATGAGCAAGTGTTTCACCTCAGGGTACATGACTAAAGTCAGAACTGGGCAGGTTTAGAGGAGGGATGCTGCTCTGCCCCACACACCAATGCCCTTGTGAGTTAGACCCGATTCCCAGAGGGAAAGAGCAAAGTAGCAACTGAGCGGATCTTGATAAGAAGCAGTCCTCAGAGCTTTGGTGCTGCCCAGCCCTGGGTGAAGAGGATGGAGGAGGATGAAGGGAGATGGAGGATGAAGCCTGCGGGCAGCAGGGACTGTGAGGAGGTCAGAGAAGCAGGTCTGAGCAGCCCTTCCACTCAGCCTCCCATATCCCCTTCCTGCTGCCTCACAAAGCCTTCTCCTGGAGAACTAAGCATGGGGTAGCCCCTGGTGCCTCTGCTGGTAGGATGGCAGTGTGAAGCTGGAGCTTTCTCCAGCTTGTGAGGATGCTGGGGCTGAAGGACAGCAGGGCAGAACAGCTGTGACTAGCAGGAGACAACAACGACGTCCCTGTTCCACACTGCAGGGTGGCTTTGACTATGCTTCTACAACTTATCTACAAGATACATTCAGCAGCGGCGTCGAGTGCTGTGCTTGGAAGTATTCTGCTTCTTTCCTTTCCCTCCCCATCTTCGACTGGTGGGGAAGGGAGAGCCACCAGCTCCAGGGCACACCTCTGTCTTTACTTCGTGACTTGATGGATGGCATGAGCCAGGTACCCCACATTGCCCGACGTAACTCCTGCCACAGAGATTCGCCCATCTTTTGTCAAATAGATGGAGAACTCCTTGATCAGCTTCTCCACCTGGGGTGAAAGAGCACAGGTCAAATCACAGGCCAACCTCCACAGTGTCAACAGAGGGTAAACTCACAAAGCTTGCCAGAACTGAGCTCAGCCTGGGTGCCAGCAGACATGGCATCCACCTGCTTGGAGCTACTACAGCTGCCCAGAGAGGTGGTGAATGCACAATCCCTAAAACATTCAAGGCCGGGCTGGATGTAGTTCTGGGCAAACTGATCTAGTTGAAGATGTCCCTGCTCACTGCAGGGCGGTTGGATGAGGTGAGCTTTGAAGGTCCTTTCCAACCCAAACCATTCTGTCATTCTATGACTCTAACAGGGAGCCAGCATCATGCCCCGTAAACCAGGAGAGATGCTGCTCAACTCTTGGGCAACACCTCAGTGCTGCAGATATTCAGCCAGGAGAGTCACCTTGCTTGAGCAGACTTTAAGGTCACCTCAGAGTGGCACCAAGTGACTGCTTCCTTTGCCAAATAAATAAGCTATGTTTGCTTTCAACTCCACAAGCACAGCAGGGAACAGAGCGAGACCTGGGTCCCCATGACAATCCACTGCTAAGGGCTTGGAGTATGTTCCTCCTGGAGGAAGAACTGCTTACCAGGGCTCAATCTGGCATCTGCAGCCAAGTTCTTACTGACAAGGACTGCAAATGGCACCTTGAGTCCACAGGAACTACGTTTACCTGCTCAGGCTTCAGCCCCGTGAAGCAGAACATGCCGATCTGGTCAGTGATATGCTGCCAGTTGTGGGAGGATCCCTCTTTCTTGAGGTTGGACACCAGCTGAGTCCGCATGCTGATGATCCGGTCAGCCATGCCCTTCACCTCCACGAGCCTGAGAAGCCAACCCAGTAACAGCTCAGAGCAGGGCTGGGATGCACTCAAACTGCTCCCTCATTCCCAACTACAGGGAATCAGCTCTCTTCACCTGGAGAGACCTCATTCAGGGATGCAGATGAGCCAAGACCAGGGAGTGAGAGCCTGCGGCTCCAGCTGGGGAGCTGCTTCCTTCTCCTGCTACCTGAAGATGACTGCTATTTATTTATTTACTCCATAGCTGTTGGACACTAAAGTGTAGGCATCTCTCACTTTTGAAAGCTATGGGTCAGCAGGAGGCCCGATGGCAGCACTGCCCAAACTCAGATAAAATAATACCTGCAGACAGATAAAGAGTGCAGGATTACCTCCAGGGCAAGCAGACATTCCCTGCTCCAAGGCAGCACAGCTAGGAGACATCTCTGCTTGTTCCTGGATCAGGCACAAGCATCAGCCTGCCAAAGGAACCCTGCTACCGGCAAGGCCAGAGCACACTGCCACCCTTTGTTCTGAAAGGCCAGCTACCCACAGGGACTGACACCAACAGAATGATGCCAGGAAGCAGGCTTAGGGCATGAGGGTTACGTTCCTGGGTCTTGCTCCCAGCGGGGCTTATGCTTCCACTTCCCCCAATGCCTCAGTCCTTTCCACTACTTGGACAAGCACCTTCTGCAGCTCTTAATCCTAGGGCAGCTTTATCCCCTCTTTTAGTGTTTTCTGTCTTGGCAACACAAGGGAAACCTGTTTGTGTCAGGCAGGACCAATCCCAGCCGATGCCAAGACATGAGCAGCAACGTCTCCAGAGGACAGGGGTAGCACATGGCTCTGACTGGACCCCTCGTTCTGATTGCACCCCTGAAGCTTAGAGCTGCCCAGGACAGAAGCAGGGAGTAAGCACAGCACAGGGCTGCCACAGAGACCTCACATCTTGCTGCTGTAAGCATTAGGGGTTCCCTCTTACCACTCCTTCCGTATGTCAGGGGTGTTGAGAATGATGGAGGCAATGCGGGCTCCATTCATGGGTGGGTTGGAGTACATGGGACGGATGAGGATCTTCAGCTGTGACTCAACCCTCTTGGCTTCTTCTGCATTGCTGCAGATCATGGTGAAGGCACCCACACGCTCTCCTGAAAGAAGGTGATCAGGTCCCAGCCTCAGCCCTTGGATACTCAGGGCTGGGGTAGGACTTATCCAAGTGCCACAAAGCTTTAGCAGAGCCCTGCTCTCCAGCAGGGCCTCCACAGCTCCCAGCAGGTGATCTCCTGTGCCATGATCACTACTGCAGGATAAACATGGGCAGCAGAAAGACAGTGGCTGCTAAACCCCAGAGGCAGCCTAGGTGAAGCCACCTCAATGCCAACTGCCCTACTCACCATACAGCCCCATGTTCTTGGCATAGGACTGTGCTATGAGGACGTTGATGCCTTGGTCGATGAAGTACCTCACAGCCCAGGCATCCCGGTTGATGTCCCCACTGGCAAAGCCTTGGTAGGCCATGTCAAAGTATACGAGGAGGTTTCGTTTCTGCCAGCAAAGAGGGGAGAGAGCATCAGAAGCGGCAAACACCTCTCCAGGGAGCAGGGCAGCAGGCCGAAAAGAGCCATCCAGGCAGCAGCCTGCTCACTGCAACTCCAGAGGTAGAGCCTTTCCCCTTTGCCACAGAGAAGGCAGCCCAAAACCCACAGCTACCCATCATGAACCAAAATAGCAGGTAAAGACCCTCCTGGTGCATTTATGGGATGTGTAGTCTGTCCCAGGAGACAGAAGCAGATTCGGTAGTAATAAGTTATTCCATTTCCATGTCTCCTGTATTATCAGTTTCCGCAAAAAACAGCTGGAAACTCTAGATGGGTGCCAGCCCTTCCATTGCCTCCAGGCAGATAACCCAGCCACACTCTCCCTCTGTCAGGAGAACTGCAGCCATCTGTAGGCCATGGAGGCCACTGATATTGACTAGTGCTCAGGCTGTGACTAAGGCAGGCATCCCCAAGCCAAATTTCACTGGCTACAGCTTGGGGAAGCAGCAGGGAGGAGGAGGAGAATGACAAAGGTAGAACCTGCCCCATCTGTTTTCAGCTGAAGCTTGTGAGAGGATACCAAGCATCTGAAAGGTCTCACAGCAGTTTTAATACATCAGCACTGGGAGTGCCCCTCCAGCTATTACAGCTCACTCTTTCAACCCTGCTGCATTCTTTTCCCGTCTCCCTACCTGGGAAGGCACCAGCAGAAAGTCTGATGGTCAGCTAGAAACTATATGGGTGCATTTGTCTGGCCCCTGTCTTCAGTACAGGAACAGGACACCCATCCTGGCTTCAGGGAAGGGAATAACCTCTAGCATAGCAATGACCATGAGATCCCAGAGATGGTGTTCCCAGGAACAGCACAGTACCCACGGGATGCTGAACTACTCACCTTCACCAGAGCTGCTATCTCCTTCCATTGCTCCTGCCGGGGATCCACCCCAGTGGGGTTGTGAGCACAAGCATGCAAGAGGATGATGCTTTTCTCTGGGATTTTCTAAGGAAGATATTAGAAAGCATGAATTATTAATGACATCTGAGCACTCTTCTCAGCAGCCAAGATGAGACTCTTGCCCCAGACAGACTAAACGAACTCTGCAGGGCTTCTAGCCTTCATTTGGGGCCTTCACACATCACACTTAGGCTAAAGCAAGAAGATACCCATCTTCTCACATCTCATCCCTGCTTACAGGCATGAAAGGCAACTTACAGAAATGTCATCCATGGCTCCAGAGAAGTCGAGGCTGCATGTCTTGGGGTCATAGTAGCGGTAAGCCTGCAGCTGCAGGCCAGCATCACGGAAAATAGGTGTGTGATTGCCCCAGGATGGTTTGGGTAGATACACATCACGGCTCGACTTGAAGAACCGTTGCTGATTAAGACAAAGACATAAAGTGTTCAAACATGCTGAACAGATTCAAACTGTTAGAAAACCCCAAAGATACAGCTCTGGTCCCTTCTCTCCTGCACCAGCCAGGGACTCACCAAAAAGCTGGCTCCAATTCGCAGAGATCCAGTCCCAGAAATACCCTGAACAGTGACATACTGCAAAGGAATAAAGAAGTACCCAAGTGTGAGCAGCCATGGTATGATGCAGGGAAAGCCCAGCCACTACATCAGCATTGGCAGAAGCACACCAAAACAGGGACATGGGGCTAGAGGGGACCACAGGGGTCAGCAACTCCAGTTGCAAGGCAGGGACCTGGGACAAGGTCTGATTCTCTCCTTGGAAAGGGCTGTTTCCCACCTCAGCTTTCAGAGGAAACACTTACTTAGGCAGGCCTAGCCAGCCTGCAACACAGAGGCATAAGTACCCTGCCAGTTCTTCCACATTTGCTGGGCACCCACCTAACCTAATACACCACTAACCCACCTAATACATCAGACACCACTGCCCACCCTGCTTCCCACCCTGCTCCTTACCCGGCCGCTCTTGAGAACCTCACTGTTTTCACCCAGAGCCAGTTCTGCAGATGCTCGGGTGAAATCTGCTAGCCCCCCAATGGGCAAGTATTCCTTGTCCATCTTCTTGGATGCTATCATGGCCTCCGCCTGGGAAGGATACACAGTCAACAAGGAAGGCATCAATGTCAGGAGGATGGCAGACAGCTCAAGATCACTTCCTATCTGCTAGCTCTAAAGGTGCTAAGGTTGTTTTACAGGAGCTTCCCTTCAGAGATCAGGGCTGGTTCCAAGCACAGGGCAGCAGTAAGCATCTCAGATTAAACCCTTTCACCATGGGGCACAATGCTCAGTGGCTACCAGAGCCATCAGTGGGTGCACTGTCAGTATAGCAGAGCCCAGAAATCCAACACCAGAGGAGAGGATCACTTCAAGCCCGTCACAAGTCAATGCTGCTACACAAGGATACTTATTTCTTTGCCCAAGCAGGAATTGTCCTGCAGGAAGATGACACCAGACTGTTCAGAAAACAGTCCAGGTCCCTACCTAACAAAGGATCAGAGAGTGGAGGCAAGAACAGCAACAAGGAGCAACGTTCAGGAAAAATACAGCAATAGATACATCTGGAGCACTTTGGGAACCTTATCTGTGCTCCCAGAGCAGTGGAACAGGCCCTGGCAACATTCACATACTACCAGGAAACTGTTCCTGTGCCATGAGCCAGGTTCCCTGGCTGTGACCCAGCCGCAATACGTGCTGACATGGGGAGAGTGAGGGCAAAGGATGGCTTTAAACCTGACAGTGATGAGAAACTTGACAACGCATTCTCCCTTCCTCGCTGGCAGCCCTGAAAGGCTCTGTAATCCCCTCAATGGCAGTCTCCGCATCCAGTTCCCTGGGGTGGAGTTTCAGCCTGGCTTATGGAGAAACTGGTAACAGTGACTCAGCAGAATTTCTAAGACTAATCCACAGAGGGGACAGTGTCAGCTCTTTCTTCCCATGTGGGCTGGCCCAGGGAACATCAGCCTATTGAAGAAACACTGAAGTTCGGAGGACAGCTGGGCTGGAGGACTCATGGAAGTCAGAAACAAATCAGATTTACCTGGATGGGAACAGGACATGCATTCCCTGTTTTATCCCCTCCTACTTAACAGCACTGTTATATCTCAAAAGCATTAGGACTGCTAAGGAAGACATGCAGGAACACTGTCCTCCTCTGTTAGAGACAAAGCTTATTCTAAGAACCAATAGGCAACCCTTGCTAAGAAGCCTTCCCCCTCCCTGACACCCCTAGATGCCCAACACCTGGGTGTGGCCCTGCCCAGCAGGAGCACCAGGCTCACCTTACGAACACAATTCAGGACATATGGCTTCCCGTTGTCATCCCGGTAAGCCCCCACTCCCAGGTTCATCTTCTTGGAGTTGGTGTCACGCTTGAAAGCTTCTGTCACACCCAGGATGGGGTCGGGGGGACCCATCTCCACATGGGACCACCATGAGCTTAAGGGAAAGAAAAAGAAGCTAAGAATCAGGCTTGAGAACTGGCCAGGGATGTGCATCAACATGGCTAGAGGGGAAAACCTCAAGGGAAATCTTGGTTTTAAACCCCTGGAAGAGGAGCAAGAAGTGCTAAGAGAAATATCCAAGGCGAAAAAGAACCAATCCTTTATGCTCCATGATCTGGCACTGCATTTTATGTTCCAGGATGTGCAAAGAGCTTCAGTTCACTGTGGCTGAAGATTAACTGACTCCCTGCAAGTCAGTAACATGTATATATGGCTCCGCTTGTCTGATGTGCTGACATCAGTAGGGCCCCAGGAAACAGAAGCCTTCCTATCACAACAGGGCCGCTTCCAAACTCCTGGAAGGGCTCTTGTGCATGAAGACTGATCTCTTTCTGCGACATCGGCTGAGCCAATGGAGACATTTCCCTTCCCTGCCCTACAAACTCTGCCAAATGCTGTTTTCATGGAAATCAGAGGACACTTTCTTCCTGCTGTGACAAGTGACACCATGATGTGAAGGCCCCCTCCCTTGCTGCCAAGGAGAAGCTTTGTGCCCCACTCTCCAGCAGCTGCTCTACAAACCACCTGCCTCTGTCCTGTTGGCAGGACATCCTCAAGATGGAGAAGCTCTCTTAATGTCAAGGGCAGACCCGACCATGCTATAAAAAGAAACCTGTTATTCTCTCTTCGTCCACAGCCAAACTCCCATTTCCAGGCCTTGCAGGCTTGTAGACAGTGCAAGAGAAGCACTGTGGTAGTTTGTAATCTACCTGGCAGACAGCCCCCTCCTGAAGGCAGGATTACTCCCACATCCTGGGAGCATCCCGATGCCTGAGCGAAGCAGAGCACAAAGCACCCAGCAAAAGGTAGACTGGGTTTATCTCCTCTGGGGCAGGATTCAGTCTTGATTGCTGAAAGAAAAACACATAGCCAGAGGGCTCCACATACCAGCTTCACAAAGCTTCAAAGCCTGGAGGAGGCCACCTCACCTGAAGATAACAACCTTTTTGACTTGGGAATGTGGTCCTGGAACTGGATCCTGCCCCAGGCAAGGCAGGCAGCCTGGAGCCACATGGGTCAGTAGAACACTAATGTGATCAGCAGAACTTACAAAATTATTTTCTTCCTCTATCCCAATTTTGGGTCTATTTAGACCTGATTTGTTCACAGAATCCCAGAATGTTTTGGGTTAGAAAGGACCAACTCACCCAGTTCCAACCCCCTCATGGGGCAGAGACACCTTCCACTAGACCAGGTTGCTCCAAGCCACATCCAACCTGGCCTTGAACACTGCCAGGGATGGGGCAGCCACAGCTTCTCTGGGCAACCTGTGCCAGGGCCTCAGCACCCTCACAGGGAAGAACTTCTTCCTGAGATCTCATCTCAATCTCCCCTTTGTCAGGTTAAAGCCATTTCCCCTTGTCCTGTCCCTATAGGCCCTTGTCCAAAGCCCCTCTCCAGGTTTCTTGTAGGCCCTTTAGACACTGGAGCTGCTCTAAGGTCTCCCTTTAAGGAGCCTTCTGTTCTCCAGGCTGAACCAGCCCAGTTCTCTCAGCCTGTCTCCAGAGCAGAGCTGCTCCAGCACTTGGAGCATCTCCATGGTCTCCTCTGGACTTGCTCGAGCTAACTATTCACTACATAAACACACTTTGCACTGTCATGTACGTAGATCACACCTCATGGAGCTTCTAACATCACTGGCTCTCTTTAGATGTAGCTACTCTTCCATCAGCACAATATTCCAAAATAAAAAGCCTCCATTTCTCATCTCGACAGGCAAAAAGAGCAGCAAATACATACGAGGCTGAGCCATCGTGGGTAGTTTAAAAATGGAAAATGTGCTTAGCATTTCTAGACCACTAACAAGTCTTAATTACCTCTCCAGCAAAGTACAGGATCAACTTAGAAAGGAGGATGAGTCAGTCATGCCAGCAACACTCCTTAGAAAGAAAGATGGGCTGCAGCCAGCAGGGAGGGAGCAGCCTGGGAAGCCAACCTGAGCAGCCCATGGGGGAAAGTGCTGCTGCAGGTCCAGGCAGCAGGTTTGGAAAACCTCTCCCAATACCTTCCTGGCAACGGAGAGGTGAGGAAAGACATTGCACAGGAGCAAATATCACTGCAGTTTACCTGGTCTAGGATTATTTTGGTATTGAGGCATGCAGGAGCCTGGCCATCCATTTCAAACTGCTGCTGCTCTGGAGGTGGGACAACACCTTCTTTCTGCTGGGCTTGTCACCAAGCAGCTTACAGTGTTTGGGGTATTTAGATCACAATCCTGCAAAAATTTAAGCAGGGCACTGGGCTCTAATATACTGCTACAACTACTGCTGGTCCTGTGGGCACTTACCTAAGCTGTAGCACTCCTGAGTCAAGTACTTCTGTCTGAGCTGGTCCTTCCATTGGCTTAAGGCAGTGAAGGGTAGGCTTAGGCCATGATCTCCCCTTCTCAGCCTAGAGGTTTTCAGGTGAAGGCTAAAGAAAGCCTCTGCTGTTTCCAAGGAGGTGAGCTTTCAAGGAGACAGGGGAAGAAAGCCCAGACTGAGATGTCCACGCACATCAGGATACCCAGAAGATCACAGAGGCAAACCTTTACAGACAGGGGGTTGGGAAAAGGGATCTACCAGGGATCCAAGGCCACAAGCCCTGACACACTGCTACCCCCATGTTACCACTGTGTTATATTTTAGTTTGAGCAATTAAAAGAGCGCTGGTCTTAAATAAAGGTCAAAGTTATAAACTGCACATCTTCTCTGCCAGGCTGGAGGTATTCCAGTGCATAAAACTGACCAGAGGGAAGTTTGAGCTGAGGGCTCCCAGAATGAGAGGAAGAATGCATATCCTCCATATACAGGATGTGAACAGAGGTGGCCCAAGTCAGAGTTTAGATGCTGATGAGAGCTCGTATTCAAGTACTCTCTGTACTTATCAATCAGGCTTGTCTTCTGAGGCAGTTTAACGTCCAGCTGCAAGCACATTGTGACAGATGGGATAGAGAGGGCAGGAAAATGTACCAGGAACTGCAAAAAAACAGTAACACCCTTCAAAAATGTATGTGGAACTTCTTGTCTGAGCTGCAGAGACCCATGGGCATGCTTACAGACTCAAGGCAAACCGAGAGAGCAACGACGCAAGTGTTCAGAAGCCCAGTGAAGGTTTCCATCAGGAAGAGGCCAGTCCACATTCCCTGTGGTACATCCAGGTAAGATACTGGATTTCAAACCTCCTCCAAAGCCCCTACAGCAGTACTGCAAGCCAGAGCACAGCAGAAAGAAGCCAAAGGCAACTCTGGATACCACAGCTAAAGCAAATATTTACACAAGAACAAAGCCAACAGGCTGCTGGCTGGCTCCTAAGGTCCTTTCAAGCCCAAAAATTCATTGCCCTACTGAGTTGTGATAAGCTTCCCACCAGGAAAAACATTTAAAATAGCTGTCTGGTGATACATCAGAGCAGCAGGTGAGTTATGACCTTCATTAGCATCTGTGTGTCAAGGGAGCCTTTAATCATTTGGTCAGTACCTCTTCACCTCCACCCTGATTTCAGAAAGCCTATCTCCAGCACAGAGCATCAAAGCTGCTGAAGATAAGCACACAGAAACTGCTAATCACTACCTGGCATTCCCTGTCCAGGGACAATGAGCCACTCTTTGGGAACAACAGTGGCTGTGCACAAAGGTTCTTTACGTACAAAAGGGATGGTTCGCATGTCTTTTACGTGAACTCAATTTGGTAATTTATATTTTGCTGTGTAACAAGCTTGGGAAAAGCAAAGCTATTGCCAGTGATCTTGCACACCTCCCACAAGCCTCCTACAGTTCAAGGGGCAAAAACCATGTTCTAGACAGCTGCTCTTCTACATCCAGGGAGAAGAGGCTGCTGCAGAAGAAGCAGGCACTGAGAGTATTTGTGTCACAAGGCAGTGAGGGTCCATGCTTGACAGATCAGGGTTAATCAAGAGCTAAAAGCCTTTTTTTCTGGAATGGGAAATAACCCACCACTTTTCTGCCCTGACAAGGGTTGGGAGTTTTTCATTAGTTTCCAGAGCCAGTGTGGGCCAGGAGTCGAAATGCTCTGCCGAGCCACAGCAAGGCTGTTGCCCAGATTCCTCCACACTGGTCATAGTGGTGTTCCCAGTCAGTGCCCTGTGACTCTGGCGTCAGCTGTGCTGTATGGAGCTGTTCTGGGTTCTCCTCAGGGCTCCAGCTGCACCCTACATCCTCCTGTCCATTCCTCCCTGGTTTCAGACACAGCGCAGCTCAGAGCTGGACACAGGAACACCCTTACTCCCATCCTGCTCGCACCAGGTTTTGCACAACTAAAGGCGTGCTTCTAGCAGCAGTACCCCAGCCCGACCGCATGGTGCTTAAGGTCCCTTTGCTCCCACTACATGGCGCATGCAAGGCAGCAGCACCCCAGCCCCATTTTGCAGGGCACGGGGTCTTTCATGCCCCACTGCACACCTCCCAGCCCCGTTTCTCAAGTGCACAGAATGTCCCCGGGCGCCGTTTCTCAGCGCACAGGGCGCCCCAGACCCCCCTTCTCGGTGCACAGGGCACCCCGGCCCTGCTGCATACTCGAAGCAGCACCCCGGCCCCGTTTCTCAGTGCACAGGGTGCCCCAGACCCCATTTCTCGGTGCACAGGGCACCCCGGCCCTGCTGCATACTCGAAGCAACACCCCGGTGCACAGGGCGCACCCGGACCCCGTTCCTCCGCGCACAGTCCCCTAGCGCCCAGGCGCCCTCCACAGCGGCTCCTCAAGGGCAGGCTGCAGACGCCGGTCCCGGCCGCAGCCAATCAGATCGCGAGGAGGCAGCGCTCCCCAGCCAATCCCCGCGCCGTCACCCCGGCAACCCCCGGGCTCCGCGGAGGGACACGCTTCTCCTTCCCGAAGGGTCCGCAATCCCCCGCCACTTCACCCCCCCCCGCCCCCGTGGCCGCCTCACAGCGCGGAGTAGGGCAGCGGGAAAGCCCCTCTACCGGCCTCGCAGGATGGTTCCAGAGGTTGGGCCGCCCCTCAGCCCTCACCTGGCGCGGGTGGCGGCGGCGAGGCGCGGGGTGGCAAGGAGACCGCGGGTGTGCAGCAAAGCCATGGCGGCGAATGGGCTAGCTGGCGACCGGATACCTCAGACGACGGGTACGGCCCTCGCCCCGCCCCGCGCATGCACCGCCCTGCGTACTTCGGTGCCAACACGCGCCCCCTGGCTGACGGGAGGGCTCTCTGCAGCTGGACCGCCGCGTCCCGCGCTGTGGTGGCCTATGCTGGGCTCTATTGGACTGTACTGGGGTGTATCGGGCTGTATTGCGCTATGCTGGGCTGCATTGGCCTGTACTAGAGTGTATTGATCTGTATGGGGCTGCGCTTGGCTGTATTTGGCTCCACTGAGGTGTACTGAGCTGTACTGGGGTCTGCTGCCGTGTACTGGGCTGTACTGGGGTCTGCTGCCATGTACTGGGCTGTGCTGGGCTCTGTTGGGCTGCACTGGGGTGTATTGGGCTGTTCTGGGATGTACTGAACTGTACTGTGCTGCACTGGGCTGTACTGAGCTGTACTGGGGTGTGCTGGAGTGCACTGGACTGTACTGGGCTGCACTGGGGTGTCCTGAGCTGTAATGGGGTGTGCTGGAGTGCACTGGACTGTACTGGGCTGCACTGGGGTGTCCTGAGCTGTAATGGGGTGTGCTGGAGTGCACTGGACTGTACTGGGCTGCACTGGGGTGTACTGAGCTGTAATGGGGTGTGCTGGAGTGCACTGGACTGTACTGGGCTGCACTGGGGTGTACTGAGCTGTAATGGGGTGTGCTGGAGTGCACTGGACTGTACTGGGCTGCACTGGGGTGTACTGAGCTGTAATGGGGTGTGCTGGAGTGCACTGGACTGTGCTGGGCTACATTGGGCTGCACTGGGGTGTACTGGGCTGGGATATGGAAGTCTGTACTGCACTGTGTTGGGCTGTACAGCACTGTAGTGGGCTGTGCTCACCTGTATAGGATTGTACAACACCAGACAGAGTAATGCGGGTCTGTATGGGAAACAGGACTGTACAGGGCTGGACTGGCTGGACTGTATTGCAGTGCACTGTGTTGGACTGCACAGGACTGTACTGAGCCATATTGGACTGCATAGGGTTTTACTGCACCATACAAGGCTGTACCAAACTGTGTTGCACCACAGTGGGCTGTACTGAGCTGAACTGGACCATAGTGGGCTGTACAGAGCTGTAGTGGGTTATCCTGCACTGTTACAGGGTTGTACTGTGTAATACATAGCCATATAGGATTGCACTGCACCATACTGGGCTGTAGAGGGTTGTAGTGGACTGTACAGGACTGTGCTGGGTTATACATGGCCATATAGGATTGCACTGCAGCATATAGGACTGCACTGCACTATACTGGGCTGTACTGGGCTTAACTGGGTCATACTGGGAGGAGCCACAACCCTTGTGGACTCTGCCCCCCAACATCCAGGTAGGGGCCAGGGTACAGGACCCAACTCCCCTGTCCCCCCCAGCCCCATTGCTGCAGCAGGAGAAGGCTCTGCTCTACCAGTACTTGACTTTATTTGCAAACTCTCTTTGGTCAACCAGAGAAAACCGAGAAAAGACCAGAACAATGAAAACAATCCCCAAAAATAACATAGATCATGAAGCCAACTGGGAGAACAGGGTGAAATTAAGTTTCCCCCCAGAATTAGGACTTTAACGACATACAGCAAACCGAACAGCTGCTGAGGGAGCACTGCAGTAATGGGTGTTCCCCTGTTGTGCTTGGCTGTGGGGAGGAGCAGGCACATGGGGCAGGGTGGGATGGGGTAGGATGCTCCTACATGGTCCTACACAGGGGGCTCACTGCAAAGCACAATCTCCAGTTCCTTGCGGTAGAGCTTTCCCCCATCAGACAGGTTCATGATGCTCTTCCTGTAGTTGGTGAGCTGTTGGATGCTCATCTCCTGCAAAGAAGGACAGGAGGGAGGTGGTGGGAGCCGGGGACGCTGTTTCTCCCTGGGGAGCACCCCCAGCTTGTGACCACCAAGCATCTCTCCTGGTCACTGGGGAGTGTGGACGCAGCGGATGGGAGATAATAGAACCATAAAATCAACCAGGTTGGAAAAGACCTCTAAGATCTTCAAGTCCAACCATTCTCCAGCACTGCCAAGGCCACCACTGAATCATGTCACTGAGGGCCTCATCTACACAGTGTGTGAACACTTCCAGGGATGGTGACTCCACCACTGCCCTGGGCAGCCTGTTCCAATGCCTGACCACCCTTTGGGGAAGAAATTATTCCCATCTCCAGACTAAACCTCCACAGATACTTCTGGAAGAAGATGCACTGGGGAGCCCGGGGGGCACCTGGGCTCTGTCCTCCACTTACTTTCTTATTCTTCTCATACAGGTCTTTCAAAAGCGCATCCAGCTCGTTCTCATCAATGAAGCCACTTCCATCCTGGATAAGGAAGGAGGAACATCAGGAGGGAGAAGGACACTAGCAAGCCCCACTGCCCTGGGCATGGGTGCAGGGGGCACCCCCAGACCCTTAACCAGCACTCACGCCCCACATCAAAGCAGGGAAATGACCCAGCTGAAACCACATGGGTTTGGGTTGTTTGGTTTTTTTTTTCCCCAAGTTGTATTTTTTTGTGCAGTTTCGTGGAATTCGGCTCCCTACCTTGTCATAGAAGGCAAAGATGGCATTGAACTCCTCTGAGGACAGCTTCACCCCCTGGGAAGCAGCATGGGACACCATGGTGCAAGCAGGGAACAGGATTTAATTTATTATTATTATTATCATTAATATCATTAATATTATTAATATTCTATTTTTATTAGTTTTATTTTACCTGAAACTTTATAAGGAAGTTTTCTTGCACAGGCAGAAGTCTGAAAGACAAGAGGGGCCAGGGATGAGCAGGAAGCAGCCAGGAAAAGACCCTTTTTAAACCCAAATGAGTCTTGGATAGGATAAGAGGTGATAGTTTTAAATTAAAAGAGGGAAATTCATGCTGGATGTGAGGAAGAAATTTTGTACATTGGGGGTGGTAAAGCACTGGCACAGGTTACCCAGAGAGGTGGTGGATGCACCATCCCTGGCGACATCCCAGGCCAGGCTGGTGTGGCTCTGGGCAACCTGGTCTAGTTGCTGAATGTGTCCCTGCTCCCTGCAGGAGGTTGGACTAGATGAGCTTTGAAAGTCCCTTCCAACCCAAACTGATCAAGTGTTCTATGACTCTTCACTCCAAAACATGGGCGAATTAAAGAGGAAAACTGTTCTCAGAAGCTGGAGCCCCCACTGTGAGTGTTTCAGGGTGTCTTTCCCTCCCCACCACTTCCTTTTTGCCACCCATGACCTTACCGTGACATCTCTGAGAGGCCCAGCTTCCCATCGCCGTTCATGTCGAACATCCGCAGCTGCCAGGACACAAGCAGCACCCGATCACCATCGCCTCCTCCCCTTCATCCCACACACTGTGTGCTGCTGAGACCCCTGGAGGGCACGCGCCCTGCCCCAGGAGAACCGTGGTCCCCCAGGATGAGGTCCCACTTACAATGGTCTGTGTGTACTCCTGCAGCTTGGGCTCCTCGTAGGGCCGATTCGCCTTCTTCAGCAGGTCCGACAGGAAGCCCTGAAGGGAGAGGGCTGTGCTGGCTGTCCCCATCCCTGGTGGTCCCAGCAGTGATACCCCACCACAAGGGACCCAGCTCAGCCCACCTCCTGCCCGTAGCCCACCTTGAGCTCGTTAGCTTCGATGTAGCCGCTGCGGTCCGTGTCATACCTGCGCCAAGCCTGTGAAGGAACCATCTCAAATGTTGGTGTGGGCTTGTGTCCCATGTTCCCTGCCAACATGTGCGTACCCCCCTAAGCCTCACTTGGCGCTTCTCCCATCACCCGGGCAGAGTTGGGGTCAGCTCTTGGCTGGTGGTGGTCTCACCAGTGCCACCTCGGAACTGGATACTTTTGTCCACAGCCATGCCAAGAGTTCAAGCGCTATTATCCTCACCCCAGCATGCAAGACCAGTCTTTAATATTTAATTGCAGCCCCCAATTAAACAATAGCACCCACTTAACTCCCTCCATGCCATTGGATGCTCCTCTTTCAGCCATCACCTCCACCCTGGGTTCATTTTCCAAGCACAAGTTCTCCCCTCCCAGGATGCTGCACATCCCACTCCGAACCCCAGCCACGTTTCAGTTACCATGCGGAATTTCACTCCCACCCTGCAGATGGGATCACCCCATGCAAGGGCACAGTGAGGTTTTGGGGTGGCCCAGAGCAGTGTTGTCTGCTTCAGTACATCCCTTGGGTGCTAAGGACCAACCATCCTGGATTGGGAGTTTACAGAAACAGCTCCAAATCCCTGCAGGTCACCTCTCCTGGAGACTTGGATGAGGTCCTAGCTGCCCTGAGGAGTACTGAAGGGATGATGAGGACAGGGAAAACTCACCATGCTCACTAAACCAGCCCCACCTCCCAGTGCTGACTGAAAGCCAGCATTCTGGGGTAGACTGGGAGAGGTTTCGGCAATACCAGCTCCCAGTTGCATCAGGGAAGCGGATCCCACAGGGAACCCCAGCACAGCCTGCCCTGCTCACCTCCATGAACTCTGAGCTGGAGCCCACATGCTGGCGGAAACACAGCAGGAAATTCTCCTCCGTGGGCAGGATCTGGGCCAGCTGCAGGGAACACGAGCATCACAAGGGACATGATCATCAGGGGGGGATACAAGCATCAGGGGGGTACAAGCATGGGGGGAAACACGAGCACCCCATGGGTCATGGGGCCAGCTCCCCTAACCTCTGCCATCTCAATTTTGCCATCAGCATTTCTGTCATACTTGTGCATGAACGCCTTCATCTTGTCACCCAAGTTGTCGTTCTTTGAGTCCTGCCAGCAACAAGAGGAGATGGGAACATTTATCCCCCCTCCCCATGCTGGTGTTTCCCCCTGTTTCCTCCTGGAGGTGCCCTGGTCCCACTCCTAGGTGCCATTCCCAGAGGAGATGGGACTGATGGGAGCCTGAACCTTCAGGAAAGAAGGAACAGGGGAGGGAGAAAGCAAAACCAGGAGAGGCCCTTACCACACCCACTCCCTTCCTTGCGCTTTCCAGCTCCTGGAAGAAGTTTTCCAGCTCTTTGCCTTCAATGTAGCCATTTCCTGGGGAAGGAAAAGAATACAGTAAAATCCTCCTGGTGTCAGAAGGATGTTTCAGGGGGATGTAGAGCTTCTTCCCCTCTGCACGGGGACATGGCTTCATGGTGATTGTGGCAGCAAAGAAGCTGATGCCTAGTCTGGTAGAAACATGGTGGCTGACTTTGCAGAGAGCCCCATTCAGGGGGCAAAGCTCTTGACGTGTTCCCTGCACCCAGTTGAAGGGCATAGGGGACTTTGTCCCTGTCCCCATCCCCATCCCGGTGTTTGGTGTGTTTTCTGCACCTGCTGCTTTAACCGTGTGGTTTAACTGAATCTCTTCATACACCTTGAGCATCAACACCCTCAGGCTCACCAGCACCATCTTCTCCCTTCTGCAATGCAGCGGCTGAGACCAACCCATCCATGTCCCATCTGGAAGCTCCTGGGGAAGTCCCAGGACACTTTCCTCTTGATGACTGCATCCCGACGGATAAACAACATCCCTCCCAGGAGAGGATGAGGGGCTTGGGCAATGTTGGGTGCTGGTGTGAGCCGCAGTGGGGCTTGGCTTTCCGCTGCCCTTCCCATGGCTTTGCTTCTGCAGACGTGGGAGAGGCACAACTCCTTTCAATTCATTTGGGAAATAAAAATCAGCAAGAATTCCGAGCTGGAAGGAAGGATAACACCAAGAAAAGCCACGGCAGGCAGCTGGAGTTCCTCCCAGCAGCAGCTTGGACAGGTCTGATCCATGTCTGTGGAGTGGCAGGGTGCAGGGAAAATCCTCTCTGGAGTCCATGCAGCTGCACTGTGGAGCCTCCCTGCCATCAAAGGCACCCAAGGGGACACTTCTGGAGCCTTAAGGGAAGCAAGTGAAAGCCCTATCGGAGCTTAAGTACAGGGAAGTGTTTGAGTGAGACAGCCGGGTCAGCAGGGGGATGAACACCGGGTCCCTCTATCAGCCCCTTCCCATCGTCAGAGGAAAGCAGCTTGGGCTGCTGGAGCTCCCGCCCGGCGTTGCAGAGCATCATCCTCACCAAGACCACCATCTCCTGCGGCGCCCGAGTCCCTCCTTGCCTGGGCACCCGCCCTGCCCTGGGACACAGGCCAAGCTGGGTCCGTGCCCGCCTCTGTGTTTTGGAGATGACAGAGCACCTTCGAGGGACATGCTGAGGAAGGCAGCCAGACACCTACCCCAGGAGCTGCCGATTCCCGCTGCCTGCCACCGTCCCACCGTCCTCAAGCCCTAAGCTGCTCCAGTACCAGCTCCCGCGGTGACAAGGACATCTGTGCCCATGTCCCCGAGGCTGCAGGAGGGACCCCGAAGGGGTGGCCGGGAGGGCAGCAAGCACAGGATGAGCTCTGGCTCCAGCAGCACAGCCAGGGATGTTGTGTGACGCAGTTCCCAGGAGGATTTTGGTCCCCAAACCCTCCCCCAGGTACAGGGACATGGGGAAGGAGCTTTCCCCTGGGCTGCTCATCCCAGCAGGATAAGCCTCCTTCATGGCACCACAGCACTGGAATAAACTAATTTCCCACCAAAACGACGCTGCTTTTGGCATTTCTGTCCCCCTCACCCCTCTTTTTGGGGGCTGGCAGCAATGGGAACCAGGAGGTGGCATGCCCAGCTGCGACTCCGTGGGGAGGTGCCATACCCTCTGGGGACATGGCCGCTGCCACAGCATCCCCGGGGAGAGGTTTTGTGGGACTGAGTGAGGGGGATGGAGAGCTCCAGCCATGGGGTGGCCATTCCTCACCCAAACCCTCTGTTACCCCCGTCCTTCAGGGTAGGGGCGGGGGCAGGGACCACGATGGTGACCGCTCCGTCATTCCTTCCCCCCCACCTCCAGGCACCCCAGATGCCAAGGACAGGGCTCCGCGGAGGGGGGGGGGGGGGGGGGGCACCCCGGGAAGGGCAGAATCCCCTGACCAGCACGCAGAGGTGACGCCAACCCCGAGAGAACTCTGGCTCTTGGGGGATGTGCGATGGACCCACGACACCCCCGAGCTCAAGGGCCCACGGGCGGGGGACTCTCACAGGGCCTGGTGCCGGAGCGCTCCATGCCCCCGATGGGGCGGTCCCGGGGGATGCCGGCAGCCTCCCCGGTTCCGGAGCTCCCCTCGACGTGGCTGCGTCCGGAGGCTCCGCGGGCTCTATCTCTCTGAACTGCCCACGATCTGGTATCCGGGGACTCCACATTGTGTCCCCCCGCGCCCGCGCTAAGGGGGATGCTCAGCCCGGTGCTCTCCGCGCCGGGGCGGGTAACGGCGGGTCCCCCGCGCCCCGGGACTGACCGTCTGCGTCGAAGTGTCGCCAGACGTCGAGGAACTGGGATGCGGTGAGCTCGGCCAGGTGGAGGTGAGGGGCCTGCTGCGGGCCAGCCATCTCCCTCTGCCGCCGCTGCCGCTGCCGCTGCCGCTGCCGCTGCCGCCGCCGCACCGGCACAGCCGCTGCTGCCCGCCGCCGCCTTTTATACTGGCCGCCGCCTGCCGCCGCCAGGAGGCGCGCTAACCCGGGACAGCCAACGGGGACGGGGTGGGGGAGCCGGACGGCGGGATGGGAGAGGACGCACCGGGACACTCCGGGACAGAGGGACACCGGGACACATCGGGACACACCGAGACAGCGGCGAGGGGGAGGGGGGGAACAGGACCGGCACAGATGCAGCGGGACAGCGCGAGGGGACCCGTACACAGGGACAGAAAGACACTGGGGAGGTGGGACCGGGACGTACCGGGACTTACTGGGACAGCGGGACACAGGAATACCTGGACACCAGGACAGAAGGGAGGGAAGGGGGACCGAGACAAGGACACCGGGAAGGTGCAGGGGGAACGGGACAGGACACTGGGGAGCCGGGACACCCAGACACCGAACAGCAGCACCGCAGCGCGGTGGACGACAAACACCGGGACAGTGGGACAACAGCACCGCGCTAGGTAGATGGGACCGGGACACTGGCACCGCCACGGGGGCGGGCATCGGGACACCGGGACAGCACGGCGCACAGTGGGAGCAGCCGGCTCCCTCCCCTGCCTTCTCACTTACCCCTGTCCTATGTCACCTGCTCTGCCCGATGTCACCTACCCCTGTACTGACACCTAGCCCTACCTTGTCACCCTGCCTTGCCGCCTCCTCCTGGTGCCTGTCACTCCATCCCTTCCCCAAGTCCCTGCATCCCTTCCTAAGCCACCCCGCCCTGACTATATCACCCAGTCCTCACCCCCATCACCCAGCCCTGTCCCTGCCACCACGTCTGTGCCCTGTGTCACCGCATTTGTGTGCCTTGCCACTGTTTCCCTGGGCTCCTGACAGCAGCTTCATGGACCACGATCTGCTGGTCCCAGGAGGATGAGCAGGGCAGAGGCAGTGCCACCAGGGACCACGCGATGGCCACAGCAGGGCTGTCAACCCCAACCCAGGGCTGGGGAGAGGACACAGAACGAGGACATCACCCCCAGGACATCGCCCCATCGTTTGGAGGAAAACCTAAGGAGCCCTCAGATCAAGGTTTTGCCATCCCTATTGGAGGGTGTCTCCTTGGCGGGATGGGAGCAATGCTCAGCCGAAAAAGGGACATTTCTCACCCTGGCTCCCAGTTCATTGGGGGAGTTTCTTTTCCCAAGTTTTCCCAGATGGCAGGGAAATCTCCAGGCCCAAGCAAACAGCCACATCTGAGGTTTGTCACTGGCTCCAGTGCAGCCTGCCCAAGGGAAGCGTTGCCATGGCTACCCGGGGGGGAAATGACAAATCCAGATTCAGTGTGAAGGCTCTGCCGATGGAAGTGCTTCATTAAAGATGGGAAGGCAGCAGGGAAGTTCAGAGCAGGAATGTAATTGGCAGCAGGCAGCTGCTGTGGTGCCAGAGGTGGTGCCTCTTGGCTGGGAGAAAAGGGGGTGCTCGGTGCTCCCTTAGTGTCAGAGGGAGCAGGCGTGGAGAGCGGAAGGGCTCACTGCCATAGAGGTGGCCCCAAGCCTCAGTCTAACACCATAGGAAGCTGGAGCAGGGCAGGAAGCCTGAGTCTGGGCATGGGAGGAGAGCTATGCTGGGACAGAGAACAACGGGATGGCTCTTTCCTCCCGCACAGCACAGCCTTCAAGCACAGGCAGGGACACTCAAAGGGTGTACTAGATATTCAGCTGACATTTACTGAGGTCTGGCATGGAGATGAGCCCCCAGGTCTTCTTTTTCTTATTATTGGAGCTTGATTTTCCCCAGCAGAGCCCGTTTCTTTGCTCTCCCACTCCCTCCAGAGCAAAGTTTTCCTGGAGCTCAGGGTAGATGCTCACTGCCACTGCAGGGTTTAAGGACAAGTCCCCAACTCTGCTTGGGCAGGGGAGAGAAGGGGCACAGGGGTCCCCATTACTGGTCCGTCACCCACTCTGCAGAGAGCAGAGCCCCAACCCACAGCAAGGATCACTCTGGGTCAACAGCACATCACAATCACACTGCTCCAGGACACTCAATTCTGCTGATGAAGACCTGAAGTTGCTTCGGTTTGGCACCTAGAAGCCTGCCATCTTCCTGCATGGGTGTCCAGCCACAGCCAGCGGCAGGAGGGGATGTCCTCTCTGCTGAAGAACGGGCTGAATGGTTTCCTCCAGCCTTCATCCATGTCCTGGCTCTTAAACCAGCTCCTACCTGCAAGTGCCATCAGATTTTGGAAAGAATAGACAGTTTCACTGCTTCCAGTGTCAGGCTTTAATTCAGCAACAAACCAAGACCATCTCACTGCTGTGCCCTGCACTGCTCCCCCTTGCTCTGCCTATTCAGCATGGCAGGGAACAGCTGAATTCCTTCGAGCATATGAAATCCCTGCAGTGAAAATCTTGAGCTTTAGAAAGAACAAAAAATAACCCCAAACCCCAAATATCCCACCACCATAGCAGAAAGCCCTTGATTCAACTGCAGGCTTTCAGTAAAGAGAAACCTCTAAGGAAATTTTGATTACTTGAAGCTTAGCATATGTTCAGCTGCTGAGCTGAGAAAGATAACAGTTTTTAAAAGCTTTCTGGTTTGCTTTTATGTAGGAAAGGGTGCAAATGTGAAAAAAAGGGCCTGGGAAACCAAGCCTAGCAAAGGAAATGGGATGGATCTCAGAGTCACATCTTTTAGAGAGATTGCGGGGTTGTTTCTCAGATAACAGTAGATTTTTACTTAAGAATGCATGGCTGAGGGACTGGGGGGGGCGGGGAGGGGGGTAGTCTGGAGAAGGCTCAGCAGGGACCTTATCACCCTCTACAACTGCCTGAAAGGAGATTGTAATGAGGTGGGGGTCAGTCTCTTCTCCCATGTAACGAGGGACAGCACAAGAGGAAACAGCCTCAAGCTGCACCAGGGGAGGTTTAGACTGGAGATGAGGAACAATTTCTCTTGCAAGGGTGCTCAGGCATTGGAACAGGCTGCCCAGGGCAGTGGTGGAGTGTCCCCGGAAGTGTTCACAAACCATGCAGATGAAGCACTTTGTGACATGGCTTAGTGGTGGCCTTGGCAGTGCTGGGGAATGGTTGGACTTGATGATCTTAAAGGTCTTTTCCAACCTCATTGATTCTGTGGTTTTATGATATCATCCAGCCAAGGTTTGGATCAGGTGTTTTTCCTCTTGCTATCACCCTTTTATGTGAATCACAGACAAGGGCATACCTAGAACATCTCCACCTTCTCCAGGGGACTGGAAGCAGCAGGACTCCATGACCTGAGAAATTTTCTGTGGATTGATGAGCAAGGAAAAGGAAAGGGCTTGCTCACAGAACTACGGCTGAGAGAGAGAGAGAAGGTGGAGCTGTGCCAGCTCTGCCCACACTAAACAAGGCTTCCATGGGTCCCCCTGCCACGGGTGTGGCAGCAAGGGAATGCCTACAGTGGTGGCATTCACTAACCAGGCAGCACCTGAGGTTATTGGTACCTGCAGTACCAGGATCAGTCGTGCAATCTGGGGTTCTTTTTGCACTTTCCACTTTTTTTAGCTTTTTATGCATCTTCCAGCTTACTCCTATGACCACAACAACTTGAATTTCAGCAGTAGCTAAATGGCACAGAATACAGGAATGAAAAAAACCTGAGGTTGTCTCAAAGTCTACTAATTTCAGCCATGGATGCTGCCAGAAAGCAGCAAGAGCACTAAATAAAAGGCACAGCACCAAAGAAAACATGTCCTGCCTCCAGCACAGATGCACTGGCACTGCCACAGCCCATCGCACCTTTCAGCTGCTCAAGAATTAGTTGCAATCCTTTGGACCTCCGGGTTTTTTTTTTTTTCCGAGAGTTCCTCGGCATAGTAGGATCAATAAGAAATACCTGTGCAAAGCGCTAGGGAAATGCTGGTCCTGCTGATGCTGAGTTTGAGCACTGGTCCCTCAGGGCTTCCCTTCAGCATGGGGGCGTGGATACAGGCGTATAGCCAAGCAACTTCTTCCTTCCTAACCCATGGTATCAGCATAGGAACCAAAAACAGTTTCAGGAGCACAGCAGGTTTTATTTCCTTTCAGTTTCTCTTTCTCTGCCTGACATCACTGTATGTCAATGCATTAGCAGTAAAAAACACCTAACAGTTGGATTAAGAGTATCTCCAAAGCCAGATGACCCCTCTCTCTCCCTAAAGCATGGCAAGACCCTTCCAGAGTCCCCAGGGCATCTTCTTTTTCATTTACAGGGATAAAATCAGGATGTTAATGCAGAGTTTGAACAGTACAAGTTGCCCTTGCACAGCAGAAAGAAGAACCCTCAAGTGTTTCAGAGTTAAAACGCTATTTACAAAATAGTTCTTTAAAACAAGACACAATTTGCCAAAGATTTCATCACAGGGCAATATTCAGGTTAAGTTTTCAGCTGTATTTAAGTTGTATTTGGGTACAAGTGCATGGTATGGGTTCCACACTGCCTCTGGCACAGCTGGAGCAGACCCAGCAGACCAAAAGCAGGTGCTGAGCTCCTCATCAGTGCAAGAGCAGATGTTTTGGATGCTTCCCTTCACATTGCAGTCCAGCCTGACTGGGTAATGAATGAAGGCGGCTCAAATCCCAGCCTCAGCTACTCTCTGCTCTCTAGCTGCACAGCTGCCTTCCACTCATCCTTGAGAGACTCTGTATTTACAAAGTATTACATGAATGTGAAGCACCATTTCCTAGGAACGGGAAATTACTTGCTCTCTCTCTACCCTGCAACAAGCTCATACTGGGAACAGGTCTGAAAAGTGAGCAGGCAGAAGTGGCTCCTTCTTGCTCTGCACATCTGCCACTTTTCATATTTCACTGCTTTCACAGCCACTATTGAGGAGCACTTCAGTGCTGCTAGATCTGAAAAGCTTTGTGGAAGAAAGAGGGGGACTTTCTTTCCCTTCATGTACTACCACCAAAGCTCTGGTCCCGGAGACTGTCTTGACAGTCAAACCCACCAAATGGAAAGAGCTGCTGTCTCAGAGGGCCCCTCCAAGTGCCAGGAGCTGCTGACCAACTGACTTGGCCAGTGAGTAGAGCACAGGTAAGGAATACTTCCCCTTCACAAGTCCTCAAGACCAGTCTGGGCAGATTCTTGTCAGGTCTGAGCACAGGTAGCCCTGCCCAGAACAGAAGGGAATAGAGTGGCCAATCCAAGGTTTCTCCTGTACCTGAAGTGCTACCATTTAATGAAAACACGCATGGCACAACTCCATTCCTCCTTGGAGACAACATCTGCATCGTTAATACAACAGCTCACACTACTAATTGCATCATAAGGGCTTCGAGCAAATACCCATCTGGAATAAAAACTCACCAGGCCACAATGTCCTGAAGAAATGTCACAGAAGGCTGAAGGCTGTGCTGGAGGGCAAGTATCAGTGGTAAACAACCGATCAGCTAAATTTAGGAAGGCAGACTGGAGCTCTCCATGACCAGTTAGGTGTCTTCAGTTCAGACCACTGTGTCAACTGAAAACATTTAACTATGACAGTGATGGGCTTTACAGAGAGTTCCAAGATAAATGAAGAGAAAAAGGTTACCTAATAATTACAGTCACTGTTCTACATCCAGCTGCATCCACAGCTCAGCTTGACCTTTTGGGCAACAATGAATAACACACCATCCTGGTGCTATTCACCTTTCCTTGATAGATCATCACCACGCTGGTAAAAGAGATTATGGTGACCTCTCCTGTTTGTCTTTTACTCACTGCTAGGCTCAATTTCTTCACGTAAGGGACCAGGATAGTCAGAAAGGTATCATACCTGTTCCAAAATAATCCCCACTGTAATCTCACATCACTAAACCCCACAAGCGATTGGTGTTCCAACACAAACCTGGTGCTTCAGGGACTGCAGCAGGGCAAAGCTGGAGTGAAACACTGGATCAAACTGATCTCTGTTTTGAGACACCAAAAGGCAACTGGTATCCAGTACAAGTGGCCCAAGCTGCCGATCTCCAAGGCATTCAGAAACAGAAGGGACAAAACCAGGCCAAGCTGGACCCGGATCCTGTTTCCAGCTTGCCCAATTTTACATGGTGCATGGATAAGTCATGCTGCTTTCACCCCCTTTAAAAAGGGGCAACAAGGCACAAAATGAAGCAGAGAGGTGTGAGGGGATGCTGGCAGTAGGCTCTGACAGCCAGTCATGAAGAGCCAAGAAGAGGGTAAAGAGGGGGCCTTTTCGGGAGGCCTTCTGGGATGGAAAGGGAACACCACCCCACACATGGGGATGCAGTATTTTCCCAAGCTGGAAAAATCATCTGCAATTACAGAATCATCGAATGGTTTGGTCTGGAAAGGACCTTGAGATCACCTCGTTCCAAACCCCTGCCATGGGCAGGGATGCTTCACACTAAAACATGTCACTTAAGGCTCTGTCCAACCTGGCCTTGAACACTGCCAGGGATGGAGTATTCACCGCTTCTCTCGGCAACCCATGCCAGGGCCTCACTACCCTCACAGTAAATAACTTTTTCCTTGTATCTAACTTGAACTTCCCCTGTTTAAGTGTAAATGTATTACCCCTTGTCCTGTTGCTGCAGTCACTGGTGGAAGAATCCCCCTGCGGCATCCTTCATCTGCTTTGCAGCATGGCTTGTATCCAGGTCCTCACCCAAAACTCAAGTGTTTTTGTGGTCTTCCACTGGCTTCAGATCAGGCCCTACTGAAGCATGCCCAGCAGGCACCAAGCCTTGTGACCAGGTCTCAATCCAGGCCATGACATAGGGGGAGCAAACAGGGAAGGAGGATGCTGCAGTACCATGGGGAAGAAACACCAAACAGCTCTGCAGCAGAATGATGGGGAGCTGGAGCTCACAGCACCAAGGGGCTCATTGCTGATGTGGGTTTGGGAATCTGCCAGAGGTCCAACTGTGTTTGTGTCCCAGAAAGCCATTTTGGTCACTGGCTACTAACAAGGGGATCAGTCTGGCAAAATGCAAAGCAAGCCTCTGCACCTGACAGCTAAAGCACAGGTACAAAGATCAACAACAGGTCTATTCAACATCAGGTCTCATCACCACCATTTGCTAGTGTTCACACATTAGGATACAAATAACAAAAGGGTGGAGGTCACAGAGGGTTTGTGCTTTCCCCCAGTTTGCCAAGGAGGCATGTGACCAGTTTCTGCAAGGCTTCAGCCCGGACCACCGAGATGCGCAGCACTTCCTCATGGCTGGCTTTCTCTTGACTGTTGTAGCTCATCATCACCTTGTTGGTGATGAGGGAGATCCCAAGAATGCGGAGACCGCAGTGCCTGGCTACAATTACTTCTGGGATGGTGCTCATGCCTATGGTAGGAGAGGAAAGGACCAGGATGAGTCAGGATTTCACCAAACCAAGATCTCTCCAGGGCTGCACACCACAACCCTAGCTACAGCACATGCCCTTGTCTCATATACCTCCAGCTCTCTAATTCTGAGCTACATAATACATAAAGGCTGCAATAGCTGTAGCACTACAGTTAAAACCCTGCTCAGCTCAAGAAACCTCAAACATTTGATTTCTCTATGCTACATCTTTCTCCCAAGATGTGAGAGACTGACTGAAGCCTTGCTAAGAGAAATACTGATGTGTTGTGTCATTTGGCTCTTTGCTAGCTAAAAAAGCCATTGCAAATAAGCCTTTGTGGGAAGCTGAGCTCCCTTCCTCAATGAATCTGCAGATATTAATGACCAAGCTTCCATGAGCCAGGGGTCAAGCTGGAGGAATCATATGGATCTTGTGAAATACCCTCCCCACACCTGCAGTCCTGCATCCAGCTCTGGGGCAACAACAGAGGAGGGATGTGGAGCTGTTGGAGAGTCCAGGGGAGGCCATGGAGATGCTGCGAGGGCTGGAGCAGCTCTGCTCTGGGGACAGGCTGAGAGAGCTGGTCTGGTTCAGCCTGGGGAAGAGAAGGCTCCTTAAAGGGAGACCTTAGAGCAGGTCCAGTGCCTAAAGCGGCTACAAGAAATCTGTAGAGGTGCTTTTGGACAAGAGCCTGTAGGGACAGGACAAGAGGAAATGGCTTTAACTTGACAGAGGGGACACCGAGATGAGATCTCAGGAAGAAGTTCTTCCCTTTGAGTGTGCTGAGGCCCTGGCATAGGTTGCTCAGAGAAGCTGTGGCTGCCCCATCCCTGGCAGTGTTCAAGGCCTGGTTGGACGGGGCTTGGAGCAACTTGGTCTTGTGGAAGGCGTCCCTGCCTGTGGCAGGGGGTCAGAATTGGATGAGCTTTAAGGCCCCTTCCAACCCAAACCATCCTAGGGATCTATGATCTTCTTATGTTCCATATCTGTAGTTGGGAAGATATCCCCAGTTACCATTCCTAAACAATCAAGACTTACACAGGGTTGCTTTGTAGGGAAGGGACACAGTGAAAATCTTCAGTATCAGGATTAAAAAAAAATAATAGAATATGACTATTTTAGATTGGGCTCACTCAGTCCTCCTGAAGTTGAGCCATCTGAGCATGGGAGATAAAATAACATCATGCTTGGATCCCTGTCCTGAGCAGC
Organism: Amazona ochrocephala; assembly: GCA_039720435.1. Lineage (NCBI taxonomy): Eukaryota > Metazoa > Chordata > Aves > Psittaciformes > Psittacidae > Amazona > Amazona ochrocephala. The sequence continues at coordinate 77,188,533 of CM077909.1, read as the reverse complement.
CATAAGCACAGGGGCTTTCTGCAGATCCACCCTAGCAGCCACACTAAGACACTGTAGAACTAAGCAGAAACACAAGAGCTCATTCTCTGGGCCCAGGAGACTTAGAGAGTCAAAAACTGAAGAAACTCAGTGTTGAGCAGAATTGTTCAATCCATGTGCCCAACCAACCTTCCCAGCCCAGGCATCTTACCTACAGCATCTGCTCCCAGCGCCTGCAGCACACGGCACTCAGCAATGGTTTCATAGGAGGGACCAGCCAGCTGGCAGTACACTCCTTCTCGGGTGAAGCTCACAAAGCCCAGCTCTTGAACACTCTCCATTGCTAGGCTAAGTAGGTCTTGTTCATAAGCATCTGACATGCAGGGAAACCTCACTCCAAACCTGCAAATCAGGAAATGGCACAGCCATGAGATATTGCGACTGCTACCTTACCTCCATCAGAGTTCCTGGATGCTCATCCTTTAGAGAAGTGGGAAATGTAAAGGGCAGACCTGCCATGCATGCAATCTCTCTCATTCCAGCCTCACCATCAGGTAATTCTGCCATCACGGCATTCCTCCTAGATCTAATCACTCGAAGCCCTCTGTGTGCAGAGGTTATGACTATTGGAAGGTCTGGCACTCCGTTGTTACTGCACCAACCCTGCTGGAATGGTCTTCCAAAAGTCTTCCATCTACAGAGAGCACCGATGGCTAGTTCCCTCTCCTCAATAACTGCCCGTGGTGGCTTTTAAACCTTGTTCATCAGACAGATGCTGCTCTTTGCTTCTCCTGCACAAGAGCTTGCAGACAGGGTCCCTGTAGCACCAAGGCACAAAAAACAGCCCACTGAGAGGGTTTGAGGAGGGCCTGATGGAGTATCAGTTATCACAATTAGGGCTAATGGCAGCAGGCAGCTACTTAACCAGGCTCACAGCAGGAATGCCCTCTACCAGAGCAGTAAGGGCTGTCCTGTGTCCACACTGACAGCCATATGCTTGAAACAAAGAATTGGATGCACTGGACAAATCAGATCAGATTTGGATCTTTCTCCTTTACTGCTTACATTAGACCAGTTTGAAGGGACTTCAAGCAAATATTTTCTTTGGAAGATGAACCAAGTTTCATAGTCAGAAAATACATCCCAGGAAAGAGCATCCACTTCTGCATTTGGTTCCTGGCATAATAAAATCACACCAAGCACAAGCTTGGAAACTCCTTTAGGATAAAGTACAATTCAACTGCCCATTTGAGATGCCCATCCAGAGTATGCATCCGTCCTGTAGGTCTTACATTGCACTCGCCAGCCCCAGAGAATGGGTATGAGATACTCAGAAGAGTGTCAGATAGTTTTAGATGTCTGTGTTTAGACTACAGCATCCCATTTGGAGTGTCATTCCTTGCAGGGAAATGGAAAGAGAAGCACATGTTGGAGCTCCAGGGCCATATTTTAGGTAGCCTCCATCCTGCCCTTCAAGGCTGAGTCTTTCGCTTCCTTTGGGTCTTAAGATGACAGCTCAGTCCTGCTCCTGGCTGAGTGAATCCTACAACTGATGCAAGGAGAGCAGAAGTAGATGGCAAAGACTGACATGCTGCTGCTGAGGAAGTCTAGAAAATAAGCTCCCAGCCATGTTCACCAACCAAGTTCCATAGGAGTGGACCAGTCACTCATCTGGGCTATTAAATCTGCTTGTTTCCATATTTTTCCAGCTGAATGTTTAGGGCAGTAGGTGGCTTGTTTTACGCTTATATGAATTAAGTATTACATAAGTAAAATAAAATTTTCCCGTTTGGTCTAAGGTAGTAACTACTTACAATCATGAGAATAGCTTCTCTTTCCTGAAGGAAGGCCAGCAATGAAGAAGCCAATCTCTAACTCATTAAAGTCAGTCCTCAGATTCTTGCAGTACATTCCTTTGCCACTTCATATTGCCTCTAGTTTTACTCTGTTGTGCTTAAACCTTTCCTGGTAGCTGAGCTGGACTGGATTTCAGGAAAAGTTTGCTCTGCTAAAGCTCTACAATACTTTGAAACCTGATTCACAAAGACCTTTCGCCCATTTTGGTCAGCAGGACAAAAGCCACCTTCCAGAGCACTGCAGTCTTCACCAGGAAGCTGCTTTGGGGAGGCAACACCACAGCTACACTTCCTTTGAATGCTGTCCAGGTGCAATTGACTGGCATTTCTCCTCCGGTTCCACAGCAATTACGCAAGTCCAGACAGCTTTAAAAACTTCTCCATGTGGCCTCTGTGCTTTTGATCATTCTTTCCTTCAAACCACACCAATACCTATGAAGATGTAATGATGATCCTCTTCAGATGGGTACTGCTCTTTTGACATCTGAATCACAGAACAGTGTTTATCTCTGAGGCAGTTGCTAGCACCTTTCCTATTTCTTCAGAAGTAGGAACCAGCTCTGGCACTACATCCAGAAGGAACTGATTGTAAAAGGAAACAAGGCAGACCACCTTGCTCTTGGACAGAACTTTTTGGAAAGATCCCAGGAAGGTCAAGATGCCTGCCCTGTAAATATGTTCTTTTTACAAATGATGGCAACAACCCAAAACCAGATTTAACCATCTTGTTATTTAAGCTCACTCTTTTCTCATAAACTACCACCTCCTTCACCCATCCTCTGACTTCACACACCTGGTTTTCATCTGGCTTCTCTCCTGCCAGCTTGTTAGGAAATAATTCTTGCTATTCTTACCACCTTTTCACAGTCCAGCCTCTTCCTTTCCTTCCATAACGTTCTTGACAGCCTTGGATCTTTACTGCTTCCATGTTGACTCCCCTGACATTTGATGTGCTCTCCTTTCCTCAGCCTGAGTCTCCAGTGGATGCGTCCTCATGCTCTTTTTAGCCCCATTCAAGGGCGAAGGGGCTTCTTTTTGTAAACACTGGTCCATCTGTCCCCCCTCACTGCTATGACCTTGAGGGTACTGGTTGCCTTCCACCCTACCAGTCTGAAAGGTGCCTTTGAAAGAGATTTTAGGATAATAGATTAATTCTGGCAAAGACCTCAAGGTCATCTAGTCCAACCTTCTGCTCTAAGCAACTTATGTCTGGTGGCAACAGCAGTCCAGGGGTGAGGATGTGTCACAAGACCCACTGTGCCCCATCCATAGAGTAAAAATCCTTCTACAAAGCTACTATAGGAAACTTGATTTCCCAGCTGAACCAGCAGCAGGTCAATCTCAGATCTAGAGGTCTCTTACAGAGCTGACAAGACAACCACCTCTCAGACTGATGCCTTCAGTGAATGCATGTTAACAAAGGCACCCCAGTTTAATGACCTGCCTATGAAGGTAGTTATCAGGACGTTTAGAATTTTTATCTTTGCTCTGAGATCAGCTTACTGCCTGGCCTTTCTTGTATCAGTTCCATCACACCAGAAATGGCTGCTGATAAATGCAGGCTGGAGACTGCAGTTCAGACTGCCCAATTATGAGGAATTAGCACAGAGAGACACTGACAAGAAGAGACAGAAGCAGGTCTCTACAGCAGATGGTAAGGCTAGCCATGTCAGGAGAGGGATCATAAGCCTTCTTTCATAAAACAAAACCTTCTGGAGGCTTGCTTATAAATTCCTTAGAGGCTTGCAATAGTAAGCAACAGCAAGGAAGGGTACTTGGGGAAGACAGTGGAGGTGACACTGCACACTCACCTACTGCTTTTGCTTTAACTTTTCCCTTGTGCGTACCTGGAGCCACACTCTACCTCTCAGTAAACACTTGCCAGCAGGCACAGCTGGCAGTCCTAGCCTGCAGCCAGAGGAAGAAAGGACTAGTTGGTAGCAGAGCTGATGTCTTCTTACCTCTCATCATTTGGCCCACGCAGTGGATTCTGCCCTCCCAAGCCAAACATGCTGATGTGATCTCTAATGAACATGATGTCCCCCACTTGGAAGCTGGGATTCAGTCCCCCAGCAGCATTTGTGACAATCAAGACCTCCACCCCGAGGAGAAACAAGACCCTGATGGGAAAAGTAACCTGCAAGAGCCAGAGGTATATATGCCATGAGTATCACAATTAGTAGATAGCTACTGCTACATCAGCATTATCACAAGTTGTGGACAACACTCATAATGCAGAGAAGGCTCTGCATAAGGCTACAAGAAGACAAAACTTTCTCCAATTTTAACTATTCCTACAATTTTAATAGAAAGAATTTTAGTGTTTTTTAAACATACTAAACCCTGATTTTTAAATTAAAACCATTAAAATTCAAGCCCATATTTCCTACCGTTTCATTAAGGTCAAATAAACATCGCACAAAAAGAACAAACCACAACAAAACCCTAACATACAGATAGTTTTTCCTTGCTGCCAAGGTCTTGCAGAAACCAATCCGCTGCACTGACTGAAGTAACTACTTATGCACATGGACTTGTGCACAAGTAGTTAAACTCAATACTACAGCTCAATACTTTGAGTGCAACTGATAAACCAGCTTTTTACAGCACTGATGCCGTTTTACAGGACCATAAAGCTTTTATTGATTTCATTTCATTCACATGAGTTCACTTCACTGACGTGCTTACCCAAAATTAAGAAACAATTGGGAACTGGAAAAAAAAAGTGAAGTTTGATTTCAAGGAATCAAGAAGGAATCAGGGTATCTGCTACTTCTGAAATGCTAAAGGAGCTGTAAGCAGAAATATTTTCTAACTATGGACAGCCCTTCTTTAAGAAACAAGTTAATTTTAATAGACAAACATGCCTTGACAAACCTAGTTTTGTGTCAAGTGCATTTAAAATAGATTCTTCCCCCCGCCAAGAAGCTGAGTGGTGCCAAATATTACAGTTTATATCTGAACGCAAACTGACTTCAGCCACAAGTAAAATCTCAAAGCTACCAAAATAAAACAACAAACAAAACTATCACCCAGTAAATCAAGATTATTGTGTATATTAATCTGCCTTGCCTGATATACCATTTTCCCCTAAAGTATAGCAGGGCTAGCCCCTCTACTGGCTGCACATCATCTTCACCTAGCAGAAGCTGCCTACAGAGTTTTGATTTGAGCTCCCAGTTTTATTTTTTGGGGAAAAATCTCAAATGTAAGCACAATTACAAGAGCAATGTAAGTTCATTGCAAGAGGTAACCTTCTGCAGATAGATATCAAAACAAGCAGTCCCTTTCGCATCTTTTACAGCACATCTCCCCCTGTGCGGATGATTTCAAGGAGAACTCACCATGCCGACAGAGTACCCTTCGTAATAGTGGAAACGTCCCTGCATACACACACAGGGCTGTCCATTCAGCTCCCCAAACACCAATCTGCCAAGATGCCCTGCAACTGGAAATTAATATCGCCATTTCAGTTACAGGTCTCAAGGTCTTTGACTTCAGAAGCATTTGTCAGTTGATGATTATGCACTACAGCAGGGCTAAGAGCTGAAAGTCAACTAAATATCATAGCACAGAAATATGTATTTTAATTTATTTTTTTACTGTGAACACACATTTCACCAGAGACTGGTTTGCAGACTAATGCCAAGTGATGCACGCCGACTAATCTTTCTGTAAGGCTGTTTCAGGCTGCTGATGCATGGGATTCTGATGCCCTGGAATGTACTAACCTGTGCTCTGTGGGAAGTGAGGGATGTCCTCATACAGAAAGACTGTCTTATTATCCAGCACCTCAGCCAGGCCTCCCAGTCCAGATCCACAGATGATGGCAGTCTTTGGGCACTGGGCAGTGTGGGCACGCAACCAATCTGCTGTTTCCTTACACATCTCGTAGCTATTTCTGCGGAAGGAGAACAAGTCAGTGAGGCTATCAACCCATTCAAAGAACAAGCTTTGAAGAATAAGAGTCCTAGAAAGGTGCAAAGAAAAAGAAGTTTCACTAAGACTAAAATAATAGGGGCTTCACTGCTACCACTGAAGAGGTTTCACTTTTAATCTCACATTTTACTTCTAGCCATAGGTAGGCATTTGAATCCTCATCACTAATTACGTTCTATAGTACTTCTTTCTGGGCTGGTACCACATATAGAACATTCGCCTGCTCAAACCCTTGTGGTTTCAGTACAGAAGACTGAATGGATTTTATTCATCCTCTCCCACAGGGTGGGTGGTGGGTCACACCCACAGTCTGATCTTTGTCAAGAGGCTCAATGATATCAGATTATGTCAAAAGAAGTGAAAACCAGGAATTTGTGCTCCTGGGCTTATGTTGTCTGATTCAGAGGGGGAATGCTCAAACACCTCGGCAAAAAAATTGTCTTACCCAGCACTGAGGCACACTGCTAGAAAGCAGGATAGAAGTTGGCATTACACAGCCAAGGGAGACAACTTCAATTTTTAGGCCTGTCAGTCCAGTATGTATCAGATGCATTAATCAGTTTTGAAATACAGACAGTAGCAGAATAACCCCATAATCCTGTTTCGAACAGAAAAATATAGATACTTTACAAAAGGTAACATCAAGCTTGATTGCAAACTCTCCTCAAAAGCAAGGGCAGCAATAGCGTTTCTTGTTAGTGACTCAATCATTACCACTGATGCATAGAATTCATAAATCTATACAGTCAGAGTGAACCAACACAGGTAGGGACAGCATTTTTTCTGTACAAAAAACTGATCTGCTTTTTAAGGGGTGAGAGAATTGGATACTTCAAGGCTGAAGGTAATGTAAAATTGACTGGAGATGCTGATACGCTGTCACTTCATGAATGTTTCTTATTTTTGGAGTCAAGTTTATTTCCAGAAGTGCAAACCTTGGTCATGTTGCGATTCTGCTGTCTGCAGCCCTACAGCGCCTACAGAAAAGCTGTCAAAGTGCTGCTCCATAACCCAGGAGGTCTCAGACCACTGATGGAAAGGGTCTGACTGTCAATGTGCTGCTGGTTCCTCTGACTGATGTATCAGCTATTCAAATAAAGGACCTCAATTCTACTCGTTTCAATTTCTTTGTACTGATAAGGCAGGTAGCTATTGCACAGGCATCTTCTAGCTAGGTGTTTTTTCATTTCCTAGCTGTCTATCTCCTGCCGTAAGGCCTTTCCAATGCCTGATACATCAAACTTGTGCTCCCTGTTACAAACTACAATATCAAAAATACCTGAGTATGTCATAAACCTGCAATCCAGTGAGAAGAAATAACCTCCATAGGCATCGCAAAATGAAAAGCCGCACTTAGCTGAAATACTTGTCAAAAGAAAAGCCTGGAAATGAGGAATTTTATTGAGCATAACATGCTGTTGAATTTGCCAAGTGTATGAGCAGCTCCTGGAATAAGCAAAAGCTACAGAAGTGACATTGATACAGCCTGCACTTAACTGACTATATTATCCCTTCCTCCCAGATAAAAGCTCTAAAAGAGCTTTACATATATTAATGAATGATTCCCACCAATTTCATTGCTGAATAACTGTCAGCCTTACTTAGAAATTAGAGGGAACTAAGAGAATTTAAATGTAACATCTGAGCTTTTGATGTACTTGCAGCAGGCATGAGAACAGAACAAGGTCACCATGATCTGCTCTTCCTCTTGATCAGTATCTTTTAAGGCGCATACACCTTTGCAAAATAACATTAATGAAGAGATATTATTCCTGTATCCCCAGAAATTTTAGAAGTGTGGGATGAATCCCATTCAATGCCAGCTGAAGACATTGGGATTGACTGAGCTGGGCCAAGTTTCAGGGAAATACCTTTCTCTTCTGAACAGATGATGTTGAAATATTTCTTAATCAAAGCAGTAGAACTGCAGCTCTGTATCACTTTCCCTGCCTGAAAGGAGCTTCAGCAGGCATGCAGGGGCCTTGCAGAGCTCTCTCCATCCCTAAAACTTTGGGTACATCAGAGCTGACAGCACAGTCATTTTCAGTACCCTGCTTGCACTGTTTAGTTTTCAGAAATCTTTCGGATGCACGAAGAGAACTGGCAGGCACAGAAAATTCCTGAATGTGAAGGAGATACTTGCTGCTCTACAGGAACAGAGCCGGAGTCTGACCTGTGGATCATCGTATGCAACGTTTAGCCTGGAACTGCAAGAGCCTGAGGTTTATGCAAGCTTTTTGACAGCCTGAATTAATACATGTAGCACAAAGCCCCCTATAGCTCTTCCGTCTTCAACAATGCACACCTAATAATAGTGCTCAGTTTGGATTAAATCACAGGATGAGCTGAAAACACAATCCCCTTTATTGTGATTGCTGTCACCCACTGCCGAAACACATCTGCTGCAAAACACAGGACTGTCACCAATGACAGATCTTTTATGGCATATAAAACCCTACCCTCATTATGCTTCCAGGATGGCTGAAAGCAAATCCATGTAAAAAGCAGGCATATCCAAACAAAGAAAGCAAGCATTAGGTTTCAGAGGGGCACACCACCATATGTATGTGCAGTGTACGTCTCTCCACACCACCACATTTACCTCTTCTGGGCCATAACCTCTCCCAAGGTCACCTGCTCTGCGCTGTATTGCATAATACCAGCACCTGACACAGGCAGACAGCCAGACTCCGTCTCAATAATAAGATGTTTACTTCTGAGCAGCCTTGTCTGACATCTATTGAGTGCCCAGTAGGAAGAAGAGGAAAACAAGGCGAGAAAAAGCAATGCAATTTCACCAGCCCCTTCCAGCTTGGATGTCTATGCATCCCCTGTTTCACAGGACCTTACCTGTCTTCCTCAGCATAGGCCATCCTCCTCCTCCCTGGTTAACCAAAAGAAGGGGATGGTTGCTGGAACTAGAGCTGCAGAGGTTTATTTGAACAAAGAGCAGAAGCCCATTGAACCTGCAGGAACTGCTGCCGTCTCTGGTAGGGAGGCAGGGAGGTGTGTCCCAGCTTCTCTCTGTTTTACCCTGAGCATCTCTAATCCCTGGGTATGAGGGGCATGTTCAGGACATCTGCTTTTCTGGTTTCACCCCTCATGACACATATGTTCCAGAGCTCTGCAGAAAGCTTACGTGCACACACAGGCTTTATAATGCAGATTAAGACTGGAAAGTTCACATGCGCGCACACACAACTTTCCAGCAGCCACCCAGAGAGGAGCAGCTGACAGCGGATCTGCATAGATTTGAACATGCTTGCATCAACTAGGAACCAGCCTGAAACAGCAGTCACCTGCTCCTTTGCAAGTCAAACCTCTGGGAGCATGGTGAGAGCTCTGCCTGATAACCTGTACCTGTTAGTACTGCGCTGAGACACTTCCGTAGCTCACATCTTCCCATTCTTTCATGGTAACTAGAGGTAATGTCCTATTAGCTCCCCCCATTTAGTTCCCCCTCCCTCACATTTAATTGCCTCACCCATCGCAAAAGAAAATACTATAATGAGATATGCTAAACCTTTGTTCAGCTGACTGCATTATGGAAGGCAGGAAAAAAAATATCAGGAGCCCCACTATCTGCCTCTCTAGTTCTCACATTGTTTCCTATGGAAACAAAGCTTAAAACACCCTTGTCACATGGGTCTGTCTGGGCAACAGCAACTGATCCTGACAGCTGATGTGAAGCACATTTTGCACAGCCACAGATGTTCCCAAGACAATCAATGCCAAAATAATTTAAAGAAAATCAGTGACGAGTAAACAGACCTTACATGCCTCAGGTAAAAGGCTGCAGCTACAACATGCACTCACAGCTTATTAGATGCAGAAGGGACATGTGGCTAGAATTTATAGATATCCCAAGCAGCAAGAAAACCTCAATTAGAACTTGACAATTCTCAGAAAAAATCAGCCAGACAATGAAAAAAAAATCAATTACAAAATCAGGCAGCACCAGTTTCAGATCTCAATATTTCTCACTACTTTCATTCATGCTTGCTTGTTAGTTTTTAAGAACACATCAAATATCCCCTTGGCTGCCCCAGAATACTCTCAGAGAACTTAAAACATAAATAAGGCAATAAACGCAGCAAGAAAAACCTGGGTATTTTGAGAGATATATTTCATATTGAAAGCAAAAATCCACACATCGAGGAGCCTCTCCATGCCAGCACTGGTGGTAACCAGCAGGGTTTAAACATTAAATTCTGCTCACCACAGGTGTTTGCTGAAAGATACAACTGGCACCAAAGAAGCAGAAATCGGATTTAAATAGTAAGATTAAGTGCACTTTCCCATCAAGCTCTTGAGCTTCTCCCTTATGTTTGCATTTCCACTTCTTATTTACTTTCTTTTGGAAAATTTACAATGTCTTTTCCACAAAGATGAGCAGGTAGGAGTGCTGCCACTGCAGAAACCTGTGGTACATTGCTGCCCCGGCACAGTAAGTTTTGCTTTCAGTTTGCTGGGGGCAGTGAAAACCAGAGGGTCTACTACTGCTCTATCAATCATTTTCCCTTCTATGCCCTCTCTCTCATTCTTTTTCTACCACATTTCCCCTACTTTTTCAGATATACCCCTTTTTTATCATTCTCTTATTCCTGTCTTTCTGAACTTTACTCATCTCCATCTCTGCTTGCTAATATGTGAACATTCTCCTTTTCCTTCAGCATCATTTTTTCTATACAAAACGCAGCAGGCTGAGAGATGTTTAGGGTAGATTTAACTGCATCAAACCCTGTGTCCAAAGATGCCCCACACCTCTTGCCTTTCTTCATGAGCCAATGTGTCAAAGTTGCTGTCACCGCAAGCAACACCTGCTTAAAGCCAGGGACTCAGAACCACTTCCCAGCTCCCTCAAGGCTTTCTGCCCTCTGGAAAAGCATGTCCCTCTTGCCAGCACTCAGGACTTCTTTGAAAGCCATTAAACTAAATGACAGAGCAATGCTAGGCCCTTAACATTGATTTTTCCATACAATTCTTCAGGATCAGCAGAGTTCTGATGCCCTCCAGATATGTTCCCTTGTTTAGCCTTAATCTGATTACATTCATTAATCTGATTCTTTTTTTGCCAAGCAGACAGGAGAGATCAGACAGCCTGAAAGCTTTTCCGAAATTGTTCTCATCTCAGACCATCTCCTGCCTAGTTTGGATTTACATGGAAAACAGGATTACCAAAAAGGGACCATTTTATGTATCTTCCTGCAGTGTCTGTTATTTATCAGCAATAAAAGTTACTTGAGTTTTAATCTGCAATGCTGCACTTGCTAGACAAGTACTAGATAAAGGTTCCTTCTAGAAAGATTAATTTGAGCACTGAGGGCATTCATGCCAATAATACTGTGGAGAGTACTCCACAAAGCAGATCTAGCTAAACAAGTAAGTCACCAAATAGATTGCATAATCCTTAAGAAACAGGACTGACAGTCTTCCATCCTGAAACAAACTCAGTCATCTCTTACTGTCTGTATGTCTGCAGCAAACTTATCTATAAACCTGATCTTATTGACTTGTGTGTCATTCAAATCCTGTTTCTCCAGCTAGAACTTCAACTGCTACAAGATGCAGACACAGTCACTTAAAAGACTTTCATAACAACACTTTACATTCTTATAGCTATTTCTGTCTCAAGTGTTGCGAAGTATTTTGCAAGCACTTCATCAACACAATTAATGATTAAGGGTAAGCCTTCCACTTGCCTGTGTTCTCCCATTATCACAGCATCAAATTATCTTGCACTCTTTACACATGTACTGCATATCACCCTGTTGTGAAAGGGAACAGCTGCAGAGAGATTAACAGGATGTCTACACAACTCAATTCAACCTAGGACAGGAGAAAGCACAACCTCAAACTCCTAAAGGCATCACCATGCCCTCATGGGTGCAGTGCTCACCATCTCTGTCTGGGGGGCATACCCCTGAATTCTCTCACACTTAGACAAAACAGGATTCTGCCTCTGTTTTGGAGGAAGGTTTTGCTTTTCTGCTGACTGCCTAAAGTGCAGGTTCAAGGTTTGATTTAATTACTGAACATATTCTAAGAACACACCAGGATTTTCAAAGCAGTTTGGAAACTTATCTTTGATAGCCTCAGGAGCATTACTAGGTAAAAAAAATCAAATTATACACCAGAAGTTATTTCCCAGAGGTTGCTTTAATAGGTGTCTTTAGGAAGATCTGAAGTGATGCGAATGCTGCTTGTAACATAGCTGCAGGAAAGAGACCTCTGACCATAGTGAATGCAGAGAAAGGATGACCAAGAAACAGAAAACAAGACATTCAAAAAACTTGTCATGGTTAGCTGAGCAAAATGAAAACTAAGCAATGCTCCAATGACAGCCTGAAAATGTTGCCATGGAGGCAGGAGAAATACAGAAACTTAAGACAGGCACCAGAAAGTTGGGGAGATGGCTTCTCACTTAAGCTAGACACCATAAAAAAAGCTTCTAACTACCCAAAATGTGCAATCCTGAAAAGCCCTCCCATAAAGGCAGTGGGGAAAAAGGCTTTTAGGGTGGAGATCAGTTCAAGTGAAGGGATGCCTCATGTTCACTGACAGGGAAGTAGACTTAGCATTCACAAATTGTATGCCAGCTCTGTAACAGGTCCTCACCTTTGTAAGACTTGGGCAGAAAGGGAAAGCAACCTGACTACATCTGTGAACAAATGATACCACAGCGATTAGGAAAAGAGCAGAGACATTCTAAGATATTTTTCATGCAGTGGAGCTTGAGGCCAGACCTTTCATCTGTCTCCAGGACCATGTTCCTGTATCTGCAGATCTCCTCTTTGGAAAGCACTGCCTTCTGGAGGTGAACACACTACCACTTGTAGCCATGGTCTATCATGGTGTATTTATGCTGTTCCAACAGGATCAATACTGCCTCATTATCCCATTTCTGGTGCAATAATGCTCCAGTACTGAATAGTCTATAGGGTTTCCTTTTCATTTCCATTTCAGTGATTTTTGCTTTGAGAAGCAACAATTAGATACCTGCAGATCATTGTACTAGATACTTACATTAGAAATTGTTTACTGAAGTCTCAAAACTCACTTTCACTGTAACAGACTGGCTTCACATCCTCCAGTGAGGAAAGGGAAAGGCAAGCCTGCCCGACTTTGGACAGTAAGTCAGAAGCAGAACAACAGCCCTTATGGATTGGTCCCTAGAGTCACACAAAGCCACTGCATTAAGGACAACCGGCCCTCCCAGTGCCATGCACCACATACACATTTCTTGATACAGCTGAGGCGCATATAAAATGTGAGACACAGCCCCTGTTTGGGGTCAAAGGATGTGAGATATCAATGGCTCTGTAATAGTACTTCCTCTTCGCTGCAGGAGAGGGCTCAGCTATCTGTGCAACTGGTTCTAGGCAAACCAGGAGCATTAACCTCACTGTCCCATTTGGATGGCTGTGTCTTCCTGGCACAGACTCAGGTTACCCAGACCGTAACTGAACCCCAACATGGAAGCTCCTTGGTGGCCTTTCAGTTTTAATCCAGAGTATTCTTCTAGAGCTGCCTCTAATGAGCTTTAAAAACATGCTGGTGTTGCCAGCCTAATAGTAAGTGCGCAGCAAGACCCTCTAGACATCTCAAGAAGGCTGAATCAAGGTGGGATTTGTGAGAGGCCTTTGCAGATCCCTGTAGAGAAGGTATAAGTTAAGAGAATCTCTGTAAATCTCTAAATGTCTCCTTTACCCTTGACACTTGAGCTGGACTTTCACAATAAACTAAAAAAGGCTGTTACCTGCCTGTCTTTAGGAGACCAATGTTATTTACTGCATCCTGCACAATGATAACTAAAATTATGGTGAGATCTGATGCAAAATTACACATTTTGGGGGCTTACCTTTAGAAGCAGGGTGAGAAGCACAGATTCTAGCCTTGTAGAATCTATGAATTCTACACAGAATTATTCCAGGGCTCAGCATAGTCCTCCCAGCAGACTTCCTGCATAGCCAATATGATGAAAAGAGCTCCTGAACACACCAGCAACTCTGCAGCTCCATCACGTAGCATGCTTATACTACATACACATTTTGCTATTTTAACTATAAAAAAAGTCAGAGGCCTGAATGAGATTACTTTGCTCTTAATTAGATATTTAGCTTCTAATGTTTACCTGCACAATGGTCCTTTAAAGACAGATGCTTCTGTTTGAGGTTTATAATGCCACAGCTGCGCACACATCTCATGATCTGAGAGCGAAAAGATAAGCTATCTATCAACTGACAGATTAGTTCCACAAAAGCAGGACTAATGCAGCAAGAAAGTGCTGTGTTCCCATTTTGAGTGTCTCACACTGACAGAAAAGACAATAACTAGCATTTTGACATATCTACTTGGACTTCTGCTTTAACTTGAAGATTCAGGAAAATCAAGGAGGAAACTGAAGCTCACAAGCTGAGTTAAAGGTTTAATTTCAGAAAAAAAAAAAAAAAGAAAGATTTTCTGAAGCCTCTTATTAGATTACTTTTAGCTAGGAATCTTGTAGTGTTTGTTGCGTGTCCAGTGATGGGCTGTTCTCCCCTGTATTTTGGGAAAGCCTTATCTTCAGTAATGCAGAAGACTGTGACACTAAGAAACTACAAGCTATAGTAAAAGCCTAGCATATTAATGCTAAAAGGTAAGAGTATTCCTTATATATATCTTTCCCCTGCATGCTTAATTGTTGCTCCCTTACTGATAATAACCAAACACTTAAGAACCGAACAGCACATAAAAAAGTGACTTATGTGTTTAAGAGAAGATTACAAAAATCCAGCTCTTAAACTCAATGATTTAAATAACCTGTTTTCCACAGGACTTAGTACAGGTGAGGCACTGGAATGGGTTGCCCAGGGAAGTTGTGAATGCTCCAACGCTGGCAGTGTTCAAGGCCGGGTTGGACAAAGCCTTTGGTGGCAAGGTTTAGTGGGAGGTGTCCCTGCCCATGGCAGGGGGGGTGGAACTAGATGATCTTAAGGCCCTTTCCAACCCTAACTATTCTATGATTCTAAGTTTTGTGACCGCTGTGTAGCAGGAATAACAAAAGAATAGTAATTGAAACACCAGAGCATGACTGGAGATATCAGAGAGAGAGACAGAAGTAAAGGAAAGCTGTGGCCAGGCTTTTACAACCCAGGCAAAAAAGCAAACACTACAGAATAAAATACACGTTAACTTCAAATCCTCTTAAGCTAAATATTTTAGCAATACCACTACTGTACACCCAGTACAATCAAAGAGACCACTCCATGCACTGGAAAACCCTCAACATCCTCAGCTACTAACAGGCTGCTCAGCTGCTTTAACTAATTTGTCCCTACTCTGCCTCCCACCTTTAAGTGGCCGAAGATGTTGATTGATTAGGAGGTGATTTTCAAACAGGCTGATCCAAGGGTGAGGAGGCATTGCAGACCTACATGTAAAAGTTCCCTTCACAGCTAAAGCTTCTTGCTATGAGATAGCCAGTATTTTTTTGTGATGTTGTTGAATAGGGTGAGTATGGCAATTTTAACTTTAAAAATATCACCCCCTAAGGGATTTGAAAAGTTTTAGTCCTGTGTTCATTCCTAGAACTAGGTTTTTTCTCTTTAAGGCTCTTTCTATTTTGTAGCAGTCATTGCTTCATTTTAGAAAACAAGCAAGTAGCTTAAAAGTGTGTGTGTGGAAACTTGTCTGTTTGCAGTTTTATATTCTCAGTTAAGACTTTAACTTATGAATTCTTTACCTACAGCAGGAGAAAAGATCATTTACCTATCTGTTTTTGTTATTAATATGTCCCTAAGATGGCAAAGATTCCTTTACCAATTACTGCGCTTCTAGAAAAAAATCCCTTTGTCATGTCAGTTTGGAGCTCCCTTGTAGTCATGGCAATGAATTTTTGCGCTAAGGCTACTCTGGGCTCAGGGCTGGATTGAGCTTCATCAAGAAGAAATATGTGAGAGTACAGAAGTCAATAGCAGCAAGTCTGGTATTGAAGTGAAAGCATTTATACTAACTCATGCTATACCACTGGCTGTTTGTTTCCAAAGGGGCTGGCAAGTGCCTCATTCCCTAATCTATGCACAGGAAAATCCCTGCAATGTTTAAAATCTCAGTAGCAGCTCACACCCTCTGTCTGCTGTAATAATTAATCTGCTTTGACCTTCCCGCCTCTGCTTGCAAATCAGATGCTGTTTTGCTGTCTAGAGAGTGTGTTTCCAGGGATGCTGAAATGCCCACTCGATTCCACTCATTACTGCTCTGTTAGTATTTCAAGGCTCTTGTCTCCTGCCAAGCTGAGCTGGGTGTAATGAGTCTCCTGGGGATTTAGAAAGGGTTATCACGTGCAAGAGACTTCTAAAGTGTCTGCTTATGGGTTACAGAGACAAAAGCAAGTTCTGAAGGAGCATCACTTATGCCTCCAGAGACAAAGGCTGGCCTGGGGAGTGTGTGTGAGATGTGGCATCTGCAGCGCTAGGAGAGTATAGCGCTTTGCCCTGGTCCTGCTCCTAGGTCAGCTGTGTCCGGCCCTGCAGGGTTCATGACCCAAGTCTGCAGGCAAAAGCATGCAGGGCCCGGAGCCGCAGCCCTTCCTCTCTGAAGGGTCGCAGCAGGACAGTGCTCCTCCTGTTTTTCCTCTGAGCAATCTGATCATGTATGTATGTATGATCATGTGGTAAGTGCTAGCTGAATAACTTCTCTGAATGCTTATTGTCCTATTGGGCTGCACTACTGCTGGAGGCAGCTCCTCTGCTCCCTTCTCATAGAACCAGCTCAGGTGAGCAGGGTTTCCTGGTGAAAAACAGCCTCCCTGCTCCTGCGAATGAAATGGCTGCCGTGCTTCCGGCCCGGCCAAAGCAGCCTTCGCTTGGCGCGGTAATGCCGTACGCCTTCCCCGCGGAACCGCAGCCCTACGTCCTGACCAAAACCAGGAGCAGCCTTCCGCTCACGGAGTACCCGCATCCGGCGTCTCGCTGAGGCGAGCGCCCGGAGGCGGGGCAGGGCGAGGGGGCTGGGTTTGCCTCGCTTCCCTCCGCGCCGCCGTAGCCCGCCGGGTAAGAGTTGGAGCTCGTATGTGCCACGAGGGAGCCGCGGCCTTGCTTAGGGAGCAGGCGGGGCTGGGAGGCGCCTCTGTCGGCCGCGGCTGTGCGAGAGGCCGGGGCGGAGGGAAGCGGCTGAGCCGCGGGTTCTGGCTGGGAGGGCGTGTTTCTCCGAGGTTCTGCGAGCCCCCGCGTGTGCCGTCTCTGGCTGCTGGGCAGCTCCGAGGGAGAGCTGGTGTGCGGTGCCCGGGGATGTGTGAGGAGCTGCGGGGCGGGAGGAGCTCTGAGGCGCCCTTCAGCGGCTCGAGTCAGGCGAGGAAGACTGAAATAACTGTAAGCCAGAAAAATCAGGCTGTAGCTTTTTCCTTGTCGTGCTTTGGGTTATGGCTTGTTCAGGGGTTTGCTGGTGTGAGCCCTTGGATCGTGTTTAAAAACGAAATAAAACTGGTTTAGGGCACAGCGGTCTTACATGTTTCCCTCAGCTTTCCTCTTCTCCCCAGCACAGCTTGTGAGGAAGGACGAGATTAAAGCTGCAGAATGTCTATGTAAAGGAAAGTGAAACTAAATATGCTCATTGAAAGGCAATGGAATTGTGGAAATAGGAGGTGAAACTTCAGCCCTCAGAGAGCTGGTGCGTATGACGGGGGCTGTTGTGGCCCTGTGGCTGTTGCCTGAGATGCTACATCGGTTCAAGGGGAGAAGTGTTTTGGTTGACTATTGTTTGTTCTGTTTGCTTCCAAAGTTTCTCAACTGTTTCAATTTTAATCCGGTGTTTCATCACACTAAACTGTAACACTGACGATTGTTATTTGCTTCTGACGGAAAGGGGTGGTTAAAATGATATGCTGAAGGATTTCACAGTGTCAGCCCCACAAAGGAGCAAGTTGTTGTATTTTCTCTTGTGGGAGGCTTACACCTTTGTAAGTTGTAAAATGGTGTAGAAGTAAACACAATCAGCTCTGTTAAGTCCTGACAAGGAGTTCTCTGTCATTGTGTCTCTGGTGATGAGGATGATTCCTGCGTTTCAGTGGTGTCTGAGCACCTTGTAACTACACGTGAGAGAAGTTGGTGTCTGTAGAAAAGTTGCTCAGTTATTGTGTGGCTTCTCTTGAGTGTTTTCTTCCTGTTTACACTGAAGCTGCTTGAAAAGCCCATAATAAAAATCTTGGAAAGCAGAGAATTCCAATGTAACTGTTGGACTCTGTGATCTCAAAGGTCTTCATCCTAAACAATTCCATGATCCCCATCTCTTGTGGTAATTCTGATTAAATTGTTTTGCTTAAATGAGCGTCTTAGTTTTGAATAGATTGCAGGCAGAGCCTTCCAGTATCTGAAGGGGGCCTATAGGGATGCTGGGGAGGGACTCTTCATTAGGGGCTGTAGTGATAGGACAAGGGATAGTGGGTTCAGACTTAAACAGGGGAAGTTTAGATTGGATCTGAGGAAGAAATTCTTTACTGTAAGGGTGGTGAGGCCCTGGAATGGGTTGCCCAGGGAAGTTGTGAATGCTTCATCCCTGGCGGCGTACAAGGTGGGGTTGGCCATAGCCTTGGATGGCATGGTTTAGTGGGAGGTGTCCCTGGGCATGGCAGGGGGGTTGGAACTAGATGATCTTAAGGTCCTTTCCAACCCTAACTATTCTATGATTTCTGGTTAGTGAACCTAACTTCTGCTTGTGTGCTGTGTGCTGGAGTAGATGGCTACAGAGCTACTTAGCTTTGTGCAGAGTATGCTTCTGATGCCTGCATGTATCCACTCAAAGCACAACACCTCGCACTACTTCCTCCTTTAACATAAAGCATGATTTAAGATTGACTGTGGATGCAGCAAAGTCTCTTCTTGCTTTGGTTTTATTGCTGGTTTTCCAGTAGGGAAAGTAAGGCTTAAGGATTTGCGGTACTGCTGAGCACAGAAACAGGGTTTTGCTTGGAGGCTGGGGTTCAACCTCTCACCAGGGTCTCCTAAGCAAAGGGCCTGGGTGCTGGTGAGGGGCTCGCCCTGTGTCAAGTTGGGTTTCGTGGAAGAGGTATGAGGGATAGCTGTTGCGAAAGAGGGGTAGAAGCTGGGCTTCCTTTCCAAGCTCCCTTGCCTTGTGGCTCTCTGGTCTCCTTATTTTGAACTCCTGGATAAATACTGCCATAATCGGATGAAAAGATTTCGTGGGCACTTGTTTAATTTGTATGGCTTGTGGTACAGTCTCTTTTGTGACTGAGATACTTGCATTTAAGTGTTCAGACTTATAGAGTGAGCAGAGCATTCAGAGGTCAGTGAAGAGCCAAAGCAGCAGCTAACTGTTCTTCACTTGCTGTGTAAATAGCATGAAGGGTGATTGAACTCATGAATCTCCTGATTTCCAGATTGCCTAATTCAGGAGAACCCTCAGTTATTTTCCTCACTGGTACACGATTCTGTGACGCATTTCTCATATTCTACAATACAGAGGTTAAGCAGGAGAGATCTTTATTAAGAACAGCTTTGCCTGTTTCTACACATGTGTGACTGGAGTGACATTGTTTATTCTTCTGTGCTGTTCTCCAGGTCGTGAATCAATCCAAGAATGAGCAAATGTAAGAAGTCTTATGTTAACCCGACTACAAACCTTGACAAGTTCAGTCCTGAAATTCTGTCTGAAATTGAGAAGCTCTTTGCAAAGAAGTTTACTTACACTAAGCCAGTGAATAATGAGTGGCAGCTTCCAGATCCCAGCAATGCTTTTACATGTGATCACAAGGAATTCGACTCACTCCTGGCTCTGAAGGACTCCATGAATGATGTGAAGAATCAGCTGAGTGATAAGAACCTGGATGAATGGCATCAGCACACCTCGTTTACCAATAAAGCAGGGAAAATAATTCCTCATGTGAAGAAATGGGTGAATGCTGAGCTGTGTACCCAGGCATGGTGCAAGTTCCATGAGATCTTGTGCAGTTTTCCTCTTCTCCCTGAAGAAGCTCTTCAGGACAGAGAACTGAATACTGTCCACCTCTGTGAAGCACCTGGAGCTTTCATAGCCAGCCTCAACCACTACTTGAAATCCCACCACGTCCCATGCGACTGGAATTGGGTAGCGAACACTCTAAACCCGTATCATGAAGCCAGTGACACCCTTATGATGATCATGGATGACCGTCTCATAGCAAATACCTTGCCTTGGTGGTACTTTGGCCCAGATAACACTGGTGACGTGATGACACTGAAACACCTAACAGGACTTCAGAACTTTGTTAGTAACATGGCCACGGTTCACTTGGTGACTGCTGATGGCAGCTTTGATTGCCAGGGTAATCCGGGAGAACAGGAGGCTCTTGTGTCACCCCTTCATTACTGTGAAACAGTCAGTGCTTTAATGATCCTGAGCACTGGAGGGTCCTTTGTTTTGAAGATGTTCACGCTGTTTGAACACTGTTCTCTCAATCTGCTCTTTCTGCTAAACTGCTCTTTTGAGGAGGTCCATGTCTTTAAGCCAGCCACTAGCAAGGCTGGCAACTCAGAGGCCTATGTGATTTGTCTTCGTTACTTGGGCAGAGAGAGCATCCATCCGCTGCTTTCTAAGATGATACAGAACTTTGGAGCAGAAATGGTCAATAAAGCACTTTTTCCCCAGCATGTGCTACCACAGTCTTTTCTTAAAATACATGAAGAGTGTTGCACGTTCTTCCACAAGTGCCAGGTAGAAACTATCTCTCAGAACATCCGTCTCTTTGAGTGCATGGGAGAAGTGGAGCAGACAAAGCTGAACAAGTTAAGAGATTGTGCAGTGGAGTTCTTCATGCAGAGATTTCGTCTGAAACCCATTGCCAGAAAGAACTGGCTTGTAAGGCAATCTCGGACTGGTTGCAGCATGAATGCAAAATGGTTTGGGCAAAGAAGCAAATATTTTAGTACGTACAATGAAAGGAAGATGCTGGAAACCCTCACGTGGAATGATAAAGTAGCAAAGGGCTATTTTAATCACTGGGCTGAAGAGCATAGTTTAAATAATGCTGGGAAAATGTGTGTCTTGGAAGGATTGTCTTCTGACCTTGAGTGTAGCTTGTGGTGTGTTTTGGAAGGAAAAAGATTACCAGTGGTAAAATGTTCCCCATTCTGTGATGGTCAAGTCTTGGAAAATCTGAATGAAGCACTGAACGCATTGATGGGGGGGAGTCTGAAGAGCAGACAGATACTGCAGACCTGTCAGTCGTGTGAAGTGCTTCCTGGGGAACTGATACTGGCAGAAGTGTTTGATCTCTCCAGATGTCAACAGGAAGTCCTAAACGGAAGATGTGGTGACCAATTCACGTGCCTTGTGGTAGACTTCCCGTCCCTCTGTGTTATTGAAAGCCAACCCAGTATGGAAACAAAGCTCCTGGACTCATCCACACTGCTGACATTCAGCTACTCTTTGCTTTATGATGGAGAACCAAAGTACCAGCAGCAGCTTTTGGAGTGTATTCTGCGTTCGTTGGATCAGCTGACAGTGGGAGATGCATTGATTTTGCCTATTCTCTCTTGTTTTACACGCTTCACAGCTGGCCTGGTGTTTATATTGCACTGCTGCTTCAGATGCATCACATTCACTTGTCCAGCCTGCCCCGAGCCCCTGAGGAGCAGCGCTGCTTTGCTGTGCATTGGTTACCGAGGCCTCCCAAATCCAGTTGTCATATATCTGCAGCATCTGAAGGAACTAATGAGCTCTTTGCTTGATGCAGACTCTCCCCACCAGGTTTTGCAGTTTGTGCCCATGGAGGTTCTCCTCCAGGGCAAGCTGTTGGAGTTCTTATGGGATTTAAACACAGCCATTGCCAAGAGACAGCTCCACTTGATTGTGGAAGCTAAGCAGCAGCAAATGACTAGTGATGGTTCACTTTAAAATAGCTCTAGAGGTGAGCAAGTTGCTGCTGCTAGACCTTCTTTCACAGGCAGGTAGAGGGTGTTAAAAACATTGTTAATGTGAAGGTGATGTTACTGCAAAAACCCCTGGTGTGATGTTGCTAATGCTGGGGGGATGTTTTGAGCTATGAGTCCCAGCTCATTGGCCTGTTGTACAGAAACGTGAGTCTTAATCTCAGATGTAGGGGACATGTGAGGGGCAATGCATGGAGTGGAGAAACTGTTTCTTTTCTGTCCCAGCTCTCCCTGAGCAAGTTTCTTTGTGTGCCACCTAAGTCAGAACTGACTGTAGCGATAAGACAAGGAGTAATGGGTTCAAGCTGAAACAGAAGTTCAGGTAAGATATAAGGAAGCAGTTCTTCCCTGTGAGGGTGGTGATGCACTGGGACAGGTTGCCCGGAGAAGTGATAAGTACTCCATCCCTGGCAGTGTTCAAGGACAGGTTGGACAGAGCCTTGGGTGACATGGTCTAGTGTGAGGCATCCCTGTCCATGTCAGTGGGGTTGGAACTGGATTATTTTAAGGCCCTTTCCAACCCTAACCGTTCTATAATTCTATAATTCTGTGATTCTATGATGGTAGGTTTGGTGGTGCATTATACCTGTTTCATCAGGCCAGACAATGGGGGACCCTGTTTTGTGACATTAGCCCTCTTCTTTTTTTCTTCATTAGCCTTTCCAGCAAACCATGGGGGTTTTGACGCACATGTACTTTTCCTGGGTTTCTAGGATCTGAAATATGAAGTTTGGGCCAGAATGCTCAGTGGTGTGTTTTTATGTGGCTTTTTAGAATAATTAAAGTTATTCTAATAATTTCAGATTCGTTAGAATAACTTGAGATGCCTGATCAAAGATGACTTCCATCTGTCTATTAACAAGGAGCCGCAAATGTTTTTCAGGCTGGAAACATGATCTTGTGTGGATTTGTGTATCAAGAAATGGTTTGGATACTGCTGGAGGAGCAATAACCTGAAGGAATTTGTGATACCTGTCTTTGGGAAAGTATGGTTAAGACTTAATAGAATCGTAGAATCATAGAATAGTTAGGTTTGGAAAAGACCTTAAGATCATCTAGTCCAACCCTCCTGCCGTGGGCAGGGATGCCTCAGACCAGGCTGTGCCGCCCAAGGCTCTGTCTAGCCTGACCTTGAACAATGCCAGGGATGGAGCATTTACCACCCTTTGAGCAACCTGTTGCAGTGCCTCACCACCCTCACAGTAGAGAACTTCTTCCTTATATCTAACCTATAGTTCCCGTTTCTGTTTAAACCCATTACCCCGTGTACTATCTCTGCGGTCCCTGATGAAGGGTCCCTCTCCAGCATCCTTGTAGGCCCCCTTCAAATACTGGAAGGCTGCTATGAGGGCTCCATGCAGCCTTCTCTTCTCCAGGCTGAACAGCCCCAACTTTCTCAGCCTGTCTTCATACGGGAGGTGCTCCAGCCCCCTTTGCATCCTCGTGGCACCCCTCTGGACTTGCTCCAACAGCTCTATGTCTTCTGTTGAGGACACCAGAACTGTACACAGTGCTCCAAGTGGGGTCTCATGAGGGCAGAGTCGAGGGGCAGGATCACCTCCTTCAGCCTGCTGGTCATGCTTCTATTGCTGTAGCCCAGGACATGGTTGGCTTTCTGGGCTGCGAGTGCACACTGAAGCCAGATCATGTTCCATTTATAGTTAACCATCACCCCCAAGTCCTTCTTCTCAGGCTGTTCCAAATTACTTCTCTGCCCAATGTGTAGATGTGCCTGGGATTGCCCTGACCCAGGTGTAGGACCTTGCACTTGGCTTTGTTGAACTTTGTGAGGCTGGCAGTGGCCCAGCTGTCAAGCGTGTCAAGGTCCTTCTGGATGCCATCCCTTCCCTCCAGTCTCAACCGAACCATACAGCTTGGTGTCGTCGGCAAATTCGCAAAGGACACACTCAATCCCACTGTCCATGTTGCTGACAGTTGGTTCCCCTTAAAGATAAAAACAATGAAATTGGTAACTGACTGTTGCTTTAAGGGTATCCAATTTTATTTTTCACAGTGCTCCTTTGAGAGCTAAATTTTGAGGTGTAAGTCATGTATATTAACAGTTTTGAGTTTGTAGCATGCATGGAAAAACCTGTTCAGAGGGAGAAGTGATGTGTAAAGGAGACATGGCTTTGCTGTTTATATGTGTGCGATCCCGTAGAGGGCCATCAAAAGAAGGAAAATGTAGTTTCCTGATGAATTACCAGCCACCTTCTGGAAACACTTGTCATTATAGAATGTAGGAGCTTGAAGGATAGTTGATCGCTGGGAACGGATTAAAGGCACTGCTGAAAACATGCTTTGTCTGGAGGTGCTGCCTATTGAATTGCCTTTCTTGCTGCTTTGGTTGGGGCAGAGTTTAATGCCTTCAGCAATTCATTTTTTATCTAAGAACTTGAGAGGTGAATGAGTTGGTGGCTCAGGTCTGACTAATTCAGAACATTGTCGAAGGTGTTGCTTTTTACACTCGCATGTAAGTAGAAGCTGCCCTAAACAAAAGCTTCTGGGGTTGGTCGTGGTCCATTTTAATTAATTGAAATGACCTTGCTTTTTTTGCTCTGAGCTGAGTCGTGCTTTCTCTCTCCGACCAGGCAGGCAGGGAACAGAGGCTACAGCCTGGGAGATACATGCAGTGAGAGCTTCTCCTGTGAATCAGTTTTTGAACCTGTAAACGGAAGAGTGCGAGCAGTGCCGCAGGTGCATTTCACTGAAGAATAAAAAAAGAAAAGCTGAAAAACAAAATAGGGGGAAGAAATTGCGGAAGAATGGATGATGAGACAGTGTCAAAGATCACCTGTAAAAGCCTGCGTTATCTGAAACAGAAAGCACGGTGAGGGGATTGTCCGCCATAGACACCCCTATGTCTCTGCCATCGTTCAGTGGTAATTAACACTTCTTAAGGTCCCACTGAGCTTGAACCTTTGAAAAGCCGTCTCTTAAAGCTGGGGAGATGAGGTGTTTCGAGTGCATTGTCAGTGCTTACACTGTGGTATTCCGCTACAGAGCCATGAGTGGGCAGAAGCATCTCTTCTAGCAGGTACTTCCCTTGTTTTTTTTCCTCACTAACATTAATATTTTGAAAAAGTTATTTTATAAGTAAAGTAAAACTGTGAGGTGACTGATGGACTATGGGAGAAAATGCATTTGTTGTTTCAGTTCAGGTTAGCCAGAAGGAAGAAATTCTTCACTGTGAGGGTGGTGAGGTACTGACACGGGTTGCCCAAGGAAATTGTGGATGTTCCATCCCTGGCAGTGTTCAAGGCCAGGTTGGATGGAGTCTTGGGTGACATGGTTTAGTGCCAGGTGTCCCTGCCCATGGTGTTGGAACTAGATGATCTTAAGGTCCTTTCCAACCCTAACTATTATATGATTGTGTCATTCTCTGGCTTTGTACTTCAAGATCCCGTGGAATGAGTTAGTGGGGAAGTGTAATCCAGCTGTTTGGAATTATCTGTCCATAAATGTGTGCAAGCCCTTCTGTGCAAAGCCAGGTCTCTAAACTGAAGGAAATCCATGTCCTGTGGGTCCTGATGCCTGATTTACGTTGGAGCTTTTTTGTTGGCAGGCATGGGGAGATGATGGGAGAAATGTTTTGATAGCAGCTGCTCCTTCTGTTAATAATAAAGGATGTGGTTTGGAGAGTCTGTTGTTGTTGTTGTTATTATTATTGCTGACTTAATGTCAGGAGTTTCAAAGTTAGGAATGACACTTGTCCTTTTAATGGTGAGAATCTTACATTGTCCTGTGTTTCTTTTGACCACAGGTTTCGGAGCGAAGTGACACTTGATTTCTGTTGTGACTTTTGGGATATGTAAGAAAGTACAGGAAGAATGTATTAAACTTTGCGGAGAGCATCTGACGACTCCTGCCTTCATTGAGTCTGTCAGGTTTTGGCAAATGTGATTTTGGGTGAAACCTGGTGAAGTGTCTCAGTATAAGTTGGTTATGATGTGCCTGAGAATCGTGCAGACTTGAGGTCAATTTAGTTTTGCAGCCCTGCTGTTGCAGGTTTCCAGTGAAGGACAGCTATCCAGGCCCAGTGATTAGCTGTGAGCTACATGATTTTTATGAAACTTTCTGGACCCAGCGTAACATTTTGAAATCAGTTGCATGAGGCTTGGATGAATTGGGTACTGCTCTGAGTGAAAATGCTGTGGGGTTTTTGTTCTAAGTTCCATTAAAGAGAAGAGATGCGCTGCTTATTTTCACTGATTTTGTGCTGTATTTAGATTCATTTGGCTGTGTGCAGATTTATTGTGCTCTTGCCACTGGTTTTCCAGTTTAATTTCTGCAAAACACAAAGATTTATCACATGAAATACAGTCGTCTATTAAGATGACACTAATTGGTGTCTCTTCATCTTGATTTAAGCTGGATCTGTCAAATTACTAGTTGTAAATGTAGAATATGTAGCAGAATTGTATTCTGTTGGGAAAACAACTTGAGACTTATTGGGGAGGGGTTAATATTGCCCACGGAGAAAGCAGGAGGAAAGAAAACCACTCCTTGATTTCTGACCACTGAACTGGGTGCTTTAGGATGCAGAAGAGCATTGAATCCTTGATTCAGTGGAAGCAGGGGTTGATCAGTCAGCTGAAGCCTCAGAGCCTCCTATTACCATCCCCAAAGCTGCCTTTTGACATTTCTTTACTTCACAGTAGATTTATTTCTCAGTGGTGAAGCTGAGGGAATCCCGTGCAATTGGTCTTAACCATTTCGGGTGGTATGAAACGGGGTTTATCAGTACTTGTTCCCATTCCTCATTTTTAAACAAGTGCCTCTGAATTTCACCTCATAGCCTTTGAATCTCAGTCTCTTTTTTAGCACTTTGATGAGTGGGGAGTGAGATGGAAACTTCTTGCCAAAATGTGGTAATGGTTTCTCCATCTCATTCTTGCAACTGTTTCCATGAATTCCGTGCTGATCTCCTTAGTTCCAGCTCTTTGTGCACTTCAGTTGCTTGACAGACAGAGCAGATGGAGCTGTTGATGCAAGAAGAATGCTCAGCCTGGTGCTGTTCCTCTTTAGGCCATGCCTTGGATTGCCTTTGAGCCCTCTCTTGTGACTCCTTGTGGCTCCAAAGTCTTCAGAAGGACATCTGCTCAAGGAATTAGCCGCTGTCTGTAGACACTTAGAGCAAGCAGAGCCTGTAGGAGACATTTAAATGCAGGAAGCTTTCCCACCCGACAGGAGAGGCTCATGTAACGTGCAGTTGATGGGATTTGCCAGCCTTTCCTTGCTAAAAATTCCTTACAAAAAGGCTTTGAGGCATAAGCACCTGAACAGAGAGTTCACCAGTTGTGTGCTGCTTTTCCTGTATAGACGGGTATGTTCATGTTTCCATGCATGGAATCCCCTCACTGTATAGCACTGAAGCTTTTACTCTTTAACTAATCCTTGTGTGCTTTTGTTTTGGAGGATGGAGATGTTTTTCTAAGGAGAAGAAGGATGCTGGATTGTGTGGCTATTGCATATTTTAATTTGTTGTGAAAGTGAGTAATGGAAGATCCTTTTTTAAAAAGGAAGGAAAATAAATATTATTTGGAAGACATGAAGTCTTATCTTTAAAGTTTCAAATGTTGCCATTTACATGTTTCTTTACCAAACATGGAACAAGACAATGAAGCACAGAAGAGAGAAATCTGGGGAGGTTTAAGTTGTGTTGTTGTATTTTTGTGCCACGGTTTCGTCATCTTCCTGTTTTGCTCCACCCTTCCTCTGAGTGAAGGATAGAGGGGCACAGGAGCAGCCCTCTCAGTGGGGGTGGCATTTGGTTCTCTCTTGCTTTAACTGTCTTTCCCTTTGCAGTTTACCAGCTCACAGAGAGACTCCAGTTGCAGACATGGTCACAGCAGTGTGTTGGAAGCCTGGACACAGTGCCCTTGGCCTTGTCGTGGAGCCTTGCAATCTGTGGCCCCTTGCATGGCTGCCGTGGTCTCCTTGAACAGCAGAGATTTTTGTCTTGAGGATCTTCAGTTTCTCCTGGCTGTGACAGCCACTCTGGTAGGACACGGCTGTTATACACTGTCCTTTTGTCACCAAGTCTGTTACTAATCCGTATCCAAATGTTTTTTTATTCTAAGTGCTTGCCTTCACTGAATGGTGTGATTAAGAAAAAGCTGAGAATAAGCTTTAAGACAAGAATAAGTGAGCCTTGTTCCTCAGGGTTGGCTCTGCTGTACTGACGAGGGTTCCAGCTGATTGTCTTTGGCTTGGCTCTCCCATTTGTGTTGAGACTGCTAAATACTTTTTGTTGCAATTATTAATGCTAATGGTTGGGGTTTTTTTCATTGCTTTTGTTTTTATAAGTGAACTCCAAATTACAGAGCTGGGGAAGATCATTCTGTGTCTGAGAGGTAAGCAATGACACCAGAAACATACCTTACTGACCCTTATAGCAGTGGGTGTTTGGTGGGGACATGTTTAAACTAAGCCAAGTCCCTGAGCACAAAGCAAACCAGCTTTCCCTGCCTGAACAGGTATTTGGCAAATTCTTTTGTTCTGAGTTGTGTCAGGTCCTCAATGTCCCCCAGCAAGACTGGGGAAGTGAAGTTTAACCCGTAATGCAACTCCTACTTGAACTAGTGTGTCACAGCTAGTGGTCCTTTTTCTTACAACAATCATATGAAATGTTTATTGAAACACTGTTTTTCTGCCATATGAATCTTGAACACATTTATGAAAGTGCCTCTTCATAGAGCTTTTCTAAATGAGATGGGTAAAGAATGTCACTTGGTAAAGAACTGATTTGCCTCAACTGGGGGAGAGCAGAGAGAAGGACTGTTACCTGTTGATGAGTTGATTTGTCCAGACTGGGGGACAGCAGGGAGAAGGAGACTTGATGTTCAAATCTTAGTTGTTGCTGCAACCAGACATCATGGTCTGTATAGTGAAGAGATGACTGGACAAGTGCTGCCCCGTACGCATGAAAGCTCTTGCGGAGGTACCCTGAGGTCCTAAGCTGTCAGGTACCTGTGCCTCAAAATGATGACCCAGTAGCCAGTTGGTAGTGGAACCTCAGTTAAGACTAAGGAACAAAGGCACTGTGGTGAAGTGCCTTAATGCAGGTCTCTAGAGAGTTAAGGTGATTAAATACTTGCTTTAGAATTAGTTGACTGCCCCAGGTTGATGACAGAGCACAACTCGATGCCCTTGAGTGGAAATGTAATGAAATCTGTGTTGGGGTCACAATTCAACTGAGCCCCAAGGTGGCTGCTGAGTAGCTACACGTTCCCTCAGATAATGATGCTCTCTGAGAAACAAGTGTTCAGTGGAGGAGCGTGCATATGGGGCAGGGCTGCTGAGGACATCTGAACCACAGGAGCCATCTGAGCAGCTGGGACTCCCGGCCTTCATTACTGCCCCAGCACTGGTGGTACCCAGCTACGTAGCCTGAGGAAACCAGGCTGCAAACTACATAGACAGTGTACAGAGCCCTGTGTGGCGTCCATCAGTGGCACAGGAAGTGTTTGGGATTGGTGCAGCTAGGACTGGCAGGTCTGTAGGATTCTGGCTGGTGGAAATGGTGATGTTCAGCAGCAGAAGCTTACTGTTGCACCTGGAAAGAGCCCTGGCTTTGTGTGTTAGCACAGACTGGATGGGGCTGGAGGCAGCTAATACATTGGGAGCCAGAGGGGAGCTGGTTCAAAACCTTAACCTTTGCTCTGTGGGAGTAGTGGGGAGGCTGGTCCTCAACGAGGCTGAGCTTGCACTTTGCACTGAAATACCAAGGTAGGCTGGGTGTTAGCAACTGTCAGTGCTGTGGCCTTAACTATAAAGCAAAGGAATTGATTTTGACCAATTAATGAAATTTAGGTTTATAGAGAGGTCCAGTTATGCCTAAGAGACGCAGTTAATAGCACCGGCACTGAATAAACCCCAAATAAGCTGTTTTGATTCCACAACAGGGGTTAGAGGCCCATAAATTTATATTCATAGAATCATAGAATCATAGAATAGTTAGGGTTGGAAAGGACCTTAAGATCATCTAGTTCCAACCCCCCTACCATGGGCGGGGACACCTCACACTAAACCATGACATCCAAGGCTATGTCCAGACCCACCTTGAACGCCGCCAGGGATGAAGCATTCACAGCTTCCCTGGGCAACCCATTCCAGTGCCTCACCACCCTTACAGTAAAGAATTTCTTCCTCAGATCCAATCTAAACTTCCCCTGTTTAAGTTTGAACCCGTTACCCCTTGTCCTCTCACTACAGTCCCTCATGAAGAGTCCCTCCCCAGCATCCGTATAGGCCCCCTTCAGGTATTGGAAGGCTGCTATGAGGTCTCCATGCAGCCTTCTCTTCTGCAGGCTGAACAGCCCCAATTTTCTCAGCCTATCTTCATACAGGAGGTGCTCAAGTCCCCTGATCATCCCCGTGGCCCTCCTCTGCACTTGTTCCAACAGTTCCATGTCCTTTTTCTGTTGAGGACACCAGAACTGCACACAATACTCCAAGTGAGGCCTCACGAGAGCAGAGTAGAGGGGCAGGATCACCTCCCTCGACCTGCTGGTCACACTCCTTTTGATGCAGCCCAGGATACGGTTGGCTTTCTGGGCTGCAAGCATACACTGCAGCTGGCTCATGTTAAGTTTCTCATCAACCAACACCCCCAAGTCCTTCTCCGCAGGGCTGCTCTGAATCTCTTCTCTGCCCAACTTGTAGCTGTGCCTGGGATTGCTCCGACCCAGGTGTAGGACCTTGCACTTGGCATGGTTAAACTTCATTAGGTTGGCATCAGCCCACCTCACAAGCGTGTCAAGGTCCCTCTGGATGGCATTCCTTCCCTCCAGCGTGTTGAGAGCACCACACAGCTTGGTGTCATTGGCAAACATGCTGAGGGTACACTCAATCCCACTGTCCACGTCACCGACAAAGATGTTGAACAAGACCGGTCCCAACGCCGATCCCTGAGGGACGCCACTTGTTACTGATCTCCAGCTGGACATTGAGCCATTGAGCACTACTCTTTGCGTGCAGCCGTCCAGCCAGTTCTTTATCCACCGAGTGGTCCACCTCTCAAATTGTTGTCTCTCCAACTTAGAGAGAAGGATGTCATGCGAGACAGTGTCAGATGCTTTGCACAAGTCCAGGTAGGTTACATCAACTGCTCTACCCCTG
Organism: Amazona ochrocephala; assembly: GCA_039720435.1. Lineage (NCBI taxonomy): Eukaryota > Metazoa > Chordata > Aves > Psittaciformes > Psittacidae > Amazona > Amazona ochrocephala. Next base: position 77,157,731 of record CM077909.1, on the reverse strand, counting down.
TCCATCAGTTCCGTAGCCCCATCATAGAAGGCCACCAGATTGGTCAGGCAGGATTTCCTCTTAGTGAAGCCATGCTGGCTGTCACCAAGCACCTCATTGTTTTTCATGTGCTTTAGCATGCTTTCCAGGATAACCCGCTCCAAGATTTTGCGAGGCACAGAGGTGAGACTGACTGGTCTGTAATTCTCCGGCTCATCCATTTTCCCCTTCTTAAAAATGGGGGTTATATTTCCCTTTTTCTAGTCATCGGGAACTTCACCTGACTGCCATGATTTTTCAAATATGATGGACAGTGGCTTAGCAACTTCATTTGCCAGCTCCTTCAGGACCCGTGGATGGATTTCATCAGGTCCCATGGACTTGTATACATTCAGGTTCCTAAGATGGTCTTGAACCTGATCCTCTGCTACAGTGTGCCCAGGGTCTTCATTCTCACAGTCCCTGGGTCTGCCTTCCAAGACTTGGGTGGTGTGGTCAGAGCATTTGCCGGTGAAGACTGAGGCAAAGAAGTCATTAAGACCCACATTGTCCCTAACCTGTCTTTTATTGGCAATGTACCTATAAAATCCCTTCCTGTTATCCTTAACATCCCTAGCCAAGTTTAATTCTAAGTGGGCCTTAGCTTTCCTAGCTTGGTCCCTAGCTTCCCGGACAACATCCCTGTATTCTTCTCATTCCGCCTGTCCTTGCTTCCACCTTTTATAAGCCTCTTTTTTCCTTTGAATTTTGCTCAGCAGCTCCTTATCCGTCCAAGGAGGTCTCCTGGCCCTCCTGCTGAACTTCTTTCTAGTTGGGATGCATCGCTCCTGTGCTTGCAGCAGGTGGTCCTTGAATATCAACCAACAGTCTTGGGCCCACCTGCCCTCTAGGGCATGTAAGTGATTTGGCTGGTGATTATGTGACTAGCTTTGTGGAAGTTCTGTAGTAAAATACAGTCTCAGGAGCATGAGTGGAAGTAGTGATTTGGTAATTAGCAACTAATGAAAGGTTGCAGAGCTTAGAATTTTACTAACTGGTGCATCGACCTAGAGGTCCACTGCTGGGACTAATTAGTCCCTTGGGAAGCTGCAACTCTGGAGCTTACTTGTCATCATTTTCTTTAGGCACCATCTGCTCTTAGAGCAACTTGTACACTTATTTTCCCTCCCTGAAGACAGATGAGGTTTTAAGGACTCTGCTTCTGTGGCTTTTCACCACAGAGAATAAACTGAAGCTGGGATTAAGATAACGGGGACTGAGACAGCCTTTGTGGCAGGTGTATCCTGCAGAGACTGGGAGGGCAAGGTTTGGGCACAGTAGGCAGCAAGGTCTCAGAGAGGTGCTGGGATTCAGGAGGAACTGGGAAAAACATGGACAGAACCTCTTCTGTAGTTTGCAGAGGGTTTTTGTCTTGTTCCCAGAGAGAGTACACATTGAGGCTGTTCTCTCTGTATTCTCTTCCCTCCCCTTCCCACCCCAAGCCCTTCTGGGCTGTGTCTGGAAGATACCAAGTTCTTACCAATACTGGGATAATGGAAGGCAAGGATTGCTAAGTAATTCTCTGAGCTGAAGTTATCACTGGGTTACCAGCAGCAGGCAAACCTCAGAGCCAGAGGCCGGTAACTCTCTGCTGGAAGAGGATGCCCGTGGTGGTGGTGGTGCACAGTGGCAAAGCTGCTTTGTCCTCAGACCTGTTGTGGTGCTTCACTTTACCAGTCACGTGCTGGTTGATGCCTTGCTGAGCACTGGAAGGGCAGCTGAGGTCAGAAGCCGAACTCCATCACCACTCCTTGCTGTCGTGAAGAAGAGCCTGAGAGATGGTCAGATCATGAAAACAAACAGCCAAAGAGCATCTGCCTTTGCCTCAGCCGCACCATGTTCCTCATGGATGGCAAGAGCTGGGAACGAGTCAGGAGAGTCAGATTGGGCTGAATTCTGTCTTGTTTTCAGCTATAGAAATGCCCTGTGGATTTGAACAGAGCAAAACACTTTTCAAGCAGCAAAGGTAAAAAAATGGGACATGAGAATTTGGGAGGTGTCAGTGCAATTTTAGCCGTCACTGGTTTCCATTGAAGGGTTGTATTAAGGATTCTTTTTTGTCTTGTGTAAATCAGTTTTCATTAATAGAGCAGATGTACCAAAATGCATCTGGCGATGAAATGGTGGAGAAAAGAGGCAGTGGGTGCTAGCGGATATAAATACTGTCTTTTTAGGAAGTGAAGCTCTGGAGGGACTTCAGAGGCTCCATTTCAACTTCAGGAACCTGTTTCTTTTGCCTGATGAGATATATGGAGCAGAAAAAATGACCTGAACCATACTGCTTTGTTGGATTCTGGTGCATGTGAGGTAGGAAGCACAAGCTTCTGGAGTTGGGCTAACATGTGAAGCCTTGGTTCTACTGAAATATTAAGGCCTAGCCTGTGTTGATGTAAGAGGGATTAATTCCAGAGGAGCTCTGTCTGTACCAGGAAACCTTCCCAGGTCCCTGCAGTATAGAGTGGGCTTTTAAATACAGATGAATGAGTTTGGTAATGTCTGACCCAGTGTAGCAGAGTAGCGTGCAGTGATGCTGCTTACCTAGGGCCTTACTGGCAAACCAAGTGGAAGAGGTACATGTATCTGAAAGCTTCTGTTGAGGATGTGTGGTGGGCATGGAGATGGACTCTTATCTTCATGTGAAGCTGAGGGTTAAAAAGAAGCAAGACATGAATTAGAGTTTTGCATGTTTCGTTGGGACCCTCCACAGTTGTGCTGTGTTATTTTTGAGGAATCTGCCTGCATTGCAGAAGAGCAGTCTTTGAGATTTTCCTCACTTGTTTTCAGCATTGGACTTTCCCTGACTGTTTGTGTTACAATTAAAGGACTTGTTCTTTTTTTGTTTGCTTGTTTGTTTGTTTGTTTGTTTTTTGACTTAGTGCCTGTAACTGCTAGGAAGAATTTGAAAACAGCAGCCTAAAAGCAGAGAGTGCCACAGCAAGTCGAGAATGTAAAAAGTAAAATAAAACAGCAAGTCCTGACTGGAGAGAAATGATGTCCAGCCTGGACCTGGCAGTGCTGGAGAAGGAAGATAATAAGGAGAGGATTCCTGGAAACATAAGGGAAGAGGTATTATGCTGTTGACTACTGACTATGTTTTTCTTCCCTCACTACAGCCAGGGCCACTCATTAGGGTGCTCCTTTCTAGTCTTGGCCTTTTGGCTGAAGTTGGTCTGCTCAACTTTTGTGCTCTTAATGGTAACGTAGTTGAAGATGTCTTCATCTGAGTTCATGCTGGGGCATGGAATTATCTCTTTTATGCTGTTATGATGCTTGTTGTCTGGTACCTGCTCAGGGCAACCACAGCTCTGGAAATGGGGAATAGCCTCTGCTGCTCAGCTGCCTGTGTGCCCAGGTGTGACATCCCTTGCCATAAACCTGGCTTTAACTGTGCAGTCTTTGCACAAGGAGTTACTGAGGCAGGACATGAAAAGGAAGTGGATCTTACCTGGCTCTGGTGTTTCTGACCCAGGAAATGTGTTTCCAGCATGATTTGTCCGGAAGTACTGGGAAGTGAGTGAAGTGTAGGCCACTGGTCTGCTGTAGTGAGCTGTCTGGAAAGCGTGCAAAACACACTGCTCCTTGCTAAGAAGAAATGGGAAATGTGCTCACTGGAGAGCTGTCTGTTATTACTGTGTGCTGGGGGTAGTGACTGGGGCCTAGACACCTGGTGGGTTAGTGTGGTACAGACACCTAGCTCTGGACTGTCTCAGCGCAGCTGGTCTTTTAAAGGTGCGAGGTCACGCCTGGATCTGAGGTGCAGCTTCCTCCAGAAGAAAATGGGCAAAGCTGTGTGCTTTTGCCTGAACTCTGTTCTCCAGGGGAACTAGAAGAGTGGCTGTAGCAAGCTGGGGGAAAGGAAAAGGCTCTAAAGCAGATGTGGGCCCAGTGTCCAACAGTTACTTTATGTGAGTGGATAATGACCGTTTCAGGTGCTGGGAGCTGCCAAGTGCCTGCACACGTGGATGTCTGGAGAAAGGGGAGAATAGAACTTCTGGAGCTTGGGGCTTGGAGGGCAGTGGAAAATGTGCCTTCAGGTTCAGTGGGCTGTGTGTGGGGAGCTGTGGCAGGTGGGATGAGGCTGTGCTGGAAAAGGGATTTGTCTAAATGCACATCTATCTGAATGGAGCCACCAGCTTCCAGCAGCGCCACAAACTGTGCAGGGTTTGATCTGTACCTTAGCATCAGGCAAACATAGAATCATGGAGTCCCAGACTGGTTTGGGTTAGAAGGGACCTCAAAGCTCACCCAGTTCCAACCCGCTGCCACAGGCAGGAACACCTTCCACTGGAGCAGGTGCTCCAAGCCCTGTCCAAGTTGGCCTTGAACACTGCCAGGGATGGGGCATCCACAGCTTCTCTGGGCAGCCTGTGCCAGGGCCTCAGCACCCGCACAGGGAACAACTTCTTCCTAATGTCTAATCCTGTTGCCTGATGTTTAAAGGCTGCGGTGGCCTTGCTGTGTTGGGGAACTGGGAAGCTTTGGAGGCAATACTGGGAGAACAGAAGTGCAGTAAAGCAAGGAGATGGAGCAGTTTGTTGACTGACACCATCAGATATCTCAGACCTTTGTGGTGAAGGGAATTGCTGAGCCCAGGGCAGAGGGCCTGGAAATGTGTGTCCTGGGTGGCTTGTCAGGGAAGAGGGACGTTTTGTCAAGGGTTTGATGTGCCCACTGCCTGCTGAGCTTTGGGCTGCAGATCTCAAAGCTGGCTCTGTTGAGATGGAGCTCTGCTTCAGAGCTCACTGCAAGCCTTGTGGAGAATGTATCCACAGTGGGGTCTGTAATTGTCATGTTCCTGGACCATAGCAATATGGGGGAAGGAAGAGTGGCAGCTGTAAGGAGTATGTGAGATGTTACAGCTGATGCCTCCCAGGTCTTCTTTCTCCTAGGTGTTAGGTCTGCTGCGGTTAGGTCTGCAGGAGGAGGGATTTGGAGCCTTGGTCTCCTCAGCTGGCGGGTGCCCCTTGTTGGACTACTGGCTCTGCAATGGGATGCTTATTAGAAAGCAGGAATCAAGAGGGAGCCCAGGGCCAAGCTACCTGCTGGCAGAACCGTGCTGAGCTCTGTGCCCTTGCACCAGAGGATAATTTGCCTCCCAGTGCTGGAGGGCTGAGCAAATGCTCCCCACGGAAGGGAAACAGTTTGCTCAGTGTGTCCCCCCTGCCCTTTCCTTGTTTCTTAAGGAAAGAGCAAACCCCACTGAGGACGGGGTCAGTGGCACAGAGGTGGAGTCGTGTGGAGTTATTTTCAGAGCTTGGAATACCTCTGTGACACCAGAGCAGGAGAGGAAGGGGAGCGTGACTGAGTTTTGGATTTCCCTTCTGCTGTGGCTCTGACAAGCCCATGAGCAGTTGCCATCCCAGCATACACAAGTGTGAGCTGGAAAAGAGATGGTGGTGTCCCCTCCTCAGCCTGCCTGAGGGCCAAGACAGTCTCCTTTGGGGAAGGAGTGCTCTTGGTCTGGGTCTGGGCAGCGGGATGGGACATTTGCCTGTGACACAGAGTTACCTCTAGGGCAGAGTGAAACGCTGAGTTCTTCTTCTGACAAATGTTAATTTTCAGCCTGGTTTCCAGCTGTCTGAACTGTTTTGTCAAATCCTGACTGTTCTCCCCAGCTGTCCATCAGCAACTCTCATGTTTTGGTGGCTCTTGTCACAAATAGCATGCTAAAAAGATCTTGGTTATCTTCTCTTTCCTTTTTTACCCCTTTGAGACGTCTCACTGACTTTTTGCGGCTGCCCTGACTCTCTCCCCCTGTCATTCCTGGGAAGCAATGTGGCAATTAGAGCTGTCCACCCCCGGGAGGAGGTGTGCTCTGCTGGCCCTAAAGAGTTTGTTCCAAAGCTTCTCTGTTCTCCAAGGGCCATGAATTTGACTGTTCTGCCATTCCAAGTACAGTCACATCTGTACAAATGTCTACCATACAGATGGGTTTCATGAAGCCTTTATTCTTTTACTCTTCTTTGGGAGGTATATTGCCCCACACTTTCTCTCTTTCTCCTTGTTTCCCCTCAAAGGAGAAGTGTCATCTTAACTGCCTGTCTTAGAGGTGATGTTAAATACTGATGCGCCAAGCAAGGGCAGAGGAAATAAGGTGTCTCTTTCTCAGAGCATTAGTGCATAGGGACTGATAGTTGTAGTGCCAGCCAGGAACACCTCTTCTGAAGGGATGGTGGGGGTTCAGATCCCAGTGCTGCCAACCCTTGATCATGTCCTAGCTCTGTCACTCTGCGTCACAGCTGCCTTTCTACTCAGGCTTTGCCTCCTGCCCTGGTGGGACTCTGGAGCTGTTGAGTTGTAGCACCCGAGTGACTCTGGTGGGAATGGAGCTGGTCAGACACAGCCGGCCTCCACCTAGGAAGGAAGGAACTTTTGTGGTCCACCTGATGTTGCTGAAGCTGCTTTCGTTACTATTTCAGAAGACCAACCTCATGTGAGGGTCGAATGGGACCTGGAGGTTTGCCGTAGGTACCAAGGAAATAAGGTTCAGAAGGCAGTGCCTAATCCTAGGGTCAGCCTCGATGCTGTTTGTTGGTTCACTTTTGGAGGTATTTTATTTGAGATCTGTGTAAGGTGGTACAAAGCAATCTCATGCAGCTGGCAGCTAAAGGCAAGGCTGTTTGATAAGGGCTTTAAAGACCTCTACTCCAGTGTGAGCTGTCTCGCTGCTGCAGTGGTTGATTTTATTTTGCTTCAGAACAAGTGAACCAAACGTTCCTTTCATTTCCTTTTCCCTGTGGCAGGAAGTTTCCCGATAAAGTTAAGGAATGTCTGAATCTTTTTTTCCTGGAAGGGACTAAGTGCTTCTTCCAGAGAGACGGGGTTTGGAAGCCTGGAGCCCTGAGCTTGGCTGTGCTGAGAGGACTCCTGGCAGGAGGGCTGGGCTGCAGATGCTGCAGGTACTGAAGGGAGATGCTGGATGTCTTAGTGGGATGACCTTTCTCTTTTGAGGGTGCTGTATTTTGTGTACCACGTGCTCACAAACCTGTTTCTGTTGGCAGGGTGATGGCCCATCAGTCTGTGTTCTCAGAAATGAGTACACAGGGGCCCCTTGCTGGGGCTTCGCTGCAGAGCTTTGTCATACCTTGACAGCGTAGGTGCTTCCCAGAAAATGCTTAAATCTGCCAGTTGATGCCATTAACACTCTGTGCAAGCCTTCCCGTGGTTGTACCTGTGAGCTTTAGTTTTCCTTTCAAAGAACCATTACCAAAAGGTTCTGTGTGTTTGTCACTTGCTGAATGCCACCAATGAATCTTGACTTGGCATGGTATGTATATACATGCTCACTCCCCATATTGGCCACAAGGATGACCCTTGTACCACCATCACCTGCCTCCCCACCCCAGGGAGCACCGAGGTGCCAGGGTGGATGGTGGGAGAAGCACATGAACCTGTGTGCTGGATACCAGCGTTTTCAGAGCAAGGTGCAAAGGCTCATTATGGGACTGTGCTGGATAATCCAGCCCATCCTATGTCTCCTGCTGCTGGGTGAAGATCTAGCAGATCCTTGAAACAGTGGCACGTACTCTTCTTTTACTGAGTCTCTGTTGTTCTTCGTTTTGACAGTCTCGGTGGTTCTTCTATCTTAACACTCAGCTTCTCTGACAGGTATGTCACCAGGGGCTTCTCTGCCCACCATTCCCTGGCAGCACCCCATGTACAGAGACGGAAAACAAATGTTTCTACCATGGCCTTGATGACTGGCCTTCTTGGTGTGGTTGGATTGCAAGAGACCATGAAGGAAGAAGAAGTAGGTTTCTTATTACATTTGCAGGACCAAAGATAAAGGCTGCTCAAAAAGGTCACTTTTATTTCTGTGAGATTCTTGGTCCATTGCACATCCTCAGGCACTTGTTTGTGCAAGGCAGAGCACCTCAGGGCCTTTCTGCTGTACCCTGGCTTTCCTCTTTGGCACAAAGCAGCTGGCGTATTGGTCTCAGACAATAGTTCAGCAGATGGCTCCTTAAAACCAAAATCAGCCAATCCAGGAGTCTTGCCCTTCTTTTCAGGGAGCCAAGGACTTTGAAGACGCATGCTGAGGTTAACTTCCAGCAGAAGAGCTGCAGTATCACAACACACAGTGTCTCTTCGAGCCTGTGCTAAGATTGAGGACAAATGTGACTGTCTGGTAACTCTAAAGGCAGATGAAAGGTTTATGTGATTCAGGGAAGTGGGGGAATGTCCCTTCTAGGAGAGATTTCACATTGCTGGGCACATCCCTGCACAATCCATATGTGCGGAGGGGTTGGCTCAGAGTCATCCAGTCTCTTTCACCTGTATTTTTCCATGGTTCTGTGCCTGATCCTGCTGATGACCCATGTGGTCTGCTTTGGGGAGTGAAAGGAAGAGGAAAAAAGCATTATAAAGTGTGCAGAAATGTGGCAGTATTCCTGTCTGCTGCAAGCTCTGCTGGGGGAGCAGATGCTGGCTGCCTTTTCTCTTCTAGATGAATGAATTTCACTGGAAAGACAACTGCTGTGCTGGGAAGCTGCCATATGGACCTGTACATAGACTTGGGGCAGCGGGGATGTCATGGAGGGAGTTTGGGAAGGCAGAGGGAGCCCATGCTGGCAGCAGGGACTAAGCAGGGCTTTGGAGGGATGTGCTGGGGGTTCCTTGTGTTGCTTCTCTCTTCAGGAGCAGCTGTTTCAGGCTTACCTGGATTATGATGGTAATGAGAGAGGGTTTTTGTTGGGCCTGTGTCCCCAGGAGGGGTGCACTATACCTGCCCTTTGTTTTCACTTTGTGCCTGGTGTTTCCAGACCTTGAAATTGTGCTGTGGGCTCAAATGGACAGTGAAGTCAAGGGGGACGAGTGCAGGATCAGTTCTCAGGGAGATAGGAGGTGTGTAAGTTGTGCTGTCTTGTAGCTTTTGTGGGAGACGAAGAAGCCTGGTGGGCCAGGACTAGCAGGGCTAAGGATGGGCATTTCTAGAGGATTCTGTGCCTTCAGAGCTCTCTGTAGATGTCAGCCAGTTTGTCTGCTGCCCTGCAAGTGCTGCTCGCTGGGGAGGAGAAATTCTTCTCTCCCAAGTGGATGAAATCCTTCTCTCTGAAGTGGTGCTGCTCCCCAGCTGCATTTCAGCTCCCTTTGCCAGTGAGGCTGGAGAAAGGGCTGCCCTGATGTGCAGGAGCTGGGCATTGCACAGAGCTGCGGTGCAGGAAGCTGGAAAGCGTGAAGGTGCTGATCTGACCTCCCCAGGGTCCCATTTGGAATGGAGGGCAGGGAGGGACCAGTGCGTGCAATGACAGAAAAGCTTCCTGAGCTATGGAGAAGAGCAAAGCTTAGCCCAGCATCCAGAGCTGCTGTTAGAGCCTCCAAGGCCCTGTCTGCACAGAGGTCTGCTGTCTAGTCTTCTGGCGCTGCTGGCAGAGGGAGCTGTGTTCTGTCAGGAGCTGGAGACTTCCAGAGTGAGCCTGCAAAGCTGTCACTGCTTCTGCTCGTGGACAAGTGTCATTCAGAAGCTGCCTTCCTGACCAGTCTCATTGCTGGGCTTATTGTCCAGGTCTGCTCCATAAAGAGACTCATCAGGTACCTCTGCAGCCCAGCTCCTCCTTGGGAAGGTTTGATGTAGCTGGCTTGGTGAATCGCAGGTGTATCTTTAATGACAGATCACTTGTAAAAGCAGCTTCCAGTGCTGGTGAGAATGGAAATGTCTGTCTTCTAGTCATAGGAAAATGAAACCAAAGCCATCTTTCTGCATTCAGCCCAGCATGCTCCTGTGAACCTGTCTGGGAGAAATGAGCATCCAGTTCCTGGTTATAAAGGTGGGAGCAGCAACCAGGGAAAGGCTGAAAGAAGGTGTCTGCCTTGAGACTGTGCTAAAGAGAAACTGCAGATACTTATTTCTCAGTTAGAAGCGGGGCTGATGGATGCCTCTAGAAGGTCCTGCTGCCTGGCCATGATTTTCCTTGCCCTGTTGTGGTTTTCTTCATCAATAGAGGACACTGTAGGCACCAGCTGGATGCTCAGTGCCCTTCCATGTCCCTCTTCATGGTGTTTAGGTGGGCAACCGAGGCAGGAGGCAACAGCCGTCATCTGACTGCAGATGTGACGGGCATCGAAGCCCACAGCAAGTGTGGACTGTGAGACCTTGTGTCCCCCATGGGACAAGACCTTGCTTGTAGGCAGTTGCTGGAGAAAAGCTGATGTGTCATAAACTTGGACCTTGATTTTCTTGCACATTATCATCTGTTCTATCCACAAAGCTGAGGTGCTTTTCTGTCTGCCTTCAGGACTGCTGCAGGCACATGGTTTAAAGATATGTTGATCCAGGCAGTGTGCTGAAAGGTAAGTTAAGGTTTGTCAGCAATGCTTTTTGCTCCCAGTAAGCCTGGCAAGAGATACCATTTTCTACTAAGAAAGCTCATTCAGTATGTTGTTTCAGGTGCGTTAGAGAGGCTGATTACAGAGAGAGGGAGTAGATCAGCCTCTCTATAGTACCCACAGCACTGTGTTGGATGCGAGTTGTTTGACAGCCCTTGTTAACTCTGCTGTTCCCAAATAGGTATTGCTGGACTTGTCTCACAGGCAGGAAAGTTGGTTCCCTGTGAGATCAACCCCCTTGCTTGGTCCCTGGCAGAGCTGTAATTAGACAAGTGCAAGTTTGTCACCTTCTGTGTCACCCTTGGTCCATCCTTGGTCCATCCACCTCTCCTTGATGCTGCCTCTGGCATGGGGGAGGATTTTTTTTTTCCTGTCTATAGTAAAGAGGGAAAGTTTGGAGTTGGTGAAGGAGATAGGGAAGGTTTCTTCTATGTGTCTTAGTTGCTCTTGGAGTCGCTGTGCTGCTTTGTAAGGGAGAGTTTTACAGGGCTGCCCTGAGGACAGGAATGAAGCAAAGCCCTTGAAAGGAAGGGTGGTGGCTATATGAACCTCCTCTTATGCCCTTGGGTTTAGGACATCACCTGGGTCTGCTGAGGCTTCCTGGAATGCTGGAATACCTGAGCTACAGGCTGTGAGCTGGGAGCACAGCTCAACCCCCCCTCGCTGTTTGCAGGGACGGGAGGGTTCCAGGCAGAACTCAGATGCTCAGAAGCAGGCAGAGAAACAGGGCTAAAAGGAGCCAACTTTACTTTTCTTCTTTCTTAGAAGAAAACAAACATGAACCCTGTGTGGACTGAAGAGGACTGTGGGCTGCATATCTGGGACTTGATGGGGCTGCAGTTGGGTAAGTGATTTCTCTGGAGGTTTTGGTAGGAAATGGTTTGGTAGCATCGAAAGTGATGGAGTGTTGCTGTCAGATCCTTTCTGGAACTGAGCACTGGAGTTCTTCCTTCATGGTTCAAATGCTCCTGTCGCATCCCTGTGATCCTGTCAGCTGTGTGTGCCAGCACTTCCTTCCTCTCCCTTGGATCCTCACTGTAGCTCTCGTCTTTGGCTTTGCTGCAGCTCTGTGTCCTCTGCAAGAGGCCAGGCATGTCCAGTTATTCCGATATGTGACTTGTTGAATGCATCCGTGCCGACAGGAAGGTGTTTCTGATGTGCCTGTTGGAAAGCCACCGCTGCCTCCTCCCCTCTGGGCATCCTTGCTGTTGCCGACAAACCTTGGTTGAGAAAAACCTTGTAACACCAATGTAGTGTTAAAAGGGAAGCATTCTTTATTACAGCACTGGTTGCACGAGGGATCTCTTCTCCAAGCGTGCATAACCAGGGTTCAAAATGTTCAGATATTTATCCATAAGATTGTTACATATTCATACATTCCATTCGATTCTAATTTTGATTGGTCACAACAAACACACACCATATGCTAATTTTTATACATGCACACAAACTTTTTCTATTGTTCTAAATTGAGTCTGGGGTGTAATTTGAGTAGGGGGCTATTGAGTCGGAGGTCACGATCTCCCCCTGCCAGAATCACCCTTCACCTACATTCTCATTTTCTTGTCAAGTTAATTACAGTCATTTATCTTGAAAGAATACCTATTCTTTGATTGTTTATTTGAAACATTTTGCTGAGACCCTATTGGCCTCTTGGGAAGGGACTATACAATGGTAACAAAGCAACATAGGTAACAAATCTTCACAGTTAGAACTAACTGCCTCGTTACAAAAGCTGTTCCAGTTGCAGGGTTACACTGCTCTTGCCCAGGTGGTGCTGGGGCCGGCTGGAGGCCCTGTTGCTTCGGGCTGCACTTGCCATGTGAAGCACTGGGAGCTGGAGCCCCTTTTCCCCACCACCGGAGCTGGGCAGGGAGCAAGCTTTGCTCCCAGGAAGAGACACTTCCTCCATGTCTTCCTGTCCTCCCGTGGGATGCAGATGTGACTGCCTCCAGGCTGTGGGTTACATGTGTATGGAACGGAGGCTGCCTGCCTCACCACTGCTTGTCTTGCCCTCCTCATCTTGCATGTGGTTTGGCCTCAAATGGTACTCTGTGTTGCCCAGTCTGTAAATGAGGGAGGACATTGATTGTTCTTGCTTTGTCTGTAAAATGCTGTGAATGGTGAACAGTGCAACAGATGGCTTAGGTAGAAGTGACTGCAGAGCTCTCCCACCCTCACTATCCTTCCGTTGCAGTTTAAATCTATAGGTGATTTTTCTGAGAAGCAACAATTCCTGTATACATCATGGAAAATCCAAAGTCTGGACTGCTCCAGGAGGGTACAGATTACTCAGAACTGGTTGTCCAGTCTTGGCCCTTTGTGCACCACAAATACTGGCTTCAGTTTTTGGCCCCTGACTGCAGGAAAGACACTGAGGTGCTGGAGCGGGTCCAGAGAAGGGCAGTGGAGCTGGTGAAGGGCCTGGAGCACAAGTGTAATGCGGAACGGCTGAGGGAACTGGGGGGTTTAGTCTGGAGACGAGAAGACTCGGGGGCACCTTATCACTCCTTACAACTGCCTGGCAGGAAGATAGATCTGGGAGGTGACAAGGAACAAGCAATAGGACAAGAGGAAATGGCCTCAAGCCGTGCCAGGGAAAGCTTGGATTGCCTATTAGGGGAAATCTCTTCACAGAAAGGGTTGTCAAGCCCTGAACAGGCTGTCCAGGGATGTGGTGGAGTCACCATCACTGGGGGCATTCAAAAGAGCTGTAGATGTGGTGCTCCAGGGTTTAGTGGTGGCCTTGGCAGAGCTGGGTGCGAAGGAGCTGGGGCTCAGGAGAGCCTGAGCTGGGATGGGGGGAGTGAGTGAGCGGCTGTATGGGTCTCTGTTACTGTCTGGACTTAAAACCCTGGCACTGGGGTTAGACTTGACTTTAAGGGTCTTTTCCAAGCTAAATGACTCTTTGAGTCTCTGAAATGATATCCAGATGCAAGAAAAGAAGAGGTTGAAAGGGAGCTGCGAAGTCGGGATCCAGAGAGCAGATGCTGGGAGAGGCAGGTGGGAAAGGGACAGTAGTACTATAAGGACTGAAGGCAGGAGGCACAGTTGTGACTGATGCCATGTGGAGCTGGGGAGCCTCCAGCAGACCCTTGAAGGGAGCTTGGGCCATCTCAGCTTCGGCTGGCAGTTGAAGGTTACCAAAGAAATAGCAGGAAGCTCTTATACTGGGCTCCTATTAATTATCTCAGCTGTGTTAATGCTGGTAGAGCTTTTGTAACAGGTTGCAAGATGTCAGTACCAACGTGATGCAGTGCAGAGGGACTGGAATATAAAGGTGACAGGTGGAATATAAAGGGGACAGGCTTTGTGGCTGGCAAGACTTGATTTAGAAAGCACTCAGCCACCTAACAGCTGGCTGGAGGGGCAAGAGGTCAGCCTTGGGAATTCTGGTTCTCCTTTCCTGGCTTCTTTGAGATGCTGCTTGTATGGTAATTGTAGCTAAGCAGGCGATTTCTCTGTGAGTAATGTCATCTTGCTGCTTAAGCCTGAACAGGGCAAGGGGATTTAACTGAACAAAAATGCTCAATAGCATTCTGAGTCTCACTTTTTAGGTGAAACCCTGCCCTACCTGGCAAAGCCAGAGCGTTGAGGAGAAGGGCTGGGCAGCCCAGGTCCCAGCCCTGTCTGTTGCTGCCCAGGTTCCACTGCCTGTTGGCAGCCCAGCAGCAGTTAGCGTCTGTGCTGGTGGGTAGCAGCCAAATCGAGGCATCCCTGGGTGGCTCCTGCCCCTCCAGCTGCCCACAGCTGCCGAGCAGCACGAGGGCTTTCAGGAGCCAAGACTGGTCCCTGCACTGAGGAATCTTCCAAGATAAGTGTGAATCACCTGTCCTCAGGTTGCGTCTGGACCTGGGTAGGGAGGAGGCAGCTCTGCTGGCAGCAGGGAAGGGGGCAGTTGTGTGATACCCGGCAGGATTTAAACATCCCTGGGCTAAGAGCAGGGCTGGGCAGGTAGAAGGGCTTGAACGGGCTCTGAAATTGCCGTGCAACTTGCAGTGACAGTAGGGACTTGGAGCTTAGCTGTAGGTCCTGCTGCAAAGGGAGCCTTGGCTGTCTGAGGTGGGGAGCAGAGAGCCACGGGGTGGTGGGCTGGAGGGGTGCTGTGTCCTGGTTGCTGGTTTGTCCTGCCTGTGCAGGGAGATGTGCCCAATTGCTCCGTTGTGATGCTTTCCTGCTCTCTGGGAGGCTGGTCCCTCCCGGCTCTGGGGCTGTGGAAGAGCCTTGCTCCAGGGCGCGGGGGGGAAGCCGCTGGGCTGGCTGGGGTGTGGAGGTTGGAAGCCCTCTGGAAATAAGCGTTGTGGGGGTGGCGACAGGATTCGTTTCAAGTGAAGTGAAGTCACAGTTTGGGGAATTGGAACGAATAAGACAGTTATTCTTAAGACCCGGTAATAAACCACTGAATTCCAGATTAATGGTGGATCATCCCCATCACATTTCTCCACTGAAAAGTAGTTATTTCCAGCTTTAAATCCCAGCTCTTGCTGCAGCAGGTCCTGCTGTCCGTAGGGCAATGCAGAGCTCTGGTGTTTCTTTCAAGAGCAAAAGGAAACAGTAGCCTCGTTTCCTGAAGCTGTGAAGGGCCCAGCACCGCAAACGCGTGAAGTGCTGTAGCTGTCTTGGGAGTAAGGGAATGAAGTGACTGCCTTGCTTGCAGGGTGTGGGGGGCAGTGGAGGGGCAGGGAATGGCCATCCTTGCCTAGATGCTGCCTTGCTGTATACAGCAAGTGCACACAACTAAGGAGATGTGGAACACAGGGAAGCAGGAGGGAATATCATCCTGGATTTTACTTTAGGTTTGAGCTTATTGCTCATGTGCCTTTGATGGTTTCCTGCTTTTTTCCTGCTGTGACAGCCTGGAATGCCTGTAGGGAGCTCCAAGTTTGGGTGTTAACAAGTGAAAATTAGGGTTTTGTTCTGCATGAAGAAACGCTTTTGGGCAGTGGTGTAATTTCATCGCTGGAAGGAGTTGTTTCTGCCAGATAATCTTCGTAACTTCAACCAGCTGAAGTAGCCTTGGGAAACTATAGTTCTTAATCAGAGTCTTGAACTCTGCGCTGAGTTAGTTAGAAACATCACCAGGCTCCTTGCAGAAAGGGTGAGAAGGGCCAGCAGCCCGTGGTGTGTCTCTGTGGCTCGTGGGGCTGCACCCCCAGCAAAAGGCTGTTTTGGCTCAGGGACTGTTTCTTGTGGGGTTTTACGTTTATGAATGGAGCCTAAATGTGATCTAATCATGAGTGAGGGTGGGGAGGTCCTGTGTTCTGGGCTTAGGAAGGATGCCAGAGGCTGGAGACACAGCTGTATCTTTTGGGTGTGCCAGGAATGGTGAGGCCCTGGCACAGGTTGCCCAGAGAAGCTGTGGCTGCCCCATCCCTGGCAGTGTTCAAGGCCAGGTTGGACTGGGCTTGGAGCAACCTGGTCTAGCGGAAGGTGTCCCTGCCCGTGGGAGAGGGTTGGAACTGGGTGATTTTTAAGGGCCCTTCCCTTGCAGGGTTGCAGGGTTCCAGGGTTCCACGGGTCCAGGTGTTTTAAGGTTCTGGGGTTGTGGATTGTCCAACTGTTGCTTCTTCCAGGTGACCTCTGTGACATGGCCAGTGGCAAGATGCGCCGGCCCATGAGGTCCTGCAGAAGAGCGGATAGATTCCAGGGCAGAGTGGTAGCATCTCGTAACCCGAAGCTGGTCAGAGAGGCAGAAGAGGCTCTCACCACCAAGCAGAGGCTGGCAAGCCCTTGGGAGAGGAGGTGGCCCCGGACTACCCAACTCTGGGACATGGGTGAAGTCTCCCATCAAAAGGTAGCCTTTCTCTGCCCTTTTCCTTGCTGTTTGATGTGACATTTGAAGAGGGCACGAGCTTGTGGCCAGCTTGTCTCCAGCTCACCCAGGTAGCTTGGTGATTAGGTCCTATTGTCATTTCCAACTGGTGGTGGTGGGGTTCTTTCTGCTGGGGAAAAGGCAAAATATGTTTCTCCAGTGAGCCATTGAAGTCCTGATCTGCACAAAGCCAATGGAACCTCTGCTGCAGTTGGTGGGTTTTGCTGGAGTTGAGCTACCGTCGCTAAAGCACGCTGCTGTGGGAGGGCTGGGGCAGGACACAAGGGCAGGAACTGCTGTTTTTCATCCTCTGGTTCAAACAGCCGTCTCTTGCTTTGGTGTAGTCAACTGCTGTGTGCTTGGGGTCACAGGACTCCCTCAATGGTGGCAGCACTGGCCTTTGAAGGCTGAGGGCCTGTGGCAATTACTCAAGATGTAACAAAACCAATTGCATTAATGCTTTGGGTTGGAAGAAGGTGTGGGACCCTTCCAGGGTGTTTGAGTTTTCAGGCTGTTGGATACCCAGGGGAATCGCCCTGGGCAGAGGAGAGTGGATGTGCTTTACCTGGACCAGTGCTATCTTCAATGTGTGTTTGAAGCTGCTTTTCTTGCAGGACTGCTCAGTCTAACACACAGTCCAGGTGGGCAGATGGCTGAGGTAGGCTGTTGAGCAGAAAGTTGCCAGCAAGAGACCTGTAGCACATCAGTTAAGGGGTGCCCCACACAGCACACAAGGTAGGAACACATCATACGAGCGCCCAAATAACTGCCAGTGCTACAGCTACTGACCTCAGCCTGACCATAGCTTCTGTGGAGAAGCAGGAGACCTGCCTGTGTCTCTCGAGTGGGAGCAGTGCAGCTGGGAGAGGGGAGACCAAGCAGAGAGGAATTATCTGCAAGTAATGCCTCTGCTGGGTCAGCATTTGGTCTTTGTGTGTATTTTTCAGAGCTGCTTCTGCAGTGGTATTAAATAAACCAGCAGTAATAGAATACAGTGAAGCATCGACTTAAAGCTCCTGTGGAAAGGGGATACTAATTGCAGTCTAGCTCAAGTTGCCCAATAATGCTGAGAAAAGAGCTGAACTTCATCCCTATCCAGCATTCACCTCATTTGTCTGTTTCGCAGCTGTCCTGTTACTTTCCTGTTGGCCTTTCCTCCCTGGTACTGGTGCCTTCTGTGTGGTTTCTAGGCTCTACATCAAAAAAAAAGATATTTGGGGGTGTGTGGGACTCCATCTTGCTGACTCAGAGGGAAGTTCATCTGCAAGTTGTTTCCTGTGGAGGCTCATGCTCATGGAAACTCCTGGGTTTTGCTTGCTCCCCGCGTGCTCGTGGCTGTTCCGGCGAGTGTCTGGAGCTGAGTGAGCACCTTAGCACAGGGCTCTGCTGGAGGTGAGAGCATCTTTGCCTTCTGGAGAAGGCGACCTGGAAAAACAGCCTCCAAAAGAGCTTCTTAGCTTGAGGCTGCTCATCATGGTCCAGACGCCTTTGCTCAGCTGAGAAGAGAGGTGGGTGAGCTCCCATCTCCTCCTGTGAGCTGGGCAGATGTACTCACCAAGAGACTGTATTTACTGGAGATCAGTGTGGGAGTTTCATTCATGAATCTTTCTCCCAGCAGCTGAACCTCTCTCAGCTCTGTCTTGCATCTGCAGTTCTCAGCAGTTGACCTGGACCAGAGGTTGTTCCAGCCTTTCCCATCCGAGGTGGTGTTTGAGAACTATGTTCCCATGCCAGGCACAGCTACAGGTTGGGCGGGGAGGAGGTTCAGAGCAGCCCTGCGGAGAAGGACTTGGGGGTGTGAGTTGATGAAAAAATGAACATGAGCCTGCAGTGTGCGCTTGCAGCCCAGAAAGCCAACCGTATCCTGGGCTGCATCAAAAGGAGCATGACCAGCAGGTCGAGGGAGGTGCTCCTGCCCCTTTACTCTGCTCTCGTGAGACCTCACTTGGAGTATTGTGTGCAGTTCTGGTGTCCTCAACATAAAAAGGACATGGAACTGTTAGAACAAGTGCAGAGGAGGGCCACGAGGATGATCAGGGGACTGGAGCACCTCCCGTATGAAGATAGGCTGAGAAAGTTGGGGCTGTTCAGCCTGGAGAAGAGAAGGCTGTGTGGAGACCTCATAGCAGCCTTCCAATACCTGAAGGGGGCCAATAGGGATGCTGGGGAGGGACTCTTCATTAGGGACTGTGGTGAGAGGACAAGGGGTAATGGGTTTAAACTTAAACAGGGGAAGTTTAGATTGGATCTGAGGAAGAAATTCTTTACTGTAAGGGTGGTGAGGCCCTGGAATGGGTTGCCCAGGGAAGTTGTGGATGCTTCATCCCTGGCGGCGTTCAAGGTGGGGTTGGCCATAGCCTTGGATGGCATGGTTTAGTGGGAGGTGTCCCTGGGCATGGCAGGGGGGTTGGAACTCGATGATCTTGAGGTCCTTTCCAACCCTCACTATTCTATGATTCTATGATTCTATACATAGCGGCGCTAGCTCTGAGGAACAAAGACAGGGTAAGTGCTGGGCTGTGGAGGTTGAACACTGGGCTGGAGGGGGAGAGCAGTGGAATTCATGTGGTGTGAAGCTGAGCAAGTTACTTGCTACAGCACAGCGCATCCAGAATAAAATGTCTCAGCGCCGTTATTCTGCAAGATGGGAGAAATGTTCCCATGCTGGGGATTCTCCCGCCGGTTTTGGCCGTGCACTCGTGGTATGTAACCCAAAGGAGCTTTTCGAGCCAGCATGCTTCCCCTTGAAAGCCCTGGACCGATGAGAATGTTGAGGGCTGTGCAGTTCTTGCCTGCTGTCATGCTTTACCTCGAGTGTGCACCATGTCCCGGTGGCCCCTTGGTTAATCTTGGTTTCTGGCAGGGTGTGTTTTTCTCTCTCAACCTGTTCAGCTGCCTGTGTGTAGCTCCCTGTCAAAGCACAGGGGTTGAGTCTTCCCTACTTTATGCTGGAGTAAGCTACAACTCCTGGCATTAGCACTCCAGGCTGAAGGTTTTGGAAGAGCAGTGGAAACAGGCTGGCTTAGCAGGAGCAGCTAAAGGGGAGGACTTGAGGTGCCACTTGGGGCTCCTGCTAAGCCTAGTTCAGTTCAGCTCAGGTGTTTCTAAGCCAGAGTGATTGTGCTTTCCCTTTGGAGAATCCCAGCACAGCCAGGGTAATGTGCTCCTGAAGGTCTCCAACTTGAACTGGAAAGATTGTGATCCTTTTGAGATTTCCTGAGAAAGTTGAGCAGGGGAAGGTTGAGAAATGTCAGCAATTTTGTTCTGTTCTGCTGTAAAGGGGAAAATTGAGACCTTTTGAATTTCAGCCGGGGAACATTTGCTCCAGTGAGGCATGTGCCAAGAGCAAGCTGGTGGGAAAAGACAGGAGGGAGGAAAGGGGCTGAGTTCAATGTCCTGTCCCAGAGCACTTTCTTCCACACAGGGATTCTCTTGGTACGTAACAGGGAGTGTGCTGGAAGCAGAGAAAGGTCAGAAAAAGGCATAATTCAAGATCATGTTGCGTAACAAAGAGCAAGATGCGTACGTGAGAGGAGGGCACGGGGGGGAGGTGGAAGTGTGCAGGTGAATTGACCCCCTCCTCAAATCTCCCTCTTGGGAGAAACAAAGAAGGGGACAAAAGGAGTGACACTGTCAGGGCTTAATGTAGGGAGAGGAACAGCAAGAGAAGTCAAGGCATCTCCTGAGATAACAGGTTTTACAGGGAAATGGTAGAACATGGAAGAGCCTTTGGCAAGGAAGGATGAAGTTACTCCCCGAGAGTTCTGTGTCATTCCTGGTTTAGCTTGGAAATACTGGGAAGTTGCAGTGTGGATACCTATGCCCAAGGCACACCACTGGTGTGGTTCACAGTGACATTGGGCAATCTTTGCTGTAGGTGTGCCCTTCACTTTTTAAAATGGGTCTCAGTTTCTCTTTTCCTACTGCTCTGCTTCGTTCCCACTGTGTCTGTTGTCTTCAGCTGCTTCATCATCCGTGCAGCACCTCAGAATGTTTGCCTTTGCCAAGTACCAGCGAAGAGGCAAAGAGTGAATTTGCTCTATTCATGCTTCCCAAGTGGAAAACAGCATCTGCACTGATGTTGGTGCCATTCCCAGTAAAACGTAATTGACTTGTACACCTGCAGCTTGGGATTTCTATGCCCTGTGAAGGGGAGGCAGTGTGTGAACTGTTGGTTTTATCCAAAATGAATTAGTTGTGAAGCTAGTACAACCTCAGGCATTGGACAGCCCTGGGGTAAAAGGAAGACGAGCTCTAAGGAAAACCCTTGGCATATTTAAATACACCAAGATAGAGATGATAATCCTAAGGGAGTTTATTATGTTCGAATTCTGCTGGGTTTTGGTCATGTCCTGGAGAAAAGGAGCATTGTGCTCTGTCTCAGGAGTTTCCCAGATTCCTCTGAATCCTGCTGATGTATCCTGCATGGTAGCTGAAGTTGTTCGCTAAAACTCCAGCTAGCAGCAAAGTGTAACAGAGGCAAAGTGTAATCGAGCCCAGTATATGTGTTCTGTAATCACTCCAATATGGAAGTGCTTCACTATATGCTTCCTGCTCTTGCCTACTTGCTGTAGAATGCTTTCCTGTCTTCAGACTGCTCCTCACCACCCTCAGAGGTGTCCTTTGTGGCTCTCGCTGAAGATCTTTGCCACGTGGGCTCATGTGCCAAGGGACTTGGTGACCAAAACGTGTGGCTGCAGTGGGAAGTGGGCTCCTGGAGCTTGCTGCCCCAGGGCATTGCTGGGAGCAAAGGGTGTTTTAGAGTGTTCAGGGCTGCCTTGGCCATGGGTTATCAGGCTTGGGTCACGGGTGCAGAATGAGCCTCCATTTTTCCAAGCCTCGTGTGTTCATCAGTGGAGCTGCCTGTCATTCAAACTCTCCTTGTTATACTTTCTGAGATGAGATTGGGTGCGAGGGGGTTACTGCCTGTGTGCTAAGGAATGCCTGTTTGCTGTCTCTGTGCCTGTGCTATCCCAGAGGACAGACACTTGCAGCAGGATGCCTGCAGGAAGGCCTGGCTATGAGGAGGGATACCCAGAAATGTGTCTCTCCTGCACTGGCAGAGGCCTGGCTGTGATCACCAGGCAGCAAGAGCCTCCAGAGAGCCCAGGGTGGCTTTCATTAACGAAGCCACACTGTGAGGCAGTGCTGGTCAGGTATCTCAAAGCAGAAGGTGCCTTTGAGGACCATAATTGATTGGCACAGCCTGGGGGGTTGTCTGGCTTTCCATCACATATGCAAATTGGGTGCTCTCATTTCTGCATCAGCCTTTCCTTGTATTATGTATCTCCCTTGCTGCTTTACAGCCCCTTTTAAATTCTCTTAGCCATCTCCTTCTTCCTGGGGTTGTTCTTTTGTCTTCCTGTGCTTGTCCTTTTGCTCTTGAGGTAAGCTTTTATTCAAAGGAAGGCCAGAGTGTCTGTGGTCGTCCTTCTCTTGCTTGTCCACCCCCATGACTAGCACCGCAGCTTGACCACCCCACTCCACCTTGGTGTGTCAGAAGTGACTTCCTTCCCCCAGTGTAACACACACTGGTTTGCCTTCAGATAATACATCCATCCTCCAGAGGCATGATTGCATGGATGTGTGCAGGCAGAAGCAAGCACGTTCTTTGGGCTTGTTGAATATGCAGATGACTTGAGGTACTGCATTTCCTTACTGCTTCCTTCACAGCAGGGCATGTTCCTACTGCCTCTGTCCTGCAGCTGTGTAGCTCAGCAGAAGGGGTTCAAGTCCACCCTTGTGTGTTACGTGCATGTACCTTCAGAGCTAAAAGTGTTTTGGAAAGGTGGTAAGGAAGGATGTCACATGGGCTGTCCTGGTCCCTTCTCATGTTTCCACAAGCGACAAAATCATAGTTTTGTGTCTTTCCTGCAGGTTCCTCGTCTGCTGAACGTCATCCTGGGGAACTCTCCTTACTTCGAGTTGATCAGCCTGAGTGATGAGGACTATAAGGTAGCGCCGGGCATGTCTTCAACCTACTGCATCCTTTTCAGACCTGATGAGAACAAGGTGAGACTGGAGGTCCTGAGAGATGGCGCCTTGAGCTGAAGGTGAACCTGCAGGGCTGGATTCCAAACCAGGCGTCTGGTGTGGGTTTTGAAGAACTGGCCTGGGTTCAGTGGGGTTGCACTGGATCTAGACCTGGGGGAGACTCTTTCCTCGTGGTGAAGGTTGTGCTCTCATAGGCTGGAGGCTCTTGCCTGTTTCAGGCTGTTTTCTCCTTCAGTGGTGGAATATTTAATGTTTGCTTGCCTCAGGGCCGAGAGTCTGCTGCCTGTGCATGGCCTTTTACTCATCTTCTGTTTGCTGCTTAAATGTAGTTGAATACTCTGTCCTATCCTCAAGCAGCATGCATATAGAAAACTAAAGAGGACCTGCCCCATGGTCCCTGGCTGCCCCTGCTTATGAAATAATCTGTAATGAAAGGCCATGAAGGTAAAAAGTGCGAGTACATTATCGAATGCTACTGTGAGAGTCACAGAAACCAGCGGTTCTTCTTTTGCCGTGGCATGGTGCTGAGTGCACTGTGCTGCGATTGTTTCTTTCCCTGCAGGATTATTTTGATGAGCTTATCATCATCCTCGCAGAGAGGGAGAAGTTCTTTGTGCCTATCCGAGCAATAGGTGCCTCAGCCATCCTGGACTTCACTGAGCAGCTGAACTCCAGCTGTCCAGTCAGATTCAGCACCCAGAAAACTGCTGGTGTGCACCGTGGGGAAGTGGGAGGCTTGCTACAGCATCACCACACTGAGGTAAAGGAGCTCATCTCTTGTGCAAAACACTGTTGCGTGGTCATAGAGTTGTAAACAGTGACAAAAAGGAGGCAGAGCATCTGAGGTGCTGGACATGGGCAGGACATGTGGGGTTTGCCATTGCTTACAGTGTTTTGAGAAAGCTCTGCATGCAAGTTTTACACTGCAGTCATGTCTCCAATGCAGCATCATGCAGGTCTGATGCTGTTAGATTGGAAGAGCGAAGGTAGGAAGGCAGCTTGACTACTGAACAAGGTGCTGTGTGGCAGAGGACAGCTCGAGGGGCTCAGGTCACGGAGCCCAAAGGCAGCATCAAGAATGGGCAAGCAATGAGCTGGTGAGAGACACTGAAGAGTTTCTCAGCAGCTGTGTCCGTATGAGCAAGCGGAGTTCATAGATCAAAGCAAGTGCTATCAAGGCCCTGGCAGTAACAGTGTGTGATCCAGGGACTTCGTTTTCCTGTGGGCTTGGTCTGGTGCCTGAGACCAAATATGCCTAAGCAGAATGAGCTCTGAAGTGGAGAAGAGGAGCAGGCAGTGGCTTCAGAACTGGACTACAGCCCAAACCAGAAAGTTAAGGAGGGTGCAGGTGAAAGATGGTGCAAATGTCTGGTGCGTTTACAAAGAGTTGGGAGCCTTTTCTCCTGGAGCTTTCTCTCTCTCACGTTTCCTGGAGATGGCTCAAGTAGCTGAGTAGCTGCTTTGCACCCCTGTGATCACGACTAACCTTCTGAAATGGTTACACAGCGCTATCAGCCAAGTACGCCTGTTCTCTGGGATGCCACAAGTTCATGGTACTCTGGTGGTCCCCTCATCAAATGCCTGAGGTGAATTGTGTTGCGGACAGCCTTTCCTGTTCCTGTTGGTCTCAGGAGACAGTCACTGGTTTTCCAGTTTGCTGAATTGGAGAGGGTAATGTGTTTTTGACACTGCATCTGCACGGCAGCCGGTTCAGTTGGCTGGTAGTTGAATTGCTTGGTCCTAAGGTCTCAGCATAGGAGCTGAGGTTAAGAATTCAGCAAAGACCTCGTGTGTCTGACTTGGTGCACCTGAGCTGCTTCAGTTTCTTCTCCGGGAAATGGGATTCAGAAGGAGACTTTAAACCTTTCTGCTGTGGAACACGAGGGTCTGAGAGGAGCTTCTGCCAAAGGCTGGCAAGGCTGTTTAAGCAGGCTTCTAAGATGCTTTTTAAGCAGGCTGCTGCTTTTCCCTGTGGAGCTGCATGGGCAGAAACTTGTAGATCACTGTACAGTTTCTTTCTGGGATTTCCAGGCCTACTTGTCACCACCACAATAAATACCCAGTGAAGTCTAGCATCTGTTTGCAATGCACTTGCCAACTACTCTGTTGGGTGATAGAGCATGTGTTGAAAGCTCCTTCCTAAGGGTTTTAAGAGTGCTCCATCCCCAAAGGTCCCCTCCTGTAGAAGTGTTTTCCAGCCCATTGGTGCCCAGCCTGTACTGCCAGGGGTTAGTCCATCCCAAATACAGCATTTTTACAATTTCCATCCCTGAACTGCAAGAAGTTCTTATCAGTCTATTCTCCAGCCTGTTGTTGTCCCTCTGAACCCAGCCCTGTAGTGTGTTGACTGCTCCCCGCAGTCTGTGTCCTGCGCTCAAAATGTGGGTGTTCTCTCCTATTGACCAGGTCAGGATGTCTCCTTGCAGCCCGAGACTGCAACTGCCATGTTCTCCTCCCTATGTGATGAGGCCCTGGTGTGGCAGGAGTGGTTATTCCAGCCAGTGCTGGGGACCGTACTGTGTGATTTGTTGTCCATTCGTTGTGCCAACTTTATTCCTACTGTCTGAGTGCCTGTGGACCCTCTACCACACCTG
This sequence comes from Amazona ochrocephala, assembly GCA_039720435.1. NCBI lineage: Eukaryota > Metazoa > Chordata > Aves > Psittaciformes > Psittacidae > Amazona > Amazona ochrocephala. The sequence continues at coordinate 77,132,987 of CM077909.1, read as the reverse complement.
TGAACTTTCCCGTTAATGCCTTGAGTCTCTTGATAGCAGTGATCACTGGTTGGTTCATTGCTGCTTGTGCTCCAAGTGGGGCTTGGATATCTACTACTGAGCTCCCAGGTGAGCCCTGGGGTTCTAGCAGTTGCAGCAGGAAAGAATTGGCCACCTCCCAGCTCCATGATGAGTTGGCTTGAGAATGAGACCAGTGCACTGCTCCAATTAGCTGGCAGTTGCCTTTGGACAGATATATTTACAGAGGCTTTCACGAGAGAGGCCACTTTCCTACTTATGTCAGGGGATTAATTTCCCTGTTACAGAGGCTACAAAAAAGGCTGCATCGTTATTAACAACAGAAGTAGTGAAATTTAGTTTAATGTCACTAATTCTGTTGAATGACTTCCATAATAATTCGATGATTCATTATTACCACAGAACACTTATAACTGTGCTTTAGGAATTAAGTTGTGTTCCCTGTCCTGGAGAGCTTCAAGTATAAATATGAGATGCAGTATTCCAGAGTTACGGCACAGGTGGAAGGAAAAGGATTGCCACCCTTACAGACTTAAATTAAGATCGGTTTAGTGTCTTCTTCTTGAGTGGAAAGTTTAAGCAGCCAAGTTGAATGTGTGCTTAACTCTTGCTGAGTAAGGAAGTGGTAACTGCGTTAAAGGCAGTCTTAGTACTGCATAATAGCTTTGTGTGTTGATATGTCCAAGCACAGCTGTCTGCATATGAGAGGGAGGAGAATTAGTGGAGCAGAAGGGAAAGAGAGATCTATCTCATGTTATAGACTGATTTGCTGACCTCTGTGTTCTTTATTCTCTCTTCGCATGAGTGAAACTTTTGTCTGAATTGCTGCAACTTTTGTTTTCCGGGCTGGGCGCATTCAGGCCCTTGCCATTCTCAAGCCAGCTGCATTTCCTAGTCCAGTGCAGTGCTTATAGCACTTCTTTGGCTCCTTTCTCTGGATTCCCTTCCTTATGGCATCAAGTGTAACCTCTCTGCTTTCACCTTCAGTGCAGTTTTCAGCCCATCTCCAATCCTAACCCTTCCTCTCAGCCAGTACTGATTGCTCAGCTCTTGCATCTGTTTACTTCATGATGATGTTCCTTGTCTGTCAATAATTTCTGCAGGGACTCTGATGTTTCTATTGTGCACTTCACTCCAAGGAAGAGCTCTGAAGTGAATCCATGGGGCCAATTCAGCATCCTTCTCCTGTTCCCTGTTCAGAGCTCTCCTTTGCCGTGATACCTGCCAGGAAACAGGGCCACATTTTGGTGGTGTTTTCCTTTATGAAAAACTAGTCAAAGCACTCCCACTTCTGCAGCCTGGCTTTATGCCTGTCCTCCCTCTGCCTGTCCAAACACAGCTCTCTGCTGCAGAGCTTGGCAATAAAAAATAATAATAGTACAAACACAAAGTCTCTTCCTGTCCTTCTCGTTGTTAAGGTGGGATAATGAGTTTCTTCTCAGTGGCATTCACAGAGATAAATGTCATTCCAGTACGTCTGAGTTGGAAGTGGTGCCTGGAAGCAGAGCTCAGTGCAGCACTGCCTTTTCCTGCCGTTACAGACGTGGTGCTCTGCTGTGTTGTGGGGCCAGAGAGGATCAGTCTCAGATAAAATCTGTTTAGAAACATCCCCACCGAGATCTGAAAGCTCGGGAAATTACCCTAAAAGGTGCATGTTCTTTGGTTTTCTGGTTTGTGCCTTTTTTTTTTTTTTCCTTTCTGCAGTACATCTTCATTGGGGTCTGTAGTGACAAGACAAGGGGTGATGGGTTCAAACTTAAACAGGGAAGTTCAGATTGGATATAAGGAAATTCTTTACTGTGAAGGTGGTGAAGCACTGGAGTGGGTTGCCCAAAAAAGTGGTAAGTGCTCCATCCCTGTCAGTGTTCAAGGCCAGGTTGGACAGAGCGTTGAAATACATGGTCTGGTGTGGGGCATCCCTGCCGTGGCAGGGGGGTTGGAACTAGATGATCTTAAGGTCCTTTCCAACCCAAACCAGTCTGTGATTCTATGATCTTAGTGGAGAGATGGGGCAATTCCATCACCAGTAATTTTACTGTCTTCCTTGGTGGTGGAGGTACCTTTCAGTGACATGTATTCTTCCAGATTCAAACGATTTTCTAATGCAAATTAAGCCACCAGTAGACCAAAGGAAGTTTGGATGTAGAAGACGTGCATACCACAGGACTTGAAGTATTTTGCAGCACCCTCTCACACTGAATTGCTAGCTCTGTTCCCTTGTCAGGTGTGTTTCTAAGTAATGTCAGAAGTATCTGGCCCTTGCTATCCACATGGGACATACTTTTGCCCAACTGTGTCAAGATGGGGAGCTGGTGCCTGCTGAAAGTGAGCAAGAGGTCAATGCCAAAATACATGGTTATGAAATTGTTTACAAATCTATTGTTGCTCTCTTTCTGAAGGGCAGTAACAGGCAAAATCTCAGCAGGTCCTGGTGGGAAGGTCTCTCCTGCATTGGTGTGGCTAGAGGAGTTTCTCCAAGCTGGGGATTGCAAGGTGCCATTGGGATATCTGGACCTGTGAAAGCCTAAATGTTAAAAAGCATGCCAGAAGGAAACAAGCTATTAAAAAACCTCCAAGCTTTCTTTTGTGTCTTTCAGGAGCAGTAGTGATTCATTAGAAGGGTAGATCTACAGTGAAGCATGAAATCAGACTCTACAACTCAAAGAGAGTTATAAAGCAGGTGTGTTTATTATGGGCCTGGGTGCAAGGGGGGTCAGTCCTCCTAACTTGCAACTGAGGGGTTAAGCAAGCAGATATTTATTCGACACAAACATGCATATTCATTAGGTTCCTTCCAGAGCTATTACAGTTAGCGATGGGGCTCTTACAATTAGTTTAGGTACTCAGTATCATAAGGCTCCTCCCTTTTGGTGCTTGCGCACTGCCCTCCGATGATCATGGGCAGGGGTTTTCAAGATGAAGTAAGCAGTCTTCCTCATGTGGGCAGGGGTCTTCAAGATGAAGTAAGCACTCTTCCTCATGGTGCACTTTTTACCTTTGGCACAGTTGGATGCCCCAGTAATCACAATTAGCTGAAACCAGCCGTATCTGCAAGTTTCTGATAGCTGGCAAAGATTTAGAGCAGTGTGACCTTTGTACAAAATTTACTGCAAGCAGGATAGGATGGGCAGACAAGGAGTATCCTAAGCTGGCAGATGTTCGGTAGTCACTGTCTCCAAACTAACTGATAATTAGAAGGATGGTAAGAAAGAGTTCACTCATGTTAGTAAGATTACTAAATTCTGTTATCACACCGCAGACTTGCAACACATTTTTCTCTTAGACCTAAGTTAAGTTGAAAGTATTTTAACACTATGTTTTCCAGGCACTTGCTTTCCTTATGTCAACAGGATGAGAATTATCTTGAAGAACAGCTCACAATTAATGAATAAAAGCTTGGCCTGCCAGCTTCACATCTTAGCAGTGGTTTCTGTTTGGATATTACAATGTGTCAGGGATGTCTCCTTAGTATCTTGTCTTATCTGTAGGCTGCAGGGAGCAGCTCAGTGGCGTTAGCTGAAATTCAGAGGAGTTAAGGTTAACCATGGATGGAGTTTAACCATCTTTGGGTCTTGGAGAGCCAGGTCTGTGTGAGGGATAACAAGGTCCTGCTACGAGCAGTGATGCTTGTCTTATGGATACAGCATGGGGTGGGGTGTAGGAGATGAAGTGTCTGATTTATGCTCTGTTTCTCTGAGAGTCCTGAGAACTGAGTCCTGGACTTGGTTGGATCTTCTTCTGGTAATCTGAAAGTATGCAGACATCTTCTTAGACCTCATAGCAGGCTTCCAGTATCTGGAGGAGGGCTATAGGGATGTTGGGGCGGGACTATTCATTAGGGACTGTAGTGATAGGACAAGGGATAACAGGTTAAAATGGGGGAATTTTAAATTGGATGTAAGGAAGAAATTCTTTACTGTAAGGTTGGTGAAGCACTGGAATGGGTTGCCCAGGGAAGTTGTGAATGCTCCATCCCTGGCGGTGTTCAAGACCGGGTTGGACAGAGCTTTGGATGACATGGTTTAGTGTGAGGTGTCACACTAAACGGTGTTTAGGGCAGTTGGAATTAGATGATCTTAAGGTCCTTTCCAACCCTAACTATTCTATGATTCTGTGATTCTTTCTCAGGCATCCCCTGGAGCCTCTCACTCCCAGGAGATTCCCAGGCATCTGGGGGCAGGAGGAAGGATTTGGAAGGTGACAGGATGGGAGGAAGTGCTGCATGGTGCCAGGGATTCCCCTTAACTTGCAGCTTTTCTGTTGTGGCGACATTTCTGGCAAAAGCAAAGGACAAATAAAGTCTGTGCCTCTCCCACACCAGGCAGTGAACACACCCAAGCACCAGCAGAGACCTCCAGCAGCCCTGGCACAGCAGTGCAGATGCAGGACCCAGTGGAGCAGTCCAGTTCTGAGGCTGGTAGTGCCTTGTCTTTCCTCCTCCCTCCAAAGTCTCAGGTCCAGCACGTGAACATTGCAGGCCCAATACTTCTCCATTTGTCAGCAGCAATGTTCTATCCTGTTGTAATGGGAACAGGTCGGGCCCCTAATTGCAGCAATATCTCCTCGATGAGCAGAAACTGCAGCAGTCTCATCAGCTGCCACCATGAGCAAAGTTGAGCTTGTGCGTCGCTTCAGTGGTTCTCAGTATTTTTATATGTTGCATTCTCTGATCATGTTAAAACTCTCCAGAACATACTATTAAGGTGACAGAGGGACCAGTAACAAAGCACTAATCCAAATAATTTTTGTTTTCCAATCGGCGCTGGACAAGAGCCAGAAAGCTCAGCTGTTGTTGCGCAGAAGCATATTTAGTCTGACTTAAGGGTAAGCATTAGAACACCGAGTTTTGTGCTCATCAGCCAACAGCTATTCACCTGGTGACAAACTACAGTTGCTCATAATAAATCCAAAGTACATCAACCCATTTTCATCATTATTTCCAAAACATTGCACAGAATTTGTGTTGTGGGCCAAGCAAACAGATTCTGAGTTTCGATTACAACCCAAAACCCCAGATTGCATTGCTTGTGGATACATGGAAAACCTCCTGTTGAACTGGCCTTGAGATGCTCCTTCTAATGGTGCTTCATTTAACTGGGAATTTAGTGGTTCAGGCTGTAAATGAGGTGCTCCTGTTGTGTCTTGTTTCTGTGTCATTATATCACTCTGATCTGCACTTGTACTCATTCAGATTGTTCTGACTGTTCCTTTTCTTAGAGCAGCTTTCATTGACATGCTGATAAAAGGTGCCCTGTCTTGGGCTCAGCCAGGGTGTTTTCCAGGTGAAAAATGAGAATTCTGCAAATTAAACCATAATTGTGCTCTGGTCTTCAAGAATAACTTTTATTTTCCTGGTCTGATTTTTAGACTGTAATCTCACAGGGACAGGCATTGCCCTGATGTTTGCATCTCTTGAGGTGAGGTTTATAGGTGGCAGGAAAAGGCAGATTCCTGAGGAGGTCATGTCAAGTTGTGCATGCGAATAGCTCTTACCCCTCCTGAGCATTTTCAAACCCATTCTCTGATGGTGCTGCTGGCAGCTGGACTCTGGAGCCTCATTGCAGAGGACTGGGTGCAGAGTATGGGGGGCTGAGGTCATGTTATACCAGGGGATGTTCTGAGGTCTGGTTCTCTTCAGCAGGGAGAGTCACCGGCTCTGTTTCTGGTCCTGGATGTTCTGGTTCTCTTCTAGAGACTGGTTTGCTTGCTCTTTGCTTGCATAAGTGAGCTGAAGCGAACTAGACTGCAAAGGGAATGGAGGCCCCAGATCTCTCATACAATCCTGATCTCTCTCGTTGTGTTGCAGCCCTTTGTCTGTGGAACCCTCCATTGGGACTCTTGGGATTGGAGAAGCGATGGAAGTCACAGTGGAGTTTCACCCACCAAAGATCAGTGTTTATTCCAGTGCCGTGATCATTCACTATGACGCAGGTAAGTGCTGGGCAGTGCATGGTGCACCCTCTCTGTATCCTTCCAAACAGAGCCCTTTCGAAGCAGATTAGTGTTCAACTTGCTTTGCAGGATACTTCTAAGACCTTTCCTTTCAGAGCCTCTGTATGTTTCTGTGCTCAGAAGTGCACAGATAAGGGATGAGGGCTGAGCCTGCCCTTGTTCTGTGTGTCCTGTGTCACTGGGTGCTGGTCCATCCCTGAGTGACCTTGGTGTCAAGACAGTGTTCTCCACCCAGCCACCCCCTCGTGACAGTCATCTGCTATCATTCCCTGTTGTCCCAGCACCCTTAATTCTCTTTTGAGGTGTACCTCCCCATCCCAAATTCATCTCAAAGAGAAGTGGACAATAGTTGGTGTTTAGGGGGTTATTAAAGTGGATCCCCTCCTGCAGGAAAGAGATTTCTGGAATCCTATTTTTCTGGGAGTTGCTGTGTGTAGGAGGAATTCCGTATTACAGTCTGCATATCCCTGTGTGGAGTCTTATTCCTAGAGAGGGCTGTGTTTGGAGCGTGGCATGGGGAATTCATGTGTCTGTCAGACTCTTAAATGCCCTCTGTCTCTTATATACCTGGGTCCCATATAGTGTTTCTCCTTTGTCTTGCCCTCTACTTGTCTACATCTCATACTTCACAACATCAGGTCTAAAGCAGCTATAACTTGAGGGCACTTGGGATTTGGCAGGAAGTGCTTGCTGACTCCAAGCATAGGTATGAAATTGATACCTGGGTATGAGAAGCCAGGCTTAGGCCACGGCAATGCTGTCAGTGTTACATGTCACATCAAGGGTAAGTGGGGAAAACTCAAAAGGAAAGGGGTGGTGTTAAAATGCTTCTGTTGACCTTGGTTCAGCACAGGTGTCTTGTGCTGCTGAACATGATGTTTTCTCAGTGGGGTGAATGTATTTGGTATGCTGCCTTTTATGTTGCCTGAAACAGAGGCTGGTTTTGTCCCTGCTCCTCAACTTCGGCCCTGAGAAGCAGGGTGCCCTACCCTAGCTGACACTGTGATGTGTTAGCACAGCAAAGAGCATTTTAGTTGCCTTGAGTTCATAGAAGTTATAAAAATTATCTATATCTCCCAAATACTCTTTGTAGCTTTATGAGTTATTGCAGACTAGTTAAATATTTTTCAGTTCATAGAATCTCAGACTGGTTTGGGTTAGAAGGAACCTCAAAGCTCATTCAGTTCCAACCTCCTGCCATGGGTAGGCACACCTTCCACTAGACCAGGTTGCTCCAAGCGCCGTCCAAGCTGGCCTTGAACACTGACAGTATTGGCAAATGCTCTGACCACACTGCCCAAGTCTCGGAAGGCAGATGCAAGGTCTGTGAGAATGAAGACCTTAGGGCCACTGTAAGAGGATCAGGTTCAAGATCCTCTTAAGAACCTGAATGCACACAAGTCCGTGGGACCTGATGAAATCCATACACAGGTCCTGAAGGAGCTTGCGAGTGAAGTTGCTAAGCCACTGTCCATCATATGTGAAAAATCATGGAAGTCAGATGGAGTTCCCAACAACTGGAAAAAGGGAAATATAACCCCCATTTTCAAGAAGAAGGGAAAAATGGAAGACCTGGGAAATTAGAGACTGCTCAATCTCACCTCTGTGCCTGGGAAAATCTTGGAGCAGATTCTCCTGGAAGGCATGCTGAGGCTCTTGAAAAACAACTAGGTGGTTGGTAACAGCCAGCATGGCTTCACTAAGGGGAAATCCTGCCTGACTAATCTGGTGGCCTTCTATGAAGGGGCTACGGAACTGATGGACAGGGGCAGAGCAGTTGATGTCATCTACCTGGACTTGTGCAAAGCGTTTGACACTGTCCCCCATGACATCCTTGTCTCTAAATTGGAGAGACATCAATTTGGTAGATGGACCACTCGGTGGATAAAGAACTGGCTGGATGGCCGCACGCAAAGAGTAGTGCTCAGTGGCTCAATGTCCAGCTGGAGACCAGTACTGAGTGTGGTGTTCCTCAGGGATCGGTGTTGGGACCGGTCTTGTTCAACATCTTTGTGGGTGACATGGACAGTGGGATTGAGTGTGCCCTCAGCAAGTTTGCCAATGACACCAAGCTGTGTGGTGCTCTCAACACGCTGGAGGGAAGGAATGCCATCCGGAGGGACCTGGACATGCTGGAGAGGTGGCCAATGCCAACCTCATGAAGTTCAACAAAGCTGAGTGCAAGCTCCTGCGCCTGGGTCAGGGCAGTCCCAGGCACAGCTACAGGCTGTGCAGGGAGGTGATTCAGAGCAGCCTGAGAAGAAGGACCTGTGGGTGTGGGCTGGCAAGAAACGGAACATGAGCCGGCATCAGCGTGTGCTTGAGGCAGAACCCCCTTGTGTCCTGGGCTGTATCACCAGCAGCGTGACCAGCAGGTCAAAGGAGGTGATCCTGCCCCTCTACTCTGCTCTCATGAGACCCCCACTTGGAGCACTGTGTACAGTTGTGGTGTCCTCAACATAAGAAGGGCATGGAGCTATTGGAGCAAGTCCAGAGGAGGGCCATGAGGATGATGAGGGGCTGGAGCAGCTCCTGTATGAAGACAGGCTGAGAAAGTTGGGGCTGTTCAGCCTGGAGAAGAGAAGCTGCATGGAAACCTCATAGCAGCCTTCCAGTATCTAAAAGGGGACTACAAGGATGCTGTAGAGGGTCTCTTCATCAGGGACTGTATCTATGGGAAAAAGGGGAATGAGTTTAAACTTAAACAGGAGAGAGGTTAGGTAGAAGGAAGAAATTTGCCACTGTGAGGGTAGTGAGGCACTGGCACAGGTTGCTCAAAGAAGTGGCAAATGCTTCATCCCTGGCAGTGTTCAAGGCCAGGTTGGACAGAGCCTTGGGCAACATGGTCCAGAGTGAGGTGTCCCTGCCCATGGCAGGGGGTTGGAACTGGATGAGCTTAAGGTCCTTTCCAACTCAAATCATTCTATAATTCTATGAAGCCCACCGAGGTTGGTGTGATTTACTCAGGGACAAGTGCATGCGTCATTGGTTGAATTTTTGCTGGAGATGGCCCAGGTCTGTCCCTAGCATTGCTTAAGCAAACATGGAGCTGTTCAGTGCAAATAAGTCCTGATTTTCCCTTTGTCTAGTATCTGACTGATTTAAATTGTGCGTCCTTTAGAATGTCCTAGTCAGGAAACGAGGAACTGTTTCTTGCATTGACTGTGTGTGTGGTGCTAGTCCTGGTGCTGCAAACTTTGCAGATGAGTATGAAGAAAATGTCATTGTTGCTAAGACTGTAATGATTTATGATGAAAATTAGGAAGAAGCTCTTCCCTGTGAGGGTGCTGAGGCCCTGGCACAGGACTGCCCCATCTCTGGCAGTGCTCAAGGCCGGATTGGATGGGGCTTGGAGCAACGTGGTCTAGTGGAAGGTGTCCCTGCCCGTAGCAGGGGGTTGGAACTGGATGAGCTTTAAGGTCCCTTCCAACCTGGACCACTCTGGGATTCTGTGATGATTCTGTGAAAATTTGACCTTCAGAGCTTTTCATGTCAAAACTCCTTTGTTTCCCCCTACATGTGTCCGGGTGTGAAAAGTCGCAGGTCGTACTGTATGAAGGTGAGTTGGGATGTTCTGGGCTACAGCACATACCTACTCATCTCCTTAACCCCAGGATATGGTATCAGAGAGGATTTCCGAAGCCTGCATGCCGAGTACGCATACAGGTTTGGAAGGGGTTTGCACTCAGTGTTGCTGAAAGTCCTTTTCCTTTCCCCAGTGACTTTCATCCCACGCCCTGTGGATGTGGGAGGGCAAGTTTACGGAGTTAAGTCTTGTCTCAACCAAGTCGGTATTCATAAAGCTTAGATACTCTTTTGGCTCTCAAGTTGTGCTCAAGGGAGATGCCCAAGCTGAGTGCCCTGTGTACTGTTGCTTGTACATCAAACCCAGGTTTCTGGAGTCATACAGTACAACCTGATGGAATAGCACCAGGTTGTTACAGGAGGGTGAGCTCTGCTTAGGAACATGTGGCTAAGGAGATGTGTAACAGGTTCCCAGAGCTGTGTCAGAGGTACAGAACAAATTCACCAGTTTTAGCACCCAGAAACAGTAACGTCTGTGGCAGATTCTCCAGGCAAGTAGAGGAGACAGAGACAGGAGGTGCAGGAGAGATTCTGGGAATTGTGGAAGGAGAATCACTTCTCTGCACAGAGCTTCCTAAATGCTGACTTATCTTAGGCTCCTGTCTCCAAGAAGTCCCTGGTATTGTACAATGGGTGATTTTCAAGGTGTAGGACCAGATTCTGTGATTGTATGTGTGTGCCTGCAGTGCCAACTGGACCTGGCACTGGTGCTACAATGTGCTTCTAGTCCAGGAGATCCGTTGTGTGGTGCTGAAATTACTCTGCACAGTTTTCTCCATTGGCCACCACATCCATTGGGATCTCTTTGTCAGCACAGGAACCTTCAGTGATGAGCAATCACCACTGAGCTTGTGCAGAGCTAACAGATGATATATATCAAGGTGCTTTTATTGCTGTCAGTAGTTGAGAGTAATTCAGGAGATAACTTTCCTTTGGTGGCTCTGCAAGACTAATACAGAAGCAAAAGCCTGGGGGCAGGTCTCGCCCTCTTCGAGGGGAGAGATCAGAGCCTGTGTATGTAGGAGAATTTTGGGAGACAGCATGTCCAAGAGGAGCCATGCCTCAAGCAGGCATGTCTTTGCCATGACCATCCTGTCTTCCCTTGGTGCGGAGCTCCAGAAAGCAGCTTCCCCACAAGAGAGGTAACATGTAGCTCAGGAGTAATTGTCAGTGGGTTTAGTCCTGCTGGAAGCCTCCAGCCTTGTGCTAAAGGCTGCTGAGGAGCTGCCTGGGTACTTGGCAGATTAATACCCTGTTTCCTCTCAACTTTTCCTGCACAGCTTAGCAGAGGGCTGGTAGTTCCTGAGCAGGAGCTCTCCTAGAGCAAATCTCAGCTCCTTTTGCCCAGAGGCCTTGGCTCAGAGCATCCTCTGTGGCTCTGTACACCCAGGGCAAGGAAGGGAGAGCTCAGCCTCAGCTCCTTGATCAATTGCTTCAAGGGCAGTATCTGCCTCCAGCTCAGCAGGTGTCTGTCAGATTGAGTTTTCCTGCACTGGGTTAGTTACTGTTCTTTTAGGAAGCGAATGAAGTAACATCTCCTCTCCCAAGCCCTGGAGAGCAAAACTTGCTCTCTGCCAAAGGCAGGTTATTCCTGTAAAGGAGATGAGAGCAGCTGAACATGTTTCTCCTGTGCAGCACACCAGGAACTGGACATGATGTGGAGCTGAGCTTGCTCTGCCCTGGGGCAGGGAAGGCTCTGCCTTGTTTCCCTGCCTCTGAGCTTTGCTGCTGCCCCTGGACATCTGGGGTCCCTAGCAGCCTTTATTCTGGATGTAGGGCTAAATGTAATGATCTCACTTTGATCAGCACAACACTGCAGCATGGGGAAACAAGCCTTGGCCTGAGATGTCCCCTCCCTGGCTGTGCCCCTCCAGTCTCTCTAGTGCTTCACTCCAGTCCCAAACACCAAGGAGAAGCACTGCCTCGCTGTCATCTTCATCTGTGTGTTTGGGTAGACCTTGGAGAAAACAAGCATCTTTGCATAGCGCTATTCTCTTTCCTTTAAGAACCCCCTTTCTGCTAGGGGTCTTGTGATCTCTCTTGCAATCAGTGGCTTCTAAGAACTTGCTTGAAAACAAAATGAAAATCCTATCTAGTCTCTAGAAAAAGCCTTTTCCTTTCTCTTTTTTCTTCTTTGTCAATGCACTGATGAATGTGAATGGCAGCAGGGCTGAACTGAGGTTTAGTCCTTGTTGTGTTGCATTTCACATTCCTGAGATCAATGTGAGTGCTCTCAATTTATACTGACTTCAGCCAGGATTGAGGCCTCTCAGTTCTTGCCTGAGCAAACTCACGACCTCATTAGAGAGTAATCTGAGTCATCCCTGCATTGTGCAGTATTCCAGGGTGGGAACACTAAAGCCGTTTTCTGGTTTTAATCTTGGTCTTGTGCAAGTGCTTACTGGGGCTCTTGACCTTGCTGCGTGAGTAGAGTTGAATTACTATTGAGCTAAATTTCTGGCAGCAGATGCTGAGGTTCTGATGGCCATTGCTGTGTGCCACTGCTATTCAAGTCCAGTTGTACATCTTCATGCAATTCTCCATTCCTTCAACACCAGGCAGACTCATAGTAGCTTCTTGCAAGTGCAAAGAGGAATGGAAATCTGTTCCCTGAGCAGCAGCCTCTTTGGACTCCAAAGCTTCACTGTAGTCCACTAACTGATACAGTATTTTTTTTATAGTGCTGGCAGATGGTTAGAAACTTACCACATGAGGCTTTTAAAAATCTTGTTTCCTGTGTTATCCTAGCTGTAAGCCAGATTCTGATGCTGTAATTACTACAAGAGGCTTCTGTAGTTTTTTCCTTGGATTATGGGGCATTTAAAACTTTGCAAAGGGGTTTTTCTTTGTGCTGTGTCACAGATGGAGTGCATGTTGTGCTTTTCTTCCTTGGCTTGTGGGATTCCCAGCCGCATGGCTAGTTTCTGCTGGACTTTAATGTTCTTCTGTGTTTGCTTCAAAGTGAGTGGAGGGAAGCAAAACAAAGTGGAAGTGGGAGGTTGTGCAGTTGTATGTTGACTTTGCATCTTAATAGGAGCAGCAACAGTTGGAGGGTTGGTAGCTAATACTTCATACAGCTGATGGGTTTGGGCTTTTGTAGTTCAAATCAATGAGATTGATGGGTTAGTCTAACTGGTCTCCAGAGTGTTCCTTTATGTCTAATAGGTAAAAACTGTTTCCTGCCTTTGTTCCCCTTTTCTAGAGCTGCTTGGAATAATGATTTATTTAAATCTGTTTTAGATAAGGTTGTTCTAGTCCTTGCAAACAGAGCATGGCCTCTGTTCCCTCTCCAGGCCCTTGTGTTTCAAGACAGATGGTCTGTCACACTGAGAGAGGTGAAGGGGAATTAAGTTTGCTTCATACGCTTGAAGGTTTTTGCAGAGCTTTACAGCTCCCCAGGTATGTAGCACCCCTCCTGACAAAACCCTGCCACAGCAGCCCATGGAATTGGCTGCATGAGTCACAGGAGTGTGTGAAGTAGGAGGGTCGTTTGGAAGTTAAAAATCTCCTTTTGGCAGTTTAATTCATCCCCAGATATGCCCAGAGACACAATTCCATGTGATGCCAAATTGCACCTTGTTAGCACCTGAAAGATGTCTGCAGGAATGTGGGTTTCATTTCTTTGCAGGTCATCCTTAACTGCAGGTTGTCTACTCTGTCATCAGTGGAAATCACTGAGATGTTCCTCAGTGTCGTTAACTCTGGCTGTGTTTCAGGGCAGAGCTGACCATTCATTAGGCTCCTTTCCTTGTGGATCAATCAGCATCTGCTGAGCATCAGAAGAACAGCTTGAAGGCTGATGGATTTATTAAGTGGTATGTTGGATGTGTTTTTGCAAGGTAATCAGAATAAAAGTTCCAGCACTGATTTTCCTAGGGACAAAAGCAAGGTTTCAGAAGTCAGGTACCTCGATGTCTCATTGCTGTAGTAGCAGTGACGATTAAAACTAGCCCGTGGCATCCTGGCTGTGTGACAGTGTCATCTCTAATCATCTGATGGCTTCATTGCGCTGTTCAATCCCTTCTGCAAGGCTCCTTCATGCTGAGTAGAACAAAGCCTGGCTCTGGGATATTCCTGTGCTGGAGTATTTTAGCCTTTAACAAGGCAAACAGATCTTCCTAAGCATGATGCACAGAGGGTGATGAGAAATACTCTGGGTGCTCCATTGCAGAAGGATGCATAGCAAGGAGCCTGATGGAAAAGGAGATGGCTTTTAACATGCAAGAGAGCTGTCTGAAGAGCCTGCAGCCTGTCCCATAGAGCTCTCCTGACTGGTCATTGCTTTTCATCCCAATCTGTTGTGTTACAGTTCCTGGCAAGGCCTTTGAGGTAGAGACCCTCTTCTTGCTATATGCTGTATGGGTACAGTCGGTGCTCTGCTGAGAGCTGGGCCACGCTGGGGACTTGTGACCATGAGGAGCAGTAACTGTGGCAGCGGTAGCCATTAGGGTGCTCTGAGCTTTGCTGTAGCCTGACAGTGATTCTGTAGAAACCCCCTTGTTAGCAGCAGTTATTTAGTGGTGAGGTTTTTGAACAAGCTGCTGCTAGGGCTGGAGTCAATAATGTGAGGGAGTAATAATGTCTGAAGGTAGGTTGTGAACACCACCTTGGAGAAGCACTTTGAAATGGCTGTGCTGCTGTGTGTGTTGCTCTGGTGCTGGAAGTCTCCGGCTTTCCAGAGGACACTTACCCTATTGAAGGGACTCACTTCTCCAGTGGTGAAGTGGTAACAGCAGCATGTTTGACAAGGAAGCATGTGCTGGCAGTGGTGAGGCACTTTGCTGTGTTAGTAGCAGGAGCAAAAGAATGAGTTGGCAGATGGGTCCGAGGGCCCAGTAGCACCCTGTTGAGTGCAGAGCTCAGCACAGAAGCTGCTCTGTACTTTCCATTCTCTCTTTCATTTCAAATGCTTCTGCTTGGGTTTTGAGATCAGAGCTATGCCCAATATTTCAGGACCAGGAGGTGAGGACGACATGACACTGGGGGCATCTCCTGCCTGCAGAAGACCCTGGGCAAGCCATGACTGAGGTGGGGCTCCTCAGCGTCACTGAGTGACTTGGATGTAGAAATCCCTGTGACCTGAGTGGGATGGCAGCCCAAAGGGCACCTGGGCACATCTGAGAAGTCTCACTGTAAATTCTGTCACCTTGGGGATAAATCTCTACAAACACCCCCCAGAATAAGTTGCCTAAGGTGGTGCCAGGACATCCTCATGCTGTACCATGTGCAGCTGCTAGGATATGATAAATGTCCTGATCCAGGGAACTGCTGATCCAGCTCAAAGCTGCAGCTCTTTCTTCTGTTGCCTGCAGATTGCTCCGTTCCTTGTACTTCCATCATTAAGTGAGATGAGCCGAGACTTGCCTTTGCTCTGTTCCAGGTGAAGATGTTCCCAAAAGCCTTTGTGGAACAGCTGTAAATGTCAACATCAGGCTTGACAAGAGCTCCCTGACAGTTGAGAAGACTTCCCTCAGGCTGTCAAACCAAAGATCCCTGGTCATCCACAATCAGAGTGCCATCATGGCCCGCTTCCAGTGGAAGAGTTTTGTTGATCAGGAAGAGGAAGAGCATCAGAAGCTGAGGTCTGTTTGAGAGATTCATCTCGGAAAGATACATGTCCCAGGGGAAAACTAACACATGGCCTCAGAGAGGTGCTGGGGCTTTTGAATGGATTAGGGCACATAAACCCATGCACAGCTTGGAGGTTAACCCTTGCCATTCCAGTCCTACCCGTGCTACAGCTGAAGATGGTGTTTTGGGGAAAGAAGGTTGATTGCAATCACTGCATTGCCTCGGCAAATTCACGTTTGGGAGCTGCAAACTATTGAGTTCAGAGATCCCTGCACTATGGAGGGTCCGTGAGGCTGAGGAAGGTGTCAGCACCCAGTACCTGGAACTGGACTGAGCAGTAGCACTGAAGAGCTGCAGGTGGCACAACTATTGTGATACTCAAGCAATTCCTTCTTTGATAAGCTGGCAGTCTCCTTTTCCAGTCACATGCAGGGTCGAGTGCTTGTTTGGCCCAGAAGGTGGAGGCTGTCCTGCTGTAGGCTGGGGAATTGCCTTTCAGTGTCCTGGTTTCTGGCCCAACGAGGTGTTTCTCCCCTTCCTCATAGGCTGGGCAGATGTGAAGGGGGAGGGCTCTGCAGGGAAGGGATGGCAGCCAGGACTTGGAAGTGCTTTTGGGCTTCAGCAACCTGTGACATCCTGGTGGTGAGAGATGGGGCAGGTTCTTCCAAGGGTGTCTCTGGTGAAGCTTTGAAATTCCCATTTCAGGCAGGAGAGAAACATTCACAGCCTGGGGGGGATGAATTGGAAATGACACTTAAAAGCTTATGTGACTTGGGGAATCCTTGTGTGACCTTTTAGGCTCGGATGGGTGCCAGGTATACAGGAGTTAGTCTGAACCCAGAGCTGATCAGGAAACTGCCTTGAACTGCAGCATTTTTCAAGGGCTTTGAGCACATCAAGTTCAGTGTAATTAGGTCAGAAATGCCTTGAAGGCCAGAACTAGTTTTCCACTGTTGTCTATTTTTAATGACACAGTGTGTGAGTTGTGTGCAAACGCACTGAGTGAAAAGAAAATCTCATGACCTTCCCTTGGCGCTTCCCTGGACCATTTCTCCCCACCTGCCTGTCTCAGACTGGACCCTGTGTGATCCTCTGTCCCCTCAGAAGCCACCAGCTTTCCCCACAGTTAACTTCAACCTGATATTTTACGTATGAGATTTGCTGTCATGCCAGTCTCTGTCTTCGACTCTGACCACGACGCTTTGTTCTTCCTTACTCACACTTCTGGGGATGGTCATAGCTCGAAGGCCACTGTCCTGCTGTCAGAGAAGCTTTTGAGATCTCAGAGGAGAGAGGACCTTTTCCTGAGAGGAGGCAGTGCAGGAGCCTGTGTTGGGATGTGACCCCAAAAGACGTGGCTCATTAGAAGGTCTCCCTCCTGCAGCACTTTTGGGGGTGTAACTATGGCCTGCTGATGGAGCTTGAGTTGAGGGCTCCTCATCCCAGTGTCTGGAAGCTCTCCTCATGCACAGCATGTGCGCGAGGCTCTGTGTGTGTGCAGCAAGTAATGTCCTTGCCTGTTTCTCTTTGTGTTTGGATTCAGCTGGGTGATGATCGCTCATATGGCGTTGCCTCAATTTGCTGCACATGAGCCTTCCCCTGGTCCCCCAGTGCTACCACCCGCTGGTTCTTCATGGCCAGGGGACTGAAGCGTGAAGGGGGAACAGCAGTGTGCCAGTGAGGAGCAACTGCTCTGCAGCTGTGTTCCCCTCTCATCTCCCACTTGTGATCTTTAAGCACTAGAATGATTTCTGCTGTAACCACCAATAAAGGGAGAGGTTAACTGTGTCACAGCTCTGCAGAGGAGGCCAAAATGAGGGAAAAAATGAGGTGGTTCAAGGCTCAACGTAGGGTCTGCATTCAGGGATGCTGGTCTTGACTTCTTTACTGGGTGATGCTGGGCAAAGTCCCTTCCTCTCTTGGCGGTTCTGTTTTTATGCATAGAAACTCCTTCATGTCACTGAAGGGATGGGATGCCCAAATGCATTGGTTTGCTTTGGAAGTGCACCGGGATCCTCTGGTGGAAGGCAGTGCAGGGAACAGAGCAGATACTGTCTCCTCATCCGTGTGGGTGCAAAAGGGAAGGGGAAAAGTGTGATGCTGGTAATTTGGAGCTGAAACCCAGTTGCTTCTCCTCTCCCAGTGCAGCGTGGCGGTGGTTGCTTCCTGGAGCTGCTGCCTCCCCCAGCAGCTCTATGGTAGGAAAAGCCACTCAGGGTTGCTGGTGGAATCTCCATTGGCCATGGAAGTGGCTGTGTGCCAGGAGGCTTTTTCTTGAGGGCTGCCAGCTTTAAGAAACCTCTTCTTAGCTTGTCAGTGCGGAGTAAAACTCCCTGCTGTGCAGGGAATTACATGAATAATGGGATCCATGTGGGAGCTCGTGTCTCAGGGTCAGCCCTGTGCTGAGCTGTTGCTGTTCCTCCCCAAGTGCTTTGCTGCTCGTGTGCAGCAGGCTCTGCAAATCTGCTGCTTATTCAATTATCTGCTTGGTTTGTCTCTCGCATGGCACAGGCTGCAGGGGCAGGAAGAGGACAAGCTGGATGATGTTCCTAAGGAGCACGGGGTGGTCCCCCCTCTCAGAGAACACCTTTCCCTTCCCATCTGCACCTTCCAGAACCAGGGGGCATTGCCTTTCTGCAATGATATTTTCACCATTGTGCCCATGGTAAGTGACGGCTGAGAACCTCCCTTCCTGCGCCTTCTCCTTCTCATCCCTGAATGAGGGCCCTTGGCGGATCCCACATCAGCTGCTTGATGTGCCAAGATTGGAGACATCAGGTTTCTGGTGAGGCTGGGGCCACTTGTTGCAGACAGCAGCAAGAGATGACCCCAAGCTGGGCTCTGCTGCAAGGACTGTGAATTAAGGGCACTTAATGAGTGTCCTCACAGTGTTCAGAGGTATCAGTTATTCTCTGTAAGGGCACATTTCCACATAGCACGTGGGAGTGAAGAAAGGACATTGGTGCACCGTTAGTTCGCATACTGACCTGCAGAATGAAATGGCCCCCTGTGGAAAGGAGGCCAAATTGAGCCCAATTTTAATCACGGGAACAGCAATCCCTTCCTAAAACCTGGATTTAGACCACATCTGAGTCTCCTTTCCAGTGTTGTCTGTGAGCCTGGACATGAGGCTGGCAGGTTTAAACAGGCTTTTTAAGTTCTCCCTCAAATAGGTAGAAAAAACTTCTCACTTTCCTGGTGATGCAGCCAAACCCCCCATGCCCTTCAGTCAGCCAGAGCCCCTGTTCTGAGCATTTCCATGGTCTGAGATGAAGCATGCCTGCTGTCTGAGCAGTGCAACATCCCTTCCCATCTTGAAGTAAACCCTGGAATAATCCCAGCCTCTTCTTTCTTGTATAATAGGTGAAACTAGTTTATTTTTTTGGTTTGTTTTCCAAGGAAGGGGCTGCTGTTCTCTTCTTGGTTGTTCCTGCAGCCCATGTAAGGCTGAGAGCCACCAGTGCCAGCACAAGTGTGGTTTCGCACCACTGTAACTGGCAGCAGCACGATGCGACCAAGAGACAGTGTCAGAGCAGCAGGAATATTGGCAAGAGTGGGAGCTGCTCAGCTGAGCATTCAGAGCATCCTATGGTGTGTCAGAGGTGGTTCTGGAGTGTGCCCCAGGGCTCGTGCTTCATTACAGTCACTGTCTCCACAATGAGCTTAACCTGCTCTTGAGCTCCTAAGGCGCATCAAGCGGAGGTCCAGAATTCTGGCTCAGTCCTGTCCACATCAACATGTGGTGATGTACAGACATAAAGCATAGCTTGGCCCCAAGCTGGGAGTGGAAACCTTTCCTAAGTGGCCCTGTTCCTGTTACACAGTTTGCTCTAGGGCTGAATCAAAGCAGGCTCCTACACGAGTCTCTCCCCTGCTGTCTTGTGCAGCGTTATCAGTCTCTTGATTTCCATGAATTCCATTATTTATGGGACAGTCCTTTTCCCATTGGCAGTCTTGCTAATGTCTGCCTTCTCCCTGGCATGTGGATGTCTTTACTCCAATTGACAGTATTTTCTCCTCTTTTACACAGGTAGAATCTGAAAATCCCCTGCCCGTGACTTCCCCAATGTGTTGTCTGTCAGTGGCCCTGTAACTTTGAGCTTGGACCAGCACCTTTCTTGCAGTGCCCTGTGAATCTGCTGGGGAGGACCCCCCAGAGCTGGGACCTTGCTGCCTCAGACCTCCTGGCCACAAGCAGCTGCTCTCTTCCTGGCACCTATTGCCCGTGGTTTGTGGGAGCACCCTCTAGAAATCCTGTTACCATCAAACCCTGGTAACAACTGACTGGAGGAAGTAAGTGCTTCCAGAGGTTAGGAAGCTGGTGGAGGAGTAGTAGTCTTGGAAGTGCTTTTTCTGGGCAGGATGGCTTTGCAGGGCTTGTGCAGAAGCTTTGCTAAGTGGAGCATCAGCTGCCTGTATTTCAGGAGTTGCTGTCTGCAGAAGCTACAGCAGGTCACTTCAGTGTGTCTAGGGTTAAGTCCCGTCTGCAGATCAGAACAGGACAGAGGAGGCAGTGCTTTGGGAATTGCCATGTGACCGGGAACATTTGGAGCAGCTTCCAGGCCCGTGGGGAAGGAACTGCTATGCAGCTCTGACTTTCCGAGCACAACTCTCATTGTATTGAATTTCTTTCTGCAAATACCCACGAGATGTCAGCAGAAGCAGCTGTGATGGGAGCTCAGGCGGCTACCACAGAACCAAGTCCTTGTTTTCTGCTGCATCCTCCCCACCACAGCTTAGCTGTAAGTCACATTGCGACACGTGGGAGCTGACTCCTTGGAAATGGAAACCGGAGGAAAGGGAGGACAAGGATTTATTACCATGGCACTGACCTTGACAAGCCACCGTGCCCTGTCATTGCCTGGCAGTGACTCCTCAGTGCCATGTGCTAACTTTGAGCTGGTGGAGGTGGTCTTCAAGACGTCCAGGTTATGAAACTGCTGCTGTTGTTGATCGAGAGGCTGGGCCAGGAGGTAGCGGCGTTGTTTGTTCCTGCAAATCTCCACCTCAGCTAGGAGCCAAGCTGGTCCCCATCCAAATGAGAGGATCCTGCAGAGCCCTTCAGGTTCTGGCAGAGGCCCATTTGCAGTGGGAGCTGAGAGTTCAGTCATTTATGGCAAGAGGCAGATGTTGGCTTTGGTAGTGTCTTTCTCCTGAGTGCCCTGAACTAACAGGATGCGTCTGGGTGTCATTTCGGCACTGCCTTTGCCAGCTCTGTCTTTGGGTTTTGTCTGCTGTGAGCACTGGCTTGGTTTCCGTGGCTCACCTTCCACCTCTGAAAAGCAAAGCAAGTGACTTGGCCAACCCCAGCTGGTGGTGGGCAGCTTTTCAAGGCCAGCTTCTTCTTACCCAGCCTGGCTTGGTAAGGTCTTGCAGATTCTCATCATTTAGGGGCTGAGGAAGGAGCAACAGCATCTGTGTGTATTCAGCATTGACTCTTGTGCAGGGATCACTTCTGTAGCTGTGAGTCGTGGTGTGCAATCCCCTTCTGTGTCACGTTGCTTTATGCTGCAGCAAAGCCAGGGTACAAGAGCTGAGGGGTGTGTGCTGTATCATCATGCAGCCACTGTCTGTGTTCCAGGCCACCTGCCGGTTGCAGCCTGAGCCTGATATGAAGCCAGGAGTGTTGCAGTATCACGTTGAGAGCACTGCAGAGCTTTATTGGTGTCCTCGGTAGCATCCATGGTAGTTTTCTGTACTCTGACTCGGCTGCCATCCTATAGAGAACCTGCTATCCTGGGCAGAGTGCTGGCTCCTGAGGTGTCCCGAGGCTCGTCCGCATGTATCAGCAGTGTGCAAGGGTGGGTGATGAAGCACATGCTTTTATCCAGCAGTTCTTTTTCCTGGGGAGTAGCAGGCATGTGAAGAACCTCTTCAGCAGCCTATTTTAATTTCCGAAGAGAAATAACTCTCTGCTTTTATAGTCTGACATAGGGCAGTAATGAAGGGAGAAGTGATGAAGGTTTCCCAGTATAGTTCTGTCTTTAAAGAATGTGGTTTGGCCATGGAATAGTAAGATAAAGTGTAACTGATGATTTCTCCTGGCCTTTCGTCATTGGAGTCAAACGCTCTGGCTTACAGCTTCACTGCCAATCTAAGGAATCTGTCTGTGTGTGGACTGCCAAAAGTTTCCACCCGAGTACACTGCATTCCACAGGATGGTGATTTCCCATCGGGAGCTCAAGAGACCTGAGTCTGTTAACTGCCGGGTCGGTTCTCTTGGGAGCGAGGATATGAGTGCAAGGCTCCAGTAGGGGTGCCGTGTTAGGATTGTTCCTGAGAGCTGTGCTGATCCCTAGGAAAGGACAGGGTTTAGTGCTAGTCCATAAGCTTGTCCCTCAGGTGCCTTAGGGGAGTGTCATCTGGCTGTGCCTTGGGGCCCAGCAGCACCTTGAATATATGGAGATGTGTCCCTTGTGAGGATCGTGATGCATCACTGGTTGGCTTCCTGGTGCTTCGTGGATGGCAAGACATCATCTGTGGCAAGGGGGTTTGTGTGCTGCACCCTCATCTGATTAGATTGTAAAGGAAAAAATGGCACATGCCCAAAGCTCTAAGCTCCCTCCTGCACTATGTACACAATATGTACAGAATGATCCCAGCAATCAGTGTGGTCTTGGTATGGAGCAAATCATCCTCCCAGGGACTTGGCCACTCTGACTAACCCTGCAGGGACTCCTTTCCACTCCTCGCTGTTTGAGGTGCACCTTTGCAGTGTTCTCCAGGTTCTTGCTGAAGCTGCACTTTTTGGTGCAGTGGCAGCTCGCCGTTGTGTTGTTGAGTTTGGGTTGTCTGGGGCCAGGATCAAATGCAGAGTCAGCCAGATGCCTTGAGGCACTGAGCCAGCTCCAGTTGCTCTGGCGAGAGGAATGGGGATGCAGGAATGGGAGGAGGCTGGGACAGCAAGGGCTTTGTGTCATGGGCAGTGTCTCCTGTCCCACATGGAGACTTTCTCTAGGTTTTGAGAAGAATCCAAGTGACTTTCTTCTTTCAGACTTTTCCAGTTATTGGTCAGTTGGTGTTTGAAAGGGTTCTTCCCTAGCTGTCCTTCCCTGTGTTCTCCTGACTCGGAGCAGGTTGCACATTAGGGAATTCCCTGCAGCTGCAGACCACTAACTCCCCATGTTCTAGCTCTCTAATTTTTGTGGGGGCTGCCCTCTGAGCGGTAAGTGCTAGGTCAGTGGGAAGAACCGCAGTTAGCGAATATTTATGCTGCAGGAGTGCTGGAGGTTCCACTCAGTTCAAGGCTCTTCTGGGCAAATTGTGGAGAATCCCCAACAGCAGAGCAGAATCAAAGCCTGGCTGTGCTGATAGAAAAATAACTCTGTTCTTTCTACCTGCTTCCATAAACTAAATATTTACTTCCTGTAGAGCATTATTACACTTGCCAGAGGTGTAGCTGTTTATGTCAACTGCATTGGAAATGCTAGGGGCTGAAGGGCTGTAAGCAGCGCCTTTGTTTAAACCAGTTGCAGGGAGTGAGAGCCTTTAGAAACCAGGGATGCCCCCTGAAATGTGTGACAAGACTTTCTGGGACTGAGCGCCAGTGCCAGGATCTTCCGGGAGAGCAGCAAAGAGAGAAGACCCTGAGGAAGCAGCAGACAGTTGCAGAAACTGATAGCGTGGGCCAGGCATAAATCCCTGAGCAAGAGCTCAGTCTCTTCTGACGGTAGCAAAATGCCCCTTCCGGGTGCCGGTAAAGGCGAGGGACTTCGGAAGGTGTTTCTGCAGCTGCTTCCAAGCTCTCCTATGAATTCTGTTGACAAGTGTTGCTTGCTCCTTGCTCTTTGCTGATGCTCTAAGTAAAGGCTTACAGGGCTGTAGTGGAAAGAAGATGTGATGGTTGAAGATAAATGGTTTGCTGTCACTTCCATTTCAGGAGGGAGATATCTTGCCAAATTCTTCACTTGAAATGAATGTGATCTTTAAGCCGAAAGAAGCCAGAGTCTACCAAGAGACAGTCTACTGTGACATCTCAGGTACAGCTCCTTCCTCCTGCTCCTGATCCCACATGGGAGGCACAAGCACTCTTCCAGCCCACTGAGATCTCATGTACTTCTGGAGGGCTCAACAGGGCAGTGCTGGCACATGCTGCTGTCCCTGCGGTTCCTCGTGGTGTCCTGTCCAAGGTCAGGGCTCAGGATGCCTGGCTCTGGCTTCCTGATCCCAGAAGAGGCAAAACAGTGAAGGAATAAGCTTTCCTGCCATGGGTTTGCCAGCATTTGCAATGCAGCTTTAGTGAGGGAGCACCAGGCGCCTGTGGACCATTTACCTCCAAGATGAGTCTTCACTGCGTGGCTCTCTTCTCCTCCTCGTGCTGCTCTCTCTGAGTGCAGAGTACAATGGGATGGCAGCGAGAGCCCAGCCAAAATTTGATCCAGGATTTAGGCACCTTAGGCTGCTGCAGTGGCTGAGAGCAGCCTTCAGACTGAAGATCTTGTGCTCTGTCATCTCTAGCAAATTTAAGGGAAAGAACCCACCTTGGAGTTTAGCTGTAAGCCTTGAGGTCTCGGTTGCCTTTGCACCAAGGGATGTGCACGTTAGCAGTACATTTATGGCTTATGTGATCTGCTCAGTGAGAAGACTGGCTTTCCATAACTGGAGAGAGGCTCTTCATCAGGGTCTGGAGTGGTAAGACAAGGGGTGGTGGGTTCAAGCTTAAACAGAGGAGCTATAGTTTAGACAAACAGAAGGAATTCTTTCGTGTGAGAGTGGTGAGGCACTGGAACAGGCTACCCAGGGGAGTTGCTCCATCCCTGTTAGTGTTGACGTTCAGGCCTGGACAGAACTTGGAGCAACCTGGTCTAGTGGAAGGTGTCCCTGTCCATGGCAGGGGGGGTTGGGACTGAATGATCTTAAGGTCCTTTCCAACGCAAACCATTCTGTGATTCTCTGAGACACCAGCCCAGGGAGTTGGTTAGAAATGAGAAACCAGCCCCAAGGCATATCTCCTGAGGGATGAGAAGGGTCCCATATCTTCTCCTGGAGCATCTGGAGCTGGTTCTGTCCAGCCAAGGGACCGGCAGCAGTGCTGAGACAACCTGGAAACTGCTGGGTAGCAGAGGGAATTGCTCTCACAGGGATTTCCCTCCACAGGCTGTGAGACCAGGCTGCCCCTGTGCATCAGAGGGGAAGGCATCGGGCCCTAGGTCAAACTCAGCTGTGACCAGCTGAGCACTGGGGAAGTGTTTGTTGGACCAACCCACAGCTACAGGGTGAGCAGGACGGGTCGCAGGGGATGGAGTGGATCCGGATGGCTCCTGGGCAGCAGTGAGCCTCGTGGAGCTGTGGGGTTTCTGCAAGCTCTGGCAGTTTGGAGCAGGAAATATTTGACCAAATTATCAAATATGGGGGGTTTCACCAAATGTGGGCACTTCTGATGGGGTCTCAAAGGTGCACGTTTGATTTATGAAGCCCTCATCCCTGCTTTTTGTCAACCTCCATTTGTAATCAGCTGGGAGGCTTCATGCAGAAAACCCTCAGCAATCGTGAGACGTGAAAGCAGCACTGGTCAAATATCCAGGTTTAGAAGCTTTTGTTTGGGCCTTGCTGTGATGCGCCTTTGTGCTACGGCTGCTCAAAAGTAGCTGGAACAAATTCACTGTGTTTAAACTTGAGCGCATTGCAAACAGGTCTCAGTTAAGCGCATCCTACTGATTCCTGGGAGCAGGAGCTAAGCCGTGCAGCTCTTATTTTAAACCTGTCCCTGGCAAAGAAACTGGGAGAGCTTTGCCTTGCTGAGCACTCCTGCCACACTTCAGACTTGGTGCTATAGAAAGCAAAGCATTTCTGGGAATGTATCAAAAGAATTTCCTACATGTTTGCCTCCTACCCCACAACAGTGTCAAGTCTTCTGCAAAAAATATAAGCTAGAACAACCAAAAGAGGTAGAAAATGAGGCAATATGTCATGCCAGACACTTTCAAAAGCTTGACTGTGGCAGGGAAGGACACATGGAGGTGTTTCCTTACAAAATTACTGTGGTCTTTGTGCACTTTCAATGCTGATACTTTATTGAGTCTCTTTGGATCAGTTTATTTTCATTACTTGGCGGAAGGTCAAAGTGCTGTAGTAAGCAGTGAGACTGGAGGTAAACTTCAGTTCAGCAAAGGATTCCTGAACTCCTCTTGAGCAAAAGCAGGTCTGTGGTGATCTCCAGTAGTGCTGCAACGGCCCTCTGTGGCTATGAGGGATGGGTTTCAATCAGCTGGGTGGTGCTGAGCAGGTCCTTGACACTGCAGGTCAAGTGGACTGCTCTGTCAGGAGAATAAACCCAGAGTGGCTCTGTTTGTGTGAAGTTATCACTGCTTTGCATGAAAAACCCCCGAGGCAGAACTTGTCCTGTTGTATTTGTCAGCAGCGCTCAGCATCTTCTGCCCTTTACAGATGTTAATTGCTAAATTCGAAAAGAAATGAGGCTTCAGTAAGCAAGGAGAATTCCTTGTGTTTCATGTTGCTTTCTTGCTGCTGCTGCAGGTGCTCCTGCTCAACAGAGAAGTTGTTGAGACTCCCTTCAGCGTGGTCTATCCAGAGAGAGCTGTGGGCTGCTGCTTCACCTTTACACCCCGGGAGGGCATGCTTTTGCCTTTCGAGCATCAGGTCATCTGGATCTCCTTCAATGCCACTGTCCTGGGGCAGTTCACAGAAGAATTCCAGTTCAGTGTGAGGGGATCCCCTGAGCCTCTGAAGCTGCCTGTGAAGTGAGGAGGGTTCTGAGAGCTTGCTGGTCACATTTGTAGCTCTCTCTGGGTAATCATCTCCCACCTACCTCATTTGTTGATGGAGCAGAGAAAGAAAAGGCTTGTCTGAGGTCTTAATCTTGACTCTCATACTGGCATCCCCATGTTAGGAGCCAGGTTACTTTTAACCTTGACTCCAGTTTGACGCTGACTGCTTGTGACTGCAGCAGCAAATGAAGTGTGATTGTTGGCAAGAGGGAGTCATAGAATAGTTTGGGTTGGAAAGGACCTTCAAAGGTCATCTAGTCTAGCCCCCTGCTGGGAGTAGGGATATCTTCAACTAGATCAGGTTGCTCAGAGCTACATCTAGCCTGGCCTTGAAGGTCTCCTGGGATGGCAGATCCGCAACCTCTATGGGCAACCTGGGCCAGTGTCTTGTTACCCTCATTGTACAACATTTCTCATTTCTTCCTTCTATCTGTTCTGAATCTGCCCTCTGTTTAGTTTAAAACCAGGTCCTACTAAAAAGTCTGTCCCCTAAAAAAAGATTTCTTGTAATAGTTCCAGCTTTGGGCATAGATGGTCTGGGCTGTCCCACCTGAACACACATCAGGACTTTGGAGATGGGCCAGTCTGGATGGTTCTGCAGCCAGAAGGAGTGGTTTTCAAACCCTCTGTTAATAATCCACAGAAAATGGGGAGCAGCCACCTCAGCATCATCTCTCCTGGTCATGTGTTGGGACAAGCTGTCCCTGAGGCTTGTGTGCAGCTAGTGCTACGGTACCTCCTTTCTGCAGCCATCCAAGTGCTGATACTGGAGATGGGGAGCTCTGCAGCAAGGTCTGTCACAAAAATTTGGGCATTATCCCATGGGCTGTTGCCACTGCAGAAGATAATCCTCACCGAGCAAAGGGGGGAAGGGAAAGGAGAAAGAGCTGATGATGGGAGAATCGAAGCTCACTTCTGAGGACCACAGCAGCATGCAAACTTGCCCCAGCTAGTCATAACCATGGGCTGGTGGAATAACCTGGTGTGGACAGGAAAGCTGATGCTGGGTACTGGGGAGCTCTGGAGCTGGCTGTGCCTCCTTGGCTGCTGCTGTTGGGAGGCCTGAGATCAAGGTAGTAAACAAATGAAAGATATCTGCAGTGGATTTTACCACTTAGGTAAAGGAAAATGGCTACAGTAGAACAAGAAGGTTATTACTTGGCAAGGGAAGGGTAGTGAGTAAGTCTGTCGACCTCAGTAGAGAAACAATGATGTTGGCTTTGTGTTTGGAGGGAAAGTGGTGTGTTTTTGTTTGTGGTTGGTTTTTTTTTTGTTTGTTTGTTTTTGTTTTTTTTTTTTTTTTTTGAAATCAATAGGGAACGTTTCACAATCAAATAACTTATTCTCTTCTGTCCCTCCCCCAGATTGGTCATGGGATGTTACTGCATAAGCAGCTTTCTCCTTGAGCAAGGGCAGGTTTCTCTGGGAAAGATGCACTTAGACAGGTGAAATAGATTTTCTTAGGTAGTGCCCAGTGCTCTTCCTTCCTCATCTTTCACCGCCTTCCTGAGTGGTGATTCCTGTACATCCCATGTGTTGGTACCTCAGCAGCTCCACCTGCTCCCATGCTGCTGTCTCTCAGCAGTAATTCCCATTGCAGCCTACTGGTCTCTAAGAAGTCATCTGCCTGCTTGCTTTCGGTCTTGTCTTTCTTCCAGGGATCCCTGTGCCACCCTTTTCTCATTCTCCATCCCCACAGCTCAAGCTGTCTGATTTCCAATGCCTTTGGGATATCCACCTACCAGGTCAAGCTGAGTCTCCCTCTTCGGGAGCTTTTGTGCACTGGATTTAGTCCTCCATGGAGAAAAATTCCCAGTTCTTTTGAATGGAGGTGAGCTGGCTGATGGGACACTGGGCTGTGAAGGAAGGAACAAGAATGGAAGTTAAGTGGTTCCTCTCCCACCTTGTGTTATCCTTCCTGCTCTGCAAGGACCCTTTTCTCCTTTGTGAAACAAGTGCAATCTTTGCTACTGTAAAACATGGTTGTTGCCAAACCCACTGCCTTTGCCCCCATCTCCTTGGAGGCTGTGTCTTATCAGCTGCAGTGCACAGAGCTTTGGGCTGGCTCCTTGCCTGACACCTTCTGGGCAGTCATTCAGGTTTGACTTCCTTGAGCACGGACATGGTGCACTCAGCAGAAATGGCATCATCTCCCCACTTGCCTGGCAAAGCTCATCCTTGGCAGTTTCCCAGTGTGATCCCAGGTCGTAGTTGGTTTGGAGGTAGTTTTCCATTGTCTCCTGGCAAGTGCTGTGATAGAAAGCGCTTCTGCTCCCTTTGCTCCATCCAGAGTAAGCTGCTGGGGCTTGGGAGGTTAAGGCTGATAATGTGAGGTCTTTGGAGGGGGGAACTTCATCAGCAGCAGGGATTTGCTACCTGACTTGTCAGCAGGAACTGATTCAGCTCCAAGAATTGAGACTCAGCATTGGATTGAAACCCCTGAGTGCTTTTGGGCACCTTCTGATTGCACAGTCATATAAGAACAATACAGCGATTATTCTTACTTGGAAACTGAACTTTCAAGGTTGTCCTAAATGCTTGGAGTTTTTTGTGTGTAGAAAGGGTGCTGGGAATGGAACACCAGGGATAACTGCATCCAGGGATAACATCCCTGCTATGGGATGCTGGGGTCTGTTCACATGTATAGAATCATAGAATCATAGAATAGTTAGGGTTGGAAAGGACCTTCTAAAAGATCATCTAGTTCCAACCCCCCTGCCATGCCCAGGGACACCTCCCACCAAACAATGCCATCCAAGGCTGTGTCCAGCCCCACCTTGAATGCCGGCAGGGATGAAGCATTCACAACTTCCCTGGGCAACCCATTCCAGGGCCTCACCACCCTTACAGTAAAGAATTTCTTCCTCAGATCCAATCTAAACTTCCCCTGTTTAAGTTTGAACCCGTTACCCCTTGTCCTCTCACTACAGTCCCTAATGAAGAGTCTCTCCCCAGCATCCCTATAGGTCCCCTTCAGGTATTGGAAGGCTGCTATGAGGTCTCCATGCAGCCTTCTCTTCTGCAGGCTGAACAGCCCCAATTTTCTCAGCCTATCTTCATACGGGAGGTGCTCCAGTCCCCTGATCATCCTCGTGGCCCTCCTCTGCACTTGTTCTAACAGTTCCATGTCCTTTTTATGTTGAGGACACCAGAACTGCACACAATACACCAAGTGAGGTCTCACGAGAGCAGAGTAAAGGGGCAGGATCACTTCCCTCGACCTACTGGTCATGCTCCTTTTGATGCAGCCCAGGATATGGTTGGCTTTCTGGGCTGTAAGCGCACACTGCCAGCTCATGTTCATTTTCTCATCAACCCACACCCCCAAGTCCTTCTCCGCAGGGCTGCTCTGAATCTCTTCCCTGCCCAACCTGTAGCTGTGCCTGGGATTGCTCCGACCCAGGAGTAGGACTTTGCACTTGGCATGGTTAAACTTCATCAGGTTGGCATCAGCCCACCTCACAAGCGTGTCAAGGTCCCTCTGGATGGCATTCCTTCCCTCCAGTGTATCAACCGAACCACACAGCTTGGTGTCATCGCCAAACTTGCTGAGGGTACACTCAATCCCACTGTCCACGTCACCCACAAAGATGTTGAACAAGACCGGTCCCAACACTGATCCCTGGGGGACACCACAGCTGGACATTGAGCCATTGAGCACTACTCTTTGCGTGCGGCCATCCAGCCAGTTCTTTATCCGCCGAGTGGTCCACCTATCAAATTGATGTCTCTCCAGCTTAGAGACAAGGATGTCATGCGAGACGGTGTCAAAGGCTTTACACAAGTCCAGGTAGATGACATCAACTGCTCTGCCCCTGTCCATTAGTTCCGTAGCCCCATCATAGAAGGCCACCAGATTGGTCAGGCAGGATTTCCCCTTAGTGAAGCCATGCTGGCTGTCACCAAGCACCTTGTTGGTTTTCATGTGCCTCAGCATGCCTTCCAGGAGAATCCACTCCAAGATTTTGTGAGGCACAGAGGTGAGACTGACTGGTCTGTAATTCCCCAGCTCATCCATTTTCCCCTTCTTAAAAATGGGGGTTATATTTCCCTTTTTCCAGTCATCGGGAGCTTCACCTGACTGCCATGATTTTTCAAATATGATGGACAGTGGCTTAGCAACTTCATTTGCCAGCTCCTTCAGGACCCGCGGATGGATTTCATCCGGTCCCATGGACTTGTATACATTCAGGTTCCTAAGGTGGTCTTGAACCTGATCCTCTCCTACAGTGTGCCCAGGGTCTTCATTCTCACTGTCCCTGCCTCTGCCTTTCAAGACTTGGGTGGTGTGGTCAGAGCATTTGCCGGTGAAGACTGAGGCAAAGAAGTCATTAAGAACCTCAGCCTTCTGTAAGTCCAGGGTAGCCAGTTCTCCCGATAGCTTCTGGAGAGGGCCCACGTTGTCCCTAACCTGTCTTTTATTGGCAATGTACCTATAAAATCCCTTCCTGTTATCCTTAACATCCCTAGCCAAGTTTAATTCTAAGTGGGCCTTAGCTTCCCTAACCTGGTCCCTAGCTTCCCGGACAACATCCCTGTATTCTTCTCATTCGGCCTGTCCTTGCTTCCACCTTTTATAAGCCTCTTTTTTCCTTTGAATTTTCCTCAGCACCTCCTCATCTATCCAAGGAGGTCTCCTGGCCCTTCTGCTACGCTAACTTTTAGTTGGGATGCATCGCTCCTGAGCCTGCAGCAGGTGATCCTTGAATATTAACCAACAGTCTTGGGCCCCCCTGCCCTCTAGGGCTGTATCCCATGGAACCTTACTGAGCAGGTTCCTGAAGAGGCCAAAGTCTGCTCTCTTGAAGTCCAGGGCAGTGAGCTTGCTGCATGCTCTTCTCAGTGTCCTGAGGATCTCAAACTCAACCATCTCATGATTGCTGCAATCAAGGCTGCCCTGGAGCGTCACATTCCCAACCAGCCCTTCCCTGTGGTGAGGACGAGGTCAAGCATGGCACCTCTCCTTGTTGGCTCCTCTATTGCTTGCAGAAGGAAGTTGTCTTCCACACAATCGAGGAACCTTCTGGATTGCTTGTGCCGGGCCGTACCATCCCTCCACCAGGTATCAAGGTGGTTGAAGTCTCCCATGAGAACGAGGCCCTGCGAGCGTGAGGCTGTTCCTATCTGTCTATAGAGTGCTTCATCCACCCACTCCCCTTGGTCAGGCGGTCTGTAACAGATCCCCATTATAATGTCTCCCATCGCTGTTCTCCCTTTAACCCTGATCCACAAACTCTCTATTGACTGCTCACCTGCCCCCAGACAGAGCTCCATACTCTCTAGCCTGTCCCCAACATAAATAGTAACTCCCCCTCCCCACCTACCGTGCCTGTCTTTCCTAAAGAGCCGGTAACCTTCCATTCCAACACACCAGTCATAGGAGCCATCCCACCATGTTTCTGTGATGCCTATGATATCATACTCCTGTAGACATGCACACATCTCTAATTGCTCTTGTTTGTTCCCCAGGCTACGGGCATTTGTATAGAGGCATTTGAGGCGAGATCCAGTTGAAGCCGGCTCATTGGCTGGAGCAGCTGGAATATCCCTACATTGCTCCGAACGTTTACTATAGGTGCTAGCAACCGACTGGGTGTGTTGGGATGGAATGCTGCCCCCCTCCCCCAACACATCTAGTTTAAAGCATCCTTGACCAGTCTGGCAAGCCTCCTACCAAATCCACTCTTCCCCTTCTTTGTCAGACCAGCTCCACCAGCCCCCGGTAGACCTGGCCTGCTAAATTGTGTCCCATGTTCAAGGTACCAAACCCCTGACTATGGCACCACCCTTCTAACCATTTATTAACCTGCCCAATCCTCCTAGCCTTTTCAAGGTCCTGCCCGGTATCCTGGAGAATTGACGAAAAGACAATCTGCGCTCCAGAGCCCCTAACCACCTCTCCCAGAGCCCTGTAGTCCTTCTTTATAGTCTCCGGGCTACTGCTATCTATATCAGTAGCACCCACATGTATTACCAGGAGTGGGTAATAGTCAGTGGGACCGACTAGAGCAGGCAGCTTCTCGGCCACATCCCTGATCCGAGCCCCTGGTAGGCAACACACCTCCCTTGAGGCTGGGTCAGGCCGACAGATGGGTGCCTCTGTGCCTTTCAGATTAGAGTCCCCGCCTACTACGGCCCGCCGCTTTTTCCTGGCAGCACCAGTAGTGATCTTCCTTACCAGTGCACCAGCTGGTTGCGCCTGGTGGGAGCGCTGTTGCTCATCAGCCCCCTGCAGGACAGCAAAGCAGTTCTGCGTGAGGACAACAGATGTAGGAGGAAGCCCCTTGCTTTTAATTACCCTCTTCCTCCTTTTTTTGTTGTTTTTTTCTGTTACTGTTTCCCATCTTCCTGGGTTAGCAGCCTCCTTTCCTGCAT
This sequence comes from Amazona ochrocephala, assembly GCA_039720435.1. Lineage (NCBI taxonomy): Eukaryota > Metazoa > Chordata > Aves > Psittaciformes > Psittacidae > Amazona > Amazona ochrocephala. Next base: position 77,100,759 of record CM077909.1, on the reverse strand, counting down.
GGGCAACAGTAGACACTCGAGGCCCCGGAACACTCTGGTCCCGGAGCAAGCAGTGCTGCTCCCCCTCAGCTTCCCTGACACCTTTCAGCCTGGTAACAGCTTCCTGCAGTTCAGCCATCTGCTGCAGGAGGACCTCCACCAGGGATCACAGAGTGCAGCCCTGCCCATTGCTCCCCCTTCCCTCAGGACAGCAGTGCAGGCGCTCTCTACACCCTGAGCTCTGCACTGCAGCCTCCCTTCCCATCGGTTCCTTCTGGGTGCCTACAGTGGCCACTGCCGGGGCAGCCAGAGCAGAGCTCCCAGACCGAGCCTTGCTCGTACAGCGAGTGTTCACCACCCCGCTCGCCTGCCCGTGCAAACTGCCTCGAGCCCGCCCTGTTTGCCCGCCCTGTTTGCCGCGCTCTGGGTCTCTCGCGCTCCCTGGGGCAGGATTTTAACCAGTCAGGTCTGCCACCAGTCCTCCTGGCGCCGCCCCCTCTGAGTCAGCTGCTCGCCTCCCCTGAGCTGCAGGCTCCTGGGGAGGCCTTGTCGAGGACTTGAGGCTCCCTCGGTGCAAGTTGCTGCTCCGAGGTGAAGCTAGTAGACACCGCGCCTGCCCCCGCTCAGGCCCTGCAGGTGTCCCCTCTCGAGACAGTCACCTCAGCAATGGGCCGGAAATGGCCCATGATGCCGCTCCTTCTGGCGCCGCCCCCTCTACGGACCCACTGACAGTCCTGTGGAAAACCTGAAGGCAATGTTCACTGTGGTCCCTGAGCCTTAAATTCTGATGAATTTAAGTCAGGTGAGGTGATGTGGTGGGTTCAGTTTCCATTATCACTACAGCTACCTGGAAGGAGGATGGGGCCAGGAGTTGGCTGGTCTCTTGTCCCAGGTAACAAGGGAAAGGACAAGAGGAAACGGTCTCAGTCTGCGCAGGGGAGTTTTAGACTGGATATTAGAAACAATTTCTCCCCACCAGGGTGGTCAGGCATTGGAACAGGCTGCCCAGGGCAGTGGTGGAGTCACCGTCCCTGGAAGTGTTCCCAAACCGTGTAGACGAGGCCCTTAGTGGCACGGTTCAGTGGTGGCCTTGGTAGTGCTGGGGTGACAGTTGGACTTGATGATCTTAAAGGTCTTTTCCAACGTAGATGATTTCAGGATTCTGTGTTGGCTGGTTTAAGACGTGTTGCTCTTGGATGTGTCAGCCGGTGCACTGGTGATAAGCTGATGCTTTCCTCCCAGATTGAAGTGTTCACTGTGTTGAATTGTTGCTGCTGTTGTCAAGGGATGTTTGGAGCTCCCCTGGCTTCATGTCTCAAAGTCCTGCCCCCATAATGATTGTGTGGATCAAGATCTTCTGAGAAAGGTGTTCCTCTACTCCATGGAAAGAGCAGTTCCAGCTAAGAAATGCCAAAGCAGGAAACGTGTGGCTGGGAAGGGTAGTTACGTTGACTCTTCTTCACTGGGGACACCCCTGTGCCCAACACATTACAGATGGGGAAACTGAGGCAAGGAAAAATCACTTGTTTGGTGCCCTTCATCAGGCCATCAGCAACTTGGGGGCATACCCTGCCTGATGCTGTGCCCCAAGGCCCACCAGCAGCTATGGGCTGCTGACCATTTTGCTTTGGCTGCCTCCTGTCCACCTGGATGCTGTGCTGAGCGTGAGGGTGAGGGGTTGATTTGAAACCCCCTGAGGTTCTCAGACCAGCTGTTACGCACCGGCACGGTAAGGAAAGCTGAAGGCTTTGCAGTTCTCTTCAACCAAGGCAATGTCTCCTCTGCCTTTGTCCTCACAGTGGCTGTGTCATTGGACCGGCGTTTCATTTCAATGTGTCGTGCCTCTGCTTCGGTGAAGTCTCCTTTGGTGAGTGTGCCCTGGGCTTGGGCTGCAGGGTGAGAGTCCTGAGCCTTACCCTAATGGAGTACTTGGCCAGAACAGCATCGTCACTTGTGTTCCTCCATAGCCACCGTCTGCATGTCAAAACCAGGTCTGCCAGCTGCTCAGGCAGTATTTTGCCATCATGAGGTCACACAGAAGCAGATAGAATGGTGCAGAACCAATTGAATGGTTCAAATAGAGCCAAAGGAGTAGAAAGTCAGTGTTCTCTGGTGTCCCTCACAGGCAGTCCAGACCCAGTCTCCCAGTGCTTGGCAACAGAATGACTGTGAAAGTCCTTCTTGTCCCGGGACGGCTGGAGAAGGGAGTTGAAGGCAAGTTGTAGCTTGTCCTGGGTGAATGTTGCTGTTGTGAGGCAAGGGCACCATTTAGCCACCTGACCATTAGTGTGAGAAATTAATTAGTGCTGTGAGGCCAACTTGTTGTGAGCTCCTAGGTAGCATGCCCAAGCAGTAGCTCTGCATTGGGCACCCATATCTTCAGACATGGGCTTCTCCTTCCTCACCAAAAGCCCAGCTCTGCTGACAGAGATGGTGGCTGTGCACTCAGAGCATCTCCACTGAGATGCAGATTGTGGTTCTTCATCTCAGTCTCACAAAGGGCTTCTCACTGAGATGGTCTAAAGTTTAAAAGTGAACTCAACCTCCTATATCAGCTGTGATTGTGTTAGTGGCTTCCATTATGGAAAGCGAGTACCAAAGCTGAAGCAATGTCAGCCTTTGTGGGGTAATGAAAGCCAGTGTGCAGCATGGCTGTGTGTCCCCACTCCTTCGGGAGGGTGAGACACAGGTCCTGCTTGCTCATGAGCAAGCATCAAGTTTGGCTCCAGTGAAGTGGGCTGTGAGTTGTCACGGGCTCAGTCTTGGTTGCCCCAAACCAGGAGATGCGTCAAGGTTCCTGTCTGGAGAAACTGCTTTAGAGTGCTCTGCATCATGCTGTGGCTCCCAGTTTCATCCTTCCTTTCTTTTCCTGTATCATCTCTTTGACGACAACATACTGCTTTTATCCACTGAAAACTGTGGGAGTGTTTGTGGAGTTCACAGGGACTTTTTTGGATTGACTTTTAGAGTAAATGCTCTGGATGTACCGCCGTCATTGAGAAGGAATTGGTGCTGGTTTGGGGGAGGTGAGAGCTCCTCACAGTTAGAGAGACACTTGTGGTGTTCAGCCTCACACAGAGTGGGCATTTCTGTGTGACCAGTGTAAAAGGGAACTTAACTGGCGACGACTTCCCCACAGAGCTTCTCAATCAGCTGTAATTGCCATTGAAAGGAGGCAAACTCCAAGCGCAGTTTTGTCACAGCAGGATGCCCACACCAGGAATCACAGGATAATAAACTCCTGTTGGTGTGCTTTTGCCAGGCTTTCCTCGCACCCTGTGCTGCCGCCTCACTAGCGCTTCCTCGGTGCCCTTCAACTTCAACCTTCGCATTCCTGGGGACAGCTCGGCAGCGCCCAGCACGACCAGTTTTGCTCAGGTGTCAGCACCGGTCCGTCGTGGAGAAAGCTAGCCCGAGGTGCCAACAAGCCAGCTGAATTTACCATCAGGCTCTTCACAGGGACCATCTGCTCCAAGGGACACTTGGCTATCCACGTATGGGAAGAGCCCAGCCCTGCGTGCTTCAGAGGTGGAGCTGAAGCTTCAGTGATGTTGAGGGGGCTTCAGCGCTGCTGGCTCTGAGCATCTGCGAGTAAGAGATCTGCACTAGTGTTGGGCTTTACATCTGCCCTGGCAACCGCAAAGTGTATTCAGTAATTCTGATATTGTCCAAAGACTTCCGTTGCTGCCAGAGACCGTGCTCTACACATGAACCAGCGGAAGAATTAAGGCAAACATTGTAGACTCCTAGCCTGTTTTGGGTTGGAAGGGACCTTACAGCTCATCCAGTTCCAGCCCCCTGCCATGGGCAGGGACACCTTCCACCAGACGAGGTTGCTCAAAGCCACATCCTGACTGGCCTTGAACACCGCCAGGGATGGGCAGCCACAGCTTCTTTGGGCAGGCTGTACCAAGGCCTCAACACCTGCACAGGGAAGAACTTCCTGATATCTTATCTTCCCAGTATCTACTAAATCCTCCCTTTCCTTGCTGTGGAGCAAGATCTGGAGGGCGCTGCATATGGATGGTGGGTTTTGGGAGTGATGAAGTATTTGATGCTCTTGTCTTCCAGGTCACCCTGTGCTCCAACACCATGAAGAGATACAAGCTGGCCCTGGTGGTAGATGTGGATGGTGTTGGCAAAGAGGTGTTATCACTGCCCATCAGAGCCAGGTACCATCATCTCCCTTGCAGCCCATCTTCTTTCCCTGTGCATCTGCCACAAGCAAGTGGTGCTGCCTTGCATAGAGCTGTCTGGCTCCAGCTCCCGATGAGGAGCATTGCTCAATGAGCTAGTTCTGCCCAGCTAGACAGGAGAACAGGAGCATATGGAGAGCAGTGCATGATGAGCAGCACTTGTACGCAGCCACAGGCACAGCCCGGAGCCTTTTCTGGCAGGGAACAGTGATTATATTCCTTATTGGCCTGCTCTAGGGGGTTGAGGTGTAATGTTTCCAGAGGGCCACCTCTCCTCCTTCCTGCAAGTGCTGGACTTGTGCTGAGTTGTGACCAGAGTCCGACACCGGTTTGGGCCACAGTGAGCAGCTGCTGCAAGCTGTTGTCTGTCTCAGTTACGGAAGGGGCATGCGGATGGGCAAGGGCTTAGGGCAGGAGTGGTGAGGGAAAAGTAAAGGCGAGATCTTACGAAAGACAGAGTAGTCCTTGGTGTGGAAGGTGAGCTCAGGTTTTTCTGCTTCCCTCTGGCTCTGTTGAGCATTGATGTTCTCAGTCGTAAGCTGAAAGTTGTTCTTGCTTCAGCCAGATACAGGCCTGTTGTGCTGCAGTGGGTGTCAGCTCAATGACAAGAGGGATGCATTTCAACGGTGCTGTTCCCTCTCCCAGGCAGAGTTGTGCAGTCAGTGCCTGGGCTGCAGTTGTGGAGAGCAAGTGCAAATGGGAGCAGCTGGTGTGTGGACCCGTGGGGAAAGGACCAAGGCAGGGTTATGACTCACGGCGCAGGGCAGGTGATGGCCTGTGCCCTCTGTTGCTGGGGTAAAGGGCTGGATTTCAGGCAGGGGCACAGGAGCGTTTTCCCTGGGACACTGGAGTCTGGTGTTCCTGGAGCCTTGGCGAGCTCTGCTCCTTGGTGGGAAAGCTCCCTCAGAGCTCACACATTGCTGGGACCATTGGGAGGTTCTTTGCAAGCCTCCTGGGGCAAAGGAGGGGAAAAGCTGACTTGGGACAGGGCACCGTGCTCTGCCTGGGCACTGGGCAGCTTTTGTGATGCTGAGTCTCAGGGTCTGCCCCTCTTTTGCAAGAGGTTGTTGGGTAAGAGGAAATTAAAGGCTGTTTGTCACTCTAGGAGTATTAAATGCCTGTTTGACAGTGGCAAATGTGTCATGCTCCATTTGGTGCTCATTGAGAAGTAAACAAGTGAGCAACACTGTCTTGTAATGTAATTCCCTTTTCCTCTTCTCTCTGCCTAGATGTGAATTCCTGCACTGCGAGTGCTCCACCCTGCTGTGCCCTTTGGACAATGCTCTCTCAAAGTCTCTTATCAGCAGATGCTGACCTGTGTGAACGACATCAGCCTTCCAGGCTGCTACTGGGCTCTTCCTCAGGTTTGGCATCCCATTCTCCTCCTGTCTCCAATGTCACCTAGAGATTTGTTAGTTAAAAAGCAGCTTTGGTTAAGATGTTGCTGGTTTGTATTCAACCCTAAAGGTTTGCTGGGAACAGGAACCAGCCTGAATATCAACTTCAGGGAGCAGCTTAAGCTCTCCAGGAAGCAGATAATATTCTAGTTTCTGAGATGCTTTCAATGCAGGAGAACTTGTAGGGCTGTGAAAAGCTGCTGCAAGGAGGCTGCCAGCACAGGATGGGGGTTGTGGATGCAGCAGCTTTTGGACCCCCTCAGGATGCTGAACCCGTACAAGTCTTGCGTCTTGAGTTGTGCTTTTCTGCTTTCTCCTAGGGATTTTTAGACGTATGTGAGTTGCCGTTGTGGTAGATGTTAAAGAGTTGAAAATTTCCTCAAAGGTCACTCTCAAGTCGTATTTGATTCTGTCCCGTATAGGAGAACAAGGCTGCTGCTGCTTTGTGGTACTCCAGCCCTGAGCTCCTTGGGATTATCCAGCCTCACAGCTCAGTGGAGATCCTGTTCACACTGGAAGTCCAGGTGACGGGAAAGCAGAACACAGTTACCCGTGTTGCAGTGTTTGGGATTAAAGAATCCCCACTGGTGAGTGCTGGGGCAGATGTGTGCCTTTGTGTCTCTCATCTTGGTGGGATGTAAAGCGTACAGGGGTTCTTTCAGGGGAAATGATCAATGGCTGTTGTCTACAAGGAAAGAAGGGAATCATGGCATAAGCAACACTAATGCCTGGAGAAGAGGGAGGCTGGTATCCCCTTAGGTGATGTGTCTTGCACTTCCAAGTGTCAGTATGGAAGTGTCTGACACAGCATTTAATTACGGGTATGTGAGACAGGATAACAAGCCTAATCTGAAACCCAGAGCAGTCCCTGGCTCTTGTACTCTGCTGCATTTGTTACAGCTGAGCAACAGCTGCTGCTTCATTAGAACGTGTGTTGAGGAGCAGTCAGGGATACCTTGAATCCTGCTACATAGAGCGCTGCATTGGAAACGGTGCCAAAGGGATGTTCTGTCCAGAGCTGGAATGCAGCTTTGCTGAAAGTCAGGTCCATCATGTGTGAGCAACATCCATCCATCAGATCTCCTTGTCAAAAGCCCCACCAAGGGCACCAGAGTTTCCACACCGCTTGCATGTGGAACACAGAGACTTTGTTTATCCACCAAGCTTGGAAGTGGATGAGGCAAAGCCTTCCTGGGCTGAAGCCTGCTAAAAGATGTTGTTTGCAACAACAGTAATGGCAACAAAATGTAGACAAGAGGACAGTGCCGGTAGTCTCCTGGTTTCATCTGGCTGAAACTGAGAACAAATGTAGTTAATGAAACTTTAATTTAAAATGCTACTAAGTTTTGAAGCAGCTGTTTTAAAATGTCTTGTCCAATCTTGGAGCATGAAAGGGGATGTCAGAGAGTTGCTGGGAGCCTGAAGCTTTCTGCAACAGAAAATAAGGCTGGCATTTTGAAAGTGCTTGCAGGGATTTAAACTTTTCTTCAAGTGAACGGAAGTGCTGCTACTAAATGCCCTGGCTGCCCCCAAGTGTCTCCACTCCACCCTGTTGTGGATATGCATGTAAACCAGTCAAGAGGAAGGCCAGGCAGTGCTGGGAAGTCTGAAGTTTGATCACAGTTGCTCTTACGAGCAACTTCTATTTATATAGAAGGAATATTTCCCTTGAAGAGTAAAGTTTCTCCCCACTAGAATAACCAGTTGTTTAACTGTGAGCTGCTTTTGAACTACTGGTTTCTTGCACAGCTTTTACCCTTGGGCTAGCAGTTTGTAGTTTCAAAGTTCACCTTAACTTAATCTTCTTGATGTGGAGATGAGCATGTTAATCTTTTGGCCAAAGGGTGAGCATTTCAGCTGGAGAATCGTGGCTGTCCCTAAAGACGCGACACGTGGGACTGGGTGACCCTGTGTCCGGTCAGTCCATCCTCAAGGCACTGCGCTCGTGCTGGGCTGCTGCTTGCAGCCAGCAAACACTGGTCAAAACCTGGCTGGGTGTTGCCTGCACAGATGGGAGTTTCTTGGTGTCATTTTCTCTAGGTCTGCCTTACGGCTTGAGTGCAGCTTCAGGAATTCCCTGGTAGCTGACTCCTCCAGAGCTTTCTGGGCCAACAGAACAGCCGCTGTCCTGTTATATATACATCCTGTGCTGGTGGGAAGTCCTAATGTACGGATCATCTGATGCAAACCTGAGCTTGGGGGAGTGGCTGCCATATATTCCAGAGAGCACGATATTGCAGCATCTCAGGCTGGTTTGGGTTGGAAGGGACCTCAAAGCTCACCCAGACCCAACTCCCTGCCACAGGCAGGGACACCTTCCACTAGAGCAGGTAGCTCGAAGCCACATCCAATCTGTCCTTGAACAGAGGCAGGGATGGGGCAGCCATAGCTCCTCTGGGCAGCCTGTGCCAGAGCCTCACCACCCCTCACAGGGAAGCACTTTTTCCCAGGATCCCATCTTGATCTCCCCCCTGTCAATTTAGAGCCATTCTGCCTTGTTCGGTGCCCACAGGCCCTTGTCCAAAGCCCCTCTCCAGGTTCCTTGTTGGCCCCTTTAGGCACTGGAAGCTGCTTTCAAGTCTCCCCAGGGTCTTCTCTTCTTCAGGCTCTACAAGCCTGCTTAAGCTTTGGGGTGTTTGGAGCTGGGGAAATCCAGCCAGACTGGATAAATTCTCATTAGTTTTAGTGATGTGAGAAGGGGGTTTAGCAAAAGGATCCACATTCCTCCTCCACTAGTCTGTGCCACTTCTGCAGGAACAAACTTTTGGGTCTCAGGCTGTCAAGAGAAAAAAGTGCTTCTCAAATGATGCAATTAATAATGAATGTCTGAATGCAATAAGTAATTAATGCTAGGAATGTGCACAAGCACACATGAGAGGCAATTACCTTGCATGTTCTCTACTCTAAGAGCTTTGCTTCCAACCTGTGCTGGTTTTCACAGGAGAAGCTTTGGGAAGGTTGGAGAAGTTCCTGTGCAGTGTGGTTGTGCAGCCGCAGCAGTCAGGCAGGGTGGTTTCTGGCATGATGGAGCAGTACAAGGGGCAGGCATAGGCACAGGGTAGAGGTAGGAGAGCTGACAGCGTGGAGGAGGTGTGAAAAGCATGCATGGGAGATGGGGGTTCTGTATCCCCTCCTAATGGGGTCTTGTGGCTTTCAGATCTGCAGGGACCACTCCAGATGCCACCTTTGCTCCAGCCTCACAACGCTGACAGCTTCAAACAGTCAGAATTCCCGCAGCCTACAAGTACCCTTAGAGCTGTCCAGTCATTCTAAACTTTCCCTGTTGGTTTTTTCTCTTCCGTGCCTGTCTCCTGGAGCAGAAAATCCATTTAGTGAGCACTGGAGAAGAGCCAGTTGTCCACATGTACCCAAGTGAGATAAATTTTGGCAGCATCCAAGTTCTACAAGATGCCTCCCGAACCCTCCTCCTCTCCAATCAGTCTGTCATCCCTGCATCCTTCTCGGCAAAGATGGTAAGTGTCGCTGGGGCCGTTTTCCAGTGCAGGTGACTGGCCCATAGCAGCCTATGACTGGGTTATTTATTTATATGCAACATTTCCACATCACTGTCTGAGAGAGAAAGCAAGATGTTCCATCCCAGTGCAGCAAGAGGAGCCTGGCTCTGGGGGTGGTTGTAGCTGGGGCACCTGTCAGTAAAACAGAGTTTGCAGAGATGTTTGAGCAGAAAGGAGTTCATTTCTGCAAGTTCTCCCTTTATTTTGTGGAAGGCCTTTAGCTGTGAGAGTCTTTTGTTTCAGACCTGAGAGGTCTGTCCTCAGGGTGCTTACGGTGAAGTGGGTTTCACACCTCCTGGGGGTCAAAGCAGCCCAGAAGTAGACTTGTAAGGGTTGTGTACCTATGGAGCCTGTGGGCTCTATAACACTGTAGAGCATGTGGCTGCAGAAAGAGACTTTAATTCCTGGAGGCTGCATGGCGGGACAGGCTGCAGAGCAGAAGGAGGTTGTGTGATCCTCTGGCAGGCGCTGATACAGGAAGGGCTAGTGTGCTGGGGCTGGGGAGTGCTTCCCACTGGAGGGGAGTCTGTGAGGGGCTTCAGAGGACGTTTGTTCTTGTGCAGGCTGGGTGGTTGAAGTTCTGGAGCTGCTTCAGCTAGGCCTGTCACTGGGGACTTAGTTGTGTCTGCGTATGAAGCATCCAGCAGTGTGTGAGAGCACAGGCTCAGCCCCCTGGGCAAGGAGGAGGGGGCTGAATTTCCCTCCTGCTGCTTTTCCAGCTGTTCGGGGGTTAAATAGAACCTCAAAGTGGGGGATTCCCAGGGCAGGTTTCTTTGCCCCATAAAAATCTGCTCTCCATCTCTGCAGAGAGCAAGCACCCAGTGCCCTCAGCAGCTGCCTCCTTCAGTGCCCTTTCTAACTTGCTGGTAACCAAAGCAATTGTTAGTCTGCTCATCAGTGGAAACCAAACATGTCCTATTGTGCTGTGCCTATTGGCAACTGAATTACAGAGGGTTAGAAGTAAGTCTTCAAGACAGCTGTGCTTCCTGAAGTAAGCTGAGAGCTTTCCCAAAGGAAAAGCAGGAGGAGTTTGGTTATTAAATGTTGTGCTTGGCAGCAGCTGGCCAAGCCATAGCCGTGTCCTGGAGAGCCCCGATGTGCAGAGTGGTGTCCCTGGTCTCCAGAGCCTGGCAGGGAGGGCAGATGCGATCATGGAGGGGTGAGCTGTGGACAGGGAACACAAATGGAAACAAGCTCTGCCCCTTGATTCCGTAAAGCATCCGCTTGATGGTGCTCGGGGCAGAGGCTAAACCACAGTGGTCCCCATGCTTGTGCTGAGGAGCCAGGAGGAGGCTGGTTGGTGTTGGGAGCATGTAGCCAGTCTCAGGCTCTGATGTCCACCTCCTTCAGGGCTCCGGGTGGTTTTGGGCTGTTTCCTACCACTGGTTGTTTGTGTGGATGAGGGGCAGCTTTGAAATGAAGAGCACAGGGTCCCCCCCACTGGGAATGCTGAACCACCTGGGTGAAGGCTCTGCGCCCAGCGGGTGCAGGAGGGGGTTTATTTGCCCCTCATGAGCAGCCCCATGATGACAGTGGGTCAGCCTGACCAGGTGGGAATGCTCTTGTTAGTGCTGCGGCTCTTGCTAGAGCTACAGCTTGGTCACGTGCAGCTGCATTTGTAATACGGAGTTCTGCTTCCTCTGTCACTTGTGCAAGGCCAGAGTGACCAGATCAGTTCAATGAATCAGCTGTAAGTAGCTTCACGAGAACTGATTGTGATGTCTCCTCAGTCATCCCTTAGGGCAGCTCTCCCTCCGTTCCTCCTCTCTCCTTTCCTCCCTCCATCCATCAGATGCACGCTGGTGTCCATTGTAACTAAATTGTGGAAGCTTTTCTTCACGATGGACATCTGTGCTGGGATAAGATTCTGGTCGTCGTGGTGAGCTTCTGAAGTGATGGATCCCAGCCCTTACTGGTTACTCAGGGATCTGATGTCCCATAGCACAAGCTGCTACAGGGTCAGAAATAGCCACTGTCTTTGTGTATCCAGTGCCTACAGCTATGGCATCATTTTCTGGTGCACTCAAGGATAAGCAAGTAGCAGAGATGTTATCAGAGGTTGGGTATTTGTCTTGAAGGTGGGGGGATTTTGTAGCGTGGCTCCAAGAGGTTTCTTGTCTCTGGGACACCGGCTGGATTGGGTGCAGGCAGAGGCTGACCTAGAGACCCAAGAGAATGTGAGCCTTGTGGCCCTGGCAGGTCTCCTGTTCAGCACTGCACTGTGCTGCCCGTTGGAGCCAGAGCAGGTGCTGACTGAAAGAATGAGGACAGGATGCAAATCCTCCTCCTCTGGCATGGGCTGTTGGCTTGGCCGAGCCCAGCAGGGCTGTGCTGGGTCACCCCAGGAAGTTGAAGGTCTGGCTCCGTCGAGACACCCATCCTCATTCCTCAGGAATAGTTTGTGGGGTACAATTTTCTGCCTGGCGTGTTGCCGAGCTTTGATAAATGAGCTTTGTCAGAGAGCAGAGCTCTCAGGGCTCCTTTCCAAGCGAGCTGCCCTGCGTCAGCATGAATCAGAGAAGTTGTACGTGAAAGTCAATGCAATCTTCACACCCACTGTCTGGGCAGCCCTTGGCTGGTGGCAGCCAGGTCGGTGCTTTCCATCCTAAATGAGTGTTTGGTTGTCTTCCAGGCTGACAAAAACTCGTGCTGGAGTATTGGACCTAGTCAAGGAGTGATCCCTGCCAAGGGCGAGGTGTCTGTGGCTGTCACTGCAAACTTGGATGGCATGGAGCAATTAAAGCACGAGGTGGTGCTGTTCATTGAGAGCAGTCGTGCCTATGTCATCCCCGTCCAGGCTGTTGGTGTTGGCACGACGATCGTCATTGACAAACCCTTTGGCCCGGAGCTCAACCTGGAACCCTGCTTCCGGTAGGGAATCTCTCTGCTCCCGCTTCCCCCTGGGCTCAGCAAGGAGGAGTTCTGCTGCAGTCCCTCAAGCTCCGTCAGTGCTCAAGGTCCTGGCTCTGCTTCCCTGAAGCCACAGGGATTCCTTTAGAAACATTTTATGGCCATTTGGAAGTTGTTAGGTACTCTGAAAAGCCACCAAGCTGGAAACCAGTTGCTAAACTGTTGCTGAGTTGTCTTTAGTCATAATCCGGTTGTTTCCTCACTTTATCAAACAAAGATTTGGAGGAAAAGAGCAGGTCCTGGAAGCCTCTTCCAGGCTCTTTTTTCACCTCTTTTCTTTGTTGCCTGCTTTCCTGTTCCCTCCGGAGTACCATCTCACAGCAGCAGCAAGCCTGGGCAGTAGCTTGTTAGCAGCTCCTTGGCTGAACGAATGGTGCTGGTTTATTTCCCCTGTGCCCAGGAGCCCTGGAGGAGCAGCAGAATTTCTTTGCTCTGTGTCACCCCCCAGTTGGCTCCTCTACCCCACTCCATGCCTGGTTGCTCTTTATTAGACGTGGTGGCTCTTTCCTGGTTTCTCCTGCCTGCTTCCCGAGGCACAGGCAAGTGAGAGTGGATAGAGGACCAGCTCTGGAAAGGGGAGGAAGTGTGGAAGTCTGCCGAGGTGGAGTGGGATAAATGAAGAGTCTTAATTGAAATTGCTGAGCTGGAAGGAAAAGATTCACTGGTCCCAACGTGTGTGTCTGAAACCAGGCATGTTCTTAAAGACAGGAGAAAAAAAGTGCTGTTTGCCTTGTGTTGGAGGCCTCCTCAGACAAGAAGAACAGTCTTCTTGGGGTGCCTCTTCCTTTCTCTGGCTGCAAAGAGGGTCTGTGGTGCTCGGAAACCTGAATTCTTGGGGTAGAAAGAGCAGGTTTATCCTACCTTAAGCACTTGGGGTAGATTTTGAGGGGTTAAATATGCACCCATGAGTGATCCACATAAGCAGGGACATTGCAGGGAGTTTGGTGCTTGCGCAGAGTTTCCTGTGCTCAGTCAGCCACAAAGTGGCTACACAGCAGAAGGGACAGTGTCCCTGTGATTCATGTCCTTGTCCTCTGCCCCCCTTTACGTCTTTTCCTGTAGGCTCAGTTAGGAGCTGTTGCCATTGCTGTCGGCTGCAGAGCTGCCACCAAAGGTTGCTACGTTGAGGGCCATGAGGGTTGGATGCTCTCTAAGAGACGCCTCAGAGGCATGAACAACAGCTCCCAAGGGAAGGTGGAATGGCAGCGAGGCTGTTCCTCCACCCAGTTGCAGCTGGGACAGGCTCTTCATGAAGCTCTTCCTGGGTGCAAGCATAGCCACTGCTGGATGGTGACAAACCTAGGGGCAGCCAAAGTCTGGCTTTTGGTGAAGCCTTGAGCTCGGTCAGCTGCCTTGGAGGTGGTTTTGTTGCCAAGTGTGCAGCCAGGTCGTGCCCTCAGGGTGCTGAAGCTGGGTGACCACTGTCAAATAGCAGCTCCCCTGCCATTTTGTGTCTCTGCTTCTCATGTCGCCTGGATCCCTGCTGTTACCACTTCAAGATGATGAGGAAAGGACGGCACACCCATCTGCTCTATTGGACCACAGAAGATGGCACCACACTTCAACAGTGCAATCATCTGCCTCCCATCAGTAACACTGAGGGCAAGGCTTCCTCCTGCGGCCCTGTGTTTACACTTCAGCCACTGAGGACAGAGCTGATGCCCAGCCAGATAGCGGAGGTGGTGCTGGAAGGCTCCTGCAGCACCCCCTAGGTGAGTTCCCCATCAGGGCATTTCTGCAGCCCCTTGACATTTGCCTGAGCAAATGAGCAAGTGCTTTCGAGAACCTGGTTTCATGGCATAAGTTACCTTGGCAGCACCAGTTGCTTTCTGTGCTGGCCACCATCAGTTGCTGAGGATTTTTGAGTTCCATGGCTACCATAAAGTCAACTTGCTGGTAGCCTGAAGGAACTGTCGCCCCAGGCTCTGTCCAACCTGGCTTTGAACACTGCCAGGGATGGAGCATTCATAGAATCATAGAATAGTTAGGGTTGGAAAGGACCTCAAGATCATCGAGTTCCAACCCCCCTGCCATGCCCAGGGACACCTCCCACTAAACCATGCCATCCAAGGCTATGGCCAACCCCACCTTGAATGCCGCCAGGGATGAAGCATCCACAACCTCTCTGAGCAACCCATTCCAGGGCCCCACCACCCTCACAGTAAAGAATTTCTTCCTCATATCCAATCTAAACCTCCCCTGTTTAAGTTTAAACCCATTACCCCTTGTCCTCTCACCACAGTCCCTAATGAAGAGTCCCTCCCCAGCATCCCTATAGGCCCCCTTCAGGTATTGGAAGGCTGCTATGAGGTCTCCACTCAGCCTTCTCACCACTGCTTTGGCAGTGTGTGGCAGTGCCTCACCATCCTCACAGTGAAGAACCTCTTCCTTCTATCTAACATGAACTTCCCCTGTTTGAGTTTAAATCCATTACCCCTTGTCCTGTTGCTGCAGTCCCTGCAGAAGAGTCCCTGTCTGGCATCCTTGTCGGCCCCCTTCAGACAGCAGAAGGCTGCTCTGAGGTCTCCACACAGTTTCTCTTCTCCAGGCTGAACAGCCCCAGTTTTCTCAGCTGGTCTTAAAGTTACAGGTAGACTGGGAGCCCAGGCAGAAAGTAACTAAAGAAATGCCAAGTTGTCTGTGTGGGGAAGCAGCGAGTGAAACAAAGCTTCCAGGAAGGTAGGGAGTGTCTGGGAGCAGCCTTGATTTTCCTCTGTAGATGAACATGGGCCAGGAGCTTGTCTGGCATGGAGAGCGGGACGAGAGAAATGAAGCCGGTGTGCCAGTTCTAATGATCCGAATGTCATCCGTCCACATGGGAAACTGTTCCAGGGGCCATTAGAACTGACAGCTTGACTTGTGTCGGTATTTCCATCGCCACTAAGCCCAGTCCCGCAGCCAGCCGCAGTGTCTCGAGGGCAGGCAGGTCTTGCAGCACCCTTGGGTGGCAGCTCAGAGGGGCAGATTTCAGCAGGGTCACTGAGTGTTTTTGTCCCTGGACCCTTCTTTCCAGGGGAAATCCAGCTCTGCAGAGGAGCTGGCATCTGACCTTGGTGTGCATTCCCTGGCTTCAGGAGCACTGGGCACAATGTTTAAGTGAATGGGGAATAAGTCTGCATTACGCTCCTGCTGCTACTAGAGTTTGAGAGGTGTTTTAAAGGATTGCCTCAGTGGTAGCTTGAGGAAGATTTGATTTCTCACCTGGTTGACTCCAATGGGACTGTCCCTGTGCAGTCCTGAGCCCATAAGGCTTTGCTGAAGAGGGGAGAAAGTACCAGAAAGGAAATGGTCAGGCCACTGGTGAGGGTGTCTTGCCTGGAATGCCAAATGGGCATCTGTGAGCTCAGCTATGGCTACCTGGCTCCTGCAGTCCAAGCCAAGACCCGGGGATTGGGTTTTCCACCTTCCCTGTGTCTTGAGAACTTCATGCTCTTGAGGTTGGTTAGAAGCCCAAGACCCTGCACTGCACGTGCAGCACAGGTGATTCTGAGGTCTGTAGGCTCTGAGGAGGAGTTGAGTTGTGGTGGCCTATCAGAGGGAAGAGAGGAATAAAGGGAGGAATGTGGGGAAGTAAAACCATGAGGAATCAGGAAAAGAGTCTTGGATGTACGAGCATCCAGCTTAAGTAGAGGGTTTTCATGCCAAGTGGAAGACATACATCTCTTTGCTGGGGAGGTTTGGTTTAAAACCAGCTCTAGGAGGACACAGTGCATCCTAGGAAGGCAGGCTGGCTGTTTGGGGTTTTCCCATGGATCCTTTCCACTAAACTTCCAAGGGAGGGTTTGCTGACATTGATCCTTCTATCAGCTGTTTCCCTTCATACAGTCTGGTTTGGTTTTTTGAATGAGTTCTACAGCTTTCGGTAAGCATTTTGCTTGGCAGTGGGACAAACCAAACCAATAATCATTTGGGGCAGGGATTGTTCTGACCGTTGTAGGCAGCACAAGACTCCTGAGGGCCTTTTGTGGCGGTTGGGTTGTAACATCAGGGACGTGTGAGTGCAGAATGAAGAGGATGGAGCATACAAAGAAGATAGGGCTCCTGAGGAGACCAATGGCTGTAACTTTACGCAGTAATGGGGTCTGTGGCTCACAAATGCAGTGTGTTTTCTGGACACCCTGATAAGACGCACTGTGTGCCGTGTGACTCGGATGCAGGTGGTGAAGGAGAAGCGGCTATGTCACACCATCGTGGCAACGGGGGAGTGAAGAATCTGATCGTGCTGGAGGATGTCATGTGCGAGTTCATTGCTCCTGCTCTGCAAATATCCACCAGAGAAATCACATTCCGGGTGGAGAAGGTAAATCTCTGGATTGCATCCTGGCACTGACTGCTGTGGCTGGTGTGTGCCTGTGTCCAAAGGAGGAAGTTCAGCAGCTTCTCCAAGTCCATGGAGCTTTGGCTATTGATTTGAGCCAGGCCAAGCTCTTGTCATGAATGCAGAGATCATTATTTCACCTGTCTGGAGCTGGGGACAGTGTCCACTGCTTTATTCTGCCCTTCTTGATGTGGAGGCAGAATTGAGCTGCTGAGCCAAGGGCATGGGCTGAGATGTGGGACCTGTGAGAGCAGCATGAGCTTTGCAGAGCCACCTTGTGTGCTGGGGCTGCAGGTAAGTAGCAGATCCCTCCTCACCCTCCCTGAGATGTTAGCGAAAGGAGTGAGGATGCTGCTAGAGATGAGGCTGTTCTCTAACTTCACGCAGGTAAAACTGAGATTACAGCTGCTCTGCCGAGGGGGGGCATGGTCCCCTCTAGAGAGGCACCAGTGTCTGTACTTAGGGTGTTGAGGATCTTCCAAGGCATGGTGATGTCTGAGCAGCGATCGTGTAGGGAAGCTGAGAAAACGTGAGATTCCTGTCAACTCCTCAAGCTGATGAGGAAAAACTGGCATCTCTTGTGTCTCTTTGCCTTCCCTGCTGTTGGTGTGGATGGTGTCTCTTTTCCTTACCCAGGCCTCAGCTTCTTCAAAGGACCCACGGATGCCCTTCAGCTGCAGTGATGAGAGCAGCAGTGCAAAGTGTGTGTTGGAGTGTTTCTTGTTGAGAGTGAGCATGTGAGCAATCCAGCCTCTGACTTAGCCTCACTCGAGTAGTGAGCTGCGGGCTTCATAGGCTACTGAAAGGGTTAACAAAGGATGCCTACGTGCCGACATGAAGAGGAGGTTGCCTTGGGGAGGCACTGAGCAGGCTTACCACAAAGGCACTGAGCACCCGCAATCAGGCACTGAGCACCTGCATTCAGGTTACCACAAAGGCACTGAGCAGGATGTCGGTGCCAGGTCAGGTTACCACGGAGCAGGCCTTGCTTGCAAGGCAGGAGCCTGTTGCTATGGACATTTCATAAGTTAACCGATCAGATAACGACTGTTCCAGTACTTTGTAACTTTTCTATAAAAGGTGGTGCTTGCGTTTAATAAATTGTCAACGTTTGATCACATTGGTCGTTGCTGCGTTGTCCATGTTCTCCCGCCCCAAGTGTGTGCCCTTCAGTCTCTGGATCCTGACTCCTGCACGATCTTCCCTCTTGCGTGAGGTGTCTGAAAAAGAGCCCATAGTTCATGGTTGAGTTTCTGTGGTTTCAGGTCTCTCCTCCAGTTCCCAGGCTTCCAGAGAAGCACAAATCCTGCGAGCAGGCAGTTCACATCTGTTCAGAAGCTTTTTGGCTCCCCCTGATGTCTGCCTGTGGTCTGCTTGGTGCTGCGTGCTCCCATGTATTGAGTGCTACGACACTGCAGGAGTTGGATGTCAATACATCCAGAATTAGTTTCCCAAACACTGTCTAGTTTAGATAAACCATGCAGGAAGCCTGGAGCAATGCATGGAGAGAAAGAAAGAGCTTAGGCTGAGCTTAGCTTTGAGGCTGCAACATCTTGTCACTGGAGCAGGGGCAGCAGGTTACAGCCAGACTGTTGAGGTTTGGAGCTGGCTGCATGTGCACGTGAGTGTTCAAAGCTGACCTTGGGCTGCTGCAGTCTCTCCGCTGCAGGCCATATCCTGCTTGCTTCTCTCCTCTGAGCAGCATCACTGCTTTATGAGCCTGGCAGAGCTGATAAGGTGGTAAGAAACTACTGTATGTGAGTGGAATGGCCTTGTGCCTGTGTGTCCCCTCTGCCCAGGAGAGGACACACAGCCGGAGCCAGACTCGGTTCACTTTCCGGTTTGGATCTTGTTGAAGCAGCTGCCTCCTCTCGGGGCCTGCTCCCTCATCTGTACGTGAGACTGTTTCCCTGTCCTCTGGGGGATGCTGTGGGTTCTAAACGTGAAAGCGTCTGATGCAGTTGGAGGAAAAGCTTTCCAGAGGGGTAGAAACGAATGAAAAGAGTAAACAGAGATGGATGAGGTTGGCAAATTTGAAACGCATCTGAAGGGGAGGAGGTCTGTGGCCACTTCAGGTTCTCTTTTTCTTGTCTCCTGTTTCTGTAGCACCCGGTGATGCTCTGACTCTTCAGTAGAAGCATCTTCTTTAAAGAACATGTGCTCCCTGCCCCTCATCGTGGTCCGTGCCTTAGAGCAGCCCTTCTCCATCTGCACTGCGGAGCAGCAGCCTCTCCCTGCAGATGCTCAGGTGAGCAGCCATGGACCTTCTTGCTGCTGGGCTTTGGAGAGCGATGAGTGTGGTGGTGTGTCTCTGTTGGGAGGTCCTCCAGCAGGGAAGTGGGTTCTGTGGAGTCTGCAGTAAACTGGCCCAAGCTAAATCAGATTTAAAACGAGCTGCTGAAGGGAGCAGAATGCCATCTGAATCAGGAAGACACATCCTGGCTTGAAGACAGGAGGAGGAGGAGGGAGCAGGTAACTAGGTGTGGGCAAGCTGTAGGAAAGGTGTCTCCTGGAAAACATCCCAGCTCTCTAGCAGCCATCCTCAGATATCCTGGGGAACAGCTTGCTCTCTTTGAGGGCAGCCCTGCCTTTGGGAAGGCACCAGCTGCTGCCTGGCTCCTGCCCTTCTGTTGGTGGAAGGTGTCAGGCATGGGCTCTGCGGGCACGTGTTGTTCTACGTCCAGCCACTGTTTCTGCGCCCTGCTAGTGTTCAGCCCCTACATGGGTGAGGCTGCAAAGCCACTGCGCTTGTGGTGCAGGCTAAAGGAGTTCCTCCAGAGTCAGGGCGAAGGCCTGAATGCCAGAGTGCTGCTTTGGTTGTGCTTAGCTCCTGGCTTCTGCAGATCCAGAGTTCAGAAGAACAATGTGGATTTCCTCTTGTATTGGTGCAGAGCACGGGGCCATGAGCCTATGATAGCTTCAGACAAAAGTGTGCTGCTTGGTCAGACACTGTGAAGAAAATGAAGGATGAAGCGAGAAGCCCGTGTTGGGGTCACACGTTGAACATTCCTCTTCGTCTCCTTGCAGCCCATGAAGCTGAGGACAGGGGAGGAACTTCAGCTCTGCATCAGATTTAACCCTGCTTTTGAGGAGGATTTGCCTATCCGGGCAGCAGAGAAGGCTCTGAAGATCAAGTTCCTGGAGCATCCTCATGAAGAGCAGGTCACCGTTCTGGGACAAGTCTACTTCCCAAATCTCCAGATGCAGACCATGGCCCTGGACTTTGGCTGCATCTTGAATGACATCAAGGATGTGCGTTACATGGAGGTGACCAGCTGCAGCCCATTGGTTGTCCAGTACCACTGGTCGTTCCTGGAGGACAGCCAAGTGAACCCAGTGAGGTATGTGCACCTTTCTCTCTCCTGGAAGCTCTTCTTCCTGATGTCCTGTTTGTGCTTTGCAAAGCCCGAGGCCATTTGCCTGATCTGACAAATTGTTTTCCACCTTCCCTTGAGGAAATCACACCTCCCAGCTGTGCTCAGCCAAGGTGCTCAGGGAATAGGTGTTCTCCACCAGTTTGATGCTGGGAAGGAGTCAGCGTTCTCCAGCCAAGCTGGGACTGTAAGACACTACTGACCCTTTTCACGTAGCCATAAGCTGGAGTCCTGCTTTATCTCTGCAGGTACAAAGCCAAACTTCAGCACTTGGACAAGCAGATGTAGAAGGTGACCTCTTCTCCTTCACTGCTAACCCTATCTCTTGTCATTTTGTACTAAGATTCTACCCAGGCACTGCCACCAGAGGCACTGCCACCAGAGTGACACGCTGCTGTCCCAGTCCGTTGCTCTGCTTTGCTGTACCCTGTATGGGTTCCTGGGAGCAGGAAGGCTGATGTAGAAAGCTGCTTTCTCAGACCTTCATGGCTGAGGCAAACACCCCCTTGAAGTGAGTGTTCGTCTGCTCAACTGCACATCCCATTCATGGAAGAGAGCTATTTAGAGTTTTACAGAGGAATGGCAGGTTCTGCTGTGGCTTACGGTCCAGCTGTAGATGCTGGAGGGAGCCCTTGTATGGACATTGCTGGGAAGGAGGACCATCCTGTGGTGGTCTGTGGTTTCCAAGCTCAAGAGCAATCCTGCAGTGGTGCTGAAGCACATCTAGAAACACATTCGTAGTGTTCCTCCTGCTGTGGCTTCTCTGCATAGTACAAAAGTCTGGTCTGGGCAGTTTGAGGGACAGTAGCAAATGGTTTTCCGTGATGCCCTAGGAAACCCAGCAAAGTTCACCATGGGGCACTGAAGTGCTGCTATTACAAATAAGAGAACTCCTCAGGAAGCAGTTGTGTGAAGGGAATTGGGATATGACTCAGGGGAGGAGACCTCTTGGGACGTGGAGATGAACTGTGGCTATTGGGAAGGCTTGGGGGAAACGACCAGGGCGCTGGGGTGACCCATATGAAGATAGGCTGAGAAAATTGGGGCTGTTCAGCCTGGAGAAGAGAAGGCTGCATGGAGACCTCATAGCAGCCTTCCAATATCTGAAGGGGGCCTATAGGGATGCTGGGGAGCGACTCTTCATGAGGGACTGTAGTGATAGGACAAGGGGTAATGGGTTCAGACTTAAACAGGGGAAGTTTAGGTTGGGTATGAGGAAGAAATTCTTTCCTGTGAGGGTGGTGAGGCCCTGGAATGGGTTGCCCAGGGAAGTTGTGAATGTTCCATCCCTGGAGGTGTTCAAGGCCAGGTTGGACATAGCCTTGGATGGCATGGTTTAGTGTGAGGTGTCCCTGGGCATGGCAGGGGGGTTGGAACTAGATGATCTTGAGGTCCTTTCCAACCCTCACTATTCTATGATTCTATGATTCTCAGCTGAGTCTTACCAAGTAACACCAAGTCTTTAGTGGGGCCCTTCTTGATGCGCAGCACCTTCAAGAGCGGACCCTAGAATGCAGAGGCAAGTCTGGAAAAGCAGCTGGAGGGAGGTGAGCAGGGCTGTCAGCTTTGCTGGGAGACCCCTGCCCTCTCCTGTAGCTTAGATCAAGCTTTAATTCCAAGCTAAAGGGAAAATCTAGTTTTGATTAGATAGATTTGATAGGAATCTTTCTAATTTAATAGATAAGGTAGAGGCAGATTTGGATTTGACAGAAGCATGTGTTCTGTAATAGCAGAGAAACAAGCACATCACGGTGAAGCCTGTGTGGACTTAATTTCCTCTGTGGCCACTTGTTGGCCAGTGGCCTGTTTATCTTTACTCTTAGTTTTGATTAGGACCAGTTTAGGTGTTAGGACATGTGCATGCGAATCAGTTTTCAGCTGTTAATTGCCCTATCTCTGCTTCAATTGGCTTTGCTGGGCCTGAGCCTGCGGGTGCTGAGTTGTTGCACTGTTGGCAGCAGGGGGTCCTGAGCACCTCGGCAGGACACAGCCTCTGTCCTGCCCCCTGCCGAGGGGTGTCCACCCCTCCAGAGGGTTTGCACAGCCCCTTGGCTGCTTCTTAGTGCAGTGGACGTGACAAGCGCTCCTCTGCTGCTCTGCATGGTCATTAAGCAGTGTTGTGCTGTCTCCGGGTCGCTCAGCAGACACCGTGTGATGCTCTGTGCCAGAGTTGGAAATGAAGATGGTCTCCAAGGTGTTACCACCTCATATTGCTCATTAGGAGCCTGCAGAATCGCAGCGTGTCAGATGTTATTTCTGGCCCGCACTAAGCACTGTTGGTATTCTAAACTATCAGCTCTTACTCAGTCTGACATGGGGGGAGTCAAACGTCAGGTCTCATGAAGGTGAGATCAGTAGACTGGAAATTTCCCTACCTCTAACCTTGCTGGTGCTGGTCATCAGAGACTCCCAGGATCAGTCACACATTTATTTTGGTCAGGAGAGAAAAATGCTGTTTCTCTGCCTTGACAAGACTTCGTGTGCTTACATTTTTTCCTTCTAATTGTCCAACCCATTGTTTCCTCCTTGCTCTTTGGTCATTGCTGCTCCTTGGGGCAGAGTGGTCATATGAGCCACACAGTCCAACTGTTGCCATGTGGTTGGACATACCCAGTGCACACCAACCTGTGCCCCTTATCTGACTCCTGAGCCATGAATCTCTCATGGTTACTGTTCTTGTAGGCCCATGTTGTTAGAGGCAGACTAACCCTAACCCTCACCCCTTAGACCTGTGAGAGCTCAAAGCTGAGCTAAGCCTTTGCACTGAGGTGTTTTCTCCAGTGACAGAGTGGATCTTCAGAATCACTCAGCAGGAGATAGTAGATCTGGAGGCAAGCAGTTGCCAGCTGCCTGCAGCACTGCTTATACCAGTGTCATCCCCAAGCGTTGACCTGCTCCATCCCAGTTTTGGAGCTCATTACTGAGCTCACACCACTGATGCCCACCCAGGGGCCCATCCTGCCAAGGAGCTGCTGTGCAGACTTCCCTCCCTCCGTCCCACTGCAAGGTGTCTGAGCAAAGTTCTGTTCTTTTTCCACGTTCATGGAGACGGAGCCTCTCTCCTTGGGTGTGGAAGAGGTAGGTGGGAATCTGTTTCACTTGCACGTTTCCAGTGTAGCAAGCGGTTATGTACCCCCACTCCCATTGGTGTCCTGGGTGCTGCTCCCAGAGTGGCCTAATGTCCTAACAAGCACATCGCTGGTCATTGGAGAGGCCACATGGGAGGTGTGATAGGGCTGGTCAAGAGCACTACTTGTGCAGCACCTACAGAGGACATTATCCATCTTGGTCCTCCTCAAGTGGTGGGTAGGAGATTCCTGCAGCAGCGTTTGCTGCAGCATCTGGAGAGAGCAGAATGTGAATCAGAGACAGGGAAAAGCATCAGGAGTGCGAGGAGCTGGGCTGGATCCTGCCCCAACCTCCATGGGCTCTCAGCTCCCAGTCTTGTGTTCTGAGGGCAGGAAACGGTGTTTCTGAAGGCAAGCTCTGCAGCAGAGAAAATTTCTTGCTGCCAGGAGACGCCACAAATGGATGTAATGTATTCGCTAATGCATTAATTAGGACCGTGGGAGAAGGTTTTCCCCATGGTCTCTCCGTTGGTAAGTGGAATGGCTGCAGGGTGAGATGAGGATGATGCTGCCTGTGTTTGAGGAAGAGGCCCCTCCAGACATGTCTGTCCTTCGGCCCAAGCGGAGGCTGCTCTTCTGCATCAGTTCCTGTTCTCCACATGTGGATCTCTCCTCCCTGCTTGCAGGTTTTCGATATCCTGCCGCTGCACGGTGAGCTGCAGCCAGGCCAGAGCCAGCGCGTCGCCTTCACCTTCTTCGGCCACACCAGCACCATCACCCAGGTCACGGCGCTGTGCGGGGTGGAGGAAGGCCCGAGCTACAAGGTGACTCTGCGTGGGGAGGCCTTGCGCATCATCTACCTCCTGGACACCAGCGAGGTCGACTGCGGGCTGCAGGTACCGCATGCTGCTCTTGTCAGAGCTCCTTGTCTGCAACCACGACCGGTGCGTTGCTGCCCACCGGGGTCGAGGCCTCTCCCCCCTTCCCAGCTGCTTCGCTGGCTCTGTGGCTTGGAAGTCCAACGTTTGGGTGATACCTCCAAGCTGGTGTTTAGTGGCGACCTCCACCCCAGCCCAGCCCAATGTTGGGAATCCCTCCTCTTGAAGGTAACTAATGCTGCCTCCTGGAGCAGGCAGGATCCCAGTGGTAATCTCCAGGGGGACTTGTCCCTCAGATATCCATCCGCTGATCTGCTCCTGAAGCCAGAAGTCCAAGGAGGTGCTCTCTTTTAATGCTCCTGATTCATCAACCAAGGAGGAAGCTGACTTGGGCTTCCAGTCATCGTAGCTGGATAGAATGTCCCAGAATAACCCTCACTGTACTTCTTTCCTGTTACAGCCCCCACAGCTGTTTCCAGCTGTTGTCCCTGTGTGCGTTGCCCTGTCTGTCTCCCTTTCGGCTTGTATTGTGCTCACAAATACTTGTGTGCGGGTGCCTTTTCTCCTGAATTGCCTTCGTGCCTCCTCCTGTGTTTCAGCTCACTGCTGTGTGACAGCTTCAAGTGCAGAGGGCTTGTGTCCCCTACTTGGTTTATTCCTGATCTTTCCATGGTTGTTATTGCACCTCTTCCACAAATTGCTGTTCCTATGTAGGGCTCAGAGGTACCCCGCGGCCGTGGGTTCCCCAGGTTAAGCCAGAGAGCCGAGTGCTCATCTCTGCTGTGCGCTCCCTGCCTATGGGCTGTGTTCCTTTGCTTTCAACCCAATGGAAGAATGAAATTCTCAGCAGCAGACGTGTGCCTGTAACTTCCTGCTCTTCTGTCCTCTCCTCTAGTGTTTAACAAAGTCATGGGAGCAGCGGTGACCCTACAGAACAGCGGGAAGCTGGGATTTGCCTTTGTGGTGCTGAGTCCTGGCGCAGGCACTGCAGCCAGCCCTCTGCCTGGCGTGCCCCTGGTTGTGCCCAGCACGGTGAGTAGCACAAGGGCTTCACCCAGCCTGTGTCAGGCTGGCCAGGAGAGACTTTTGGGAGAAAAAAGGGAAAATGAACATACAACCTGTGTCCAAAGCCAGCCAAGAGAGACTGGGCTGTGAGCAATTGCTGCAGAGGCAGAGGAGGTCCATCAATCACAATCCTAATGGAGCCCCTGACTGGCCTTGGCCACCGGTGACTCTGCTGTCCTACAGCAACCACCAGTGGGGGGCACGAGTGCTCCCAGAGCTCTTTGGAGCCGAGTGCTGAGCTCTCTGGTTGTGCCGTCCCTGGAGCATCCCACCATCCCAGCTTGTCTTCCTGCCTGGGTGTCTTAGAGCTGGAGCAGTGTTCCTGACTTGGTGCCCTTTTGCAATGGGAAGAGGAAGCCAAAGAGACATGCGGCTTCCACGTTCCTCAGTGCCTGTCCGTCTGAGGGATGACACACTGATGTCCTCTCCTGCAAGCTGCTGCCAGGAGCTGCTGGCCCTGCTGGCAGCACAGGCCCTTTGCTGCTCTTCCAGAGCAGCTGGTAAAAGAGCTTTGGTCTGTTGTGCCTGGCTCTGGCTAGCGGGAGGTAAACCCTGTCAGCAGAAGCGGTGTGCTCCTGCTGAGCAGAGGGCAGCCTGTGCTGCAGAGTGCAGCCTTGCGAGGCCTCTGAAGGACTTGCTGCATCTTGGTGTAGGAGACTCGGGCGTTTGGGTACAAGAAAGCTGGAGGTGGTAATGTCTGATGTTTCCTTATGTATGAGAACCTGTCTTGTCTTAGCGTGTCTGTCATGTGAGCCATTCCTCCACTGAATCCTCTTTCATACACTATCTCCCTCTTCTTCTGCGCCCTGCAGGGTTACGTTGAACCTGGCAAGCAGCAAGTGCTGAAAGTCTATGACCTGCCAGGAGTGCCTGGAGTCTTCTGCAGGGCTTCCCAGATCCAAGTGGGTCACCTGGAGCCAGAAAAAATCTCTGCGAAAGGAGAAGGGACCTTTCCCAGGATCCACTTGGACCTGCCCAGGAACATCAAAGGTGAGCACTGCCTGTCTGCTCGCCAGGAAGGTCCCCTGGCTTTCCCCCATGCCATATTCCCATAGGGCAGCTCTCAGCCACCTCCACCAGACCTGGAGGTTTCAGGGCTGTCAGACAAACTCAGCCCTCTGGTTGCTTGCTTAGCCTCTGGCAGATGAGCCCATATGGGCTTTGCCGCAGGAACCATCCTGCACAGCTTGCCAGTGTATGCCAGAGGTCTGGGAAGATGATGGCTGGGCAGAGAAGCTTGGGAAAGCTGTAATAGAGGCTGGCAGGGATTTTGGCAGGGTTGGGTTTACATCACGTTGTGGGGCTGAGATGCTCCTGTGTGGCGAGAAAGATGGGTGGGGGTGAGAAGCAGCAGGATCTCCTTTCCCTGCATTGCTGGAGCAGTTTGTGTCTGGGTGTTGGAGGAATGGGGCTTCCCGTCCTCCATGGGATTTGTGCTGCCGCACTGCTATTGGTGGTGTTCTGAGCTTTCAGGCAACGCAAAATATGAGAAGATCCTGGAAAAGGCCAAAGAGAAGCTGAACAAAGGCAGCCCAAGAGACGAGACCGTTGCTGTGATGGAGGCTGTGACAGCTGAGCCCCGCATGGACGACTCGGGCACCATGGCGAGTAGAGCTGCTGCCCTGTCCCGCACGTGCCACCCTCCTGTGTGTCACTGGAGTCCCTGCACCCTGTGGCAACTGCCCGGGGCCCTGCTGGCACTGGGGACCTGCCTGCACACCCCTGGCCACGGACTGTGCAAGCTCAGCGTGCCCCATGGGCTGCCCAGCTCTGGAAGTTGTCCCTCCTGGAGATGCACCAGCTCCTGACTCCCGCAGGGAGATGCTAAAGGCTGTGCTCAAGCAGTTGGGTTTATGGTGCTCTGAAGGATGCAGCGGTCAGTGCTGGGGGGGTTGTTGCTCACAGGCAAAGCCCTGCCAGGTTTACAGAGCTTAAAGCAGCAGCCTGAATGCACCCTGAGGCTGTGCTGTATTCTTTGTCTCCAAGAAGCTCCAGCTCTCTCCTGGTTCCCTTTCCAGGAGAGCTTTTGTCCCAGCTGCTTTGGGACTGACTAGGGGCAGGGAAATGGTTTGATCTTTGGAAGGTTTCTGGCTTTTCTGTCTGTCTGTCCAGATCAGCTTTGATAACTGGGCAGGCAGAGGTGCTGGAGTTCATTTCTTTGGACGTATGATCCTGACTGAGAGAGCAGGAAGTGTCACAGACACTGAGCAATGAGCCAGAATGACTCCATCTCCCCTCTCAACAAGAGCAGGGTGGGATCCTCTACCTGAGACAAGCTTGTGCCTTGGGAAGGACCTTTGCTAACCAGCCCCTGTCTTTACTTTCCTCAGTGGGATGCTCAGCTGCAGATGAAGATGGAGGAGATGCTGATTGAGGAACATGCCCTGGAGCAGCAGAAAGCTCTCACCTCCTGTCCCCCGGAGGACACTGCCTTTCACCAGCGTGTGCATCGGAGGCTTCTCAAGATAGTAGGGACTCCTGTAACCTGTCTCCGTGAGCCCCAAGAGTAACAGCCAGCAGTGCAGCCCTGCTGCTGAGAGCTCCTTGTGTCTCAGAGCTGGGAATAGCTGAAGACTGCAGAAAGGGCCTGATGCTGAGAGCTGTGATGTGCTCCCTGTGGGCAGCTGGGTGTCCTCACTTGCACAGTGCTACCCTGAGCTTTGGAGGTGATCCACTCCCGACAGTTGCTGGGTTCTGTTCTCAGAGCTGAGGTGGTGCAGACCATCAAGCCCTTCCAGACACCACCCCTGCTGACCAGCTCTGAAAGGGGCAACTCAAAGCTGGCATCTTTGTGCCAAGAAACAGACCCCACTAAGCAGGAAGAGCAGGGAATGGTACAGACCCTTATGTGCTTTTCCAAGTGGGATTGCCTTCAAAAAGACCTTCACAGCAATCTTGTAAATGTTGGTTACTGCATGCGATACTGTCAAGTGCTGCTTTGGGGACAGATCTGGTTGCAGAGGAGTGGAGGTATCCTCTGCAAGCAAATCCTAACGGCAAGGTCCTGAAGCAGTTTCAGGCTTGGGCCATACAGCAGCTTAGCAGTTTCATTGAGACCAGTAGAGAAGCAGTGGACTTCTCTGCAATGGCTTTTCATAGCAGAGGAACTGTGTCCAGTACCCACTTTAAACTCACTCTAAGATCCCATTGGTGGCTGATAAATCCTAGGCCCTGCACTCCTCATGACTTACCCAGGTCTTGTTCCTGAGTGCTCAGGCCTTGGGTTTCCTGGGCTTGGGTTGAGCTTTCACAGCAGTGAATACAGAATTATCCACTCTATTTGCTTCCCCCCCCTCTTGGAAATGGAGCCATGCTGGGTTTTACAGAGTGTCCTCACTCCTTTCAGAGCTGAGCTGCCCGAATACATCCTGGACTTTGGCTGTGTCATTCCCGGGGACATCCACACAGACATCGTGAAGATCACCAAC
The DNA here is from genome assembly GCA_039720435.1 of Amazona ochrocephala. NCBI lineage: Eukaryota > Metazoa > Chordata > Aves > Psittaciformes > Psittacidae > Amazona > Amazona ochrocephala. Next base: position 77,072,631 of record CM077909.1, on the reverse strand, counting down.
ACCAGACACTACCCTGCATCTTTCCATGCCGATGGATATGTCCTATATAACACAGGTAACCAGTGGTGGAGAGGCTTCGTGGGGGCTTGATGGAGCTGTCTCTGACACATCAGCTGAAGCTATTGGACATGGGGAGATGTGAGTACTTCCTAGGGCAGCATTTTCCTCCTTAGTACGCACCGTCTCGGTGACCTGTTCAAGAGCCTGAATTCTGGTGAGCAGTGCCCAGAGACCTGGTCTGCCTGTGGCTGCCCTAAAAACTCATTGCAGGGGCCAGATCATAGAATCATAGAATCATAGAATAGTTAGGGTTGGAAAGGACCTCAAGATCATCGAGTTCCAACCCCCCTGCCATGGGCAGGGACACCTCACACTCAGCACTTGGGGTCCTGCTGACAGGGATGCGGAGTGATGTTGCCCTCAGAACCTCCTTTCCTCCTCCTGCTCCAAACCATTCTCTCCTTCCATATCCTTTCCCTGGAGCCACAACCAGGGCGTGCAGTGACCTGCCTAATTGCTCCATTCCTGCATGTGGCAGGACGCTGCGGCATTGTGAGGGCCACAAGGACGATCAGGGGCCTGGACCACCTCCCGTATGAAGATAGGCTGAGAAAATAGGGGCTGTTCAGCCTGGAGAAGAGAAGGCTGCGTGGAGACCTCATAGCAGCCTTCCAATATCTGAAGGGGGCCTACAGGGATGCGGGGAGGGACTCTTCATGAGGTACTGTAGTGAGAGGACAAGGGGTAATGGGTTTAAACTTGAACGGGGGAAGTTTAGATTGGATCTGAGGAAGAAATTCTTTCCTGTAAGGGTGGTGAGGCCCTGGAATGGGTTGCCCAGGGAAGTTGTGAATGCTTCATCCCTGGCAGCATTCAAGGTGGGGTTGGCCATAGCCTTGGATGGCATGGTTTAGTGTGAGGTGTCCCTGGGCATGGCAGGGGGGTTGGAGCTAGATGATCTTAAGGTCCTTTCCAACCCTCACTATTCTATGATTCTATGATTCTGTCCTCTGCTGTATAGAAATAGGCTTCCCAAACAGGCCTTGAGGTGAGGCTGCATCTCCATCACATGGTGACTGCTATCCCTGAGGGGTGGCCAGGCGTCTCTTCTAAGCTGCTGTCCAGGGAGCACCACAGTATTTGGTATCTTAGTTGGGAATTCTTCTTTGGAGAGGTGTATGCATCCTTCCCTGAGATGCCTGATGAAGGAATTGGTGGAGCTCCTCAACCAATGTGATTCATTTTTACCATGCAAGCCCTGGATTCTGGCTGTGAATATCCTTTTGCTTTTGGCAGTGACAAGGGCAGAAGAGCAGCTTCTCTGGAGATGCAAAGGGGTCTTTGACAGAACTGCCAGCCAGGACACCCCTGTGGCCTTACCGTGCTTCTGACCCATTTCCTGTTGCTTGCATATCTCAGCAGCTTCATTTTCCTGTGTTCAGGCTTCAGCATGTGCCTGGACCATGTGAAGCGCCTGCTCTGCTGTGAGACCAAGACATTTGAAGTGTGCTTCGACCCACAAAGTGCCAGCCTGCCCCTGGGAAAGGTGGATGTGCTCCTGCCCATGAAGGTACTCCAGTTTCTGGGGCAGGCAGCAGGTTGGGCACAGCAGTGTGTGTCATCCAGGCTCTCAACTGGATGCTCTGTCCTTCTGTAGGTCACAGGAGGCCCCATATTCCAGGTCTGTCTCTGTGCCATCGTGGCTGAGCCATCCCTCTGCCTCTCCAGGGACAGGCTGGAGTTCTCCGCTGTCCAGTGTGGACAGTGCCAGGAAGAAACCATCCAGCTCCACAACACGTTCCTGTTCCCCTGTAAATGGTCCATCAGCATGAATGCGCCTGTTAAGGAGGTAAAGCACAGACACCGTGTAACGCACAACTTCTTGGTTGGGTTTCCTTTGCCTCTCTTGCCTTTTCTGCCCCTCTGGCTGCCTGAGAACTTGGGCTGCAGCTTGCTTGAGGAAGCTTTTGAGGGTACAGAGCAAGTCTGATTCACTTGGGCCTGGTCACTTGCTGATGCTTCACTTCTCTGCCATCTTCACCCATTCCTCCTCCTCTGAGGACACTGCCTCCCCATCTGCCTGCCCTGCCTACATGTTTGCCCTCCAGTTCTAGGCAATGGTGGCCATGTCTCGGTGGGATGAGGGTGCTCCCTGCACCATGCCAGCATCTCAGAGCACTGCAGGAACCGAGGGTCTGTCCCCACAGACCAAGGAGAGCTCACGCAACTGGTTTCTGTGCTCAGGTGGACAAACATCTGCCGGCGAGCGAGCATCAGAAGCTGCTCGAGGAGATGAAGTTCACACCCTGTGTCTTTGAGGTGCTGCCCTCAGCTGGAACCCTCACTCCAGGAGAGCAGTGCCATGTCCAAGTCCGTTATTCACCCATGGAAGAGGTGAGATTGGTGGGTGTCACCCCCAGGAGGTCTGGCAGGGCAGTGTGGTAAGGGGAGCCCAGCAGAGGGAGCGGGAGATGAGCTCTGCCTCCACGTGTAGCTTTCTGCCAGCCCCGTGCCCCCGTGCCTCAGTTTCCCCTGCACGTTCCCACACAGTTCGGGAGTCAGCTTAAATGATGGAGCATTCCCGAAGGCATTTTGCATGTGGCCACCGTGACTTAGAAACCGGCAGCGTGTGACAGTATGGACACAAGTGCTTCCATGCCTGGGGACAGTCCCAGAGATCTTGCAGTTGCCGGTGGAGATTTCACCATCTCGTGTCTGGCTTTGACCAGAGCCAAGCACTGAGCAGAGAAGACAATCTCTATTTCTGTCCAGTGAGAGCTCAGCTGCCTCTTTCACACAGCTGATGTTTGCCTGGTGCTGCAGTGCCAGGACTGTGTCTCAGAAAGCAGACCTTTCAGGTTAGGTTCAGATTAGCCAGAAGGAAGAAATTCTTCACTGTGAGGATGGTGAGGTACTGGCACGGCTTGCCCAAGGAAATCGTGAATGTTTCATCCCTGGAAGTGTGCAAGGCCAGGTTGGATGGAGTATTGGGTGACATGGTTTAGTGCCACATGTCTCTGCCCATGGCAGGGTGTTGGAACTAGATGATCTTAAGGTCCTTTCCAACCCTAACTATTCTATGATTGTGTGATTCTCTGACTGTGTACTTCAAGATCCTGTGGACTGAGTTAGTGGGGAAGTGTAATCCAGCTGTTTGGAATTATCCTTCCATGAGAGTTTCCATGAGAGAACCGGGGCAGGGTGGTTCTGGCTAAGGTGAAAATGGGGTTAAAATCGTGCAGATTTCTGTGAACTGTAACGCTTGCACACAGTTCAAAGGAGTCAACAGTAAAAGTGAGAGCAATTATCTCCTGGGAAGGCTGTCCACCCTAGTGCGGCAGAGCTGTTGTGTGACAGCGTTAACCCTGACACGGCTCTTCCCAGGTTTACTCGAAGGTGTGTTAATACCTTTTTATGATGAGAGACCAAAGCAGAAACTTTTGGTCTGGAAGTTGCGAAAGGCCTTGGGGCCATGGGAACCCACATGCCATCCAGCGGTCTTGGAGACCTTGGCACCCATCAAGACCTCTTAGGAAAACAGTCTGAGCCAAGCACCTGGCACCTTGATGGCTCCACAAGAAGCTGTTAGCAGAGTTAAGGCTATAATTTATCAGCTTGATTTAGAAATGTAAATCAGTAAGTTAATTTTTCTCGGGGTTTTTGAGTGAAAGAAGTGCAGGCATTTCTCAAGATAGAGATTTTCTTTGAACGCCAGCAGCGAGTGCTTCCCATGTTGTGTCCTTGTCTGACTTGAATTCACTTTTCTTTTAAATGGTGATAGCTGTTTTCTCTTTTCTCAGAGCACGTAACACGAATCAGGTCAAAGCTGTCAGCATGGATACGCTGCCGGGATCCCGGGACCCATACTCTTCCAGGCCACTAACCAGAGGAGAGATTGGCTGCTTCCTTAGTCACTGTTAAATGTGGAAGGAGGTAAGGAGTTTGCAGGGGCATTGGTGTTCCTGCAGGAAGGTGCTGTGGGGTAGGTGCAGGAGGAGGGCACACAGCCAGTCCTAGGGCAGAGCATCAAGTACGATGCTGGTTTCTGGAATTGTAGGATGGAACCATTTTCCTTGGTTTGTAGGGGATCAGGCACGGGCGTTTTCTTGAATACAGTATTCAGCTTTCTCATCTCTGCTTTCCATTTGCCAACAGAGGTGAATGATTTTGATCAGAGTATTTCCATGACTCTGTTTGCAAACCATCCAATAGCCTACTTGGAGCAGGTTTGTTCAGGAGAAAGGCAAGGAGGTGTTGAAGAACAAATAGTGTTTCAGAAACTTCCTTCTTTTATCTCTTGTTCTGCATGTGGACTGAAGCACGTTGCAGTGACTCTGCTGACTGGCTTTTTTGAGTTGGCATGTCATGAAGATGCTTAATAATAGGTCCCTCTGTTACCTGAGCTAAGAGATCTTGTTTGGGTAGTAAAAGCTTCCATCTGTCCCTGGTCACCTGGGGAGCGACACTTGAGAGGAGCTGGGCTGTGCTGGTCCTAGATGCTGCAGTTACACAGCCTGACATCAGCGGAGGAATTATTTTGTGTAAGGCGCTTTCCTTGTAGGGAAGGCTGGTGCTGGAATGGGCAGTGTTGGTTCAGTCCTGAGGTTTGGACCATGTCATCTTCGATCCCTTGTGAAGTCTTTCAGAGTTTTAGCTCCCAGTGTGTTGAGGCTTGGATGTCTGGCAGTAGTGCAAGATAGAAATCTGTGAGCCTGGTCAGGGATTACTTCTTGGATTGCCCCTTTGCCCTTCCTTGGTTGACATGAATAGTCTTGTGGTCTTAGTTTATTCAGATTCACTTTGGTTCCAGTTTCCTTGTTGTTTTCACCCTTTAAGCTACATTGGCTGGAAAAGGATGCGGGTGCAAGAGCCTGAGAAAGCAGTTCCCAATGTCACGATTTTGGTGGAAGCTGATTACTCGTATTGGATGCTGGGGTACGCAGTCTCTTTCCAGGGGGCTCAGAAACTCATCAGAGCTGAGCCTTTCAGCAAGATGCTGCCTGTAGATGAGTTTCTGCCAGTTATGTACAACAAGCACCCTGTGTAAGTAGTAAGTCTTTGTTGCTTATGTTGACGTGAGCTGGATCTTGCTAATGTCCTTAAGCCGGATCATGTTGGTGTGTCTCAGTTCCGTAGCCTGGTTGGTGGGAGACGGGGCTACTCTCACTTTTTGGCTCTCTAGAGCAGAGCTCCTGACACAGGTTAAAGGAGGTGACAGACCTGCTGCAGAGGGGTTATTGTCCACAGGCCCTGAACAGAGTAGAGACCGCTCCTGAGACACTTGGCTATGTCTGGTAATGGAGGTGTTGGTTGTATAGGTTGTGTGTGGTTGTAAGATGGGAGGTTCTGGGTGTCGAGAGTCAGAACTCTCCCCCAGAACTCCACCCAGCAACTACCTCCACTCCGTGGGATCTGTCTGCTTGGTGGGTTGGCTTGTGTCTCTCAGTTATAAGCAGTGGCACTGGTGAATGTTCACTCTGTTACTGGGGTGATTTTTCTCTCCCCTTTAGAGCGAAGCACGTGGAGTACTAGGAGTCCAGAGACTTGAAAGCCTTTTCAGCAGAACCCCTGCTTGTTTACCCTACGCACTGTACAGGGCAGCCAGGCTACCTCAGTGACACAGAGAACTCTACAATCTGGGACAAGGAGGCTGTGTCAACAGACTGGGACAGAACACACTGCTGGAAATCCCATCAGCAGGGCAAGATCCACAGCGATGCCCAGAACAAGGATGCTCTGCCTTCCCAGTCACCTCTCAACGTGCTGTCCTCCAGGGATGAGCTATGAGTACCCGCTTCCCATGGGGCTGTTGACAGCTGAACCTGCATCACACTTTAGCTTTTCACTCTTGAAAGTTGTGGCCTCCTTCCCACTGCTTTGAATGGCAAAGCACCGAGGCTGGAACTGCTGACTAACCGAGCCACTTAGGACTGGGTGGGAGATGAAGGAAGAAAAAGAACAAGTGTTCCAGAGTGGCAGAAAAAAGGCAGAGATGTGAACAAAAGCACTCACAAGCTGTTGTAAAAATCCCCAGCCTTGAATGACATCTTTCTATAGTTCTTCATGCAGAACACTGTCTTTATAAAGATTAATATAGAGAGGTGCACAAGTGTTAATACCTTTCTGGATAGCTGTAACTGGGCTGTTGTGTAAGTAACACTTCTTGTAGGTTTGCAGGCTTTTCTAGCCCTATTCACTGAGAGAAACTGCAGGCAAGCATTTGTGTTATTTGGTTTTGGTTTTGAAACTGATCCCTGTCAGAATCAAGGTGGTTTCCAGAAGCGTTGAGTGCTCTGGAGCAGTGCTCCTCTGTAGCCTCCTCTCCCTCATCGCATCTCAAAAGCAAACTGTTGCTAGCTTCCCCTCCGCAGGCTTCAAAACTTGCTAGATCCCATCGAAACAGGCCTCCCAGCCCAGAACTGATGTCTTGGCATGCCTAAAATCTTGGAGGCTGGATGGGAAAGTGGAGGGTTTATCTCTGCACTGCTGAACGGAGCACAGGTGGAGCTAGTCTGTGTCATGTCCTGCTTCCTTCCCCCATCTCAATTTATTTCTTCAGGAAAACAAAGCCTGGAAAACAACCTACTTGCAGGCCTGTTTAATTAAGCCATAAAGCCAAGCGCAGGACTTCTGGGGACTTAAAATCTAAACAGTTTGTTTACAAACTGCTTGCACTATCCTTATAAAACCAAAACAACCTACCGAAATGTTAGTGTTGTCAACTGTACTGTTCTCAACAGCCGTGACAGAATTGTGCCCTACAGCTCTATTAGGCACAGACCTGAAGCTACAGGCTGCGGTTGCAGTGGCTGGGATTGTTGGGTTGGTTGGGTTTTGGGGGTGTTGGTGGTGGTGTTTTTTTTTTATGTTTTTAATAATTCGTGATCAGTGCTGTGCTTTCTGCTAAAGAAGACGCGTTATTACTTGTCAGCCGGTCTGATAATACGTAGAACGTGGTGCAAGATGAACAGCTGTGTGTGTTCTTCATGGGGTGGCAGTACCCCTGTCAGGGAAGGCCAGCTCAAGAGGTTTGCATCTGTGTCACTCTCCCATGGCGTCACTGGTTGTGTAAATGTGCCTGCTCCACAGCTGCCACCTGGAAGCCATGTTCCTTCTGCTGTCCAGCTGCCCTTCGGTCTCTTCCCCAGGGAGGTGGGGAGCATCACTGTACTGGCCATGCAGGAAATGATTACAAGGAAAACACAAAAAGGGCTTTTTTAAGCTTAATGTAGCTCATTCAAAGAACAAAAGGTAAAAAAGGTGTCGCAATCACTTGCACAGCCTTCTGTATTGGTGCCACTGGGCTATGTGGGCCTTAAAGCACGTCCTGCAGATGTGGTGGGGGCAGGCGGCCAAGGCTGGATGCGGCTGGCACTGACCAACAGGTAAGGCCGCTGTTTGGACACATGCACCCCGTCGCCTCGTGTGGGCTGGAGCTGCCCAATGCCCTGTGTGGTGTCTGATGTCAGGGACTCCAGGGAGGTACAGAAGCATTTAGTTAACAAAGTTGCTTGGTTATATACTTTAAGCTTACAAGGGTGTTATGGCAAATAACCAATAAAAACCCGCTGCAGAAATATTCCTGTACAGGCTACTCTGTCACCATTTTTCTCAACCATTTCTTTGTTGTTGTTTCCAGCTGATACGTGCTTTAGATGGAGCAATTGATGTTATTGCTTAAGCAGTCATCGCTCTTAAGGCTGGGTTTCCTTTTACAACTGCATAGCAGTTAAGAACAAGGTATCTTCTGCTCCCAAAACTTCCTATTTGAAACAGTCTGTGAGGAACAAACATCATTTTTCTCCTTGGTCTGCTTACACCAGCACTTTGTGGTTAGCCTCGCACGTGCAGCTGCACGGTGTTCTTAAAATGGTCCTCAACATCTCCCCCTTTTTTGTTTGTTGAAAGATCACTGATAATCAATGCAGCTAAAAACCTTGCTTCTGTCTTCTGCGTATGTCACGTTACTTTCCATACCATGTGAATCAGAAACAGGAACAAAAACATTAAAAAACTGCCAAAGCTCAAAACCACCCAAATGCATAAATTAAGACCAGTAAACCAAGCTTTTGGGTTTAACCACGATAAATCACTTTTCAACTGATCAAATGCATTCTTACTTGTAAGCTTTTGTAGATGTTGGATTTGCTCTCAAACTGTGACTGTAAGGAGTGAATGTTCTGTTGGAGAGTTAAGTCAAATGCTTCCTGCAAATGATTTCACATTTGTGTCCAATTACGTTGTGTTTCATTCCATTCTAGAGGGGTAACACTTCAATTTTTCAACTTATGTTCCCAATCACATTGCAATAAGATTCTTGTTTTCATCACCTCTTAGCGATCTCCAGTCGAGATACCAGTATCTTCTAAAGCCTGTAATCTGTCTAGGACCTGTTCATCAGTGCATTCCTGAGTCTGAAACTCCCTGGTCACATTTGTGAGAGCTTCTCCCACTACATGAGCCGTTTGAACTGTCTCCGTTAATGCTGCCATTGCAGTGGCTGCAGAGGCTAAAATAATTACAGCAGAAATAATTGCAACAAGCAATCATCCTAAAAATTGCCGAGCGCGACGCTTTGTCTTTCCAACTTCCTGTTCTAAAAGACGTGCCAACCTTTCCAGCCCATCTTCACCTTCTCAGGTATGTATCAAATTTGCCAGAAGCCAAAGTTCTGTCCGTCTCCTAAGTGGAATCAAATAAGAAGCATTTTGTAGACTCATAGAAAAGTTAGGGTTGGAAAGGACCTTAAGATCATCTCATTCCAACACCTCTGCCATGGGCAGGGACACCTCACACTAAACCATGCCAGCCAGGGCTCTGTCCAGCCTGGCCTTGAACACCTCCAGGGATGGAGCATTCACAACTTCCTTGGGCAACCCATTCCAGGGTGTCATGGTTTAAGCTATAAACTCACACAGCCACTCTCTCACTCATTCCCCACTGTTTCTTCCCTCTGCTCCTGGAGGGATGAGAAGGAGAATCGAAAGAATGCAACTCCCACAGGTTGAGATAAGAACAGTCCAGTAACTAAGGTATAACACAAATCACTACTGCTACCACCAATAATAATAATGACAAGAGAAAATACAAGGGAAAAGAATACAATTTCTCACCATCCAATATCAAGCCTGACCACGCAGTGCACCCCCCACCGTGCACCCTCACCACCCTTCTGCGTCTCTGCTCTCTGTTTCTACCTCCTGGACATGACGTGCTGTGGTATGGAATAACCTCTTTGGTTAGTCTGGGTCAGGTGTCCTGTCTCTCCTTCCTCCCGGCTTCCCCTCCTCCCTGGCAGAGCATGAGACTCACAAAGTCCTTGACCAGCCTAAACATCACCAAGCAGTAACTGAAAACACTGGTGTTAGCACTGTTCCCAGTCCCAAAATCAAACACACAGCACTGCACCAGCTACCAAGAAGGAGAAAAATGACTGCTACTGCTGAACCCAGGACACAGTGCCTCACCACCCTTACAGTAAAGATTTTTTTCCTCATATCCAATCTAAACTTCCCCTGTTCAAGTCTGAACCCGTTACCCCTTGTCCTACCACTCCAGTCCCTAATGAAGAGTCCCTCCCCAGCATGCTTATGCGCCTCCTTCAGATACTGGAAGGCTGCTCTGAGGTCTCTAGCAGGAGGCCTTCCTGGAGGCCTTCTCCAGGCTGAACAGCCCCAACTTTCTCAGCCTATCTTCATATGGGAGCTGCTCCAGTCCCTGGTCATCCTCATGGCCCTCCTCTGCACTTGTTCCAACAGTTCCATGTCCTTTTTCTGTTGAGGACACCAGAACTGCACACAATACACCAAGTGAGGTCTCACGAGAGCAGAGGAGAGGGGCAGGATCACCTCCCTCGACCTGCTGGTCACGCTTCTTTTGGTGCAGCCCAGGATACCAACCCGGTTGGCTTTCTGGGCTGCAAGCGCACACTGCAGCTGGCTCATGTTAAGTTTCTCATCAACCAACACCCCCAAGTCCTTCTCCGCAGGGCTGCTCTGAATCTCTTCTCTGCCCAACCTGTAGCTGTGCCTGAGACTGCTCCGACGCAGGTGTAGGACCTTGCACTTGTCATGGTTAAACTTCATCAGGTTGGCATCAGCCCACTCACAAGCATGTCAAGGTCCCTCTGGATGCCATTCCTTCCCTCCAGCGTTATCAACTGAACCATACAGCTTGCTGTCATTGGCAAACTTGCTGAGGGCGCACTCAATCCCACTGTCCATGTCACCCACAAAGATGTTGAACAAGACCGGTCCCAACACCGATCCCTGGGGGACACCACTCATTACTGGTCTCCAGCTGGACATTGAGCCATTGAGCACTACTCTTTGCGTGCGGCCATCCAGCCAGTTCTTTATCCGCCGAGTGGTCCACCTATCAAATTGATGTCTCTCCAACTTAGAGACAAGGATGTCATGTGAGACAGTGTCAAAGGCTTTACACAAGTCCAGGTAGATGACATCAACTGCTCTGCCCCTGTCCATCAGTTCCGTAGCCCCATCATAGAAGGCCACCAGATTGGTCAGGCAGGATTTCCGCTTAGTGAAGCCATGCTGGCTGTCACCAAGCACCTTGTTGGTTTTCATGTGCCTCAGCATGCCTTCCAGGAGAATCTGCTCCAAGATTTTGCGAGGCACAGAGGTGAGACTGACTGGTCTGTAATTCCCCAGCTCATCCATTTTCCCCTTCTTAAAAATGGGGGTTATATTTCCCTTTTTCCAGTCATCGGGAGCTTCACCTGACTGCCATGATTTTTCAAATATGATGGACAGTGGCTTAGCAACTTCATTTGCCAGCTCCTTCAGGACCCGCGGATGGATTTCATCCGGTCCCATGGACTTGTATACATTCAGGTTCCTAAGATGATCTTGAACCAGATCCTCTCCTACAGTGTGCCCAGGGTCTTCATTCTCACTGTCCCTGCCTCTGCCTTTCAAGACTTGGGTGGTGTGGTCAGAGCATTTGCCGGTGAAGACTGAGGCAAAGAAGTCATTAAGAACCTCAGCCTTCTGTAAGTCCAGGGTAGCCAGTTCTCCCGATAGCTTCTGGAGAGGGCCCACGTTGTCCCTAACCTGTCTTTTATTGGCAATGTACCTATAAAATCCCTTCCTGTTATCCTTAACATCCCTAGCCAAGTTTAATTCTAAGTGGGCCTTAGCTTCCCTAACCTGGTCCCTAGCTTCCCAGACAACATCCCTGTATTCTTCTCATTCCGCCTGTCCTTGCTTCCACCTTTTATAAGCCTCTTTTTTCCTTTGAATTTTCCTCAGCACCTCCTCATCCATCCAAGGAGGTCTCCTGGCCCTCCTGCTACACTAACTTCTAGTTGGGATGCATCGCTCCTGAGCTTGCAGGAGGTGATCCTTGAATATCAACCAACAGTCTTGGGCCCCCCTGCCCTCTAGGGCTGTATCCCATGGAACCTTACTGAGCAGGTTCCTGAAGAGGCCAAAGTCTGCTCTCTTGAAGTCCAGGGCAGTGAGCTTGCTGCACGCTCTTCTCAGTGTCCTGAGGATCTCAAACTCAACCATCTCATGATCGCTGCAATCAAGGCTGCCCTGGAGCGTCACATTTCCAACCAGCCCTTCCCTGTGGTGAGGACAAGGTCAAGCATGGCACCTCTCCTTGTTGGTTCCTCTATTGCTTGCAGAAGGAAGTTGTCTTCCACACAATCAAGGAACTTCCTGGATTGCTTGTGCCGGGCCGTACCATCCCTCCAACAGACATCAGGGTGGTTGAAGTCCCCCATGAGAACAAGGGCCTGCGAGCGTGAGGCTGCTCCTATCTGTCTATAGAGCGCTTCATCCACTGACTCCCCTTGGTCAGGCGGCCTGTAACAGATCCCCACGGTAATGCTACCCATCGCTGTTCTCCCTTTAACCCTGACCCACAAACTCTCTATTGACTGCTCACCTGTCCCCACACAGAGTTCCATACTCTCCAGCCTATCCCCAACATAAATAGCAACTCCCCCTCCCCGCCTACTGGGCCTGTCTTTCCTAAAGGGCCGGTAACCTTCCATTCCAACACACCAGTCATAGGTGCCATCCCACCATGTTTCTGTGATGCCTATGATATCACACCCCCGTAGACATGCACACATCTCTAATTGCTCTTGTTTGTTCCCCATGCTACAGGCATTTGTATAGGGGCATCTGACCCGACATCCAATTGAAGCCAGCTCATTGGCTGGAGCAGCTGGAATATCTCTACATCGCTCTGAACGTTTACTATAGGTGCTAGCAACCGACTGGGTGTGTTGGGATGGAATGCTGCCCCCCTCCCCCAACACATCTAGTTTAAATCATCCTTGACCAGTCTGGCAAGCCTCCTACCAAATCCACTCTTCCCCTTCTTTGTCAGACCAGCTCCACCAGCCCCCAGTAGACCTGGCCTACTATATTGAGTCCCGTGGTCAAGGTACCCAAACCCCTGACTATAGCACCACCCTTCTAACCATTTATTAACCTGCCCAATCCTCCTAGCCTTTTCAAGGTCCTGCCCTGTATCCTGGAGAATTGACGAAAAGACAATCTGCGCTCCAGAGCCCCTAACCACCTCTCCCAGAGCCCTGTAGTCCTTCTTTATAGTCTCCGGGCTACTGCTATCCGTATCAGTAGCACCCACATGGATCACTAGAAGTGGGTAATAGTCAGTGGGACTGACTAGAGCAGGCAACTTCTCTGCAACATCCCTGATCCAAGCCCCTGGTAGACAATGCACCTCCCTTGAGGCTGGGTCAGGCTGACAGATGGGTGCCTCTGTGCCTTTCAGATTAGAGTCCCCCACCACTATGGCCTGCCACTTCTTCCTGGCAGCACCAGTAGTGATCTTCTTTACCAGTGCATTAGCCAGTTGTTCCTGGTGAGAGTGTGGTTCCTCATCAGCCCCCTGCAGGACACCACAGCGGTTCTGGGTGGGGACAACAGATGTAGGAGGAAGCCCCTTGCTTTTAATTACCCTCTTCCTCCTTTTTTTGTTGTGTTTTTTTTTTTTTTCTGTTACTGTTTCCCAGCTTCCTGGGTTCGTGGTCTCCGTCCCTGCATGCACAACAGTAGACGCTTGAGGCCCCTGCACAGTCTGGTCCTGGAGCAAGCAGTGCTGCTTCCCCTCAGCTTCCATGACACCTTTCATCCTAGTAACAGTGTCCCGCAGCTCAGCCACCGGCTGCAGGAGGACCTCCACCAGGGAGCACAGAGTGCAGCCCTGCCCATTGCGCACCCTCCTCCCAGGAGAGCAGTGCAGGCGCTCTCTACACCCTGAGCTCTGCACTGCAGCCTCCCTTCCCATCGGCTCTGTCTGGGTGCCTACACTGGCCACTGCCGGGGCAGCCAGAGCAGAGCTCCCAGACCGGCCCTGCTCATAAGGCGAGTGCTCCCCATCCCGCTCGCCTGCCCGCGCGAACTGCCTCGAACCCGCCCTGTTTGCCGCGCTCCCTGGGTCAGGTTTTTACCCAGTCAGGGCTGGTGCCGCTCCTCCTGGCTCCGCCCCCTCTGAGTCAGCTGCTCGCCTCCGCTGAGCTGCCGGCTCCTGGGCAAGTGCTGTCGAGGACTGGAGGCTCCCTCGGTGGCTCTCGCCGCTCTGAGTTGAAGCTCCTGGACGCTCAGCTTCCCTCCAATCAGGTGTTGAAGGCGTCCTCTCTCAAGCTGCTCACGTCAGGAGTTCAACGATCTTAGAGTCTATTTTGATGTCCTAACAAGCAGAATTGTGAAATCATCTGCTTGTTTTCCATGAAAAATTGTATTTTCTTTTGGCAGTCACGTTTCCCATATTCATGCCCTCGTGCATCTAGCAATGTCTTCTCTCTTTCAGTTGTACTCCTTGGAGTCCTTGTGGTCCTCATGGTCCATGAGCCTGCCGCAGTCCAGGATGGAGTATCTTGGCTAGTGACACAGTTTTTTAAAGTGGGAGAAACTGGGACTGCCTTAAATCGATTACAGATCCACGCGCCATTAATAGACACCACTAACGCAAACACGTAAGGATGAGAGCTCTGTATGCTAATATTCGCTTCAGATATGTGCTCTTTTGTGGCTCGGGTCGTATTATCATGCATATACATCTGCCATAGTTGTCTGGGAAAAAAGGGCAAACCTAAACACCGAAGATTTGGGAAGCTAGGTGCCTTTTGTACAAAATGTGGCTGGAGGATGGGACCGGCCATTCGGTCTGCATGCCACATCAATTTTTTTCCATTACTTTTACTAGTATTCCGCGCTACAGAACTGTTCCTAGATGGTTCCATAATTGCCTGTTGGGGCCCCATTCAAGTACTGCTCCCATAGAGAGATTCTGAGTTCTTGGATTTCCCATGGAACATGCCCTATGGAGGACAGCTATTGCAATTGGCCGGCAGGCAAATGGAAAGGGCTTGTCACATTTGATATAGTTGCATTCGCAGCTACTCCCAAGCCAGGGAGGGTTTAAATGGTTAAGTTCACCTTGTTACCTGCCTGCACAGCACCAAATGGTCTTGAGGTCTAAAAATGACACAATCGTTGGATGTTTTATCCGTAGTTACACACAATATAGGAAGATCAAGGACAACCGTCATGTTATTTACAGAGCAGCTGTCATTGTTTCCAGTGGGAGGAGGAATCCAGACACCTCCAACCCACTGCGTGTCATTCTTACTAACAGGAGGGGAGACTTCCTATCACTTGAGTGGCCGGAAAAGAGGCGGATCTAGAATATGTGCCCAATACACAGAAGTTCCTTCAGCACACATACAAACAGTCACCAAACTAAACAAGCAACTAGAAAACTTCATTGTCACATCATCATGAGGTCGTTACAGATACTGATGAGGGGCCTCATTACGGGGCTCACTTTTCTGTGCAGGCTTCACAGTCTTTGCTGGAATCCAATACGGTCCTGTTGGAAGAGACATACATGCATAGCCCTGTCCCCGTGTGAGCAAAAGGACAGGCCCTTCCCATTGCTTTGTCTGCAGATCCTTATACAAAAGCTCAAGATCCATTTCTGGAACTGACTTTGGTGAAAAATGCCTGTCTTTTGCAGTATAATTCTGAGACCCTGACAAATTTAGAACATTTAACACATAGGTAGCTTTATCCAACTGGGGCTCACCCTGGGGGTATTGCCCCTTTTTTGTTTGTCAGGCGTAGCTTTCAGGATGCCATGTGCACATTCTATAACCGCATGACCAGTCGGAGAGTGAGGAATGCCAGTAAGGTGCATGACACCCCTGGTTTGTAAAACCATTCCAGCCGATGAGAACTATAAGCAGGACCACTGTCAGTTTTTAGTTGCACACGGACTCCCGTGGTGACAAAACAATGAAGCAGGTGCTTAATAACATCTTTGGCTTTCTCCCCTGTAGGAGCTGTGGCAATTGAAAATCCTGAAAAGGTGTCAGTCGGAACATGAGCGTATTTATGGCAGCCAAATGAAGGGATATGAGTGATATCCGTTAGCCAGATTTCGTTAGCCTTCAGTCCCCAAGGGTTTACCCCCTGCAGTAAGGGTAGAGGAGCTAAACGCTGACAGTCTGGACATGCACAGATGATGCCCTTTGCTTGTACCAGGCTAAGAGAAAACTGCTTATGCAATGAATGGGCATTTGGATGAGAAAAGTCGCGGGGTAATTTAGCCTGCTCAAACCGCTGCGGCAAAACCGCTGCCAAAGTCATCTTGTCAGCCACAGCATTGCCCTGTGTTATTGAGCCTGGTAAACGGGTGCGTGAACGAACATGCATTATAAAGTAAGGATGTTGTCGCTGTTTAAGCAAATAGGCAAGATTTAATAACAACTGAAATAGTTGTTTGTTCGAAACGTCCTTGATAAAGGCCGTTTGTATACGCTGAACTATTCCTACCACATATGCAGAATCTGCAACAACGTTAAGTGCTTCATGTTGGAACAAGAAAAAGCACAATGAGTGGCCCCTAACTGCACTACTTGTGTGGACCCAGATAGTGTTATAAGCTCAGAGGTCCAATCATTACCTGCTCGCCAGACCACAGCAGCTTTACCAGTTTTACCTGAACCGTCCACAAAAACTGTGTGAGCTCCCGGGGTGGGAGAATCAGATAATAAGGATTTTGGCTGTAATGACAGAGGTCAAAGGATTAAGCAGTTTTTGCTGAGGTAACGTGTGAGAAATGTCATTTAAACAACCTGCCAAGGCACTCTGTAATGCTAGGCTTTCTCTGACTGCAGTTGCATATTCAAGAGGTCGCAAAGGCAGGTGGATAGCATCAGGATCTTGTGCCAGTAATTGCTGACAACGCAATCTGCCCTGAGAAATTAGACAGATAATAATTTCTAATGCACTTACCAGGGTTTTCGCAAATGAATGTGGTAAAAATAACCATTCGACAATGACAAGTGATTGCTTTGCGTCAGAGGAATTCGCATCCCATTGACCTATTAGTCCATAAGGCTGAAAATCATTAAACACAAGAAAAAGCCGTACTGACAAGGCAGGCTTTATACGATGTGCAAAGGCAGTAATTATCTTAGATGTCACTTTAATGAAAGCCGCATATGTCTGAGGAGTGAGCTTTTGCGTCGACGTTAAGTAGGGATCCCCTTTTAAAAGGTTACACAAAGGAGATAGTACTTCTGTGGTGATGGCCAAAAGAGGATGAAGCCAATTAATGGTTCCAAGCCACCACTGCAGATCGTTTGAAATAGCAATATTATTAACAACGCTTACTTGTTGCGGGGACACACAGGAATGGTACAGTTTCCAGCCAAGGTATTGCCGAGGAGGAAGTCGTTGTACGTTCTCTGGAGCAATTTGTAATCCATAACGTTGCAATTCCAGAGAAAGACAACAAGCTGCTTGTTTCAACGGAACTTCGGTCTCAGATGCCAGCAAAATGTCATCCATGTACTGATACAACTTGACCTGGTTATGAGAATTTTTCACATTAAGTAATGCTTCAGCAACGACAACTTGACATGTTGTAGAACTATTTTTCATGCTTGTGGAATAATTAGGAAATGTGGGATTATTTGGAATTAAACTTATACTTGAAATGCAGCATTGTCCACACATAAGGGAAAAACGGACTTTCAAGGCCTCTCAGCGCGAGATGCAGCCACACCTGGTATGCCAGGAACGTGCACTCCACAGCGGTTCCTGTGGCAACACAGACGGAGGGTAGAGCAAGGTGGAGATCTCGCAGTTATGCTTTGTCCTAACTTCAGCAAAAAGATGGGAACTAGGTGGTGCAAGATACTGACAAGCTGCGTACTTGCCAGCAGCCTGTCATCTTTTGACAGAATGCCATCCTCGGTGTGAACTTTGCTTCATTATAATGTCATTATAATGCATTTACATGCTAAAATACACTCCCATCTCCAATGCAACCCCCCTCCAAAATGAGACCACCCCTCTCTGAGCATGCGCTCTGAATTTTTGGTGTCATATACCTTTAAACCGAAGCGAGAGAAATTTGCACCAATAGTAATGAAAGTATGTATGACTAGAGTCACTCAAGCTCCATCTTGAAAGTGAAAATAGTATAAAATGACCCAAGAGAGAGGGGGATATTTGGGGGAAGATACCATCGTGGACGAGTCAAGGAAGATAACATCAACAGACTCCTGGGACTGGTCGATGGGCTGGACCTCTCTTCCCCCCCCCATAGGGATGCCTGTGGGTAAGACATGCACTGTATCCAGTGCTTCCCCGGGAAAACTTAGAATCTCTGTAGAGTTACTGTTTACTGTTACCTGTATATTCTAGAGTCAGGCTGTGTTAACTTTATCGAGCGCTTGTATCCATGTAACTATTATTCGCACGTGCTTTTGCAGACAGTATTTATCACCGGCAAGCCATAAGAACCTGTACCCGTTGCATCAATAAACTGCACTGTTTCGGTAGCCAATCACAATAAACTGCACTGTTTCGGTAACCGATCGTAATTTTCTCACTGAACGCGACCCCGTCTCTAGGTGTGGCCGTGAGGGTTCGTGAGCACGACTCGACTGGCAGTGTGGTGCACTATCAGTGAATCTGGTGCAGTGAAGTTCGAAATAGCGAACACGGCAGGGCTGATATCTGCCGCTGATTTTCCCCCCTTTAACGCAACAATGCCTTGTGGCAAAACAATCCAGTGACACCGTGACATCGGTTGATCATTGTTGATACTCGGTACTGAAAATGCAAACTTGGGACCATCATCTGGATGTAAATGAGTGGTGAAAAAACAACCTTTCAGTGCTGAAAATGCAAACTTGGGACCATCATCTGGATGTAAATGAGTGAAAACAACCTTTCAGTGCTGAAAATGCAAACTTGGGACCATCATCTGGATGTAAATGAGTGGTGAAAAAACAACCTTTCAGTACTGAAAATGCAAACTTGGGACCATCATCTGGATGTAAATGAACAATCTTTCAAGTCAATAGTTTGCAAAAAACCATCTGTCTGGTATCCATATAGGATTAGGGATGCCAGGTTGCAGGGCACCCATAGGAGCCGTAATGGCATTAACAGCTCATAAATCTTGCAAAAGCCGCCGCCTTCCTGATTTTTTAGGTATAACAAAAGTAGGAGTGTTCCATGGACTGGTAGATGGACCGGTATGTCCCAGAGAAAGCTGTTCCTGAGCCGATTCTTGGGCTTTGTGAAGCTGCTCTCCTTTCAAGGGCCATTGGTCTACCCAGACCGGTTTTTCTGTCAACCAGGACAATTTTAGGCTCGGCTGAGCATCAATGACTCTTACTGAAAATTTGTCATAATTGCCATGTTCAACTGTTTCAATAAATCTTGTCCCCAGAGGGTATAAGGCACATCCAGAACATATGGTTGCAAGGTCGCAATGCCTTTTTCTCCGGCCCTTTGACATATAACGGTACAGCACTTTGCCCAGGGTCTTGAGTTCCTCCAGTTCCTGAGACTAAGGCTGTTGCATGTGTCAAAGACCACTCAGGGGGCCATATGGATTCTTGAATAATTGAAACATCTGCACCCATGTCCATTAAACCAGTGAAAGAACATCCCTGTATCTTGCATTTTAGCAGGGCTTGACTAGTTGTCACCTTCTGCTTCCAGAAGATACACCACGGAAGTCCAGAGCTGCCACACCCCGCTGATCCCCTGTAGGACAATTGCTGCTGCCCTGCATTAGATGTACTGAGGGGAAGCAGAATTAATTGTGCAATAGGCACTGTCCAAGGAGGCGTAGGTGTCCATGATATAATTTTGATTTCCCCCCTATAGTCTGAATGAATTACCCCTGGCAGGATGAACAACCCTGTTCTGGAACTGGAGGTCCTACCCATTAACAAAGCAAACAGACCCTTAGGCAATGGCTTGAACACTCCCGTGGGTATCAAATACACACTCTGGTCTATGATTGTGGCGCATTGGCTTGTGGCCAAATCCAACCCGGTACTCTCTGCTGTGGCAGGCTGGAGTTGACTGACGGTGGTCCCTGGTTGCACCCCATCGGGGGTATGTTGTTTTGCAAGCTGGCCACCCGGACTGGGGGATGTGAACTTTGCCAGTTAGCCCTGTTGGCAGCTTTCGGGGCACCGGACCTTGCGCCCCTCCGACCATTTCCTGGACCCAACAAAACGTTACCAGGTTTGTCCATTTTCGACCGACATTGATAGCCCCAATGATCGCCCTTTTGACGGCAAGGACAAAGTTGGGTAGGAGCCCTAACCTGGGCTCCCCCTCGTGATCCCTTGCCCCTTCCATTCTGATGGGAGCAATCCTTCTTAATGTGACCTTCTTGCCCACAAACAAAGCATTTCACTGCCGCCTTAGCACCAGTCAGCTGCTGAGATAAGGCTGCCGCGAGAAGCTCAGCTTCGTACTGGTCCGACCCAACATTCTGACAAGCTGTCATGAGATCAGTTACTGGTTTAACTTGATTCTGCAATGGGTCTATCGTCCGTCTACAGTCGGTATTAGCATTTTCAATAGCAAGTTGAGGAGCTCACAAGTCAGCTGCCTGTGGGGAATCAATCTGTGGCTGTAGAGCTGTTTGCAGCTGATTGAGAAACTGTACATAGGGTTCTTGCGCCCGCTGCAGGATCGTTGCAAAAGAAGTCTCCTTTTACCCAGATGTGGTACTCTGCGGAGTGCTCTCATGGCAAGGCTGGTCGCTTGAGTGAAAACATAGAATCATAGAATCATAGAATAGTAAGGGTTGGAAAGGACCTCAAGATCATCGAGTTCCAACCCCCCTGCCATGCCCAGGGATACCTCACACTAAACCATGCCATCCAAGGCTATGTCCAACCCTACCTTGAACGCCGCCAGGGATGAAGCATTCACAACTGCCCTGGGCAAACCATTCCAGGGCCCCACCACCCTCACAGTAAAGAATTTCTTCCTCATATCCAATCTAAACTTCCCCTGTTTAAGTTTAAACCCATTACCCCTTGTCCTCTCACCACAGTCCCTAATGAAGAGTCCCTCCCAGCATCCCTATAGGCCCCCTTCAGGTATTGGAAGGCTGCTATGAGGTCTCCACACAGCCTTCTCTTCTCCAGGCTGAACAGCCCCAATTTTCGTAGCCTATCTTCATACGAGAGGTGCTCCAGTCCCCTGATCATCTTCGTGGCCCTCCTCTGGACTTGTTCTAACACTTCCATGTCCTTTTTATGTTGAGGACACCAGAACTGCACACAATACTCCAAGTGAGGTCTCACGAGAGCAGAGTAAAGGGGCAGGAGCACCTCCCTCGACCTGCTGGTCACACTCCTTTTGATGCAGCCCAGAATACGGTTTAAAGCCGCTTGAGCTGCCCCTGTTGCATACTGACCCTGCCCCAGTAACTCCAGCTGTCCAATTGCCACACCATTCATTAAAGTCTCCGTTGCTTGAGCTATGGCTCGGTCTCTGTATTCTGTTGACCACACTGAACATTGTGCAGCCGACAATACAAGCCACAGGAGAGGTCTCCAGCCTATTGGAGTCATGGTATACAACTCCCCTATGGCTTGCAGGAAAGTCATAGAAAAGATGCTTGTAAACCATAATCTCTTAGAGACTTCCACACCTCTTTTACCACATCATAAGGCAATTGTCCGAGCTTGGGAGGTTGATTAGGCTTACAGAAGACCAGCATGGCTTGCACTAATTGTCAATCACCACGTCGCAAAGCGTCTTCTCTACATTTGCCCAACAGGCCAAGACTTTGCTCCTTTGCCTCATAAAGTGGAGGGGCAGCTGGTGATGGACGCACCACAGAGGACCGGCACAGCAGCCGTTTACGCTACTGCTGCTGCAGGATTTCATCGGCAGCGGGGGCCACAGCAACCAAAGCTTTAACGGGTGTCAGTGGCGGATATAGATCAGGTTCTGTTTCCGGATCAATCACTCCCAGATCGAAGGGATCCTCCAATTCATCAAATTTCCAGCCGGCGGGGGGGCAGGCCCACATCAGAGCCAAACAATTCAAAAGTCTGCTTCCCCTCCATTGCCTCAGCCCCCTCAGGGTTAGGAGCTGCCACGTTTTGCAGCACCTGCTCGGCTGGCTGTAAAGCTCACAAGGCAGAGTAAACCATGTGCCAAGGCAATAAATGTCCCTTTAGGGAGTCGGCTTTCAATGTCTGGGCTGCTTGCAATTCTTCTCCCACTCGCTGCCACAGAGTCAATGCATAAGAGCCAGTCGATGGGAACCAGGGACAAGGATCTCTGATCCAGACCAGCAATTTAACCAATTCAAGCTGGGTTACCTTAGAGCCTTCTCTTTATAAAATACAGGGTAGCAAATCGTTATGGAGACTTTGCTCGTTTGTTGCGCTTCGACCCATATTGAAATCAAGGGGTCGGTCTCTCTACCCACGGCTGCTCACCTTAGTCATCCAGAGAATGGCAGGGAATCTTTATGAGGATCCCCTAATTCAGCTTATTCCACCCATCCAGCCGAATGGGGTACACCACAGAACTTCTGCCTGCAGTTCTCTTCAACCCACGTTGGGCGCCATTTGTGGTGTCTGATGTCACGGACTCCGTGGAGGTACCGAAGCATTTAGTTAACAAAGTTGCTTGGTTATATACTTTAAGCTTACAAGGGTGTTATGGCAAATAACCAATAAAAACCCGCTGCAGAAATATTCCTGTACAGGCTACTCTGCCACCATTTTTCTCAACCATTTCCTTGTTGTTTTTTCCAGCTAATACGTGCTTTAGATGGAGCAATCGATGTTATTGCTTAAGCAGTCATCGCTCTTACAGACTGTATTTCTTTTTGCGACTACATAGCGGTTAAGCACAAGATATCTTCTGCTCCCACAACTTCCTATTTGAAACAGTCTGTGAGGAACAAACGTTATTTTTCTCCTTGGTCCGCTTACGCCAGCACTTGGTTAGCCTCACACGTGCAGCTGCACGGTGTTCTTAAAATGGTCCTCGACAGCTCTCAGGAAATGATGCTATCGCAGAGCTGGTTTGGATGCTCGGGGAGGCTGAGTTTGGTTAACTTTGGTTTCCTGAAGCAGAGCAGTAGCAGTTTATTAAAAGCATCTTGGCAACAGCATTGGGGTGGGTTGGTTGGTTTGGGGTTTCTTTGTATGCGTGGTTTTTCTCTTCTAGTTGACTCTGGGAGTGAGTGGTACCAGGGGCACGATGGTGGTTTCAGGGGAGGAAGGACATAACTAAAGAATACCTGAATTAACTGAATATGTCAGCTTCCGAGCAGATACGGCCTCCATCTAGCTGCTGCTTCTTTTACCTATATGCATACCTGTGTGCACATCTAGACAGAGTTTTCACATGCAAGACCTGGCGGATGGCCAGTGGTTCCACATGCTGTTTTTTCCCTGTCTGTGTTTTTAGTTCTTGGCTGGTGTTGCCCAGGCTTTGCCCTACTCGGCATTAACTGTGTTTTGGAAAAGTAGGAGCCAGCTGAAATGCTTCTGTATTTGTCCTTTATTTTTCCACTTTCCGTGGTTAGGGTTTTGGGGGGCTTTGCTTTTTTGTTTGTTTGTTTGCTTGTTGTTTTTAACTCAAGTAATGGGCTTCAGAAGTGAGGGCAAGGAGGAGCTCAGGCTTGAACCAGCCTCCAGGCTCTGCTGGAGACACTGTTTGCTGCGTGCAGGGCAGGGGCTGCGCCATCCTGGGGTATGGTGCAGCAGAGGCGTGGAAGTGGTGTCCCCTCTGAGCCGCCTGCAGGTTTAGCACCCGCAGCCCAATTGTGAAGGTGCCTTGGGCTGTGTGTAGTCATGCACTTGCTCAGACACCTTGAAAGTGAGCTGCTGTTAGCAGAACTTAACAAGGGGAAAGTAAGAATTTGCCAGGCTGCTTCATGACGCACAGAGGGCTCCTTTTCCTCCTTCCCCCCTCCTTTTGGTAGGGGGTTTTTGCTCTGCTGTGGAGCATGAGAGCTAAGACCCAGCAGCCCCCAGCTGATGGGAATAAACACCCAGCAAGTGCCTACCCCAGTGAGTCTGGTGACAGAGCAGTGGAAGCTAGCAACAGGTTTCCCAGAGTCTAAGTAGCAAGCCAGCTGACAGAGCAGCTTGTTCGCAAGCAAGGTTATGGTGACAGGCCCCAAAAATGAACATCTGCAGTAAGAGTGCTTGTAATCTGATAACTCTGGCTTTGCTCTTGTTTAGAAAAGGACAAGTGGTGGTGTCCTCTCAATATGGCAATAGGAAATTCCTAGTTCACAGATAGATTGTATTATCCTGAAGGAAATTGAGGAAGGTTGTGTTGGTTTCTTTTGTATCCCTAGGAAAAAAGCAAGAGGCAGCTTAACTTCCGTGTAATCATTCTTCCTGGCTTTGCTGTTGTAACATGAAAGGCAGTTGACAGTCGCCATGAAAGTGGTGGCAAAGGCAACTGCCGCAGTTCAGGGACTCCGTGTGACTTTGGCAGTTTTGGGAGTCTCCCCTAGTGTTGAAGTGACTTGTGAATGGCAGGTCATCTGTGTGAGAGGCCTGAGGGGAAGAGGGGCTGTGCTAAGAGGTAGAATAAGCAGCTGTGCTGTGTGAACTCCAACCCTTAGTATTGGGTGCAGGGGAGGGGAAAAAGCCCCAGCAAATTAATGGCTGTGAGGCCAGGAGGGGAAAATGCCATGATGGGGACAATGGGGAAAAGACTCAAACACTCAAAACCATTTTGTATTTCTTAACTTGCTGTAGAAATCATTCACTGATCAAAAGAGAACAATTTCATGAAGAAGCAGTTGTAAAATCTGTGTATAATCTCAGATGCCCAGTTAGCCGCAGCAGAAATCATTAAACTGCAAGCTCAAAAAAGAGCACAAGATATTGCAGAGCAGTAGCAGGCTGGTGCGCACGGCTGATGCACTGGGATGGTTTTTGCTTTCCTGACGTTTATCTTTAGCCCTCACCAAGCTCACTGCACTCTTGCAGCTTGCAACTGGACTACACAGAGCTCATGATAAGCTGCTGCGACTCGATGTGTAACACGGGTGAGACTGGTTTACTTGGACAACCCTTTCTAGCCCCATGGTTGCTGAAACACAGAAGGCACCCTCATAAAAGCCTGCAGGAATTTAAAGAAGATGCACACCAGTAATGCTGAGGGTGCTACAATCAGTCCAGACCTTGTTACTGGATGTGATGTTGAAAAGGAACACAGTGCTGAAGGAAGGCTGCGGCTGAACGGTTACACCTACAGGGCATTCAGCTGAAATGTGGTGCATCAAGTTCTCAAGGGGGCAGGGAAGATGAGTTGTGGGAGCTGGAAGAAGTTCCAACAGTAAAAGTGATGAAGTTGAACAGAGCGACGGAGGCGGTGTGAGGAGT
This sequence comes from Amazona ochrocephala, assembly GCA_039720435.1. Taxonomy (NCBI): domain Eukaryota; kingdom Metazoa; phylum Chordata; class Aves; order Psittaciformes; family Psittacidae; genus Amazona; species Amazona ochrocephala. Next base: position 77,047,922 of record CM077909.1, on the reverse strand, counting down.
TAAACAAAACCCAAAACCAACAGCAAACAAACAAAACCCACAACCTGACGTGCACTGAGAAAGTCTAAGGTAAGAACATAGACTAACTCAAGGCAAATAACAGTGGAAAAATGTTTAGTACTTATGTGTAAAGACTGCATGAAAGCAATTAAAACCATCTTTTTCATATGGAATGGAATGGAAGGTGTAAACTATGGAAGCGCTCAAAAAAAAACCTAAGTTGGCATTCTTGAACCATTTGAATAGGAGCTACATATTGGTGGTTGCAAATAGAAATGATAAATCTTTATTAACGTAAACACATACTAACATATACAGTACTAATAATATAAATAAACTATACTAATTGCAGTGTAAACCCATGCTAACTGTACCCTCTTACAGAATTATAACATACATTACTAGTACTAATTTAACATGAAGACTTATCAATAAGGGCTCCTTATGCCTATGGCTTTGAAAAATACAATTGCTTTAACTACCCTACACTACCCTATCCTACCCTTCCTATCCTATCTATAATACTTTTCAAGTGCAGTATTTGTTGAAGACTCCTTTTTCATCGAGATGGTCATGGCTGGTCCTCAACTGAGCTCTGCAGGAAAAGATGAAAGAAAGAAATCAAGCTTCAGGTTCCATAACAAGACAATTAACTATTTGATTAAATAGCTCTCCAAACTTTCCATTTACAAACATAGCTTTCTTTTTCACTTCTGCCCTGTTCCGTTCTGCTTTGCTTACAGATACATTGCACTTATGCCTTTTCTGGCCCAGCTACAGCATGCTTCTTGGGTGGTATGGTTTAGTGGGAGGTGACCCTGCCCATGGCAGGGGGATTGGAACTAGATGATCTTAAGGTCCTTTCCAACCCTAACTCTTCTACGATTCTATGAGGATTTTCTTCTCTTTTGTTCTGATTCCAGGCTCTTTTTCAACATTCCTTTGAAAAGGACATTTTTTTCTCATCCCCTCCAAGTCTGTAACACTATGGTGTCCTTTAAGCCAAACACTCCCCACAGGACTCTGGCCTTAAGAATCATGTCGCACTGTCTATGACTTAGGATACTGGCAGTACTTCCCACTCTACCTGGGGCCTCCTGGTCCTCTGAGCAGAGTTTTGCCAGTGAGCGCTGTATTTGTATCTAAGTAGTTCAAAGCCTAAAGACTGTGTCCCTCCCACCCACTGTGTTATAATCAGATGGCATGTCTTAAGTTTGACTCCTTCGCTTCATGCATACATAGTTTCCAGAAAGACTAAATGAACTTTCCACTTAAACGCTGCTCCTACAACAGATTCCTGAAGATCCTGCTCAAACTGCTGCCACAACAGCACCGATTCCAAAGAACGGAGGACATTTTATATCAGGTGGGGACTTGGCCGGACAAAGGTGAAGGCGATCCTTTGTACGCATCAAGAAAAGAGGAGGAGTACACAGAAAGGGGGAGTTCTTTCAGATGATCCAGGCAGATAACTTCAGCTGTCTGCAGTCCATGAGCAGCTTTCCAAAATGCCGCTGTGCAGCTTTCCTTACCCCTAGTGATGCTGTTTCTTCGTCAGGAGACTCGTGAGCCTGCACTGTTTCCCAGGAGGCTTCAGAAAGAGTGCTCCATTCATCCTCCTCCACAACTGAGCTCTGCAGGAAAAGGGAAAAGAAAGAAATCAAGCTTCAGTTTCTATAACATGACTATTGACTATATGATTAAATAGCTCTCCAAACTTTCCATTTACAAACATAACTTTCTGCTGGGGTCTGGGTTGCTTTAGATAATAACTGAAGGCCTAATAGCTGGGCCTGAACAGCTGGCTTGCTTTAGATGACAGTTGAAGGCCTAAGGAAGGTCGGATAGGGACAAGAAAAGGGGAGGGATTACAGATGTGGTTAGTGATATAGAGAACCGCCAGCAACAATAGGAGGAAAAACAGGATATAGGCGTGCTTGGAGCTTATTATAACCACCAATCATTAATTGCGTGATACCTGCGTGCTAGCGCCTCACCGCCAATGATTAGAGCTCGGCACAGGCGACCGGCGCGTGCACGGAAATAATACTGTATAAAAGAACGAGCTGTTCGCCCAATAAAGTGGAACGATCTTGCATCATATTGGTGTGTTGTCGTTCTCATCTCGCCTAAAGAAGATAAACCCCCGCAGATGTGGTTAGTGATATGGAGAACCGCCAGCAAGAATAGGAGGAAAAACAGGATGTAGGCGTGCTTGAAGTTTATTATAACCAGCAATCATTAAATGCGTGATACCTGCGTGCTAGCGCCTCACTGCCAATGATTAGAGCTTGGCACAGGCGACCGGCGCGTGCACAGAAATAATACTGTATAGAAGAACGAGCTGTTGGCTCAATAAAGTGGAACGATCTTGCATCATATTGGTGTGCTGTCGTTCTCGTCTTGCACGGAGAAGATAAACCCCCACAACTTACTTTTTCCCTTCTTCTGTGTTTCATTCTGCTTTGGTTAGAGATACATTGCACTTATGCCTTTTCTGGCCCTGCTACAGCACGCTTCCAACAGTAGAAATCTCTGCTGACTATGAGGATTTTATTCTCTTTCATTTTGATTCCAGGCTCTTTTTCAACATTCCTTGCAAAAAGACATTCTTTTTTCCTCCCCTCCAAGTCTGTAACACTATGATGTCCTTTAAGCCCAACACTCCCCACAGGACTCTGGCCTTAAGAATCATGTCGCACTGTCTATGACTTAGGATACTGGCAGTACTTCCCACTCTACCTGGGGCCTCCTGGTCCTCTGAGCAGAGTTTTGCCAGTGAGCTCTGTATTTGTATCTAAGTAGTTCAAAGCCTAAGGACTGTGACCCTCCCACCCCCTGTGTTATAATCAGATGGCATGTCTTAAGTTTGACTCCTTTGCTTCATGCATACATAGTTTCCAGAAAGACTAAATGAACTTTCCATTTAAATGCCGTTCCTACAACAGATTCCTGAAGATCCTGCTCAAACTGCTGCCACAGCAGCACCGATTCCAAAGAACGGAGGACATTTTATATCAGGTGGGGACTTGGCCTGACAAAGGTGAAGGCGATCCTTTGTACGCATCAAGAAAAGAGGAGGATTACACAGAAGGAGAGAGTTCTTTCAGATGATCCAGGCAGACAACTTCAGCTGTCTGCAGTCCATGCGCAGCTTTCCAAAATGCCGCTGTGCAGCTTTACTTACCCCTAGTGTCACTGTTTCTTCGTCAGGAGCCTCCTGAATCTGTGCTTTCTCAAAGGTGCCATCGGAAAAAGCAGCCTCTTCGCACTCGTCCTGAACTGAGCTCTGCAGGAAAAGGGAAAAGGAAAAAGAAAGAAATCAAGATCGCTGCCAGGGATGGACCATTTACCGCTTCTTTGGGCACCTTCTTCCAGTGCCTCACCACCCTCACAGTAAAGAACTTTTTCCTTATATCTAACTTGAACTTCTACTGCTCAAGTTTAAACCCATTGCGCCATGTCCTATCGCTAAAGTCCCTGCTGAAACCATTGGGTTTGTAAGCAACACGATTCATCTAAAAATGTTTTTAAAATTTATTCTGCAGTTGATATTTTTCTCTAGAATGAAATTTAAAAAGAATGTTTAGGAAGAACTTGCGTTGACTTTCAGGGGGTAAAAGGATAAAATTCAACTCCCTAAATCCTCCTAATCAACATACACACGTGTCTATGCTGATTTAACTACCAACACTGTCAAAAACTTCATAGCCTCCCTTGAACTGAAGATTATTACGCAGCCAGGTTATGAATCAGCATACCGGCACACGTAACATTGGCTGGGACAACCAAAGCCCATTCTCTGTCTCTGACGTTATGTGACCTCGCACTTTCTCCTGACTTGTATCAATGATACAACACAGCGCTTCCCTCCCCCCCTGCTCCAAAATGTAGAAAAGACACAACAACTCAGTCGAATTACCAAATACAGAAATTAGTCAGCTTTTATGAAGCAGTATCATTACAGTACGAGGGAAAGTCTTTTTCTGTTCACTGGTTGCAATGTTTTGTAACCTAAAATTCTTACGATGAAAAAACGAAAGTAATAAAGAGGGGGAAGCGCTGGAATGATGTCTTAATGCTGTTTATTCCTGGAGCAGGCTCCAAAGTCCATAAGCAGCTCTCCAAAATGCCGCTGTGCCAGCTGCACTTACCCCTAGCGACAGTGCTGCTTTTTCTGGAGCGTTGTGGATCATCGCTCTCACCGAGATGATGTGGGAAACAGCGCCATCTTCCCCCTCACCGGTGCTCTGCCAGGGGAAGGGGAAAGAAAGAAAAGTAAGGGAAAGGAACATTTTCCCTCCTCTGCTAACCCCAATCTATGCCAGGTGCTCTATTGCTTCGTGCAGAGCTGAGGGCAGAAAATGGTCTGCACTAACTAAACAGAACAGTCAAAGCAATACTTTTAGATTGAGGGAACACTGAAGGTATTCTTGGCAAGCTGTCCTTTCCATACCCAAATCATCATGTCACAAGCTGAATGAAAAATTCAGTCAGAAGGGAGACCTCCAGAAGCTTCCGAGGTTGAAGAGCACAATTGCTCTCCATCAGTTCTCCCAGGACACAGCTAAATGGAGCTGGCCTTGCCATACAGCAAAGCTCCGGGACAAGCTGGTGACTTCAGCCAGATGGAGACTCGCTTCCTGTGGCAGACCCTGTACCAGCACAGCCCACATCTTGCTCAGCTGGTAGTTTAGCATGAAGTTAGACCTGAACTGCAGAGGAGTTGCATGAGGTTACCAGTCTTTCATGATAATTCAAACATAACTCCAAAAGAGGAAAAGAAGAAAAGAAGAAAAGGTATCCACAATCTCACAAGGTAATGTTTTTCAGTAATTTGTTTGTGTAAAGATGATACAAAAGAGCTAGAACAGGTCAAGAAGAGGCAGTGTCCAAAGCACTCAGATGCTGCACAGTGCTTGAAACAAGACTGTGTTGGGGGATAGCGGGGTATTAACGAAGTGAAAGTTGCTTTTCCTGATGAGTTTGTTCTGTTTGTAAACAATGGGATTGTGTTGCTTTATCTTATGATTTCTGAGGAGAGGAATAGGCAAGCGTGCATAGAAAGGAGAAGACAGAGAGATGGAGCTTACCGATTTTATCAGTGGAAGGACAGATTTTCCCATCTTGTACACACACATGCACACGCATTTCCATTTAGCATTATCACTATTATAACCACCAAGTTTTCTGCCACAGCTTCCAGACTGCCGCAGAAATTAGGTCCAACGGACATAAGTAAAACAAAATATCTTACAGGCATTGTGATAGAAATGGCTCCTTTTGCTTGCTTCAGCTGAATTAAGGAAAAGAAACCCCTCTTCCTGATTTGTGAATCAAGCGGCTGTCACATACAAGTGTCACTCAAAAGACTGCCTTCTTTGAGATGCAGACCCTTCTTTTCTCTTTTTTTTCTGCACCCAAGGAAGGTGTAATCGTTAGATTGATCGTGGCACAAACATGTATTGGGTTGATTCAGCAAAATTCTTGTCTTCCCTAGTTGTTCTCTCGTTTCCATAAACAGGCTGACTCTCCATAAGAAGCTTTGTACTTTCAATACATACACAAGTTTGTTATTTCTGTTTCGGCTACTTGCTACTCAATACTTCTGCTCGTTTGCAAACTCCTTGCCACACTTCATGTTCTTCTCTAGCAAGCTTCAGTTTCCACAAGAAGACAATTAACTATTCGATTAAATAGCTCTCCAAACTTTCCATTTACAAACATAACTTTCTTTTTCCCTTCTGCCCTGTTCCATTTGGCTTTGGTTAGAGATACATTGCACTTATGCCTTTTCTGGCCCAGCTACAGCATGCTTCCAACAGTAGAAATCTCTGCTGACTATGAGGATTTTATTCTCTTTCATTTTGATTCCAGGCTCTTTTTCAACATTCCTTGCAAAAAGACATTCTTTTTTCCTCCCCTCCAAGTCTGTAACACTATGATGTCCTTTAAGCCCAACACTCCCCACAGGACTCTGGCCTTAAGAATCATGTCGCACTGTCTATGACTTAGGATACTGGCAGTACTTCCCACTCTACCTGGGGCCTCCTGGTCCTCTGAGCAGAGCTTTGCCAGTGAGCTCTGTATTTGTATCTAAGTAGTTCAAAGCCTAAGGACTGTGTCCCTCCCACCCCCTGTGCTGCCTCTCCGAGGCACGGTGGCCTGGTTTAGGGTCGGCACAGGCAATCACCTACTCGCGATCGCGGGTCCATTATCACGCAGACACCAATGTGGTGGACGGCAAATGGCGTTTATTGCAGAGTGACACCGCATTATATAGCTTTAGTTTACAACGTCACATCCGTCTGCTTACGTCTCGAGCTAAGATCTGGGGAGGGGCTCTGTCTTTTCGTTACAGCACGACATCTTCTGACCGCAAAGCCCTGGCTGCCTACATTTCCCCCCCCCCTATGCTTAAGTGAATTACCTAAGATATACTAATCTAAAAAATAGGTATGACAAACTGGAACACACTTTGTAGCAATCTTAGGAGACATATGTAAGAAACCTTGAATAGAAAATCTAAGGCACTATAAGTGAGGTACTATAACGAGGTTCCACGCAACCTATAAAACAGAAGGAGGTATGATGACCCTGTAAAATCAAAAAACTTGCTCCAAACAGCGTCATCGCAATGTAAGGAGGGAGGCCCATTCTGAGGGTACTTGTGACTTTTGCACTCCTGAGAACCTAAAGTGTAGTTTTTGTAAACAAGCGAAATTTACAGTCCAATTCAGCAAGCTTCTTATCTTAGCTGCTTTTTATCTTCCAGGCCTGCATTCTTGTTTCATTAAATGTCCGGGAGTTGCTTCTTTTCCACCGTCGGCTGCACAGAGGTAACCAGGAGTTACCCCTGCTACATGGCCAGCAGCACATATTTGCTTTCATTCAGAGCAGGCATATGTCCATTCTCTAACAAGAATTCATCCATGAGCCAAAGCTGTTTTACCAGGATTTCAATCATACCACGAATACGTTGCAAAATACAAGATATAATCATAACTATGGTCAAGATTACTACCAAAATTATTCGAATACTTTTAACCAGGTGTCAGATGTCATAAATGCTGTACTGTAGAAAGAAAATCAAAACTAGATAAATTTAAAAGTTTTCTACTGTTTGAAGAGAATCTCTACATTTGGACTAGATTGTATCTCCAATATATGCTAACCACAGGCTGCTTGGCCTGCCTTTCTCTCCTGTATAGTTCTCTGATAACAGGAGAGGCCATCCCTCACATCAAGGTCTGGCATGGCATGTGTTTCCACCACTCAACGCCTGCTGGGTTGCAGCCAGCAGCGGAGCTAAAGGTTCTTCTTGGTGGCAAACACAGAGGCCAACCCAGTCTTGCCCTTGACTGTGGTAGGAGTCGTGGCACCTTGTTGTCAGTGCAGAGGTTCACCTGCTTTATTCAGTAACAAGTCACTACTATGGTAAGGCACGTACAGATTTACATTAACAGTAACGTGTTTTCTTATTAGCAACTGGCTAGTAAGTATAGGTAGTGTTATACACAAAATCACAGCCTTTCATAAGAGTTACTTTATATACACACATTCAAGCTCCTGTAGCTAAAAAATACACAGAACACTGTCTGCCCTCAACCGACACACACATACACACACATTCATGGGATCCCACAAACACACTCCACACAGCTACAACATGTGAAACACAAAACGCATACAATCATTACGCCCATTACATGGTCACACATACAAAACGCAATGCAATGACCCTGTGAAGACAATCAAGAAACCAGCTCCGAGCAGCATCATCACAGTGCAGGGTGGCAGGCTCAATCTCAGCGGGCGTCCCCGCAGAGGCTCTGCCTCCCTCACATTGCATGAGGCTTGGGCTTCTAAACTAGCAGAAATACACACTCGTTCCAATGCAGGTGGCCAGCCTGCATTGGAAGGAATGGTCTGCGTCTATAAAAGATTTGTATTAGCTTTTTTGGTATATGAATACTATAGAGAAGCTACAATAACACAACATGCTTATCTTTCACAGTTGTACTAGGAGGTAATACTACATGGATACATTCTTAAAATAGTTGCCGGTGTTCTACCATCATAATGCTCACTCTTTCCAACCGGCTCTTGGCAAATGATACGAGCTTATTTATTATGCAGGATCCGAAGATCAGTGTCAACACGATCATTGTGAGTTCTGCCGGTGTGGAACTCTCAGGCTTGGGCAGGACACTTGGCTCTGGGGCGGAGGGGGTGTTCGGCATCAAAGTGTACAGGTTACTGGGACGTCTGATGAGGTATTTCTGTGGACAAAAACTCACAATTTTCGTTAGCTTTATTCTGAAGATCTGGTTTAATAGACTTAAGCGGGCACCACTTAATTCTGCCGTCTTTTCTAACAGCAGCATACCCCCGCCCCGTAAGAACTAGCCTCCAGCCTTGTTCCCATTCTCCCAGCTCGTTTCTAATTATGACCAATGGGCCTTCTTCCAGTGCTCGAGTAGCCCAGTGTTTTTGGGTGGGGCTATTCACCTCTTCGCCCCTGGGAAATTGATTTAGTGCTAGCAGAGCAGTTGCCAATAGGCGTGCTTGATCTCCTGAGGGAATAGCATCAGCAAAACCTTCTGCTCTCGCTAACACCTCCAATTTAGATTTCAGAGTTTGATTTGCTCGTTCTACTATAGCTTGTCCTGTGCTATTATAGGGTATGCCTTGTGTTAGGGTAATACCCCATTTCAGAGCAAATGCTTGAGCTGATTTAGAAACAAAATTTGGACCATTGTCCGTTTTGATCTGATTAGGAATCCCAAGCCACGCCATGGCTGTCAACCAATGCTGAATGGTTGCTTTGGAGTCAGTCTTAAGATGTTGAGTGGCTACGATTACCCCACTATATGTGTCTACAGTTACCGCTAGCCATGCTCGAGGTTTCAGCAACTGGCAGAGTGTAAAATCTGTCTGCCACACTTCGGAGGCTTTAAGCCCCCTAGGGTTTATTCCGCTGGACCACAGTGGTGCTTTCTGGCAGTGAGGACATGTAGCTACTATATGTCTCGCGTCAGTGACAGAAATCCCGCATCTCTTCGCTAATGCTTTGGCTCCGATGTGGAGAGACTCATGTAGCTGACGGGCATCTCTCAATGTCCACAGCCCTTTTGCAGCAGCGTCTGCTTTATCATTACCGGTTTGGAAATACCCTTTGATTGGGCTGTGGCTGTTGACATGGATGACTGATATAGTGCCCTTTCGAGAAAAAAGTGCTTCTTTCAGCATTAGGGCTACTGTGGATGTCGACACGCCAGGCCCCGACATGGCCAAGCAAAGTTTGGCCACGAATATTGAATCAGTCACTATGTTGAGATGTTCATTGGGAAACAGCCTGCATGCTAGGACTACAGCCATCGCCTCAAGCTGTTGAGCTGAAAGAGCACAATCAGTCATTTTAATGCAGTGCCATTTTTCTTCTGATTTCCATACTGCTACCGCGGTTGAGGTCGTTGAAGATGCGTCGGTAAAGACCGTTGGTCCTGGTTGGGGGCGGTCCATGATTTTCTGTGGAAGGTCGATGTCGATGATTGCTAACAGTGGAATCCAGGGGGGTTTTGCGGAGTACCGAACCTCTCCACCAAACCCGACTAGAGCTATAGCCAGATACTCTGAGATCACCACAGATTGTGCTGGGATCCGTTTACGAAAGGGTAGGTATAGCCTGGCAGGTTCAATGCCTAGATATCTTAGGGCGAGTTTTCTGCCTTTCATAATAAGGTTACCAAGGCACTCAATTCCTGGAGAAAATGCACGTGAAGGTTTTCCTAACACTACCCATTGTATTGGTTGGGCTTTTTCAGGGGGGCCCTGGGCTAGTGCTCCGACTCCCCCTCCTGCTGTGAAGTGCACATACAGATCAAGTGGTATATTTGGATTCCATCTAGCGAGCGTGCTAGATAACACCTGTTGTTCAATGAAATCGAGAGAATTCATTGCTTCTGTCGTCAGAGTTTTTTGTTCCCACGGGTTCTTTCCTTTCAAAAGATCATACAGGGGGGTCATGATTTCGGGTGGGATCAGGATAATATTATGTAGCCATTGTAAGGATCCCACTAACTGTTGCATATCATGGAGTGTCTTAATATTTCGACGAATTTTTATTTGGGGAGGGGTTATGTAAGAACTTGTAATCTCCACTCCCAAAAAAGTTACACATGGTCCTCTTTTAATTTTTGCGCTTGCAATTTCGAACCCGTTTGTTTTCAGAGTTTCTGAAACTGTTGATACTAGTTGGTCCACCTGGCTGCCAGACGGTGCAGCGATTAAAATATCATCCATGTACTGAATGATGGTCGCAGTCCGGTTACTGCGCCGGACCGGTGCCAATGCTCGATCTACTGTAATTTGGCAGATAGATAGTGGGGGAATTGATCATTCCTTGAGGCAAGACTTTCCACTGGAAACGTAGGTTGGGGCGTTGGCTGTTTGGGAACATGACAGAAAAAGCAAACCTTTCCTTATCCTCTTCATGCAGGGGTATTGAAAAGAAACAATCCTTAATATCGAGGACAGCACAAGGTTGTCCTTTCGGTATCATAGAGTTCATTGGTAATAGTGTTTGGACGGGACCCATTGGTTGAATTGTCTTGTTTATTTCACGCAGATCATGGAGGAGACGAAACCCCTCGCCAGTTCGTTTGGGTATTACAAAAACTGGAGTATTCCACGGACTAGTGGAAGGCTCTATATGGCCTCGTTGTAGTTCACGATCAAGTAGCTCGAGAAGAGCATCCATTCGAGGCTTCGATAGGGGCCACTGCTCGACCCACACTGGGTTGGACGATTTCCACGTCAGTTTAATTGGTGGAAGTGGGTGTGCAGCAGTGGCCCTCAGGGTAAATTTGTCACTCGAGCTTTTAATAGGACTAAAGCGTCCCTTCCCAACAGGGGTGGAACCCCTGACATGACGTATGGGCGAAGGATGGTGGTTTTTTCCGGTCCCTTTTCAGTATAAAGTGTGATAGCGATCAGTTGAGCGCTCTTCCAGGCTCGGCTTGATCCCCCGACTCCACCCACCATAGGAGCATTTTCTAATTTCCAGTGCGGAGGCCATTTTGTTTTAGGGATAACTGTAACATCTGCCCCAGTGTCTATCAAAAAAGGAATGCTAATAGTAGTATCATCTGAGCTATTATAGAGAGAACAGATCCCCCGCACTACTGGTGGGTTATCCCACTTTATTACCAAGGCCACTCTAGGGTCTCGCCCCCACAGGGTTGTTCTTGCTGTTCCTGAGATAGAGGCAGAGTCGATTGACCCGTCGGCTGAACCGTAAAGCGGGTCGGTTCTCGAGGGAGCAGTGGGTTTGGGAGTGCTTCGTTCCATCTGGGGTTGGCATAATTGGGCCGCCTCATGTACCGAGTGGGAGAGGGCCGTGTGCGGCCCAAACGCCCTCTCCCCCTCCCGTTTCCCTGGGGTAGATCTCTACGAGGGCAATCCCTGGCAAAATGTCCTGTCCGTCCACAATTCCAACATGGTCCTTTTTTATGGGGGGGTGGCTCCCCTAACTGAGGGCAGTTAGCTACCACGTGGCCTTTCAGGCCACATTTAGAACATATCATTACAGTAGCCATTACTGTGGCAGCTGCCTGAAGCGGGGTCAGCTGCTCTTCATTCGCGACGTGTTTTATCATGGTCGCGACACTTGACCCTGCCGGCAGTGATCGTAGAATTTCTTTGGTTTTCGTGTTACACTGTTGACGCAAACAGTCTGCAACGACTGGGTCTTTGGCTTCTGGAGGCAGGGTCGAGGAATCGACCGCTGCTTGGAGACGATCTACAAATTGCGTAAAGCTCTCACTTTCAGTTTGTTTTATTGTGGACCAAGATGATGGTCTTACAATAGTTCTAGAAGTTGTGTGAATAGCATCTCTAGCTGCACGAGTTGTTGCCTTGACTTCCTCAGGATGTAGGCCTTCAGCTTGTTCCTGGGGGGTAAGCATTGCTGGATCCGTACCCATTAGGCGCGGTAAACTGGAGTTACGTAATGGGTGGCGCCTTCCAGGTGGTTTGGTCAATTGTTTCACACAGTTATCTTCCCATTCTTGTTTGAAAACAATTATCCCTGCTCCATCAAAAATAATTTTGGAAATATGTCTTATATCAAATGGGAGCAAGTCATCTCCTGCAAAAAGCCCATCTATAAGGGTAGAAACCATGGCAGAATTAAGCCCCTTGTCTGCAATTGCTTTAACAATTGCTTGTATATCTTTAGGATTTACTGGTGAAAAAATATTTTGGCCTCCCTCCGTCACTCGGACCGGGAATGCTAACGTGGTCGGTGGGACCCATTCAGCACATGCAGTCTTTATTTCTTTCCAGTCCGTAAAAGAGGTGTTTTTCTTTTTAGGTATCTTGTTAGTATGGGTAGGAATGACTTGGCTATTAAGTCTGTATAAGCGTGTTTCATATGTATCATTCTCCTCTGAGTCTAAGCCGGGTGTGACCCACTCCTCCCAGCTGGTGTCTGATTCACAGTCGGAACTTGTCTGACTGGCTGCTTCCGGGCTCCGGAACTTTTTTGCTGAGCTCCGGCCCCGCCCGCTTCTCGGGCTCTGGCTCTGCCCACATCCCTTGCAGGCTCCGCAAGGGGGCCGTGCTCTCTCTTTACTCCGGCCCCGCCCGCTTCCCTTGCAGGCGGGCCGTTCCCCCCCTCTCTGTTCGCCCCGCCTGTTACTCGGGCTCCGGCCCCGCCCGCTTCTCGGGCTCCAGCCCCGCCCGCTTCTCGGGCTCCGGCCCCGCCCGCTTCCTTTGCGGGCGGGCTTTCCCCCCCCCCTCTGTTCGCCCCGCCTGTTAGTGGGGGGGGCGTGTGCCTTACAAGGGCATATTTCCGGACAGTCGTTCTGATTGGCTGTCCGCCCCGTACTCGCGCTTCCCTCCCCTTCCTGTTTATCCGTGCTTGTTAGTGCTAGCGCTTCCTCCTTGCTCCCGCATGGGGCGTGTTTGCCCCACCCTTCCCCTTGCCGCTCGGCGCCATCTTGGGGCGCATAGGGCGGTGGTCCAGCCCAGGCGTCTTTAGGCTCAGATTTCTCCGCGGCACTCCTGGCCTCTTCAGCAAGCCCGCCCCAAAAGGATTTTGCGCGGTTTTGTCCCTCCGTAAGCGGGTCGGGGTTCTGGGAATCGGGAGGTATAGCGCCCTCCCGCGAGTCTTTAGACTCGGTAAAAGTGCCGTCATCTGGTGGGTGCGGAGCCTGCGTGGCTGCCCCAACTCCCAATTTGGGGGTAACCGACAGACAGTCCCTCGCCACCCTCCAGATATCCCGCTCCTGCATGGCCTTTTGCAGAGCTTGTTTAACTTTCCCCCACAACTTAAGATATTTCCCACTACCCGAGGACATCGTCTCCTCGGCTAATGCTGTGGTGCATTTAGCCCACACTTCTGGGTGGAGAATATCCACCACCTGGTCAATGACCCCAATCTGCAAAAGCCTCGCAACGGCGAGAGTAAAATCTTTAGGTTTACAATCAATACCCCATTCTGATACAACCTTCACTAGGGCTTCCATCGTCCCTGAAGGTCTGGGAGCGTCCTCCCCGCCGGGCTGGACCCGCCGCTCCGGCCGCCGCACACCACTCCAGGCGAAATTCCCGGGTTTCGGCACCACTTGCTGCCTCTCCGAGGCACGGTGGCCTGGTTTAGGGTCGGCACAGGCAATCACCTACTCGCGATCGCGGGTCCATTATCACGCAGACACCAATGTGGTGGACGGCAAATGGCGTTTATTGCAGAGTGACACCGCATTATATAGCTTTAGTTTACAACGTCACATCCGTCTGCTTACGTCTCGAGCTAAGATCTGGGGAGGGGCTCTGTCTTTTCGTTACAGCACGACATCTTCCAACCGCAAAGCCCTGGCTGCCTACACCCCTGTGTTATAATCAGATGGCATGTCTTAAGTTTGACTCCTTTGCTTCATGCATACATAGTTTCCAGAAAGACTAAATGAACTTTCCATTTAAATGCCGTTCCTACAACAGATTCCTGAAGATCCTGCTCAAACTGCTGCCACAGCAGCACCGATTCCAAAGAACAAAGGACATTTTATATCAGGTGGGGACTTGGCCTGACAAAGGTGAAGGCGATCCTTTGTACGCATCAAGAAAAGAGGAGGATTACACAGAAGGAGAGAGTTCTTTCAGATGATCCAGGCAGACAACTTCAGCTGTCTGCAGTCCATGCGCAGCTTTCCAAAATGCCGCTGTGCAGCTTTACTTACCCCTAGTGTCACTGTTTCTTCGTCAGGAGCCTCCTGAATCTGTGCTTTCTCAAAGGTGCCATCGGAAAAAGCAGCCTCTTCGCACTCGTCCTGAACTGAGCTCTGCAGGAAAAGGGAAAAGGAAAAAGAAAGAAATCAAGATCGCTGCCAGGGATGGACCATTTACCGCTTCTTTGGGCACCTTCTTCCAGTGCCTCACCACCCTCACAGTAAAGAACTTTTTCCTTATATCTAACTTGAACTTCTACTGCTCAAGTTTAAACCCATTGCGCCATGTCCTATCGCTAAAGTCCCTGCTGAAACCATTGGGTTTGTAAGCAACACGATTCATCTAAAAATGTTTTTAAAATTTATTCTGCAGTTGATATTTTTCTCTAGAATGAAATTTAAAAAGAATGTTTAGGAAGAACTTGCGTTGACTTTCAGGGGGTAAAAGGATAAAATTCAACTCCCTAAATCCTCCTAATCAACATACACACGTGTCTATGCTGATTTAACTACCAACACTGTCAAAAACTTCATAGCCTCCCTTGAACTGAAGATTATTACGCAGCCAGGTTATGAATCAGCATACCGGCACACGTAACATTGGCTGGGACAACCAAAGCCCATTCTCTGTCTCTGACGTTATGTGACCTCGCACTTTCTCCTGACTTGTATCAATGATACAACACAGCGCTTCCCTCCCCCCCTGCTCCAAAATGTAGAAAAGACACAACAACTCAGTCGAATTACCAAATACAGAAATTAGTCAGCTTTTATGAAGCAGTATCATTACAGTACGAGGGAAAGTCTTTTTCTGTTCACTGGTTGCAATGTTTTGTAACCTAAAATTCTTACGATGAAAAAACGAAAGTAATAAAGAGGGGGAAGCGCTGGAATGATGTCTTAATGCTGTTTATTCCTGGAGCAGGCTCCAAAGTCCATAAGCAGCTCTCCAAAATGCCGCTGTGCCAGCTGCACTTACCCCTAGCGACAGGGTTTCTTTTTCTGGAGCCTTGTGGATCATCGCTCTCACCGAGATGATGTGGGAAACAGCGCCATCTTCCCCCTCACCGGTGCTCTGCCAGGGGAAGGGGAAAGAAAGAAAAGTAAGGGAAAGGAACATTTTCCCTCCTCTGCTAACCCCAATCTATGCCAGGTGCTCTATTGCTTCGTGCAGAGCTGAGGGCAGAAAATGGTCTGCACTAACTAAACAGAACAGTCAAAGCAATACTTTTAGATTGAGGGAACACTGAAGGTATTCTTGGCAAGCTGTCCTTTCCATACCCAAATCATCATGTCACAAGCTGAATGAAAAATTCAGTCAGAAGGGAGACCTCCAGAAGCTTCCGAGGTTGAAGAGCACAATTGCTCTCCATCAGTTCTCCCAGGACACAGCTAAATGGAGCTGGCCTTGGCATACAGCAAAGCTCCGGGACAAGCTGGTGACTTCAGCCAGATGGAGACTCGCTTCCTGCGGCAGACCCTGTACCAGCACAGCCCACATCTTGCTCAGCTGGTAGTTTAGCATGAAGTTAGACCTGAACTGCAGAGGAGTTGCATGAGGTTACCAGTCTTTCATGATAATTCAAACATAACTCCAAAAGAGGAAAAGAAGAAAAGAAGAAAAGGTATCCACAATCTCACAAGGTAATGTTTTTCAGTAATTTGTTTGTGTAAAGATGATACAAAAGAGCTAGAACAGGTCAAGAAGAGGCAGTGTCCAAAGCACTCAGATGCTGCACAGTGCTTGAAACAAGACTGTGTTGGGGGATAGCGGGGTATTAACGAAGTGAAAGTTGCTTTTCCTGATGAGTTTGTTCTGTTTGTAAACAATGGGATTGTGTTGCTTTATCTTATGATTTCTGAGGAGAGGAATAGGCAAGCGTGCATAGAAAGGAGAAGACAGAGAGATGGAGCTTACCGATTTTATCAGTGGAAGGACAGATTTTCCCATCTTGTACACACACATGCACACGCATTTCCATTTAGCATTATCACTATTATAACCACCAAGTTTTCTGCCACAGCTTCCAGACTGCAGCAGAAATTAGGTCCAACGGACATAAGTAAAACAAAATATCTTACAGGCATTGTGATAGAAATGGCTCCTTTTGCTTGCTTCAGCTGAATTAAGGAAAAGAAACCCCTCTTCCTGATTTGTGAATCAAGCGGCTGTCACATACAAGTGTCACTCAAAAGATTGCCTTCTTTGAGATGCAGACCCTTCTTTTCTCTTTTTTTTCTGCACCCAAGGAAGGTGTAATCGTTAGATTGATCGTGGCACAAACACGTATTGGGTTGATTCAGCAAAATTCTTGTCTTCCCTAGTTGTTCTCTTGTTTCCATAAACAGGCTGACTCTCCATAAGAAGCTTTGTACTTTCAATACATACACAAGTTTGTTATTTCTGTTTCGGCTACTTGCTACTCAATCCTTCTGCTCGTTTGCAAACTCCTTGCCACACTTCATGTTCTTCTCTAGCAAGCTTCAGTTTCCATAAGAAGACAATTAACTATTCGATTAAATAGCTCTCCAAACTTTCCATTTACAAACGTAACTTTCTTTTTCCCTTCTGCCCTGTTCCATTTGGCTTTGGTTAGAGATACATTGCACTTATGCCTTTTCTGGCCCTGCTACAGCACGCTGCAACAGTAGAAATCTCTGTTGACTATGAGGATTTTATTCTCTTTCATTTTGATTCCAGGCTCTTTTTCAACATTCCTTGCAAAAAGACATTCTTTCTTCCTCCCCTCCAAGTCTGTAACACTATGGTGTCCTTTAAGCCAAACACTCCCCACAGGACTCTGGCCTTAAGAATCATGTCGCACTGTCTATGACTTCCCACTCTACCTGGGGCCTCCTGGTCCTCTGAGCAGAGTTTTGCCAGTGAGCTCTGTATTTGTATCTAAGTAGTTCAAAGCCTAAGGACTGTGTCCCTCCCACCCACTGTGTTATAATCAGATGGCATGTCTTAAGTTTGACTCCTTTGCTTCATGCATACATAGTTTCCAGAAAGACTAAATGAACTTTCCACTTAAAAAGAAAATATGGAAGGCGACATAAGAAAAGAGAAGAAAAAAGAAGAAAAGAGAAGAGAAGAAAGAAAAGACAAGACAAGAGAAGACAAGAGAAGACAAGAAAAGAGAGGACAAGAGAAGACAATAGAAGCCAAGAGTGAGAGACAGACAGACAGGAAGGCAGGCAGGCAGCTAGGAAGGAATGAAGGAGGGCAGGAGGGAGGGTGGGAGGGAGGGAGAGAGGGAAGGAGGGAAGAGAATTAAGAGAAACGAATATTTTCTCTCTTCTGCTAACCACCATCTCTATTCCAGAATCTCATTTGCCAGTTGCCTTGGGCTACTGACTCTTTTTCCCAGTGTTCAAGTTATAGTAAGGCAGATTTGTCTCTCTTTTTTTTTTTTCCCCTCTTCATTAGATCTAAAGAGAAATACTTGAAGTGAAGCAGTGTCGTGGTTTAAGCTTCTATAAACCCATACAGTCGCTCTCTCACTCACTCCCCACTCTTTCTTCCTTCTGCTCCTGGAGGGATGGGAAGGAGAATCAAAAGACTGCAACTCCCACAGGTTAAGAACAGTTTAGTAACTAAGGTATAACACAAATCACTACTGCTAACACCAATAATAATAATGACAAGGCAGATACAAGGAAAAGGAAAATACAATAGCTCACCATCAAATATCAAGCCCGACCACCCAGTCCACCCCCACCAGTAACGATAATGACAAGGCAAACACAAGGGAAGAATACAATTGCTCACCACCCAGTATCAAGCCGTGCACCCCCACCAGTGCACCCCCCACTGTGCACCCTCACCACCCTTCCGGGTCTCTGCTCCCCGTTCTACATCCTGGACATGACGTGCTGTGGTATGGAATAACCTCTTTGGTTAGTCTGGGTCAGGTGTCCTGTCGCTCCTTCCTCCTGGCTTCCCCTCCTCCCTGGCAGAGCATGAGAGTCACAAAGTCCTTGGCCAGCCTAAACATCACCAGGCACTAACTGAAAACACTGGTGTTATCAGTGCTGTTCCCAGGCCCAAAATCAAAAACACAGCGCTGCACCAGCTACCAAGAAGGAGAAAAAATGGCTGCTGCTGCTGAACCCATGACAAGCAGGAATTCAGCTTATCTATGGGCCTCTCGTTATCTTTACTGCTACATTCCTTCTATCTGATTTCACACAATCCTACAAAGATTTTATTACCCTCTTCCATCTCTGCTACAGTGGTAGGCACCATTAAATCAGACTCCTCCTTCACAGCTTGCTTTTGAGTACTCTTTAGATTTACAAGAATTGTGAAGAAATCTCCCTCTGCAACTGTGTGATGGGTTTTCATCATACATGCCACTCAAACAATTAAAATTTGGGGGTTTTACTAGTACCACAGCCTTGAACACAGAAATCTCTGCTTTAGAAAGGGTATCTTTCAAGTGCAGTGCCATAAAATCCAGGCTTGGGGAGGCTGGGGCTTGGTTTTTTGAATTGCTTTGCTGTTTGTTTTTATCTCCTCCACCTCTAAAATATGCCATAGTCAAATACAACAGTCTGTACACCAGTGACTTGCCTTCTGCTGGGATCTCTGCGGTGAGACTCTGTTTTCCCTCCCACAGCATGCTTTAAGACACATACATTTCAGGAAGAAATCCAACACCTGTTTGAAGAAAGCAGAAAGGCAGTTTTGAAAAGCGGATAGCAATACATTTGTTTTCGATGTCCGTTATATTTCTTTCCCTTTTGTGAAACACAACAATTGGATACCACCGTTACACAGATAAGGAAGATGTTCAGTGGTGTTCACTGCATGCAGTGCCAGCCACTCACAACCAGTGGCATGGTTGCAGACACCCAAGCTCTCTTCCTAGCTCCCTTAAATTTCTGCTTTCTCTGACATTAGAGGAAGCATTGCTATTGCAGTGGCATAAACCAGTACACTAGAAAGCATATCAACTTCTCCCTCTTGACTGCGCTGCATATGTAAGTGCAGTGCTAAGACTTTCTCAATCAGCACAGCTCTACAGTAAGAAAATGGGTCTTAAATATGTTTTGGGAAGTAATCTGTTTTGCTAGGGGAGCCAGAAATGCTTTTACCAGCCAAAGTCATCTCCAGTCTTTTCCCCTTTATGGTTTTATAACTCTTTTCTTCCACCTATTGCAAAATCTGAGCTTTCCAAAGCCCATATTCCTACCCGAAAGAAAGAGAGCAAGAGAGGAAGGGAGGGTGGGAAGGACGGAGGAAGGGAGGGAGGGAGGGAGGGAGGGAGGGAGAGAGGGAGGGAGAGAGGGAGGGAAGTAGGGAGGGAGGGAGGGAGGGAGGCAGGCAGGCAGGAAGGAAGGAAGGAAGGAAGGAAGGAAGGAAGGAAGGAAGGAAGGAAGGAAGGAAAGACTTTCTTTCTCCTTCAGGTATTTAATATTCACTTTGAAGGTCTCTCAGAACTTGCTCTCCCACCACCTGTTTCCTTTATAATAGCAGGAATTACAAAGATACGCGTGCGTTTGTGTGTGTACTTTCTCCCTAGGGCTGCTGCCCTAGAGCAACCTCACAAAGCTGTGTAACTTTCTAATAGGAAGAAATATCTAACAGGATAATGTAGATAGCACAGGTCTACACAGCCCGAGCGTAACTTGAAGCAGCAAAAAATGTTCCGACTCTTTTGAGCAGTGATTTCACTTTGTCATTCAGTATATTTGTTATTCTACTACAGGTTGTAAAGAATGGGGCAACTAAAGTCAAGAACATGTCACTCCCCACAGGAAACAGGACTTCCTTCCCAGGTAACATCAATCATGAATGAGCACAATGGTTGATCTTGTAGAAGCCAGTGTTTCTGTTCCTTTTTGACTCTTCCTGTGGTCACAGCTATTATGTATCTGAGTAGAAAACACAGGGGCTGCTTCCCAGTGTGACTTCAAACACCCTTCACTTCAGATCCCACTTGGAAACTCCAACATTCTTCAGAGAATCTTAAAATGTAGGAGAGGTAGAACTGTTCTAGAATCCACTGCTGACAACCTAGAACCCACCTAGGTGAACAACACATATGGTGCTCTTTTAGAGAGCTCTTATTCCTTAAATGAGACCTTACCCGTTCTTACTTACTTCCTCCTTACTTCTTCACTCCTTCCTTACTCATTCTGCCCTTTCTGATCAATCACAGAATCCTAGAATGGTTTGGGCTGGAAGGGACTTTAAATCTTACCCAGTTCCAAACCCCTGCCACGGGCAGAGACACCTTCCACTAGACCAGATTGCTCCAAGCCCCATCCAACCTGGCCTCAAACATGGCCAGCGATGGGGCATCCACAGCTTCTCTGGGCAACCTGTGCCAGTGCTTCACCACCCTCGCAGTGAAGAATTTCTTTCATCCAAATCTGCCATCTTGCAGTTTAAAACCACTCCCCCCTTGTCCTATCAGTACACACCCATGTCAAAAGCCCTTCTCCAGACTGCTTGCTGGTCTCTTTAGGCACTGGAAGCTGCCATTAGGTCTCCCCTGAGCCTTCCCTTCTCCAGGCTGAACAACCAGAACTCTCTCAGCCTGTTTCCTTAGAAAAGCTGCTCCAGTATCATCTTCGTCGCCTCCTCTGGACTTGCTCGAGCAGGTCCACATCCCTTTTGTGTTGGGGGCCGAGAGCTGAACGCACTACTGCGGGGGGGCGGCGGGGGACAGACACGACTCAGGAGAGCAGAGCAGAGGGGGAGAATCCCCTCCCTCAACCTGCTGCTCACGCTCCTTTTGGTACAGCCCAGCACACGGTTGGCTTTCTGGCTGCAGACTGCAAGCGCACACTGCCGGCTCATGTGGAGGTTCTCAGCAACTAACCACCCCCAACCCCTCACCCGTTCCCCTCCCCCCCCCCCCAAGTCCTGCTCCTCAGAGCTGCTCTCAATCCAGCCTCTGTCCAGCCTGTACTTGTGCTTGGGAGCCTGTATCTGTTCTTGGGATGGATGTTAAATGTCAGCTAACACCACCGCAAGAAGCCACCTGTGCTGTCATAGAGGGGGGATTACTGTCTTCTGACCAGCAACATCAAGCCAACGCTACTTGTTTTTTACATCTCATAGCAACCCTTCAGCCATGGGGCACACGTGTCGGCTCTATGTTGCGTGACCCCCGCTTCGTGCCTCCCCACCGGGGCTGTGCCAGGCTGTCGGGGTCCTGTTTGGCTCATACCCGACTGAAAGCACGACGGAAGTTAGGGAACCTGCTCCTCCGTGACATGTTCGGCCGCAGGCCCGCAGGGACCGTAGGCACCTGGACAGCGTCGGGGCGGACTGAGCCCGTTAACAGCCGCGGCGGTGATGCCCGCATCCGTCACCACGTCAACCGAACGCGCCCCTCGGAGAATTCGCAGCGGGCAGCCGACCAATAGCAGCTCGCCTTATGCCGCCCCGCCCACCGCCTCGCGCTCGGCCTCGCGCTACTGCCGGCAGGCCTCTGCCTCCGCGCGACTGTGCCGGGCACGCGTTCCCGGCCCGCGCGTTGCCCACGGCGAAGCAGACGGTGTCGGCGGCGCGGTTCCGCCGGGTGGATGTGCACGAGCGCGACGAGAAGGACCATAGAAGAGTCAGGGCTGGAAAGGACCTTACGATCACGTGGTTTCAACCCCCCTGCCCTGCGCAGGGACATCTCCCACTAAACCGGGTCACCCACGGCTCTCTCCAACCGGGCCTTGAACACCGCCAGGCATGGAGCATTCACAACTTCCCTGGGCAACCCATTCCAGTGCCTCACCACCCTCACAGTAAAGAACTTCCTCCTTATATCCAATCTAAACTTCCTCTGTTCAAGTCTGAACCCATTACCCGTTGTCCTGTCACTACAGTCCCTAATGAAGAGTCCCTCCCCAGCACCCCTAAAGGCCCCCTTCAGATATTGGAAGGTTGCTATGAGGTCTCCCCTCTTTTTTTCCCTTCACGTTTTCTCAGCACCTCCTTATTCCATCCATGGAGGTCTCCTGGACCTCCTGACGCACCTCCTTCTAGTGGGTACACAACGCTCCTGAGGTTGTAGCAGGTGATCCTTGAATATCAACCAACAGTCTTGGCGCCCCCTGCCCTCTAGGGCTGTATCCCATGGAACCTTACTAAGCAGGTTCCTGAAGAGGCCAAAGTCTGCTCTCTTGAAGTCCAGGGCAGTGAGCACACTGCGTGCCCTTTCTCACTGTCCTGAGGATCTCAAACTTGACCACCTCGGGATCACTACAGCCAAGGCAGCCCTGGTGCATCACATTCCCAATCAGACCCTCCC
The DNA here is from genome assembly GCA_039720435.1 of Amazona ochrocephala. Classification (NCBI taxonomy): domain Eukaryota; kingdom Metazoa; phylum Chordata; class Aves; order Psittaciformes; family Psittacidae; genus Amazona; species Amazona ochrocephala. Next base: position 77,025,430 of record CM077909.1, on the reverse strand, counting down.
TGATGGTGAGCACGAGGTCAAGCACAGCGCCTCTGCTTGTCAGCTCGCCTGTTACTTGCAGAAGGAAATTGTCCTCCGCACAATAGAGGAACCTCCTGGATTGCTTGTGCTGGGCCGTACCGTCCCTCCAAAAGACATCAGGGTGGTTGAAGTCCCCCATGCGAACAAGGGCCTGCGAGTGTGAAGCTGTTCCTATCTGTCTACAGAGCGCTTCATCCACAGAGTCCTCCTGATCAGGCAGTCTGTAACAGATCCACACAGTGATATCCCCCATTGCTCTTCTCCCTTTGACCCTCACCCACAAACTCTCTGTTGCCTCATCACCTGTCCCCAGACAGAGTTCCATACTCTCCAGCCTATCACTGACATAAATAGTAACAGATACAAATAGCAACTTCCCTGCCCCGTCTGCCGGGCCTGTCTTTTCTAAAGAGCCTGTAACCTTCCATTCCAACACTCCAGCCATAGGAACCATCCCACCATGTTTCTGTGATACCAATTACAACATATCCCCGTCAACGTGCACACATCTCTAAGAAGTTTGTGGATGACAAGGAGGGAGGCAACGGGCAAGCGAGGCCTGATGACAGCGAGGGGGACTGGTTCCTCAAACTCTTATTTTTGAAAGTCCACAAAAGCCTAAGCTAAGAAAACATGTAGCAAACACAGAGAACTCCAAAGGCAATGATGACCTAAGAGAAAGAGGCAACTCCGTCACACCTCGACGCAAAAAAATGCAGAACTGAGACACAGCACCAGGCAATCTTCTTTATGTAATGCAAGGAAGAGCAAAAAGAATTGCTTACAGGAGGAGAGAGATGCTCAGGTCACTCCTTTCCTTACTGCTTTCTTATCAGACGACTAACAGAGGCAAGGCATCATATTTCTGGAAACACGGACATTTGACTGGAATTCCACCTTCCCTGGATTTTACTCTTCTCTTACTTACAACCACAAACTTTCTGACTGACTGAAAGCAGTAAGAACTGTGGAAAGCAGGCTACTGAACATGAGAAGCTCAGCTGAGTCCTGAGAACTAAGGGAAAAAGGAAAGAAAGCAAAGCAGAGTCATGCATGGCAGAGGTTTTTTAAGCTGCCAGCCCTTTTTGGGGTGTTCTGAGCCTACTCAGGACTCTAAGATCCAAACTGTGTGTATTTGTAAAGTTACAAAATTACAGTTCCTTTCTTTAAGCTGTGTATTACTGAGTGCAGTTTTAAAGAAAAGGGCAGTAATAATAAAAAGACCAAAAGGCATTTTAGATTATAGGTAATTAAACCTGACCCCTGATGAAAAATACCTTTCTTTTTTTGACTACCCCAGAGGCCCAAAACTGACAGGAATGATGCGTACGTGAACAGAAGAAAATCCCCTTGGCAGAATGGATCCTTAGAAGGCACGATTCCATACACAGCTGAAATGATCCTGCCTCAGTAACAACTATACATCACAAATACACCTTAAGGAGACTTGGGATGTGGTCAACATGCCTTTACACAATTCATGTTTATCTGGAAATTGTGGATTTTGCAGTATTATTGACATCTGTCCATCGGGTTATTAAGTTCATGTGCACTAAACGTAATGGAAGGAATTCCTGACAGCATTCACCTATCACGTAAACAATGGCTTAGTTTTCATTATACTGGCTCTTACCTGTCAAGGAGAAGATCTAATAATTCCTTAGTGGAAGCAAAAGCCCTGTATGTTGATAGAAACGTATGGATGTCAGTAAAATCATTATCCGCAAAAGATGTCATAAGGTTTTCTACGAGCTTCTCAAGAGTTCCAGTTGTTATCTTCGTGGTGTTGCTGACAGGATGTTCTTCTATGTGGTCTTCTTCCACCTACAAAGTTGAAAGAAAAACAAAGCACAACAATCAGACACAAGTCACATCCCTGACAAGGCTTTCACAAGGAAACACAGACTAAATTCCATCTTTTCACAGGAATAGTACATCTTTAATTACCAAATTATTCTGGCTCTCCAAACACCAAATGCTCTATCTAATAACAGAGACTTTTAGTAAGTTTATCTTTAAGATACTTCTCTGACATGCTCCACATAAGATTTTATAGCCCGACTGCTATCAAGTTACCTTACGATCCTGTCGTGGTTTAGTATCTAAAAGAATATCCATTATTCTAAAAGAATAATATTACTGGAGGGAACAACAGTGGTAATCCAGTGTCTCACTTAACTTCTGAATAAACACAAAAACTGACCGCAACTGTAGCATCGGCACTTGTGATTCCCTTGCTGAAAATACCAACTTTGGCTCACCACACAGAATGTAAGGCCATGAACGCATCTGGATGCGAAACATTTCCTGATACTTTTGCAAGGAGTTTGTCGAAGTCATCTTGCAACCGTGCCTTTATAACATTTCAGTTTTCTCTTACAGTTTCCAGAAGGTACAATATTTGTCATCAAACCTAGGGTCTGGTGTTGGGGGGGTGTGTGTTTTTTAAACAGCAGTTGGTTTGAACGCTTACATCCTGCTTTAAGTCTGAAGGAGCTAGAAACATTCCCTTAAATTCTACCACTACTTAGAGGGCAGTTCAGAAGATGATTTTTCTGAGCAGTTTAAATACTTATTTGTTAAGCAGGTGTGATAAAAAAGCTTTACAAATGGGATTGCAAATGAAAACACCAACAAGAGCAGCCTAACAGAAAACTCCTCTCTACCTTTTGAGTTGGCTGTCTCTGGGAAGGAACTTTCAGACCACTGATGTAGGAAGGGCTGAACTCTACAGAGGCAGCATGGGGGAGGTGTGCAGTTCCCCTCCCATTGTTGCTGTTTAGCCACCGATGTACTACATCCTCAGCTGGAGGAAAATGTGCTGTGATGCATCTGCGCTTTTGCCTCGATACAAATACGAGGCATGAATAATACAGATCTGTATCCCACAGCCCCCGTGGGCCAAAAGGACAAATGCTACCTGTTGACATTCAATGGGATTATAAATTAGAAACTCCACCATCTCCTAAATGAATGACACAGCCTAGCAAGAGGGAGCAGAAACTCAAGATTAAAAAAAACCCAACAAAACCGTTCAAATTCTGAACAGTACAAAAGCAGGCTGCGACCCAAATAGAAACTTACAGAATCGCAACCACTACCTCATAAATACCACTCAACATAATTGCTTTTACCAAAAAACCCCACTGGTTGGCACTTTTTTTCCAATGCAAATAGTATCTCTTGAGATTCTGAATGCAAGAATTGTGGAATGAAACCAATGTAATCGTTTTTCATTCGGCAGACTGGAATAAAGTACTGAAAGAAAAGAACTGGGATGAAGCAGTAAATGAGATACCAAATATTCTTCCGGCACAGCCATTTAAAACATTACCACTTTACTAAAGACTTGTTTTATTTAGGAATGCTGCAAAGTTCGTCTCAAGATAGTGAAACCGGTGTCTCTGCAACACAATTTCTACTGATTTTGACAGATTTTCAAATGCTTTTCACTTTCCTTGAAACTTACAGCTTTTGCAGATGGGGAGTTTTCCGCTCTAGCCATTTTTATTAACTTCAGGGACAGACACCCTGTGCTGGAAGAAAACTGCCTAAAGTGCAGTAACTTAGAAGCTATCTAAAACCAAGGCACTCCAATAAAGAAAAACTGCTTCATTTCACTCTTTGCCTAAAATGCCTGTCAAAATGTGAATAACCTTAAACCTTCTGAACGTAGGAATGAGACTTTTTGTCATTTTGCCCTTATTACTTGAATATTGCTTCCTTACACACGCAGGCTCCCTAGCAGAGGCCTTCACATTTCCTCATACTGCATGCTGCTGAAAAATCAGGATTCTGCACATTGACTGCACCAATCTCAGAAACCAGAATGGCTTTGTGACTTTTCCCAGGAGCTGACAACCAGGGGTATTCCTGCATTTCCAAACCTCCACCCTTTTCCTTTCCTTTCCTATGAAATAAATAACCTCTCTTGGCAGCAACCCAGAGCTTTCAGGACCAACGGTGCCCCTCAGAGGAAACAGCTTTCAGTTCTACTCTGACCTAATCAGAACTCTGTGTACTTCTAAAAACATGGAAAGGAGAGGTTCTAAGACTAACTGTATGCAGGATAGAATAGGCATGTATTTCTTGACTTTGGTTTCAGCACTGCTGTACTGCATGGAGCTCTGCAAGAAACGGATATGATAAAAATCTCAGGGCAGATACATAATAGTTAAAAATACCAGCCTGGATACTACATCAAACCAAGTTCTTATATTTTTGCCTTCGATCCCACAGAAAATAGATAAACATAACTCAATAATAATGAAAGTTACAGCCACTTACTGAAGATCTGGCTCAAACTGCCACAGCAGCACTGATTCCAGGGAAGTGAGTACATCTTGTATCAGCTGGGGCCTTGGCCTGACACAGATGAAGGCGCCCAGCACCAGAGCACGGTCCGTGCGTGTGCGTTTAAGCTCATTTTACTCACCGCTGAAACCGTCTGTGTGTGCTTTAAAATGCACCTTTGAGAACCAGTACAGAGCTGCAACTCTTGCAGAAATGCAGACCCTTCATTTCTCATCCAGCCGAGAAAGCAATGCAAAACTAAAATACCCAAACCTGTATCCATTCAAGTTTTGGGGAACTCTTGGCTAACTTCTGAGATCCCTTCATTAGTCAAAATACCAGGACTATTTGTTTGGGACACCTGAGACCTGTTCCGAACAGCAGAGAAAGGGCCATGGCACAGCCTGAAATAACTGTTAAACGTCCAGCTTGTGAGGCCATAAGCAAAGATCCCTATTTCTGGACTAAGAATCATCTGATCCATGGCCACAAGTGGTCAAATCTGTTTTGCACCTGAAGACAAGAGGGGGAGTCAGCACAAGGAGATGTTCCAGATGGTCCAGGCAGACAACTTGAGTGCTTTGGTGGTTTGTAAATAGCGAGAGCAGTCAGTGCTGAGAGTTAATATCCTAACAAAGTCCATAGAATTCTGCTCCCTGGAGCGGGCTCCGCAGTCCATGAGCGGCCTTCCCAAATGTCACTGTGGCGGCTTTACTTACCCCTAGCTGTGGGAGCTTTGAGACAAGGGGGGCACAAAATCACAAACTGAAATATATAAACCTTTAGAATCAGTTTTAAGTAATGTTAAGTTTGATGGCTTTGTAACAGTAGCAGTGGAAAATTACTGAGGTGCGTGATTCACAGAAAAAAATAGAGTACAGCTAGAGAACATACTGAGAATTCTTGTATAAGATAAGCTGTTGTAGTTTTAGGCCTTTATGACCTCAGTACAAAATGAGTGCAAGAAAAACAGGCTAGAGGAACAGGACATAAGGATAAGGAGTATCTGAAATGGCGGGGGTCCAGGATAGGCTGCAGCTAAACTAACTGATAAGTGGGGCAGGATGATTGTTATGTCTGTGGTGTAAACGAACCAATTAAGCTGGTATAAGCATCTACTGGAGCAATTTGTCATCCATAACGTTGCAATTCCAGAGAAAGACAACAAGCTGCTTGTTTCAACGGAACTTCAGTCTCAGATGCCAGCAAAATGTCATCCATGTACTGATACAACTTGGTCTGGTTATGAGAATTTTTCACATTAGGTAATGCTTCAGCAACGTGTGGAATAATTAGGAAATATGGGATAATTAGGAATTAAACTCATATTTTAAATGTAGCATTGTCCACACATAAGGGAAAACGGACTTTCACGGCCTCTCAGGGCGAGATGCAGCTGCACCGGGTATGCCAGTAATGTGCACTCCCCCGCAGTTCCCGTGGCAAATCGAAGATGAAGCGTAGGGCGAGGTGGAGATCTCGCAGTTATGCTTTGTCCTAACTTCAGCACAAAGACGGGAACGAGATGGTACAAGAAACTGATAAGCTGTGTAACTGGCAACACTGACCGGAACGAGATGGTGCAAGAAGCTGATAAGCTGCGTGGTAGAATGAGGGAGAGACCTTGCAAAAGCCAATAAGCTGTACACTTCTTACCCTGGGCCAGCAGCCTGTCTTCTTTTGACAGAATGCCGCCCTCAGTGTGGACTTTGCTTCATTATAACGTCATTATAATGCAATTACTCACTTATCTCTAATGAGACCCCCACTCCAAAATGAGACCACCCCTCTCTGAGTAATAATAATAGTACGTATGACTAGAGTCACTCAAGCTCCACCTTAAAGATTAAAAAATAATATAAAAAGACCCAAGAAAGAGGGGGATATTGCTGAAGATACCATCGTGGACGAGTTAAGGAAGATAACATCAACCGACTCCTGGGACCGGTCGACGGGCTGGACCTCTCTTCCCCCCCCATAGGGACGCCTGTGGGTAAGACTCGCACTGTATCCAGTGCTTTCTTAGGGAAAACTTAGAATCTCTATAGAGTTATTCTTATTTGTCACCTGTATCTTTTAGAGCTAAGCTGTGTCAACTTTATCAAGCGCTTGTATTCATGTAACTATTATATGCACGTGCTTTTGCAGACAGTATTTATCACCGGCAATCCATAAGAACCTGTACCTGTTGCACCAATAAATTTAGTTAATAAGTCATACTGTTTTGATATCTAATTGTCACTATTGGTAAATCCAGACCATTAGAGGTTCGATATAAGCGGACGCGGTCGGATTAGCCTCCGGACCGTTAGAGGTTCGATATAAGCGGACGCGGTCGGGTTGAAAACCGGACCATTAGAGGTTCGATACAAGCGAACGCGGTCGGATTCGCTCCCAGACCAGTAGAGGTTCGATATAAGTGAACGCGGTCGGACCAATAGCAGCATATCCGAAAGTAAAACAAGGGGTTTGTTTTCCCCCCACACACTCTTTAACGCAACACAACGACAACTTGACATGTTGTAGGACTATTTTTCATGCTTGTGGAATAATTAGGAAATGTGGGATTATTTGGAATTAAATTTATATTTGAAATGCAGCATTGTCCACACATAAGGGAAAAACGGACTTTCAAGGCCTCTCAGGGCGAGATGCAGCCACACCTGGTATGCCAGGAATGTGCACTCCACAGCGGTTCCCCTGGCAACACAGACAGAGGGTAGAGCAAGGTGGAGATCTCGCAGTTATGCTTTGTCCTAACTTCAGCAAAAAGATGGGAACTAGGTGGTACAAGATACTGATAAGCTGCGTACTTGCTACCCTGAGCCAGCAGCCTGTCATCTTTTGACAGAATGCCGTCCTCGGTGTGAACTTTGCTTCATTATAATGTCATTATAATCATAGAATCATAGAATCATAGAATAGTAAGGGCTGGAAAGGACCTCAAGATCATCGAGTTCCAACCCCCCTGCCATGCCCAGGGACACCTCCCACTAAACCATGCCATCCAAGGCTATGTCCAACCCCACCTTGAACGCCGCCAGGGATGAAGCATTCACAACCTCCCTGGGCAACCCATTCCAGGGCCCACCACCCTCACAGGAAAGAATTTTTTCCTCAGATCCAATCTAAACCTCCCCTGTTTAAGTTTAAACCCATTACCCCTTGTCCTCTCACCACAGTCCTTAATGAAGAGTCCCTCCCCAGCATCCCTATAGGCCCCCTTCAGGTATTGGAAGGCTGCTATGAGGTCTCCACACAGCCTTCTCTTCTCCAGGCTGAACAGCCCCAATTTTCTCAGCCTATCTTCATACGGGAGGTGCTCCAGTCCCCTGATCATCCTCGTGGCCCTCCTCTGCACTTGTTCTACAGCTTGGTGTCACCGGCAAACTTGCTGAGGGCACACTCAATCCCACTGTCCATGTCACCCACAAAGATGTTGAACAAGACCGGTCCCAACACCGATCCCTGGGGGACACCACTCGTTACTGGTCTCCAGCTGGACACTGAGCCACTGAGCACTACTCTTTGTGTGCAGGCCCTTGTTCTCATGGGAGACTTCAACCACCCTGATATCTGTTGGAGGGATGGTACAGCCCGGCACAAGCAATCCAGAAGGTTCCTCGATTGCGTGGAAGACAACTTCCTTCTGCAAGCAATAGAGGAGCCGACAAGGAGAGGTGCCATGCTTGACCTCGTCCTCACCAACAGGGAAGGGCTGGTTGGGAATGTGACGCTCCAGGGCAGCCTTGGTTGCAGCGATCATGAGATGGTTGAGTTTGAGATCCTCAGGACACTGAGAAGAGCGTGTAGCAAGCTCACTGCCCTGGACTTCAAGAGAGCAGACTTTGGCCTCTTCAGGAACCTGCTCAGTAAGGTTCCATGGGATACAGCCCTAGAGGGCAGGGGGGCCCAAGACTGTTGGTTGATATTCAAGGATCACCTGCTGCGGGCCTGTCTTTCCTAAAGAGCCGGTAACCTTCCATTCCAACACACCAGTCATAGGTGCCATCCCACCATGTTTCTGTGATGCCTATGATATCATACCCCCGTAGATGTGCACACATCTCTAATTCCTCTTGTTTGTTCCCCATACTACGGGCATTTGTGTAGAGGCATTTGAGTCGAGATCCAATTGAAGTCGGGTCATTGGCTGGAGCAGCTGGAATATCCCTACATTGCTCCGAACGTTTACTATAGGTGCTACCAACCGACTGGGTGTGTTGGGATGGAATGCTGCCCCCCTCCCCCAACACATCTAGTTTAAAGCATCCTTGACCAGTCTGGCAAGCCTCCTACCAAATCCACTCTTCCCCTTCTTTGTCAGACCAGCTCCACCAGCCCCCAGTAGACCTGGCCTACTATATTGAGTCCCATGGTCAAGGTACCCAAACCCCTGACTATAGCACCACCCTTCTAACCATTTATTAACCTGCCCAATCCTCCTAGCCTTTTCAAGGTCCTGCCCTGTATCCTGGAGAATTGACGAAAAGACAATCTGCGCTCCAGAGCCCCTAACCACCTCTCCCAGAGCCCTGTAGTCCTTCTTTATAGTCTCCGGGCTACTGCTATCTATATCAGTAGCACCCACATGTATTACCAGGAGTGGGTAATAGTCAGTGGGACCGACTAGAGCAGGCAGCTTCTCGGCCACATCCCTGATCCGAGCCCCTGGTAGGCAACACATCTCCCTTGAGGCTGGGTCAGGCCGGCAGATGGGTGCCTCTGTGCCTTTCAGAGTCCCCGACTACTACTGTCCGCCACTTTTTCCTGGCAGCACCAGTAGTGACCTTCTTTACCAGTGCACTAGCTGGTTGCGCCTGGTGGGAGCGCTGTTGCTCATCAGCCCCTTGCAGGACAGCAAAGCGGTTCTGGGTGGGGACAACAGACGCAGGAGGAAGCCCCCTGCTTTTAATTACCCTCTTCCTCCTTTTTTTGTTGTTTTTTTCTGTTACCTTTTCCCAGCTTCCTGGGTTAGCAGCCTCCTTTCCTGGGTTAGCAGCCTCCTTTCCTGCATGGGCAACAGTAGACACTCGAGGCCCCGGAACAGTTTGGTCCCGAAGCAAGCAGTGCTGCTCCCCCTCAGCTTCCCTGACACCTTTCAGCCTGGTAACAGCTTCCTGCAGCTCAGCCACCTGCTGCAGGAGGACCTCCACCAGGGAACGCAGAGTGCAGCCCTGCCCATTGCTCACCCTTCCCTTAGGATACCCCGAGCTCTGCACTACAGCCTCCCTTCCTGTCGGCTCCGTCTGGGTGCCTACACTGGCCACCACCTGCGCAGCCAGAGCAGAGCTCCCAGACCAAGCCTTGCTCGTACGGCGAGTGCTCACCATCCCGCTCACCACCCCGCTCGCCTGCCCGTGCGAACTGCTGCGCAAACTGTTTCGAGCCCGCCCTGTTTGCCCACCCTGCTCGCCGCGCTCTGGGTCGCTCGCGCTCCCTGGGGCAGGTTTTTAACCAGTCAGGTCTGCCGCCGGTCCTCCTGACACCGCCCCCTCTGAGTCAGCCTCTTGCCTCCGCGGAGCTGCAGGCTCCTGGGCAGGCCTTGTCGAGGACTTGAAGCTCCCTCGGGGCAAGTTGCTGCTCCGAGGTGAAGCTCGTAGTCGCCGAGCCTCCCCCCCCCCCCGATCAGGCGCTGCTAAAATACACTCCCATCTCCAATGCAAGCCCCCTCCAAAATGAGACCACCCCTCTCTGAGCATGTGCTCTGAATTTTCGGTGTCATATACCTTAAAATCGAAGCGAGAGAAATTTGCACCAATAGTAATGAAAGTATGTATGACTAGAGTCACTCAAGCTCCACCTTGAAAGTGAAAATAGTATAAAATGACCCAAGAGAGAGGAGGATATTTGGGGGAAGATACCATCGTGGACGAGTCAAGGAAGATAACATCAACAGACTCCTGGGACTGGTCGATGGGCTGGACCTCTCTTCGCCCCCATAGGGACGCCTGTGGGTAAGACTTGCACTGTATCCAGTGCTTTCCCGGGAAAACTTAGAATCTCTGTAGAGTTACTGTTTACTGTTACCTGTATATTCTAGAGTCAGGCTGTGTTAACTTTATCGAGCGCTTGTATCCATGTAACTATTATTCGCACGTGCTTTTGCAGACAGTATTTATCACCGGCAATCCATAAGAACCTGTACCCGTTGCATCAATAAACTGCACTGTTTCGGTAGCCAATCACAGTAAACTGCACTGTTTCGGTAACCGATCGTAATTTTCTCACTGAACGCAACCCTGTCTCTAGGTGTGGCCGTGAGGGTTCATGAGCACGACTCGACTGGCAGTGTGGTGCACTATCAGTGAATCTGGTGCAGTGAAGTTCAAAATAGTGAACACGGCAGGGCTGATATCTGCCGCTGATTTTCCCCCCTTTAACGCAACAATGCCTTGTGGCAAAACAATCCAGTGACACCGTGACATCGGTTGATCATTGTTGATACTCGGTACTGAAAATGCAAACTTGGGACCATCATCTGGATGTAAATGAGTGGTGAAAAAACAACCTTTCAGTACTGAAAATGCAAACTTGGGACCATCATCTGGATGTAAATGAACAATCTTTCAAGTCAATAATTTGCAAAAAACCATCTGTCTGGTATCCATGTAGGATTAGGGATGCCAGGTTGCAGGGCACCCATAGGAGCCATAATGGCATGGATTAAGTGCATTGCTTATTGGTCGGTCATCTGTTTCTAGAAAAGGTATATTTGTGGTGCCAGGACTTATTGATTCGGACCATCACGGCGTCATAAAAATCATGTTATACACCTTGACCCCGCCTCTTACCATACCGGCAAAGTCAAAAATTGCTCAATTAATACCATTTCAAGCCTGTGTGCCAAAAGCCCAGACTCGTGAAAGGGGACAAGGAGGATTTGGATCAACAGGTACCCCGGAGATTATGTTGGCAATCGACATAGCAAAGGGGAAACCTGAGGAAAAGATAATTATCACCCATCAAAACGGACAATCAATAACCCTTTCTATGTTAATTGATACAGGGGCGGATGTTACTATCATCCCGGCTGTCAGATGGCCAGCAAATTGGCCACTATTACCGGCACACACTAGCGTGATCGGGGTGGGGGGAACTCAGCAAACCATGATCAGTTCAACTCCAGTTTCTTTTGCTTTTACTGATGGCACCGTGGTGACAACCCGCCCATATGTAATGCACTTACCAGTAGCACTAGTCGGTCGAGATGTCCTGTCACAAATGGGAGCACGTCTCATAACTAAAAATTTTTAGCAGTGGCCATGGTAGAGCAGCCTATTTTAAAACTCACATGGACCACCACCCCTCCTGTGTGGGTGGACCAATGGCCGCTAAAGCAGGAACGGCTGCAAATCGTACAGAATTTAGTACAAGAGCAATTGGATGCAGGACATATAACACCACCTACGAGCCCATGGAATGCTCCTATTTTTACAGTTCCCAAAAAATCAGGAAAATGGCGTTTGCTCCATGATTTGCGAGCCGTAAACGCCATAATGCAAGACATGGGAGCCTTACAGCCAGGATTACCCTCTCCTGTAATGCTTCCTGAACATTGGGATTTATTAATTATTGATTTGAAAGACTGTTTTTTTACAATACCATTACACCCTGATGACGCAGAAAAATTCGCTTTTACTGTGCCAGTGGCAGCCATAAACAAGCAGGAACCTGCAAAACGGTACCAATGGGTAGTTTTGCCTCAGGGTATGAAAAATTCACCAACTCTGTGTCAAACTTTTGTTGCCTGGGCTTTGCAACCCTTTAGACAGACTCATCAATCCCTTTTAGTGTACCTTTATATGGATGACATTCTCATAGCAGGAGAAAAACTTGATGTCACTGAAATTTTGCAGGAACTGCAACACACTCTGGGATCAAAAAATTTCCACATAGCCCCAGAAAAAGTACAGCGGCAATGCCCTTGGCAATATTTAGGTTGGACAATTACGGGTAGTACCGTACGTCCTCAAAAAATCAAACTGCACACTGAAATTAACACTCTTACTGATGCACAAAAACTCATGGGAAACATACAATGGGTGAGATCAATTGCAGGAATCACAAATGATGATTTAGCTCCTTTAATGTCTTTGTTAGGCACCTCTGTTAATGCTAATAGCCGCAGACAGTTAACACCTGAACAAAAATTAGCATTAGAAAAGGTAACAGACAAAATTTTAACAGCTACAGTGCAAAGACAAATAACAGGATTACCTTTGCGCCTGTTAATTGTCAATTCCTCAGCTCAAAGAAAACATTTACTTGGTCTCATTATACAGCAAAATGATAACGACCTTAAAATACTGGAGTGGATCTTTTTATCCTTCCAGCCGAAAAACACCATCTGCACCCGCATTGAACTCTTTGCCAACATGATAATAAAAGGCAGAAAAAGAATCATAGATATGGCGGGTCGGGAACCAGATGTTATTTACATTCCAATTGTACAGGATTATCTTAACTGGTTGCTGACTACTTCAGAGACATTCCAAATTGCACTTGCTGAATATCCAGGCACACTTAGTAACGCTTATCCTCCAACAAAATTTTTACCTATCTTACAGGACCAGACTTTTGAAGAAATTCCAGTCAGATCTGAAACCCCAGTAGAAGGGCTTACAGTTTTTACTGATGCTGGGCGAAAATCTAAACGAGCTGCTGCCACTTGGTACACAGACAGCCAGTGGAAACATCATATTTTGCAGGGTCATCTTGGTGATTCTCTACAAACACTGGAGTTAAGAGCAGTATTATGGGTTTTCCAGCAATGGCCAGAAACACCGTTAAACATTGTGTCAGATTCTCTCTATGTTGTTGGGACAGTGCAACGCCTTGAGCGAGCCATGGTTAAAACGGTGAAAAATGCTACCTTGTATATGCTTTTAATGCAGTTGCTACATTTGTTAAACCAGCGGCTAACACCATATTTTATCAGACACATTCGTAGCCATCAGTTCCAATATGGTCTGTCTATCGGTAACAACAATGCAGACCAACTTGTTGTTGCAACATGGACAAATCATACAATTAATTTGTTTGAACAGGCACGTCTCTCACATGATTTTTTCCATCAATCAGCAAGGGTGTTAGCTCGGCAATTTAACTTGCCTATTACTGACCCTCGAGGCATTGTACAGTCTTGTGCTTCCTGCCAAAAAATTGGTTTTGGTCTAGGCTTAGGGGTCAATCCTAGAGGATTGGCTGCCTTACAACTATGGCAAATGGATGTCACACACATTGCTGAGTTTGGCCGTTTAAAATATGTGCATGTCAGCATTGACACCTTTTCTCATGCTATGTGGGCCACAGCTCAAATTGGTGAGTCTGCTAAACATGTTATTAAACACATGCATGCTGCTATTGCTGCATTAGGCATTCCTTTAGAAATCAAAACAGACAATGCACCGGCATATGTGTCACATTCATTTGCACATTTTTGTAATCTGTGGGGAATCCGTAGAGTCACTGGTATTCCACACTCTCCCACAGGTCAAGCCATTGTTGAGCGAGCTCATGCTACCCTGAAATCGCTTTTGCAAAAAACAAAAAGAGGGAGAACAGATGCCATTTGAACGTCTTGCAAAAGCTCTGTATGTATTAAATTATCTGCGTTTAACAGGGAACCGAGAATCTCCACCAATTGTAATCCATCATACATCATTACAATCAAAGGTGCAAAAGATTGAGGCAGCAAAAGTTCAGTTTAAAGATTTGCGAACAGGAGAATGGAAAGGCCCAGTAGAGGTAAAAATGACTGGCAGAGGATATGTTTGTGTTTCGACAGGTGAAGGACCACGATGGGTCCCGAGTCGGTGGGTGAGGCCATGGAAAGAACATATGGACCAGTCAGATCAGCCACTTTGATAATCATCATGTGGATTTTAACTGTACCCCAGAGAATCCATTCACCACTTGTTTGGTGGCTGTGCCCATAGATAATTGGCCTGTTCCAACGGCTCAGCAGGCTGTTGCACAAGGCACGGGAAAGGTAGATGCCTGGGATGGCTGGATACCTTACCTGCCAAAGAGTTCGTTGGAACCACAAGAATTGGAATTATTAGGGTCTGTAAAAATGGACCATTGTCTATATTTCAATTATGTTGGGAGGAATCAGTCACGAGCTTGGTGGGTTAATGCCACCTTGCCGGTGTATGCTAACCATAGCTCTTGGTGTGATTATACCTCCAGCAACATATCTAAAGCTACTAACCAACCTATTAGCTTGCCTAGTGGTCACTTTTTGGTTTGTGGGGATCGTGTCTGGCCAGGGATCCCTTCTCACATAAAAGGAGGACCATGTAGTTTAGCACGACTGACCCTATTAATGCCAAATCAATCACAAATTTTGCAAATCAGACGTAAAAGCAATTATCGTGTAAAAAAAAGTTCACATGCTTTTAGTAGTTTTTGTAATGATCACATAGAATTTTGGAATAGACCCCTCAGTCGGGATTGCTCACACACTAACTACTTTAAATAGACTAGGTTGTTGGCTTGCAAAACAAACTAATGCTACTACTGAAGCTTTAAGTAATCTTTTATTAGATGTAGACAGTATAAGGCATGCTACTCTGCAAAGTAGAGCAGCAATTGATTTTTTACTACTAGCCCAAGGTCACAGATGTGAAGATTTTGAAGGAATGTGCTGTATGAATCTTTCTGATCATTCTGAATCTATACATAGAAAGTTACAAGTGCTCTCGGATTGGGATTGGTTTCAAAGATTATTACAGGGTTTGGGGTATTGGTGGTTGGCTAGGAGTACTAATCAAACAAGGTTTAACAGTTTTAATGGTATTGATTGTTATTGTTTTAATCTTTTGTTGTTTATGGAAGTGTATTGTCAGTATGCTATCTCGTGCTGTGAATCGGGTCTGGATTGCTCAAAAACAAAAAGAGGGATTTGTGGAGAGCTATTTGACTGTGAATGGGCATGTGAGCAATCCAGACAATTGCTTGACAATTGTAAGGTAGTGACCTGCAGGCATTGAGGCCTCACCTGAGGGTTACTAAATTCATGTACGGGCAGAAGCCTTGGGAAAAGTTAGCACGGAAAACTACTGAGAGAGATACTCAGAGAAGGAATGTTAACTGTAACCTTGAAGCATATGCTGTCATAGTTAACCAATCATTAAGCTGTTACTGAGTGAATCCTATTTGGTATTTAGCTGTGTGAATAATACATGTATCCAATTAGACTTGTGTGTGTTAACAATAGACAAGTAGAGTGCCTATATATACTGAGCTATCTGCGCATTAAACTTTGGCACAAGCCTGATCATATTGGTCTGTGTGCTGTGTCCGAGACTTCTGCGTCAACACCACACCCCCAAGTCCTTCTCCGCAGGGCTGCTCTCAATCTCCTCCCCGCCCAACCTGTAGCTGTGCCTGACATTGCTCTGACCCAGGTGTAGGACCTTGCACTTGGCATGGTTAAACTTCATCAGGTTGACATCAGCCCACCTCACAAGCGTGTCAAGGTCCCTCTGGATGGCATTCCTTCCCTCCAATGTATCAACCGAACCACACAGCTTGGTGTCATTGGCAAACTTGCTGAGGGCGCACTCAATCCCACTGTCCATGTCACCCACAAAGATGTTGAACAAGACTGGTCCCAACACTGATCCCTGGGGGACACCACTCATTACTGGTCTCCAGCTGGACACTGAGCCACTGAGCACTACTCTTTGCGTGCGGGATCCCCTAATTCAGCTTATTCCACCCATCCAGCCGAATGGGGTACACCACAGAACTTCTGCCTGCAGTTCTCTTCAACCCACGTTGGGTGCCATTTGTGGTGTCTGATGTCACGGACTCCGTGGAGGTACCGAAGCATTTAGTTAACAAAGTTGCTTGGTTATATACTTTAAGCTTACAAGGGTGTTATGGCAAATAACCAATAAAAACCCGCTGCAGAAATATTCCTGTACAGGCTACTCTGCCACCATTTTTCTCAACCATTGCCTTGTTGTTTTTTCCAGCTAATATGTGCTTTAGATGGAGCAATCGATGTTATTGCTTAAGCAGTCATCGCTCTCACAGACTGTATTTCTTTTTGCGACTACATAGCGGTTAAGCACAAGATATCTTCTGCTCCCACAACTTCCTATTTGAAACAGTCTGTGAGGAACAAACGTTATTTTTCTCCTTGGTCCGCTTACGCCAGCACTTGGTTAGCCTCGCACGTGCAGCTGCACGGTGTTCTTAAAATGGTCCTCAACAGCTCTCAGGAAATGACGCTATCGCAGAGCTGGTTTGGATGCTCGGGGAGGCTGAGTTTGGTTAACTTTGGTTTCCTGAAGCAGAGCAGTAGCAGTTTATTAAAAGCATCTTGGCAACAGCATTGGGGTGGGTTGGTTGGTTTGGGGTTTCTTTGTATGCGTGGTTTTTCTCTTCTAGTTGACTCTGGGAGTGAGTGGTACCAGGGGCACGATGGCGGTTTCAGGGGAGGAAGGACATAACTAAAGAATACCTGAATTAACTGAATATGTCAGCTTCCGAGCAGATACGGCCTCCATCTAGCTGCTGCTTCTTTTACCTATATGCATACCTGTGTGCACATCTAGACAGAGTTTTCACATGCAAGACCTGGCGGATGGCCAGTGGTTCCACATACTGTTTTTTTCCCTGTCTGTGATTTTAGTTCCTTGGCTGGTGTTGCCCAGGCTTTGCCCTACTCGGAATTAACTGTGTTTTGGAAAAGTAGGAGCCAGCTGAAACGCTTCTGTATTTGTCCTTTATTTTTCCACTTTCCGTGGTTAGGGTTTTGGGGGGCTTTGCTTTTTTGTTTGTTTGTTTGCTTGTTGTTTTTAACTCAAGTAATGGGCTTCAGAAGTGAGGGCAAGGAGGAGCTCAGGCTTGAACCAGCCTCCAGGCTCTGCTGGAGACACTGTTTGCTGCGTGCAGGGCAGGGGCTGCGCCGTCCTGGGGTATGGTGCAGCAGAGGCGTGGAAGTGGTGTCCCCTCTGAGCCGCCTGCAGGTTTAGCACCCGCAGCCCAATTGTGAAGGTGCCTTGGGCTGTGTGTAGTCATGCACTTGCTCAGACACCTTGAAAGTGAGCTGCTGTTAGCAGAACTTAACAAGGGGAAAGTAAGAATTTGCCAGGCTGCTTCATGACGCACAGAGGGCTCCTTTTCCTCCTTCCCCCCTCCTTTTGGTAGGGGGTTTTTGCTCTGCTGTGGAGCATGAGAGCTAAGACCCAGCAGCCCCCAGCTGATGGGAATAAACACCCAGCAAGTGCCTACCCCAGTGAGTCTGGTGACAGAGCAGTGGAAGCTAGCAACAGGTTTCCCAGAGTCTAAGTAGCAAGCCAGCTGACAGAGCAGCTTGTTCGCAAGCAAGGTTATGGTGACAGGCCCCAAAAATGAACATCTGCAATAAGAGTGCTTGTAATCTGATAACTCTGGCTTTGCTCTTGTTTAGAAAAGGACAAGTGGTGGTGTCCTCTCAATATGGCAATAGGAAATTCCTAGTTCACAGATAGATTGTATTTATCCTGAAGGAAATTGAGGAAGGTTGTGTTGGTTTCTTTTGTATCCCTAGGAAAAAAGCAAGAGGCAGCTTAACTTCCGTGTAATCATTCTTCCTGGCTTTGCTGTTGTAACATGAAAGGCAGTTGACAGTCGCCATGAAAGTGGTGGCAAAGGCAACTGCCGCAGTTCAGGGACTCCGTGTGACTTTGGCAGTTTTGGGAGTCTCCCCTAGTGCTGAAGTGACTTGTGAATGGCAGGTCATCTGTGTGAGAGGCCTGAGGGGAAGAGGGGCTGTGCTAAGAGGTAGAATAAGCAGCTGTGCTGTGTGAACTCCAACCCTTAGTATTGGGTGCAGGGGAGGGGAAAAAGCCCCAGCAAATTAATGGCTGTGAGGCCAGGAGGGGAAAATGCCATGATGGGGACAATGGGGAAAAGACTCAAACACTCAAAACCATTTTGTATTTCTTAACTTGCTGTAGAAATCATTCACTGATCAAAAGAGAACAATTTCATGAAGAAGCAGTTGTAAAATCTGTGTATAATCTCAGATGCCCAGTTAGCTGCAGCAGAAATCATTAAACTGCAAGCTCAAAAAAGAGCACAAGATACTGCAGAGCGGTAGCAGGTTGGTGCGCACGGCTGATGCACTGGGATGGTTTTTGCTTTCCTGACATTTATCTTTAGCCCTCACCAAGCTCACTGCACTCTTGCAGCTTGCAACCTGACTACGCAGAGCTCATGATAAGCTGCTGCGACTCGATGTGTAACACAGGTGAGACTGGTTTACTTGGACAACTGTCCTGGGTTCAGCAGCAGCAGTCATTTTTTCTCCTTCTTGGTAGCTGGTGCAGCGCTGTGTTTTCGATTTTGGGCCTGGGAACAGCACTGATAACACCAGTGTTTTCAGTTAGTGCTTGGTGATGTTTAGGCTGGCCAAGGACTTTGTGACTCTCATGCTCTGCCAGGGAGTAGGGGAAGCCGGGAGGAAGGAGAGACAGGACACCTGACCCAAACTAACCAAAGAGGTTATTCCATACCACAGCACGTCATGTTCAGGATGTAGAAACGGAGAGCAGAGACGCGGAAGGGTGGTGGGGGTGCACGGTGGGGGGTGCACTGCTTTCTCAGGCTTGATATCGGGTGGTGAGCAATTGTATTCTTTTCCCTTGTATTTCTCTTGTCATTATTATTATTGGTGTTAGCAGTAGTGATTTGTGTTATACCTTAGTTACTGAACTGTTCTTATCTCAACCTGTGGGAGTTGCGTTCTTTTGATTCTCTTTCCCATCCCTCCACGAGCGGAGGGAAGAAAGAGGGGGAAGTGAGTGAGTGAGCAAAACTGTGCGTGGCTGAGAAGCTTAAACTACAACAGGTACTTCCAGTGTCTGTCAAGTGTACTCTTGTGATGAAGACCCTACACCCACAGGCCACCATGCTGGTGGTATGCACACCAGGGCTGGTGAGATGGGTACAGTTGCCTCCCAAATTGCTGTTAGTTTGATTCCACCCCTCCAAGCCTGCAGGTTTGTACCAGTTCATATGTACTATGAGATTATCTGCCCTGATCTTGAACCTGCACTCCATGGTGATTACTATCTCTTCTGGCTGACTGACAGTCCCTAGAGGAAACAAAAAGTGTAAGCGAGAAGTGAAATACAAATCATATTTATGACCTTGCAGGGGTCATATCCCACTGACATGCACCACTCATGAAAGACACGATGAAGTAACTGTTCTTTTCACCAGCAGATGATGCTCTTATCCAAATACAGCTGCTAAACGTTCCTCAACAGTGAACGTTGAAATGCTAAATGTTCATTAGTGCTACCCAACTCTGTGCAGTGCACAAGCATTTCTCTATCTCAAAAAGGATTGAAAACGGGAGGATTGGGGGAAGACACTTCCTCCTCCTCCTGCAATCTAGGTAGAAGGGTCTTTTGGCACATGAGCAGGATGGGCCACCAAGGCCTCAGACTCCCCCAGTTGATGGAGCATGAGGTGGACTGGTGGGCTAGCTCTGGGGAAATGATCAGCCCTAGAGAAACAAAGAAGATGTAATAGACCCCTGCAGTCTTTCTGGCTTCATCCCATCCTCTAATACTCACTTTGCAGTACTTCAAAATCACTTCAGAACCTCTTGGCTGAAGTCACATCACACCATCTCAGCGGTTCTCCACCCCTTCCCCAGTCCTTTCTCTCCACTCCTGTGGGTGGTGGTGGGCTTATGTCTCTTACCACATTTGTTCCATCTGGAATGTCTCTTCCTGGACGCGTTCGTCATGTTCACCATCCTGCATATATACATTCCTGTATGTTCTTTGTTCATGCTGGTGAAGATAAGTTGGATAGAACCCTTTTTCATCTCCACAACACCTTCACTCTGCTTTTCTCCATTGTTTCAGGTGGTATTAAATTATTATTAAAGGAACGCAGGCCCATCAGTGCTGCCTGAGCCTGTCAGGAGCAGACACTCCAAGGTGAGATCTAACCCTACTGACACATCGATTGTGGCTGAAAGTGGGCAAGCAAGTGCTGCCAAAAACCACCCCAGCTGTGGAGGGCTGGGTTTGTGCTAAGGAATGTCCAGTACCTTCACTTGAAGCTGACCCCCTTTGCAGTCATCAGACTTAGAAGCATCTGCTTCCAGCTGTGGCTGCCCTATCCCTGGCAGCGGTCAGGGTCAGGTTAGATGGGGCTTGGAGCAACTTGGACTAGGGGACAGCGTCCCTGCCTGTGGCAGGGGGATGGAACTGGGTGAGCTTTAAGGTCCCTTCCAACCCAAACCAGGCTGTGATTTTGTGACATATTGCATAATGCATGCTGCACCTGCCTGCCAATACGGCTCATCCCACATTATTAACAACACTGCAATTTCCTGCTCTTCTTTCTCCTTTGCAGAGAACACTATGGAACGTTACTGTGGAGCCGGCACTTGAACTGCCACAGGGATGGGGCAACCACAGCTTCTCTGGGCAAACTGTGCCAGGGCCTCAGCACCCTCACAAGGGAGAACTTCTTCCCAAGATCTCCATCTCCCCGCTGTCAGGTTAAAGCCATTCCCCCTTGTTCTGTCCCTACAGGCCCTTGTCAGCAGTCCCTGCTCTCTGCTCCTCCGCAGTGAACTAGGGAAATGCCAGAGCTGCCGGGAAGCACCCGCCGGATGCCGTGATAGGAGCCGCACCTTCCGGGCCGCTGCCGCAGCCTCCTAGGAGCCACCGGTGCACTGCAGGAGAGGGGGCGGGCACCCCTCCCAGGTGCTGCTCGAGGGGAGGCCCTCGAGATGACGAAACGCCACACCGGCTTTCTATTGGCTTACGGTGCTGTCCGTCGGCTAAAGGCCCGTCCCCTGCCCCTGTACGCCCCACTGATAGGCCTCTCTACACGAGGCGGGCGAAGCCTCCCCGGGCGCCGCCATTTTTGGCGCTGCTGCCCGGCGGAGGGGCGGGGTCATGGTGCCTGCGCGGGCCCGGAGCGAGGGGCCGCCGCAGCGGGAGCGCGCCCGGCGAGAGGATGCGCGGGGCCGAGGTGAGCCGAGGCCAGGCCGGGCGGTGGCGGCAGCCCCCAAAACCGGCGGCCCGCAGGTAAGGGCATCTGAGGGGGCCGTTTGGCCTTGAGGGGGCCGCGGGCCGGGCGCGGACGAGGAGGAGCTCGGCGGGACTTCCTCCGTGTGTGCCGGGGCCTTGGGTGAAGGGAGGGGTCGCCGAGGTGAAGTGGAGGCCTGCCCGGTTCAGCCCCTCTCTGCCCGGTTCAGCCCCGTGAGGGGCCCCTCGCATAAGGATCCGCCCAAGCACTTCAGTCCTTGTCGGCAGCGAGTGCAGTGGGCCGTGCCATAGGCACCCCTGAGGCTGCCGTGGCCGTGCCCCGAGCGCCCCAGCACGGTGGTAGCCTGAGGACTACTTTGGTTTCCACGATTTGCCGACCTTACTGTCTTTGGCACGGCCCTCGCCGCCGCCTTTGGCCTCGGGAGTTACCTGCGGGAAGCAGCGTGACGGTAACGGAGCATTTGCCGTTGTATATCTGGAGCAGGAAGGACGAGTGCTGTGCCGGCCTTGGCTTGAGGTGTGGTGGGCGTGGCCCCGGGCTTTGTACTCGTGGGTTGTCACACAAGTGAATTAAAAGCGCGTTTAGTAAAGAAAGCATCTGTCTGACATCAGTATGTGAACTGTTCCGCATGGAGTTTCAGGTGTCCGTATGCCAGGAGACTGGATGGACAGTGTCACAGGAAAATAATGATCCCATGTTCCAGGGGTGACCTCCAGCTTCTCAGGGCAGTGTAATTCAGTTCCCCAGCTGGATTCCTGCAGGGACCTTGCTGGCTTCCAAAGTGATGCTTGCATGCTCTACCAGCATTTCTGACACCTCTGCTAGGGTCCTTGCAGAACTGAGGCAGCGTCTGGTTTTGCAGAGGTCTCTGCAGTGCGTTAACATTACAGGTATACAACTGCTGCTGCAAAGTGAAGTCTGAGTGGTTCCTGTGTAGATTTTGTCAAAGGTTCTCATGCAACCTTAAGATCCATGTGGATGTCATCAGTAGCAACTTTATTACTTGTACAGCCCTTGTTACTTGTCTGCTTTCTTTGCAAACTAAACAGTAGTAACAAACTGGGTGAAAACAGTGCCCCTGTTGCTGGTGTGCTCCTCTTCCACATGCCTCACCTTCCTTGGATCCAAAGAGGAACTTTTTAGGGTGAGTTGGAGAAACATGAGTTGTTTCTCCTTCTGCAGAGCCAGTGTTACCCTGACTAGCATCTTTCTGGACACAGGTTACTATTCTTTGACCATCTCTCATGGTCCACAATGGTTTTGAGGCACTGTAGCCCTTCAGACTTCCCTGTCTGCTTCAACATAGAATTGAATTGGATCCTGTAAGAATCGTACGGTTTTTCATTGCATTGGCTCATGTAAATGCTTGTTGCTATGTATAAGAATATGTATGAGTGAAACAGCTCTTTTCTGTGACTGTAAGATGGGACTTTAAACTCACCGTTCAATTCAGCAAGAATGGAAGCATTCTGTGACCGCATAAAAGGTTAAAGAGCTTTAAGTGCTTGTGTTTGAACATTTAGGTTCAGAGTGGAGTTGCAGACGATGACTATTTCATCTCTGAAAAAAGTAGATTGATTTTTATCTCCTGGCTTGCAAGATTCCTGTTTGAGTCTGGTTTTCACTTCTTATAAAAGCGCTGTCTTTTGGTGTTTCTATGGGAGGGTCCTCACAAGTGTGTTCATTCCAGTGTTCCATCCCCAGAGATATCAATGTGCAAGAATTTTAATTTCTGAAAGATTGGCTTGAGATCCTCAGGACAGTGAGAAGAGCGTGCAGCAAGCTCACTGCCCTGGACTTCAAGAGAGCAGACTTTGGCCTCTTCAGGAACCTGCTCAGTAAGGTTCCATGGGATACAGCCCTAGAGGGCAGGGGGGCCCAAGGCTGTTGGTTGATATTCAAGGCTCACCTGCTGCAAGCTCAGGAGCGATGCATCCCAACTAGAAGGAAGTTTAGCAGGAGGGCCAGGAGACCTCCTTGGATGGATGAGGAGGTGCTGAGCAAAATTCGAAGGAAAAAAGAGGCTTATAAAAGGTGGAAGCAAGGTCAGGCGGCCTGGGAAGAATACAGGGATGTTGTCTGGGAAGGTAGGGACCAGGTTAGGAAAGCTAAGGCCCACTTAGAATTAAACTTGGCTAGGGATGTTAAGGATAGCAGGAAGGGATTTTATAGGTACATTGCCAATAAAAGACAGGTTAGGGACACCGTGGGCCCTCTCCAGAAGCTATCGGGAGAACTGGCTACCCTGGATTTGGAGAAGGCTGAGGTTCTTAATGACTTCTTTGCCTCAGTCTTTACCGGCAAATGCTCTGACCACACCACCCAAGTCTTGAAAGGCAGACGCGGGGACGGTGAGGGTGGGGACCCTGGGCCCACTGTAGGAGAGGATCTGGTTCAAGATCATCTTAGGAACCTGAATGTATACAAGTCCATGGGACCGGATGAAATCCATCCGCGGGTCCTGAAGGAGCTGGCAAATGAAGTTGCTAAGCCACTGTCCATCATATTTGAAAAATCATGGCAGTCAGGTGAAGCTCCCGATGACTGGAAAAAGGGAAATATAACCCCCATTTTTAAGAAGGGGAAAATGGATGAGCTGGGGAATTACAGACCAGTCAGTCTCACCTCTGTGCCTGGCAAAATCTTGGAGCGGATTCTCCTGGAAGGCATGCTGAGGCACATGAAAACCAACAAGGTGCTTGGTGACAGCCAGCATGGCTTCACTAAGGGGAAATCCTGCCTGACCAATCTGGTGACCTTCTATGATGGGGCTACGGAACTGATGGACAGGGGCAGAGCAGTTGATGTCATCTACCTGGACCTGTGTAAAGCCTTTGACACTGTCTCCCATGACATCCTTGTCTCTAAGTTGGAGAGACATCAATTTGATAGGTGGACCACTTGGTGGATAAAGAACTGGCTGGATGGCCGCACGCAAAGAGTAGTGCTCAGTGGCTCAGTGTCCAGCTGGAGACCAGTAACGAGTGGTGTCCCCCAGGGATCGGTGTTGGGACCGGTCTTGTTCAACATCTTTGTGGGTGACATGGACAGTGGGATTGAGTGTGCCCTCAGCAAGTTTGCCAATGACAGCAAGCTGTATGGTTCAGTTGATACGCTGGAGGGAAGGAATGCCATCCAGAGGGACCTTGACACGCTTGTGAGGTGGGCTGATGCCGACCTGATGAAGTTTAACCATGCCAAGTGCAAGGTCCTACACCTGCGTCGGAGCAGTCTCAGGCACAGCTACAGATTGGGCGGGGAGGAGATTGAGAGCAGCCCTGCGGAGAAGGACTTGGGGGTGTGGGTTGATGAAAAAATGAACATGAGCCTGCAGTGTGCACTTGCAGCCCAGAAAGCCAACCGTATCCTGGGCTGCATCAAAAGGAGCGTGACCAGCAGGTTGAGGGAGGTGCTCCTGCCCCTTTACTCTGCTCTCGTGAGACCTCACTTGGAGTATTGTGTGCAGTTCTGGTGTCCTCAACATAAAAAGGACATGGAACTGTTGGAACAAGTGCAGAGGAGGGCCACGAGGATGATCAGGGGACTGGAGCACCTCTCGTATGAAGATAGGCTGAGAAAATTGGGGCTGTTCAGCCTAGAGAAGAGAAGGCTGCGTGGAGACCTCATAGCAGCCTTCCAATACCTGAAGGGGGCCTATAGGGATGCTGGGGAGGGACTCTTCATGAGGGACTGTAGTGAGAGGACAAGGGGTAACAGGTTCAAACTTAAACAGGGGAAGTTTAGATTGGATCTGAGGAAGAAATTCTTTACTGTGAGGGTGGTGGGGCCCTGGAATGGGTTGCCCAGGGAGGTTGTGAATGCTTCATCCCTGGCGGCGTTCAAGGTGGGGTTTGACATAGCCTTGGATGGCATGGTTTAGTGGGAGGTGTCCCTGGGCATGGCAGGGGGGTTGGAACTCGATGATCTTGAGGTCCTTTCCAACCCTTACTATTCTATGATTCTATGATTCTAAAAGGTTTTTCATGATCTACATAATTAATTTGGTGGCTTTTCCAAAGGGAGGAATCTTTGCTTGCTTAGGTCTTCTTTGTGTAGAAGATGTGGTATGCTATTAATCACCCTTGTCTGAATCATTTCCACTTCTGCTTTTTTATCTCCCCTTAGAAGTATCAGAAATGCACATAGTGCTCTGGAGAACTACGCTCTGGGGACTTCTGCAGTGGGGCAGTGCTGATCTTCTGGTTCTTTGTAGACTTAAATTACAGCTGCCTCTTCTCAGTTGTGGCCACGTTCTGATACAGTGGGGTTTTGGATTGCTTCTTTAGGGTGGCCTGGGCTGGAATATCTCATCTACCAGCACTGGAGTGTGTCTGCAGGGTGTGTGTTGGGGGGGGGGCACCAGTATGTACCTCCTTTTCAAAGGCTCTCATTGAACCTTCTGCCGGCACCACATAAACCCTGTGACTCGCCTTGTGCAAGGACTGTGGGTTTGCTGCCATTCAGCATCTACATCCATCCCTGACAAACCAGGACTTCCCAGTTGGTGAAGGACTGGAGAGGGATTAGGAGGCTACGGGTGGCTCTCGGATGAGGGCAGGGAGCATGCCACTCTGCAGAGCCTGCTGGCTGCAGCATCTTGGGGGGGTCTCAGGCCTGAGACTGTGCAAGCCACAACTTCCTCCCCTAGGAGCCCAGTGGCCTTGCTGGAAGTCACTGCTGAGGCTGGCTTGGCCAGTTCTTGATTTGTTTTGGTACTAGTGGTGAGCTGATGTCCTAAAGTTCTGGTATCATCAGGAGCTGGTCTCCATGGTAGTAAATCACTAGCATTTGTGGGTTTGTACCAATAGCTGCTAGTGATACTGATGCAGCAGCCTGTTATGTTTTGGGAATAAGTGAGTTTAAAATGAATTCCACTTGACTGAGAATTTGAAAAAGCACTTGGATTGGAAACAGAAAGAAGTAAAGCTGATGCTGGGCAAGCATTACAGAAATCAGTTAATCTGAACAGCAGCAGTCTCCTGTTGCTACAGTGTGCTCTTAGTAGTGTTTTAAAAGAATTCCACCTTTTCTAAGCTTTTGTTGCGTTTTGTAATTCTGACATTGTTGAGCGTGAGGGTGGTGAGGCCCTGGCACAGGTTGCCCAGAGAAGCTGTGGCTGCCCCATCCCTGGCAGTGTTCAAGGCCAGGTTGGATGGGGCTTGGAGCAACCTGGTCTAGTGGAAGGTGTCCCTGCCCATGGCAGGGGGTTGGAACTGGATAAGCTTTAAGGTCCCTTCCAACTCAAACCAATTTGAGGTTCTGTGACTCCACATCTGTGCGGTCATGCCAGTAGGCACTCAGTCACCTTGTCTCTTCTGCCTTGCTTAGCCTGAGTCTTTTCAAAAGATCACAGAATCATATAATCATAGAGCAGTTAGGGTTGGAAAGGACCTCAAGATCATCTAGTTCCAAACCCCTGCCATGGGCAGGGATGCCTCGCACTAAACCATGTCGTCCTAGGCTCTATCCAACCCAGCCTTGAACGCCACCAGGGATGGAACATTCACAACTTCCTTGGGCAACCCATTCCAGTGCCTCACCACCCTCATAGTAATGAACTTCTTCCTTGTATCTAATCTAAACTTCCCTGTTTAAGTTTTAACCTGTTACCCCTTGTCCTGTCAGTACAGTCCCTAATGAAGAGTCCCTCCCCAGCACCCCTATAGGCCCCTTCAGATATTGGAAGGTTTCTATGAAGTCTCCACGCGGCCTTCTCTTCTCCAGGCTGAACAGCCCCAACTTTCTCAGCCTGTGTTCATACAGGAGGTGCTCCAGTCCCCTGATCATCCTCGTGGCCCTCCTCTGCACTTGTTCCAACAGTTCCATGTCCTTTTTATGTTGAGGACACCAGAACTGCACACAATAGTCCAAGTGAGGTCTCACAAGAGCGGAGTAGAGGGGCAGGAGCACCTCCCTCGACCTGCTGGTCACACTCCTTTTGATGCAGCCCAGGATACAGTTGGCTTTCTGGGCTTTTAGCAGACACTGAAGCAGGCTGATGTTCAGTTTCTCATGACCAACACCCCCAAGTCCTTCTCCGCAGGGCTGCTCTGAGTCTCTTCTCTGCCCAACCTGTAGCTGTGCCTGGGATTGCTCCAACCCAGCTGTAGGACCTCGCACTTGGCATGGTTAAACTTCATCAGGTTGGCATCAGCCCACCTCACAAGCGTGTCAAGGTCCTTCTGGATGGCATTCCTTCCCTCCAACGTATCAACTGAACCACACAGCTTGGTGTCATTGGCAAATTTGCTGAGAGCACACTCAATCCCATTGTCCATGTCACTGGCAAAGATGTTGAACAAGACCGGTCCCAACACCGATCCCTGAGGGACACCACTTGTTACTCTTTTCCAGTTGGACTTTGAGCCATTGACCACAACTCTTTGCATGTGGCCATCCAGCCAGTTCTTCATCCACCGAGTGGTCCATCTATCGAACTGATGTCTCTCCAGTTTAGAGGCAAGGATGTCATGCGGAGCAGTGCCAAATGCTTTGCACAAGTCCAGGTAGATGATGTCAACTGCTCTGCCCCTATCCATCAGTTCTGTAGCCTCATTACAGAAGGCCCCAAAGTCATCAAGCAGGATTTGCCCTTAGTGAAGCCGTGCTGGCTGTCACCGACCACCTCATTGTTCTTCTTGTGCCTAAGGTGATAATGCTCTTTTTATTGAAAGCATTTTTTTTCTTCCAGCCTGTAAACTGCCACACAAAGCTGTGTGGGATTTGAGCAGCTATACTGACTGCCCAGCCAGTTTTATTTTTACTTGCAACATTTATAGACAGCAAGCTCAAATATAGGCTATCCTTCCTGGCCGTAAATTGCCCTCTAATGTAGAATAGTAAATATTTTCAAGATCCTTTTAAGATGTCTTTGAGTGTTCTGCTAGATGCTGGATAAAAAGGAGTTAATTCAAATGAACTTTTTAATCTTTATAAAGACAATGATGGGATCACTACAAACCTAACATCACACAGAATAAGGGAAAAAGCCCTGCTGAATTAGTTCAGTAAATATTTAAATTAGTAAATATTTTATAAGGTGTTTTATAGCATCTCCCAACATTTATGTGTGTTTTGCAAAACAAATATTCACACATGCTGCTGTTCGTGTCCTGCTTTAGTTGACTACACTACAAAACTGCCCAAAGTTCAGTCGGGGTTGCAGTTCTGTTGTGCTGGTCAGTGTAGGTGCCCCCAGGCTAACAAAATTCTGATTGCACATGGAGCATTGGCACTGTGAGTAGTGGGACTTGCAGGCTGGTACTTCTTGGTGCTATGTCAGGGTTTGCTTTCACACGGTGTAACTTAGGGTGAGTATTTTAGGATAGAGAGATGAGTAACCATCCCTTTCTGAAATGGATCGTGACTCTTGTTGCTTGGGTGTTTTTTTTTCTAGAGGTGTTGATCTGGTGTTAGTACCACTTCTCTTTTTAAACATGGGCTTTGCTTATTCGTTATAAACATCTAAAAATACCTGAATGTGTCATGTTCATAACAGTAAGAAAACATTTTCTTTCTAAAACAATCCCAAAATCACTCAGAAAAGGTCAGCGTGGGTGTAGTAGGTAAGAATTCAGACAGGTGCAGAGCAAAAGCCAGATCGTAGGTTGCTGCAGTGTCATGGATCAAGGAGACTTCTGACATCTCTCCTTGAAGTCAGCGCTAAAGCGAGTGCTAAAGGCAGTTCAGCCACTCGTGGCCAGAAGCAGTTCTGAGACTACTGGCAAGTTGGGATCTGAAGGGATTAATTTATCAGGAAATACTTAAAAGAACCGAAGAATTGTGACTTCAGCAAACGTTTTTGTGGAGAGAATGAGTGTAAGAATTGTGTGCAAACCCCTGCACTCCTGGCAATTAGGTGGCATGGGCAGAAGGAGGTATTTGTAACTGTCCTGAGTTAAGTAAAACTTTTCACTGACCACATTGACTCAGAGGAGCGCCCTTTTTCTTTCTAAAAACGTTTTCTCTGTATTTAAACAAACTGACATTAGAGTTTTTCTTGGAGCCTTCACCTCCCCAGGCTAAAGGAGCTCAGTGAATCCAGGCTTTCCCCAAGGACGTATTTTCTGGATGTTTCCTGGAGGAGCTTAACTGTTTGCAATGAAAAAGTTAAGCTCCAAGTAGTTATTTTCAGCTTGTGGTACTGGTACTGGTGCCTTCCGTGTGGTTTCTAGGCTCTACATCAAAAAAAAAGATATTTGGGGGTGTGTGGGACTCCATCTTGCTGACTCAGAGGGAAGTTCATCTGCAAGTTGTTTCCTGTGGAGGCTCATGCTCATGGAAACTCCTGGGTTTTGCTTGCTCCCCGCGTGCTCGTGGCTGTTCCGGCGAGTGTCTGGAGCTGAGTGAGCACCTTAGCACAGGGCTCTGCTGGAGGTGAGAGCATCTTTGCCTTCTGGAGAAGGCGACCTGGAAAAACAGCCTCCAAAAGAGCTTCTTAGCTTGAGGCTGCTCATCATGGTCCAGACGCCTTTGCTCAGCTGAGAAGAGAGGTGGGTGAGCTCCCATCTCCTCCTGTGAGCTGGGCAGATGTACTCACCAAGAGACTGTATTTACTGGAGATCAGTGTGGGAGTTTCATTCATGAATCTTTCTCCCAGCAGCTGAACCTCTCTCAGCTCTGTCTTGCATCTGCAGTTCTCAGCAGTTGACCTGGACCAGAGGTTGTTCCAGCCTTTCCCATCCGAGGTGGTGTTTGAGAACTATGTTCCCATGCCAGGCACAGCTACAGGTTGGGCGGGGAGGAGGTTCAGAGCAGCCCTGCGGAGAAGGACTTGGGGGTGTGAGTTGATGAAAAAATGAACATGAGCCTGCAGTGTGCGCTTGCAGCCCAGAAAGCCAACCGTATCCTGGGCTGCATCAAAAGGAGCGTGACCAGCAGGTCGAGGGAGGTGCTCCTGCCCCTTTACTCTGCTCTCGTGAGACCTCACTTGGAGTATTGTGTGCAGTTCTGGTGTCCTCAACATAAAAAGGACATGGAACTGTTGGAACAAGTGCAGAGGAGGGCCACGAGGATGATCAGGGGACTGGAGCACCTCCCGTATGAAGATAGGCTGAGAAAATTGGGGCTGTTCAGCCTGGAGAAGAGAAGGCTGTGTGGAGACCTCATAGCAGCCTTCCAATACCTGAAGGGGGCCAATAGGGATGCTGGGGAGGGACTCTTCATTAGGGACTGTGGTGAGAGGACAAGGGGTAATGGGTTTAAACTTAAACAGGGGAAGTTTAGATTGGATCTGAGGAAGAAATTCTTTACTGTAAGGGTGGTGAGGCCCTGGAATGGGTTGCCCAGGGAGGTTGTGGATGCTTCATCCCTGGCGGCGTTCAAGGTGGGGTTGGACATAGCCTTGGATGGCATGGTTTAGTGGGAGGTGTCCCTGGGCATGGCAGGGGGGTTGGAACTCGATGATCTTGAGGTCCTTTCCAACCCTCACTATTCTATGATTCTATGATTCTATACATAGCGGCGCTAGCTCTGAGGAACAAAGACAGGGTAAGTGCTGGGCTGTGGAGGTTGAACACTGGGCTGGAGGGGGAGAGCAGTGGAATTCATGTGGTGTGAAGCTGAGCAAGTTACTTGCTACAGCACAGCGCATCCAGAATAAAATGTCTCAGCGCCGTTATTCTGCAAGATGGGAGGAATGTTCCCATGCTGGGGATTCTCCCGCCGGTTTTGGCCGTGCACTCGTGGTATGTAACCCAAAGGAGCTTTTCGAGCCAGCATGCTTCCCCTTGAAAGCCCTGGACCGATGAGAATGTTGAGGGCTGTGCAGTTCTTGCCTGCTGTCATGCTTTACCTCGAGTGTGCACCATGTCCCGGTGGCCCCTTGGTTAATCTTGGTTTCTGGCAGGGTGTGTTTTTCTCTCTCAACCTGTTCAGCTGCCTGTGTGTAGCTCCCTGTCAAAGCACAGGGGTTGAGTCTTCCCTACTTTATGCTGGAGTAAGCTACAACTCCTGGCATTAGCACTCCAGGCTGAAGGTTTTGGAAGAGCAGTGGAAACAGGCTGGCTTAGCAGGAGCAGCTAAAGGGGAGGACTTGAGGTGCCACTTGGGGCTCCTGCTAAGCCTAGTTCAGTTCAGCTCAGGTGTTTCTAAGCCAGAGTGATTGTGCTTTCCCTTTGGAGAATCCCAGCACAGCCAGGGTAATGTGCTCCTGAAGGTCTCCAACTTGAACTGGAAAGATTGTGATCCTTTTGAGATTTCCTGAGAAAGTTGAGCAGGGGAAGGTTGAGAAATGTCAGCAATTTTGTTCTGTTCTGCTGTAAAGGGGAAAATTGAGACCTTTTGAATTTCAGCCGGGGAACATTTGCTCCAGTGAGGCATGTGCCAAGAGCAAGCTGGTGGGAAAAGACAGGAGGGAGGAAAGGGGCTGAGTTCAATGTCCTGTCCCAGAGCACTTTCTTCCACACAGGGATTCTCTTGGTACGTAACAGGGAGTGTGCTGGAAGCAGAGAAAGGTCAGAAAAAGGCATAATTCAAGATCGTGTTGCGTAACAAAGAGCAAGATGCGTACGTGAGAGGAGGGCACGGGGGGGAGGTGGAAGTGTGCAGGTGAATTGACCCCCTCCTCAAATCTCCCTCTTGGGAGAAACAAAGAAGGGGACAAAAGGAGTGACACTGTCAGGGCTTAATGTAGGGAGAGGAACAGCAAGAGAAGTCAAGGCATCTCCTGAGATAACAGGTTTTACAGGGAAATGGTAGAACATGGAAGAGCCTTTGGCAAGGAAGGATGAAGTTACTCCCCGAGAGTTCTGTGTCATTCCTGGTTTAGCTTGGAAATACTGGGAAGTTGCAGTGTGGATACCTATGCCCAAGGCACACCACTGGTGTGGTTCACAGTGACATTGGGCAATCTTTGCTGTAGGTGTGCCCTTCACTTTTTAAAATGGGTCTCAGTTTCTCTTTTCCTACTGCTCTGCTTCGTTCCCACTGTGTCTGTTGTCTTCAGCTGCTTCATCATCCGTGCAGCACCTCAGAATGTTTGCCTTTGCCAAGTACCAGCGAAGAGGCAAAGAGTGAATTTGCTCTATTCATGCTTCCCAAGTGGAAAACAGCATCTGCACTGATGTTGGTGCCATTCCCAGTAAAACGTAATTGACTTGTACACCTGCAGCTTGGGATTTCTATGCCCTGTGAAGGGGAGGCAGTGTGTGAACTGTTGGTTTTATCCAAAATGAATTAGTTGTGAAGCTAGTACAACCTCAGGCATTGGACAGCCCTGGGGTAAAAGGAAGACGAGCTCTAAGGAAAACCCTTGGCATATTTAAATACACCAAGATAGAGATGATAATCCTAAGGGAGTTTATTATGTTCGAATTCTGCTGGGTTTTGGTCATGTCCTGGAGAAAAGGAGCATTGTGCTCTGTCTCAGGAGTTTCCCAGATTCCTCTGAATCCTGCTGATGTATCCTGCATGGTAGCTGAAGTTGTTCGCTAAAACTCCAGCTAGCAGCAAAGTGTAACAGAGGCAAAGTGTAATCGAGCCCAGTATATGTGTTCTGTAATCACTCCAATACGGAAGTGCTTCACTATATGCTTCCTGCTCTTGCCTACTTGCTGTAGAATGCTTTCCTGTCTTCAGACTGCTCCTCACCACCCTCAGAGGTGTCCTTTGTGGCTCTCGCTGAAGATCTTTGCCACGTGGGCTCATGTGCCAAGGGACTTGGTGACCAAAACGTGTGGCTGCAGTGGGAAGTGGGCTCCTGGAGCTTGCTGCCCCAGGGCATTGCTGGGAGCAAAGGGTGTTTTAGAGTGTTCAGGGCTGCCTTGGCCATGGGTTATCAGGCTTGGGTCACGGGTGCAGAATGAGCCTCCATTTTTCCAAGCCTCGTGTGTTCATCAGTGGAGCTGCCTGTCATTCAAACTCTCCTTGTTATACTTTCTGAGATGAGATTGGGTGCGAGGGGGTTACTGCCTGTGTGCTAAGGAATGCCTGTTTGCTGTCTCTGTGCCTGTGCTATCCCAGAGGACAGACACTTGCAGCAGGATGCCTGCAGGAAGGCCTGGCTATGAGGAGGGATACCCAGAAATGTGTCTCTCCTGCACTGGCAGAGGCCTGGCTGTGATCACCAGGCAGCAAGAGCCTCCAGAGAGCCCAGGGTGGCTTTCATTAACGAAGCCACACTGTGAGGCAGTGCTGGTCACGTATCTCAAAGCAGAAGGTGCCTTTGAGGACCATAATTGATTGGCACAGCCTGGGGGGTTGTCTGGCTTTCCATCACATATGCAAGTTGGGTGCTCTCATTTCTGCATCAGCCTTTCCTTGTATTATGTATCTCCCTTGCTGCTTTACAGCCCCTTTTAAATTCTCTTAGCCATCTCCTTCTTCCTGGGGTTGTTCTTTTGTCTTCCTGTGCTTGTCCTTTTGCTCTTGAGGTAAGCTTTTATTCAAAGGAAGGCCAGAGTGTCTGTGGTCGTCCTTCTCTTGCTTGTCCACCCCCATGACTAGCACCGCAGCTTGACCACCCCACTCCACCTTGGTGTGTCAGAAGTGACTTCCTTCCCCCAGTGTAACACACACTGGTTTGCCTTCAGATAATACATCCATCCTCCAGAGGCATGATTGCATGGATGTGTGCAGGCAGAAGCAAGCACGTTCTTTGGGCTTGTTGAATATGCAGATGACTTGAGGTACTGCATCTCCTTACTGCTTCCTTCACAGCAGGGCATGTTCCTACTGCCTCTGTCCTGCAGCTGCGTAGCTCAGCAGAAGGGGTTCAAGTCCACCCTTGTGTGTTACGTGCATGTACCTTCAGAGCTAAAAGTGTTTTGGAAAGGTGGTAAGGAAGGATGTCACATGGGCTGTCCTGGTCCCTTCTCATGTTTCCACAAGCGACAAAATCATAGTTTTGTGTCTTTCCTGCAGGTTCCTCGTCTGCTGAACGTCATCCTGGGGAACTCTCCTTACTTCGAGTTGATCAGCCTGAGTGATGAGGACTATAAGGTAGCGCCGGGCATGTCTTCAACCTACTGCATCCTTTTCAGACCTGATGAGAACAAGGTGAGACTGGAGGTCCTGAGAGATGGCGCCTTGAGCTGAAGGTGAACCTGCAGGGCTGGATTCCAAACCAGGCATCTGGTGTGGGTTTTGAAGAACTGGCCTGGGTTCAGTGGGGTTGCACTGGATCTAGACCTGGGGGAGACTCTTTCCTTGTGGTGAAGGTTGTGCTCTCATAGGCTGGAGGCTCTTGCCTGTTTCAGGCTGTTTTCTCCTTCAGTGGTGGAATATTTAATGTTTGCTTGCCTCAGGGCCGAGAGTCTGCTGCCTGTGCATGGCCTTTTACTCATCTTCTGTTTGCTGCTTAAATGTAGTTGAATACTCTGTCCTATCCTCAAGCAGCATGCATATAGAAAACTAAAGAGGACCTGCCCCATGGTCCCTGGCTGCCCCTGCTTATGAAATAATCTGTAATGAAAGGCCATGAAGGTAAAAAGTGCGAGTACATTATCGAATGCTACTGTGAGAGTCACAGAAACCAGCGGTTCTTCTTTTGCCGTGGCATGGTGCTGAGTGCACTGTGCTGCGATTGTTTCTTTCCCTGCAGGATTATTTTGATGAGCTTATCATCATCCTCGCAGAGAGGGAGAAGTTCTTTGTGCCTATCCGAGCAATAGGTGCCTCAGCCATCCTGGACTTCACTGAGCAGCTGAACTCCAGCTGTCCAGTCAGATTCAGCACCCAGAAAACTGCTGGTGTGCACCGTGGGGAAGTGGGAGGCTTGCTACAGCATCACCACACTGAGGTAAAGGAGCTCATCTCTTGTGCAAAACACTGTTGCGTGGTCATAGAGTTGTAAACAGTGACAAAAAGGAGGCAGAGCATCTGAGGTGCTGGACATGGGCAGGACATGTGGGGTTTGCCATTGCTTACAGTGTTTTGAGAAAGCTCTGCATGCAAGTTTTACACTGCAGTCATGTCTCCAATGCAGCATCATGCAGGTCTGATGCTGTTAGATTGGAAGAGCGAAGGTAGGAAGGCAGCTTGACTACTGAACAAGGTGCTGTGTGGCAGAGGACAGCTCGAGGGGCTCAGGTCGCGGAGCCCAAAGGCAGCATCAAGAATGGGCAAGCAATGAGCTGGTGAGAGACACTGAAGAGTTTCTCAGCAGCTGTGTCCGTATTAGCAAGCGGAGTTCATAGATCAAAGCAAGTGCTATCGAGGCCCTGGCAGTAACAGTGTGTGATCCAGGGACTTCGTTTTCCTGTGGGCTTGGTCTGGTGCCTGAGACCAAATATGCCTAAGCAGAATGAGCTCTGAAGTG
Source organism: Amazona ochrocephala (assembly GCA_039720435.1). Classification (NCBI taxonomy): domain Eukaryota; kingdom Metazoa; phylum Chordata; class Aves; order Psittaciformes; family Psittacidae; genus Amazona; species Amazona ochrocephala. The sequence continues at coordinate 76,989,837 of CM077909.1, read as the reverse complement.
GAGAAGAGGAGCAGGCAGTGGCTTCAGAACTGGACTACAGCCCAAACCAGAAAGTTAAGGAGGGTGCAGGTGAAAGATGGTGCAAATGTCTGGTGCGTTTACAAAGAGTTGGGAGCCTTTTCTCCTGGAGCTTTCTCTCTCTCACGTTTCCTGGAGATGGCTCAAGTAGCTGAGTAGCTGCTTTGCACCCCTGTGATCACGACTAACCTTCTGAAATGGTTACACAGCGCTATCAGCCAAGTACGCCTGTTCTCTGGGATGCCACAAGTTCATGGTACTCTGGTGGTCCCCTCATCAAATGCCTGAGGTGAATTGTGTTGCGGACAGCCTTTCCTGTTCCTGTTGGTCTCAGGAGACAGTCACTGGTTTTCCAGTTTGCTGAATTGGAGAGGGTAATGTGTTTTTGACACTGCATCTGCACGGCAGCCGGTTCAGTTGGCTGGTAGTTGAGTTGCTTGGTCCTAAGGTCTCAGCATAGGAGCTGAGGTTAAGAATTCAGCAAAGACCTCGTGTGTCTGACTTGGTGCACCTGAGCTGCTTCAGTTTCTTCTCCGGGAAATGGGATTCAGAAGGAGACTTTAAACCTTTCTGCTGTGGAACACGAGGGTCTGAGAGGAGCTTCTGCCAAAGGCTGGCAAGGCTGTTTAAGCAGGCTTCTAAGATGCTTTTTAAGCAGGCTGCTGCTTTTCCCTGTGGAGCTGCATGGGCAGAAACTTGTAGATCACTGTACAGTTTCTTTCTGGGATTTCCAGGCCTACTTGTCACCACCACAATAAATACCCAGTGAAGTCTAGCATCTGTTTGCAATGCACTTGCCAACTACTCTGTTGGGTGATAGAGCATGTGTTGAAAGCTCCTTCCTAAGGGTTTTAAGAGTGCTCCATCCCCAAAGGTCCCCTCCTGTAGAAGTGTTTTCCAGCCCATTGGTGCCCAGCCTGTACTGCCAGGGGTTAGTCCATCCCAAATACAGCATTTTTACAATTTCCATCCCTGAACTGCAAGAAGTTCTTATCAGTCTATTCTCCAGCCTGTTGTTGTCCCTCTGAACCCAGCCCTGTAGTGTGTTGACTGCTCCCCGCAGTCTGTGTCCTGCGCTCAAAATGTGGGTGTTCTCTCCTATTGACCAGGTCAGGATGTCTCCTTGCAGCCCGAGACTGCAACTGCCATGTTCTCCTCCCTATGTGATGAGGCCCTGGTGTGGCAGGAGTGGTTATTCCAGCCAGTGCTGGGGACCGTACTGTGTGATTTGTTGTCCATTCGTTGTGCCAACTTTATTCCTACTGTCTGAGTGCCTGTGGACCCTCTACCACACCTGTGAACTTTCCCGTTAATGCCTTGAGTCTCTTGATAGCAGTGATCACTGGTTGGTTCATTGCTGCTTGTGCTCCAAGTGGGGCTTGGATATCTACTACTGAGCTCCCAGGTGAGCCCTGGGGTTCTAGCAGTTGCAGCAGGAAAGAATTGGCCACCTCCCAGCTCCATGATGAGTTGGCTTGAGAATGAGACCAGTGCACTGCTCCAATTAGCTGGCAGTTGCCTTTGGACAGATATATTTACAGAGGCTTTCACGAGAGAGGCCACTTTCCTACTTATGTCAGGGGATTAATTTCCCTGTTACAGAGGCTACAAAAAAGGCTGCATCGTTATTAACAACAGAAGTAGTGAAATTTAGTTTAATGTCACTAATTCTGTTGAATGACTTCCATAATAATTCGATGATTCATTATTACCACAGAACACTTATAACTGTGCTTTAGGAATTAAGTTGTGTTCCCTGTCCTGGAGAGCTTCAAGTATAAATATGAGATGCAGTATTCCAGAGTTACGGCACAGGTGGAAGGAAAAGGATTGCCACCCTTACAGACTTAAATTAAGATCGGTTTAGTGTCTTCTTCTTGAGTGGAAAGTTTAAGCAGCCAAGTTGAATGTGTGCTTAACTCTTGCTGAGTAAGGAAGTGGTAACTGCGTTAAAGGCAGTCTTAGTACTGCATAATAGCTTTGTGTGTTGATATGTCCAAGCACAGCTGTCTGCATATGAGAGGGAGGAGAATTAGTGGAGCAGAAGGGAAAGAGAGATCTATCTCATGTTATAGACTGATTTGCTGACCTCTGTGTTCTTTATTCTCTCTTCGCATGAGTGAAACTTTTGTCTGAATTGCTGCAACTTTTGTTTTCCGGGCTGGGCGCATTCAGGCCCTTGCCATTCTCAAGCCAGCTGCATTTCCTAGTCCAGTGCACTGCTTATAGCACTTCTTTGGCTCCTTTCTCTGGATTCCCTTCCTTATGGCATCAAGTGTAACCTCTCTGCTTTCACCTTCAGTGCAGTTTTCAGCCCATCTCCAATCCTAACCCTTCCTCTCAGCCAGTACTGATTGCTCAGCTCTTGCATCTGTTTACTTCATGATGATGTTCCTTGTCTGTCAATAATTTCTGCAGGGACTCTGATGTTTCTATTGTGCACTTCACTCCAAGGAAGAGCTCTGAAGTGAATCCATGGGGCCAATTCAGCATCCTTCTCCTGTTCCCTGTTCAGAGCTCTCCTTTGCCGTGATACCTGCCAGGAAACAGGGCCACATTTTGGTGGTGTTTTCCTTTATGAAAAACTAGTCAAAGCACTCCCACTTCTGCAGCCTGGCTTTATGCCTGTCCTCCCTCTGCCTGTCCAAACACAGCTCTCTGCTGCAGAGCTTGGCAATAAAAAATAATAATAGTACAAACACAAAGTCTCTTCCTGTCCTTCTCGTTGTTAAGGTGGGATAATGAGTTTCTTCTCAGTGGCATTCACAGAGATAAATGTCATTCCAGTACGTCTGAGTTGGAAGTGGTGCCTGGAAGCAGAGCTCAGTGCAGCACTGCCTTTTCCTGCCGTTACAGACGTGGTGCTCTGCTGTGTTGTGGGGCCAGAGAGGATCAGTCTCAGATAAAATCTGTTTAGAAACATCCCCACCGAGATCTGAAAGCTCGGGAAATTACCCTAAAAGGTGCATGTTCTTTGGTTTTCTGGTTTGTGCCTTTTTTTTTTTTTTCCTTTCTGCAGTACATCTTCATTGGGGTCTGTAGTGACAAGACAAGGGGTGATGGGTTCAAACTTAAACAGGGAAGTTCAGATTGGATATAAGGAAATTCTTTACTGTGAAGGTGGTGAAGCACTGGAGTGGGTTGCCCAAAAAAGTGGTAAGTGCTCCATCCCTGTCAGTGTTCAAGGCCAGGTTGGACAGAGCGTTGAAATACATGGTCTGGTGTGGGGCATCCCTGCCGTGGCAGGGGGGTTGGAACTAGATGATCTTAAGGTCCTTTCCAACCCAAACCAGTCTGTGATTCTATGATCTTAGTGGAGAGATGGGGCAATTCCATCACCAGTAATTTTACTGTCTTCCTTGGTGGTGGAGGTACCTTTCAGTGACATGTATTCTTCCAGATTCAAACGATTTTCTAATGCAAATTAAGCCACCAGTAGACCAAAGGAAGTTTGAATGTAGAAGACGTGCATACCACAGGACTTGAAGTATTTTGCAGCACCCTCTCACACTGAATTGCTAGCTCTGTTCCCTTGTCAGGTGTGTTTCTAAGTAATGTCAGAAGTATCTGGCCCTTGCTATCCACATGGGACATACTTTTGCCCAACTGTGTCAAGATGGGGAGCTGGTGCCTGCTGAAAGTGAGCAAGAGGTCAATGCCAAAATACATGGTTATGAAATTGTTTACAAATCTATTGTTGCTCTCTTTCTGAAGGGCAGTAACAGGCAAAATCTCAGCAGGTCCTGGTGGGAAGGTCTCTCCTGCATTGGTGTGGCTAGAGGAGTTTCTCCAAGCTGGGGATTGCAAGGTGCCATTGGGATATCTGGACCTATGAAAGCCTAAATGTTAAAAAGCATGCCAGAAGGAAACAAGCTATTAAAAAACCTCCAAGCTTTCTTTTGTGTCTTTCAGGAGCAGTAGTGATTCATTAGAAGGGTAGATCTACAGTGAAGCATGAAATCAGACTCTACAACTCAAAGAGAGTTATAAAGCAGGTGTGTTTATTATGGGCCTGGGTGCAAGGGGGGTCAGTCCTCCTAACTTGCACACTGAGGGGTTAAGCAAGCAGATATTTATTCGACACAAACATGCATATTCATTAGGTTCCTTCCAGAGCTATTACAGTTAGCGATGGGGCTATTACAATTAGTTTAGGTACTCAGTATCATAAGGCTCCTCCCTTTTGGTGCTTGCGCACTGCCCTCCGATGATCATGGGCAGGGGTTTTCAAGATGAAGTAAGCAGTCTTCCTCATGTGGGCAGGGGTCTTCAAGATGAAGTAAGCACTCTTCCTCATGGTGCACTTTTTACCTTTGGCACAGTTGGATGCCCCAGTAATCACAATTAGCTGAAACCAGCCGTATCTGCAAGTTTCTGATAGCTGGCAAAGATTTAGAGCAGTGCGACCTTTGTACAAAATTTACTGCAAGCAGGATAGGATGGGCAGACAAGGAGTATCCTAAGCTGGCAGATGTTCGGTAGTCACTGTCTCCAAACTAACTGATAATTAGAAGGATGGTAAGAAAGAGTTCACTCATGTTAGTAAGATTACTAAATTCTGTTATCACACCGCAGACTTGCAACACATTTTTCTCTTAGACCTAAGTTAAGTTGAAAGTATTTTAACACTATGTTTTCCAGGCACTTGCTTTCCTTATGTCAACAGGATGAGAATTATCTTGAAGAACAGCTCACAATTAATGAATAAAAGCTTGGCCTGCCAGCTTCACATCTTAGCAGTGGTTTCTGTTTGGATATTACAATGTGTCAGGGATGTCTCCTTAGTATCTTGTCTTATCTGTAGGCTGCAGGGAGCAGCTCAGTGGCGTTAGCTGAAATTCAGAGGAGTTAAGGTTAACCATGGATGGAGTTTAACCATCTTTGGGTCTTGGAGAGCCAGGTCTGTGTGAGGGATAACAAGGTCCTGCTACGAGCAGTGATGCTTGTCTTATGGATACAGCATGGGGTGGGGTGTAGGAGATGAAGTGTCTGATTTATGCTCTGTTTCTCTGAGAGTCCTGAGAACTGAGTCCTGGACTTGGTTGGATCTTCTTCTGGTAATCTGAAAGTATGCAGACATCTTCTTAGACCTCATAGCAGGCTTCCAGTATCTGGAGGAGGGCTATAGGGATGTTGGGGCGGGACTATTCATTAGGGACTGTAGTGATAGGACAAGGGATAACAGGTTAAAATGGGGGAATTTTAAATTGGATGTAAGGAAGAAATTCTTTACTGTAAGGTTGGTGAAGCACTGGAATGGGTTGCCCAGGGAAGTTGTGAATGCTCCATCCCTGGCGGTGTTCAAGACCGGGTTGGACAGAGCTTTGGATGACATGGTTTAGTGTGAGGTGTCACACTAAACGGTGTTTAGGGCAGTTGGAATTAGATGATCTTAAGGTCCTTTCCAACCCTAACTATTCTATGATTCTGTGATTCTTTCTCAGGCATCCCCTGGAGCCTCTCACTCCCAGGAGATTCCCAGGCATCTGGGGGCAGGAGCAAGGATTTGGAAGGTGACAGGATGGGAGGAAGTGCTGCATGGTGCCAGGGATTCCCCTTAACTTGCAGCTTTTCTGTTGTGGTGACATTTCTGGCAAAAGCAAAGGAAAAATAAAGTCTGTGCCTCTCCCACACCAGGCAGTGAACACACCCAAGCACCAGCAGAGACCTCCAGCAGCCCTGGCACAGCAGTGCAGATGCAGGACCCAGTGGAGCAGTCCAGTTCTGAGGCTGGTAGTGCCTTGTCTTTCCTCCTCCCTCCAAAGTCTCAGGTCCAGCACGTGAACATTGCAGGCCCAATACTTCTCCATTTGTCAGCAGCAATGTTCTATCCTGTTGTAATGGGAACAGGTCGGGCCCCTAATTGCAGCAATATCTCCTCGATGAGCAGAAACTGCAGCAGTCTCATCAGCTGCCACCATGAGCAAAGTTGAGCTTGTGCGTCGCTTCAGTGGTTCTCAGTATTTTTATATGTTGCATTCTCTGATCATGTTAAAACTCTCCAGAACATACTATTAAGGTGACAGAGGGACCAGTAGCAAAGCACTAATCCAAATAATTTTTGTTTTCCAATCGGCGCTGGACAAGAGCCAGAAAGCTCAGCTGTTGTTGCGCAGAAGCATATTTAGTCTGACTTAAGGGTAAGCATTAGAACACCGAGTTTTGTGCTCATCAGCCAACAGCTATTCACCTGGTGACAAACTACAGTTGCTCATAATAAATCCAAAGTACATCAACCCATTTTCATCATTATTTCCAAAACATTGCACAGAATTTGTGTTGTGGGCCAAGCAAACAGATTCTGAGTTTCGATTACAACCCAAAACCCCAGATTGCATTGCTTGTGGATACATGGAAAACCTCCTGTTGAACTGGCCTTGAGATGCTCCTTCTAATGGTGCTTCATTTAACTGGGAATTTAGTGGTTCAGGCTGTAAATGAGGTGCTCCTGTTGTGTCTTGTTTCCGTGTCATTATATCACTCTGATCTGCACTTGTACTCATTCAGATTGTTCTGACTGTTCCTTTTCTTAGAGCAGCTTTCATTGACATGCTGATAAAAGGTGCCCTGTCTTGGGCTCAGCCAGGGTGTTTTCCAGGTGAAAAATGAGAATTCTGCAAATTAAACCATAATTGTGCTCTGGTCTTCAAGAATAACTTTTATTTTCCTGGTCTGATTTTTAGACTGTAATCTCACAGGGACAGGCATTGCCCTGATGTTTGCATCTCTTGAGGTGAGGTTTATAGGTGGCAGGAAAAGGCAGATTCCTGAGGAGGTCATGTCAAGTTGTGCATGCGAATAGCTCTTACCCCTCCTGAGCATTTTCAAACCCATTCTCTGATGGTGCTGCTGGCAGCTGGACTCTGGAGCCTCATTGCAGAGGACTGGGTGCAGAGTATGGGGGGCTGAGGTCATGTTATACCAGGGGATGTTCTGAGGTCTGGTTCTCTTCAGCAGGGAGAGTCACCGGCTCTGTTTCTGGTCCTGGATGTTCTGGTTCTCTTCTAGAGACTGGTTTGCTTGCTCTTTGCTTGCATAAGTGAGCTGAAGCGAACTAGACTGCAAAGGGAATGGAGGCCCCAGATCTCTCATACAATCCTGATCTCTCTCGTTGTGTTGCAGCCCTTTGTCTGTGGAACCCTCCATTGGGACTCTTGGGATTGGAGAAGCGATGGAAGTCACAGTGGAGTTTCACCCACCAAAGATCAGTGTTTATTCCAGTGCCGTGATCATTCACTATGACGCAGGTAAGTGCTGGGCAGTGCATGGTGCACCCTCTCTGTATCCTTCCAAACAGAGCCCTTTCGAAGCAGATTAGTGTTCAACTTGCTTTGCAGGATACTTCTAAGACCTTTCCTTTCAGAGCCTCTGTATGTTTCTGTGCTCAGAAGTGCACAGATAAGGGATGAGGGCTGAGCCTGCCCTTGTTCTGTGTGTCCTGTGTCACTGGGTGCTGGTCCATCCCTGAGTGACCTTGGTGTCAAGACAGTGTTCACCACCCAGCCACCCCCTCGTGACAGTCATCTGCTATCATTCCCTGTTGTCCCAGCACCCTTAATTCTCTTTTGAGGTGTACCTCCCCATCCCAAATTCATCTCAAAGAGAAGTGGACAATAGTTGGTGTTTAGGGGGTTATTAAAGTGGATCCCCTCCTGCAGGAAAGAGATTTCTGGAATCCTATTTTTCTGGGAGTTGCTGTGTGTAGGAGGAATTCCGTATTACAGTCTGCATATCCCTGTGTGGAGTCTTATTCCTAGAGAGGGCTGTGTTTGGAGCGTGGCATGGGGAATTCATGTGTCTGTCAGACTCTTAAATGCCCTCTGTCTCTTATATACCTGGGTCCCATATAGTGTTTCTCCTTTGTCTTGCCCTCTACTTGTCTACATCTCATACTTCACAACATCAGGTCTAAAGCAGCTATAACTTGAGGGCACTTGGGATTTGGCAGGAAGTGCTTGCTGACTCCAAGCATAGGTATGAAATTGATACCTGGGTATGAGAAGCCAGGCTTAGGCCACGGCAGTGCTGTCAGTGTTACATGTCACATCAAGGGTAAGTGGGGAAAACTCAAAAGGAAAGGGGTGGTGTTAAAATGCTTCTGTTGACCTTGGTTCAGCACAGGTGTCTTGTGCTGCTGAACATGATGTTTTCTCAGTGGGGTGAATGTATTTGGTATGCTGCCTTTTATGTTGCCTGAAACAGAGGCTGGTTTTGTCCCTGCTCCTCAACTTCGGCCCTGAGAAGCAGGGTGCCCTACCCTAGCTGACACTGTGATGTGTTAGCACAGCAAAGAGCATTTTAGTTGCCTTGAGTTCATAGAAGTTATAAAAATTATCTATATCTCCCAAATACTCTTTGTAGCTTTATGAGTTATTGCAGACTAGTTAAATATTTTTCAGTTCATAGAATCTCAGACTGGTTTGGGTTAGAAGGAACCTCAAAGCTCATTCAGTTCCAACCTCCTGCCATGGGTAGGCACACCTTCCACTAGACCAGGTTGCTCCAAGCCCCGTCCAAGCTGGCCTTGAACACTGACAGTATTGGCAAATGCTCTGACCACACTGCCCAAGTCTCGGAAGGCAGATGCAAGGTCTGTGAGAATGAAGACCTTAGGGCCACTGTAAGAGGATCAGGTTCAAGATCCTCTTAAGAACCTGAATGCACACAAGTCCGTGGGACCTGATGAAATCCATACACAGGTCCTGAAGGAGCTTGCGAGTGAAGTTGCTAAGCCACTGTCCATCATATGTGAAAAATCATGGAAGTCAGATGGAGTTCCCAACAACTGGAAAAAGGGAAATATGACCCCCATTTTCAAGAAGAAGGGAAAAATGAAAGACCTGGGAAATTAGAGACTGCTCAATCTCACCTCTGTGCCTGGGAAAATCTTGGAGCAGATTCTCCTGGAAGGCATGCTGAGGCTCTTGAAAAACAACTAGGTGGTTGGTAACAGCCAGCATGGCTTCACTAAGGGGAAATCCTGCCTGACTAATCTGGTGGCCTTCTATGAAGGGGCTACGGAACTGATGGACAGGGGCAGAGCAGTTGATGTCATCTACCTGGACTTGTGCAAAGCGTTTGACACTGTCCCCCATGACATCCTTGTCTCTAAATTGGAGAGACATCAATTTGGTAGATGGACCACTCGGTGGATAAAGAACTGGCTGGATGGCCGCACGCAAAGAGTAGTGCTCAGTGGCTCAATGTCCAGCTGGAGACCAGTACTGAGTGTGGTGTTCCTCAGGGATCGGTGTTGGGACCGGTCTTGTTCAACATCTTTGTGGGTGACATGGACAGTGGGATTGAGTGTGCCCTCAGCAAGTTTGCCAATGACACCAAGCTGTGTGGTGCTCTCAACACGCTGGAGGGAAGGAATGCCATCCGGAGGGACCTGGACATGCTGGAGAGGTGGCCAATGCCAACCTCATGAAGTTCAACAAAGCTGAGTGCAAGCTCCTGCCCCTGGGTCAGGGCAGTCCCAGGCACAGCTACAGGCTGTGCAGGGAGGTGATTCAGAGCAGCCTGAGAAGAAGGACCTGTGGGTGTGGGCTGGCAAGAAACGGAACATGAGCCGACATCAGCGTGTGCTTGAGGCAGAACCCCCTTGTGTCCTGGGCTGTATCACCAGCAGCGTGACCAGCAGGTCAAAGGAGGTGATCCTGCCCCTCTACTCTGCTCTCATGAGACCCCCACTTGGAGCACTGTGTACAGTTGTGGTGTCCTCAACATAAGAAGGGCATGGAGCTATTGGAGCAAGTCCAGAGGAGGGCCATGAGGATGATGAGGGGCTGGAGCAGCTCCTGTATGAAGACAGGCTGAGAAAGTTGGGGCTGTTCAGCCTGGAGAAGAGAAGCTGTATGGAAACCTCATAGCAGCCTTCCAGTATCTAAAAGGGGACTACAAGGATGCTGTAGAGGGTCTCTTCATCAGGGACTGTATCTATGGGAAAAAGGGGAATGAGTTTAAACTTAAACAGGAGAGAGGTTAGGTAGAAGGAAGAAATTTGCCACTGTGAGGGTAGTGAGGCACTGGCACAGGTTGCTCAAAGAAGTGGCAAATGCTTCATCCCTGGCAGTGTTCAAGGCCAGGTTGGACAGAGCCTTGGGCAACATGGTCCAGAGTGAGGTGTCCCTGCCCATGGCAGGGGGTTGGAACTGGATGAGCTTAAGGTCCTTTCCAACTCAAATCATTCTATAATTCTATGAAGCCCACCGAGGTTGGTGTGATTTACTCAGGGACAAGTGCATGCGTCATTGGTTTAATTTTTGCTGGAGATGACCCAGGTCTGTCCCTAGCATTGCTTAAGCAAACATGGAGCTGTTCAGTGCAAATAAGTCCTGATTTTCCCTTTGTCTAGTATCTGACTGATTTAAATTGTGCGTCCTTTAGAATGTCCTAGTCAGGAAACGAGGAACTGTTTCTTGCATTGACTGTGTGTGTGGTGCTAGTCCTGGTGCTGCAAACTTTGCAGATGAGTATGAAGAAAATGTCATTGTTGCTAAGACTGTAATGATTTATGATGAAAATTAGGAAGAAGCTCTTCCCTGTGAGGGTGCTGAGGCCCTGGCACAGGACTGCCCCATCTCTGGCAGTGCTCAAGGCCGGATTGGATGGGGCTTGGAGCAACGTGGTCTAGTGGAAGGTGTCCCTGCCCGTAGCAGGGGGTTGGAACTGGATGAGCTTTAAGGTCCCTTCCAACCTGGACCACTCTGGGATTCTGTGATGATTCTGTGAAAATTTGACCTTCAGAGCTTTTCATGTCAAAACTCCTTTGTTTCCCCCTACATGTGTCCGGGTGTGAAAAGTCGCAGGTCGTGCTGTATGAAGGTGAGTTGGGATGTTCTGGGCTACAGCACATACCTACTCATCTCCTTAACCCCAGGATATGGTATCAGAGAGGATTTCCGAAGCCTGCATGCCGAGTACGCATACAGGTTTGGAAGGGGTTTGCACTCAGTGTTGCTGAAAGTCCTTGTCCTTTCCCCAGTGACTTTCATCCCACGCCCTGTGGATGTGGGAGGGCAAGTTTACGGAGTTAAGTCTTGTCTCAACCAAGTCGGTATTCATAAAGCTTAATACTCTTTTGGCTCTCAAGTTGTGCTCAAGGGAGATGCCCAAGCTGAGTGCCCTGTGTACTGTTGCTTGTACATCAAACCCAGGTTTCTGGAGTCATACAGTACAACCTGATGGAATAGCACCAGATTGTTACAGGAGGGTGAGCTCTGCTTAGGAACATGTGGCTAAGGAGATGTGTAACAGGTTCCCAGAGCTGTGTCAGAGGTACAGAACAAATTCACCAGTTTTAGCACCCAGAAACAGTAACGTCTGTGGCAGATTCTCCAGGCAAGTAGAGGAGACAGAGACAGGAGGTGCAGGAGAGATTCTGGGAATTGTGGAAGGAGAATCACTTCTCTGCACAGAGCTTCCTAAATGCTGACTTATCTTAGGCTCCTGTCTCCAAGAAGTCCCTGGTATTGTACGATGGGTGATTTTCAAGGTGTAGGACCAGATTCTGTGATTGTATGTGTGTGCCTGCAGTGCCAACTGGACCTGGCACTGGTGCTACAATGTGCTTCTAGACCAGGAGATCCGTTGTGTGGTGCTGAAATTACTCTGCACAGTTTTCTCCATTGGCCACCACATCCGTTGGGATCTCTTTGTCAGCACAGGAACCTTCAGTGATGAGCAATCACCACTGAGCTTGTGCAGAGCTAACAGATGATATATATCAAGGTGCTTTTATTGCTGTCAGTAGTTGAGAGTAATTCAGGAGATAACTTTCCTTTGGTGGCTCTGCAAGACTAATACAGAAGCAAAAGCCTGGGGGCAGGTCTCGCCCTCTTCGAGGGGAGAGATCAGAGCCTGTGTATGTAGGAGAATTTTGGGAGACAGCATGTCCAAGAGGAGCCATGCCTCAAGCAGGCATGTCTTTGCCATGACCATCCTGTCTTCCCTTGGTGCGGAGCTCCAGAAAGCAGCTTCCCCACAAGAGAGGTAACATGTAGCTCAGGAGTAATTGTCAGTGGGTTTAGTCCTGCTGGAAGCCTCCAGCCTTGTGCTAAAGGCTGCTGAGGAGCTGCCTGGGTACTTGGCAGATTAATACCCTGTTTCCTCTCAACTTTTCCTGCACAGCTTAGCAGAGGGCTGGTAGTTCCTGAGCAGGAGCTCTCCTAGAGCAAATCTCAGCTCCTTTTGCCCAGAGGCCTTGGCTCAGAGCATCCTCTGTGGCTCTGTACACCCAGGGCAAGGAAGGGAGAGCTCAGCCTCAGCTCCTTGATCAATTGCTTCAAGGGCAGTATCTGCCTCCAGCTCAGCAGGTGTCTGTCAGATTGAGTTTTCCTGCACTGGGTTAGTTACTGTTCCTTTAGGAAGCGAATGAAGTAACGTCTCCTCTCCCAAGCCCTGGAGAGCAAAACTTGCTCTCTGCCAAAGGCAGGTTATTCCTGTAAAGGAGATGAGAGCAGCTGAACATGTTTCTCCTGTGCAGCACACCAGGAACTGGACATGATGTGGAGCTGAGCTTGCTCTGCCCTGGGGCAGGGAAGGCTCTGCCTTGTTTCCCTGCCTCTGAGCTTTGCTGCTGCCCCTGGACATCTGGGGTCCCTAGCAGCCTTTATTCTGGATGTAGGGCTAAATGTAATGATCTCACTTTGATCAGCACAACACTGCAGCATGGGGAAACAAGCCTTGGCCTGAGATGTCCCCTCCCTGGCTGTGCCCCTCCAGTCTCTCTAGTGCTTCACTCCAGTCCCAAACACCAAGGAGAAGCACTGCCTCGCTGTCATCTTCATCTGTGTGTTTGGGTAGACCTTGGAGAAAACAAGCATCTTTGCATAGCGCTATTCTCTTTCCTTTAAGAACCCCCTTTCTGCTAGGGGTCTTGTGATCTCTCTTGCAATCAGTGGCTTCTAAGAACTTGCTTGAAAACAAAATGAAAATCCTATTTAGTCTCTAGAAAAAGCCTTTTCCTTTCTCTTTTTTCTTCTTTGTCAATGCACTGATGAATGTGAATGGCAGCAGGGCTGAATTGAGGTTTAGTCCTTGTTGTGTTGCATTTCACATTCCTGAGATCAATCTGAGTGCTCTCAATTTATACTGACTTCAGCCAGGATTGAGGCCTCTCAGTTCTTGCCTGAGCAAACTCACGACCTCATTAGAGAGTAATCTGAGTCATCCCTGCATTGTGCAGGATTCCAGGGTGGGAACACTAAAGCCATTTTCTGGTTTTAATCTTGGTCTTGTGCAAGTGCTTACTGGGGCTCTTGACCTTGCTGCGTGAGTAGAGTTGAATTACTATTGAGCTAAATTTCTGGCAGCAGATGCTGAGGTTCTGATGGCCATTGCTGTGTGCCACTGCTATTCAAGTCCAGTTGTACATCTTCATGCAATTCTCCATTCCTTCAACACCAGGCAGACTCATAGTAGCTTCTTGCAAGTGCAAAGAGGAATGGAAATCTGTTCCCTGAGCAGCAGCCTCTTTGGACTCCAAAGCTTCACTGTAGTCCACTAACTGATACAGTATTTTTTTTATAGTGCTGGCAGATGGTTAGAAACTTACCACATGAGGCTTTTAAAAATCTTGTTTCCTGTGTTATCCTAGCTGTAAGCCAGATTCTGATGCTGTAATTACTACAAGAGGCTTCTGTAGTTTTTTCCTTGGATTATGGGGCATTTAAAACTTTGCAAAGGGGTTTTTCTTTGTGCTGTGTCACAGATGGAGTGCATGTTGTGCTTTTCTTCCTTGGCTTGTAGGATTCCCAGCCGCATGGCTAGTTTCTGCTGGACTTTAATGTTCTTCTGTGTTTGCTTCAAAGTGAGTGGAGGGAAGCAAAACAAAGTGGAAGTGGGAGGTTGTGCAGTTATATGTTGACTTTGCATCTTAATAGGAGCAGCAACAGTTGGAGGGTTGGTAGCTAATACTTCATACAACTGATGGGTTTGGGCTTTTGTAGTTCAAATCAATGAGATTGATGGGTTAGTCTAACTGGTCTCCAGAGTGTTCCTTTATGTCTAATAGGTAAAAACTGTTTCCTGCCTTTGTTCCCCTTTTCTAGAGCTGCTTGGAATAATGATTTATTTAAATCTGTTTTAGATAAGGTTGTTCTAGTCCTTGCAAACAGAGCATGGCCTCTGTTCCCTCTCCAGGCCCTTGTGTTTCAAGACAGATGGTCTGTCACACTGAGAGAGGTGAAGGGGAATTAAGTTTGCTTCATACGCTTGAAGGTTTTTGCAGAGCTTTACAGCTCCCCAGGTATGTAGCACCCCTCCTGACAAAACCCTGCCACAGCAGCCCATGGAATTGGCTGCATGAGTCACAGGAGTGTGTGAAGTAGGAGGGTCGTTTGGAAGTTAAAAATCTCCTTTTGGCAGTTTAATTCATCCCCAGATATGCCCAGAGACACAATTCCATGTGATGCCAAATTGCACCTTGTTAGCACCTGAAAGATGTCTGCAGGAATGTGGGTTTCATTTCTTTGCAGGTCATCCTTAACTGCAGGTTGTCTACTCTGTCATCAGTGGAAATCACTGAGATGTTCCTCAGTGTCATTAACTCTGGCTGTGTTTCAGGGCAGAGCTGACCATTCATTAGGCTCCTTTCCTTGTGGATCAATCAGCATCTGCTGAGCATCAGAAGAACAGCTTGAAGGCTGATGGATTTATTAAGTGGTATGTTGGATGTGTTTTTGCAAGGTAATCAGAATAAAAGTTCCAGCACTGATTTTCCTAGGGACAAAAGCAAGGTTTCAGAAGTCAGGTACCTCGATGTCTCATTGCTGTAGTAGCAGTGACGATTAAAACTAGCCCGTGGCATCCTGGCTGTGTGACAGTGTCATCTCTAATCATCTGATGGCTTCATTGCGCTGTTCAATCCCTTCTGCAAGGCTCCTTCATGCTGAGTAGAACAAAGCCTGGCTCTGGGATATTCCTGTGCTGGAGTATTTTAGCCTTTAACAAGGCAAACAGATCTTCCTAAGCATGATGCACAGAGGGTGATGAGAAATACTCTGGGTGCTCCATTGCAGAAGGATGCATAGCAAGGAGCCTGATGGAAAAGGAGATGGCTTTTAACATGCAAGAGAGCTGTCTGAAGAGCCTGCAGCCTGTCCCATAGAGCTCTCCTGACTGGTCATTGCTTTTCATCCCAATCTGTTGTGTTACAGTTCCTGGCAAGGCCTTTGAGGTAGAGACCCTCTTCTTGCTATATGCTGTATGGGTACAGTCGGTGCTCTGCTGAGAGCTGGGCCACGCTGGGGACTTGTGACCATGAGGAGCAGTAACTGTGGCAGCGGTAGCCATTAGGGTGCTCTGAGCTTTGCTGTAGCCTGACAGTGATTCTGTAGAAACCCCCTTGTTAGCAGCAGTTATTTAGTGGTGAGGTTTTTGAACAAGCTGCTGCTAGGGCTGGAGTCAATAATGTGAGGGAGTAATAATGTCTGAAGGTAGGTTGTGAACACCACCTTGGAGAAGCACTTTGAAATGGCTGTGCTGCTGTGTGTGTTGCTCTGGTGCTGGAAGTCTCCGGCTTTCCAGAGGACACTTACCCTATTGAAGGGACTCACTTCTCCAGTGGTGAAGTGGTAACAGCAGCATGTTTGACAAGGAAGCATGTGCTGGCAGTGGTGAGGCACTTTGCTGTGTTAGTAGCAGGAGCAAAAGAATGAGTTGGCAGATGGGTCCGAGGGCCCAGTAGCACCCTGTTGAGTGCAGAGCTCAGCACAGAAGCTGCTCTGTACTTTCCATTCTCTCTTTCATTTCAAATGCTTCTGCTTGGGTTTTGAGATCAGAGCTATGCCCAATATTTCAGGACCAGGAGGTGAGGACGACATGACACTGGGGGCATCTCCTGCCTGCAGAAGACCCTGGGCAAGCCATGACTGAGGTGGGGCTCCTCAGCGTCACTGAGTGACTTGGATGTAGAAATCCCTGTGACCTGAGTGGGATGGCAGCCCAAAGGGCACCTGGGCACATCTGAGAAGTCTCACTGTAAATTCTGTCACCTTGGGGATAAATCTCTACAAACACCCCCCAGAATAAGTTGCCTAAGGTGGTGCCAGGACATCCTCATGCTGTACCATGTGCAGCTGCTAGGATATGATAAATGTCCTGATCCAGGGAACTGCTGATCCAGCTCAAAGCTGCAGCTCTTTCTTCTGTTGCCTGCAGATTGCTCCGTTCCTTGTACTTCCATCATTAAGTGAGATGAGCCGAGACTTGCCTTTGCTCTGTTCCAGGTGAAGATGTTCCCAAAAGCCTTTGTGGAACAGCTGTAAATGTCAACATCAGGCTTGACAAGAGCTCCCTGACAGTTGAGAAGACTTCCCTCAGGCTGTCAAACCAAAGATCCCTGGTCATCCACAATCAGAGTGCCATCATGGCCCGCTTCCAGTGGAAGAGTTTTGTTGATCAGGAAGAGGAAGAGCATCAGAAGCTGAGGTCTGTTTGAGAGATTCATCTCGGAAAGATACATGTCCCAGGGGAAAACTAACACATGGCCTCAGAGGGGTGTTGGGGCTTTTGAATGGATTAGGGCACATAAACCCATGCACAGCTTGGAGGTTAACCCTTGCCATTCCAGTCCTACCCGTGCTACAGCTGAGGATGGTGTTTTGGGGAAAGAAGGTTGATTGCAATCACTGCATTGCCTCGGCAAATTCACGTTTGGGAGCTGCAAACTATTGAGTTCAGAGATCCCTGTACTATGGAGGGTCCGTGAGGCTGAGGAAGGTGTCAGCACCCAGTACCTGGGACTGGACTGAGCAGTAGCACTGAAGAGCTGCAGGTGGCACAACTATTGTGATACTCAAGCAATTCCTTCTTTGATAAGCTGGCAGTCTCCTTTTCCAGTCACATGCAGGGTCGAGTGCTTGTTTGGCCCAGAAGGTGGAGGCTGTCCTGCTGTAGGCTGGGGAATTGCCTTTCAGTGTCCTGGTTTCTGGCCCAACGAGGTGTTTCTCCCCTTCCTCATAGGCTGGGCAGATGTGAAGGGGGAGGGCTCTGCAGGGAAGGGATGGCAGCCAGGACTTGGAAGTGCTTTTGGGCTTCAGCAACCTGTGACATCCTGGTGGTGAGAGATGGGGCAGGTTCTTCCAAGGGTGTCTCTGGTGAAGCTTTGAAATTCCCATTTCAGGCAGGAGAGAAACATTCACAGCCTGGGGGGGATGAATTGGAAATGACACTTAAAAGCTTATGTGACTTGGGGAATCCTTGTGTGACCTTTTAGGCTCGGATGGGTGCCAGGTATACAGGAGTTAGTCTGAACCCAGAGCTGATCAGGAAACTGCCTTGAACTGCAGCATTTTTCAAGGGCTTTGAGCACATCAAGTTCAGTGTAATTAGGTCAGAAATGCCTTGAAGGCCAGAACTAGTTTTCCACTGTTGTCTATTTTTAATGACACAGTGTGTGAGTTGTGTGCAAACGCACTGAGTGAAAAGAAAATCTCATGACCTTCCCTTGGCACTTCCCTGGACCATTTCTCCCCACCTGCCTGTCTCAGACTGGACCCTGTGTGATCCTCTGTCCCCTCAGAAGCCACCAGCTTTCCCCACAGTTAACTTCAACCTGATATTTTACGTATGAGATTTGCTGTCATGCCAGTCTCTGTCTTCGACTCTGACCACGACGCTTTGTTCTTCCTTACTCACACTTCTGGGGATGGTCATAGCTCGAAGGCCACTGTCCTGCTGTCAGAGAAGCTTTTGAGATCTCAGAGGAGAGAGGACCTTTTCCTGAGAGGAGGCAGTGCAGGAGCCTGTGTTGGGATGTGACCCCAAAAGACGTGGCTCATTAGAAGGTCTCCCTCCTGCAGCACTTTTGGGGGTGTAACTATGGCCTGCTGATGGAGCTTGAGTTGAGGGCTCCTCATCCCAGTGTCTGGAAGCTCTCCTCATGCACAGCATGTGCGCGAGGCTCTGTGTGTGTGCAGCAAGTAATGTCCTTGCCTGTTTCTCTTTGTGTTTGGATTCAGCTGGGTGATGATCGCTCATATGGCGTTGCCTCAATTTGCTGCACATGAGCCTTCCCCTGGTCCCCCAGTGCTATCACCCGCTGGTTCTTCATGGCCAGGGGACTGAAGCGTGAAGGGGGAACAGCAGTGTGCCAGTGAGGAGCAACTGCTCTGCAGCTGTGTTCCCCTCTCATCTCCCACTTGTGATCTTTAAGCACTAGAATGATTTCTGCTGTAACCACCAATAAAGGGAGAGGTTAACTGCATCACAGCTCTGCAGAGGAGGCCAAAATGAGGGAAAAAATGAGGTGGTTCAAGGCTCAACGTAGGGTCTGCATTCAGGGATGCTGGTCCTGACTTCTTTACTGGGTGATGCTGGGCAAAGTCCCTTCCTCTCTTGGCGGTTCTGTTTTTATGCATAGAAACTCCTTCATGTCACTGAAGGGATGGGATGCCCAAATGCATTGGTTTGCTTTGGAAGTGCACCGGGATCCTCTGGTGGAAGGCAGTGCAGGGAACAGAGCAGATACTGTCTCCTCATCCGTGTGGGTGCAAAAGGGAAGGGGAAAAGTGTGATGCTGGTAATTTGGAGCTGAAACCCAGTTGCTTCTCCTCTCCCAGTGCAGCGTGGCGGTGGTTGCTTCCTGGAGCTGCTGCCTCCCCCAGCAGCTCTATGGTAGGAAAAGCCACTCAGGGTTGCTGGTGGAATCTCCATTGGCCATGGAAGTGGCTGTGTGCCAGGAGGCTTTTTCTTGAGGGCTGCCAGCTTTAAGAAACCTCTTCTTAGCTTGTCAGTGCGGAGTAAAACTCCCTGCTGTGCAGGGAATTACATGAATAATGGGATCCATGTGGGAGCTCGTGTCTCAGGGTCAGCCCTGTGCTGAGCTGTTGCTGTTCCTCCCCAAGTGCTTTGCTGCTCGTGTGCAGCAGGCTCTGCAAATCTGCTGCTTATTCAATTATCTGCTTGGTTTGTCTCTCGCATGGCACAGGCTGCAGGGGCAGGAAGAGGACAAGCTGGATGATGTTCCTAAGGAGCACGGGGTGGTCCCCCCTCTCAGAGAACACCTTTCCCTTCCCATCTGCACCTTCCAGAACCAGGGGGCATTGCCTTTCTGCAATGATATTTTCACCATTGTGCCCATGGTAAGTGACGGCTGAGAACCTCCCTTCCTGCGCCTTCTCCTTCTCATCCCTGAATGAGGGCCCTTGGCGGATCCCACATCAGCTGCTTGATGTGCCAAGATTGGAGACATCAGGTTTCTGGTGAGGCTGGGGCCACTTGTTGCAGACAGCAGCAAGAGATGACCCCAAGCTGGGCTCTGCTGCAAGGACTGTGAATTAAGGGCACTTAATGAGTGTCCTCACAGTGTTCAGAGGTATCAGTTATTCTCTGTAAGGGCACATTTCCACATAGCACGTGGGAGTGAAGAAAGGACATTGGTGCACCGTTAGTTCGCATACTGACCTGCAGAATGAAATGGCCCCCTGTGGAAAGGAGGCCAAATTGAGCCCAATTTTAATCACGGGAACAGCAATCCCTTCCTAAAACCTGGATTTAGACCACATCTGAGTCTCCTTTCCAGTGTTGTCTGTGAGCCTGGACATGAGGCTGGCAGGTTTAAACAGGCTTTTTAAGTTCTCCCTCAAATAGGTAGAAAAAACTTCTCACTTTCCTGGTGATGCAGCCAAACCCCCCATGCCCTTCAGTCAGCCAGAGCCCCTGTTCTGAGCATTTCCATGGTCTGAGATGAAGCATGCGTGCTGTCTGAGCAGTGCAACATCCCTTCCCATCTTGAAGTAAACCCTGGAATAATCCCAGCCTCTTCTTTCTTGTATAATAGGTGAAACTAGTTTATTTTTTTGGTTTGTTTTCCAAGGAAGGGGCTGCTGTTCTCTTCTTGGTTGCTCCTGCAGCCCATGTAAGGCTGAGAGCCACCAGTGCCAGCACAAGTGTGGTTTCGCACCACTGTAACTGGCAGCAGCACGATGCGACCAAGAGACAGTGTCAGAGCAGCAGGAATATTGGCAAGAGTGGGAGCTGCTCAGCTGAGCATTCAGAGCATCCTATGGTGTGTCAGAGGTGGTTCTGGAGTGTGCCCCAGGGCTCGTGCTTCATTACAGTCACTGTCTCCACAATGAGCTTAACCTGCTCTTGAGCTCCTAAGGCGCATCAAGCGGAGGTCCAGAATTCTGGCTCAGTCCTGTCCACATCAACATGTGGTGATGTACAGACATAAAGCATAGCTTGGCCCCAAGCTGGGAGTGGAAACCTTTCCTAAGTGGCCCTGTTCCTGTTACACAGTTTGCTCTAGGGCTGAATCAAAGCAGGCTCCTACACGAGTCTCTCCCCTGCTGTCTTGTGCAGCGTTATCGGTCTCTTGATTTCCATGAATTCCATTATTTATGGGACAGTCCTTTTCCCATTGGCAGTCTTGCTAATGTCTGCCTTCTCCCTGGCATGTGGATGTCTTTACTCCAATTGACAGTATTTTCTCCTCTTTTACACAGGTAGAATCTGAAAATCCCCTGCCCGTGACTTCCCCAATGTGTTGTCTGTCAGTGGCCCTGTAACTTTGAGCTTGGACCAGCACCTTTCTTGCAGTGCCCTGTGAATCTGCTGGGGAGGACCCCCCAGAGCTGGGACCTTGCTGCCTCAGACCTCCTGGCCACAAGCAGCTGCTCTCTTCCTGGCACCTATTGCCCGTAGTTTGTGGGAGCACCCTCTAGAAATCCTGTTACCATCAAACCCTGGTAACAACTGACTGGAGGAAGTAAGTGCTTCCAGAGGTTAGGAAGCTGGTGGAGGAGTAGTAGTCTTGGAAGTGTTTTTTCTGGGCAGGATGGCTTTGCAGGGCTTGTGCAGAAGCTTTGCTAAGTGGAGCATCAGCTGCCTGTATTTCAGGAGTTGCTGTCTGCAGAAGCTACAGCAGGTCACTTCAGTGTGTCTAGGGTTAAGTCCCGTCTGCAGATCAGAACAGGACAGAGGAGGCAGTGCTTTGGGAATTGCCATGTGACCGGGAACATTTGGAGCAGCTTCCAGGCCCGTGGGGAAGGAACTGCTATGCAGCTCTGACTTTCCGAGCACAACTCTCATTGTATTGAATTTCTTTCTGCAAATACCCACGAGATGTCAGCAGAAGCAGCTGTGATGGGAGCTCAGGCGGCTACCACAGAACCAAGTCCTTGTTTTCTGCTGCATCCTCCCCACCACAGCTTAGCTGTAAGTCACATTGCGACACGTGGGAGCTGACTCCTTGGAAATGGAAACCGGAGGAAAGGGAGGACAAGGATTTATTACCATGGCACTGACCTTGACAAGCCACCGTGCCCTGTCATTGCCTGGCAGTGACTCCTCAGTGCCATGTGCTAACTTTGAGCTGGTGGAGGTGGTCTTCAAGACGTCCAGGTTATGAAACTGCTGCTGTTGTTGATCGAGAGGCTGGGCCAGGAGGTAGCGGCGTTGTTTGTTCCTGCAAATCTCCACCTCAGCTAGGAGCCAAGCTGGTCCCCATCCAAATGAGAGGATCCTGCAGAGCCCTTCAGGTTCTGGCAGAGGCCCATTTGCAGTGGGAGCTGAGAGTTCAGTCATTTATGGCAAGAGGCAGATGTTGGCTTTGGTAGTGTCTTTCTCCTGAGTGCCCTGAACTAACAGGATGCGTCTGGGTGTCATTTCGGCACTGCCTTTGCCAGCTCTGTCTTTGGGTTTTGTCTGCTGTGAGCACTGGCTTGGTTTCCGTGGCTCACCTTCCACCTCTGAAAAGCAAAGCAAGTGACTTGGCCAACCCCAGCTGGTGGTGGGCAGCTTTTCAAGGCCAGCTTCTTCTTACCCAGCCTGGCTTGGTAAGGTCTTGCAGATTCTCATCATTTAGGGGCTGAGGAAGGAGCAACAGCATCTGTGTGTATTCAGCATTGACTCTTGTGCAGGGATCACTTCTGTAGCTGTGAGTCGTGGTGTGCAATCCCCTTCTGTGTCACGTTGCTTTATGCTGCAGCAAAGCCAGGGTACAAGAGCTGAGGGGTGTGTGCTGTATCATCATGCAGCCACTGTCTGTGTTCCAGGCCACCTGCCGGTTGCAGCCTGAGCCTGATATGAAGCCAGGAGTGTTGCAGTATCACGTTGAGAGCACTGCAGAGCTTTATTGGTGTCCTCGGTAGCATCCATGGTAGTTTTCTGTACTCTGACTCGGCTGCCATCCTATAGAGAACCTGCTATCCTGGGCAGAGTGCTGGCTCCTGAGGTGTCCCGAGGCTCGTCCGCATGTATCAGCAGTGTGCAAGGGTGGGTGATGAAGCACATGCTTTTATCCAGCAGTTCTTTTTCCTGGGGAGTAGCAGGCATGTGAAGAACCTCTTCAGCAGCCTATTTTAATTTCCGAAGAGAAATAACTCTCTGCTTTTATAGTCTGACATAGGGCAGTAATGAAGGGAGAAGTGATGAAGGTTTCCCAGTATAGTTCTGTCTTTAAAGAATGTGGTTTGGCCATGGAATAGTAAGATAAAGTGTAACTGATGATTTCTCCTGGCCTTTCGTCATTGGAGTCAAACGCTCTGGCTTACAGCTTCACTGCCAATCTAAGGAATCTGTCTGTGTGTGGACTGCCAAAAGTTTCCACCCGAGTACACTGCATTCCACAGGATGGTGATTTCCCATCGGGAGCTCAAGAGACCTGAGTCTGTTAACTGCCGGGTCGGTTCTCTTGGGAGCGAGGATATGAGTGCAAGGCTCCAGTAGGGGTGCCGTGTTAGGATTGTTCCTGAGAGCTGTGCTGATCGCTAGGAAAGGACAGGGTTTAGTGCTAGTCCATAAGCTTGTCCCTCAGGTGCCTTAGGGGAGTGTCATCTGGCTGTGCCTTGGGGCCCAGCAGCACCTTGAATATATGGAGATGTGTCCCTTGTGAGGATCGTGATGCATCACTGGTTGGCTTCCTGGTGCTTCGTGGATGGCAAGACATCATCTGTGGCAAGGGGGTTTGTGTGCTGCACCCTCATCTGATTAGATTGTAAAGGAAAAAATGGCACATGCCCAAAGCTCTAAGCTCCCTCCTGCACTATGTACACAATATGTACAGAATGATCCCAGCAATCAGTGTGGTCTTGGTATGGAGCAAATCATCCTCCCAGGGACTTGGCCACTCTGACTAACCCTGCAGGGACTCCTTTCCACTCCTCACTGTTTGAGATGCACCTTTGCAGTGTTCTCCAGGTTCTTGCTGAAGCTGCACTTTTTGGTGCGGTGGCAGCTCGCCGTTGTGTTGTTGAGTTTGGGTTGTCTGGGGCCAGGATCAAATGCAGAGTCAGCCAGATGCCTTGAGGCACTGAGCCAGCTCCAGTTGCTCTGGCGAGAGGAATGGGGATGCAGGAATGGGAGGAGGCTGGGACAGCAAGGGCTTTGTGTCATGGGCAGTGTCTCCTGTCCCACATGGAGACTTTCTCTAGGTTTTGAGAAGAATCCAAGTGACTTTCTTCTTTCAGACTTTTCCAGTTATTGGTCAGTTGGTGTTTGAAAGGGTTCTTCTCTAGCTGTCCTTCCCTGTGTTCTCCTGACTCGGAGCAGGTTGCACATTAGGGAATTCCCTGCAGCTGCAGACCACTAACTCCCCATGTTCTAGCTCTCTAATTTTTGTGGGGGCTGCCCTCTGAGCGGTAAGTGCTAGGTCAGTGGGAAGAACCGCAGTTAGCGAATATTTATGCTGCAGGAGTGCTGGAGGTTCCACTCAGTTCAAGGCTCTTCTGGGCAAATTGTGGAGAATCCCCAACAGCAGAGCAGAATCAAAGCCTGGCTGTGCTGATAGAAAAATAACTCTGTTCTTTCTACCTGCTTCCATAAACTAAATATTTACTTCCTGTAGAGCATTATTACACTTGCCAGAGGTGTAGCTGTTTATGTCAACTGCATTGGAAATGCTAGGGGCTGAAGGGCTGTAAGCAGTGCCTTTGTTTAAACCAGTTGCAGGGAGTGAGAGCCTTTAGAAACCAGGGATGCCCCCTGAAATGTGTGACAAGACTTTCTGGGACTGAGCGCCAGTGCCAGGATCTTCCGGGAGAGCAGCAAAGAGAGAAGACCCTGAGGAAGCAGCAGACAGTTGGAGAAACTGATAGCGTGGGCCAGGCATAAATCCCTGAGCAAGAGCTCAGTCTCTTCTGACGGTAGCAAAATGCCCCTTCCGGGTGCCGGTAAAGGCGAGGGACTTCGGAAGGTGTTTCTGCAGCTGCTTCCAAGCTCTCCTATGAATTCTGTTGACAAGTGTTGCTTGCTCCTTGCTCTTTGCTGATGCTCTAAGTAAAGGCTTACGGGGCTGTAGTGGAAAGAAGATGTGATGGTTGAAGATAAATGGTTTGCTGTCACTTCCATTTCAGGAGGGAGATATCTTGCCAAATTCTTCACTTGAAATGAATGTGATCTTTAAGCTGAAAGAAGCCAGAGTCTACCAAGAGACAGTCTACTGTGACATCTCAGGTACAGCTCCTTCCTCCTGCTCCTGATCCCACAGGGGAGGCACAAGCACTCTTCCAGCCCACTGAGATCTCATGTACTTCTGGAGGGCTCAACAGGGCAGTGCTGGCACATGCTGCTGTCCCTGCGGTTCCCCGTGGTGTCCTGTCCAAGGTCAGGGCTCAGGATGCCTGGCTCTGGCTTCCTGATCCCAGAAGAGGCAAAACAGTGAAGGAATAAGCTTTCCTGCCATGGGTTTGCCAGCATTTGCAATGCAGCTTTAGTGAAGGAGCACCAGGCGCCTGTGGACCATTTACCTCCAAGATGAGTCTTCACTGCGTGGCTCTCTTCTCCTCCTCGTGCTGCTCTCTCTGAGTGCAGAGTACAATGGGATGGCAGCGAGAGCCCAGCCAAAATTTGATCCAGGATTTAGGCACCTTAGGCTGCTGCAGTGGCTGAGAGCAGCCTTCAGACTGAAGATCTTGTGCTCTGTCATCTCTAGCAAATTTAAGGGAAAGAACCCACCTTGGAGTTTAGCTGTAAGCCTTGAGGTCTCGGTTGCCTTTGCACCAAGGGATGTGCACGTTAGCAGTACATTTATGGCTTATGTGATCTGCTCAGTGAGAAGACTGGCTTTCCATAACTGGAGAGAGGCTCTTCATCAGGGTCTGGAGTGGTAAGACAAGGGGTGGTGGGTTCAAGCTTAAACAGAGGAGCTATAGTTTAGACAAACAGAAGGAATTCTTTCGTGTGAGAGTGGTGAGGCACTGGAACAGGCTACCCAGGGGAGTTGCTCCATCCCTGTTAGTGTTGACGTTCAGGCCTGGACAGAACTTGGAGCAACCTGGTCTAGTGGAAGGTGTCCCTGTCCATGGCAGGGGGGGTTGGGACTGAATGATCTTAAGGTCCTTTCCAACGCAAACCATTCTGTGATTCTCTGAGACACCAGCCCAGGGAGTTGGTTAGAAATGAGAAACCAGCCCCAAGGCATATCTCCTGAGGGATGAGAAGGGTCCCATATCTTCTCCTGGAGCATCTGGAGCTGGTTCTGTCCAGCCAAGGGACCGGCAGCAGTGCTGAGACAACCTGGAAACTGCTGGGTAGCAGAGGGAATTGCGCTCACAGGGATTTCCCTCCACAGGCTGTGAGACCAGGCTGCCCCTGTGCATCAGAGGGGAAGGCATCGGGCCCCAGGTCAAACTCAGCTGTGACCAGCTGAGCACTGGGGAAGTGTTTGTTGGACCAACCCACAGCTACAGGGTGAGCAGGACGGGTCGCAGGGGATGGAGTGGATCCGGATGGCTCCTGGGCAGCAGTGAGCCTCGTGGAGCTGTGGGGTTTCTGCAAGCTCTGGCAGTTTGGAGCAGGAAATATTTGACCAAATTGTCAAATATGGGGGGTTTCACCAAATGTGGGCACTTCTGATGGGGTCTCAAAGGTGCACGTTTGATTTATGAAGCCCTCATCCCTGCTTTTTGTCAACCTCCATTTGTAATCAGCTGGGAGGCTTCATGCAGAAAACCCTCAGCAATCGTGAGACGTGAAAGCAGCACTGGTCAAATATCCAGGTTTAGAAGCTTTTGTTTGGGCCTTGCTGTGATGCGCCTTTGTGCTACGGCTGCTCAAAAGTAGCTGGAACAAATTCACTGTGTTTAAACTTGAGCGCATTGCAAACAGGTCTCAGTTAAGCGCATCCTACTGATTCCTGGGAGCAGGAGCTAAGCCGTGCAGCTCTTATTTTAAACCTGTCCCTGGCAAAGAAACTGGGAGAGCTTTGCCTTGCTGAGCACTCCTGCCACACTTCAGACTTGGTGCTATAGAAAGCAAAGCATTTCTGGGAATGTATCAAAAGAATTTCCTACATGTTTGCCTCCTACCCCACAACAGTGTCAAGTCTTCTGCAAAAAATATAAGCTAGAACAACCAAAAGAGGTAGAAAATGAGGCAATATGTCATGCCAGACACTTTCAAAAGCTTGACTGTGGCAGGGAAGGACACATGGAGGTGTTTCCTTACAAAATTACTGTGGTCTTTGTGCACTTTTAATGCTGATACTTTATTGAGTCTCTTTGGATCAGTTTATTTTCATTACTTGGCGGAAGGTCAAAGTGCTGTAGTAAGCAGTGAGACTGGAGGTAAACTTCAGTTCAGCAAAGGATTCCTGAACTCCTCTTGAGCAAAAGCAGGTCTGTGGTGATCTCCAGTAGTGCTGCAACGGCCCTCTGTGGCTATGAGGGATGGGTTTCAATCAGCTGGGTGGTGCTGAGCAGGTCCTTGACACTGCAGGTCAAGTGGACTGCTCTGTCAGGAGAATAAACCCAGAGTGGCTCTGTTTGTGTGAAGTTATCACTGCTTTGCATGAAAAACCCCCGAGGCAGAACTTGTCCTGTTGTATTTGTCAGCAGCGCTCAGCATCTTCTGCCCTTTACAGATGTTAATTGCTAAATTCGAAAAGAAATGAGGCTTCAGTAAGCAAGGAGAATTCCTTGTGTTTCATGTTGCTTTCTTGCTGCTGCTGCAGGTGCTCCTGCTCAACAGAGAAGTTGTTGAGACTCCCTTCAGCGTGGTCTATCCAGAGAGAGCTCTGGGCTGCTGCTTCACCTTTACACCCCGGGAGGGCATGCTTTTGCCTTTCGAGCATCAGGTCATCTGGATCTCCTTCAATGCCACTGTCCTGGGGCAGTTCACAGAAGAATTCCAGTTCAGTGTGAGGGGATCCCCTGAGCCTCTGAAGCTGCCTGTGAAGTGAGGAGGGTTCTGAGAGCTTGCTGGTCACATTTGTAGCTCTCTCTGGGTAATCATCTCCCACCTACCTCATTTGTTGATGGAGCAGAGAAAGAAAAGGCTTGTCTGAGGTCTTAATCTTGACTCTCGTACTGGCATCCCCATGTTAGGAGCCAGGTTACTTTTAACCTTGACTCCAGTTTGACGCTGACTGCTTGTGACTGCAGCAGCAAATGAAGTGTGATTGTTGGCAAGAGGGAGTCATAGAATAGTTTGGGTTGGAAAGGACCTTCAAAGGTCATCTAGTCTAGCCCCCTGCTGGGAGTAGGGATATCTTCAACTAGATCAGGTTGCTCAGAGCTACATCTAGCCTGGCCTTGAAGGTCTCCTGGGATGGCAGATCCGCAACCTCTATGGGCAACCTGGGCCAGTGTCTTGTTACCCTCATTGTACAACATTTCTCATTTCTTCCTTCTATCTGTTCTGAATCTGCCCTCTGTTTAGTTTAAAACCAGGTCCTACTAAAAAGTCTGTCCCCTAAAAAAAGATTTCTTGTAATAGTTCCAGCTTTGGGCATAGATGGTCTGGGCTGTCCCACCTGAACACACATCAGGACTTTGGAGATGGGCCAGTCTGGATGGTTCTGCAGCCAGAAGGAGTGGTTTTCAAACCCTCTGTTAATAATCCACAGAAAATGGGGAGCAGCCACCTCAGCATCATCTCTCCTGGTCATGTGTTGGGACAAGCTGTCCCTGGGACTTGTGTGCAGCTAGTGCTACGGTACCTCCTTTCTGCAGCCATCCAAGTGCTGATACTGGAGATGGGGAGCTCTGCAGCAAGGTCTGTCACAAAAATTTGGGCATTATCCCATGGGCTGTTGCCACTGCAGAAGATAATCCTCACCGAGCAAAGGGGGGAAGGGAAAGGAGAAAGAGCTGATGATGGGAGAATCGAAGCTCACTTCTGAGGACCACAGCAGCATGCAAACTTGCCCCAGCTAGTCATAACCATGGGCTGGTGGAATAACCTGGTGTGGACAGGAAAGCTGATGCTGGGTACTGGGGAGCTCTGGAGCTGGCTGTGCCTCCTTGGCTGCTGCTGTTGGGAGGCCTGAGATCAAGGTAGTAAACAAATGAAAGATATCTGCAGTGGATTTTACCACTTAGGTAAAGGAAAATGGCTACAATAGAACAAGAAGGTTATTACTTGGCAAGGGAAGGGTAGTGAGTAAGTCTGTCGACCTCAGTAGAGAAACAATGATGTTGGCTTTGTGTTTGGAGGGAAAGTGGTGTGTTTTTGTTTGTGGTTGGTTTTTTTTTTGTTTGTTTGTTTTTGTTTTTTTTTTTTTTTTTTGAAATCAATAGGGAACGTTTCACAATCAAATAACTTATTCTCTTCTGTCCCTCCCCCAGATTGGTCATGGGATGTTACTGCATAAGCAGCTTTCTCCTTGAGCAAGGGCAGGTTTCTCTGGGAAAGATGCACTTAGACAGGTGGAATAGATTTTCTTAGGTAGTGCCCAGTGCTCTTCCTTCCTCATCTTTCACCGCCTTCCTGAGTGGTGATTCCTGTACATCCCATGTGTTGGTACCTCAGCAGCTCCACCTGCTCCCATGCTGCTGTCTCTCAGCAGTAATTCCCATTGCAGCCTACTGCTCTCTAAGAAGTCATCTGCCTGCTTGCTTTCGGTCTTGTCTTTCTTCCAGGGATCCCTGTGCCACCCTTTTCTCATTCTCCATCCCCACAGCTCAAGCTGTCTGATTTCCAATGCCTTTGGGATATCCACCTACCAGGTCAAGCTGAGTCTCCCTCTTCGGGAGCTTTTGTGCACTGGATTTAGTCCTCCATGGAGAAAAATTCCCAGTTCTTTTGAATGGAGGTGAGCTGGCTGATGGGACACTGGGCTGTGAAGGAAGGAACAAGAATGGAAGTTAAGTGGTTCCTCTCCCACCTTGTGTTATCCTTCCTGCTCTGCAAGGACCCTTTTCTCCTTTGTGAAACAAGTGCAATCTTTGCTACTGTAAAACATGGTTGTTGCCAAACCCACTGCCTTTGCCCCCATCTCCTTGGAGGCTGTGTCTTATCAGCTGCAGTGCACAGAGCTTTGGGCTGGCTCCTTGCCTGACACCTTCTGGGCAGTCATTCAGGTTTGACTTCCTTGAGCACGGACATGGTGCACTCAGCAGAAATGGCATCATCTCCCCACTTGCCTGGCAAAGCTCATCCTTGGCAGTTTCCCAGTGTGATCCCAGGTCGTAGTTGGTTTGGAGGTAGTTTTCCATTGTCTCCTGGCAAGTGCTGTGATAGAAAGCGCTTCTGCTCCCTTTGCTCCATCCAGAGTAAGCTGCTGGGGCTTGGGAGGTTAAGGCTGATAATGTGAGGTCTTTGGAGGGGGGAACTTCATCAGCAGCAGGGATTTGCTACCTGACTTGTCAGCAGGAACTGATTCAGCTCCAAGAATTGAGACTCAGCATTGGATTGAAACCCCTGAGTGCTTTTGGGCACCTTCTGATTGCACAGTCATATAAGAACAATACAGCGATTATTCTTACTTGGAAACTGAACTTTCAAGGTTGTCCTAAATGCTTGGAGTTTTTTGTGTGTAGAAAGGGTGCTGGGAATGGAACACCAGGGATAACTGCATCCAGGGATAACATCCCTCCTATGGGATGCTGGGGTCTGTTCACATGTATAGAATCATAGAATCATAGAATAGTTAGGGTTGGAAAGGACCTTCTAAAAGATCATCTAGTTCCAACCCCCCTGCCATGCCCAGGGACACCTCCCACCAAACAATGCCATCCAAGGCTGTGTCCAGCCCCACCTTGAATGCCGGCAGGGATGAAGCATTCACAACTTCCCTGGGCAACCCATTCCAGGGCCTCACCACCCTTACAGTAAAGAATTTCTTCCTCAGATCCAATCTAAACTTCCCCTGTTTAAGTTTGAACCCGTTACCCCTTGTCCTCTCACTACAGTCCCTAATGAAGAGTCTCTCCCCAGCATCCCTATAGGTCCCCTTCAGGTATTGGAAGGCTGCTATGAGGTCTCCATGCAGCCTTCTCTTCTGCAGGCTGAACAGCCCCAATTTTCTCAGCCTATCTTCATACGGGAGGTGCTCCAGTCCCCTGATCATCCTCGTGGCCCTCCTCTGCACTTGTTCTAACAGTTCCATGTCCTTTTTATGTTGAGGACACCAGAACTACACACAATATTCCAAGTGAGGTCTCACGAGAGCAGAGTAAAGGGGCAGGATCACTTCCCTCGACCTACTGGTCATGCTCCTTTTGATGCAGCCCAGGATATGGTTGGCTTTCTGGGCTGTAAGCGCACACTGCCAGCTCATGTTCATTTTCTCATCAACCCACACCCCCAAGTCCTTCTCCGCAGGGCTGCTCTGAATCTCTTCCCTGCCCAACCTGTAGCTGTGCCTGGGATTGCTCCGACCCAGGTGTAGGACTTTGCACTTGGCATGGTTAAACGTCATCAGGTTGGCATCAGCCCACCTCACAAGCGTGTCAAGGTCCCTCTGGATGGCATTCCTTCCCTCCAGTGTATCAACCGAACCACACAGCTTGGTGTCATCGCCAAACTTGCTGAGGGTACACTCAATCCCACTGTCCACGTCACCCACAAAGATGTTGAACAAGACCGGTCCCAACACTGATCCCTGGGGGACACCACAGCTGGACATTGAGCCATTGAGCACTACTCTTTGCATGCGGCCATCCAGCCAGTTCTTTATCCGCCGAGTGGTCCACCTATCAAATTGATGTCTCTCCAACTTAGAGAGAAGGATGTCATGCGAGACGGTGTCAAAGGCTTTACACAAGTCCAGGTAGATGACATCAACTGCTCTGCCCCTGTCCATTAGTTCCGTAGCCCCATCATAGAAGGCCACCAGATTGGTCAGGCAGGATTTCCCCTTAGTGAAGCCATGCTGGCTGTCACCAAGCACCTTGTTGGTTTTCATGTGCCTCAGCATGCCTTCCAGGAGAATCCACTCCAAGATTTTGCGAGGCACAGAGGTGAGACTGACTGGTCTGTAATTCCCCAGCTCATCCATTTTCCCCTTCTTAAAAATGGGGGTTATATTTCCCTTTTTCCAGTCATCGGGAACTTCACCTGACTGCCATGATTTTTCAAATATGATGGACAGTGGCTTAGCAACTTCATTTGCCAGCTCCTTCAGGACCCGCGGATGGATTTCATCCGGTCCCATGGACTTGTATACATTCAGATTCTTAAGGTAGTCTTGAACCTGATCCTCTCCTACAGTGTGCCCAGGGTCTTCATTCTCACAGTCCCTGGGTCTGCCTTCCAGTACTTGGGTGGTGTGGTCAGAGCATTTGCCGGTGAAGACTGAGGCAAAGAAGTCATTAAGAACCTCAGCCTTCTGTAAGTCCAGGGAAGCCAGTTCTCCTGATAGCTTCTGGAGAGGACCCACATTGTCCCTAACCTGTCTTTTATTGGCAATGTACCTATAAAATCCCTTCCTGTTATCCTTAACATCCCTAGCCAAGTTTAATTCTAAGTGGGCCTTAGCTTCCCTAACCTGGTCCCTAGCTTCCCGGACAACATCCCTGTATTCTTCTCATTCGGCCTGTCCTTGCTTCCACCTTTTATAAGCCTCTTTTTTCCTTTGAATTTTCCTCAGCACCTCCTCATCTATCCAAGGAGGTCTCCTGGCCCTTCTGCTACGCTAACTTTTAGTTGGGATGCATCGCTCCTGAGCCTGCAGCAGGTGATCCTTGAATATTAACCAACAGTCTTGGGCCCCCCTGCCCTCTAGGGCTGTATCCCATGGAACCTTACTGAGCAGGTTCCTGAAGAGGCCAAAGTCTGCTCTCTTGAAGTCCAGGGCAGTGAGCTTGCTGCATGCTCTTCTCAGTGTCCTGAGGGTCTCAAATTCAACCATCTCATGATTGCTGCAATCAAGGCTGCCCTGGAGCGTCACATTCCCAACCAGCCCTTCCCTGTGGTGAGGACGAGGTCAAGCATGGCACCTCTCCTTGTTGGTTCCTCTATTACTTGCAGAAGGAAGTTGTCTTCCACACAATCGAGGAACCTTCTGGATTGCTTGTGCCGGGCCGTACCATCCCTCCACCAGGTATCAAGGTGGTTGAAGTCTCCCATGAGAACGAGGCCCTGCGAGCGTGAGGCTGTTCCTATCTGTCTATAGAGTGCTTCATCCACCAACTCCCCTTGGTCAGGCGGTCTGTAACAGATCCCCATTATAATGTCTCCCATTGCTGTTCTCCCTTTAACCCTGACCCACAAACTCTCTATTGACTGCTCACCTGCCCCCAGACAGAGCTCCATACTCTCTAGCCTGTCCCCAACATAAATAGTAACTCCCCCTCCCCACCTACCGTGCCTGTCTTTCCTAAAGAGCCGGTAACCTTCCATTCCAACACACCAGTCATAGGAGCCATCCCACCATGTTTCTGTGATGCCTATGATATCATACTCCTGTAGACATGCACACATCTCTAATTGCTCTTGTTTGTTCCCCAGGCTACGGGCATTTGTGTAGAGGCATTTGAGGCGAGATCCAGTTGAAGCCGGCTCATTGGCTGGAGCAGCTGGAATATCCCTACATTGCTCTGAACGTTTACTATAGGTGCTAGCAACCAACTGGGTGTGTTGGGATGGAATGCTGCCCCCCTCCCCCAACACATCTAGTTTAAAGCATCCTTGACCAGTCTGGCAAGCCTCCTACCAAATCCACTCTTCCCCTTCTTTGTCAGACCAGCTCCACCAGCCCCCGGTAGACCTGGCCTGCTAAATTGTGTCCCATGTTCAAGGTACCAAACCCCTGACTATGGCACCACCCTTCTAACCATTTATTAACCTGCCCAATCCTCCTAGCCTTTTCAAGGTCCTGCCCTGTATCCTGGAGAATTGACGAAAAGACAATCTGCGCTCCAGAGCCCCTAACCACCTCTCCCAGAGCCCTGTAGTCCTTCTTTATAGTCTCCGGGCTACTGCTATCTATATCAGTAGCACCCACATGTATTACCAGGAGTGGGTAATAGTCAGTGGGACCGACTAGAGCAGGCAGCTTCTCGGCCACATCCCTGATCCGAGCCCCTGGTAGGCAACACATCTCCCTTGAGCCTGGGTCAGGCCGACAGATGGGTGCCTCTGTGCCTTTCAGATTAGAGTCCCCGCCTACTACGGCCCGCCGCTTTTTCCTGGCAGCACCAGTAGTGATCTTCTTTACCAGTGCACCAGCTGGTTGCGCCTGGTGGGAGCGCTGTTGCTCATCAGCCCCCTGCAGGACAGCAAAGCGGTTCTGCGTGGGGACAACAGATGTAGGAGGAAGCCCCTTGCTTTTAATTACCCTCTTCCTCCTTTTTTTGTTGTTTTTTTCTGTTACTGTTTCCCATCTTCCTGGGTTAGCAGCCTCCTTTCCTGCATGGGCAACAGTAGACACTCGAGGCCCTGGAACACTCTGGTCCCGGAGCAAGCAGTGCTGCTCCCCCTCAGCTTCCCTGACACCTTTCAGCCTGGTAACAGCTTCCTGCAGTTCAGCCATCTGCTGCAGGAGGACCTCCACCAGGGATCACAGAGTGCAGCCCTGCCCATTGCTCCCCCTTCCCTCAGGACAGCAGTGCAGGCGCTCTCTACACCCTGAGCTCTGCACTGCAGCCTCCCTTCCCATCGGTTCCTTCTGGGTGCCTACAGTGGCCACTGCCGGGGCAGCCAGAGCAGAGCTCCCAGACCGAGCCTTGCTCGTACAGCGAGTGTTCACCACCCCGCTCGCCTGCCCATGCAAACTGCCTCGAGCCCGCCCTGTTTGCCCGCCCTGTTTGCCGCGCTCTGGGTCTCTCGCGCTCCCTGGGGCAGGATTTTAACCAGTCAGGTCTGCCACCAGTCCTCCTGGCGCCGCCCCCTCTGAGTCAGCTGCTCGCCTCCCCTGAGCTGCAGGCTCCTGGGGAGGCCTTGTCGAGGACTTGAGGCTCCCTCGGTGCAAGTTGCTGCTCCGAGGTGAAGCTAGTAGACACCGCGCCTGCCCCCGCTCAGGCCCTGCAGGTGTCCCCTCTCGAGACAGTCACCTCAGCAATGGGCCGGAAATGGCCCATGATGCCGCTCCTTCTGGCGCCGCCCCCTCTACGGACCCACTGACAGTCCTGTGGAAAACCTGAAGGCAATGTTCACTGTGGTCCCTGAGCCTTAAATTCTGATGAATTTAAGTCAGGTGAGGTGATGTGGTGGGTTCAGTTTCCATTATCACTACAGCTACCTGGAAGGAGGATGGGGCCAGGAGTTGGCTGGTCTCTTGTCCCAGGTAACAAGGGAAAGGACAAGAGGAAACGGTCTCAATCTGCGCAGGGGAGTTTTAGACTGGATATTAGAAACAATTTCTCCCCACCAGGGTGGTCAGGCATTGGAACAGGCTGCCCAGGGCAGTGGTGGAGTCACCGTCCCTGGAAGTGTTCCCAAACCGTGTAGACGAGGCCCTTAGTGGCACGGTTCAGTGGTGGCCTTGGTAGTGCTGGGGTGACAGTTGGACTTGATGATCTTAAAGGTCTTTTCCAACGTAGATGATTTCAGGATTCTGTGTTGGCTGGTTTAAGACGTGTTGCTCTTGGATGTGTCAGCTGGTGCACTGGTGATAAGCTGATGCTTTCCTCCCAGATTGAAGTGTTCACTGTGTTGAATTGTTGCTGCTGTTGTCAAGGGATGTTTGGAGCTCCCCTGGCTTCATGTCTCAAAGTCCTGCCCCCATAATGATTGTGTGGATCAAGATCTTCTGAGAAAGGTGTTCCTCTACTCCATGGAAAGAGCAGTTCCAGCTAAGAAATGCCAAAGCAGGAAACGTGTGGCTGGGAAGGGTAGTTACGTTGACTCTTCTTCACTGGGGACACCCCTGTGCCCAACACATTACAGATGGGGAAACTGAGGCAAGGAAAAATCACTTGTTTGGTGCCCTTCATCAGGCCATCAGCAACTTGGGGGCATACCCTGCCTGATGCTGTGCCCCAAGGCCCACCAGCAGCTATGGGCTGCTGACCACTTTGCTTTGGCTGCCTCCTGTCCACCTGGATGCTGTGCTGAGCGTGAGGGTGAGGGGTTGATTTGAAACCCCCTGAGGTTCTCAGACCAGCTGTTACGCACCGGCACGGTAAGGAAAGCTGAAGGCTTTGCAGTTCTCTTCAACCAAGGCAATGTCTCCTCTGCCTTTGTCCTCACAGTGGCTGTGTCATTGGACCGGCGTTTCATTTCAATGTGTCGTGCCTCTGCTTCGGTGAAGTCTCCTTTGGTGAGTGTGCCCTGGGCTTGGGCTGCAGGGTGAGAGTCCTGAGCCTTACCCTAATGGAGTACTTGGCCAGAACAGCATCGTCACTTGTGTTCCTCCATAGCCACCGTCTGCATGTCAAAACCAGGTCTGCCAGCTGCTCAGGCAGTATTTTGCCATCATGAGGTCACACAGAAGCAGATAGAATGGTGCAGAACCAATTGAATGGTTCAAATAGAGCCAAAGGAGTAGAAAGTCAGTGTTCTCTGGTGTCCGTCACAGGCAGTCCAGACCCAGTCTCCCAGTGCTTGGCAACAGAATGACTGTGAAAGTCCTTCTTGTCCCGGGACGGCTGGAGAAGGGAGTTGAAGGCAAGTTGTAGCTTGTCCTGGGTGAATGTTGCTGTTGTGAGGCAAGGGCACCATTTAGCCACCTGACCATTAGTGTGAGAAATTAATTAGTGCTGTGAGGCCAACTTGTTGTGAGCTCCTAGGTAGCATGCCCAAGCAGTAGCTCTGCATTGGGCACCCATATCTTCAGACATGGGCTCCTCCTTCCTCACCAAAAGCCCAGCTCTGCTGGCAGAGATGGTGGCTGTGCACTCAGAGCATCTCCACTGAGATGCAGATTGTGGTTCTTCATCTCAGTCTCACAAAGGGCTTCTCACTGAGATGGTCTAAAGTTTAAAAGTGAACTCAACCTCCTATATCAGCTGTGATTGTGTTAGTGGCTTCCATTATGGAAAGCGAGTACCAAAGCTGAAGCAATGTCAGCCTTTGTGGGGTAATGAAAGCCAGTGTGCAGCATGGCTGTGTGTCCCCACTCCTTCGGGAGGGTGAGACACAGGTCCTGCTTGCTCATGAGCAAGCATCAAGTTTGGCTCCAGTGAAGTGGGCTGTGAGTTGTCACGGGCTCAGTCTTGGTTGCCCCAAACCAGGAGATGCGTCAAGGTTCCTGTCTGGAGAAACTGCTTTAGAGTGCTCTGCATCATGCTGTGGCTCCCAGTTTCATCCTTCCTTTCTTTTCCTGTATCATCTCTTTGACGACAACATACTGCTTTTATCCACTGAAAACTGTGGGAGTGTTTGTGGAGTTCACAGGGGCTTTTTTGGATTGACTTTTAGAGTAAATGCTCTGGATGTACCGCCGTCATTGAGAAGGAATTGGTGCTGGTTTGGGGGAGGTGAGAGCTCCTCACAGTTAGAGAGACACTTGTGGTGTTCAGCCTCACACAGAGTGGGCATTTCTGTGTGACCAGTGTAAAAGGGAACTTAACTGGCGACGACTTCCCCACAGAGCTTCTCAATCAGCTGTAATTGCCATTGAAAGGAGGCAAACTCCAAGCGCAGTTTTGTCACAGCAGGATGCCCACACCAGGAATCACAGGATAATAAACTCCTGTTGGTGTGCTTTTGCCAGGCTTTCCTCGCACCCTGTGCTGCCGCCTCACTAGCGCTTCCTCGGTGCCCTTCAACTTCAACCTTCGCATTCCTGGGGACAGCTCGGCAGCGCCCAGCACGACCAGTTTTGCTCAGGTGTCAGGACCGGTCCGTCGTGGAGAAAGCTAGCCCGAGGTGCCAACAAGCCAGCTGAATTTACCATCAGGCTCTTCACAGGGACCATCTGCTCCAAGGGACACTTGGCTATCCACGTATGGGAAGAGCCCAGCCCTGCGTGCTTCAGAGGTGGAGCTGAAGCTTCAGTGATGTTGAGGGGGCTTCAGCGCTGCTGGCTCTGAGCATCTGCGAGTAAGAGATCTGCACTAGTGTTGGGCTTTACATCTGCCCTGGCAACCGCAAAGTGTATTCAGTAATTCTGATATTGTCCAAAGACTTCCGTTGCTGCCAGAGACCGTGCTCTACACATGAACCAGCGGAAGAATTAAGGCAAACATTGTAGACTCCTAGCCTGTTTTGGGTTGGAAGGGACCTTACAGCTCATCCAGTTCCAGCCCCCTGCCATGGGCAGGGACACCTTCCACCAGACGAGGTTGCTCAAAGCCACATCCTGACTGGCCTTGAACACCGCCAGGGATGGGCAGCCACAGCTTCTTTGGGCAGGCTGTACCAAGGCCTCAACACCTGCACAGGGAAGAACTTCCTGATATCTTATCTTCCCAGTATCTACTAAATCCTCCCTTTCCTTGCTGTGGAGCAAGATCTGGAGGGCGCTGCATATGGATGGTGGGTTTTGGGAGTGATGAAGTATTTGATGCTCTTGTCTTCCAGGTCACCCTGTGCTCCAACACCATGAAGAGATACAAGCTGGCCCTGGTGGTAGATGTGGATGGTGTTGGCAAAGAGGTGTTATCACTGCCCATCAGAGGCAGGTACCATCGTCTCCCTTGCAGCCCATCTTCTTTCCCTGTGCATCTGCCACAAGCAAGTGGTGCTGCCTTGTATAGAGCTGTCTGGCTCCAGCTCCCGATGAGGAGCATTGCTCAATGAGCTAGTTCTGCCCAGCTAGACAGGAGAACAGGAGCATATGGAGAGCAGTGCATGATGAGCAGCACTTGTACTCAGCCACAGGCACAGCCCGGAGCCTTTTCTGGCAGGGAACAGTGATTATATTCCTTATTGGCCTGCTCTAGGGGGTTGAGGTGTAATGTTTCCAGGGGGCCACCTCTCCTCCTTCCTGCAAGTGCTGGACTTGTGCTGAGTTGTGACCAGAGTCTGACACCGGTTTGGGCCACAGTGAGCAGCTGCTGCAAGCTGTTGTCTGTCTCAGTTACGGAAGGGGCATGCGGATGGGCAAGGGCTTAGGGCAGGAGTGGTGAGGGAAAAGTAAAGGCGAGATCTTACGAAAGACAGAGTAGTCCTTGGTGTGGAAGGTGAGCTCAGGTTTTTCTGCTTCCCTCTGGCTCTGTTGAGCATTGATGTTCTCAGTCGTAAGCTGAAAGTTGTTCTTGCTTCAGCCAGATACAGGCCTGTTGTGCTGCAGTGGGTGTCAGCTCAATGACAAGAGGGATGCATTTCAACGGTGCTGTTCCCTCTCCCAGGCAGAGTTGTGCAGTCAGTGCCTGGGCTGCAGTTGTGGAGAACAAGTGCAAATGGGAGCAGCTGGTGTGTGGACCCGTGGGGAAAGGACCAAGGCAGGGTTATGACTCACGGCGCAGGGCAGGTGATGGCCTGTGCCCTCTGTTGCTGGGGTAAAGGGCTGGATTTCAGGCAGGGGCACAGGAGCGTTTTCCCTGGGACACTGGAGTCTGGTGTTCCTGGAGCCTTGGCGAGCTCTGCTCCTTGGTGGGAAAGCTCCCTCAGAGCTCACACATTGCTGGGACCATTGGGAGGTTCTTTGCAAGCCTCCTGGGGCAAAGGAGGGGAAAAGCTGACTTGGGACAGGGCACCGTGCTCTGCCTGGGCACTGGGCAGCTTTTGTGATGCTGAGTCTCAGGGTCTGCCCCTCTTTTGCAAGAGGTTGTTGGGTAAGAGGAAATTAAAGGCTGTTTGTCACTCTAGGAGTATTAAATGCCTGTTTGACAGTGGCAAATGTGTCATGCTCCATTTGGTGCTCATTGAGAAGTAAACAAGTGAGCAACACTGTCTTGTAATGTAATTCCCTTTTCCTCTTCTCTCTGCCTAGATGTGAATTCCTGCACTGCGAGTGCTCCACCCTGCTGTGCCCTTTGGACAATGCTCTCTCAAAGTCCCTTATCAGCAGATGCTGACCTGTGTGAACGACATCAGCCTTCCAGGCTGCTACTGGGCTCTTCCTCAGGTTTGGCATCCCATTCTCCTCCTGTCTCCAATGTCACCTAGAGATTTGTTAGTTAAAAAGCAGCTTTGGTTAAGATGTTGCTGGTTTGTATTCAACCCTAAAGGTTTGCTGGGAACAGGAACCAGCCTGAATATCAACTTCAGGGAGCAGCTTAAGCTCTCCAGGAAGCAGATAATATTCTAGTTTCTGAGATGCTTTCAATGCAGGAGAACTTGTAGGGCTGTGAAAAGCTGCTGCAAGGAGGCTGCCAGCACAGGATGGGGGTTGTGGATGCAGCAGCTTTTGGACCCCCTCAGGATGCTGAACCCGTACAAGTCTTGTGTCTTGAGTTGTGCTTTTCTGCTTTCTCCTAGGGATTTTTAGACGTATGTGAGTTGCCGTTGTGGTAGATGTTAAAGAGTTGAAAATTTCCTCAAAGGTCACTCTCAAGTCGTATTTGATTCTGTCCCATATAGGAGAACAAGGCTGCTGCTGCTTTGTGGTACTCCAGCCCTGAGCCCCTTGGGATTATCCAGCCTCACAGCTCAGTGGAGATCCTGTTCACACTGGAAGTCCAGGTGACAGGAAAGCAGAACACAGTTGCCCGTGTTGCAGTGTTTGGGATTAAAGAATCCCCACTGGTGAGTGCTGGGGCAGATGTGTGCCTTTGTGTCTCTCATCTTGGTGGGATGTAAAGCGTACAGGGGTTCTTTCAGGGGAAATGATCAATGGCTGTTGTCTACAAGGAAAGAAGGGAATCATGGCATAAGCAACACTAATGCCTGGAGAAGAGGGAGGCTGGTATCCCCTTAGGTGATGTGTCTTGCACTTCCAAGTGTCAGTATGGAAGTGTCTGACACAGCATTTAATTACGGGTATGTGAGACAGGATAACAAGCCTAATCTGAAACCCAGAGCAGTCCCTGGCTCTTGTACTCTGCTGCATTTGTTACAGCTGAGCAACAGCTGCTGCTTCATTAGAACATGTGTTGAGGAGCAGTCAGGGATACCTTGAATCCTGCTACATAGAGCGCTGCATTGGAAACGGTGCCAAAGGGATGTTCTGTCCAGAGCTGGAATGCAGCTTTGCTGAAAGTCAGGTCCATCATGTGTGAGCAACATCCATCCATCAGATCTCCTTGTCAAAAGCCCCACCAAGGGCACCAGAGTTTCCACACCGCTTGCATGTGGAACACAGAGACTTTGTTTATCCACCAAGCTTGGAAGTGGATGAGGCAAAGCCTTCCTGGGCTGAAGCCTGCTAAAAGATGTTGTTTGCAACAACAGTAATGGCAACAAAATGTAGACAAGAGGACAGTGCCGGTAGTCTCCTGGTTTCATCTGGCTGAAACTGAGAACAAATGTAGTTAATGAAACTTTAATTTAAAATGCTACTAAGTTTTGAAGCAGCTGTTTTAAAATGTCTTGTCCAATCTTGGAGCATGAAAGGGGATGTCAGAGAGTTGCTGGGAGCCTGAAGCTTTCTGCAACAGAAAATAAGGCTGGCATTTTGAAAGTGCTTGCAGGGATTTAAACTTTTCTTCAAGTGAACGGAAGTGCTGCTACTAAACGCCCTGGCTGCCCCCAAGTGTCTCCACTCCACCCTGTTGTGGATATGCATGTAAACCAGTCAAGAGGAAGGCCAGGCAGTGCTGGGAAGTCTGAAGTTTGATCACAGTTGCTCTTACGAGCAACTTCTATTTATATAGAAGGAATATTTCCCTTGAAGAGTAAAGTTTCTCCCCACTAGAATAACCAGTTGTTTAACTGTGAGCTGCTTTTGAACTACTGGTTTCTTGCACAGCCTTTACCCTTGGGCTAGCAGTTTGTAGTTTCAAAGTTCACCTTAACTTAATCTTCTTGATGTGGAGATGAGCATGTTAATCTTTTGGCCAAAGGGTGAGCATTTCAGCTGGAGAATCGTGGCTGTCCCTAAAGACGCGACACGTGGGACTGGGTGACCCTGTGTCCGGTCAGTCCATCCTCAAGGCACTGCGCTCGTGCTGGGCTGCTGCTTGCAGCCAGCAAACACTGGTCAAAACCTGGCTGGGTGTTGCCTGCACAGATGGGAGTTTCTTGGTGTCATTTTCTCTAGGTCTGCCTTACGGCTTGAGTGCAGCTTCAGGAATTCCCTGGTAGCTGACTCCTCCAGAGCTTTCTGGGCCAACAGAACAGCCGCTGTCCTGTTATATATACATCCTGTGCTGGTGGGAAGTCCTAATGTACGGATCATCTGATGCAAACCTGAGCTTGGGGGAGTGGCTGCCATATATTCCAGAGAGCACGATATTGCAGCATCTCAGGCTGGTTTGGGTTGGAAGGGACCTCAAAGCTCACCCAGACCCAACTCCCTGCCACAGGCAGGGACACCTTCCACTAGAGCAGGTAGCTCGAAGCCACATCCAATCTGTCCTTGAACAGAGGCAGGGATGGGGCAGCCATAGCTCCTCTGGGCAGCCTGTGCCAGAGCCTCACCACCCCTCACAGGGAAGCACTTTTTCCCAGGATCCCATCTTGATCTCCCCCCTGTCAATTTAGAGCCATTCTGCCTTGTTCGGTGCCCACAGGCCCTTGTCCAAAGCCCCTCTCCAGGTTCCTTGTTGGCCCCTTTAGGCACTGGAAGCTGCTTTCAAGTCTCCCCAGGGTCTTCTCTTCTTCAGGCTCTACAAGCCTGCTTAAGCTTTGGGGTGTTTGGAGCTGGGGAAATCCAGCCAGACTGGATAAATTCTCATTAGTTTTAGTGATGTGAGAAGGGGGTTTAGCAAAAGGATCCACATTCCTCCTCCACTAGTCTGTGCCACTTCTGCAGGAACAAACTTTTGGGTCTCAGGCTGTCAAGAGAAAAAAGTGCTTCTCAAATGATGCAATTAATAATTAATGTCTGAATGCAATAAGTAATTAATGCTAGGAATGTGCACAAGCACACATGAGAGGCAACTACCTTGCATGTTCTCTACTCTAAGAGCTTTGCTTCCAACCTGTGCTGGTTTTCACAGGAGAAGCTTTGGGAAGGTTGGAGAAGTTCCTGTGCAGTGTGGTTGTGCAGCCGCAGCAGTCAGGCAGGGTGGTTTCTGGCATGATGGAGCAGTACAAGGGGCAGGCATAGGCACAGGGTAGAGGTAGGAGAGCTGACAGCGTGGAGGAGGTGTGAAAAGCATGCATGGGAGATGGGGGTTCTGTATCCCCTCCTAATGGGGTCTTGTGGCTTTCAGATCTGCAGGGACCACTCCAGATGCCACCTTTGCTCCAGCCTCACAACGCTGACAGCTTCAAACAGTCAGAATTCCCGCAGCCTACAAGTACCCTTAGAGCTGTCCAGTCATTCTAAACTTTCCCTGTTGGTTTTTCCTCTTCCCTGCCTGTCTCCTGGAGCAGAAAATCCATTTAGTGAGCACTGGAGAAGAACCAGTTGTCCACATGTACCCAAGTGAGATAAATTTTGGCAGCATCCAAGTTCTACAAGATGCCTCCCGAACCCTCCTCCTCTCCAATCAGTCTGTCATCCCTGCATCCTTCTCGGCAAAGATGGTAAGTGTCGCTGGGGCCGTTTTCCAGTGCAGGTGACTGGCCCATAGCAGGCTATGACTGGATTATTTATTTATATGCAACATTTCCACATCACTGTCTGAGAGAGAAAGCAAGATGTTCCATCCCAGTGCAGCAAGAGGAGCCTGGCTCTGGGGGTGGTTGTAGCTGGGGCACCTGTCAGTAAAACAGAGTTTGCAGAGATGTTTGAGCAGAAAGGAGTTCATTTCTGCAAGTTCTCCCTTTATTTTGTGGAAGGCCTTTAGCTGTGAGAGTCTTTTGTTTCAGACCTGAGAGGTCTGTCCTCAGGGTGCTTACGGTGAAGTGGGTTTCACACCTCCTGGGGGTCAAAGCAGCCCAGAAGTAGACTTGTAAGGGTTGTGTACCTATGGAGCCTGTGGGCTCTATAACACTGTAGAGCATGTGGCTGCAGAAAGAGACTGTTTAATTCCTGGAGGCTGCATGGCGGGACAGGCTGCAGAGCAGAAGGAGGTTGTGTGATCCTCT
Source organism: Amazona ochrocephala (assembly GCA_039720435.1). Taxonomy (NCBI): domain Eukaryota; kingdom Metazoa; phylum Chordata; class Aves; order Psittaciformes; family Psittacidae; genus Amazona; species Amazona ochrocephala. The sequence goes on along the minus strand of CM077909.1, from coordinate 76,946,745 downwards.
GGCAGGCGCTGATACAGGAAGGGCTAGTGTGCTGGGGCTGGGGAGTGCTTCCCACTGGAGGGGAGTCTGTGAGGGGCTTCAGAGGACGTTTGTTCTTGTGCAGGCTGGGTGGTTGAAGTTCTGGAGCTGCTTCAGCCAGGCCTGTCACTGGGGACTTAGTTGTGTCTGCGTATGAAGCATCCAGCAGTGTGTGAGAGCACAGGCTCAGCCCCCTGGGCAAGGAGGAGGGGGCTGAATTTCCCTCCTGCTGCTTTTCCAGCTGTTCGGGGGTTAAATAGAACCTCAAAGTGGGGGATTCCCAGGGCAGGTTTCTTTGCCCCATAAAAATCTGCTCTCCATCTCTGCAGAGAGCAAGCACCCAGTGCCCTCAGCAGCTGCCTCCTTCAGTGCCCTTTCTAACTTGCTGGTAACCAAAGCAATTGTTAGTCTGCTCATCAGTGGAAACCAAACATGTCCTATTGTGCTGTGCCTATTGGCAACTGAATTACAGAGGGTTAGAAGTAAGTCTTCAAGACAGCTGTGCTTCCTGAAGTAAGCTGAGAGCTTTCCCAAAGGAAAAGCAGGAGGAGTTTGGTTATTAAATGTTGTGCTTGGCAGCAGCTGGCCAAGCCATAGCCGTGTCCTGGAGAGCCCCGATGTGCAGAGTGGTGTCCCTGGTCTCCAGAGCCTGGCAGGGAGGGCAGATGCGATCATGGAGGGGTGAGCTGTGGACAGGGAACACAAATGGAAACAAGCTCTGCCCCTTGATTCCGTAAAGCATCCGCTTGATGGTGCTCGGGGCAGAGGCTAAACCACAGTGGTCCCCATGCTTGTGCTGAGGAGCCAGGAGGAGGCTGGTTGGTGTTGGGAGCATGTAGCCAGTCTCAGGCTCTGATGTCCACCTCCTTCAGGGCTCCGGGTGGTTTTGGGCTGTTTCCTACCACTGGTTGTTTGTGTGGATGAGGGGCAGCTTTGAAATGAAGAGCACAGGATCCCCCCCACTGGGAATGCTGAACCACCTGGGTGAAGGCTCTGCGCCCAGCGGGTGCAGGAGGGGGTTTATTTGCCCCTCATGAGCAGCCCCATGATGACAGTGGGTCAGCCTGACCAGGTGGGAATGCTCTTGTTAGTGCTGCGGCTCTTGCTAGAGCTACAGCTTGGTCACGTGCAGCTGCATTTGTAATACGGAGTTCTGCTTCCTCTGTCACTTGTGCAAGGCCAGAGTGACCAGATCAGTTCAATGAATCAGCTGTAAGTAGCTTCACGAGAACTGATTGTGATGTCTCCTCAGTCATCCCTTAGGGCAGCTCTCCCTCCGTTCCTCCTCTCTCCTTTCCTCCCTCCATCCATCAGATGCACGCTGGTGTCCATTGTAACTAAATTGTGGAAGCTTTTCTTCACGATGGACGTCTGTGCTGGGATAAGATTCTGGTCGTCGTGGTGAGCTTCTGAAGTGATGGATCCCAGCCCTTACTGGTTACTCAGGGATCTGATGTCCCATAGCACAAGCTGCTACAGGATCAGAAATAGCCACTGTCTTTGTGTATCCAGTGCATACAGCTATGGCATCATTTTCTGGTGCACTCAAGGATAAGCAAGTAGCAGAGATGTTATCAGAGGTTGGGTATTTGTCTTGAAGGTGGGGGGATTTTGTAGCGTGGCTCCAAGAGGTTTCTTGTCTCTGGGACACCGGCTGGATTGGGTGCAGGCAGAGGCTGACCTAGAGACCCAAGAGAATGTGAGCCTTGTGGCCCTGGCAGGTCTCCTGTTCAGCACTGCACTGTGCTGCCCGTTGGAGCCAGAGCAGGTGCTGACTGAAAGAATGAGGACAGGATGCAAATCCTCCTCCTCTGGCATGGGCTGTTGGCTTGGCCGAGCCCAGCAGGGCTGTGCTGGGTCACCCCAGGAAGTTGAAGGTCTGGCTCCGTCGAGACACCCGTCCTCATTCCTCAGGAATAGTTTGTGGGGTACAATTTTCTGCCGGGCGTGTTGCCGAGCTTTGATAAATGAGCTTTGTCAGAGAGCAGAGCTCTCAGGGCTCCTTTCCAAGCGAGCTGCCCTGCGTCAGCATGAATCAGAGAAGTTGTACGTGAAAGTCAATGCAATCTTCACACCCACTGTCTGGGCAGCCCTTGGCTGGTGGCAGCCAGGTCGGTGCTTTCCATCCTAAATGAGTGTTTGGTTGTCTTCCAGGCTGACAAAAACTCGTGCTGGAGTATTGGACCTAGTCAAGGAGTGATCCCTGCCAAGGGCGAGGTGTCTGTGGCTGTCACTGCAAACTTGGATGGCATGGAGCAATTAAAGCACGAGGTGGTGCTGTTCATTGAGAGCAGTCGTGCCTATGTCATCCCCGTCCAGGCTGTTGGTGTTGGCACGACGATCGTCATTGACAAACCCTTTGGCCCGGAGCTCAACCTGGAACCCTGCTTCCGGTAGGGAATCTCTCTGCTCCCGCTTCCCCCTGGGCTCAGCAAGGAGGAGTTCTGCTGCAGTCCCTCAAGCTCCGTCAGTGCTCAAGGTCCTGGCTCTGCTTCCCTGAAGCCACAGGGATTCCTTTAGAAACATTTTATGGCCATTTGGAAGTTGTTAGGTACTCTGAAAAGCCACCAAGCTGGAAACCAGTTGCTAAACTGTTGCTGAGTTGTCTTTAGTCATAATCCGGTTGTTTTCTCACTTTATCAAACAAAGATTTGGAGGAAAAGAGCAGGTCCTGGAAGCCTCTTCCAGGCTCTTTTTTCACCTCTTTTCTTCGTTGCCTGCTTTCCTGTTCCCTCCGGAGTACCATCTCACAGCAGCAGCAAGCCTGGGCAGTAGCTTGTTAGCAGCTCCTTGGCTGAACGAATGGTGCTGGTTTATTTCCCCTGTGCCCAGGAGCCCTGGAGGAGCAGCAGAATTTCTTTGCTCTGTGTCACCCCCCAGTTGGCTCCTCTACCCCACTCCATGCCTGGTTGCTCTTTATTAGACGTGGTGGCTCTTTCCTGGTTTCTCCTGCCTGCTTCCCGAGGCACAGGCAAGTGAGAGTGGATAGAGGACCAGCTCTGGAAAGGGGAGGAAGTGTGGAAGTCTGCTGAGGTGGAGTGGGATAAATGAAGAGTCTTAATTGAAATTGCTGAGCTGGAAGGAAAAGATTCACTGGTCCCAATGTGTGTGTCTGAAACCAGGCATGTTCTTAAAGACAGGAGAAAAAAAGTGCTGTTTGCCTTGTGTTGGAGGCCTCCTCAGACAAGAAGAACAGTCTTCTTGGGGTGCCTCTTCCTTTCTCTGGCTGCAAAGAGGGTCTGTGGTGCTCGGAAACCTGAATTCTTGGGGTAGAAAGAGCAGGTTTATCCTACCTTAAGCACTTGGGGTAGATTTTGAGGGGTTAAATATGCACCCATGAGTGATCCACATAAGCAGGGACATTGCAGGGAGTTTGGTGCTTGCGCAGAGTTTCCTGTGCTCAGTCAGCCACAAAGTGGCTACACAGCAGAAGGGACAGTGTCCCTGTGATTCATGTCCTTGTCCTCTGCCCCCCTTTACGTCTTTTCCTGTAGGCTCAGTTAGGAGCTGTTGCCATTGCTGTCGGCTGCAGAGCTGCCACCAAAGGTTGCTACGTTGAGGGCCATGAGGGTTGGATGCTCTCTAAGAGACGCCTCAGAGGCATGAACAACAGCTCCCAAGGGAAGGTGGAATGGCAGCGAGGCTGTTCCTCCACCCAGTTGCAGCTGGGACAGGCTCTTCATGAAGCTCTTCCTGGGTGCAAGCATAGCCACTGCTGGATGGTGACAAACCTAGGGGCAGCCAAAGTCTGGCTTTTGGTGAAGCCTTGAGCTCGGTCAGCTGCCTTGGAGGTGGTTTTGTTGCCAAGTGTGCAGCCAGGTCGTGCCCTCAGGGTGCTGAAGCTGGGTGACCACTGTCAAATAGCAGCTCCCCTGCCATTTTGTGTCTCTGCTTCTCATGTCGCCTGGATCCCTGCTGTTACCACTTCAAGATGATGAGGAAAGGACGGCACACCCATCTGCTCTATTGGACCACAGAAGATGGCACCACACTTCAACAGTGCAATCATCTGCCTCCCATCAGTAACACTGAGGGCAAGGCTTCCTCCTGCGGCCCTGTGTTTACACTTCAGCCACTGAGGACAGAGCTGATGCCCAGCCAGATAGCGGAGGTGGTGCTGGAAGGCTCCTGCAGCACCCCCTAGGTGAGTTCCCCATCAGGGCATTTCTGCAGCCCCTTGACATTTGCCTGAGCAAATGAGCAAGTGCTTTCGAGAACCTGGTTTCATGGCATAAGTTACCTTGGCAGCACCAGTTGCTTTCTGTGCTCGCCACCATCAGTTGCTGAGGATTTTTGAGTTCCATGGCTACCATAAAGTCAACTTGCTGGTAGCCTGAAGGAACTGTCGCCCCAGGCTCTGTCCAACCTGGCTTTGAACACTGCCAGGGATGGAGCATTCATAGAATCATAGAATAGTTAGGGTTGGAAAGGACCTCAAGATCATCGAGTTCCAACCCCCCTGCCATGCCCAGGGACACCTCCCACTAAACCATGCCATCCAAGGCTATGGCCAACCCCACCTCGAATGCCGCCAGGGATGAAGCATCCACAACCTCTCTGAGCAACCCATTCCAGGGCCCCACCACCCTCACAGTAAAGAATTTCTTCCTCATATCCAATCTAAACCTCCCCTGTTTAAGTTTAAACCCATTACCCCTTGTCCTCTCACCACAGTCCCTAATGAAGAGTCCCTCCCCAGCATCCCTATAGGCCCCCTTCAGGTATTGGAAGGCTGCTATGAGGTCTCCACTCAGCCTTCTCACCACTGCTTTGGCAGTGTGTGGCAGTGCCTCACCATCCTCACAGTGAAGAACCTCTTCCTTCTATCTAACATGAACTTCCCCTGTTTGAGTTTAAATCCATTACCCCTTGTCCTGTTGCTGCAGTCCCTGCAGAAGAGTCCCTGTCTGGCATCCTTGTCGGCCCCCTTCAGACAGCAGAAGGCTGCTCTGAGGTCTCCACGCAGTTTCTCTTCTCCAGGCTGAACAGCCCCAGTTTTCTCAGCTGGTCTTAAAGTTACAGGTAGGCTGGGAGCCCAGGCAGAAAGTAACTAAAGAAATGCCAAGTTGTCTGTGCGGGGAAGCAGCGAGTGAAACAAAGCTTCCAGGAAGGTAGGGAGTGTCTGGGAGCAGCCTTGATTTTCCTCTGTAGATGAACATGGGCCAGGAGCTTGTCTGGCATGGAGAGCGGGACGAGAGAAATGAAGCCGGTGTGCCAGTTCTAATGATCCGAATGTCATCCGTCCACATGGGAAACTGTTCCAGGGGCCATTAGAACTGACAGCTTGACTTGTGTCGGTATTTCCATCGCCACTAAGCCCAGTCCCACAGCCAGCCCCAGTGTCTCGAGGGCAGGCAGGTCTTGCAGCACCCTTGGGTGGCAGCTCAGAGGGGCAGATTTCAGCAGGGTCACTGAGTGTTTTTGTCCCTGGACCCTTCTTTCCAGGGGAAATCCAGCTCTGCAGAGGAGCTGGCATCTGACCTTGGTGTGCATTCCCTGGCTTCAGGAGCACTGGGCACAATGTTTAAGTGAATGGGGAATAAGTCTGCATTACGCTCCTGCTGCTACTAGAGTTTGAGAGGTGTTTTAAAGGATTGCCTCAGTGGTAGCTTGAGGAAGATTTGATTTCTCACCTGGTTGACTCCAATGGGACTGTCCCTGTGCAGTCCTGAGCCCATAAGGCTTTGCTGAAGAGGGGAGAAAGTACCAGAAAGGAAATGGTCAGGCCAGTGGTGAGGGTGTCTTGCCTGGAATGCCAAATGGGCATCTGTGAGCTCAGCTATGGCTACCTGGCTCCTGCAGTCCAAGCCAAGACCCGGGGATTGGGTTTTCCACCTTCCCTGTGTCTTGAGAACTTCATGCTCTTGAGGTTGGTTAGAAGCCCAAGACCCTGCACTGCACGTGCAGCACAGGTGATTCTGAGGTCTGTAGGCTCTGAGGAGGAGTTGAGTTGTGGTGGCCTATCAGAGGGAAGAGAGGAATAAAGGGAGGAATGTGGGGAAGTAAAACCATGAGGAATCAGGAAAAGAGTCTTGGATGTACGAGCATCCAGCTTAAGTAGAGGGTTTTCATGCCAAGTGGAAGACATACATCTCTTTGCTGGGGAGGTTTGGTTTAAAACCAGCTCTAGGAGGACACAGTGCATCCTAGGAAGGCAGGCTGGCTGTTTGGGGTTTTCCCATGGATCCTTTCCACTAAACTTCCAAGGGAGGGTTTGCTGACATTGATCCTTCTATCAGCTGTTTCCCTTCATACAGTCTGGTTTGGTTTTTTGAATGAGTTCTACAGCTTTCGGTAAGCATTTTGCTTGGCAGTGGGACAAACCAAACCAATAATCATTTGGGGCAGGGATTGTTCTGACCGTTGTAGGCAGCACAAGACTCCTGAGGGCCTTTTGTGGCGGTTGGGTTGTAACATCAGGGACGTGTGAGTGCAGAATGAAGAGGATGGAGCATACAAAGAAGATAGGGCTCCTGAGGAGACCAATGGCTGTAACTTTACGCAGTAATGGGGTCTGTGGCTCACAAATGCAGTGTGTTTTCTGGACACCCTGATAAGACGCACTGTGTGCCGTGTGACTCGGATGCAGGTGGTGAAGGAGAAGCGGCTATGTCACACCATCGTGGCAACGGGGGAGTGAAGAGTCTGATCGTGCTGGAGGATGTCATGTGCGAGTTCATTGCTCCTGCTCTGCAAATATCCACCAGAGAAATCACATTCCGGGTGGAGAAGGTAAATCTCTGGATTGCATCCTGGCACTGACTGCTGTGGCTGGTGTGTGCCTGTGTCCAAAGGAGGAAGTTCAGCAGCTTCTCCAAGTCCACGGAGCTTTGGCTATTGATTTGAGCCAGGCCAAGCTCTTGTCATGAATGCAGAGATCATTATTTCACCTGTCTGGAGCTGGGGACAGTGTCCACCGCTTTATTCTGCCCTTCTTGATGTGGAGGCAGAATTGAGCTGCTGAGCCAAGGGCATGGGCTGAGATGTGGGACCTGTGAGAGCAGCATGAGCTTTGCAGAGCCACCTTGTGTGCTGGAGCTGCAGGTAAGTAGCAGATCCCTCCTCACCCTCCCTGAGATGTTAGCGAAAGGAGTGAGGATGCTGCTAGAGATGAGGCTGTTCTCTAACTTCACGCAGGTAAAACTGAGATTACAGCTGCTCTGCCGAGGGGGGGCATGGTCCCCTCTAGAGAGGCACCAGTGTCTGTACTTAGGGTGTTGAGGATCTTCCAAGGCATGGTGATGTCTGAGCAGCAATCGTGTAGGGAAGCTGAGAAAACGTGAGATTCCTGTCAACTCCTCAAGCTGATGAGGAAAAACTGGCATCTCTTGTGTCTCTTTGCCTTCCCTGCTGTTGGTGTGGATGGTGTCTCTTTTCCTTACCCAGGCCTCAGCTTCTTCAAAGGACCCACGGATGCCCTTCAGCTGCAGTGATGAGAGCAGCAGTGCAAAGTGTGTGTTGGAGTGTTTCTTGTTGAGAGTGAGCATGTGAGCAATCCAGCCTCTGACTTAGCCTCACTCGAGTAGTGAGCTGCGGGCTTCATAGGCTACTGAAAGGGTTAACAAAGGATGCCTACGTGCCGACATGAAGAGGCACTGAGCAGGCTTACCACAAAGGCACTGAGCACCCGCAATCAGGCACTGAGCACCTGCATTCAGGTTACCACAAAGGCACTGAGCAGGATGTCGGTGCCAGGTCAGGTTACCACGGAGCAGGCCTTGCTTGCAAGGCAGGAGCCTGTTGCTATGGACATTTCATAAGTTAACCGATCAGATAACGACTGTTCCAGTACTTTGTAACTTTTCTATAAAAGGTGGTGCTTGCGTTTAATAAATTGTCAACGTTTGATCACATTGGTCGTTGCTGCGTTGTCCATGTTCTCCCGCCCCAAGTGTGTGCCCTTCAGTCTCTGGATCCTGACTCCTGCACGATCTTCCCTCTTGCGTGAGGTGTCTGAAAAAGAGCCCATAGTTCATGGTTGAGTTTCTGTGGTTTCAGGTCTCTCCTCCAGTTCCCAGGCTTCCAGAGAAGCACAAATCCTGCGAGCAGGCAGTTCACATCTGTTCAGAAGCTTTTTGGCTCCCCCTGATGTCTGCCTGTGGTCTGCTTGGTGCTGCGTGCTCCCATGTATTGAGTGCTACGACACTGCAGGAGTTGGATGTCAATACATCCAGAATTAGTTTCCCAAACACTGTCTAGTTTAGATAAACCATGCAGGAAGCCTGGAGCAATGCATGGAGAGAAAGAAAGAGCTTAGGCTGAGCTTAGCTTTGAGGCTGCAACATCTTGTCACTGGAGCAGGGGCAGCAGGTTACAGCCAGACTGTTGAGGTTTGGAGCTGGCTGCATGTGCACGTGAGTGTTCAAAGCTGACCTAGGGCTGCTGCAGTCTCTCCGCTGCAGGCCATATCCTGCTTGCTTCTCTCCTCTGAGCAGCATCACTGCTTTATGAGCCTGGCAGAGCTGATAAGGTGGTAAGAAACTACTGTATGTGAGTGGAATGGCCTTGTGCCTGTGTGTCCCCTCTGCCCAGGAGAGGACACACAGCCAGAGCCAGACTCGGTTCACTTTCCGGTTTGGATCTTGTTGAAGCAGCTGCCTCCTCTCGGGGCCTGCTCCCTCATCTGTACGTGAGACTGTTTCCCTGTCCTCTGGGGGATGCTGTGGGTTCTAAACGTGAAAGCGTCTGATGCAGTTGGAGGAAAAGCTTTCCAGAGGGGTAGAAACGAATGAAAAGAGTAAACAGAGATGGATGAGGTTGGCAAATTTGAAACGCATCTGAAGGGGAGGAGGTCTGTGGCCACTTCAGGTTCTCTTTTTCTTGTCTCCTGTTTCTGTAGCACCCGGTGATGCTCTTGACTCTTCAGTAGAAGCATCTTCTTTAAAGAACATGTGCTCCCTGCCCCTCATCGTGGTCCGTGCCTTAGAGCAGCCCTTCTCCATCTGCACTGCGGAGCAGCAGCCTCTCCCTGCAGATGCTCAGGTGAGCAGCCATGGACCTTCTTGCTGCTGGGCTTTGGAGAGCGATGAGTGTGGTGGTGTGTCTCTGTTGGGAGGTCCTCCAGCAGGGAAGTGGGTTCTGTGGAGTCTGCAGTAAACTGGCCCAAGCTAAATCAGATTTAAAACGAGCTGCTGAAGGGAGCAGAATGCCATCTGAATCAGGAAGACACATCCTGGCTTGAAGACAGGAGGAGGAGGAGGGAGCAGGTAACTAGGTGTGGGCAAGCTGTAGGAAAGGTGTCTCCTGGAAAACATCCCAGCTCTCTAGCAGCCATCCTCAGATATCCTGGGGAACAGCTTGCTCTCTTTGAGGGCAGCCCTGCCTTTGGGAAGGCACCAGCTGCTGCCTGGCTCCTGCCCTTCTGTTGGTGGAAGGTGTCAGGCATGGGCTCTGCGGGCACGTGTTGTTCTACGTCCAGCCACTGTTTCTGCGCCCTGCTAGTGTTCAGCCCCTACATGGGTGAGGCTGCAAAGCCACTGCGCTTGTGGTGCAGGCTAAAGGAGTTCCTCCAGAGTCAGGGCGAAGGCCTGAATGCCAGAGTGCTGCTTTGGTTGTGCTTAGCTCCTGGCTTCTGCAGATCCAGAGTTCAGAAGAACAATGTGGATTTCCTCTTGTATTGGTGCAGAGCACGGGGCCATGAGCCTATGATAGCTTCAGACAAAAGTGTGCTGCTTGGTCAGACACTGTGAAGAAAATGAAGGATGAAGCGAGAAGCCCGTGTTGGGGTCACACGTTGAACATTCCTCTTCGTCTCCTTGCAGCCCATGAAGCTGAGGACAGGGGAGGAACTTCAGCTCTGCATCAGATTTAACCCTGCTTTTGAGGAGGATTTGCCTATCCGGGCAGCAGAGAAGGCTCTGAAGATCAAGTTCCTGGAGCATCCTCATGAAGAGCAGGTCACCGTTCTGGGACAAGTCTACTTCCCAAATCTCCAGATGCAGACCATGGCCCTGGACTTTGGCTGCATCTTGAATGACATCAAGGATGTGCGTTACATGGAGGTGACCAGCTGCAGCCCATTGGTTGTCCAGTACCACTGGTCGTTCCTGGAGGACAGCCAAGTGAACCCAGTGAGGTATGTGCACCTTTCTCTCTCCTGGAAGCTCTTCTTCCTGATGTCCTGTTTGTGCTTTGCAAAGCCCGAGGCCATTTGCCTGATCTGACAAATTGTTTTCCACCTTCCCTTGAGGAAATCACACCTCCCAGCTGTGCTCAGCCAAGGTGCTCAGGGAATAGGTGTTCTCCACCAGTTTGATGCTGGGAAGGAGTCAGCGTTCTCCAGCCAAGCTGGGACTGTAAGACACTACTGACCCTTTTCACGTAGCCATAAGCTGGAGTCCTGCTTTATCTCTGCAGGTACAAAGCCAAACTTCAGCACTTGGACAAGCAGATGTAGAAGGTGACCTCTTCTCCTTCACTGCTAACCCTATCTCTTGTCATTTTGTACTAAGATTCTACCCAGGCACTGCCACCAGAGGCACTGCCACCAGAATGACACGCTGCTGTCCCAGTCCGTTGCTCTGCTTTGCTGTACCCTGTATGGGTTCCTGGGAGCAGGAAGGCTGATGTAGAAAGCTGCTTTCTCAGACCTTCATGGCTGAGGCAAACACCCCCTTGAAGTGAGTGTTCGTCTGCTCAGCTGCACATCCCATTCATGGAAGAGAGCTATTTAGAGTTTTACAGAGGAATGGCAGGTTCTGCTGTGGCTTACGGTCCAGCTGTAGATGCTGGAGGGAGCCCTTGTATGGACATTGCTGGGAAGGAGGACCATCCTGTGGTGGTCTGTGGTTTCCAAGCTCAAGAGCAATCCTGCAGTGGTGCTGAAGCACATCTAGAAACACATTCGTAGTGTTCCTCCTGCTGTGGCTTCTCTGCATAGTACAAAAGTCTGGTCTGGGCAGTTTGAGGGACAGTAGCAAATGGTTTTCCGTGATGCCCTAGGAAACCCAGCGAAGTTCACCATGGGGCACTGAAGTGCTGCTATTACAAATAAGAGAACTCCTCAGGAAGCAGTTGTGTGAAGGGAATTGGGATATGACTCAGGGGAGGAGACCTCTTGGGACGTGGAGATGAACTGTGGCTATTGGGAAGGCTTGGGGGAGACGACCAGGGCGCTGGGGTGACCCATATGAAGATAGGCTGAGAAAATCGGGGCTGTTCAGCCTGGAGAAGAGAAGGCTGCATGGAGACCTCATAGCAGCCTTCCAATATCTGAAGGGGGCCTATAGGGATGCTGGGGAGCGACTCTTCATGAGGGACTGTAGTGATAGGACAAGGGGTAATGGGTTCAGACTTAAACAGGGGAAGTTTAGGTTGGGTATGAGGAAGAAATTCTTTCCTGTGAGGGTGGTGAGGCCCTGGAATGGGTTGCCCAGGGAAGTTGTGAATGTTCCATCCCTGGAGGTGTTCAAGGTGGGGTTGGCCATAGCCTTGGATGGCATGGTTTAGTGTGAGGTGTCCCTGGGCATGGCAGGGGGGTTGGAACTAGATGATCTTGAGGTCCTTTCCAACCCTCACTATTCTATGATTCTATGATTCTCAGCTGAGTCTTACCAAGTAACACCAAGTCTTTAGTGGGGCCCTTCTTGATGCGCAGCACCTTCAAGAGCGGACCCTAGAATGCAGAGGCAAGTCTGGAAAAGCAGCTGGAGGGAGGTGAGCAGGGCTGTCAGCTTTGCTGGGAGACCCCTGCCCTCTCCTGTAGCTTAGATCAAGCTTTAATTCCAAGCTAAAGGGAAAATCTAGTTTTGATTAGATAGATTTGATAGGAATCTTTCTAATTTAATAGATAAGGTAGAGGCAGATTTGGATTTGACAGAAGCATGTGTTCTGTAATAGCAGAGAAACAAGCACATCACGGTGAAGCCTGTGCGGACTTAATTTCCTCTGTGGCCACTTGTTGGCCAGTGGCCTGTTTATCTTTACTCTTAGTTTTGATTAGGACCAGTTTAGGTGTTAGGACATGTGCATGCGAATCAGTTTTCAGCTGTTAATTGCCCTATCTCTGCTTCAATTGGCTTTGCTGGGCCTGAGCCTGCGGGTGCTGAGTTGTTGCACTGTTGGCAGCAGGGGGTCCTGAGCACCTCGGCAGGACACAGCCTCTGTCCTGCCCCCTGCCGAGGGGTGTCCACCCCTCCAGAGGGTTTGCACAGCCCCTTGGCTGCTTCTTAGTGCAGTGGACGTGACAAGCGCTCCTCTGCTGCTCTGCATGGTCATTAAGCAGTGTTGTGCTGTCTCCGGGTCGCTCAGCAGACACCGTGTGATGCTCTGTGCCAGAGTTGGAAATGAAGATGGTCTCCAAGGTGTTACCACCTCATATTGCTCATTAGGAGCCTGCAGAATCGCAGCGTGTCAGATGTTATTTCTGGCCCGCACTAAGCACTGTTGGTATTCTAAACTATCAGCTCTTACTCAGTCTGACATGGGGGGAGTCAAACGTCAGGTCTCATGAAGGTGAGATCAGTAGACTGGAAATTTCCCTACCTCTAACCTTGCTGGTGCTGGTCATCAGAGACTCCCAGGATCAGTCACACATTTATTTTGGTCAGGAGAGAAAAATGCTGTTTCTCTGCCTTGACAAGACTTCGTGTGCTTACATTTTTTCCTTCTAATTGTCCAACCCATTGTTTCCTCCTTCCTCTTTGGTCATTGCTGCTCCTTGGGGCAGAGTGGTCATATGAGCCACACAGTCCAACTGTTGCCATGTGGTTGGACATACCCAGTGCACACCAACCTGTGCCCCTTATCTGACTCCTGAGCCATGAATCTCTCATGGTTACTGTTCTTGTAGGCCCATGTTGTTAGAGACAGACTAACCCTAACCCTCACCCCTTAGACCTGTGAGAGCTCAAAGCTGAGCTAAGCCTTTGCACTGAGGTGTTTTCTCCAGTGACGGAGTGGATCTTCAGAATCACTCAGCAGGAGATAGTAGATCTGGAGGCAAGCAGTTGCCAGCTGCCTGCAGCACTGCTTATACCAGTGTCATCCCCAAGCGTTGACCTGCTCCATCCCAGTTTTGGAGCTCATTACTGAGCTCACACCACTGATGCCCACCCAGGGGCCCATCCTGCCAAGGAGCTGCTGTGCAGACTTCCCTCCCTCCGTCCCACTGCAAGGTGTCTGAGCAAAGTTCTGTTCTTTTTCCACGTTCATGGAGACGGAGCCTCTCTCCTTGGGTGTGGAAGAGGTAGGTGGGAATCTGTTTCACTTGCACGTTTCCAGTGTAGCAAGCAGTTATGTACCCCCACTCCCATTGGTGTCCTGGGTGCTGCTCCCAGAGTGGCCTAATGTCCTAACAAGCACATCGCTGGTCATTGGAGAGGCCACATGGGAGGTGTGATAGGGCTGGTCAAGAGCACTACTTGTGCAGCACCTACAGAGGACATTATCCATCTTGGTCCTCCTCAAGTGGTGGGTAGGAGATTCCTGCAGCAGCGTTTGCTGCAGCATCTGGAGAGAGCAGAATGTGAATCAGAGACAGGGAAAAGCATCAGGAGTGCGAGGAGCTGGGCTGGATCCTGCCCCAACCTCCATGGGCTCTCAGCTCCCAGTCTTGTGTTCTGAGGGCAGGAAACTGGTGTTTCTGAAGGCAAGCTCTGCAGCAGAGAAAATTTCTTGCTGCCAGGAGACGCCACAAATGGATGTAATGTATTCGCTAATGCATTAATTAGGACCGTGGGAGAAGGTTTTCCCCATGGTCTCTCCGTTGGTAAGTGGAATGGCTGCAGGGTGAGATGAGGATGATGCTGCCTGTGTTTGAGGAAGAGGCCCCTCCAGACATGTCTGTCCTTCGGCCCAAGCGGAGGCTGCTCTTCTGCATCAGTTCCTGTTCTCCACATGTGGATCTCTCCTCCCTGCTTGCAGGTTTTCGATATCCTGCCGCTGCACGGTGAGCTGCAGCCAGGCCAGAGCCAGCGCGTCGCCTTCACCTTCTTCGGCCACACCAGCACCATCACCCAGGTCACGGCGCTGTGCGGGGTGGAGGAAGGCCCGAGCTACAAGGTGACTCTGCGTGGGGAGGCCTTGCGCATCATCTACCTCCTGGACACCAGCGAGGTCGACTGCGGGCTGCAGGTACCGCATGCTGCTCTTGTCAGAGCTCCTTGTCTGCAACCACGACCGGTGCGTTGCTGCCCACCGGGGTCGAGGCCTCTCCCCCCTTCCCAGCTGCTTCGCTGGCTCTGTGGCTTGGAAGTCCAACGTTTGGGTGATACCTCCAAGCTGGTGTTTAGTGGCGACCTCCACCCCAGCCCAGCCCAATGTTGGGAATCCCTCCTCTTGAAGGTAACTAATGCTGCCTCCTGGAGCAGGCAGGATCCCAGTGGTAATCTCCAGGGGGACTTGTCCCTCAGATATCCATCCGCTGATCTGCTCCTGAAGCCAGAAGTCCAAGGAGGTGCTCTCTTTTAATGCTCCTGATTCATCAACCAAGGAGGAAGCTGACTTGGGCTTCCAGTCATCGTAGCTGGATAGAATGTCCCAGAATAACCCTCACTGTACTTCTTTCCTGTTACAGCCCCCACAGCTGTTTCCAGCTGTTGTCCCTGTGTGCGTTGCCCTGTCTGTCTCCCTTTCGGCTTGTATTGTGCTCACAAATACTTGTGTGCGGGTGCCTTTTCTCCTGAATTGCCTTCGTGCCTCCTCCTGTGTTTCAGCTCACTGCTGTGTGACAGCTTCAAGTGCAGAGGGCTTGTGTCCCCTACTTGGTTTATTCCTGATCTTTCCATGGTTGTTATTGCACCTCTTCCACAAATTGCTGTTCCTATGTAGGGCTCAGAGGTACCCCGCGGCCGTGGGTTCCCCAGGTTAAGCCAGAGAGCCGAGTGCTCATCTCTGCTGTGCGCTCCCTGCCTATGGGCTGTGTTCCTTTGCTTTCAACCCAATGGAAGAATGAAATTCTCAGCAGCAGACGTGTGCCTGTAACTTCCTGCTCTTCTGTCCTCTCCTCTAGTGTTTAACAAAGTCATGGGAGCAGCGGTGACCCTACAGAACAGCGGGAAGCTGGGATTTGCCTTTGTGGTGCTGAGTCCTGGCGCAGGCACTGCAGCCAGCCCTCTGCCTGGCGTGCCCCTGGTTGTGCCCAGCACGGTGAGTAGCACAAGGGCTTCACCCAGCCTGTGTCAGGCTGGCCAGGAGAGACTTTTGGGAGAAAAAAGGGAAAATGAACATACAACCTGTGTCCAAAGCCAGCCAAGAGAGACTGGGCTGTGAGCAATTGCTGCAGAGGCAGAGGAGGTCCATCAATCACAATCCTAATGGAGCCCCTGACTGGCCTTGGCCACCGGTGACTCTGCTGTCCTACAGCAACCACCAGTGGGGGGCACGAGTGCTCCCAGAGCTCTTTGGAGCCGAGTGCTGAGCTCTCTGGTTGTGCCGTCCCTGGAGCATCCCACCATCCCAGCTTGTCTTCCTGCCTGGGTGTCTTAGAGCTGGAGCAGTGTTCCTGACTTGGTGCCCTTTTGCAATGGGAAGAGGAAGCCAAAGAGCCATGCGGCTTCCACGTTCCTCAGTGCCTGTCCGTCTGAGGGATGACACACTGATGTCCTCTCCTGCAAGCTGCTGCCAGGAGCTGCTGGCCCTGCTGGCAGCACAGGCCCTTTGCTGCTCTTCCAGAGCAGCTGGTAAAAGAGCTTTGGTCTGTTGTGCCTGGCTCTGGCTAGCGGGAGGTAAACCCTGTCAGCAGAAGCGGTGTGCTCCTGCTGAGCAGAGGGCAGCCTGTGCTGCAGAGTGCAGCCTTGCGAGGCCTCTGAAGGACTTGCTGCATCTTGGTGTAGGAGACTCGGGCGTTTGGGTACAAGAAAGCTGGAGGTGGTAATGTCTGATGTTTCCTTATGTATGAGAACCTGTCTTGTCTTAGCGTGTCTGTCATGTGAGCCATTCCTCCACTGAATCCTCTTTCATACACTATCTCCCTCTTCTTCTGCGCCCTGCAGGGTTACGTTGAACCTGGCAAGCAGCAAGTGCTGAAAGTCTATGACCTGCCAGGAGTGCCTGGAGTCTTCTGCAGGGCTTCCCAGATCCAAGTGGGTCACCTGGAGCCAGAAAAAATCTCTGCGAAAGGAGAAGGGACCTTTCCCAGGATCCACTTGGACCTGCCCAGGAACATCAAAGGTGAGCACTGCCTGTCTGCTCGCCAGGAAGGTCCCCTGGCTTTCCCCCATGCCATATTCCCATAGGGCAGCTCTCAGCCACCTCCACCAGACCTGGAGGTTTCAGGGCTGTCAGACAAACTCAGCCCTCTGGTTGCTTGCTTAGCCTCTGGCAGATGAGCCCATATGGGCTTTGCCGCAGGAACCATCCTGCACAGCTTGCCAGTGTATGCCAGAGGTCTGGGAAGATGATGGCTGGGCAGAGAAGCTTGGGAAAGCTGTAATAGAGGCTGGCAGGGATTTTGGCAGGGTTGGGTTTACATCACGTTGTGGGGCTGAGATGCTCCTGTGTGGCGAGAAAGATGGGTGGGGGTGAGAAGCAGCAGGATCTCCTTTCCCTGCATTGCTGGAGCAGTTTGTGTCTGGGTGTTGGAGGAATGGGGCTTCCCGTCCTCCATGGGATTTGTGCTGCCGCACTGCTATTGGTGGTGTTCTGAGCTTTCAGGCAACGCAAAATATGAGAAGATCCTGGAAAAGGCCAAAGAGAAGCTGAACAAAGGCAGCCCAAGAGACGAGACCGTTGCTGTGATGGAGGCTGTGACAGCTGAGCCCCGCATGGACGACTCGGGCACCATGGCGAGTAGAGCTGCTGCCCTGTCCCGCACGTGCCACCCTCCTGTGTGTCACTGGAGTCCCTGCACCCTGTGGCAACTGCCCGGGGCCCTGCTGGCACTGGGGACCTGCCTGCACACCCCTGGCCACGGACTGTGCAAGCTCAGCGTGCCCCATGGGCTGCCCAGCTCTGGAAGTTGTGCCTCCTGGAGATGCACCAGCTCCTGACTCCCGCAGGGAGATGCTAAAGGCTGTGCTCAAGCAGTTGGGTTTATGGTGCTCTGAAGGACGCAGCGGTCAGTGCTGGGGGGGTTGTTGCTCACAGGCAAAGCCCTGCCAGGTTTACAGAGCTTAAAGCAGCAGCCTGAATGCACCCTGAGGCTGTGCTGTATTCTGTGTCTCCAAGAAGCTCCAGCTCTCTCCTGGTTCCCTTTCCAGGAGAGCTTTTGTCCCAGCTGCTTTGGGACTGACTAGGGGCAGGGAAATGGTTTGATCTTTGGAAGGTTTCTGGCTTTTCTGTCTGTCTGTCCAGATCAGCTTTGATAACTGGGCAGGCAGAGGTGCTGGAGTTCATTTCTTTGGACGTATGATCCTGACTGAGAGAGCAGGAAGTGTCACAGACACTGAGCAATGAGCCAGAATGACTCCATCTCCCCTCTCAACAAGAGCAGGGTGGGATCCTCTACCTGAGACAAGCTTGTGCCTTGGGAAGGACCTTTGCTAACCAGCCCCTGTCTTTACTTTCCTCAGTGGGATGCTCAGCTGCAGATGAAGATGGAGGAGATGCTGATTGAGGAACATGCCCTGGAGCAGCAGAAAGCTCTCACCTCCTGTCCCCCGGAGGACACTGCCTTTCACCAGCGTGTGCATCGGAGGCTTCTCAAGATAGTAGGGACTCCTGTAACCTGTCTCCGTGAGCCCCAAGAGTAACAGCCAGCAGTGCAGCCCTGCTGCTGAGAGCTCCTTGTGTCTCAGAGCTGGGAATAGCTGAAGACTGCAGAAAGGGCCTGATGCTGAGAGCTGTGATGTGCTCCCTGTGGGCAGCTGGGTGTCCTCACTTGCACAGTGCTACCCTGAGCTTTGGAGGTGATCCACTCCCGACAGTTGCTGGGTTCTGTTCTCAGAGCTGAGGTGGTGCAGACCATCAAGCCCTTCCAGACACCACCCCTGCTGACCAGCTCTGAAAGGGGCAACTCAAAGCTGGCATCTTTGTGCCAAGAAACAGACCCCACTAAGCAGGAAGAGCAGGGAATGGTACAGACCCTTATGTGCTTTTCCAAGTGGGATTGCCTTCAAAAAGACCTTCACAGCAATCTTGTAAATGTTGGTTACTGCATGCGATACTGTCAAGTGCTGCTTTGGGGACAGATCTGGTTGCAGAGGAGTGGAGGTATCCTCTGCAAGCAAATCCTAACGGCAAGGTCCTGAAGCAGTTTCAGGCTTGGGCCATACAGCAGCTTAGCAGTTTCATTGAGACCAGTAGAGAAGCAGTGGACTTCTCTGCAATGGCTTTTCATAGCAGAGGAACTGTGTCCAGTACCCACTTTAAACTCACTCTAAGATCCCATTGGTGGCTGATAAATCCTAGGCCCTGCACTCCTCATGACTTACCCAGGTCTTGTTCCTGAGTGCTCAGGCCTTGGGTTTCCTGGGCTTGGGTTGAGCTTTCACAGCAGTGAATACAGAATTATCCACTCTATTTGCTTCCCCCCCCTCTTGGAAATGGAGCCATGCTGGGTTTTACAGAGTGTCCTCACTCCTTTCAGAGCTGAGCTGCCCGAATACATCCTGGACTTTGGCTGTGTCATTCCCGGGGACATCCACACAGACATCGTGAAGATCACCAACACCAGACACTACCCTGCATCTTTCCATGCCGATGGATACGTCCTATATAACACAGGTAACCAGTGGTGGAGAGGCTTCGTGGGGGCTTGATGGAGCTGTCTCTGACACATCAGCTGAAGCTATTGGACATGGGGAGATGTGAGTACTTCCTAGGGCAGCATTTTCCTCCTTAGTACGCACCGTCTCGGTGACCTGTTCAAGAGCCTGAATTCTGGTGAGCAGTGCCCAGAGACCTGGTCTGCCTGTGGCTGCCCTAAAAACTCATTGCAGGGGCCAGATCATAGAATCATAGAATCATAGAATAGTTAGGGTTGGAAAGGACCTCAAGATCATCGAGTTCCAACCCCCCTGCCATGGGCAGGGACACCTCACACTCAGCACTTGGGGTCCTGCTGACAGGGATGCGGAGTGATGTTGCCCTCAGAACCTCCTTTCCTCCTCCTGCTCCAAACCATTCTCTCCTTCCATATCCTTTCCCTGGAGCCACAACCAGGGCGTGCAGTGACCTGCCTAATTGCTCCATTCCTGCATGTGGCAGGACGCTGCGGCATTGTGAGGGCCACAAGGACGATCAGGGGCCTGGACCACCTCCCGTATGAAGATAGGCTGAGAAAATAGGGGCTGTTCAGCCTGGAGAAGAGAAGGCTGCGTGGAGACCTCATAGCAGCCTTCCAATATCTGAAGGGGGCCTACAGGGATGCGGGGAGGGACTCTTCATGAGGGACTGTAGTGAGAGGACAAGGGGTAATGGGTTCAAACTTAAACGGGGGAAGTTTAGATTGGATCTGAGGAAGAAATTCTTTCCTGTAAGGGTGGTGAGGCCCTGGAATGGGTTGCCCAGGGAAGTTGTGAATGCTTCATCCCTGGCAGCATTCAAGGTGGGGTTGGCCATAGCCTTGGATGGCATGGTTTAGTGTGAGGTGTCCCTGGGCATGGCAGGGGGGTTGGAGCTAGATGATCTTAAGGTCCTTTCCAACCCTCACTATTCTATGATTCTATGATTCTATCCTCTGCTGTATAGAAATAGGCTTCCCAAACAGGCCTTGAGGTGAGGCTGCATCTCCATCACATGGTGACTGCTATCCCTGAGGGGTGGCCAGGCGTCTCTTCTAAGCTGCTGTCCAGGGAGCACCACAGTATTTGGTATCTTAGTTGGGAATTCTTCTTTGGAGAGGTGTATGCATCCTTCCCTGAGATGCCTGATGAAGGAATTGGTGGAGCTCCTCAACCAATGTGATTCATTTTTACCATGCAAGCCCTGGATTCTGGCTGTGAATATCCTTTTGCTTTTGGCAGTGACAAGGGCAGAAGAGCAGCTTCTCTGGAGATACAAAGGGGTCTTTGACAGAACTGCCAGCCAGGACACCCCTGTGGCCTTACCGTGCTTCTGACCCATTTCCTGTTGCTTGCATATCTCAGCAGCTTCATTTTCCTGTGTTCAGGCTTCAGCATGTGCCTGGACCATGTGAAGCGCCTGCTCTGCTGTGAGACCAAGACATTTGAAGTGTGCTTCGACCCACAGAGTGCCAGCCTGCCCCTGGGAAAGGTGGATGTGCTCCTGCCCATGAAGGTACTCCAGTTTCTGGGGCAGGCAGCAGGTTGGGCACAGCCGTGTGTGTCATCCAGGCTCTCAACTGGATGCTCTGTCCTTCTGTAGGCCACAGGAGGCCCCATATTCCAGGTCTGTCTCTGTGCCATCGTGGCTGAGCCATCCCTCTGCCTCTCCAGGGACAGGCTGGAGTTCTCCGCTGTCCAGTGTGGACAGTGCCAGGAAGAAACCATCCAGCTCCACAACACGTTCCTGTTCCCCTGTAAATGGTCCATCAGCATGAATGCGCCTGTTAAGGAGGTAAAGCACAGACACCGTGTAACGCACAACTTCTTGGTTGGGTTTCCTTTGCCTCTCTTGCCTTTTCTGCCCCTCTGGCTGCCTGAGAACTTGGGCTGCAGCTTGCTTGAGGAAGCTTTTGAGGGTACAGAGCAAGTCTGATTCACTTGGGCCTGGTCACTTGCTGATGCTTCACTTCTCTGCCATCTTCACCCATTCCTCCTCCTCTGAGGACACTGCCTCCCCATCTGCCTGCCCTGCCTACATGTTTGCCCTCCAGTTCTAGGCAATGGTGGCCATGTCTTGGTGGGATGAGGGTGCTCCCTGCACCATGCCAGCATCTCAGAGCACTGCAGGAACCGAGGGTCTGTCCCCACAGACCAAGGAGAGCTCACGCAACTGGTTTCTGTGCTCAGGTGGACAAACATCTGCCGGCGAGCGAGCATCAGAAGCTGCTCGAGGAGATGAAGTTCACACCCTGTGTCTTTGAGGTGCTGCCCTCAGCCGGAACCCTCACTCCAGGAGAGCAGTGCCATGTCCAAGTCCGTTATTCACCCATGGAAGAGGTGAGATTGGTGGGTGTCACCCCCAGGAGGTCTGGCAGGGCAGTGTGGTAAGGGGAGCCCAGCAGAGGGAGCGGGAGATGAGCTCTGCCTCCACGTGTAGCTTTCTGCCAGCCCCGTGCCCCCGTGCCTCAGTTTCCCCTGCACGTTCCCACACAGTTCGGGAGTCAGCTTAAATGATGGAGCATTCCCGAAGGCATTTTGCATGTGGCCACCGTGACTTAGAAACCGGCAGCGTGTGACAGTATGGACACAAGTGCTTCCATGCCTGGGGACAGTCCCAGAGATCTTGCAGTTGCCGGTGGAGATTTCACCATCTCGTGTCTGGCTTTGACCAGAGCCAAGCACTGAGCAGAGAAGACAATCTCTATTTCTGTCCAGTGAGAGCTCAGCTGCCTCTTTCACACAGCTGATGTTTGCCTGGTGCTGCAGTGCCAGGACTGTGTCTCAGAAAGCAGACCTTTCAGGTTAGGTTCAGATTAGCCAGAAGGAAGAAATTCTTCACTGTGAGGATGGTGAGGTACTGGCACGGCTTGCCCAAGGAAATCGTGAATGTTTCATCCCTGGAAGTGTTCAGGGCCAGGTTGGATGGAGTATTGGGTGACATGGTTTAGTGCCACATGTCTCTGCCCATGGCAGGGTGTTGGAACTAGATGATCTTAAGGTCCTTTCCAACCCTAACTATTCTATGATTGTGTGATTCTCTGACTGTGTACTTCAAGATCCTGTGGACTGAGTTAGTGGGGAAGTGTAATCCAGCTGTTTGGAATTATCCTTCCATGAGAGTTTCCATGAGAGAACCGGGGCAGGGTGGTTCTGGCTAAGGTGAAAATGGGGTTAAAATCATGCAGATTTCTGTGAACTGTAACGCTTGCACACAGTTCAAAGGAGTCAACAGTAAAAGTGAGAGCAATTATCTCCTGGGAAGGCTGTCCACCCTAGTGCGGCAGAGCTGTTGTGTGACAGCGTTAACCCTGACACGGCTCTTCCCAGGTTTACTCGAAGGTGTGTTAATACCTTTTTATGATGAGAGACCAAAGCAGAAACTTTTGGTCTGGAAGTTGCGAAAGGCCTTGGGGCCATGGGAACCCACATGCCATCCAGCGGTCTTGGAGACCTTGGCACCCATCAAGACCTCTTAGGAAAACAGTCTGAGCCAAGCACCTGGCACCTTGATGGCTCCACAAGAAGCTGTTAGCAGAGTTAAGGCTATAATTTATCAGCTTGATTTAGAAATGTAAATCAGTAAGTTAATTTTTCTCGGGGTTTTTGAGTGAAAGAAGTGCAGGCATTTCTCAAGATAGAGATTTTCTTTGAACGCCAGCAGCGAGTGCTTCCCATGTTGTGTCCTTGTCTGACTTGAATTCACTTTTCTTTTAAATGGTGATAGCTGTTTTCTCTTTTCTCAGAGCACGTAACACGAATCAGGTCAAAGCTGTCAGCATGGATACGCTGCCGGGATCCCGGGACCCATACTCTTCCAGGCCACTAACCAGAGGAGAGATTGGCTGCTTCCTTAGTCACTGTTAAATGTGGAAGGAGGTAAGGAGTTTGCAGGGGCATTGGTGTTCCTGCAGGAAGGTGCTGTGGGGTAGGTGCAGGAGGAGGGCACACAGCCAGTCCTAGGGCAGAGCATCAAGTACGATGCTGGTTTCTGGAATTGTAGGATGGAACCATTTTCCTTGGTTTGTAGGGGATCAGGCACGGGCGTTTTCTTGAATACAGTATTCAGCTTTCTCATCTCTGCTTTCCATTTGCCAACAGAGGTGAATGATTTTGATCAGAGTATTTCCATGACTCTGTTTGCAAACCATCCAATAGCCTACTTGGAGCAGGTTTGTTCAGGAGAAAGGCAAGGAGGTGTTGAAGAACAAATAGTGTTTCAGAAACTTCCTTCTTTTATCTCTTGTTCTGCATGTGGACTGAAGCACGTTGCAGTGACTCTGCTGACTGGCTTTTTTGAGTTGGCATGTCATGAAGATGCTTAATAATAGGTCCCTCTGTTACCTGAGCTAAGAGATCTTGTTTGGGTAGTAAAAGCTTCCATCTGTCCCTGGTCACCTGGGGAGCGACACTTGAGAGGAGCTGGGCTGTGCTGGTCCTAGATGCTGCAGTTACACAGCCTGACATCAGCGGAGGAATTATTTTGTGTAAGGCGCTTTCCTTGTAGGGAAGGCTGGTGCTGGAATGGGCAGTGTTGGTTCAGTCCTGAGGTTTGGACCATGTCATCTTCGATCCCTTGTGAAGTCTTTCAGAGTTTTAGCTCCCAGTGTGTTGAGGCTTGGATGTCTGGCAGTAGTGCAAGATAGAAATCTGTGAGCCTGGTCAGGGATTACTTCTTGGATTGCCCCTTTGCCCTTCCTTGGTTGACATGAATAGTCTTGTGGTCTTAGTTTATTCAGATTCACTTTGGTTCCAGTTTCCTTGTTGTTTTCACCCTTTAAGCTACATTGGCTGGAAAAGGATGCGGGTGCAAGAGCCTGAGAAAGCAGTTCCCAATGTCACGATTTTGGTGGAAGCTGATTACTCGTATTGGATGCTGGGGTACGCAGTCTCTTTCCAGGGGGCTCAGAAACTCATCAGAGCTGAGCCTTTCAGCAAGATGCTGCCTGTAGATGAGTTTCTGCCAGTTATGTACAACAAGCACCCTGTGTAAGTAGTAAGTCTTTGTTGCTTATGTTGACGTGAGCTGGATCTTGCTAATGTCCTTAAGCCGGATCATGTTGGTGTGTCTCAGTTCCGTAGCCTGGTTGGTGGGAGACGGGGCTACTCTCACTTTTTGGCTCTCTAGAGCAGAGCTCCTGACACAGGTTAAAGGAGGTGACAGACCTGCTGCAGAGGGGTTATTGTCCACAGGCCCTGAACAGAGTAGAGACCGCTCCTGAGACACTTGGCTATGTCTGGTAATGGAGGTGTTGGTTGTATAGGTTGTGTGTGGTTGTAAGATGGGAGGTTCTGGGTGTCGAGAGTCAGAACTCTCCCCCAGAACTCCACCCAGCAACTACCTCCACTCCGTGGGATCTGTCTGCTTGGTGGGTTGGCTTGTGTCTCTCAGTTATAAGCAGTGGCACTGGTGAATGTTCACTCTGTTACTGGGGTGATTTTTCTCTCCCCTTTAGAGCGAAGCACGTGGAGTACTAGGAGTCCAGAGACTTGAAAGCCTTTTCAGCAGAACCCCTGCTTGTTTACCCTACGCACTGTACAGGGCAGCCAGGCTACCTCAGTGACACAGAGAACTCTACAATCTGGGACAAGGAGGCTGTGTCAACAGACTGGGACAGAACACACTGCTGGAAATCCCATCAGCAGGGCAAGATCCACAGCGATGCCCAGAACAAGGATGCTCTGCCTTCCCAGTCACCTCTCAACGTGCTGTCCTCCAGGGATGAGCTATGAGTACCCGCTTCCCATGGGGCTGTTGACAGCTGAACCTGCATCACACTTTAGCTTTTCACTCTTGAAAGTTGTGGCCTCCTTCCCACTGCTTTGAATGGCAAAGCACCGAGGCTGGAACTGCTGACTAACCGAGCCACTTAGGACTGGGTGGGAGATGAAGGAGGAAAAAGAACAAGTGTTCCAGAGTGGCAGAAAAAAGGCAGAGATGTGAACAAAAGCACTCACAAGCTGTTGTAAAAATCCCCAGCCTTGAATGACATCTTTCTATAGTTCTTCATGCAGAACACTGTCTTTATAAAGATTAATATAGAGAGGTGCACAAGTGTTAATACCTTTCTGGATAGCTGTAACTGGGCTGTTGTGTAAGTAACACTTCTTGTAGGTTTGCAGGCTTTTCTAGCCCTATTCACTGAGAGAAACTGCAGGCAAGCATTTGTGTTATTTGGTTTTGGTTTTGAAACTGATCCCTGTCAGAATCAAGGTGGTTTCCAGAAGCGTTGAGTGCTCTGGAGCAGTGCTCCTCTGTAGCCTCCTCTCCCTCATCGCATCTCAAAAGCAAACTGTTGCTAGCTTCCCCTCCGCAGGCTTCAAAACTTGCTAGATCCCATCGAAACAGGCCTCCCAGCCCAGAACTGATGTCTTGGCATGCCTAAAATCTTGGAGGCTGGATGGGAAAGTGGAGGGTTTATCTCTGCACTGCTGAACGGAGCACAGGTGGAGCTAGTCTGTGTCATGTCCTGCTTCCTTCCCCCATCTCAATTTATTTCTTCAGGAAAACAAAGCCTGGAAAACAACCTACTTGCAGGCCTGTTTAATTAAGCCATAAAGCCAAGCGCAGGACTTCTGGGGACTTAAAATCTAAACAGTTTGTTTACAAACTGCTTGCACTATCCTTATAAAACCAAAACAACCTACCGAAATGTTAGTGTTGTCAACTGTACTGTTCTCAACAGCCGTGACAGAATTGTGCCCTACAGCTCTATTAGGCACAGACCTGAAGCTACAGGCTGCGGTTGCAGTGGCTGGGATTGTTGGGTTGGTTGGGTTTTGGGGGTGTTGGTGGTGGTGTTTTTTTTTTATGTTTTTAATAATTCGTGATCAGTGCTGTGCTTTCTGCTAAAGAAGACGCGTTATTACTTGTCAGCCGGTCTGATAATACGTAGAACGTGGTGCAAGATGAACAGCTGTGTGTGTTCTTCATGGGGTGGCAGTACCCCTGTCAGGGAAGGCCAGCTCAAGAGTTTTGCATCTGTGTCACTCCCATGGCGTCACTGGTTGTGTAAATGTGCCTGCTCCACAGCTGCCACCTGGAAGCCATGTTCCTTCTGCTGTCCAGCTGCCCTTCGGTCTCTTCCCCAGGGAGGTGGGGAGCATCACTGTACTGGCCATGCAGGAAATGATTACAAGGAAAACACAAAAAGGGCTTTTTTAAGCTTAATGTAGCTCATTCAAAGAACAAAAGGGAAAAAAAGGTGTCGCAATCACTTGCACAGCCTTCTGTATTGGTGCCACTGGGCTATGTGGGCCTTAAAGCACGTCCTGCAGATGTGGTGGGGGCAGGCGGCCAAGGCTGGATGCGGCTGGCACTGACCAACAGGTAAGGCCGCTGTTTGGACACATGCACCCCGTCGCCTCGTGTGGGCTGGAGCTGCCCAATGCCCTGTGTGGTGTCTGATGTCAGGGACTCCAGGGAGGTACAGAAGCATTTAGTTAACAAAGTTGCTTGGTTATATACTTTAAGCTTACAAGGGTGTTATGGCAAATAACCAATAAAAACCCGCTGCAGAAATATTCCTGTACAGGCTACTCTGTCACCATTTTTCTCAACCATTTCTTTGTTGTTGTTTCCAGCTGGTACGTGCTTCAGATGGAGCAATTGATGTTATTGCTTAAGCAGTCATCGCTCTTAAGGCTGGGTTTCCTTTTACAACTGCATAGCAGTTAAGAACAAGGTATCTTCTGCTCCCAAAACTTCCTATTTGAAACAGTCTGTGAGGAACAAACATCATTTTTCTCCTTGGTCTGCTTACACCAGCACTTTGTGGTTAGCCTCGCACGTGCAGCTGCACGGTGTTCTTAAAATGGTCCTCAACATCTCCCCCTTTTTTGTTTGTTGAAAGATCACTGATAATCAATGCAGCTAAAAACCTTGCTTCTGTCTTCTGCGTATGTCACGTTACTTTCCATACCATGTGAATCAGAAACAGGAACAAAAACATTAAAAAACTGCCAAAGCTCAAAACCACCCAAATGCATAAATTAAGACCAGTAAACCAAGCTTTTGGGTTTAACCACGATAAATCACTTTTCAACTGATCAAATGCATTCTTACTTGTAAGCTTTTGTAGATGTTGGATTTGCTCTCAAACTGTGACTGTAAGGAGTGAATGTTCTGCTGGAGAGTTAAGTCAAATGCTTCCTGCAAATGATTTCACATTTGTGTCCAATTACGTTGTGTTTCATTCCATTCTAGAGGGGTAACACTTCAATTTTTCAACTTATGTTCCCAATCACATTGCAATAAGATTCTTGTTTTCATCACCTCTTAGCGATCTCCAGTCGAGATACCAGTATCTTCTAAAGCCTGTAATCTGTCTAGGACCTGTTCATCAGTGCATTCCTGAGTCTGAAACTCCCTGGTCCCATTTGTGAGAGCTTCTCCCACTACATGAGCCGTTTGAACTGTCTCCGTTAATGCTGCCATTGCAGTGGCTGTAGAGGCTAAAATAATTACAGCAGAAATAATTGCAACAAGCAATCATCCTAAAAATTGCCGAGTGCGACGCTTTGTCTTTCCAACTTCCTGTTCTAAAAGATGTGCCAACCTTTCCAGCCCATCTTCACCTTCTCAGGTATGTATCAAATTTGCCAGAAGCCAAAGTTCTGTCCGTCTCCTAAGTGGAATCAAATAAGAAGCATTTTGTAGACTCATAGAAAAGTTAGGGTTGGAAAGGACCTTAAGATCATCTCATTCCAACACCTCTGCCATGGGCAGGGACACCTCACACTAAACCATGCCAGCCAGGGCTCTGTCCAGCCTGGCCTTGAACACCTCCAGGGATGGAGCATTCACAACTTCCTTGGGCAACCCATTCCAGGGTGTCATGGTTTAAGCTATAAACTCACACAGCCACTCTCTCACTCATTCCCCACTGTTTCTTCCCTCTGCTCCTGGAGGGATGAGAAGGAGAATCGAAAGAATGCAACTCCCACAGGTTGAGATAAGAACAGTCCAGTAACTAAGGTATAACACAAATCACTACTGCTACCACCAATAATAATAATGACAAGAGAAAATACAAGGGAAAAGAATACAATTTCTCACCATCCAATATCAAGCCTGACCACGCAGTGCACCCCCCACCGTGCACCCTCACCACCCTTCTGTGTCTCTGCTCTCTGTTTCTACCTCCTGGACATGACGTGCTGTGGTATGGAATAACCTCTTTGGTTAGTCTGGGTCAGGTGTCCTGTCTCTCCTTCCTCCCGGCTTCCCCTCCTCCCTGGCAGAGCATGAGACTCACAAAGTCCTTGACCAGCCTAAACATCACCAAGCAGTAACTGAAAACACTGGTGTTAGCACTGTTCCCAGTCCCAAAATCAAACACACAGCACTGCACCAGCTACCAAGAAGGAGAAAAATGACTGCTACTGCTGAACCCAGGACACAGTGCCTCACCACCCTTACAGTAAAGATTTTTTTCCTCATATCCAATCTAAACTTCCCCTGTTCAAGTCTGAACCCGTTACCCCTTGTCCTACCACTCCAGTCCCTAATGAAGAGTCCCTCCCCAGCATGCTTATGCGCCTCCTTCAGATACTGGAAGGCTGCTCTGAGGTCTCTAGCAGGAGGCCTTCCTGGAGGCCTTCTCCAGGCTGAACAGCCCCAACTTTCTCAGCCTATCTTCATATGGGAGCTGCTCCAGTCCCTGGTCATCCTCATGGCCCTCCTCTGCACTTGTTCCAACAGTTCCATGTCCTTTTTCTGTTGAGGACACCAGAACTGCACACAATACACCAAGTGAGGTCTCACGAGAGCAGAGGAGAGGGGCAGGATCACCTCCCTCGACCTGCTGGTCACGCTTCTTTTGGTGCAGCCCAGGATACCAACCCGGTTGGCTTTCTGGGCTGCAAGCGCACACTGCAGCTGGCTCATGTTAAGTTTCTCATCAACCAACACCCCCAAGTCCTTCTCCGCAGGGCTGCTCTGAATCTCTTCTCTGCCCAACCTGTAGCTGTGCCTGAGACTGCTCCGACGCAGGTGTAGGACCTTGCACTTGTCATGGTTAAACTTCATCAGGTTGGCATCAGCCCACTCACAAGCATGTCAAGGTCCCTCTGGATGCCATTCCTTCCCTCCAGCGTTATCAACTGAACCATACAGCTTGCTGTCATTGGCAAACTTGCTGAGGGCACACTCAATCCCACTGTCCATGTCACCCACAAAGATGTTGAACAAGACCGGTCCCAACACCGATCCCTGGGGGACACCACTCATTACTGGTCTCCAGCTGGACATTGAGCCACTGAGCACTACTCTTTGCGTGCGGCCATCCAGCCAGTTCTTTATCCACCGAGTGGTCCACCTATCAAATTGATGTCTCTCCAACTTAGAGAGTAGGATGTCATGGGAGACAGTGTCAAAGGCTTTACACAAGTCCAGGTAGATGACATCAACTGCTCTACCCCTGTCCATCAGTTCCGTGGCCCCATCATAGAAGGCCACCAGATTGGTCAGGCAGGATTTCCCCTTAGTGAAGCCATGCTGGCTGTCACCAAGCACCTTGTTGGTTTTCATGTGCCTCAGCATGCCTTCCAGGAGAATCTGCTCCAAGATTTTGCGAGGCACAGAGGTGAGACTGACTGGTCTGTAATTCCCCAGCTCATCCATTTTCCCCTTCTTAAACATGGGGGTTATATTTCCCTTTTTCCAGTCATCGGGAGCTTCACCTGACTGCCATGATTTTTCAAATATGATGGACAGTGGCTTAGCAACTTCATTTGCCAGCTCCTTCAGGACCCGCGGATGGATTTCATCCGGTCCCATGGACTTGTATACATTCAGGTTCCTAAGATGATCTTGAACCAGATCCTCTCCTACAGTGGGCCCAGGGTCTTCATTCTCACTGTCCCTGCCTCTGCCTTTCAAGATTTGGGTGGTGTGGTCAGAGCATTTGCCGGTGAAGACTGAGGCAAAGAAGTCATTAAGAACCTCAGCCTTCTGTAAGTCCAGGGTAGCCAGTTCTCCCGATAGCTTCTGGAGAGGGCCCACGGTGTCCCTAACCTGTCTTTTATTGGCAATGTACCTATAAAATCCCTTCCTGTTATCCTTAACATCCCTAGCCAAGTTTAATTCTAAGTGGGCCTTAGCTTCCCTAACCTGGTCCCTAGCTTCCCGGACAACATCCCTGTATTCTTCTCATTCCGCCTGTCCTTGCTTCCACCTTTTATAAGCCTCTTTTTTCCTTTGAATTTTCCTCAGCACCTCCTCATCCATCCAAGGAGGTCTCCTGGCCCTTCTGCTACACTAACTTCTAGTTGGGATGCATCGCTCCTGAGCTTGCAGGAGGTGATCCTTGAATATCAACCAACAGTCTTGGGCCCCCCTGCCCTCTAGGGCTGTATCCCATGGAACCTTACTGAGCAGGTTCCTGAAGAGGCCAAAGTCTGCTCTCTTGAAGTCCAGGGCAGTGAGCTTGCTTCACGCTCTTCTCAGTGTCCTGAGGATCTCAAACTCAACCATCTCATGATCGCTGCAATCAAGGCTGCCCTGGAGCGTCACATTTCCAACCAGCCCTTCCCTGTGGTGAGGACGAGGTCAAGCATGGCACCTCTCCTTGTTGGCTCCTCTATTGCTTGCAGAAGGAAGTTGTCTTCCACACAATCAAGGAACTTCCTGGATTGCTTGTGCCGGGCCGTACCATCCCTCCAACAGACATCAGGGTGGTTGAAGTCCCCCATGAGAACGAGGCCCTGCGAGCATGAGGCTGCTCCTATCTGTCTATAGAGCGCTTCATCCACTGACTCCCCTTGGTCAGGCGGCCTGTAACAGATCCCCACGGTAATGCTACCCATCGCTGTTCTCCCTTTAACCCTGACCCACAAACTCTCTATTGACTGCTCACCTGTCCCCACACAGAGTTCCATACTCTCCAGCCTATCCCCAACATAAATAGCAACTCCCCCTCCCCGCCTACTGGGCCTGTCTTTCCTAAAGGGCCGGTAACCTTCCATTCCAACACACCAGTCATAGGAGCCATCCCACCATGTTTCTGTGATGCCTATGATATCACACCCCCGTAGACATGCACACATCTCTAATTGCTCTTGTTTGTTCCCCATGCTACAGGCATTTGTATAGGGGCATCTGACCCGACATCCAATTGAAGCCAGCTCATTGGCTGGAGCAGCTGGAATATCTCTACATCGCTCTGAACGTTTACTATAGGTGCTAGCAACCGACTGGGTGTGTTGGGATGGAATGCTGCCCCCCTCCCCCAACACATCTAGTTTAAAGCATCCTTGACCAGTCTGGCAAGCCTCCTACCAAATCCACTCTTCCCCTTCTTTGTCAGACCAGCTCCACCAGCCCCCAGTAGACCTGGCCTACTATATTGAGTCCCATGGTCAAGGTACCCAAACCCCTGACTATAGCACCACCCTTCTAACCATTTATTAACCTGCCCAATCCTCCTAGCCTTTTCAAGGTCCTGCCCTGTATCCTGGAGAATTGACGAAAAGACAATCTGCGCTCCAGAGCCCTATACCACCTCTCCCAGAGCTCTGTAGTCCTTCTTTATAGTCTCCGGGCTACTGCTATCCGTATCAGTAGCACCCACATGGATCACTAGAAGTGGGTAATAGTCAGTGGGACTGACTAGAGCAGGCAACTTCTCTGCAACATCCCTGATCCAAGCGCCTGGTAGACAATGCACCTCCCTTGAGCCTGGGTCAGGCCGACAGATGGGTGCCTCTGTGCCTTTCAGATTAGAGTCCCCCACCACTATGGCCTGCCACTTCTTCCTGGCAGCACCACTAGTGATCTTCTTTACCAGTGCATTAGCCAGTTGTTCCTGGTGAGAGTGTGGTTCCTCATCAGCCCCCTGCAGGACACCACAGCGGTTCTGGGTGGGGACAACAGATGTAGGAGGAAGCCCCTTGCTTTTAATTACCCTCTTCCTCCTTTTTTTGTTGTGTTTTTTTTTTTTTTTTTTTCCTGTTACTGTTTCCCAGCTTCCTGGGTTCGTGGTCTCCGTCCCTGCATGCACAACAGTAGACGCTTGAGGCCCCTGCACAGTCTGGTCCTGGAGCAAGCAGTGCTGCTTCCCCTCAGCTTCCATGACACCTTTCATCCTAGTAACAGCGTCCCGCAGCTCAGCCACCGGCTGCAGGAGGACCTCCACCAGGGAGCACAGAGTGCAGCCCTGCCCATTGCGCACCCTCCTCCCAGGAGAGCAGTGCAGGCGCTCTCTACACCCTGAGCTCTGCACTGCAGCCTCCCTTCCCATCGGCTCTGTCTGGGTGCCTACACTGGCCACTGCCGGGGCAGCCAGAGCAGAGCTCCCAGACCGGCCCTGCTCATAAGGCGAGTGCTCCCCATCCCGCTCGCCTGCCCGCGCGAACTGCCTCGAACCCGCCCTGTTTGCCACGCTCCCTGGGTCAGGTTTTTACCCAGTCAGGGCTGGTGCCGCTCCTCCTGGCTCCGCCCCCTCTGAGTCAGCTGCTCGCCTCCGCTGAGCTGCCGGCTCCTGGGCAAGTGCTGTCGAGGACTGGAGGCTCCCTCGGTGGCTCTCGCCGCTCTGAGTTGAAGCTCCTGGACGCTCAGCTTCCCTCCAATCAGGTGTTGAAGGCGTCCTCTCTCAAGCTGCTCACGTCAGGAGTTCAACGATCTTAGAGTCTATTTTGATGTCCTAACAAGCAGAATTGTGAAATCATCTGCTTGTTTTCCATGAAAAATTGTATTTTCTTTTGGCAGTCACGTTTCCCATATTCATGCCCTCATGCATCTAGCAATGTCTTCTCTCTTTCAGTTGTACTCCTTGGAGTCCTTGTGGTCCTCATGGTCCATGAGCCTGCCGCAGTCCAGGATGGAGTATCTTGGCTAGTGACACAGTTTTTTAAAGTGGGAGAAACTGGGACTGCCTTAAATCGATTACAGATCCACGCGCCATTAATAGACACCACTAACGCAAACACGTAAGGATGAGAGCTCTGTATGCTAATATTCGCTTCAGATATGTGCTCTTTTGTGGCTCGGGTCGTATTATCATGCATATACATCTGCCATAGTTGTCTGGGAAAAAAGGGCAAACCTAAACACCGAAGATTTGGGAAGCTAGGTGCCTTTTGTACAAAATGTGGCTGGAGGATGGGACCGGCCATTCGGTCTGCATGCCACATCAATTTTTTTCCATTACTTTTACTAGTATTCCGCGCTACAGAACTGTTCCTAGATGGTTCCATAATTGCCTGTTGGGGCCCCATTCAAGTACTGCTCCCATAGAGAGATTCTGAGTTCTTGGATTTCCCACGGAACATGCCCTATGGAGGACAGCTATTGCAATTGGCCGGCAGGCAAATGGAAAGGGCTTGTCACATTTGATATAGTTGCATTCGCAGCTACTCCCAAGCCAGGGAGGGTTTAAATGGTTAAGTTCACCTTGTTACCTGCCTGCACAGCACCAAATGGTCTTGAGGTCTAAAAATGACACAATCGTTGGATGTTTTATCCGTAGTTACACACAACATAGGAAGATCAAGGACAACCGTCATGTTATTTACAGAGCAGCTGTCATTGTTTCCAGTGGGAGGAGGAATCCAGACACCTCCAACCCACTGCGTGTCATTCTTACTAACAGGAGGGGAGACTTCCTATCACTTGAGTGGCCGGAAAAGAGGCGGATCTAGAATATGTGCCCAATACACAGAAGTTCCTTCAGCACACATACAAACAGTCACCAAACTAAACAAGCAACTAGAAAACTTCATTGTCACATCATCATGAGGTCGTTACAGATACTGATGAGGGGCCTCATTACGGGGCTCACTTTTCTGTGCAGGCTTCACAGTCTTTGCTGGAATCCAATACGGTCCTGTTGGAAGAGACATACATGCATAGCCCTGTCCCCGTGTGAGCAAAAGGACAGGCCCTTCCCATTGCTTTGTCTGCAGATCCTTATACAAAAGCTCAAGATCCATTTCTGGAACCGACTTTGGTGAAAAATGCCTGTCTTTTGCAGTATAATTCTGAGACCCTGACAAATTTAGAACATTTAACACATAGGTAGCTTTATCCAACTGGGGCTCACCCTGGGGGTATTGCCCCTTTTTTGTTTGTCAGGCGTAGCTTTCAGGATGCCATGTGCACATTCTATAACCGCATGACCAGTCGGAGAGTGAGGAATGCCAGTAAGGTGCATGACACCCCTGGTTTGTAAAACCATTCCAGCCGATGAGAACTATAAGCAGGACCACTGTCAGTTTTTAGTTGCACACGGACTCCCGTGGTGACAAAACAATGAAGCAGGTGCTTAATAACATCTTTGGCTTTCTCCCCTGTAGGAGCTGTGGCAATTGAAAATCCTGAAAAGGTGTCAGTCGGAACATGAGCGTATTTATGGCAGCCAAATGAAGGGATATGAGTGATATCCGTTAGCCAGATTTCGTTAGCCTTCAGTCCCCAAGGGTTTACCCCCTGCAGTAAGGGTAGAGGAGCTAAACGCTGACAGTCTGGACATGCACAGATGATGCCCTTTGCTTGTACCAGGCTAAGAGAAAACTGCTTATGCAATGAATGGGCATTTGGATGAGAAAAGTCGCGGGGTAATTTAGCCTGCTCAAACCGCTGCGGCAAAACCGCTGCCAAAGTCATCTTGTCAGCCACAGCATTGCCCTGTGTTATTGAGCCTGGTAAACGGGTGCGTGAACGAACATGCATTATAAAGTAAGGATGTTGTCGCTGTTTAAGCAAATAGGCAAGATTTAATAACAACTGAAATAGTTGTTTGTTCGAAACGTCCTTGATAAAGGCCGTTTGTATACGCTGAACTATTCCTACCACATATGCAGAATCTGCAACAACGTTAAGTGCTTCATGTTGGAACAAGAAAAAGCACAATGAGTGGCCCCTAACTGCACTACTTGTGTGGACCCAGATAGTGTTATAAGCTCAGAGGTCCAATCATTACCTGCTCGCCAGACCACAGCAGCTTTACCAGTTTTACCTGAACCGTCCACAAAAACTGTGTGAGCTCCCGGGGTGGGAGAATCAGATAATAAGGATTTTGGCTGTAATGACAGAGGTCAAAGGATTAAGCAGTTTTTGCTGAGGTAACGTGTGAGAAATGTCATTTAAACAACCTGCCAAGGCACTCTGTAATGCTAGGCTTTCTCTGACTGCAGTTGCATATTCAAGAGGTCGCAAAGGCAGGTGGATAACATCAGGATCTTGTGCCAGTAATTGCTGACAACGCAATCTGCCCTGAGAAATTAGACAGATAATAATTTCTAATGCACTTACCAGGGTTTTCGCAAATGAATGTGGTAAAAATAACCATTCGACAATGACAAGTGATTGCTTTGCGTCAGAGGAATTCGCATCCCATTGACCTATTAGTCCATAAGGCTGAAAATCATTAAACACAAGAAAAAGCCGTACTGACAAGGCAGGCTTTATACGATGTGCAAAGGCAGTAATTATCTTAGATGTCACTTTAATGAAAGCCGCATATGTCTGAGGAGTGAGCTTTTGCGTCGACGTTAAGTAGGGATCCCCTTTTAAAAGGTTACACAAAGGAGATAGTACTTCTGTGGTGATGGCCAAAAGAGGATGAAGCCAATTAATGGTTCCAAGCCACCACTGCAGATCGTTTGAAATAGCAATATTATTAACAACGCTTACTTGTTGCGGGGACACACAGGAATGGTACAGTTTCCAGCCAAGGTATTGCCGAGGAGGAAGTCGTTGTACGTTCTCTGGAGCAATTTGTAATCCATAACGTTGCAATTCCAGAGAAAGACAACAAGCTGCTTGTTTCAACGGAACTTCGGTCTCAGATGCCAGCAAAATGTCATCCATGTACTGATACAACTTGACCTGGTTATGAGAATTTTTCACATTAAGTAATGCTTCAGCAACGACAACTTGACATGTTGTAGAACTATTTTTCATGCTTGTGGAATAATTAGGAAATGTGGGATTATTTGGAATTAAACTTATACTTGAAATGCAGCATTGTCCACACATAAGGGAAAAACGGACTTTCAAGGCCTCTCAGCGCGAGATGCAGCCACACCTGGTATGCCAGGAACGTGCACTCCACAGCGGTTCCTGTGGCAACACAGACGGAGGGTAGAGCAAGGTGGAGATCTCGCAGTTATGCTTTGTCCTAACTTCAGCAAAAAGATGGGAACTAGGTGGTGCAAGATACTGATAAGCTGCGTACTTGCCAGCAGCCTGTCATCTTTTGACAGAATGCCATCCTCGGTGTGAACTTTGCTTCATTATAATGTCATTATAATGCATTTACATGCTAAAATACACTCCCATCTCCAATGCAACCCCCCTCCAAAATGAGACCACCCCTCTCTGAGCATGCGCTCTGAATTTTTGGTGTCATATACCTTTAAATCGAAGCGAGAGAAATTTGCACCAATAGTAATGAAAGTATGTATGACTAGAGTCACTCAAGCTCCATCTTGAAAGTGAAAATAGTATAAAATGACCCAAGAGAGAGGGGGATATTTGGGGGAAGATACCATCGTGGACGAGTCAAGGAAGATAACATCAACAGACTCCTGGGACTGGTCGATGGGCTGGACCTCTCTTCCCCCCCCCATAGGGATGCCTGTGGGTAAGACATGCACTGTATCCAGTGCTTCCCCGGGAAAACTTAGAATCTCTGTAGAGTTACTGTTTACTGTTACCTGTATATTCTAGAGTCAGGCTGTGTTAACTTTATCGAGCGCTTGTATCCATGTAACTATTATTCGCACGTGCTTTTGCAGACAGTATTTATCACCGGCAAGCCATAAGAACCTGTACCCGTTGCATCAATAAACTGCACTGTTTCGGTAGCCAATCACAATAAACTGCACTGTTTCGGTAACCGATCGTAATTTTCTCACTGAACGCGACCCCGTCTCTAGGTGTGGCCGTGAGGGTTCATGAGCACGACTCGACTGGCAGCGTGGTGCACTATCAGTGAATCTGGTGCAGTGAAGTTCGAAATAGCGAACACGGCAGGGCTGATATCTGCCGCTGATTTTCCCCCCTTTAACGCAGCAATGCCTTGTGGCAAAACAATCCAGTGACACCGTGACATCGGTTGATCATTGTTGATACTCGGTACTGAAAATGCAAACTTGGGACCATCATCTGGATGTAAATGAGTGGTGAAAAAGCAACATTTCAGTACTGAAAATGCAAACTTGGGACCATCATCTGGATGTAAATGAACAATCTTTCAAGTCAATAGTTTGCAAAAAACCATCTGTCTGG